>JAUPFV010000003.1:6937553-9880053 GCA_036936605.1 Limnanthes douglasii subsp. nivea | reverse complement strand
GCTGGCCACTGGTACCACAATGGCCGGCCACTGGTACCACAACACTGGCCACTGGCGCCTCAAATGCTGGCTCTGGCGCCACAATGCTGGCCACTGGCGCCAGTGCTGAACAGGTTTAAAGAGAGTCTTGGACGAAGACAAATGATTCTTGATTTCAAGAAATGCTTGATCACACTGTGGAGACCAATTAAAGTCTTTGGAATTCCTTAAAACACCTAGTAAAATGGAGCACATTTGTATGATGATCTCGAAATAAACCTGTTTAACGCGGCCAACCGTCCACTCAACCGTTGAACTGATTTGGTGCTCCAAGGAGGATCCATTGCTAATAAACCATTGAGCTAATCCAGATCAGGTTGAATTCCTTTTTCACTTATTACATAGCCAGAAACGTTTCTAGATCGGACCCCAAAACACAGTTTTTTGGGTTTAGCTTCAAGTTCACAGCCTATAAATTAGAAAAAATTTCTTGAAGGTCAAATATATGTGTATTTTCCTCTAAGCTCTTTACCATCATGTCATCTATATAAACTTCCATGTTTCTGCCAATCTGATTAGCAAAAGCTTTATTTACTAATCTTTGATAAGTGGCCCCAACATTTTCAATCCAAACGACACCACCTTATAACAATGAAGACCTCTATCTGTAATAAAAGTGGTGTGGTCTTGATCCTTTAGATCTACTTGTATCTGATTGTACCCCGAAAATGCATCCATGAAAGACATCAAGTTATTCTTAGAAGTTGAATCCACCAACGGATTTATTCGAGGAACATGATAAGGTTCCTTGGGGCAGGCCCTATTAAGATCAGTAAAGTCAATACAATTTTTCATTCTTTTCTTGAGTAAGACAGGGTTGGCAGTCCATAAAAGGTACTAAGACTCTTTTATGTGGTCCATCTTGGTCAGACGATCGACTTCTTGAACAATCAACTATGTTTTTTCTTTAGAGAAAGAACTTCTTCGTTGTACAACCGGTGAAACATCAGTTCGTATAGATAACTTGTGACAAATTATATTAGCTGGCACTCTGGTAACATCATCATTACACCGAGAAAATACATGTTGATTACTCACTAAAAAAGACAGCAACCTGTGGTTCAAACTTGGCACCAACTTGGTACCAATTTCAATATTTTTCCCTCAGCTAGGGAATGGATTTCAACCTCCTCGACAAGTATTATGAAACTAGGAGCCTCCCTCAGATCATCAATCTTATTTTCATCAGTGGAAGGCTCCAATAGCTGCTAATCTTTGTTAATCTTGACTGCATGTACAGACTTAGAGGCAAAGGCCGTTGCATAACATTCCCTAGCTATCTTTTGATTACTCCGGACAATACCTACTTGTCCCTGGATAACATATTTTAAACACTGATGGACCGTAGATACCAAAACGTGCATTCTGGTGAGCCAAGACCTCCCAAATATTGCATTATAAGATGTTGGGCAATCCACCACAACAAATAGTACTCTCATCATTTTCTTAAAAGGTCATTTGCCTAGCAATACCTCTTCTTCAAATTCCGTAATCACATCTGCAAAACTCCTCGTGAAGCCAACGATACTTTTGTTTGAACACTGTATAACTGAAGGGTTGCTCATCTGTTTGTAGGAGCTCAAAAACAAGATGTTTGCCGAACTGCATGTGTCAATCAGGATTCAACGTATATCATTTCCCCCTATTGATGCCCATATTACCACAACGTCTTCATGAGTCCCTGAAATATCTCTCAAGTCATCATCATCGAAAACTATAAACGGATATGGAGTTTGATACAAGTGTGTGGATATTCCTCCATCCAACTGGGTGGTCAAACTGTAGACATGCCTCTTCCTTAATGAACTAGAAGGTGCAGTCACAGTGTCCTTTCCAAAGATGGTTAAAGATTTACAGAATTTAATCACACTGGAAATAATTTTAGTCGTGTCTTTTATTTCCCCTACTCGATTCCGACTCGGATCCGGGTCACGGTACTCAGAGTCTACATCGAACCTTTCAGTTATCACCATAGAATTTTCCTGTGTAGACATTCCAAGATTGCTTGAAGGAGTCGTTCAGGTATTATTGGCATTGGCTTGTGTATTATCCAGTATGCTCCCTCCTTGTTTTTTGATATAGGACCACAACTTACCCCTCTTAATGAGGTTATGGACCTCTTGTTTCAAGGCTATACAGTCATGGGTATCATACCCTATGTCATTATGGTATTTACAAAAATGGGTACTCCAGTTTTCTCTGACGGACTGCAATGTTGCTGGATTTTTAAAGTGAACTTCATTTTTAGTCTTATCATAGATTGTGACCATACTTTCCTCCAGTTCAGCAAACTACTCAGGTTGAACCCATGGTCCCCTCTTGTTTCTGTCCTGTTGGTTCTGATTTTGGTTAGACTGATTCTGCCTTGATCGGTTAAAACCATGTCCAGTCTCCTTTGATCTGTATCCAGACTCATTAGTAGCCTGAGGTGTTGATGTTATAGTAGTCTCCTTTGGTCTTTTGCTACACCAAAAGTCATAGCCTTCTTCTGGGTGACTGAATCAACCAAGTTGCCCGGATTTAAACCTTGTTTGAGGGAAACAATTGCAACTTGTTCAAAGAAATCTGCTAGCCCATTCTTTTTACTCACAAATCGGCTGATGTACTCCTTCAAATACTCATTTGGCTCATGAGAACAATGGATAATGGTATCCCCATTACCCTTAAGCTCTTTGTTTCCAACAAACTGCCTCCGAAATGCAACCCAAAATATATCAAATTATTTTATGGATCCCCGAGGGAGACTATTATACCATTTGACGGTACTTCATGTGAAAGTTTGAGAGAAATCCCTGCACAAAAGTCTATCATCATCATCATCATCGAAGTTCATCATAAAGTTCTTAAACTGCTCCAGGTGGTTGTCCGGATCTTTATTCCCATCATATTTCTCCATCTTAGAGCTGTCAAACGTCTTGGGGAGGTATCCGGAGAGTATTTTCACATATAAAGGTGATTGCCTCCAGTTTCTGTTAGGGTTAAAAACAATATCTTCATTTGGTGTAGCAAAAATACCTAAAGCGTGCTACATCAGCATAATCTCCAAATAATTCTACAAAAATTGTCACTCTACGCAACATTGCATATTTCATCTTTCAGCATACCCCACCATATTTTTCTATATTCCACATCATTTTACCATACAATATCAGTACCATTTATTTTTATTTACCTTTCTTATTATTTATTATATATTTACATTAAAATTATATATATTAAAATAAATAATTTTCATAAATTAACGTAATATATTTTCTGTACAAATATAAACTATAAAATTGAAATAATTAAAAATACATCACATAAGTATATTTAAATTTCAAATTTAAAAATAAAATTGGTTTGATTTCCGAAAAAACTTAATGAATTTTGATGTCTGAATCAAGTATATCAACTCTCTATAGCTAGATCTCATAAAATTATAATTCATGGTATAATTCTTTTTATTTTTGTTAGTTACTAAAATATTTCTAAAATTGTTTCTTAAATATTTGATAAAAAAAATTAAAAAACTTTCGGTGTCCGAATAAAAAAAACCAAGTCTTTATTTATAGATCTCAAAAAATTATAAATTATGATATAATTCTTTTTTAATTTATAAAAATTTATTTATAGATCTCCATAACAGCCCCCAAAAAGTCATCACTTTTTTTCCAGGTTACTAAGTCGGCTAAATTTTTGGATTTAAGCCTTGTCTCAAAAGAGGCGATTGCCACCTGTTCAAAACAATCAACTAGCCCATTGTTCATGTTCACAAACCTACTAATATATTCCTTCAAAGATTCGTTTGGATCTTGGGAACAATGAATAATAGTATCACCATTCCCTTTAACCATTTTCTTCCAACAAATTACCTACGGAACTCCACCCAGAATATGTCAAAATTATTTATAGATCTCTTGGGGAGACTATTGTACCATTTGAGGGAACTTCCCTTAAAAGTTTGTGAGAAGGCTCAGCATGGTGGAATCCAGATGCAATGGAATTCTATTTTACCATTTGAGGGAACTTCCCTTTGAGGGAACTTCCCTTAACCATATCATTTTCACCAGACTCATCGGTATGGTGGAATCCAGATGCAATGGAATTCTATTTTACGCTTTTTCAGCTTTTTTTAAAGCCCTTAAAGCCTCAATCTCAGCCCTTAGCTGATCACGCTCATCCTGCATGGATTTTCTTTCATTATTGTTGTGATTGACATGAGACTCAGTACTGTGCTCATTATTCTCTCTTACACCTTCAACCTCTGGAGGTGGGAAATCTTGCATGTTGTGATCCTTCAACCTCTGGAGGTGGGAAATCTTGCATGTTGGTTGAAGTATTTATACTTTCTTGATCCATGGGCTATTCGAGTCGGACTTTAAAATCGAGTCAATATTAAAAAAAATTAAAACTCAAAACCAAAATGGGTCAGCATACAGCTGAGTCATAATTCACTTAGGTTTACTATTCATCGAAAGTTTGGTGTAGAAGATCCCAAATTACCCATTCTGATTAGACAAAAGAGTGCTTCCAAAAATATCCAAACCTATCAATGTGTATAGTAGGGGATTAAATTTTGCGTTAAAATATTATCATATCTGTGCTACATGAGCATAATTCCCAACAAAAATTTCCAATTATTCAACATATTGCACCATATTTCTCTCTCTTGCACATCATTGTATCATAAACCCCGTCATTTTCATTTTATGTTTTATTTATTTATTTAATATATATTTATATTGGGCTGTACCATTTTTTCCGGCACTAGTCTTTTAGACTCGAGTTTTTTTATTTCCATCACATTGTTCTTTTCCCTCGTTGGTTTTTTCTTTTTGAGGTCAACATATTTTCTTAAATTTCTTTTTGGCAGGACCATCAGATGTTTCCTTCTTGACTCTTTGGCTGGGAGCCTTCTTCCTATTTAGAATAGAAACTTTAGCATCAAAGGCTCCCAGACATTTCATCGTACCGACCGGGCCATGAGGGGTCACTTCACTAAATCTTCATAATTTTTCATGGTGTTATGCTTACATATATAGCTTCTTCCCCCGACTACACCAGTCGATGACCTTCTCTAGGGTCATCTACACCCTCTAAAGACCTCTTTACTTCTTTTTTTGCTCTGCTTTGAGAGTTAGTGTTGTGTATAACATTTCCTGAATGTTTTCTTATTTTCTCTGATCACGACTACTTTGTTGTCTATAGGGTACCTTAAAAAATGGTGAATTGTAAGCACTATGGCATGCATTTATTTGAGTCATGATCGACCCAACATAATATTCTAAGAAGATGATGCATCTACCATCATGAAAATATATATTACTTTTTTTTATGAATTCATGCTTGTCGAGAACTACGTCTAGAGTCAACTCTCTCAAGACATGCATTTTCTTTGGTGAATTTAGTTAAAAATCTTTGGCATGCGGTTAACACTGAAGCTCCTCTCATTCTTTCATAAGTTCATATGTATATGATGTTCGTCTAGCGACCCGTTTATATCTTCACCTTTTTTATCTCCATTTTTGCAAGTTCTAGTGTTATTGGTGAAGAGTTAAAAGGTGGTCCACGGGTGATTTTGTTATGCGAAGATTTGCTGATAGAGGATTTAGTGATTGAGGAATGTTTCAGTGTCAGATCTAGAGAGAGAAAATATTACTTGCTAAACAACGTAGAGAGAGAAAGTCTCGTACTATTCATCTCGGGATTTGTGAAGTGTGTGGTCCTTTTATAGTACAATTGCGGACCCCACACGCTTTAATATGGTCTAATTACATCTTTTAGTCCCTGCTTTTTGCTTTCTTCCTATTTTGGCTATGTCTTTATGATATAGACATTTTCGCCCTTATACATTTATTTCTACACATTTTCCTCCTATCATACTTTTCCTTTGTTATTTTCTCCTATCAAGTTTCTACTTTGCAATTTGGCCATTGTCTTTTATTCTTCCTCATCAGTTGGCACTGCATCGCTATGGGGAGACACTAATCTCTTTAATTCATCAAGCAAAAAGGATAGATTTGGATATGGGATTATCTAAAAATGTATGGACATTTTTCCTTCACATACTATCTCAATCTTCTCTGCATACCACTTTCTTGCCTTTTTACTGATTTCCAACGGACGATGTACCATATGTTTATTTATTTAGATGAGTCCAACCGAATAATTAGACTTGGAGTGAAATATGAAAGGTTTAGGAATATAAATGATGGTTTAAAAGTAAAAGTAACAATGAATAAAATGAGTTGTCCATTCGGGTATTCCACATGAAGCCCATTGTCTATAAACTAATTGGTCTTATCCTTGGAATTCAACATCAACTAATTAAGGAGTTAGATTGTTTTATTCTAAATGTGGAGAACGAAAATTAAGGGGTTAGAAAATATAGTATTCCACACCAATTGATATCTATAGACTTGGACGAAACGGAATTTAAATTTGGAGTGAAATAGAAAATTATAAAAATAGAGATGATTATTGTGAAGTAAAAGTAGGAATGAAAAAATATCTTATTTATTAATAGTGGTTATATATATATATATATATATATATATATATATATATATATATGAATACTTCGATCGAATCTGACCAACCAATTACGTCTTTATGCATCATAAAAGTTTAAATTATACAAATAAAATATTTCACTTTTTATATTTGCTTTTCAAAAATATAAAAAAAAAATCAGATTGTATTATAAAATGTCTTTTGAAAAACATATTTGTCTGTAATATACATTTCCAAAATTTGGAATTAAATTCCATAAATTGAAAATATAAAAAGACCCTAAAATAAAATAATAATGAGCAAAAGTAAACTGAAAAAGTCATAATACACTAAACATAACAATTCCAAAATGACATTAACCGAGTTTTAATAGCGTATTATCCCAACAAAAAAATAATAAAAACCGACTATTTCATCGCAACCAAATAATGATGATGAAGGATGAGCGCGGCTATGGGCTCTTGGAACTCATAATCTGCATACGAAAAAGTTATTATATTAGTTGGTAGGAGTAAATAAATGTTTATTTTGTTAAATATAAAAAAATAGTAAATACCTCAACATTGTAAACGCAATCTAGCACCGATGAATTGCTAGATGATTTCCGCGTGATTCGTCCAAATCCCCCGTCCGCCCAGTCGGCGCTCCAGGAGTTCTGGACCAACCAAAAATTATTTTGGTTGGCGTCGGTTCCGTACCCGACAATAAGGACCGCATGTCTGGCCTTGTCCGGCTTGATAGGTTTTGCATAAATCTCATCCTGAGAAAGGTAAAAAAAGATTACACTAATAAGATTTTAGAAAAAAACTAAATAATAAACTAACAATTTAAAACAATTGTGGACCTACATACAAATAAACCAAATAAACCATAGCTGTATTTTAGACGGATGAAGTTAAATACAAGTAAGTAATTTTGATGATCACTAATAAATCTAAACTAGTCATAAACAACAGAAGAACCCAAAACTCATAAAATTATCTTTGATAAAATAAAAATACTAACCTTCTTGAGTTTAGCCAGCTTAGCATCAACAAAGAGAGATGCAAAAACTGGTTGTTTGCACACCAGCTTTATAATTTCCCGTTCTTTGATCTTTCCGGTATAGGAAGAAAAGTCAGCCCAAACAGCATTTGAGTCCTGCATAAAAATAGCTTTGAACTTAGAATAACAAGCTAATTTATTTTGTTCTGCATCATACAAATTTAAGATACAAATTTACTTACAGTTTTCTTGATTGCATGGGGTGTTCCTTTCGTGGCAGGGGTATACTCATAATCATCTGCCTGTGCTAAGCCACAATCTCTTATATATTTGAAGACGTCGTTCATATTGGCATAGCTCCAGCTACTTGTATGCGAACGTTTTAGGAGCATTGTGTCTATAAGTTCTTGGAAGGAAAAGCTTTTCCGACCTAAACGTTCTCCATACTTCACATTGTAAGCTGCTTCGACGCATCTGGTAGCGGCTATCGCCCAGCAAATGTCTGTGACATAACTTTAAAATCAGTTGAGAAATTAGCAATAAGAGTGACCAGTAATCCAATGTCCCATCATCAATTACAATGTTAAGGACTAAAAAGGAAATAATAAGCTTATTAAACATGATAGAGAATTAGAGAGCAATACTTCTTTCTCCACAAGCCATCATCAAACAAAAAACACAGTATCTGAGTAGCTCTGTTTTAGAAACTCTGTTTTTTTTTTTAAAAAAAGAAACAAAACCTTATATCCGAGTCTGACTCGTGCCTTAGAAACCAAATCAGTCTTACGTGCAATAATAAGAGTGACCAGTAACCCAATATCCCATCATCAATTACAGAGTTAAAGACTCAAAAAGGAAATAATAAGCTTATTAAACATGATAAAGAAGAATACTTCTTTCTCCACAAGCCATCATCAAACAAAAAATACAGTATCTGAGTAGCTCTGTTTTAGAAACTCTGTTTAAAGAAAAAAAAACATAACCTTATATCCGAGTCTGACTCGTGCCTTAGAAACCAAATCAGTCTTACGTGCGATAATAACATCAGAGTCGAATTCGAATCATTCAAAAGCGGTTTGAAGAACTAGATAGATTTCAACATCGGAGCATGAACCAATTTCGTCCCTAAAAAACCAAAACGCAGTTTAAAGGTCGAGTTGATACTAAGCCTGGATAAGAATTCAGCCGGTCGGATCCTACATTTTAAAATCACAAAATATGAAAAATGTAGCTATAAACATATCTAATTATTTTTTTTTTAAATTATAAAAGATGATTTAAAATATAAAAAAAAGTGACGTCTTGTTACCTTTGCCTCCTTGATCTATTATTATGGGATTAAGAATCTTCTTATTCCTCCAATCGAATTCTGATGGATACCCCTCCGGAACGTCTTCCGGCCTAGCTCTCGTCACGATATTCCTACTGATCTTCTTCTTGGGAGGCATACCGAATCGTGAAAAAATGAAAATGACATCGAAACACTACATATTTATATAAGCATATTTGATAACTGACCATTAATTCTATTTTTGCAATAAGGTGGAATAATGACCCTTACGAGACACACTACATACAGAATTTATTTTTAAAAAATAGTAACTGCCGTATTAACTAATTATTTTATATAGTTTTTATTATTATTATTTGTCTATTAACTATTATATTTTACGCGCCACGGGACCAAGAGTCTATAGAAACAATTTTGTATGTAATCATATATGAAAAAATTGTGTTATTATGTCCTCATTATCAATAAAAATATACGTTATGACTAGTAGTTTTCTTTTAATATAGATTCTTTGGTCCGCATAGTTTTTTGGATATTTATTTTATTTTATATAAATAATATATAGAAAATACTAACTAACAAGTGTCCTTAAGAAAATATTAATTAATTGTTTTATATTTCTTTTTTACATTTTCTAAAAGTATTTTAATTAATATTGCCACATATGAATTTAAATTTAAAAAAAACTAAAAAGATTTCAAAAACGGTTCATGGAATTTTTTATTAATATTTTCTTAACCAAATATGTTCTAGGACCATGACTTCTTAATAATCAACTAAAAAAATTATGCAAACACTATAATTAACAAAAACAATTAAAATCGGAGATCAATATATTAAATTAATGAATACAAATTTAAAAAATAATTGGTGACCAAACTATCGTTATTACTAATTTTAATTTTGAATTTTAAATAAAATACAAACAAAATAAACCACTAAAATCAATACCATAATATAATTCCAGCCATAAAGGTTTTCAAAATCTATAGTGTTATATATATATATATATATAGGTAGAAGATGAGGAGATGTTAAAGAGTTTTAGGACAATCGAAGAAAAGAACGCGAACTAAGGTGTCGAGACCCCATGCAATAAGTTTGTCCCTAGTAGTGAGTTTGTTGTGGATGGTCATCCATGCCATAAAGGAATGCCAGAGAATAGATCACTTGTTCCAGATTGAAGGAGCCTACACAACTTTGTCCCTAAATGGTCTGAGGGCAGCATATGTGCTACAAATGGTAAATTGTGGTTTGGACTTGTTTGGAATCTAAAGGAATATGTGATTAGAGTCTGAGGCCGGAGGGAGGGCACTTAGAGAATTTCTAATCTCTCTATGATGAGGCCTTAACATGTGAGGGTTAGATGCATATTCCATTGCAATAAAGGTCTGCAACTCTCGTAATATTTTGTAAGCCAGCCAAGTTTAAAATGTTGGGGCCAAAGCGGTTGATAATGGAGGTTGGAAAGAGCCATGGATCGTACCAGACAGAGGTATCATTTCCATTTTCAAAAAGTACTTTAAAAAAATTCGCGGCCTGATTATGAAGCTTAAAAATCTTTCTCCAACTCCAACTAGTGTTGTTAGGGGTATGGAGGGTCCAAATGCTTTTGTTTATTGTTTTTTAGCAAGTGTCCACTGCGTCCATATGGAATTCTTGTTGTTGGTTAGTATGGATCAGAAAAGCTTTAGGGAAACTACCTGATTTCAAATTTTTAGAATTGGGATCCTAAAGCTGCCCTCATCTGTCGACAAAGTAATCATGTTCCAAGAAATTTTCGCCCCTGAGATCTTTATCTTTGAACCCGACTAGAGGAAAAGTCGGAGGAGTTGAGATAGTTCATTCAGTGCTCGGACCGGAAGGATAAAAATCGATAACCAATGAACCTAGCTGGCGAGGAGAACGTATTTAATTAATTAGAGCATACCAGCGTAAGAGAGGTGTTTAGAAGTTCACGAGTTAATATGGTTGGTAATTTTGAGAAACAGAGGTTTGTAGTCATTGTATGTGAGCCTTGCAGTTGTGAGAGGAATACTATATATCGGACATGTAAGGATCCTCTTTCAAGTCGAGAAGGTTAAAAATAGAATTTTTTATGCTAAGCAAGGTTCCATTATGGAAAAACTAATTTACCCCCGTGCAGACATTCCGCCCAACGGTCGACCAGCAAGTCTTAAAGAAACCAGCACTAAGATGGGCCTTCTTAGCCTGATTCACCGCGAGAGCCGGCCCACCGCGGTGGGCCCAAGAATAAAACCCCATGAAGGCGCGGGAGCCGACCCGTTCAGAACTATGAACCCAAGACAAGGTCTCTCTGGTAGGTCCCGAGTATTGCCTTCGGGTAAAGTCGGCTAGAAAGTGCTGCAGGAGTGTTACCGAACATCCACAAGATAGACTGGGACGGGCAACGTTTTGAAAATGCCCGACGCCCAGGAGAGGGGGTAATCTATTCGAAGAACGATGACCATCGGCCCGAAGTGCAGGAGACCGCGGATGATATGCTTAGGCTCTGCTATGAGTCTCCGCTCCTGACACTCTCGAAGATTGGGGGGCTACTGATAAGGGTAAAATTCGCCGGAATAAATAACAAGGGGTTGATTACGGATAAAAGATACTTGGTGTGATTATTAATGTATTTATGATCTTTCAGGGACCAATTTGTAAACAATTTACTTACTACGGGGCCTCATTAGCAATAAAATCAGCCCACTAAGGATATTAATGGGTCCACCTTACTTTAGCATAAAAGGTGACCCACTTTCTTGGTAGGTGGGACATTGAATATTATTTTATCCTACTTGCACCTTCTCTCTACATTTTCTCTCTCTAGTCACATCAGACACAAGATCCAAAATATTCCACCAATCATTTATCAACTTATCAGAAATATCCAATCTTCAAGGGAAACATGCATTAGAGTTATCTGAGGAGCAGAAAAAATAATCTTGTCCTTAGGATTCTCTTACAAATATTAAAGAAGAAAAAAAATTAATGGAGGAAATAGCAGGGTTAAAGACCAAATTTGATGATGATAAAAAGGTTGCAATCAAATACACTGAAGATGAATATGGAAGTGTAATGCTTGCTGGCATTAAAAAATAGAAGAGGATAAATTTATGAGCTTGGTTCGAGAAATCCATGCCATTTTCACAAAGGCCAACTTGTCCAGCTTTTGGGAACAAATTCTTGTTCGGGATCTTCCTTGCGAAAGATTGGATCCAATGCCTAATGAATCTTCCAAAGAAGAAGAAATTATATCGAGACAAGGGTAGTCATCCGAGGAAGAGTCTCTTGAAGAGTAAATGTCACGGTGGTTGTTCTTGACTTATTTTATAATGACTATTTTTTAACATGATCTAATTTTGATGAATGCGTCTCCTTTTTGCATTCATATCGGGTTTTGTAACGAATTGCCCTTATCTAATGTGAAAGTACTTTATTTCTCATATTGAATCAATACTATGATATTACCAAGTAATATGTATGTTGGCAAAAATCATATGTCATGTTAAACGTAAGACTTCAAATAAAACAAGAGTATTTATTAAACATATATTCACAGTATTTATTAAACATATATTATCGACATTTATCTATGTGGCCACTTTCGCTAGTCACTTTCACCTCGAACACCATCAATTTCATCCTTGTCTACTAATTACAGCTTCCACATTGATAACAGAACTGCATCCAACACTAAATGAGCCCTTTTCTGAATAGAACTCACTTTCTCTTCCAAATCATCATCTTCTTCTCGAACTTGTCGAATTTTATCAACACCAGCTTCATCTCCGGAGGGACACCATTCTCCTCCTTCTAGTCTGCTTCCTCTACTATATTTTCCTTCTCATTCTGACATGGCAAGGATGACGAGCTCCCTGCTTCCCTCGTTCTACAACATTGGGGCGTTGATGGCCACACCTCTGTATTATTGGTATCTGTGTACCTTTTCTCCATCAGAGATCGAAACCGCTCAGTCATCGCCATTGCTCAATACCAGCCATTGTAATTTTCCCTTGTTTTAAAATAATCAGCTCATTTGGCCACAACCCAGCCTTCAAAAAATTGACCTGAGGAAGCAGGCTCTTGCAACCATGTCCCGTACACTAAATTAGCCACATGAATTAAGGAGTTCTTCATGCCTTTATCTAGTTCCTCTTTGCACTATTCTTGGTGCTTCCATTCACCTGCAACAACCACGAACATATGTTAGTTTCTTTTCACCAGCGTTCCGACTAGATATTCCTCAGAGCATTTTCATACTCCAAATACAAACACAAAAGAATCTTTCAATTCTTATCCGAGGTAGGGAGCTCTACTATTTTCCTATACCCAGGCATCTGAGTGTAAGAGAATGGTGACCTTGCTAATTTTGTCACATCCACCACTACCAATAGTTCCACAAAACATATCGGGATGTTGAGCAGGCGTGTGCTTAGCACTACACTAAGAAAGACCCTTCATCCATTGGCTGCTAGTTGTGTGGGGCATATACTTTTGAAACTAAAAAAATCCCGTCTTAAAAATGGGAGTGGAAACCGTCACCATCAATAAAAAATTGAAGCGTATAGGCAGGTATCATTCTCCCTCCCCTGATATGGATGCTCTCTGACTTCTGGCATCCTAATTTACATAATATCACTAGGGATACCATACCTATCCCTAAAACACATCAAGCCAGGTCATCAAGATACCCTTATTTGGGTGTTATTCGTTCAAAATAACTTTTTTTTAAATGCAGGACCTTCGAACTCGGTTTCCAGGCCTTTAACCGACTTTCCTTGCTTCTTTGTAAAATTTTTGGGACCATTTTTACTAAAATGACCTAAATGGAATGGTAAGATTAAACAAAGTGAGGAAGAACTTTATGCACAATCACGTTTGCCGGAGACAATAGGTTTTCCCTAAAAACAAGAAACTAGGGATCAACATCCAGTGGCCGAGAAACTATGGTTTTATCTAAAGATACTAATTAAGAAAGCAAGAATAAATTGATATATGAAATTAACTTTTGGATTGATTACAAAATTTAACAATGAAGATATAGCCTATTTCCTTTAACACACCCAACTTCTCTCATTAAAAAGATAAATTGTTCTTTCTAATAAATTAATGTTTAGCTTTTAAATTGTGATTTATATTAGGATACCAAGTGGGTTTTTTTGCTCCACGCATGATGGGATGAAGGTTTTCATTCTTACCTAAAGTTATCCGCACGCTTTCCCTAAATCCAAGCGCTATTGAGAAGATAAACGGATTCATTGTCAGAATAAAATTGCTTGGAATTCGACAAGTGTCCTACAAGTTAACAAAGTCATAATTTTATTGCGTACGTCATAAATGCAGCATAATTTCTAGAGAACAAGCTATGCCCGCTAATATGTTGGATTGAATGACACAATGGATGCACTAAAGACTCAAGTGGCCGTGCCTACCCTCAGTCAGAGCTCGAGGACAGCCGCTCGAGTCGTGGAGATTTTTCCTCCAAGCGAGAAGAGAGAAGAGAAGGAGAAAGTGAGATTGGAGGCAAGAGACGATCCAAGGATCATGAACCCTTACAGGCGGAGGAGGGCCCATCAACTAATAAATCTAAAAAGGTTGAAAGCGTCTAGTACAATCAAGTGCGGCCAAAGTTATCGGCGTATATACTTAAGGAATCATCGCTCATCGAAAAAATATTTGACACCCAACTAGCTCGTGATGATCTTATGGCTCATTTGGTTGATGATATTCACTGCAACAATCTTTTGCACATTGTCAATTCATTACATCTTTGCGACTACCTTAGCTTGATGTTGTAACAAAAGATCTTCGCTTAGTACTCATATCATAGTGACAAAAACTTAACCGTTTCCACGACGACTCGTCTAATATTAGATACTGACACATTCAATACTCATTTTATAACTTGTATTTTTTTGTCATTTCATTTAATTAAAATTTTAATACTTTCTCATTTAATAAATTAGTTTTTGTCTTTTTAGTAAGACAACATTTATATATTTGTTTTTTTTTAATTTTAACGTTTTACTTACGGTTAGATGATTTTAAAAACTAAAATCTTAATTTCATAGTGAATTAAATAGAGTTGTACCGTTTAGTAACACCAAATGTTTAAAAACAACTAAGAAAATAGTCCAAAAAACTAAAACAGAAGCTTTAAAAATATGAAACATTGAATAATAACTTTAAGATTATACCTAATACAACTTCTTGATTTTTTTAAAATTGAAAAAAACGCTTTAAAATATTTCAATCCTAGAGAGGGAGAGTAAGAGTATAGTAAGAATAAAACAACTTAAAAGAATATAATGCGATTTATACGAGAATGTATTGGAATATAAGCTATATTAGAATATCCTAAAATTGATCAGATTTTAGATCCGACCGCTAAAACTTACATTTTTAAAAGTCGTGCTAAGGATATTCCTTAAGCAAAAATTTAAAGAAACTTGGCTTAAGCTAGGAGAGAAAAGCTCCAAGGTCTTCCACAATAGTATCCGGTCTCATAAGGTCCGCAACAAAATTCTGTTTATCACGACCTCAGATGGTTATGCCAGTTCCAACCCTAGAATTATCTCAATTACCTTCCTTAACCACTTTTTGAATCTTCTGGGCTCCAATTGTCAGGAGAACTACCTTGGCTTTGAAAGAATCAGATCCCTTATCAAAACTTTGATCCACCCCTCTTAAATCCGACATGATAAAGCCCATCTTAGATGATGAGATTAAAACCGCCTTATTTGACATTGATAGTGACAAATCTCATAGGTCTGACGAGTTTAGTGCGGGTTTCTTTAAGACTTGCTGGTCGACCGTTGGGCCGAATGTCTGCACGGGGGTAAATTAGTTTTTCCATAATGGAACCTTGCTTAACATAAAAAATAATTATTTTTAACCTTCTCGACTTGAAAGAGGATCCTTACATGTCCGATATATAGTATTCCTCGCATAACTGCAAGGCTCACATACAATGACCGCAAACCTCTATTTCTCAAAATTACCAACCATATTAACTCGTGAACTTCTAAACACCTCTCTTACGCTGGTATGCTCTAATTAATTAAATACGTTCTCCTCGCCAGCTAGGTTCATTGGTTATCGATTTTCATCCTTCCGGTCCGAGCACTGAATGAACTATCTCAACTCCTCCGACTTTTCCTCTAGTCGGGTTCAGAGATAAAGATCTCAGGGGCGAAAATTTCTTGGAACATGATCACTTTGTCGACACATGAGGGTGGCTTTAGGATCCCAAATCTAAAAATTTAGAATCATGTAGTTTCCCTAAAGCTTTTCTGATCTATACTAACCAACAACAATAATTCCATATGGACGCAGTGGACACTTGCTAAAAAACAATAAACAAAAGCATTTGGACCCTCTATACCCCTAACAACACTAGTTGGAGTTGGAGAAAGATTTTTAAGCTTTGTAATCAGGTCGCGAATCTTTATAAAGTCCTTGTTGGAAATGGAAATGATACCTCTGTCTCGTACGATCCATGGCTCTTTCCAACCTCCATTATCAACCGCTTTGGCCCCAACATTTTAAACTTGGCTGGCTTACAAAATATTACGAAAAGTTGCAGACCTTTATTGCAATGGAAGATGCGTCTAACCCTCGCATGTTAGGGCCTCATCATAGAGAGATTAGAAATTCTCTAAGTGCCCTCCCTCCAGCCTCAGACTCTAATCACATATTCCTTTAGATTCCAAACAAGTCCAAACCACAATTTACCATATGTAGCACATATGCTGCCCTCAGACCATCTAGGGACAAAGTTGTGTAGGCCCCTTCAATCTGGAACAAGTGATCTATTCCCTGGCATTCCTTTATCGCATGGATGACCATCCACAACAAACTCACTACTAGGGACGAACTTATTGCATGGGGTCTCGACACCTCACTGGTTCGCGTTCTTTTCTTCGATTGTCCTAAAACTCTTTAACATGTCCTCATCTTCTGCCTATATATAACACTATAGATTTTGAAACCTTTATGACTGGAATTATATTATGGTATTAGTTTTAATGGTTTATTTTTTTTTGTATTTTATTTCAAATTCAAAATTAAAATTAGTAATACCATAGTTTGTTCACCAATTATTTTTTAAATTTGTAATCAGTAATTTAATATATTAATATCCGATTTTAATTATTTTTGTTAATTATAGTGTTTGCATAAGTTTTTTTAGTTGATTATAAAGAAATCATGGTCGTAGAACATATTTGGTTAAGAAAATATTAATAAAAAAATTCATGAACCGTTTTTGGAAATCTTTTTAGTTTTTTGTAAAAATTAAATTCATATGTGGCAATATTAATTAAAATACTTTTAGAAAATGTAAAAAAAATATAAAACAATTAATTAATATTTTCTTAAGGACACTTGTTAGTTAATGTTTCTATATATTATTTATATAAAATAAAATAAATATAAAAAAAACAACGCAGACCAAAGATTCTATATTAAAAAAAATACTAGTCATAACGTATATTTTTATTGATAATAAGGACATAATAATACAATTTTTTCATATATGATTACATACAAAATTGTTTCTATAGACCGTTGGTCACGTAAAATATAATATCTAATAGATAAATAATAATAAAAACTATATAAAATAATTAGTTAATACGACAGTTACTATTTTTTAAAAATAAATCATGTATGTAATGTCTCGTTAAAAAATAAATCATGTATGTAATGTCTCGTAACGTAAGGGTGATATCGTGATGGCGACAAATAAGACTCAATGTATTAAACTGTAGCACAAAATGACTTTAAATAGCCTACAAGAAGCGTTATATCAAGAAGTGTTTCACTCAGACACACATACCTCACTCTTTTTATGTTTCACTCAGACACACATACCTCACTCTTTTTTGTGTTTCACTCAGACACACATACCTCACTCTGATACCATGTTAGAATATCAAAGAGTAATAAGTAGAGAAAATAAGACTCAAAGTATTAAACTGCAGCACAAAATGACTTTACAAAGCTCATTACTTTTTCAAGCATATCCAGTTTAAGGGAAGGATTTGTTAGAATTGATTTAGACGTTACATCAATTAGTATTTTTATTTTATCAAAGATAATTTTATGAGTTTTGGGTTCTTCTGTTGTTGTTTATGACTAGTTTAGATTTATTAGTGATCATCAAAATTACTTACTTGTATTTAACTTCATCCGTCTAAAATACAGCTATGGTTTATTTGGTTTATTTGTATGTAGGTCCACAATTGTTTTAAATTGTTAGTTTATTATTTAGTTTTTTTCTAAAATCTTATTAGTGTAATCTTTTTTTACCTTTCTCAGGATGAGATTTATGCAAAACCTATCAAGCCGGACAAGGCCAGACATGCGGTCCTTATTGTCGGGTACGGAACCGACGCCAACCAAAATAATTTTTGGTTGGTCCAGAACTCCTGGAGCGCCGACTGGGCGGACGGGGGATTTGGACGAATCACGCGGAAATCATCTAGCAATTCATCGGTGCTAGATTGCGTTTACAATGTTGAGGTATTTACTATTTTTTTATATTTAACAAAATAAACATTTATTTACTCCTACCAACTAATATAATAACTTTTTCGTATGCAGATTATGAGTTCCAAGAGCCCATAGCCGCGCTCATCCTTCATCATCATTATTTGGTTGCGATGAAATAGTCGGTTTTTATTATTTTTTTGTTGGGATAATACGCTATTAAAACTCGGTTAATGTCATTTTGGAATTGTTATGTTTGAGTGTATTATGACTTTTTCAGTTTACTTTTGCTCATTATTATTTTATTTTAGGGTCTTTTTATATTTTCAATTTATGGAATTTAATTCCAAATTTTGGAAATGTATATTACAGACAAATATGTTTTTCAAAAGACATTTTATAATACAATCTGATTTTTTTTTTATATTTTTGAAAAGCAAATATAAAAAGTGAAATATTTTATTTGTATAATTTAAACTTTTATGATGCATAAAGGCGTAATTGGTTGGTCAGATTCGATCGAAGTATTCATATATATATATATATATATATATATATATATATAAATAAAAATAAAAATAAAAATCTAACCACCATTAATGAATAATATATTTTTTCATTCCTACTTTTACTTCACAATAATCATCTCTATTTTTATAATTTTCTATTTCACTTCAAATTTAAATTCTGTTTCATCTAAGTCTATAGATATGTGAAATACTATACTTTCTAACCCCTTAATTTTCGTTCTCCACGTTTAGAATAAAACAATCTAACTCCTTAATTAGTTGATGTTGAATTCCAAGGATGCGACCAACTAGTTTATAGACAATGGGCTTCATGTGGAATACCCGAATGGATAACTCATTTTATTCATTGTTACTTTTACTTTTAAACAATCATTTATATTCCTAAAGCTTTCATATTTCACTCCAAGTCTAATGATTCGGTTGGACTCATCTAAATAAACAAACATATGGTACATGGTCCGTTGGAAATTTAGTAAAAATGCAAGAAAGTGGTATGCAGAGAAGATTGAGATAGTATGTGAAGGAAAAATGTCCATACATTTTTAGATAATCCCATATCCAAATCTATCATTTTTGCTTGATGAATTAAGGAGATTAGTGTCTCCCCATAGCGATGCAGTGCCAATAACACTAGAACTGGCAAAAATGGAGATAAAAAAGGTGAAGATATAAACGGGTCGCTAGATGAACATCATATACATAGGAACTTATGAAAGAATGAGAGGAGCTTCAGTGTTAACTGCAGGCCAAAGATTTTTAACTAAATTCACCAAAGAAAATGCATATGTCTTGAGAGAGTTGACTCTAGACGTAGTTCTCGAAAAGTATGAATTCATAAAAAAAGTAAAATATATTTTCATGATGGTAGATGCATCATCTTCTTAGAATATTATGTTGGGTCGATCATGACTCAAACAAATGCATGTCATAGTGCCTACAATTCACCATTTTTTAAGGTACCCTATAGACAACAAAGTAGTCATGATCAGAGAAAATAAGAAAACATTCAGGAAATGTTATACAACAACACTAACTCTCAAACAGAGCAAAAAAAAGAAGTAAAGAGGTCTTTAGAGGGTGTAGATGACCCTAGAGAAGGTCGTCGACTGGTGTAGTCGGGGGAAGAATCTATATATGTAAGCATAACACCATGAAAAATTATGAAGATTTAGTAAAGTGACCCCTCATGGCCCGGTCGGTACGATGAAATGTCTGGGAGCCTTTGATGCTAAAGTTTCTATTTAAAATAGGAAGAAGGCTCCCAGCCAAAGAGTCAAGAAGGAAACATCTGATGGTCCTGCCAAAAAGAAATTTAAGAAAATATGTTGACCTCAAAAAGAAAAAACCAACAAGGGAAAAGAACAATGTGATGGAAATAAAAAACTCGAGTCTAAAAGACTAGTGCCGGAAAAAATGGTGCGGCCCAATATAAATATATATTAAATAAATAAATAAAACATAAAACGAATATGATAGGGTGTATGATACAATGATGTGCAAGAGAGAGAAATATGGTGCAATATGTTGAATAATTGAATTTTTTTGTTGAGAATTATGCTCATGTAGCACAGATATGATAATATTTTAACGGAAAATTTAATCCCCTACTATACACATTGATAGGTTTGGATATTTTTGGAAGCACTCTTTTGTCTAATCTGAATGGGTAATTTGGGATCTTCTACACCAGACTTTCGATGAATAGTAAACCTAAGTGAATTATGACTCATTTGTATGCTGACCTATTTTGGTTTTGGGTTTTAATTTTTTTTAATATTGACTCGATTTTAAAGTCCGACTCGAATAGCCATGGATCATAAAAAAGTATAAATACTTCAACCAACATTATTTAAGGGGCTCGACTTTTTCTAGAGAAATTAATAGCTAACACACACATCTTTTATCTCTTTACCCTCTAGTCTAAAAGGTAATACCCTATTAAAATAAAAATCTTCCAAAAATACCCCTTGGTTAAAAATAATCCTCACCAACTTGGCAACCGCAGTGGGAGGCGACGAACTTGAATATCAAATTCAAAACCAGTGAATAAAAGTTGTAATTTGGACATTATTGAAGCTGATGGATCACAACATGCAAGATTTCCCACCTCCAGAGGTTGGAGGTGTAAGAGAGAATAATGAGCACAGTACTGAGTCTCATGTCAATCACAATAATAATGAAAGAAAATCCATGCAGGATGAGCGTGATCAGCTAAGGGCTGAGATTGAGGCTTTAAGGGCTTTGAAAAAAGCTGAAAAAGCGTGAAATAGAATTCCATTGCATCTGGACTCCACCAATACCGATGAGTCTAGTGAAAATGAGCAGTCAATAAAGACTCATGCCAGCTCCTAGATATCGTATCCGTCTAAATGGCTTGTATGACATCAGAGTTTTCTAATAGGTCACCAAGTAGTGATAAAGGTCATCTAAAGAAGAAATTAAGGATGACCAAGAAACATTCAAGAAAAAGGGATAGACATGGAAAAAATTAAAAAGTATCTAGGAAATATAAAAGGTTCGACTGATCATCACATTGATCGTCTGTTGATTGATCCATTTGCCTTTCAATCTGAACCAAGTATTTTTGCTAATCCAATGAAGATACAATATTTAGTCGTTGCCAAAATTGGAGACAAACACCATTGTCTTAGAAAATACTCTCCGGACATCTTCCCAAGCGATTTGATAGTTCTAAGATAGAAAAGTATGACATAAGTAAACATCCGAAAAACCATCTCGAGCAGTTTAAAAAATTTATGCAGAACTTTGATGATGATGACAAGCTGTTATGCTGAGCCTTCTCACAAACGTTTAAGGGAAGTTCCCTCAAATGGTACAATAGTCTCCCCAAGAGATCTATAAAGAATTTTGACATATTATGGGTGGCGTTCCGTAGGTAATTTGTTGGAAGTAAAGAGCTTAAAGGGAATGGTGATACTATTATTCATTGTTCCCAAGATCCAAACGAATCTTTGAAGGAATATATTAGTAGGTTTGTGAACATGAACAATGATCTAGTTGATTGTTTTGAACAGGTGGCAATCGCCTCTTTTGAGACAAGGCTTAAATCCAAAAATTTAGCCGAGTTAGTAACCCGGAAAAAAGTGATGACTTTTTGGGGGCTGTTATGGAGAACTAATTACATTTGAAGAAACTAAGAAATCTAGAGTGCCTACAGTATCAATTCAACAAGCAACAACTCAATACGATTACAAATCAAAAGAATCCGGACATGGATCACATCGGCCCAAACGGAAACAGTCCAATCAAAACCAACAAGTAAGAAGTAAAAGGGGCCCATAGGATCAGCCTGAATGGTTTTTTGAGCTGGAGAGAGTGTAGCAACAATTTATGACAAAACTAAAATTGATGTACATTTTACAAGGCCAACCCCACTATAGTCCTATAAAGAGATCTGAAGTACTCGTTTCTGCAAATATTATAATGATGTGGATCATGACACATAGGATTATATAACATTAAAGAAAGAAGTGCAAAATCTCATCGAGAGAGGAAAATTAGGCATTTTTGTTAAAAAATAAAGGGGCAACAGACTAGATAATACACAATCCAATACCAATGCACCCCGAACGACTTCATGACCATTCTAGAAACATTCAGAGATAAAGATGCCATGATGATTTTTGAGAGATATGATGTGGAATCTGAATATCTTGATCCTGATCCATATCACGATCAGGTGGGGGTAATAGTGGATAATTCTGTTACAGTTTTCGAGTTGGTGAAGTTTTTTGAATCATTAACCATATTTGGGGGAGACACTGTAACAACATCCTCAAGTTGTTCAAGAAAAATGCATGTCAACAGTTTGACTACTTAGTTGGAAGGAAAAATGTCCACACATCTTTACTAAACCCATGCTCCTTTCATAGTCTTTGATGAATAAGACTTAAGGAGAACAATTATTTTTGTATATAGCAGTGTCAGATTTTGTTGTTAGTGCTATTTTGATAAGAGATGAAAGTGGAACTTCAAAACGAGTGTATTAGGTGAGAAAAATCTTGTTAGTGTAAGAGAAAAGGTATTTGAGGATCGAAAAATTAACCTTAGCTTTATTTTTTGTTGCTCGAAAAATGGGTCCTTATTTTCAAGCTTACACAATTTTTGTTTGAACTTATTTCCCACTAAAATATGTGCTACAACGGCCATATATTACTGGTAGAATGACTAATTGATCGGTTGAATTAAGAGACTTTAATATAAATGTTTCTCCTCCAACAGCAATCAAGGCTCGAGCTTTAGCAGATTTCATAGTTAAGTTTCATTTAATTTGTTCAAATGAGGGGATACTTAAAGAGTATCGCCAGAAGTCTCATATTGGGTGGTTTGAACTGATGGTGGGGCTAGTATACTAGGATAGTGTATGGGTTCAATAATTTAATCTTCTGGGGAGGCTATATACCATACTATTTGATTTGGATTTCATGCATCAAACAACGAGGCTGAATACTGATAAGGAAAAGTATTCTTTAAGGACTAAAGTGATAAATGCTGTAATTATAGAATTAAATTAGACTTTAGGAAGAACCTAGGGGTTAAGTTGTAAATTTAACAATATGTAACCGTTTTCTCTAACTAACTCACCTGGCCTATTTAAAGAGGCTGAAAGAGTTATTTTGACCTATGAAATATTCAGAGGTACTTTTCACTACTTGAATTTTCCACTGTAAACTCTCTGTTCTGAATTCACTCGTGACAACTTTAATTCACACCAAATTGGCGCTAGAAAGAGGGGGACGAGGATACCTTGATCAACAGATCAAAAATCGACGTTCGAGTTCTCGTTTTTAAAGGTTTTCCGTTCGAATTTTCATATTTCGTTTGATTTTTCGCTATTTGAAGATGAATCCGGAGGAAGGTGACAATCCATCCGTTCGCAAGGCGATGGAAACGCTGAAATCTGATCTGCAAGAGGCAGGTAATTTTGTTCCAATTCAACCTGTTCAATTTGATTTTGAGGGAAAAATGAATGAAATGATTAGGAAGGTGGCTGAGCTTGACGAATTGGTAAAAAAGAAGGGAGATAATAATGATGGTGCTAGGCTTAGATCTAAGATTGCTGGGGGTGATCGGAATGATCAGTCGGATCAGTCGATGGACGATGGCGATGATCATTATGAGCAGCGCAAAGCACGATTTGAGCAGAAAAAAGAATATAGCGGGATAAAGAGGAAAGAAAAATTACAAAGGCGATTGTATGAAAACTCTAGTGATGAAGAGGACTTCGAAGATTCCGAGTCCGATGAGACGCCGAGGTACGAACGCTCTCGAGGCCATTCAGGAAGAGCAGAGCGTGAGCTCCGACCAGCTAAGATGTACAGGGAAGGAAGAAAAAAGAAAGAAAGGCGAGTATACTCACCTCGAAAATACTCGCCTCGGAGGTGTTCACCTCGGAAATATGAGGGCGAGACCAGTTTATATGCAACTGTGGGAATGAGAAATGAAGACCAGTATGTCCAGGGGGTTGACTGGAGGGACTCACCATTGGTAAGGGAGATCAGATCTGTGCCATTACCGAGGCGGTTTGATATTTCTAAAGTTGAAAAGTTCGATGGGACTCAAGATCCCGATGATCACATAGAACAATTTAAAAACTACATGACTAATTTTGAAGATGATGATAGATTGGTGTGTAGAGCTTTTTCTCAAACGTTTAAGGGAACTGCGCTAAAATGGTTTAATAAGATTCCTAAGGAATCAATTGCAAATTTTAGAAGTTTCTACACCGCTTTTCGCAGACAATTTGTGGGAAGCAAGGAGATGAGAGCCAATGGGGACACGATAATACAGTGCAAGCAGGCTGTGGGAGAGAAGTTGAAGGATTATACCAAGAGGTTTGTGTCAACAAAGGCTGAGCTAGATGACTGTGAGGAAAGTGTGGCTATGGCAGCGTTCAGGCAGGGGCTGTTGCCTGGGGATTTAGCCGATGAGACAACGAGGCGCAGGGCGCTAACTTTTGGAGCTCTTATGGCTCAGGTTGAGGACCAGATTAAGGTCGAAGAATCGATGAGGGTTCGAGGAGGTGCTAGTACTGTTCAAAAAGGGAGTGGACAATCTAACGTCTCAAACAACAATACCTCGCGTCCGAAGAACAATCAAAATGTTTCTAACCGAGGAGCCTCGAACTCGTATCAAGGGGGATATAATCAACATAATTCTAACAACCAGCAGCAGTATAGATCCAGGTCGAATGTGTGGGTGAGGCCGGATTACTATGCAGATTTAACTGAAAGTGTGGCTTCAATATATGAAAAAACAAGAGGAACAGTCAATTTTAGAAAGCCACCAGCTATCAACAAGCCAAGGGAGGAGCGCAATAATAAATTTTGTAGGTATCATGAGGATGTCGGCCATGATACAAATGATTGCATTGCTCTGAAGAAGGAGATGCAAGTTCTGATCGAAAATGGAAAGCTGCTAGAGTATGTCAGGAAGAATGCTAAAACAACAGCTCCTAAAGGAGGTAATCCCAATTCCAAGCAGGAAACTGCGTTAATGATTTTAGATGTTGCAGGTGAGGCAGATGGTTTCGATGTAGCCTCGGAATATGTCGAACCAGACCCTAGCCGACTTTTGTTAATGTCGATAGATGAGCCGATGCGTCAGGGACGTGTTCGAGATCTGTGTGCCTTTTTTGAATCATTAACCATATTTGGAGGGGATTCGATGACCAACAACACCAATAATTCGAGGAAGAGGCATATAGTAAATTTAACACGACAAATTGAGGGAGGTGCATCGGCACATCTAAGCAGCAGAAAGGATGTGCCCTTTATAATATTCGATGGAGATGATTTGAGGGGCATTACTGGGCCACATGAGGATGCGGTGGTCATTGGAGCAGAAGTATGTGGGGTGGAGATTCGACGCGTGCTGATCGACACAGGAAGTTCTGCTAATGTGCTTTTTAAGTCAACGTATGATAGGTTGACTGCACCACCTCGAATAGAAAAATCAGAGAGGACTATCATTGGGTTTACCGGCGCATCAGCAATTGTAATAGGTGAATTCGAAGGTGAAATTTCCTTGGGAAAAGGGCCTTTCAAGAAGAAAGTACAGGTACTTTTTGTGGTGGTGGATTGTCCATCAAGTTACAACGCTATTCTTGGGAGGTCATGGTTGGCCAAAATGTACGCTGTAGTTTCTACAGTTCATCAGTGTCTGAAGTATGTGGTCGAGGACAGAGTTGGCGTAGTCCGAAGTGACCAAAAGGTGGCAAGAGAATGTTATGCTGCTGCATTTAGGTTACATGGTAAAAGTTCTGATGATCTCATGGAGAGTTAGCAGTTTGGGGGGTTGTCTTGTAGTGAAACGGACGAGGGAATTGATGATCCGAGGTCAACCCCGAGTTCTGTAGTGGTCAATGAAGAAATAGAGGAATTTACTTTTAATAATGGCAGGGTACTTCGAATTGGCACTCTGTTATCTTTGTCGATGCGGGAAAAGTTGTTGAATTTTTTGTCTGAAAATTTGGATGTGTTTGCCTGGAGATCTGAAGATGTAGTAGGGGTCCCAAGCAATATCATATGTCATAGCCTAGCGGTTGATCCGAAGGTCAAACCAATTATCCAAAAAAGAAGGGCTTTTTCATTGGAGAAATCTGAGGCCATAGTTGCCGAAGTGGATCGGTTATACAAGATGGGGCATATTAGGGAGGCCAATTATCCGAGGTGGACGGCTAATCCGGTGGTAGTAAAAAAGAAAAATGGAAAATGGCGAATGTGTGTGGACTTCACAGATTTGAATAGAGCCTGTCCAAAAGATCCTTTTCCAGTGCCTCGAATAGATCAGTTAGTGGATTCCACTTCGGGAAATAAAATTTTGACTTTCATGGATGCGTTTTCGGGGTATAATCAAATTCGAATGAATCCGGATGATGAAGAAAGCACAACTTTTATTACTGATAGAGGTTTGCATTGCTATAAAGTAATGCCATTTGGATTGAAGAATGCTGGATCAACGTATCAGAGGCTGATGAATAAGGCGTTTGCTTCGCAGATTGGGAGAAATATTGAGGTGTACATCGATGACATGCTTGTTAAAAGCAAAGGTGATGATGAACATATTGATGATTTAGAAGAAACGTTTTTGAATCTTAGAGCCATTCAATTGAAGTTGAATCCAGAAAAATGCACATTTGGAGTCCGATCTGGCAAGTTTTTGGGGTATATGATTAGTGAGAGAGGAATCGAGGTGGATCCAGAACAGTTGAAGGCCCTGATATCGATGTCGTCACCTCGGAATATCAAAGAAGTACAAATGTTAACAGGCAGGTTGGCAGCTCTGAACAGATTCATTTCTCGTTTTTCAGATAAGTGCTTGCCTTTTTTCCAGGTGTTGCGTAAACCCAATAATTTCGAGTGGACTTCGGATTGTGAAGAAGCCTTTCTGAAGATCAAAAATCTTTTATCCTCTCCTGAAATATTATCGAAGCCTCGAAAGGGTGAACAGTTGTTTTTGTATATAGCAGTATCGGATTATGCAGTAAGTGCAGTTTTGATCAGCGAGGATACAAAAATTTCGAAGCCTGTTTACTATGTCAGCAAAAGTTTGGTTGATGCTGAGAAACGTTATTTGAAGCTCGAAAAAATTGGCACTGTGTATAGTAGTGGCAGCAAGAAAGATGCGCCCTTACTTCCAGGCACATACGATTGTAGTTCGAACTTCAT
Source organism: Limnanthes douglasii subsp. nivea (assembly GCA_036936605.1). Taxonomy (NCBI): domain Eukaryota; kingdom Viridiplantae; phylum Streptophyta; class Magnoliopsida; order Brassicales; family Limnanthaceae; genus Limnanthes; species Limnanthes douglasii. Next base: position 9,852,526 of record JAUPFV010000003.1, on the reverse strand, counting down.
ATCCATTAAAGAATGTTTTACAAAAACCAGACATTTCAGGAAGGATGACAAAGTGGTCTGTGGAATTGGGAGATTTCGATGTGCTATTTTCTCCTCGGACAGCTATCAAAGCTCAAGCTTTAGCAGATTTTTTGGTGGAGTTTCACTCGAGCAGATCCGAGGAGAAAGATGCAGAAAAGATGAATGAGAATCCGACGTGGACAATTCGAACTGATGGGGGATCCAGTAGTAAAGGGTCAAGTGCAGGAGTGGAATTGGTGGCACCAACAGGGGAATTTATGTTTCAAGCTATAAAATTTGGCTTTCATGCTTCAAATAACGAAGCTGAATATGAGGCTGTGCTAGCAGGGTTGCGGTTAGCGAAGATTTGTGGAGCAATGTTTGTGCGCTTGGAAACAGATTCACAGTTGGTAGTTAACCATGTCAAAGGGGTATCAGAAGCTAAAAAGGAGCGTTTGGTTTTGTACCTACAAGAACTTCGGGGGATGATGGCGCAGTTTGAAAATGTCGAAGTGGAGCATATTCGAAGAGGAAACAATACTATGGCTGATTCTTTGGCAACGATGGCTTATTCAGAAGAATATCCATGGATTGTAACTCAACCATCGCCTTCGATCAGATCGAATTTTGAGCAATGTGAAGTTGTTGATGAGGTGGTAAATAATCCGACGTGCGCTCGAGGAGATTGGAGGTTTGACTTGTTAAACTTTATTTTAAATGGAATATTACCTATGGATAAACACTTGCTCAAGAAAATAAAGTACAAATCCCTTGGTTATGTGGTACTGGATGGGGTGCTGTACAAAAGGTCTGCTTCAAAACCTTTACTACGATGTTTAGGCAAGGATGAGTCTCAGAATGTTTTGTCCGAACTGCATGATGGAGATGGGTCAGCTCATTGTGGGTTTAGAGCTTTAACGCGTAGAGTATTGTTGGCAGGATATTATTGGCCTACCATTTTGCAAGATGCCAAGTCATTAGTTCGAAGTTGTGACACTTGCCAAAGGTATGCAAATTTAATACACAAACCAGCAGTACCCCTAATGACAATTTCAGAGGCGATTCCTTTTGATAGGTGGGGAATTGATTTGGTGGGACCATTACCTATGGCTTCTGGAGGAAGACAAATGATTATTGTTGCGGTTGATTATTTTTCGAAGTGGGCAGAAGCAGAACCCTTAGCTGGGACAAAAGCTAAGGATGTAATCAAGTTTATTCAAAGCAACATTTGCTACCGTTTTGGAGTACCTCGGAAAATAACAACTGATAATGGTCCTCAATTTAATAACAAGGAAATGGACTCATTTTGCTCTTCGAAAGGGATACAACAGTGTTTTTCCACTCCTTTTCATCCTCAGGCAAATGGACAGGTAGAAGTTACGAATAGATCTATTTTGGATGGCTTGAAGAAAAATTTGGCAGGAGCAGCAGGGAAATGGCCAAATTATCTCCAAGAAGTATTATGGGCATATAGAACAACTCCTAGAGAGGCTACAAAAGAGACCCCTTTTTCTTTAGTATATGGGATGGACGCTGTGTGCCCTGCTGAATCTACATTGCCCTCTTATAGACTACTACAATATTCCGAGGCAGATAACGACGAGGCTAGAAGGGTGGAGCTGGATTTGTTGGAAGAAAAAAGGGTCAAGGCACATTTGAATGTCATCCATTATCAAACATTAATGAGAAGCAGGTACGATGCTAAAGTTAAGAGAAGAGAATTCAAAATTGGTGATCTAGTGTTGCGAAAAGTGTTTCTACACACCAAGGAAAAACACCTCGGAAAATTGGCCCCGAATTGGGAAGGTCCTTACGAAGTTACAATGAGGGTCAAACCAGGTTCTTACAGGTTATCAGATCGAGAAGGGAGGATGCTCAAGCACCCTTGGAACATAGAGCACTTGAAATTGTACTGTGAGTAAAATTGAACTTCGAATTTTTGTAAAACAGACATACTCTTTCCTTATCTGTTGGCCCAGAAAGGTTTTAACGAGGTGTCTGATTGATATTGAATTTTTTAATAAAATTTCTTTTGGCCATTGGTTGTTTGTTAATGATGTGTGATTTATTATTTTGGTAATTTGGCAAAGATTGATCATCTTTGGAAATTGACCAAGAATAATTTTCCGAAGCGATAGCTTTGAAGAAACAACCAAATTTTTCGAGGTGCCACGTCTTATGAGTGCATCTATTTTTCGAGGTGCCACGTCTTATGAGTGCATCTATTTTTCGAGGTGCCACGTCTTATGAGTGCATCTATTTTTCGAGGTGCCACGTCTTATGAGTGCATCTATTTTTCGAGGTGCCACGTCTTATGAGTGCATCTATTTTTCGAGGTGCCACGTCTTATGAGTGCATCTATTTTACGAGGTGTAATAACTTAAGTGTTTATGTTTAAGAATAACCAGTTTAAACAAGTATGTCAGAAATTCAAGATATAAAAAAAAAAGGGGACAAGTGATTTCATCGTGGAATAAAATACGAAGTTTACAAAAAAGGAGGACAGCATTTAATCACATACACAAAAAACAAAAGCGAACTGTTTGGTCTATTAAGCATCATTCTCTTCTTCTTCATCTTCTGATGACGCCTCTTCGGAGTTATTTCCATCTTCTGAGGAAGAGCTTGGTGGCGCTTCGAAAGCTTCCTTTGGGCGTTGCTCTTCTGGAACTCGTCTCCAAAGGTTTGATAAGTCCAACCTTGGACAAGCAGCATGAACTTCTCGAAGGATCTGAATAGATGTATCAATTTGAGTTTTCTTCATGCCTTCGAGCATCACAGAACTAACCTTAGTTTCAGCCTGTTTGACTGCAGCCTTCTTTTCTTCTTCGAATCCTGTTCGAAGTGTAGTAATCTCATTTTGGCTTTTTTCCAGTTTATCTTTTGTTTCCTTAACAAGTGCAGTAGCAGCGGAGATGGCAGTAGAATGTTCAGCTTTCAGACTTTCAAGAGCTCCCAGATGAGTAGTTTTAAGAGCTTCGATTTCCTCCTTGTGTTTTTTAAGAAGCTCTTCTTTCTCAGCTTCGAATTTTTGGAGTGCTTCATTTTTCGAAGTCTTTTCAGACTCTGTTTCTTTTCTACTCCTAGCTAGCTCTTGGGCAAGACGCTCCAGTTGGGTTTGGGATTTGCTCACCTCTTCGTATAATTTGGTGACTGCAGAAATTAGATTGGGGAAGGGTTGAAGAATTAAAATTACCTCATCGGATTTTTCTGAATGAGGAAAGACCAATGGTTGGTGAACAGGAGCAAAAGGGTTAGATGTTGAAGCTGTAGCAGCTTCAGTAGAATTTGGAGGAGCAACGTTGGCAGGTTGAGAACCAGGAAATACAAAATCTCCACTTGAGTTGAAGTCCTCGAAGTTTAGATAGTCATCAATTTGTTTATCTCCAAGGTTTATACCTCCTTCAGGATTCACCTCGACAAAAGTTTTACCTCGTGCCTCGGAAGCTAGCACAGCCTCTAAGATATCAGCCTCATTCTTCTCATTGGGCTTGTTTGGCTTACTATCTTTCTTTTTTGGAGAAGTTTGTTTTTTCTTTGTCTTTTTCAGGATGGGCTGGTCTTCCTCGGATATGGTGGGAAGCGAAGGTGCAGACGTTTTTCTCTTCCTTACACTCTTCGAAGTAGTGGGAGGTTTAGTTTTGCTGGTGGTGGGTTTCTTCTTTCCTTTCTTTTTCAAAGGAAGATAGCTGTCACTCCGGTTCCGAAGAGGAAGATAGCATTTCCCATCTGGTGCAAGAATCCTCTCAACTGCTAGAAGGGGATCTGGTGGCGTCATCGGATCCTGAGGGAAGTCTGCCCCTAAGGATATGCGCCAGAGATGGCTGTTAACGAAGTTAATGGGCTCGAATGCTGAATGAAAACCATTGCCCCAAGATTTTTCAGCCCATTCAGCCATCTTTTGGAAGATAAGTTTGGCTTCTTTTCGACGACTTTTAAACCGCCTCGGAATTTCTAAAAAGAGAAAAATAGTTAGCTAAGTAGTTTGAATCAAAAACAACTAAATAAACAAGGGAAGGTATCACTTACTACTGTCTCTCCAGGTAAGGGTGAGTTTGGAAGGATTGGCATCGGAAATCTCTTTGCCATTTTCCCAGGCACCTGACAGAAAGACAAACCTTTGTTTCCAGAACTTATCGGCTTCGAGGAGGTCGTCGATAATTTTTAAGTCATCTTCAAGGGTTAAGTAATAAAAAGGCAAAACTGGGCCGTTTGAGACTTTGGTTACTGAGATGAAGTCCTCGATTTCGAGGGGAATTCCACCAAGCCTTGATACCATTATTGCTGAAAATAAGGTGAAGAGTAAGTTCGGAGTGACCTGTGTTGGGCACAGTTGATGGATTTCGAAGAACTTTACTATCATCGGATCAAGGGGAAACCGAAGTCCCCAGTTGAAGAGCTCAGGGTACACTACTAGCTCATCTTTTTGATAGTTTAAGGGTGTTTCTCCTTCAACTGGTAATCGAAGAATCATGTTGTCAGTTAACCCCCAAAGTTTTCTGAGTTGCTCCTTCTCTGATTCGAGGTAGTAACTGTAAGATACATTCTTCAAAGCAAGAATGTACCAGGCAGAAAGAGGCTTGAGATTTTCTTGAACTAAGGAAGCAACATTATCAGGAAGAGTAATAAGAGCTTTTTTCCCTCGAGGTTTCTTTGGAGGAGCTACGCCTTCAGCCTCGGATTCCTCCTCGGCATCAGATTCAGTAGCTTCTGAATCATCCTTTTTATGACCTTCCTCGGAGTGACTTCGAGTTTGTGTTTCTTGTTGAGTCACAGGAATTGGCTGACTACACTCTGGTGTAGTATCATCCATTTCTTGTGGGGGAGGAGGAGAGTGTTGAGGAGTGGAAGAGGTTTTTGTTTCTTCACCCATTACTAAGAAAGATGATTTTTTGGAACGTTTAGCTCTAATAGCCTCGAATTGAGGAGGAAGTGTTTTGGTTTGAGGGTTTTTTGTCTCTTCGAATTGAAGGACAGGTGATTTAAGTGGTGATCTGTTATAAGTGGGTGGTTTGTCTAAAGTAACTACTTTAGGTTTCCGATGAGGTCTTAGTAGTGAAAGTTTGGTTGGATTTTGGAGAGAAGAGGTCGTTGAGCTATTTTCTGGGTTAGAAGTTAGAGGCGAAGACGAAGTAGCAAGGTTTGGATTAAAGTTGCCATATTTAAAAGTGGTGCAGGAAGAGTGAGGACCGTTATAGATCAACCCAGCAGCTTTGTATTCTTTGGCTCTTCGAGAAATACAAAGATAATCGTAGGCCCCAAATACTTGGTTACTGGAACCAGGAAAAAGATTTTTCTTTGATCTTACTGGTCTTCTGGGTTTGAATCTATTGTATCTAGGGTATCTTCTCATACAATGGTTTTTGGTATGAAAGGTTGCTTGGTAAGACAAGAGAAGATGAGCAGGTTGAAGATGAACAGGTTGAAGATGAGCAGGTTGAAGATGAAGAACAATCTGGAGATGTTTCAAAGGTGGATTCTCTAAAAAGCTCTTACTGAATGAATAGCTGAGTATTTATAGAGTAAAGAGTAACATCGAGAATGTGAAAGCAAGGAACAAGTAATCTCTTCTCATTCGCTGGAATATGAAACGAAAAGGAAACTAATGATGTCACAGGTCTACTACTAGCAGTCTAATCAGTCCATCGAGTAGAGTTTAGAAATTTCGAAGTGTTGTTAAATTATGTGTGAAGTAATCAGGTGTAAAAATCAAAGGCAACGCAGTACCACAAGAAGTTAAATTCGATGAGGAGTTGAATTCGAGGCAGTTGAGAAATTCATTTGCACTTACTCGCCAGTTCGAAGAGACTCCTGGTTTATTGGATTTAATCATAATAAAGATATAAAATAATGCTGATCCGAAGAAGAGTTCGAAGAGCTAATAGTTCTTATACATAGATATATAAGAACTAGGGGGGCTACTGATAAGGAAAAGTATTCTTTAAGGACTAAAGTGATAAATGCTGTAATTATAGAATTAAATTAGACTTTAGGAAGAACCTAGGGGTTAAGTTGTAAATTTAACAATATGTAACCGTTTTCTCTAACTAACTCACCTGGCCTATTTAAAGAGGCTGAAAGAGTTATTTTGACCTATGAAATATTCAGAGGTACTTTTCACTACTTGAATTTTCCACTGTAAACTCTCTGTTCTGAATTCACTCGTGACAACTTTAATTCACACCAAATACAAGACGGACATAAACACTTCCACCTAAGAAAGGTCAATTAATTATATACATCAGTGAACTTCGAGGTTTAACTCTTCTTTTTGATAAAGTAGTTGTCGAGCATATTAATCGAGGATACAATACAGTTGCTAATTCTTTATAATCTATTTCATACACAGAAGAATATCCATGGATATTACTATATGAAAGTCCTTAGATTTTGTTGTGACAAAAAAAGTGTAAGTATGTTGAGAAAGTGGTTGTCACTATAAAGAACTTTCGAGGCGAGTTACAAAATGACATAATAATGTTTTTTGCTTCGAGGTGTGTTACCTCAATATAAAGTTAGCTCAGAGATTAAGATACAAGACACATGGTTATATACTGTTAGATGGAATATTGTATAAAAATTCTTCAAGTATACCATTGTTACGATGTCTGGGTAAACACGAGTCTCATGAAATCTTATATGAGTTACATGATGGAGAAGGTTCAGCTCATTTTGGGTTAAAGTCTTTGACACGAAGGGTTTTTTGAAAGGTTATTATTGGCCTTCGATTATGAGTGATGCTAAAAATTTAGTTTGAGGCTGTGATAGTTGTCAATGTTTTGTCAATTTTATTCATAAGCCAGCAATACCACTTACTTCTATATCTGAAGCGGTATCCTTTAATAGGTGGGGGATAGATTTAGTAGGGTCATTACCTATGGTTTCTAGAGGGCGTCAAATGATTATTGTAGTAGTAAAGCTAAACCATTGTCCGGTACAAGAGCTAAGGATGTTATCAAGTTAAATATCAATAAATATTTTTTTTCTCTTTGGAGTTCGTTCAAAAGATTACTACAGACAATGGCCTAAATTTAACAATAGATAAATGGCTTCTTTCTGCAATTCGATGGATATTATACAATTCTTCTCAACACATTTTCATCCTTAAGCAAATATCCAAATACAAGTAACTAATAGGTCTATTTTAGAAGGCTTAAAGAAACATTTGACACGTGTTGCTGGGAAATGACCTAATTATTTGCAAGAGGTATTGTGGGCTTATATAATGACTCATAGGGAAGCTACTCAATAAACATATTTTGCCTTATTATATGGAATGGATGTTGTAAGTCCTGTTGAGTCAAATTTACCTTGTTATAAAAAAATTCATTATTCGGAGGAGCCAAAGAAAGAGGCAAGAAGGACAGACCTTGACTTGATCGGAGAGAAATGGGTTCGAGCACTGTTGAATTCGACTCATTATCAAACTTTGATAAGGAGTCATTATCATTAGAAGGAAAAACGGATAAATTTTAAGGTGGGTGATAAGGTCTTACGAAAAGTATTCAACCACACAAAGGATAAACGTCTTTGGAAGATGGCTCCGAATTTGGAGGGTCCTTATGTAGTAGTTGAGGTAGTTAAAAAAGGTAATTTAGGATAATGTCTTATTCTAGGTGATATACGTTCATTTAAAGCACAAATTTGAGGTGGTAATTTTATTCGAGGTGGTATACGTTCATTTAACAAACATATTTGAGGTGATGGTTTTATTCGAGGTGTTATACGTTTATTTAAAGCACAAATTTGAGATGATGATTTTATTCGAGGTCTCATACGTTCATTTAAAGCACAAATTTGAGGTGATTATTTTATTTGAAATGATAACGTTCTTTAAACGCACTGATGTATTCAAAGTTCTAGCGTTCTTTAAAAGAACTAATGTATTTGAAGTGCTAACATTTTTTAAATGCACTAATGTATTTAAAGTGCTAACGTTCTTTAAATTCACTAAAGTATTTAAAGTGCTAACGTTCTTTAAATGCACTAAAGTATTCGAAGTGTTAACTTTCTTTAAATGCACTAAAGTATTCGAAGTGTTAACTTTCTTTAAACGTACTAATGTATTTGATGTGTTAACGTTCTTTAAATGTACTATTTTAAAGGTGGTCAATATTTGAAGAATAAAGAAAGATGTTGTTCCTTGGATATAATTTCAGGTGTTACAAGATATGAGTTCATGGTGCCAAGTGTTTAAGCACTTATAAAAAAGTACATCACCAATAACTGGTTATTTCACAAAATATAAAACAAAAAACAATTTATCTTTTTAATCTTCTTGATCTTCATTGGGAGAGTGATCTGAGCTTCCTTCTGAAGAGTTTTTTTCTTGATCATAGGCACCTTCGTCTTCTTCTGACTCATTTTCTTCACAAGAATCATCGGGTATAGAGTCAAGTGCTTCAATTAACAATTTATAATGGGAATTAGTTTCCAAAAACTTGAAAAAATTTCTTTTCAAAACGCTACATGAAATTGGTTAAGCAAAGTGATTGTTATTTTCTCCTTAATTTATTTTACAACAGCAAGGGTGTCTAGTCCGCATTGAGTTTTGGTAGCCTTCACAAGAAGGTGTTTTCCCTCTTCGAACGTTGTCTTGAGTAATTCCATCACGTCAGCTAGTTTCTTCTTTTCATATTCATTATTTCTTAAGTGACTATTGTAAGGAGGAGTACTTCTTTTGCTCCTCGGATATCTTCTTTTCATGTTTTCCCTTGAACTCCGTTAGCTTAGTTTGATGGGAAGTCTCCAGCTCGATTATTTCTTGTTCAGTAATAGTTCTTAAATGACGCTTGAAATGGATGAATCCTTTGATAAACTCTGATATATCAGCTTGGAACACCTGAAATTGATCAAGGATATGTTGGCAAAAAATATCTCTTATATTTTACTCTCCCCTAGCTTTTTTTTCCACCTAACCATATTTTAAGCCATATTTTCCAGTTTTCTTTGAGCGAACTTAACCTCTGTGCATAAATGTTGAGTTCCTTCTTCAAGGTTACAGAATGGTTGGAGTGCAACTGCTATTTCTTCAGATGGATCTTCGATAGGGATAGTAGGATAATTATTACAAATCTGAGAGAGGATGATGAGAAACCTGGTGGAAGATTCGAACTTACAATTTCAAGTAGCAGGGTGCAGTAACTTGATGACCAATTTGTTCAAGTTATTATTGGATCTGTTGAACTTCAGGATCCATATCTTTATAAATGTCTTAAGTTTCACTTGCACTAATAGGCTCTTCGTAAGTAAAGTTGTCATATTTTTTATGATCTGTCACCACAACCTCTTCAGCTTATGAGGGGGTATGTTGATTCTCTCCTCTGTATTTTTAGTTAGAGGATTTTTTGAAGACTTTTTCTTCTTTTTTGAGGCATCAATTTGTTCTTATTTTTTAAGAAGGTTTGGCCTCAACCCCTTTCTCAATGGTTGCAAGATTAGTTTTACTTGATTTCCTCTTGATATTTCTCTGTCATTTTATGGCTTTGGATTTGTTGAATAGCTAGCAACTTTCTTTTTCGTTTTACCCTTCCTCTTTGGGGGTAAGTGACTTTGAGACCTATTTTGAACTGGTAGTATAACTTTGCCATCAGGTGCTAATAATCTATTCATAGCGCCATCTCGGTTTGGGGGTTCCATCAAATCTTCTTCTATTTTGATGAAGTTTATGGTACAAAGGAATAGTGGAATTCGTTGCCCTAAGTATCTTATGGCCAGGTAGACAGCTTGGAAAAGATATCCTTAGTGGTCTTCTTACGAGCTTTGTACCTCCTCAAAATTTCTAAATACAATAATAATACCTAAAAATGGATTCATATTTAAGATATGAAAAACAAAATAAAAGCAACAGAGAACTTACTGGTACTTCTCTAAACAAAGTTGCGTCTTTCATATTTAAGATATGAAAAACAAAATAAAAGCAACAGAGAACTTACTGGTACTTCTCTAAACAAAGTTGCGTCTTAACGGGTTCTTCTCTGATATTTCCTTACCATTTTCCCACGCTCAAGAAATAAAGAAGAATCTTTGTTTCCAGAACTTGTCAGCTTCAAGGAGATCATAAATTACCTTAAATTAATCTCTAAGGGCGAGATAATAGAATGGTAGTACTCAATTTTTTATAAGACTAGCGATTGTAATGTAGCCATTGAGGGAAAAAGGAATATTTCCCAGTCTGGAAGCCATAATCACTGGTAGGAGAGTAAACCACAAACTTGGAGTCGCTTGGGTTGGGCATAGATCAAGGAGTTTGAAATTATCAACTATCATTGGATCTAATGGGAATCGAAGTCCCCACTTGATGATTTCAGGATAAACCACCCGTTCATTTGCTCCACAAGAAAGTGGAGTCTCTCATCGTATTAGTAAGAGAATCACAACATTTTCTGGCAGCCCCTCGTTGTTATTTTAGTCGTTTTGAACGAGTTTGACTATAATATTCATATGGAACATTCTTCAATGCTATGATATTTTCAGGGAGGACTGGCTTCAAGTTAACACTCAGATTCACACCAACCTCCTTGGGAAGTTCAATTGGCTCTTTCTTTTTCTTTTGTTTTTTATCTAGAACCATTTTCTTCAAAGCATTCTCCTCGGATTCTGAGGCAGCGCCATTTTTTGTAACTTCGAGGTTGGAATTTGTTTCCGTTATTTCCTCTGATTCAACTTCTTCTTCAGAAGCTTCATCTCGTAGTTGCGGTGGATTAGATCTTAATGTTATGTTTTGATTTTGAGTCTTCGAATGAGTTTGTTGTAACTCTTGGTCGGTCTCAACAATCTCCTTCGGGAGAGGAGAAGATGGTGTAGGCTTTTTTGTGGATTTTTGTGTAGGATTTTGTGGAGTATTTCCGTGTTCAAATTCTCTCATGGCTACAAATGATTTTCTTTTAGGAGGTAGATTTTGGGAAGATTGAGCCTCTAATCGAATTCGAGGTGTTTCTTTGCGTGAAATTCTAAGAGACTCAAGTTTAACGGGAGATGAAGATTTTTTTTAATTCTTTTTTAGAAAATAGGCTTTGTGTTTTTTTGCAATTATTTCAAGGAGGAACTGATGCGGTGCCAAAACGTGCGGGTGAAAGATTTCGAACCGGTGTTTGTGGAAAGGTTTTGGTGAGCAGATGTCAAGAACAGGTTTGGATGAATTTTGGTTTCCAGTAGAATTTTGGGCATGATTAAAATTCTCGTATATTGTAATGAGTTGAAAGCCTGGGAGAACTATTTACTACGCATGCAGTACAATACTCGACAACTCTTTCACTGATACACAAATAGTCGTGAAGACCAAAAATTGGTTTTTTAGTGGATGGTGGTTTTTTGATAAACTAAAATGAAAAAGAACCTTTAAATTATAATGTAGAAGTATTAAGGAAAATAAAAAAAGTTGAGTTTTCCGGTGAAGGTGGCGGTGGTATAAGGTTTTCATATTGCTTAATTTCTCTCTCTAGAAGTTGTATATGAAGTAAGAATAATTAGGGAAGAGATATTTATAAGAGAATGATGAAAGAGAAATTAGGCAGAAGAAGATGATGAGGTGGTGACAACTATTGGAGAACCGCCAAATAGTTGCCTCCTACTAAGTAGAGTGACACCTGTAAGTTGGCAGACTTAATAGCATGTTACACGCGCACTGGAGTATCTTATGTTTGTCTATCTACTAGTAGAGAAATAATTGAAAAACTACGTGAACCTTTAAAGACAACTTGAGATGGATGTAGAAAAAATTGAAGAGACTTTAAGTACAATACTGGGAAGTCTTGATTCGAGGACACTTTAAGTGTAATAATAAAGAAATTGTAATACAAGGTAAACTTCAGTATAGCTCCATCCGAAGATGTTAAGCATTAAAATATGATATCTTGACAATAATGTGAAAGGTTTAAAATTCAGTATATAATCGGTTATAATCTTCGTGGTTTTGTTTTCTATTTTTAACAATCGATCGCCATTTTCGGTTGTACACTTATTTTTTCAAAGTTTCTAGTTTATGTTTTGATACATAAATATAGTACCTCTCGCATTTGTAGAGTTGTTTTATGAGTCATTCCCCATTTACCATATTCGTATAGGTAAGTAATATCGACGGATCCTATCTATTTTCATTCAGAATAAACCCATGCATCCAATTGGATTTAGTAAAATACTTATCATTTGTAAAAACATGTGTAACTAGTAATCATAAATGATAGTTGATAGTGTTCCTACTACATATAATCATACGCTAAGTAAATAGATTAATGCATAAATCACACATAATTCCCTTATAATATGTTGTTTAAAATTTGTAACGAAGCTAACCGAACTTTGCACTTTGTGTGAAAAAATTGTTTTACAATTTCGGATTTTTAAAAATGACAGACATTATTAGAGTGGCTTCATCTTTATTAAAAACATTGGAGGAAAACAGTATACCCCTAAATCTTCCGTGTTTGTGTATTTTTATTATTTTAGAGTGATACTAAGATTCGTTAAGTCCATATTACATGAGATTAAATGTCATAATTTTAAAATTTTAGAAGGGTTTTTTTTAATGAATGGCACGGTTGTTATTAGTTAGAAATTTTTAATATTTTAGGTTTTCTAAATTTGAATTATAATAAAATAAAAAATCCAACAAAATAAGATAGTAGGGGTGAGCAAAAACCGAAAAAAACCAAACAGACCGACCAAACCAAACCGAAATTCGTCAGTTTGGTCAATTTAAAAATAATAATATTCGTTTTTAATTTTCAAACCGAATTAAATTCGAACGTGTTTTGATTTTTCTGATTTTGGAACCGAATAAAATCGAACTGACCGAAAATTATATATAGTTGTATACCATCTTTACCACTTAGAAATCGTTTGTTCAAGTGGCCTTAAATGACTACTTAAACTACTCGTTTAATACGTCATGAGCTCGAACCCCACATCTAACTTTTTAGAAAAATTTAAATATAACTTTTAAATATAATTTTTCACTATTACATGTCTCTGTGTGTAGTAACTTTTCACTTAGTGCAGCGCATTTTTCAATTGAAAAATGCGCTGCATCACCCGCAACGGTGCATTTTTATGCACTGCTGGCATAAAAAGATGAATCGGGGTTCAAAAGATGAAACCCGATTTATCTTTCAACAATCCAATTGTCCGATTGGAGCATGCCAAATGGCATGCTGCAGGTGTACTTTTTTAAAAAAAATGTTTTTTTAAAAGAAATGGTTGGTCAAAAAATTAAAAAAAGTATACTATTTTTAATTTTTTGACTTATACTATTATTTTTTATTTTTTGATATCTACGAGTAGAGACTTGGTTTATTTGATTCCGACACCAAAATGTTTCGATTTTATTTATTTATTTAGTATTTTCAAAATGATTTTCGGAATATATTTGTAAGTTAAAATAAAATAAAATTATACCATGATTTATAATTTCTTGAGATCTATAAATAGTTTGTTTGATTCGGACAACAAAAATTTTAAGTTTTTTTTATTAAGTATTTCCGAAACAATTTTCGGAACATTTTTATAAGTTAAAAAAAATTATATCATAATTTATAATTTTTTGAGATCTATAAATAGAGACTTGGTTTTTTTATTCGGACACCGAAAGTTTTTTTAATTTTTTTTTATCAAATATTTTAGAAACAATTTTAGAAATATTTTAGTAAGTAACAAAAATAAAAAGAATTATACTTTGAATTATAATTTTATGAGATCTATCTATATAGAGTTGATATACTTGATTCAGACATCAAAATTCATTAAGCTTTTTCGGAAATCAAACCAATTTTATTTTTAAATTTGAAATTTAAATATACTATATATTATGTATTATATTTTTAATTATTTCAATTTTATAGTTTATATTTGTACAAAAAATATATTACGTTAATTTATGAAAATTATTTATTTTAATATATATAATTTTAATGTAAATATATAATAAATAATAAAAAAGGTAAATAAAAATAAACAGTAGGATATTGTATGGTAGAATGATGTGGAAGATTGGAAAAATATAGTGGGGTATGCTGAAAGATGAAATATGCACTGTTGCGTGGAGTGACAATTTTTGCAGAATTATTTGAAGATTATGCTGATGTAGCACGCTTTTGGGAGATGAAATATTCTCACTGCTGCGTATGGTCTTACATTACATGTCTGTGTGTGCAGTGGTTCATCCAATGCGAATATGACAAATGGACCAATCAAGCTGTCTCCCTAATTGCCACCTTATCATACTTGTTTTTTGCTTGGAAAAATCATAGGTAACTATTTATTCTTAGGATTTTTCCCTATAGTATAATTAAGGATAGTTACGTAGGATTTTGCTAGAATAGTTACCGACCGAAAAACCGACCAAAACCAACCGAAATAAAAAAAATGATATTATTTTAATAAATCGGTTTAATAATTTATAAACCGAATTACGGTTTGGTTTAAATATATGTCAAAAAACCGACCGAATCTCACCCCTATAAGATAGCATCCTAAATTTTACAACAATTCAATAGACAGTGTCGTTAAACTTCAAATGTATTCGTTTGCAACCGAAGATTATATGTAGACGTTTTATCACAATCAGAAGAACAAATGGGTCACGATGTGCAAGAGCTGCTGCAATTGTTAATTGCGGGATTGAGGCATTGAAGGACAGCCCCGATTAGAAGCATTTTTCCAATGTTGGGGGGTCCAGAGGAAGAGTGCAAAGATGTCGACCTGTAATGTATTGACTCAATTGTACAACATATACACAAAGCTAACACATAAAAGATTATATTAGTAAATTACAGCCTACCAACTGGAGTAAGCTTCTCCATGTCATCTAAAGCTCCTATTATTTTAAGAAGTTCAATTGCGAACAGCAAGAGAATCTGGCGGCTGAAATGCCTTTCATGGATTTTGTTAGAATTCGGTGTGAGTGCGTGTGACCGACCTCACGGACTAGCAAGATATTGTCCGCTTTGCGTTCGGAGGCGCGCACGGATTTGCTCTTGGGTGTACTCCCAAAAGGCCTCTTACTAGTTGAGGTGGGCTCACACTTATATACACTCTTTTATGTTCCTTGTTAGCAATGTGGGATTGGGGGTCTTCTATGGGATGAAGTTTATTCTTCACATTCCCCCTTAAACTTTATCCCAGTAATTTGCTGGAACTTCGGCGGTTAAGCCTTATATGGCTCTGATACCATGTTAGAATTCGGTGTGAGTGCGTGTGACCGACCTCACGGACTAGCAAGATATTGTCCGCTTTGCGCTCGGAGGCGCGCACGGATTTGCTCTTGGGTGTACTCCCAAAAGGCCTCTTACTAGTTGAGGTGGGCTCACACTTATATACACTCTTTTATGTTCCTTGTTAGCAATGTGGGATTGGGGGTCCTCTATGGGATGAAGTTTATTCTTCACAGATTTGAACAGCAAGCATTTGGCTCACGCCATTTAAATTTGGATCTTCAACCTGCAATAGAGCATCAGAGTTGAATATCACGATTCGAAAACAAGCTGAGATCTATACAATATTAAAAAATTAAAAGCTTTGTTAAGTCAGATTCACAGGATTTCCACGGGCACACACAAAGTATATATATACATAAAAAATAATTAACGACCACGAACTTGCAACAAACTAAAATAAAGAAACAAAAAGCTTCAAATGATTCAAACATTGTGTTGGGAAATTGTAATATCAGCTGCCGTAGTAAAACTAGAGTTGTGCAGAATAACAAACATGTCTAATCAGAGCGCCTTGCATCAAGTCCGATCTGATAACCAACAGTTTCCACAAGCCCTTAACCTTTTTTTTGCGGAGATTCGAGCTGCAAAATATAAGGCGGGGTTGAGTGCAGATTATGATACATTCGTTACCTGTGAGACACGATATATTGAGGGTCGAACACGGTCTTTTATGGTTGATATGATATCCATGAAGTAGTTCTTGTGAGAGGATAATGGTATCCGATATATTTTGTCCTTGAATGAAAGTCGATTAGGATAGGTCTATAAGGGAGAAGAGCGAGTCTTGATCATGTTAGTTTGGATTTTGGTGATTTTTTCATATAACATTGTAACAAACAATAGGTTTGAAGTCATAGGTAGTCGAGGGTTTGTCAATTTTAGGAATAAGACTGATGAGCATCTTATTCCAATTGGGGTTCATGCCTTTATAAATTAAGGAATGAGGGGAAACTTTGGTGAAGTCTGGAGCGATGGTGTCTCATGAAACAAACACTATACCCATTAGGTCCGGGTGTTTTGTACTATTAATACAGAATAGTGCTTTTTTATCTCATAATTGTTGACATGTCGGGTCATTTGGTTTTTATCGGCCAAACTAAGCTTGGTAGTAATGAAACTTCTTATTATGTTGAGGCCAAGATAAGAATAAAGGTTGCTCGCACCCAATAAGCTAGAGAAGTGGTTGACTTAAATCTCTATCATTCATTTGGGCATTCAACATGGCCGATCAAGAGTGCTGAAGATGAAACCAATATTGTTTCTAGAAATACGAGAGTTTATGTTGTTATAAAGTACTTAGAATTAAGATCTCCTAACTTAAGCCAAGTTTCACGGGATTTTTGCTTGAAGAATGACTCTTCCTCCCTAGTGAAGAAGATATAGCTCTTCCAGGTAGTAATCTCATCCTCAACAAAAGAGAGGTTAGTGAGTTCATTAACAATTTTTTATTCGGTGAGGTAGAGGGTGCTTTGAGCCTTGGTGACATGCTCAGAGATGTCACTAAATTCATGTTAGTTCAAACAGGACAGGACGAGTTGGAGTCTCCTTGATTTAGAAGGGATAAAGGTATTTGTCAATCGAAATGGTCCAATTGTTAGTGACGATAAATGTTTACTCAAGGTCGGTTTGCCACATATTGAAAAAACTAAAGGGATTTTTGAAAAACAAATCTAGCACTAAGATGAAGGGTGATGGGTGTGTGGTTGGAAGTTTTAGGATAACCAAAGTATGTGACTAAGTTAGGGTAGCGATCGTCTCAGGGTTTGTTAGCAAGAACACAATCAATTCCAGAAGAGATATAATTATTAGCATGTTTGTTAAAATTGATAAAATTGAAAGTTTGTGGTATGCAAGTCATTTAATTCACTAAAATAGGAACAATTATTAAAATAAGAGATAGAAGAGGTCCAGAGGTCTGATCCTCTAGCTTACGAATTGTAATAAAATCACCAAGAGAAATGCATATGATACATTGGCGATGGATGAAGATGGTGGAGATATCGCGTCAGAGGAAGGTACGGTCAGCGGATAGTGAAGGAAGTGTTGCTTGATAAATGATTAAAAGAACAATCAATAACCTAGGGAGAAGTAAAAAAAATTGAGACTATGAGTTCCAAGCTATACAGATACAACCTAGGGGATGTATATGGTCGTTAATCTTATAGTGCTAGTAAAGAAGAATTGCTATTGATATTGTTTTTCTTAACCTTACTTTCAAGTAAAAAAATGAGAGTAATATGATTCAAGTAAATATATTGAGATACATCTTTCTGTCTTACTGGGTTATTCAGACCCTTTACATTCCATGCTAAGATGATCATACAAAAAATCAAAGTAAACCTTATGGAGTTTACTTGTTGAGGACCATGTTGTCCTCGATCTTCTTTGGAATAATTGGTGCAACGTCTTGCATTTTGACATTAGGTAGTGGAAAGATGACTTCAGATGCTAATTAACCTGCAACATGTTGATCGGAAAAGGCTTGTGCAAATGGAGTTTTGTTCTCGTGGGTTTTGGTGATCTTGGTCGTATCATTTGGGTCATCGTCCTTGTTACCACCAAGACTTCTATGAATGATATCATAGTTCGTTGATGGTCATGATGTGTTACTTACATTGGTAGACACAATCTGTTGGGGGTAATTAATTTAACCATAGGCTCATTGTCAGGCCGGTGAATGACTATATTAGAGATATCAGTTTGTGTTTATATAGTAGGGACATAGTAGTTCGAGATGACACGACCGAATGTGTTGTATTTGGTGTAGATAACAAGCAGTCTTTGGTACTTAATGTGAAGCTACATGGATTTCTTTATACCTTTTATCTCCAATGATTCAATGAACTCATCTGTGGTATTCATCACAATATAGATTCTTGCAAAGCTTAAATGGACTATGCTAGCAATGTGGGTGTAGACATAAATGAGAGTACCAATGAAGGTTCCAAGCAAACTATGACCTCTCTCCGAGCATAGCTCATGGGAAAGACCATAGAATTTGAACCAAAGAGGCATTAAGTTCATGAGATCTTTCACTGTGGAAACCATTGGCTCGCATCTCTAAAAAATGATGAGGTGACTATTGAAAAACCACAGAGCCTATTCAAGTCCATTAGTGGCGTTGTCAGTTGTAGAAAATCAAAAAAACTATGGTCTGATGGGGCTAACTCGCATTCTTGGAGACCGTATATGCTACATAATTTGGCTGCAATCGTTTGGACATGATAGAAGGTCAACTTCTTTCCTAATAAGTATCATGGTATGTATTTAGCCCACTTACTTCTGTGAGCGTTGATAGCATCTCTTGGAAGGAGTAATGCGTTATTTTCAGTATGAATGCACTAGATCTTCTCGATCATCAAGCAGCTGCCACACTGCGATAGCTTGAGGATGTAGGAAATGAGACATCAGTGGATATGTTTTGCTGGACAACATTCGAGTACATGGTCATTGGCAGGGGTGTGATCGCGATTGCTAAGGAGTTGTTGTATAACATCAAGCTGTGATCGCGATTGCTAAAGAGCTGTTGTATAACATGCTTGATGTTATGACTATTCTAGATCGCAAGGCTGAAGAAGGAGCTCTATAAGTCGGTGTTGATCATAAAACATGGATAGTAATGTAACATTTATTCCCTCTAGATCGATTGATGACTGAATCAGACTTTCACTTAATGCATTAGTATAAAAGAATCTAATTTTATTTCATATAATATATTTTTTTTTTAATTAATTTTGAAAATATTATAAAAATTCTTAATTTTCTTTAGTTACACAAAATTTAATTAGATTTTACTATATATGTTTAGAAAGAATAAAAGTCTAATTAGTAGATGAAATATCCAAAATTGATATTCTTAAAACCACCAAAAATGTATGTTTGATATTAACTTTTTATTTTTTTATATTTTTTTTAAAAAACTTTGAATAAATATAAATTAAGAAGTTTTCATTATTTTTAGCCAAAAGTACAGGTAGAGCTATAATATATATAGTTTAAATTTTATTGACCAATTTTTTAAGCGTAACATTTGTTATTTTACCCGTAAATGTAGTGATTTGTTATTTTTAAGTTACTTTTTATCTTAATTATAAAAAAAATTGTGATGAAATCATAAAATAAAGATATATTGAATATATTATTTGAACCTACAAAAATTGATCCTCATAAATTAAATATGTTATGGTGGCGACCAAAGTGTGTCACATCCCACATCGGTTAAACATGGGAAAGATCAGTGGTATATAAGTAAGAACATACCTCAACTAGTTTGAGGCCTTTTGGTAGTGGACCAAATGCAAAGCCGTGAGGGTCTTCGGTGCCAAAGCGGACAATATCATACTAGTGTTGAGATCGGGGTTATGAATAAGTAAATTTATACTTAAAAAATATAAAGGAATTTAAAAATTATTTATAATTATAAAAATAATAATTAAATATATATATATATATATATATATATATATATAAAGTAAACATCTATTAAATATAGCTAAGATTAAATTGATCTTATATTTAAACCGTTCATTGTTATGTGAGATGTAAGATTTATCAAGGGATATGAAAAATCTAAAATCCTTTTAGAATTTGTGAGTTTTGAATTTTCATTCCGCAGATGAGCGGATGATGAATTTGGTGATTTACAATTAGGGATGACAATGGGTCCGGATGAGTGCGGGTATAGCTAAACTTATACCCATCTCGTGTATGTTTTTTCAAACCCATACCCTACCCATATAGTGTATGTTTTTAAAAAAACCCATACTCTAACTCGTTTCCTTAAAAATATTTTGTTCCCACACCCGAACCATAGAAGAAACATATTTAAAAAATATAATATTTAATATTCTAATATAGAAATGGTATTTTCAAAATATATGGTATCGAGTATCGAATATTTTGTAATCTATCAATAATTAATATACGTATTTGGTATATGTTAGTAAATATTTTTTAATTTAATTAATAATATTATTATTAGACCAAAAATAAAAATATATTAAAAGGAGAAATTGAGAAATCAAATTCAGTATTTAATTGTCGAATGATATTTTTCAAGTAATAATAAGTAGCAAATATTTTGTTTAAATGTGGAATGGTATATTGTTTAATTAGCAAATTTAGAATGGTATTTTTCAAAATTTAATGATTATATAAGTTTTGCAGAGAATAAGAGCAAAATATTTTAAAATTAAAAATAAAAAAATCAAATTTAATGTATAAATGTAGAATAATATTTTCGAAATATATTTTATATATTAACAAATAATAAATTATTTTTGGTATTACATAATACAAATACTAATATTAGTAATTTAATTTTAAATTTTGATAAGTAATGTTAAGTAATTTTTTTATATAATATTAATTTAGTGGGTACCCGTCGGGTATTACCCAGTAGGTCAGGTTCGTAAATTTTCTTAAACTCATGACCCATAGTCTATCACAAACCCAACGGGTAGTAAATTTTCAAATCCGACGATCCATCTGTGGGAATGTCTTTAACGCATAACTCATCACATCGGGTCGGCTCGGATTGGGTACTCGCGAGTTCGGAAAAAATTATCATCCATGTTCCCAATCATTATTTCACCCGTTACTCAAAATCCAAAGGTAAGTACCAGTAATATGGGATTAAAAATAGTCTTTGTTGGGTTTCAGATATTAAATTAATGAATGTTTCTTTAGAAAATTTGAGGAAAACTCTTTATTAGTTTGAGTTCACTATTAAAGTTCCATATTTATTAATTTATTTTGTGAAAATTAACTAATTATTTTCGATTTCTATTTATAGTTGGGTAATTCGTATATTGTTTTTGTCTTTTTTTCATGTCTCGATGAGTTGTTGATATGAATAAATGGACAATTACTTGCTGTGGAAAAACATAAAGCCAATATGATAATTCAAAATTAATTGAAAATCTTTCTTGAGAAAATAAGACAGAAGTATCTGTCCTTTTGCTAGAAAATGAAATCATATGAGAGATGAAAACTGAAGTCACTAATAAACTAACTATAAAAGAGAATGAATTTCAATAGACAAATGATAAAATATGGAATCTTATTTTCATCGACGAATAGTTAAAGTTGTCTAACCAAAAAAAATATCAAGTGATTTCAAGATAAGAATTCTTTAACCAATCACTAAGAAGACGACTAAGTTTCCCTATCATTGATTCCACTAAGGGAATCAGTTGTAAAATCACTAAATATTATATTAATCATAGCTGTTAAATATTGTTTCTGGAAACCGTGGATGGTATTCAGGTTAGAGTTTACTCTAGTGAAGTTCATTGTAATAATTTGTAACTTTGTAATATACTTCGAGTGATTGGGTTTGTTTAATGAAACACACAACTACCATCCAAAAATGGCAGAATGAATCATCCATAATGGGGATTTTTCTCAATATTTATGTAAATTACATTTGTCAGGGTATTTGAGTCTGGTTTTTCAAATTTACATGTAACTTATGAACTATCTATAAAATAATTACTATTATTGATATCGTTTTTTTATTATAGATTATTTTTTTATGTTTTTAAAATTTTAGATTATATAGTGACATTATTTTTTATTTCAATGCTATGAAACTTGATCTTAATTTTATAGATTTAGATTTTGTTGTGAGATTTACTAAAGTATGTCAAATTTTTATTTTTCTGTTCAAATTTGATGTCTTTAAAATATAAAGACTCAAATACTATCATTTTATTTGTTGTAGTTCTTAATAACAAAAAAAATACAAAAGATGGATACGAAACACGTATAGAAGTGAACAATTTGGCTTCTACATTATTTCCAGTGTTGCTTTTACCATCACTCATAAAAGGTAGCTCTAGCGTTATTGTCAATTTAAACTCAATTGTAAGTTCCGTGATAACTACAACTTGCAAACAAAATAAATTATAGAAAGGTCTGAGCCTAAAGTATACATGATTAAATTAAAAATGGAGAGGTCTAACTCTATTTTAATTTCACAAGTTCGTTAATATAATTAATTTTAGGTTATTGTGAGATCAAATAATTTTTAAAAAATTATATATTGAATTTAATATTATCTCATATGGTTTGGTTTAATTTGGTTCGAGGGTAATCTTGTAAAAGTGTTTTGGAAAGTATATAGAATATTAAATATTTTAGTGTAAAGTAGTTAGAGATTCGAGCAGTCTGGTTGTATTAAATGTTCATTACCCTCATTAATGAAAGTTGTTGGGGTACTTATACCCTTAATTAAGGACCAATGGGCTTTCGGGTCAAGTTATGGAATCGGGTAGAGTTTAATGACCCATTAACATATTATGCTGATTAGCACATAGCTTAGTCAAGAAGTAGTTAGGTGTTACTTTACTTTTGCCCTATCCGGATAGTTCAGTGGCATGTTTATGCCCGGATTGCCCTTGTCCACATAACACCGTAAGCTGTGACCGGATAATCCGAACTCATCAATAGCCCCTTTTTTAGGCCTTTTCAAATATCTTTGGTAGGACTAAAAAAATTATTTAGCCAGTTACGACTTTGTCCGACCTGCTTGTGCATCTAGTTTAAAGTCTGTCATAACTGATTTCTTTTCCCATAATTCTAAGAGTCTTCTCTTTGGATCGTGGGACACGTGTCACAATCCGATTCGACCTACCAGCCGTTTTTCTCCCTAGATTGGCGCTTTCACTAAGCCTCGAAAGCGACATATGCATTTAATGTTACACACGTTTGCGCCGTATTTAATCATTGCCAAACCTCTTCAACTCCTCCTAGGTAAGAAATATCTTTTCTATTGATATATAAATCATTTTTCAGTGTTCTATTGTCTTCATCACTCAAAACTTTCTAGAGAGATTTTTACCTTTGTTTTCAAACTTGTTTTATGTTCACAGCCAGAAACGATCTTGTGAAAGGCGGCTGGTTGAACTTGTCAAAACTAGAAAAGGCAAGAAAATTCGAAAGGGAAAATCGTATCGCTGCTGGTCTCTCAGTCTCTCCAAGCAAAAAGTCTAGCAAACTACCCCAGGAAACTGACCAAGGGTCATCCTCCATCAGAAACCCAAAACCCAAACAGTTTTTCAAACCAAGTCTTTCTCCTCTTCTCTCAGACTCTTCTATGCAGGAGTCCTAACTCTCGACTGCTAAGGAAAAAGTGGTTTCGAGTGCTAGAAAACCCTCACCTTTCTTGGCCATGTGCTCAGATATCGAGAAGTCTCTAAAAAAATCCACTCCACGCCAGACAACTCGCCTGGTTAAATCCCAAACAACCACCTCACTGCCAAAGCCCTCCAGATCGGAGGTATCTAAGCCAATTTTAAAAGATAAGCCCTTCGGATAAGAGGCATCTAAAATAGCCCTAAAGGAGAAATCCTTCGGTTCTCAGCCTCAACCGGATACCAGGCCTTTGGAAACAACAAGTTCTCATTCATCCAAACAGTCTATGGTGCCAGAAGCTAATCCCATCCCATCCACAACAATTGATAAACCTTCCATAATAATGGAAGAAGTGATGGAAGACAGTATCGAAGAAGCCGCCTTCGAAACTGAAGCGTCAGGCCAAACTGGGATACTGCTTCTGACAGGAAAGGCAAAGGCAAAGTCAAGGTCTGCTTGACTTACTCTGATCTTCCGGCGTGCCTAGAGGGAAATGTAGGCCCTTGTTTCAAAAATGTCACCGTCAAATATTTGCTGGCCTTGCAGAATATAAACTATGTCTATACCCATACTGCTGAGTTGGGTCGGATCCGGACAAAGTCGGGGATCCCAAATTCAGTGAAGGTGAGGATACCTGTCACACCGGAGACTCTGATGGACTGTAAACTCAATGAGGTAGTTATCTTCACTAAGGTGGTAACTGGGGACTTCAGTTCCCACTGGACCCAGAAATTGTCTGGTACTTCCACCTGGTAAAGCTCTGCCCAAGCCAATTGAGCCTGAACACCTGGTACTCTCTTCTTGCTTGTATAATGGCATCGAGGTTGTCTAAAATTCCTCTCCCAATGGTGCAATTTTCCGTTGTGACCAGTCTATGCAAGAATCACCACATTCCCTTCTACCATCATAATATGGGGAACAATTTCAAGATGGTAGACGACTTACTGGAATCTGAGAAGAACTTGAGGACATAGTTCTTGCTCATCAGTGGGTATTGAGAGAATGGTAGGAATATCAATGCTAATATCAACCCAAGTATGTTAACTAGCAAATGGAAGAATACGGGTAAGTTCTTTATCTTTGTTTTTCATGTTCTTTTTTTTATCTTACACTTATTTCTCTCTTGATTCATTTGTCACATTGTTTTTTAGTGTTGTCAAAGGATTTTTCTAGACACTTCGAGGAGGGAAAACAACTTGTGCTAAACTGAACGCGTGGGATGCAGAGCGTTGGGGGAATGCCTTCCATAACTGCTTCACCTCAGGCAACCTGGTGAGGTCCCATCTGTGGAACACCACAGGTCGGAGGGATCTTACATGGGAGAACTAACTACACCCCTCCTCCTAGCGTAATCCTTAAATGGACAGAAGCTAAAGATGGTAAACTGGTATTGGCCTCTAGCGCCAAGGCTCCCACCAAGATGAAAGGGAAGAAAAAGAAAGCTGCAACAGATGCAGTTCAAGCTGCCACAGAGAGGACCGGTTCGGGGGACCAAGGGGGAATCGATGGTGCCTTGCTCAAGGTAGTAGAAGCTGAGACTGTCGGGGAGG
Organism: Limnanthes douglasii subsp. nivea; assembly: GCA_036936605.1. Classification (NCBI taxonomy): domain Eukaryota; kingdom Viridiplantae; phylum Streptophyta; class Magnoliopsida; order Brassicales; family Limnanthaceae; genus Limnanthes; species Limnanthes douglasii. The sequence continues at coordinate 9,827,628 of JAUPFV010000003.1, read as the reverse complement.
CAGGAGAATCACAAAACCCACAAAGGCCTCCTAAAAAGGACCGGAAAAGAGGAGTAAGCAGTGATGAAAAGGCTGCCAAAAAGAAAAAGGTCACATTAGGGGAAGAAATAATTTTTCGCCTTTTGGATCTTCTTCCTCCACCAGCCCTTGTTGACCCCACGTTGGCAAAGAAGATTCCAACAGATCTGCAGTCCGGAGAGGGTACCAGAGGTGGGATTGATGGAGTGAACATTAGAGCCCTTCAGGACACCGATCTTTACTTTAACGACTCTGAGAATGATGACTTTGCTGGTCCCTTCCGTCCTTCAGGCTCTTCTAAGATGGTGACTTATAATGGTAAGTCTTTCCCTGTCTCCGGAGAACAAGATATTGTGGCCCATTCTCTTCTTGGTCACATCCAACCAGTGCTTGATCTGGAAGGAGAAGTGAAGAGTCAAACTACACTCATCAACACCCTCACTACCGGCAAAGAGTCTATGTCAAGCAATCTTCTCAATGCTAATCGGAGCATAGAAGAACTGAAAAAAAAAGATTGAAGAACTGAGGAAGGATAAGGAAAGTCTATCAACCAAGCTTGCTACTTCGGAGATGGCCAGTACCGAGCTCCAGGCTAAGTTCTCTGGTTTGGAAAAGAATCTCACAACATTAAGGGAAGACTTGAAGGCCAAAGATGATGCCATTCAAACCTTATCCGGTGAGAATACTTCTTTGGAAAGTACTGTCTCTAAGGTGATCAAAGAGAAAGAAGACTTGGTGAAGGAGCATAAACAAACTATTCAAGCAAACATTGACAAATATACCAATGAGGTGATAGACTCCTTTGAGAAAAGATATGATAAATCTATATCTGACATGGTGTTGCTCTTCCATGAGACATTTCCGAAGAGGACCCTTGGTTCCCTTTGGAAATATGTAGAATACGAAGATCTTCCTCATCACACCATAGAAACAGGCGACAAGTACAACTTCCCCAGTGGAATTGACTCCACTATTGATGACGAAGAAGGAATTGGTGAGAGTTCGAGTGCCGAACTCAAAAATCCCAAGAAAGTAAATGATGAAAGAAAATCCGAAGGGGACAAGGCCTAAGGTTTAGACCTTTTTTTGTTATCTTACTTTTCTGAACTACTAAAGTCCTTGGATGGCCAAGACATTTTTGTAATGCTATCTGTTTGAAACCGGATAAATCTTTTAAAACTCTTAAAGTCCTTAGATGGCCAAGGCAAATTTTGTAACTTGGTAATATTATCCGGTTTTAGTCCGGATAAGTTCTGTTTATCAAATCTTGCTTTGTTTAATACTTTATCTTCTTTTAATTTTAATGGCTAAAAAGTTCAAGCAACCCTAATTATTCCAGAAGTATTAAATTGAGAGTGTTTAATTTCTCCGATGACGTGTATTTAATGGTCATCACTCTACCAGGTTAATCTGATCTATCAAAGATCCAAAATGTTAAATCACAGACTTGTACTTGAATAAAATTGTAGTTAAACCACATTGGATGTTTCAAGAAGGCATCATAGTTTATTATGCCCCCTATTTACATTGACATTTAACAAGTAAATATTTACATAACTTTTATTCTAGATATAGCATGATGTGTTCGATATTCCATGGGTGCTTCAAAACCCTTCCTTCTTTGTCTTGAAGCCTATATGTCCATAGCTTAAGCTTTTAGGAGACCTCATAAGGGCCTTCCCAGTTCGGAGCCAACTTACCAAACTACTGCTCCTTAGTGTGTAAGAAAACGTTTCTCAAAACTTTATCTCCCAGTTGAAAATCTCTTCTCTTGATCCTGGAAGCAAATCTGCTCCTCATCCATCCTCGGTAGTAGACTGTTCTAAGATGAGCTTTAACCCTTCTTTCTTCTATTAAGTTCAACTGATTCCTAATTACCATCTCATTGGCTTGTTCAGAATAGTTGTGGACTCTGTATGATGGTAGGGTTGCTTCTATAGGAGTAATAGCATCCATCCCATACACCAAGGAAAAAGAAGATTCCTGTGTAGCAACACTAAGAGTAGTTCGGTATGCCCATAACACTTATTGCAGATAGTTTGGCCATTTCCTTGCAGCCTCTTCCAAATTATTTTTTAATCTGGACAAAATAGTCCTGTTTTCCACTTCAACCTGGCCATTTTCTTGTGGGTGGAAAGGAGAAAAGAACCAATGCTGAATGCCCCTGGAGGCACATAAATTCTCCATATCCTTGTTGTCAAATTGTGGCCTGCTATCTGTGGTAATCTTCTGAGGAATCCCAAATCTGAAACATATATTAGACAAGATAAAATTTATGACAGCTTTCGAAGTGGTTCCTGCCAGAGGAGCTGCCTCTATCCACTTGGAGAAATAATCAATAGCTATAATAATAGTCCTGCACTCTCCGGACACCATTGGTAGAGGCCCAACTAAATCCAAACCTCAACAAGCAAAAGGTAGTGGCTCAGAAATATACTCCATAGGCACAGCTGACACATGAATTTCGTTGTCATACCTTTGACATGGATCATATTTCTTTACTATTTATTTAGCATCTGCCATTATGGATGGCCAATAGTATCCAGTCAACAATACCCTCCGGGTTAGTGTCCTGTAGCCACAATATGTTGATCATTCTCCGTCGTGTAGTTTGGATAAAACGATTTAGGATTCTTCAACCCCCAAACAACACAGGAGAAGTCTACTGAAGGATTTCTTATAGAGAACCTTTCTTATAATCAGAAAACCATGAGCCTTGTATTTAATGTTTCATGCCATAACTTTTTCCGAAGGCAATAATCTGTTAGAAATATATTGAATAATGGGAAATATCCAATCTTTAGGTTGAACTACTTGTATACTCAAGCTTTAATCCTCTTCTTTGTTCGGATTTGATTGTATGGATGGACATTCTTGTATATGGATCCAAGGGTAGGACTCAGAGTAGGCTATGGTTGCTAAGGAATCTGCCAGTGTATTTTTGGATCTAGGGATATGTTCATAACAAGAACTCTTGAAATGGGCTGCCACCTCTTTAAGGATCAGTAAGTATTTAATCAGTTGTTCCTTCTTGGCCCCAGTTTGTTCCTGAACATGATGAATAGGAAGCTGTGAATCACTCATCAACCTAACTCTTTTAGCCCCATATAGAAAAGCTAATTTAAGACCAACTATAACTGCTTCATATTCCGACTCATTGTTAGAAGCCCTGAACCCAAAGCATATAGCCTAATACATTTTATCACCGTACGGAGAGGTTAGGAAAATTTCAGTTCCACAACCCATTGTGTTTGATCCACCATCAATCCAGACTACCCATTGTTTTTTGTTTTTTCCTTCTGAAACTTGTTTAGAACTTCAATCCGGATGGAATTCTACTAGGAAATCAGCAACAGATTGAACCTTGATAGCAGTCCGTGGGGCGAAATCAATATCATAATCACCCAACTCTAATGACCACTTGGTCATTCTGCTAGATATGTCTGCTTTCTGAAGAACATTCTTTAATAGGAAAGACGTTCGGACGATGATAGAATGAGACTGAAAATATGACCTCATCTTCCTTGTAGCAATGACAATGGCTAATGCCATTTTTTCAAGCTTTAGGTACCTCTTCTCAGCATCTATTAGGCTTTTTCTGATGTAGTACACCGGAGGAGGGTAATTGTCCACCTCTCTTACCAATACTGCACTTATAGCACATTATGACATAACCAAGTATACATATAGTGTTTCTCTTTGTATGGGCTTGAAAAGGGTCTTCGGCAAAGACAAGTGTTTATTTATTTCATTAAAATCTTGACTGCACTGTGGAGACGAATTAGAGTCTTTATCACTCTTCAAGGTTTGGAAAAACAGAGCACATTTATCGAAGGACCTTGAAATAAAATGATTCAAAGCAGCCAACCTTCCAGTAAGCCTCTAAACTTCTTTAATATTCCGGGGAGAATCTATCTCTAATAGCGCATTAACTGATCCAGATCGGGTTGTATCCCTTTCTCACTTATTACATACCCCAAAAAATTTCCGGATCAAACACCAAAGAAACATTTCTATGGATTTAGTTTCAAATTTACCTTAGTCAAGTTGGCAAAAGTTTCTTGAAGATCAATTATGTGCAAATGTTCTTCTAAGCTTTTAACCATCATATCGTTGATGTACACCTCCATATTCCTACCAGTCTGATAAGCAAATGTTTTGTTCACCAACCTATGATAAGTAGCCCCAATATTCTTTAATCCAAAAGGTATCACCTTGTAACAATGCAGACCCTTGTCCGTAACAAATGTAGTATGATCTTGGTCCTTCGAATCCACCTGAATCTGGTTGTACCCAAAGAAGGCATCCATGAAGGACAACAACTTATTGCCAGACGTTGAGTCCACTAACTGGTCTATCCGAGGGACCAGATAGAGATATTTTGGGCAAGCTTTGTTGATGTCAGTAAAATCAATACACATGTGCCATTTCCCGTTATTTTTCTTATCCAACACTGGATTGGCTGTCCACAAAGGATAATGAGACTTCTTTATGTTCCCCATATTTGTACGCCGGTCAACTTCTTGGACTATTACATCAGGAATTTCCTTTGAAAAAGGCCTCCGCTTTTGCATAACAGGTGCAACATCACTCCAGATTGATAGTTTGTCAGAGATAGTGCTTGCAGGCACTCCACTTACATCCCCGTTGCACCAAGCGAAAACATGTTGATTGTCTGACAAAAAAGGAAAAAACTTTCTTCTTTAATTTTGGATCCATCTTGGAGCCAACCTTAACACTTCCACCCTCTGCCAGGGAATGGGTTTCAACTTCTTCAACCGGTATTAAAACTCCAGGAGCCTCTCTGGGGTCATCAATCTCACCCTCCCCCTCAGAAGGCCCTAATAACTGCTAATCTTCACTGATTCGAACAACTCCTAAAATCTTAGGAGAAAGTGCAGTTGCATAGCACTCCTTTGCTATCTTCTGACTACTTCGGACAACACCCACCTGCCCTTGAACCGCATATTTCAAACACTGGTGGACTAATGAGGCCACAACATGCATTCTAGAGAGCCAAGACCTCCCAAATATTGCATTGTAACATGTGGGGCAGTCTACCACAACGAACAATACTCTGATAATCTTTTTTAAAAGGGCACTTGCCCAACAACACCTCCTCCTCAAACTCTCCGATTACATCCGCAGAACTCCTTATGAAGCCCACAATGGTTCAGTTTGATCGTTGAATAACGGCCGGATTTTTCATCTTCTTGTAAGAACTTAGAAAGAGGATGTTTTCCGAACTACCCGTGTCTACCAGAATTCGTTTGATATCATTGCCCCCAATAGAGGTTACTATCACCACAACATCCTCATGAGGCCCAACTATATTTCTTAAATGATCCTCATAAAAAACTATGAATGGAAAGGGGTTTGGGACTGATAAGAAGACATGCCTCCCTCCAACTGAGTGTCCAGAGAGTGAACATGCCTCTTTCTTGAAGAATGAGTTGGCGCAGTCATGGTACCCCCTCCAAATACAACTAGTGACTCAAACAAGCTTATGAGTTCGGATACCGTCTTAGTTTGCTCTGTTATGACCCCTATTTTATTTCGGGTTGGATAAGGATCCAAGTACTCCAAATCAACATCAAATCTTTCAAGGATCACCATTTCCCCTTCTGGAGCGGATGTTCCTGCACTATTCGTACGGCTAGTTCGGGGAGAATTGTCATGCCTGTTTCCACTCCTTCTCTTGACATAAGCTCCTAACTTGCCTCTTTCAATAAGATTCTGCACCTCATGCTTTAAAGCGATGCAGTCTTTGGTGTTATGGCCAATATCATGGTGATATTGGCAAAAACAAGTATTTTGACTTTACCTAGGAGATTGGAGTGTTGCTGGCTTCCGGAAATGGACCTAATCTTAGTCTTGTCATAAATGGTAGCCACGCTTTCTTTTAATTCTGCAAACCACTCTGGTTGAACGCAAGGACCTCTTTTATTCCTTGAATGCTGGCTCTGAGCTAGATTTGGGTTGGATTGAGTCTGTTTGGCCCTATTGGACCCTTGTCCTGTTTTTTTAGCCTTGTATCCAGACTGGTATTGGTTTTGAGCTGATGGGGCATACCTCACCTGACGATGTACCCTGGTTTTCTTTGTTTCATCGGCCGGATTCCCAGGGTTCAACCTTTGTCTCAAGGAAGCAATTGCCACTTGTTCGAAGCAATATGCTAACCCGTTCTTAGTATTTACTAACCGACTTATATAGTCTTTCAAGGATTCATTTGACTCTTAGGCGCAATGGATGATAGTATCTTCATTGCCCTTCACCTCATTTATCCCACAATCTACCTTCGGAAGACAACCCAGAATGTATCAAAGTTTCTGATACAACCCTTAGGCGCAATGGATGATAGTATCATCAAAATTCATCATGAAGTTCTTAAACTGCTCCAGATGATTGTCCGGATCTTTACTTCCATCATACTTCTCCATTTTAGTATTGTCAAACCTCTCGGGAAGGTTTCCGGACAGTATCTTGGCAGAAAATGGCGACTATCTCCAATTCCTACTACGACTGAAGACTGTGTCTTTATTAGGTGTTGCAAAAATACCTGGCTTATCATGGAAAGCAAAGGGATCGATCACAACTGATCCACATGCCTGTGACTGTGGTTGTTAGATGACCATTTGCCCAAATTCCTTTTAAGTCTCCCATGCCTATCTCTCTTTCTTGAATACTTTTTAACTAGCTTTTGCTTCTTCCTGAAACTCCTTTCATCATTACTTGATGACAAAGACTCTTTAAGTTCAGCCTCGTTCAAATAGCTACTGGAGGACTCGGAATCTGAACTTTCCACCGGCTTAGACCGGTGAGACTTCTTAGAACTGACATGGGTTTTTTTGTACTTAAATGGGTCTTTGCTGATGGATTATTCTTCATCGGATTATCAGTCTGATAGATGGCTGACGCCTTTGACTTCTCCTTCAAACCTATCTCTGCTTGTTTAATGGCCCTCAACGCTTCTATTTTCGCTCTTAACTTATCTCATTCCTCAGTGGTGTATTCACAGTTTTCCCCAACTACCTCCACCATAGATGGTGGAATTGCTTGCTCATTCGGATCCATCAGAACATGTCTTTTTTACCGGTTTAGAATGCAAGATTCAGGCACTGTTGTCTCCCATTGTGGCCGCCAATTTGGTTTGGTTTATTTTGGGTTGAGGGTAATCTTGTAAAGTGTTTTGGAAAGTATATAAAGTATTAAATGTTTTAGTTTAAAGTATTGAGAGATTCAAGCAGCCTGGTTGTATTAAATGTTCATTACCCTCATTAATGATAGTAGTTTGGGTATTTATACCCTTAATTAAGGACCCATGGGCTTTCGGGTCAAGTTATGGAACCTGATCGAGTTTAAGGACATATGAACATATTAATCTGATTAGCACATAACTTAGTCAAGAAATAGTTATGTGTTTCTTTACTTTTGTCCTGTCCGGATAGTTCAGTGGCATCTTTATGTCCGAATTGCCCTTGTCCGGATAACACAGTAACCTGTGACTGGATAATCCGAACTCATCAGTATGGACCTTATCTATTGACAAGATGATTATGCTTGACTATATGATCCATATGTAGATAACATTCGAATTGGGGGTAACTTGAAAAATTAATATAAAGACTGAAAATAATGATCTAGAATATAAAATAGATGTCCATATTACCTTAAACGAGAATATCTTATTGTGTTATATTGTTAGCATATAGAAATACCAGATTACCACAGTGCTTGCAAAGAAAGGTCTGCCGATTAGGCTTACTTTAATTTGCAGCATATAAAAGTATTGGACTACAATATTATTCAAAAATTGTTTAAGGAGAAAAACAATTCTTTAACTATATTTGTGTGTCACTAGTGAATATCTTAAGTGATTGTATCATACTATTTGATCACAATATTTTTTTTTCATAGGTGAGTTTAGTTTTGTATTTCGTACGAAGCTATTACAAGTTTTTTCTCATTAGTTTTGAATTACTTTCTTTTTTATTGGAGCATGGAGAAATTCAAATAGTTTTTTCTGAACGTAATGTCATTTTAAATGTAAAAAAAAATATGAATTAGAATATGAAATTGATCATAAAGAGAATATGATAATGAAAACCAAAAAAATAAGATTATTGAGATAGAAAAAAAAGGTTGGAATAAAATATTGAAAAGAGAACGAATGTTACAATTGTTTTTTCTATATTTTCTTTAGAAAAAGAATTCTAAAAGTAAATTGAAACTGAAATTTATATAAATTTATATATTATTGTTTATTATTTTTGTTGGCGATATTATACTTAAATTTTATATCAACCACTACTACGGCGGGGATATTATCTAATAAACTCTAACGTGATACAGTAGCAATGAATCTTACACAAATACAGTATGTTATAGGAAAACTAAAACCGAAAATACTTCCAGATCCACGTATAAATAAACCATAACTATATATAGACCGATATTCGAGAAGGGTTGGCTACCTTCAAAAATGGTTGACACCCACTCAGTTAGATCAGAAACGTATGCAGGTCAGATCCATTTATTCGAGAAGGATCGGATACCTTACAGATTGCTGTATTTAGCTCGTTGTGGTTGCGATCCCGATTGTTTTTACTATACCTGTTGCACTAGTGGTGGTAAAACACTTATCGAACCTTGCTTCAAGGTCAGCAAAATGATCCTCGTTATAAACTCACTTAACCAATATATCGTCTACGTAAACTTCCACGTGTCGTCCAATTCTGATCCTTGAAGGTCTTGCTCACCAACTTTTGGTAGGTGGCTCCGATATTTTCCAAACCAAAAGGCACAACCTTGTAGCAATAAAGGCCTCTCCGAGTTATAAATGCCGTGTTTTCTTGATATCTTGGATTTAAATTTATCTTATTATATCCTGTGTAAGCATCCATAAAAGACATTAACTTGTTTCCCGACGTCGAATCTACTAGTTGATCGATCTGTGACATTAGGAAATGGTGTTTAGGGTATGCTCTGTTAGGATCCGTGAAATCCAATCACATTCTCCATTTGTTGTTCTTTTTTTATAACTAGAAACTGGTTGGATGTCCACTAAGATTCCATGATATGACCTATTTTGGTCAACTTCTCTATCTCTGTAACAATAGTATCTGCCTTTTCTAGGGAAAAATCTCGTCGACTTTGAGTTATAGGTCTGACGTTTCGATACACCGACAGACTATGGTAGATTACATTATCAGGAACTCTTGTTACATCCATTGAACACCATAAAAAAATGCAATTTATCTTTGAGGAAATAAATTAATTTTCTCGAAAATTAGCAGACAAACTCGTTCCGATCTTTAAAAAAATTCCAAAAGCAAGTTCGTAATTTTCGCAGTTTTCATTGGTCAATAATAATCCAGGGGTCTCCGTAGGATTATCTACAGGTTCCAATCCTGAGGTTGACCCCGCTAACTGCTAATATTTTGCTTGAATCATTTCCTTATTGGATTTTGTTGCCAATGAAGCTTAGTAGTATTCTCTTGTTGCTTTTTGGCTACTTCAGAGAACGCCGACATTGTTGCCAATGACATACTTCACATAGTGATGCACTTTGGATATTATTGCAAGAATCCTTGATAACCAAGACCGATAAAACATAGCATTGTGACAGGTCGGCGAGTCCACAACCATAAAAAATACTGTTACTTCCTTTTTGAAAGCCCCCCACCTAGTTGTACCAACCCTTCAAATTCTCCGACCATCTCAGCTGAAGCTCTTGTGAAACCCGTTATTGTCCACTCTGACTTCAAATACTTGGTAGTTTTTTATCTCTCCATATGTTGATAGGAAAATAATATTTGTTGAGCTTCCGGTGTCGATTAACACTCTTCGTACCTCTTCACCAACAATTGCAGCTACGATTACTACTGCATCCTCATGTGGTAAAACGATACCTCTCATATCATCAAAACATACTATGGGGGATGAGATCCGGTACAAATAATATGATGCCCTTGACTCCAACTGAGTGCTTAGACTTACTACATGCCTTTTCCGAAAAGAATCGGTGATCCTTCCCATTGAATCACCTACAAAGATAGTTAACGACTCAAAGAATTTACATAGGGTACTAACCTTTCCACCTTCTTCGGGAGCTATTTCCTCAATCATCCCAATTACATTTTGATCTTTATCAGGATCTAAATATTCATTTGATACGTCAAACAAGTCACCGACCTCTAAAATGAACAGAGTCGTTTCTTGCTTCGGTATCGCCGTAAATTCCTTAGAGGCCACAACTTGTTGAGCCTTATTTTTCCATAAGCTGCTAATTTCCCGTTATCCATTAAAGCTTGTATCTCCTTTTTCATTGCAATACATACTTGTTGAGTCTTTATGATATTTGCAGTAGCGGTTTTTCTAAGTTGCTTGAGGAGTTTGGATCGGGAAATGTTTTTGAAACGGTACACTCTTCTTTGACTTTTCAAAAATGGTTTACACACACTCAGTTAGATAAAAAAAACGTATGCAATTCGGATCCATGTATTCGAGAAGGATCGGCTACCTTACTAATTGCTACATTTAGCTCGTTGTGGTTGCGATCCCGATGGTTTTTACTATACCTGTTGTACTACTGGTGGTAAAACACGTATCGGTTGGGGCTGCAGTATAAGGGCAGGCTTCTGCGAATTCTGTTGGTATAACCCAGAAACAATTGAAAATCTATATACATCCTTGCGGTAACCGGTTATACCATTTTGATGTCCAACTTTTAAAGGTCATCGAAAAATCTCGGCAAATCAACTTATCGTCATTGTCAAAGCTTAGCATGAAATTCTTAAAAGCTTCCAAATGATTATCCGGATATTTCTTTCTGTCATACTTTTCCAACTTAGAGATGTCGAAATGTTTTGGAAGGTTTCCAGACAAGATTTCATCTAAAAGTGGGGATGGCCTCCAGTTATGTCCCAGTCTGAAGGCCCTGCTTCCTAAACCATCTATGTGGGTTCCTTATAATCCCTATTTGTTTAGGTTGGCAAACTGACTGGTTCCCCTATGGAAATTGTAACTGAGGAACATTAGCTTGTTGACTTTTGTTGACCGTGATAGCTCCTTCTTTCTCCAAATAAATTAGAGTTCTATTGTCGACCCTATTTCTATGATGCTTTGAGACTTTAGCCCGACGAGATTTACGACGTCAGATCTGTCGCTCTTTTATAATCCTTTTATCATATTTAAAGTGTAAAATTTCTCGTTCCGAGGAAGATGAATTGTCTGAATCATAATCGGTAGAAACACTATGGTATCGTCTGGTTCGATTCTCGGCTTTTTCTAGACCATTATTTTATATCCGAGCACGGGATTGGCTCCTATCGTTTTCCTCTTCTTTATCATCATGGAGACGTTACTCTTTTTGGTCTACTGATTTATTATTTCTCTCAGCTGAATCTGCTTTCTTTTCTCCATTGAAATTTGATATATCGTCCAACAACTGTTGTCTTGTCATGATGAGGGTCGACCGTTTTCTCCGAACTCGATCATTTTGATCTTGAGTGTCATACAGCTCTTCAGAGCACCGATCCTCAAATTCAGAGATAACTTTATTAACATCCTTACCTATCGCCATTACCTCAATAATTTCAACATTCATCTCTCTTAGTTCAGTGATTTAGGAAAACTAGGTCCCCAAGTGTCACTTCGAATTCCCACAAACGGCGGCAATGATAGTTCTAGAATTCTCAATAGCTTAGATTCATCAATTCTGTTATTGGAAGAAGCTAGAACCAAAGGTAAGAGAGATAAATCTTCATTTGAGGTTAAATGATTTCTAGTGGATGAAAGGAATAACATTATGGTTTCTCTTTAAATCCTGATCAGTTTAGTTATTTTCATTATTCTCATTTTTTTAAAATTGGAAAATGCTCTAATTTTGCAAATGAATTTCGTCTAGATTAACAAATTAGTATCATCAAATATACAAAAATATGTTTATTTTAATTCCACAAAAATATTTTTTCTGATTTCACAAATACGTTTATTAAGATTTGTGAGTTATGTTTCTATAATTTCACAACATCGTATTAATCATAGTTTCATAAATATAGTACTTCTTGTATTGCAACCTAATTTTCCACATTTATTTCATGAAAATGAAAAAATAAGTAGTGCAACTTATGTCAAACTTGTCTAGTGGCTCAACATAATGTTATGGTTTGTTTTCAACCTAGATTCAAAAATAATGTGCCACACATCCTATCTCGTTATGGATGACATCACATAACAAGACATAAAATAGTGAAATGATATATGGTAAATGTATCCAATATAGGTTAAAAACACCCATTGTGTTCATGAGGTGTTCTAAAGCTTTTGCGAGATGATGGTAAATATTTTCCAGTATGCAAACACCCCATGCATACAAACCCATACCATCAATATCTCTGGTGAGGAGCTTATAATTATGCTTGATTTACATGTTTATTTTTGCGCCAAATATAATGCTTCCAAACAAGTACAACCAATACACCGCATTATATGGGTTGCGTCATCATCGATAAGATTAGGCTTGTTGTCGTGGTATCTAAGGCTACTAAACATTATGCGAAGATAATTCAAACTGATTCAAACACATTTTAATTTTCCAATATCCCCACATAGTTCTTCATACGCTAGATTCAATGAACTTCTAGTCCAAGTATGAAGTTATATCTTTGAGCTATTATAAAAACATTCACAATATTACTGGTGAACTTCAACCTTATAATAGCGTGCATATCATCTAGCAGAATGACCAAGTGGTCAGTAGAGTTGGGTGATTACGATATTGATTTCTCCCCACTGACTGCTATCAAAGCTCAATTTGTTGCTGATTTCATAGTAGAATTCGAGCAGGATAAAAGTTCTAAACAAGTTTCAGAAAGAGAAAAATAAAAAAGAATGGGTTGTCCGAACTGATGGTGGATCAAGCACACTGGAATGTGGAGCTGGAATTTTCCTAACCTCTCTGTACGGTGATAAAATATATCAGGCTATATGCTTTGGATTCAGGGCTTCTAACAATGAGTCTGAATATGAAGCACCTATAGTTGGTCTTAAATTAGGTTTTCTATGTGGGGCTAAAAGATTCAGGTTGATGAGTGATTCACAGCTTCTTATTCATCATCTTCAGGGACAATCCGAGGTTAAGAATGAACAGCTGATTAAATACTCACTCATTCTTAAAGAGGTGGCAGCCCATTTCAAGAGTATTTGTTCTGGACATATTCCTAGATCAGAAAATACGTTGGCAGATTCCTTAGCAACCATAACATACTCGGAGTCCTACCCTTGGATCCATATACAAGAATGCCCATCCATACAATCAAATCCAAACAAGGAAGAGGAGGAAAGCTTGAGTATACAAGTAGTTCAACCTAAAGATGGAGATTTCCCCTTCTTCAATATATCTTTGATGGGTTATTGCCTTCGGAAAATGCTATAACAAGAAAAGTTAAATACAAGGCTCGTGGTTTTCTGATTGTAGGAGAGGTTCTCTATAAGAAATCCTTCAGTAGACCTCTCCTACGTTCATTGGGGTCTGAAGATTCCTAAATCGTTTTATTCGAACTACACGACGGAGAAGGATCAACACATTGTGGCTATAGGGCACTAACCCGGAGGGTATTGTTGGTTGGATACTATTGGCCATCTATAATGGCAGACGTTAAAGAGATAGTAAAAAACTGTGATCTATGTCAAAGGTATGGCAACGAATCCACCTGCCAGTTGTGCCTATGGAATCTATTTTTGAGCCAGTGCCATTTGCTCGTTGAGGATTGGACTTAGTTGGGCCTCTACCAATCGCGTCCGAAGGGTGAAGGACTATTATTATGGCTATTGATTACTTCTCAAAGTGGATAAAGGCAGCTCCTCTAGCGAGAACCATTTCAAAAGCTATCATAAAGTTTATCTTGTCTAATATATGTTGCAATGTGCTAATTACCTTAATACGTTAAATGGGCTCTTAAATTCGACCTGGTTCCATAACTTGACCCGAAAGCCCATGGGTCCTTAATTAAGGGTATAAATACCCCAACTACTTTCATTAATGAGGGTAATGAACATTTAATACAACCAGGTTGCTCAAATCTCTCACTACTATACACAAAAACATTTAATACTCTCTAAACTATCCAAAACACTTGATAAAATTACCCTCATCCCAAAATAAATTAAACCACACCTTACTATCTATAATCATGGCTTCGAGATTGGCCCCAATCGCCATGTGCACCAAAGACTTCATCTCCTTTGCCAAGTTTTCGAAGGGTCTAGTGCTACCATTTTACTATCTTACATTGGATGATGACCTGAAGATCATCGACGACTTGGTGGAGGCAGATAAATTTTAGAAACAAAAGTTTGTCTTCCTCTTAGGAGCTTGGGAAAATGGCAAGGAGATCTCTGAGGCCAAACCATCAAAATTAAACCTCGTCTGGAGGAGTAACCGTAAGTCTTTACTTTGCTTTTTAATTTACACTTTCAATTAGCCTTCGGATTTTATTACAAACTATTGTTCTGTTTATAGAAATGTCGAGGTGTTATAAGTCACGTCGAAAAGAGGCCAATGAGATCTTTTTCAAGCTTGCAGCATGGATTGAGAAAGAATGGGGAAACAAATTTCACTCAGCCTTCATACCCATTAATTTTCTCAATAATCACATGCGGAGACTCGATGTGGGAGTTGCTCTCCCCAAGAATATAATAGAGCCACCCAATCCTTTAAAAGCTGTGAAAAGGCTGGTGGCTCCTGACTACAAAGTATTTCTCCCCGTTCGGAGTCGATCAGACAGCCATCTTCCTCATAAGAAGAACAAAAATAAAAAACACCTAGCACATCTGGTGTTAGCCCCTCATCTAAAGATTTGATGCTACAGGTGAAGGGAAAAAATGTTGCAGAACCCAGTCTTCCTAGCATCGAGGAGGGTGAAGAAGGTGAGCCAACAACCAAAAGAACAAAAGCTGCTCGTTTGGAAAAGAAAAAGATCACACCCAAAACACCTCCAGTGAAGAAAAGTAAAAAGAAAGCTACTGAGGTTGTGGATGAAGTCGTTGTGTGCGAGGCAAATGAAGATATTATAGTGGTGGATGATCAAGAAAAAGAGGTTGCAACACATGTTGAAGAGTAGGAGTTAAGGGATAATCACTTCTACACTAACATGTTCCTTAACGAACAAGAAGAAATAAAAGGCCTCGATCAAGAAGAACATCCAGTAATTCAAAATGTCAAAGAACGAATTTATCAACTTGGCAATCAAGTGATCACTCCTTTTCTTTCTAATGCACAAACCTCAGAGGCGCCACTACCACATTTACCTGCTGCTATCATGCCTTATAAGATACCAAGGTTTGTGTTCGAGGAACAACCACCATCCGAAGAAGTAACTCTTACTCTTCAGCCTTTTTCCAATTTAGGAGCTACAACACAACAACGGTGCAAAGAAGTGGAATCTGCCAAAATCCACTTAGAGATTATAGCAAAAGACATGGTTTGCTACAAAAATGATGCTGCTGTAGAGAAAAATATTAAAAACATCTTCGGAAATATCATCCAATCAATTTTGTGGTTTCCAAGTTGGTAAGGTAGAATTTCGTAGAGGCATCATTCATGTGAAGAACCATCTTCGGACCACGCATGATAAAGAGAAGAAAACGCTCAAGACTTCTCATGATACCGAAATATCCAATCTTCAAGGGAAACATGCATTAGAGTTATCTGAGGAGCAGAAAAAATAATCCACTCCTTAGGATTCTCTTACAAATATTAAAGAAGAAAAAAAATTTAATGGAGGAAATAGCAGGGCTGAAGACCAAATTCGATGATGATAAAAAGGTTGCAATCAAATTCTTGTTTGGAATCTTCCTAGCAAAAGATTGGATCCAATGCCTAATGAATCTTCCAAAGAAGAAGAAGTTATATCGAGACAAGGGGAGTCATCCGAGGAAGAGTCTCGTGAAGAGTAAATGTCACGATGGTTGTTCTTGACTTATTTTATAGTGACTATTTTTTAAAAGGATCTAATTTTGATGAATGCGTCTCCTCTTTGCATTCATATCAGTTTTTGTAACCAATTGCCCTTATCTAATGTGAAAGTACTTTATTTCTCATATTGAATCAATACTATGATATTACCAAGTAATATGTATGTTGGCAAAAATCATATGTCATGTTGAACGTAAGACTTCAAATATAACAAGAGTATTTATTAAACATATATTCAGAGCATTAGAGCCTGAACCTAGCTCATGTACAAATGATGTTGATGGACAAATAGTTGTCGTCTTCACAAAATTTTCCATCCTCTTGGCTATCTCCTGAGGGATGTCTTTTTAGGCCTTCCATCTTCCTCTTTGCAACCTCTTCGTTCGATTTCACTCTCACATGAACTTCATCCAAAACTACAACTTCAGACACTTTATCTGAACTATTATCGACATTTATCTATGTGGCCACTTTCGCTAGTCACCTTCACCTCGAACACCATCAATTTCATCCTTGTCTACTAATTACAGCTTCCACGTTGATAACAGAACTACATCCAACACTAAATGAGCCCTTTTCTGAATAGAACTCACTTTCTCTTCCAAATTATTATCTTCTTCTCGAACTTGTCGAATTTTATCAACACCAGCTTCATCTCTGGAGGGACACCATTCTCCTCCTTCTAGTCTGCTTCCTCTACTATATTTTCCTTCTCATTCTGACATGCCAAGGATGATGAGCTCCCTGCTTCCCTCGTTCTACGACATTGGGGCATTGACAGCCACACCTCTGTACTGTTGTGATCTTTGTACCTTTTCTCCATCAGAGATCGAAACCGCCCAGTCGTCGCCATTGCTCAATACCAGCCATTGTAAGTTTCCCTTATTTTAAAATAATCAGCTCATTTGGCCACAACCCAGCCTTCAAAAAATTGACATGAGGAAGCAGGCTCTTGCAACCACGTCCCGTACACTAAATTAGCCACATGAATTAAGGGGTTCTTCATGCCTTTATCTAGTTCCTCTTTGCACTATTCTTGGTGCTTCCATTCACCTGCAACAACCACGAACATATGTTAGTTTCTTTTCACCAGCGTTCCGACTAGATATTCCTCAGAGAATTTTCATACTCCAAATACAAACACAAAAGAATTCTTTCAATTCTTGTCCGAGGTAGGGAGCTATACTATTTTCTTATACCCAGGCATCTGAGTGTAAAAGAATGGTGACCTTGCTAATTTTGTCACATCCACCACTACCAATAGTTCCACAAAACATATCGGGATGTTTAGCATGCGTGTGCTTAGCACTACACTAAGCAAGACCCTTCATCCATTGGCTGCTAGTTGTGTGGGGCATATACCTTTGAAACTGAAAAAATCCTGTATTAAAAACGGGAGTGGAAACCGTTAGCCTCAATAAAAAATTGAAGTGTATAGGGAGGTATCATTCTCCCTCCCCTGATATAGATTCTCTCAGACTTCTGGCATCCTAATTTACATAATATCACTAGGGATACCATCCTATCCCTAAAACACATCAAGCCAGGTCATCAAGATACCCTTATTTGGGTGTTATTCGTTCAAAATAACTTTTTTTTAAATGCAGGACCTTCGAACTCGGTTTTCAGGCCTTTAACCGACTTTCCTTGTTTCTTTGTAAATTTTTTGGGACCATTTTTACTAAAATGACCCAAATGGAATGATAAGATTAAAGAAAGTGAGGAAGAACTTTATGCACAATCACGTTTGTCGGAGACAATAGGTTTTCCCTAAAAACAAGAAACTAGGGATCAACATCCAGTGGCCGAGAAGCTATAGTTTTATCTAAAGATACTAATTAAGAAAGCAAGAATAAATTGATATATGAAATTAACTTTTGGATTGATTACAAGCTTTAACAATGAAGATATAGCCTATTTCTTTTAACACACCCAACTTCTAGATAAATTGTTCTTTCTAATAAATTAATGTTTAGCTTTTAAATTGTGATTTATATTAGGATACCAAGTGGGTTTTTTGCTCCACGCATGATGGGATGAAGGTTTTCATTCTTACCTAAAGTTATCCGCACGATTTCCCTAAATCCAAGCGCTATTGAGAAGATAAACGAATTCATTGTCAGAATAAAATTGCTTGGAATTCGACAGGTGTCCTACAAGTTAACAAAGTCATAATTTTATTGTGTACGTCATAAATACAGCATAATTTCTAGAGAACAAGCTATGCCCGCTAATATGTTGGATTGAATGACACAATGGATGCACTAAAGACTCAAGTGGGAGGTATCGGCCGTGCCTACCCTCAGTCAGAGCTCGAGGACAACCGCTCGAGTCGTGGAGATGTTTCCTCCAAGCGAGAAGAGAGAAGAGAAGGAGAAAGGGAGATTGGAGGAAAGAGACGATCCAAGGATCGTGAACCCTTACAGGCGGAGGAGGGCCCATCAACTAATAAATCTAAAAAGGTTGAAAGCGTCTAGTACAATCAAGTGCGACCAAAGTTATCGGCGTATATACTTAAGGAATCCTCGCTCATCGAAAAAATATTTGACACCCAACTAGCTCGTGATGATCTTATGGCTCATTTGGTTGATAATATTCACTGCAACAATCTTTTGCACATTGTCAATTCATTACATCTTTGCGACTAGCTTAGCTTGATGTTGTAACAAAAGATCTTCGGTTAGTACCCATATCATAGTGACAAAAACTTAACCGTTTCCACGACGACTCGTCTAATATTAGATACTGACACATTCAATACTCATTTTATAACTTGTCTTTTTTTGTCATTTCATTTAATTAAAATTTTAATACTTTCTCATTTAATAAATTAGTTTTTGTCTTTTTAGTAAGACAACATTTATATATTTGTTTTTTTTAATTTTAACGTTTTACTTACGGTTAGATGATTTTAAAAACTAAAATCTTAATTTCATAGTGAATTAAATAGAGTTGTACCGTTTAGTAACACCAAATGTTTAAAAACAACTAAGTAAATAGTCCAAAAAACTAAAACGGAAGCTTTAAAAATATAAAACATTGAATAATAACTTTAAGATTATACCTAATACAACTTCTTGATTTTTTTAAAATTGAAAAAAACACTTTAAAATATTTCAATCCTAGAGAGGGAGAGTAAGAGTATAGTAAGAATAAAACAACTTAAAAGAATATAATGCGATTTATACGAGAATGTATTGGAATAGAAGTTATATTAGAATATCCTAAAATTGATCAAATTTTAGATCCGACCGCTAAAACTTACATTTTTAAAAGTCGTGCTAAGGATCTTCCTTAAGCAAAAATTTAAAGAAACTTGGCTTAAGCTCGTAGAGAAAAGCTCCAAGGTCTTCCACAATAGTATCAGGTCTCATAAGGTCAGCAACAAAATTCTATTTATCACGACCTCAGATGGTTATGCCAGTTCCAACCCTATAATTATCTCAACTACCTTCCTTAACCACTTTTTGAATCTTCTGGGCTCCAATTGTCAGGAGAACTACCTTGGCTTTGAAAGAATCAGATCCCTTATCAAAACTTTGATCCACCCCTCTTAAATCCAACATGATAAAGCCCATCTTAGATGATGAGATTAAAACCGCCTTATTTGACATTGATAGTGACAAATCCCATAGGTCCGACGAGTTTAGCTGGTTTCTTTAAGACTTGTTGGTCGACCGTTGGGTCGAATGTCTGCATGGGGGTAAATTAGTTTTTCCATAATGGAACCTTGCTTAACATAAAAAAAATTCTATTTTTAACCTTCTCGACTTGAAAGAGGATCTTTACATGTCCGATATATAGTATTCCTCTCACAGCTGCAAGGCTCGCATACAATGACTGCAAACCTCTGTTTCTCAAAATTACTAACCATATTAACTCGTGAATTTCTAAACACCTCTCTTACGCTGGTATGCTCTAATTAATTAAATACGTTCTCCTCGCCAGCTAGGTTCATTGGTTATCGATTTTCATCCTTCCGGTCCGAGCACTGAATGAACTATCTCAACTCCTCCGACTTTTCCTCTAGTCGGGTTCAGAGATAAAGATCTCAGGGGAGAAAATGTCTTGGAACATGATCACTTTGTCGATAGATGAGGGTGGCTTTAGGATCCCAAATCTAAAAATTTGGAATCAGGTAGTTTCCCTAAAGCTTTTCTGATCTATACTAACCAACAACAAGAATTCCATATGGACGCAGTGGACACTTGCTAAAAAACAATAAACAAACGCATTTGGACCCTCCATACCCCTAACAACACTAGTTGGAGTTGGAGAAAGATTTTTAAGCTTCGTAATCAGGTCGCGAATCTTTATAAAGTCCTTGTTGGAAATGGAAATGACACCTCTGTCTGGTACGATCCATGGCTCTTTCCAACCTCCATTATCAACCGCTTTGGCCCCAACATTTTAAACTTGCCTGGCTTACAAAATATCACGAAAAGTTGCAGACCTTTATTGCAATGGAAGATGCGTCTAACCCTCGCATGTTAGGGCCTCATCATAGAGAGATTATAAATTCTCTAAGTGCCCTCCCTCCGGCCTCAGACTCTAATAACATATTCCTTTAGATTCCAAACAAGTCCAAACCACAATTTACCATCTGTAGCACATATGCTGCCCTCAGACCATCTATGGACAAAGTTGTGTAGGCCCCTTCAATCTGGAACAAGTGATTTGTTCCCTGGCATTCCTTTATCGCATGGATGACCATCCACAACAAACTCACTACTAGGGACAAACTTATTGCATGGGGTCTCGACACCTCACTGGTTCACGTTCTTTTCTTCGATTGTCCTAAAACTCTTTAACATGTCCTCATCTTCTGCCTATATATAACACTATAGATTTTGAAAACTTTTATGGCTGGAATTATATTATTGTATTAGTTTTAATGGTTTATTTTGTTTGTATTTTATTTCAAATTCAAAATTAAAATTAGTAATACCGATAGTTTGTTCACCAATTATTTTTTAAATTTGTAATCATTAATTTAATATATTAATATCCGATTTTAATTATTTTTGTTAATTATAGTGTTTGCATAAGTTTTTTTAGTTGATTATTAAGAAGTCATGGTCGTAGAACATATTTGGTTAATAAAATATTAATAAAAAATTTCATGAAGCGTTTTTGGAAATCTTTTTAGTTTTTTTTTTTAAATTAAATTCATATGTGGCAATATTAATTAAAATACTTTTAGAAAATGTAAAAAAGAAATATAAAACAATTAATTAATGGGTATGGCTATATATACCCAAAACTGGTTTAAGTTTACCCAAAAAATGCTGACTTTAGTTTGACTTTTTTATGACAAAAATACCCTCAGACATCCATTTAATTACAGAATTGACATTGAGTAAAAAAACACTAAGTATATCCTAAATATACTCAAATCACAAAATAACATATTTTATTATCTTTACCAAAAAAACTTTGATTTAGTAGATCAAACCCATGTTACTACAATTTGGTGAAGTTCTTCAAAGTGTTCTTGAACATTCAAAGTTGTCTCAAGAACATTCAAACTCACTTCAAAAAAAAATTCTAATAAAAACACGAAATCAAACCTGAATCAATCCGAACTAAGGTAAAAAAAATGTTTTTTTTAAATTTTTTTTTGTTCCGGTGCGCCTTCGCACCATCGGTTCTGAGGGCGAGAACCGATGGTGCGAAGGTGCTGTACCATCGGTTCACAAGCCCAGAACCGGTGTTGGGCCTCAGTACCATCGGTACTAAGGCCCAGCACCACGGTTCTGGGCCTGTGCACCGGTGGTATTGGTGGTCATGTACCACCGGTTCAAAGCCCCTTAACCGGTGGTACATGACCATGATTTTTTTTTGTCCTCCAAACTCTTATTTCAACGTGTTTAAGTAAAAAAAAATGTTTTTATTTAGTTTCATTTTTTAAAAAGAAATTGGTATTGCCTGAATGATACCGATGAATATGCTCAAGATTTCACGCTGGAAAAATGGAAATATAATAAAACTTTATTAATTGATCTTAATATTTATTGTGTGTATTCATGGATTTTTTATTCGATTTTAAAAATTAAATCTAAATTTTTTAGAAAAATATACAAATAGTGATACATATGCCAATATATAAAGTTTAATTATAATTATATTTGAAATATTATTTATATATACAATATTTGTAACGTTACTATATATATTTATTGAATTTTAATCAAATTTTATTAATTAAAGTTTAAATATAATTATATTTTAGATATTATATATACACAAAACCCGTAAGTTACTATTTATTTATACAATTTATATGATATTTTATTAATTAAAGTTTAAATATAATTATATTTTAGATATTATATATATAAACAAATTTGTATCTTACTATATATTTTTATTAAATTTATATGAGATTTTATTTATTAAAGTTTAAATATAGTTATATTTTAGATACTTTTAATATATATATATTAAACTTGGTACGTTACTATATATTTATTAAAAAAAGTTATGAGATTTTTTTCATTAGTGTTTATTTTTTTTAACTTATCTAATTATTATTAAGTGTATTTATTCATTTTTAATGTATGAGGATACATAAATAATTAAGTTAAAATTCAATTTAAAAAATATCACATTAATTAATTTTTAAATATAGAAATTGTTAATATAAATTATAATTAATTATAATTGAATTAAAATTATAAATTATATACATAAATAAATATTTAGAAAAAAAAACTGAAAAACGGTATTGAAATGCGGAGTAGACTATTTGATTAAATACCTAAAATAAACAAAAATTATTAAACTTGGTACGTTACTATATATAGAAATTAATATTTTCTTAAGGACACTTGTTAGTTAGTATTTTCTATATATTATTTATATAAAATAAAATAAATATCCAAAAAACTATGCGGACCAAAGATTCTATATTCAAAGAAAAATACTAGTCACGTATATTTTTATTGACAATGAGGACATAATAATACAATTTTTTCATATATGATTACATACAAAATTGTTTCCATAGACCGACCGTTGGTCGGGTCGCATCTAAAATATGATAGCTAATAGATAAATAATAATAATAACTATATAAAATAATTAGTTAATAGGGCAGTTACTATTTTTTAAAAATAAATAGGGTGAAGCTATTTCCCCATACAATTTATTATTTTCTCCATCATTCTTAAAAAAAACTCATCTTGTTATTTCCTCCATAAAGAAAAATCCTAATTTATCCTTGTTTTAATTTTACACCAAAAACCCAAAGTTATCCATTAACTATCAACCTTCGCCTCTTCTCTTCTAACCCTAAAAAACCCTAGTCACCAAACAATTTTAAAGTAGTTTCTGGAGTTCCAAAAATAAAAATCTATCGTTAATCTTTATTTTTTTATTTTAAATATATGGGTTGAAATATCGAATAAAATCTCTTTTTAAATCTATGATTTTTTGCATAATGAGTTATAGGAACTCTATATGCTCGAAAAAAACTTGTTCATCGTTTAATCGAGTTCCTGTATATCGAGTTACTAGTTTAATTTTTTTAATATCGATTTCTGGTTTAATTGTTTCTTTCCTGTATATTGAGTTCAAAATACAGATTTTTTTTGGTTTGATTATTGTCTGTTGATTGGGTTTTTTTTTTAAATATTATATGTTTTTAAAAAAAGATGTTATTAAGAGTGGTTGTCTTAGAACTACATGTTTTTAAAAAAAACATGTAATTTTGTGTCTAATCTTAAAAATAATTGAGTTTTTATGTTTTTTAGAGTTTAATTTTAAAAGTTAAATCATATATGTTGGCTTAATTTATCTTAATGATGTGTTTGTTGTAATAAGGGTTTGAAGTGGCATCAAATTATAAATTAGAAAGTAAATAAAGGGCAAGAAGGTAAAAACAAATGTTTAGTGTTTTATTAAAAATTTAAAATGGAGGAAATAATAGATCTTATGGAGGAAATAGCTCCACCCAAATAAATATTGTAGTAGTGTCTCGTAACGTAAGAGTGATATCGTGATGACGACATTATTCCACTTTATTAATTTCATTTGCAAAAATAAAATTAATGGTCAGGTATCAAATATACTTATATATTCATTTTTCTTCTTTTCACGATTCGGTATGCTTCCCAAGAAAATCAGTAGAAATATCGAGACGAGAGCTAGGCCGGAAGACATTCGGAGGGGTATCCATCAGAATTCGATGGGAGAAATAAGAAGATTTTAAATCCGATAATAATAGATCAAAGATATAAAGGTAACAAGATGTGACTTTTTATTTTATTTTAAATCATCTTTTATAATTTAAAAAAATAATTAGATATGTTTATAAGTTACATTTTTCATATTTTGTGATTTTTCATACTTTGTGATTTTTCATATTTTTTATATTCTAAATCCGATAATAATTAGATCAAAGAACCGAATATTATAAAGCTAGTGTGCAAACAACTATGGTTGATGCTCAGTTGGCTAAACTTAAGAGGGTTAGTATTTTTATTTTATCAAAGATAGTTTTATGAGTTTTGGATGAGCACGGCTATAGGCTCTCGGAACTCATAATCTGTATACGAAAAAGTTATTATATTAGTTGGTAGGAGTAAAAAATGTTTCTTTTGTTAAATATAAAAAAATAGTAAATACCTCACCATTGTAACTCTAGCACCGACGAATTGCTAGATGATTTCTAGCATGATTTGTCCAAATCCCCCGTCCGCCCAGTCGGCACTCCACGAGTTCTGGACCAACCAAAAATTATTTTGGTTGTCATCGGTTCCATACCCGACAATAAGGATCGAATGTCTGGCCTGAGAAAGGTAAAAAAAATTACACTAATAAAATTCTAGGAAAAAACTAAATAATAAACTAAAAATTAAAAATAATTATGGATTTACATACAAATAAACCAAATAAACCATAGTTGTATTTTAGACGGATGAAGTTACATACAAATATAAAAAATTGATGATCACTAATAAAACTAAACTAGTCATAAGCAAAAGTTGAATTTATTAAAAGTTATAATATAGAAGAACCCAAAAATCATAAAACTATCTTTGATAAAATTAAAAGACTAATTCTCTTAAGTTTAGCAACTGAGCATCAACCATATTTGTTTGATCTAATTATTATCGGATAAATGTAACTTATAAACATATCTAATTATTTTTTTAAATTATAAAAGATGATTTAAAATATAAAAAAGTGACGTCTGGTTATCTTTGTATCCTTGATCTATTATTATCGGATTTAGAATCTTCTTGTTCCTCCAATCGAATTCTGATGGATACCCTTCTGGAACGTCTTCCGGCCTAGCTGTCGTCTCGATATTCCTATTGATTTTCTTGGGAGGCATACTGAATCGTGAAAAAAGGAAAATGAAAACGAAACACTATATATTTATTTACTCCTACCACTTTCGTTCTCCACATTCAGAATAAAACAATCTAACGCCTTAATTAGTTGATGTTGAATTCTAAGGATACAACCAATTAGTCTATAGACAATGGGCTTCATGTGGAATACCCGAATGGATAACTCATTTTATTCATTGTTACTTTTACTTTTAAACAATCATTTATATTCCTAAAGCTTTCATATTTCACTCCAAGTCTAATGATTCGGTTGGACTCATCTAAATAACCAAACATATGGTACATGGTCCGTTGGAAATCAGTAAAAAGGCAAGAAAGTGGTATGCAAGAAAGTGGTATGCAGAGAAGATTTAGATAGTATGTGAAGGAAAAATGTCCATACCTTTTTAGATAATCCCATATCCAAATCTATCCTTTTTGCATGATGAATTAAGGAGATTAGTGCTAATAACACTAGAACTGGCAAGAATGGAGATAAAAAAGGTGAAGATATAGACGGGTCGCTAGACGAACATCATATACATAGGAACTTATGAAAGAATGAGAGGAGCTTCAGTGTTAACCGCAAGCCAAAGATTTTTAACTCAATTCACCATAGAAAATGTATATGTCTTGAGAGAGTTGACTCTAGACGTAGTTCTCGACAAGCATGAATTCATACAAAAAGTAAAATATATTTTCATGATGGTAGATGCGTCATCTTGTTAGAATATTATGTTGGGTCGATCATGACTCAAACAAATGCATGTCATAGTGTCTACAATCCACCATTTTTTAAGGTACCCTAGTAACAACAAAGTAGTCGTGATCAGAGAAAATAAGAAAACATTCAGGAAATGTTATACAACAACACTAACTCTCAAAGCAGAGCAAAAAAAAAAGTAAAAAGGTCTTTAGAGGGTGTAGATGACCCTAGAGAAGGTCGTCGACTGGTGTAGTCGGGGGAAGAAGCTATATATGTAAGCATAACACCATGAAAAATTATGAAGATTAAGTGAAGTGACCCCTTATGGCCCGGTCGGTACGATGAAATGTTTGGGAGCCTTTGATGCTAAAGTTTCTATTCTAAATAGGAAGAAGGCTCCCAGCCAAAGAGTCAAGAAGGAAACATCTGATGGTCCTGCCAAAAAGAAATTTAAGAAAATATGTTGACCTCAAAAAGAAAAAACCAACAAAGGAAAAGAACAATGTGATGGAAATAAAAAACTCGAGTCTAAAAGACTAGTGTCGGAAAAAATCGTGCAACCCAAATAAATATATATTAAATAAATAAATAAAACATAAAACGAATATGATAGGGTGTATGATACAATGATGTGCAAGAGAGAGAAATATGGTGCAATATGTTGAATAATTGAAATTTTTTGTTGGGAATTATGCTCATGTAGCACAGATATGAACATTTTTTAACGGAAAATTTAATCTCGTACTATACACATTGATAGGTTTGGATATTTTTGGAAGCACTCTTTTGTCTAATCCGAAGGGGTAATTTGGGATATTCTACACTAAACTTTCGATGAATAGTAAACCTAAGTGAATTATAACTCAACTGTATGCTGACCCATTTTGGTTTTGGGTTTCAAAAAATTTAAATATTGACTCGATTTTAAAGTCCGACTCGAATAGCCCATGGGTCATAAAAAAGTATAAATACTTCAACCTACATTATTTAAGGGGCTGGACTTTTTCTAGAGAAATTAATAGCTAACACACACATCTTTTATCTCTTTACCCTCTAGTCTAAAAGGTAATACCCTATTAAAAAAGTTTTTTCTTCCAAAAATACCCATTGCTTAAAAATAATCCTCACCAACTTGGCGACCGCAGTGGGAGGCGATCAAACTTGAATATCAAATTAAAACCAGTGAATAAAAGTTGTAATTTGGACATCATTGAAGATGATGGATCACAACATGCAAGATTTCCCACCTCCAGAGGTTGAAGGTGTAAGAGAGAATAATGAGCACAGTACTGAGTCTCATGTCAATCACAATAATAATGAAAGAAAATCCATGCAGGATGAGCGTGATCAGCTAAGGGCTGAGATTGATGCTTTAATGGCTTTGAAAAAAGCTGAAAAAATGTAAAATAGAATTCCATTGCATCTGGACTCCACCATACCGATGAGTCTGGTGAAAATGAGCACTCCATAAAAACTCATGTCAGCTCCTAGAAATCGTATCCGTCTAAACGACTTGTATGACATCAGAGACTTCTGATAGCTAACCAAGTAGTGATGAAGGTCATCTAAAGAAGAAATTAAGGATGACCAAGAAACATTCAAGAAAAAAGGATAGACAGGGCAGAAATTAAAAAGTATCTGAGAAATATAAAAGGTTCGACTAATCATCACATTGATCGTCTGTTGACCGATCCATTTTCCTTTCAATCTGAACCAAGTATTTTTGCTAATCCAATGAAGATACAATATTTAGTCGTTGCCAAAATTGGAGACAAACACCATTGTCTTAGAAAATACTCTCCGGACATCTTCCCAAGCGATTTGATAGTTCTAAGATGGAAAAGTATGACATAAGTAAACGTCCGGAAAACCATCTCGAGCAGTTTAAAAAAATTATGATGAACTTTGATGATGATGAAAAGCTGTTATGCTGAGCCTTCTCACAAACATTTAAGGGAAGTTCCCTCAAATGGTACAATAGTCTCCCCAAGAGATCTATAAATAATTTTGACATATTCTGGGTGGCGTTCCGTAGGCAATTTATTGAAAGCAAAGAGCTTAAAGGGAATTGTGATACTATTATTCATTGTTCTCAAGATCCAAACGAATTTGAAGGAATATATTAGTAGGTTTGTGAACATGAAGAATAGGCTAGTTGAGTGTTTTGAACAGGTGGCAATCGCCTCTTTTGAGATAAGGCTTAAATCCAAAAATTTAGCCGACTTAGTAACCCGGAAAAAAGCGATGACTTTTAGGGGGCTGTTATGGAGAACTACTTACATTTGAAGAAACTAAGAAATCTAGAGTGCCTACAGTATCAATTCCACAAGCAACAACTCAATACGATTACAAATCAAAAGAATCCGGACATGGATCACATCGGCCCAAACGAAAACAGTCCAATCACAACCAACAAGTAAGAAGTAAAAGGGGCCCATGGGTTCAGCCTGAATGGTCTTTTGAGCTGGAGAGAGTGTAGCAACAATTTATGACAAAACTAAAAATGATATGCATTTTAGAAGGCCAGCCCCACTATAGTACCATAGAGAGATCTAAAGTACTCGTTTCTGCAAATATTATAATGATCTGGGTCATGACACATATGATTATATAACATTAAGAAAGAAGTGCAAAATCTCATCGAGAGAGGAAAATTAGGCGTTTTTGTTAAAAAATAAGGGCGCGGCAGACTAGAAAATACACAATCCAATACCAATGCACCCCCAACCAAGACAACAATTTCGGGGGCAGTAGAATGTCTCCCTTAGATGTTGCCACTTTCTTTAGAGAAGAATCTTCTTCGTTAATTAGAAAAGCAGCGTCGTTGGTTTTTTCTTCAGCCAAGTCAGCAATGGTAATTTTCTCTTCAATAACTTGAGAAGTGGTGGCAATTGATTTCTCATTGGTAATTGGGACTTCCATTCCACCAGAATTTGTCATTTCTGTTTCCTTGGCAATAGGATGTGCGGGAGAGACGTTTGATTCAATCTCTAGAATTGGATCAAGAGCTTGTTTCATCATCCGAGTGACATCAGCTCTTACAATTTTCCTAGGGGTTATTTCTGGCGTTGGCCGTAGAGTCGTTTGTAGTTTAGAAGACGATATGGTTGGAATATCTGAGGGTAATTCATTAGGAAATTTGGTCGTAGAGTTGTAAGGCCTTTTCGTTTTCGAGGAGGATCTTGTTGAATGCTAATCTTTTCCAATATCGGTAGAGTCACGCTTGTAAATTATTGGACAAGAATGACTGGGGGTCTGAGAGCATATATTCGAGGGATTGATGGCAGTGGAATTATCCGAGGGAGGCCAAATACCATAGTATGTAATCACTGGTGGTTGAGGCTTTAGTTCAACGTGTAAACCAGCAACTTTCCGCTCTTTGGTTTTTTGATTGACGGTTAAGCACTCTCAGATATAAAAATTATTTGGCATAAACCACTTCTCTCTCAGAAATAATTTTTGCAAAACTTTATATCTCTAAACATATTTGATGAAGAATTTGGGAGGCGCTAAGAACTTTTATAAAGAAAGAATGGGCTCCAAAAGATGACCAGGCCTAAGAAGTTGATGTGTTTTTTTCCTACGGGGAAATTATCCAAGATAGACGCAATAAATTCCTAGGGACATGTTACTTCATCCCTAGGTTGTCTAACTCTAAAAAGAAGAACACGCATGAGACATCCCAACAAATACCTGACAAGGGAGAAGCATTTTCCGATTGAGAACAAGTTTGGAAAGACGTTTGGTATGGATGTTACATAGAAGATAAAATACGAGGAAGACCTTTATAAGAAAGCAAATCAATAGTCATAATTACGATGAGATTTTATTTGTTCAAGAATTCGAAGTGGATTTTCTAAGACGGTAATGTGTGAAAGATTTCTTCACCTGTGAAAAGATTAGTAGAATTCGACGAGGAACGATATGTGAAGTTCAAAGAGATGTATTTGGAAATTCGAGGAATAATTTTTCAATTTGAAAATTGTCAGGAAAAGCATCAAGTAATTCGATGGAGATATGATTGGTCATATAGTAGTCCTTGTTCGAACATTTTCATAAGGACTATGGAGCAACTGATGAGAGAAGAATAAATCAAATAGGAAGAACTTAAAAAGTTAATGGTGTAATTTGATATAAAGAAAGTTTCTTAGGAGTAATATGTGAAATATTTCTTTTGTGGAAAGGTGATTGATTAATTATTACAAAATTATTGGATATGAATTTCTCTCTCTAAAATATTAAGTTTTTCCCTCTAAAAATACTTACAAAGTAATTAATATCACGAATTGAGTTATCTAAATATTGCTCTACTCTAAATTCTCTTACAAAGATTTCTGGAACTATCACTTATCAAACTCTCATATGTTTTGTGACATATGAAACATTCCAAGACCTCTGTTTCGACACCATCCATTCATCTTCAATACTCTCAAACCTTTATGCCATCATTTTAAGTATTACCACTTTGAGCATCAATTTTATGATATTATATTTTCTTTATCAAAACTCATTTTAGAATTTGTCTTTTTTTTTATTAGCTCATTTAAGTAAAATTTCAATAATCTTTTACTTGATAAATAAGTTATGTCATCTTTGTGAATGACAATATAAACTAAAAAATAACAAAGCTTAAATTATTTTAAAAACTAAAATCTCAAGTTTAGAGTGTGTTGGATAGGGCTTTTTCATTTAGTAACACAAAATGTTTAAACTAAGAAAATAATCTAAATAAATTTATTCATACGTAATCATATAATCAATACACCAAAGTTTAAATTTGAAAAGTTATAAATATAGAAAAACATAAACAACAAAAACTAAAATCAAAGATATAGGAATTCGAAGAATTCTGAAAAAAATAACTTTAAAATTCTAAATAATATAAATTTTAGAATATTTTTTATAATTAAAAAACGCTTTAAAATCTATAGATCCTAGAGAGGGAGAGTAATACTATAATATGAATTTTTTTTAAAATTTGATCAGAGATCCGACCACGTAAATATGGAATCTTTATGGGCTGAAATTGATTTTGGTGGTTGGTTGTGTTTGTATTTTATATAAAATTTTAAATTACAATTAGTACATTGACAGTTTGTTTACCACTTATTTTTTTAATTTTTAATCAATAATATAGTATATTGATTTACCTATTAATTTTGATGAGGAAATTGTCATCACCTAATATGGTCGAGCAAAGGGGAGAGGCAATAATGAATATACAAGTCTAAACCGAACAGAGCAAAACTATAACACTGAGATTCAACTAGAAAATACAAAGAAGTCAACAAGACAACTAATAGATGA
The DNA here is from genome assembly GCA_036936605.1 of Limnanthes douglasii subsp. nivea. Lineage (NCBI taxonomy): Eukaryota > Viridiplantae > Streptophyta > Magnoliopsida > Brassicales > Limnanthaceae > Limnanthes > Limnanthes douglasii. Next base: position 9,796,280 of record JAUPFV010000003.1, on the reverse strand, counting down.
AGGGTGACAAAAGTCTTTATCACCGAGCAGAGTTCAACTAAACAGACACCTCACCGAGCATGCCGAGAAGGAGTCGATTATAAAGAAGCGGTCAAACATTTATTGAGTAAATAAGATCTAGAAATTAGATTAAGGTTTCACGGAGGGACATTGCTGAGTAGAGATATGTTGTAAAAGGACATCCGAGGTGAGAAGAGGATTTGGTGAGGCAATCAATCAGCAACGAGGATGACGACTCGTGTTATAATAAATGAGTGCTGCTAAATAAACATCTCGCTAAACAAGTTGATCAAAATTCAGAACTAAGGGATGTGGTCATACTGTTACCGAGCAAATAAACAAAGGGCGAGCAAAACAAACTAGAGCGAGCAAAGCGCATGGTAACAAACGACATAATCAAGGGAACGAATAAAGGCCCCACAGAATTAACTTGTTAACAATATTAATGAAAAGAAACTTTAGTAATGATTGAAGTATTAGGGTTTCTATCATAAATATCAGTATACGTACTGAATAAGAGGAATATATATTAATTAGACTTTATTATGATAAAAATGGGGTATAAATAAGGTCCTAGATAATTGTATCTTTTGCTCTACTAAAGAAATAATATCTCTACTTGTCACCTTTGTTATATTTTTCTATAATAAATTGAGGGACACTCCGAGAACTATTAGCAACTGGAGCTATTTATCCATAGTATTGACAAGGTCAGGGGTTGAAACAAATATGCAAAAACCAAATGAGATAGTGGACCAACGAATAACACCGACGAACCCAATAGGGGGACAGGATCAACGACCCTCTATAGTAGCGTCTGATAATGGGTTGGCAAGAGTGATGCATGTTGAAATCACATCGCAAATGGAGCCGGAGTTGGCACCACAAGCGCCTGAAAATATTATGAACCTCGCTTTGCAAGAAATAGTGAACGGAGCTATGGTGGACAAGACACCAATCCAACAAGTCCCCCGGTTACACAATCCTGACGCCGAAACCTTAGACAAAACAGCAGCAGTGGGCGAACATCCCCTTATCTTACTTCAACAATTACCCACCAATGAAATACCACACCAGAGCAATGTCGTTTGCGTAATCGACCACACCACCAACTGGAGACAACCATACATCCTCTACCACCAATTCGGCACTTTACTAACTGACAAAGCAGCCGCCCGAGCTCTCCATCTCAAAACAGCTAAATATTGTATACTGGATGGCATCCTATACATAAAACGCTTCACTCAACCTCTGCTCCGTTGTTTAGATTCCACTTAGGCTATTTCAATTTTACATGACTCACATTATGGCGATGTTAAGGCACATTATGGATATCGTAGCCTCATTCGCCACTTTTTATTAATAGAGTACTACTGGCCAACTTTGGCCGCCAACGCATAAAAACTAGTCCAGCAATGTGATCAATGCCAATTATTTGCCAACACAAGCCACCTCCCGAGCGAGCCAATGCATGTCGTTTTTGTCCTTTACCCTTTGGACAAATGGGGTATTGACTTCGTATGATCATCACCCAGGACGACGGGTAAGCGATAAGTTTTAATAGTGACAGTAGATTATTTCATCAAGTGGGCTGACGTAAAATCACTCTCCCAAACCCAAGCCTAAGAAATATGTGATTTTATCTTCCAACATATTTTAGCTTAATTTGGGATACCTCGCATTATGATGGCCGACAACGGGCCTCGGTTCCAGAATATGGTGGTCACTGCATTTTGCAAATGTTTTGGCATCAGCCATCACTTTTCCACACCAGACTATCCTTAAGAAAACGGACAGGTTGAGGTGACGAATATCACTATATTGGAAGGCATAAAAAAGAAGCTGGAAGGGGCAATGGTAAGTGGTCGGATAAGCTGACCAAAATCCTTTGGGCATATCGAACCACACCGCAAACCACAACTGGAGAAACTCCATTCTCTTTGGTATACGGCAACGAGGGTGTCGTCCTAGGAGAGATAATCATCCCAAGTCACAAGATCAACAATTGTGATGAGGATAGCAATTCCACTGACCCAGCAAAAAAAATCCTATCGAAGAACGAAGTGACCAAGCACGAGTGCGAGCAGAACACTACAGAAGCCTCATACGGGGGTGATTCAACGCTTGGCTAAACCCTCGCATCTTGCAAGTTGGATACAAAGTAATAAAGAAAGTATTCCAAGGCTTAAGCGAAAAATCACAAGGCTAACTCAGATTAAATTGGGAAGGACTATTTACAATCATCTCCAAGGGGGATAGTGGGACATACCGCCTCACTGACACCGAATGCAACATACTTAATGACCCATGGAATATTTACCATTTAAAATTATATCACCAAGATGTGTAATTTAGACGATGCGCTATTTTTCCTTCCTGTTGGCACATGAAGGTATTTTTACGAGGCGTTAGATTAGTTTTTTCCTTATTATTATACAATTTATTGTTTTCGCCAATGTATGTGTTATTCTCTCTATCCTTACAATAGGGAATTAAGTCATGGACCACGCCTACGACCTACACAAGGGGTCGTATTGAGCCCAATCCTTTGAGTCAATAACACGAATTGGGCTACGAGCCACGCCTACGGGCTACATAACGCGAGCAGATCTCGTATCAAGCCTTAAAAAAAACCCACACATTAAGGGTTCAAATGACCTCCTTATGAAAAATCTTGAGGAGTATAACTCACTCATAGTTACGTAATGCATACTGATCTTGGATCAAGCCTTTGAATATGCCATGCAATAGGTTCTAACCGATCTCGCCGTGAAATAGGGTCTAATTGATTTATGCAAAGAGTTTAATACAACTCGAAATTTTAAGGACTGCTCCCCTACCTTAATAAGATAAACACATACCTTTGTATACATAAGCAGCTACAAAGTCAATATCATATATTAATGAAACTATCACCAACTCCATATGAATCAAAAAAATCCTCAAAGTCTGATAAATAAAATAAGACTACGTAGGATCGACGTCGTGCTGCCCCGCACCTACTAAACATTTTGAGGTGGTCGCCTTCGCTAAATCCTATTCAGACCGTACAGCGATACCCCTATATGGGAGCTACTTTTTGATAGGTGCAAACTTTCCCAACGAACGTAACTTTGTTCCAGGGTTCAAAGAAATCAACTCTAATATAGCTTACTTTTTCTTCTGCGCTAACATTGACATCGCAACCTGGCTTACTTTTGCTTTCCTTTTATTTAATTCTGATTAAGTCTTCTTTTAAAACTGAGCCAGTTCTTCCTCTATCATTTCCTTTAGTTTCTCCACCATGGCAGTCAATCTCTCATTTTCAATAATAAGAGTGACAATGCGCTCAGACTGGTCTTCAAATTGTTTCACTTGAGAGACGTTCTGAGCAAGCAGTGCGCTGATTTGGGATATCACATCCTCAATAAACTTAGAAAAACTGCTACTGCAAATATCATGAAAACGTGGGTAATGATACGAAGGATTGTATCGTACTGAAAAATGAGATACAAGCTTTAATCAATAACGGGAAATTAAGAGCTTATAAAAAAAGAAGGCTCAACAAGTTGGGGCCTCTAAGGAAATTACGGTGATACCGAAGCAAGACACGACTCTGGTCATTTCAGAGGTGGGTGACTTGTTTGATGTATGAAATGAATATTTAAATCCCGATAAAGATTGAAATATAATTAGAATGATTGAGGAAATATCTCCCAAAGAAGGTGGAAAGGTTAGTACCCTATGTAAATTATTTGAGTCGTTAACTATCTTTGGAGGTGATTCAATGGCAAGGATCACTGATTCTTCTCGGAAAAGGCATGTGGTAAGTCTAACCACTCAGTTTGAGTCAAGGGCATCACCTTATTTGTACCGTATCTCGTCCCCCATACTATGCTTTGGTGATATGAGAGATATCGTTTTACCACATGAGGATGCAGTACTAATCGTAGCTGCAATTGTTGGTGAAGAGGTACGAAGAGTGTTAATCAACACTGGAAGATCAAAAAATATTATTTTCCTATCAACATATGCACAGATAAGAAACTACCAATTATTTTGAAGTCAGAGCGGATAATAGCGGGTTTCACAGGAGCTTAAATTGAGATGGTCGGAGAATTTGAAGGGTTGGTACAACTAGGTGGGGGCCCTTTCAAAAAGGAAGTAACAGTATTTTTTGTGGTTGTGGACTCGTCGACCTCTCACAATGCTATGTTTTATCGGTCTTGCTTATCAAGGATGCTTGCAATAACATCCACAGTGCATCACTATGTGAAAGTATGTTATTGGCAACAATGTCGGCGTTCTGCGAAGTAGCTAGAAAGCATCAAAAGAATGCTACCTAGATGCATTGGTAACAAAAATCGATAAGGTAATGATTCAAGCAAACGATTAGCAGTTAGCGGGGTCGACCTCAGGATCGGAACCAGTAGATAATCCTACGGAGACCCCTGGATTATTATTGACCAACAAAAACTGCAAAAATTACGAATTTTCTTTTGGATTATTTTTAAAGATCGGAACGAATTTGTCTCATTATTTTTGGGAAAGATTAATTTCTTTCCTTAAAGATAAATTGCATCTATTTGCATGGTGTTCACCGGATGTAACAGGAGTTCCTAATAATGTAATCTACCATAATCTGTGGGTGTATCAAAATATCAGACCTATAACTCAAAGTCGATGAGCTTTTTCCCTAAAAAAGGCAGATACTATTGTTACAGAGATAAATAAGTTGACGAAAATAACCGATATCATGGAATCTCAGTGGACATCCAACCCGGTTCTAGTTATAAAAAAAAAGAACAACAGATGGCGCTTGGATTTCATGGATCCTAACAGAGCATACCCTAAACACCATTTCATAATGCCACAGATTGATCAACTAGTAGATTCGACGTCGGGAAACAAGTTAATGTCTTTTATGGCTGCTTACGCATGATATAATGAGATAAATTTAAATCCAAGAGATCAAGAAAACACGATATTCATAACTGGGAGAGGCCTTTATTGCTACAAGGTCATGCCTTTTGGTTTGGAAAATATCGGAGCCACCTACCAAAGGTTTGGTGTACAAGACCTTCAAGGATCAAAATTGGACGAAACGTGGAGGTTTACATAGATGATATATTGGTTAAGGGTGTTTCTAACGAGGATCGTGTTTAAGACCTTGAAAAAACGTTTGGTAAGTGTTTTACCACCAGTAGTGGAACAGGTTTCGTAAAAACAACCGGCATCGCAACCACAACGAGGTAAATATAGCAATCTGTAAGGTAGTCGACCCTTCTCGAATAAATGGATCCGACCTGCATACGCTTCTGATCTAACTGAGTGTGTGTCAACCATTTTTGAAAACTCAAAGAATAGTGTACCATTTCGAAAACCTTTCCCGATCCAAACTCCTCAAGCAGCTTAGAAAAACCACTACTGCAAATATCATGAAGACGTGGGTAATGATACGAAGGATTGTATCGCACTGAAAAATGAGATATAAGCTTTAATCGATAATAGGAAATTAAGAGCTTATGGAAAAAGAAGGCTCAACAAGTTGGGGCCTTTAAGGAAATTACGGCAATACCGAAGCGAGAAACGACTCCGGTCATTTCAGAGGTCGGTGACTTGTTTGACGTATCAACTGAATATTAGATCCCGATAAAGATCGAAATATAATCGGGATGATTGAGGAAATAACTCCCAAAGAAGGTGGAAAGGGTAGTACCCTATGTAAATTCTTTGAGTCGTTAACTATCTTTGGAGGTGATTCAATAGAAAGGATCAGTGATTCTTCTCGGAAAAGGCATGTGGTAAGTCTAACCACTCAGTTATAGTCAAGGGCATCACCATATTTGTACCGGATCCCGTCCCCCATACTATGCTTTGATGATATGAGAGATATCGTTTTACCACATGAGGATGCGGTAGTAATCGTAGCTGCAATTGTTGGTGAAGAGGTACGGAGAGTGTTAATCGACACCGGAAGATCAACAAATATTATTTTCCTATCAACATATGCACAGATAAAAAACCACAAGTTATTTTAAAGTCAAAGCGGACAATAGCGGGTTTCACAGGAGCTTCAGCTGAGATGTTCGAAGAATTTGAAGGGTTGGTACAACTAGGTGTGGGCCCTTTCAAAAATGAAGTAACAATATTTTTTGTGGTTTTGGACTCCCCGATCTCTCACAATGCTATGTTTTATCGGAGTTGGTTATCAAGGATTCTTGCAATAACATCCACAGTGCATCACTATGTGATGTATGTTATTGGCAACAACGTCGACGTTCTGCGAATTAGCCAGAAAGCAGCAATATAATGCTACCTAGATGCATTGGTAACAAAAGTCGATAAGGTAATGATTCAAGCAAATGATTAGCAGTTAGCGGGGTCAACCTCAGGATCGGAACCAGTAGATAATCCTACGAAGACCTCCGAATTATTATTGACCAACGAAAAATGCAAAAATTACGAATTTTCTTTTGGATTATTTTTAAAGATCAGAACGAATTTGTCTCATTATTTTCGAGAAAGATTAATTTATTTCCTTAAAGATAAATTGCATCTATTTGCATGGTGTTCAGGGGATGTAACAGGAGTTCCTGATAATGTAATCTACCATAATCTGTGGGTGTATCGAAATATCAGACCTATAACTCAAAGTCGACGAGCTTTTTCCCTAAAGAAGGCAGATACTATTGTTACAGAGATAAAGAAGTTGACCAAAATAGCCCATATCATGGAATCTCAGTGGACATCCAACCCGGTTCTAGTTAAAACAAAAAGAACAACAAATGGAGAATGCACTTGGATTTCACGGATCCTAACAGAGCATACCCTAAACACCATTTCCTAATGCCACAGATTGATCAACTAGTAGATTCGACGTCGGGAAAGAAGCTAATGTCTTTTATGGATGCTTACGCATGATATAATAAGATAAATTTAAATCCAAGAGATCAAGAAAACACGACATTCATAACTCTGAGAGAACTTTATTGCTACAAGGTTATGCATTTTGGTTTGGAAAATGTCGGAGCCACCTACCAAAGGTTGGTAAACGAGACCTTCAAGGATCAGAATTGGACGTCACGTAGAGGTTTACATAGACGATATATTGGTTAGGGGAGTTTCTAACGAGGATCATTTTGCCGACCTTGAAGCAACGTTCGATAAGTGTTTTACCACCACTAGTGCAACATGTATAGTAAAAACAATCGGGATCGCAACCACAACGAGCTAAATATAGCAATCTGTGAGGTAGCCGACCCTTCTCGAATAAATGGATTCGGCCTGCATACGTTTCTGATCTAACTGAGTGTGTGTCAACCATTTTTGAAAAGTCAAAGAAGAGTGTACCATTTTAAAAACCTTTCTCGATCCAAACTCCTCAAGCAACTTAGAAAAACTGTTACTGCAAATATCATAAAGACGTGGGTAATGAGTTTCACCTGCATCAATAGGCTCTTCATAAGTAAAGTTGTCATCTTCTTGGTGATCTGTCACCATAATTTATTCAACCTCTGAGGGGAGTACTTTGATGCTATCCTCTGTATTTTTAGTTTGAGGAGTTTTTGAAGAGCTTTTTTTATTTTTTCGAGGAAACAATCTTTTTTATTTTTTGAGAAGGTTCAGCCTCGACCTCTTCCTCAATGGTTGCAAGATTAGTTTTGATAAGGACATAAAATACCAAGTGTAATAGAGGGCATAAATTATAAATTAATTATGTACATGGACTTAATTGTAAAGTAAGAAGTAAGTAACATAAGTATAAATAAAGCGGGTAACATGCAATTAGAATAAGTTTGGCATGGGACCGTGGGTCCTACAACTGTCACTATACAAAGAAAGATTATGTCCCCCAAAAAGAGGACCTTCTAATGATTAGTACTTGATTTTGACTACTTTCTCTCTCTAAACTTTTGTACTTACTAGCCTGACACCTTTTACGCGTTTCCCGATAAACCACCCTAAATATTATGACACTTATCAAGTTTTACATGCTTTTATCTTGGACTTTCTTTATCATATATGTGGCTTTATATTTGTTGAAGAGCTAGCAAGTACCTTTTACTTTTCACCCTTCTTCTTTGGAGGTACGTGATTATGAGACCTATTTCGAACTGGCAATATGACTTTTACATCAGGTGCTATTAATCTCTTCACAACATCGTCTGGGTTTGGGGTTCCACCAAATCGTCTTATGGGACATCAGTATCCGGAGAGATCCCCCATAAATATTTTTTGATGAAGTTTGTGGGTACAAAGGTATTGTGGAATTCTTTGCCCCATGCATTTTCTGCCCAAGTAGACAGCTTGGTAAAGATATCCTTATTGGTTTTCTTACGAGCTTTGTACCTCCTCGAGATATCTGAATACAATAGAAATACATTAAAACATTCATATTTAACATATGAAAAATAAAAGAAAATAAATAGAGAACTTAGTGGTACTTCTTCAAACAAGGTTGAGTCTTGACGAGTTCTCCTCGGATATTTCCTTACCATTTTTCCCACGGTCCATAAATAAAGAAGAATCTTTGTTTCCAAAACTTTTCAGCTTCAAGAAGATCATCAATTACCTTGAAACCATCTCACAGGGTGAGATAATAGAATGGTAGTACTGAATCTTTTGAAAGACCAACCATTGCAATGAAGTGTTTGATGGAAAGCGGAATCTTGCCCGATTTGGAAGTCATAATAATTTATAGGAGATTAAACCACATATTTAGAGTCGTTTGGGTTGCGCATATATTAAGGAGTTCGAAGTACTCCACTGTCATTGGATCTAATGGGAACCAAAGTCCCCAGTTGATGATTTCAGGATAAACCACTAGTTCATTTGCTCCACAAGAAAGGGGAGACTCTCCTAGTATTGGTAAGCGAATCACAACATTTTCTAGCTGCCCTCATTGTCTGTTTAGTCATTCTGAATGGGCTTGATTGTAATGTTCATATGGCACATTCTTCAATGCTATGATATATTTAGGGAGGATTGATTTCAAGTTAACACTCATAGTTGCAGAAACCTCATCTGGGAGTTCAATTGACTCTTTCTTTTTCTTTTCTTTTTTCTTTGGAGCCATTTTCTTTAAAGCATTGTCCTCAGATTTTGAAGCATCACCGTTTTCTAAAACTTTGAGGTTGGAATATGTTTATGTTTTTTCCTCTGATTCAGCTTCTTCTTCAAAAGCTTCATCTTGTATTTGAGGTAGATTAGAGCTTGACGTTACGTTTTGACATTGAGTCTTCGAAGGAGTTTGTTGTGACTCTTGGTTGGTCTAAAAAATCTCCTTCAGGGAGGAAAAGATGGTGTAGGATTTTCTGTGGGTTTTGTGTAGGATTATGTGGAGTATTATCGTCTTCAAAGTCTCACATGGCTACAAATAATTTTATTTTGGGAGGTAGATTTTGGGAAGATTGAGCCTCTGATCGAATTAGAGGTGTTTCTTTGCGTGAAATTCGAAGAGCCTCAGTGTTAATGGGAGATGGAGATTTTTTTTATTCTTTTTTAGAAAATAGACTTTGTCTTTCTTTGCGATTATATCGGAAAGGAACTGACGTGGTGCTAGAAATTGATGGTAAAAGATTTTGAAGCGGTATTTGTGGGATGTATCAAAAATTGGTTTGGATGAATTTTGGTTCCCATGAGAATTATGGGCATGATTGAAATTCCCATAAATTGTAGTATGAGTTGAAAGCTTGGGAGAACTATCTATTACGCATGCAGCGCGATACTCAACAACTCTTTCACTGATACATAAATACTCAACTATTTATTATGGCATAATGCACCCACACTAGAGTATCATATGCGTATCTAGCTACTAGTAGAGAAATAATTGAAAAACTACGTGAACCTTCAAAGCCAACTTGAGATGGATGTAGAAACATTCAAATAGACATTAAGTACAATACTAGGAAGTCTTGATTCGAGGACACTTTAAGTGTAATAATGAAGAAGTCGTACTACGATATAAAATAGGTTGTCTTGATAAGAAGGCGGAAGGATTAAATTCAAAGCAAACTAAAGTTGGGAAATTAGCGGTTTTGATCTTCCATGGCTTCGAAGATTTCTAGTTCTTATTCGTTATGCTTCATAAGAACTAGGGGGCTACTGATAAGGATATGAATTGTTTGGGATTTAATATAATAATATTAAGGTTATTTTAGATAAATTATAAAGGTATAAGAGAATATTTGTACTATTTGTAAAAATATAAGGGACCGCTATGCAATTTGTCCTTCTTAGTAAATAATTTAATTGATGTCTTATCATTTCATTTGATCTTTGATAGAAAAATGGTTGGTTGAGACTTGAGAATATTGGTAGATAAAAACATTCAGCAAAGATATTTGCAAAACCTAAAATCCTTGCGAAACTAAAGTTGTACAACTTAAGTAGGCCATCGAGCTTGATGATTAGTTAAGAGAGTTGTTACAGTGATTGGTGTGTCAGAATTTTGTTCATAGTAGATTGAGGACATGTTATGATGTGATATTCTCCAAGATGGAGATTTTTATACTTGTGTGGAGCCTAGTAGTACATGGCATACTTCACACTTGTAAAACATCATAATAGAAAAGACATGACAAGTTGTTTAGTATTCCAAATGTTACTTAGAATTTTATTCCTATTAGGTTTTTTTATCATATTAAGGTCTTTTCATATTAGTTTTTTTCCTACCGAGTGATTATATATTCCATCCATTCTATTAGGATTTTATGTCATTATAAACACTCTTCTTTTTTATATAGTGAAAACCTGCGATGCTCATTGAACACTACCTATTTTGGATGAACCAACTAAATTTTTTGTGTTTCTTTTCTTGTTTTTATTTAGAATAGCATTTATTCATAAAATGTCCATCATTATATGTTTCTATAAACCTAATGAAGGATTCAAGATCTCCCATTCACTAAAGTAAGAACTTAATAAGATATATCACGAACATACAATCATATGGCAAACCTCTTTTGAATGTAAACATTATAAATTCTTATTACCTTGATCCAAATTGCTCATATTATGAACAAACTATTAAATATAATCTCGCAAACTGTTTTTTCTCTTACAATATAATTTTTTTATCAAATCTTTTTATTTGTTAACCATCCTATATAATAAAATTATTACTGAACAAATTATATAGATCTTTAAAGTTATTAATTGAACCAAATAGAGTTCGGTAAACCCTGTTAATACATTACCTTGAGAGTTTAGTAACAAAGTACGACAAAGCAAACTATCGCCATGGTTAAAACTGACAAGAGTGTCACATAATTTCTTTAGGTGGTGTGCGAGATCTCGTGAACTATCATACTTGTCCATCTTATAAATTTAAAATTTACTAATAATTTTCCACACATAATCTTACGAGCAAAAAAACACATAATCTTATGAGCAAAAATGATTGAGCTTTTTAGGCCATTTTTGAACAATATCTTACATATTATTTATTTTCTATTGCTTTGTTACATCATCATTTTCTCCTTACATATTTTTTTTATCTTTGGACTAAAACTCTTGATCAGATATGTATCATCTATTTTAAAAGTCTCAATACATATCCATTTTGTAACTTGAAATGACCAAAAAACTTCTTGTATATAATCCGACCATGTTTGCAGTGCTCCTTCCATAATCTTTTTAATTCTCTCAATTATTATTATGTTACTCCATTTGACTTTCCCATTAGCTTAATGAGGGAAAGAATAAGATAACATTTTTTTTTATTTCATTTTCTTTGCATAAGTTTGTGACACTTTTGTTTCCGAACTAAGTTCCATTTTCGGTACTGATCACTCTCGAGATTATATACCTAGAACATATTATCACTTTTAAAAATGTTATTACCTCTGTTATCGTCATGTTTTGTACTAGATATTGTTCTACCCACTCTGAAAAGTAATATACAACGAATATTATACATATTCTCATTCCTGGAGCCATCGTCACTGGTCCTAAAATATACATGCCTCACTTGTAAAATAAAACTGCCTCGCTTATTCTCATTAGTATGTCTTAAGAGGATTAATATTAGCTCATATATGTGGGTCGAAAATGATTCGGATTAAGTTAAATTCTAGATTTGATGATAAGTTAAGCTAATCGTGTTTTTACGAGGCTAAGTATGAAAATGAAAAGGAATATCAATGAGTTTCTTGAAATTATGAAGATGAAAAATGATTTTTTAGTTTGGTTTTCAAAAAAGTGTAATTCTTAAAACCCCTGAGAATAGTTTGAAGATGAAGTTTTAGTAAATAAATCGTAAAAAATAAGAAAATAGATTGATTATCTAGTAATAACACAGTAAAAATTAGTTTTTTGCCAAAATAATATTATTAGGTTAAGAGAAAAAACTATTTATGGTAAGGTTAGAGAAAATGAATAAAATAGATAAAGAGAGAGAGTTGTTTTAAAATTTGTGGGTAAATGATTAATTTGATAAGAATATGAACCATTAAATTAAAAATTATTAAAAGTTAGATATGCATTTGGAATATGAAGTGATTGTACTTTGTTGTTAGAAGAGTTAATCATGTTTTAGGCGTTTTATAACACTTGTCAATTTGGCAACGCATGCGTATATATTTATTATATTAAAATAATTAACCTTGTTTTTTTGTGTTTCTTTTAGTTTTTAAAAATAAATTTATTCGAGTAATTAATTTTTAAAGACTAAAGGGAAACCGGATAAGGCAATATTTTGTCTATGAAATATATTCCTTATTTAGACGAGGTTCATGATGAGATAAATAAATAATTTAGAGTGATGAAGATAGATCAAATCAGAGAATAGATGAGAGTGCAATTCAGAGTAATGATCAATGGTCAATTCAAGAATATGACGGGACGCATGTCAGAATATTTACAAGGGCTTAAATCAGAGGCATAACGAGACATAAATTAGAATATTGATGAGGGATTAAATTAGAGATATGAAGAGACTATAATTTGGAATATTGATGAAGGTGAAAATCAAAAGCATGGTGAGAATTTAAAGACACAGAAGAGCCATGACATATACACGCCTATATTCATGTGTCAGTTCATAATAGGTGTCAAAAGAAGTTTTGTTAAACGGTTATAACAAAATGACACATATAAACTAATAATTAGATACATGTGTAAATAGAATATAAAATCTCATTTGAAAGACTCATCACATTTTCTAATACAAATAATTTACACTGTATTCATTTTTCTTCTCGATCTTAATTCATTATTTTGGCTAAGTCTTTGGATAAATTTTCCCTTAATAGTTATTTGCATTGATGAATAGGAGATTTAATTTCTGCAAACTCAAAATAAGGCTAGTTCATGTTCTTATTTTTAATTTCTTTTGTGTATTAGATTAAAATTTATCTGATATAAAGGGTTGATATCTCACTTTTTATTTTGTATGAAAAGTTTGAATCAAAATCGATCAGATGTAAGATCTGTGTCTTATCTTCTTGAGCCAAGTATAGATATTTGTCTAGTGATATGAGAAATCTAAAAGCTTCTTAGAATGTTTGAGTTTTCAGTTTCTATTATGTAGATAATGCGGAGGATGAATTTGCTGATTTCAAATCCTAGTTTCCTTTCTTACCTAAAATCCAAAGGTAAGTACTAATAAATTATTTCTTTGAACTTAATTTGCAATTAAAATTAGTCTTTATTGGGTTTGGATATTGAATTAATGAATCTTTTCTTTCGAAAATTTGGAACGAACTGTTTATTTGTTTGACTTTACTAAAAACGTTTGTCTTAACAGTTATATATTCATTTCTTTTTATGAAAATTGGCTAATTATGTTTTAAGTTCTATTTATAGTTAGATTGAAATGAATGCTTTATATTTTTCTATGCCTATTTTCCATGTTTGGAGGATGTTATTTCTCTAAATAATTGAGAAATTACTTACAAAGAAAAAACATGAAGCCAATATAATAATTCAAAATTTGTTGAAAATATTTCTGGAGACAACAATTCATAAGTATATATCATTCTTTGATAAAATGAAATTGTATGGGATGACCAATCGCTTAGAAGACGACTAACCTTCATTATCATTGATTGCCCCAGTGACATCACTTGTGAAATCAACATGTACAACATTAACCATAACTATAAATTATTGTTTCTTGAAATCGTGGTTGGTATTCGGGATACAGTTGTGAAATCAACATGTACTACATTAACCATAACCAGAAATTATTGTTTCTTGAAATCGTGGTTGGTATTCGGGCTACGATTTATTCTAGTGTGGTCCATTATAATATTTTACAACTTCGTAATATGATTTGAGTTATTAGTTTTATTCAATTTAGCATGCAACTACCATCCAAAATGACAGAATGAATCATCTAAAATGGGATTCCTCTCAATATTTAGGTAAATTACGTCTTTATTATGTTCGAGTTTGTAATTTGAATTCACATGTATCTTATCACACTATTAATAGAGGAATTTCTACCATTCATATCTTTCTCTTATTATAGATTTGTTTTCTTTTTTTGAAATTTTAGATTAGGTAGTGATATTATTTTATATTTCAAGGTTATGCAACTTGATCTTGGTTTTTTAGATTTTTATTTTGTTGTGAGATTTAATTAAATATGTCAAGTTTTTATTTTTTTGTTCAGATTTGATATCTTTAAAATATAAAGACTAAAATATTATAAGTTTATTTGTTGTAGTGCATATTTTGTTTTTATAAAAAATGGTTATGACACACATATGCAAGTGAACCATTTGGCTTATGTACTTTTAGTCATCATTCATAATAAAAGGTAGCGATACTGCTATTATCATCGTAAACTATAATTGCAAGTTTTGTAGTAACTAAAACTTGCAGACAAGACAAATTCTGAAGAGATGATGAGCCTCAGAGGTATAAACGACTAAATTTATCATTTTTAATATGCACATTTGAAGTATATGCATGCATTCGAATATATAAAAAATTAGTGCTTGCTTTATTTTAATTTAACAGTATTTAAAAGTTCATAAATATAATCAATTTTTGGGTTAGAGTGAGAACAAATAATTTAAAAAATTATAGATTGAATTTAATATTATCATACCAACGTTTTCTATTGGCAGGAAGATGATACTTGGCTATGTGGTCCACGTGTAGATATCATTCGAATTGGAAGTAAATTGAAGAAACTGAAGAAAAAAACGATCTAGAATATAATTTAGATGTCCATATTACTCTAAACCAGAACACTTTACTGTGTTATATTGTTAGCGTATAGAAGCACCAGATTACCACACTGCTTGCAAAGAGAGATCCGCCGATAAGACTTACTTTTATTTGCAGCATATAAAAGTGTTAGACTACAACAATGTTGCATATGAAAGAAGGTCTGCTAGCAAGAGCTATATTATCTAAAAAAAAATGTTTGAAACTTATTGCCGGAGAATTAGTCTTTGTTTGGTACCGAATATTGAATTAATGAATGTTTTATTCCCAAAATTAGGGAAGAAGTGTTTATTAGTTTGAGTTTACTAAAAAAATTGTCCTAAAAGTTTTAAATTCATTTTTTTATGAAAATTAGCTAATTATGTTTTAAGTTTTATATATAGTTAGACTGAAATAAGTACTTCATATTTTTATGTCTCGTTTCCATGTTTGGAGGATGTTGTTTCTCTGAATAATTAAGAAATTACTTGTAAAGGAAAAAGATGAAGCCAAAATGATAATTTAAAATTAGTTGAAAATATTTCTCGAGAAAATAATTCAGAAGTATCTATCCTTTTACGAGAAAATAAAATCCTATGTGATGGAAACTAAAGTTACTAATAAACTAACTGCCAAAAAGATTAAAATTCAGCAAAGAAATGATAAAATATGGACTTCTCTATTGTAGAGGAATAGTTAAAATTGTCTAAAAAAGATTAAGTGATTTCAAGATAAGAATTCTCTTACCAATTATCATTGATTACACGCTCGGTATCCGCTGTGAAATCACCATGTACCACATCAACCACAACTATTAATTATCGTTTCTTTAAATTATGATATTCATGCTACGATTTAGTCTAGTGAGGTTCATATTAATATCTTCCAATTCGTAATATTATTCGAGTGATTAGTTTTGTTTAATTGAACATGAAACTCCTATCCAAAAATAGCAGAATAAATCATCGAGAGTAGGGATTTCTATTAATATTAGGTAAATTACGTCCTTATGATGTCCGAGTCTATTTTTTGAAATTCCCATGTATCTTATGATATTATCTATAGAGAATTGCTATTATTAATATCTGTCGTTAATTATAGATTTTCTTTTCTATTTTTTTGAAATTTTAGATTAGGTAATGATATTATTATTTTTATTTTAAGGTTATGAAACTTGATCTTAGATTTTGATGTTGTTGTGAGATTTACTCAAGACTGGAATATTTGATATCTTTAAATTATGATATAATCTATAGAGAATTGCTACTATTAATATTTGATCTTATTTTGTTTGTTCATGTTTGATATCTTTAAATTATAAAGACTGGAATACTATCATTTTTTTTAGTGTATAATGTTTTTTTATAAAAAATGGTTATAAAACATATATGCAAATGAACCATTTGGCTTCTCCATTACTTTTCGTGTTGCTTTTACCATCACTCATAAGAGGCAGCTCTTTTGCAATTATCAGCGTAAACTCTATTGTAAGTTTTGTAGTAATTAAAACTTGTAGATAAGACAAATTATGAAGAGGTCTAATGAGCCTAGGTATAAATGACTAAATTTATCATTTCCAATATCAACATTTGAAGTATATGCATTTATTCTAACATATGTTAAATTATTAGTTGCTTTATTTTAATTTCACAAAATTTCAAAATATCATAAATATAATTGATTTTCGGATTACTATGAAAACGAATAATCAATTCATGAACGTTGTCTATTGGCAGGGTGATGATACTTGGCTATCTAGTTCACACGTAAACCGACGAATACTGAAAAAAGTGATCTAGAATATAATATAGACATCCCTATTACTTTAAACAGAACACAATACTGTGTCTAATTATTGTGTTATATTGTTAGGGTATAGAAGCACCTGATTACCACAGTGCTCGCAGAGAGGTTTGTCGATAAGACTTACTTTTATTTGAAATATATAAAAATGTCCGACTACAAGAATGTTTGCACACAAAAGAAGGTATGCTGGTAAGAGCTTTATTATTCGAGTATTTTTTAAAACTTATAGTTGTAAAAAAGACAATTCCTGAACTTTATTTATGTGTCACTTCCATATATTTTTATCACCACATTTTGTTTGGTAGGTCTTAAACTTCTTTTATGTTAACTTTCGTATTTTTACTCGGCTGTTACAAGTTTTTTTTATTAGTTATTGATAAGGGAGAATAAAAGACAAGGAGAAAATAGCAAAGGAAAAATACCATAGGAAATAAATGTATAAGGGCTAAATTGTATAGATTATAAAGAGATAGCCAAAATAGGAAGAAGGCAAAAAGCAGGGACCAAAAGATGTAATTAAATCAAGTTAAAGCGTGTGGGATCCGCAATTGTACTGTAAAAGGACCACACACGCTTCACAAATCTCGAGATGAATAGTACGACTTTCTCTCTCTACACTGTTTAGTGATTTGAACTTTCTCTCTCTAAATTTGATACTAAGATATTTCTCTATAACAAAATCCTCTATCAACAATCTTCGCATAGCAAAATTACCCCCGGTCCACCTTTAAACTCTTCAGTGGCGCCGTCTGTGGGAAACGAAAATCGCTCTGTCGATAATCGCTTCCTGGAAATAATTCCTGTTCCGAGGAGGACCATGGAGGGCCAAGGGGACGATCTGATTAATCACTATGAGGAAAACATGGAGGCGGATGACTTTCAGAACGATATGGAATCCGAGGGAGAAGGAGGTCGGCGAGTCGAGAACATCTTCGATGACTCCGCCCTTCTGGCTCAGAGGAATGAACTGCTGTTGGAAATCGAAAGGTTGAAAGCGGAAAAGGAAGCCGAGAAATCTTCGATCCGAGGTGAGGAGAGAAGCTGTCATTGAAAAGGAGGAGCGAGACGTTGAGGTTCGTCCTAAGGATAAATGAGACAGATATCGGAGGCGCGAGCGACGGTCTCCGAGGATGAGAGAGGAACGCCGATCAAACTCAGCTGCCTCGAGCGACTACTCGTGCTATAGCACTTCGGAATCATCTCCTCGGAGATACCGCCGGAGGAAAAAGCGTGATCATAGGCGAACTGATTTCCGAAGGGGGAGAAGTTCGGAGAGGAAATCCTCGAAGGAAAAAAGTCGCCACGACCGAACTGGTGACCGATCTCATGAACAAGCTAAGTGCCCTGAGAAGAATGACATGGGCCCTCGAAATTCAGAGTGGCAGCAGCAGTACACTTTGCCCTCCGAGGAGGGGTTGTACTTTTCAAATAATGACAATCTGAGGTCCAACATTTATCGTACGGGACATAATTGGAGAGCCTCTCCCCTGTCCTCGGAGATCTTAGTGGGGAACCTCCCGAAGCACTTTGACATTTCGAAGTTAGAAAAGTTCGATGGGACTCAGGATCCGGACAATCACATCGAGCAGTTTAAGAACTTTATAATCAATTTCGACGACGATGATAAGCTTCTATGCAGAGCATTATCTCAAACTTTCAAGGGAGTAGCATTCAAATGGTACAACAGGCTGCCTCAGGGCTCCATAAATATTTTTGACATGTTCTGGAACATCTTCAGACAACACTTCGTGGGGAGCAAGAAGTTTCGGGCCAACGGAGACACCATAATCTACTGTCGACAAAAAGTGGGGGAGAGCCTCAAAAATTATACCAATCGCTTTGTCAAGACCAAAACGGATATGGAGTACTGTAAGGGCTCGGTGGCACTTGCAGCGTTTAGGATGGGTTTGCTCCCCGGGTTGTTAAAAGACACAGTGGCAGAAAGTCAGGCGATGACTTTCGGAGCATTGCTAGATCAAGTTGAGAAGAGAATCTTGGTGGAAGAAACTCAAGCTTCGGAGAAAGGTTCCGGAGAGCAGTTGGACCATAATCAATTCCAAAGGACTGAGCCAAGCACCCAGGGCCCTCGGTCAAATGTTCAGGCTAAAAGCGTGGGTCAGTATCCTCCGAGGCAAAAATCAAATCCGCAGCACTATGGCAATCAACAAAACTACAATCAAGAGGGAAGATTCATGTCAAACAAATGGGTTCGACACGATTATTTTGCAGAATTGACAGAAAATGTTGCGGCAATATTTGATAAGGCTAAATCTTCGGTCGTATTCAGGAAGCCTTTCCCCATACAGACACCGAGGGAAAGCAGAAGCGTCAACAAATATTGCAAGTATCATCAGGATGTAGGGCATGACACCAAAGATTGTATAGCTTTGAATAAGGAGGTGCAAGCTCTAATTGAGAATGGAATGCTGTTAGCGTATGTCAAGAAACACTCCCAGAAAAATGCCATAGTAAAAGCTGTCTCGAAGAATACTGACACAGCCATGGTAATTTCCGAGGGGGTCGACGACTTTGACATCGAGCAAGAGTATCTGGACCCCAAAGCGGGGAGGAACAATGTAAACCTGGTAGAGGAAGAAATTCTGAGGGGGAGGGTGGATTGTCTTTGTGCATTTTTCGATTCCCTGGCAATTTTCGGGGGAGACACGATCGCGGGAAATTCTAACAGCTCTCGCAAAAGGCACATGGTCAACCTGACCACCCAGATCAAAGCAGGGGTCTCCGCACAAATGCATCGCTCGCCTTCTCCCATTATTTGTTTCGATGATGACGATATGCGTAATGTTGCAGGCCCTCATGAGGACGCTGTAGTGATCGCGGCGGGCATTGCTGGGGATCAGATTCAGAAAATACTCATCGACACAGGGAGCTCTGCAAATATCTTGTTTATGAGTACTTATCGTCGCATTTCTGACCCACCGGTCATCCGAAGATCCGACAGTACAATAGTGGGTTTTATTGGTGCCACAACAGTTGTCGTTGGAGAGTTTAAGTGTATGGTTGAGCTGGGTCGAGGACCATTCAAGAAAGAGGTGGACGTACTTTTCATTGTGGTCGACGCACCGACCTCCTATAATGCTATCTTGGGTCGCTCTTGGTTATCCCGAATGCATGGCGTAATTTCCACGGTGCATCAATGCTTAAAGTATGTGATCGGTAACAATATTGGGACAGTCCGAAGCAGCCAAAAGATGGCACGAGAGTGTTACCAAGTAGCCTTGTCCTCTAAGGGGGTTCGAGGGGGGCCTTCCGACCCAGCATAGCAATTAAAGGGGACTCCCCCCGAAGTCATCCCGTGTGATGATCCTAGGGAGGCCCCCGGATTTCAGGTCCCAGAGGAAGATTCTGCGACACACGAATTTGCAACTGGCAAAGTTCTGAAGATAGGAGTCCACCTCTCTCCAGAATTTAAAGAAAAGTTGATTGTTTTCTTATCTGGTAAACTTGATATGTTTGCTTGGTGTGCACAGGATGTCACTGGTGTGCCGGCAGAAATTATGTGCCACAAACTCGCGATACGATTGGACGTCCGACCCATAGTCCAGAAAAGAAGGCATGTCTCCCCGGAAAAGGCCTCAGCGATTTTGTCGGAGGTCGAACGGCTGCTGAGCATAGGTCATATTCGCGAGTCACATTATCCTGTATGGGCATCGAATCCAGTGTTGGTGAGAAAGAAAAATGGCAAGTGGAGAATGTGTATTGACTTTACGGATTTGAACAGAGCTTGTCCTAAGGACCCTTTTCCTGTGCCTCGCATTGATCAATTAGTGGACTCTACCTCCGGAAATCGATTGTTATCTTTTATGGACGCTTACTCGGGATACAACCAAATTCGACTGGCTGCCAACGATGAGGAAGGCACTTCTTTTATTACTGGGCGAGGTTTATATTGCTATAAGGTCATGCCATTCGGATTAAAAAACGCGGGAGCAACTTATCAGCGCTTGGTCAATAAAACTTTCGAAGGACAAATTGGGCAAAACATGGAAGCTTATATCGACGATATGTTAGTCAAAAGTGAGCAAGACGAGGACCATTTTGCTGACCTAGCAGAAACATTCCACAACTTGAGCAGAGTCAATCTCAAACTTAATCCAGAGAAGTGCATTTTCGGGGTAAGGTCAGGTAAATTCCTTGGATACATGATCAGCGAAAAAGGCATCGAGGCTGACCCCGAGCAACTAAAAGCTCTGATCGCTATAACTCCTCCTCGAAATATTAAAGAGGTGCAAATTCTGACAGGACGATTGGCTGCTCTGAATCGATTCACTTCTCGCTCGTCGGATAAGTGCGCTCCGTTCTTTAAAATATTGCGGAATGCGAAGCAATTCTGTTGGACCGAAGAATGTTCGACCGCTTTTCGTCGAATTCAAGAGTATTTGACCTCTCCGGAAGTTTTATCTAAACCTGTGGTAGAGGAAACGTTAATTGTCTACGTAGCAGTATCCGAATGTGCTGTCAGTGTTGTTCTCCTCCGAGAAGATGATTCTCTTCTAAGGCCAATTTATTATGTCAGTAAGAGTTTGCTGGACGCCGAGAAGCGATATCTTACTTTGGAGAAGGTAGCTTTAGCATTGGTGACGGCGGCACGGAAGATGAGACCTTACTTCCAAGCCCATCCGATTATTGTTCGGACGACGTTTCCTCTGAAGAGTCTATTACAAAGACCAGACATCTCTAGCAGGATGACTAAGTGGTCCGTAGAGCTGGGAGACTTCGACATAACGTTTGAGCCTCGAACGGCGATAAAAGCACAAGTTTTAGCAGATTTTTCGGTTGAGTTCCATTCAGACAGGCAAGAGCAGGAGGCACATGATACGGTTGACGATGAAGAATGGGTGATACGGACGGATGGTGGGTCGAACATTTCAGGCAGTGCGGCAGGTGTCCAGTTGATATCCCCGCAAGGGGTAGCTATGTTCCAAGCCATCCGATTCGGTTTCAAAGCTACCAATAATGAGGCTGAGTATGAAGCTGCTCTAGCCAGCCTACGTTTAGCTCAAATATGCGGGGCTCGGCGGATAAAATTGATCAGTGATTCTCAGCTAGTGATAAACCAGGCTTCGGGGGAGTCCGAGGCAAGGAAGGAAACACTGATACAGTATTTGAAGCTGATGAAAGATTTGGCATCTGGTTTTGAGGGAGTCAAGTTCGAGCATGTTCGAAGAGAGTTAAATGTCGTCCCAGATTCTCTTGCCTCTGCTTCACGAACAGAGGGTTATCCATGTGTGTTGGTCCAGACATGCCCGTCGATTTCAATTGGTAAAGAGCACGCGATGAACATCTCGGAGGAAAGCCACGTGATTACGCCTGATTGGAGAACGGTCCTCATTGATTTTTTAGCTCATGACGTTTTGCCCATCGACAAATATGAAGCCAGAAAAGTTAGATTCAAGTCCCACGGTTACATTTTGTTGGGAGGATTGCTGTATAAAAAATCTTTGAGTCGGCCATTGCTAAGGTGTTTGAGTGGGCCCGAGTCACAAATTATCCTCTCCGAGTTACACGACGGTGAAGGATCCGCTCATTGTGGATATAAGGCTTTGATCCGAAGGGTATTCTTCGCGGGCTATTATTGGCCAACTATCTCGGCTGACGCAAAAGATTTGGTCAAGCGCTGCGACACGTGCCAGCTCTATGCTAATGTAATTCACAAACCTGGGATATTGATGGAAAGCATTTCGGAGGCAGTTCCTTTTGACAGGTGGGGCATTGATTTGGTTGGACCTCTACCCATGGCTTCTGGGGGCAGACAAACGATAATTGTGGCCGTCGACTATTTTTCTAAGTGGGTGGAGGCAGAGCCGCTCGCGGGAACGAAGGCCAAAGACGTAATCAAGTTTGTTCTATCTAATATTTGTTGTCGTTTTGGCGTACCATTGCAGATTACCACGGACAATGGACCTCAATTTGATAACAAAGATTTCCAGAGCTTCTGTGTATCAAGGGGCATACGACAATGTTTTTCGGCACCATTTCACCCTCAGGCCAATGGGCAGGTGGAAGTAACTAATCGCACCATCCTCGACGGTTTGAAAAAGAACTTGGAAGGTAAAGCGGGAAAATGGCCCGACTATTTACAGGAGGTGTTGTGGGCATACCGAACGACCCCCCGAACGGCCACCGCTATGTCCCCATTTGCCTTAGTCTATGGGATGGATGTCGTGGTCCCTCCGGAGATCCTTTTCCCCTCACATCGAATAGCAACCTATGACTCGAGCACAAATGACCAGAGTAGAGCATTGGCTTTAGATTTGGTTGAGGAAAAGAGACAGCGAGCACAGTTGACTTCTCTTCATTACCAGACTCTTTTGAGAAATCGTTATGCGTCAAAAGTAAAGCATCGAGATTTTCAGGTTGGAGACAAAGTTTTACGCAAATTTTTCTTGCATACTAAAGATAAGAGCTTGGGAAAATTGGGCCCTAACTGGGAAGGCCCTTACGAGGTCACCGAGATGATAAAACCAGGCACATATCGGTTGAAAGATAAAGAAGGGCGATACCTCCGTTTACCGTGGAATATTGAGCATTTAAAACTATATCTTGATTAGCAGAGCGAGTTGGCATTGTATTTCTTTTTTCCTCTATCTGTATCACCTGGAACAAATTTTGGTGAGGACACACTCTTTCCTACCCTGTTAGGCACAAGAAGGTTTTAATGAGGTGTTTTGAGCCCCTTAAATATAAAGATTTCCTTGCCTTAACTATTTTTTGAGTCACGGTAACGTGTGCCTCAAATTATTGTCCCCTCGCACTATTTTTCGAATCACAGTAACATGTGCCTCGAATTGTTGTCCCCTCGCACTATTTTTCGGGTCACAGTAAAATGTGCCTCGATTAGCTATCTCTTCGAATTATTCTATTGGGTCACAATAATGTATGCCCCCAATTTTATTATTATTATGTATTCTTCGGGTCATATTAAAGTGTGCCTCGAAGTCTTGGGACCTTCGAACTATTCTTCGAGTCACATTAAGGTGTGCCTTGATGTTTTGGGGACCTTTAAATTATTCTTCGGATCAAACTATAGTGTGCCTCGAATCCACTTTCACTCAGTAATAACACAAAAATATCATCTCCTTAAAATTTTTCGAAGACCCAACAATTGTTCGAAGGCCAATGAAATTGAAGTTTGGAGCCCTTAGTGCATGTATAAAACTTATGAATTTATCCAAATAACAATTGTTCGAAGGATGATGAAATTGGAGTTCGAAGGCTTTATTACAAACATAATACTTATGAATTTATCCAAATAAAAATTGTTCGAAGGCTGATGAAATTGGAGTTCGAAGGCTTTATTACAAACATAGTACTTCTGAATTTATCCAGGTAGTAATCGCTCGAAGGACAATATAGTGGGATGTTTGCAGAACTTGTTCCAAACATAATATATATAGAAGTGACAAATGTTCATTGTTCTTACAAAAATTGACTTATCTCACACAATTAGAACGGTACAACATGTTCCAATCATTATAAAAAGAGGCCCTATTGAGCCTTGCACAAAAAAAAAAAACTAACTCCTTCAGCACTTTTACTTAATCTGCATTTTTCGAGGAGTCACTCCCCTCACCCTCTGAGCCTTCACTTTCACTTACGACTATTTGGGGAGGGCGAAGCTCCGAGGGGACAAGCTTCCAAAAAGGCCCCAGGTCATATTCAGGATGCTCAGCATATATTTGGGTCAACAAGCCAGCTCGAGTAGCAGCATCCCGGGCCTGTAAATTCTTCAAACATGTTGCTGCATAAGCATCTACAGCCTTATCCTTCGCCTCCTCGACCTCTACAGGGAAACCTTTGATCTGTCTCTGCAACTGATCACGCTCTGCAACTACCTTTCCAAGAGCCTCAGTACATTGGTTGAATCCATCGCAGGCCAAGCGATGCCCTCTCTTATATTCAGCTATCATTAGCTCTTGAGAATCAGTCTTCTCCTTGTACAAATCCCTCTCCTTTTGACAACACCTCTCTAGCATTGTCACATAATTCTCAGAGGCAGAAAGACGCTAGTACAAGGCATCAGCTTGGCCCTCGATCACTGCATATTGCTTCTTGGCCTCTTCGAGCTGAGAGGCAGCCAACGATGACTTGAATTTGTAATGATTTTTGCGCTTCTCCAGATGGCACAACTTTTTTCCTCTGTTCACTGAGGTGTGCAGCAACCTCCGGAGAAACAGTGAGAACTCGTCATCCATAGGAACCTCGAAGGAGTTCGAGGGAGATCCTAGTTCCGTAGAGTCAAATTCTGAAAATCTACCTCCAACAATTTCTGGGTCGAGGGATTGAGTTGGGTTGCTTCGAGGCATGGGGACAGGCGCCAACTTGGGGCTATGATCAAAGGAGGCTAGATGAGAAGTCTCAGTAAGAGGTGACCGTCGGGACTGTTGAGAATTTTCCTTGGAAGAATGGCCACCCTTGTTCTCTGAGTCACTTGCAACCTCATGGACCTCCATTTCAAGATTTTCCTCTTCGTAATGGTCCGGAGTCTCTCCCCCCTCAGATCGTTCTTCAATGGGCTCAAGAAGGATGCCCTTACCCTTATCTCTTTTCTTAACATCCTTCTTCGAAGGAACAGAGGGAGGATTAATGTTAGTTGAAGTTTCTTTGGCATCCTTCCTCGAAAGAACAGGGGGAGGAGGGTCAATATTACTGGAAGTAGCAATAGTAGGTGGAGGGGGTTGAGAGTTCGATCCCCCAGCATCGTTCGAAGAAGGCTGTTGAACAATAACGGGCCTCTCAAAGTTCAATTGTTGAGTTGCTGGTACTTCATCTTCTGGAGGTTCTCCCAGGTGGCTCTGCGAACGGGAGCGTTTGGGCAGGTAGATTACAACATCTTTTTGGCTGCACCGGTCTAGCACCTCTCGCTCCGAGGGCGGAGTCATTAACCCCCTCATACTTATGCGATCGAGGGGATTGAGCCTCCAGAGTCGACTTCTAGCCAAATCGTTGTCAGTGAAGCAAAGGCGGAATCGATTGTCCCACTGATCCTTTGCCCACAACCGAAGGTTAGTAAATACATTGGTGGCTCCCTCGACATAGTCAGTGAAAGGTTTGGACATCCCAGTCATAGCTGTAACAAATAACTAAACATCAAACAACGTACCAGTAAAAGTTCGAGGGAGCATGTTTGTTCGAAGGCATTATGTTTTCGAGGAACTTGTGAGAAAGCATAAAATACAAAGGCCTAAATTCGAAGAGTAAACGTTGGGGGAATACTTACATTTCATTGTCCACTTTAGAGAAAGCTTGTGAGGATTCGAATGAGTGGCTTCTGATCCGGTCTCCCAGCAACCAGAGAAAAAAAGAAACTGTTGCCTCCATTTTTTATCAGCTTCCAATAGATCCTCCAATATTTTCTGCCCTCGATTGAATGTCAATGAGTAGAAGGGGAAGTAAGGATTTCGAGCCAGACCGGCAAGGCCAATGAGTTGCTCCAATAAAAATTCTTGACCTGAGACTCTTGAGGCCATGATACAGGCCATCAACGTAAACCACATGTTGGGCCCAACTTGTGAGGGGCAAAGATTTATCCTCGACAAATACTCGATGAAGAAGGGATCTAAGGGGTATCTTAGTCCCCAGTTCATGATTTCTGTGTACACCACCAACTCATTGTCCCCCAAAGATAAGGGTGTCTCTCCTTCGGAGGGGAATCTAATATTAACATAGGAAGGGATGCCCCAACGAGTCCTTAGCATTGTTTCCTCCTCTTTCGAAAAATATTTGTACTTGATGTTGGCAAGGGCCACCATATGTTTGTTTTCGATCCCCCGAATGTTATTGCCAGCAATGTTATCTAACTCCAAAGGCAATGTGATGTCCCCTTTCGATTTTGGAGCAATCCGACGAGCTTGCTCTTCGGACATCGGTATGGGTAATGGCGTTGCCAGGTTCGAAGGACCCACAGGGGGAATGGCTGGCACTTTTGGTTCGAGAGGTTTCTTGAGGGCTTTTTTCCCTTTGACATCTAAGGTCTCCTCATGTCTAATGCGCATATCTTCCTCAGTAATAAGTGTCCTCGAGGGGGAGAACTGAGTTCCATGAATGGTCATGGAAGGAGTGGAAGGCAGACTAGACACATCTGTTCCGTGTCTCCGAGGAGGGCTATTCAAAGTTTGCTGAAGGTCTGTGGTGTGTGGAGGGTCTCTAGTTTGAACAGGGCTAACAGAGGTTCGAGGGGGGCTCCTCGAAGTCCGTCGAGGACTCGTCGATCTTTGGGGGAGGTTTTCAACAGATGTTGGGACAGTTGGTTCTCGAATAACTAAGGTAGCTTCTCTGGCTCGTTTTCGCTCATGAGAGCTTTTTCTATCTTTATGGGACCTCTTTCTCTTCCCAGAAGAGTGTTTATGCTGCCTATCTTTTCCCATTCCTTCGAGGGGGTTCGATTCACTGATCAGACTTTTTTGAGCGACTTCGCGGGGTATAATTGCGGTCGAATCGTTCGAAGGGGGCCAGGCACCAAAAAAGGTAGTCGTCGATGGTGGGGGATGAGGCCTCACGTCTTCACCGGCAGCAATCCTCTCTTCGAACCGTTTACTAATTAATAACCACACAGGAATTCGACGGGGCTTATTCGCCAGCTTTATCTCTCTAGAATTAATTGAACAAAAGTTGAATTTATGAAGTGAGAGGGTTGGTATTTATAGGCAAACATGGGCTTTCCTGACACAACAGGCCTGGGGACATTTTTATGATGTTTGCCTAGGGGCATAATGGTCCACATAGGTGGAAATTGTTCTGACACTAGCCGCGAAGGAAGACGAAGAGTTGTTATGTCAGACAAAGTCAGGAGAAGAGGAACCATTTTCTGACACTAGCTGTGGAGGAAGACGAAAAGTTGTTATGTCAGACAAATGTCAGAAGAATTGGTAACGTTTCCCAAAGAATTATGCTGACACAGGTGCTCGGTAAATGAGCTCAGAAACACGATCAATCCTGGCACCTCTTTTTCCCCTGAGTATGAAATCATTCGGAGACTGATTCATCCAAAGTGGTGCAAGGATTGGGGGGCTACTCTGATAATGGAGACAATTCGAGGGGAGACGTTTCGAAGAGTTGGTTGATGGTTTCAATGGTTTGAGGAAGTTTTGTGGAACGTTCGAAGAAGTCGAGTTTGACTTCGATGAGTCAGTAATTCGAGGAAGATTATACAAATCTCGAAGAAGTTGATTTAGACCTTGGCGATTCGAGGAGCACAGTTGGAGTTCGAAGAGTGATTTTATCCCCGTTGGTTTGAGGAGCTACCTATGAAGTCCGGAGAGGAAAGGGTTTTCGCCTGGCAGGAGGATTATTCAGTCCTAGTAAAACAATTTTTACTAAGACTGGGGGGCTACTGATAAGGGAGAATAAAAGACAAGGAGAAAATAGCAAAGGAAAAATACCATAGGAAATAAATGTATAGAAATAAATGTATAAGGGCTAAATTGTATAGATTATAAAGAGGTAGCCAAAATAGGAAGAAGGCAAAAAGCAGGGACCAAAAGATGTAATTAAATCAAGTTAAAGCGTGTGGGGTCCGCAATTGTACTATAAAAGGACCACACACGCTTCACAAATCCCGAGATGAATAGTACGACTTTCTCTCTCTACACTGTTTAGTGATTTGAACTTTCTCTCTCTAAATTTGATACTAAGATATTTCTCTATAACAAAATCCTCTATCAACAATCTTCGCATAGCAAAATTACCCCCGGTCCACCTTTAAACTCTTCAGTTATGAGTTTTTTTTATTAGAACAACTTTTTTAAATGCTAAGTGTGTATTCGAACTTGAAATTGATTAGGAAAAAAATTATATTGACGAAAATCTGAGAAACAGAATTATTGAGATGGAAAAAAAGGTTGGATAAGAAAAAAAAAGAAAGCAAAATGTTCGATTTTTTAAAAAAGAACAATAAAAAAATGTTACGAAAATCAATTAAAATTAAAATAAGAATTTATATAAATTTATATATAATTATTTATCTATTTTTGTTGTCGATCTTATATATGTTAAATCCGCTACCGCACGGAGATATTATCTAACATATTCTAACATGATAGCAAAGAATCTTATGCAAATAAGATACCGTATGTTATAGAAAAAGAATAAAACTGAGAATACATTTTCATTGTGGATTTACATACAAATAAACCATAACTATATATGAACAGATGTTTTTGGCCAAATCTGTAACGTCCATTAGCGGATTTATTTTCTATAGTTTCTATCGTCCAACTAAGTTGGATACTTGTGTGTTCACAATTAAATATATTTAACATAATTATGATAAGTATAATTAATTAAATAAATATAAAATACAAAATTTTCATGATTATTAAATCTATTTAAGATAATTTTATTATGATACATATTATTAAGCAAATAATATCTTATTCTTCATTTTTTTGACAGAAAATTTGTCCGCTTGAACCCTCCATAAAAACAACAATCAACTTTAAAAAAACTTCTTCGGTCCTTTTTTTCTCCAATTTTCGGAATCTTCAGTTTTTTTTAGATGTTCCTAATACACATGCTCTATTGAAAGAAATCTTCCGCTTTTTTGAGATGCTAGTAAAACACATTTTCTACTGTATCGTTAAAAGAAATGAAAAATAATTACAAATAGGAGAGTTAAAAAAAACCAATTAGTTAAATTGTTTCGTACCGATACTAGGGTTTACTTTCTTGTCAGAAGTAAATGTATAACTTGCTTCCTTTTTAAACCGGTCTCTCATGTATTTGAATTCCTCTTCCAATCATTAATAAATACATATTCCAAGTAATCTTCTTTCTATTATCTGTTTCTGAATTGTTGAAAGAGACCATCAATGACGATTGATTTATCCGACGATATATTAATGAAAATACTATCCCGATTACCGGTTATATATCTCATGCGATTCATGTCTTATCTAAATCACGGTTCTCTTTTATTTCTTGTACCAGTTCTGCTAAATTACAGCTTAAACGAGCGTCTAAAATAGGTTCCTATAAAATCATGTCGTTTCCCCGGAAGAGGAACGTACTTAAATTAATGAGTTTTGATTGTCTACATGAAGTTCAAAGGTTGGAATTTTCCTTTTTCATTGGGTGCGAACTTTAGGTTCTGTTAACAGGTTGGTATGTGTATGTTCATTTGAATACAATAGCTTTCATATATACAATCTCTCTGCACTAATCAGTTCAAGGAAATACCTGATCTTAAATATCTCCATCATAGTGAAGTTAACACATCTGGATTTAGATGTGATTCCACCACCGATGATTACAAGTTCATAATTGTCACCCTCTCTAAAAGGATTGATTGGGATATAGGTGGTGACACTGATGCAGCTATAATTAACATTTTTTCGAGGAACGTGGAGAAGCTTTCTAGATCCAAATATCTTAATAGATATTTTTTTTGGATGCTCTACGACGTTTTTGAATAAAGTTCTTCATTGCACTTTTACGAAGAACACCAATGGTGTAACTCGCCATATGATAGTGTTTTTTTGGGTTAGTTGAAGAGATTTTTAGTATAATCCTCATTCTGGATTTTGATTTTCGTTCGTGGAAACGATGTTCATCTAATTGTTTTGGATGGTTGTTTTTGTCTATCTGATAATCCTTGCGTCAATTTTGTTTATATTCTAACAATATGGATGATGAAGAAGTATGGCATAACTTCGTCTTGGACAAAAAAAAGTCAATGTTCAATACTGTTGTAGTGGTCGTCATGATTTTCTTCCATTGTGCTCGACGCCAGAGGATAAATCTTAATGGAATGCGTTTTCAACAGTGGTTTGATATGTTTTGATATACAAAAGAAATATTTCGAGATTGTTAGGTCGTATTCTTATAGATCTCACCAACTCTCTCAAATTGAAAAATATGAAAATATGAGAGGAGGAAGCAATCTCATTTTGTTTAGGTGTAGTTTAATTCTATTTTGTTATTTGGATTATTGAGGACTGTATAACCGTTATCATTTTGATATATAAATTATAGTGATTTGGATTTGTTGAAAAAAATATCTCATGTATAAAGACAATATTTGTAGATTCGGTGCAGTTATCATAAGATACTATTGAGATTGTATACTAGATTTTGGATTTTAAAATTACAAAAACAACAAAAAAAACTGTAATTTTTAAAAGAAAAAAGAAGTACGGATATTTTAAATTGAGAAATATAACATGTAGTAATTTTAAAATTGATATTAATTTGTATGCGTTAGGAGAATGATAGTATTTTCTTTACGGATCATCGGATTTAGTATGTCGACGTTCTGCGGATCAAGATTCCATCTACGAAAGTTTGGAATATCTTGTGATATAGTTGCGGTAGCTTTTTTATATATTTTTAAATCGAATGTAATGTCTAAATAATTGGAACTATTAATATTCTATTTCTAACGCCTGTGTTTCCTTTACCAAGATTTTTTTTACTTCATTCAACAAAGCCCCAAATGTCATAGCTTGCATTTCTGCCACAAGGTATCGTTCAATATTCTGGGGAAAAATCTCATACGAAAAGCGGGCAAGTCTATTAGATTCTCACAATATTCCATGTTAGTTTCTACGCTAATGAAATAATTGGTGTAATCTTTCAAACTTTCCCTTGCCTTCATCCTTTCTTCAAACACTTAGTCTGATGAGTCACTAGATGGTCTCTTTTGTGTCTCCTCGAATATTTATTCTTATTATCTCTTTACAGGGAATAACATTCACTCGAATCATAAAGTGAGTAGTCACTAGACTCAGATGATTCATAATGACGTTTAAGTTTCATTTTCTCTTGGAAGAATAGGGACTTCGCTTTCGATACTTGTCTTGTTTATCATCATCTTGATGGTTGTCATCTAACTCTATTTTCTCAATTACACATTCTCTTTAAACCTCTCATCAGACGTTTTTGAACGTCATCGCAACGTCTCTCTCCAAATTTAATTTTTCAATCTCTTCTAAGAGTTCTTTTTTTCTGAGCCACTAATATAGACTCTTCTAACATTTCTCCAACGTATTGATCGCCGTATTGTTGCTCAATTTTCATTCTCTGATGGGGTGGCCTTTGAATTCTTTTTCAGTTATAAAGTTATTATTAACATCTAATCCTCCTCGAATTTCCATCACTAACTTTTCATAATCATTTAAGGTTTTGGAAAACAACTCCGAGTACCAAAAGGTTTTGTGAGTAAAACAATGTTTAGAGGACCAAGTTCTCTATATCAATAACTATTGATGTTTTAGAGAGACAAGTTCCATAATCTAGAGAGAGAAAGCCACAAGAAATAATTCTCTAATCATTAATTAGTCACCTGTCCCCAAAAGAGATGGTGTGCTTTTACAATATATTTGTTGGATCCCATATGTCTAGACAAATTATTAATTAGAGTCTCTTCCTCAAATTTAGTATTTATTACAAAATAGTCCTTGTACATACATAGTTATCAATTGTTCCTCTGAGATTTTCATTACGTTAGATTACACTTACCAATTTCTTCTAATTACATAACTATTCCTTTATAAAAGATAGTGTTGTAATATTATGTTTAATACTTTTAAATTTTATAATAACCTAGAATAAAAATTGATATTTATATACGATTCTATTTATGGAAAATAGTTTTCAACTTATATAATTAGATGACGCATCAATTATATTATCTATTTGTTTTCAATATATTAATTTTTATAAACTTATATTTTAATGTAATTTTATTTTTTAATCAACTGCCACATTCCGTTTTTATCATTTTTTAGATTATCGTGTCTAACTAAATGCAACTCATTTATCGGTTATTATATATAAACCATATGCATTTCTTTCATCTTTTCTCTCTTTTTACATCTTATAAAAACCAATTTCATCTATAATTTTCATTTTTTTATAAAAATCTTTGTCTAGATACCAAGTTTCATTTCATCATTTAATTCCCGATTGATATATAGAGGATATCCTTAAAACATAAGAGATTTAGTTTATTAGTTTAAATTTATTCCTTTTGATTTTCTTCACTTGGGAAAAATTAGGTTTTTATATTTTTTTCTCAAATTTTTAATTGATTGTACTTTATTGTGTAGTTGCAAAGAAGTTTGGTTATGGAAGATCTAGAAAATGTTCATCGGGCTATGAAGTGGGATATTTTATTGATAATGATATGTGTCATGAAGAGAATATAGTCATTAGTTAGATGAGGTTCACGACAAAATAAAGAAGTAATTCAAAGCGATAGCCGAGGATTAAACCGGAGAAGAGACGAGAGTACAATTCATAATAATGACGGAGGGTCAAATTAGAAATATAAAAAGACGCGTGTCACAATATAAACGAGGGCTTTAATCAAAGATATGACGAGACATAAATCAGAATATGACGACAACATAAATCACAAACATGAAGAGATAAATCAAAATATTGAGGAGGGCTAAAATCAGAGATATGGCGAGAGTATAATTTGGAATGATGATAAAAGTGCAAATCATAATTATGATGAGACACAAATCGGGAGCTTGATGATAATACAAATTAAATACACGTATGAGCCATTTCCGATGAGCGCCTCCACACACGTGTTAGTTCATAATAGGATATATATATATATATATATATATATATATATAAACCTTTTAAATAGGGAATAAAATCTCATTTGAAAGATGGATAATATTTTTTTAAAGAAATAATTTACATTATATTCATTTTATTTTTCGATCTTAATTAATTATTTTGGTTAAGTCTTTGAAGAGAATTTCTTGTAACAAATTTGGCATTGTATGTAGGAAATAATATTTATTTTCAAAGTTTTTTATTTATCAATGGTGGTAACTCGATCAGGATTGAAAGGAGCTTCTCCAATGGGTCGTTCAGTTCAAGGTAATCTGGGGGTGACTCTTTCAATGATTTTGAGTTCGTATGTCGAAGAAGAAATGCTAAGGTTAAGGAATAGATTTTTGGGTGTCGCTGGTTTGAAGCAAATGAATCCTAAAATAATGATAATAGATCAAAGTTAGTCAACTGGTATAGTTTCTGGAGTAGATTGAGTGCGTGATAGATCTGGGGTTCAAAGATATGTTTCTTCTAATGTTCAAGGTGGAAATCTCGTAAGTCAAGGTATACCAATGAATATTTTGTTATCGTATAGAAAATAAATTGATTATCTGAGAACGACAAAGTAGAAGTTAGTTTTTGTTTTAAAAATAATATTACTAAGGTGGGAAAAAACCTATTTATGGTAAAAAATAAAAAGGTAGAGAAAATGAATAAAATAGATAAAGAGAGAGTTGATTTAAATTTAGTGGGTAAATGGTTAGTTTAATAAGAATATAAACCGTTAAATTAAAAATTATTAAAAGTTAGACATGTGTTTGGAATACGGAGCGATTGTACTTTGTTGTTAGATCATGTTTTCTGGATATTTTGTGACACTTGTCAATTTCGTAACGCATGCATATATATATTATATTAAAATAATTAACCTCATTTTTTGTTTTTTATTTACATTTTAAAAATAAATTTATTCGAGTAATTAATTTTTAAAAAGAGGAAACCTGATAAGGCCATATTTCGTCTATGAACTTTATTCGTTATTTAGACAAGGTTCATGACGAGACAAATAAATAAATAATTTAGAGTGATTAAGATAGATTAAATGAGAAAAGTGATGAAAGTGCTATTCAAAGTAATGACGAAGGTACAACCCGCCTTCGTATATAAGTAAGAACAACCCGATCTCAACACTAGTATGATATTGTCCGCTTTGGCACCCGAAGGCCCTCATGGCTTTGCATTTGGTCCACTTCCAAAAGGCCTCATACTAGTTGAGGTATATTCTTACTTATATACCACTAATCCTTCTCATGTATTACTGATGTGGGATATGACTTTGATCGCTACCCTAACAAAAGTCACATCATATACACGTATCCATACATGTGTTAGTTCATAATAGGTGTGAAATGAAATTTTATTAGACGGTTATAAATTATAATAGAATGTCACGTGTAAAATAATAATTAGATACATGTGAATTAGTTCATTAGTATAATATATATATATATATATATATATATATATATATATATATATAACAAATTAATATCAAGAAGAAACATGAATATAGTGTAAATTCTTTGTATTAGAAAATGTGACCAGTCTTTCAAAAGAGATTTTATCTCCCATTTATAGTTCATTGGTATATATATATAAACCTTATAATATTTTCCAACTTCGTAATATTATTCGAGTGATTAGTTTTGATATATTGAACATGCAACTACCATCCAAAAATAGCAGAATGAATAATCTATAATGGGAATTCCTCTTAATATATAGGTAAATTACGTCTCTATGATGTTTGAGTCAATTTTTTAAAATTCACATGTATCTTATGATACTATCTATAAAGGAATTGCTACTATTCATATCTTTCGTTTATTATAGATTTTGTTTTCTATTTATTTTTAAATTTTATATTATGTAGTGATATTATTTTTTTATTTTAAGGTTATGAAACTTGATCTTAGATTTTTAGATTTTGATTTTATTATGAGATCTACTTAAGTATGTGAAGTTTTTATTTGTTTGTGCAGATTGGATATCTTTAAATTATAAAAACTAAAATACTATCATTTTCTTTGTTGTAGTGTATAAATGTTTTTATAAAAAAAATGGTTATGAAACATATATATGCAAATGCTCTAGTTGGGTTCTGCATTACTTTCCGTGTAACTTTTACCATCTCTCATAAGAGGTAGCTCTATCACTATTTTCAACGTAAACTCTATTGTAAGTACTGTAGTAACTAAAACTTGCACACAAAACAAATTCTGGAGAGGTGTGATGAGCCTAAGGTATAAATGACTAAATTTATCATTTCTAATATCAACATCTGAAGTATATGCATGCATTTTAATATATAATAAACTAATGGTTGCCTTATTTTATTTCAAAAAAAATCAAAAGTTCATTAATATAATCAATTTTTAGATTACTCTGAGAATAAATAATATATTTACAAGTTTTTATTGACATAGTTATGTTACTTGGCTATGTGGTCCACACGTAGATAAATTCTGAATTGGAGGTAAACTTCTGAATACTGAAAAAAGTGATCTAGAATATAATCCATCCCTGCTACTCTAAACCAGAACCCTTCTTTACTGTATTATATTCTTAGCATATACAAGCACCAGATTACCACAGTTCTTGCAGAGAAAGGTCTGCCGATAAGACTTACTTTTATTTGCAATATATAAAAACATCGGACTACAACAATGTTTGGACATGGAGAAAGGTCCGTTGGTAAGAGCTCTATTATTCAAGTATGGTTCAAAACTTATTGTTACAAAAAAAGCAAGTCTGTGTCATATTCTAATATTTTATCACGACATTTTGTTTGATAGGTCTTAAACTTTTCTTAAGTTCACTTCCGTATTTTTTATTAATTATGAGTTTTTTTTTTGTGTTTCATTGGAGCAACTGTTTTAGGTGCTAAAAAGTGTGAATCTCAATTCGAAATTGATTAGAAAAAAAAAAATGTTGATGAAAATTAAAGAAGTAAAATTATTGAGATGGAAAAGAAAGAGGTTGGATAAGAAAATTGAAAAGAGAACAAATGTCCGAAATTTCTTAATAAAAATGTTTCAAAAACAAATTAAAATTAAAATTTATATAATTATTTATCTATTTTTGTTGTTGATTTTATATATGTTAAAGCCGCTGCCGTACCGTGATATTATATAATATATTCTAACATGATAGTAAGAAATCTTATACAAATCACATACGGTATGTTATAGAAAAAATTAAAACTGAAAATACATTTTCATTGTGGTTCTACGTACAAAGAAACCATAACTCTATATAAACAGATGTTCTTGGCCAAATCGCTAACGTCCATTAGCGGATTTATTTTCTATAGTTTCCCCATCGAACTAAGTTAAATACAACGTGTTAAATCTTAATTGTTTATTATGATAGGTATAATAGTTAAATAAATATAAAATACAAATTTTTCATGATCATTAAATCTATTTAAGATAATTGTTATTATAATAAATATTATTTAGTGAATAAATATGATATACACAAGTTTTCATGGTCAGTAATAAAACTAAAGTATTTTTATTTTTAGTATGAGTTTCTAAGGGTTTTTTTTTTTAATTTTTTTTTTGCTACTGTTGCGATACCCGCGGGTTGCAGATGCTGAAATTCTAGTTGATTTAGGAATACAGGACATTTTGATTCCACTGTGTTGTCGATACTTTTATCTCTACGTTTGGGATCGTACTACAGCTTCCACCTGAGAAAATTGGAATCGAAGAGGCCAAATTGTTGCTGAAAAGAAGTATGTTACTAGAAAAACCAATTTACGAATTAAAAACTAATTAAGCTATTAAAAAATAATATTAAATGACTGTAATGCCCTTGTATAATACGTAAAGAGTAGGCCAAACCAGTAATTTCGATCGACGAAGGCCCTATATAACTTGACGAATTGTGCGATTAGGGTTTCGTAGAAACAAAACGCAGCCGTTTGGTATACCAGTGGCGGAACCAGGATTTGAAACTAGGGGGCTAAAATTCATTCAAAGTTTTTGTAATTGATAGGTGGTAATTGACAATGACGACTCTTTTTATTTTGGAATCGTCGTTAAATAGTTTCACTATCAATTTTTTTAAAAAAATTTCTCTCTCGTTGTATACAACTAAAAGATCATTCATCCAGATGTCGTCCATCTTATTCCACAAGTCCATCTTATTCCACAAGTCCATCTTTACAAGCTTCATTGCAGAAAATACTTTTTCTCCTGATGTTGTAGCAACCGGAAGAATTAATGTCAATTCGATCAATCTCGGAAACTTTGATGTCTTTCAGACTAATATCTTTGATGTCTTTCATACTAGTATAGAAAATTAATCCTGATCTATGTTTTAGTATAATTTTTTATCGATCCATCTACAATAGAATTTATTACCATATATATAATATGGATAGAATTTATATTAACCATAATTTATAATATTAATATTAATAATATAGATGGAATTGATGAAATCAAATAGATAAAAATTGAATTTTGAGAGAAAGATTAAACCATAATAAAATCGGAACAAATAATTTGCACTAAAAATATAAAATAACCGAAAAGACCTACAAAATCAACTTCTAATCTTTAGCTAAACATTAGGAATTCGTTAAGATATTTAGATTAAAATTTTATAGTTTAACAAACTCCTTAAAAATAGATAGTTGAAAAAATTAACCTTTTTACTTAAAAATAGGTATTAGTCAACTTTTTCTTTTAACTATTTATTATCCTTTTTTTAAAGGCTAAAAATTTAACTTGAAGTTTTATCCAATTCTTTAGCTTTATAGATTAAAATTTTATTGTTTAACAAACTCCTTAAAAATAGGCATTAGTTAAAAACAAAAAAATTTAGCTTAAAATTTTATCCAATATTTTTACTTAAAAATAGGCATTAATCCACCTTCTTAAAAAAAAACTATTTATTATCTTTAAAAAAAATTAACCAATATTATAGGACATCCGCCACTGGGTACACCCCGTCTCGCTCTCTCCGGTTCTCTGCTCACCTAACGTCAAGGTAACTATCCCGGTCACGATTGACCGATTTGTATTCGATTTCCGTTCTTAGATCAATTTGTATTTGATTCAACTTTAGCTCCAGTTTTAGTTAGAGAGAAAGGGTTAAAAAGATAAAACCCTAGGGAAATGTTGATGGAGGGTTTATGGTTTATTGCAGGATGGATACTCAGATTAAGCATGCTGTTGTGATTAAGATTATGGGACGAACCGGATCCCGTGGACAGGTGACTCAAGTTAGAGTTAAGTTTCTGGACGATCAGAATCGGTTTATCATGAGGAACGTTAAGGGACCTGTTAGAGAAGGAGATATTCTCACCCTTCTTGAGTCTGAGAGGGAAGCAAGAAGGTTGCGTTGATGGATTATATTAGTAATATCTTGATGAACTCTATGATTGTCTTCTTTTTCGTTTGAGTGGAGTACAATTTCATTGGTTTTGTGTTTTTATTGTGGTTTTCCAGATTTAATATATCTCTACATTGCTATCATGTTTCTATAGCTTATGAAGTTAAACCCTTCTTGCTCTTGTGTGTTGTGTATTTGCTTACCTTTTTGATTTTTTATTACTTTAGTATTATACAAGATGATGTTAAAGTTGGGTCCTTATTGGAGTAGTGGCTAGATGGGTTGTATGTATGACATGGGTCTGTGCTTGCATTGTTGTAGTGTATTTTTATGCTTGGATGTGCTGAAGGCCAGTATGTGTTATATAATTAGCAAATTTTAGGGAAGGAACCATCTTTAGTGCAGTTTTGAATAGCTGATAAAGATAATGACTAAATTGTTGGTCAAAGATTTCACCACCAGGATTATAGCATTCTTCTTCAATTTTATCATAGACTAAAGTCTGCCCAAACAATAGTTCAACCCTACATAAATATAACATTGAAGTTGTAAAAAAATATTCTTATTTGGAGTTTTTTTTTAATTTTTTTGTTTTGAAAATTTTGGAATCTTTTTCAACTTCAGAATCTTTCGATTGCTCCTGAAACACATGTTCAACGTCATTTATACGGTACCAAAATATATATAAAAGATAATAACATTAAAATTAAAAATTTAATTAATTTTATTTGTTTCGTATCGGATAGATATTGGGATATAAATATATTTACAATTTTCTATAACTTAACGGGGTTCCTTTTTCGTCAAAGATAAATTGATAATTTGCTTCAATTGGTAAGCCATGCAAAGCAATTTATCACGGTCGTCAAAATTAATTATTAATTTTTTGAATTGTTCAGTATGATCATTTGGGTCTTGAATTCTGTCTTATTTCTCCAACTTTGAAATGTCAAAATGTTTTGGTAAACTTTTTTGGAGAATTTCCGAGGAAAGAGGAGAAGATCTCCAATTATGGTCATCCCTATCAACATTGGATCTAGGTCATTCATTTGCCCTTGTATACAAACCTTCTTCGGAGGGAACTATAAACTCATTACTAACTCGATACTCAAAATTTTGACTTCCCGAAAGAATTTTTTTTAGCGTGGTACTCGAACTCTTGCCTTCTTCCTTTCTTCAAACCCTTAGTCCGATGAGCCACCCGTTGCTCTCTTCTGTGTTTCCTCAAATATTTCTTTTTATTATCTCTTTCCAGGGAAGAATATTCACTCGAATCATAAAGTGAGAAGTCACTAGACTCATATGATTCATAATTGCGTCTAGGTTTCATTTTTCTCTTCGAAGAATACCGATTTTGCCCTCGATACTTGTCTTGTTTATCATCATCTTGATGGTTTTCATCCAACTCTCTTTTCTCAATCACACATTTCCTTCAAACCTCTGATCGGACGCTTTTAAAAGCCATTGCAGCGTCTCTCTCCGAATTTAATTTTTCAATCTCTTTTAAGAGTTTTTTTCTGAGGCACTAAGATAGACTCTTCTAACATTTCTACAATGTATTAATTTTTGTGTTGTTGCTCAAGTTCCATATTATATCTGATGGTATTTCCCTCAAATTATGTTTAGTTATAAAATCATTATAAAGATGCAATCCTCCTCGAATTTCCATCACTAACTTTTCAAAATCACTTAAGGTGTTAGAAAACGACTCCGGGTACCAAAACGTTTCCCAGAGACGACGCCAATGATCGTTCTAGAAATATTTTAGAGAGAATTTGTGAGTAAAACAATGTTTAGAGGACCAAGTTCTTTATATCAATAACTATAGATGTTTTAGAGAGAAGTGTTCCACAATCTAAAGAGAGAAATCAACAAGCAATAATTCTCTAATCATTAATGAGTCATCCTTCCCCAAAAGAGGTGGTATGCTTTTATAGTATATTTGTTGGTTCCCATATGTCTAGACAAACTATTAATTAAACTACATTCCTTAAATTTACTATTTATTACAAAATAGTTCTTGTACAATACATAGGTGTAAATTGTTCATCTAAGGTTTTCATTACGTTAGATTACACCCTTGATTTACCAATTTTCTATAATTACATAACTTCCCCCTTATCAAAGATAGTGTTGTAATATTATGTTTAATACCTGTAAATTTTATAATATCCTAAAATAAAAATTGATATTTATATATTGCAATATTTATGAAAAACGGTTTTCAACTTATATAATTAGATTGCGTATAATTTATACTATCTATTTGTTTTTAATACATTAATTTTAATGTAATTTTATTTTTTAATTAGTTGTTATATTCCATTTTTATCATTTTTAGATTATCATGGCTTATATTACGTGTCAAACTAAATGCAACTCGTTTTCTCGTTTATTCTATATAAACTAGATGCGTTTCTTTCATCTTTTGTTTTATTTTTACATCTTCTCAAAACAAAATTCATCTATTAATTTCACTTTTTTATAAAAAGATTTACTTTTATACTGAGTTTCGTTTCATCATCTAATTCCCGATTGATATATAAAGGAGATCCTTAAAAGATAAAATATTTAGTTTATTAGTTTTAATTTATGCTTTTTGATTTTTTGCACTAGGGAAAATTTAGGTTTTTGTATTTTTTTTCTCTAATTTTTAATTGATCGTACGTTATTGTGTAGTTGCAAAGAAGTTTGATTACATAAGATCTAGAAAATGTTCATCGGGCTGTGAAATGGGATATGTTATTGATAAGGCTATATTCCGTCAAGAGAATATAGTCATTAGTTAGATGAGGTTCATGACAACATTAAGAATTAATTCAGAGTGATAGCAAGGGATTAAGCCAGAGAAGAGACGAGAGTACAATTCAGAATAATGACGACGGGTCAATTCCGAAATATAAAGAGACGCGTGTTACAAAATAAACAAGGGCTTAAATCAAAGATGTGACGAGACATAAATTAGAATATTGACGAGAGCATAAATCACGGATATGAAGAGATAAATCAAAATATTGACGATGGCTAAAATCAGAGTTATAACGAGAGCATAATTTGGAATGGTGACGAAAGTGAAAATCAGAATATGACGAGACAAATCAGAAGCATGATGATAATACAAATTAAGTACATGTATGAGCCACTTCGGATACGCGCATCCATACACGTTGAAAGATGAATAACATTTTTCTAAAACAAAGAATATAAATTATATTTATTTTATTTTTTAATCTTAATTAATTATTTTGCTTAATTATTTGAAGAGAATTTCTTATAACAAATTTGGCGTCATATGTAGAAAATATTATTTATTTTCAAATATTTTTTGTTTATCAATAGTGATAACTGGATCATAATTGAACGGAGCTTCTCCAATGGTTCATTCAGTTGAAGGTAATTTGGTGGTGACTCTTTCTATCGTGTGAAGTTTGTATATCGAAGAAGAAATGCTAGGGTTAAAGAATAGAACTTTAGGTTCCGCTGGTTTGGATCAAAGGACTCCTAAAATAGTTATGGTAGATCAAACTCAGTCAATTGATGTAGTATCTGGAGCAGATTGAGTGCATGATAGATCTGGGGTTCAAAGATACGTTCCTCCTAATGTTCAAGGTGGAAATCTCGTGAGTCAAGGTATACCAAGGAATCTTTTTTATGTTCAACTTTTGGAAGCTCAAATTGAATAAATAAATAGCACATATTTCCACTAAAATTGGTATGAATGCATATAAGCCTAATATATTCAAAGTATATTCTCCATTAGTAATACATGATATCTTGCATAGCTACTTTATTTTCCAAAATTTCACTCTTAACAACTCATATGCTCAAAACACAACTCATATGCTCGAAGCAAGATGTTGGTTAACTTTACCATGAATTACTATACCATGAATTACTAATGTTCAGAAAAACTCTATTGTTATTTTGTAAGGTAATCCACTATGTTGGAATAAAATTCAAAGACCAATGACAATGATAGAATAACGTTAAGGTGCGAGCAAAGTCCTACATCCCATATTGGTCAAATATAGGAAAGATCAATGGTATATAAGTAAAGAACTAACTCAACTAGTATGAGACCTTTTAAAAATTGACAAAAAGAAAAGTCACGCGGGTCTTCGAGCCCAAAATAGACAATATCATACTAGTGTTGAAAATGGGTTGATTCATACTTATATACGAAAGCGGAATATTTGATACCCATATTCCCAACAAATGGTATCAGAGCTACATGCTCAGATGTAACACGATGTAGGTGAAATTCTCGGACGTTGAACATAATGAACTAGCAATCATGCTCAATGTTAATGAATTGCTCTATAGATCACTAGTGTGACCTAGTTTAGAATTCTCATGGCTTGTCAAATGGTGTGACTTGACTGAAGTGTATCAAGACGGTGGTACTTGATTGAAGTCGTGCTAAGGATCAAGGCAGTATGGTGATATGAGTGAGCAAATAGATGTCTCGGGTGGATAACCTTAGAGTAACTTGATTAAAGTGAGCGGATGTAAATCAATTTAGAGGAGGCTAAAGTGATATTTTATTCGAGAGAAGAATTTGTCGATCGAATTCTCACATCCCACATCGGTTAGATTTGTAAAGGATCAATGGTATATAAGTAAGGACATATCTCAACTAGTAAGAGGCATTTTGAAAGTGGACTAAAAGCAAAACCGTTCAGGCCTTCGGGATCAAAGCGGATAATATCATACTAGTGTGGAGATCAAATCGTTCTTACTTATATACAGAGGCAAAATATGCGATACACGTGTGGCTCATTAAGAGGTGTGACTTGATCGGAGTGTATCAAGATAGTGGTATTTGATTGGAT
This sequence comes from Limnanthes douglasii subsp. nivea, assembly GCA_036936605.1. Taxonomy (NCBI): domain Eukaryota; kingdom Viridiplantae; phylum Streptophyta; class Magnoliopsida; order Brassicales; family Limnanthaceae; genus Limnanthes; species Limnanthes douglasii. The sequence continues at coordinate 9,752,562 of JAUPFV010000003.1, read as the reverse complement.
TTATGCTAAAAAACAAGGCAGTATGGTGATAGAAGTGAGTAAATAGATCCATAATTTGAAGAGGGCTAAAATCAGAGATACGACGAGAGCATAATTTGGAATGATGACAAAAGTGCAAATCAGAATTATGATGAGACACAAATCGGAAGCTGGATGATAATACAAATTAAATACACGTATGAGCCATTTCGGATACGCGCCTCCACGCACGTGTTAGTTCATATTAGGATATATATATAAACCTTTTAAATATGGAATAAAATCTCATTTGAAAGACGGATAATATTTTTAAAAAGAAAGAATTTACATTATATTCATTTTATTTTTCGATCTTAATTAATTATTTTGGTTAAGTCTTTGAAGAGAATTTTTTGTAACAAATTTGGCATCGTATGTAGGAAATATTATTTATTTTCAAAGTTTTTTATTTATCAATGGTGATAACTCGATCATGATTAAAAAGAGCTTCTCCAATGGGTCGTTTGGTTCAAGGTAATCCGGTGGTGATTCTTTCAATGATTTTGAGTTCGTATGTCGAAGAAGAAATGCTAAGGTTAAGGAATAGATTTTTGGGTGTCGCTCGTTTGAAGAAAAGGAATCCTAAAATAGTGATGATAGATAAAAGTTAGTCAATTGGTGTAGTTTCTGGAGCAGATTGAGTGCATGATAGATCTGGGGTTCAAAGATATGTTCCTCCTAATGTTCAAGGTGGAAATCTCGTGAGTGAAGGTATACCAATGAATATTTTGTTAGCGTATAGAAGCACCAGATTACCACAATGATTACAGAGAGAGAGAGAGTAAATTGAAGAAAGTAAAAAAAATGATCTAGAATATAATTTAGACGTCCATATTACTCTAAACCAGAACACCTTATTGTGTTATATTGTTAGTGTATGGAAGCACCAGATTACCACAGTCCTTGCAGAGAGATCTGCCGGTAAGACTTATTTTTATTTGCAGCATATAAAAGTGTTAGACTACAACAATGTTGCACATGAAAGAAGGTTTGCTAATAAAAGTTCTACAATTCAAAAATTGTTTAAAACTTATTGTTGTAGAATTACTCTTTGCTGGATTTTGGATATTAAATTAATGTATGTTTTCTTTTGAAAATTGGGGAAGAATTGTTTATTTGTTTGAGTTTACTAAAAACGTTTGTCGTAAAAGTTTTATATTCAATTCTTTTTTATGAAAATTGGCTAATTATGCTTTAAGTTCTTTTTATAGTTGGATTGAAATAAGTGCTTCATGTTTTTTATGTCTCTTTTCCATGTTTGGAGGATGTTGGTTTTCTGAATAACTAAACAATTACTTATAAAAGAAAAACATGAAGCGAATATGATAATTCAAAATTAGTTGAAAATCTTTCTCGAGAAATGAATTCAGAAGTATCATTTTTTTTACGATAAAATAAAATCGTATGGGATGGAAACTAGAGTTACTAATAAACTATCAATCAAAGATATTGAATTCAACAAACAAATGATAAAATATTGACTTCTTTTTTTAGAGGAGTAGTTAAAATTGTCTAAAAAAGATTAAGTGATTTCAAGATAAGAATTTTATACCAATCTCTTAGAAGAGGAACCTTCATTATCATTAATTCCACCAGCTACAGGTACTACATCCACCATAGCTATTAATTATTGTTACTTTAAATCGTGGATGGTATTGAAGCTACGGTTTACTCTAGTGAGGTTCATTGCAATATTTTTCAACTTCGTAATATCATTCGAGTGATTAGTTTTGTTTAATTGAACATGCAACTACCATCCAAAATAGCAGAATGAATCATCTGTAATGGGGATTCCTCTTAGTATATAGGTAAATTACGTTATCTATGATGTTCGAGTCTATTTTTTGAAATTCACGTGTATCTTATGATACAATCTATAGAGGAATTTCCACTATTGATATCTTTCGTTTATTATAGATTTTGTTTTCTATTTTTTTTAATTTTATATTATGTAGTGATATTAGTTTTTATTTTAAGGTTATGAAACTTGATCTTAGATGTTTATAGTTTTATTTTGTTATGAGTTTTTCTTAAGTATGTGAAGTTTTTATTTGTTTTTTTCAGATTTGATATTTTAAGTTATAAATACTTGAATACTATCATTTTCTTTATTGTAGTATATAATTTTTTTTATAAAAAATAGTTATGAACCATATATGCAAATGATCTATTTAGCTTTTGTATTACTTTCGGTGTTGCTTATACTATCACTTATAAGAGGTAGCTCTATCGCTATTATTAACGTAAACTCTATTGTAAGTTTTGTAGTAACTAAAAGTTGCAGACAAGACAAATTCCGAAGAGATCTGACGAGCCTGAGGTATAATGACTAAATTTATCATTTCTAATATAAACCTTTGAAGTATATGCACGTATTCTAATATATAATAAATTAGTGGTTACCTTATTTTAATTTCACAAAATTTCAAAAATTCGTAAATATAACCAATTTTATTGTTACTCTGAGAACAAATAATATATTTACGAACGTTGTCTATTGATCGAGTGATGATACTTGGCTATATGATCCACACGTTGATAACTTTTGAATTGGAGGTAAACTAAAGAATACTGAAAAATATGATCTACAATATAATCTAGACGTCTTTGTTACTCTAAATTAGAACATCTTACTGTGGTATATTGTTAGCTTATGAAAGCACTATATTACCACAGTACTAGTAGAGAAAGGTCTGCCGATAAGACTTTTATTTGCAATATATAAAAGTTTTGGACTATAACAATGTTTGCACATGGAGGAAGGTATGTTTGTAAGAGCTCTATTATTCAAGTATGGTTCAAAACTTATAGTTGGAAAAAAGCAAGTCCTTAACTTTATTTAGGTGTCATATTCTAATATGTATCAGGGCATTTTGTTTATAAGTCACTTCCTTACTTTTTACTTGGTTGTTACAAATTTCTTTTTAGTTATGAATTATTTTGTGTTTCACTGGAGCAGCTGTTTTAGGTGCTAAAAATTGTGGATCCGAACCCGAGATTGATCGGAAAAATAAATATGTTGATGAACAAAATATTTGAATTTTTTAAATAAAAACATTTTTAAAATGTTTCAAGAACAAATTAAAATTAAAATTTATATAAATTTTTATATAATTATTTATCTATTTTTGTTGGTGATTTTATATAGGTTAAATCCGCTGCCGCACTAAGATATTATTTAATATATTCTAATATGATAGCAAGGAATCTTATACAAATAAAATTAAAAAACTAAAACTGAAAATACATATTGATTGTGGATCTACATACAAATAAACCATAACTATATATATAAACAGATGCTCTTGGCCAAATCACTAACGTCCATTAATTATTTATTTTGAATGTAAAGCTTGCAATGGAAATGTGGAAATGTGGTTAGTTTAGTACTGCAGGTAGGTAATTGTAATTGTCTAAATCATAAATCTACAATTTCAATTTTATTTTTGTTCTTTAGTCTTCTCTTCTTGCTCAATGTGTTAGTCTGTCTGGTTAGATTAATGTATGATTTACGAAAATGTTTTCATGAGTCCTTTTCTATTTCTCAGCCTCAACATTACTTTATGTATCTTAGGACTTAGGATCTAAAATCAATTTCTGTTATTTCTTAGTTTAGTGCTGAGCTTTTTATAAGTACGCATCGCATTAGTCAATGTTGGGTGATGCTTTCGCAGCTCACGTCGTCCTAAAAAGGAAGTTCCTCCTCCGCTTCATAAAATTCTTTTTTAATGAATCTTCTTTTAACATTCACTACACCTTCAAATTTTAAACATCATATATTATATGAACCTCATTGCAAAATTTTAAACAGACGTCGGCTGCAGGATGGCTTGCAGCTTTTCCTCTATTTGAGCCTCATTTGCAAATTTGCATGGGTGGACCACTATCCGCAGGTAGTATCTCCTAAGAGTATCTTACGCTACTACCTCTCGGTATCTTTTTGAAAGACACCATACAACCAATACTAGCACCATCCTTAGCATTACTTCCCCAATGTTTGGATTTAAAAGTATTAGAGTGGTCCAGATTAGTTAAAATGAAGATGATTTGCTTAATGACAAATCCTGCATTTGTATTTTCATAATCATGTTAGATACAACGTGTTCACAATTAAATAATTAAATAAATATAAAATACAAAGTTTTCATAATCATTAAATCTGTTCAAGATAATTGTTATTATAATGAATATTATTAAGTGAATAAATATAAAATACACAATTTTTCATGGTCATTAATAAAACAGTTTCTAAGTTAATAGTAAAGAAACACATAAAACTATGTTTGATAAAGATAATGACTAAATTGTTGGTCAAAGATTTCACAACCAGGATTATAGCATCCTTCTTCAATTTATTCATAGAAAAAAGTCTCCCCAAACAACAGTTCAACCCTACATAATATAACATTGAAGTTAGACTAAATTAAAGGGCGTCTTGTCATTAGACCTCTCTTCCCATGTGACTGGAAATGCTCACCGACAGCTTCTCAATTGTCACCGACTGACATCTTCTGTTACTACGATAGCATTTAGTGTGGTCAGTACTAATCGTGTTCGGACAACAAAGCTTACACTCATTTACATGAGTTTATCCTGTTATATCCCGAATCTTTTGCTCTCCTAACGTACCTGAAAGGTGGCCGACCAGTCGTCGAAGTTCAGAAATCTACTGGACATCTCAGCGGCAGGATTGGATACCTACATCCGATCCGATCGAAGTAAGTTTTATTTGAATGCTCTCAACATAAAAGAGAGCTGCTTCTAGGTAGACCTGTTATCGTATTCGGTCGGTCCGGGTTTGGATGGGACCGAGACCAACTCGTTAAGCTACCGGGCGGGTCGAGCCGGACCACTAAGCAAAGGGAGCCAAATATGATGGACCGGGACCGGTTCGTTAAGAGTCCAGTCGGTCCGGTCCGACTTTTAACGGACGGGTTTGTTAGTTTATCATAATTTTTTTAGGGTTTTAGTAAAAAATATACATAGATGAAGAAAAAATATTATATATCTCCCTTACCGGGCTGGTTACCGGGCGGACCGGTCCAGACCGGTAAAAAAATCGGTCCAAAATTTTGGCTCACAACCCACTCTTTAAGGTATCCGGACCGGTCTCGGGCGGACCTTACCGGCCCAGACCTTACAGCTCTACTTCTAGGTGGGTCGTATTTGAAGTTTTTTATTTTATTTTTTTGAAAATTTTAGAATCTTTGGAATCTTAGTTTTTAGTTTTTTAATACTCCTGAAACACAACGATATCTTTAAAAATGGAAACATAACGACAGTAGGACATCATTTATATCGAACCGAAATATATAGAAGAAACAACATTAAACGACATCATTTATATCGTACCGAAATATATATAAGAAACAACCTTAAACTTAAAAATTTAATTAATTTTATTTGTTTTGTATTGGATAGATAGATACTGGAATACAAATATATTTACACTTTTCTATAAGAGGTATGCCTTTTCGTTAGAGATAAATAGATAACTTTTTTTTAAGCAAAACCGAACTTTTATAATAAACCAAATTGAAGTTTTACACGAATTTGGATAGAATTAAAAGACAACTTAAAATATGGGCCTTATAACAAATAGCCCATTAAAAGCCCCAAATTAAACCCTAGATCTATACATATCTTCTCAATGAGACATCGTCTCCTCCATCCTCTCTTCAATCCCAAATCGAAAAAAACCTAACTCTAAATGAAAAGCCAAATTTTGCACCTCGGTGATGCTCTCTCCAAGTACACCGAAAGGCCGGAACGGGGACGGTGCACCTGAGGACAGAATAACTGGAACCTTCCATCCACCACCAAAATCGAACCACTCAAATTCTGCATCTTGGTGATGCTCTCTCCTAGTACTCCGAAAGGCCGGAACGGGGACGGTGCACCTGAGGTCAGAAGATCCAAATCCTTTCTACCACCACCAAAATTGAAACAGAAACAAACCCTAAAACAAAACTTAACTTCTGCACCTTGGTGATGCTCTCTCCTAGTACACCGAAAGGCCGGAACAGGGACGGTGCACCTGAGGTCAGAAGATCCAAACCCGTTCTTCCACCACCCAAATCGAACCACCCGAATGCCATTAACAGGGCCGAACTCCAAAATCCATCGAGAGGAGTTCCTCGGCAGAGTGTTTTTCGCCTCCCTCTTCATTCTCTCGGCTTGGCAGATGTAAACTCTCTTTCTCTTTATCTTTCTCTATCTCTTCTCTAGGGTTTTTAGATCTGTAAATTTCTTATACTGTGATAGGTTTCTACCAACATAAGAAATAGCTTTAAGTAGCAGATCTGATTTGAGTTTTTAAGGTTTGGATTGATTATAATTTATCTCTAGATTTTCTGATTGGATTTCGATCTACGAGGTATCTGTTGTTGAGGAAATTTCAAAGCTTCCAGATTTCGAAGGAGCTTTAATCTTCAAGTAAGGCAGATCAAACTCAGAGAAGCAACTAGCCTCAAGACACCATCGGACAACCTGAAAAAAGAAGGAATACGAGGAGCAGCAAAGCTACTCAGGATTTATATAAGGTATTCCTAGACCCTCTAAAACTAAAATTGATTTAAAATCAGCAGGAGATGAATTGAAATCATACTCCTGTTTCATTTTGCATTTAATATTCCATCGAGCCAGCCAATCAGCTGCCCGATTGGAATCTCTATAGACATGGTTAATAGTCATGTGCGAAGTAATTAGGGTTCTACAGCAATTAATGAGGGGATATAAAGACCAGGGAGTAAACTTAAGGTTTTCAGACTTTATGAAGTCAACCAACATAGATGAGTCAGTCTCGATATCAATATAGTTTAGGTTTTTGGACTTACAGATTACTAAACCTTCCAACAGAGCTCTAGCCTCAGCTAATAAAGGAGAAAGCTTACCATATAGGTTACCAGAAGCGTGAATAAGAGTACCTTCATGATCCCTTAGGATAATACCAGCAGCAGCTTCCCCGTAGTGAGTCACAGAAGCATCCGTGCTGAGCTTAAGTCTACCAGAGTCAGGTGCTATCCATTTAGAGACTAGGGGTCTAGAAACATGCCTACAGACTAGATTGAAGAGACCAAAACTAGCAGCAATATTACTATCATTAGACCAATGAAGATATTTGAAAATGCCAGCTGAGTTCATTTTAAAAATAATTCTATAAACTTCCTTAACTATAAAAGCAGAAGATATAGAAGCATTTTTGAATTTAGCATAATTGCGATATTTCCAAGTTAGGCTAAAAATGATAGTAGGGATAACATTCCTAATATGATTACGATTATTAGTGAATTTATTCCAAGTTATAGTCATATGAATAGGAGTCATATATCTGAGAATAATGATGTTGAAAATTTGAGCAAAGTGAAGCCAAACTTCCCAGATAGTATCACATGCTATAAACAGATGCTCAGTAGATTCATAGTTACGACAGAACTGACATTTAGAGGTGATAATCATGTGTCTACTCCTAAGAACAGAATCAGTAGATATATAGTTTTTAATGACTTTCCAGTGAATGAATGCATGCTTTTTAGGAGTTAGATTATTCCATATCTTAGAAAACATTTTAGATTCATTATAATGATGTCTAATGCAGTCCAAGTGTTTTTCAAGCTAAAGAAACCATTAGTTGACAAACTCCAAATAATCATGTCTTTACTATTAGGATTAATAATGCAATTACTAATACGGTCATATTCCTCTTTGCTGATAAGATTAGCTATAGTAGACAAATTCCAATGGTAATCAGACCAATAAAAGTTTACCTTTTCGTTGTGAAACCAACAGTTATCAATAGAGCTATCCAGAACTAATAGGGGCTCTGAATTAGACCACCTGTCCAACCAGAAACTAGAATTGCCATCCCCAAGAGACCAACATATAAATTGCTCAGCTACATGCCTAATCTTTATCAGTCTATTCCATATCATAGAGCTTTTAGTATTGCTATTAATTTGCAAAGGGTGCTTCTTACCACAATAGATGTCTTGAACAAGATTAGCCCAAAGCAATTTATTATCTCTAAACCGCATCCAGAGCTTACAAGAGATACAAGTTTGAACATCAACTAATTTTCTGATGTTCAAACCACCCTCATTGAAAATTTTACAGACGCTCATCCAAGTACACCAATGAACCCTGTGATCAGTTCTAGTAGAACCTCACAGAAAACTGTTGAAAGCCTTTTCAATTTTATTTATAACATTGCTAGGAATAATATTAGTATGCATCCAGTAGAGAACAATATTCATTTATAAATAGATAACTTGTATCAACTGGTAATCCAAAGTCTTTTATTTATTTAAAAACAATATTCACAGATAGGACGCTTTCATCATAGAATACTAATCAGGTTGTCGATTAGATTTTGGATCTTAAAATTACAAAAATAAAAATAAAATTTATAAAGGTACCCATTTTTTATATTGAAAAATATAGCGCGTATTATATTTTAAATATATATTAATTTGTACGCGTTAGAAGAATAATAGTATATCGCTGTTCTGGGTCAGTTTGGAATATTTTGTGATATAGTTGTGGTAGCTTTTTTATATATTTTTGAAATCAAATCTAATGTCTAAATAATTGTAAGTATTAATATTCTCTTTCTCACATTTATGTTTTCTCTATTAAGATTCGTTTTTTATTTGATCCAACAAAGCCTCAAATGTCATAGTTTCTGTTTCTATCACAAAGTATTTTTCAATATTCTGTGGAGAAATCCCATTCGAAAAGCAGCCAAGGTTACTGATCCTCACAATACTGCATGTTAGTTTTTACACTAATGAAATTATTAGTGTAATCTTTCAAATTTTCCCAAACTTTTTGCCTACAATATATTATAGTATCTTCATTAGTTCGAAACTTTTTACTCCCAACAAAATGTCGTCGGAAGATATCCCAAAGCATATCAAAAAATTTGATATATCCTTGCGGAAGCCGATTATACCACTTTGAGGCAGCACCCTTGAAATTTTATGAAAAAGCCATGCAAAGAAATTTATCACGATTGTCAAAATTAATCATTAATTTTTTGAATTGTTCAGTATGACCATCTGGGTCTTGAGTTCTTTCTAATTTCGAAATGTCAAAATGCTTTGGTAAATTTCTTGAGAGAATTTCTGAAGAAAAAAAAGAAGATCTCCAATTATGGCCAGTCCTATAAATATTGGATCTAGGTCCTTCATTTGCCCTTGTATATAGACCTTCTTCAAAGGGAACTATAAAATCATTACTAACTCGGTATTAAAATTTTTGACTTCCCTAAGGAATTTGGACATGTTCAATATGTTATTTTTTAGCGTGGTACTGGAACCCTTGCATTCTTCCTTTCTTCAAACTCTTAGTCCAATGAGCCACCCGTTGGTCTCTTCTGTGTCTCCTCGAATATTTCTTCTTATTATCTCTTTCCAGGGAAGAATATTCACTCGAATCATAAAGTGAGTAGTCATTAAACTCATATGATTCATAATTGCTTCTAGGTTTTATTTTTTTCTTCGAAGAATAACGATTTTGCCCTCGATACTTGTCTTATTTATTATCATCTTGATGGTTTTCATCCAACTCACTTTTCTCAATCACACATTCCCTTCAAACCTCTGATCGGACGCCTTTGAAAGCCATCGCAGCGTCTCTCTCTGAATTTAAGTTTTCAATCTCTTCTAAGAGTTCTTTTACTAAGATAGACTCTTCTAACATTTCTACAACGTATTAATCTTCGTGTTGTTGCTCAATTTCCATATTGTCTCCAATGGTATTGCCCTCGAATTTTTTTTAGTTATAAAATTATTATTAACATCCAATCCTCCTCGAATTTCCATCACTAACTTTTCAAAATCACTTAATGTTTTTGAAAACGATTCCGGGTAACAAACTTTTTCCCACAGACGACACCAATGATCGTTCTATAAATATTTTAGAGATAATTTGTATTTTAGAGATAATTTGTGCGTAAAATAATGTTTAGATGACCAAGTTCTCTATATCAATAACTATAGATGTTTTAGAGAGAGAAGTTCCACGATCTAGAGAGAGAAATCCACAAACAATAATTCTCTAATCATTAATCAGTTATCATTCCCCAAAAGAGGTGGTGTGATTTTTATAATATATTTTCCAGGTCCCGCATGTCTAGACACATTAGTAATTAAACTACATTCTTTAAATTTACTATTTATTACAAAATAGTCCATATACAATATATAGTTGTCAATTGTTCCTCTCGGGTTTTCATTACGTTAGATTACACCCTTGATTTACCAATTTTTTCTAACTACATAACTTTTCCCCTTATCAAAGATAGTGTTGTAATATTATGTTTAATACCTGTAAATTTTATAATATCCTAAAATAAAAATTGATATTTATATATTGCCTTATTTATCAAAAACAATTTTCAACTTATATAATTAGATTACGCGTCATTTATATTATCTATTTGTTTTTACTGTATTAATTTTTATAAAATTAATTTTAATGTAATTTTATTTTTTAATCAACTGCTGTATTCTATTTCTATCACTTTTTAGACTATCATGTCTTATATTATGTGTCAAACTAAATGCAACTCGTTTTCTCGTTTATTCTATATAAACCAGATGCATTTCTTTCATCTTTTCTTTATTTTTATATCTTCTCAAAACCAAATTCATCTATTATTTTCATTTTTAAATAAAAATATTTACTTAGATACTGAGTTTCGTTTCATCATCTAATTCCCGATTGATATATATATAATCGATCCTTAAAAGATAAAAGATTTAGTTTATTAGTTTAAATTTATGCTTTTTTGATTTTTTGCACTAGGGAAAATTTGGGTTTTTATTTTTTTGTCAAATTTTTAGTTGATTGTACTTTATTGTGTAGTTGTAAAGAAGTTTAGTTACAGAAGATCTAAATAATGTTCATTGGGCTGTGATAACAAGGGATTAATCCAGAGAAGAGACGAGAGTATAATTTAGAATAATGACGACGGGTCAATTCCTAAATATAAAGAGACTCATGTCACAAAATAAATGAGGCTTAAATCAAATATATGACGAGACATAAATTAGAATATTAACAAGAGAATAAATCACAGATATGACGAGATAAATCAATATATTGATGATGGCTAAAATTAGATATTTGACGGGGGCATATTTTGGAATGGTAACGAAAGTGAAAATTAGAATATGACGAGACACAAATCAGAAGCATGATGATAATATAAATTAAGTGCATGTATGAGCCACTTCGGATACGCGCATCCATACACGTAACAGTTCATAATATATATATATATATAACCTTATAGATAGGGAATAAAATCTCATTTGAAAGACGAATAACATTTTTCTAAAACAAAGAATATAGATTATATTTATTTTATTTTTTAATCTTAATTAATTATTTTGCTTAATTATTTGAAAAACAAATTCTGGTAACAAATTTTGCATCGTATGTAGAAAAGATTATTTATTTTCAAATTTTTTTGTTTATCAATGGTGATAACTCGGTCCGAATTGAAGGGAGCTTCTCCAATGGTTCATTCATTGAACGTAATTTGGTAGTGACTCTTTCTATGGTATTGAGTTTGTATATCAAAGAAGAAATGATAGGGTTAAAGAATAGAACTTTGGGTGTCGCTGGTTTGGAGCAAATGACTCCTAACATAGTGATGGTAGATCAAACTCAGTCAACTCATGTAGTATCTAGAGCAAATTGAGTGCATGATAAATCTGGGGTTCAAAGATATGTTCCTCCTAATGTTCATGGTAGAAATCTCGTGAGTCAAGGTATACCAAGGAATCTTTTTTTATGTTCAACTTTTGGAAGCTCAAATTGAAGAAATAAAACAATAAAAAAATTAAAGTGAATGAATTACAAGTTGAAAAAGAGCAAGAAGCTCATGTTAAATTTAAAAAAATTATCAAATGTGCTACGATTATTTACTGAGAATCTAGTAGTGGAAAAAAATAGACACATAGAGAGTATAAAAGGTTCTTACGTGAACTTTATTGAAAAAGTTAGGGAAAGAGAAGTTACTTTTTGACCTACAGATAAACATATAAGAAATTGAAGTTAAGGGTCAGTTGAGTAGTATGTAATCTAATAAAAGTAAAAGAAATAAGGTAATGCAATCTCACGAAGAAAGACCAAGAGTGGTAGATTATATGTTGCAAGATTCATCATTCAGCAATGATAAGTTGGAGAAAAAGCTTCATAAGAAGTTTGATCCATATTGTATGGAAACGTATGATTGATCGGGTGACCGAGAGCATTATTTATAACAGTTTGGAAATGTAATGATGGAATTCAATGTTGATGAAATAGTACTATGTAGAGTTTTGTCAATGACATTCAAGGTAAATGTATTGGGATGGTTTATTTATTTACCTAATGGGACGATTGAAGTTTTGACGGTGTTTGGCATGCTTTCAGAAAGTGGTTTGTTAGAAATAAAGTATATAAAAAGAATAGAGGTTCAATAATGAAACTGTAATAAAGAACATGATTTTTTTTAAAAGGTATGTTCAAAGGTTTGTGCATGAGTCAAATGCTCTGGAAAATTGTAAATAATATGTAGCAGTTGTTTCTTTCAAATGAGGTTTGATTTTAGAAGGAAAGTTATATGAAGATCTTGTTAAATTTTAACTTGAAACTAATGAGGCAATAAACCTAAGGGACATAAATCTCAAGCTTAATCCCGAAAATGTTCTTTCGGCGTTCGATCGGGGAAATTCTTGCGGTTCTTGCTCAGTGAAAAAAGAATTGAAGCATATCCCACTAAACTGCAAGCCTTAAGTAGCATGGCACCCCCGAGAAACGTTAAAGAGTTATACATACTAAAAGGACGGTTGGCAGCCTTAAATTTTGATTTATATTCCGTTCTTCTGATAAGTGTGCCCATTTTTTCAGGTCTTAAGAAATGCCAAAACGTTTACGTGGATGCCAGCCTATGACGAGGCCTTTTTGGGAATTAAAAATTATTTGTCATCCCTAAACCTGTTAACAAAACCTTTGAGAGGGGAAACGTTTTTCTATATGTGTCGGTATCGGATTATGCGGTAAGTGCGGCATCGGTCAGCGAAGTAGGAACAATCCCTAAAGCGGTCTACTATGTCAGCAGTCTACGCTGAAACAAGGTATTTGAGACTCGAGAAACTGGCTCTGCCTCTGGTAACCGCGGCATGAAAGATGTGTCCCTATTTCCAAGCTCATTCAATAGTCGTCCGAATATATTTTCCTTTAAAATACGTGTTGCAGCGTCCGTACATTTGAGGGCAAATGTCCAAATTGTTGGTAGAACTAGGCAAATTCGATATAGATTTTGAGCCTCAAACCGCTATAAAGGGCCAAGTTCTTGCTGATTTCTTGGTAGAATTCCATTCTAGCCTGCCAGAGGAAGTAGAGTCACTCGAAACCAATAAGCCCGAAGAATGGGTTGTCAGAAGCGACGGAGAATCGAATATCAGTGGCTGCGGGGCGGGCGTTCAAATAACTACACCCTTGGGAATAACGATGCACCAGACCATTCATTTCGGTTTTTCCACCTCAAATAATGAGGCCGAGTATGAGGCAGCACTCGCAGGACTAAGGTTGGCCCAAGCCTGTGGAGCCAAGCACTTTCGCCTAATTAGTGATTCCCCATTGCTGATAAATCAAGTATCGGGCATGCTTGAGGCCCGAAAAGAGCATCTGGTTTAGTATTTAGCAGCATTATGTGTCCTAGCAGCCTCTTTTGCAAAGGTTACATACGAGCACGTTCCCAGAACATAAAATGTAATCGCTGACTCACTAGCGTCTGTGTCATGTGCAAAATATTACATGTGGGTCATAACTCAAGAAAGCTCGTCGATTATTAAAAGACCAAAGCTTGAGAATCGACCTAAAATTGCTTGCCAAATGTCATCGATAGCCCTATCGGATTGGAAAAAAGACATCGCAAATTTTTAAGCAGAGCATTCCTTACCTGAGGACAAAATATTGGCAAGAAAATTACAGAATAAGGCTCGAGGGTATGTACTTCTAGGGGAGGTTCTCTACAAAAAATCTTCTAGCATACCTCTTTTAAGATGTTTGGGGACCAATGAATCGTAGATAATTTTATTTGAACTCAATGACGGAGAGGGAGCTGCTCACTGTGGTTTCAAAGCGTTGATAAGAAGAGTTTTCCTTCCGGGGTTTTATTGGCCAACGATAACCTCTGGCGCAAAATACATGGTAAAGACATGCAACACTTATCAAAGATTTGCAAACGTAATCCACACGCCCGCAACTTTGTTAGAATCAATCTCAGAAGGTCTCACATTTGATAGATGGGGAATCGATCTGGTCGGGCCGCTTTCAATGGCCTCGGGTGGAAGGCAAATGAAAGTGGTTGCGATAAACTACTTTTCCAAATGGGTTGAGGCCAAAACATTGTCTGGAACAAAGACTAAATATATCATCAAGTTTATTTAGTCGAACATCTGTTGCAGGTATGGAATCCCCCAGAGGCTGACTATGGATAAGGACCCTCAATTCGAGAGCAACGAAATGAGGTCTTTCTATTCGTCTTATAGGATCAGAGAATGTTTTTAGCACCTTTCCACCCACAAGACAATGACCAGGTTGAAGTTATGAATCGGACGATTATAGACGGACTTAAGAAGAACTTGGAAGGAAAAGCCGGCAAATGGCCAGACTATCTTCAAGAAGTGCTTTGGGCCTATCGCACACCATCCCGGATAGAAACACATTAATCACCTTATGCGCTCGTTTACGGTATGGACGTGGTAACCCTTGCTGGAAAAAAAATTCCTTCCTTCAGTGTCGGGAACAACGATAAAGACGGAAACAATGACGACCGATTTTTTGCTCTCGACTTATTTGAAGAAAGACGAAACCGAGCACACCTAAATTCGTTGCATTACCAGACCTTGATGAGAATTCGATATACCTCAAGCGTCCGTCGAAGAGAATTGAAGGTAGAGGACATGGTTCTACGAAGAGTGTTCCTGCATACCAAAGACAAAAGCCTCGGGAAGCTAGCGCCGAATCGGGAAGGCCCCTACCAAGGTTTTGAAAAAATTAAAGAATGGTATCTACAGACTCAAAGACAAACATGGACAACTCCTGCAACTTCCTTGGAAAATCGAGCATCTTAAAATCTATTTCGATTAAAGGTATTCGTTTTTATTTTTGTTATAACGTTGTAAAGACTTTTGATCGGGGACGCACTCTTTCCTACCTTGGTGGCGCGAAAACGGCTGTTTTCCTCTTTGCTTTGGACCTGAAGCTCGTCAATATCCTTTATCTTCTTTGCCACTAAGTGGCAGAGAAATTAGTTTTGGAGTTTCTGAGCAGCCAAGTTACGACATTTATCGTCGCGATCTTTTTTTACTTGTGAAGAGAATTACTCATCGATACCTTTTTTGCCCGAAGGGATGTCAACTCCGCTTCCGATTTTGTCGCCCTCTCTTCAGCATCTTTGGCTTTCTTCTCCAGATGCGTTTGGTATTCATCTTGTTCCTTAAGTTTTTTCTCCAAGTCAACTAGACGTTTATCAGCCTTTAACAAGTTGCGGCTCAGCTGTCCTGCCCTCCTTTTTTCTTATAGCCAACGACACAATCATGTTATACAATGACACAGAAAGGATATCAGAACATTCCAAAGGAAAATCCTTTGTGCTCTCAGGCACCGAGAGCACAGGTAGACCTACCCCATTAGATGACGCTTCTATAACAGTTTTTCCACCAAAAGGGTCGGCCAACATCTTCTCGGGAGCAAACTCACCTGTTTCCTCTTCATCAGCAATCACCACGACAGTTGCATTTTCCGTCGTAGGCACTTCTGGTGCAATAGGGCCATCAAATTTAGCACCCTCTTCATATTGTTCAAAGAGGGTCAAGATAGTAACTTTCTCGACAACTGGCAGAGTCGTTTTGACCTCCCCAGTCTTAGAACCAACTTTCTTCTTTACCACTTTAGACCTTTTGGCATCACCACCGTCGGTCACAACTTTCTTCCGTTTCTTTTTAACCACTTCCTCCTCTTTACCACGGGGTTCCTCACCACTGTCGCCATGATCACTAAGAACTACGGTAGATCCACCCTCCACAGCAACCGTCTGATCATTCTCATCAACCTCAGCTCCATCCTTGTTCTCCTGCTCAGCACGTTTATCAGATTTAGAATGCTTTTTTGGCGCCCTGTTACACTTGGGAAGATATAAATGTGCATCAGGAGCGTCAGTCTTCAATAGAAAATCCACTAAGGTAGGTGGTTGACGCAGTTGTTCAGCGATCAAAGGCTCGTCCGAGCAGCGCCAAAGATTACTACTTATCAAGTTTGTATTCTTGAAGAACCGATGGAACGCTCGGTCCCAATTCTTCCGAGCATAGTCTTTCAACATCTGGAAAGTCACTTTGGCAGATTTAAAATGTTCCTTCTTTAGTTGCTGAATATTTTCCTGCGATACTGAAACAAACGGTTCGGTTAAAAACAACGCATGTTATACTTATCATCGTGAACCCATTTGCATAATAATTGACTCCGATTATCAAATGAATAAGGTCGTCCATATTCCCAAGCTCCGCTGACAAAAACAAACCGATGCTTCCATGATTTATCACCCTCCAAGAAATTGTTCACTATTTTCCAACTATTGCCCAAAGAAGAATAAAAGAATGACAACTTAGACGAATTGGAAAGGTCGGTCATTGCAACGTACTCTTCCATTGGCATACGATGATAAGATAATCTAGACCACCATAATGCAGGATATCAGCATATACCAAGCGTTGGGGGTCAGTTGGGATGGACATAGGCCGATGATTTCAAAATACCTCTCAATATCAGGTTCTAGAAGAAGTCTAACACCCCAACTGAAAAGGTCGGTAAAGATTATTATCTCTCGACTTTGACAAACAATGGCATCTCTTCAGGAACGGGAAAACGGACAGCCATGTTCTTTGGTATGCCCCCATCAAACCTCTAGCTCTGACATCTCCTTCGGGTTGTAGTACAGATATTTACAAGTGAATAGAGTAATAATGTTGTCCCTGGACAAACCCATGTGGTAATTGGTTGTAACCGCATCGACCTCAGGTGGAAGAGGCTCTTCTTCTAGAGCAGCATTGGAAACGCCTTCACCTTCAATCATAACATCTTCTATTTCCCGACTTTCTTGTTCATTATCGGCATCAATTTACAGGCCCAATGTTTGATCACTAACAGGCAGTTCTTTTTCAATGCCGACGAGGTCTTTTTTCTCCAGAGTGGTTATCCGGGCGGTACCAGTAGTTTTTGCTATAGCAGTATCATTTTGCCTCGGGAGAGCATCGTTAGTGGCGCCAACTTTCAAAACGGGATAAGTAAGGATTCTATTTTTATGTGTCACGTCCTCCATTGAAACTCGGGCAAGGTCGAGCACAACCAAAGCCGAGTTGATAAAGCTGGAACTGTTACCGACGCGGTTATGGCTTGGTCTGGTTTCTTTAAGACCTTTAAGTGTTGCCTCTTCCTTTTTCTCACGCTCAACGTACCGTTGAACGACCCCCCGAGGAGTGGCAGCAGTATTGTGACTGGTTCAAAAGCTAACTATTGTTTTGGTTAGTTGGACCAATTCAGGCGAAGAACCCATGACAAAAAATTAAGGTCTGGACTTTTTTGACAGAAGGGCCTAGTACCAGAAGGGCCGGGAATATCACTAGCAGGAGTCGCTAAGTTGGATGACGCCTTGCCAAAAGGGTGGGAGAAAAATTAAGAGTAGGTTCACTTGAAGAAATAAGGATTGGAAATCGGGCCGGTTCAGAAGGGAAGTCTTGATTTGGAGGATTTTTTCTCCGTAACAGTGGCGACCGAACAGGATCTTGGGGAACGGGAACAATTGATTGAAGGTCTTTGGAGGAATCTCAAATCAATCATGCAGCTCTATACTCTGCAGCTCGTCGCATAGTCTAAAAACCCGAAGACAGGCTGCGGTTTCGATTTAGGTTTTCGATTTCTCTTCAGGATGTTTTTTCTCATAAACACGAAGCTGATTCTCTCTCTAGAACAGGAAGAGTTGGGACTTTCTCTCTCTAAAACTCTTTTTAGAAGCGGATAGTGAATGAGAGGAGGAGGTATTTATAGAGAATTTTTTCTCAACGGACTCGTGTATGGGGAAGACCAAATGAAAAGAGTCGTGGGAAGATGAAGTGTTTCCTGGAGAAACACGCTGTCAGAAACGCTTCGAATAGAAGGATGACATATGGCCATTCAAGACAGCTAAGGTGGAGCTATGGAATGATTAGCGTAGCTCAGTAGGTGTGCGAGGGTGTCGAAACACAAGTGGCTCTCAAACAAAATCGACATGTGTACCAATGCGAAGAAGAGCAACATAACACAGTTAGAATGGGCTAAGAGGACGTTTTAAACTCGGTTAAGGCCCATCAGAATAAACACCATGAGTAGAGCGATAGAGCCCGACGAGGATTCAACACCACTACGGGCTAATAGCCGCGGGAATGTGAGACCAGAACTCACTTATGTAATATGGACAACCCTGAAGCTCTGTCACACACTGGGTCAGACCCGAGGCGATAACAAATAAAAAGCGACCTAATCCAAGCTATAACAATCGTCAGTCCTGCACTCGTGAAGACTGGGGGGCCTACTGATGAGGCAATAAACCATCGAGCACGATGATTGGGTCGACGATGAATAAATAAAATCTTGTATTTAATTAGCTATTAATTTGTAACAATAATTTGAGTAAAATATAACCCCAAATATTAAATACTAGGTGAATAATGGAGTAAAATGTAAAAACAAATGTCGAAATAGAAGGACCACAAAGAAATAGGTCTGCTAGTACGAGTTCTATCCTCAAGTATGGTTTTAAAATTATCGTTGGAAAAAAAATCAAGTCCTTAACTTTATTTATGTTTCATATTCTAATATTTTATCACGACATTTTGTTTGATAGGCTTTAAACTTTTCTTGAGTTAACTTTCGTATGCTCACTGAGCTGTTACAAATTTCTTTTATTAGTTAGGATTTTTTTAAATAGGAACAACTTTTTTGGATGCTAAAAAATGTGAATTTGACTTTGAAATTTATGAGAAAAAAAATATGTCGATGAAAAAAAAAAACAAAATTTTAGATTTTGATTTTGTTATGAGATTTACTTAAGTATGTGAAGCTTTTATTTGTTTGTTCAGATTTGATATCTTTAAATTACAAAGACTCAAATACAACTTGTAGTGTATAATTTTTTTATAAAAAATGGTTATTAAACATATATGCAAATGAACTATTTGGCTTCTGCATTACTTTCTGTGTTGCTTTTACCATCATTCGTAAGAGGTAGCTCTACCGCGGTTATCAACGTAAACTCCATTGTAAGTTTTATAAATGACTAAATTTATCATTTCTAATATCAACGTTTGAAGTATATGCACACATTCTAATATATAATAAATTAGTGATTCACAAAATTTCAAAAGTTCATAAAAATAATCAATTTTTGGGTTATTGTGAGAACAAATAATATATTTGCAAACGTTGTTTATTGGCAGAGTGATGATATTTGGCTATGTGGTCCACACCTAGATTACTCTTGAAGTGGAGGTAAACCGAAGAATACTGAAAAAAATGATCTAGAATATAATCTAGACGTCCATGTTACTCTAAACCGGAACACCTTACTGTGTTATATTGTTAGCGTATAGAAGCACCGATTACCACAGTGTTCGCAGCGAAAGGTCTACCGATAAAACTTACTTTTATTTGCAATATATAAAAGTGTCCGACTACAATAATGTTTTCACATGGAGGAGGGTCGGCTAATAAGAGCTCTATTATTCGAGTATGGTTCAAAAGTTATAGTTGGAAAAAAATCAAGTCTTTAACTTTATTTATGTGTCATATTCTAATATCTATCACGACATTTTGCTTGATAGGTTTTAAACTTTTCTTGAGTTAACTTTCGTATGCTCACTGAGCTGTTACAAGTTTCTTTTATTAGTTAGGATTTTTTTTAATAGGAACAACTTTTTTGGATGCTAAAAATGTGAATTAGACTTTGAAATTTATGAGAAAAAAAAATATGTCGATGAAAAAAAAAAACAAAATTATTGAGATGGAAAAAAGAAGTTGGATAAGAAAATTGAAAAAAGAACAAAATGTTCGAAATTTTTAACAAAAGCTTTAAAAATAAATTAAAATTAAAATGTATTATATACTTATTATCTACTTTTAGTGATCTTTTATATATATATATATGTTAAATCCGCTGCCGCACCGAGATATTATATAATATATTCTAACATAATAGTAAGGAATCTTATACAATAACATACGGTATGTTATAGAAAAAACTAAAACCGAAAATACATTTTCGTTGTGGATTTACATGCAAATAAACCATAACTCTATATAAAAAACAGATGTTCTTGGCCAAATCTCTAACCTCCATTAGCGGATTTATTTTCTTAGTTTCCCCCATCATCCAACTAAGTTAGATACAATTGCGTGTTCACAATTAAATATAATTAATCAATTAAATATAAAATACAAAATTTCTATGATAATCAAATCTATTTAAGATAATTGTTATTATGATAAATATAATTAAGTAAATAATATCATATTCTTCGATTCTTTCATATGCCCACAATCGTTGAACTCTGCATAAAAACAACATTAAATTCAGATTTTTTTTTCTTAGGCCATCTTTTTTTTTTAGAATTTTCAAAATCTTTTAATATTTTCGAGATGCTTCCAAAACACATGCTCTACGACATTGTTGAGAGGAATGAAAAATAATTACAAACATAATCGCAACAAGTCTTCATTTTTACCATACAAAAATATGTAAAAGAAAATAACATTAAAATTAAAAATGCTTTCGTATAGTCCAAATATTATGATACAAATTTATTTACACTTTTTTTAATTGCACGAGCTCCTTAGAGTTAAATAGATAACGTGTTTCCTCTACTAAACGCTAATCTCTCGCGTATTTAAAGACCATATTCGTAAATCCGACGCATTTATCATAAAATACTATTAAGGTTGTATACAAGATCTTGGATTTTAAAATTCAAAAACAAAAAAAATGTACATTTTAATTAAAAAAATGAATATGGATATTTTGAATTGAAAAACATAACGTATATTAATTTTTAAGTATATATTAATTTGAATGTATTATAAGAATAATAGTATTTTTTAATGGATCCTCAAATTTCAGTACGTAGTTATCCTACCGATCAAATTCCATCGACGATAGTTTGGAATATCTTGTGACAGAGTCCGTTTTGATATAAAAATCGATAAATTATTTGATTTAGTAAAAATTTAGTGAATTTTTTTTAAAATCATATAAGACATTATATCAATTTTAAAGTATTAAATTTACGTTAAATATGTGATTTAAAAATGATAGATGATATCGGATTCGTGTCGAAGAAATCTAACATATTTTACATATGATGTCCCAAAGGGGTAACCGAGTTGGTTGAGTATGGCATGTTTGTGACCAAAGGTCATGAGTTCGAATCCTTCTACATACATTTACATACGCTTTCTTGGCTGAGCCTGTCCCTTTATGTGGTTTACCTTCTGACGTTGGTTTGCGACGCTATCGCGTCCAACCTTCTGGCGTTGGTTTGCTGAGCCTGTCACTTTATGTGGTTTACCTTTTGACATTGGTTTGCAGGCTATCGCGTCCAACCTTCTAGCGTTGGTTTGTAGGCTATCGCGCCAGACTGAGGGTTTACCATGTGCGCACTCATTGCACTTTGAGTAGCGGCTGCGGGTTCCCTCCGAATTTTTTTTATGTGGTTTACACGTTGGTTTGCAGGCTATCACGTCCAACCTTCTGGTGTTGGTTTGCAGGCTATCGCGTCAGACTGAGGGTTTACCCTGTGCGTATTCATTACACTCAGAGTAGCGGCTGCGGGTTCCCTCCAAAAAAGAAATATAAAAAATCTATACATCTGATTCTCATATTCCAAAATTTTGACACATTCCAATTTTAACCTTCTCTCACTCATGCCTTCAAGCCCCAAGTTTGTTCCTAATGGTCACCAGCTGAGACGAAATTACAGTAAACTCAACATCGGTACCGACTATTTCCTCAGGTTTCTTTAGAGGTGCCTTCAAGAGGGTTGAAAAATCAGGAAATATCATATGGTTCGTTTTAGCGATAATTTGAATGGCTCCAAGATACCCATCATCTGAAAAATAAGAGTCTCATGTCAAAACTCTTTTTAACAAAACTCAAAACTTTAAACCACTCACCTCTATCCATAGTGTGACTTTCCAGGTACATGATCGGTCCGGGTTTTGACGGAACCAGACCGGACCGCTAAACTTATCTGTTCAGTCCGATTTTAACTTATCCGCTAAGCTTTCGATTCGGTCCGATCCGAGTTCGGTCTGGTCCCGTTTCAGTCCGTTTCGATTCAGTCCGGTTTCAGTTTTGTTTGTTATCGGTTTGGTTCGGTCCATTTAAAAAAATTAAATCCAAATTAAAATTTGATTTTTAATTTTTTTATCGAAGTAAATGATATAAAAACTAAAGTTTATAAATTAATCTTTTGATTTTGTTAAAAAAAAATGGTAATTAACTATTAATTTTGGTACTATAATTTATTAAAGAATAAATAATAATAATAAATAATCGGTTTTAACGATTTTATTAGTCCGATTTTCTATCGCTTCGATTTTGTATCAGTTCTTTCGGTTTTATCGATTTTATCAGTTCGATTCCACATCGGTCCTATCGGTTTATCGGTTTGTTCTAAATCGGTTTTTTTGTTTCGATTCTTTATCGGTATTCGGTGTTTAGAATGGAACCGCGAACCGAACAGTTAAATTTTGTCCGATTCTCGATCGGATCTTTATCGGTCCGGTTCTCGGTTCTGGATAACCGTTGACTGACCTAATTTTTAGGTTAAACAAGAATAAAACTTATGGTTTGATTAAACCTCCCCTAGTGCGACATAACCGATAATGAAATTAATATTTTTTTCTTTTTTCATAGGGTAAATCGTCAGTCGGCCCAGCCGAGAAAGCGTATGTAGAAGGATACGAACTCATGATCTTTAGTCATGAGCATGTCATACTCAACCAACTCAGCTACCCCATTGAGAGCAAATAATTTTTTTTTATTATAACCTATAACCAATAAAATTAAAAACGGTAATTATCCAGATAACTACATTTTTTACCTACGGGACATACATCATAATATTTTAATTTGTGTTTATCATCGTAACAATGGTTAAAATGAAGTAATACAATCAAACACTTTAAAAAATAATTTCCAAATACCACGACGATGTTGTATCAGAAAATTCATGTGAATTTACCGAAATATTTTTTTTTAACTACAACCAACAAGATATTATTTATTGTTTTTAGGCTATATACTCGTGGTCCCGATATAAATAATTATTATATTATTTTGAATTAACAATCAATAGCCGAGTTGGTTGAGTAAGACATGTTCGTGACCAAAGGTCATGAGTTCGAGTATCTCTACATACGCTTTCTCAGTTGAGTTTGTCGCCTTGTGTGGTTTACCTTCTGGCGTTGGTTTGTAGGTTATCGCGTCAGACTGAGGGTTTACCCTGTGCACACATGATCTTACGAGTAAAAGAAGATTGAGCTTTTGTGGGCTATTTTTGAATTATATGTTTCATATTATTTATTTTCTATTGCTTTGGTACATTTTCATTTTCTCCTTCCACCTTGATTTTTTACTGGGTTGTTTCAAGTTTTTTTTATTAGTCCCGAGTTATTTTCCGTTTCACTTTTATTTGTTATAAGTTATTTTGTGTTTAGGTGCTAAAGAATGTGAATCCGAACTTGAAATTGATAAAAAGAAAACGAAATATATGTTGATGAAAACGAAATAGCTAAAATTATTGAGAATGAAAAGAAGAGTTTGATAAGAAAATTGAAAAGAGAACAAAATGTCTGAAATTTTTTAATAAATTTTTTGAAAAAATGTTTCAAAAACAAATTAAAATTTAGATAAATTTATATATAATTATTTATCTATTTTTGTTGGTGATCTTATGTATGTTAAATCCGCTTCCGCACCGAGATATTATCTAATATATTATAACATGATAGCAAAGAATCTTATACAACTAACATACAGTATGTTATTGAAAAACTAAAACTGAAAATACATGTTTATTGTGTATCTACATACAAATAAACCATAACCATATATAGAGATGTTCATGGCCAAATCGCTAACCTCCATTAGCGGATTTATTTTCTATAATTTCTATGTTCGATACAACATGTTCACAACCAAATCTTAATTATTATTATGAAAGGTATAATAATTAAATAAAAATAAAATACAAAATTTTCATGATCATTAAATTTTCATGGACACCGTTACAAAATATTTAATTCATGTTTTTCATCCCACCATTAGTTTAGTAATTGACAAAAGTAATAAATTTTCAGATTGAAATTTATAAAGACACTATTAACCGTTTGATTTATACTAACTTCTTTTAATTTATTATTTTATACCAACCCATTATTATCTTTTTATTTTATATTAGTTTTACGGATCCAAACAACTTTTTTTAAAGTTAATTTCAAATTAGAAAACCTAAAATTTGTGTTGAAACTATATAAGATATAAGAGTCTCTTAAAGTTAAAATTACAAGTGTTTATAATGGTCATTTGATATGACTGTTATTATATTTTTTTAGGATACTTTCGAACTAGTGCATGATATTTCTCATTTATCATAAGAGGACGTGTACAAGAACGTTTTGGTAGATTAACTGTAATAATGGTTGGGTTTGATGAGTTTTTGATATGTGGTAAAGTGACGGCTTTGACAGCACCTAGTCCGATGTAGGGATTTTACAATTCTACGAGTGAATGTCGAACCTTCGTTCGAACTTATGTCTCCAACAAGTTGTTGCACAAAATCATCAGAATAATTTTTTGTAATTTTTTGTCAGTTTTTATGATGTTTTTTTTATAATTAAAAACAAACAAGAATTTTAAAAACCACATTAAAAATGCTATATTAAAATCGATCGGTAAATGCTTATTCATACTTAGCTATTATCGCTAATATTCTCACTCATAATTAGTTAGACTAGTTGGTATCGTATTAATTATAAAAACTTTTATGGGTATCATTATTTACAGTAATAGTTTCTATTCTTCTTCGGCACCCTTAAACCTTTTGGATATAATTCAATAACCATAATGTTCATTTGGACATTAAAAAAAATGTGACTCGCGTAAAGCAAAGTGTTTTCAACTTTACGAGAAGTATATTCTGATATTTTTTATTGTATATGAGTATTATTATTTTTTGTGAAAATTTTAGATATAATGTATGAGTTTAGTTTTGTTCGTGTTATTCTACATGTTGTATTGAATTACTACTACTATTTATTTAGTCAATAATATGTTCAAAATAATATTTGTCACTTTTGGTATTTTGGTTTGGCCCAATTTTGTTTTACCTTTAATATTAATTTATTTTTTTAAGTTCTATCAGATGATTTATATCGGAATTAAAGATTTGCATCACCTTATTTATTATATGGACATGTATATTTTGAATATAATTACATAGATAATTTTCAATTATTCCTTTTTTATTTATTATAACATCTTTGGACGTAGTTTCGAAAAGAGGAACAATGTTTAAATTTTTCCAAAATGCATTATATGAGGCTAACAGAATGCGCATATGCTCTCTCTCCAATATGGCTAGTTCACATGCATGAGATAACTCATGCGTTGTTTCATTCGTGTTTTTCTCAATCAACTACTATACCTCTGCTTCGTTTCTAACTATTCAACAATATGTCTAAGCTCACTACTTGTATTAAACAACAAAGAGGCATAAATATATAAACATTAGTAGCATATTTAGCACTTAACTCAATTTTCTTGAAAGATTCCATAATTTTTTAATGTTAAAGATCAAGTAATATGTGCATTTTGACCCCCAAAAAAGTTAAAAATTTAGTCCACTCTAATTGATGTATTCTTTTAGGTTCGAGTTAGCGCGTTCGAATCTGAAGAGTTTTAGGAATGTTCATGGGTGATTTTGTGTTACGAAGATCTCTTAGTGCCAAAATAGACTTAAAACTTAGCTAAGGAATATTTTTAGAGAGAGAAAGTAAGTACTGGCTTAAGTAGAGAGAGAAAGTAGTATTATATTCATCTCGGGATCTGTGAAGCGTGTATGGTCCTTTTATAGTACAATTACGGGTCCCACATAGTTTAATTCTCGTTTATTACATTTTTTGTCCCTGTATCTTTTCACCTTCTCATAATAATTATCTCTTCTTTAGTTTATACAATTATCCCCTAATATAATTTCTTCTTTACAATTCTCTCGTAACAAACTTTTTCTTTACAATTCTCTCCTAACAAACTTCTTCTTCACAATTCTCTCCTAACAAACTTCTTCTTTGCAGTTTTACCATGTCTTTTATTCTCCCTAATCAATAGCCCCTCAGTCCTAGTGAAAATATTTTCACTGGGACTACAAATAAATCTCCATTGCTCATTTCAATCCTCCTCAAAGATCCGCTCCCTCGAACATCTTCTCCTCGGATAACTCCTTTTTAACTGCTAAATTTCTCCTCGAAAATCCACTCCCTCGAACATACTTTTGTACAATGCTTTAAGTGCTACATGTCTCTTCGAAAGAATATCTCCCAAACAAGTGCATCCTTCGAATATAGACTTATTTTTTACCTCATATTAACCAGTAGCCCCCCAATCCTTGCAATGCCTTAGCAAGGATTGACTCATGCCTTGGTAATGTCGCCCGTCGAAATCATTGTATCAGCATATCATATCCACCAATACTATGCTAAGACATTACACAGATTGAATCAAAAAGGTATGACGTCAACATTCGTACTTTCTTGTCAGCGTATCTTTTTAGAGATCATTTCATATTCCTGAGACTGGATTATGCCTCTGCAGCTTCTCCCGCATTTTTTCTGTCAATAATTTTGCACCTAGGGTACCCATAATGCCCCTAAGAAAACAATAGAAAATGTCCTCAGGCCTGACTGACCTGAAAAGCCCATTATCCTCTATAAATACTGATCTCCCTCCTTAGCATTGCAAACTTTACATCCTAAGATTTCTAGAGAGAGAAAGTCGGCTTATAAACCTCGTCGGATTCCAGAGTGGCTGCTTATTAGCAAAAAATTCGAAGAGAAGGTTATTGTTGGTGCATACATTGAGCCCCAACCCCAACCTGATGTCACTACATTTTACGGCTCGTGGCCTCCACCAGAATATTCCACTGCTATCATACCCCTCGAAGTTTCACGACAGAGCCTAATTTCTAATCAAAGCAAAGTCGACCTCATAGGCAAAGATAAACAACATAAGCACTCATCCGGGAAAAGGAAAAAGCATCATAAGAGAAAATATGAGGAGCGCAAACGCGCTAAAACAACGCCCTCAGAGACTTCGAACTCTCCATTAGCTCTGATCGCTGAAAATCCCCTTCCAAAAAATGGCAACTCAGGATCAAGTCTTCCAGCCACTCCTTCAATCACAGCGACCGGGAGCCCTCGATTTTCTCTAGGAAGGAATACCTTAACCGAAGAAGAGCTGCGAGACATGCGAAACAGAGCTTTGGTTGCAAAAGGAAAAAGGATCGCCCCGGATATCCCTGAGCCAGAAATTCAACCGGCATCTCCTGAAGAGTAAAATAAGACCAACAACTTGCCTGCAGAATCGTCTAGTCAAGCGACCACCAGGCATCCAGTAATGTCTGAGGAGCTAGCTCGTCGGATTGCACCTAAGTCTAAGGGAGATATTACGCTTCCCTTAGAACTTGATGTCATTGTAGGCAACAATATCCGAGGGATAGAGAACAAACACTTTTTGGCATTGCACAACATACAATATAAATATTTCTCGCCATCGGAAGAGCCCATGCTGAGAACCTGGTGATGCATTCCTTCGTACATTAACATAAGGTTTCCTTCGGAAGGTGAGTCTCCTCTATCTGTGAAAGATGATGAACTGATTGTATATACCGAAATTATGAACTGGGGGTTAAGGTTTCCTTTAGACCCATTCTTTATTGAGTACTTTGCCAAGATTAGTCTCTGCCCCTCACAAGCTGGTCCAAACATGTGGTTCACACTCATGGCAATCATCATGGCTTCAAGGATTTCAGGCATCGAATTCTCCTTCGAAGAGCTGATCGGACTTTCTGGCTTAGCAAGAAATCCATTTTTCCCTTTTACTCACTAGCCTTTGGCCAACGACAAAAAGTGTTAAAAGACTTACTGGAGGCGAATAAAAAATGGACGCAATAATTTATCTTCTTCTCTGGTCACTGGGAGACAGGGTCAGAATCGACGCCTTCAAATCCTCACAGGCTATCCCTAATGTGGACCAATAAATGTAAGTTGACTATCTTTTGTAATCTTTTCTCCTCGGATAATAACCTGCTGACTTGAAAATTCTTGTAGTTATGACACGTATTTCAAAACCCTATTCGGATTATGTAGAGAGTGCTACTACTGTCTTCACCAAATTGAGCGAGTGAGCCAAGGAATATTGGGAAAATAGATTTCGCATGTGCTTTGTCAACAACAATTTAGCCATGGGTCGGTTGTGGAGGTTGAATCCTCTTGACCGATTGACCCTGAAAGAACTCATGACTCCTCCCCCACAACAGGAAGTCTTAGACCGTGTGACGAAAAAAGACATAGTCATATACCTTCCAAAGCGTTCCCGTGCCAAGAGTCACCTTGGTGAATCCCACGAAGAGGTTTCCACAAAGGATCGTCAGTCAGATAACGAAGGAATAGTCACCAATCAGGAACCACCTCCCTCTGCCATCATTGAGATACCTGACTCCAATTCCCCTTTAACCAAATCTATCTATCCACCGAAGAAGAAAGACACCAAAGCAAGAGAAAATAAAAATAAAGTTGTTCTGGAACCCATCGAAGAAATACCCGAGGATGGCAAAACTCAAGATGATATTCAAGAAATCGCGCAGGGCAACGAGCTCCAAGAAATACCGAGTGAGCCCGAAAAGGAAGTTAGAGAGAATTCTCCTAAGAAAAACTTGAACCAGACACCGAACTCTTCCCAAACTCAGACTTCAAGGCATGCTCTCATCGAAAATTCCCCTGTATTGGCCCCACTCCCCATTCCTCAAATTAACCCTCCTTAGAATATGGACATTAACATTTTAATGGGGGAGACTTCAGATTACGATCCCACAGTGCTAGGCTCACCCACCAACTCCTTCGAAGTTCCTCTTGATGATGAGTTTTCATTAAGTTTTCGAAGTTTGCTACATACCTCTTTCATTAAGGGAAGGAAGATGCAACATCTAGAAGATCGAAAAAATCACTATAAGTTCAAAGCATCTTTGATTGCTTCGCAACTTGAAGAGGCCAAGAAAAAATATGCCATTATGGAGATCCAAGTAGATGCACTGTATGAAAAACTATCTGCTTCTGAGAATTATGTCATCATGCTCGAAAGATGCTGCTAGGAAGAAAAGGATCTCTACTAAAAGAAGACGGGGGCCCAAGAGAAACTCCTGGTCAAATACCAAAAGCCTCATGAAGTGGCACGCAAGGGATTTAGCGATTGCTGTGATGACTATGAAAAGGTTTTTAAGGACAGAGAAATATTGGTGAAGCAAATCGAAGATTTTCCTCGGCAGGTGGAGGAGAAGGAAAAGGTCGTGAATGCATATGCGGCTAAGTGTACAAACAACCTTGCTGTTCGAGATGCTATAGTCCGAGCAGGCCTGATAACTCAAATTCATGCAGAGCACCCCGAATACGAATTAGGCAGCTTTTGGAAGCTCGTGTCCCCAGATCTCCGTCCTCCTCATATTGTCGTGAGTGAGAGTGAGTCATCAGAATCCGAGGAAAGTCATTCCCCGGATAAATCTGAGTAGTTAGGAAAAAATGGTAGCACCGTTTGTATTTTTTGTGTATAAGACCTTCTAAGGCGATTTTTGTAGCCCCTCTTGCTTTATGCGAGGAGATGTATTCCTCGGATTTTTGTGTATGCCACAGCTTGGAATGTTAATCGTGTAACTTATTAATTGTCGTACTATCCTAAGTGTTTGCCAACTCTCATCGTAATATTTATTGAATAATTAATCTATACCGACTTGCGTCGCAGTATGCATTATGAACTATGCTAAGATTAGCTTATGGGAAATAGGTTAATGCATCAGATGAACTATGGCATCCAGAAATTTGAGGCACAAAATATTATGGCCCAAATAATAGTTCGAAGCATCAAGAAATTTGAGGCACAAAATATTGTGACCCAAATAATAATTCAAGGCATCAAGAACTTCGAGGCACAAAATATTGTGACCCAAGTAATAGTTCGAGGCATCAAGTAATTCGAGGCACAAAATATTGTGACCCAAATAATAGTGTAAGAGATTAAACAATTCGAGGTACAAATTATTGTGACCTAAATAATAATTTGAAGTATTAAACAATTCGAGGCACAAAATATTGTGACCCAAATAATAGTTTAAGGCAAAAAATACGTTGTATTAAGCAGCTCATAGTGACACCTCGTTAAAACCTTCATGTGCCTATCAGGGTAGGAAAGAGTATGCCCTCGCTATGTTTTGTAACCGGGAGATACAGAAAAGGACAAATATTATGTTCTAACTAGTTCCACATTCAATATACAATTTTAAGTATTCAATGTTCCATGGAAGCCGTAGATATCGCCCTTCCTTGTATTTTAATCGATACGTGCCCTGTTCTACTTTCCTAGTTACTTCATAAGGGCCCTCCCAATTTGGTCCCAATTTTCCAAGACTCTTTTCTTTAGTGTGTAGAAAGACCTTGTGTAATACTTTGTCCCCCACCTTAAAATATGTGTGCCTTACTTTAGAAGCATATCGACTCCTCATTAGAGTTTGATAATGCAAAGACTTCAACTGTGCGCGTTGTCTTTTCTCTTCAACCAAATCGGATTCCATGGCTCTACTTTGATCGTTCAAGTCTGCTGTATAAGTTACCACACAATATGATGGGAATACAATCTCCGAAGTGACAATGGCATCCATACCATATACTAATGCAAACGGAGATGCAGCAGTGGCAGTTCGAGGCGTTGTCCTATAAGCCCACAATACTTCTTGTAAATAATCAGGCCATCTTCCTGCCTTTCCTTCCAAATTCCTTTTCAACCCATCGAGAATTGTTCGATTGGTCACTTCCACCTGTCCGTTAGCTTGGGGGTGAAATGGGGCAGAAAAACATTGTCGTATGCCCTTGGAAAGGAAAAAGCTCTTAAACTCCTTGTTATCGAATTGAGGTCCATTATCCGTTGTGAGCTGCAATGGTACCCCAAAGCGACAGCAAATATTTGAAACGGCGAATTTGATAACATCTTTGGCTTTCGTCCCTGCTAGGGGTTCCGCTTCCACCCACTTAGAGAAATAATCCACCACTACGATTATAGTCTGTCAGCCTCCAGACGCCATTGGTAGGGGCCCAACTAAATCAATACCCCACCTGTCAAATGGGACCGCCTCTGAAATGCTCTCCAACAACACCCCAGGCTTGTGGATTACGTTTGCATAGCGCTGACACGTGTCACATCGTTTTACCAAGTCTTTCGCATCCGAATAAATAGTCGGCCAATAATAACCAGCCGGAAACACTCGTCGAATTAGCGCCTTATACCCACACTGGGCTAAACCTTCCCCGTCGTGCAATTCGGACAGGATAAATTGCGACTCATCCTTGTTCAGACACCTTAGTAATGGTCGGCTCAAACATTTCTTATACAGAACGCCTCCCAACATGATATGCCCGTGAGACTTGAACCTGATCTTCCTAGCCTCGTACTTTCCAGCAGGTAAAGTATCGTTTTTCAAGAAGTCAATAATTTCTGACCTCCAATCATTCGTGATCATATTCCTTACCTCTTTAACGTTCATTGAATGCTCCGCATCGATCATGACCGAAGGATGCTCCTGAATTAAGACCCATGGGTATCCCTCCGTCCGCGAGGCTGTAGCCAAAGAGTCCGGGACGACATTTGCCTCTCTTCGAACATGTTCATATTTGAACCCATCGAACTCAGAAACCAAATCTTTTAATGCTTTCAGATATTGTATCAGCTTATCTTTTCTGACCTCAGATTCCCTTAAAGCTTGGTTTATCACCAACTGTGAGTCACTGATCAGTTTAATCTTTTTGACCCCACATATCCGAGCTAGACGCAAACCCACCAATGCTGCCTCATACTCCACTTCATTGTTAGTTTCCTTGAAACCAAATCGAATAGCTTGAAACATAGCTATCCCTTCTGGAGAAATTAATTGGACACCCGCACCACTTCCAGAGTTATTCGACCCTCCATCCGTTCATACCAACCATTCTGTGTCATCAAAATGGTCAATAATCTCCATGTCCTCTCTGTCTGAGTGGAATTCAACCAAAAAGTCAGCCAAAACCTGGGCTTTTATCACCGTTCGAGGCTCAAATGCTATATCAAAATCTCTCAATTCTACTGACCATTTAGTCATCCTCCTAGAGATATTGAGCCTTTGTAACAAACCTTTTAGGGGGAATATCGTTCGAACAACTATAGGATGTGCCTGGAAGTAAGGTCTCATCTTTCGGGCAGCTGTCACCAAAGCCAAAGCTACCTTCTCCAACTTGAGATACCATTTCTCTGCATCCAACAAACTCTTACTAACATAGTAGATAGGTTTCAAAAGAGAGTCATCTTCTCAGAGTAAAACAGCACTGACCGCACAATCTGAAACTACTATATAGATAAATAATCTTTCTGCCACCAATGGTTTAAACAGTATATCAGGGGACGTCAAATACTTCTGAATTTGGCGAAAAGTTGTTGAACACTTGTCAGTCCAATTAAATTGTTTCGCGTTTCGTAATACCTTAAAGAAAGGTGCACATTTGTCCGAGGATCGAGAAATGAATCTATTCAGCGCTGCCAATCTCCGTGTCAAGATCTGGACTTCCTTGATATTTCGAGGTGGAGTCATGGTGATTAAAGAATTTATCTGATCTGGGTCAGCCTCGATGCCTTTTTCACTTATTATATATCCAAGGAACTTGCCCGATCGTACCCCAAAATCACACTTTTCCGGGTTCAGTTTCAAATTGACCTTACTCAAATTATTAAAATTCTCCTCCATGTCAGCAAAATGATCTTCGTCCCGCAAACTCTTGACAAGCATATCATCGATATTCGCTTCGACATTCCGACCAATTTATCCCTCAAAGGTTTTTTTGACCAAGCGTTGATAAGTTTCCCCTTGCATTTTTAGGCCAAATGGCATGACCTTGTAACAATATAACCCTCTCCCGGTAATAAAAGACGTGCTCTCTTCATCTTGTGCATCCAACCAGATTTTATTATACCCTGAATACGCGTCCATGAAATACAACAATCGATTGCCCGAATTCGAATCCACTAACTGATCAATGCGGGGCACCGGAAATGAATCCTTAAGACAAGCTCTGTTTAAGTCTGTGAAGTCTACGCACATTCTCCACTTGCCATTCTTTTTCCTGACTAAGACTGGATTCGAGGCCCATACGGGATAATGCGACTCGCGAATGTGGCCTATGCTCAATAGCCTTTGTACTTCCAACAGAATAGCTGCAGCCTTCTCCTGAGAAACTGGTCTCCTTTTCTGGACAATGGGTCGAACATCAAGTCGTACCCCAAGTTTATGACATATTATCTCTGATGGTACTCCAGTAACATCCTATGCACACCAAGCAAACATATCGAGTTTGTTAGACAAAAACGCAATTAATCTTTCTCAGAACTCAAAAGAAAGTTTTACTCTGATCTTCAAAAATTTGCCCTCTCCAAATTTATGTTCCTTGGAATCCTCTTCTGGGACCAGAAATCCGGGGGTCTCCCTCGGATCATCACATGGAATGATTTCTGAGGAAGGCCCCTTTAATTGCTATGCCTTGTCCGTTATTTCTCCACGAACTCCCTTCGAAGATAAAAACGAGCTGGTAACATTCGCGGGCCATCTTCTGGCTGCTCCTGATTGTCTCGATGTTGTTGCCTACCACATATTTCAGACACTGATGCACCGTCGAAATCACACCATACATTCGGGACAGCCAAGAGCGACCCAAAATCGTATTATACGAAGTTGGTACGTCGACAACAATAAACAATACTTCTACCTCCTTATTGAACGGCCCACGACCTAACTCGACCACACACTGAAATTCTCCCACAACCACTGTTGTGGCCCAGTAAATCCTACTATGGTTCTGTCTGATCGTCGTATAACTGGTGGGTAAGAAATTCTCCTATAAGTGCTCATAAACAAGATGTTCGTTGAACTTCCTGTATCAACAAGTATCTTTTGAACTTGATCACCAACAATACCCGCGACAATCACCACCGCATCTTCGTGCGGGCCCGCGACATTTTGCATGTCGTTATCATCAAAACATATGATGGGGGAGGGTAATCGGTGCATTTGTGTCGATACTCCTGCTTCAATCTGGGTAGTCATATTAACCATATGCTTTTTCCGCAAACTATTAGAATTTCTTGCGATGGTATCCCATCCAAAGATTTCCAGTGACTCAAAGAAAGCACAGAGGTCATTTACTTTCCCCATCGGAATAATTTCCTCCACCATATTTACGTTGTTCCTTCCCTCCTTGGGATCCAGATACTCTTGCTCAATATCAAAAACGTCAATTTCCTCGGAAATCACCATACCTGTGTCACCGATTTTTGGAACAGCCTTTACCGCCGCATTTTTCTGAGAATGCTTCTTCACAAACTCTAGCAACATTCCATTTTCAATCAAAGCTTGCACTTCTTTTTTCAAAGCAATGCAGTCCTTCGTATCGTGCCCGATATCCTCGTGATACTTACAATACTTGCTAACACTTCTACTTTCCCTCGGAGTTTGAATAGGAAAAGGCTTCCTGAACAGCACTGTTGATCTTGCCTTATCAAATATCGTGGTGACATTTTTTGTTAACTCCGCGAAGTAGTCCGGTCGAACACACTTGTTCGAAATTGGTCTAACCCCTTGATTGTAATTTTGTTGGTTGCCATAATATTGTGGGTTTGTTTTCTGCCTCAATGGATACTGACCCGTACGTTTGGCTTGAACATTAGCACGAGGCCCTTGGTTACTAGGCTCAGATCTCTGAAACTGGTTCTAATCCAATTGATCACTAGATCCTTTCTCAGATGCCTGAGTCTCCTCCACCGAAATTCTCTTCTCAACCTGATCCAGCAATGCTCCGAAGGTCATGGCCTGACTCTCCGCCACCATGTCCTTTAATAGTCCGGGGAGTATGCCTATCCTAAAAGCTGCAAATGCTCCATATCAGTTTTCGTTTTGACGAATCGATTGGTATAATTCTTCAGGCTTTCCCCAACTTTCTGTTTGCAATAGATTATCGTATCTCTGTTGGCTCTGAACTTTTTGCTCCCCACAAAGTGTTGTCTGAAGATATTCCAGAACATGTCGAAATTCTTTATCGAGCCCTACGGAAGTTTATTATACCACTTGGAAGCTACCCCCTTGAAGGTCTGAGAAAACGCTCTACACAACAATTTATCATCGTCAACAAAATTAATCATGAAGTTTTTGAATTGCTCGATGTGGTTATCAGGGTCTTGTGTCCCATCGAACTTTTCTAACTTCGAGATATCGAAATGCTTTGGGAGATTGCCCACCAATATTTCTGGGGACAAAGGAGAAGCCCTCCAATTATGACTCGTCCGATAAACATTAGATCTCAAGTTTTCATCGCTCAGAAAATACAATCCATCCTCAGATGGTAGAGTATATTGATGCTGCCACTCCGAATTTCGCGGGCCCACATTTTGGTTTCCAGCGGGAAACTTTGTTTGGCCATAACCTTGCTCATTAACTCGAGTATGATAACTCTTCTCCCTCGAAGATTTCCTCTCCGAGCTTCTTCCCCTCCGATGATCTACGTGTCCTCGACCATGTTTTTTCCTTCTGTGATTTTTCCTAGGAGATGAATCTGACGTGTTGTAACGGGAATAATCGCTCGAGCCAGGTAACTCCAGAAGTCTTTTTTCTTTCCTCCTCGAAGACCGTCGTTTATATCCCCTATATCTATCATCCCTGGCTTTAGGACGAAAATCGGCTTCGCGCTCCTCTTTTCCATTGTCTGGCTCCCTTCTCACCTCCGAGCGAAGATTCGCCTGAACAGTTCCCTTTTCCGCCTTCAATCTCTCGATCTCCAACAACAATTCGTTCCTTCAAGCCAACAAGTCTGAGTCATCAAAAGCGTCTCCAACGCGCTGGCGCCCATGAGCCTCGTATTCCATGTCATTTCGATAGTCGTCACCCACCAGATTCTCCTCGCAATTGTTAACAAAATCGTCCCCTTGCTCTTCCATAATTTCCCTCGGATTAGGAATTATTTCCAAGAAGCGATTGTCTTCAGAACAATCTTCGTTTCCCACATACGGCGCCACTGAAGAGTTTTAGGAATGCTCAGGGGTGATTTTGTGTTACGAAGATCTCTTAGTGCCAAAATAGACTTAAGAACGTAGCTAAGGAATCTTTTTAGAGAGAGAAAGTAAGTACCAGCCTAAGTAGAGAGAGAAAGTAGTATTATATTCATCTCGGGGTCTATGAAGCGTATGTGGTCCTTTAATAGTACAATTACGGGTCCCACACGCTTTAATTCTCGTTTATTGCATTTTTGGTCCATATATCTGTTCACCTTCTCATAATAGTTATCTCTTCTTTAGTTTATACAATTCTCTCCTAATATAATTTC
The DNA here is from genome assembly GCA_036936605.1 of Limnanthes douglasii subsp. nivea. Classification (NCBI taxonomy): domain Eukaryota; kingdom Viridiplantae; phylum Streptophyta; class Magnoliopsida; order Brassicales; family Limnanthaceae; genus Limnanthes; species Limnanthes douglasii. Next base: position 9,715,746 of record JAUPFV010000003.1, on the reverse strand, counting down.
TTCTTTACAATTCTCTCCTAACAAACTTCTTATTTACAATTCTCTCCTAACAAACTTCTTCTTCACAATTCTCTCCTAACAAACTTCTTCTTTGCAATTTTACCATGTCTTTTATTCTTCCTCATCAGACTCTATAATATAAATATAAAAACGATTTATTATAACATTGACTTTTTTAAAAGTGTAAATTAATTGTCGATTGGTCAAATGTTGACTCTCGTTTGTGAAGTGATGAAGATTTTTTTGTATAGTTTTATCTAAACTTAATAATATGATCAGTGATAGGGGAATCGACAAATATTATTTTATTGTTGCTAGTTTGTGTTCCATATTTCTTTGGTTTTTTATACGACTACATTATTTTAAAAACCCATAAACTTGTGCTGATATTATGTTTTTTCCATCAACCTCTTTGCGTTTGCAATAATATTTTTGTTTATATGTCGTTTGCATAACATGTGGAATGCATTATGAATATTCTTAGCTCACATAAATGCCATCTCTCGATTGTTCAAAGTAACACTTGGTAATGTAAACATATTATTCTTCATGGCCAAGTGTACACAACTCAAGAACCACACGCAATTCTTTAACTTCTCATAACTCATAAAAACGATAAAAAATATAAATTGTCAGATTTGTTGAAGTTATACCACAAACTTTGGACAATAGAATGTGTACTTCATTGTCTTGTAAGAATTGTCCATGATAATTTTATGTGGATATGTGCGCAACAACTCATTACTTGTAGTATGTGCAAAAAACAATCGGTGATAACTAATGATCTCTCGATTTTCTGAAGTTAAACTAAGTAATTCTTCTTCTTTATTTTCAATAACAAGATTGCACGTGGGTGTTGTGTATGTTGGATATATTGTTCAGTTTATAGTTCTACAAACCTATGTATTCCTACAATGAGCAACCAATAATGATAATCTACTGACCAACTCATTTAGTTTAGAGGTTTGTGAATGACCTTCGAAGTGGGTGGTCGGTGGGTAATTGTGTTACGTAAATAGTTTTAAAATAAAATAGAAAATCAAATTTATTTATTACAAACGGTATTCTGTTTACTTCATTTACACTAATCGTTCTTTTATAAATCACCATATTTCTCGCATTTGTAAAATAATCTAGGATATTTATTACATTGACCATTACAACCAAATCTAATGATTATGATATATTCTAAATCGCGCCTTACGCATTGAACTCATTTAGTCAAATCATATTTAGTGTAATATTCGTGTATGAAAAACTAATATGTATAGTTGATATTGAGACATTTGTGTATTTGAATTCTTACAAATTCCAATCATTTTATGAAATGGAGTACGTAAATAGTTTTAAAATAATAAAAAAAATTAAAACACAACAAATATAAAAAAAACATCATAAAAACACAAATATTTTCAAAGCATGATACAAAATAATTATACAAATTAAGGACACATGCCAAAATATAATAAAAACATTAAAAGCTAAAAAACATGCAAATTTAATTGATTTTTTAAATCAAATTTTATATCCTTCAATTCTGAAGTTTACACCATAAAATTAAAAAACAAATTATAACTTTCATTTGATTTGTATGAGTAAATAAATAAATGTTGCCAAAATTGACTACAATATAATTTTAATTTTATTACATTTATTGTTCTTGTAATTGTTATTGATAATGGTATAATTGATCTGACTCGAATTAATTAGTTCATAAATCTTACGTACATACTTAACTTAAGTTAAGTCAAAGATAAAAAAAAATGATATATTTGAGTGGCTAGAGAAATATATGTCACAAATTAATGCACTTTTTAATCTCAATTACAAGAAGCAGACAGACAGATAGTTTCCACCGGGTTCCCACGGAGTTCCCACACAGTTCCCTCATAGTTCCCACAGTTCCCACAGAGTTCCCGCAAAGTTCCACAGTTCCCACAAAAATCCCAAAAAAAAAACAGACAGCTCCAAATCAATTCCCAATTATTATATGGCGTTAGTGGAGTAATGGAAGTTATATTAAGAAGTTTGAAAGTCTCAAATTACTAAGTGATGTTAGTGGATAGTGAGAATCATATTTTCTATAAATAATGAACTCTTTTGTTTCATTTCTTCAAGTAATAAAATCAACTCTTGTGTGTTCTTATTGTTTTAGTTCTCGTGTCTGTTCAAATTTGTTACATGGTATCAGAGCAAGGTATCTGGATATCAAGTGTTTGATTTTATTATCTATAGAAATCTTGTCAAGTGTTATTACTTATAAATCAGTATGAATGGAAGTAATTCAGTTTCTCATATGTCTACAGAGAAGCTTGTTGGAACCAATTACCAATATTGACGGTTGTGTATGGAGGCCTTCCTTCAAGGACAATATTTATGGGATCTTGTTTCCGGTACCGAGATACTTCCTAGTGATACTCCGGAAAATACTAAGTAAAAGAGGAAATGGAAAGTAAGATGCAGAAAAGCTTTATTCGTGTTGAGAACTTCGATCAGTAAGGAATTTTTTTATCATGTTTGTGCATTGGATTCTCCAAAGGATATCTAGGATACTCTTGACAGATTATTTACCCAGAAAAATACTATGCTGCTTCAATACCTTGAAAATGAGCTTGTTTCGTTAACCCAAGGTAATATGTCAAGATCTGATTAATTTCTTAAGGTTAATAATGCATGTTCGAAAATTTCAGGTTTGGATAGTGATGAACCTATCAGTGATGCAAGACTAAGACGTTATTTAATTCATGGATTACGATCTTACTTTATACCATTTATATCATCAATACAAGGATGGGTTAATCAGCCATCAATTGTTGAGTTAGAGAACCTACTCTCTAATCAGGAAGCATTGGTTAAACAAATGTTCGGTAAGTATTCAGTTGATGTTGAAGACACATTGTTTAGTAAAGACAGGTCAAGATGGAAAAACACACAAAGTCACTTTCAAAATAGTGGTAAGCAGAAAATGATTGAGGGGGAGTCAGCAAACAAATTTAAACGGACATGTTTTAAATTCGGAAGGACTGGACACATGAAGTCGGATTGTCGTGCAAAGTTTATTTGCAAGAAGTGTGGAAAACCACGCCACATTATACCAAACTGTTATTCAAAAAACGTTAAATCAGATGCAAATATTGCATATGATGCTGAAGATAGCAACGAGCTACAGTGGGAAAATTGTTTCTCAATTGAAGTTATTAATCAACCAGACTACGTGGCTTCTACTACACATAAATCTAAAAAGAAATCAGAGGTTAATACTAGTTGTATTGACTACAAGAACGAGTGGATCGTTGATTCGGGTTGCTCACATCATGCTACCGGTAATGCTTCTATACTCTCTGATATTCGTCCTCATTTGAGAAAACAACTAATTGTGACAGCAGTCAACTCATTACATCCAGTAGTGAAAGAAAGTGATTTGAGTGTGAAGGCTGCAAATTCAGATGATGAAAGTCTTACACTTGAAAACGTATATCAAGTACTGGGTTTAAAGAAGAATCTTGCTTCTGTTTCTCAAATCACTAATTCCAGTAAGTATTTTTATTCGGACCAAACGATGTTCAAATTCTTGATGATTATAAAAATGTTGATGCTAATGTCTTATTCACCAGAAGAAAGGCAATCTCTTTATATGTTTTATCTGCAAATGAGGAATATATAGAAAAGGAAAGCCAAAATACAACAACTTCACTTTGGCATGCTCGACTCGGACATGTTGGTAATCAATTGTTGCAGCAAATATCAACAAATAGATTACTTGGAAGAGTTCATTTATTCAAATCAAAAAATCAGGATGTCATTTGTGCTGACTGTCAATATGGTAAGTCACATTGAATCCATTTTCATAAATACTTGAACCGTGCATCATCGATGTTTGAGCTTGTACATTCTGATATAATGGGTTCTACAAAAACAACAAGCTTTAATGGTTTCCGCTATATGATGGTTATTGTTGATGATTTCTCTCCCTATAGTTGGGTGTATCTCTTGAAAACAAAGGCGAAGCTTGCTTTCACACACTTTTTTTAATTCATAGAGAAACAATTCATGTCTGTTTTGAAGTGTTTGCGAACTGATAATGAAGGTGAATTCCAGCCACACGAATTTTCGGAATTCTACCGCAAACATGGTATTCATCGACAACTAACATGCCCGGATACCCCACAATAGAATGGAGTCATCGAGTGTAAGTTAGCACATCTTACAATAATGACTTTATCTTAGATGCACGATAAGAACCTTCTTAGAGAGCTGTGGGCAACAACTATGCAGTGTGCCTGTCATGTGATAATCTGATTGCCTCCATGGCCAGGTACATCAAAATTTCTGTTTGAGTTGCTATATACTATCAAACCTAATGTGAGTTACTTTAGAGTCTTTGGGTCTCTTTGCTATGTTCAACCTAAGTAAAATCGAATTAATCTTGATCCGAAAGTAAGAAAGTTTGTGTTTGTTGGTTATAACGTGAAAAAAAGATGAAGACATATGGATCCTATCACTAAGAAGATTGTGACTTCTCGTGATGTTGTTTTTGACGAGGTTTCTAATTTTTACCCAACTGCTGATCCAGAAGAAACCTCTGTATTTATGCCATTTGTTGAATGAGCCGATCTCTGCTCAAGAAGATGTTAATGAGAGGCTAGGTTCAAAATATTTTGGTTGTAATAATTCACCACAAGGAGAAATTTCACTCCGAAGAACAACAAGACCTAGGAAGCTACTTATTTATTTAAAGGATTATGAAATTCAAGCAAACCAATGTACTATCACTTCTTATTTTATGTTAGAAGACATGCTGGAAAATAAGCCTTCATCCTATATTGAAGCTCAAGGGAAGTCAGAATGGGAGAATGCAATGAAATATGAAATTGCAGCCTTGAACATAAATTTTACTTGGGTTCTTGTACCGAAACCGAAAGGTGTTGAACTTGTTACATGTAAATGTGTTTAAAAATTAAAAAAGACAGCAGATGGAAGCGTTTCTAGACACAAAGCTTGTCTAGTTGCTCGTGCTTTCTCTCAACAACACGATTTTGATTATGAAGAAACTTTCATCCCAATTGTAAAGATGGTAACAATTCGTACCATTATTTCTTTGGCAGCAAATAAAGGTTGGACTCTTTGGCAATTCGATGTAAAGAATGATTTCCTCTATTGTGAACTGGATCGGGATATATATAGAACAACCACTTGGTTTTATTTCAAAAGAATTTCCAGAATATGTCTGCAAACTTAAGAAGGCACTCTACGGTCTCAAACAAGCACCTCGTGCGTGGTATGTAAGATTGCATAATACTTTTTATTTTACGCTTATCATCCACATAAACCATATTCAAGCCTTTTTGTGAAAATGATGGAAATTTAAATACTATGATCCTTTTGTACGTTGATGATATGATTATTACTAATAATAATTCAACTGAAATCAAACCCTATGAGTAGTGAGAGTTATATTAAGAAGTCTGAAAGTCTCAAATTACTAAGTGATGTTGGTGGATAGTGAAAATCATATTTTCAATAAGTATTGAACTCTTTTGTTTCATTTCTTCATGTAATAAAATCAACTCTTGTGTGTTCTTATTGTTTCAGTTCCTGTGATTGTTCAAATTTGTTACAATATCCTCTAATATCCCGATATATCTAGGAGATATTTAGGTTGTAACAATCGATATAAAGGTTCAACAAACACTGAATCTACACATAAATCGATCTCCGTTTTAGCTAGAACAACCTAGAACAAAGATGTTGAACATTGTTGAAAATATGGATTTGTTAGTCGGTGAGGAGATCGAAGCCACGTCGGGAGATAACTACAATGTACATATACTTACAGTCCCTACTAGAGAGGTAATGTCCAAAGACTAAATTTATAATGCAATTCGGTATATTATACAGATATAATGATGAATATATATATATATATATATATATGATGTTAAGTCTAAGATATTATTCGTGGTTAAGAACTAGAATAGAGAGATATGTATTTTATCGGCCATTGGCAAAGTCTCTGATGTTAGTCTTGGCAGTCTGATGGTTCATTAAGATGTAAGGTATGAATTTAAAAGTTTATAACATGTGTTCAAACTAATTTCCAGTTTAAACTTTTTATTAAGTGTTTCTTTTAGGCGAAGTTTGTGCTAATCATTTGACGGAACATAATTATTATATTTTTCAGGATAGTTTCGACATAGTGACCTTAGCAGGATCTTCCTCATTAACCAAAACAGGTCATACGTCAAATGGTGAATTAACTGTTTCATTGGCAGAAAACGATGACCATATAATAGGTGGTAGTGTTGTCGATTTATTAACAGCAGCTAGCCCAATTCAGGTCAGTAGTATGCGCCTTCAATATCTTTTATTAGTTTTGGCTTAAAACATATATAATTAGTTTTGGTTCTTTATTTTGTTATCTAACTCGTGTTAGGAAGCTTTATACCACACAACGCTAATATTCCATCTGTTGTTCCATCGGTGAATGTTGCAAGTCCAAACCCCCTACATCACTCGCTACACCCGAGGCCGAGACTTCTTTAAGCTTTACAGCTAAACGTTTGTTTGAACCTTTGTCTCTACCTCAAGTTGTTAGACAAAACCATAAGAATAACATAATGAATGGCCATTAGAAATTGCCAATTCAGTTTCAAATGGTAACAGCTCGAACCATATTAAGCCATCGTCACCTGAAATTAATCTAAACGTTCCATCTGCCATTTCGTCGGTGAATATTGATCTGTCATTTCATTAGATGGTTCGTTTCAGATTTTATCAGCTATAAACTTTTGAGTTTCTTCATTTTTTTGCTTTCTTTTTTAGAAATAAAATTTTAGAATTATTCATCGGTGTTTTTTAGTAGAACATCTTTTTTTTTTCGTTCTGGTCGAAGAATAAAATATTATGCAGTTAGAGTTCAATTAACAAGAGTAACTTTTTTTGTAATAATTCATGGATTAAGTTTTTGTTAGTCTTGTTTATGTTAAGAGTAAACTTGGTCATGTATCCCACATCACTTAGACTAAAAATAATATACAATATAAGTGAATGAAATATCTCAACTAATGTGAGGCCTTTTGGGAGTGAACCAAAAAACCAAAACTGTGTGGGTCTGCAAACCCAAAGTGTAAGGACCGAAAAATACTATACAATATATAAGAGAATAAATATACGATATATATAAGATCATTTTGGGAGTAAACCAAACATCAAAACCTTAAACAATTCGCCTCAATCCCTAATGCAACTTTCTAGACATATGCATAAACATGACATTTTTTTACCAAGTCTTGGTATATTTTTACCTTAAAGAAGAAGGCGTAACCGATAATAATGACACAACCTAAATACGACGAAACAAGCATCACCTAGCACACCTATAATTAAATAAAAAACCAGAAATGAAGAACATAACAAGGCAAAAAACTGTGATGGATGAAATCGAATAAACTAAATACTAAACACGGCTCTATTGGTTTCTATTTCCAAACCTACAACATATAACATCATCAACACCATGCTTCTCGTTAGTTTTTTTTTTAAATCATGTAGTTGTCTAAACAGTTCGTAACTACACCTCCGTGAACCAAAAGATTTCACTGATGTCAGAATTTAAGTCGGTTAACGCTAACGGTGTTCACCGGCGTCGACGACGAATATTTCAACCGGTTAATAAGACTGTTTGGTTGAAAAATAGATTTAAAAATCTTATTATAGGATTTCGTGTAATCAAATTTGCAAGAGTTTTAGAATAAAAAATTCTAGTTTTGAAGCTAAAAAAAATTCAACCTAAATAAGTCTATTTATATCTTCTAGAGCTTTTTATCCATTATTTAGGTTCCTATTATTAATACTAGTTTGGTATTACAAGGTAGGATCAATTTTGTAACTTAAATTAGTAAGTGTATGTGATAAAGAGGCTTAAATCGGTGCTTCGTCCCTCGACTATCACGTTTTGTGTCATTTAGTCCCTCGACAAAAAAATCACGGTTGAGGGTCCCTCGTCTATAAAAAATCTATAAATTCAGTCCCCGCGCGTGGTTTTTGATGTAATGCTACCATGTGTCACTATAGTTAAATGGTTTGCGTTCAACAGATAGTCCTTCGACTTTTAATTCCACTTTTACCCTTCGAATTTAATATTTTTTAAATATTTATTTTTATTTTTATTTTTTAGTTTTTCTCAAAACAGAGTATAGCAAAATGCTATACTCTGTTTTTTTTCCGACACAGTTGCTCCAGAAGTTTCACCTCCACCATTGTGAATTGTCGCTCGTCTACAACTACAGAACCCATGGTGCCTCCCTACAACGTCTTGATCACTGGTAAAGACAAACTAGTTAGACATGAAATCCACCCGCAACTTGTAGGTGCTGGAGCTTACATGAAGTCGATGTTATCTTCTATACCTATTGCTACTTCGTAGGAAACTAGAAAAATGTTACTTGTAAAAAAAACAAAATAATCTTGTTTCTTGTTAACGAAAAAGTAAGAGTGAATGATATTTTTTTAGCCATAATTGATTTTTTTCTCTTAACTTGAGATTTGATTAAGTACAAAAATAGATTCAAAGATTATAAACGCTTAAGCCATGTGCATATGATATTATCACATTTGCATTTCTGTATCCACCAAAATCATTCAGGGGTTCAATCTAGTTACTGTTCAAAGATAATCCCAAGTCTGTAATCATACTAACATCTTGTAAAAAGAAAGACATTTTCTGCTATGAAAAATAGCTCACACGTTACAATTACTTAGACACAATATAAGCAGGCATGGTATTTACTGTCCACACCTCAAAATATTTTTATCATTAGTAACCCAACTCCGGCACCAAAGTTCAGCCTCATTTAACCCGAAAAGATCCAAGTAGAACACTTGTTCATTCTTCTTCTTCTTCGACTTCCTGAGTTTGTAAGATCTACACATCCCTTGATCTTCAAAGTTGACAGATTGAAGTAAAGATCTCACTAGATGAAATGATTGCGATGATTATATACACAGCGCACCAAATTCCAGCAAACAAAAATGCTTTCAATGATTCAAAGTAACCATGAGTTCATGAGATCTACACATCCTTTATTCTTCAAAGCTGACAGATTGAAGTAAAGACCCTAACACACGAAATGATTGCTACGATTATATACGCGGTGCACCAAATTCCGGTAGACAAAAATGCCTTCAATGATTCAAAGTAACCCATAAAACACCAGGAATCAAGAACATTAGGAAGCCTGTAAACAAAGGAACCATCAAGAACCCTTTTTTCTCTTTTGCGATTGATCGATTCCAAAACTATTTTTTTTTTGCTATACTCTGTTTGTCTTTACCAGTGATCAAGACGTTGTAGGGAGGCACCATGGGTTATGTAGTGGTAGACGAGCGAGAATTCACAGTGGTGGAGGTGAAACTTCTGGAGCAACTGTGTCGGAAAAAAAACAGAGTATAGCAAATTTTGCTATACTCTGTTTCAGAAAAAATAAAAATAAAAATAAATATTTAAAAAATATTAAATTTGAAGGGTAAAAATGGAATTAAAAGTCGAAGGACTATCTTTTGAACGCAAACCATTTAAATATAGTGACACGTGGCAGCATTACAGCAAAAACCACGCGCAGAGACTGAATTTATAAATTTTTGATAGACGAGGGATCCTAAAGCGTAATTTGTCTTTTTGAAAATCTAAATAACACAAAACGTGACAAAACGTGATAGTCGAGGGCGAAGCACCAAACCGGAGAAAGATGAGAAAGGTTTATCGATAATTAAAGGAAAAGGGGTTGGAACTTGGAAGTGTTGGCGGCGATCTTGGTAAACATGACGCTAGTTTAGGGGATTGTTTACACTTGTCCCAAACGTTTGTAATTTTGTATATGTCAATGCCTGCTCTATTTAAATGTCACTTCCTCCACAGTCAATACTTTCCTTCTTCTTTCTTTCTCTCTAACCTTCTTTACAAATCCTCGCCTTTCCTCTGTCGCACCAGACTCGTCCCGACTCGTAATTGCATTCATCTCGCTACCGAAATGCGTCGCTCCTCCAACTACCAAGGCGGACGCCGCGGTGGCGGCGGACCAGGTACAGGTCGAGGCGGCGGAGGCCGCCGTGGAGGACGTGGTGGTGGTGGAGGTCGCGGAGAGCAGCGGTGGTGGGATCCTGTGTGGAGAGCTGAGCGCCTCCGGCAACAAGCAGCTGAGGTATGAAAGAGCTTTCAATTTGAATGGTATCCTTCGGTTTATTAGCTCCATTAGTGCTGTAACAGCTTACGAAATTGAAATGGAAAGTTGAAATCATAGGCGTCTAGCGATTTTTCTAGAATTGAGAACGCATCAGCGAGATGATTGAGTTGTCTGATTTCTTCGGTTATTGATAGTTATGTTTTAAGAGTGTGCATTTGATGATAACAGAAGGAAGTTTTTGACGCGAATGAATGGTGGCCTAAGATGGAGCAGTTGAGCAAAGGGACTGAGCAAGAGATGATCATAAAGCGTAATTTTAGCCGAGATGACCAGCAAGCACTCTCGGATATAGCCTATCAACTTGGCCTTTACTTGTCAGTGAACTTACCTTCTCTGCAAATTTATGTATTTAATTTTATATCGAGATGCTTATGAGTTTTGCATATAACTGCTCTTGAAGATTGTATACTACGTGTGTATTATTTCCGTGAAGAAGCTACTCTTAACATTGTTTCTTGACTTTGTAATTATTGCAAGAAAGCCATGCATATAATAAAGGGAGGGTTCTTGTAGCTAGCAAAACTCCACTGCCTGATTATCGAGCGGATCTTGATGACCGTCATGGATCAACACAGCAAGAGGTATGATAGATGCAAAGTTTGTACAGGATCTATGCCATTGTTCGCATAAATATGTTTATCCGATTTGTTTATTTGCTCTTCGTGTAGATTCACATGTCCACCGAAACCGAAAAAATAGTTGGAAGTCTTTTGAAAAGCACCCATGGGTTGGAATCGAATAATGATTGTGGTGCAACGTCTAGTCAAGCAAACAGACCATCATCAATTGGCATGGAAATTGGAGATGTTGTGCCCAAGTCCGAAACCGATACCGTCAAGGAGAAACTCAGTGTTGATCTTAAGAAACAGCAGGAAAGATTGAAGGTATATACATCTGCACTTGTGGTTGTGATTTTTACTTCTATATTTCTAGTGGTATTAGCATGATTAAAATGTCACTGTATCCTTAATTCATACACGCAGGCAACCGATGGTGCAAAAATAATGTTCTCTTTCAGAAAGAAGCTTCCTGCATTCAAAATGAAAGTTGAATTTCTGAAAGCAGTTGCAGAAAATCAGGTGCTACTCTACTTGTATACATTTGACACCAATGTTAGCACCCTAGAAGACTAGGTTGCCAAAGGAATTTATTCCTTTTGGACTATCATTAGTTATTAGTTAGTGACTGATGTAAATTATACCCTTGGTTTTGTTCTACCACCCTCCATCGATCATTCTCTCTCTTTTTCGTTTGTCGTTTCTTCTTTAATTTTTATTATATTCATATTGATATTACTGCCCCAGTGATAAGATAATGATGAGGCTTCTTTTCATTTTTCCTGCCAATTACAAAATCCTCGTTTCTGTGTTAGTGCTTGAATTGGCAGTCTTGGATACATGGATCTCAGGTTTTGTCATGGCCTAACTGGAGTACTAGAAAGAATTTTGATTAGTTCAGTGATAGACAATAGTTTAATTTCCCAGCTCGCAAATGATTTGGTTTTTGTATTGGATGTTTCATATTCAGACCTGGATTTTCCAAGGAGTAGCTTGAATTTATCTTTCAAGCTGTTTTATGTTCAGTCTTATAACCTGGTTGATTGTGCATTTAACTGTTCAATTCATCACCAGGTATTGGTAGTTTCAGGAGAAACAGGTTGTGGTAAAACTACACAGCTTCCTCAGTTTATTTTAGAACAGGAGATATCGTGTCTCAGAGGTGCCGAATGTAACATAATCTGCACTCAACCCCGTCGTATATCTGCCATGTCTGTTGCAGCTCGAATCTCCTCAGAAAGAGGAGAAGGGCTTGGGGAAACTGTTGGGTATCAGATACGCCTTGAAGCAAAGCGCTCTGATCAGACACGTTTGTTATTCTGCACTACTGGAGTATTGCTACGGCAGCTGGTATTACATTACTTGCACAACACACTTATTACTTATTTCTTATGTATATATATTTTGTGCGGGCATGAAAAAATCCCGTGAATCTGACTTAACAAAGCTTTTGCTTTTGTATATTGTATAGATTGCGACTTGTTTTTTAATCTTGATTTTCAATTCTGATGCTAAATTGCAGGTTGAAGATCCAAATTTAAGTGGCGTAAGCCACTTGCTTGTTGATGAAATCCATGAAAGGGGCATGAATGAGGATTTTCTATTAATTATTTTACGCGATCTCCTACCTCGACGTCCGGATTTACGTCTTATTTTAATGAGTGCTACCATTAATGCCGACTTGTTCTCCAAGTACTTTGGAAATACACCAACTATGCACATACCGGTATTACTAACTGTTGCCACGAATTTTCTTTATTCGTCGTGACAATCATTCCTTGTAGTTGACCTTGCTTTGTTCCTTTGGTGCCAGGGATTGACTTTTCCCGTGAATGAGTTATTTCTTGAAGATATACTGGAGAAAACTTGTTACAATATTAAATCAGAGCTTGACAACTGTCGTAGCCGTTCAAGCAGGAGAGAGCCATATTCTAAGAAAGATGATTTGACTGCTTTGTTTGAGGTATGTTAGACATTCAAAATATGATGCCCTTATTAGTCTATTAAAATGAAATGCAAAATACCATGAAATATTTATATAGAGAACGTCATTTGATTTATGTAGGGTGTTGAATCACACTGTTTAACCATGTTGTTTATGTATAAGCATATAACATATTGTTCACAACGGATGAGAATGGGAGTATCATTGTTTTAGAATCATGAGTATTTCAAACTTGTTTCCACATCAGTCCTGAGGTTGGTAGGAACATGCTGATTGGTTTCCATACTTTGCATCAGTTTTATTGCTTAAGAAATAGAAATTCCACTGTGCGCATTAAGCTACAATATGGTATCCCAACACTCAAACGGGACTTGTGATTTAATCTATTGTACTCTTCTGATTGTGGTTGTATGTTATGGAGACTATACGTCCTCCTTTCTCCTCTGGTTATCAATAGAGATATTTTGCTTGATTTTTTGGCTCGTTATAGAATGTTGGTAATCTTAATTTGAACATAGTTTATACATATTATCCTTTTTTGTTGGTTTAGGAGCTTGATATCAAATCACACTATGGAAATTATAGTGCATCTACAAAAGCTTCTCTTGAAGCTTGGTCAGGTTTGCAGATTGATTTCAGTCTGGTATGTAGTTTATGATGATTGTCATTCTCATACTGGTCAATTAATCTTAAATTTGCTGCCTCCACATCACGGTGCCTTTACATTTACAGCATTATTTTTCAGGTGGAGGCAACTATAGAGCACATTTGTCGCCATGAAGGTGCTGGAGCGATTCTAGTGTTCCTCACTGGCTGGGATGATATTGCTAAGTTGCTTGCAAATATTAAAGCAAACAACTTTCTTGGAGATCCTAGCAAGTTTCTAGTTCTTCCTCTTCATGGTTCAATGCCTACAATCAATCAACGTGAAATTTTTGACCGTCCACCTAATAACAAGAGGTAAGTGCTGATTCTTCTTTTTTTAATGGCTATTTGTTCTTCTTAACTTCTGATTCTTCTGCTGCAGTAACAAAATATAGTGATCTATCGATTGTCAGTATATTTAGTGTATGCAATATGAAAATCTTCAGATGCTCAAAGCTGAGTTTCCTATCACCAAAGTGACGATTTCCTCTAATAATTCTACTAAGAAATAGTCTGCCATCTTCTTTATTTGTTGAAATTATCCAAATTTAAGTTACCTATGTAATAGACCTTTCAATTAAAATTGTTTAATTGGTAGTCTGTTTACTACATTTCTGATTGGTTTCCCTATTATGAGATTTGCTGTTTGTTACGTTTTAGCGAGATACAACAAAAATGACACATCCATATACATTTACCGGCCCATCCGTATACATTTACCGCTGGAAGTCACTATCTTTTGGCCAGGGACATACTTGGCTAATGGATTTTGTCCGTTAAAGTGTCAAGTATCACGGATGAAGCAGGATCTGGAGTTGATTTTAAATCTGGTTTTGTTTCCTTAGGAAAATTGTTTTGGCAACAAATATTGCAGAGAGTAGTATTACGATTGATGATGTGGTGTATGTTATTGACTGTGGAAAAGCAAAAGAAACCAGTTATGATGCTTTAAACAAGTTGGCTTGTCTTTTACCATCATGGATTTCCAAGGCTTCAGCACATCAGGTATCTTACTTAGAACCAATGACATGACCCGAACTTAAAAACAGGTATTGTTGTTAGGGATGGCAACAGTACCTGTTGACTTAAAAAAGGTTTCTAACAGACTTTTTAATGTAACTTTAGAGACGAGGTCGTGCTGGCCGCGTGCAACCTGGAGTTTGTTATAGGTTGTATCCCAAAGTTATTCATGATGCAATGATTCAGTATCAATTACCTGAAATTCTTCGAACGCCTTTGCAAGAATTGTGCCTTCATATAAAAAGCCTTCAGCTGGGAGGTATTGGATCATTTTTGTCCAAGGCACTTCAGCCGCCAGATTCTCTTGCTGTTCAAAATGCAATTGAACTTCTCAAAGTAATAGGCGCTTTAGATGACACGGAGGAGCTTACTCCACTCGGTAGGCTGTAATTTACAAATATTGTCTCTTTATGTATTAGATTTGTGGATATGCTGTACAATGAGTAGGTACATTACAGGTCGGCATCTTTGCACTCTACCTCTGGACCCCAACATTGGAAAAATGCTTCTAATGGGGGCTATCTTTCAATGCCTCAATCCCGCATTAACAATTGCAGCAGCTCTTGCACATCGTGACCCATTTGTCCTTCCAATGAATAGGAAAGGAGAAGCCGAGGAAGCAAAAAGATCATTTGCCGGTGATTCGTGCAGGTTAAACTATAATACCATCACACTTCTGGTTTGTCGAGATGTCCAATATTCTGGATGCTAATTTGCTTCGTACAAAACCTGAATTTTTCAAATGCAGTGACCATATAGCTCTTCTTAAAGCATTTGAAGGATACAAAGATGCGAAACGTGATGGAAGGGATAAGGCATATTGTTGGGAGAATTTCTTATCCCCGGTAACCTTACAGATGATGGAGGATATGAGAAACCAGTTTCTGGATTTGCTATCAGGCATAGGTTTTGTAGACAAATCAAGGGGACCTAGTGTAAGCTCCACCACTTATTATATTCAAACTGCAAAGTTTTTCCTTTTATCTGGCATGGATACCTGAGAATACCTCCTGAATCATGATGACTATATTTAAATTAGTATTATTGTTCAACTTAGAGTTGGGTTTGAGCTAGTCAAGGCGTTCGGCTTGTGAGCAAAAATAGGTATTGCGCTCCAGCTGGAGTTTGATTTTATTTGCTAAGCTCAGCTTGAGCTTGGGCCGATGAATTTTCAAGTACTTGGAGTTTGAAACTCAAATTTCTAATTGGAGCTGAATTCGATCCCGACCTCGAGACAAGCTGCGGTTTTTAGACAACTTATTGAGAATTTAATGCTTTATATGAATATACTATCTCGTTATAGCATTGTTCAATCTAAACTCGAGCCGAGTCTGCATGAGCTCAAGCTCGAGCGTGATAGGATTTTCAGTTGCTCGAGAATAGCTTGTCAGTCACGTGGAGATATTTGAGCTCGACTCAATAAGAAGTTCGAGCTTGTGTAGAAGTGTGAGTCATGTGGAGATATTTGAGCTCGACTCGATAAGAAGTTCGAGCTCAAGCTCAAAAGTTATATTATAGAGGCCGAGCCAACATAAAACTATTTGTTTGTTAGCTACCCCGTTAATAGATAGATTTTAATCAATAGATTGGTCATAATCCTTTGGTTAGCATGGCTTGTTTGTAATTTGTATCTAAATTTGCCTATTGTGTTTTTTCTGCGGATCAATATTGCAGGCATACAACCAGTATAGCCATGATCTCGAGATGGTAACAGCGATTCTTTGTGCCGGGCTCTACCCAAATGTTGTGCAGTGCAAAAGAAGAGGAAAGCGTACAGCGTTCTATACGAAAGAGGTCGGAAAAGTCGACATCCATCCTGCATCCGTTAATGCGGGAGTCCATATATTCCCGTTACCATACTTGGTGTATAGTGAAAAGATAAAAACAACAAGTATCTATATTCGAGACTCGACAAACATATCGGATTATGCTTTGCTTATGTTTGGTGGCAATCTAATTCCTACCAAAACTGGGGAAGGAATAGAGATGCTTGCTGGTTACCTCCATTTCTCTGCTTCCAAGACGGTATTAGAGTTAATTCGGGTAATACTCCTGTTCCAATTCTTATATATTTAACGTGTTTTTGGTTAAATCGCAATTTCCATCCTTCCTGTTTCTGTCTTTCATGCTTGTTTTTGTCCAACTCCATCTTTCATGTTTATATTACCTCCTGTTTTCATCCTTCTGGTCACTATTTTCTAGCCTTTTGCCATTAGTCACTAACCGTAAGATAGCTTAACACATTGTAAGTCAATTTCTCAGACAAAAAAACTATAATAAAGTACAATTATTCGGTGGCAGCAACTAGCAAGTTGATACCTAGTATCCACATGCTAAGATATGTTTGCTACTTTCTGTGTAAAATTTAGAAAATTCATTAGTAGCAATGTAGCATTGTCAGTGTCGAAATATTTTTGTTAGTTTTTGTCTAAATTTTTTGACGAATCACAAATAAATGCATCAAAGTATTTTCTGGTTAGATTTCTGATAAACAAATACTAACTGTTGGTAAGAAGCCCTAAAACCTTTTAGTGCAAAACAAGCATGAATCATGGAAGTGAATACATGGTGAAACTTGAAAGGTGGAATTTGCATTTTCGAGCCATCCGTTTTCTTTTTTTTCTTCGTAATGCCATTGTTTTCCATAACAGAAATTACGAGGAGAATTGGACAGGCTTCTAAAGAGGAAGATCGAGGAACCCAACTTTGACATTTCAGTAGAAGGAAAAGGAGCCGTGTCTGCTGTTGTTGAGTTGTTACATAGTCAAAATATTAGGTACTAGATTTTACTTAGCTAGTTCAATTTTTGCCCGGTTTGATGTTTTAGACATGATTATGTATTTACAATATATAAAAGAGCTTTGGATTGCTTATATATATATATAAATATATATATATATATATATATATATATATATATATATATATATATTTATGATTCAATCTAGTAACTACATTATCAAGAGTAAATATTATAGTCTAACTCTGAAAACTATATGTGACAATCTCATATCGAGTGTGATAATATTGTGACCACCAGTTGGACTTTGCGTATGAACACCCCTGGTAACCAAACTCTTGTGGCTTCAAATTGAAATTTTCTCTTTAAACCGTCAAGACTTTAGTGATACATAGCTCACAATAAGTTTTTCTTCGCAAATGTAGGTTGAATGATAACTTCTAAAATTTAGTTGTGTTCATAGATATTAACGTCTTCTCGACTTTTATGTTCTAAGCTGAAGACTCTTATTTTACACAAAAATCTAGGAAGTCTATGCTTAATAACAATTGTAAGTCTCATGTTTTGTGTAATAAAATCATGTCCATTACAAATGGCCAAAAGAATCCCATCCCACTAGCTCTTCCACTGTGGTTGTTAAGGTTTTTTCCGATTATTTCTTTGCATTTTCTGGTAATCAATGCGCCCACGGGTATGACGAACTTACCCGTGTTTCCTTTTTGGTTATCTCGAAAGTCAAATATGCTGAATTTTTATTGCAAGTAAAAAAATTCCGGGATCGGGTGGTTAGAATTTTGACGCTTAAAACCTCATGTAATGTTGTTCGGCGTGACCTTGTGATACGGTCCATCATTTTTTAGGTTCAATGTGCTTTGGTAAAACTTCAAACAAGACTTCGATTGCCCTCGCTCTTCAGAACAGACTAGAGACTCATTGCATGTTGTAATATGTCATATAGATCACATTGAAAATTCGTATTATAGATTTTTATAAACTTTTACACCCATTGCAAGGGCCCGAGGGTCGCCTAAAACCGATCTTAAGAAGATCTTTAACAATGTTCGATGAAATCTCGTTTTCGATGTTCTTTTTTCCATGGATTTCCTATACCATTCCCCTCTCACACAATTTCATGCTTTTTAACAATGTTTGATGAAATCTCGTCCTCGATGTTCTTTTTTCCATGGACTTCCTATACCATTCCCTTCTCACACAATTTCGTAAGAGCATTACAATCGTAGGTGTTAAATATACAAGTTAAATCTTTACACCCAAGAAATATAAACGATCAATGATTATGTCAACTCCTTTAGTTTGATTATGGCTGGCCTCATTGAATATTAGAGAGCCGTATCTTCATTTACAACGTTGGTATCGCTCTTAAAACTAACTTGGTCAATAACATTTGGCTACAATATTGGTTCATTTCCGACTAGAGAATGATACGAGTTGAGATCAGTAAAAGGATCATTTTTCTCTCGCAAAACTCAATATGAGTTGCGTGTTAGGTTTACGGTATCGTTCCCAAACAATATAACATCGACAACATACAACAGTTTCTTGATCTTCACAAAACGCATTATTCCTTCATGATTCCGGATAATCGTGGATGCAGATGTTGTATCCTTCTGAAACAAACAAAAGACAACAACTCCTTGATCTTCTATTGAAACTATATAATCCAAACGGCAAGTTTTATACATTAAAAAAAATTGAAGTACCTTCTTCTCGGTCGGATTCGTTGTAGCAATAGATAACCTTACATTTGTATCGAAACATATTGACTAAAGCTTCGAAGTTGTGAACAACAGTATCTTCAAGGGCAGAGAGATCTTTAACCCGAAATCTTATGAAGTAATTAGTACCCTGGCATAGTGTTCTAGTTGCTTTCACTATCTCCTTGAATTCCACATTTGTTTTCTAAGTTCCAATTGATCATTAGAAAACCCCATAGTAACAGTAGTATGTAATTTTAAGATTGTGATTGAGAATAAGATGCAAATTACCTTATATTTGTTGTACTTTTCTATAGCCATTTTACTAAGATGTTCCATCAAAACCCTATATGTTATGGAATCCCCAGGCGCCATCATCCCAGGACGGCATTGTTCTTCTAGATTAACCGGAGGAGATGAATCATAGCTCCGATCCTCTTTAACTGTTGCCTCGACTGTTACTTCTACTTCTTCGAAGCCCTAAAAAACAATAAATTAGGTTAAATTTTGCAGAATTCTTAATTGAGGAGACTGGCTAGGGCAATCTTACACTGTTACTTGGGGAGACTGGTTAAGGCAATCTCGCACTACCTCTTCCGCTTGCTCTTCCTCTTTCTCGTCATCGGAGAGCACTTCTCCTTCTCGTTTTCTTTTAGGATTCTCCCGAATCTCTCCCGTAGGCGGTTGTCTCATCTCTTCCTTCATCTGATACTGACTCATGCCTTAAAACGAAAAGCTAATTCAGAGATTACTCTCCAATGGTGGTCTTTTATTTTGCTTGCTTGCTTGCAGATTAGATCTTT
Source organism: Limnanthes douglasii subsp. nivea (assembly GCA_036936605.1). NCBI lineage: Eukaryota > Viridiplantae > Streptophyta > Magnoliopsida > Brassicales > Limnanthaceae > Limnanthes > Limnanthes douglasii. Next base: position 9,696,080 of record JAUPFV010000003.1, on the reverse strand, counting down.
CGAAGGCTGAATCTAATCAATGGTGGTCAGATATTACGAAGGCTGAATCTAATCAATGGTGGTCAGATATTACGAAGGCTGAATCTAATCAATGGTGTTCTTCAAAGAACAGTTTCTCTGGGTTTCGATCTGATTGTTTTAGGTAGATGTCTCAAACGGGTTGAACCAGCACCAAACCCGCACCGTTTAAATCAGAACCACGGTTTGCAGTCCGGGTTACAGTCCTGTCGGTTGCTCTTTATGCGGTCATGGCGGGTTGCGGTCCTGCGAAGTTGCAGTCTTAATGGGTCAGTTTCACAGTTAAACCGCCAGTTCAAACCACTAGACGAACCAGTTAAGCACCGTTGACCACTTCAAACCATCAGCCAAACCATTTAACCATTTAAGAACCGTTTATCAGAATATCTTATAATGTTATTTAAAATTAATTTATAAGTGTTTAATTGAATCTAATTTCAATAATTGAGTTAATTATTCTATTTCATGCATTTTAATTTAAATATGTTATCATTTTAATCGAAATTTTATAATCATCAATTACATTCTAAAAAAATAATTGTAATTTGATTTTGATACGTTTGAATAATATATTACTATTAAATAATATATACCTATTAGACATATAATTGTATTAAAATTTTTAATTATTAGGTGATTCTTTAGATTCTTTCAAGCTTGAAGTGTTTATGGTTAGATGAATTATATAGTTTATTGTATTTTCGAACTATTCAATATTAGAAGTTTATATGCATAAACATAAATTACTTGTGAGTTGTAAAGAACAAAATAAAAATTGAAAGCTAGGTAAGTGATTTAAATAACATTTAATAAAAAATAGAAGCAAAACAAACAATTCATTAAAAAAAAACCAAACAAGTAACATAGTTGTTCAATCAAATAAAAAAGATAAACATTACAACGATAATGAAAATCAAATGCGAAAAACTAAGGAGCTTCATCGTTGTTGTTGTTAGGTGGTTGACCTTGCAAATGCATGTTCTCCATCATCTGTCGCATATACTCCGACTGTTGGGCTTGAGAGTTTGCAAATCGCTCATTCCATTGATCTTGTCCATGATGCCACTGCTCGTATTGACCATGCCACTGCTGGAGGTGACCAAGTTGATCATTCACCCCTACTTGCCACTGTTGTATCTGGCTAAGGTGGTCATTTACCCCCCCCCCCCTGCCAATTTTGAAATTCACCTTGCCATTTTGTAAAATCATCATGCCATTCCTTTTGTTGAGTATGTGCAAACTCAGCAAATTCGCGATCGGTTCGTATTTGTTGTGGCGGTACTCCAGAAGAAGCACTAGCATTTAGATCGAAAGACGCTGCAGCCTCAACTCGATACTGAGTAGGTGGATTTGGCGGTTTTGTAAGACCGTTCGCAGTATATATCTGATTCAAGTATTGTCTATGGTTGTTCCATGCCTCCAATTTCGAAATCAACTCTCCATCCCAAGAGTATATTTCCTGCAAACGCAAAGAGTTTCCACCTATAGCACTAGTCGGCCTCACACTCACCGGAGTGTACATACTCACATCAGCTCCTTTCGAAACAAGCAATTTACTCAATATCATCCCATAAGGTAGTTTATCCGTACCACACCTCGTAACCATATTTCGAATCATCAAGCTAGGTAAATTAATTATTCCCTGATTTCGAATGATAAAAGCACTAACAAATGTTTGAATATATGAAAGCTGCGAATCATTGTTACTAGGGGGAAGAAATATACTATTTACCAATTTCAAAGCTAATTTCCCAATACCATCCAAATTACCCCGCATGGCTCGAAATTTACCGCTAATTTTCGGAGCTTCCGCACCAGCACAAGTAAGAATCTCTACTGCTTCTTCGTAAGACAGAGGCCAATCATCACTCCAGATCGTAGGGCGATAACTAATGGGAGGTAATTTATTACCGGTATACATATCATGGGTTGGAACGGAAAAAAGATCTTCGAAATCAGTTTAAAAATAACTATACTCTTTACCATTAATGAAACAATTCATTCCTAAACCTCTTGGATCATTTTCGATTAATCTAGTTGTGGAATAAAACCTTCGCACTAGTTCTATATACCAATCACATTTGAATGTAGCTAGTGTCATCCAACCTAGGCCATTAGTAGGTTCAATAAGTTTGAATTTTTTTTGCATACCCTCTATTTGGATCAGTTCCTCGTAGTCCAGAAACATACCGGACCAAATTTTTGTTACACCTCGACCTCCTTGCTGATTACTACGGATGCGAATCTCCCTCTCGGGGCGATGTTCGATAGTCTCGCTCTCCGTTACCTCCCGCTCCATGGATTCAAACAACATATTTTCCATCTCTCTCATTTGGGAAGCGGTTGGTTCACTACATCCACCTTTACGAGCATTCTTTTTTCTTTTTGAAGACATTTGCGAAACCTGAAATTTAAATAGAGTTTGAAAAATATAAAATAAATTTAGAAAAGTGTAGTAGAGAGAGGGGATAGATTTGTAGTGGAGAGGGAGAGAGGGGAGAGATTTGTAGTGGAGTTGGAGTGAAAAATATAGGAGGATGTAGGTTGTATTTATAGGGTTATTTTATTTTTAATTTTTTTTTCTCCTACTAGCCGTTTGATGACGTCAGCATGACGTCATCAAGCGGACCATCCGGCCAAGCATCCGGATGGTCCGCGCCAACGGCTAGTTCAAACGAACTAGCCATTGGTCATCCGGGGCATCCGGGCGAACCGTCCGGATGCCCCGGTTCCAACCGGACCATCCGGATCGATATCCGGATGGTCCGATCTGCCTGTCCGGGCGTCCGGGCGAAACCGTCCGGATGCCCCGGACCGTTGTCCCGGACCATCCGGACGCCCATCCGGATGGTCCGGGCGATTTTTTTTTTGTTTTTTCGGTTTTTTTTTGGGTCTCCCCTATAAATAGAGGAGACCCCAACACCAATACTCACACCTCTCAAACAACTCTCTACTTCTCTCTAAATCTATCTATTTGTTCGAAAAGTTCTATAAAACTACAATTACTTATTTTACATATTCTACTCCTACTTTCGAAATTGTTTGATTTTTGTTTTTCCGCAAATTGTTTCTTAGTTGTTATTAGTCTAAATTTAGTTGTTCTATCTTGTTATTAGTCTAAATTTAGTTGTTATATCTTGTTATTAGTCTAAATTTAGATTTTATTATTAGTATTTTATTGCATATTTTTTAAAAAAACTGTTATTAGTTTTAAAATGACTTCAAAACGTAGAAATACTGGGATAAACCAACCATCTAATGTGGATCTCAATACCATGGATGATTTTTCTCCAGAATTCCCTCACATTGACACACTCTCCTCCCACGAAAGTGATGGTGGAAGTACTAGTGGGGGGGGGGGGATCTCGTAAGAAAACATCTTGGATTTGGAAACACTACCATCTATCAGAAGATGGTTTGTCTTGTATTTGTAACGTGTGCAAAAAAACTTATCTTCACGTAAGTGGATCTAGAAATATGGGCACTAGCACTATGGTAAAACATTTAATGAAACATTCAGTATATGATCCTACAAAACCTAACCCAACTAATGTTTGCACGAACCCTCAAACAGGTCTTCCTTTTGAGTTTAACCACGATACGTATAGGGAAGAAACAACGATTTATGCAGTCGGTAGTTTACAACCATTTAGTTTTGGGGATTCTTGGAGATACGAAAATTGGATGCAAGCTGGGGTAAACCCACAGGCAACACGCATTCCACGTACCTCTTTGAGATCGCTAGCCTTTAAATATTATTTACAAAGAAAAAAAGTGATTATTCAAACTATGCAGACTTTGCCATGGAATGTTTCGATTACTAGTGACATAGCTACTTTTACTGATTTAGATATGATATGTGTTACCCTCCATTGGATGGACGCCCAATGGGTCCTCCAAAGGAGAATTATATGGTTTGAATCAATTGGGAAGCATAACGCACAAATAATTAGGGAGAGTATGATTGAATGCATGAATGTTTATGGCATTAAAAACAAGATTATGTCTATTTCGTTGGATAATGCATCTTCTAATATTAGTGTTATACAATTGCTTATACAAGATTGTAATCCCCCTTTTCCAAAATTGTTTCACACCAAATGTTTATGCCACGTACTTCAATTAGTTGCGAAAGAAGGAATACGTATGGTTCAGGGTGATTATATTACCCCTATAAAAAATGGGATCCTATTTTGCTCGACATCCGCTGCTAAAAAAAGAGCTTTTAAAACACTTGTTACTTCAAATGGGAAAAAATATAAGAAACTTTTATTAGATGTCGAAACTAGATGGAATTCTACTTACACAATGCTTGCACGTGCGCATGTTTTTAAAGAAGAGATTACAACGCTTTATAATGCATATCGTGAAACACCAATTGAACCAGATCATTGGAAATTTTGTGCACACATGTTAAGATTTTTAAGACTTTTTAAAGAAAACACCCTAACCTTTTCTTCACAAAATCAACCTAATGCTCATTTGGCCCTTTTCACGATTGCTAATCTTGCCATGCATATGGATGAATTTAGATCACATTATGCATGCGTAGACATGGTGCCTGGAATGGAATATAAGTTCACAAAGTATTTTCATCCAATCCATGATAGTTATTCATTTGCTTGCCTTTTAGATCCTTTTTTCACGAAAAGAACAATTTGAATTGCTAGTTAGATGCTTTTATAAGTCTGTACGATCTCCTACAGATAAACCACCGACCGAACTAATTGACCCTGAAGGGTATATTAGCGGTATATATGATAGTTTGTATAATATCTATGATAAGTATGCTGCAAGATATAGATCAAATACATCTACAAATGTAAGGAGTGGTAACAATAGGGGTAGAGGGAGATCTACTAACTATGTTCAATTGGCAATGTTACGAAACAATGTTACAGAAACCCCTCAATCTGATAATGAGTTGTATAGATATTGGAGCACTAGGTTTGATTTTACGAATTATCCCCACCAAGATATTGAAGATATCATAAGATGGTGGGGTACCAAAATTGAAGAGTTTCCTATTCTTTGCAGGATTGTTAAAGAGATTTATGATATACCTATGTCTACAGTTGCAAGTGAGTGTGCTTTCAGCCAAGCGAGGTTGCAATACACGACTAAGAGAACAAGATTGACGGGCAAAGCACTTGGAGTGCTTGTGGCAGTTAAGGATTGGACAGCGGCGGATAAAAGGATGCAAGACATAGAGTTCAGAGACAAAGTGAACGTAGACGACATCTTCGAAGATTATCCGGATGATTACGAAGATATACTTGAACAAGAAATTGCGGAAGAAAACGAAAATGACGACGAAGATTTTACTTACGAAGAAGACGAAGCTGGAGATGAATGATGTTTGTAATAGTTTTTTGCTATTTTGTATTGTAATTTGAAAACATTTGTACAACTCCTGGCCCGCACGAGTATAAACTGTGAACGGCTAAATTATCCAAAAATGACTTTACCTTTTATTATAACAACAACAAATGTATTATGAAATACTTATAACTTCATAAGATCTAATTTTGGTTTAAAAAATAATAACAAACACTTGTAATATTTAAAACCAAATCACAATAGTAATCAAAATGTAATATTAAAATTATAACCATAGAATTTGTAATATTTTAACATGATAAGATATAGTTTTCGTTTGTATTAGATCTAAAAACATAATAGTAATATTCAAAATGTGATAATAACATAAGTAATATTTAAAATTTTGGACTATATAATAATTACAACACTTAAAATATTAATAACCAAAACAAATTAATATTAACAAAAATGTAATAATAATTCTATAATAATATGCAATATCTCAATATTTTTTAAATATAACATTTTGGTTATAAAATAAATAAAATCAGCATAATATTTACCAATAAACCGCCGGTTTTTTACAAATAAACCGTGGTTTCGCAGTCCTGCCAGGTTGCAGTCCTGCCGGGTTGCAGTCCTGCCAGGTTGCGGTCCTGGCGGGTTGCTCCTTATGCGGTCCTGGCGGGTTGCGGTCCTGGTGGGTTGCGGTCCTGCCAGGTTGCAGTCCTAATGGGCCAGTTTCGCAGGTAAACCGCCAGTTCTTAAGCAGGTTGTCAGCTTTGAACCGTGGTTCCTGAACCATTAGACACCTCTAGTTTTAGGAATAGAGTTAGGGATTGCTACCCTTTAACGTATCTCATTATGAATCCCGGGTCTTGGGCTTTATGACCTATCCCAATATAAAGGCCCGTTGGGCTGTATTGTATTATTAATAAAATCTCAATTTTAATTCGAAAAAGAAAACGATATTACTCCCCAGGTGTATAAGGGAATTGTTTTTTTTTTTGTTTTGAAAAATACTAAATATATAATAAAGTGTTACAGTAGTATAACATATACAAAGCATCGAAATACAGTCGAAATAGAACGGAAAAATGGATTCCGACATTTGAATACAACCGGAAAAACGGATTCCGACACCTAAATCCAACGGTAAAACAGATTCCAACAAAAAAAACATAGAAAATCGATTCGGACAAATCTAAAACAAACTATTAGTAAGTTAGACATAATCTTGCATGCAAAACACAGAACCGAGCATCCATCAATGAATAAATCAACAATCTCCTACCGCCAAGAGAGATTACATGACACATACTGTCGGATGCGCAATTAGCATACCAAAAGCTTTCGTCGTACGATCTAGATCTGACCCAGAGACCATCGTCACAGGCTCCAGATCCAAAATCACTGCGCGTGGAACACATGACTCTATTGCAGTGGAAAATATACCTATTCGGCACAAACAATCATCTAGAACTGGGTGTCGAACCAGAAACCGCACACCCTAACAAATAAGAGAAGATATTGAACAACAGATCCAGGAACCACCGGAGTTGCGGCTACTACTAGTGCATCCACCTTTTTGGAAAAACACAACCACCAAACCCTGTATCGAGAGGAAGACAACCATACATTGGAGGAGAACCCAAAGCAATGAAATCCAAAAGTAGAAAATAGAAACTAGAAGAAACAGAGGGTTTATAAGGAAGAAGACCATAACTTAGAAGAAGAGAAATTGTAAAATCTAAGAGAGATGAAATTTGGATTAGAAGATTGAGCAGTTCAAAAGAAGCTACTAACAGCTCGAGAACTGAATCCCGATTAGGGTTTCCAGAGAGAGGAGAGAGTTTCTCTCTAGAAACCCTTTTTACAGCTCTTTTTCGGTCGGAATTGTTAAACGAGTAATGGAGTTATATAATTAATTTTATAATATGTACGAAGTTATCGTTCATTAAAAAAAATTCAAAAAGCTAAGTTATGTTACTATAAAATTGTATAACACAAAATTTAGTAAGTATAATATTTTATGAAAAAACGTAACCATAAATATATTTTCAAGTATGTCATTACCAACTGGTATCCAAAAAACTCACAGTACCACAAGGTATTTGGACTTAAAAAGTGGATAAAAATACCTGCAATATTATAAATAGGCTCATTTTGGTTGAGATGTCCTTCTTTCACTTTCTAAACCAGATTTTTCACTAACCATTCCCTCCCAAAATTAAAAGCAAAATTTTAACAGGAAAACCAAAAGCAAAACCTGTATCTCATTCAAACAAGTAAAGAGTGTTGTAATTTTGGTGACCACGAATGGCCACGATTATATTTACGGTGAGGCGTATCATCGACCGGTGGAGACCATCCGAACCCGATATCATTGTTTGACCTTCGATAAACCACGAAAGATAGTTGTTTCGAATTTTGAAACCCCAAGTTTCGTTCCTCATGTATATCGTTCCTCAGGTTTCGAATCAGAGGCTCATATAGGTTACTGGGTATATCGTTTCTCATGTTTCGCATGACCTATTTTACTCACAAATCGCACGATCTATTTTACTCACAAACCAAGCTAGCATGTCATATTTTACCCACTAATCGCAAATGCAAAACCAATCTAGCATGTATTGTTTTACTCACAGTCTCGCAAGATTACAGATTTGCACGTAAATTGGGCTCCAGATGTTAATGACAAAACCAATCTAGCATGACCTATTTTACTCACAAATAGTATGACCTATATTACTCACAAATCGCATGATTACGAATTTGTAGGGAAATCGCGCTACAAATGTAAAAAAAACCAAACTAGCATGACATTTTACTCACAAATCGCAAATGCAAAACCAATATAGCATGACCTATATTACTCACAATCTCGCATGAGGAGTTTGACGAAGTACCAGACTCTGAGGATGTCGAAAACGAAGAAGCATACAATAAAATAGAGACGGACGAGGAAGAAGATGATGAGGAGGATGAAGAGGAGCTGGAGGAGTCTGACTCAAAAGAGTCTTTTGATGATTGATTATTATGGTGGTCGATGTGTTTTTTTTATTTAAACCTACCATCCCTAAAATATGTTATATTTTTTATTCACATCGAGTTCCTAGACAATTGTAACGTTTGATTATTAATATTATATATTATTTTTATTAATTTATCTTAATTCATTTTGTAGCCTCGAGTGAACCTACACGCTAATTTATATATGATAGTGTTTTGAAATAGGACTTGAGCCACTTTCAGACTTGAGTACGCGAGCAAGTTATGCATACTCTGATCGGGCCTCTTGCCGATGCTCTATCCCAATACCATACTAACATCTATATGATCGAGGTGTTTCTCGAACGTTGGCATACAAAGATATCATATTTCCATTTCTCATTTGATGAGATGATTGTGACGCTAGAGGATGTACATGTTATTATGGGTCTTCCTGTAGTAGGTATAACTTTCACTCTTGTTATATATGCTTCTAATAAGAAGAGGTATAGCTTATGCGCATATATAATTAGTATAACATTTGAGCAGCTGGGTACCAGAATTGTTAAGGGTGGGAAGTATGATGTTCTGTTGTGGTTGATGGATACATTTTCTGTTACACACTATCAAGATGGTAGTATGACCAATCAACGTGCTAATCAAGCTATCCATGCTTATATATTATATGTGTTAGGTAGTAAAATATTGGAAAACATAACTACCAATGTGGTTTCACTTGATTATCTACAGTTCATTCACCATTACCAGACGATGGGTAAATATAACTAGGGTCATATGGTTTTGGCTCATTTAAATCATGCCTTTGTACATAGTTCGCTTCACGGTATATGTGGTATATGTGAGTTTACTGGGATGTAAGATTCTTGGATTTATGATCAATTTCCTTGATTGACCGCTCAATAGTTTGATTCATACATTGGGAGGGAAAATTGAAATATAAACTCAAGTAATTTGTGGGATATTTGGTCCAACATTCATACAAAGTGTAGGTTTATTATGTTTTGTTGAATTTTTAAAATAATTAATTTTGTTTTCCTTGAATGACACAGATTGTGTGACCCAAGGCAAAACAAATTACTCAAAAACTAAAAAACAAAATTAGTAAATATATAGTTTGTATTTGAACCAAATACCGCGTAAACTGCAGGATTTAATGTTTTGTTTACTTTTATAATGTTATTTATGCCTTAGGTCACGTATTAAGTTTGACACGCGGACTATATAACGCATATATTACATGATTTGAAGTATTATATGGAATTTAAACCAAACAATCATACATTAACCATAAATTGAGATATAATTATACACAAGATGAAAATAAATCAATTAAATCTCAATACAATATAAGATTATAGAAATACCATTTAACATCAAAGTACAGTTAACATTACAACTTATTAGTCAAAGTCATATATGAGGTTAAATTCAAGAGGTGTGCAATTTTTTTATTGCATCCATTTGTTCATAAATGTGCTCGTCCAAGTAAGATATCATATGTTTTGTAGTGAAATCATTAATTTTCAAGTGTCGCACATCAAACACCTCTTGTCTTACTTTATACGCCAAAATCAAACACTCGAACCATTAGTTCAGATTTCAAATGATTTTACATGGTAAATACTTCTACACAACTGCATGGAGGAAAAATGAGAGCTCTAAGACAATCGTACATATAATACATTGTACACAACAGTTTATCAAAAAATTATCGGTGGTCTCAACCGACTTTGTTCTCTGAACAAACTAGACGATTTGAAACAAGTAGTTGTCTTATTTAATGGTATACTATATATCTAATATATTTCATATTTTTCAACGGTATTATATTTGGTAAATGAATAAATATGTGATGCTTGAGTAGAATTCTTACTTGGTGGGAAGTCTTACTAAGCAGGAAATCATATTTGGTGGGAATCAAACTATTAGCGAATAATTGACTTCAATTTAATACAAACATAAATAGTAATTAATTTCCAATATAATATATATAATCTAACATTACATAATTAAATTCGAGAGAGTACTACCATAATATAACGATGCTATAAAACATTTAATAAAGAAAAGTAACATAATTAAATGCCATCCTTGGTCAGATCGGTAGTTATTGTTCTTTGTTATGCCTTAGGGCCTTGGGCTACATGATCGGGGTATATTTATTGAATTTATATAGTATGAAATTGACCAAATATTTTCTTCGTCGGTATGATACCGACTCCATGCATAGTATAATTTTGGCAACGATTCATATGGAATAGTAGTAATCTATATAGTTAAATTTAAGAATTAGAGAAAAATAATCACTAAATAAAATAAAATACATAATGTCGTTGATATGCTTACATATACGAAGTGGTCTTTATGTACGAAAGCAATTTCAATCTCTATAATAGTTGTAAAATAAATAGGTGGAATACCATGTAATGGTAGATACGTTAAACAAGTTTGTAAAGATACATAGTATACAAGACACTGATATTGAGTGGTTAGTACTAATCTGATGTCGGGAAATGACATCCAATAATGGTTTTCCTAATAACTTTTGAACCAATTTAACATATGTAGTATATTATATAAAACATCGGTTGAACCATAAACTTCCAATCATAAATCACGATTGTCATCTAATTATGAGATCCAATCGTGTCTTATTAATTCCTAATTGTCCTTTCTACCATATATCGCTCTCGATATGATCCCATAACTGCAATATAATGATGTATATATAAAAAGATGTAGTCCATGTATATATTTAGTTTCCATTGTTAGTAGTTTTTTTTCGCCGACTTACTTTCCTTTTGATGGTGGGAGATTTATATACTATAAATTAAGCCACTTTTGAGGTAGTCGTGCTACTTAACGTGTTCATATGTGTGCTAGTGCTCACATATAAATCAATTATATATTCGCAATGATTGGGATCCCTTTTAGTCGATCGGTCTGGAACGACTTTTTTATACCTCTAGTAACAACTAGTTTTTTAGGCTATACAACGTGATTAGTTTTGAGTTTTAGGATCTGCATAACACTGTTAATCATATGATCTTGATGTTCAGGCTCGTAACCACGTATGGAACTATCTATGATGGATAATTTTTCAATAGATTATCTTCATGCGTATTTGCATCTTTTTAAATGATATTTAGTGTTTTAAAAAATATATCCAAATCATCCTTAGAAATAGATTTACTTTCTCTTTCTATAGTAGTTATTTCATATGCGTGTGTACCCATGTATTTTTCTAAGGGTACATTCACATGTTACCCTATGTACGCCTATTTTTGTAGCACGGATAATAACACTGGACATTAATTTTAGGACCGCATGGATATTTTCTTATCATTTTCTAAGTACAATCCATGATAAGTACATGTATGAATGTACGCAACAAGTCAATACTTGTAGGATGGGCAAAAAATAAATAAATCAATGATCACGTCCGTTGTATCACATGTTCAATCTCATACGTATTATTTTTGTTCTTTTAATATGGCCAACAAATATTGTATTTGATATTGACCACCACAATCAACATCATGGTGTTTTTTATGAGAGTTGTAGATTGTACACATGTTGGAAACATTTTCCAGATTATGTACCTTCAAACCAACATATATTACCATACAACGTGAACCAAAGTAAGAAAAGTTATAGACTAGTTGTTCTTCATCCGCCTTAATTCTACAAGTTTGAGAATGACCGTCTAACCAGATATAGCGTTCACGGTTGTGTTTCCCCTTTTCAACGGTTAATTTCCATTTTTTGTTGTACGATTAGTTTTCTTTAAAGTTCCCATTTTACCTTTCGATACATAAATGTCATACTTCTCTCATTTGTATGGTTATTTTAGGAGTCATATAGGTTAGTAATTGATAAAGAAATAGAATATTGCGGACCAAAGTGTGATAAATAAAGTCTTAAATGTGTATTTATTAATATATATTAAATTTTAGACTACATTAATATATAAGGGCTATAATGCTTATTATTGTAACAAAAAATATTATTCTGTTATTCTAAGTGTGATTGTCTATACATAAGGGCTAAGGGGACTAATGTACGGGTCTATAATTTTCAAGAGTAAAAACTTCTTTTTATTTTCTCTCTCTAGATTCTATCAATCTTCTCTCTATAAATAATGCTTATAAAATTGGCGAATTCATTGGGGACGATTACGATTGGTGCTTCGATTGTCCTCGTTCGATTGTTTCTCTTATGACGATTTGATTTTTTTATTTAATATTTGGAAGCTATTTTGATCGACGATGAATCCAAGAAATGAAAGTGATCATCTGGTTATAAAAGCAGTCAAAATGCTGAAGCACGATTTATAGGGAGAAACGGATAAACAAGATGAATCTTTTCAAACCGGCAAACTCAATTAGACATGGAATTGTGAATAAATCAACTAGTGGATAAGATTACAGCTCTAAACAAGAGATGCAACCGGAGATAACAAGATATTCAATCGGCTAGATTAAGATCAGAGGTGAGACAGATGAATTACATGAATGGCTTTGAGAATCAGTCTTACCGATCTTGCATAGCTCGTCAAGTTCGGAGTGAGCAGAAAAAATGCATTTTGAATCCTTCAAAGAGTGCCATACTTCATGAAAAGAGAAAAAAAAATACAAACAAAGGTATGTTACATCCAGCGAAGAAGAAACAGAAAGTTCGGGACCTGAGGTTAAGAGGTATCGACCTCAAAAATCACAGAATAAACACAAAGCAAGGAAGGAAAATATGTTAGGGTAGCGACCAAAGTTCCACATCCCACATCGGTAATACATGGGAAAGATTAGTGGTATATAAGTAAGAATATACCTTAACTAGTATGAGGCCTTTTGGTAGGGGACCAAAAGCAAAACCGTGCGGGCCAGTGGGCCCAAAGCGAACAATATCATACTAGTGTTGAGACCGGTTGTTCTTACTTATATACAGATGAGGAATATGCGGTACCCATATTCCCAACATGTGGTATCAGAGCTCCAGGCCCAGACAGTACGCGATGTGGTGGGTGATGTGGGTAAAATTCTCATTAGTCGAACATGATGAATTAGTAGCCATGCTCAAGAGCCTTGTTTGGAGTGCCTGTGGCTTATCAAGCAGTGTGTCTTGATTGGAGGCTCATCAAGCAGTGTGGCTTGATTGGAGAGATCCTCGTTTGGAGTGCCCGTTGCTCATCAAGCAATGTGGCTTGATTGGAGTGTATCAAGACGGTGGTACTTGTTTGGAGTGGCGCTAAGGAACAAGGCAGGATGGTCGAGATCACATAGATCCGCTGTAAAGGCTCTAGAGATCAGGGAGCCCCAACCTGATTAGAGTGAGTTGATGGATGCCAATTGAGAGGAGGCTAAAGTGGTACTTTGTTCGAGAGGAGGATTTGTTAGGGTAGCGACCAAAGTTCCACATCCCACATCGATAATACATGGGAAAGATTAGTGGTATATAAGTAAGAATATACCTCAACTAGTATGAGGCCTTTTGGTAGGGGACCAAAAGCAAAGCCGTGCGGGCCAGTGGGCCCAAAGCGGACAATATCATACTAGTGTTGAGACCGGTTGTTCTTACTTATATACAGATGAGGAATATGCGGTACCCATATTCCCAACAAAATATACCACGATGTTTGAGGGAATTAGAGTGGTGTGATGGAAATACTTTGAATCAGAATACAAAGATAGATTATCGAAATTTGTATTCTATGGTGATAAGGTTTGATTATGCTGTAATGAATTACTAAGGAAAAATTCTAGAGAGATAAAATGCTTAAGAGTTTTTAGAGAGAGAAAACAAAAGTACAAATGAGTTTCAAGTAAAGGTGTTCAACCCCTTTATTAAAGTAGTCTGGTCCTTTATATAGAGGAGCCAAGACTTGGTATCAAACTGAATCTGTTATAAAAATGGACTAATTGCTATTTAGTCCTTACAAATTATACAAAGTTACAATTGCCTCCTAAAACTTACGTCATTCACGAATTAAGGACACAACTTACATTAATTACAATTAAGTACCTAAATTTACATTATTTACCAATTAATCCTTAAAAACCTACTTCCATATCATGGTAGGGACAGGAAATGATAATCAATATGTGCAAGGAGTTGACTTGAGAAATTCTATTTTGACAATTGAGGTAAGATCTTTCCCTCTTCTGAAGCGATTCGATATCTCTAAACTTCAAAAGTTTGATGGGATGCAAGATTATGACGACCACATCGAAAAATTTAAGAATTACATGATGAATTTCGAGGACAATGACAGATTAATGTGCATAGCTTTCTCTCAAACGTTCAAAGAAACAGCTCTGAAGTGGTACAATAGACTTCTAAATGGATCCATTTCTAATTTGAAGGATTTATATACAACTTTTCGATGATAATTTGCGGGAAGTAAGGAAATATGAGAAAATAGAGATACGATTATACAATGCAAATAGAGTGTGGGAGAAAAACTAAAAGACTATACTAAGCGTTTTGTGTTAATGAAGGCTGGTTTAGAAAATTGTGAAGAGCTGGTAGCTATGACTGCTTTTAGACAAGGTCTGCTTCCAGGTGACTTGTCTAAAAAAACAACAAAAAGAAGAGCTTTAACCCTTGCAGCACTTATGGATCAAGTTGAAGATCAGATAAAAGTGGAAGAGTCCGTTAGAGTTCGAGGTGCAGTGATGACTACTCTAAAGAGTTCAGGGCAAGTGACAAACAAGTAAGGGCAGTCTTCAAATTCAGTCCAACCGTCACATCCGAGAAGTAATAACAATTATCCTTCTCGATTTGGGGGGTAATCTAATCAAGTTATCGGGTACCAAGGTCAAAGACCGAGGTCTAATCATTCGATTAAACCGAAGTATTATGTTGATTTAACTGAGAGCGTTGCTACAATCTATGAAAACGCAAAGGGATATGTGAGTTTCAAGAAGCCCACTCTTATAAAAAACCAATAGAAGAACAAAATAATAGATTTTGTAAATATCACAATGATATTAGACATGATACGACAGACTATATTGCTTTAAAGAAAGAAGTACAGGCTTTAATTGAGAATGAAAAGTTGTTAGCCTAGGTGAAAGGGCATAGCAATGCATAAAAGTCTCATGGTGCATCGACTTCACAAGATAAAATCCAAATTCACAAGCATAATGATTCTGGATTCCAAGATTAATTATTTTGATACTGCAACAGAATATTTAGATACAGACCCGGATCGATTGATTTTGATGACAGTGGATGAGCCAGTGAAACAAGGTCGAGTTCAAAGTCTGTGTAAATATTTTGAGTCCTTGGCAATCTTTGGATGAGACACAATGACTGGTAATACAGACCTAGAAAAATTCATGTAGTAAGCTTAGCTACTCAGATTGAATAAGGGATATTTACTCATATGTATGGTAAGAGAGATATTCTTTTTATTCTTTTCGAATGAGATGATCTGAGAGTCAGTGCGAGTCCTCATGAAGATGCGGTGGTTATTGGAGCAGAGATAGCTGGTGTTGAAATCCAACGCATATTGATAGACATAAGGAGCTCTACAAATGTTATTTTCAAGATAACCTATGATCGAATGCGTAATCCTCATTGGATTTCCCAATCAGAACGTACGATCATTGGCTTTACAAGAGTAACGAAACAAGTAATTGGGGAGAGAGAGAGAGAGAGAGAGAGAGAGAGAGAGAGAGAGAGAGAGAGAGAGAGAGAGAGAGAGAGAGAGAGAGAGAGAGAGAGAGAGGTGTGTTTAGGAAATTAACCTTTCAGGAAGAAGGTCCAGGTGATGTTCATGGTGGTGGATTGTCCAACAAGCTATAATACCATTTTCGGGAGATCTTGTCTTTTGAGGATGTATACAGTTGTATCAATAGTCCATCAATACTGGAAAATATGTCATCAGAGATCGCGTAGGGGTCGCCTGAAGTGATCAAAAGGTTGCTAGAGAATGTTATGCCATATTTCTTTGAATTTGAGGGTCTAGTGGTGGTAATAAAATTTTTGTATAAGAATCAGGGTGGTTAACCTCAGATGTCGCGGAAGGGGTTGATGATCCTAGGGAAACCCCGAGATTTTTAACAGTAAGTGAAAAAATAGAAGAATATACTTTTCCTGATGGAAAAGTACTTCGAATAAGAACTTTGTTGGCCCCAACTCTACGTCAGCAGTTGTTGCAAGTTTTATTTCACAATTTGGATGTTTTCGCTTGAAAAACAGAAGATGTGTTAGAAGTTCTAGTTAAAGTGATATGTTACAACCTATTAATTAATCTGAATGCCAAACCTGTTATACAAAAAGACGTGTTTTTTCTTTTGAAAAAGCGGAGGTTATCGTGTTAAATTGGATTGTTTATCAAGGATTGGACATATAAGAGAGTCACGGTACACTTTATGGACAGTAAAACCAGTGATGGTTAAAAAGAGAATATGAAATAGAGAATTGGTGTCGACTTCATAGATCTGAATCGAGTTTGTCCTAAAGATCTATTTCCCATTCCTCGAATAAACCAACAGATTGATTCCACTTTAGGAAATAAGATTTGTCTTTTACGGATGCTTTTGCAGGATATAATCAAATTCAAATGAATCCAAAAGACCAAGAAAGTATCACCTTTATCACGGATCGAGGCCCGTATTGTTACAGAGTTATGTCTTTTGGATTAAAAATTTTTGGAGCAACATATCATAAGTTAATGAATAAGGCCTTCGCTTCTCAGATTAGAAGAAATATTGAGGTATATATCGATGATATGTTGGTCAAAAGTTTAGCAGATAAGGAAAACTTGGAAAATTTAAAGGAAATTTTTTTGAACTTAAGGGTTATTAGATTGAAGCTAAATCCTGAGAAGTGTACTTTTGAAGTTCGATCAGGAAACTTATTGGGTTATGTTATTAGTGAAAAGGGGATAGAATCTGACCCAGAACAACTAAAGGCTTTAATGTCAATGACATCTTCTCGAACTATCAAAGAAGTTCTTTTTTAGATTTTCTGACAAATGTTTTCTTTTTTTCCAAGTGTTACAAAGATAAAAAGAATTTTAGTGGACCTCAGAATGTGAAAAAACATATTCAAGCATTCAAAAATTATTATCATCACCAGAGATACTGTCCAAACCTCGAATTGGAGAGAAACTTTGTTTGTATATCGTAGTATCAGATTTTGCAGTAAGCGTTGTTTTGATATGTGAAGATTCTGGAATTTTGAAGCTAGTGTGTTACGTTAATAAGAGTTTAGTTACAGCAGAAAAAAAGGTACCCGGAGCTTGAAAAATTGGCTTTGGCTTTAGTGGTGGCAGCCAGGAAGATGCGCCCATATTTTCAAGCCCATTCTGTTGAGGTTCGAAACCCCAATTGAAAAATATTTTGCAAAATCCCGATATTTCTAAGAGGATGACTAAATGGTCTTAAATTGGGAGATTTCGACATCATCTTTTATCCTCCAACGGCTATCAAAGCACAAACATTGGCAGATTTTTTTGTTGAATTCCATTCAAGGAGGTATTCCCAAGCGATTTGACGTGGATAGTTTGAACTGATGAGGGTTCTAGCATTTCAGGATGCAGTGTTGGAGTTCAACTAATTGCTCTATCTGGGGAAACATTCATTAAATTTTGCTTTCATGCATCGAATAATGAAGCTGAATACAAAGATACTTTGGCTGGTTTAAGGTTTGCGAATATTTGTGGGGCGGCTTCGGTCCGTTTGGAAATAGATTCCCAGTTAGTAGCAAATCAGGTGTCTGGCGTTTCCAAAGCCAAAAAGACCGTTTAATTTTATCTCTTCAAAGACTTTGGAATTTAATGTTTATATTCGATCATGTTATTGTAAAGCATATCAGTCAAGGAGAAAATATAGTTTCTGATTCTTTAGTAACCATAGATTACACAGAAGAATATCCTTGGGTTTTATTATGAGAGGGTCCTTCAATTGTAGCCCGATCAAAGTAGTGTCAATATGCAGAAGAAGTTCATTGTAAACAATATTTGTTACCATTTGGGGCAAAGGCTGGAGGACGCCAAATGATTATTGTGCCGGTTGACTATTTTACGAAGTGGGCAAAGGCTGAACCATTGTCAGGAACAAAATCCAAAGATGTAATTAAGTTCATTGTAAACAATATTTGTTACCATTTGGGGGTTCCTCAAAAAAATTACCATGGATAATGGTCCTCAATTCAACAACAAAGAAATGGCCTCTGTTTGTGCTTTGAGAAGAATAACACAATGTTTTTCTACGACTTTTTATCATCGAAGAAATGGTCAAGTTGAGGTGACAAACAGATCTATTTAGAAGATTTAAAGAAGAATCTAAGTGGGGCTGCAGGGATATGGCCTACTTATTTGCAAGAGGCTTTATGAGCTGATCGAATAACTCCTAGAGAGGCTACTAAAGAAATTCCTTTTGCATAGGCATATGGGATGGACGTTGTTAGTCTTGCAGAATCCATGTTACATTCTTATAGAGTAGCTTAATATTCCGAGGACCTGAATGACGAACCAAGAAGAGAATATTTAGATTTAATTGAGGAAAAGAGAATTAGAGCTCATGTGAATATAATTCAATATCAAACTCTTATGAGGAGTAGATATAATTCGAAGGTAAGAAATGAAGGATTTCAAGGTTGGAGATAAAGTTTTAAGAAAGGTATTCCTTCATACAAAGAAAAAGAGCCTCATTAAGATGGCTCCAAATCTTATCGTCTTTGTGACGAGCAAGGAATGATGTTTCAACATCCTTGAAATATACAACATCTAAAATTATACTGGGAGTAAATACCTCTTTTGAATTTTTTTCTTGAATATTTGGCACACTCTTTCCTACCTTGTTGGCCCAATGAGGTTTTAACGATGTGCTATGCACATATTCAAAGAAATTAATAAAGTATTTTTTTTCCAATGGTTGTTTATAGTATAAGTCTTCGAATTATTTTGGTAACTCGTTAAAGACTGATCATCTTTGAAGTTGACCAAGAGTAATTTTTCGAGGTGTTAAACGTTCACTTTTAACACGTTTCGAAGAAACAACCATATTCAAGGTGTTACGTACAATAAATGCACTAATATTTTTCGAGATGCTACGTCTTAAATGCACTAATATTTTTCGAAGTGCTATGTATTTTAAATGCACTATAAATCTGACATGTCACATTATTTAAATGCACTATAGTATTCTTAGGAATATATTTTTTATGTGACTATTTTATTTCAAAGATGTATTATTTCGAAGTAAGCACGCCTTGTTTATATGAAATTTTAAATACACAAAATAATTTTTCATTCATGATCATCCGATGATTCACACAAAAAGTTTACAAATATGCTAAGTAAAATAGCATTCAACATATTTAAGTCATCCCACAAACAATTGGATGACAAGCGCACAAAAATCAAACAAAAATGGTGAAGTTGTTTATCCTCGAAGTACTACTGAAAGGAATCATGTTCCTCTAAGGAAGATTCTTCTGTTTCTTCTTATTTTTCGGCTGATGAGCTTGTAATAGGGTCAAAGGCATTGCTGGGGCGATTTTCTATTGGAATCTGCTCCCCAAAATTGGAAAGGTCTATAAGGCATGAATTTCGCGAAGAATTTTATTAACCTTTTGCTCCTCGACATTTTTTATGGTTGCTAACATAACCTTCCCGCATTCGTCCTCATCGAAATGAATCTTGAGAGTTTTATGTCTTCTGACAGGTTTTTCTTTTCATCCTCACTTTTATTTAAAGAGAATTGAAGTTTTGAGTACCTTTCTTTCTCATCGGTCATTTCTTGAGCATGTTTCAATTTGAGCTCATCTATAGTATTTTTGTGAGAAATGTTAAGCTCTTTCACTTCTTGTGTATGGAAAACTCTCAGATGCGTCTTAACATGAATAATGCCCGTGACAAATGTTGCTTTAGTAGCCTAGAACTCATAAAATTTATCATCCACAAGACCACTGAGGGTGTCTCTCATCTTCTTCTCAACTACGATATTTTTCCTTTGCCGAACCATCTTATTCGCCATGTTTTCTAAATAGTTGCGGGCAGATGATACTTGGCATAGTTTTTGGGTTGTAGTGCCCAGATTGGCAAATGGCTGAAGAGCCATCTCCAATTCTTCGTATGGCTCTTCGGGAAGGATGCGAGGATTTGTGTAAGGCATCAGAGCGGAGGTCAAGGGTGATAAAGGTGTTTCTACCTCAACTAGTTCCTGCATAGTGGGAGAATATTTTTCACTATAGTTTCGAAGTTCATTTTGAATCCCTTTGATAAGGATCTGCATCTTTTTCAAGCTTTTGGGATTGATTGAGGTTAAGATAATTGTCATGATCAAATTGGTTGTCCCCTTGGTTATTATCGGTCGCATTCTCTTCTTGTTGGTTGCATTTGCCATTAGTATTTTTTGTCATCTCATTTTGTTGCTTCTCTAGCACCACAACTTCATCAGCATCAGATGATAGTACTTCTTGCACAACCTCTACAATTTCTTGTTTGCCTATTTTGCAGGAGGTGTTTTTTTAAGTGTTCTTCTTCTTTTTCGAGACAACTATATTCTTCATCTTTAGAGAAGCTTCAATTTTTTCTCATTCATCAATTATGGGAAGGTCATTTTCAGCTCTTTCCCTTTGACGCCGGTTTTGAGTTGGTCGAAGAGCTAGCACCAAATGTGCTAGCTGTTTTTTAGTCTTTTCCCCCTTCTTCTTCTGGGGGAGGTGGCTATCCGATCTGTTTCGAACAGGAAATAAAACTTTGCAGTCATGGGCTACTAACCTTTTAACAACCAACAAAGTATTGGGTTGCTCCATAAGGTTCTCAGGGAGATCAGTTCCCACATTGATTCTCCACATATGATTGTTGAGAAAATTGATAGGTTGAAAAGCAGTGTGAAATCTGTTGCCCCATGCTTTCTCAGCCCAAGCTGCAAGTTTGACAAATATGTCTTTAGTTTTTTTTCGATGAAACTTGTGCCACCTCGAAAAATCTGGACACAGCAAAACACTCCATGAGATATCATCTTATAATTAAAGACTTAATTTCAATAGTAAAGTAAAAGACTTATGATACTCCTCCAGACGAGGTTCAACTTTGAAGGGTTGGCTTCAGAAATTTCCTTGCCATTTTCCAATCTCTTAAGATGAAGACAAATTTTTGTTTCCAAAAAATTTTCGCCTCAAGAAAATCATTGATGATCTTCAAGTCGCCATCCAATATCAGATAATAAAATGGAGCACTGGTCTCTTTGACAATCTGGTGAGGAAGATGAAGTCTCTGATACATAAAGATATATGGGACAACCGAGAAGCCATGATCACAGACAATAGGGTGAAACACTGACTGGGTGTCACCTAAGTGGGGAAGAGGTCTAATATTTTGAAGTACTAAACTATCATAGGGTCCAATTGAAACCGAAGACCCTAGTTGATGATCTCTGGGTAGAATACCAATTCATCATTTTTGCAGCCTAAAGAGGTTTCTTCTTCTTTGGGTAGCCAAAGCGTAATGTTTTCATACATAACCCATTTTTTAGCTCATCTGGTTGGCTCTCTTGGTAGTATGTATTAGTGATATTTTTTAGTGCCAGGGCATACTGCACATCGAGTGGCTTTATATTTTTGCCAACTAAGGCAGCTACCTCTTCGGGCAGTTCAACATGAGGCTTCTTTTTTCTTTCTCTTCTTTTTTTGGCTTTTGCAGTTGGAGTACTTTGTTCTTTTTTAGTCTCACTAATTTTGGAGGATTCTTCATCAGCATCAGCATCAACCTCACTTTCAGCCTCGACATTGGACCGAGTGGCTTCCTCATCGAAAACTTCATCTCGTAGTTGGGATGGGTTTGCTGTTTGGGGGGTTTCCATTTCTAAGGGATTCATTATAACCAATGAAGTGTTTGTCTCAATAGATTCCCTCGGGGGAGGAGAAGATGTGGATGAATTCGAGGTGTGATCAGCATCATCCCTCATGGTTGGGAAGGTTTTGTTTTTTAAAGTCTGAGGAGGCTGAGTTTTTGTACTAATTGGAAGGGTCTTTTTGCATTGTGGACGAGCGGGCTCAACGTTAGCTGGAGAAGGAGTTTTCTCTAATATCTTTGAACAAGTTTTGGTTTGGGTTACTTTGCGATTGGTTTGAGGATTTGAGTTTATAGAAGGAATTCAAGGTGATAATCTACTTGGGGGAGGTAAAATTCGAGGTATTTTTGGTGTTTAGGTTTTGGATGATTGATTATCTTCGACTAAAGAAGGACTTGAAAATGAAATAGAAGTTTAAGTAGGATGAGAGTTACAGAAGTGTATTGTCTCTATGGACAAACCCTGAGGAGCGTTGCTTCTCAGACCAGTACCTCTGTATTCTTTGTCTCTTCCACTAATGCAAAAACAGTTGTAGGTACACAAAACTTTGTAATTTTGATTTTGAAGAGATGGGTTTTTTAGGGATATTGGCTTTGGATCTTCTACTTTTTGGATGTTTTCTCATAAACAGGTTGAAGATTGAACGGAAAGTCTGAGTTTTCTGGTGAAGGTAGCAAGTAAGTTCTTTCTTTTTCTCTCTCTAAAAATTGTAATGAAGCAAAATGAAGTACATGGAAGTATTTATAGGCAAATTTATGGGAGAGGGAAGTGGAAGAGGTGGAGAAGACAATTAGGCAGAATTCCAAATGGTTGCGTATAAAAGAATTCGACACCTGCCATATGATAAACCTAGTGGCAGACCTAGTGCCTATGATATCATCACATATTAGACTTCTGTTTGTAATTATTATGACCGTTAGAAGGAAATGATTCCATATGAAAACATCTGAAGTGTTGAGGAGACTGTTACCGGATTCAAATGCAAGATTTTAGTGAAGAATATAGAGGCAACGAGTTTGAAGCAATTCAGATTTTGAGTAAAGAGGTTTTATTTTATTAGTAAATAATTCTGAAACCGATTAATTTTTATTCATCGAAATTCATAAGAACTAAGGGGCTACTGATAATGAAATAGAACATTGAGGACTAAAGTGTGATAAATAAAGTCTTAAATGTGTATTTGTAAAGATATAGGAAAATT
This sequence comes from Limnanthes douglasii subsp. nivea, assembly GCA_036936605.1. Classification (NCBI taxonomy): domain Eukaryota; kingdom Viridiplantae; phylum Streptophyta; class Magnoliopsida; order Brassicales; family Limnanthaceae; genus Limnanthes; species Limnanthes douglasii. The sequence continues at coordinate 9,672,719 of JAUPFV010000003.1, read as the reverse complement.
TTTAGACTACATTTAAATGTAAGGGCTATAGTGTAATTAGCTCATTCTTGTAACAAATTCTTTATTATGTTATTCTAAGTTTGATTTCCTATAAATAAGGGCTAAGGGGACTAATGTACGGATCGATCATTTTCAAGAGTAAAAACTTATTTTTACTTTCTCTCTCCAAATTCTATCAATCTTCTCTCTACAAATAATCTTTTTACTTTCTTTCTCTAGATTCTATCAATCTTGTCTCTACAAATAATACTTATCAGTAATGATGATGGATCATTTCCCTTCGGAATAAATCCATGTATTAAATTCTGATTTACTAAAATACTTATCAGCTATAAAAATGTGTATGCAATCAACCATCATAAATGGTTATTGACAATGTTCCTATAACATATAATCATATACTAAGTAAATAGGTTAATGCATAAATTGCACCTAATGCGTGAAACATTTACAATATATCGTTGAAGGTTTACGACGAACCTAACCTAAATTCGCACGATATATGATTTTAATATACTAAAAATCTCATATTGGGTGCAATTTTTCGAGTGTTCATTGCAAATATTGTGCGATTGATTGTTTTAGAACTAGAAATTTTGAACCTTACATGCAATTTATTGCAATGGATGCGTCTTCATTAAGAAAATTGGACAAAAAACACCATAAATCTTAGTTATCTAAGTATTTTTACTATTTTATAGTGATTGTAAGATTTATTAAATGTAGATTAAATTATATAGTTTTAGGGTTCAAAAAAGAATTTTTATTTTTGAGATGAATGACATTGTTGTGATTAGTTAGGGTAATTGATTTTTTTTTAATTTTTTCAAATTTGAATTATAAAATAAAATAAAATGAAAGATCCAACAAAAACAGACCTAAATTTATCTTTATCCTAAATTTTACCATAATTTAATAACAATTATGGTCAAATTTCGAGTGTATTTGTTTGCAACCAAAAATTTCATGTGTGTAGACATTTGTCCGCAATTGTGTTCTTTCAATATCGCCAACAAATATTGCATTTGAGATTGACCGTCATGATCAACATCATGATGTTTTTTTACGAGAGCTATAGATTGTACGTATGTTGAAAACATTTTCTAGATCATGCATCTTTAAACCAACATATATTACAATATGATGCGAACCAAGGTAAGAAAATTATAGACTAGTTGCTATTCATCCGCCTTAAGTCTACAAGCTTGCGCACTTTGACACATAAGTTTTCTATATAAAAAAAATCCTAAATCGAATCATAATTTTTTCCTTTTAGTTTTTAAGGTTAATTGATGTTGTTTGGTGTCATAAATAGGTTTTTGACCTCATATACAAGCATTTTCGAGTATCAAATTAGGCTAGAGTTAAACAAAAAAATCAAGAGCTTAGTACTATATTCTTCGCCAAGGCACTTACGTAAAAGATGATAAAATTTTCCAAACACGAGTAAAATATTTAATTAAACAAAATTTACCATATATAGTATATATAGAATACAAAACATGGTATATTTATAAATGTTTCTTAAGTAAAGTGGTAGACATGTTGCGTAAATCATGTTTTATATTTGACATGGTAAATTAGGTTGTGAAACATAGTACGTATTAGTTTTGATACTAAATAAACTAAAATTTCTCAATTTTGAATTGTGTAACGTTAAATTACATTTGAATTGCTAAACCACCGTAAATTTACATAATATGTTTTACCAGAACCCAAGGAAATGACTAGATTGTGGGGAAATCTTGCATAGATTTCATAAGGCTCTAACAAGTATAGTTTTAAAAGCACTATATCGTAGAAAAATCCCATATATTATCAGCAAAATTTATTTGGAAAAATTCATACACCATTTTTCCAAATAGTTAGCGAATATAATTTATAATTCTCTAAATCTTTGACAATTATTTTTGCATGTTATGCAACTAATCCATTGTTTTTATCCAATTGTCATTTTCTTGTTGTAGGAGATAAAGTTTGCTAAAATGTTATTATTAGATGATTAGTCTTATCATTTTGCAACCTAACATATGACTAATATAGTTTGTAACAATTGTTACGTAATATAATATAAAAGAGTAACAAAATATGATATAAATAAGTTCCAAAACATGATATAGTTATATTGTAAAACACGGTACATGTGAAACATGTTATTGAAAACATGGAAAACTACAATCTAATCTTTGAAATCTAAACTTGCATAAGCCTGTGAAATGATAACAAATAATTATGTTTTGTTAATCTAAACATGTTTGTATATTTTGGAGATCGTATGGTTGTTTGAATATTATACATTTACATTATATATAAGGTTGAATGATCACGTACTAGACATGTCAAGCGAAGAAACTTAATTCAAATGCAAAGATGGTTTATTCACACCTCTTAATATGGTAGAGTACATCACTTGTTTAACTCCAAGAAAAGGTTCCCTCTTCTACTAAGACATCGTACAAAATGTTATATTGCGAAACATTGTATAATGACATGCAAAACATAATACATTAAATTTGCAAAATGTGTTATAATATATGCATTTTTATTTTATTTATGTCGTAAAAGATATATATACTTTATACGCTTATTATACCATCTTGAGATCGTGGAGCTCAAACATCCAAACGCGTACAGACTGTTTGGACACGATACTATTAGGGAGTTTTATCGACTATTGGCAACCTTCTCATTACTGAGGAGCTCATATAGAGGAGGCATTCGAAGACCAATAAATTTTATTTATTAATAAGTAAAATGACAATCACATTAGATGATGTGCACGTTATTATCAGGTTGAAGGTCACCAATAATATTGTGAATTGTTTTGTAATATCCTTAAAATAGAGTTCCATACTTGTATGACTATAAGTTTGTTGGGTTTAGCGTATGAAGAGCTATGTGAGGATATTAGAAAACTAAAATGTGTATGAATCAGTTTGAGTTATCTTTTCACAATGTTTAGCAGTCTTAGGTACCACCACAACAACTCCAACCTTATCGATGATGACGTGACCCATACGAGGCGGTGTATATATTGTACTTGTTTGGATGCATTATATCTGGCAAAAAATCATCATGTAAATCAAGTTTAATTATAAGCTCCTCAATACATACATTGATGGTATGTTTTTCTATGCATAGGGTGTTTGCGTACTAGAAAATAGTTACCATCATTTGGCATAAACTTTGGAACACCTCATGAACATTATATGTGGTTTTCTAGCTATGTTGGATACGTTGATATCTATCATTTTGTTATTTTATGTCTTGTTATATGCAACATGCATGAGATGTCATCCATAACAAGATGGGATGTGTGTCACATATTTAATGAATCTAAGTTAAAAAACAACCATATGATTATGCTGAGCCACAAGACGAGTTTGACGTAACTTACACTACTTACGTTTTCATTTTTGTGAAATAAATAAGGACAATTAGGTTGCAAAATAAGAAGAACTATATTTGTGAAAGTATGATTAATATGATGTTTGGAACTAGAAAAACATAACTCACGAATCAGAATAACTACTTTTGTGATATTATATGAAATTTATCAAACAAAATATATATGTAAAATTAAAATAAACATATTTTTGTAAGTTATGTGACACTAATTTGTAAATCTAGATGAAATTCATTTGCAAAATTAGATAAACGATTGTGTTATTCCTTCCACCCACTAGAAATCAACCAATCTCAACTGAAGGTTTGCACCATTATTTATAGGGTTTATAAGAGCTAAAATAAATGGATGAATGAATGATACGAATTTATAATGGCATGTTGCATTCATCCGTGATATGGTGGTTGGTGAGTTCAGTTCTCATGAATATCATCTTAGGAAAAAGTAATATGTGAGTTCTAGAGAGAAAAAGAGTTTAGAGAGAGAAAGTCAGAGCACAATTGAATTAGATCAAAAAGTGTTTAACCCTTTTATTAGTTCAGCCTTGCCCTTTATATAGAGGCTCTAAGACTTAGCTTCAAACTAAAAACGGTTACATAAAAGAGGGTAATTACATAGTCATAATTGTTCTACTAAACTTATATTATTTACATTTTAGTCCTTAAATTCCTATTTTCATATCAGTAGCCCCATAGTTCTCATGTCAGTAAATGAATGAGAACTAAATGTCTTTGAATGCTTCCTGAATCCATATCTTAAAATTCAAATTCAAAAACTCAATAGAAAATTTGAAGTAAAAAACTCAATTGAAAACTCGAAGTCAAAAACTCAGTAATTTATTTTTCTTTCTCCCCGAATATTTATGAAAGCAGTTTCAGAACATAGTCATCGAACTCAAATTGGAGAATGGTGGTCTTCGAATTACGTCAAAGATGCCCACAAATCTAACCGTTCAGATTCATCATGAATACCTAGCTACTAGATTCATAGCTAGTTAGCTAGTCTGACAGATGTCGAACTCATAAGCTTTTCACCGTTTTGCATTATGTCCTATCATCATAGAGTCCTTTCCACTTCTACACCTCTTCGTGTCCTCCTATAAATTCATTAGTAGCCTCATTTTTCATTCTCACAATACAAAATCCTTGAGAGAGAAAAATCACACCCTTGGCTACCTTCGATGTGTTCTTCAACTTTCTCAGCATCTTCATCAGAAAACTCAAACTTTCCGATCAAAACCTATATTTTCCAGTCAAACTCCATTTAGTTTATGAGAAAAAATCCAAAAACATAAAATCCAAGCCTAGCATACCCAAAAAACCCAAATCTCCAAAGCCTGAAGATAATCTAGTCTTAGGATCATACGACTACTTTTGCATTACTGAAAGAGCAGAGGAGTATAAGGCTTCCGGATTAATCAACAACGCTCCTGTTGGAACAACCACCAAAACCACTTATTACTGTAACTTCGATCCAACTAAAGTTCCTTCTTTTTCACCTCCTCTATAACCGAAGTGCGCCTTTCTTCTAAAGTTCAAACACCTAAAACGCCTCGAGCCTCTTCTTCTCAAATCAAAGTTTCACCTCTAATTAGTGAAAAATCAAACAAATCTTCCTCAAAACAAATCTCAATTACTCCTTCCCCGACTCATCCTCAACCAACTCAAAAGAGAAAAAAATATCATAGCCATATGAGATGATTCAAACGCTACTCCAACTCCCCATCCTCGAATCTAACTACCCAGTCTCCTCTTCGGAGAGAAATAATTGAAGAAGCTCCATTGTCCCGAAAAAATCCATCTACAAATCATCCCCAAACAAGGGGTCCTTCATCAGAATCTGAAGCTCCATTGCCTCAACAAAATCCTCCTCAAACAAGAGATGAAACATCAGAAGACAATGAAGATGATTCTGAGGCTACTAGATCTGATAATGAAACTGAATCCAATGAGGAGAACTCGGAAACTGCTGTTGAAAAGAAAGTCCACAAGCGTCGGAAAAAGAAAGCGCCCATCACTGTTTCCGACGAAGAAAGGGCAGCTATTGGTAGAAACTTAAGAGTTCTTGATGTTGACTATATTATCGAGCTGAAAAAGGTTTCATATATATACTACCAAGAGAGTCAAGCATCAGACCTAAAGAAACAATGGGGAATAGGAGAGAACATCATTGTTCGACTGCCTAAGAAAGGAGAAACTCCCTTAGACTGCAAAGACAACGAGTTGGTGGTCTAGCCAAAATCGTCAATTGGGGTCTTTGATTCCCACTACATCTTATGATCGTGGAGTACTTCGAACTTCTCAACATATACCCTACTCAAATGACACTGAATTAATGGTTTATTTTTATATCTATAATTATAGCATCTCAGTTATCCAAGATTCCGATCAACATCAAGGATTTCATCTCCTTAACCCAGTTATCAAAAGGTATGAAGCTCCCATTTGACTACCTCACTTTAGTAGATGATTTAAAAATCATGGACGATCTTCTAGAAGCTGATAAACTCTGGAAGCAAAAGTTTATCTTTATCTCAGGAGCATGGGAGAATGGCAAAGAGATATCCGATGCCAACCCATCAAAACTAAATCTCATCTAGAGAAGCAACCGTAAGTACTTCGAATATTGTATACTTTAAAATAGATCTCATCTGTTGTTTTCCTCATTAATTATTTATTTTCATGATTATTTTAGAAATTCCGAGGCGATATGTTATACGTCGGTCAGCAGCCATGGATATTTTAAGAAAGTTTTCCGCTTGGGCCGAAAAAGTGTGGAACAATGTTTTCCACACTGCCTTCCAACCGATCAATTTTCTTAACAGTCATCTTTGTTCGATCAATTTTCTTAACAGTCATCTTTGTTCGATCAATTTTCTTAACAGTCATCTTCACCAGTCCTCATGAGAAGAAAAAGAAACAATCTAAAATTACTGAATACACATTGGTCGATGAGGAAGAAACCACAACTGTTGGAAATCAACAAAATCCTCCTCTCGAAGAACAAACAAGCAATAATGATGCTCTGATCATCATCGAGGATAATGCTGATGATGGCAATCAAAACACTGACCACTTCAATGCCGACAACTTTATTAATTTTAACGAGTCACAGAAGCTTGCTAGAGAAGATGATCATGTCTTGTATGCACAACTTCGTCCCTCTGTTCCAACTAAAACTTTGGACATGATTCCTCGTCCTAGCCCAACATATATTCCTCTTCCTCCACCTAATCCTGAAGTCCTTGTTGCACTCCAACCATTCACCGATCTTGACGCTACCGCTAAGGCGCTTGCTTCACAAGTCAAGGTTTCTCAAGATCATTTGAAACAACTGGCCAAAGACATGGTCCGCTACAAAGGAATTTTCGAAGGTGAAAAACAATTAAGGGAAAATTTTCAAGGCAAGATGGTCTATCAATTCCATATGTTCGAGACAACAAGGTCTGAGATTATTCGAGGGGCTCTATTCATCAAAAATCATTTGTGAACAAAATATTTTGCTGAAAAGGAAAAGCTGACTGCCTCACATCAAAAGGAGATAAACAAACTCAAAGTTAAAGATGTTGTTGAGCTAACTGCTAAAAAAGTCAAATCCGAAGGCCTCCAAACTTATTTTTCTTCCAGCGAAACAAAAAATAAAGAGTTTACTGATGAGATGGCCAAACTGAAAAGCGATTTTGAGAAAGAAAAAGTTGCTGCGGTTGCTGCTGGAAAAATTGAATGTTCCAAAGACATGTTGGCTGCCATTAACAATGGCAAAGAAAAGACAACGATCACTCTTCTTCGAGAACTTCATGCAACTTATCCAAAAAATAACCTCTCAAGTTTTTGGAACGACATTCCAATCAAACGGCGTCCTAGTGAAGCCTTCGATCCTCCAAGGACGAATCGTCTGAGTAACTTTATTGTTCTGTAATCTTTCGTTATCCATTTTGTACTTGTCAAACTAAAACCCTACTTATTATACTTCGTCGAATTAATCTAATTGAAAAATGTTTGTTTATTTCTCATTTTTATCATCCACATGAATTATCCGATGTTAGCAATCCTAAAATAAGTATAATAATTTTTTAAACATAATTCCTCAAATATATAACTACAAATTGCAAGCATACCACCTCGAAAACCTCAGGGCACTTAGTAAACATTAAACTTCGAAAAATCATAGCACGTCTGATGAACGTTGAACTTCGAAAAAACACAGCGCATTGTTGAGCATTGCACTTAGAATAAATCACAATGTATTTATTGAACGTAGTGCCTCGAAACTGGTTGTTTCTTTGAAAAGTGTAATAAACACTTCTAAACATTCTACTCTTAACCAACCTCAAAGATGATCAGTCTTTGATAAGTTGTTAAGATAGTTTTTAATAAACACTTGTAAACAACCATTGGCCAAAAATTCATCTTTATTGATAATATTGAATATGTACATAACGCCTCGTTAAACCGTCTCGGGCCAATAGGGTATGAAAGAGTGCGTCATTCAATAGTAAAAAATCCAAAATACAAAAACAAATCCATTCCCAATACAGCTTCAAATGTTTTATATTCCACGGGTGTTGAAGCATCCTCCATTGAAAATTGCAAAGGCGATAAGACCCTGGCTTTATCCTCTAAACAACCATATAAGGCCCTTCCCAATTCGGAGCCATTTTTCCAAGGCTCTTCTCCTTTGTATGCAAGAAAAAGTTTCTCAACACTTTATCGCCTTCTTTAAATTCCATTATTTTCCCCTTTAAATCATATATGTTCCTCATAAAAGTTTGATAATGGATTATATTTAAATGAGCTCGAACTCTTTTCTCCTCAATCAAATCTAAATTTTCCCTTTTAGCTTCATCGTTGGATCTTTTATAATATTGATTTATTCTAAAAGATGACATCGTAGATTCTATGGGGCTGACTGCATCCATTCCATATGCTAAGGAAAATGGAGTTTCTTTTGTAGCGTCCCTGTGAGTTGTCTGATAAGCCCAAAGCACCTCTTGTAAATAATTTGGCCATTGTTCTGTTTGTCACCTCGACTTGTCCATCTACAGTTGTTATGTTTGTCACCTCAAATTATCCTTTCGGCATCCAAAATGAAGTTATTTATTTATTATTAAATTGATGGCCATTATCTGTTGTAATTCTTCGAGGAAACCAAAACAACAACAAATATTATTCATAATAAACTTGATCACATCATTTGCCTTTGTTCCAGATAGAGGTTCCGCCTCGTCCCATTTTGTAAAATAATCCAATGCTACAATTATTATTTTCCTTCCTCCATAATCCATTGGCAAAGTCCCCACTAAATCAATCCCACATCTATCAAATGATATAGCCTCGATTATAGACATGAGCGGTACTGCTGGCCTATGAATAACATTAGCAAATCTTTGACAAGTATCACAACTTCGAACTAAATTTTTAGCATCGTTCATGATTGTAGCCAATAGATACCTGCAAGTAAAACTCGTCTAATAAAGCTTTAAACCCGCAATGTGCTGACCCTTCTCCATCATGCAATTCCGATAATACCTCTTGTGATTCTTATTTGTCTAGACATCGTAACAATGGTCTAATTAATACTTTCTTATACAATATTCCATCTAACACTATGTATCCGAAGGATTTACCTCTCAATTTTTCGGCCAACCTCGTATCATCTGGTAATGTTCCTTGAGTCAAAAAAATTAATAATATTTGTTTGCCAATCTCCTCGAATTGCATCGGACGTGATAAAGAATTCATCTATACATTCGCACTGACTGAATTGAGTAACAATCGAAGGGTTTTCTTGTAGCAAAATCTAAGGATATTCTTCCTTATAGATAATATTTGCTAAAGAAACAGCCACCATGTTACTTCCTCGACCAATATATTCAACAACAACATCATCGAATAACAACATTAAATTCCGATCTTCCTGAAGATATAAAATCAAACGATCCTTTCTTACCTCGAAAAATCCAGATACCTGATTTGCTAACAACTGAGAATCCGTATATTTTTGCCAATCTTAAACCTGCCAAAGCAGCTTCATATTCAGCTTTATTATTCGAAGCATGAAAACCAAATTTAATAGATTGACTCATCGTTTCTCTAGTTGGAACTATCAACTGAACCCCACCCGGAAACACTAGACCCTCCATATGTTCGAATAATACACCTCGAATAAGCTTATGCATTATCTTTACTTTCTTCCATATCTGATCTACTCGAATGAAATTCAACAAAACAATCTGCCAATGCTTGGGCTTTAATTGCAGTTCGAGGTGTGAAAAAAATATCATAATTCCCCCAACTCCACTGACCACTTGGTCATTCTCTCCAAAATATTAGGTCGTTGTAAAACATTTTTCAAAAGGAATGAAGTTTGGACTTCAATATTGCGAGCTTGAAAATAGGGGTGCATTTTCCTAGCAGCAATCACCAATGCTAACGCTAACTTTTTCAGTTTCAAATACCTATTTTATGCTACCACTAGACTTTTACTTATATAGTACACTGGCTTCGGAATACCTGAATCTTCACTTATCAACACCGCGCTTAGTGCAAAATCCGATACCGCAATGTACAAAAAGAGCTTCTCTCCATTTCGAGGTTTTGACAATATTTCTAGTGAATATAGTAATTTTTTATATATGTGAATTCTGTCTCACACTCCGATGCCCATTCAAATCTGTTTGGTCCTCGTAAAACTTGAAAGAAAGGAAAGCATTTTTCGGGATATCTAGATATAAATCGGTTAACCCCTCTGACTGCTATTCATGCATCAAATCTCCATTGTTGGCTCCTCAAATTCGAAGCGTAGTGGCATCACATTCTCTAGCTACCTTCTGGTCTCCTCGAACGACCCCAACTCGATCTTCTACTACATAATTGAAACATTGGTGAACTGTTGACACTACCCCATACATTCTAGAAATTCATGACCTTCCAAAGATAGCGTTGTAGCTCGTGGGGCAATCCACCACCACAAAAAGCACATAGACCTTCTTCTTGAATGATCATTTTCCCAAACTCACATCTCCCTCGAATTCCCCAATCACACGAGCTGTTATGCCCGTAAATCCTATAATTGTTCGTTTTGATTAAAAAATTCGAGGTGGATTTATCATTCTATCATAAGTTGATTTTAAAAGGACATTAGCAGAACTGCTAGTGTCAATACGCACACATCGAATTTCGATGCCAGCCACCTCTGCACCAATAACCACTGCGTCTTCATACGACACTGCTGTTCCTTGCAGATCATCATCATCGAATAGGATGAAAGGAATAGCCTTTTTTCCCATACAAATGTATGAATATTTTACCTTAAATTTGAGTTTTCAGATTGACAATATGCCTTTTCCTCGAGTTGTCAGAGTTGTCAGTCACTGAATCGCCTCCAAAAATGGTTAACGACTCAAAAATTTTGCATAAATCTCGCACAACCCCTTTTCTATTGGCTCTTCCATTGCCATCAAAATCAACATGTTTAGATCCTTCTCCACATATTCCAAAGAAGCATCGAATTCTTCAGCTTTCAAATCTAAAACCATCAAATTCTCAGCTGGCACAGTTGGATTAGCCTTTGAAGTTGATGCTGCATTTTTCGAACCGCTCCCTTGTGACTTCACATAAGTAAAAAACTTTCCCTTTTCGATCAAGATCTGAACCTCCTTTTTCAACGCAATGAAATCATTGGTATCATGTCCGATATCTTCATGATACCTGCAGTATTTATTATTCTGCTCCTCCCTTGGCCTACTTATCGGAGCTGGCTTCCTAAAATTTACGAAGCTTTTGTTCTTATCAAATATTGCAGCCACATTCTCTGCCAAATCAGCATAGTATTCTGGCATAACCCATTGATTTGGCCTTGGCCTGATATAATTATACGATGGAGCATGATTTGAATATCCACCAGTTCGACGTGGTAAGTTGTTGTTCTTCTGTCGTGTCTGTTGATTACCATTAGAGGGGTTGCCCTTGGTTATTGGCCCCCAGACTCGAATTCTTTGGGGTACTAACCGGTCCTCCTCGAACCCTGGTTGACTCCTCAACCTTAATCTGATCCTCAACTTGAGCCATCAATGCTCCAAAAGTTAGAGCTCTCCTCTTTGTAGTTTCATTAGCCAGATCCCCTGGCAATAGACCTTGGCGAAAATCTTTCATTGCCATATTTTCTTCGCAATTGTCCAAACTTGCTTTAATCAAAACGAACCTCTTCGTATAATCTTTCAATTTCTCTTCAGCCGCCTGTTTGCACTGGATAATTATATCACCATTCGCTCTTATTTCCTTACTCCCCACAAACTGCCTTCGAAAAGCAGTGTAAAAGTCCCCGAAGTTTGAGATGGATCCCCTCGAAATCCGGTTATACCACTTTAAAGTCTTTCATTTAAAAGTCTGTGAAAATACACGACACACCAGCCAGTCGTCATCTTCAAAATTCATCATGTAGTTCTTGAATTGTTCGATGTGATCATCAGGATCTTGCGTCTCGTCGAACTTTCCAACCTTAGCAATGTCAAAACGTTTCGGAACCGTTATAGATCGAATCTCACTTGTCAATGGAGAGTTTTTCCAATCAAAACCTTGCACAAACTGATCATCAGTTCTCATTACTGCATACAGATTTCTATCAGTCTCAGCATACTGATTCGAAGTGTTCCCTTCACACCACGTCGAACGAGGAGCATTGTCCCTTTTTAGATTTGTATTCTTTTTTATGCTTCCTCGGCTACTCTCTATCTGGTTCCTCTTTCGAAGAACTCCTATATATTTTCAAGGCTGAAGTATAGCTTTCTACCTCTTCATCACTAGAGGTTACATACTTTTGCTTGTCTTTTTTCCCTTTGCGAGAGGAATAACGCTCTTTAAGAGATTCGAAACGCGTTTTTATATGTTCACTTCTAGCTCGCCGATCAGCACAAGATCGATCAGATTGATCTCTCATATCAGCCTTCTCATCTTCTTGTCTCACCTTGGATTTGAGCTTCACAAAGTGAATTTCTTGTTCTTTGTGTTCATATTTTTCGTTAAGCATGTTTATTTTGTCTAAAAGTTGATTCATGCGCATCTCAATGTCTGATTGAGTTTAAAACAGAGTTGATCCATCCAGCATGTTTTCATTTCTTTGCAAATAATCTTTTAAATTTTCCATCGCCGATCGAAGTGACGAATTGTTTTCAACGGGATTCATTATATGGAATTCAAACGAAAAAACAAGAAGATTGTACTAAAATTTGAACAGGCAAGTCACTGATTCTTAATCGTCCCCAGCGGAGTCGCCAATTTGGTGAGTTCAGTTCTTAAGAATATTGTCTTTGGAAAAAGTAATATGTGAGTTCTAGAGAGAGAAAGTCAGAGCACAATTGAATTAGATCAAAAAGTGTTCAACCCCTTTATTAGTTCAGTCTTGCCCTTTGTATAGAGGCGCTAAGACTTAGCTTCAAACTAAAACCGGTTACATAAAAGAGGGTAAATTACCCTTAGTCCTCAGTAGTATTACATAGTCATAATTGTTCTAAACTTATATTATTTACATTTTAATCCTCAAATTCCTATTTCCATATCAATGGTTACAAATATGACTAAATTACCCTCTAGCTCTTTAGATTTTTTGAGTAATATTAAATAATTCACTAGAAGCTTCTTGAATAATTATTTAATTTCAAGGTCTTTTTATTAGTTGCAGCCAAGTAACAGTTCTAATCCTTCAAGCCTATGATTTTACCTTGTCTAACCTTTATATTATTTCCATCTTTCTTTGCTTTGTATGATTTAGGTTGTCATCTTCTATGATGCTACCTCATGTTATTCATTTACTTTATCTTTAATTGTCATTCGCCACAACATGTTTTGTTTTTATCAATCAATCAGGGGTCGTCATGATTTAACCCGTCAAGATTTACGATTTATTATTAAAAAAAAACTTTATCCAGCCTTGATTATGCATCTCTTTTTCTTTACATGTCCTTTATCATAAATTGTTTTACCTTTTCTCAATCAATTAGAGGTCGTCAAGATTTAATCGGTTAAGATTAACGAACTACTATCACACATTAAATCCAACTTTGATTATTTATTTCATGTACATTAACTTTGAATTAGTCAAAGTTATTATAACATTATAAACATATTTTACACATATTTTCTTATATGAGTTTATTTCCATACTTCCGTCTTACCTCGTATACATAGACTCTGGCACGATATACCCCTATCAGGGTTCTCCTAGTCTTTCAATATAATTATACATATATTAAAGACTATCTAAGATTTATATAGTTTAATTCCCAAACATTTACTATTTGTTTAACTATTACAATTAATGTTGAATTTATCATATTTAAAAAAATTAATAACTTTGATGTAACTTGATATAAATAAAATTTACACACGGTTCTTAAACCGATGTAACTTATGAGCCATCGATCTATCTCTTAATCCAACAATTCACATTACTTTTCATTATCTGTATATTGTTGATTCATTATTCAGTAATTATTTTTTCCAAAAACTCTCTCTCACTCACTTTCTCTTTCTAGAAACTATCAGCAAAAGATTCAATCTTACGAGCTATTTCCATTGATCGTCTTGAATATCTTCAAACTGCTTAAAATATACTACTTTCATATATTTTTAAACACTAAATTTAAGTAGCTTGTATTTTTATAGTAAAGGGTAAAAAGTCATGAATCTTCAGGTAGTATTCGTTATTCATATAACATGTTTGTTCATCAATTAGACTCTCAAAATTATCAAGCAAGTGGCTCGTTCGGGAATTTAGATGCGAATCAAACAACTCATGCAATAATAGTTATAACTCGTCTTTCGCTTCATTTAGAGAACATTTTTATCTTCTTAGACCCATTTTTTCTACGAAACAATATATTGTTTTTGATGAACTAATAGAAATTAGGATAGATGCAATGGAAGCTTCTCGTCTTCAAACATTAAATCATAACCACATTTTGTCATCCGATCAAAATGAAATCATCTTCTCGTCAGATGCTCTTTTGAAACACGTAGTAGCATATCTCAACTTTTTTGAAAACTTCTTTAGAACACAATTCAATTCTTACTCTTATATTGACGAATCTAAAGTAAATAATGGGTAGATTTTGACGAAATAGTTATATGTTTACCCTATAAAGGACACTTTCATGTGAGAATAAAGAACACGATTTTTTCATTTTTTATAACTCACGTAGATTTACTCTTCATTGTTTGATATTTTAACTCAATTAGTTTGTCCGTATTTATCTATCATAACTTTCTAACGCTAGAACATTTCGTAATTGTTCCAAACATTCTTAATCAATGAATTTTTTTTAAAATTTATAAAACTTCATTCTATTTATCATTTAGCACTATTTAAAACAACATGGAAGGGAATCAATTAATCATGAATGAATGGTTTAGACAACTCGAAATAAGATTATAATAATTTTATCTTACGTATATTTCTATTTATAAATGCTCATCTTCATTTCTAACATTACTTCATTAGGCTTTGTCGACTTTGTATGCAGACATGTCCACAATTGTTATTAAATAGTATTTCAAATTTATTGGTTTGGCGTTTGAAAATTAGATTCAAACTAATAAATCGAATCTGTTTAAACTACCATTTACTCAAACTAATCAAAAAATCCGTTGAACGTAAAGGTGAACTTATATGAAATAAGACTTAAAAGTCATAACTGGATATAAAAAAATTCCCCCAACAATTTGCCCTATCCCTTCAACGACGTACGCATTTTTGAATCCTTCAAATGGCTTTAATCAGAGCTATGTGGTCACCGGATTTGAAAAAATCATGTTTTGTACAAAGCAAAACAGCATCAAGATTATTGGACATCTGGACAGAACAGAAGCATGATATTATTATGATTCAACCTGCACAAATCACCGGCAAAAGAATTTGCTTTGCTTCCTCTGCTTTTGGTTTCCTATCAATCGGCAGGACAACTGGGTCACAATGTGCAAGAGCTGCTGCAATTGTTAATTACGGGATTGAGGCACTGAAGGATAGCCCCATTAGAAGCATTTTTCCTATGTTGGGGGGGTCCAGAGGTAGAGTGCAAAGATGCCGCCCTGTAATGTACTGACTCAATTGTACAGCATATACACAAAGCTAACACATAAAAGAGAGTACTAGTAAATTACAGCCTACCAAGTGGAGTAAGCTCCTCCATGTCATCTAAAGCTCCTATTATTTTGAGAAGTTCAATTGCAAACAGCAAGAGAATTTGGCGGCTGAAGTGCCTTTCATGGATTTCAACAGCAAGCATTTGGCTCGCGCCAGTTAAATTTGGATCTTCAACCTGCAATAGAGCATCAGAGTTGAATATCACGATTCAAAAACAAGCCGAGATCTATACAATATTAAAAAATCAAAAGCTTTGTTGAATAAGATTCACAGGATTCCCACGCGCCCACACAAAATATATATACATAACAAATAACAAAAGACCATGAATTTGCAATAAATTAAAATACAGAAACAAAAACTTGAAGTGATGCAAACAGTGTGCTGTGCAAATGTAGTACCAGCTGCTGTAGTAATACTACAGTTGTGCAGAATAACAAACATGTCTGATCAGAGTGCCTTGCATGAAGGCCAATCTGATAACCAACAGTTTCCACAAGCCCTTCTCCTTTTTTTTCGAGCTGCAAAATATATGGCGGATATACTGCGGGGTTGAGTGCAGATTATGTTACATTCGTTACCTGTGAGACACGATATCTTCTGTTCTAAAATCAACTGAGGAAGCTGTGTCAGCTGTTTCGTTTTGCCACAACCTGTCTCTCCTGAAACTACTAATGCCTGAATTGTCATAAAGTGAACAGTTGAATGCACAATCAACCAGGTTATAAGAATGAACATAAAACAAACAAATAAAAGCCAAAAGTTAAAATAGAACTTGAAAATTCTAGGTCTGAATATAAAACAACCAATACAAATACCGAATGAGATGCAAGCTGGGAGACTAAATCATTGTTCTATTAGTGAGCTAATCAAAATTCTTTTTAGTACCCCTTTCAAAACCATGAAAAAACCTGAAAGCCATGTATTTAAGACTACCAATTCAAGCACTAACACAAAAAACAGGATTTGGTAATTGGCAGGAACACAGGAAAGAAGGTTCGTCATAATCTTATCACTGGGGCAGTATTTCAATACGTTTTTACTTGTATAAATGAATATAATAAAAATTAGTGAAGAAAACGATAAAGGAAAAAGACAGAAGGATCAATGGAGAGACTTGGTAGAACGAAAAAAGGGTATAATTCACATTAGTCACTAACGAATGATAGTTCTAAAGGAATATATTCGTTTGACAAAGTAATAATCGTCTAGGGTGTCAACATCGATGTTAAATATAATATAAGTAGAGTAACACCTGATTTTCTGCAACTCCTTTCAGAAATTCAATTTTCAATTTGAATGCAGGAAGCTTCGTTCTGCGTGTATGAATTAAGAAAACAGTGACATCTACTGATACCTTCAACCTTTGCTGCTGTTTCTTAAGATGAACAGTGATTTTCTCCTTGACAATATCATTTTGAGACTTGGGTGCTTCACTAGCTTTATTATATGCGTGGCTTTCTCACAATAATTACAAAGTCAAGAAACAATGGTGAGAGGAGGCCTCATCACAGAATAATACACACCTTATACGATCTCAAGAACAATTATATTCTATTAGCTACCAGTGCAGTTAACAGTGTCTCAAAAGCCAGTCAAAACTTATAAGCATTTAGTGTATAAATTTGCAGAGAAGATAAGAAAGGTTTGAAAGAATCAATGATCCACTTTCGCGCAAAGATAACTCAGGCTTCTTCTATATCATTGTCGTCCGACTTCCTGGTGATCTCACTACCCATAGAAGATGCATTGAACAATCAAAAATACAAAGCAAAGCTCCACCATATATATCCTAGGTACGGTACATCTAAAGGCATTGAACTATAAGCCGAAAAGATAAGTTTAGGTTAAATGTAAATACATAATTAATTAAAATCGAGGACATAAAACCAACATGAATATAACTTCGATAGAGAATGGTATGAGTTAAGATAGTTAGCAGGATTGTTTTCTCTCGCAAAACTCAATACGCAGTATTGTTGCGAGACAATTTAACAACAACATACAACAGTTTCATGATCTTAACAAAACTCGTTATTCCTTCATGATTCCGGATAATCGTGGATGCAGATGTTGTATCCTTCTGAAACAACAAAAGACAACAATTCCTTGATCTTCTATTGAAACTATATAATCCAAACGGCAAGTTCTCTACATTAGAAAAAATTAAAGTACCTTCTTCTCCTTCGGAATCTTTGTAGCAAAAGACAACCTCACATTCATATCCAAACTTATTGACTAAAGCTTCGAAGTGAACAACATTATCTTCAACAGCAGAGAGATCTTTAACCCGAAATCTTATGAAGTAATTAATACCATTGCATAGGGTTCTAGTTGCTCTTAGTATATCCTTCAACTCCACATTTGTTTTCTAAATTTCAATTAATCATTAGAAAAACTAATAGTAACAGTAATATATAATTTTAAGATAGTGATTGAGAATGAGATAGAAATTACCTTATATTTGTTGTACTTTTCTATTGCCATTTTACTGAGATGTTCCATCAAAACCCTATATGTTATGGAATCTCCAGGCGCCATCATCCCAGGACGGCATTGTTCCTCTAGATTAACCGGAGGAGATGAATCATAGCTCCGATCCTCCTCAACTGTTGCCTCGACTGTTACTTCTACTTCTTCGAAGCCCTAAAAAACAATAAATTAGGTTAAACTTTTCAGAATTCTTACTTGAGGAGACTGGTTAGGGCAATCTTCCACTGTTACTTGGAGAGACTGGTTAAGGCAATCTCGCACTACCTCTTCCGCTTGCTCTTCTACTTTCTCGTTATCGGAGAGCACTTCTCCTTCTACTTCTCGTTTTCTTTTCGGATTCTCCGGTTGTCTCATCTCTTCTTCCATCTGATACTGACTCATACCTTCGACTGAGATCTTGGACTCCAAATAAATTTTGGGCGGTCCTTTTGCAAATATAAAAACAATTGAAAAAATATTGAATTACGAAACTTAAACTTCTCCTAACTTTAGGAATATTAATGACTATTAGAAAGCTAAGAAAAAGATTATGTAAATTATATAAATTTTTCCTCATCGTTCTAACAAAAAATAATATATTTTTCTTCAACGACGTAGCCTATCAAAATTGATTTATGTAAATTATATAAAAAATTTATAAAATTAATATTAAATATAATTTTATATTTTAAACAAATTTATATATAATATTAAATATATAATTTAATTTTGTAAACTATATACTTATAATTATAAACAATAATTAAAGATCATATATATAATTATATGCTCAAACCCTTCTTTATTTAACATTCATATAGACATAAGATTATATTTAAGTTCAAAGACATACCTCACATTAGTTAAAGAAAAAACATTAGTTAAAGTTTTCTGTAGTCCAATGGAGGACTTGAATCTTACGCTATTTATTTCATTATCAGTACAAGTCACATCATTCCCCAACATGACCTTACCATTTTCAAGCACTCTCAAGTCTTCAAACAATATTTGTTGGAATTCATATGTACCGAGCCTTTAGAATTGAGAACCCACTTATTACCGTACATGTAAGAAGATACCACTAAACCACGAGCATATTCATAATCATCCAAAACCATTATAGCATATCTGGCTTTGGCCTTTGGATAAATAACTTTCGTCTTTATCTCACGATAATTTATACTGATATGGTCATCCTTTTGGTAACACTAATATTTTACCTTTAAAAGCAACACCTTTTTTGATTGAATTTCTTTATCCATACCTTCCTCTCTGACTCAATCAGAGACCGTTAGACTCACTATTTAGAATTGTCTTCCTTTGAATACCATTTGAGGTCAAAGCACTATTAACATCAACCATCATGAAAGACTTTTTTTCATATATTACAGTGTTAACAAAGATCTCATATACTTCCGACAGAAAACTTAATAGGATAATTAAACTTGGCTAAAGGGCCAGACACGACAGGATTCATACGGCCTCGTCACAGTATCACGAACACAGTATCGTCATGGGAACAGTAAAAACACATCGACTTTATGCAAGATAACTTTTTTGTCTTGTCCCGTATTGTAATGGTAAGGTCAAAGCACTGTCACGTCATGGGAATGGTAAAACATTACGAGATTTCCGGCTAGTTATGGGTACAACAACAGTAAAGTCATGGTTGATAAGGTAATAAAATGTCAAGATTATTATAAGACTCAATTAGTACATGAGAAACAAATAAGGACCCAAATGTACATGTTGAGTGACATAGAAACCAAGTGTATTTAGAAGGGCTGATATGTAATTAATTATATAAAGCATGTGACAGTGGAGCCCACCATTGACCCCTATATAAGGAAATATCCTTTTTTGGGAAAATTGTGTTTTCTAATCATTGGTACTTTGATTTGACTACAATCTCTCTCTACAACTTTACATTTATTTCTCTCACACGATTTCAAAACTAGATTTATTCAATATTCAGCCCCAGATATTTCTATAATCATCATTGGCGTCGTCTGTGGGAACGAGTGATACCCGGAGACCTAGTTCTCCTAAATCTCGACCCAAAGAAAAACTAAAATTCGAGGAATTTATACAAAAGCTAGAGAAGGAAAGGCAAAATAGAAAAGCTCTGATAGGGAAATCTCTTATTCAGAGGACCGATGCTCCGAAGAATGGTACGATAATCATGATCAATATAATCAAGGTCGAGGCAAGCATTCGACCTTCATTATGAACAGACAACAATTACTGGATGCCATAATTAATCTTAATGCTAAGAAAATGAAAGCTTTGGCTGAGAAGAAGTATCGATTGGATAACCGAGGAGAACGATCATGCGAGGATGGCAAAGAAGATAATTATTTTGTTAATCGGGACGAGGTTGATTTTTATAAAGGTAGAGCTTGAGTACAAAAATGTGAGAAATGCTTTGAGGAGAAAATCTGGACTTCGAACCAAGCAAGAGTATGAGTATTCGACCGCGGAAAATCTGTACGAATCATCCTCTCCATATCGGGAAACCCGAAGTCTTAGAAATGAAAAAAGAATTATGCGAGAACGAGAAATTCAATGGCGTAAATTGCATCGAGCGAAGATACCAAATCCCATGGTCGATAAAGTAACTCTCGTATCCATGGAAAATGAAGGGGCAATAACGATTAATAGGAGAGAACAGCTCCGCGTCCCGCAGTTTCAGTTTCCCTCGGGGAGCCAAGCTTACAGGTATAGGATCGGAAGTCAGTTTGTTAACCCAAATAAAGAAGGGCTATACGATACCCATACAGAGGGTTTAGGTAGTGGTGCTTCGGGTTCGGGCATAACTGGAGATCATCTCCACTTTTGGATGAAATTTTATCGAGATACCTCTCAAAGCGATTTGATATTTCTAAGTTATAAAAATATGATGGGAAGAAAGACCCTGACAACCATTTGGAATCATTCAAGAATTTCATGTTAAGTTTTGATAATGATGACAAGTTAATCTGCCGAGCTTTTTCGATGACGTTTAAAGATCGAACTTCAAAATGGTATAATCGGCTACCACAAGGGTGTATTAAAAACTTTAGCATGTTCTGGCTGATGTTTAGACAACAGTTCGTAGGAAGCAAAAATTTCTGAGCCAACGGAGACACAATCGTAAATTATCGTCAAAGGGTCGGGGAAAGTTTGAGGGATTATACGCGACGTTTCTTAGATGAAAAACCCGATCTTGATTATTGTGAGGAAAGTGTTGCCTTGATAGGTTATATACTGGGCTTATTGCCCGGTCCTATGAATCAAGTCATAGCAAAGAAGCAAGCTTTTACTTTTTATGCCCTACTAGCTCCGGTGGAAAAGCAGATTTTGATTGAAGAGACTGCAACGTCTGAATTGGCGGCTCAAATCCAACAAACTGCGCAGGCCTCAGTGGTATCATATTAACAAAATTTACAGAAGACAACTTCATTTTGCCAACCACAGTCGATAAGTACTTTTCCACCAGCAACAAAACAATCGAACGGGAAATGATCGGGAACTCCGATGCAGAAAGTAAGGAGTAACAACCAAAAAAACTTGTACCTACCATATCGAACAAGTGGGTTCGACCCACCCATTTTGCAGATCTAACTGAGTGTGTTTCAACCATATTTGAGAAGTCAAAGAAAAGTGTACATCGAAAACCTTTCCCGATCGGAACGTTTCACGAGAGCCGAAATAACCGATATTGTCGATGTCACGAGGATGTGGGGAGCGACACCAAATATTGCATTGCATTGAAAAATGAGGCACAATTACTAATTGATAACGGGAAATTGACAGACTATGTGAAAAAGCAGATTCAACAAAACGGAACGTCTAAAGAAATTCTGACAATACCGAAGCAAGAAACGGCGTTAGTGATTTACATGGTCACAAATCTGTTTGATATATCCACTGAATATTCGGATCCCGACAAAGACATAAATATGATTAGAGTAATCGAAGAATTAATTCTCAAATCTCAGGAAAAGGTTAGTGATTTGTGCAATTTTTTTGAATCTTTGACTATTTTCAGTGGTGATTTAGTGGCAGGGATCACTAATTCTTCTCGAAAAAGGCACGTGGTCAATATCTACTCAGTTAGAAGCAATAACTTCTCTAAATTAATATCAAAATCCATCTCTCATTTTATGTTTTGACGATGACGATATGAGGGACGTTGCTGGACCTCATGAAGATGCAGTAATGATTATAGCGGTGATTGATGGTGAAGAAGTTCGAAGAATATTGGTTGATAATGAGAGTTCGGAAAATCTTATTTTCTTATCAATTTTTTTTGAAGTTTAAGAAGTCGTCCGAAATTATTAAATCCGATCGGACTATAGTAGGTTTCACGAGAGCATCAACAGAGGTGGTTGGAGAGTTCGAAGGTGTTGTCCAGCTGGGTCGGGGTCCTTTCAAGAAGGAAGTAATAGTAATTTTTGTAGTTGTGAATGCGCTTACGTCACACAACGCGATCTTTGGTTGGTCTTTATTATCAATAATACATCCAGTAACTTCTACGATTCAGTAGTGCGTGAAGTATCTAGTCGGAAATAACGTGGGGATAGTCAGAAGCAGCTAGCGAACATCAAGAGAATGTTACTGAGCAGCGTTAACAACAAAGACAGATAAGGAGATGGTCGATGCGAGAGATTAGCAATTAGCAGGGTTGACCTCGGGATTAGAACCGACAATTGATCCTAGGGAGACCCCAAGATTATTACTTACAGATGAAAATTGTGAAAGTTTCCATTTTTTCTAAAGGTAAATTTTTTAAAATCGGTATAAATTTGTCTCCATATTTCCTAGAGTGACTAATTTATTTCCTAAGACAAAATTTACACTTGTTCGCTTGATGTTCAGAAGATGTTACAGGACTTCCCAAAAGTGTCATTTATCATAAGTTGTCTGTAAATTAGAATGTTCGACGTATAACCCAAAAGCGTCCAGCTTTTCCCCAAAGAAAGGCAGAGGCAATTATTTCAGAGGTTGAAAGAATGAAAAAGGTATGACATATCAGGGAATCCCAGTATCCGCTTTGGACGACTAACCGATTTTTAGTAAAAAAGAAGAGCGAGAAGTGGAGAATGTGCGTAGATTTTATGGACATTAATAGAGTTTCTCCCTAAGGATCCATTCCCCATGCCAATGATCGACCAGCTCGTGGACTCAACATCGGGAAACAATTTGTTATCTTTTATGGATGCCTATGTGGGGTACAATCAGATAAAGTTAGATCAAGGAGATCAAGAAAGCACTACGTTTATCATGGGGAGAGGACTGTATTGTTATAAGGTTATGCATTTCGGTCTGAAAAATGTGGGGGCAACTTATCAAAAAATGGTAAATAAAGTTTTCGAAGGTCAGATCGGTCGGAATGTTGAGGTTTATATAGATGATATGCTAGTTAAAAGTATTACCAATGAAGATCATTTTGTCAACCTCGAAAAAACTTTCGAGAACCTCAGTAAAGTAAATCTCAAGTTAAATCCAGAAAAATGCTCCTTTGGGGTTTGATCCGAAAAATTTCTAGGATTTGTAATCAGCAAAAGAGGAATAGAAGCAGATCTGGTGCAGCTAAACGCTCTGACTAACATGGCACCCCCGAGGAACATAAAAGAGGTGAAAATCTTAACATGACGTCTTGCCGCTTTGAACAGATTCATATTCCGATCCTCTGACAAGTGTGCACCTTTATTTTTCTCTTTTCACCACGCCTTTTCTTCTGGGTTTTACTGGACACAAGAGATTTACCTCCGCTAGCGACCGGTTCACTAAGGACAATGGTAGTTTCAGACTCCCAAGGTAACACTTCTCGCGGCTTGTCTTTGGCGACATCGTTGGTAACCTTTTTACCATATTCTTGGTCAGACATCTCTTCCGACTTCACTCGCTTACTGGGCGCTCGGTTCCTCTTGGGTAAGAATACATCGACATCTAGGACATCCAACCTCTTCACAAGGTCGACGACATTAGGAGGCACCCGCAATTGGTCAGCATCCACAACATCGTCGGAACAATTCCAAAGGTTGCTATTTATTAAATTGGTGTACTTAAAGCACCGACGAAACTTTTGGCCCAAATTCTTTCTGACAAAAGTTTGAAATTTAACAAAGATGTCTGAGGCTTTCTTAAGATGATTTTTTCTCAACTCTTGCATAGTTACCTTACAAACTTGAAAGAGAATATCGGTCAGTAAAAAAAGATGTGAGTAAGCATGTACACGAACCTTCATGAGTCCAATTATAAGTTAAACGCCTTGGGTTTTCCTTAGTATATGGTCGGCCGTTTTCCCAAACACCACTGATAAAAACGAACTAGTGTTTCCACGACTTGTTGGCTTCAAATAAATCGTTTACTATCTTTCTCGGATATACAAGGGGAGAATAGAAGAAGGGTAGTTTGGGAGACTTTGATAATCGAGATATAGCTATGTATTCTTCCATGGATATTGGCACCTCGGATAAACGCGAGACCACTATGGTTGACATTAAAACCAGGCATTAGGAGTTAATTAGGTTGGGTATATCCAGAGGATCTCGAAATACCTAACGATCTCAGGGTCGAGAGGATGCCGCAGACCCCAGTTGAATAGTTCAGTAAAAAATATTATTTCTCGTGACTCCACTAATAAGAGGGTTTCACCAGGCTTCAGGAATCGAATGTTTACACAGTCAGGAATCCCCAAATCATTTTTAACTCGGCTTTTTCATCGGGGTTATAATACAGGTATTTCCCGGCAAAAAGAGAAACAGTGTGATCATTGGGAAAGAGGTGATAGCCAATTAAGACCTTGACGATGTCGGGAGGAAGGGTTCTTCATCTACCTCAAGGTTAGCATCACCAGCCACATGAGCAGTTTGGCCCGCTGGGTTTGTTGGAATTTTGGTTCGGTAATCCAGGATTTGACCTTCGTCGAAATTGACACCTTTTTTAAGCCATGGGAACATTTGGTTCGGTTTTTTTGGGTTTTCTTAGCAAATCCTTGTCAGTCGATAGCAACTCTTTCGTAGTATGAGTCACAAGAACGAAGCTAGAACTGTTGTTGACTCGAGTATGATTGGGTTCCAAGTTTTCAACTTTGTTGGAGGCAGCCTTTTCAAGTCTTCTCATTTCCTCATCTGGTTGTACCAACCATATAGGAGTAGCTGCGATGTTGGGACTAGTTCGAATCCTTACGATGGTTGGAGTTAGCTGGACGAATTCGGGAGTGGTAGACGAAGAGCTAGAATCACCAATGGTTAAAAATAAAGGTTTGGTTTTCCGATCCAGGGAATTTTTTGCTTTCGAAAGGGGCAAGACGAGTAACATCGTTGAGTTTTTAGTTTTTAAAGAATCCTTTGGAGCAGTTGAAGGACCCGCATCGGAGAATGGTTCAGACGATCCTGGGATTTTGGGCTTTGGAAAAATTAACGGGGTCGAACTCATGCAAGATTAATCCTGCGGCTCGATATTCGTTAGACCTTTCAGTAATATTAAGGTAATCCATGAAACCAAAGACTGGGTTTTTTCGGTTTGTCAGAATTTTCTTAGCTCTCTTTTGAGAAGCAGGCCTTCTCATAAACAATAGCAGAGACTCTCTCTAGAAAACAGAAAGGACGATGAGTCTTTTTCTCTCTAGAATTTAGGTGAAATGAGGAAGTAAAGAAGTAAGAGTATTTATAGACGAGTAAGTGGGGTAACGGCTCGTGTCATAGAGAAGCATAATCGAAAAAATCCTCGGGAAGTCCAAAAGTTTTTTAACCAAAACGTTAATTAAAACACGCTCAAATCATTAAAAGACACATGTCAACTCTGACAGTTTCGGCAGGGCTAGAAGGCTAGCTTCGTGATTTTCACTTTGGGTAGTTCAAGAGACAAAGATTTCAAATAGACGACGAATTGAGAAAAAACATGTGGACGAGTGAGGCAGTATCATTTTCGATCGAAAGTAATGGGCCTTGATAAAAGGCAATTTGAACAAAAGCCCATTGGATTTTAACGCCTAAAATAACTATTGTTCCAAGTAAATTCAGATGCATTGGGAAAAGCAGAGTAGCAATTCGACCCTTGAACAAACTAATGTTAGCGTCAAAATTTTTGTATACAGACCGCGCGATAGTAGATCGAACGATAACATGCGGATAACAGCGTCAATATATTCCAATGGGTAATGATAAGATGGACTAATCCCGAGAAAAAACAATGCAAGAGCTTGGTCAGCGAGCCCAGCATTTGAGTAGTTTTTGCTCGACCCTCCGCAAAACTAGGGGGCTACTGATAAGGGCATAAAATGTCAAAGTTATTATATGACTTAATTAATACATGGGAAACAAATAAGGACCCAATTGTAAATGTTGAGTGACATAGAAAACAAGTGTATTTAGAAGGGTTGATGTGTAATTTATTATATAAAGCATGTGATAGTGGAGCCCACCACTGACCCTATATAAGGAAAGATCCATTTTTTTTAGGAAAAAAGTACTTTTTTTTAGGAAAAAAGTACTTTCTAATGATTGGTACTTTGATTTGACTACTTTCTCTCTCTACAGCTTTACATTTATTTCTTTGACACGATTTCACGACTAGATTTATTGAGTATTCAGCCTCATATATTTCTAGAACCATCAATGTTAATATGAAAAATACGATATCTTTTTTTACTCGTCCAAAATACAAAACAAGCTTTATTCTACATTCCTTATAATGTTGTAGATTTTTAAGAATCAAATTTGTAATATGTAAGAAAAAATACAATTTTCTATTATTCTTGTAACACATAAAGTACAAGTATTTTTATTATTTGATAAAAAAATTATTATAGTTTGATTGTTATGGCTTATATATTATAATTTACAAGTAAGATAAAGTTATTATATATTGATTATTAGGGCTTGATTATAAGTACTACAAATGTTGTTATAGTTTGATTATAGAAGAGATAAAATCATTATTATAGTTTGATTATAATAAGTGGTAAGATAAATGTTATAGTTTTATTATAGTATAAGTTGTTATAGTTTGATTAATATAAGTAGTGTAAGTTTAGTATAATTTTATTATAAGTACTACAAGTGTAGTTATAGTACGATTATTATAAGTGATAAAAACAAATTATGATAAGTGTTGGTTGGTAGTATAGTTTAATTATAATATAATTTTATAACTCATTGTTGTTACATTATGATATTGAATGATAAAATTAAAATTTTATGATTTAAATCATTCATAGTTTATACTCTTGCATGTCAAAGTTTTTTTTCTTAATTTAAACTACCATATTAGAAACTCAATAATAAATTTATATTAGAAATTATATTCATTCAGAATTTTATCTTTTGATCCAAGTCATTATTCATCCTTACCAGCTTTATCCGTAAGATATTTTTCAATATCACTCAATTAATCGAACATCTCCTTTTAATGCTCTTCCATTTCATATTCCCCATCTTGCATCCTATGTTACGTCACAATCCAGTCCTTGGTTGTAACACATACTTCAATTGCTTGGCTAGTCAATCTTGACCGTCTAACTTTGTATTAAAACTTTCTCATACTAACTACAAATTAATTTGTCGTTGCAGACATAGGTATATAAGGAACCACATAGGATAAACTGGAAAGAATAGAAAAAAGTGGCTCATTTGGACTTCCACCATATTAAGATATAAATCGGGTTATCGTAATTATACATATTTAAATCGAACAGAGTTTGCAAATAAAATGTAAGTTCATTAAAATATTTCGTATATTGTGAAGTCTTCATTCTACTTCGCATAAAATTTCTCAAGTTGTTATAGTGAGGCCTAACTTTGCTTCCCACACTACTACTACCAAATAAATTCAATGATGAACTACAATTATTGTTCCCATGTTTTGTAGCATATATACTATATATTTTAAATATATAAGTTTGAATACTGTAATTATAAACATTATCAAGTGCGGTACTAGCATAAAAATACCCAACATATATGTGAAATGAGTTCAATTTGAGACAAGGATTTAAAATGCACCCAATAACATAAGCGCGGGGGATGGAATGAAAATACTTAATACTTTTATCTTCCATATTGGACACTATATCATGACACACATAATTTTTCCTATTTGTATGTAAATGTATGGCAAGATTAACAACACATTCAAGGGCTAAATGAATGTTAGGGCTATATCGTGTAGAAAAGGTATGAGTATACTCTTTAAAAATGACAATAAAATGTATTATTTAACAATAATATGACAAATGTATATGCGTAAAAGGCTAGTACCGGTCTCCCATGTTTTTAGACTTATGTTTTTCATAAAACATTGCAACCTATTGCCTAAATAAATAAGCACGTACAAGAAGATCATAAGTAGATTTACATTTAGTTTCAACATCACAAATTAAACTAATTTTTTAAATTTATTTCCACTAGCTAAAATAAAATATGTATATTCACGTTCTCTTGGACCCGCCATCATGACTAGTAGAACTATTTATCCAATAGACTTAATAAAAATATGTGAATATTGATAAGATATGAACTTCAGGAGAAGTTTTCTGTGTCAAACAATGCTTAGAAGTACTATTTCGTGAATAGATTTCTTAATAAGTTAAAGTCGTAGAGAGAGAAAGTAATATTATAATAATCATCCCTTTCCCAAATCAGGTGGGGTTCTTTTATAGTACAAATGATGGGCCCCAGGGGCCTAACTACCTCCTAATAACAAACTTGATCCCTACTTTTATTATTTAATAACAATTAATACTATTTCAATATTTACTTTACAATTTGGCCCTAACTTTGCTGCTTCTTTACAATTTCACCTTTGTCTTTTATTCTTCCTAACTACCCAGTCTTTGTTAAAAATATTTTTACAAGGACTGTGATGAAACCTTCGAATTTCTTCTCATCTTGCAATTTTCCTCATAAAATACTTCTTCGAGAATTTCTTTCTGTCCTTCTCAACAATACTCACAGCCCCCCAATCCTTGCAATTTGTTAGCAAAGACTAAAACGCAGCCCAACATTTATTTTTGTTCCCTCAAAATATCCTTACCAAAAACAATCATGTAGACATTCCAATGTCCTCGAACTTATTCCTTCGAAAATCATCGTATCCTCTTCGAAGACAATTATACAAGTATAATTGGTTGTAGCCCCCCAGTCTTGGCTAACAAATTGTAGCCCCTCGAATTTTCCTATATCAATTTTCGTATCCCAATCAATAATCTCCCGTCTTTTTTTTATGATGTCATCCTACAAAGATTTTTGTCACCAAATATTTTTAGAGATATTATTACACTTCCCAAAGCTTCTCATCATATCTTTTGGCTCTTCATCTTCTTTCTCAGATCTCGATTCACTACAAATGCACCTATATTACATATAACGCCCCTAGGCAAACAAATGAAAATGTCTCCAGGCCTCTCTTTCCCTAAAAGCCCATTTACTTCTATAAATACTTTCATTTCCCCTTCACAATACAAACTATTATGTTCTAAAATTTATAGAGAGAGAAAGCTAGCTTATGCTCCCTAAGCCTCGTCGAATTCCAGAGTGGCTATTCATTAGTAAAAAATTCGAAGAGAAAGTTGTTGCTGGTACCTAAGTTGAGCCTCAACCCAAACCTCCTGTTACCACTTACTACGGTTCATGGCCTCCCTCAGAAAATTCTCCTGCTATCATACCCGTCGACATTTCTTGTCCGAACCAAACTTCCGATTTCAGTCTCCTTGAATATATGGGTAAAGACAAACACCACAAGCATTCTTCTGGTAAAAGGAAAAGACATCATAAGGAAAAGAAAAACTCTTAAGAACGCAAACACACTAAAGGAACCTCTTCGGAAACCCAAAATCTGAATTCAACTCTAGTAATCAGCAATCCTCCTCTGAAAATTAACGTCTCTGGATCAAACCTTCCAGGTACCCCTTCGATGATAGGGCAAGGAACCCCACGATTCTCCCCTTCAAGAATCACCATTACCGAATAGGAGGTGCAATCAGTTAGAACGAAGCGTTAAAAATAAAGGGAAAGCCATCGCCTCAGACAACCCCGACTCAGAAGCAAAAAAAATCCCCCCGTAAAGAAGAGTAAATCTGATAGTCCTTCATTGGCCTCTTCTAGTCAAGTTTTTACAGCCCCCCTGGCAATTTACGAAGAGCAAGCTCTGAGAATTGCCCCAAAATCCAAAGGTGATATCACTCTTCCTTTGGAACTTGACGCCATTGTGGGCAAAAACATCTGAAGCATCGAGAACAAGCATCAGGTCTCACTCCACAATATCTCCTATAAGTATTTCTTGTCATCAGAAGAAACCATGCTAAGGACTCGATGGTGTATCCCCTCGTATATTACCCTCAGATTCCCTGTGGAAGGTGAGACTCCCCTGTTAGTTAAAGACGATGAATTGATCGTATATACTGAAATTATGAATTGGGGGCTAAGGTATCCCTTAGACCCATTATTTATCGAATACTTTTCCAAAATCGATCTCTGGCCTTCACAAGCTGGTCCGAACATGTGGTTTACGCTCATGGCGTGCATCATGTCTTCACAAATTTCTGGCAACGAATTTTCTATAGATGAATTCATCGGATTATCTGGATTGGCCAAAAATCTCTTTTTCCCATTTTACTCACTAACTTTTGGACGAGGACAAAAAGTAGTGAAGGACTTACTTGAAGTTGATAAGAAGTGGAGGCAACAATTTATCTTCTTCTCCGGTAATTGGGAAACAGGGTGTGAGACCCCCTCGAATCCGCACAAACTGTCTCTTTTATGGACCAACAGATATAAGTCCCTCAAGTCGTACTTTTAATCTTCCTCTGGTTAATAATTTACTAACTTTATTCTTCTAACTTTTTCATAGTCAGGATCAGAATTTTAAAATCCTATCCTGATTATGTGGAAAGTGCTACCAAGGTCTTCACCAAACTCAGTGAATGGGCCAAAGAAAACTGGGAAAACAAATTCCGCTTTTGCTTCATGAACAACAACTTGGCCAAGAGTCGACTCTGGAGGTTAAACCCCCTCGAAAGATTAACTTTGAAAGAATTGATGACTTCTCCTTCTCAACAAGAAGTCCTCGATCGAGTGGAAAAGAAGGATATCATTATTTACCTTCCAAAGCACTCCCGAGCCAAAAGTCACCTGGATGATTCCGAAGAAGAAGTATTCACCAAAGATCTTCAACCAGACTCTGAAGGATTAGTTTCTAACAAAGAGCCAGTCTCTTCGAACAATACTGTAACAACTTCCTGAGTTTCCCCTCATCGGAAAACAGTCCATCTCATCAAGAAGAAAGAAACCAAGAAGAAAGTTATTTTCGAGCACATCCTGGAAATCTCCGAGGACACTAGAAAACAAGATGTTGCAACTGAAGATGAAGATAAAGATAAAGAAAATTCAGGTCAAATGCAAAACTCTCCACTTACCCTATCTTCAAGTCCATCCTCGAATAATGATCTCCCAAGATTAGCACCTATCCTGATTCCTCGAAATGATCCTCCCCAAACTGTTGATCCCATCATTTTAACTGGTGAGTCTTCGAACTTTGATTCTACTACAATAGGTTCTCCTACCAGTTCCTTCAAAATTCCTCAGGGCGATGAATTTTCTCTAAGTGTTTGAAACCTACTTCATGCCTCTATTAATATGGGAAGAAATATGCAACACCTAGAAGACAGGAAAAATCACTACAAATTCAAAGCTTACTTTGCTTCCTCACAGCTTGAAGAGATAAAGAAACAACACTCGAATCTAGAAAGACAAGCTGATGCAATTTGGGAAAAAATAGTCGCCTCGGAAAACTATGTTCTTCTTCTAGAAAAATGTTGTCAAGAAGAAATGGATCTCTACTAGAAAAAGACCGATGCTCAAGAAAGACTCCTTATAGAACACAAAAAAGCTAACCAAATTTCAACAACATATTTTTAGGATTGCCTGACTGACTTTGAGACTATTGTAGAAGAAAAGAGACATCTGCTAAGGACGATTGCAGAATTTCCTCAGCAGATTGAGATAGAGAAAGAAACAGCTGTGAATACTTATGCAGCAAAATGTGTAGACAAGCTCAATGCTCGGGATGCTACTACCCGAGCAGGACTGATCACTCATTCACGAAGAGTACCCTGAGTATGACTTAGGCAGTTTATGGAAACTTGTCTCCCCCGAACTTCGCCCACCTAATATTTTTGTAAGTGAAAGTGACTCATCGGATTCCAAGGAGAACGAATCCTCGAAACATTCTGAGTAAGCAAATTCGAGTCAGTTTTTTGTATAAGTCTTAGTATAAGTCCTTGTCAATTTGTAAGGCGGTTTTCTTGTAATGGTATCAACATGTTTCGAAGAACATTTATCTCAACTTTCCTTGTATGCCATTGTTTGGAACACTGATTTTATAAAATTTGCAACTTCATATTGGGCATGAAAATGATTGTATGTCAACTTGCGTTGAATAAAATAATTGCTTTATGCCAATCTTTAATTGGTCATAATAATCATTGTATGCTGATCTTCGGCATGCTTATGATTGCCATAAATATTAACCTACTTATCCGATCACACCTTGTAAATAAAAAACAATAGTTTGAGGCAAAAATTTGAATGTATTGATCAGCTAATAATGGCACCTCGTTAAAACCTTCATGTGCCTAAGAGGATAGGAAAGAGTATGCTTTCACTATTTTTGCAAACCTGAAAATAAAAAAGAATCATTACATGTCAAGATTTTCACTCTTACTCAAGATACAACTTTAGATGCTCTATGTTTCACGGATGCTTGAGGTATCTCCCCTCTTTATCTTTTAATAGATACGTTCCCTGTTTCACTTTCTCTGTTACTTCATAAGGGACTTCCCAATTCGGTCCCAATTTTCCGAGGCTTTTTTCTTTAGTGTGAAGAAATTTTTTTCGTAATACCTTGTCCCCCACCTTGAAATTTCTTTGCTTTACTTGCAAAGCATACCTACTCCTCATTAATGTTCGATATTGTAGAGACTTCAATTGTGCACGTCGTCTTTTTTCCTCCACCAAATCCAATTCCATAGCCCTGGTTTGATCATTCAAGTCCTCTGTATAAGCTGACACACGATATGATGGGAAAATAATCTCCGAGGGGACCACCGCATCCATTTCGTATACCAAAGCAAACGGAGATGTTGTAGTTTCAGTTCGCGGCGTTGTTCTATAAGCCCACAATACCTCCTGTAAATAATCTGGCCATTTTCCAGCCTTTCCCTCCAAATTCTTCTTTAATCCGTCGAGGATTGTTCTATTGGTCACTCCAACTTGATCATTAGCTTGCGGATGAAATGGAGCAGAAAAACATTGTTGTATGCCCCTGGAAACGCAAAAGCTCTTAAACTCTTTGTTATCGAATTGAGTTCCATTATCTGTTGTGATTTTTATTGGAACCCCAAAACGACAACAAATATTCAAGGCAACAAACTTGATAACATCTTTTTCTTTCGTCCCCTCTAAAGGTTCTGCTTCCACCCACTTGGAAAAATAGTCAACCGCTACTATGATCGTTTGCCTTCCCCCAAACGCCACTCGTAAGGGTCCAACCAAATCGATACCCCACCTATCGAATGGAACTGCTTCGGGAATACTTTCTGACGGTACCCCTGGCTTGTGGATTATATTGGCATATCTTTGTCATGTGTAACACCTTTTTACCAACTCTTTTGGATCACTGGAAATAGTCGGCTAATAATAACCGACTAGAAATACTCGTCGAATTAATGCTTTATATCCACAATGGGCCGATCTTTCGCCGTCATGCAGCTCTGATAAGACAAATTGCGACTCGTCCTTAGCCAAACAACTAAGCAACGGTCTACTTAGGGATTTCTTGTATAAAATTCCTCCCAAAAGGATATAGCCGTTAGACTTAAACATGAATCTTCTAGCCTCTAATTTATCTGTTGGTAGGATATCCTTTTCCAAAAAGTCGACAATTTTTTTACCTCAAATCGTCTGTAACAATATTGCTTTCGTCCTCCACTGCCATCAATTGCTTTGTACTTCTCGTAACCGAAGAACACTCCTGAGTTAGGACCCAAGGATGATTTTCCGATCGCGAAAAAACTACTAAGGAATCAGGGATCATATTTGCTTCTCTTCGAACATGCTCATACTTAACTACATCGAAAGTTAAAAGCAGATCCTTCAACACTTTCAAGTATTTGACTAGCTGATATTTTCTTGCCACTGACTCTCCCAAAGCTTGGTTGATTACCAATTGTGAATCGCTGACTAATTTAACCCTGATAGCCCCACACACTCGAGCCAATCTCAACCCTGCTAATGCTGCCTCAAACTCCGCCTCGTTATTAGTTGCTTTTAAACCAAAGCGTATAGCCTGAAACATCGATATCCCATCAGGGGAAATTAGCTGAACTCCAGTACCACTTCCAGAAATATTCGACCCCCCGTTAGTTCGAACCAACCATTCTGTCTTATCTTGTTGATCAATAATTTACATACCCGCTCTCTCCGAGTGAAATTCGACCAAAAAGTCAGCCAAAGCTTGAGCCTTTATAGTTGTTCGAGGCTCAAAGGTTATGTCAAAATCTCCCAATTCGACTGACCACTTCGTCATTCTTCCTAATATATCCGGCCTCTGCAACAAACCTTTTAAGGGGAATGCTGTTCGAACTACTATGGAATGGGCTTGAAAATACGGTCTCATTTTTTGAGGAGCTATTACTAAGGCCAAAGCTAACTTTCCCAACTTCAGCTACCGTTTCTCTGCATCTAGCAAACTCTTGCTAACATAATACACCGGCTTTAAAACATCAAGATCTTGCCGAAGTAACACAACACTGACTGCAAAATCTGATACCGACACATAAACAATCAAATTCTCTCCCATCAAAGGTTTAGAAAGTATTTCCGGGGACAACAAACCTTCTAAGCACTTTAAAGAAAGACGCACATTTATCTGAAGAGCGAGAGATAAATCTGTTAAACGCCGCCAATCTTTATGTCAAAATCTGCACTTCCCTAATATTCCGAGGAGGTGTCATTGTTGTCAAAGCTTTTATCTGTTCCGGGTCAGCCTCAATTCCCTTCTCACTCACCATATATCCGAGAAAATTCCAAGATTGAACACCAAAAATACACTTCTCCGGGTTCAATTTCAAATTGACCTTTTTCAAATTGTTAAAAGTTTCTTCCAAGTCAGAAAAATGGTCTTCATCCTGCAAACATTTTACCAGCATGTCAAAAGAAAGTTTTACTCCTATTTTTCAGAATTTTTCCATCATGAAACTTATGCTCTTCATGATCATCATCCGGAACTAGAAATCCAGGGGACTCCCTCAAATCATCATAGGGAGTTTTTGCTGAGAGAGTCCCCTTTAACTGCTATACTTTTCCCGATGTTTCTCCTCGAATTTGCTTTGTGGACAAAACTATCTGATAACATTCTCTAGCCATCTTCTGACTTCTCCTAATTGTTCCGATATTGTTTCATACTACATACTTCAAACATTGGTGCACTGTAAAGATAACGCCATGCATCCTCGACAACCAAGAATGACCCAAAATCGCATTATAAGATGTCGGTGCATCAACCACTATAAACAAAACTTCAACTTCATGTTTGAATGGTCCCCGACCAAGCTCCACTAAGCATTCAAACTCCCCCACAACTATTGTTGTTACTCCTGTAAAACCTAATATAGTTCTTTCTGACCGCCGTATAACTGGTAGGTCGGAAATTCTCTAGTAGGTGCTCATGAACAAAATATTTGCAGAACTTCCCGTATCAATCAATATTTTCTGTACTTGATCACCAGCTATCCCTGCAGCAATTACCACCACATCCTCATGAGGGCCTACTACGTTTCGCATGTCATCATCATCAAAACAAATAATTGGGGAGGGAAAACGATGCATCTGTATTGAGACCCCAACTTTCAATTGTGTGGTCAAATTTACCATGTGCCTCTTTCTTGAACTGTTAGAATTTCCTACCATAGTATCCCCCTCAAAAATAGCTAGCGACTCAAAAAAGGCACAAGGATCATTCACTTTTCCTCTTGGAATCACTTCGTGCATAATGTTAACATTGTTTCTTCCCACATTGGGATCCAAATACTCTGTTGTAATGTCAAAAGCATCAACTTCCTCGGAAATCACCATTATTGTGTCAGCATTCTTTGGAACAGTTTTCACCACCGTATTTTTCTGAGTATGTTTTTTCACAAAATCCAATAGCATGTCGTTTCAATCAAAGCTTGCACCTATTTTTCAACGCGATGATGCACTCCTTAGTGTCATGACCAATATCATCATGGTACTTACAAAACCTATTAGCACTTCTGCTTTCCCTGGGAGTTTGGATAGGAACAGGCTTTCGGAATTGCACGGTTGACTTTGCCTTGTCAAATATTGTAGCTACATTTTCTGTCAACTCAGCGAAATAGTCTGAACGAATCCATTTGTTCGAAAAGGCCTAGTTCCCTGTTGCATGTTGTAATTTTGCTGATTCATTCAGGGCCTCGGTGGATACTGACCCATCGCTTTAGGATGCACATTAACCCGAGACGCTTGGCTACTAGATTCAGATCTCTGAAACTGATTCTGCTCTAACTGATCATTTGATCCCTTCTCAGATGCTTAAGTTTCTTCAACTAAAATCTTCTTCTCCATTTGATCAAGTAGAGCTCCAAAAGTCATTGTTTGACTCTCAGCCACTGTATCCTTTAAAAGTCCGGGGAGAAGTCTCCTTCTGAAGGCTGCCAAGGCCACCGAATCTTTGCAATACTCCATATCCGTCTTTGTTTTGAAAAAACGGTTGGTGTAATTTTTCAAACTCTCCCCAACTCTTTGCCTGCAGTAAATTATCGTATCCCTATTAGCTCGGAATTTCTTGCTTCCCACAAAATGTTGCCTGAAAATATTCCAAAACATATCAAAAAAAATTATAGAACCCTGGGGTAGCCTGTTGTACCACTTAGAAGCAACTCGCTTGAAGGTTTGAGAAAATGCCTGACACACCAATTTATCATCATCATCGAAGTTGATCATGAAATTTATAAACTGCTCGATATGATTATCGGGATCCTGCGTTCCATCGAACTTTTCTAGTTTCGATATATCAAAATGTTTTGGGAGATTGCCTGACAAAATTTCTGAAGACAACGGGGAAGCTCTCCAGTTATGCCCTGTCATGTAAACATTAGCCCTCGAATCTTCATGGCTTGGAAAATAAAGCCCCCCCAGAAGGCAAGGTATATTGATGCTGCCACTCTGAATTCTGCTGGTCAACATTTTGATTCCCAGCATGAAAATTTCGCTGATTATAAAACTGCTCCCCAACATGAAGATTCTTTTCCCTCGGAGCTTTCCTCTCCGAACTTCTTCCTCTATGATACTCCACATATTTTTTCCCATGCTTCTTCTTTCGATGAATCCTTTTAGAAGACGAATCTGGTGAACTATAGCAAGAATAATCACTTAAGTCAGAAGAATCGAAGTGACGCTTTCCTTTCCTCTTTAAAGAACGCCGACCTCGCCCTCTATACCGATCATATTTTTCACTAGGACAATGATATGCCTCACGCTCATCCTTTCCGTTGTCATTTTCTCTTCCAACTTCTGAACGAAGATTCCCCTGAACAGCTTCTCTTTCCGCTTTTAATTTCACGATTTTCATCAGCAACTCGTTTCTCCGGGCCACTAAGATTGACTCATCTATTTCTCCAGATCACTGACCATTATGCCTTCCAAAGTTTTCATCCATTCGGAAATCATTGCCGATGAGATTTTCCTCACAATTGTTCACATCCAAATTCCCCTTCTCATCCAGCATCCTGCTTGGATTCAAGAGAAATTTCGGGAAAAAGAAAACCTACAAACCGATTTTCGTTCCCACAGACGGCGCCAATGATAAGATATGAACTTCAGGAGGAGTTTTCTATGTCAAACAATTCTTAGAAGGACTAATTCGTGAATACATTTCTTAATTGGTTAAAGTCGTAGGGAGAGAAATTCTATCATTGTAGAGAGAGAACGTAATATTATAATAATCATCCATTTCCAAGGTGGGGTCCTTTTAGAGTACAAGTGATGGGCCCCACGGGCCTAACTACCTTCTAATAACAAACGTGATCCTTACTTTTATTATTTAATGACAATTAATACTATTTCAATATTTACATTACAATTTGGTCCTAACTTTGCTGCTTCTTTGCAACTTCACCCTTGTCTTTTACTCTTCCTTATCAAATACCATCTTTATTCCATCCTTTGCAACCAATTGAAGTATATGACATAAATATCTACTATGTATTTCTTTTTATTGAAATTCGGATCACATTCAATTTTAAGTTTATCAATAGTTTCCGTGATAGCGGATGCATTATAAAAAAAATGACATAATTTAATCTTTAACATTAAAATCAATCATATATTATAAAATATTTTCAAAAATTTGTTGAGTGTTATGACTAAAAATAGAACTAAAATATATAATTCTTATTTGAAGTACACATTCAAGATCAATCCAATATAAAATAGCATGCATGATATAAAGTAAAAAAGTATTGTTATATCACTAGTCAAAGAAACTTTCCATGGAAAAATAAAATCATACCACTAATAAATTGTTTTTGGTTTATAAAATATCGTATAGTTATTATTCTAATAGAGCTATGTGGATGCAATCGGCTTTTGGGTTAAATGATAAACTAAACCATTCTTCATCTATCCAAAAAAAATGCACTACCAAGGTTAAATTTTATCGTTTCTTCTCTATATTTAATCTTATTGAAAAACAATTATAGTGTTGATATTCAGAACTATGGTCATTTGAACCACATCCTCAAGTTCAACTCTAGAATGATCTATAATTTGGTGTTATCTTGCTAGTGTCATAAAGTCGATGCCGCTATTATATTGTCTAGGCTTATTGGACATAATTTTCCCACAATGTTTACAGTTAGATTTATCTAAGTCAGTTCGTATAGTAAAGTGTTCTCATACCCAATATGTTTTATTTTTAGAATTCGAACCAGTAATAGTGGCAACGCTAACATGGGAACAATTTATTTTGGGGGTGGGAATTTATTGACTAATATCTAAAGAAACACGTATCTCTACATTTTCATCAATATTAAAAGCATAATTTAGGTATATAGGTCAAGAATATGTAGGTTGGTCACTAATATTGAAATTATATTGTTTTTATACCATTAAAATAACTAGTAATATGAAAAAAATTATATAAAAGATAACAAATTAAAAAAATGAATATAGTATATAAATGCCTTAATCACCAATAATCCACAACGAAATAAACTTGGCAGTAAAGCTATCGAATATATGAATGCGTAAATCAAATTTGAACATGATCGGATTTCGAATGAAAAATAAGGTGATTTTAAAGCTTATAGAATAATTAGTTTGCTTGAGCGATGTGGGCTGAATAGTGGACAAAATGGTGTATTTATAAGGAATAGATGACTAGAAAACGGAAAAAATAATAGCCTTAGTTGGGTACCCATCTATGACAAATTTTATAATATATATACTGCTTTCTTGATCTTGCTTATAAATGCACCTCTAATTTCTCATTCAATACTCATACATCTTCTCTTAAACTTCTCTCATTTCAAAGTTCTCTCAACCAAACTACTCATTCTCTTCCACCAATCTCTCAAAGTATTTTTCTGGCCATTCTCTTAACCGTATACCAAAATCTTCGAAGTTCATATATTCTTCGAACACTTCTAAAATGGCTCCAACAAGGGGTGACAAATTTATACACCCGCAGTACAACAACATCAAGAAAAAAATAATGTCATTAGAAAAAGATAAAATAATGCATGATGAGGTTCATAAAGACGTCTTAGAGGAGGAGAAAGTACCCATAGTTGAGACCATGAGTGTTCAAGTAAGATTCCTTGGAATACTATTGGTCATCGAATTTTTTTAAAGAAATTAATGGTAAAAAGTTATTATTGAATGACTAGAACAGTTCGGTTAAAGAGATTTTCTAAATGGTCAAGCATTTGGTATAGTGGTCTAGTTGAAGAATTTTATGATATCTTTTGGTTAAATTTATCGATTAAAAATTATAAAGACATGAAATTAAAATTAAAGTTGTGTTTGGTATAATTTATACAATCTGTATAGAAAAGAAATACGGTATACATATGCGTTAGTTAAATGATGAATATCTAGGATTTTTATACCTTTTTATGCACGAGGTAATAATTAGACTTTGTTATTAGAAATGTAACTTTGATCGCTCCAAAAATCTTTGGAGGAGGTTTTCAGATGCTACTTTTATTTTAGATTGGTTTTGGAAGGCGATTCCTAATACCAAATTGTTCCCACAAACGGCGCCACTGATCGCTCCAAAAATATTTGGAGGAGGTTTTCTGAATAAAACCATATTTAGAGGACTAAAATGTTGTTCAGATTACTTAGACCATGTTTTAGAGAGAGAAAGTTGTATTTCTAGAGAGAGAGTGTCAATGTAATAATTATTTAATCATTAATCAATCATCCATTTTCTAAAAAGGGATGGTCTATCTATGATCCTAGTAGTAGGTCCCACAAGCTTAACCCTTTCATAATTGTGGTCCCATCCTCAAGTCTATTGTTTGCTTTACATTAGTTTTTTTCTTTACATAATTGACAATTTCTCTTAAGAAACTTTCTTTATCAATAAAACACCCTTATTTTTTTAATCTTCCCTTATCAAAGTTGACTTCTTGAATTATAGTATAGTTCGTATGTTTGCTAAGAGTAAGGACATGATATCTGCCATTAATCTGAACTTGACAGGAAGTCAAAGATTAACATTGAAGTTAGTTAATGATTGTTTCATTACGGTTAATAATAAATATTTATTCATGACTTATGTTCAAACATTTGTAATCATTTCACTATTTCAATAGGAACCTATAAGTTTACATACTTCGATGATTCAGCATATGGAAAATAATAGAAAAAATATCTACCTTATAAGATGTTGATATCTCATTTTCTTATGAAAAAAGGATAAATGTTAGTGAATATGTTGAGCATCTAATTTCATACAAAGGTAGAATATGAAATATTTATCTAAAAAATCAAGAGATATATACCTATGATCAACGCATCTTGCCAAAGTGGGAGGTGTATTAATATTTTGAAGTCTTTCTGCATGATATATGGGCGACCAATGATCATGCACAACCTTCTTTGCTTCGATGGTGGCAATCATTTGAGCAAAATATAGATCCACCAATACAGTTGGGACCACCACAAATACCTAGGAGTATTAGTAGTAAGATGAGGTAATTGACCGAATATGTTGGAGGTCATGTATGAAAGATAAGGTCGTATGGAGGACACCACTTAGAAATTGATTTTGTAACCTCAATTTTTTTGAAATGATTTTAATAGTTACCGAAAGCGTTCTCTTAACTACTTTCAATATCTTAGTGCGTGTCTAAATCTACACGAAGGTTATGATAAGAAATTTGGTAAATTTTTGAATACTCCTCCTCCACAAACACACACCTTTCACATGCACGTATCCCTTCAACGACCATGTGTAGCTTTTGTATGACTAAAGCTGTAAAGTGATGATAAACTATTGGCATCAGATAGTGACTCTTGAATAAACAAATATGGACATGACCAACGCGGCCATGCACAAGCTCCAATGAGGATAAATAATGATGAATTAGAGATTTAATATTTTTATATTTTTTTATATGAATATCAAACTTTGTAAGAATTAACGTTTATTTATGTATTTGGTTTTTTCATGTTTCAAGTATTTAATTGTATGATACAAATCTTGGTTTTGTCTTTTTCGACTAAAATTAAAGTTTTAACCATATTTATTTGGTTGATTATATATTTTATTAAAACTTTAATTTCATT
Source organism: Limnanthes douglasii subsp. nivea (assembly GCA_036936605.1). NCBI lineage: Eukaryota > Viridiplantae > Streptophyta > Magnoliopsida > Brassicales > Limnanthaceae > Limnanthes > Limnanthes douglasii. The sequence continues at coordinate 9,630,842 of JAUPFV010000003.1, read as the reverse complement.
TTTTTTTACTTTCATATTTCAAATATTTTTTTATATTAAATATCTTAGTTTTCTCTGATTAGCATTCGCCTAAATTTACTTATAAAAATCAGTATTTTCTTTAATAAAAACATATCATAATATCTAATAAACTATTGAAATATCTAAAAAAATAAAATAAAAAATATATCAAATAGTTTAATTATATTAAATCATTCATGCCGAACTAGGTCACGACATGACCAAATCATGGCGGGACTAGTTCATGATGGGACTTTAGTCACAACGAGACAAACAGGAGGAGCATCCCGTTTGCAATGTATAGATAATCGTTTGATCCTCATCTTCTACCTTGACACCAACGATATTAAAAAAATATTATTATTGAAATCGTCCAAGTATCTTTGGATCTTCTTGTTATCATCAATCTACAACGTATACAATTACTTATTAAGGTATATCATGTTCGCCGAATATTTGTTCATTTAAATAATTTCTAACTTATTCCAAATCTTCATGGCCAAAGATGTTTCAGACTCCTCTCGAAGAACTTTGGCCCTCAAGCTCAAGACTAGAACACTATACGCATTGGAAAATATTCTGACATCAATCTCATTTATACATTCTCAAAAGTTTACAACAAAAATTCCCATATGTATGGAAAATGCTCTAACCTACATCCTTTAGAGATTAAAATCATTATGTCTTGTGAATATCGCAAGGTTAAACTTCATGGAATCCATCTTTGTGAATGTGTTTTATATTTCCACGAGAACCAAGTCTCTACACTCAAAATCTGAAACGGTCTTCGTCATTCTATCTTGTATTTATGACTAACAAATAATATATTTTTTCCAGATATGCACGATCACTGCACCACTTGTTAGGAAAATAATATTCGAACATTTTCGACCCAGACCCATGCCAGAGCTTAGCCAATATCAGCCAAGGTAATGAATGTGGTTGATGAACACATGTCGAGAGGTTGTATGGGGTAATCAGAACTTCATATATTTACCCTTCAAAGCATACAGTTAATAAAAATAAATATAAATTAAATCAAACACATAACAAAATATTTGTCGTGGTTCAGTTCATGAAGAAATCGTATATCCATGAGCAACATACATAATTTATAAAAGAATGTTATGATAAGGCTCTTCCAACACTAAACATTCAACGACTCATATTTTGTTGCAAAGAACTCTTAGCTTACAAAAGTAACTATTTATCTCACTAGAAATTCTTCAAGTCTTACAGGCACATCACGACATAAAGCTTCAATATTCTCTTTCACTTTATATAGATTCAGGGATGATGAGTATCGCACGTTCGACTCATAATAATTATTTGGTAGGTACAAATATTTCCCAGCCAAAAGAGGAAATATCTTATGTAATACTGAAACATGTACGGATTTCAGGTAGGCACATTTTTTGATACATGGTTGTCACCTAGAGCATGCTTGTACTAGTTGTCTCATACTCAAATGCACGTTCCATATTAATATTCTTAATCAAAGATATAGTCTTTTATACACTTAGATTCTTCTTCTACAATTGATCATGTCCCTTTTATGAACATAGAAGTATACCCAAAAGTCTTCGGTTAAACAATTACTACACCTTCAGTCCAACCTGAGTCTAACTTGCATCTTCGGTTCTAGTAGTAATAGAATATGCTTGTCTTCGGTCATACTCAAATCTTACATTCTAATAGGTTTTTTACACCTAAGTCTGATTGAGCATCCAACCACATAGAAATTCAAAAATTCTAGCTCCTTAAGTTTTGGATTATTCACATATTTGGCCCTTAAGGTCCGGTTGAACGGCCCTAATCATATTTCTACAACTATAACACTTAGTTCCAGCCTTCGACACCTAGCTCCAGCTTCATGACTTAATAGCTTCATCCCTTACTTCCAACTTTTTGTACTTAGCCTTAGCTTCAGTTCTAAGTTACAACATTTGGTACCAAGTTACAGTTTTAGCACCAAGATACATCTTCAACACCAAATTACATCCTTTACTACCAAGTCAATCATTCGACAATGATCCTGACGTAGTTACTTTGAGCCTATACTTAACATCATCCTGAACAATTTCGATGCAAATTCCATTCTTTTTATAGTCTTGTGCTTTAATTAAGTAAGTTGATTTTACTAAATATAAATAGTATCCAAATAACCAGAATTTTATCATCTCAAACATCTGTGTGTCTACAATATGTCGTTTTCTTTCTATCTTCATCTTGTTCTTGAATTCTTAATTCTAAGATCCATTAAGGTTTTTTATCTTCATCTTTGGGGAAAACTCACATCCACCTAGAAAACTGCGGGAAGCTCCATAACATAGACTTTTGGCTATATTCTAAACTATAACCTGAATTTTTGCCATAAACTTTTGCATCGCATTGGGTTCCAAAATCCTTTTATTCCTATATAACTATATAAACCATATTATAACCAATCCAAAAGTTAAATTTTCTAGGCTATTTGATTTCTTGTGACGCTTTAATAATTCACTCCTCTATCTAAAATATCTTACATTTGCTTGTTCATTTCATGGTGCGCAAACAAAAATTTATCGTTGTCCACCTTGAAGTTCTGGCACTCTTCTAGTAGATGCTACAGACTGCAACATGCTCTAAAAACTCCTTTTTTCAATTTGCAAGGTTACTCTGTGATTCCCAAGGATCTTTATACCTCTCACAATCTCGAAACAAGTGAATAGTCTTCTTCGGAGCCTTACCACATCCACTACTAATCGATACTATGACACCCTGTCTCACCAAATTAATCATCGTCAGAAGTCTATTACTTATGGCATGTCATAATAGAACTCGTACGTTTTCGGACACTTTACGCTCATAGCTTTTCCAACTTGAATACAACCTTATTACTCGGCGGGATCAACGACTTATAAGCTGGTTTTGCCGAAAATAATCATGATGACTCAAGTTTATATTTGTGCCGCTCTCCATCACAATGGTGACCACCCCATTAATCAATATGTCCCCCTCTTCCAAAATGTTCTTATATATCCCCGAATTTGACGTCTTAACTACATGGTCCATCAACTATTTCTTAAATTATTTTTATTTGAGAACTCTCACATTTTCTTTTTTGTAAGATCCTTCATCCAAGTTGAACTAAAAACACTTTATTAAAATTTCTTGTACCCCTTAATTCTTGTCCTTTCTTCCTTCTTGGTTTACACATCTTTTTTCATTCTACCAATATACCTTCCACCATTATCAGATTTACCCCAAACAATGTTTTTAATAATATGACCGAATTCATTGCACACATGCACCGAAAATTTCATTTCATATATAATATAACTCTTGATCGCGATCAAAACCGATTGTGCCAGAGTTATCTGACCCCTTAAGAGATATATGCATATTTTTAATTCGATTAATTTCCCCTCATCTTCTTAGTAATATGTCGATAAAGCCTCATCGTGCAGTGATTTGAAGCAATTAGAGTACCCAAATACATCCCTAAGAATTCACTAAAACAAAAACTGCTCTTGGATGTCAAGTCATTTTTGCGACTCTGTTGTCATTTTCATGAAATACAATAATCAACTTCTCATACTGATTGGTCGGATTCATCGCAAAACATAAGTAATACTCATTAACTAAGTCGATTTGTTCTCCTGAAGTCTCTGCAAATAACATTAAATCGTTTGCAAAAAAAACATGAGAAACCTAGAGCCTTATCTAATAGAGACGAAATGGACTTCATTCGCCATTGTTACAAAAGCAATGAATGATAAGAGATAATCGTTCAATACACATGACAAACAAATAAAGAACCATCAAATTCTCTAGCATGATACCTCGTTGCAGTGTGGAAAACTTAACCGATTTTTATTTATACATAATTCGTATCGAATTTGATCTCGTGACGGTAATAATAACTCTTATCCATAACCTCTAAAAACCAAAATAAATGATAATATATAATAAAATTTGATAAAATAATCTTAAATCTTAAACAAAACTCATAATTATATTATGCTTTCATTAATGTTTAAAACTAAATAAGCTAGTTATATTACATTTATGTAAGCATAAATTAATATTTAGGTTATGCTTTACTTAATACTTAAAAGTAAATAAGGTAATTTCAAATTATATTTATTTAAGCATAAATTAGGATAAGATAAAATTTTGCTAACCATATTTAAAGACCCTATGTCAAATTTTGTTGCCATCAGAGACCAAGCCAAAAGAGAGCATAAAGAGACCGCTGCTGCTGGGGAAAATTACGACAAAAATAAAAGTAAGCACTCTTGGGTTTAAAAGTCAAGCTTGCTACCATTGACTTTTCTTCAATTTTTTTAAAATTTATTAATTTATTTATCAACTTGAACAAAAAATTAAAAATAAATTAAAATAACAAAAAAACTAAGCCTCCCTCAAATATTATTTTACAATAATATTTAAAAAAAAGAAAAAAAAAGCTGGACTAAGTCTTCGTAAATAATAAATATCCTTTAATTTATTCACACCTATAAAAGCGGAAAAATCTGTTTCCTTTACAAAACAAACTTCACTCGATAAGACCTTCTCCTCTCTCCTCTTTCCTCTCACTTTCTTCGATATTTCATTTTCTTCTCTATATTTTCCCGGAAAATCAACGAGAAAATTCAACTTCAATCGATTCAAAACCGTGTTGTTCGTCAAATTTAGATTGTTTCTTCTCATATAAACTAAGCACTACCGCTGTTTATTTATTTTGAAATCTGATTTTCTGTATTCGATTTGTTTGTTTTTCTGATAACGTACAAATCGAACAATGAACGATCTATTTTCCAGTTCGTTCACCGGTAACCGCAACGGCGATGATTCGTCGTCTCCACAGCACAGTATCCAGATGACAGGAGGAGATCCGTCAGCCGCTGGTGGTGGCGGTGTCAACCTCGACGAATTCTTCAACGACGTTGAATCCACGAAAGACGAGCTAAAGGAGCTAGATCGTTTGTACGGTAGTTTACAATCGGCTCATGAGCAGAGCAAGACGTTGCATAGCGCGAAAGCCGTGAAGGACCTGAGAGCGAAAATGGACGGTGATGTTTCGACGGCGTTGAAGAAGGCGAAGGTGATTAAGGTGAAACTTGAGTCGTTGGACCGGTCTAATGCTGCGAACCGGAGGTTGCCTGGTTGCGGTCCTGGTTCATCGTCGGACCGGACTCGTACTTCTGTTGTTAATGGATTGAGGAAAAGGTTGAAGGATTCTATGGATAGTTTTAATCTGTTGAGAGAGAAGGTCTCTAGTGAGTATAGAGAGACGGTACAGAGGAGGTACTTCACCGTTACCGGCGAGAATCCCGATGAGAAAACACTCGATCATTTGATCTCTACAGGTAATAATTGATTACATGAGTATGATTAAGCATAAGTATAATTTTGTGATCAAGCATGAACAGTATCATTTGATTGTTACTATACAATTGTTAAGAAATTAGACCTAGACTGAACTCAATTTTGTAGTATATATGTGGATTTTGATTAGATAAAGCTTTGATTGTGCAGGAGAGAGCGAGAATTTCTTACAAACAGCGATCCAAGAACAAGGAAGAGGAAGAATCATAGACACCATAAACGAAATCCAAGAAAGACATGATGCTGTAAAACAAATCGAAAAGAACTTAATCGAGCTGCACCAAGTTTTCTTAGACATGGCAGTGCTAGTAGAGCACCAAGGCGAACAGTTAGACGATATCGAAAGCCATGTTAACCGAGCCAGTTCATTCGTCAAAGGTGGAACCCAGCAGCTACAGACTGCTAGGGTTTATCAGAAAAGTACCCGGAAATGGACTTGTTATGCAATCATATTGTTGCTGGTGATTGTAGGGGTTATAGTCTTATCTGTTTTAAGGCCTTGGGAAAATAAGGGAGGTACTAGTCAACCTGGTGCGGCTCCGGCCACGGTTCAATCTCCACCACTACCTCCACCGGCACCGGTAACGGCTCGACGTTTGTTAACGTCCTTAAGATAATCAGCATGTATGGTACATTTGAGTATTTCTATCGCTTTCAGTTTGATTTTTCTTTTGGTAGGTTTGAATTTCTATATTGCATTTAAGTTGGGGACTGAAGATAGATAAGACACAAACCTAGGCTTGACTTGGTTTTCTTATTTATGATTGATTATTTTTATTATGTAACTACTCCTATGTTTATATTTTTATATATATTTTGCCTAGTCCTTTGTCTTCTTGCCTAGTCCTTTGTCTTCGAAACCATGTATGCAACACACGATTTTAAGTTCGATCAAATATCGAAGAAAATGATTACATTACATCGGCTGCAATACGAACATTGTCCAGTAGTAACATCAACGCGCACACCTAACACTAATACAAAAATAGGCACTACATCTCACTGGAGTGGCCAAAACTGAATCCCAAGTTCTCTCTACCTCAAGCACTAAAGCTAGATAGCAATTCACTGCCAGCAACATTATTTCGCACAACAGGACCCTTATCCACAGCCAAACTCAACCGTAAAGGCCGGCCTTCCAACTCCTGCTCGTACGATCACAATAAAACCGACAAATATTAAAAAGTAAAACTTAACTAAGTATAAAAGGATCAATTCGAGACAATTTTTTATAAGCGTAAAACTATTAAGCAAAGTAAATCTTACCACTCCATTCATAGAATTCAGTACAGCCTGAACAGCTTCTGCAGACTCAAAAGATACAAAGCCGAAACCTCGAGATCTTCCTGAGTTTATATCGTACATAACCTTGGCACTCAAGAAACCAGGGATATTAACAAAAGCATCCTTAAGAGCGAGCGAAGTCATGCCCCAACTAAGATTGCCTACGTAAATCTTATGAGGACTGTCTTCAAAGCCCTTGTAACCTCTACGTATTTTTGGTCCCATCACTTCTCTTTCACCTCCTCTTGGCACTTCCGGGAAATTTACTTTCACAGTCCGTCCTCCAACTTGCTGCCGCAATTAGAAATAACAAGTCAAGTCATAGTCTTAAACATTACACTAAACTGCTTCTCTTCAATAATTTTCTAGATTTCAAGAGAAGCTAAGGTCCATCTCCATCCTAAGTAGGGGTGTTATCGGTCCGGTTCGGTTCGGGTTTCGTCGGAACCGGACTGGACCACTAAGCTTATCGGTTCGGACCGGATCGGACCGCTAAGCTTTCTGTTCTATATTTTGGAATCGGACCGGACCGCTAAGTTTTCGGTTCGGTTCAGGTTCGGTCCGGTTCGTTATCGGTCCGGTTTTGATCCGGTCCGGTCCATTTAAAAAATTAAATTAAATCCAATTTAATTTTCAACTTTTTTAAATAAATAAATAACATAAAAATCAAAATTTAAAAGTTAAATCTTTGATTTTTTTATTAAAAATAGGAATTAACTATTAATTTCGACAATATAATGTATAAAAAATTAATAATAATAATAATAAATTAATTGTTTTATCAATTAATCATTTTGGTTCCCGGTTATATCGGTTTACCAGTTTCATCGGTTCGGTTCCTAATTGGTTCTACCGGTTTATCGGATTTATCGGTTGAGTTCCATACCGGTTTTGTTGTTTGGAATCCTTATTGATTTCGGTTTTTAAGATGGAACCGCGAACCGGATCGTTAAGGTTCGGTCCGGTTCTTATCAGTTCGGTTCCGGTCCGGGACCGTTGACAACCCTAATACTAAGCAACTCTTTTCACAAAAGTCCGATGACCCAAAAGTTCTACTAATAGGATTTGAATCATCATCTAGTCCCTATATATCAAATGCACCATCACTAGTCCCCTGAATATCAACACTAACACCCACTAATGCTGAACTTGAGCCCTTTACTACTTCCTACCTAGCAACCATTCTAAGCCTAACTCATCAACCCACCATAACCATAGAGCTAATGATCAACATAGATTCAACATTGGATTAAAACTGCGAAATCAAACTACACTTACAGATCCATCGTACATCCGAATAGCCTCTTTAGCTTCTTCATGACTCGCCATTGTCACAAATCCAAATCCTCTGCTTCTATCTGTAACCTTATCATACACAATCTAAACCCAAAACAAACAAACAAACAAACAAACAAACAAAATCAGCGAACAAATCTTACAAAGATCTCGTTTTCATTACGAAACATGTACAGAAGATTATAAACCCTAAACCTGCACATTAACGACACCGCCAGCTTCTTCGAAAACCTCGGTCAATTGAGTAGGAGTCATTGTATAAGGCAAGTTACCGATGTATAATCTCCCAATTTCACCACCAGGCTCTGTGGCATCTTCATTTTCCCTTTTCTCTCCTTCTTCTTCTTCTTCTTCTTCTTCTCCTTCTTCTGTATTAAGGAGTTCAAGTTCTTCAGTATCTGAGTACTCTTCTTCATCGTCATCTTCTTCTTCATCGTCGTCGTTGATACCTTCGAAGCTGTCTAATGTCGACGAGAAGCAGTGCGTGTTAGAAAGAGAAGAGAGAATCGGATTGTGATTTCGGATTTTGATTTTGAATGGTTTAGGAAATGTAGGGTTTGTGGACTGGAAAGGGTTATAGAGTTGGATTGGGGAGTGAGTGAGGGTGAGATTAGGGATTTTATTACATAGAGAAAATGGAGAAGAAGAAGTGATGGTTGGAGAAGCTGCCATGGATGTAGAAGAGACTGAGTTCTTGAATAACAAAAGAGTAGTTAAATGTTCTGGATTGAAGAAGAGATTTCGAAAAGAAGAGGTGCGAGGATTAGAAGAAGATGATAGGATAAGACGTATTTACAACTTACAAGTAGTGAAATTGGCGCTCCTGATTGGGAATATACGACTTTACTAATACGGTGTATGAATCTGATAACGTTATTTCTTGGAATCTGAAATTGAATCTTATATATTTTAAAGGGAAGGCTATATTGATATCTCTTTGGTTATATATTTGAAAGGGCAAATGCTATATTGAGATTTTTTCCGATTTCGAAGTTGACTGAAATATTTTTGATATAAAATTTTTATTCTAGTCAATTTTTTTTTTTAATTTAATTTTTTTTTAAATTGTCGAATTAAAAACGCAAGATTTTTCAAATCTCAAACACGTTAAGGTATGAATTTTGTACTTATTGCGTAATTATTTTGTAATTTAATTAAGTATTTTTTGGTATGGTTTATTTTTGTCTCAGGGTAATTTTGTAAAGTTTTTTGGATGTTTTGTAAATTAAGTATTTTTTGGTATGGTTTATTTTTGTCTCAGGGTAATTTTGTAAAGTGTTTTGGATGTTTTGTGGAATTTAATGTTTAGAGTGGTGAGTAGAGAGATAATTAAGTTGCATGCTAGCAATAAATTTTGATTACCCTCATTAATGAAAGGGGTTGTGGTATTTATACTTAATGTATTTATACTTAATGACCCATTAGTAATCTGGTTTGAAATGACTAGCAACTAGCTTAGTCAACATTTAATATGTTTGTCCTCTCCGGAATTTTATTATAGTGGTTTGGTCCAAATTGTCCTTCAGATTTAGTCAAAGCACAGTAACTCAAATATCCGAACTCATAGGTAGCCCCTTTAGATCTTGCAAATGATCTTTGGAAGAACTAAAACTCAAAAAACCAATACCAACATTTTCCGATCTGTTGTTTTGTTCGAACTGTGAACTTTTTCCTTCAAGAGGGACCCTGTTCGAATTTTGGTGGAACTAATTTCTCAATTCAAAATTCTAAGAGTTTTTCTTGAATCGTGGCACACGTATCAGACTTTGGTTTGACCTTTCAACCGTTTTTTCTCCTAGATTCTTGTACTCACTAGGCTAGAAAGTTACCTAGGTTTTAACTTTCACACTTGCAACTTTTAATCATTGCTCAAAATCGATATACCTTCTCCTAGGGGAAGGCCCTTTTTCACCGTTATATCTATAGAATTTCTTACTGTTTCATTCTCTTCAAAAATCACAAACATTCATAGTGAGAGAAACCTTACTCCATCTTCAAAAATGTTCTTGAATCTTATATGTTCACAACCAGAAACACCTTAGTCTAAGGAGATTGGTTGAATTAATCGGAGCTAGAGAGAGCACGGAAAATTGTAAGAGACGAATGCATTGCTGCTGGTCTCCCTGTTTCACCTGTCGAAAGAAGTAATCAACCACAATTAAGTACAGATCAAGGCTCATCTTCTTCAAAACCTTCCAAGGTTAGGGAATTTCCATTTGTAGCAAACCTTTCACCTCTTCCATCCGGGTCTTCTGTCAAGGAGTCCCAAAATCCTTTACCTAAGGAGAAAGTTGTATCCAGTGTAATAAATCCTTCGCATTTCATTGCAATGGGGCGGACACCAAAAAATCTGCAGATAAGTTAACTCATCGTCGAGTCACGCGTCAGTCTAAACCAAAATCCACCCTCACATCTTCAAAGCCCTCCAGTTTGAAGGCAATAAAATCTGTGCCACAGGCTAAACCATTCGGGCAACAGCCCCTGGCAGAAACCAGACTATCCGAACTGTCAACTGCAAAGCCATCTGAACAACAATCTGCCAAGCCATCCGAATAACCATTTGTAAAGCCGTTTGAACAACCTTCCACAGTGATGGAAGAAACTATGAAAGACAACATAGAAGAAGCCCCTTTTGAGGCTGAGGCGTCCAGTCAAACAGTAGATACAACTGCAGATTGAAAGGGCATAACCAAGGTGGGTATGTCTCATCCAGATGCTCTTCCGGAGAGCTTGGAGGGTAGAGTGGGACCATATTTTAATAAGTCAACGTAAAGTACTTGCTGGCCCTTCAAAACATTGCCTACGTATATACCCACACTTCTGAGTTGGGTCAGATTCACATTAAGTGGGGAATTTTAGAGTTTGTGAAAGTAAGAATTTCGATCACCCTAAAAACCCCAATGGATTGCAAGCTGAATGAAGTGGTAGTTTACACAGAAATGTTGAACTGGGGACTCCGGTTTCCTTTGGATCCGGAGATAGTCAGATACTTCCATCTGATTAAGCTGTGCCCCAACCAATTGAGCCCCAACGCTTGGTATACTCTTCTAGCATGTATCATGGAATCCAGGCTGTCTAAGATTCCATTACCAATGGAACAGTTTGTTGTTGTGGCAAGCTTGTGTAAAAACCATCAGATCCTCTTATATCATTACAACATGGAGAATAATTATAAGGTAGTGGATGATATCTTAGAATCCGAAAAAACATGGAGGACGCATTTCTTATTTATTAGTGGGGCTTGGGATAATGGCAAGAAGATCAAGGTTGGCTCAAACCCAAGCATTTTGACCAGTCGTTGGAAAAACACCGGTGAGATTCTCTTACTTTTTTTTATCTTTCAAGTGTTAAATTTTTAATCTGAACTGATTTATACTTATTTTCAGTGCTTCCGAAGGAGTTCTCGGATTATTTACAGAAAGCAGTAGAAGTGACTCTGAAGGAGGCTTGTAGGTCAAACAACCCACCAAAGCCTCCGAAGAAGGACAAAAAGCGTAAGGCCAGAAGTGGTGAGAAATCTATCAAAAAGAAGAAAGTTACTCTGGGAGCAGAAATAATCTTTCGTCCTCCTGAAGTCCTCCCTCCAACTCCTACCGATCCTACCTTGCAGGAGGAAATTTCAACCAATCTCCATTCCGAACAGGTTGCTGGATATGGTAACGATGGGGTAAATCTTGATATCTTTCAAAATATCAACATTTATTTCAATGACTTAGAGAAAGATGACTTCGCGGGGCCTTAACGTCCTCTCAGCTCTGCCAACGTGGTGACTCATAATGGCAAGAATTATGCGATATTCGACGAGAAAGATACTTTAAGCCATGCTCTCTTGAGCTATATCCGACCAGTGTTTGACCTGGAAAGACATGTAAGGGATCAAACTGGTACCATAAATTCCCTAACCACAGGCAAGAAAAACTTATCGAATGATCTTCTCAATGCTCAGCAAAGTATAGAGTTATTGAAGAAGGAGAAAGAAGATTTGGCTGCCAAACTGCTCAAGTCGAAACGGCCAGCAGAGAGCTTCAAACCAAATACTCTGACCTGAAGACTTCTTTTTCAAAAGACATCACAGCTTTGAAGGAGAAATTGAAAACTAGGGATAGCACTATCCAGAATTTGTTTGAAGACAAAGCTAAGTTGGAGAATATTGTCTAAGAGAAGACCAAAGAGAAAAGGGCCCTGGAACGCCAACAAGCTCAAGTCATAGCTGCATGCATAGAGAAGTATGCTGATGGAATAGTGGACTCTCTGGAGAAGAGGGATGATGGAATCAAGTCCGGTATGGTCCAACTTTTCCTTGAGACTTTTTTAAGAGGGCCTTTGGTCATTTGTGGAAATATCTGGAGTATGAAGATCTCCCTTTCCATACAATGGCTGATGGGGATAAACACAACTACTCTAGTGGGATAGACTCTGATGATAATGAAGAAATGGATGAGAGTTCAAGTGTTGAACTCAAAAGTCCCAAAAAGAGATGGTGGTGAAGAAAAATCCTAAGGGAACAAGCCCTAAGGTTATATTATGTACTTTTTTTGTTTTGAAATACTGAAGTCCTTGGATGACCAAGGCATTTTTTGTACCAGTGATCAGCTTGAGTCCGATAAGATCCTAATTAACACATTCCTCTTTTGTTTAATATTTTGTTTAAATCTTCTATGGACAATATTTAAACAGCCTTTAATATTTCAGAAGTGTTGAACAAAAGTATCCAATATCTCCAACCACATGTGTTTAATAAATGTGATACAATATTAAGAATATCCGATCAACTCAAGAAGTCTTGAGAGCCGGGTGTTGAATAAGCATTTAATACCTGAACTGAAACAAAATTGCACCAAACTTTTGAAGAAAGCGTCATCTATTATTGAAAAACCAAGACACCTCATTAAAACCTCCCCACGCCACCAGGGTAGGAAAAAGTATGCCCCATAATATTTACATTGATATTTAAAAAGTAAATATTTAAAAAGGAGTTCTATTCTAAGTATAACCTGAGATGCTCAACATTCCATGAGTGCTTTAGAGCTCTGCCTTCTTTGTCTTGGAGCCTGCATGTTTTTGGTTTAACCATTTCATAGACCACATAAGGGCCTTTCCAGTTCGGAGCCAGCTTGCCAAACTGCTTTTCCTTGGTGTGTAAAAATACTTTACTTAAAACTTTGCCCTCTGTTTGAAAATCATTTCTTTTAACTTTGGAAGCAAACCTACTCCTCATCAAGCTTTGGTAGTGCGATGTTCTTATATGTGCTTTAACCCTTTTTTTCTTATATCAAGTCCAACTGATTCCTAACTGCTACATCATTAGCCTGTTCGGAATAGTTTTGGACTCTATGTGATGGTAAATTAGCTTCTATGGGAGTAATTGTATTCATCCCATATACCAAAGCAAAAGGAGACTCTTGTGTGGCTGCCCGATGAGTAGTTCGATAGGCCCACAACATTACTTGTAAATAACTTGGCCACTTTCCTGCAGCTCCTTCCAAATTCGTCTTTAATCCGGACAAGATAGTTCTATTTGCGACCTCAACCTGGCCATTAGCTTGAGGGTGGAAAGGAGAAGAAAAACAATGTTGGATTCCTTTAGAAGTATAGAAGGCTTTCATGTCTTTATTATCAAACTGTGGCCCATTCTCTGTAGTAATTTTTTGGCGAACCCCAAACCTACAACATATGTTAGATAAAATAAATTTAATGACTGCCTTCGAAGTGGTTCCAACCAAAGGTGTGCCTCTATCCACTTAGAGAAATAGTCAATAGCGACTATGATTGTTCTACATCCAACGGATGCCTTAGAAAGAGGCTCAACTAGATCCATACCCCATCTAGAAAATGGTACTGGTTCAGATATGGACTTCATGGGTACTGCTAGCACATGAATTTTATTCCCATACTTTTGACAAGGATCGTATTTTTCACCATTTCTTTAGCATCTGCCATTATGGTTGGCCAGTAGTATCCTGCTAACAAGACTCTTCGGGTCAATGCCCTATAACCACAGTGTGCAGATCCTTCCCCATCATGTAGTTCAGATAATACGACTTGGGATTTTTCAAAACCTAAACAACGTAGGAGAAGCATGCTGAAAGATTTTTTTTATAGAGAGTATTTCTTAGTATCAAGAAACCACGAGCTTTGTACTTTATTTTCCTTTCCACAACTTTATCCGGAGGCAAAGTTCCATCAGAGATGTATTGGAGAAGAGCATATCTCCAATCTTTAGGTTGATCACAAGTATACTCATACTTTCCTCACTCTCTTTGTCCCGATCTCTCTGTATGGATGGAAATTCTTGTACAAGAATCCATGGGTAGGATTCAAAATAGGCTATTATTTATCCATTGTTTTATCACGTAATCGACAACCGTTGGAGAAAATGCGTACGTGTGGTGTAACTCGGCAAGGTTTTTATTATAATCTTCGAGCGTGGCCGAATAGGCAACCCTTTGATAATATTCGTCCGAATTTGGAAAAACTTTCCTAGTGTAGGAGCAATTGTTCCTACTAATATGTCAAGTGCATAGCATATGAGTGGCATCTGGAAATATATCATCGATAGCGTTCATTAAAGCCAATTCCCTATCGGTGACGATAATATTAGACAATGTGCACATGTTGTTCTTCAACAGGTTCCTTAGAATGCTCAATCCCCAAGTGCAGTTCTCTTGTTGCTCGGAGCTCAAGAAAACAAAAGCGACACAAAATGTCTTCTTCGTCGAATTTTGGCTAACTATTTCTAGCAAAGGCATCTTATACCTTGTAGTCTTATACGTGTTATCCATTATAAGAACTTGAGGAAAAGTGCGCAAGAAACCGATGCTTTTAGGATCTGCAAAAAACAACTCGAGGATCTTGTCCGTTGCTTCACAAGTTCGCTCCCAAACATAATACTCATGTTGTTTTAACTTACAAAACAAGTATTGCATTTGGGTCTTTCCCGCTTTATCGACCAAATCGTGTTTTTGACGCATGTTGTAGATCGTGCGCATGCTAGATACATTTTCTGAGTCTTTAACCTTCAAACCGCGGTATATCTCTCTTGGTCGAGAACCGAGTTCCATTTGACTACAAACAAACGCCTCTTCTTCTACTTTTATTCTAGCGGCTCGTGAGTGACTATCCAAGTGTAAAAACGGTTCGTGGTTGTGTTTCCCGTTTACCACTATCAATTTCCAATAACCGGGTAGCTCTAACACCAGTTTTCCCCTTAAATAGAACTGACACCCGCATTGTTTCGATAAACAATCTCAGCGCTTCTTAACATACCCTGGTTTGGGATTAAGTTTGTAAACCCCATGCCTCCCGCACCTGAAATACATCCTAGGAGTTTTCTCACTTTTGCTACCGTCGTCATTTTTCCAATGTAACACAATGAATCCGATTTTTTTTGCTTTTGGATTTGACCCATAAGACCAAATCGGGTTTGGTTTACAAGGTATCCATAGTAAACATTTTTGTGTAATCAGCCATCAAACATGGCGGTTGGTCGGGTCCCTACAAATGGTATGTGCTAACTATATAAAACATCCTTAATTTTAATTAAACCGGACACCCAATTTGTTCCCAATAAAAAAGGTAGGCTAAATGTAACTTGTCAAAACCGTGAAATGGGTCCTCGTGATTTTGACAAAATCACGAAGACTGTGTTTGCGATCTTGTCAAAATCACGAGGACCCATTTCACGATTTTAACAAAAACAACATGCAATATTACAAATTCTAGGTTCGCAATTTGTCACTTTTATGGCATAATGAGTTCGTGAATCGTACTGAAAGTAATAAAAATCTCAAAAAATACCTCAGCTTGGGTTTCGAGATGGTCCGTCAAAGGCTCCTCCTTCGATGTAAATTCATCAATATTACAGCTAAAATCATCATTTAAATCGCTCAAATCCATGGATTTAAGTGTTTTTAGGTTTTTAGGTTAGTTAGAGAGAGAAAGCTATAGGGAGAAGAAGATAAGAGAAGAAGAAAACGTTGATCTTTTGGTTCAAAATTTGGTTAGTCCAACGGGTTTAATGGGCTTGGGTTATTTTAGCAATATCCAAAACCTAAAGATTTAGTTCATATGTATTGTCAAAACTTCTCTCTAAACATTTTGTTCAAGTATTTTAGTTCTCTCTCTATCACATATCTAAAGATTTAATTAAACCTTTTATTATTATCAAACACTCTCCAAAATTCCTTGACACGGTTAGTGACGACCACAGTGGGAGGTTCTGTAGAGGTATCTGGATCACAATATCAAAACCTTAGGTGTCCGAATTTGTCTTCGGAATGGATTTCGAAATGCAAGGGGATCCAGCCCAGGTAATCGATGGAGTCAGGATTGGAGAATGATGTGGTCAAATACCACATGTTACCGATAAAAAAGAAGAACGGCTGCTCATGCAAGAATAGCGTGATCAGTTGCGATAAAAGATTGAGACATTAAGATCTCGAAGAGAAGCATCGATAACCCCTCCATACAATATTCGATCTGAATTCCAAAAACCTGAAGACCAAAGAGGTTCCAATGAACAAGCTATCGACTCAGACACTCAATGCAATTTGAAAAAAAATATCCCAAGAGACCGATCCTATAAAACCCATTATTCCTCAAAGAATGAACGTAAGACCATAAATCGCTATAGTCATTCGGTATCAAGCAAATATTCAGTATATGAGTCTGAGGAGTTTTCATCATCTCTGAATAGTGATCATCATCGGAAAAAAAAAATCATGGTAGTAGTCCATATTCAAAGAAACATTTTGATCGACATTAAAGGTCGACTAAGCACCACGCTTCCTCGGATACACAAATGCATCAAAGAAATGAAAAATTAGAAATTGAAGGAAAAATAAAAGGTTTGGGGAACCAAAGTGTTGGCTATCAGGTGAATGATCCGTTTTCTTATAGTCCAAACAATGTATTTTTGAAATCATAAATGAAGGTCACTAATTTAGTCAAGGCACAATTAGAGATGGTCTCCACTATATGCAGAAATTATCTCGGGACATCTACCCCGGACGGTTTGATATATCGAAAATGAAGTAATTCGATATGAGTAAAGATCTAGATAACCATATAGAACACTTCAAGAATTTCATGATGGATTTTGATGATGATAAGTTATTATGTCATGCGTTTTCTCAAACCTTCAATAATAGTGCATTGAAGTGGGATAATCGACTTTCGCAAGGGTCAATCAAGAATTTTGACATGTTTTGGATGGCTTTCGGAATACAAATTATGGAAAGTAAAGAAATATGAGGAAATAGAGACACGATCATGCATCATTGTCAATTTATTGGAGAAAGCATAAATGATTACACTAAACACTTTGTACAAACTAAAAATGGGTTGCCAGATTAATTTGAAAAGTGAATATAACCTCTTTTAGACACGCGTTTCTTCCTGAAGAATTGGTTGATAATGTCACTAGGAATAAGAAAAATGTCCTTTGACGGTTTGTTATTCTAGTTTGAGAAATAAATTACAATAAAAAAAGACAAAAATGATAAAATTTCCTTATTTTACATATGCATGCTCCGTAAAATACGGCTTTAAGATCTCAACACGACATGCATAACCAGCCACCAATTCCTGTTCGAATGTCCCTAATCAAAATCTACCTCGATCTAAAATAAACCATTATCTATAAGGTTAACAATATAAATCTCGGGGAAATCAGTAGGTTCGACCTAATTACTTTGCAGAACTGACAAGAAGCGTTTCCACCATCTATGACAAAACAAAGTACAGTTTAGAAGGCCACCACCTATTCAAAATCCAAGAGAAAAATGAAATACCATGTTTTATAAGTATCACAAGGATGTAGGCTATGATACAAAAGATTGTGTTGCCTTGAAGCAAGAACTCCAAACTTTAATCGAAAATGGAAAATTAGCTACATATAGTAAAGCATAATCGGGGATTCGATCACACGCTCCAATTGCTGGTCATGCCATTGTCCGAAGGGAGGTAGTAAAAACTGCTCCCAAACAGGAAAATACTATGGTTATCACTATACTATATAATGAGTTTGATGTCGATTTGGAATGTCTTGACCCCGATCTTGACCATGACAGTATTATATAATGGATGAGCCTACAAAAATAGGAAACGTTACCGACTTGTATCAATTTTTCGAGTCACTAACTATATTTGGGAGATATATGGTTACAAGGGATATTATGGTTGCTCGCAAAAAGGCATATTGTAAGTTTGGTCACCCAATTAGAAGGAAAAATATCTACTCATCTTTACTAGGATCTAATGTCATTTATTGTATTTGATGGTCATGGTTTGAGAGGTTTTGTCGGGTCACGTGAAGATGTTGTAGTAATCGAAGCGGAAGTCGAGGGAACTGACATTCAAAGGATTTTAATTGATACTCCGGTTGTATCGAATGATATTGGGGTTTAGTAGGATTACTACTAACGTGATCGGAGAATTCAAAGGTGAAGTCCTCCTCACAAGAGAACCCTTCAAAAAATAATTATAGTACTTTTTATAGTAGTGGATGACCCTACTTCGTATAATGCCACTTTTTCTAGATCTTGGCTATCAAGGATACAAATTATTGCCTCGACAGTACACCAGTGTTTGAAATACGCCGTTGGGGGTCAAGTTGGGGTTGTCCGTAGTAGTGATAAAGTGTTATGTTACTTTTGTGGCTCCCACGTCCCAACAAAATATGGAAACCAAAAAGGAATATCAATTACCTTAGCTCGCCTCAGAATCCCGTATATGATATGAGGAAGACTCATATTTTGGTAATACCCGATGAGGATATTTAGGTATACACTTTTCCAAGTGGGAAAAGTGTAAGTATTGGAGTTCAGCTGGAGCCGATACTAAAGACACAAATCCTTTTTATTTGAAAACTTCCACGTGGTTCCTTGGTGTACTAAAGATACAACAAGGGTCCATGTAAATATTATTTGCTATAAACTAGAAATAAAAATTGATTGATGCCTTGTCATATAACAATGAAGAGTTTTTTCTTCTAAAATATCCAAACCTATAGTTGCAGAGGCAGATCGGTAAATAAAAGTAGGGTACATTCGAGGATTTCAATACCTAAAATGGACTGCAAACCTAGCTGAGTCTACCTTCCTGTCGTTCTGAGTTGAAAATTACTCCGAAAAAGATAATGATATACCCAAGATAGTTGAGTAAGACCTGATTTCAGAAAACAGAATAATGACACATCTAAGATCTTTTCACTATCAGACCTTCATAGCAACCTAGATAATTATTGGTAAGGGATCATCGGGTGAATTCGCCTCCTCAGTACCAATGATGTTCTTTTTTAACCCTGTTTGTTAGCATCACCTTTTTATACACGAATACTGTGGGCCATTGTACTTGTAAAAAAGAAAACCTTACCATCAGTAGCCTCGATTTGGTTAAGAATAATTGATGGATGAGGCGGGGTAGTAAATTGTGCCCATTACAAATTCTGTTCGGAATTGGTACCCCACATATGAACATAACTGGAATTCTAAGTGAAGCAGTTATGTAAGGCATTGGACCAATTATCCTCGACTAATTGGTGTAACCTTTTGAAAGTAACCAGGACAACTTCCAAATACCGGTGAAGGTATTTCATTATTGCTGCAAAAAAGAGTACTAAATGAATTACGTAAGTAAATGTTTTTATATAAATTATAAGTAAAATTCGAGGACTTACCTGTACTTTTCTAAAGCCTTGGGACGCGGCTTGGATTGTCTTTTGAGGAGATCTTATTCTCATTCTCCTAATAACCGTTTATAAAGAAAAATTGCATATTCCACAGTTTACCAGCCTCTAGTAAATCTCTCATGACTTTGTACTCATCCCTTAGGTTAAATAAATATAAAAGAGATTCTAGAGTTTCTTGAGACCCCATCAATAACTGTGAATTGATCCATTGGCATTTTAAATTTTGACAAACTCAATGGTATGATACATGACATCAAGGTAAAACATACATTCAAACTTGTCTTACTGAGACATAAATATACTAAAGTATCTTACTATCTCAAGGTCTAATGAAAACTAGATTCCCCAATTCAACACGTCCGGATAGATAACCAACTCACTCTCTCTACAACTCATGGGTGTCTCTCCACCCTTTGATAATCGTACGGTCACTTTCTTCGGAATTTCATATTTGGATCGAAGCTCATTTAAATCATTATCTGAAAAATAATATAATAGGATTTGAGAAAGAGCAAGTAGGTATTTGTGCTCACCTTTTGGAAATTTGGTCCCACAAGCCCAACCAGTGAAGTAGGTAACTTTTATTCCTCCCTTTCCTTAGTTTTACCTTTGATACTTTTAGATTTTTTGAGCTTTCCCTCCAAAATCCTTCTATACTTTGATATTTCCTTCAGATTTGTCTGACACTCCCAATAACGACTCTACGTCAATCTCTTCTTCTTCATCAACTAATTGCCTCAAATTAGATCATGGGGTAGGGTTTTTTGTTGAGTTACTGTCTGTTAAAGGGAAGTAGTTTTGTTTTTGTTTGATTTCCCTTATTGAGAGTTTAGAGATGACGGAGATTGTTTGGTATTCTCCTTTTTCTTGGTAACTTTTTCGTGCATAAACACTTTCAAAGGTGAATTGTCTTTGGTTTATAAACCCATAACTATGAAGGTTGATTGACGTCTGCGACTACTTTCTCTTTGGGACTGTGTCAGGCTCGAATAGTGAATTTTCGATATGAAGGACTGAGCAGTAGATGGAGGTTTTCAACTGAAATGTTATGCCTTTCTTCAAACTTGTATGCTCACTGCTAGAACAAATTTGACTTACTGGTTATATGTATCAGATAAAATCGAATAAAAGAGAAAAGAAAGGATAGTGGTAGGGTTGCCAGCATCCGAAGGGAAAATTACCACTAGTTAAACCTGATCGGAGGGTATTTTTGGTAGCTGTTTAAGTGGTGTATTAAATTCAGGGTGCAAAGTAGAGAGATAATATATGTGCTTGCGTTTAATGTCTAGAGAGAGAATATTCATCCCATTAAATGCTGTTTGGCTCTATTTATAAGACTACAAAGATCCATGGTCCAACTGCTTCGGTTAGTATACTAGGGTAAGCTTGCTGGGCTTGGAATCCTAAGATTAAGTGAAGTAGGTACTCAGCTGATTATACTAGACACACAACTTTCTCGACATTTTTTTCATTATAAGTCTAAATTTCCCTCTAAGAAAAATCCTAACCACTTTACCTTATTGGCCTCCAACAGAATCTGACCCTTTCACCTAACCCCCTTTGCTCTTTCCTAAGCTTCTGGGAGAGCTAATCATATACAATCTGAACCACCTCCGATGCAATTTTTTAAAAGTAGTTACCATTCAAAAGTTACATCTTTTAGACCAGTTACTTGTAGTGACATGTGTCAACTTCTGATTCGACATAGGAACTTGTTTTGTTCAAGGTAAAATTGCCCAATCAAAAGAGATAAACAGTTAGACTCCTTTGTATCCCCCTAGCTACTTTGCCAAGTCTCTTTCCTTAATATGTTAATCAAGTATTTTCAACCTTTATAAGAAATTATTTTTATTTTTTAGTGTTGCTAATTTGAGAACAAGACGATAGTCGTTTTTAACTTTCTAGAGAGAGAAAGCGGCTTACTTAAGTTTTTAGACGACATTTTTCCTTCTCTTTCAACTTTGCTAGGTGTTTGGTACGTTTCCAGCGCTTTCTAAAGTTTGTATTTTCACATACATGAATGCCCTTACTAAAAGAGGTTGGCTTAATTTATCTGAGTTAGAAGAAAAAAAGGCTAGGGTTGCTACCGGGTTACCTACTTCTTCATGATTTTTTTTATTTGTCATATTAGTTCATGCGAGTCCTTGGCATGGGCATTTTGTAACTCTTTTATCAGATTTTATTTATCCCTTGTGTTATTCAAAAGTAATTTTATGCCACCATATATTCATATTAAATTTAACTTAGCCTAACAAAGGCATTCGAAGGTAATCCATTCGAAGGAAACTTAACTTAGCCCAACCAAGCCATTCGAAGGTAATCCATTCAAAGGAAGTTTGAATAATCTTGCTAAGAAATTTGAAGGTAATCCATTCGAAGGCCATGAAATTTATCCCAACCAAGCCATTCGAAAGTAATCCATTCGAAGGTAATTGAATAATCCGGTCAAGCCACTCGAAAGCAATTCATTCGAAGGCAATTGAATAATACGGTCAAGCTAAGCCATTCAAAGGAAATAAAACTTATTAAAATATATTTTTAAAGGAAAAAGATGATAGATTAAGAACAATTCAGACACCTCATGAAAACCTCTCTGTACCACCAGGGTAGGAAATAGTATGCCCTAAAATATTTACATTGAACTAAAACAAAATAAATTTTTAATATACAATTTTACTCTATATATGGCCCCAGATGCTCAACGTTCCATGGGTGCTTTAAAAGGTTTCCTTCTCGATCAAGTAGCATGTACGTTCTTTGCTTAATCATTTCATACATAGTGTATGGTCCTTCCCAGTTCAGAGCCAGTTTCCCAAACTTCTTTTCATTAGTATGCATAAACACTTTTTAACACTTTGTCTCCTACTTCGAATTCTCTCCCTCAAATTTTAGATTCGCACCTACTTTTCATCAGGAATTGGTAGTGAACGGTTCTCAGATGAGCTTATATTCGTCTTTCCTCAATCAGCAACTGAGCCTTTACTGTAACCTCATTATTTTATTCAGAATAATTTGAACTCTTGAAAGAAGGAAAAGTAGTTTCTATTGGTGTGATTGCATCCATTGCATAAACTAAAATAAATGGAGACTCTTGAGTAGCTGTGTGGGGAGTAGTTTGGTAGGCCCATAATACTTCTTCTAGATAATTTGGAAATTTCCCGGTTGCTCCCTCTAAGTTCTTCTTCAAGCCCATTAAAATCATTCGATTTTCTACCTCAACTTGTCCATTGGCTTGAATCTGAAAAGGAGAAGAGAAAAAATTATGAATTCCTCTTGATGCACAAAATAGTTCCATGTCTTTGTTGTTGAATTGAGGGTCGTTGTCTGTAGTGATACATTTTGAGAATGCCAAACCTACAACATATGTTAGAATTTTATTACGGCTTTAGATGTCGTCTCTGATAGTGGTGCAGCTTCTACCCAGTTGGAACAGTAACCGACTGCTAAAATGATAGTGTGACAGCCCCATAAGCCATCAGAAGTGGTTCGACTAAATTAAGTCCTCATCTATTAAAATGTATCGCTTCAGACATAGAATTTATGAGAACTACCGATAAATGGATTTCATTTCCATACCTTTGACAAAGGTCACATCTTCTAACCAAGTCTTTAGAATATACCATAATAGATGGCCAATATTACCCTGTCAATAAGACCCTTCTAATTAAAGATTTGTAGCCATAATGCGATGATCCTTCCCCATCATGTAGCTCTGATAGAAAAGTTTGGGATTCGTCGAATCCGAGGCAACGCAACAAAGGTCCACTGAATGACTTTTTATATAGAACCCCTCTTAAAACCAAAAATCCATGTGTTTTGAAATTTAGATTTTTGCCAGAAGCTTTATCCTCATGTAAAACTCTGTTAGTGATAAACTTTTGGATGTCGTACCTCTAATCCTGAGAAGATATGTCGGATACGTGAAAGTTCTCTTCCATGCCACCCTTCATTTAAGGACTTGTGACTATGGAAGGAAATTCTTGTACAAGAATCCAAGCGTACGGTTCAAAGTATGCTATAGTGGCTAGAGAATCAACCATTGAGTTTTCAGATTTTGGAACATGTTCATACTTAACATGTTTAAAATGGTCGATATTTATTTTAATATCTTTAAGTATTTCACCAAATGATCTATCTTGGTTTCATATTGTCCATGTGCTTGATGAATGACTAACTGTGAATCACTCAATAATCGGATCATTTGGCACAACATATCTGATCCAATCTTAGACCTGCTATTGCTGCCTCGTTTTCTGATTCATTGTTGGATGCTCTAAAAATAAAGCGTATTGTTTGGTAAATTGAATCCCCAAAGGTGGAATTTAGGCAGATCCCAGCACCACATCTCATTGTACTAGATCCACCATCAGTTCGAACCATCCATTCTTTCTCAAGATTACTGGGTTGAGCTTCCTCATGAGGTCTTTTGAAGTGAAACTCAACTAGAAAATCAACCATGACTTGAGCTTTGTTTACAGTTTGAGATGCAAAGTCACTATCATAATCCCCGAGCTCAATTGACCCCTTAGTCATTTGACCCGATATATCTGATTTTTGTAACACATCCTTAAGGGGAAAAGAGGTTCAAAATGCGATGGAGTGCGCTTGAAAATATGGCCTCATTTTTTTGTCGCTATTACCAATGCCAAAACTAGTTTTTCCAAATTCAAATATCTTTTCTCAGCTTCTAACAAGCTCTTACTAATATAGTAAACAGGGCAGAGATAGCTAGCAACTTCTCGTACTAATATTGCACTCACAGCATAATCCGACACTGCTAGGTACATATAAAGTCTTTCTCCAACAATAGGTTTCAATACAGTTTTGGGTATAGATAGGATTTGTTTAAATTTGAGGAATGCTTTGTCACAATTTGGGGACCAGTTGAAGTCTTTTGCATTTCTTGAGACTTGGAAAAACTGGGCACACTTATCTGATGACCTCGAAACAAACATGTTTAATCCCGCTAATATCCCAATCAATATATGAACTACTTTAGTAGTCTGAGGTGGATCTATGGCCAACAAAGCATTCAAATGGTCTGGGTCATCTTGGATCCCTTTCTCACTTATGATCTAGCCCAAAAATTTACCAGATTAGACACCGAAAGTACATTTTTCAGGATTTAATTTCAGGATTTAATTTCAGGTTGATGGCTTCAAAATTAGTAAATGTTTCTTAGAGGTCAGAGATGTGATCCTTCTCTTTCGATCTTTTAACCATCATGTCATCAATATAAACTCGTACATTTCTTCTAATTTGGTTGGCAAATGATTTATTAACCAATCATTGATAAGTAGCTCCAACATTATTCAACCCAAAAGGCATTACTTTGTAACAATCAAGCCCCCTATTAGTGATGAATGTAGTGTGATCATGGTCGATCGGATCCACTTGCATCTGGTTATACCCAACACAAGCATCCATGAAGGATAATACCTTATTCCCATATGTGGAATCTACCAGCTGATCTATCTATGGCACTGGAAAAGGATCCTTGGGATAAGCTCTATTAAGATATGTAAAATCAATACACATACACCATTTGCCATTTTTTTACAAGGACCGGAATATCAGTCCAAAGAGGATAGTGGGATTCTGTAATGTGCCCCACCTTGGTTAACCGATCCACTTCTTGGACTATAGATTATGATTTTTATTTAGAAAAAGATCTCCTTCTTTGCACTACGGGACCTGCATCGGATCTTACAGAACGTTTGTGGATGATAACACTTCATGGTACTCCAGTTACATCCTCATTGCACCAAGCAAACACATGTAAATTATTAGATAAAAAAATAATAAATTTTCCTTCAATTCTAATGGTAATTTGGATCCGATCCTGATGTTTTCCCTTCTTCCAGATGATGTACTCCAACCTCTTCTATTGGGGTAACAACTCTATGAGCCTCCCATGGATCATCTGTCTCATTCGATTTCGCTAAAGACTCTACTAATTGTTATTATTTTACAGTTCTTCTTGTTTTCAATGATTTTGGAGCAAGATCAGTGACATAACATTCCCTTGCCACATTTTGGCTACTTCAGACCATCCCTACTTGACTTCCAACAAAATATTTCAAACATTGGTGAACAGTTAATGTTATTTCATGCATCATAGATTACCAAGATCTAACAAATATCACAATATAAGACGTTGGACAATCAGCTTATACAAATAAAACCCTTACCATTTTCGTGAATGACCCTTTCCTAGCAAGGCCTCACTTTCAAATTCCCCAATTACCTCAGCAGAGTTGCCCGTAAACCCCACTATGGTTCTATTTGAACGTTGAATAACCGAAGGATTTTTTATTTGTTTAAAATATTTGTCAAACTGTTTGTGTCAATCAAGGTTGTTCGTATTTCATTGTCTTTAATAGATTCTCTTATCACCACAACATCTTCATGAAGGCCAACAATTTCCTTTAGGTCATCTTTGTCAAACAATAATAGAAGCAGGGTTCTGATAAAGGTGGGTAGAAATTTTCCCTTCTAACTGAGTCGTCAAAATGTTCACATGTCTTTTCCTGGAGCAGCCTGATGGCGCAGTTACATTATCTCCCCCAAAAATAGTTAAAGATTCCAAATAGCGGCATATATCGATACTTTCACTGTTTTTTGTTATCACACCAACTTGATTTGATCTGGATTGGGGTCTAAGTACTCTGAATCCACATCGAATCATTCCATAATTACCATCACATTTTCTTGTTTAGATGTTTCCATACTTTATCTTTGAACATTTGGTGATGTAACCAGAGATGTACTTGCGGTAGCCTGAACACGAGTGTTAGTTTGCCTGTTACCTCCTTGTTTTTTTAACAAAATAGGATAATTTCCCACTTTTGATTAGCGTCTGCACCTCTTGCTTCATGCCGATGCGAACCTTGTCTGGATTCCTTAAGACGGTAGTTGACTGTAGCTTGAGACTGAGTACTGGCTTGTGGAATAGAAGCTGTCGGAACAAATTTATTCTGATGTGGTAATCTTGACCTTTTGGTTTCCTCTACTGTGATTCCTCTCCGACATGGTTCAATAATCCTCCCTAATTCATCGATTTCTTCCGAGTAACTGAATCAGCCAAATCACCTGACATTAAGTCTTGTCTTAGAGAAACGATAACTAATTTCTCAAAACAATGAGCTAGTTCATCCTTTGTAGCCACAAAAGGGATGATGTAATCCTTTAAATACTCATTTGGTTCTTATGCGCAAGGAGTTACAGTGTCACAGTTTCTTTTGAGATCTTTACTCCCTACAAACTGCCTTCGGAACACCATCCAAAACATGTCAAATTTTTTATGGACCATTGTGGCAATCTGTTATACCATTTCATGGCACTTCATTTGAAAGTCTGCAAAAAGACCCTACACAATATCTTATCATCATCTTAAAAAATTTAAACTGTTCGAGGTGATTATCAGGATCTTGACTCCATCATATTTCTCCATTTTCGAGCTATCAAAACGCCTCAGTCGATGTCTAGAAATAAGTTTTGAAGACAAATGTGATTGTCTCCAATTATGTCATTGGCTAAACATATGATCCTCATCGGAAGTGGCAAAGATACCCGGTTTGGACTAGACAACAAACTGATCACTTAACAGATGATCAATGTTGTGGACTGCCGACCCTTGCACTTTGCCTTTAAAACCTTTCTTTTTCCCTTTCCCATTTCTATCCATTTTCTTCCCATTTGAATCCCCTTTACTTGATCGTTTCCTAGAATTCTTTTTGGTTAACCATTATTTCTTATTTTTACACCCGCGATCACTACTTGACGAGGAAGAAGAGATATCAGAATCGGATCTTGTGGTTGAGTTTACAACATAATCTGATGTGTTCGATAATTGTTTAGCCCGATGTTCCTTTTCGTTCCTTTACGAGCTTTTGGAGATTGATCACTTTCATCTTATTTGTGGTTTTTATCTGGCTCATCGGAACTGGGACATCCTAATGGATTTTTCCCATTTAGTTCTTTTTTAGCCCGACTTTGGCCTTTTAAAGCTTCAATCTCTGCCCGCATTTGATCACACTCTTCTTGCATGAAAAGTCTTTCTTATGTATTGTGATTTACATTAGACGTGTTATCGTTCTCATTATCACCTCTTATCCCCTCATTTTAAAGAGGGGGATCAATTTGCATGTCGAGATCCTTGCCTCAAAGAAATTCGAAGCACGACAGGTTTTGAATATTGGTATTTAAGCATCTCACGCTCCCACTGTGGTCGCCAATTTGGTGAAGATAAAACCTGATCGGATCGTATTTTTGGTACTTGTTTAAGTGATGTATAAAATTCAAGGTGGAGAGTAGAGAGATAATAAAGGTGTTTGTGTTCAACGGCCACCTAAAAACAAAAAGTCCAACAAATTTCAAATAAAAAATTAACTACATAGTGAATAAAATTAAAAAAATATTATCTATGGATCCAATTTTATTCATATAATAAAACAAAACTAATAATTTTTTTAAATATTTTTAAATAATCTGATTGCTGAAGTTAATATTGGATACTAACCCATCCTTAAAAGACATAAAAATAAAATAAAGAGCAAAAATAACATAAAAACTAATAATGCAGTAAAACGTGAAAGTGAGAAAATTGTTTTCTGCAATCTGCACACATACTAACAATTTAGCACACAAAAACACTACTTTCTTTATTACATTATTTGGAATCCTGAAACTTAGATAAAACAAAGTACTAATTCTCCAAAACCACATTATATTACAACGCTTAGAACAACAAAAGCCAACCGGTCTTAATCACACAAACAAACCGGTTAAATTCAACTATTAATTCTTCATATACAATACAAAACATTAAGCCTTCGATCTTTCTACATGTCGTAAACTGTAAAAAGAACGAACCTTAATGCCGATGAGCCAAGAATGATTTGCCTAGAACAGCAACAAGGGCGAGACCGGTGCCACGGAGACCGATTCCCTACTTAACCCTTGCGATCAAACGTTCATCTCCCTGGCATATTGAGAATGCCAGAAAACGATTGACCGAGGTAATTAAACGGAAAACGAACGATTTGGTGCCCAGCTGTGTACATACTAGTCACCTCTGACCCCAAATGTTTTGAAGTATTTCGATCGGGATGAAGGACTTCAGAATTTTGAGAACCTGAAGGCTGATGCAGCTCTTTATGATATAAAGGCTTCTTGATGGCAGGGTTGCCACCTTTTATGTTACAAGATTCCTTGGTGTTCAAGAAACGGCCTCCGATTCCTCTTGGGCGACGCATTGCATGGAGATGGCGTGAGTAGTGCATGTATGGCTGCGAAACGGAATCGAAAGTAAGGATTTTTTAGTTAGGGCTGTCGCTTTCGTGTTACGGGTCAAATTTGTATCTAGGCAATACAACTCTATTCGTAACACATTTCAGAGTTTGCTAAAGGGAAAGAATAACATTAGACCTTCAGGATGCCGATATATTAGAGTAGATACTTCTTAATCGAGAAAGCATACCTTACGGTTTCTAGCCTCTTTAATCTCAAACGCAGCCTTAGCACGTGACTGCCGACGCCTCATTATTGCGTGATACTGCTTAGCGTTTACGTACATCGGGACGTCATCTGTTTTCAAGTTCAGTGGTAGCATGACCCGACCCTATTTTTAACAAAGAAATCAGTACTTACATAATGTATTAGTTCGTTTTGAAATGCAATTCGGAGTAATATATCATAACAATGTTTGATCGTCGGTTTTGGAAAATTTATGGATTCTGGACTAGTACGACTCTGTTGAAACTTAGCTCAATAAAGCGTGTGATTTAACAAAAAACAAGAAACTCGATCCAAACATGCATCAAGAGGCTAACCGGAATCTGAGGTCCATAGGTTGAAAACAGTCCATAACATTGTTCTGTAGTGTAGGGATATTTTGCGATCTACAAAAGAAAATCCGAAAAGTAGACAAAATTATTTTACAAACCAAAATGCGACATTAGTCGACGAAAAGCGTGAAATTTTACAGTATAGAAATTACCGTCGGATTGGAATAACCAAGCTCTAAGTGAGTCCGATATTCGGGTAGAGTTGATTGCGCGACGATGGCTGTTTGAAGTTTTGATCCATCTCCGAAATCTTTGCAATCACCTGAAAATGAAAAGAGCTTCACATCTAATAAATAGACTAAACTAGATGTTATCTTAAAATCAAACAAAATAGGTCATCATCTGGTCTCCTTCTCCACTCATTTTCTCTCGATGACAAGGTCAATGCTTGCTACACTACCATAGAAAACAAACACTAAAAAATCTCCTCCCCCAGTATTCACGCGATTCAACTCCAAATTTGGTCCAAACGTGATCTCGAAAGATGTCTCAAGAGAAGAGGGATGCCTCCATTATATATTGCGAATCACACCACTAATTCTACATCATTCGAGGTCGACTAGAGCCGATTAACTAAATGCTCAAGCTCGAACATCAAAATAATAGATTCGAGCTCCTAACTTATCTCGAGGCTCAGGTCGTGCTCAGTTGAATAAAAACTAAGCTATAAATATATGTAATCACAATTCTAGCCAAATCTAACTATAATAGAAAATAAGGTTGAGAATGCTCTTAAATCACTACCAAAGCACAAGTATATATAGATCATGGATGTGGAATGTATTAAAAATCGGCAAATCGAGCATTCATAATCATAAACAAAGCACAAGAAAATTGATCTAAACCCAATAGATAGACCCAACTTATTACCAGCCAAGATAGTGAAGTGAGAAGCATTTCTCTTATCACCTCCACGTTCTGTACCCTGCTGCACGTCTAGCCTAGTACCGATGTTTTCCACCGAAAATGACTTCAATTGATTGCAAGACTCGGCATAAACACCCCCTGATTGGGATCCAAAGGCAGTCCACCAAGGACTATGTACACTACTACCTTCATGTTCGTTGAAATTCACATTTTGCATAGTCATCTCTATAGTACTTCAAATCCTCGACCGAGCTCGATTCGCGGAGTAAACTAGGTTGCAATCACTAGAAAACAATTCCTGCCAAAATTACTACAAATGTTTCACATGAACTAATCAGAATTACCAAAACATATTCAAACAAAAATCTAGTCCTAGAAAGTCAATAAATTGCATTAAAATGAGTTTTCCCAATAAGAGCAACAAATTCAGAAGCAAAATCTGGATACTAAACCACTAGATTACTAATATCAATGTCAATATTAAGAAAAGTACCAACCTTATAAGAAAAAAAAAATCATAAAAAGTAAAACCCAAGTGCAAAAATTGATGGATTTGATCAAAACACATGCAGATTACAGAACCTACGACCATAAAACTAACATCAATGTAAGAGAAAGGACCAAACTCAAACTTATTACAAAACACAAATCAAATTCTAGAGAAAAAAAAGACAAAATCAAAACCCAAGTGTAAAAGTGAATGGATTTGATCAAAACACATGCAGATTATATCATTACACTATAAACTTCTCAACTTGATCAAACAAAAAAACAAATAAAAATAGAAAGATCCATCAAAAGTGAGAGATAATTATAAAGATCAAAGTGAAAGAAACAAAAACCAGAACAACAACAAAACTACAAGAAACCCACTTATGAGATGAAAGAATCAGGTAGGAATCCTATGAAGAAGCGAAGAAACCCATTTGTTAGGAGCCATGTCGGTACGATTTCAAGCAAGAGACAAGAGAGAGAGAGACAGGAGGAGGAGAGAGAAAGAGGAGTGAGATATACAATATATGCGAACAAGTGTAATGGAACTATAAGGGAGTAGCCAATCAGCTTTAGCTTTCATGCAAGTCTTTGTTGTTGTGTGTAAGAACAAACAAATATCATCATGTTTTTAATAGTTTTTTATTTGTTGGTGTAATTTATACGTGGTCCCTCTAGTTTTTGGTGGTAATAAAAAGAAAAGAAAAGGTAAGATGTTTCTTTTACATGTTTTTTAGTAACTTTCTTCTTGTGAGGTGGGTTAGGTCTAATAGTTTATGGTATGGTTTTATAAAAGCAAGTTTTTATCTCTTACTTTTTCTTTTCTTTTTTTCAAGTCTTTTCTTTTGAATTTGAAAGTATCATAATGTTCTTATTTACTAATTCGCTTCTATATTTTTTTTCATATTTGTGTGGAATATATATGTATATGCATGGGATTAAATTAGTGGATATTTTTTTATTATTCAGTTTTTTATTTAGCTTTTAATAATTTTGAAACTATCATTATAAATTTTTTACGTGATAAAATCTATAAATTTGGTCAATAATTTACAAAATCTATAAATTTAGTTTGGGTTTGTCAACATTTATAAATTATGTCTCTCACACAAAAAAAATCACTTAGCAAAGACTAAATTCAAGCTTTACACTAAATTTATAAATTTTGCAAGTTGTAAACTAAATTTATAGCTTTTGGTAAATCCAAAAACCATCACGAGATATTTTGAAATTGAAAGAATAATTAAAAAACAGAATAATCGAAAGACGGTTCATTGATTTAAGCTTATATATTAGGATGTTAGTCTTTTTAATTTTAATTATGAAATACTAATTTTTAATAAAAAAATAATATTTTAACATGTTGTTTTAATATTATTTTAATATATTTTTATGGAAGAGCTACTAACATTTAGAAAATTATTTACTATTCTATGTAACCAATAGAGATAAAATAATTAGACTTTTTTTATATGAAACTAAATCTTCCTAATCTATTAAAAATTCAAACTCTTGTAAAGTTGATTCACTCTCAAATCGATTAGGATTATCCACTAAAATTTCAGATTGATTCAAACGATTCAAACGATCGAAAATCTTTTTGTATTTTTTGAAGTCGAACATATCTTAAATTGTCGTCGGTTATAACAAAATATGGTAAGTCGACCATAATCTTAAATTGTCGTCGGTTATAACAGAATATGGTGGAAAATGCTGGACATTTGTTTTTGCTTCCATCAACAAATTTCATTCACATAACATTGGCTAATTTGTATAATGATAATGTTCAAATATTTCATTCAAATTTTGTTGTTACCATGTTATTGGTCCGAGTCTTAAGTTATAATTAAATCCAATTTCATATGACATTTTGTTACTATTTATGTTAATTTATGATTGTTGTTTGTCTTAGACTTTATTGGATTAGTTTTGTTTCTATTCTTGTTATTTTGTGGTTGTTGTTTTTGTCGTAGACTTTGTTAGACTAGTTTATTTAAATGTGGTTTTCTTTTGGTTTTGTTTGTTTTGTTGTTGTTCATATTGCATTTGTTACTGTTAGTGTGACGACCAAAGTCCCACATCCCACATTAGTTAAACATGAGAATGATCAATGGTATATAAGTAAAAACATACCTCAACTACTACTGTATGAGGTCTTTTAGAAGCGGATCAAAAGTAAAACTGTGCGGGTCATTGGGCATCAGACAATATCATACTATATACGGAGACGGAATATGCGGTATCCATATTCCTAACAAAATGTATCGGATCCAGACCCAGACGGAACACGATGTGGTGGGTGATGTGAGTGCGCGTGACTCTTTGGATCAAGATAAGACGAACTTGAATGAAGTGGCGCATATATCAATGTAGGATCGATTGTAAGACCTAGTTCTGATCATAACTAATGAATATGCAGGGTGGTAAAGTGAGCAGATAGATCCGCTCTAAAGGCTCTAGAGGTCAGGTAGCCCCAACCTGATTAGAGTGAGCGGATGGATCTCAATTGAGGGGAGGCTAAATGTGTACTTTGTTCGAGAGGATGATTTGTTATGGTAGCGACCAAAGTCCCATATCCCATATCGGTTAAACATGGGAAGGATTTGTGGTATATAAGTAAGAACATATCTTAACTAGTATGAGGTCATTTGGAAATGGACCAAAAACAAAGTCGTGAGGGCCTTCGGCCTAAAACGAACAATATCATACTAGTGTGGAGATCAGATTTCTTACCTATATACAGAGACGGAATATGTGGTACCCATATTCCCAATAAATGGTATCAAAGAAAGGCCAAGACAGAACGCGATGATTGTGAAGTTCTTGAAGGAACATGATGAACCAACAATCATGCTCAAGGTGAATGATATGCTCTATATGGCCTGTGCGCTAGGGAACATGCTGTGTGATCAATGGTAAGACCTAGTTCTGATCCTAGCTAAGGAATAAGCAGGGTGGTCGAGTGAGCAGATAGATCCGCTATAAAAGCTCTAGATACCAGGTAGTCCCAACCTGATTAGAGTAGGCGGATGAAAGTCAATGGAGAAGAGGCTAACGTGGTACTTTGTTCGAGAGGAGGATTTGTTAGAGTGACGACCAAACTCCCACATCCCACATCAGTTAAACATGGGAAGGATCAGTGGTATATAAGTAAGAATATACTTCAACTAGTATGAGACCTTTTTGAAGTGGATCAAAAGTAAAATTATACGGGTCTTTGGGTCCAAAGAGGATACTATCATACTAGTGCTGAGATCTGGTTGTTCTTACTTATATAAAGAAACAGAATATGCGGTACCATATTCCCAACAGTTACCATTCATGTTACTTTGTGGTTGATGTTTTTATCTTAGACTTTGTTAGATTAGTTTTCCAAAATATGATTTCTTTTAATTTTGTCTAATTTTTTGTTATTTATATTGCATTTTTTATCATTCATGTTACTTTTTGTGGCTGTTATTTTTGTCATATGTTTTGTTATATTAGTTTCCTAAAAATTTTGTTTCTTTTGATTTTGTTAGGTTTGTATTAGCATAACATGATTAACATATATGTATTGGGGGCGCTTATAAATGGATCATTTTATGTTAACATAAACATTTGTGCACCAAAATGAATAATAAATGTTTCACGCACTGCTAAATGATAAACACGGTAACCAAAGACACTTAAACATATTTTAAAAATTTTGTGACTAATGTAATAATTTTAAGCACAATATGGTTATATGGTTCTTGTAATACTTTTAAGAAAATTATGGAATGCGGCTTGGTTTGTTATGACTAAAATATATTTTCTTAATCTAGTTTAACATGATTATTAACATTACTTCACTCATTAATATATATATATATATATATATATATATATGGTTTATATTCATGTAATTGATTTATTGTTTCATAAACTAATACTACAATAATAGTTTCCAGGTTTATTAATGTTACTAATTTTTAACGAGAATAATAGTAACATGGTTAATAGTAACTAGATTAATAGTAGTTGGAATAATAATAATAATCATAGCATTTGAGTTTATCATATCCTTACACAAGTCAATACACACAATAGTATAATAAAACTCAAATAATCATTAAAATTTTATATAACAAAAAAGATCTAGTAATCTTACAAAAGATGTAAAAATCCAAAAAGCTTCATCTTATAAACCAAAACCTTATCTCATCTAATTTATCATTGAAGTTTTTTGAAAACTGATAAGTGTGAGAATATCTAAGGTAGTTAATCGGGAAACGCGAAAGAGTGAAAAGTATTAGGCAAACAAGTACAAAAATCTAGAGAGAGAAAATGGTCAAAATCAAGTACTAATTATTAGAAGGTCCCATTTTTTAGGGACATAATCTTTCTTTATATAGTGATAGCTGTGGGACCCATGGTCACATGTAAAACTTATTCTAATTGCATGTTACCCCCTTCATTTGAACTTATATCACTTATTTCTTACTTTACAATTAAGCCCCTACATATTATTGTATTACAATTTAAGCCCTCTATTACACTTGGTATTTTATGCCCTTATCAGTAGCCCCCTAGTTTTGCGGAGAGTCGAGAAAAACTAATTGTGTGCAGAGTGCAGGGTCGGCGATTTCCCCCTTGATTCGGTCGTGTCGAACGCAGGATTGGCATCCCACTATTAATGTAGTTGTTGCCAAGTTAGAACTTATTGATGATGAAATGTCATTGCCAGGGTCGAAATTCTGTCAAACGACGATAAATGTCGATGCTAAGGTCGACAATATTACTTATCTGATGATTATTATCGTTGTCAAGGTAGACATTTTGTCAAATATCAATTCTTGTCAATGCTGAGGCCGACAGATTGTCGTTTATTGTCGATACCAGGGTCGATCATTACCTGGTTCGAATTTGTTGTGTATCGATCTTCGAGGCTATGATCTGCATACCATCTACAGTCTTTCAACTTAAGTACCAAAGATTCGTGAACTGGTTTAGGCTATATTTATGGGCTCGAAATCGGGTTAAAGTTTTTGAGGCCCATCAAGCCCCCATATCCTGACCCGTTTTTTCCTGCCCATCCACGTGTCCTCTTGCAATTGATCGGCGCGTTCTTCATAATTAGCTACCTACGCACGTGTTGAAATCGCATCCCCCTAGGTCTGCTGTAGCCACTCGATTAGACACGTGTCTCGCGGTAATTGGGTCGTACTTTAACCAGTATTGTGGTTAAACGACTCTTGATATTCCTGAGGCTCTTTTCGATTGCGCTTCAACATGAAGCAGATCCTTACCACACTTGCCACCTCTATAAATAGTTTTCATTTTCATTCTCATTTTCACTAAGTTTTTTCTAGAGAGATAAGCTCTGGCTAAATTCCATTTCTAGAGAGAGAAAATCCTAAGTTTATGAGAAAACCCCTGTCTCATAAGAAACCGACGAAGAAATCTGACGCTCCTGAAAAACCCATCTTTCGCTTCGTCGACTATTTGCAAATCACTCAACGAGCAGAAGAATACCAAGCTACTGGGCTGATCCACATAGGCGTTGTTTCACCAGTGTATTCAAAGCCGCTGATTTTTCCAAGACGTAACAATCCCGACCCTTCGAACCTTTCAACCTACGAAGATCTTCCGACCTCGCAAAAAGTATCTTCTTTGAAGCCCCCTGCTGCTCGCTCTTCTCCAAGAATATCCAATCTTGAAAAACTTCCCACATCCTCACAACCTTGGATTCTTAACAGCCGACCTAAAACTCCATTTCTGACCGTGGGTGATTCTAGCTCTTCCTCCACTTCTCCATGCGAGTACGTTCAACTTAGTCACGATACCATCGGGATAAAAAAAAGTCATAACACAGCGATAACTGCCAAGAAAGGTGTTCTGACAGATGAAGAGAAAAAAAGACGAAATTAGGTTTCGTCGAAAACCGATGCTAAAAGGCCTGGCCACATTCGAACCCAAAGCAGCTCAAGCGTTGTTCTTTCCACTCCTTCTCCTCGAGACCTAATGTTCGCTGACAAACATCCACCAACAGGAACGGTGAATGCAGAGGCTATAAACCCAGCCTCCAAATCCTCCTCAAAACCAGCGCCGACTGATGTCAGAGGGAAAACTGTTGATCAACCTATTAAGAAACCCTCACACAAATCCTCCAAGCCAAACGTGGTGATAAAGGTTGATGACGACGTGACTAAGGCAGTCGCCCCTAGGCCTCCTCCCAAAGTCACTTCACTGGAAAATTCTGGGGAGAAAGAATCCAGGTCGGCGAAATCCGGAGTCAAGGATACCAGATCAATGAATTCGAGTACCTCCAAGACAGTCGCATCAAACAAAGCTGTCGCCGCGCCTACTACCGACCCTGAAACCGTGCCAATCAATGGTGAGGATACCGACCCAGAACCTTTGGAAAATCCTTCTGTAATCCTGATTGATAGCGTCGAAAGAGAGCCACTGCCACCTGAAACGACCGATGTCGTGACTGGGTACCACGTTCGTCTGACAAACGATTCAATCCTCTCTATATTCAACGGCAAATACCTCTATTACTCAACTGATAAAGAGGATGACTTGAAAAAGATCTGGGGAATTCCTCCGTGCGTTAAGGTTTGGTTTCCTTAACCTGGTGAAACTCATTTTTCTATCCAAGGTCGGGAGCTAGTTTTTTTCACCAAACTCTTTAACTGGGGTTTGCGACTTCTCCTCGATCCTGACATTATTAGGTAATTCGAAATTCTCGAACTATGTCCGACCCAGTTAACCTCGAGTGATTGGTACATTTTGATGTCGACCATCATGGCCTCACAACTGTCAGGAATCCTCATCACAATGGAACAATATATAGGGATATCAGGGCTCTCAAAATCCGGGAAACTACCCTTTTTCTACTCATCTCTCCTCAACCCCAAAAAGATCGTGAACAACTTCTTAGAGGCTGACAGATCATAGAAGTACAGATTTGTCTTTATCAGTGGTGCTTGGGAGAATGGCCGACCCTACAACCAGGAAAATCCGAGGTGGCTCACATTTAAATAGACCCCTGAAGGTATTCATATGATTGTTTTTTAAGTTTTCTTTTAGTCTGCAAGGTTACTATCCAACAGCTGCGGAAGAAACACCTTGAAAAAGCCTCTACAATCTTTGCTCAACTTTGGGCTTTTGCAAGGAAGAATTGGGGTCAGAAGTTTCGTCAATGCTTCAAGAACACTAACCTCATCAACAGCAACAACCGACGCTGTTCGAACCGAATCCTAAGTTTTGAATAATTGCGGACCCCTCCTGGCGTTGTTGATTTTGTCAAGAGGCTCGAGGCCCCAAATTGCAAA
The DNA here is from genome assembly GCA_036936605.1 of Limnanthes douglasii subsp. nivea. NCBI lineage: Eukaryota > Viridiplantae > Streptophyta > Magnoliopsida > Brassicales > Limnanthaceae > Limnanthes > Limnanthes douglasii. The sequence continues at coordinate 9,592,692 of JAUPFV010000003.1, read as the reverse complement.
GTGTTTTTACCCAAACGGGACCGAGCCCCAAGCAAACGTGTGAAGTCTGAGGAGTTTTCTGATGCTGAGGGTGAGCAGGGTAATGCTATGGACCGACCTACTGAAGTTCCCCCTTCAGAGCCGGAGACTATCGTCGTTCTTAATGACCTAGTTGTAAGTGGTGACAAGTCGCCCACTACTGCTATAGGAAGGCAAAAAGGTCACAGCGAGAAACGGAAGAAGGGCCCCTTGGTTGAAGAGGGAGAAAATTCCTCCTTAAGCAAAAAATCCAAAGGAAAAGCCATTGCTCATGAGGTATATGTCGACCCTATCAACGAATAAACTACCATACCCTTAATGTTCGAACATTTCGAGGGTGTAAAACTTCCTGCTCCCATAGGCAGCCTCGAGAAAAAGGCGAATTCAGAGGGTCCTATCCCTCCAAGACAACGAACTTCGGTACATCATGATGCCGCGCTTTTGCCCGTTCGTGCCTAGAATTCGAACTCATTCTTCCTTCAGGACTCAGATGTTCTAGCTAACCCTCTGGAGACCCTACTTGCCCCTATATCCCAAAAAGAAAGAGAAGTATTGAATCTTCAGAGGGAGCTTGCCGAACTCAGGAGGAACATCTCGTCTCAAGCTAAGGAGTCGCAGGAATCAGTTGACCTTGTTAAAAATGAGCCGATTCTGCCGAGGCTAAAGTTAGAACCTTTGGTGCGAAAGAGAAACAGTGGGAGAAAACCCTTAGGGCAGAATCGTGCCAGGGCCATCAAAGAACTTTCTGCTCAGAAAATTCAAAAGGAATTTCTTTGTTGGCGGTCCAAGAAAATGGCCAAAGAAGTACAGAGGCTCTAAACGGCTCTTGACCATAGCAAAGAAGAAAATCATGATTTTGGAGTTAAGTGCAAAATTGTCATGGATCAACAAGTTGTCGACGCGAGGGCCGGTTATATCCTGAACTTCCATGCTTTGTGGCCTCAAAGGCCACTTGGGTCGATGTGGCTTGATGTTCCTAAAGAAGACCGCCCTAAAGGCGTTGACTGCTCCGACCATGCTATTGACGAGTCCGACCCTTATGACGATTTCTCTGATGCCTGATATTTATTAACCTGGATTTTATGTTGTCTTTTCTTTGCTTCTAGCTTATTTTTGTCGTTGGATTTCTATTTTATAAACCGTACCTTGTTTATGGCCGACTTTTATCTGAACTCATTTATGTCTGTTTTAAGACTCAATCTTTTTGCAATTGGAAGTGATCAATTTCCGATGCTAATTGTTTAATGTATTTAATTACATCTTAAATTTGTAGGTCAGCTTAAAAGTTGAAAAACCCCTTTGATGGATTCGACATTTTGTTGATCAACTTAAAAGTTGAAAAACCCCTTTGATGGGTTTGACATTTTGTTGATCAACTTGTAAGTTGAAAAACCCCTTTGATGGGTTTGACATTTTGTTGATCAACTTGAAAGTTGAAAAACCTTTTTGATGGGTTCGACATTTTGTTGATCAATTTGAAAGTTGAAAAACCCCTTTGATGGGTTCGATATTTTGTTGATCAACTTGAAAGTTGAAAAACCCCTTTGATGGGTTCGATATTTTGTTGATCAACTTGAAAGTTAAAAAACCCCTTTGATGGGTTTAACATTTTGTTGATCAACTTGAAAGTTGAAAAACCCCTTTGATGGGTTCGATATTTTGTACGCTTATTTTTAGGCTCTGAATATTTACTAGAAATGGGTCGGTTTAAGTAGATACCTCATTAAAACCTCCCCACGCCACCAGGGTAGGAAAGAGTGTGCCCCCGACTAAAGTTTCCTTTACAACCAAGAATTAAAAAGATGAAAATTACAAATCATTCTAGATACAATTTAAGATGCTCGATGTTCCACGGGAGGCGCATCAGATGATAAAAATTGTCTTTTAAACGATAATTTTCTGGCTTTATCTTCTCCATTACTTGGTACGGTCCTTCCCAAATTGGCGCCAACTTTCCGAGATGTTTATCTTTGGTGTGGAGGAAAAACTTTTGTAAAACCTTGTCCCCAACTTTGAAATATCTTCTTCGAATTTTCGAGGCATACTTGCTTCTCATCAGGGTTTGATAATGTAAAGAACTGAGATGAGCCCTGGCTCGCTTTTCTTCTATCAAATCCAGAGCCAAAGCCCAATTTTCATCGTTGCTGCTTTCCTCGTAATGACCGACCGTGAAAGAAGGGAACATGGTTTCTGCTGGGATTACCGCATTCATCCCGTACTAGGTGTGGTTCGGTATGACCATAATACTTATTGTAAGAAATCCGGCAATTTTCTAGGCTTTCCTTCCAATATCCTTTTCAATTCGTTAATGATCGTTCTGTTGGTAAGTTCAGCCTGTCCATTCGCCCGAGGATGGAATGGATCTGAATAAAACTGTTGTATGTTATGACTAGCACAGAATTCCCTCATCTCGTTGTTGTCGAACTGAGGACCATTATCCATGGTTATCTTCTGAGAAACCCCGTACCGACAGCAAATGTTTGACCATATGAATTTCTATACATCTTTAGCTCGGGTTCCCGATAATGGTTCTGCTTCGACCCATTTCAAAAAATAATCCACTGTCACTACAATAGTTTGCCTTCCTCCAATTGCTAGTGGAAGTGGTCCCACCAGGTCTATTCCCCATCTATCAAACGGCAATCCCTCAGAAATGGATTCTAGGGGAACAGCTGGAGTGTGGATCGAATTAGCAAACCTCTGGCACGTGTCGCATATTTTGACTAGTTCTTTAGCGTCTGCAGATAGCGTAGGTCAATAAAAACCTGACAAGAGGACTCTCCTAATTAACGTCTTGAAACCACAATGTGTCGATCCTTCGACGTCGTGCAGCTCGCACAAAATCATCTGTGACTCTTCGTGACTCAAACATCTTAAGAGAGGTCTACTTGCAGATTTTTTGTAAAGAACATTTCTCGAAAATACAAAGCCTCGCGCCTTATTCCAAACGCTCTTTGTTAAACTCTTATCATTGAGAACAATTCCTCAGTCAAGAACTTCGTAATGTTGCTCCTCCAATCAGTATTTGAAACCGTCGAGATTTGACAAGTTACATCTGGTCGAGTCTCTAGATCTTTCCTCTTAAGAATGGATGGATGTTCTTGCGTTAAAATCCAAGGTTATTCTCCCAAATATGCCGTTGTTGCCAACGAATCAGCAATTGTGTTATCTTCCTTTCAGACGTGTTCATAAGTTACCTTTTTAAACGATGAAGCCAGGATTCTTAAGGCCGCTATATATTGCACCAGCTGCTCTTTCATTGCCTCTGATTGTCCAGTTGCATGATTTATCAATAGCTGTGAATCACTGACTAACCGAACGTTTCTTGCCCTGCAAATCTGCACCAACCTTAGTCCTGCCAATGCTGCTTCATACTCTGCTTCGTTGTTCGAGGCTTTGAAACCGAAACGGATCGATTGATGCATTGTGACCCCCGAAGATATAGAAATTTGAACACCACCCCCACATCCTATAATACTTGAGACTCCGTCCGTTCTAACTATCCATTTGTCCGTGTTAACCTTTGTCTCTACCGATACTTCCTCGGGTCTACTAGAATGAAACTACACTAGGAAATCTGCCAACGTCTGCCCCTTGATAGCCGTTCTTGGTTCAAAATCAATGTCTAAGTATCCCAGTTCTATCGACTATTTCATCATATGACCAGAAATATTGGGCCGTTGTAAAATACTTTTAAGGGGAAAAGCAGTTCGAACTGTGATAGAATGGCCTTGGAAATACGGTCGCATTTTTCTGGCGGCTGTTACCAAAGCCAATGCCAATTTCTCGAGCTTCAAGTACCGCTTTTCTGCGTCCAGCAGACTTTTAATCACATAATAAACCAGCTTATGGATCCGTCCTCTTCTCGAACTAGCGCTGCGCTGACCGCGTGTTCCGAGACTGCTATATAAAGAAACAACCTTTCCTAGGGTAACGACTTTGTTAACAACGTTGAGGACGAAAAATAATTCTTGATGCCGATGAACACTTCGATACACTCAGGAGTCCAGCTAAAATTCTTAGCATTCCTCAGAATTTGAAAAAATGGTACGCCCTTGTCCGATGATCGCAAGATAAATCTGTTCAGCGCCGCTAAACGCCCAGTTAAAATTTGTACCTCCTTAACATTTCTTGGAGGCGCCATATTGTTCAGAGCGTTTAACTGAGCTAGAACCGCTTCTATCCCCTTCTCACTAATCATGAACCTTAAAACGTTTCCGGACCAAACTCTGAAAGAACATTTTTCTGGGTTCAATTTAAGGTTCACTTTTCCAAGATTCCTAAATGTTTCTTCTAGATCTGCGAAATGACTCTCGTAGGTGATGATTTTAACCAGCATATCATCAATGTAGACCTCTACATTTCGCCCGATTTTCTCCTTGAAAAATTTATTCACAAACTTTTGATAGGTAGCCCCCGCATTTTTAGACCAAACGGCATAACTTTGTAACAATATAAGCCTCTTCCTGTGATAAACGTAGTGCTTTCTTGGTCTTTAGGATCCAACTTTATCTGATTATACACGTAGGCGTCCATGAAAGATAGTATCTTGTTACCTGATGTCGAGTCTACCAACTGATCAAACCTCGGCATAGGAAAAAGGTCCTTGGGACATACTCTGTTAAGGTCTGTGAAATCTACGCACATTCTCCATTTTCCGTTTTTCTTTTTAACCAGAACCGGATTAGCTGTCCATCGCAGGTACCGGGAATCCTGAATATGTCCTACCCTTGTCAATATTTCGACTTCTGAAATGACCACTTCTGCCTTTTCTTGAGAAAATGCTCGGCGCTTCTGTGTTATGGGTCAAATACTTGGGTTTATAGACAACTGGTGATAGATGACATTTTCAGAGACCCCTGTTACATCTTCTGAACACCAAGCGAATAGATGTAACTTTTGTTTGAGAAAATCAATTAATTTTTTTCGGAACCAAGGGGACAAATTTACCCCAATCTTCAATACCTTCCCTTTGGAAAATTCGTAACTCTCACAATTCGTAACTCTCACAACTTTCATCTGTGAGCAAAATGCTTGGGGTCTGCCTAGGATCATCTGTAGGCTCTGATCCATGGGCCGACCCTGCTAACTGCTAATTCCTTACATCGACCATTTCCCTATCCGATTTTGCTGCCAAGGCTGCCCGATAACATTCCCTTGCGGTCTTTTGGTGCTTCTGACAACTCCTACGTTGTTTCCAATTACATACTTTAGGCATTGGTGAATTGTAGAAGTTACGACATGCATTCTTGACAACCAAGAGCGACCGAAAATTTCGTTGTGCGATGTAGGTGCATCGAAAACAATGAATAAAACCGTCACTTCTTTCTTGAATGTCTCTCTCCCGAGCTGAACCACTTCTTCGAATTCTCCTACTACTTCTGTCGATACCCATGTAAAGCCGATGATTGTTCGACCTGAATTTACAGTCACTGGCTTATTCCTGAACCCTGAAAATATTGATAAGAAAACTATATTCGCTGAACTACCGGTATCCACCAAAATTCTTCGCACCTCCTCCCCTGCAATGGTCGCGCCGATTACGATTGCGTCCTCATGAGGGCCAACCACGTCTCTCATGTCATCATCATCAAAGCATAAGATAGGAGAAGGATTCTGATACAAATGAGGCGAAGTTCTTACTTCTAGCTGAGTTTCCAGATTCACTATATGCCTCTTCCGTGAAGAATTGGTAGTACCTGCCATTGAATCACCCTCGAAGATAGTCAGAGATTCAAAAAAATTGCATAACTCTCTTACATTTTCTCGTGCTGGGGGTACCACTTCCTCAATTACTCCATTTAGGTTCCTATTCTTGTCCGGGTCTAAATATTCGGTGGACACGTCGAACAAATCATTGACCTCGGAAATTACCAAAGAAACTTCTTGTTTAGGCGCTGCTACAATTTGCTTAGCTGTTCCCCTTTGCTGAGCTTGTTTCTTCACATACTCTAGCAATTTACCACTGTCGATTTGCGCTTGGACTTCCTTCTTGAGCACAATATAATCCTTGGTATCATGACCTACATCATCATGGTACCTACAGAAACGGTTGTTCCGACCTTCGCGGGGAGTTCCGATTGGAAATGGCTTCCGAAAATGCACTTTTTTCTGCGACTTATCAAAGATAGTTGCAACACATTCAGTTAAATCAGCAAAATAATCAGGCCGAACCCATTTGTTCGATATGGGTCGGTGATTATTTCCTTGATAATGATTCCCTAGGAAGACATTTCGCGTCCTCTGTGTTTGATTTCCCGACCCTTTCGCGTATGCTGCAGGAGCTACGGTGCTTATCGGTTGTGGGTGAGGGATCGAACTTGTCTTTGAAGTTTTTTGATTCGTTACCACCGAATCTTGATTTGTTTGTTGGATTTGTGCTGCCAATTCTGAGGCTTCGGTTTCCTCAATCAGGATCTGCTTTTCGACTTGGGCTAACAAGGCTGAAAAAGTGAAGGCTTGCTTCTTTGTCACAGCTTGCTTCATCGGCCCTGGTAATAAGCCTAATCTGTAACCAGTTAAGGCTACACTTTCATCACAATAATCGAGATCTGTTTTTGCGTCTATAAAACGCCGAGTATAATCCCTCAAGCTCTCTCCGACCGTTTTTCGGCATTTGACTATTGTATCCCCGTTTGCTCTGAAATTTTTGCTTCTGACGAATTGCTGTCTGAACATCATCCAGAACATATCAAAATTCTTAATGCATCCTTGTGGCAACCGATTATACCACTTTGACGCCAGATCTTTAAACGTCATTGAAAAATCTTGACAAATCATCTTATCGTCATTGTCAAAGCTCAGCATAAATTTTTTGAAAGCTTCCTGATGATTATCTGGGTCTTTCTTACCGTCATAATTTTCAAGCTTGGAGATGTCAAAACGCTTTGGGAGGTTTCTTGACAAAATTTCATCTGATAATGGAGACGACCTCCAATTATGGCTGATGTTGAAGGTTCCACCTCCTAAGCCTTCGGCCCGACTTGTGAACAATCCTTAATCAAGTGGGTTGGCAAATTGACTACCCACCCTATAACCATGAGATTGGCTTACTGATGGAAACTGGAACTGATGACCGTTCATCTGTTATCTGTTGAAAGTAACCGTTCTGATTTTTTCAGCTGATGTGGGTGTTACTTTGTCGATGCTAACTCCCTGAGGTTCGCCTATTTTAGATCGTGATGACTTACACCTTCTGAGCTCTCTTTCTTTGATCATCCTTTTATCTTTCTTGAAGCGTCACCGGGGAAGAGGACTCGGTCAAATCCTCCCCTGAAGAAAATTTGTACTCCAACCTGGATCAGAATCCGGACTTCTTTCATGCAACCTCATCGATCCTCCTCGACCGACTCCTGCCCTTGTAAAACTCTACTTCTTCTCGATCAGAATTGCGTCGAACCTCTTTCATTTCTACATCTGATCGTTCACTTCAACCATCCAGCCAACCTTTCTTTTCAGCCAAGGCCAAATCCCTCTCGGCATTCATCTTAGCAATGTCATCTAAAAGATGTTGCCTAGTCATGATTAAGGTCGATCGGCTACTGCGGTCCTGATTTCCTTGATCATCATTACCGAGTAATTCTTCATAGTTCTGACCCTCCAAAAATGACATCTCCTTGTCAGACCCTTTCTCCTTTCCCTTTCCCTTCCTAGCCTCAGTATTCATTCGTTGACTTTTCTTTTCGTAAGGTCGAGATTTTGGGGAACTTAATCTTCGGGTATCTCTCGTTCCCACAGACGGCTCCAAGGATAAGTGTCAGAATATCTAAGGTAGTTAATCGGGAAACGTGAAAGAGTGAAAAGTTTCAGGCAAACAAATACAAAAATCTAGAGAGAGAAAATGGTCAAAATCAAGTACTAATCATTAGAAGGTCCCCTTTTGGGGGGACAGAATCTTTCTTTATATAGTGACAGTTGTGGGGCCCATGGCCACATGTCAAACTTATCCTAATTGCACGTTGCCCATGGCCACATGTCAAACTTATTATATATATATATATATATATATATATATATTTTTATTTTGTGTATTTTTATTTTGTTCTTAAACATTTTTTTGGGACCCAAATATATTTAGTCAATGTTTTTGTGAGCGAGAAAAAAAATTGTTTCCCAACCAAAGAGAAAAACTAAAAATAACTTTTTTATTTTTAACTAAATTTTATCTTTCATACTTTTTTAAAGTTTGTATTTTTCAAACTTTAGCTTGGAAAAACAATATGAAGATACAATCAATTTTTTGTTTTAAATATGAACAAAACTAGATTCATAAAGGATATTTTTTATTTTTTTATTTTCTATAGATCCAATTAGGCTGGTCGCGCATGTCATATCATCGAACAATTTATGTCTCACATCTCTCTATTTTATCACACTTTGTCTCACATCTCTTGTCTTAATTTCATCATGTCTTGTCTCTCGTCTCATGTCTTGTATCACATGTCTCCATTACATCATGTCTGGTCTCGCATCTTTCTAGTAGTACATGTCTCACACATCTCTATTACATCATGTCTTCTCTCACATATCTCCATTTCATCATGTCTTGTCTATCCATTCCATCATGCTTATTCTCTCGTCTCTTCATTTCCTCATGAATTGTCTCTCGTCTCTTGTACTTCAAATTCATCATGTATTGTTTCTCCTCTCCCTATTTCATCACGCATTGTCTAGCATCTCTCGTCTCTCATCTTGTCTCGCATCTTTCTGTTACATCATGCATGATATTGCATCTCTGTAGTAGTACATGTCTCACATCTCTCCATTATATCACGTATTATCACACATCTCTTTAGTAATACATGTCTCGTATCTCTCCAATATATCACGTCTTATCTCGCATCTCTCCATTTCATCATGTCATGTCTCTCGTTTCTCATCTCTGCATTTCATCATGTATTGTACTCTCGTCTCTCGTCTTTGTATTTCATCATGCATTATCTCTCGTCTCTCATCTCTCAATTTCATCATGCATTGTTTATCGTTTCTCGTCTTGTCTTGCATCTCTCTAGTAGTACACGTCTCTCCATTACATCATGTATTGTCTCGTATATCTCTATTTTATCATGCAGTGTCTCTTGTCTCTTCATTGCATAATGTCATGTCTCTTGTCTCTCGTCTCTCTATTTCATTATGCATTATCTCTTGTCTATCTAATTCATCATGATTGGTATTGCATCTCTCCATTACGTCATGTTTAATCTTGTATCTCTCTATTACATAATGTGAGACCAAGGCATGCCTAAGTGAAATATGCAAGACCATGCAAACGTAATGTCAGACTAACCTTTCGTCTTAGAAAAATTAAGCCGATGATACTATTTTTGTTTTTTCCGAGCACGGTTTAAAAGATACAAACTTTAAAAAGAAAACAAGAGAGAGAGAGATGTGGCTGGTGATGAAGCATGTATGTTTGAGGTATTATGAAAAAAACTTGTTATTAGGCGGGTGTTAAGTACCATATTAGTTGGGGTATTATGTGACAGTAAAGTTTGGGTTTAGATACATTTGGATGGAACATCATATTTTTATTTGTATCTAGCAATCTACATTATGTTGGAGATTGTTAGGATCATAAAAAAATAATAACAATATAATTAAATAATAAGTTAAATTCTAATTATATAAAAGTGGTTTTCAATCGTATATAGTTCTCTTACTATCAATTTTCTAGACATATAATGTTTCGACTAAAAACATCTTGGTGGTAGTTCATTGACTATCCATTTTCGATAAAATTAGTCTTCATGCGTGTTGATTATCAATTTTCGATAAAGTTAATCAATTGACTATCAACTTTTAATCTATTAATAGGAGACTAATTTTATCGAAAATAGAAAATCAAAAAATCAACCAGAGTGATTTTTAATCTAAAAACATATATTTTTAAATAAGTAGACAATCAAGAGACTATCAGCAAACGATTTGTAGTCGAGCAACTATATATCTAGAAAATAAATAGTAAAAAACCTATAAAAACAGAATAAAATTAAAAACAAAATAACAATAATATAATAAAATAATTAAATAAAAAAAAATATTTTCATTTTTTGGATTTTTTTACCGAAACAATTATAAGCTCACCAAAATAAAATAACAATACAAATTAAAAACAAATTAAGAATAAATAAATTAGTAAAAAATATTATTAAATTATATGTATATATAAATCATCTTGACTAATCAAATTTTACTTTTTTTAGATAGTATAAGCTCAAATATCATACATTATATTATGTATATAATATTGCTAATGGTTATTATTGAATATTATCCCTATTCATAACTTTTTACTAAAACTTATAGAACATTGGTGGATCACTAATGTTATCTTTTATCTCTATTGCTTTCTACTTTTGCTTTGTTTTTAAGAAATAAAATAAAACAATACGTGGTGGTGTTTGTCTTTTTCTTCGTTGGAAACAAGTACCACCCAATATTTCAACTCTCAAATTTTGGATTATATTTTCATAATGGACGAGGCTGGTCATCTTGAATGAGTACAACAGTATAAAATTTGTCTTTCATTTTCAAGCCTATTCATGTTTTATTTTTCGAAATATAAGGTAGAAAATAATTTTTTATCTAAACTTATGCTGATTACGAACTCGTTTAAATAGATGGGTTCGAATTTAGAGATCGAACTAATCTAATATAATGGGTAAAATATAATATTAAGCAAACATAATTATAATAAAATTTTGATATTTATTCATTTATATATTGAGTTTAAGATTTGTGTTAAGGTGCGATCAAAGTCCTACATTTTACATCGGTTAAATATGGGAAGGATCAACAATATATACGTAAAAACATATCTCAACTAGTACGAAGTTTTTAAAAGTGGATAAAAAACAAAGTCGTGCGGACTTTCGGACCCAAAGCGGACAGTATCATATTAGTGTTGAGATCGATTGTTCATACTTATATACGGAGCCTTGAGCTCTGATACCATTTGTTGGAAATATATTGTACCCATATTTCCAACAAATGGTATCATAGCTCAAGGCACCGACAAAATGCAGTGTGAGTGAAATTTTCGAAGGTCAAACATAATGAACTAGCAATCGTGCTCAAGGTGAATGATATGCTTTATACGACCTAGTTCGGAGTGCATGTGACTCCTTGGATCAAAGACAGTGTCACTTTTATGGAAGGGTGCTAAGGAACGAGAGTTGTAATCAATGGTAGGACCTAGTTTATAGTGCATATGAAGTGGCGCTAATGAACAAGTAGAGTGGTCTTGAGTGAGCAGATACATCCGTTGTAGAAAGCTCTATGCTTCAGCTAGTCTGCAACCAGATTAGAGTGGACAGATGGAACTCAATTGAGAGGAGGCTAAAGTCGTACTTTGTTCTAGAGTGGTGCTAAAGAACAAGCAGGGTGATCTTGAGCGAGCAGATAGATCCGATGTAGAAAGCTATATGGTACAGGTAGTCTCGAACCTGATTAGAGTGAGCGGATGTAAGTCAATTGAGAGAAGGTTAAATTGTACTTTGTTAGAGAGGAGAATTTGTTAAGGAGCAACCAAAGTCTCACACCCCACATCGGTTAAACAAAAGATCAACGGTATATAAGTAAAAATATATCTCAACTAGTATTAGGTTTTTTAGAAGTGGACCAAAAGTAAAGTCGATCCGGCTTGTTCACACTTATATAGAGTTGAAATATTTCAAAAAATAAAATTAATTTTGATATGAATAAGATTTTTAACTAATTATATTTTTAATAATTAATTATATTTTTTAATAACAATATCTCAGTAGTTATTAATATCTTTGACCTGTTCTTGATCTCTCCAAACATGCAGACGAATAGACATGATGTTTGTAATTATATTTTTAATAAGAATATCCGAGTAGTTATTGATACCTTTGACTTGTTCTTGATCTCTCCAAACATGCAAACGAATAGACATGAGGCTTGTAATAAATCGACCGAATCTGCTTCCAGATAGACGAATCTTATGGACCATACAATTTATACCATTATCATTACCTCTAGTCTTTTCGAGAGAGTTGAGGAATGGCTCACACTTTAATTGTTTAATCCATGATAATTTTTCTTTTACTTTTGAGGATTTACCAAAGCATGAACACGTATTTATTAATTTTAGCTGAATGTCATTTCCCAAAGTCGACCAAAGTGTATCACAACCACTTTCGTTCAAACTTTTAAGATTCTTGTGAGACATTGGTGTTATCTATTGATGGGTTTATTCTCCTCTAGTCAAACAAAACCGAGAAGCGTATATGTCTTAGCTTGTTTTGATTATGTTCATGTCTCATTAAAAGAACTTTGTCTACGGAAACCTGTCTAAAATAATTTTTTTTTATCTTGCCCAAGCGAAGAAAATACAACTAACAAGTAGAAACTTGCTGAAGTTATTTGGACATTGTAAAGATTCGAAAAGATCCTAAATTTTCTTCAGATTGCTTCAATTTTCTTCAGACTGTTTTAGATTCCTTTAGATTTCTTCAGAAAATAGACCCAATAGTCCTTTCGAACTATATTGGAAAAACTAACATTTATTGGAAGAAATAAAGAAACAATCTTAATCCTCAAGATTCGGTTGGCCGAGAGCTTGTGGCTTCCAAAATTATTTTTTGTTCAGTTTTTTAAAAAAAACTAGCCATCTGAATATGTATTGAAACTTGTTTATTAGATTTTAAATTATGAAAAATAAATAAAAAAATCTAACTGAAAATAAGTTTTGAAGATCTTTTAATGCCATAAAATGTACATGTTTTATTCAGTGTAAATTTGGAGTGATATTACATAATCTCCCCCTCGCGACTATGTGGGAAGATTCGCCATCCCGGCGATCAATCTATAATGTTCAAGATTTCCTCTAGGAAATGTCTTTGTCATCATGTCAGACCCATTATCATCTGTACAAACTTTATCAACCTACATTAGTTTAGCATCAAGAATATCTCGAATCCAAAGATATCTCACATCAATATGTTTCGAATTTGAGTGAAATGGCGAATTCTTCACGAGATGAATAGAACTCTGATTATCACATAAAAATACATACCTGTGTTACTCAAATCCAAGTCTCTCAAGAACTTCTTCATCCATAGTATCTCTTTACTCGCTTCTGTCACTGCAATAAATTCAGCTTCTGTCGTTGAAAGGGCAACACACTTTGTAGTCTTGATTTCTATGAAACAACGCCATCACAAAATTTAATCAAATATCCAGAAGTAGACTTGCGAGTATCAACATCTCCAGCCAAGTTTGAATCTAAATAAGCCTACAACTCAAGTTTCTCCATCCCAAAACTGAGCTTTAAATTAGAGGTTCCTCGCAGATACCTCATAATCCATTTCACGGATTCCCAATGCTCTCTACCCAGGTTTGACAAAAATCTGCTCACAACACAAACACTATGAGCTAAGTCAGGACGAGTACATACCATGGCATACATGATACCTCCAACTGCAGATGCATATGGAATATTAGCCATGTCTTTCTTTTCTTCATTAGTTGAAGGACATTGTTTCTTGTTTAACTTGAAATGACTGGAAAATGGTGAGCTAACCACTTTAATTTTGTCCATTTTAAACTTCTGAATAATTTTCTCAATGTATTTTCTTGTGACAAGAACAACGTTTTTTGAATCTCTGTCTCTAGTAATTCGAATGCCAAGAATATGCTTTACTGGACCTAAATATTCTATTGCAAAAAAATTAATTAGTTGTTTCGTCAAAGAATCAATCCGAGAAGTATTCTTCCCAACAATAAGCATATCATCCACGTAAAGTAAGAACAATAAAATCAGCATCGAAACATTTCTTCACAAATACACAATTATGAGAAGAAGTCTTCTTGTAGTTATGCTCCCCCATATATGACATGAACTTCTAATACCACTGTCTTGGAGCTTGTTTCAAACCATATAGAATCTTTTTAGTCTGCACACATAATCTTCTTTTCTTTCAACCACAAAACTTTCAGGTTTTTTCATAAAAATCTCTTCTTCCAAGTCACCATGCAAGAATGCTGTTTTTACATCCTTTTGCTCAATTTTAAAGTCTATACTAGCTACAATGCCTATAACCACACGAATAGACGACATTTTTACAACTGGATAAAATATTTCATCAAAATGAATCCTTTTTTCTGACCAAAGCCTTTGACTGCCCATCTTGCTTTGTATCGAGGTTGCAGAGAACTATCATCTTGCTTCAACCTATACACCCACTTGTTACTCAAGGATTTTCTCCCTTCAGGTAGCTTCACTAACTCAAATTTATGATTCTCATAAATTGATTGCATTTCTTTACTCATTAATTCAATCCACTAATTTTTACACACACCACTAACAACCTCATTATAACACTCAGGCTCACCTGCATTGGTTAACAAAATATATTTATCAGAAGGATATCTAGTAGAGGGTTGTCTATCTCTAGTAGATCTCTGTGTTAGAAATTCAAGTTGTCAACCTCTTATTCATTCTCTTGTTCATTCACGAAATCATTATTATGATCACCTAGTATAAAAAAATATGCGAACCTCTTGCATCAGATGAGTCACCATCTGAATTTTCTTCAACTTCTGTACGAGTATGTGCAAGCAGAATATACTCTAAATCTACCAAGTCATTCTCAGACATAGGCACTGAATTCTAACTCTTATCAATATCATGAACTATCTGATCTTCCATAAATACAACATCTATGCTCCTAATAAGCTTCTTATTAATTGGATCACAAAATCTGTAGCCGAACTCATCGAGGCCATAACCAATGAATACACACTGTCTTGTCTCTGAATTAAGTTTATACCTCTCATCTTTAGGAATATGCACATAAGCTTTGCACCCAAAGACACGCAAATGATCATAATCAACATATTTACATGTCCAAACTCTATTTGGGACATCTCCATCTAAAGTTACAGAAGGACTAAGATTCAAGACATGTACCACTGTATTTAAAGCTTCACCCCAGAGTTGTGATTGTGAAAGAAGACATCTTACCTTTTCAATTAATGTTTGGTTTAGTCTCTCAGCTACGTCATTCAACTGAGGGATCTTGGGAGGTGTCTTTTGATGTCGAATACCTTGCTGTCTACAATAATCATCAAAAGGACCAATATATTCTCCCCCATTATCACTTCTAGCACACTTCAATTGTTTCCCAGTCTGTCTCTACTGAAGCTTGAAACTGCTTGAAGACATCTAACACTTGATCTTTTGTTTTCAAAGTGTAAGCCCAAACTTCCATGGAATGATCATCAATAAAAATAATAAAGTATAAACAACCACTAAGTGTTTTCGTTTTGAAAGGACCATAAACATCAGTATGTACCAAGTCAAGCAAACTTTGTTTTCTTGAAGGAGTCGAGCTCTTGAAAGATACTCTATTCTGCTTTCCGGCCAAATAATGTACGTATTTCTTTAACTGAGCTTTATGTATCCCACGAATGTATTGTTTATTCCTCAGAATATCTAATCCCTTTTCGCTAATGTGACTGAGTCTTTTATGCCACAAACAAATCATTGCTTCATCATTAACAACATTGATTTTCTCAACAGTTACCCTTGCAGACATGATGTAGAGGGAAAAAAATTTCTGTCATCTTGCCACAACCAACGAGCCCTTAGTAAGTTTCCAATGCCCATTCACAAAAATACTGCAATAGCCTTCAATATCAATCTTGCACCCATGCTTGTTTCTAAATAAACATCACCAATACCAACCACTTTAGACGAATCATTATTTCCCATCTTTGCAGAACCAAAGTCACCTGAGGTGTAAGATGAGAAAAATTCTCTACGAGGAGTGGCATGAATTGTAGCACCGCTGTTAACTACCCTAAACACTTTCATCAGTCACAAAATTCACAACAACATCATTAATAACAATGAAGTAACTTTCTGAAACCGCAACAATATTTTTCTCGTCACCACTTTCATCATAATTTTTCTTTTCTTCCTTACTATTGTTGGATTTCCCAAAATTATTCTTATTTCTCAACTTATGACAAAATTTCTTAGTGTGCCCGATCTCGTGATAGTTGTAGCATTCCCAATCTGCAAATTTATTAGACTTGTTCCGACTCTTGCTTCTACTTTTACCTCTAGTTTTCCAACCATGATTTTCATTTCTCCCACGTTTCTCAACGACTGAAGAGTTTCAAAATGTAAAGAGAAGCTAACTGTTATTCTTCTCATATCTTCATTCAACGCACTACTTTTAGCCAATGCCATTGAAATATTACCTTCAGAAGCTGAATTAGAAAAAGACATTATGAAAGTATCCCACGAGTCTGGCAGCAAACCAAGCAAAAAATTAATCGAATATGTTTTATTCTACTTTTTGCCAATGCTATTGAATGTATTGTTTCATTTAAAATGTAAATTTGTATATTCAGAAGGTCTTAGACCAAATATGTTTCATTCAATATAAAAAGAGTGACTTTTGAAGAGAATTTTATTTCAGATTTTCAAATGAGTCCTTTAAGATAATCATTGCACATCTTGAACACATAAAAAATTAACCTTCATTAAATGTATAATTATATACAATTTTTTATGAATGGTAACATTAAAAAAACTTGATATATGTGTCATAACTTAGTAAATTTTTAAGTTAAGAATGATGAGTTGCAAAAGTTAATCGATCAACGAGAAGATTAACGGGTTTGTAACAATCATATTCAGATCTAATAGAGTCAACGGTTTGTAGCAATTAGATATTGTTTTATGATATTAACTTTAAGTTTCTCATTAGTTATAATTTATCAATGTTGTGATTTTTTATTAGTTTTGAGATCAACTTAGTAGAGTATTATGAACGTCATGAATTTAGTGGGAGTAGATTGAGATTAAAATTACTTGTCGTTTTAATTACCATAAGTTACAATTATATTTATAAAATTAGATCTAAAATATCAAGGTGAGGCATCATATATATTAAAGAACCAAGAATCATCACGATCACTCTTGATAACTCTATGAGTTTATCACAAAAGATATACATTAATATGTAGATATGGATCATATTATTTCATTTAACATCCACCTAACCTATAAAGGATGATGGTGTGGAAACGAAAAACCTTTTGTTTATTTGAGGTGATCTGAGATACGTCTTCTAAGTCAACATCTCGATATTAATTTGAATTTTCGGGAAATACACCAATCATGGACAATCAAACTCTTATACCATGTTAGAGGATAAACATAATTTTAACACTTATCAAAAGATGTCTTTGATAATAGGGTTGTCTATTCGTATTATACAATAAAAATTAAGATTATCCAACCAATGTGAGAAAAACCTTTAATTTCCACCCTAAAAACCTGAGGTTGGACTCACTAGGAAGCCCCCTACACACAAGGCTTGAGCCAAACAATAAATAACAACACGCATGGATAACCAAGCTCTAAAACGAGAGGACAACCAAGCTCTGATGCCATATTAGAGGACATAATCCTAACACTTCTTAAAAAACGTCTTGAGATGAGAGGGTTGCTTATTCATTTTAATGAGATATAAACCTTCAATGATTCAATAAAACTTAGGTCATCCAAAATTTAGTTTTCAATATCACATGATACGATAAAGTAAGTCATGCAATTGATGAGATCATTTAAGTGCACGACTTTATAGGTTAGGTGGATGTTAAATGAAATAATATGATCCATATCTACATATTTAATGTTAATAAAATTAGTAGCACATTTAATAACATCCAATACAATAACGACATGTAGTTCTTTATAATTAAGAAAATAAGGATATAACAAATAAAACAAACTCCAATAAAAGTTATTAATATCTATTAAATCTCAATGAAGTATATAAATAGAGATACTAGATGAGCTAACGTGATCGTTAGTCTAACACATTAGTATTCGACCTGTCGGTATCCAATAAAAGTTACGATATCCGTAGAAGTTAAAATCTTTGCTCTAGATCTATGCCGAGAACGTACTCCTAACATTTCGAAAATTTTAGATTTTAATATTTTTGTCACAAATGCATTTACTGTATGTCGTATATATGATTGGGATCATCACCATCGAAAAGCTTTTTAAGTCCGTCAATTTGCTAAATTAGCTGGCATCCTAACTATTTTATTTTCTGTCGTATTAACACAACAAAAAGTTGTATTGTCTTTACATGAGCACATATTAATATAATAAGGCCATATAGACCAAGTCCAAAAACGACCGTCCCACCCTTATGAAAAAAGACTACAAATATAAAATGTATTATAGTTTTATCCGAACTTATTATAAACCAAGTTACATATTATAATTATTATACCGGAACTATCCATAAATAGCTTATTACTATTTAATAGCAAAAACAACAAACGAACAAAATATATATTTGAAAAAACTACACGACTATAAAAAAGCTTTTTTTTACCAACTTTCTTTTTTAAAAAAAAATTGTATTTTCTAAACCGTAATTGTAAAAAAAATCGAAAAGATATTTGCAGTTTTGTTTTTTAAAACGAACAAAATTAGATCCATCGATGATATTTTTTTTTTATTTTTTTTCCAAAATAAGATCAAGCAAATAAAACATGCGAGACCGGACATAAAAAAACATGCGAGGTCGTATATAAGAAAAGACATGCAAGACGAGGCATAACAAACATGCGAAACATATGCTGATGATCGAGAACAGGATTACGCGATCAGACGAATTTTTTTCCAGAAAATATCATCAAAAGATCTAGTTTTGTTCGTCCTAAAAAAATTAATGACTAGTGTCACATGATTTATTATGGATTGTCTCACATAATTTAATAATGTTTGGTCTCCCAATTTTATCATGTCTAGTCTCCCACGCTTTATTTTGCCTAGTTTCACATGCTTTTTTTATCTATTGTCTCGCATGATTTATTATGTCTGGTTTCGCATAATTTACTATACATGACCTCGCATATTTTTTTATGTCTGGTCTAACATATTTTTTATGTGCGGTCTTGCATGTTTCGAGCGAAAAAATAAAAAAAAGTGAAAAAATTATCATTAATAGATATAGTTTTGTTCATTTTAGAAAACAAAACAGATGATACTTTCTATTATTTTCACGAGTTTTGGTTTTAAAAATACTAACTTTAAAAAAACGTTTTGGTTAAAACTACTAACTTTATGCGTCATAAATATTTAAATATTTATGGTTCAATATATTCAAATAATATTTCAACACCAAATTCTAAAATGTTTGGTCTATCCATCATGGTTAGTCTCTCCACTTCATCATGCGAGACCGGGATACAACAAAGTAGGATGTATCGTCTCACATCTCTCTATTTCATCATGCGAGACCATGGCAAAACAAAGTACAATGCCTTGTCTCATATCTCTCAATTTCATCATGTATGGTCTCTCCATTTTAACATGTTTTATCTCGCATTTCTTCCATTTCATCATAACTGGTCTCTCAATTTCATCATATCTGGTCTCTCCACTTCATCATGCCTAGTCTTTCTATTTTATCATGTTTTGGTCTCTCCATTTCATCATTCATTATCTCTCCACTTCATCATGCATGGTCTCTCAATTCATCATGTTTGGTCTCTTTATTTCATCATGTGTGGTTTATCCACTTCATCATGCATGACCTCTCCACTTCGTCAATCATTGGCCTCTCTGCTTCATCATACATGGTCTCTCCACTTCATCATGTCTGCTCTTGCATATTTTCGCTTCATCATGCATGGTCTCTCTATTTCATCATGTCTAGATTTTTCACTTTATCATGTATGATCTCTCCACTTCATCATGTATGATCTCTCCATTTCATCATGTATGGTTTCTCTACTTCACCATGCTTAGTCTCTCCAATTCATCATGCATGATATATTCACTTCATCATGCATGGTATACTCACTTCACCATGCATGGTATACTCACTTTATCATGCATGGTCTCTTCATTTTATCATGCAAGACCAAGCAAAAACAAAGTACGAGATGCAAGACTAGGCAAACGTAATACGAGACCACGGTTATTGGGTCTAGCAAAAATAATAAAAAAATATCATTAATGGATCTAGTTATTTTTTTGTCTTCAAAAAACAAAGTTATTCCGAGCTATGGTTTGAAAGATATAAAATTTAAAAAAAAAGAAAAAAAATGGCGTGGCTGGTGATGAAACGTGAGTTATCAAGGTAATACTGTTTTTGGGTGTTTAAAGCACGTGGTTCATTTAGATTGACTCTGTAGTTAAATGTTTCATGTGTTTATGACTTACTTAACTGATGATGGGTGTTTAAAGCATGTATTTAGGTATAAATTTATACTAGAGCTAAATGTTTCTCATGTTTATAACTTATTTAACTATTGGGTGTTTGAACCATGTATTTAGGTATAGATTGATCCTACAGTTAAATATTTTTCATGCTTACCACTTATTTAGCTGTCTGTTTGATGCTTAAACAATGTATAAATTGATCATACAGTTACATCTTTGATATACTTACCACTTATTTAATTGTTGCTTGATGCTTAAACCATATAGTTAGGTATATATTGATCATACAATTAAATTTTTCTTATGCTTATTACTTACTTAACTGATGCCTGATTCTTAAACCATGTAGTTAGATACAAATTAATCATGCAATTAAATGTTTGTTGTGCTTACACCTTCGTTAACTATTGTTTGATATTTAAACCACGTAGTTAGGTATCATACAACTAAGTGTTTATTGTGCTTATCACTTATTTAACTATCTGTTTGATGCTTAAACCATGTAGTTACCATATAGTTAGGTATGGATTAATCATGCAGTTAAATGTTTGTGTATTTATCACTTATTTAACTATTTATTGATGCTTAAATCATGTAGTTAGTTATAAATTGCTCACGTACTTAAATGTTTGATGGTCTTATCACTTATTTAACTACTATGTGATGCTTAAACCAGGTACTTAGGTATAAATTAACTTCACAATTAAATACTTGTTGTGTTTACCATTTATTTAACTAATGTTTCATATTTAAACCATGTGGTTATGTATAGATTGATCATATAATTAAATGTTTGATATGCTTACAATTTATTTAACTGTCGTTTTAAACCATGTAGTTAGGTATAGGTTGATCATGCAGTTCAATATTTATTGTCTTTACCACTTATTTAATGCATGCTTGATGTTTAAACCATGTAATTATGTATAGATTGATCATAAAATTAAATGTTTGCTATGCTTATTATTTATTTAACTGCTACTTGATTTTTAAACAATTTAGTTAGGTATAGATTGGTCATACAATAAAATGTTTGTTGTGTTTACCACTTTGAAACTGTTGCTTGATGCTTAAACATTTACTTAGGTATAGATTAATCAAGTAGTTAAATGTTTGTTGTGCTCATCATCTATTTAATTATTGTTTGATGCTTAAACCATATAGTTAGGTATAGATTGATCAATGCACAAAAAACCACAATACGTTGTTCGTATTGCAAACACATTCCATATAAAATCCTATTTCAATAGAAAACATACAAAGAGCCTGACAAAACTCTACAACTCCACCATGAAAACATTGCCCCACACCAATCTGGCTTTCAACATCTCCACATGATTTAGATTTGGTATCACCTAATTCGAATTAAATGTGTGATTGGTCCTTTGACTATGAAAATTTATTTTGTATAGTCATTTGACTTCAAAACGCATGGTACAGGTCTCTTGATTATGATGATTTTTTCCATATAGTCATTTGACATCCAAATCTTCGGTGATCGTCTCTTAATTATGACCAAATATTCAGTGAGCATCCCTCGACTATGAAGGTTTTGATAAATGTAGTCCATGATTCTTCAGGTTTCAATGATTAAATTTATCAAAATTATAAAATTCAAGAGAATCTCACCAGATATTTTGAAGTCAAATGACTATATAGAATAAATCATCATAGTTGAAGGACTTCCACCAGATGTTTTGAAGTCAAAGTACTATATAATTTTTTATCATAGTTAAAATATTAATCACTAATTTAAGCCACCTTATCGATCAGAACCAAATATACAAGAATCTTCACTAATACAATCAATCAACGTTATAGTACTTTCGACAACCAAATCCATCGAGTTGCATGTCGAACGCTTAACCAACACAAGCATAACTACAAAATCTCATGCAATAAACTATAATTCTTAACTTCACCTAAACAATAAAAAAATCACATCTGAAATATCCCATCTATCTAAAACAAACTCATGAATAAAACTTAAACTTACAATGTTGAGAAATGGTGAAACAACACATTCTGACCCATACTTAAAAATAACTAAAAATGATTGATCCATATAAACGTATTAAGAAAATAAATGATATTTATAAATAGTTAAAAAGATTTAACTGATGCATATTAATCGATACAAATATATTAACATATATTTAACTATTCTAAAAATGGTAAAGAATATACATACTTTATTAAACATATTTAAAAATCTAATTGTTGACATACATATTTTCAAAAACATTACCTATTGACTAAAATACGAATATTCAATTGTTCCAGTATAAATTCAAGCATTTAACTGTTGGATAAAATTGAACTTATTATAATATTTAACTATTGTATTAAAAAATTTCAAAATATTTAATTGTTCAATCACACACATCCAAACATTTAACGGTTGGATAAACTTAAACGTGATAAAAAAATTAACTATTGAAACTATTGAATATATTTAAACGTACTAAAAAAATTTAATTGTTTCATTAACATATGTACAAAATATTTAGCTTTTTAAAAAAAAATTAAAAATTCAACTCTTGATTTAAATATATTCAAACATTTAAGTGCTGGATAAGTTAAACATATTCAATAAAATTTAACACTTAACATACATATTTTAAAAAAAAAATAAATGCTCTGGTACACATATTCAAACATTTAACTTGATGAGTCCGAATTCTGCTCACTCCCCGGACAGGGACAGATCGGTCCAAGGCCTCCGGACCGGACAGACCACTTCGAACACTCAGCCCATTGAACTGTTCGGACTATGACAAAAGTACTAAAAAACCTAAAAACTTCTTGACTAAGCTGCCTGCTCTCCTACTAAGAGCTCATGGGTCTTTGAACTTGACCCGGGTCCATTAAACGTGACCCGAAAGCCCATAAGGCCTAGATGTAAGGGTATAAATACCCAACCACCTGCATTAAATGTGAATAATGAAAATTAAATGCAACCAGGCTGCTTAATTCTCCCTCTACACTCTACTCTAAATATTAAACACCCACATACTTCCACAAAACACCAAACAAATTACAAGCCTACCCTCAGGTGATAATTATCCTCACCAAATTGGCGACCACAGTGGGAGAAGAAGGTGCCCGAATCAAGCATTCAAAACCAGCAAGAAAAGTCAGTACGAATGAATCCGGACGCCCCGGAAGTACCACCAGCTCTGCTCGAAGTGGTGGGTGAAAACGATGAATACACTATCGAAGAGCGCACTAGGCTGAAGGGTAAAATAGAAGCTATGAGGGCAGAAAAGGCTAGGATGGGCATGAAAGAAAAGTCCAAAGCATCATTTGCTCATCACACCGATAACCCCAGAGAGCATGAGCCTTCAAAGACTCATGTGAGTACCAAAAAGACTCATGCCAGCTCCAAAAAGTCTCACCGGTCTAAGCCAGTAGAGAGTTCTGACTCAAGCTCAGAATCTTCTGATAGCTCTTCGGATGATGAGGGAGTTGAAGAATCCTTATCCTCTAGCAGCGACGAGGGTCGAACTAAAAAGAAGCAAAAGCAGATCAAAAAATATTCAAGAAAAAGGGATAGACATGGAAAGATGAAGAAGAATATCGGCAAAGGGTCATCTCACAACCCGAAGCATGTAGACCGGATGCTGATGGATCCTTTCGCCTTCCACGATGAACCAAGTATCTTTGCAACTCCTAATGAGGATACCGTTTTCAGTCGTGGCCGGAATTGGAGACAATCTCCACTATCTTCCAAAATTCTGTCCGGAAACCTCCCTAAGAGGTTTGACAACACCAAAATGGAAAAGTACGATGGCAGTACTGATCCGGACAACCATTTGGAACAATTTAAAAACTTCATGATGAACTTTGATGACGATGATAAGCTACTTTGCAGAGTATTCTCCCAATCATTTACGGGGAGTGCTCTAAAATGGTATAACAGCCTACCACAGGGTTGTATCAAGAATTTCGATACTTTTTGGGTGGCCTTTCGAAGGCAATTCGTTGGGAGTAAAGAACTGAAGGGCAATATGGACACAATAATCCATTGTGCCCAGGAACCAAATGAGTCTTTAAAAGAATATATAAGTCGTTTTTTGAACACCAAGAATGGGTTGGCTGATTGCTTCGAGCAAGTGGCAATAGCATCCCTAAGACAGGGCTTGAACCCTGGAAATTTGGCTGATTCAGTGACCAGAAAGAAGGCCATGACATGGGGAGGGTTGCTGAATCAGGTTGGAAAACAAATTAACGTTGATGAAACGAAGAAACCCAGGGTGCACATGCAGGTGAGGTCTACCCCGGTGGCACCAAATCTCAATCAGAATCAGTCCGGGAACAAGGCAAAAGAGACCGGACAGGGGCATGGTAGGGCCAAAGTTCAGTCTCAGCCAGCTGCTCCTGCTCAGAGTCAGCAATCCAGAAACAAGAGAGGGCCATGGGTCCAACCGGAGTGGTTCGCAGAATTAACAGAAAGTGTGGCCACCATTTATGATAAAACAAAGGAAGAGGTGCACTATAGAAGACCAGCCACACTGCAATCTCCTAGAGAGCATCGCAATAACTCTTTTTGCCAATATCACAATGATATTGGCCATACCACTGATGATTGTATAGCTTTGAAACAAGAGGTTCAGAACTTAATCGAAAGGGGAAAGTTGGGGGCTTATGTCAAAAGAAGAAGAGGTAACATGCCTGACAATACTCACCGGGTTGGTCCACGTAATGCTGCTCCGGAGGGAGCCATGGTTATAATTGAGAGGTTTGATGTGGAATCTGAATACTTGGATCCTGATCCAACTCGAAATAGAGTGGGTGCAATTGAGGAGTATTCTAGGACAGTCTCCGGCCTCATTAAGTTTTTTGAGTCCCTTACAATTTTCGGAGGGGATACTATGACAGCTCCTACTGCTTCTTCGAGGAAGAGGCACGTTCGTACTTTGGCCACCCAGCTAGAAGGAGGCATGACTTCCTATCAGTCACAAAATCCATTCCCCTTCATTGTTTTTGATGAAGATGATTTAAGAGATATAGCCGGCTCTCATGAAGATGATGTTGTCATAGGAGCATCCATTGGGGGCAATGACATAAGAAGAATTTTGGTGGATACGGGGAGCTCAGCCAATATCCTATTCTTAAGTACATACAAGAGAATGAAAAATCTAGCTGTAATTCAGGGTTTGGACAGATCAATTGCGGGCTTTACCGGCAGCTCAGCAGATGTGATCGGAGAGTTCGAAGAAGAAGTTCTATTGGGCAAGAGCCCTTTCAAGAAAATGGTCAGGATACTTTTTTATCATGGTGGATTGTCCCACTTGCTATAATGCTATTATAGGGAGGTCTTGGCTCTCTAGGATGCATGCAGTAGCTTCGACAGTCCACCAGTGCTTGAAATATGCTGTCCAGGGACAGGTGGGAGTCGTCCGGAGCAGTCAAAAGGTTGCAAGAGAATGTTATGCTATAGCTCTGGCTCCCCGGACACTGGGGGCAGTTCGTATCAACGAGCAATAGCAATTTGAGGGGCTTTCTGGGGGTGAGGGTGAAATTGATGACCCTAGAGAGACCCCTGGAGTGTTGATACCGGTCGAAGAGGTAGAGACACATTGTTTAGAAGAAGGAAAAAGTGTCAAGATAGGGTCTAAAATGCCACCTGATATGAAAAGTGAAATGTTAAAGTTTTTGAAGAACCATCAGCATGTTTTTGCTTGGTGCAATGCTGATGTTACTGGGGTTCCACCAGAGGTAATATCACATCACATATCCGTCTGGAAAGACATAACACCAGTGGTTCAAAAAAGAAGAGCTTTTTCCAAGGAAAAGACTGATGTCATTGTGCAAGAAGTTGACAGGCTCACAAAGATGGGGCATATCAAGGAGTCTCAATATCCTTTGTGGACTGCCAATCCGGTTCTGGTGAAAAATAAAAATGGCAAGTGGCGCATGTGCATTGACTTCACAGATCTCAATAGAGCTTGCCCAAAAGATTTGTATCCAGTCCCCCGGATTGATCAGCTAGTAGACTCCACCTCTGGGAACAAGCTGCTATCCTTTATGGATGCCTTCTCTGGATACAATCAGATCCAAATAGATCCAAAGGATCAAGAGCATACTACATTTGTCACTGACAGGGGTCTTCATTGCTACAAGGTAATGCCATCTGGGTTGAAAGATGCTGGGGCTACTTATCAGAGATTGGTCAACAAAGCTTTTGCTGATCAGATTGGAAGGAATATGAAAGTATACATCAATGACATGATGGTAAAGAGTATGGATGAGCAATTTCACTTGGCTGACCTCCAAAAAACTTTTGCCAACTTGGTAAAAGTGAATTTGAAGTTAAACCTAGAAAAATGTGTGTTCGGAGTGCAGCCCGGGAAGTTTCTAGGCTATATTGTAAGTGAGCATGGGATACAGCCCGATCCGGACCAGCTTAATGCTCTATTCCAAATGGAGCCTCCTCGAAATATTAAAGAAGTACAGCGACTAACGGGGAGATTAGCTGCTTTAAACAGGTTTATCTCAAGGTCTTCGGACAGGTGCGCCCCGTTCTTTCAAACCTTGAAGGGTGCAAAGGGATTCGATTGGACCTCACAGTGTGATGAGGCTTTCAATGAGATCAAGAAGCACCTGTCTTCCCCCAAAACTTTGTTTAAACCAGTTGATGGGGAGACACTCTTCGTATATTTGGCAGTCTCAAGTTGTGCCATCAGTGCTGTGTTGGTAAGAGAAGTGGATAGTTATCCCCATCTAGTGTACTACATTAGCAAAATTTTGATAGATGCAGAAAGGCGTTACTTGAAACTCGAAAAGTTAGCATTAGCCCTGGCAATAGCTGCAAGAAAAATAAGGCTTTATTTCCAGGCTCATCCTATCATCGTCCGGACTTCTTTTCTCTTGAAGAACGTCCTCCAAAATGTAGACATTTCAAGCAGGATAACTAAATGGTCAGTAGAATTGGGGGATTTCGACATAGATTTTGCTCCTCGAACAGCAGTCAAGGCTCAAGCCGTGGCTGATTTTTTGGTTGAATTTCACTCCAACAGAGATTCGGAGCAGACTACTGACATAAAAGATAAAAAGGTTTGGGTCGTCCGAACAGATGGTGGATCTAGCACCATGAGATGTGGTGCAGGGGTGTGTTTGACTTCTCCATATGGAGACAAAATGTACCAAGCTATATGTTTCGCTTTCAGGGCTTCCAATAATGAGTCTGAGTACGAAGCGGCTATAGCTGGATTAAAGTTAGCCTATATTTATGGGGCTAAGAGGGTCAAACTACTGAGTGACTCCCAACTTATTATCCACCATGCCCAAGGTCAATCTGAGGCTAAAAAGGAGCAGCTTGTGAAATATTTACTTCTTCTTAAAAATGAAGCACTCAAATTTAATAGTGTTGCTTATGAACATATACCCCGGACAGAAAATGAGTTAGCAGACTCATTGGCACCCATAGCATACACAGAGTCATATCCATGGATCCATGTGCTGGAAAGCCCCTCCATTCAACTTAATATGGGTAAAGAAGAGGAAATTTTTGAAGTACAGATGAAACAACCTCAGGACTGGAGGTTTCCTCTCCTGCAATACCTCTCTGATGGTATCGTGCCTCCGGATAAATCATTGGCAAGAACATTGAAACATAAAGCTTGTGGTTTTATCATATTGAGAGACGTTTTGTATAAAAAGTCTTACAGTAAACCTCTTCTGCGTTGTTTGGGGGGTGATGAGTCTCAAGTAGTCCTCTCCGAGTTGCATGATGGTGAGGGATCAGCTCATTGTGGATTCAGGGCTTTAACAATGACAGTTTTACTGGCCGGTTACTATTGGCCATCTATCATGAAAGATGCTAAGGAATTGGTAAGAAGATGTGACCCATGCCAGAGGTACAACAATGAAATTCATGTTCCAGCCATTCCTTTAGAGTCAATTTCTGAGCCTATACCTTTTGCTCGATGGGGGTTGGATTTAGTAGGGCCTCTCCCTATGGTGTCTGGAGGGCGCAGAACTATAATTGTTGCTATAGACTATTTTTCGAAGTGGATTGAAGCAGCCCCTCTAGCAGGAACAACATCAAAAGCTGTCATAAAATTCATTATATCCAACATATGTTGCAGATTTGGTGTCCCACAAAAGATAACGACAGACAATGGGCCACAGTTCGACAATAGGGAAATGGAGAGTTTCAGTGCCTCAAGGGGTATACAACATTGTTTCTCTTCACCTTTCCACCCACAAGCAAATGGACAAGTCGAAGTGGCTAATAGAACTATACTGTCCGGTTTAAAGAAGAATTTGGAAGGGGATGCTGGAAAGTGGCCTAGTTATTTACAAGAGGTCTTGTGGGCCTACCGGACAACACCTAGGGCTGCAACACAGAAGTCACCTTTTGCTTTGTTCTATGGGATGGATGCAGTAGCTCCCATAGAAGCAACTCTCTCATCGTTTCGTGTTCACAACTTCTCCGAATGCGCTAACGAAGTGGCAATCAGAGGTCAGCTCGATCTGGTAGAAGAAAGACGAGTTAAAGCTCACCTTAGAGTTGCACACTATCAGGGTTTGATGAGAAGCAGATTTGCTTCCAGAGTTAAAAGAAGAGATTTCCAACCGGGGGACAAGGTATTGAGGAAAGTCTTCTTACACACTAAAGAAAAACTGTTCGGCAAATTGGCTCCGACTTGGGAAGGACCTTATATGGTGGTTGAAAGGCTTAAACCTGGAACATATTGGCTACAAGACAATGATGGAAGAGTTTTGACCCACCCTTGGAATATCGAACATCTCCGGATGTACTTGGAGTAGCATTTGTGTAAATATTTACTTGTTTAAACATCCATGTAAATATTTGGGGGCATACTCTTTCCTCCCTGGTGGCACGGGGAGGTTTTAATGAGGTGTCCGGCCTTTGAATAAAATTTGATGCCTTCTTAAAAAATTTCTGAAGTATTTTAGTTTTGTCCTTTGTCACACCGTCCGGATTGAAATCAAAGAGTGATGACCACTTAAACATTCGTCATCGGAGAATTTAAACACTCTCACTATGAAAAAAACTAAGGGCTATTTAAACTCTAGCGGGAGAATTTAAACACTCTCACTATGAAATAACTAAGGGCTGTTTAAACTCTAGCCATCAAAATTGGAACATACTATGAAAGAATGTGAGAATGATGCTAAACAAAGATATTCATTAAAATAACTTAAAGTGCCTTGGCCTTCCAAGGACTTTTGAATTGTCAAAACAGAACAAAAGACCTATCCGGTCAGATACCGGACACAATTACAAAAAAGAGTTCCTTGGCCTTCCAAGGACTTTAGTTTGGTTAAACAAGTAAAAAGTAAATCATAAGTTAAGGTTGAGCCTTTGAAGATGGCTCACCTTCATCTGTCTTTTTCTTCCCTTTGGGATCACTTTTCTCTTCGTTGGGGCTCTC
Organism: Limnanthes douglasii subsp. nivea; assembly: GCA_036936605.1. Taxonomy (NCBI): domain Eukaryota; kingdom Viridiplantae; phylum Streptophyta; class Magnoliopsida; order Brassicales; family Limnanthaceae; genus Limnanthes; species Limnanthes douglasii. The sequence goes on along the minus strand of JAUPFV010000003.1, from coordinate 9,563,037 downwards.
CCCGGTGTGTTCTTCGTCATCCGATGAGGAAGCACTGGAGCAACTATACCTGTCGCCTTCGGCCATTGTATGATACGGGAGGTTGTCAGACTCAACATGAAGCCATAAATCCCTTAGGTTCCTCTTCGGAAACTTCTCATGGAAGAGTAGAACCATGTCAGACCTCACCTTGGCATACATTTCCTCCTGGGTGTCGATCACGTTGTTGGCATAAGCGTCGATCTTGGCTTGGATTTTGGCCTCCTGCTCCCTTAGCAAAGTAGCCTTCTCCTCGGCAGCCTTGGACACTGAATTCTCAAGAGCAATCTTGTCACTGGTTAAGTTGGTGATGATTTTGTCCTTGGCCTTGGTCTCCCCTCTTGAAGTGGCAAGATCTTTCTCCAATCCGGAAAGCTTCTCCCGGAGCTCTATGATAGTGTTCTCCAGTATGGTGACTTTTGTGGTACTCACCTCATGGTTTCTCTTCAGCTCTTCGTTCTCTTCCTTTAGAGTGGCAACATTCAAAGTGGCAGTAAGAAGATCGTCGGACAACCTCTCTTTGCTAGACTTGAGGTCTTTGATAATGTCTGCCTGATTTCGAACTTGCTTCTCCAACGCAAGCACCGGTTGAACATTGCTTAACAAAGAGTAAGCTATAGCATCCTTATCGCTTGAAACAGTAAAGGTCTTACCATTGAAAGTGAATGAGTTTGAAGTGCTCGGAGGGAGATAAGGTCCGGCGAAATCATCTCTGGGAAGATTCATGAAGTACTCACCAAGCCCACCAAGACCAGTGATGTCCACACCGTCAATACTAAGATCTCCCCCTTCGAACTCATCAGTTTGGAAGGCACGAGTTATCTCTTCTGCTTGTGTTGGGTCAGAGGGGTCAACTTGGGGAGGAGGCTCCGAAGTCCGGAGAGAAAGCTCGTCACCCTTGGAGGTCTTTTTCTTCTTGGCCTCCCTGTATTTGCTTTCTCCTCCCCGTTTACGATCTCTTTTATAAGCTCTTGGAGGATTTGGGGAATGCACTTCTTGCCTTTCAGTCTCCTGCTCCACCACTTCCAAGAGAGCAGCATCAATTTGACTGGGGACTGGCCCCTCCGGTTGTATGGGAGCATCCTCCTCCACCTCTCCAGGGTTAGCTTCACCAACCACTTTCTTGCCCTTCTTTTTGCCCTTCATCTTACTCGTGGCTTTGGCCCGGCCTGGCAAGTAGAGTGTCCCATCTGGTTCATGCGTCCTTTTAAGCACAACATCCGGAGGAGGCTGAGTGGTGAGCTCCTCCCAAGTTAAGTCTCTCCGACCTGTGGTGTTCCACAAGTGAGACCTTGCCAAGTTGCCTCCAGTAAAAGCAGAATGGAACCGGTTCCCCCACCTCTGAGCAGTCCAAGCATTGATCTTGGTGCAAGTAGCATGCCCGGTTTTCAGGTGATCGCTGAAGTCTTTGGGCAGTTCTGCTAAGGCAAAAATAAAACAAATTAATTTAAACTAACTTTAAAAAAAAATATAAGAGTGTAAAACAGGAGACTTACGATCACTTCTCCATCTGCTCGTGAGAAGGCTTGGGTTAACTCCAGACTTAATTTTCTGCCCGTTCTCCCATGCACCAGTTACGAACAGGAACTGGGTCTTCCAATTCCTCTCCGACTCCAGCAAGTCATCCACAGCTTTGAAGTTATCCCCCATGTTGAAATGGTAGAAGGGGATGTGGTGGTTTCTGCAGAGACTGGCCACGACAGCAAACTCCTCCATTGGTTGAGGGATCCCGGAGAGCCTTAAAGCCATAATGCTAGCCATGAGGGTGTACCAGGAATTGGGGCTTAGCTGGCTCGGACAGAGCTTTATCAGATGGAAGTATCTGACAATTTCTGGGTCCAGAGGGAATCTAAGTCCCCAATTGAACAGCTTCGTGAAGATGACAACTTTGCTTAATTTGCAGTCCATGGGAGTCTCTGAGTGTATGGGGATCCTGATCTTCACGTTCTCCGGTATTCCCCACTTCGTACGCATCGGGCCCAACTCAGCTGTGTGGATGAATGTGTAGTTAATTTTCTGCAGGGCAAGGAGGTACTTGACGTTGACCTTGTGAAAACAAGGCCCTACCCTTCCTTCGAGACTCTCCGGCAGATCCGGATGCCTCAAGCATAACTTTTCCTTGCCTTTGTCTTTTTTGGCAGCAATGGCACTACTAGTCTGTCCGGAGGGCTCAGACTCAAATGGAGCCTCTTCGACAGAATCCTCCATTACTTCCTCCATAATTGATGAAGGATTTTCAGTAGCAGTAGTAGGGGGAGGGTTCAAATCTGGCTCAGCCTGGTCTCCGGACTGCTGGGCTTCAGTGTTCCTTTGGTTTCTGCCCTCCGATTGGGGCTCTGATGCAGATGCTTCTCTTCGAAGACTTGGACTGGTGCCCTCCGGACCGGACAGTCTGTCCTTGGGAGCTCTGATGGGCACTTCTGACCCAGTGTTGTTGTCTTTAGCACCCGATTTTGAAGGAGTGCTCTTAGAAGCCTGACCTTTAACTAACCGGCCTCTTCTCCGGTCAACTAGTTTTTGAGGGGAGTGCTCAGTGTCTGACCCCATAGCTATGAAGGGGGAGGGTTTTTTGAAACTGGTTACAGTAACGCTTGGCTCAACCACAGGTTCCGATTCTTGAACCGAGGAACCTGAGATAATGGGGGAGAGATTGGTTTGAAATAATCTTTTCGGCTTGGTGCCTTTAGAGGAAGAAGAGCCTTGATCTGACTCTGTGGCTGAAGTTACTGGTCTGTCGATGGGCGAAACGGGTAGTCCTGCTGCGATGCGTCTTTCACTTTCGACCTTTTGCGCCTTTTCTAATTCAGAGAGGTTGAGCCACCCACCTTTGATCAGAGCGTTCCTCGCTGTAAACATAAACTATCTGGGTAAATTTTTGCTTTAGAGAGAGAAAGCTTTAAGAAGTTGCAGAGTAAATATGAGGGAGATGGTAAAACAGTAGAAAGTGTTTTAATTTATAGTAAATCTGAAAAAGGAGTTTGATTCCTAGGAGAATTTGAAAAGATTGGTAATGATTAAAGACGGCGCTGATGTCACCACCTTTAATTAAGAGGTTGTTTTTCGAAGAAGGTGGGTTCAAAATTCAAGGTGAAAAAATGGCTGAAGCAACCAACCAGAAAGCGACACGTGTCCCACAAACTCTGGCAAAAAATCGTTTGGATTCACAAAGCTTTATCAGTCCGGATAAAGCCATAGCCCAAGTTGAGAGACCTGTCCGGGAAAAACTACCTCTGACTTCGAACTGTTATTCAGGTTTTTGACAAAGGAATTTGAACAAACACCTAAATAAGGGGCTCCTGATGAGTTCGAATTCTGCTCACTCCCTGGACAGGGACAGATCGGTCCAAGGCCTCCGGACCGGACATACCACTTCGAACACTCAGCTCATTGAACTGTTCGGACTATGACAAAAGTACTAAAAAACCTAAACACTTCTTGACTAAGCTGCCTGCTCTCCTACTAAGAGCTCATGGGTCTTTGAACTTGACCCGGGTCCATTAAACATGACCCGAAAGCCCATAAGGCCCAGATGTAAGGGTATAAATACCCAACCACCTGCATTAAATGTGAATAATGAAAATTAAATATAACCAGGCTGCTTAATTCTCCCTCTACACTCTACTCTAAATATTAAACACCCACATACTTCCACAAAACACCAAACAAATTACAAGCCTACCCTCAGGTGATAATTATCCTCACCATAACTATTGGATAAAAGTTAAACAAATCAAAATATTTAACTGTTGAGTATATCTCAACATGCTTATAATGTGTACATCTTCCCTAAAACATATAGATAGATTTAACTGTGAATATATTTAAACAAAAAAAAATATAAATGTTGATTTATAAAATTAACATAAAAAACTTCAAAGATCCATAATTTTTGTTTCGAATATTAAACATAATATAATTTTAGCAAAATTTAATTTTAAAATCTAAGGAAATATGAAAAAATACAATAATGAAAATGTTAAAACGCAATAACATCAACATTTATAAAAACAAAAAACAACATGTTTTAAAAACTTATCGCGAACTACATAACGAAATTCTAGTAAAAAAAATGAAAGTTATTTTAGAATTGAGGATTAAAAATCCAAATCGAAAAAATGATTTAAAATAAAATCAGAAATTGATAGAAAAGTAGCAAAGAAAATCTATTACGTGAGGATGAATAGTATTTACGGGAGGAGTAAAGGCAAAATAATTTTAAAAAATTAAAAAAACAAACCAATAACTTAAATGACCAAAAATATTAAAATGAATAGCATCATAGCTCAAATATTTTTGGATCAAACCCAAATAGTCACCAATAATTAAAAATTTATCCAGAATGTCATTTTCTATTTAAAATAAATCATTAGTTATTTAAATCGGGTATGAAGTGTTTTACCGCATTATCCTATCATATTAATGTTGTATCAAACAATAATATTTTTTATTGAATTATTATGTACAATGCAGTAGTGTTGAATTATTGAACCGTACTATTGGTAAAATATTCGTACTTAATTTTACCCGCATATTAATATAATATTTTGTCAATTTATTTTTAAAAAACAAAAAATTATAAAAGTTGTAAAATGCATATTCTAACATACCAAAAAATATTGTATATTATTTTTAAAATATTTATTGAACATATTATAATCCTCCTACAATATATGTGAAAATATTGTAAGGTTATATATTTTTAACACCATATCCTTTTGTGTTAATATTTGATGTTAGATTTTGAAAGACCATAAAAAAATGAAAATTATACTCTATAAAAAAATAAAATTTTAATGGAAAAATTATTTATATAAATAGTTGAATATACTTTTAAAAATAATTTATAATGTGTAAATTATGATATATAAAGTAACAAAAAGTATTGACGAACATATTTTTTATGTAAAAAAATATTTCTTAAATTAAATTTATAATGAACAGTAAATATTTTTTTATTCACAAAATTTGTTACTATATATTACTATTACGATATCATCAATTACCAACTAAATTTTAAAATTTTAAAATTACTTTTATGGTGTGATATTAAAACATACCTAACTAAGTGTATAAACCAAATTGAATAAAAAAAAACAAATCTGTCGAAGAAAAAAAGAAATAAAAAGTATATATTATTTTATATTTTAATGTTAAGGCATTGTTTGCTATTTTTCTGTTCTTGGTAACTTTTTACCAAGTCATTTCTTTGATTTTGCAAAGCATCACATTTTTTTAAAATTAAATTTAAAGAAATTATTTTTAAAAACATTAGTTCAGTTTTACCTACTTCTAGTTAAACTTTTGTTATTTTACATGTAGATGACGCAAATATTTGAATATTATTAGAAAATTAGATATTTGAGTTAAATAAAATATATAAATAAATATTAAATAAATAATACTGAAATTTAAAATACTAAATATAATAAAGTTTGATTTTGATATTTTCGATGAAGTTATCCATTATTATATCACTTAAATCTGAATATATTAGTTTAAAAAATGTTAAAATCATTCTTACAAATTAATATATAATAAACTTATTATGTCATCTTTAAAATTGATCGCGTCTTAGTTAATCCTGATTGCGATGATCACTTCTCCATGTCATTTGCCCACTATGGTTTCCTTCGTTCTTCTAATAATACACTCTCACTCTCAACCTAGGGTACCCTCGTAAGAATCAGAAAAAACCCTTTGAATTCTATAATATGTGGCAATTCCATCCCATGTTCAAAGATATTGTCTCCAATAGTTGGAATCTTCCCACCGACTGTACTGGGATAAATGTGGTTTCGTAGAAACTCAACAGTCTTCAACTTGAGTTAAGTTGTCTCAATCGAAATGAATATAGTGACATTAACTCAAGGGTATCTAAATCTCAAGAAAAGATTTTATATGTCCAATCATTTCTTGCTCATTACACTCTTAATCCCGATATAGTTTCCAATGAGATTGAGGCTTCTTCGTCTTTTATTTTTCTCAGTCGTGCTGAAAAATTCTTTCTCATACAAAAATCTAAATAAAGTTTGATTGAGCTTGGTGATAGGAATACCAAATTCTTCCACAACAGTATTAAAACTCATCTATTCTTTAATAATATTATCTCGATTAACAATGACCATGAAGTTACTGTTTCAATTCCCGCCAATGTTTTTAAGGTCATTGTGAGCTATTTCAAGGATTTTTTTGGAACGAGGAACCCACTGGTTACCCTGGTTTGGAGAGAGTCTTGTCTCTCATCTTCACCAGGGTTAATGGCATGGATAAGGCCCAAGAGGTTTCGAGCGAGGAAATTAAGAACGCATTATTTAGTATCGATAACAATAAATCCTCTGGGTCTGATGGCTTCAATTCTAGTTTCTTTAACAGATATTGGAACAGTGTGGGGAATGATATCTGTAATGGGGTCCTTTAATTCTTCCATTCTGGAGTTCTTGACTCTTTTTGGAACTTCACCTCCACCCGCTCATCCCCAAAAAATAATCCCATATTGTGGTTGCTGATTTCTGACTTATTACGTTATAAAATATAATCTATAAGATCATCTCTAAAATTTTAGCAAATGTAATCAAAATTTCTTACCATTACCTGAGGGGTTATCACACCGATTGTATAGGCTAAAGGATTGCTTTCAAAATTGACCTGATCAAAGCCTTTGATAATGTCCGTTGGCAGGCTTTGAACAGTAATTCGTCCATGGACTATAGACTTTGGTGACAGATAGTCCCTGGACTTTCAAAAGTCCATTCATAGTCCCGTGACTATCCATTTTAGTGACATATAGTCCTTGGACTTCCAAAAGTCCGTTGGTAGTCCTTGAACTATCCAGTTTGGATAAAGTTAGTCTCATGCGCATGTTTATTAAAAGGACTAACTTTATCAAAAATAAAAAGTCAAAGGACTAGATTTATCGAAAATAAATAATTGAGGGACTATCTGTCACAAAAGTTAATAGTCAACACATGCAAGGGGATTAACTTTATCCAAACTGTATAGTCCAGGGACTACGAACGGACATTTGAAAGTCGAAGGATTATCTGTCACCAAATGCGATAGTCTAGGGACGAGTTACTGTTCAAAGCCTCCGTTGGCACCTTATTCTCAACATTTATTTCTAGTATCCTAAAGGGGGAAAATAATGAGAGAAATTTTGAATTTCACCGGAAATGTTATAAACTTGAAACCATTAATCTTTCCTTCGCAATTGACCTAATGATTTTCTGTCATGGTTACATCAGTTCCATTCTTATAATTAAAGATTGTTTGGATGATTTCTTTTCCTTATCAAGCGTTCGGGTCAGTCCCGTTAAAAGTCAAATCTTCCTCTCTATAGTCAACCTCCCTCTTCGTAATGACCTCATCTCTATCTTGGGGTATAAGGAAAGTTCCTTATGTGGTAAATATTTGGGTGTTCCCTTTCTCACTGGGTCGTCCTTTTCTAAAATTACCTCAAGGATTGACTCTTGGACTTCCAAGCACCTCTTTTATGCGGATAGGCTCCAACTTATCAAGTCTGTCTTATTCGCGGGACAAGTTTACGGGTCGTCTATCTTTATCATCCCCTCTAGGTTTCTCAAAGAATTGTTCTAATGCATGTGTCGTATCCTTTGGTCGGGACCTTATATGAAAATTCAAGAGGCCAAAGTTTCCTAGTCAAATGTTACCATTCCCACAAGGGAGGGCGGCCTTGGTAACTAGATCTAAAAACTTGGAATCTGGATGTTGTTCTTAAACATCTTTGGTCTATCATTAGTAATAACAAATACTCTATCTGGTGCGACTGAATCAAAACTGAAAAAGTAAAACATAATAATTTATGGGACCTTGATCTTGGTTCCTCCCTTTCTTGGACTATATGAAAAAATTACGCTTTCGCCCTATGGTTTATAATCAGTATAGGGTAGCAATTAGAAATGGATTAGAGACCTACTTCTGGTATTATCCTTGGGTCCTCTCCACCCCTCTGGTAACGCATTATGGCAAAAGTATAATGAAATATTATAGGATCCGGAAAAACCTCAAGGTCTCTGACATCAACTTCAAGAGATTAAAAATCTCATTCTCAATCTACCTCCACCTAATATCAACTTCAACGATATTTCCTACTAGAGTGTGAAGATTGGAAATCCCAACTTCACAATCAAGGACACATATAATGCCATTTGTACGTTCACCTCAATCGTGGGATGGGCCGAGTTAGTATGGAATAAGTTTAACACTCCTCGTCATTTCTTTATTCTTTGGCTCGCCATCCTGGGCAAGATTTGTACGTAAGACAAGCTTCTAAGTCGGGGTCTAAACTCCCCACCAGATTGTGTCTTATGCAACTTGGACTGTGAAACTATTTCTCATATCCTCTATGATTGTAGATTCACAAGGAGTCTTTGGAACCATGCTAGTTCGAGGTTGGGGTTCTCGACTTTCGCCAGTAGCTGGTAATCTTGGGTTTGCGAGATGTCAAATTGGTATTCTTCTCGAAACCAACATCTTTGACGTTCTTGCTTCGGCGCATACATTTACCACATTTGACGGGAGAGAAATGCAAGTATTTTTTGTTCTTGTCCCGCCATTGCCTTTACGATTTCTTACCGAGTCTTCTCCGATCTTCAGTTCAGATTTCATAGCACCAAGATTAGTCGTCTTGTGTAATTCCTCTTATTTTTATTAACTTGTATTTTTGCATATCTTTTGCAAATCTCTTATATCGCTTCTGTTGATGATATGTTTGGATCTATTGTTTGAATATCTCTTTAGATTTGCTTTAGATTTACTTTATCTCCCATATTTTCATATTATTTATTTTGTCCATTGCAACATCTTTTTAGATCTCGTACCCCAATCTATATCGATTTATTTCAATATTAACGTAATTTTTCAAAATAGACTCTAAATACTTATACGAATTATTTTGTTTTTATTTAAAAAACAAGCGAAATAAAATCTTTATTTATTTTATTTAATCAATTATTTGTCTTTTCATTTTGCGTGCTTTTTCTGACTTTTACATAAGAGTCCACATCACGATACAATAAGTAAGTAATTTCTCCACTATTATGGGAAGTGACGTGTGGCACGTGTCAACTAAACGTCCGTAGTTGCATGCCTCGTTGGCAAGCACGAAACCATTTATTAGCTTCCAAGTGGAAATCCTCTCAAACGTACGAAAAAGCATAGTCCTTTTATTTTGGTGGAAATAGAACACGTGGGACCCTGAATAATTTTCGATACACAAGCACTCTTTTAATTTGGTGGAGATATAATATATAGAAGGCGGTAGTTAAATTATGGTTTAAAAAATGTTAATCAGTTGAGAAGGTAGAGTGTTTTTAAATTTTTATTATTTTGTTTTTAACCTGTATTTTCATTCTATTGAAATTTTCTCAACTGACGGGAGCTTTTCCGACGGATGAAATTCATCCACCGGATGAAACCTTCTCATTTGTCGGATTATTTATATTCATTCCGGCAGAAAGCTTCTCTACCGGTTGAAAAGATCCGTCCCGATGGAGTTAAACAAAATATTTTTGGTAAACTTCTAAATTGGTAAAAAATTTGGAGTTAGTTATTTTTTCGGACCCGATTAAGCCAAAATATAGAATCAAATTTATTTTTAATCTAAAAAATTCGTATTACTTGAAAAAAACGATGATAATTGGTTAAATTTTGTTTATTGTAAGTTTTTTGTGCGACTTTTTTTTTAGGGGTTTAGAAATAAAATCTTTTAATCAGTTCAAGCTTAATTATTTTTTTTCATTTAAAATATATTTTAAATCTGTATAAAGACGTTGTCTCGATTAGCTATATGTTTTGGTGTTCAGTGATATTTCGTTTGTCAATATTTAAAATATCAAATAAACAAAATAATCGTGATTTCACAAATTTTAAAAAGCATTACGTAGAATTACAAACGAGAAAAGTACCAGAATACCTTTTCAAGTATGAAATCCCTAATAAGTATCCAAATATGAGACCCTTTAGACTATTACTAAGAAGCCAATTTTTTTTACCAAATTACCCTTTTCAACTAGTCTAGCGTCATATTACACTTACATCTCCCGTGATGTTGGCAAGTTCAACTCATCTAGCGTCGTAGTACACGTAAATCTCGCGTGCTTTGGACAAGTTCAACTCATCTAGCGTCATATTACACGAACATCTCGCGTGATTTAGGCAAGTGCAAATCATATAGCGTCATATTACACGAACATCTCGCGTGATGTTGGCAAGTGCAACTCATTTAACATCACAGTCAAGGAACATCTCGCGTTATTTAGGCAAGTACAACTCGTCTAGCGTCATAAGTACAACTCGTCTAGCGTCATATTATTTAGGCAAGTACAACTCGTCTAGCGTCATAAGTACAACTCGTCTTCAGGAATGAAAATATTAGCTGGGTATTAAAAATGAATTAGATTGCTGAGATAGGTATTTAGTAGGCATAAAAGAAAGTTCGGGTACTAGATGATAATAAGTTTTGTGAGAAGGTACTTAGTGTGACATTTCCCATTACAAACACTAAGAACATATTCAAAATTAATATTAAAACGTGTCAAAGTTAAATTAATATAAAAATAATTATGCAATATTTAATTTTTTTTTACGATTTATAACTAATTCATTATCGAGCATAGCACGAAAACACCATGACATATTTATAAAAAATATTAAAAATAATCAAACTACAAAATAATAAAAGTTTTTATTTACATATTTATATATTTATTTATGATAACTGTTTTATTTTTTCAAAAATTATATTCAAGTTTTTAATAATATATAGTTTATCAAATAATTTTTTTATATAACAATTATATTAAAATTCTCATCAAATAAAAATCCTAACATGCAGTATACTTTTGTTGGTTTGAATTTGTATTAAAAATCTAAAATATTAAAATAACTTGAATAATGATAACAAATTTGTGATATCTTTTCAATACATTTATATCATGTGACCCACACTTAAAATTTATCAGTGTTCCCGGCATTAAGCAATGGAAAAAGAATGTAAGTAATGAGCAATAGTACCCGATGAAAATATTTGGGATAGGAATCACGGAGTTAAATGAAAACTGGAGTTAATTGTTGGAGCTATATGGTTTCGCCATAAGACAAGTCGAAAGAAAAAGAAAATGAATAAGCAATAAATAAGAAATTCAAACATCATAAATACACTCTAATCGTCAACACAATAAAAACATAAACAATACCTAATTATTATTTTCCGTTGTGAAAAATGTTTTTCGATTGAGAATAATGTTTGTCGCGAAGATGAACATAACAATGATTATTTTAAAAAATATACAATTAAAAAAAAAATCATATTTGGGTGCCTCCTAATCAACGCTTCGTTTATAGTCGGTAGCTTGACTTGTCGGATCGCTAGTTCGGAGCTTGGAAATAGAACGAGATTCGATCTTTTATGATAATCCCTTTGAAGTATAGTTGTAGAAGGTGACCGTTCACCTTAAAAGTATCATTTTCTGGACGTGATATTTCGATTTCTTCATGGGAAAGACCTCCGTTATCACAAAAGTTATAGACCACTTTGATCGTAATTTTCCCCGGAAGAGTCAAGCGTAAATTGTATAATAGTACTTTTTTTCCCACATAGAAGTTTCGTGGAACATTTTTTTTTATCATAACAGAGCTTCATTCTCTCTATGTAGATTCTAGACTTCTCATATACTTCATCAAGAAACTCATCTAGCTCATTCAACTACAATAACATCTTCTTCACGACAGACTCTCGATCAAAATTCAATAGTTTTATGGTCCAATATGATCGATATTCCAGATATACATGAAGGTGACATGCTTTTCTATGAAGCAACTTATAAAGTGACATACCAATCGAGGTCTTAAAAGTAGTTCTATAAGTATACGATGCACCATTCAAATTTGAAATCTAAACTTTTCCAAATATATTCACCGTTTTCTCGAAAATCTTTTTCAACTCTCGATTTGAAAACTCCACTTGTCTACTGGTATGAGGATGATATGGTGTTAAAGTTTTGTGTGTAACTTCATATTTGGCTAAAATAGCGTTCAATTGAATATTATAAAAATGTGATCCTCCATTAGTAATGATTGTTCTTAGGGTTCCAAATCGTGAAAATATATTATTGTTTACAAACTTGATTACCACATGTACATCACTTCTGGGTAAGGCTATTGCTTCAACCCACGTTGAGACGTAATCAACTGAAACTAGAACATACTTATTGTTGAAGGATGATTGAAAAAGTCATATGAGAGCGATACCCCACACATCGAACATATCTACCTCTACAGTATTCGTTAATGGCATTTCACTTTTAGAGATATTCCCCACTCATTGACATCTATCACAATTAATCACATATGAATAAGTACCTTTAAATAATGTGGGCCAAAATAAATCTGATTGTATAATTTTTCGCGTTGTTGTTGTTGTTGCGCCATAGTCACCTACAAGCTCAAAAGAGTGACATATTATATCCATCACTTCGTTTTTCGGTACACATCATCTAATAATTTCGTCTCTATATTTCTTGTATAAGAATGAGTCATCTAAGTAGTACTATTTCACATCTCGAAATAATTTCTTGCTCTGCTGATACTTCATGTATTTTGCGACTTCCCGATTTATAAACAAATTTACAATGTTTACAAACAAAGGTTCAAATGTAAATGTTAACAATTGTTCATCATGAAAATGCTCATTTATCGATCTAATATCTTGTATAATTTGATCATAAGACTCCATACAAGATAAATCATATGCCATAACATTTTATGAACCATTTTTATTTCAGATCTCAAGATCAAATTCATGTGAAAGTAATACCCAGTGTAATAACTCTGGTTCCGCTTATCTAACACATACTTGAGTGAAACATGATATATATTTATTATAACCCGAGTACCTAGTAAATATGATAAAATTTTATTTAATGTAAAAACCGAGGCTATGAATTCTTTATCAATTATTGTATAATTTAATTGTGCATCCGTAAGTGTTCTGCTAGCATCATATATAGTATGAAAACTATTTTTTCGCTATCTAAGGACAACCCCTATCGTATAATTACTGGTATCATACATCAATTCAAATTGTAGAGTCCAGCCAAGTTATACTCATACAATAATAGACGCAGTTATAAATTTACATTTTATCGAATGAGATGCATCTAAACACTGATCAGAAAATAAGAATTCACCATCTTGTATTAACAAATCATAGAGAGGTTTAGATATTTTCAAAAAATATTATATGAATCGCCTATAAAAACATGCATGCTCAAGAAAACTACGGATTCTTTTATCGAATTTGGACGAGGTAATTTTTAAATTACTTTAACTTTGGCTCGATCGACCTCGATTCTTTTTTTCTGATAATTTGTGGCCCACTACGATTCTATCTTATACCATGAAATGGAACTTTTCTAAGTTTAACACAAAATTAGTGTATACGCATTGTTGCAAATTAAAGTACAAGTTAGCTAATTATTTATCAAAAGAATCTCCAAAAACTGAAAGTCATCCATAAAAATTTCAATCGATTTTCAATCATGTCCAAAATAATAGACATCATGCATCTTTGGAATGTAACATGGGAATTGCATAGACCAAAAGATATCCTATGCATCGTCTTCTATTGATCTTTTGGTCGACCAGAGATCCGATTGAATCTGGAGTATCTATCAAGAAAAAAATATAATACATTATAAAATTTTCTTAATGAAACATATAAAAACTCTAAAATCTACTAAAAGAGAACGAAGCTCTGGCATGATAAAAATTCTTCCACCAAACTTCTATGTGGGACAAAAAGTATTTTTATACAATTCATGTTTGAGACTCTTCCGTGGTAAATTACGATCAAAATGGTATGAACCTTTTATGATAACTAAAGCCTCTCACATGGAGCAATCGAGATATCAAATCCAAAAAATGGGACTTTTAAAATAAATGGTCATTGTCTAAAACTATACTTTGAAGGGATTGTCTACAAATACTTCGAAGTATATTGAGAGGAAAAATAAAATCATACTAGTATATTTGGTTCTACTAGATTAAAATAATTTATTTTACTTATTTTGTATCTTTGGTGACATAAAATTAGAGGAAACGTTCTCTTTTTTATAGAAAAATCGAAAGAACTTCTCACCGGTGAAGAAAAGAACCGTGGAAATTTAAATCAATGGATGATACTAAAGCAAATAGAAACAACTTAGCAGTACAATAAGGTCTTGATACGAGAAACATTAACGTAGGGGTGGCAATATTGGTCTGAGCCGACCCAAACCGGCCCGACCCGGCCTAATCTGGTCGGACTTTGTCGAACCCGAACATTTAACGGGTCGGGTACGGATAAATGAATTATGACCCGTAGACGGGTCGAGTCGAGTATGGATTTTAATTTGTCCACCCGAACCGACCCAAAAATATAAACTATATATAAAAGATAAAAACTGAATTAAAAATAATTGTAAATTTCTAAATATAAGTAAATATATAAATGCGTTTTCCAGAAATATACCATATTTGAGTAATTATTATTTTACTTTTAGAGTCAATAATATATTTATTTATTATATTCTTTTCCCATAAACTAATTCCATAAATTATAAATATATTTCTTTAGATTTTTGTCTAAATATATTCACAATCCTAATATTTAACTTTTCAAGTTCTTTGTATTTTTTTCTCTTCTGCTATTGTGTTTGAGGTACGTTGGTTTAAAAATTTATGTCTTAAACTTTTGTTTTAAAATTAAATTAAGTCAAATTTGAGCTGGTTTGAATCAGATTAGACCGGTTCGGCCAACCGAAATAGTAAAAATAATGTTTGCGAACCGGGTCGGGCTTCTAAGGGAAATATGCTAATTTCCTGTCAAATCAGATCAAAAGAAAAAAAAAGAAAAGGAAAGCACAAAAACAAAAGTGAAATCAAAGACACAATTGTTAACGGAGTTCAGCAAATTATGCCTACGTCTCCGGACCTGCTACAGATCGATTTTATTAGGAAGAATACAGTGACTGCCGTTTTTTTTGGTGAATACACAAAACCCTAACACTAGGTTTTATAGAGACTGTAACACTTAAAGAAGGGAAAAATATTACAGTCCTTAATGTGTAATTTATAACCCCCTAAAATTACACTGTCTTTTCAATTCACTCCAGTTCTCTTTAATGTGCCTACCACTTGCCTCATCTCCACTGTTTTCACATTCTACTTGAAGGTTATGATATATCTTACTCAAGTGATGGCAAGCACTGGCTTCATTGGAAATGCAGATAAGTTCAGAAAAACTTAACAATCTCCCACTTGAAGACTGGTTTCAACCTGTCTTCACACCTTGATCTATGCAGCAGATCTTTCTGGTCTTATTACTCTTGTAGACCAACTGAAGCTGAACACAACTTCAGTTTTTCAATGGCTACTGTCTTTGTCAACATATCAGCTGGATTCTTGCTTCCTTGGATCTTTTCCAGTATTAGCACCTCATCTTCCAATAAAGATCTAATGAAATGATAACGAAGACTGATGTGCTTGGTTCTTGAATGAAATGTTGAATTCTTCGCCAATTGAATTGCACTTTGACTATCACTATGCAGAACGTTGTTCTTCTGTTTGAATCCCAACTCGGTCAACAAACCTTGAAGCCATATCATCTCTTTACTGGCTTCGGTCACTGCTACATACTCAGCCTCTGTAGTTGATAAAGTGACAATTTTTTGTAATTTTGACATCCAACTAACAGCTGTAGTTCCAACAGTAAATATATAACCGGTAGTGCTTTTCCGGTGATCAACTTCACCTCCAAAATCTGCATCTACATAGCCTTGTACCTTTAACTCACCCTTACCAAAGTACAAACACTTTTCCATGGTACCTAGTAGGTACCTCAAAATCCATTTGACAGCTTCCCAATGAATTTTCCCTGGGTTTGACATAAACCTACTCACAACTCCCACTGCATAACTAATGTCTGGTCTTGTACAGACCATTGCATACATCAAACTTCCAATAGCTGAGGCATAAGGAACCTTAGCCATGAAGTCTTTTTCTTCATCTGTCTTAGGGGATTGATCCTTGGATAAACGAAAGTGACCTGCCAATGGTGTACTAACTGGCTTTGCATCACACATGTTAAATCTCTTCAAAACGCGATCGATGTACTCTGACTGAGATAACTGCAGAACTTTTCTATGCTTATCTCTTATGATTTGCATTCCAAGAATCTTCTTCGCCGGACCCAAGTCCTTCATGTCAAATTCTTTTGACAATTGTAGCTTCAATCTTCTAATATCATCCATATCTGAACCTGCTACTAACATATCATCAACATAAAGTAGCAAAATGATATAACTGGACTTACATCTTTTAAAATAGCAACAGTGGTCCGCATTACACTTCTGAAAACACTCTTTGTGCATAAAACCGTCAAATTTCTTGTACCACTGTCTTGGAGCTTGTTTTAAACCATACAAACTTTTCTTAAGTCTGCATACCATGTTTTCTTTCCCTTCTTTTAAGAAACCTTCTGGTTGATACATGTATATCTCCTCATCCAAATCCCCGTGAAGAAATGCAGTCTTCACATCTAACTGTTCAAGATAAAGGTCTTCAATGGCAACAATACTCAACACTGATCTAATAGTATTGAGCTTCACAATTGGAGCAAAAATATCGGTGTAATCAATTCCTTCCTTTTGCTGGAACCCTTTGACAACTAGTCGTGCTTTGTATCTCTTAGAGCCATCATGCTCATCTTTCACCCGATACACCCATTTGTTATGAAGTGCCTTCTTACCCATTGGTAACTCAGCTAGGTCCCATGTATCATTTGAGATTAAAGACTTCATCTCATTATTCATAGCAAACTCCCACTTACTAGCATCACTGGTCTGGCAAGCTTCATCATAGCATTCAGGATCTCCTCCATCGGTAAGTAACAGATAGTTCAAGTATCTCCTGTTGGGTACATGGGGTCGGGAAGATCTTCGCAAAACAGGAACTGCCTCGGTCGGCTGTAGGGTATCGGATTGCTGTCGATAGGTCTGTCCAACAGACTCTCCTTCTTGATGGGTTAATCTGATCGACTCTAATTCTTGACTATCTGGGACTCCCTCGATATCTGCAAATACTGATTCATACGGCTTTGAGTCATTTGCTTCAGTTTTATGTCTGTCCTTGTACATCACTGTTTCATTGAAGATCACATCTCTGCTTCGTATAATCTTCTTGTTCTCCTCATCCCAAACACGATAACCGAATTCATCTTCGCCATAACCGATCAGGAAACATTTTTTCGATTTCGGATCAAGCTTGTTCCTGCCTTGGTCACTTATATGAACATATGTTGTACAACCAAAAACTCTTAGATGTGATAATTTTATATCCTTACCACTCCATACCTCCTCGGGTATTCGATGTTCTAAGGGAACCGACGGGCCTCGGTTAACCAGGTAAGCCGATGTATTGATTGCTTCTGCCCAGAACTGCTTTGGTAAACCAGACTGTATTCGAATGCTTCTGGCTCTTTCTGTCAACGTTCTGTTCATACGTTCGGCAATACCATTGTGTTGAGGCGTACCTGGAACGGTTCTCTCCATCCTGATACCATGCTCATAGCAAAAGTTCTTGAATTTGGTGTCCTCATATTCACCACCATTATCAGTTCTCAACTTTTTAATCTTCAGACCTGTCTCATTCTCAACCATAGATTTCCATCTCCTAAAAACATCAAACACTTCAGATTTATGCTTCAGAAAATAAACCCATACCTTTCGAGAATGATCATCGATAAATGTCACAAAATAGTGTTTCCCTCCTATAGATGAAACAGTTGTTGGCCCCCAAACGTCAGAGTGAACAAGCTCCAGCTTTTCTTTCTTTGGGGTTCTACCACTCGTCTGAAAACTGACCCTTTTTTGTTTTCCAAGTATGCAATCTTCACACATGTCTATATCGACTGACTTCAGACCTGGAAGCTTCCCATTTGACTACATAATTTTCATACCCTTCACACTCATATGGCCAAGCCTCTGGTGCCAAACATTTGGATTTTCGTTTCCTGCTGCTATTGTAATTGAACAGCTCGTCTCTGCTGTCTTGTAAATAGTACCACTCTTCTTTCCGCGAGCAATCGTCATTGCTCCCTTTGAAATTTTCCAATTGTCACCATAGAAGATCGTACTATAGCCTTCACTAGCCAACTGCCCTACTGAGATTAAGTTCTTTCTCAGACTGGGGATATGTCTGACATCTTTCAGTTCCCATACAGACCCATTCAACTTAATCTTCACAGTACCTTTACCAATAATATCACAAGGTTGATCATCACCAAGATATACTTTTCCAAGGTTACTAGGTACATACCTCTCGAAGAATTCTTTCTTCGAAGTCGCGTGAAACGATGCTCCGGAGTCTAATACCCAAGACTCTTCCCTGCTTTCTAAGGAGCATATTAACGCATCGTCTCCTTCTGAAGTGATATTTGCCTCTGTCTTCTTCTCTTGTTCCTTTGGTTCTCTCTTGCACTGAAATTTAAGGTGCCCGGTCTTCCCACAATTCCAACACTCCATGTTTCTCAACCCCTGGGAATTTTTAGGATTCCTAAACTTGGACCTCCAGTCTCTTGATTTGCCTCGGTAGTTCGATTTACCACGTCCATATACTCTGGTTGAATTTCTTCCTCTTGATTCTGTCTGTAAGACTGAGGAGATTGATGACTCACCTGATTCTCGCCTTCGAATCTCTTCACTGAGAACTAGGTCACGAACATCATCAAATTTCAACTTATTGCTTCCTGATGAGCTACTCACCGCAGTGACAGTAGCATTCCAACTATCTGGTAGTGAAGACAACAGTATCAATGCTCGTATTTCTTCATCAAAATCAATTTCAACTGAACTCAACTGGCTTGTGATTGTATTAAGTTCATTGAGGTGTTGAGCTACCGAAGCGCCTTCCATCATTCGCAAATTGAATAAACGCCTCATCAAGTGAACTTTGTTAGACGCTGATGGCTTCTCATACATACTGGAGAGAGCCTTCATAAGACCCGCCGTGGTTGTTTCCTTTATGATGTTAAAGGCAACGTTGCGGGATAGCGTCAATCGGATGACTCCAAGATCTTGTCTATCAAGAAGAGTCCAATCTTCATCTTTCATACCTTCTGGTTTCTTTTCTGAAAGGGGTTGATAAAGTTTTTTCTGGTACAGATAATCTTCAATCTGCATCTTCCAGAACCCAAAATCTACACCATCGAATTTTTCGAGTCTCACCTTTCCTTCGTCTGTAGCCATTCGCTACCACCCTGGCTCTGATACCAGTTCTAAGGGAAATATGCTAATTTCCTGTCAAATCAGATCAAAAGAAAAAAAAAGAAAAGGAAAGCACAAAAATAAAAGTGAAATCAAAGACACAATTGTTAACGGAGTTCAGCAAATTATGCCTACGTCTCCGGACCTGCTGCAGATCGATTTTATTAGGAAGAATACAGTGACTGCCGTTTTTTTTTGGTGAATACACAAAACCCTAACACTAGGTTTTATAGAGACTGTAACACTTAAAGAAGGGAAAAATATTACAGTCCTTAATGTGTAATTTATAACCCCCTAAAATTACACTGTCTTTTCAATTCACTCCAGTTCTCTTTAATGTGCCTACCACTTGCCTCATCTCCACTGTTTTCACATTCTACTTGAAGGTTATGATATATCTTACTCAAGTGATGGCAAGCACTGGCTTCATTGGAAATGCAGATAAGTTCAGAAAAACTTAACAGGGCTAACCCGCAAACATAAACGGGACGGACTCGGGTCCAAAAATATTAAACCCGCTACGGGTCGGGCCAGATTCGGGTGCGAGTAAAAAACAACGGGCCCGACCCGCGTGTCAAAAGTATTGTGTTTCTAAAAAAAAGTATATCTTATTTATCTGTCTGGTTCACCTTTTATACTACTTTGTAGCAGTTACAACAATTAATACTAGAATATTCATTTTCCTAAATTTTACATAGACTATTGACTATAAAATCTTTGACTAAATAAATATACTACAATATATATTATACTAAATATATATTATACTAAATAAATTAGATATTAATCTAATTTATTTCCTGTAACACCCTCCCTCAAATTGATGCTGGTAAGTCAACCAGTAACAATTTGCCAATAAGAAATTGATGCCGCTGACGAGTCATAGCTTTGGTGAAAATATCAGCCACTTGGAGATCAAAAGAGATGTGAGGAAGAGATATCACCCGTTTTTCCAAAGTATCTCGAATGGAATGACAATCAACTTCAATGTGTTTGGTGCGCTCATGAAAAACAGGATTGGTGGCAATCTGAATGGCACTAGTGTTATCAGCATGAAGAGGGGTAGAAGTTGTTTGAGGAAATCCAACCTCCTCAAGAAGACCGCGTAGCCATACAATTTCGGAACAAGCACTAGACATGGCACGATATTCAGCTTCGGTAGAGGATTTAGAAACACGATCTTGTTTCTTACACCTCCAAGAAATTAGAGCGTCGCCTAAAAACATACACCAACCTGCAGTAGATCGACGTGTATCTGGACATCCATCCCAATCAGCATCACTATAGGAAACAAGTTGAAGAGATGAGCCAGATGGAAAGAACAAACCACGTGTAGACGAGCCTTGAAGATAGCGAATGATGCGTCGAACTGCAGCAAAGTGTAGATGTCGAGGAGAGAACATAAACTGGCTGACTTAATAAACAACATATGATATATCAGGGCGCGTAGTTATCAAGTAGATAAGACTCCCAACCAAGCGCCGATAAAGAGTAGGATCATCCAAAAGGTTCCCTTCATTTTTCCTAAATTTGACATTTACCTCCATGGGAGTATCAACTTAAGAAGCATCCTCCAGACCAGCCAAAGTGATAAGATCTTGAATATACTTTTGTTGGTTCAAAAAAATACCATTAGCCCGACGATGAACTTCTAATCCTAAGAAGTATGTAAGTTGGCCAAGATCTTTCATAAGGAAAGTTGCATGTAACTGTTTTTGAAGCTTAGTAATCAAACTACAATCAGTACCGGTGATGATAATATCATCCACATAAACCAAGAGAAGGACTATACCCGATGTAGATGTGTGGAAAAATAAAGAAGAATCATACTGACTTTGGGCAAAACTGAAAGAAAGAAGTGTACGGCGAAACTTTTCAAACCAAGCTCGAGGTGCTTGTTTGAGCCCATACAAAGAACGCCTTAACTTACAGACATCATGAGGAGAAGAAGTACTCATACCAGATGGAAGCTTCATGTAAATCTCTTCTTGAAGATCTCCATGAAGAAAAGCATTCTTAACATCCATTTGATGCAACGACCACGATTGTGAATCAGCAATAGCCAAAATGCTTCGAACGGTGGTCATTTTGGAAACAGGAGCAAATGTCTCCTCATAATCAATCCTATACTCTTGTTTATTACCAAGAGCTACAAGACGGGCTTTATATCGCTCCAAAGAGGCATCAGAACGTATTTTCACAGAGAAAACCCACTTACTCCCAATTGGTTTAACTGTAGGAGGACAATGAACAATATCCCATGTATGATTCTCCTCAAGTGCTTGAAGTTCTACTTGCATTGCGTTTTGCCAACACTCATGTTCCATGGCTTGTTTGTAGCTAGTGGGAATTGAAATACTAGATAAAGTAGTTACAAGAGAGACGGGGGAAGAAAAACCATACCTATCAGGAGGTCGAGAAGGACGAGCCGATCGACGAAGAGTTGTGGAATCAAGAGAAGGATCAGGCGTCGAGACAATATTAGAAGGGATCACAGTACTGGGATCAGACTCATCTCGATTACGTCGTCGATATACAAAACCAGGTTTAAATCTTTCGATAGATTTTGGAATATCTGAAAAACTTGGCATGAGAGATAAAGATGCATGAGGTGGATCAACATGAGATGGAAAAAATATTGCTTTTAAAAAAAATCACATTCCTAGACACTCGAAGACGACGAGCATGAGGATCATAACAAACATAACCCTTATGAGGAATAGCATAACCAAGAAAAGCACATTTTACAGATTGAGCCGTAAGTTTATGACGTTCATGAGTAGGGAGGTGTACAAAACAAACACATCCAAAGGTACGAAGATCAGAATATGAAGGAGAAGGACCAAACAACTTATAAAAATGAGAAACGTGATTTAATGTAAGAGAAGGTAAGCGATTAATAAAAAAACAGCAGTAGAAAGGGCTTCACACCAAAAACGAGGAGGAACAGATGATTCAAGTAAAATAGTTCTTACCACATCAAGAAGATGCCGATTTTTCCTCTCTCCTCTCAGCCACACCGTTTTGTTGTGGTGTCGAAGGACAAGAATGCTGAGAGAGAATCCCTTTATTTTGAAGAAAGTTTTGAAACTCATGTGACATCTATTCACCCCCAGAATCAGATCGTAAAACTTTTATATTGGCAGAAAATTGAGTGTCAAGATATGCGTTTAAAAACTGAAAAAACTTCAGCTTTAGCCCGAAGGAAGTAAACCCAAGTAAAACGACTAAAATCATCAATGAATGTAACAAAATACTTGTGGTGTGCATGAGAAATAATGGGTGCAATCCCCCAAACATCACTATGAATAACATCAAAACATTGTGAAGCACGAGATGCATGATGAGGAAAAGGTATAACCTTGCTTTTACCAAGTTTGCATGATGTACAATCAAAAGAAAGATCTTGAGAAGAACTTATTTTATTGCCCAATAATCCAGAATGAACCAAAGTACGAAGGACATCAGAATGTGGATGACCTAGACGTCTATGCCACATTTGGTTTCGCGAACCAACAACATTACAAGCAAACGAAAAAGAAAAACTAGGAATATCAATGGAAGGAGACTTATATAATGGAAAGAGTCGTCCTACTTTAGGACCCTTCGCAATCATCTTTCCCAACACTTGATCCTGCACAACACAACCAGAAGGAGAAAAAGTGACATAACAATTATTATCAACCAATTGACCAACAAAAATAAGATTTGTGGAGAGGTCAGGAGACACAAAAACATTAGTGAATGTGGAAGAAAGATCACCTCTATTTAGACTTTTTATATTAAATTTATATTACAATTTCTATTAAAAGCATAGAAAAAAAATTATCATCGTATCTTTGAGTGTTCGGTAAAACAATTCTTCACAGATACTAAGATGGTCGGTAAACTTTTTGTGTAGCCAGATTTTTGCATGTTCCACTTGTGATTTGCAATACTAGACATTCTTCACATAGAAGGATTCACGTGTTATCCCAAAGCGTATCCAGAAATCACGAGGAATCGAAGATGAATATTTCAAAGAGACATAAGGATATCAGAAAGTTAAGTTGACTCTTAGTGACTTGAGAGATTGGGTAATAATTTTTTTTTCCAATTTCTTAGTTTTTCTTGCATATTATTGGAAAATGAAATCTTACATTGACGTTTTTAATTTTTTTTTTCAATTATATTTTAATTATTGATCTAGGAATGGTGTCCAAAAAAAGTGGATAATGGCCTTCTTTTTGGTAAAAAAGAACCAAGTGAAGCGAGGAGACGCGGACACATTCTACATCTGAAAAGAGAAAATAAGGTAGTCAAATATTTATATTACTGTTGTTTGATAATAATTGTTTAACGGTATACTGGATTGAATTTGCGTACAGGTTAATCATAACAGAGACATTTATGTTAACCCTAGTAGGAAGATACCAAAAGCTGTTAAAAGTTCTAACAATCCTCGCAGCCTTCCAACCATTCTCGATTTCATTCGCCGCTTCATAATGGGTACCGATTAGTTGATGAAATTAAAATCAATAAAGGAGCTGCCTTTGTAAGTTTTCTTTTCAAAAACAAAATAAAATCATATTTAAAGTAGGTTAAAGTTTAATAGTTTCGGATTATATATTTAAGATACAGTTTGCATCTTTCTTCTCTTATTACTTAAATGGTATTGTTTTATGCCACCTGCTGGTGCCTTTGATGGTCGATAAAAATAAGTCCGTTGTTGCTTAACCTTATATGTTATTAGATATACAGTAAAGTTTTTAGAGATATAGAGAGAAGTGAAACTATACCCATTTTTAACTAAACTCCTAGGGTTTTGTTTATGTAATTTCACTTTCTTTCTGTCTGTTAAAAACTGAGAGAAGAGAAAGACGGTAGTAAGTACAGTAATAGTATACTATTACTAGGAGTAATTCTCTTTGGAACTAGTAGCCTACTAGGAGTAATTCTCTTTGGATTGGTTGGCACAGTTTTCTGCTTTGGTATTTTATTTGTAATCAATCTGTGGTATACGTGATATTTTCAATATCTAATGCTCAAAATTTAATAGGGAGATATATAGAGATAGCTATGGTAGCTATTAGTTTCTCTATATCAAATGCTATTGTCACTTTGTAAAGTATAAATAAAATAATCTATTACGTTTTGTGTCTCATTTATCCGTGGTTATACTATCAGTGTAGGGTTTATTGATGGCATTTGGATTACGGGTAGAATTGACGAAGTTAAAATGAAAGATATACCCAGAAATGGAGATCCAATTCCAATGATAATGGAATATAAAACATGTTATGGACATCATTCTCCCAATAAAGCACTAAGACGAAATTATCGGTAAGTAATTTACTTAATACATTTTTTTAACAAAAATATTTTTGATATAATAATAAAAATGTTTTCCTTTAACAGATTTCAGGTGATGTTGTATAAATACATGTGGGACAACATGTGGAAATTTCCAACATCGACCTTCTACAAGGATTATGAATTGGATCCCAATAAAGTTCTACCTCAAAATACAATACATATAATTGATGGTGTCTCATTAAAGGTGAGGTTATAAGTTTTACATCTCTATTTTATCTAAATATTAATATTACTTAATTTTTATCTTTTATTTTCTCTTATAGGTGGTAAGAGATCTAGTTGACCTTTATGTAAGCCGGTGTATGAGTCTTCACTCATCACATCATATCTCATTGACTAAGAACATAAATATTTTAACTTTTCAAATCTGAAATTATCTATTTTTCATAAGCCAAGTACCTTATGTATCATGCATCAAATGTTATTCAGGTGTGACTACGAGAAGGACGAGACTTAATGAAGTAGAATTCGTCAACTTCGATGAGGATTGGCTCTGTACTCAAATCCACCGGAGTCTTGAGTTTTGGAGAGGAAACGAAGACTATAACTTTTATACGTCTGATAAGAAGAAGTGCAATTCTTGCGATTATAAGGAGAACTGCCCAGGAAGTCGACAACATTTTTGAGACATATGAAATGGATTGTTTTATTTTTGTTTTCTACAATGTTTGAAGGCATTTTTTGAACCAACATAATCTTTTATTTTTGGCAAACTCTCGGGTATAATTCAGTTTAATGAGTCTTTTGTTCAATTTTGATGTGTCTCCACTTTTTTTTTTTAACATTTTGTCTCTAGAATGGTTCAAGTATATTTAGGGTACATGAAGATTTTTCCTACACATAGTGGGCATTAAATCCATCAACATAATGAAACTACCAAAATTTTATTTGTTCTTGTGACAAGAGACTGTATACTGCAAACGACTATACCTGACCATTAACCTCAGCAAAAATTGAACTGGTTATCCACCACAAAGGCCTGCGTACCTGAACAAGATAGAACAAAACCTTATAGCTTGAGGGCATTGCAGCAGTTTTTACATAGCCAAAAGGAAAAAAAACTTATAACATTGCCTCACCCTATATAGTTCATTTGCCATCGCATCAGTTATCAGAGCGACAAAAGGTCGCCGAGTGAGATTCTTAATAGAGTTAGCAGCTAGCATACTAAAAATTGTAGATTTCATTTTCGAAAGTACAAAGCAAGCGTAGCTCTACTAAAGATAGTTTGGGCTGGAGATGAGATGTCCAATTTCTATCAAATAAGTAGTGTTTATTGGCTGACATGAAAATCCTCTGAGAGACATTATCTTTTGGAAATAATTGTATGGTAATCAACTAAAAGTATTATATGAGCGATGCTGATAGACTCAAACTGCTGATAGACTCAAACGCTAGAATATTGTTCAGATATGATAAATAATAAAATATTCATTGGAGTTCATACATGGTTGACAATATAACAACAAAAAATATACGTAATTGCCTTTCAGAAAGTTCACCTGTCTAGCAAGAATATTACTCTGTTCATAGATCAAACCAACAGGCTGCAAAACATAAGCAACGAGAACTTAAGGAATACACAATATCAAAGAATTTACCCCATGTTGTAAAGCTCCGTTTAAAAAAAAGAGCTTAAAATGCCACTTACTGACTGGGGATAGCACACATCCACTATGCCATAACGGTTCTCCTACAGCTTACACAAAAAATATAAGCACTGAAGATACTATAGACACACAGAAAGATGAAATAACTATAACAACATGAGAGGACCAACAATTTGATAATGTGGAAAGTACAAAAATGAGATTCCAAAAATAGATTGTGGAACATACAACTTCAGATACCCCATAAATAGTAAAAGGTAGGAGAAATATTTACCCCCTACTCAGTCCTCCTTGAAGGTAGGTGAAACCAAAATATTATAGCTAACATGAAAGCATCACACTTTGTTGAAAGAAACTTTCTGTCCATGGAAAAATCGCTATCAACATTGTGACAGAAACATCGACCGTCAGTATTTATGATCTAATTTGTCCAGAAAATATTTCCTTGCGTGGATCTTTACAACATTTCTTGTTACTGTCAAATTATATTGCCAACACCCAAGCTGTGTGACTGCACCACCGCAGCAGTTGAATATTCTCTTTCAGATTGTATGTTAAGCGGAGCCTAAATCCTTGTGGACTTAAGAAAATTGCTTTGAAGATTATTTGCATTAACAGCCAATCTATGCATATACTAACCTGTGCGAGGCGATTCAAATTATTACTCTAATTCATCTAGCCGGTTTGAAGAATGCCGGAAACAAAACAGTGAACGTGAAAAGAGATGTATGGAAGTCAGTAGAAAGAAAAATAGAGTGACATATAGAGATATTGTGTTGTACTTTCAAGGATCTTCTAGTGCGGATGATATCCACAAGGCAATCTATCTAAATTTACGAGATTCAACCCAAACCGAGCCAGGAAGAGAAATGGACCAAAACTGTGATCTGCTATTGGACAAATCTTATTGTCTAGAACGTCAAATATTTTGGGACGGAGGAAGTACATGTTAGTGTTGTTTTACATGTTAGTGTTGTTTTATCCGGGTGTCAACTCTTTTCTATGGGCACCTCTATTTAGACTTTTCTATTAGTTGTTGTTCTAGCTGATTAACTGTTGTATTCCCGAGGGGTATACGTCAGGATTATGTATGAATTTACTAATTAATTTAAATTTTCATTAAAAAAAATGTAAATATAATTATTATTTAAGATAAATATAAAAAACAATTCGATACTATATGTATTTATAGAAATATTGTGAGATTTATTTATTAAATTTTAACATATACATCTAACCAAAATTTGGAAACACCATAATGTAGACACATAATTATATGTTTGGATTTGATAAATTTTGAGGTTTTGAAAATCGAAATTAGAGAGGTTTTGGATTGGAAAAAGAGAAAAAAAAACTACATGTATAAATAATATGGGAATGGCATTACCCGTATTTAAAGTTATATAATATTATACCAAAAACAGAAATAATTTAAAAAAACAATAAAAACAATAAAATCAAAAACCAAAAACCAAATGTCTATTTAATCGGGAGATAAGACATTTGTTTGGCTGGTCCGATGGAAGGTTGGAATCATGAGGCATCTCAGCTCCTTCCAATGGAAGGTCGTCGACTTGACCATCCGAACTTCCAGCTTCTACTTGCTTAGCAAGAGATATTACGAATGAATACGTCTCGAT
This sequence comes from Limnanthes douglasii subsp. nivea, assembly GCA_036936605.1. Taxonomy (NCBI): domain Eukaryota; kingdom Viridiplantae; phylum Streptophyta; class Magnoliopsida; order Brassicales; family Limnanthaceae; genus Limnanthes; species Limnanthes douglasii. Next base: position 9,535,095 of record JAUPFV010000003.1, on the reverse strand, counting down.
GCAGTCCCTTGTGCTGGCATGTACCACTGCATCGGATAAGGGAATGTCCATCAGGGTATCATTTAAAAACCTAAATTTAATGCATTTATACGTTATCTAAAATCAAGTAGATTATATTGAATAGAAATAATTTATTCATCCAATTTAAACTTTTGAATTTATGTTTAAATCTAAATATTTATATTTAGTCAATATTTTAAAATCATCTTTTAAACTTTTTTAAATATTATTTATTTTAAATATTTTTTCTAATCTTTAAAATAATACTTTTTGAAAGGGAAAATGAATAGATTAATTTCATTCCTCAAATAAAATAGTTTTATTTGATTTTATTATATAAATATATTTTATTTTATAAATAATAAATTTGTTTGTAGATTATTAATTCAATAAATAGCGTGGGAAGTTTCTGATAATTCCGATGAATTTTTATTTAAATTCATATTGATATTGATGTAATTGCAATTGCAATTGATTCCGAAATTTGTCTAATAAATTTGTATAGTAAAAGTGACCAAATATAATCGAAGTAATAATGTAAAGTCAATAAAAACACGTAATTAATGTGTTGTCATAATGTACATAAAATATTATATTATTGTAATATTATATAAAATTTGAGAGTAATCATTTTTTTTGGTGATTAATAAATTTAATAAAAAAATTGAATCATGTCTTTGAATGTAATAATATCGATCGGTAATTTTAGTATAATATAATAAATATTATAATAAATTAATATTTTGAATTTTGAATTTGAAAATATTTATACATGTATTTTAAATATAAATATTTTTTAAATTGTTGCATTTATTTATTTATTTATTGATATTCTAGTTTATCGTAATCAAATGAGTTATGTCTTTAATAATAAAAATGATTTCTAAAAATATACGAGTCTTTAATAATAAGAATGATTTCTAAAAATATACGAATGACTGTACTAAAACAAAAATCTCCATATAAAAAAGGGAGACTTACGTAATGAGTCTAAAATTTGTCTTTATTTACCCAAGCATACCCCAATAGATTCATTTTACAAATAGATCCAACCCATTTAAAAATAGACTCAATTATCTATAAAAACAAAACAATTACATCCCCAAATTAAAATATTTAAATCCAATTTCAAAATCAATTCTTTCTCCTCAAACTTTCTTTGTCATATTATCAAATTCATTAAGGTTAAAATTGTATTTAAAATTTAAATTTGGACTAATAGGTAAATAAAATCATATTTTGGTAGATATTGGTAAAATCTATTTGAGGCTGAACTTATTAGTAAATTGGATACGTTTTTGTACCCAATTGATATAAATCCCTTTAAAAAAAACCTTAATTTCATTCTTAATACTCTTCTCTACCTCAACCACTAACGGTTGATGATTTTAGCGGTAACATCGATATTTTTGTTCTGATGAGCAAGAGTAACTAGGAGTTTGCAATTTATAGCCTTTTAACACACTAACAGTTTGCATTTATAGCCTTAAATTAAATATATCCCGTGATGTACAAAACTACGCAAGAACACGCGTGATTTGGCTCAAATTGTTATAATTTTGTGCGTCATTTTAATATATATTTAAATCTAGATATTTATTTATTGATATTCTAGTTTATCGTAATCAAATGAGTTATGTCTTTAATAATAAGAATGATTTCTAAAAATATAGGGAGACTTACGTAATGAGTCTAAAATTTGTCTTTATTTACCCAAGCATACCCCAACAGATTCATTTTACAAATAGATTCAACCCATTTAAAAATAGACTCAATTATCTATAAAAACAAAACAATTACATCCCCAAATTAAAATATTTAAACCCAATTTCAAAATCAATTCTTTCTCCTCAAACTTTCTTTGTCATATTATCAAATTCATTAAGGTTAAAATTGTATTTAAAATTTAAATTTGGACTAATAGGTAAATAAAATCATATTTTGGTAGATATTGGTAAAATCTATTTGAGGCTGAACTTATTAGTAAATTGGATACGTTTTTGTACCCAATTGATATAAATCCCTTTAAAAAAAACCCTAATTTCATTCTTAATACTCTTCTCTACCTCAACCACTAACGGTTGATGATTTTAGCGGTAACATCGATATTTTTGTTCTGATGAGCAAGAGTAACTAGGAGTTTGCAATTTATAGCCTTTTAACACACTAACAGTTTGCATTTATAGCCTTAAATTAAATATATCCCGTGATGTACAAAACTACGCAAGAACACGCGTGATTTGGCTCAAATTGTTATAATTTTGAAATCTTATTTCAAACTTTTATAAATATCATTTATTTCAAATATCTTTTCCAATTCGTAGAATAATATTTTAAAAATAAAATAAATAGGTTAATCACTTTCTTCAACTAAAATATTTAATTTTATTATATAAATATTTTTAACTTTAAAATTAGTATTTTTGTTCGTAGATTATTTAATTCAATAGATAGCATATTTGTGTTAAGTTTATTATAATTTATGTAATGATTTGAAATTAAAGTAATGATGATAGATTATGAAAGCAAGAGCAAGATCTTCCTATTCCTCCTTATTTGAAATAAATAAAAAGGCTGTAATTAATGTTTTGTCACAATATACATAAACAATTAAATTGATATTATATATATTAATATTTGTTAGTAATATTAGTATAATATAATAAATATTATAATAAATGAATATTTTTTACTTTGAATACGAGTATAAAAATGGATCGTTACTATATGTATTTATAGAAATATTGTGAGATTTTATTAATTAAATTTTAATTTTAATTATTTACGTATGGGAACATATATATTTGTCTATTAAAGTTTAGATTTAAAAAAATTGTAACTGTCATTATTGTTTTTATAATTTAAATTTTAAATAATAATATTATTTTATATACTATACAATTTTCTTCCTTTGAATTTTAATAAGATTTATTAATAATGTTTCAAATTTTGAATTATTTATAATCTCATCATTTATTACGTATTTATTCAAATTTAAATGAGATTTATTGTTACAGTTTTAAATTTTCTTTTTTTTTTTAAATTTTAATTTTTTTAAATGGTCTCATCATTTATTGTGTGTATTTATGTCAAATTTTTTTTTAGATTTTTAAAAAATAAAATTTAGATTTAAAATTTTCTATAACTTATGCATTAAATAAATTCAAACTTAAAAGATAAACCATTAAAATTTACAACAAAAAATGAAGTTACATTAAATAAATTTCGAATATATAAATGGTTAAAAAATAAATACAAATAAACTAAAAAAATACCTAAGTCAATAAATAATAAACGTTAGATACAAAATTGAAAAAAATAATTTTTATTAGCAACTAAATAATCTAATAAACAAATAATAAAAATTAAATAAAAATAAAATTAATATGATATAAAAATTAGAAATCAAATCAAATAAATTTAAGAAATTATTATAAATAAATAAAAAAATATAAAAACATTTATTAGTAACTAGAATACATAACACCTAACTCAGTACTACGATAGGTGGTCGCTTTGATTTCATACAAAGATAGAGATGAGAAATGATGGTTATGTGCTATCGAGCCAGATAAGTTCCATCGCGAACAGCCAGCGCACATGAACTAGGATTCATTTTGGTCCGTAGTAAAAACGACGACGATAGCAAAAGCATGAAAACTCCTAGGATATATTTTAGGTGCGAGAGACACGGGGTTTACAAACCTAACCCCAAACCGGGGTATGTTAAGAAGCGCCGAGAATGTTCATCGAAAAAATGCGGGTGTCCGTTCTATTTAAGAGGGAGTCCGGTCTTAGAGCTACCGGGTTATTAGAAAGTGGTTGTGCTAAACGGAAAACACAACCACGAACCATTTTTGCACTTGGATGGTCAGTCACGAGCCGCTAGACTAAAAGTCGAAGAACAATTGTTCGTTCGTAGTCAAACGGAAGTCGGTTCTCGACCGAGAGAGATATATCGCGGTTTGAAGATTAAAGACCCGCAAAATGTATCAAGCATGCGCACGATATACAAGATGCGGCAAAAACATGATTTGGTTGATAAAACGGGCAAGACCCAAATGCAATACTTGTTTGCTAAGTTAAAAGAACACGAGTACTATGTTTGGGAGCGAAGTTGTGAAGCAACGGACGAGATCCTCGAGTTGTTTTTTGCACACCCTAAAAGCATCAATTTCATGCGCACTTTTCCTAAGTTCTTATAATGGATAGCACGTACAAGACTACAAGGTATAAGATGCCTTTACTTGAAATAGTTGGCCAAACTTCGACGAAGAAGACATTTTGTGTTGCTTTTGTTTTTTTGAGCTTCGAGAAACAAGAGAACTACACTTGTGGATTGAGCGTTCTAAAGAAGGTGTTGACGAACAACAAGTTCGCATTACCTAACATTATCGTCACCGATAGAGAGTTGGCTTTATAAATGCTATCGATGATATATTTCCGGACGCAACTCACATGCTATGCAATTGGCATATTGGTAAGAACGTCACCTCGTACGCTAAAAACGTTTTACCGAATTCAGACATGGCTGAAGAGTTCGACGAATATTACCAAAGGGTCGCCTATTCGGCCACGCTCGAAGATTATAACAAAAATCTTGCCGAATTGCACCACACGTACGCATTTTATCCATTGGTTATCGAGTACGTTATGAAGCAATGGATTGACAAATATGGACACAAATTTCTCAATATTCACACGAACAAATTTAAACATTTTGGCAACCAAACTAGCAATCGGTGAGTTATATTTCCATTTCCACACAATATTTTTTAATATCAAGTGTTAGAAATCTAATTATTTTATCTCATGTTATAGGGCGGAGAGTGCTCACTCTAGTCTCAAGCGGGAAATTGGTAGTAGTCTATGCATGTTCAAGCAATTTTGGAAACATGTTCATGCATTGCTAACCGCTCAACACTCTAACATTTTCGAGTCATTCGAGCGTAGTAGGTATCGTCCAAGAAACTCAAGTAGGGGGCCTAACAAAACCATCTACAAGGATGTCAAAGATGAGCTTTCATGTAAAGCTATAGAATTAATAGAGACAAATCTCGCAACGGCCTTGAAAATATGGTTCATTCCCGGAATGTGTGGGTGTGTTATTAGGACAACTCATAATTTACCATGTGCATACGAATTAGATTTGATTTATAAAGAAGGAAGGCCGGTTAGAAAAGATGAGTGTGATGTCTATTGGAGTACGTTAAAGATCAAACCTAATGAGGGAGTTTGATACCGAAGACGAGCTCACTAGAAAACTCTCTTTAATAGATAGCACCATCCAAGGTTACGGGCAACACGTCCAAGATCACATTATAAATAGGATGATGCAAATCTTAGATCCCGCTAGAAGTCACGTTTTGGAACCTAAGGAGCCGGTTGTTACTAAAGGTAGGAAAAAAGTCGGCTGGGACAAATCAACTCAACGGGACCCTAGCGAGTGGGAATACGATGGTAGTCTAGGCGCTAGCACCCCCGGCACGATTGGTAGCACGACCGCCTCGGTAGGTAATAGAACATTTCTAGCGCCAAAATCCAAGACGAAAGAAAAAGCGAAAACCAAGGCTCAACCAAAAAAAGATAAAGTGCCTCGACCGAAAAAAATCATCAAAGGGCCAAGATTTTAGCGGGTACGAGAGTTGGTTTCCTAATTATTTGCATGACTACATTTCTAGCGTCGAAAATGTCTCTCCCGACGGTAATTGCGGATTTCGGGCCGTTGCTTTGACGGTATACGGTAAATCCGATTCATTGGACCAAGTTAGACGGGATTTGATCGGTGAATTTCAAAATGAACGCGAGCTATGGGAGAGAGTGTTTGATGGTTCACAAGGTGTAGATAACCTAGTGATAAGGTTGAAAGTTTTCGAATTGTATGGTGCCGGTACTAGGCATTGGATGACGTTACCCGATTTAGGTTTAGTGATAGCCACTAGATACCAGTGTATCGTATACCACATTTCACTCCACCAATCGTACACTTATCTACCTCTATGCGGTGTGCCTCTTCGATCCTGTCCTAACCTGGAAGTTGGTATAGGTTTCGTGCACGGTCACCATTTCGTGAAAGTAAGTATACAAATGTGTGTTTCAATTTTATATATTATTTTTATGACCAAATATTTATCTTGCTTTTATTTGTGTAGGTTGTGTTGAATGGACCACTTCCGGAAATTTATCCTACTTGGTTTGCGTTTCGCACGGAAGATGCCGTCACCGGTTAGGTAATACCGCTCGACAAGAGATGGAACAAATATAACCAAATCAAGCTCACCCAACCATCGACCGCACACGAAGAGCCACCACATGTCTTCGATTTGGGTGAAGACTAATAATTTGTTTATGCATTACTTGTTTTTATCCCGTTGTGTTTACGAATACTTTTTTTTACTTTGACCTCGGTTTGTAATCGATACTCCCACGTTTTATTTATTTTGAAAATTCCATTTCATATCATTATTGTAAAAACAAGTTGCACAAAAAAAATTAAATTGCAAGTTCCCCAAAAAATTACAATTTTACCCAAAAAAGTAGGAAAAAATCCAAAAATCGGCACAGTGGCGAATTTGCGAATGCCGAACGTTCGATTTTGCCCAAATTGCGAACTCCGACCGCTATGATTTGACAAAATCGCGAACGGGCTGTTCGCGATTTTGCCAAATCACAGCCTCCTGCATTCGCGAATCGGGCGAATTACAGCCTCCTGTGTTTGTAAAGCCCTTTGTAAATTTAGTATTTTCACTATTTTGTGACTTTCCCGACTCCAAAACTGGTTTTTCTTTTTACCAACATTATACATTAGTCATTTGGCCCGAATGATTCGAATATTGTGGGGAAAAAAACCAAAAAAGTTGAAAAAGCTACTTCAAAGTAGCCTAAAATGGTCACATTTTGTGACTTTCCCGACTCCAAAACTGATTTTTCTTTTTACCAACATTATACAATAGTCATTTGGCCCGAATGGTTCTAATATTGTGGAAAAAAACCAAAAAAGTTGAAAAAACTACTTCAAAGTAGCCTAAAATGGTCAAATTTTGTGACTTTCCCGACTCCAAAACTGATTTTTCTTTTTACCAACATTATACATTAGTCATTTGGCCCAAATGATTCAAATATTGTGGGAAAAAAAACTCGAAAAAGTTGAAAAAACTACTTCAAAGTAGCCTAAAATGGTCACATTTTGTCCATTTTCACGTTTATTTACTTTTTTTAGTCCGAAAAGTTTTTTTAAACCATTATTATTAGTTGTGATTTGAAGTATCATATATGAACCGACACATGGAAATATATAAGATAGTATCATTATTAAAAACATCCTAAAAACTACTATTTGAAGTAGGATAACGTTGTGAGACATGTAAGGATAACGTAATCTGAATAGGCGACTAATGTGGTGACACATAATATATACAAAAATACACATATATCGAAGATAATTATTACAACCCACGTGGTTTAAATCAGGGTCTCATTATAGCCAAGGACAGCATTGCATTCGAAATGGTATGAATTTCGCTATAATGAGACCTTATCCAAATATTAAACGCCCACCGAAATTGACTCGCCCCTATAAAATAGGAGATAAATTCTATAAAAATACGACACTTCGGCAACCGATAGCACTCACGAAAATATAAAACTCGTTAACGTTTACATATGGAGTTTACGGCGGACGAAGGCTACCACATGCTTCGAGCTGTGAAGATTGCACGCCATATACTGGGGGAAGATACCAGCGATCAGTTTTTCGAGCGTGTCCTATGTACGATGTATATAAACTACGGCCGTTTAGGTACAAGAGGTATCGTCGTGCGTAATCGTGAGCAGATCAAAAGCAGATACAATTTTTGCAAGCCAATACAGCATTTGTGTTTCTTTCCATTGCTAATTAAGCAAGAAACAGCCGCCGTTTGGAACCTGAGCTTGATAGACTACATCACAAAGGATATGGTAGCATTTCTAGAGGACAAAATTATTGCAAGGGGTGGTGTGGATGATGTGGAATACAAACTTAGATACGACTAAGCCTTCCACTTATGCAATGTTACGTTGTTGTTTTATTAGTGGTTGTTATTTGAAGTTGTCATTTTTCTTATTAGTTGTTGTTTGAAGTTGTGATCTTCGTATTACTGGTTGTTAATTTAAGTTGTGATTTTTCTTACTAGTTGTTGTTTGAAGTTGTGATTTTCGTATTACTGGTTGTTAATTTAAGTTGCGATTTTCAATATTAGTTGTCGTGTTAAGTTGTTATTGTTATTATTAGTTGTTGTCTTAAGTTGTGGGTACCAAACAATGTCTGCAAAACAAGGTAATGAAAACTTTAACAAGTGATAGCATTAACTTAAACAAACAGACAATACAGAACCTATAAGATGCAAACAATTAAAAACATAGCATAATGCTCAATCGTCGAAGTCATATCCCAAGTTATCGTCAGACTCAATCCCGTATTCCCTCTCAGTAATCCTATTCTCAAGATACGCTACCATATCCTTAGTCATGTTCCAGACGGCAGCTGCTTCTTCCTTAATTTTAAATGGTAGAAACAACAAACGATCCATTGGTTTGCAAAAAAAGTACCTCCCCTTGATTTGGTCACAGTTACGCACAACAAAACCTTCAGTTCCTAAACGGCCGTAGTTGTAGTACATATTACACAAGACCAGCTCGAAAAACGCGTCGCTACTATCTTCTCCCAACTCTTGGAGGACAAGTTTCACTGCCTCGAGCAAATGGTAATCTTCATTAGGGGTAAACTCCATTGGTTAAACTGTTTATGTTCGAGGAGTGCTTTGCGTCTATTTATAGGCTCGTGGTTGTTTGGGCGGGAACTGTATTAGAAGCTGGTGTTTTTTGCGGCAATTTTTGTAAGTGCCTCGTTATAGCGAAAAACCTGGTGATGGAAGTTGTGCTATAATGAGACCCCTACTATTATTGCACTGAAACATTAGAGTACTTTTGTAAATATTAGGTGTCGCATACTCATTCGTCAACTTGGATTACGTTATCCTTATGGAGGGAATGAAGTGAAGGTTTCCCGCTTAAAAGAGATTTACGCGGGAACAAATACAACATTTCCCGCTAACAATTTTCGAGCTGAACCACCCACTTTGAGTCTATAAACACTATAATCTGACTACAAAACTAAACATTTAAGTTATAACAATGGGTGATTCAGGCTGGAACGTGCACGAAGATGCAAGCCTCCTAAACGCATTTGACTTCGTGAGAGGTATGATGCAAGAGGAGATTCCTGGTTTCATCGATGCGGTTTTGTGCAGAATGTTCTTCAACCACGGTAGGGAGGCATCCTGCCCAAGATGTATGATGCCCCGACCACGCGGACGCGAAGAAGTGTTCGATAGGTTAGCTTATCTTAAAACAATTACTATACAAATTGAGTCACTAGCTTACGAAGTCCGAAGCAAAGTCCGAAATGTATTCAACATGGGATTGCAAAGTACAATTACGCAGGAGATTGTGTCACATGCGATACAGTCGCAAGAGCAAGAAATAGCCGACGCAATAGCCAGCACTGTTGAAACGTATTCAACTCTCGAAGGAAGTAGTGATGCACATGAATATTCATTCGAGAAAAGCTTTGAGTATGGAATGAACTATCCGACTCCATAGAACTAAGTGTGCAATGCTAACTGAGGGTTAGTTTATCTACCGTTTGCTTTAACTTGTTTGCTTATGTATTTTTAATTATGCAATGCTTTCTAATTATGCGAGAAGTTTAGGTGTTATTGTTTTAAGTGTTATTGTTTTTAAGACACACGTCCAAACAAAAGCAACTCCATAAAATCATATCAGCGAAAGCAGCAACTTAAGTAAAACAAATGGTAAATATCCAAACAAAAGCAATAATTGAAGCAACAAAACCAATTCCATACAACCATATCAACGAAAGCAACAACTAAAGTAAAAAAAAGGTAGTACCAAACAATCGTCCTAGTAGTCATATAATACAAATGAAGTCAATCGGCATGGCGGTACTGGTGCGCCAAAAACGAACACTCGTGTATCTCCCGACGCAAGTCCTCCACACTCATCTCGTCCGCTCTAGAACCAATATCAGTCACACGATCGGAAAGGTGATACAGGCGTGCCTGATATGTCATCGCACTCGGGGTCTCTGGAACATGTGAAGCAGATGGACCGATCACACCAGGGTCAAGCAGAATGTACCATAGGTGGTCACGGATCCATACATCGTACAAAGAGGTCGTGCCATGACCGCCTATAGCATATGTGTCACCACGAATCCTCTCGTCAATAACGTGTGACTCCCAGCCTATCCATGTGGCCTCATCCCACAAAAAGCGCGTGTTGACACGCCTCCTCCTATCTGATGGTAAAACAGTCCGCAACGCCAGTTGTATGTCCTGAACGTGCCCTAGCTGTCGAGCCACCCGAAGTGGATAGTACGCCTCGACTATGTCGAACGCCTTCAGCGTGTGGTCAATCCAAGCCACACACTGGAAAGGGAAATGATCTTGATGCGCGTCGTAAGGCATGAACCAAACCTGTAATATGTTAGTTAATAATCTTTAAAAAACTATAAGTAATAATAAATTAACGATATGGAAACAAATGTAACAAATCATCGTAACTCACATTGTTCTCCGTCAACGAAATCAATCCCTTTCGGATGTTGATATGAGTCTCATCATCGGCACGAAACGGTGTCGGTACATATCGGCACATAGTCGGCATATAACACTCGTAGAGAGTGTCAAGCATAGTCAAACAGGAGGAGAAGCGATCGTATATCCACGTCTCCAACAAGGAAATAAAACCTGCAATCCCTAAAGTCGAGTGCAGCGATGACTTTCCTAGGTGGTGGTACAGGTGAGCTAGTATATGCTGGCCCCAGTTATATTTAATGGATGTCCTGTAATGCTCTACAAACTTCAGGTAATCTAACGATATACTGTTCCCCGTCTTGTTCACAAAGACACAACAACCCAGCATGTGCAGCAGATAACCCCTAGTGACGCACTCTACAGTACTATTAGACATGGTATTATCCTGAAAGCATAGCTGCATGTACTGCTCACGCAAAAACTGTAAACAAACAGATCTAGCATTACCCCCCTGTTACGCCCTAACTCATACCTAAGTGCATCCTGATCTATCCCTAATGTACTAGAATACCAAGCCAAACGCTGTCCATCACTAGGAAATGTCTGAACGACAAAATCATCACCTGTCACCGGGAGAGCAGTAATAACGTGGACGTCGTCTAACGTCACCGTCATCTCACCAAAACTGAAGTGAAAGTTGTTCGTCTCCGAATGCCACCTCTCCATAAAAGCATCTACAAGATGTACGTTGGTACTCCAACGCTCCAACACATCGGTGAGGGGACCGAAGCAAGACATCCTAACCTGCTGTCTGACCCTGTTCTGCCTAGCAAGATCCCATGCACTGTGGGTACCATACATAGAGTAGCACCGCGAGTGCCAACGAGCCTACATAAAATATAAATAACTTAGAAATAATACAAAAGAACATATGCCATACTTTAAAACGCGTCATGACTTACCTCTCATGCAAAGACGTGGTAGGCCTCGTGTTGTGCGTAGTCTGGATATAGACTAGACATATGCAGATTCACCCTCCGAAATAGCTGGTCCAGCGTCCCAAACGCATGGGATATAATAGGGGCCAGAGTAGAAGCGTTAGGCATACGCCTAACGGACCGTGACCGTGACACAAGCTCCTCGTGCTCGCCATCACCGCTCGAGCCTGAATGTCGAACAAGTGTATGCTGTGTGTGAGGCATGCTGAAATAAAACAAATAAAATTATTAATAAATTTGGGGAAAAAAACTTCACAATTTGACAAAACAACCAAAAATAAACATTCCCTACGTTTGTGAAATTGCGAACACGGAGTGTGCAATTTCACCAAAATTGCGAACACTGAGTTCGCAATTTCACCTTCCATGGAAATGCAAAATTGCGAACGTGCACTTCGCGATTATGCACGGGTTGCGAAGTGCCTGTTCGCAAATTTGCATTTCCAGCAGCCTCTGCAACCCTAGATCTAGATCGAACCCAAAACTCTAAAAACCAACCCAAATTAAACAACCATGGTACCAAAACGTTCCTAATGCATCGACTAAGACGAATCTACAACTATTTTTCTAAAAAACAACAACATATACATGAAAATCAGACTTTTTATGAAGAACCCTAAACTCTATATATCACTAAAAATACTAAAGTAAAATGCTTAAAAATTACATGAATAGGTAAATGATTCGTACCTTACGGTGTTTGTAATGTTGGATTTGAGGAATCTTGCATATATTTTTTCGGGATTTTGAGAGATTTGGCTACAGAGAAGAGAGAAGAAGAGAGAAAAGGGCTGAAAATACAGCTTTTATATCAGGGGTAAATGGGTCTTTTTTGGGGCCTCATTATAGCCAAGTGGGGTCTCATTATAGAGGGGTCTCATTATAGCCAAATGGGGTCTCAATTTAGCTTTGCCCAATATATATATACATATATAAACAACAAGGGTGGAAATGTTATTTTCATTTTATCTTCAAACATTAATACACGGTCTCTTATATAGAGAATAAATTAACGGTTTGATCTTATCTTACTAACTACTTTAATAACTGATATATTAACACGTGTTCAAGTTCAATGTTGTCTTCTTCGTTTTGCTGTCTTTTTCGTATTTTGCATCCATCTGCAAAATTAATCTTTTCGGTGGTGGTTTATTAGGACGTATTTTTGTTATAGGTGGACCATTACATATTAACATGTGTTCAAGTTCAATGTTGTCTTCTTCGTCTTGCTGTCTTTTTCGTATTTTCCATCCATCTGCAAAATTAATCTTTTCGGTGGTGGTTTGTTAGGACGTATTTTTTTTATACGTGGACCATTACATATTTTATATTTTTTTCTTTCTTTCTTCCTGATCTTCAACTTTTTCCGAAGAGTTCTTAAAGATCGTGTTGGCTCATCCTCCAATGGAGTGCCTCTTGAACGGTCGCTTTCAGAGTCGTCTTCATTGTTACGTAAATCTCTTTTGGTCCATTCTTACTTTGTGTTGTGTAACAGTGTGTGGGAGATTTGTGTTGGAGGGCATGACACTCAACAATGCCCTATCTCTACTGAGTCAGTGCAATTTATGAGTAACTTTCAGAGGCAGAATCAACAACCAATCTCAAAAACCTATCACCCAAGCAACATAAATCATCCAAACTTCAGTTGGAGCAATAATCAACAAGGTAATCAACATTATGGTGCTAAGCCATACGCTCCTCCTGGATTTGAGCAACAAAGTCAGCAGCATCAATCTCAACACTACGCCCCAAGACAACCTCAGAATCATATGACAAAGAAGGGTATGATCTATATTGGTCGCACCAATATGGTATGTACGACTTTCTCATGTTTAAATAATGTTTAAGATCCCAGTCCCATCATATTTATTTATTTTGTACATATGAAATTTTTTAGGCAATTATCTATTCTAAATTCTTTGAGATAATAGATACTGCAGTAAATTATATGAAGCAAATTTTGGTATTAAAATATTTTTTGACACATTTCAACTATTTTTTATTTTTAATAATTTATTATTTAAATATAATTATAGGACTATAGTGCTCATTATTCATACCACGTCTTCACTTTAGTTTCTTAATTCTTAACTAAATTATCGTTAACATACATATTCATTTGATCTTCATTATCTCGTGCTTCTTTTTTTTGTCAACAGTTGTAACCCTTTAGATATTTGGCCCATCCTCAATTCGTCATTTATCATTGGCCAAAACTATTTCCTCCATGGAAATTATTATTTCCTCCATAATTTGAAAAAACCTCCATGATGTTATTTCCTCCATAAATGAAGTTACAAATTTGCCCTTTTATCCATTACCCTAACATACCATTACCCATTCAGTACAACAAAACCCATTCTTCACCATTATCACTACCTTACGAAGAAGAAAACCCATTTTTCACCATTATCACTACCTTACAAAACAAATTCGAAGAGAGAGAAACCTTGGAGAAGAAAACCCATTCTTCACCATTATCACTACCTTACAAAACAGATTCGAAGAGAGAGAAGCCTTGGAGAAGATATGATTTCTTCATTTTCTTTTTCTTCTTCATTTTTCGATTAGGGTTTGAAGTTTGATTTCTTTGTTCGATTTCGATTAGGGTTTGAAGTTAGATTTCTTTGTTAGATTCGATTAGGGTTTCGAATGTTGTTAGATTTCTTTGTTAGATTCGATTAGGGTTTCGATTGTTGTTAGATTTCTATGTTAGATTCGATTAGGGTTTCGATTGGGGTTTGATTTCTTTGTTAGAATCGATTAGGTTTTCAACTTGGGATAAATCACTGTTCCGGATTTTTTTTATGCACTAAGCATGTGATTCCGAGTGGCCCTCTCGGAATCAGTTGCACGTTTTTTTTTGAAAAATTGCAACTGATTCCAAGTGGCCTTCTCGGAATCAGCTGCAACTTGGTTCCAACTTGTTTGCAACTAATTCCGAGAGGGCAACTCGGAATCAGTTGCAAACTCTCTGTCTCCCCATTTTGGTTATAACTTGGTAAAAAAACTGATGTTTTTTAGATTTAGGGTTAATTTAAGTTGCCAAAATCAGATATGTAGGATTAAAAAGAATTTAATCTTATGTTTTTACACAGTAGGGTAATCTATTTCACTAATGGCACCTAACATTAAATTTGAATACAAAACAAGGGTAAAATAGTAAAATTATGTTTCACTAGTTTTAGAGATTTCAAATTATGGAGGAAATAATAATTTCCATGGAGGAAATAGCTTCGGCCTTTATCATTTCTTTGAACTTGAAGCAAATTATACTTATGGTGCTCGTGTAGTAATTTATTCAATTATACTCCTAAATTATGTAAATAACCAGAAATTGGGAGATTATCATCCTTTCTAATTTGTAACTGTCAATACGAGCTAAAACCAACGATATTATCTTAGACTGGAGATGTAATTACAAGTGGATGTGCTAATGCTAGTGATTTACTATCTCGTATGTTATTGTTCCCAGAACTTGTCGAAGTAATGTTAGGAGTTCCCCATAATAAGAGGTGGTCATCTATGAACAGATTGTCTGCGAGAAATATCCATATCTATCCCTCGTCAAAGTAATCCCACTGATGGAAAATACTAAACTACTTCGGATTTAGAGAAACACAATTATGTTATTCCTTTCAACCGCTAGAAATCAATCGCATCCAATGAAGATTCACATCCTTATTTATAAGGTTTGTCAGACTTAAAATGAAATAATGAATGATGTATATTTAGAAAGGCACGTTGCATTCATCTATGATAATAGTGTTTACAAATATGACTAAATTACCCTTACTTGCTTATAGTATTTAAATATTATTAAACAATGCAATAAATCTTCTTGAATAATTTTCTAGTTTCAAAGTCCTTCTATCTTTGTATAGCCTTCATCTTCTTTCGAGACTGTTTTGATTTATCTAATTTAGATCCTAGATCCTAATAATGTTACTTCATCTTGGTTATTTACTTTATCTTTATTTGTTATTGGCCACAACTTATTCTGTATGTTATCACATACTTTATCTAACTATAATTATTAATATACATGTATTAAAAAACGTCTAAATAAAATTATATATATATATATATATATATATATATATATATATATATATATATATATATATATTAGTTTAACCAATATGTTTAAAGACATCAAAACTATTTATATGTTTATGATGATTAGTAAAAAGCATAATTGCTTTTAAAAGCAATTCTGAAACATTCTCGCGATGATGAACGACGAGTGCAATCATAACAATTGTATTTTAATGATTGCCACTCTGTCAAAACATTTGTTGTCATGACGACTGTAGCATGTTACTGTGATGATCTTGTGGCTTATTTGGTTAATATTATTCATTGCAACAATTTTTTGCACATTTTTGTGACGAATAACTTTACAAGTCATTAGACCTCTTCGATGAATTTAGGCTTGATGTTGTGGCATATTAACTTTTACTGGTACTCATATCGTAGTGACAAAACCTTAATCGTCTCCACGATGACTCCTCTAACATTAGACATTTACACATTTTATCATACCATATTAAATGAGTGATTTGTATTGTCGTAATGAATGCATACTAAACTGTTATATGTGTTGTGACAAATAAAACATTGCAAGGCCTATGTCTCACACAATCCATTCACATTTAATACTCCTCAAACCTTTATTGCACCATTAAGCATCACTATTTTGAGTATTAATTTTATGCTCTTTAGGTTTTTCTTATTATCAAAACTCATTTTAGAACTTGTTTTTTTATCACTTTATTTAATTAAAATTCAAATAATCTTCCATTTAATAAATGAGTTCTCTAGTTTTCTTTAAGTAAAATATTTTTTAATTTTAAGATTTTTTTAAACTAAAAATAACAAATCTTAAATTATTCTAAAAACTAAAATCCCAATTTTGTAGGGGGTTGGAGAGAGTTTTTGCGTTTAGTAACGCAAAATGTTTACAAACTAATAAAATAGTCTCCAAATTTTATTCATACGTAATTATATAATCAATAAAACAAAATTTTAATTTAAAAAACATAAACAACAAAAACTAAAATCAAAGATACATGAATTAGAAGAATTTAAAAATCTAACTTTAAAATTTTACCGCATATAACTTCTAGATTTTTTTATAGTTAAAAAACACTTTAAAAATTTTTGATCCAAGAGAGGGAGAGAAATAGTAGAGTGAGAAAAAAAATAAAAGATCTCAAAAGAATATAATGCTATCTATACGAGAATATATTTTTGGAATAGAATTTATATTCAAATGTCCTAAAATTGATCAGATTTTGGATTTGGCCGCTGAAACTTACACCTTTTACAGTCATGCTGAGGAATTCTTCCTCGAGAAAAAATCTAAAGAAATTTGGCTTAATCTCGGAGACAAAAACTCCAAGTTCTTCCTCAATAGTATCCAGGCTCGTAGAGCCCGCAACAAAATTATGTCTATCACGACCACGGGTGGTTATGCTAGTTCTAACCCTAGAATTATCTCCACCACCTTCCTTAACCAATTTCTGAATCATTCGGCTCCTTTAGTCAAGAGAACTACCTTGGCCTTGAAGGAATCAGATCCCTCATCAAAACATCGGCCCCCCCTTTCTTAAATTCGACATGATAAAGCCTATCTTGGATGATGAGATTAAAGCTACCTTATTTGAAATTGATAATGACAAAGCCCCTAGGTCTGGTGGGTTTAGCGCTGGTTTCTTTAAGACTTGTAGGTCAACCGTAGGGCCGGATGCTGCGCGGGGGTAAATCAGTTTTTCCATAATGGAAAAATGAACCCCTGACTGGAACAAAATCCTGATTGTGATTATCCCTAAATCTGACTCCTTATCCTCCTCCTCCAATTTCATGCCTAATTCTTATTGCAATATTATCTACAAGATTATCTCTGAAATCCTCGCAAACAGAATTAAACCAGCACTCCCCTCTCTGATTGACCCCTCCCAATCTGCGTTTGTCATGGTGCGCTCAATATCAGATAACATTCTCCTGACCCAAGACCTTATGCATGGCTATTAGACCAATCGTAAGGGTCCGAGATACGCCCTTAAGATTGACCTCATGAAATCTTTTCGATAACATCAAGTGTGAAATTATCCTCGACATCCTATTTTCATGGATTTTCCCTATTCCCACGATTAACTGAATCATTCAATGTATCACCACTCATCCTCTACTGTCTTCATTAATGGTAAACCCACTAGCTACTTCCAGGGGAAAAAATGTCTCCGACCGGGAGATCCGCTCTCCCCTTATATTTTTGTCATTGTTTAACGGACGATCTCATGATCTTTTACAGAGCCATCACTCAATCCATCCGCCTGATCTATGAGGGATTAGAGGAATTCTCCGCCCTCTCTGGTCTTCAGTTAAATCTGAACAAAAGCCATGTCTACTTCTCTGAGACCCTGCCTAGCACAAGAACATACATCCATAACCTTTTAGGCTTCAAAGAGGTCTCTTTACATGTTCGATATATGAGTTTCCTCTCATAACTTCTAGGCTCACATACAATGACTGGAGACCTCTGTTTCTCAAAGTTACCAACTGTATTAACTCATGGACATTTCAACACCTCTCTTACGTTGGTAGGCTCCAATTAATTAAATTTGTTCTTCTCGCAAGCCATGTTTACTGGACATCGATTTTTATCCTTCTAGTTTGACTCATGAATGAACTATCTCAACTTCTCCGACGTTTCCTCTGTTGGGCTCAAAGATGAATATCTCAGGGGAAAAGATCGTTTAGGACATGATCAATTTTCCCACGGATGAGCGCGGCATACGACTCCCAAATCTAAAAATTTAGAATCAATCGGCTGCGCTAAAGCGTTTCTGGTCCATATTAACCAACAACAAGAATTCTATATGGACACAGTGGACACTCGCTGAAAAAACAAAAACAAAATCATATGGACCCTCCCTACCCCCAACAACACCAATTGGAGTTGGATAAATATTTTTAAGCTTCGTAATCAGGTCGTGAATCACTATAAAGTCCTTTTCGGAAATGGAAATGACACCTCTGTCAGGTACGACCCATGGATCTTCCAACCTCCATTATCAACCGCTTTAGCCCCAACATTTTAAACCTGGCTTGCTTATGAATATTAAGAGAGTTACGGACCTTTATTGCAATGGAAGATGGGCATGGCCCTCGCATGTTAGGGCCTCTTGTAGACGGATACAACCTCATCTTATAGAGATTAGAAATTCTCTAAGTGCCCTCTATTCAGCCTCATATAAGATGAGTATAGAGTTGAGACAGTTACTTCATACTCATTGTTAATGAAGATATTTTTATTTCAGAAAAGTCGAGCCTTAATACTATTGTGGAAAAAATTAGTATTTTTATCCCCTAGTTTTATCCTGTTTTCTCTAGATTTTTGCTTAAGAAAGGTTCTTCGGCTCGACTAAGAAAGATAAAAGATAATGATGCCTTGCATTCATCCGACACAAAAATTGGATTGAACGGATAGTTAGCCAGTTTAGATTGCACCTGAGATAATCTTTTTTGAGCGATCAAAACCCTGTAACTAATGTCACTAAACTCTTTACGATTGAGTCTAACAAGCTCAGACTGTAGTCTCATAAGTTTTTCTGTGACAAGACTCATCCCAGAAGAAGCTATGCGATTATTCCGATTCTTAGAAACAATATTTTTGAATTGCGAGTGAGCTTGCCACATGTTAAAGAATTTGAAAGGTTTTTTACGTTTATGCCGAGGTAAACCAAGATTAAGCGTAATTGTGGTATGGTCAAAGGTACGAAAAAATCTAAAATGGGCGAAAGACATTGGGAAACGATCATCCCAAATAGGATTGACAAGAACACGGTCAAGTTTGGAAAGAATTGGATGATCAAGTTGCTTATTAATCCATGTAAAATGGAACCCAGAAGATCTAAGGTCATTGAGCTCACTAAGGAAGCAACAATTATTAAAGTCGTCAATGGCAGAATTCCAATTATCAAAGAAACTTAAACGCTCATCTGGGTCAGAGATGGCATTAAGATCCCCGAGAGAGACCCACGGAATGTGCTTGTCTACCATGGATATGGTAATCAAGTCATTCCATAGTTGAACTCGCTCTGAAGCTTCATTAAAAGCATAAATGGCAGTAAATCTGAAAGAAGCATAAAAATGTGACACTTGGCCAAACAATGGATGAACTGAGGAGATTGGGAAACTCTATAAATAGTAATTACACTAGGGTTCCAAATAATCCAAATTCTACCTAGAGGATGATCAGAGTGATTGGTAAGGACATTTAAAAAAGGAACCATCTTCCTAATGATATCATCTACTTTATACAGTTGGACTTTAGTTTCGAAAAGGATTAACAATGAGATACTATTACTAATAATAAAATCAATAACATATTTTTGCTTAACGGGGTCATTTAGACCCTGAACATTCCAATTGAGTTGGATAAAGATTTTTAAGCTTCGTAATCAGGCCGCGAATCTCTATAAAGTCCTTTTCGGAAATGGTCAACCGTTTTAGCCCCAATATTTTAAACTCGGCTCGCTTACGAAATATTAGGAGACTTACGGACCTTTATCGCAATGGAAGACGGGTTTGGCCCCCGCATGTTAGGGCCTCCAGTAGACGGATGCAACCTCATCTTATAGAGATTAGAAATTCTCTAAGTGCCCTCCATCCAACCTCCTCTAAGATGAGTATGGAGTTGAGACAGTAACTTCATACTCATTCTTAATGGAGATGATTTTATTTTGGAAAACCGAGCCTTAATACTATTGTGGAAAAATTTAGTATTTTTATCCCCTAGCTTTATCCAGTTTTCTCTAGCTTTTTTCTCAAGAAAGGATTCTCCGGCTCGACTAAGAAACATGAAAGACGATGATGCCTCGCATTCATCCGAGACAAAAATTGGATTGAACGAATCATTAGCCAGTTTAGATTGCACCTGAAATAAATTTTTTTGAGCGATCAAAACCCTGTAACTAATGTCACTAAACTCTTTACGATTGAGTCTAACAAGCTCAGATTGTAGTCTCATAAGTTTTTCTGTGACAAGACTCATCCCAGAAGAAGCTATGGGATTATTCTGATTCTTAGAAACAATATTTTTGAATTGCGGGTGAGCTTGCCACATGTTAAAGAATTTGAAAAGTTTTTTACGCTTATGCCAAGGTAAAACAAGGTTAAGCGTAACTGTGGTATGGTCAAAGGTATGAAGAAATTCAAAATGAGCGAAAGATATTGGGAAAAGATCATCCCAAACAGGGTTGACAAGAACACTGTCAAGTTTGGAAAGAATTGGATGATCAGGTTGCTTATCAATCCACATGAAATGGAAGCCAAAAGATCTAAGATCACTGAGCTCACTAAGGAAGCAACAATTATTAAAGTCGTCAATGGCAGAATTCCAATTATCAAAGAAACTTAAACGCTCATCTGGGTCAGAGATGGCATTAAGATCCCCGAGAGAGACCCACAGAATGTGCTTGTCTACCATGGATATGGTAAATCAAGTCATTCCATAGTTGAACTCGCTCTGAAGCTTCATTAAAAGCATAAATGGCAGTAAATCCGAAAAAGCATAAAAAATGTGACACTTGGCCAAACAATGGATGAACTGAGGAGATTGGGAAACTCTATAAATAGTAATTACATTAGGGTTCCAAATAATCCAAATTATACCTAGAGGATGATCAGAGTGATTGGTAAGGATATTTCAAAAAAGAACCATCTTTGTAATGATATCATCTAATGTATACAGTTGGACTTTAGTTTCGACAAGGATTAACAATGAGATAATATTACTAATAATAAAATCAATAACATCTTTTTGCCTAAAGGAGTCATTTAGACCCTGAACGTTCCAAGAAGCAATATTCATTAACAGAAAACTTACAGTGCTTTAGACGATGGTCCCGTCGAAGGACAAATCTAAAATACCCTTATCCTTAGCGTTCGCGGGGCGGTGCCTTTTAGGAGGTGAGTCGACCTCCTCGCTACTTTTCTACCTCCTCGACTTCTTCAAGGGAAGCGAGACGATGGCCACTAAAGCGCTCCGGCTCAATCTCAGAAGGATCAGATTCTTCCGAAGATACAATCAGATGACTTTTTTTACAAAGGCGGGTGGGATGGCAAAAAACAATACAATTAGCACACTCAGGGGGAAGCCCTTGATACTCAAAGTTCACCATAATGAATTTGCCACTAATTTTGAAAGTACGCTCAAAACGGATAACCGTACCCACAGAGATCATAATACAAATTCGAGCAAAGCGGAGCTTTTTCATCTTTTTCGTTTGGTGGTCAACATACAAGGGGGTACCTATTACCGAACCAATTACACTAAAACCCTCAACAGTCCACATTTCCAAGGGTAGATTGTAAACCTTGACCCATGTAGGGACTTCCTTGTGAAGATCTTTGATGGGAATGGAAAGAGGAGCCCAATTTTTGAGAGTGATTAAGTTACCACCAAAATGCTGATGGGCCTTTTCTAACACTTTATTGGCCATCTCTTCGGGTCCAAATTTGAAGAGAAAATATCCTTTGGGAAGAGATTTAAAATCCATGAGACCATACTTCCTCCACATAGATTCTACATTTGCTTTAAGAAGGGTAAAATTATGGGGTTGAGTAAGGATATGGGTAGTATTCTGATTCATCAATCCAAAAAGGATATCATGGATGGAGGACACCAGGTTTTCATAAAACCTTTTCGATGCAGTGGACAGCCCAGCACAACCCGAGATGACAACCGGAAGAGGAGGTTGAATAAGAGAGTTCGCTGATGAAAACTCCAAATTTTAATCATACGTAATCATTTAATCAATACACCAAAATTTAAATTTAGAAAAACATAAACAACAAAAACTAAAATCAAAGATATAGGAATTAATAGAATTTGGAAAATTAACTTTAAAATTTTATATGATATAACTTTTAGATTATTATTTTATAGTTACGCTTTAAAATATTTAAATCTTACCGAGTGCGCGGATGAAAGTAATATAAAAAGAAATTGAAAGATCTCGATATATATAGGATAATTTATTTTTGGAATAGAAAGATATGAATAAAATAATATATTTAATATTTAATTGATAATTTAATATATTAATATACAAATTAAATCGTAAGTTTTGATTATTTTTGTTAGTTGATAGAACATATTTGGTTAAGAAAATATTAATAAAAAAATCCGTGAACTGTTTTTGGAAATTTTTATAGTTTAAAAAAGAAATAAATTCATATGCGGCAATATTAATAAAAGTAATTTTAGATAATGTAAAAAAAGAAATATAAATAATTTATTATTTATATAAAATAAAATCAATTTATATTCTATTATTGAGAATGACGACATAATAGTA
Source organism: Limnanthes douglasii subsp. nivea (assembly GCA_036936605.1). Taxonomy (NCBI): domain Eukaryota; kingdom Viridiplantae; phylum Streptophyta; class Magnoliopsida; order Brassicales; family Limnanthaceae; genus Limnanthes; species Limnanthes douglasii. The sequence continues at coordinate 9,512,133 of JAUPFV010000003.1, read as the reverse complement.
TAATTTTGTACATACAAAATTGTTTGTATAGACCGTTACCATTTTTAAAGAGTAGATTCTGTTTGTAATGTTTTGGTAAAGGTGATGTACGATGGCGACATTATTGCACCTTAATTATTTCATTTGCCAAAATAAAATAAATTGATGGCTCATTTCATTTCTTATATAAATAAGAGCTTTTCCTTCTCATTTTTTCACTCTAGTCCGGATGGCTCCCAAGAAAAAGATATATACGAGAGCTGAACCTGAACCCGAAGATGTTCCGGAAGGGTTTCCATCGGATTTGGACCGGAGGAAGAAGAACATTCTCAAGGAGGTAAAGGTAACAAGATGTCACTTTCTTTTCTTTTTTTTTTTCTTTTTTTTTTCTTTTCAACCCCCAAGGGGTAGCCGAGTTGGTTGAGTATGGCATTCTTACGACCAAAAGGTCATGAGTTCGAGTCCCTCTACATACGCTTTCTCGGCTTAGTCTGTCACCTTGTGTGGTTTACCTTCTGGCGTTGATTTGCAGGCTATCGCGTCAGACTGAGGGTTTACCCTGTGCGCACTCATTGCACTCTGAGTAGTTCTTTATTTTAAAATGATTTTTATAATTTAAAATCAAAATTAAATATGTTATTATTATTATAATAATAAGTGACTTTGTGATTTTAAAATGTAGGATCCGACCGGCCTGAATTCTGATCCAGGCTTAATACCAACTCAACCTTCAAACCCCTTTGCTTTTTCATTCTCCGTTTTGGTTTTTTAGGGACGAAATTGATTCATGCTCCGATATTGAAATCTATCCAGATTTTCAAACCGCTTTTGTTGATTCGAATTCGACCCTAATGTTACTATCGCACATAAGACTGATTTGGTTTCTAAGGTACGAGTCAGACTCGGATATAAGGTTATGTTTTTTTTTTCTTTAAAAAAAACAGAGTTTCTAAAACAGAGCTACTTAGATACTGTATTTTTTGTTTGATGATGCCTTGTGGAGAACTCTTGTTCTTAATTATGTTTAATTAGCTTATTATTTCCGTATTAAGTCGTTAACTTTGTAATTGATGATGGGATATTAGATTGGATTACTGGTCACTCGATCCATCTTTAGGTTATAGGTTAAACTACCTCATCTTTCACTCTTATTGCTAATGTCTAATCTGATTTCAAAATTATATTACACAAATTTGCAGCTTACAATGTGAAGCATATGTATGGAGAACGTACAGGTCGGGAAAGTTTTTCTATCCAAGAACTTATCGACATAATGCTGGTCAAACGGTCGCATGCATGCAGCTGGAGCTATTCCAATATGAATGACGTTTTCAAATTCATAGGGATTGTGGCTTAGTAGAGGAAGATGATTATGAGTATCCTCCTGGCATCCAATTAAGAAAACTGTAAGTAAATTTGTATTATGCATCCAAACTGTAAGTAAATTGAGCTAATGTTGTTTTATACAGGATTCAAATGCTGTTTGGGCAGAATTTTCTTCCTATACGGAAAAAATCCTAGAACATGACATTATACAGCTGGTGTTTAAACAACCAATTTTTAGTTTTTGCATCTCTCTTTATTGATGCTCAATTTTCTAAACTTAAGAAGGTTAGTATTTTTATAAAAAATCATTTATAAGTTTTGGATTCTTCTATATTAATATGGTTTATTTGCTGTAGGTCCACAAGTATTTTAATTTATTTTTTTAGTTTTTTCATAAAATTCCGAGCTACTAAAGTTTATTGATGTAATTCTTTTACACTAATAAAAATACTAACCTTTTTAAGTTTAGAAAATTGAGCATCAACAAAGAGAGATGCAAAAACTAAAAAAAACTAAAAACTGGTTGTTTAAACACCAACTGTATAATGCCATGTTCTTGGATCTTTTCCGTATAGGAAGAAAATTCTGCCCAAACAGCATTTGAATTCTGTATAAATACAACATTAGCTCAATTTACTTACAATTTGGATGCATCATACAATACAAATTTGCTTACAATTTTCTTAATTGGATGCCAGGTGTATACTCATAATCATCTTCCTCTACTAAGCCACAATCCCTTATGAATTTGAAAACGTCATTCATATTGGAATAGCTCCAGCTGCTTGCATTGCATGCGTTTGACCAGCATTGTATCGATAAGTTCTTGGATAGAAAAACTTTCCCGACCTGTACGTTCCCCATACATATGTTTTATATTGTAAGCTGCAAAAGTAAAAGAATTACAGTGGTAGTTAGAAATTTTATGAAAAAACTAAAATGTTGAGGTATTTATTATTTTTTATATTTTAAAATATAAATATTTATTTACCCATTGAATTTATCAGCCAATATAATAATTTTTGTTTGTACGCGGGTCATGAGTTCCTAGCGCCACTTATCCTTCATTGTTAGAGTAATTAATTATAGTTAATGTTTTTTGGAATTTTATGTTATTTTATAATGACATTTTTAGTTTATTTTTGTTTAATATTATTTTATTTTATTATGACATTTTTAGTATAATTTTATTTTGTTATACATTTTTTAAAGAACATTTAATTTGATTTTTTAATATTTTCTAAAAACAAATATGAAAATCGAAATATTTAATCTATATAGTTTAAACTATATTTAAATATTCAAATATATAAAAAAAATTAGTTATTATTTTGTTGTAACATAATATTTATAAAATAAAGTCTAATAACCCTTAATAAGATAATACATCTTTCTCATTCTTACTTATGAAAATTTATGAAAGAATTAGAGGAGCTTCACTATAAAACCCAAATGTCGATGTCTTGAGAGAGTTAACTCTAGACGTAGTTCTCGGTAAGCATGAATGCCAAATATATTTAAATTTTAGGATACTATTAAATTTAAGCTCTTTTTCGACTTTACTTCTGTTAAATTTTACATTTAATTAGGTTAATTTTACTTTTTTAAAAAAATAAATAAATAGAATTTGTTTTATATTTTACACAATTTTCCTTTTCTTTCTTTTTTTAATCTGAGATCCTCTCAATTTACTCGTCATTCAGTGACAGATCTAGGAATTGAAGTAAGGGGGGGCCAAAATTCTCGTCAAATTCTCGAATTTTATATCTAACATTACTATTAGAATTTTCAATAAGTTGGCGTAGTCCCAGATCACTCACTATATATTCATTCAAATAAAATTCTACACTATCATCATTAGGTCTTGATATAGAGACAATCAGATTAGGATGAATCATATTATTATTACTCGAGTTACTTAAGAACGAACACTATTCCTTGGTTTTATAATCTTAATGTATCTTAATATATTATTTTTAAAAGATATATAAAATAAAATAAAATATAACAAAACCAAATTTAATATCTTAAAAAGATATTTTAAAATTAAAATAAAAGTAAATCAAATTTGTTATAAAAAAAATATATTTTTGAAACATAGATGAAAATAAATATAATTTGGTATATAAAACATATTTTTAACACAAAAATATTAATATATTATTTTAAAAGATATTTTAAAAAATAAAATATAACAAAATCATTTAATATATAAAAGATATTTCAAAAGATAAATGTATAAAATATATTTTTGAGAAATGGATGGAAATAAATTCAATTTTTTTATATAAAAATATTTTTTAAATACATGTAAAAGTTATATAAAATTAAAATCAAATTTGTATTAAACATAATTTATAGATAATGATGATTTGCATGAAAGGAGAAGTTATGGGATTCGAGATGATGAAGGATCTACTAGCTATCGATCCATATATTGGTCATATTCTAGAGGACGTCAGCGCAGGTTTGAGAAAATATTTTACAATGAGCAATGGTTACCTCTTCAAAGGTAATTTATTCTGTGTTCTTGAGGGCAGTTTGAAGTTAATGATTGTACAAGAGAGACACAACGAGGGGCATGGGGGTAGAGATCAAACCCTTCACTCTGTATCTAGTCAGTTCTTCTGGCCGCATTTGAGGCGAGATGTTATCCGTTTTGTAGTTATTTGTCGGGTTTTCCAGGTGGTAAAACTTACATCCTCCAACACAGGTCTATACCAACCACTCTCAATACCGAAAGGACCGTGGCGAAGTGTCATCATGGATTTCATATCTAGGTTGCCAAGAACACATAGAGGTAACAATTCTATTTTTTTAGTGGTTGACATGTTTTCTAAGATGGCCCACTTCATTGTCTGCAAGAAAACTACAGATAATGTGAATGTTGATAATTTATACTTTCGTGAGGTCTACCTTGAATATCGCTTCTGATCACGCTACGCGGTTTGTTAGGAATTTTTGGAGGAGTTTGTGGAACCTCACAAACACGAAGCTGAGGTTTAGCAGCGCGTATTACCCGCAGATAGACGGCCAAACTGAGGTAACTAATCGAACTTTAGGCAACATGTTACACAGAGGTCTCTGGGAACTTGAAAGCATGAGATTCCCACATTTATCACGTTGAGTTCGCCTACAACAGGCACCACAAGCGCAGTAATGGGTATAGTCCCTTCATGGTAGTCTATGGTTATAACCCTTGGGAACCTATGGATTTAGATTTCCCAACGCTTGATAAGGTTCCAGCTAAGGTCGAGAGAACCATTGCTGATCTATGGGAGATCCATGAGAACACCCGCATACACCTGGAGGAAACAACACAGAAGTACATAGTTGTCGCTGGATAAAAAGTGTCGCTTGGTGGAGTTTGTAGTGGGGGACTTTGTATGGGCTGTGTTGAATATGGATCGCTATCCTGCACACGAGTACAACAAGTTGGCTGCAAGGAAGGCGGGTCTGTTTGAAATTATTGAAAAGATTAATCCCAATGCATACAAGTTGAAGCTACCCAACCACATGAAGACCCATAACGTTTTCAACGTGAAGCACCTGGTACCATTTACCACTGCTGCTGAGGATGATGAAGCTGAGAATTCATGGGCAAATTCTTCCGAAGAATGAGAAGATGATGTAGTTGTAGGATCTTCGGATGACTATATGACCCTTTTGGACAAACGGAAACGAGCTTTATTTGGGCCCCGGTATCCGAATTAGGCTCTGCGACCACTCAAATCGAACGCGTTGAGAAGCCCAACGACTTTTGGAGGCATCACATGCCGAATCTGGATGATGAAGTTCAGGCCCAAGATTCTACTGGTTAAGCCATCTTTTTCCTGTTTTTATGAATTTTCTGCATTTTCTTATTTTTGTTGGATTTTATTAAAATACTTAATCAGTTACAATCACTTTGAAATTGGGCTTGGTTTTATTTTATTACATAAGTAAGAAGTTATTTTTGGGCTAGGGTTTCAAGCACTTTTATAAAAGGCTCTCGAACCATAGTTTTGCCGCAGACTTTTTTTAATAGAATTTTATTTTCTCTAAAGTCTCTTTTACTCTGACATGAGGTTAGATCTATCAATTTCTGTTTTTGTTCTTATTTCTCTGTATTTTTTGCTACTTGTTCCATCTCGTAGCTTGAAGTTACCAATATGCCACCAGTATCATGGAAGGAACAATGTACAAGGGTAGGGTATAAATAGTACAATACCATACGACCCAAGTTATTCTTACTCATCGTTTGGCAATGGTGAATAAACTGTAGATAATCAAGTTAAACCACATTGTCAGTTATATTTTCCAATATCTTACTACCTGACACATATAATATATAAACACGGGTAGCCTGCGACACATTGGTCGGTCATACCACCATCTTGATAGTGTTTAACAACAAATGTATCCTTTAACCACAACATAGAATCATAATTCTCACCCTTAACACTTTTGGTACCCAACTTCTTAGATTTTATACCAATTATATATACACATCCTGTATAACTCTCTTCATCATCAATATATATATAAAAATTGTGAAAGTTATACCTACTTCGGGAAGACCCGTAATAACATGGACGATGCAATCGTCACAATTATCTCACGGAGATATAAATGGAAGGATAATATCTATGTATGCCAACACTCGAGAAATACCTCGATCATGTGAATGTTGGTATGCTAACAAGAAAGCCTAAGTAAGAGGCTCGGTCGAAGTATGCATAACCTTCTCACATACTCTAGTCTGAATGTGACCCAAGTCTTATTTCCAAACACTATCGTACATAAATTATCGTGTAGGTTCACTCGAGGCTACAAAATAAATTATGATAAATTAATCAAAACAATATTGAATAGTAATAGTCAAACATAAACAATATGAAATACTAGTCGAATACTAAAGTTTTAAATAAACTTACATCTTTATACAAGACTTTTTTTAGCCTTGTGCTTCTTGTATTTGGGATAAAAGTCCGACACGTGGGGATTTACGAGTGCAAACACCTCATTCAGGATGCATTATGACGATGATGGTGCAACACTACTACTAGCGCCTGTTATATGATGAGTACTTTATCTAGTTGACATCCCTACATGTGTCACGATGATTATGTCGCATGCTACGCAAAGTTGGTTCAACCCTAATAATATGTCGTTATGCTCGTAGTTCTGATGATATAAGGGGTATTTAGCGATCCCTTATATTTCTCAACGTGGATTTTATCTTAACCATATCTATAAAAAAAAATTGTTTCTAAGTGAATAAAATAGATACAATATAAATTTACCAATTCTTATACAAACTATATATTTTAAAATATATATGCATCGTATGAGTGTCGCAAGACGTAGAAAAAGAGTCAACAAAACATGTAAAGAAGCAAGTAAAGACACTACCGCAGATCGCATGAACTATATGACAATTGGATACAATTTTGCATAGAGCATGTAAAAAACAATATCACATTCACATGATGTTTTACGAAAACATCATCATATTCTCATGATATTTTACAAAAATCATCATCATTATCGCACGACTTACAGGAAGAACATTATGGATGTTAAGGGTGAGAATTATGATTCTATGTTGTGGTTAAAGGATACATTTGTTGTTAAACACTATCAAGATGGTGGTATGACCGACCAATGTGCCGCAGGCTACCCGTGTTTATATATTATATGTGTCAGGTAGTAAGATATTGGAAAATATAACTAACAATGTGGTTTAACTTGATTATCTACAGTTTATTCACCATTTCCAAACGATGAGTAAGAATAACTTGGGTCGTATGGTATTGTACTATTTATACCCTACCCTTGTACATTGTTCCTTCCATGATACTGGTGGCATATTGGTAGCTTCAAGCTACGAGATGGAACAAGTAGCAAAAAATACAGAGAAATAAGAACGAAAAACAGAAATTGATAGATCTAACCTCATGTCAGAGTAAAAGAGACTTTAGAGAAAATAAAATTCTATTAAAAAAAGTCTGCGGCAAAACTATGGTTCGAGAGCCTTTTATAAAAGTGCTTGAAACCCTAGCCCAAAATTACAACTTCTTACTTATGTCATAAAATAAAACCAAGCCCAATTTCAAAGTGATTGTAACTGATTAAGTATTTTAATAAAATCCAACAAAAATAAGAAAATGCAGAAAATTCATAAAAACAAGAAAAACAAGAAAAAGATGGCTTAACCAGTAGAATCTTGGGCCTGAACTTCATCATCCAGATTCGGCATGTGATGCCTCCAAAAGTCGTTGGGCTTCTCAACGCGTTCGATTTGAGTGGTCGCAGAGCCTAATTCGGATACCGGGGCCCAAATAAAGCTCGTTTCCGTTTGTCCAAAAGGGTCATATAGTCATCCGAAGATCCTACAACTACATCATCTTCTCATTCTTTGGAAGAATTTGCCCATGAATTCTCAGCTTCATCATCCTCAGCAGCAGTGGTAAATGGTACCAGGTGCTTCACGTTGAAAACGTTATGGGTCTTCATGTGGTTGGGTAGCTTCAACTTGTATGCATTGGGATTAATCTTTTCAATAATTTCAAACAGACCCACCTTCCTTGCAGCCAACTTGTTGTACTCGTGTGCAGGATAGCGATCCATATTCAACACAGCCCATACAAAGTCCCCCACTACAAACTCCACCAGGCGACACTTTTTATCCAGCGACAACTATGTACTTCTGTGTTGTTTCCTCCATGTGTATGCGGGTGTTCTCATGGATCTCCCATAGATCAGCAATGGTTCTCTCGACCTTAGCTGGAACCTTATCAAGCGTTGGGAAATCTAAATCCATAGGTTCCCAAGGGTTATAACCATAGACTACCATGAAGGGACTATACCCATTACTGCGCTTGTGGTGCCTGTTGTAGGCGAACTCAACGTGATAAATGTGGGAATCTCATGCTTTCAAGTTCCTAAAGACCTCTGTGTAACATGTTGCCTAAAGTTCGATTAGTTACCTCAGTTTGGCCGTCTGTCTGCGGGTAATACGCGCTGCTAAAACTCAGCTTCGTGTTTGTGAGGTTCCACAAACTCCTCCAAAAATTCCTAACAAACCGCGTAGCGTGATCAGAAGCGATATTCAAGGTAGACCTCACGAAAGTATAAATTATCAACATTCACATTATCTGTAGTTTTCTTGCAGACAATGAAGTGGGCCATCTTAGAAAACATGTCAACCACTAAAAAAATAGAATTGTTACCTCTATGTGTTCTTGGCAACCTAGATATGAAATCCATGATGACACTTCGCCACGGTCCTTTCGGTATTGAGAGTGGTTGGTATAGACCTGTGTTGGAGGATGTAAGTTTTACCACCTGACAAACCCGACAAATAACTACAAAACGGATAACATCTCGCCTCAAATGCGGCCAGAAGAACTGACTAGATACAGAGTGAAGGGTTTGATCTCTACCCTCATGCCCCTCGGTGTGTCTCTCTTGTACAATCATTAACTTCAAACTGCCCTCAAGAACACAGAATAAATTACCTTTGAAGAGGTAACCATTGCTCATTGTAAAATATTTTCTCAAACCTGCGCTGACGTCCTCTAGAATATGACCAATATATGGATCGATAGCTAGTAGATCCTTCATCATCTCGAATCCCATAACTTCTCCTTTCATACAAATCATCATGTTGCGGCAGATTAGTGTGTCAGCTACGCGGTTAACTGCCCCCGAACTATGCTTAATGGAAAAAGTAAATTGTTCAGTAAATGCTGCCCAACGTGTATGGTGGGAAGAGGGTTTCTCCTGATTCTGCAGATGCTTCAAAGCATCATGATCGGTGTACATGAAAAAGTAATTGTAGGCCAAGTAGGAACTCTAGTGCTTCAAAGCTCGTACAACTGCATCAAACTCCTTGTCATAGATGTTGTAGTTGAGTTTACTTCGACTTAACTTCTCGCTGAAGTATGCTACAGGGCGGCCTCGTTGGTTGACTACAACTCCAATGCCCAATCTAGACGCATCACAATGCAGTTCAAATCCTGTAGAGAAGTCAGGTAAAACCAGAATCAATGCAGTGGTCAGTCTTACCTTGATTTCCTCAAACATCTTAGCTCCTTCAGGGGTCCAGCATAATGTCTTGTCCTTCATACACTCTGTAATAAAAGTCATGACAGTGTTGAAGTTATGTATGAAACGTCTTTAAGAGGAAAAAAATCCGTGCAAAGAGCGGACTTTAGTGATGGAAGTAGGAATAGGCCAGTCTCGCACGGCTGCCACTTTCGACTGATCCACTGACAGTCCATCCTTTGACACGACATACCCCAGGAAGACGACCGAATCTGTCAGAAAACAACACTTATCGAGTCCCCCATAAAACTCCTCTCACCTCAGAACAACCAACACTTCGCCTAAGTGCTGGAGATGCAACTCTTCGGTGGTACTATATATAAGAATATCATCAAAGTATACAACAAGAAATTTTTCGATGAACGGGAAAAATACATGGTTCGTAACCCGCATAAAAGTGCTAGGAGCGTTAAAAATACCAAATGTAATTACCATCCATTCAAACAGACCTTCTCGGGTCTTGAAGGCTATTCTCCACTCATCCCCTATACGAATAAGAATCTGGTGACATCCGCTCTTCAGATCCACCTTCGTAAACACAGTAGCACCATTCAACTGATCCACTAAATCATTAATGCAAGGAATAGGAAACCGATACCTGACTGTAATTTTGTTAATAGCCCGGATATCCACACATATTCATCATTCTTTGGTGTTAACAGTGTAGGAACCATACAAGGACTAAGACTCTCACGGATGTGGCCTTTCGTCAACAGTTCTTCCACCTGTCTGCGGAGCTCTTCGTGCTCTTTTGGGCTCATCCGATAATGCGGTCGGTTTGGTAGGCTAGCAACCGGTACTAGGTCAATCTGATGCTGGATATCTCTCAATGAAGGAATACCTGTAGGTAGATTACCAGGAAAGAAAACAGAAAACTCTGCTAATAGCGTTCTAACTCGCTCAAGTAAACCAGCAAATGGATCTGTACTAAATTATTTAACCACAAAAAATAGGCAATCCCTATTTCACGAGTATGTTTTATAAATGCCATTCGAGCTTGAAAGTTCTTACCCGACTCCTTTGATACTGCAAGGGCACGTTTTGCGGATACCTCTATAGTTGCTGTTAATATGAACCTGACATTATTCCATAAGAAACTGTAGCGGTTTCTCCTACCATCATATGTGAGACTTTTATCATATTTATAGCATCGGCCTAACAACAAGTGACACGCATCCATCCCAATGACATCGCATCAAGCTTTATCCCGATAGTTACCAACAGAGAAATATACCAGACATATCCGAGAGATATTTACCTCCCTACCTTTCTTTAACCAGTCAAGCTTGTAGACGTTTAGGTGGTCTTTTGTTTTCAGGGCCAGTTTCTTCAAAGATAACATTTTTGCAGCTCCTTGAATCAATAAAAAATTTGCATAACTTTCCTCCGATAGTACAAGTCGACTGTAAAATATTGTTCTGTAGCCAACCATCCCTTTCACTTCTGGCTTTTGGCTTCAGACAGATACGGCTTAAAACCAATGCTTGACCAATATTTCCTCTAGTAACCTGGCCCTCGGGAACCTCATCAACAACATCCTCTGATTCCTCATCAAGCCATGGCTCACCTTCCAGGTAAAAAATAGCAGTGTCAGCGAACAGACCCCTCGATTGCTGTGGTTGTTGTCATAATTTTGGATACTGTAAAGCAACGTTCCCTAGTTCATGACAATGGTAGCACCAGACCTGTGAGGAAATAACTGTGCCACTAGGGACCTGCGAATAAGCACATGTACGCATATGAGCAGTTGGTATGCCTGGGTTAGGGCTTGGAACCGTTCTTTTTGGAAACGCCAATAGAGCCACATTCAGACACGCTGATGTGCTTCAGACACATTCACAAGGTCGAACATGTTCAACTGGACCTGAAACTGCTGTTTCATCCCCCTATAGCGAGATACTAGCTGATCTGCTGAATCAGCAATATCAACACGGTTTTGTAGCTTGAAAAAATCGTTAGTGTATCCGTCAACAGTCCTTGATGCTTGTTTAAGGTTTTGGAACTATTGATACATGATACGTGTATAGTTGTAAAGAAAAAACTCATCCCTCAAGTGTTGCACAGACTTAGCCTAAGTTGCTATTTTTTTCTTACCTTGCCTTGCTCTAGTTTGCTTGAGTTGTTGCCACCAGGATGCAGCTCGACCTCATAACTTAGTTGCAGCCAATTGTACCCGTTTTGCATCAGGAACCTCCTTGAAATCAAGGACTTCTTCAACTGAGGCAATCCAATCTAAAAACGTCTCTGCTTTGAGACCCCATTGGAACTCTAGGATCTCCAATCTGAATCAAGATTCCCACTAGTTGTTGGCGTTTAGATCAGAATCTCTCGTTGGCGGCTGCTCAGAGACTTGGTCACAAAAGTCTTGTGGGTAATATTGACCCCTACCTTGTTCTCGCCGAGAGGAAAATGGATTTCGCTCGCGACCGATCTCTCTCTCTCTCTCTCAAATCCCGACGGCTGGTTGCTCAAACCTAGAGCTTGAAATCCGTTGGTTTGGTTGTTCAATAGGTTGTGTAGTGCTTCATGTACATCTCTCATCTGATTTCCCAACGAGTGCATCTGTTCACCAACCTGGGATTGGAATTCACCGAATTCATCACGGTCGACCGATTCGGTGATCGGAAGATTGGACTCCCCCCGAAAGGATCACTTTGGTGGTATACCTTCGTTACCCACACGTAAGAATTATGAATCTGATACCAATATGGTAGCGTCAAGCTACGAGATAAAAGAGGCGGCGGAAACTACAGAGAAAGAAGAATGAAAAACAGAAAGATAAATAGCTCTAACCCTAGGTCAGAGTAAAAGAGACTTTAGAGAAAATCAAATTCTATTCAAAAATTCTGCGGCAAAACTAGAGGTTGAGAGCCTTTTATAAAAGTGCTCAAAACTCTAGCCCAAAATTACAACTTCTTCCTTATGCAATAAAATAAATCTCAGCCCAATTTCAAAGTGATTTGAGTTGGTTAAGTATTTTAATACAATCCAGCAAAAATATGAAAATGCAGAAAATTTATAAAAACAGGAAAAAGATGGCTTAAACGGAAGAATCTTCATCACCCGGCCTTGCCCCGTGATGCTTCCAAAAATTGTTAGGCTTCTCGACGTGTTCGATTGGAGTGGTCGCAGGGGCCTAATTCGGATACCGGGGGCCTAAATAAAGCTCGTTTCCATTTGTCCAAAAGGACCATATAGCCATGGACCCGTGCAACTACATCAAATATGCGGGTGTATTGGGATGTTGGAGTCTTAGATTTATAATAGTTTTCCTTGATTGAGTGCTCAATGATACATCGAATATGTTATCGCCTCACCACATATGTGTCGCTATACATCGCTAAGGGTGAGCTCCTCTCTTATTATTCGTACTGATATCTGATACACCTTAGATATGTCTTCTCCGAACGATGTAAGTTTCGATTAACACTTTAAAATATCAAATTTTATTTTATTTATTTATACTAACTATGATATATACTAAATTTTGAACAATATTATATGTTAATTTTCTTCCATATACTAACCATCTGTTATGTACGTACTTGTAATACATTATACCAAACAATGATTGAAAACTTGTTAATATTTTGTTTCCGAATTTTTTATTAACAGATTTGACAGATTTCAATAATTAGTAGTCTTCTCCAATATTTCATTGCATATCTTAAAAAATTAAAGTTTGAATATTTATGATATTGGGTAGAATAAGAAATATGTTTGTGCAATTTGTGGGACAAATTGCGCAACCCAAGGCAAAGAAAATGCCTTAAAACTCATCAAAATATAATAAACATATAATTTGCACGATATTTGAACCAAATGTCACGTAAAATACGCGATTTAATATTTTGTTTGAAATGCTATTTTTTTGCCTTGGGTCGCGTAAGAAGTTCGATATGTGGACCATATATCGCAGATATTACGTAATTTTAAATATTATATGAAATTTTAGACCAAATAATCATATATTAACCATTAATTGAAACAATACTAAACATAAAATGAAAATACATCAATAAAATCTCAATACAAGGTGAGACTAACTTACGAAAATACCATTTAACATCAAAGTACAGTAAAAATTACAACTTATTAGTCAAAGTGAGGCTTTGAATAGTACCTCATCCCTCGACTATCGCGTTTGGTGACAAATAGTCCATTGACTTTCAAATGTCCGTTGACAGTCCCTGGACTATCGCGTTTGGATAAAGTTAGTCTACCAGATCCTCTGATCCATGAGAGGCTGCCACTTGTCACCATAGTCCCCAGATTTTTGTATCACCACTAGTCCTTTTAGTATAGTTATTCGTAATATTCGACATTTTGGGTTTGACCTAAACTCAAAGGACTAGTGGTGATACAAAAATCTATGAACTATGGTGACAAGAGGTAGCCTCTCATGGATCAGAGGATCTGGTGGACTAACTTTATCCAACCGTGATTGTCCAGGGACTGTCAACGGACATTTGAAAGTCAAGGGACTATCTGCCACCAAACGCGATGGTCGAGGGATGATATACTGTTCAATGCCGTCAAAGTCATATATGAGGTTATATTAAAGAGGTGTGCAATTTCCTATCGCATCCACTTGTTCAGAAATATGATCCTCTAAGTAAGTTATCATATCTTTTGTAGTGAAATCATTAATTACAAGTGCCACACGTTGAATGTCTCTAGCCTTACTTCATACACCAAATCAAACACCCGAGCCATCAGTTCAGATTTCAAATGATTGTACATGGTAAATAATTTTACACGACGGTATAAAGGCGAAGAATGAGCTCTTAAATGGTTTTACACATAGTACATTGTACACGCCAGTTTACCATAAAAATATCGGTGGTCTCCACCGACCTTGTTCTTTGACAAAACTGGACATTTGAAACATGTGGTTGTCTTTGTCAATGGTCTATTCCATATGTAATATTGTTCATGTTATCTATGATATGATATATGGTAAATGAATAAATATGTTATGTCAAAGTAGTTATATATAGATAGAAGTGCAATATAAGAGGGGGGGGGAAAGCTTACTTGACTAGACGTTTCCAATGACTAGGATCTCGTTTAGTTTGTCAGTCTGGAACGACTTTTTTATACTTCTAGTAACAATCGGTTTTTTAGTATTTATAATATAACTGGTTTTGGGTTTTAGGATCTGCATAACCCTGTTAATAGTATGATCTTGATGTTCAGGTCCGTAACCACATATGGAACTATCTATGATGAATAGTTTTTTCAATAAAGTATCTTCATGCATAAATATATCCAAATCTTCGTTAGAAATAGATTTACTTTCTCTTTATATTGAAATTATTTTACATGTGCAAGGTACCCGTGTGTTTTCCTAAGGACACATTCACATGTTGCCCAATCTACGCATATTTTTGTAGCATGAATAATAACATAAGACATTGGTTTAGTATCGCATGGGATACATAACTACGTAGGGAACATTCAAAATATATTTCTATTACCTAGTACAATATAAAACTTATTGCACTCGATAAGTTTCGAGAATCACAAAATGTTTCGTACGTGGGAGCTTGTGAACTTTTTTCTAGAAAAGTTTATAATTTCATTGATTAATACTAAGGTAATGTTTTAAGGTCTAGTGCGCACTCCCACGCCTAAAAATAAATTATTTTAATAGTATTGATAATAAAAATTTAGGCTTACTAATTGGTTGTACTATTGACATAATGTTTGATCTCGTTGGTTTAATGAATCCTATATATTTCCCTTCAGAATAAACTCATGCAACCAATTCTGATTTAGTAAAATATTTATCAGTTGTAGAAATATATGTGTAATGAGCCATCATAAATAGTAGTTATCATTGTTTTTGCAACATATAATCATACATAAAGTGAAAAGATTAATGCAAAAAACACACCATATGCGCCGACCATTTACAATAAGTCGTTGAAAGTTTTTGACGAACCTAACCTAAATTTGCATGCTATGTGCTATTAAAATACTAGAAATTACACATTGGGTGTGATTTTTTGACAATTCATTGCAAATGTCGTGCAATTAATTATTTTACAACTATGATTTTTTGAATTTTACATGCAATATATTGTATTGTTTTAATCTTTATTAAAAAGGTTTGACAAAAAACACCATAAATCTTTGTTATCTATAGCTTTTCACTAATTTAGAGTGATTATAAGATTTATTAAGTCTAGATTATATCAAATAGTTTTAGGGTTCCAAATTGGTTTTTTATTTTTAGGTTGAATGACATTGTTTGTAATTAGTTAGGGTAATTAAAGTATTTTAGTTTTCAAATTTAAATTATAAATTAATATAATATAAAGATCCAACAAAAACGAACCTAGATTTAACCATATCATATTTTATTCCACATTTTAACAACAATTGGGGTCTATTTCTCGAATATTGTTTTTGCAAACAAACATTTTATATATGTAAACATTTGACCACAATTATGTTCTATGAATATCGCTAACAAATATTGCATTTGATACTGACCACTATGATCAACATCAACATAATTTCTACAAGAGTTCTATATTATACGGATGTTGGAAACCTTTTCCAGATTATACATCTTCAAACCAACACATATTTTTATAGGACACTAAAAAGGTAAGAAAAATTATAGACTAGTTGTTCTTCATCCGCCTTGAGTCTACAAACTTGCAAATAACCGTCTAACTAGACATGCGTTCGTGGTTCCGTTTCCCGTTACGACCAATAATCATATTCGGTTGTACATTTTTTTCTTTAAAGTTCTCTGTTTAGCTTTTGATACATAAATATTGTACCTCTCTCATTTGTAAAGTTATATAAAGAGTCTTATCTTACTTACTGGAGTTGTATAGGTAACTAATGATAATGAATCCTATATATTTTCCTTCGGAATAAACACATACATCCAATTTTGATTTAGTAAAATACTTATCACTTGTAAAAATATATGTGTAATCAGTCATCATAAATGGTGGTTGACATTGCTCCCGGAACATATAACCATACGCTAAGTAAAGAGATTATTGCATAAATCCCACATAATACGCATAAAATCTACAATATGTCGTCGAATGTTTGCG
Organism: Limnanthes douglasii subsp. nivea; assembly: GCA_036936605.1. Taxonomy (NCBI): domain Eukaryota; kingdom Viridiplantae; phylum Streptophyta; class Magnoliopsida; order Brassicales; family Limnanthaceae; genus Limnanthes; species Limnanthes douglasii. The sequence continues at coordinate 9,495,655 of JAUPFV010000003.1, read as the reverse complement.
ACGAACCTAACCTAAATTCACACGATGTGTGCTATAAATTACATAAACTTTATAATACGTCGTTAAAATCACACGTTGGGTGGAATTTGTTTTACTGTTCATTACAATTTTTGTGCCATTAAATGACTTAAAAGTACAAATATTTGAAACTTAAATGTAATTTATTGCAATGGCTTCGTCTTCATAAAAAAGGTTGAAATAAAACACATTAAATCTTCGTTCTCTATATAAATATTAAGCTAGATAGTTTAAAGGTTCTAAAAAGGTTTGTTATTTTGGGATGAATGACATTTTTGTAAATAGTTAGGGTAATTTCAATATTCAAAGTTTTTTCAAATTCGAATTATAAAATAAAATGAAACGAACGATCCAACAAGATGGATATAGATCTAACAAAAATGGACCTAGTTCTAACAGTAGTATGAATTTATCATAATTTAATAAATATTATGGTAAAAGTTTAAGTGTATTTTCTTGCAACCAAAAATTTTATATGTGTAGATCTTTTACCAAAACTGTGTTCTTTCAATATCGCCAACAACTATTGAGTTTGAGATTGACCACCATAATCCACATCATGATGTTTTGTACGAGAGTTCTAGGTTGTACGCATGTTGGAAATATTTTTCAGATTATGCATCTTCAAACAAACATACATTTTCATAGGGCGCGAACCATGGTAAGAAAACTTACGGACCAATTACTTTTCATCCGTCTTGAGTATACAAGGTTGCGAATCACTGTCTAACCAGACATAAAGTTTGTGGTTGTGTTTCGTGTTCTTAACGGTGAATCGTTATTCTATGTTTGTACGATCTTTTTCTTCAATGTTTCGCGGTTTAATTTTCGATACATAAATATCGTACCTCTCGCATTTATAGAGTTATCTTAGGAGTCTTTATCAATTTACCAAATAGCGTATATGTAAGTAATGATGATGAATCTTATCTTTTCCACTTTCAAATAAACTCATGCATCCAATTCTAATTTAGTAAAATACTTATAAGCTGTAAAAATGTGTGTGTAATCAGCCAGCATAATTTGTCAATGTTGTTAGATCATATAATCATACGATAAGTTAAGAGATTAATGCATAAATAACTCATAATACGCGAAAAAATTACAATATGTAGTTGAAGTTTTACGATGCACCTAACCTAAATTTCCATGTTATGTGCTATTAAAATACTATAAATATCTTGTTAGGTAGGATTTTTCAACTATACATTGTAAATATTGTGCGACTAATTATTTTACCACTATGAACTTTGGAAAATTACATGCATTTGATACTGCATTTGATAATTGTGTTCTTTTAATGTCTCCAAAAAATACTGTGTTTGATACTGACCACCATGATATACATCACGATGTTTTTATGAGAGTTTAGATTGTATGCATGTTGGAAATATTTTCCAGATTATGCATCTTCAAAGCAACAAATATTTTTATAGGACACTAAAAAGGTAAGAAAATTGTGGATTAATTTCTCTTCATCCATGAGTCTACTTGCTTGTGAATGAACGTCTAACCAAATATACCGTTCGTGGTTGTGTTTCCCGTTTTTACGGTCAATTTCTATTTTTGGTTTTACATTGTTTTTTCAAAGTTTATGGTTTAGCTTTCGATATATAAATTTCATACCTCCCGCATTTGTAAAGTTATCTTAAGAGTCTTTCCCCACTTATCGGATTCATATAGGTAAGTAATGATGATGAATCATATATTATTCAATTTGGAATAAACCCATGCCTTAAATTTTAATTTTGTAAATACATATTAGTTGTAAAAATATGTGTGTAATCAGTCATCATAAATGGTGGTTGCATGTGTTCCAATAAAATATAATCATACGTTAAGTAAAGAGATTAATACATAAATCACACTTATTGTGCTAAACATTTACAAAAGCCTGTTAAAGGTTTGCGACGAATCTAGCCTAAATTTACATGCTATGAGCTAGGGATGGCAATGGGTCGGGATGGGTGAAGGTATAGCTAAACCGGTAACCTATCTCGTCTATGTTTTCTCAAACTCATACCCATACCCGATACCCGTCAGATAACAATATTTGTTTACCACATCCGAACCCGTCGGGTATGGGTACCCATCCGCGCGTACCCATTGAAGCTAATATATTGTATTTTTTGTTATATTATTAATAATTAATATATTGTTTGGTATATGTTAGTAATTTTTTAATTTAATTAATAATATTAGACAAATATTGATAAAATTAGTTTTTTTAGAGAAAAATAAAAAATATTTAAAAGAATGAAACTTAAAAAATCAAATTTAATGTTTAAATGTAGAATAATATTGTTCATAATATATTGTATATATTAGCAAATAATAAATGATTTTGGTATTACAGAATTATTTAGGTACTAATATTAATAATTTTATTTTAAAGTTTGATAAATAATATTAAATAATTTATAATTTTCTATAATATTAATTTAGCGGCTATATGTTAGGTATCACCCCGTAGTTCGGATTCGGGTTGGGTACCCGTGAGAAATTTTTTAAACCCATAACTCATCCCAAACCAAGCGGATAGTAAATTTTCAAACCCACAACCCATCTGTGGAATGTTTTTGAAACCCATAACCCATCCTATTAGGTCAGTTCGGGTCAGGTACCCGTGGGGTGCAAATTTTTTATTGTTCATTGCAAATGTCGTGTGATAAATTATTTTATATATACAATTTTTTAAATTTATATGTTACTTATTGAAGTGGTTTTGTGTTCATTAAAAATGTTGGATAAAAAACACCCTAAATCTTTGTTATTAAAATATTTTTACTATTTAAGACTTATTGTAAGATTTATTAGGTGCAGATTAAATTAGATAGTTTTAGGGTTCTAAAAGGGTTTTGATTTTCAGAATGAATGACATTGTTGGAATAAGTTAGGGTAATTTCAAAATTATAGGTTTTTCAAATTTGTATTGTAAAATAAAATAAAATAAAAGATTAAACAAAAATAGATTTAGATCTAACTGTATCTTAAATTTTACCATAATTTAATAAAAAAAACTTGGTCAAATTTTGAGTGTATATGTTTGCCACCGAAGATTTCATATATGTATACATTTTTACATAACTATTATTTTTAATATCGCCAACAAATATTGCATTTGAGATTGACTACCATGATCAACATCACGAAGTTTTTTTTACAAGGGTTGTAATTTGTACGATATTAGAAGCAATTTCCAGATTATGCATCTCTGAACCAACATATATTTACATAGGATGAAAACTAAGAAAAACTACAGACTAGTTGCTCTTCATCCGCCTTGAGTTTACAAGCTTGTGAATGACCGTCTAACCGGATATAAAGTTTGTGGTTGTGTTTCCTATTTTCAATGGTCAATCTCCGTTTTCGGCTATCAACATTTTTCTTCTTCAATGTTTTCGGTTTAACTTTTGATACATAAATATTGTACCTGATAAGGAAAGATATTCCTCAGGGACCTAAGTGCAATTGATAGGGACTAAAGTGATACGTTCTGTAAATATATGGTTAAATTAGGGTTTAGGAGAAATGTAAGGGTTGAATTGTAAATATACCATTATGTAACCGTTTCTCTAACTAACTCACTCAGTCTATTTAAAGAGGCTGAAGAAGTCAGTTAGGCCTATGAAATAATCAGAAGCACTTTTCACTTCCAAAAATTCTCTAAGTAGATTTGTGTTCTTGATTTTATCAATACAGCTTTAATTCTTACCAAATTGGCGCTAGAAGGAGGGGGAGAGGATACCTTGATCAACAGATCAGAAATCGACGTTCGAGTTTTCGTTTTGCAAAGTTTTTCGTTCGAATTTTCATATTTTGTTTGATTTTTTGCTGATTGAAGATGAATCCAGAGGAAGGTGACAATCCATCTGTTCGCAAGGCTATGGAAACATTGAAATCTGATCTGCAAGAGGCAGGTAAATCGATTCCAACTCAATCAATCCAATTTGATTTTGAAGGAAAAATGAATGAGATGATAAGGAAGGTGGCAGAGCTTGACGAATTGATGAAAAAGAAGGGAAATAGTGATGGCGCTAGGCTTAGGTCTAAAATAGCAAGGGGCGATCAGAATGATCAGTCGAATCAGTCGATGGACGATGGCGACGATCGATATGAACAACGTAAGACACGTTTTGAGCAAAAGAAAGAGTATAGTGGGATAAAGAGGAAAGAAAAATTGCAAAAGCGACTGTTTGTGAATTCTAGTGATGAAGAGGATTTCGAAGATTCTGAGTCTGATGAGACACCGAAGTACGAACGTTCTCGAGGCCATTCAAGAGGAGTAGAGCGTGAGCTCCGGCCAGCTAGGGTGTATAAGGAAGGAAGGAAAAAGAAAGAGAGGCGAGTATATTCACCTCGGAAATATTCGCCTCGGAGACATTCACCTCGAAAATATGAAGGTGAGTCCAGCTTATATGCTACTGTGGGGATGAGAAATGAGGATCAGTATGTTCAGGGAGTTAACTGGAGAGACTCACCATTGATCAGGGAGATCAGATCTGTGCCGCTTCCGAGGCGGTTTGATATTTCTAAAGTTGATAAGTTTGATGGGACTCAAGATCCCGATGACCACATAGAACAATTTAAAAACTACATGACTAATTTCGAAGACGACGATAAATTGGTATGTAGAGCATTCTCTCAAACGTTTAAAGGAACTGCACTGAAATGGTTCAACAAGATTCCTAAGGAGTCAATTTCAAATTTTAGAGGCTTCTATACCGCTTTCCGAAGACAGTTTGTAGGAAGCAAGGAAATGAGAGCCAATGGAGACACGATAATACAATGCAAGCAGGCTGTGGGAGAGAAGTTAAAGGATTACACTAAGAGGTTTGTGTCAACAAAGGCTGAATTGGATGATTGTGAAGAAAGTGTGGCTATGGCGGCGTTTAGGCAAGGGCTGTTGCCTGGGGATTTAGCCGATGAGACTACGAGGCGCAGGGCGTTAACATTTGGAGCTCTTATGGCTCAGGTTGAGGATCAGATTAAGGTCGAAGAATCGACGCGGGTTCGAGGAGGTGCTAGTACTATTCAAAAGGGGAGTGGACAATCTAACACATCGAACAACAATTCCTCGCGTCCGAAGAACAATCAAAATGTCTCTAATCGAGGAGCTTCGAACTCGTATCAAGGGGGATACAATCAACACAACTCTAATAATCAGCAACAGTTTAGATCCAGATCGAATGTGTGGGTGAGGCCAGATTATTATGCGGATCTAACTGAGAGCGTGGCTTCGATATATGAAAAAACAAGGGGAACAATAAATTTTAGAAAGCCACCAGCGATTAACAGGCCAAGAGAGGAACCCAATAATAAGTTCTGCAGGTATCACGACGATGTCGGCCATGATACAAATGATTGCATTGCTCTAAAGAAGGAAATGCAAATTTTGATCGAAAATGGAAAGTTGCTGGAATATGTCAGGAAGAATGCCAAGGCTGCAGCTCCGAAAGTTGGTAATCCTAATTCTAAGCAGGAAACTGCACTAATGATTTTAGATGTTGCAGGGGAGGGCAATGGTTTCGATGTGGCCTCAGAATATGTCGAACCAGACCCCAGTCTACTTTTGTTATGTCAATAGATGAGCCGATGCGTCAGGGACGTGTTCGAGATTTGTGTGCCTTCTTCGAATCACTTACAATATTTGGGGGAGATTCGATGACCAACAACACTAATAATTCGAGGAAGAGGCATATAGTGAACTTAACACGACAGATTGAGGGAGACGCATCGGTACACCTAAGCAACAGAAAGGATGTGCCCTTTATAATTTTCGACGGGGATGATTTGAGGGGGATTACTGGGCCACATGAAGATGCGGTGGTCATAGGAGCAGAAGTATGCGGGGTGGAGATTCGACGAGTGCTGATTGATACAGGGAGCTCTGCTAATGTGCTTTTCAAGTCAACATATGAGAGATTGACTGCTCCACCTCGAATAGAAAGATCAGAAAGGACTATCATAGGGTTTACTGGCGCAACAGCAAATGTGATAGGAGAGTTCGAGGGTGAAGTTTCTTTGGGAAAGGGGCCTTTCAAGAAGAAAGTACAAGTACTTTTTGTGGTGGTAGATTGTCCATCAAGTTACAATGCTATTTTTGGGAGGTCGTGGTTGGCGAAGATGTATGCTGTAGTTTCCACAGTTCATCAGTGTTTGAAGTATGTGATTGAGGACCGAGTCGGCGTAGTTCGAAGTGATCAAAAGGTGGCAAGAGAATGTTATGCTGCAGCATTTAGACTACGGGGCAAAAGTTCTGATGATCTGATGGAGAATTAGCAGTTTGGGGGGTTGTCTTCTGATGGAACAGATGAGGGAATTGATGATCCGAGGTCAACCCCGAGTTCTGTGGTGGTCAATGAAGATATAGAGGAATATATTTTCAATAATGGCAGGGTACTTCGAATTGGCACCTTGTTATCTTTATCGATGCGAGAAAAGTTGTTGACTTTTTTGTCTGAAAATTTGGATGTTTTTGCGTGGAGGTCTGAAGACGTGGTGGGGGTCCCAAGTGACATAATATGTCATAGTTTGGCGGTTGATCCGAAGGTCAAACCGATAATTCAAAAAAGAAGGGCTTTTTCATTGGAGAAATCCGAGGCAATAGTTGCCGAGGTGGATCGACTGTACAAGATGGGTCATATCAGGGAAGCCAATTATCCGAGATGGACGGCTAATCCGGTGGTAGTAAAAAAGAAGAATGGAAAATGGCGAATGTGTGTGGACTTCACAGATTTGAATAGAGCCTGTCCAAAAGATCCTTTTCCGGTGCCTCGAATCGATCAGCTAGTGGATTCTACTTCGGGAAATAAAATCTTGACTTTCATGGATGCATTTTCGGGGTATAATCAGATTCGAATGAATCCAGATGATGAAGAAAGCACGACTTTTATTACTTACAGGGGTTTGCACTGCTATAAAGTAATGCCGTTCGGATTAAAAAATGCTGGGTCAACATATCGGAGGCTGATGAATAAGGCGTTTTCTTCACAGATTGGGAGAAATATCGAAGTGTACATTGATGACATGCTTGTTAAAAGCAAAAGTGATGATGAACACATTGATGATTTAGAAGAGACGTTTTTGAATGTTAGAGCAATACAATTGAAGTTGAACCCAGAAAAATGTACATATGGAGTTCGATCTGGCAAGTTTTTGGGATACATGATTAGTGAAAGAGGAATCGAGGTGGATCCAGAACAATTGAAGGCCCTGATATCAATGTCTTCACCTCGGAATATCAAAGAAGTGCAAATGTTAACGGGCAGGTTAGCAGCTTTGAACAGATTCATTTCTCATTTTTCAGATAAGTGCTTGCCTTTTTTCCAGGTGCTACGAAGACCTAATAATTTTGAGTGGACTTCGGATTGTGAAGAAGCTTTTATAAAGATCAAAAATATTTTGTCTTCTCCTGAAATATTATCAAAGCCTCGAAAAGGTGAGCAGTTATTTTTGTATATAGCAGTATCGGATTATGCAGTAAGTGCAGTTCTTGTCAGTGAGGATACGAGAATTTCGAAGCCTGTCTACTATGTCAGCAAAAGTTTGGTTGATGCTGAGAAGCGCTATTTGAAGCTCGAAAAATTGGCATTGTGCATAGTGGTGGCTGCAAGAAAAATGCGTCCTTACTTCCAGGCACATACGATTGTGGTTCGAACTTCATATCCATTAAAAAACGTTTTGCAAAAGCCAGACATCTCAGGAAGGATGACCAAGTGGTCTGTGGAATTAGGAGATTTCGATGTGTTATTCTCTCCTCGAACAGCTATCAAAGCTCAAGCCTTAGCAGATTTTTTGGTGGAGTTTCACTCAAGCAGATCTGAAGAGAAAGATGGTGAAAAGGTGAACGAGAATCCGACGTGGACGGTACGAACTGATGGAGGATCCAGTAATAAAGGGTCAAGTGCAGGAGTTGAACTGGTGGCACCAACAGGGGAATTTATGTTTCAAGCTATAAAATTTGGCTTTCATGCTTCGAATAACGAAGCTGAGTATGAAGTTGTGCTAGCAGGATTACGGTTAGCAAAGATTTGTGGAGCGACATTTGTGCGCTTGGAAACAGATTCACAGTTGGTAGTTAACCATGTTAAAGGAGTATCGGAAGCTAAAAAGGAACGTTTGGTTTTGTACTTACAAGAGCTTCGGGGAATAATGGCGCAGTTTGAAAATGTCGAAGTGGAGAATATTCGAAGAGGTAGCAACACAATGGCCGATTCTTTGGCAACAATGGCTTACTCTGAAGAATATCCGTGGATCATTACACAACCATCGCCTTCGATCATACCGAATTCTGAGCAGTGTGAAGTTGTTAATGAGATAGTAAAAGATCCGATGTGCGCTCGAGGAGATTGGAGGTTTGACTTGTTAAATTTTATTTCGAAGGGAATTTTACCTCTTGATAAACATTTGCTTAAGAAAATAAAGTACAAAGCTCTTGGCTATGTGGTATTGGATGGGGTACTATACAAAAGGTCTGCGTCGAAACCTTTACTACGATGTTTGAGCAAACAAGAGTCTCAGGACATTTTATCCGAACTGCATGATGGGGATGGATCAGCTCATTGTGGATTCAAAGCCTTAACGCGTCGGGTATTATTGGCAGGATATTATTGGCCTACTATTATGCAAGATGCCAAGTCGTTAGTTCGAAGCTGTGATACTTGCCAAAGGTATGCAAATTTAATACACAAACCAGCAGTACCCCTAATGACAATTTCAGAGGCGGTTCCTTTCGATAGGCGGGGGATTGATTTAGTGGGACCATTACCTATGGCGTCTGGTGGAAGACAGATGATTATTGTTGCGGTTGTTATTTTTCGAAGTGGGCAGAAGCAGAACCCTTAGCTGGGACAAAAGCTAAGGATGTAATCAAGTTTATTCAAAGTAACATTTGCTACCGTTTTGGAGTACCTCGAAAAATAACGACGGACAACGGTCCTCAATTTAATAACAAGGAAATGGACTCTTTTTGCTCTTCGAAAGGGATACAGCAATGCTTTTCCACTCCTTTCCACCCCCAGGCAAATGGACAGGTGGAAGTTACGAATAGATCTATTTTGGATGGTTTGAAGAAAAATTTTGCAGGAGCAGCAGGGAAATGGCCAAATTATCTTTAAGAGGTGCTATGGGCATATAGAACAACCCCTAGAGAGGCTACAAAAGAGACTCCTTTCTCTTTAGTATATGGAATGGATGCTGTATGCCCTGCTGAATCTACATTGCCTTCTTATAGACTATTACAATATTCAGAGGCGGATAATGATGAAGCTAGAAGGGTGGAGCTTGATTTGTTGGAAGAAAAAAGGGTCAAAGCACATTTGAATGTGATCCATTATCAAACATTAATGAGGAGCAGGTACGATGCTAAAATTAAGATGAGAGAATTCAAAATTGGCGATCGAGTATTGCGAAAAATATTTCTTCACACTAGGGATAAACACCTCGGAAAATTGGCCCCAAACTGGGAAGGTCCTTACGAAGTCAAAATGAGGGTTAAGCCAGGTTCCTACAGGTTGTCAGATCGAGAAGGGAGGATGCTCAAACATCCTTGGAATATAGAGCACTTGAAATTGTACTGTGAGTAAAACTGAACTTCGAATTTTTGTAAAACAGACATACTCTTTCCTTATCTGTTGGCCCAGAAAGGTTTTAACGAGGTGTCTGGTTAATATTGGATTTTTTAATAAAATTTCTTTTGGCCATTGGTTGTTTATTATAATGTGTGATTTATTATTTTGGTAACTTGGCAAAGACTGATCATCTTTGAAAGTTGACCAAGAATAATTTTCCGAAGCGATAGCTTTGAAGAAACAACCAAATTTTCGAGGTGCCACGTCTTATGAGTGCATCTATTTTTCGAGGTGCCACGTCTTATGAGTGCATCTATTTTTCGAGGTGCCACGTCTTATGAGTGCATCTATTTTTTGAGGTGCCACGTCTTATGAGTGCATCTATTTTTCGAGGTGCCACGTCTAATGAGTGCATCTATTTTTCGAGGTGCCACGTCTTATGAGTGCATCTATTTTTCGAGGTGCCACATCTTATGAGTGCATCTAATTTTAGAAATAACCAGTTAAAACAAGTATACCAGAAATTTAAGATATAAAAAAGAAGTGGTTTGTTCGTTGGATAAAATATGAAGTTTACAAAAAAGGGGGGAAGTACTTAACCACATACGCAAAAAAAACAAACTGCCTAGCCTATTAAGCATCATCTTCTTCTTCTTCTGATGACTCCTCTTCTGAATTATTTTCTTCTTCGGAGGAGGAGCTTGGTGGTGCTTCGAACGCTTCCTTTGGGCGTTGTTCTTCTGGAACCTGTTTCCAAAGGTTTGATAAGTCTAGTCTTGGACAAGCAGCATGAACTTCTCGAAGAAGCTGAATAGATGTATCAATTTGAGCTTTCTTGATACCTTCGAGCATTAAAGAACCAACTTTGTTTTCAGCCTTTTTGACGGCAGCTTTCTTTTCTTCTTCAAATCCTGTTCGAAGTGTAGTAATCTCAGTTTGGCTATTTTCTAGTTTCTCTTTAGTTTCTTTAATAAGCTTCTCAGCATCGGAAATAGCAGTAGAATGTTCAGACTTTAGACTTTTAAGGGCCAGCAGATGAGTAGTCTTAAGAGCTTCAACTTCTTCTTTGTGTTCTTTGAGAAGCTGTTCTTTTTCAGCTTCGAATTTCTGGAGTGCTTCATTTTTCGAAGTCTTTTCAGACTGTATTTCTTTTCTGCTCTTAACTAACTCTTGGGCAAGGCGCTCCAATTGAGTTTGAGAATTGTTCACCTCTTCATATAACTTTTTGACTGCAGCACTTAAATTTGGAAAAGGTTGCAGAATTGAAGTTACCTCATCGGATCTCTCTGAATGAGGAAAGACTGTTGGCTGATGAACAGGAGCGATGGCGTTAGATGTCGAAGCCGTAGCAGCCCCAGTAGAAGTTGGTGGAATAACATTGGTAGGTTGGGAGCCAGGAAACACAAAATCCCCACTTGAGTTAAAGTTTTCGAAGTTGAGATAATCGTCTATTTGATTATCTTCTAGTGTCAGTCCTCCTTCAGGGTTTTCCTCAATAAAAGTTTTACCCTGCGCTTCGGAAGCTAGCACAGCCTCTAGTATATCAGCTTCATTCTTTTCATTTGGCTTGCTAGACTTACTCTTTTTCTTTTTTGGAGAGGTGTCCTTTTTCTTTTTCAGGACAGGCTGGTCTTCTTCGGATATGGTGGGAAGCGAAGGTGCAGATGCTTTTCTTTTCCATGCACGCTTCGAAGTCTTGGAAGGGTTAGCCCTACTTGTGCTGGCCTTCTTGTGGGTCAATTTTCCTTTCTTCTTTAAAGGAAGATGGCTATCACTTCGATTCCGGGTCGGAAGATAGCATTTCCCATCTGGTGCAAGTATCCTCTGAACTGCTAGGATGGGATCTGGTAACGTCATCGGATCTTGAGGGAAGTCAGCCCCTAAGGATATATGCCAGAGATGGCTGTTGACAAAGTTAATAGGCTCGAATGCTGAGTGAAAGCCATTCCCCCAAGACTTTTCTGCCCAATCAGCCATTTTTTGGAAGATAACCTTGGCTTCTTTTCGACGACTCTTAAACCGCCTCGGAATTTCTAAAGAGAGACAAATAGTTAGCTAAATAAATTGATTTAAAACAACTAGATAAATAAAGGAAGGTATCACTTACTACTATCTCTCCAAGTAAGGGTGAGTTTGGAAGGATTGGCATCGGAAATTTCTTTGCCATTTTCCCAGGCACCTGATAGGAAGACGAATCTTTGCTTCCAGAACTTATCAGCTTCGAGGAGGTCGTCGATAATTTTTAAATCATCTTCAAGGGTTAGGTAATAAAACGGCAGAACTGGGCCATTTAAAACTTTAGTTACTGAGATGAAGTCTTCGATTTCGAGGGGAATGCCTCCAAGCCTCGATACCATGATTGCTGAGAATAAAGTAAAGAGCAAGTTGGGAGTGACTTGTGTTGGGCACAATCTGTGGATTTCGAAGAACCTTACTATCATCGGATCAAGGGGAAACCGAAGTCCCCAGTTGAAGAGCTCAGGGTACACTACTAGCTCATCTTTTTTACAGTTTAGAGGTGTCTCTCCTTCTACTGGTAATCGAAGAATCATATTATCAGTTAACCCCCATAGCTTTCTGAGTTGCTCTTTCTCTGATTCGAGGTAGTAACTGTAGGGTACATTCTTTAAGGCAAGAATATACCAAGCAGAAAGAGGTTTAAGATTTTCTTGAACTAAGGCGGCAACGCTCTTGGGAAGTGTAATAAGAGCTTTTTTCCCTCGAATCTTTTTTGGAGGAGCTACACCATCAGCCTCGGATTCCTCTTCGGCGTCAGACTCAGTAGCTTCGGAATCGTCTTTTTCTGATCTTCATCGGAGCGACTTCGGATTTGAGTCTCCTGTTGAGTCACAGGAATTGGCTGACTACACTCTGGTGTAATGTCATCCACTTCTTGTGGGGGAGGAGAAGAGTGTGGGGGAGGAGAAGAGTTTTCTATTTCTTCACCCATTACTAGAAAAGGTGATTTTTTGGCACGTTTAGCTCTGATAGCCTCGAATTGAGGAGGGAGTGTGTTGGATTGAAGGTTTTTTGTCTCCTCGACTTGAAGGGCAGGTGATTTGGGTTGTGATTTATTATCAGTTGGTGGCTTGTCTAAAGTAACGACTTTAGATTTCCGATGAGGTCTTAGTAATGAAGAATTAGCTGGATTTCGAGGAGGAAAGGTTGTTGAGTTAGTCTCTGGGTTTGAAGCTAAGGGTGAAGACGAAGTGGCAAGGTTAGGGTCGAAATTACCGTATTTAAAAGTGGTACAGGAGGAGTGAGGACCGTTGTAGATCAACCCAGCAGCTTTGTATTCTTTGGCTCTTCGAGAAATGCAAAGATAATCGTAGGCCCCGAATACTTGGTTACTGGAACCAGGAAAAAGATTTTTCTTTGATTTTACTGGTTTTCTGGGTTTAGATCTATTATATCTAGGGTATCTTCTCATACAATGGGTATTGATATGAGAGATTGCTTTGGTGGATGAAAAAGATGAAGTGAGTTGAGGGTTTATGAAGAACAGGTTGAAGATAGCTTGAAGAACAGGTTGAAGATGAAGAACAGGTTGAAGACAGTTCAAGAAGTGATTTCTCTAAAAAGTTCTTAATGAATGAAGAATTGGGTATTTATAGGATAAAGGAGTGACGTCGAGAATATGGAAAAGTAGAACAAGTAAGTTGCTTTCATTGGGTGGAATATGAAACGAAAAGGAAACGTGTAGTATCACAGGTCTACTACTAGAGGTCTAATCAATCCGTCAAGTAGGGATCAGAAATATCGAAGTATTAGTAAAACTATGTTTGTAGTAATAATGTTCGAAGAAGAGGCGAAGCTATACCTCAAGGAGTCAAATTCGAAGCAATTGAGAAATCTGTTTGTCGCTTATTCACAAATTCGAAGAGAAGTCACAGACCATTAAGTTCAATCATAATAAGGAGATAAAGTGAGGAAAATGGTATTGACCCGAGGAAGAGTTCGAGGAGCTAATAGTTCTTATAAATATCTGTATAAGAACTAGGGGGGCTACTGATAAGGAAAGATATTCCTCAGGGACCTAAGTGCAATTGATAGGGACTAAAGTGATAAGTTCTGTAAATATAGGGTTAAATTAGGCTTTAGGAGAAATGTAAGGGTTGAATTGTAAATATACCATTATGTAACCGTTTCTCTAACTAACTCACTCAGTCTATTTAAAGAGGCTGAAGAAGTCAGTTAGGCCTATGAAATAATCAGAAGCACTTTTCACTTCCAAAAATTCTCTAAGTAGATTTGTGTTCTTGATTTTATCAATACAGCTTTAATTCTTACCAGTACCTCTCGCATTTGTAGAGTTATTTTTGGAGTATTTCCCCATTTACTAGAGTTGTATTGGGAAGTAATGATGATGAATCCTATCTTTTTTTCCTTCAGTATAAATCTATGCATCAAATTATGATTTAGTAAATTACCTATTAGTTGTAAAAATATGTGTGTAATCAACCACCGTAAATGGTAGTTGTCAATGTTCTTAGAGCATATAATCATACGTTACATAAATAGATTAGTACATAAAGCTCACCTATTGCACGTACCATTTACAATAAGTTATAGAAGGTTTGCGATGAACCTAACCTAAATTCGCATGCTATGAGCTATTAAAATACTAAAAATCACACGTTGGGTGCGATATTTTGACTGTTCATTGCAAATATCATGCTATTAACTATTTTACAACTACGAATTTTTAAAAATTACATGTAATTTATTGCAATGGTTTTATTTTCATTAAAAGTGTGGGACATGATAAATATATGAATTATTAAGGACTTAATATAATAATATTAAGGTTGTTTTAGATAAACTATACATTTATGAGAGAAGATTTGTATTATTTGTAAATATAATGGGCTTTTATGCAATTTTTCCTTTTTTATAACTAATTCAGTTGAAGTCTTCATACGCGCCTATAAATAGAGCGGGATCCAATGAATAAAAGGTTCGAATTTTATTATTTGAGATAAATCATATTGTTGTTTTTCTCTCTAGAATTTCCACACGTTAACTTCCTATCTCTCTCTCTCTCAATACTTTCATATTTTTCTGTAAACATAGATTCAATTCGTTTTATTTACTTAAATATCTCTTACACTCCACGTTGGTGACCATATTGGGAGGCTATCAAGGTACATAGATTACATATCTGAAACTAGAAAGTACGAAATCAATAACTTGTGATATAGTTTGTAATGGAACCATAAAAGTTAAGAACTGATCCTGCAGCTCGTGAAGCGATTGAAGCTATTAAATCAGATTTGCACATGGAAGAAATTTGAGGTAATAGTCAAATTCCAGAGCAGGGAGATCAACCCAACAATGAAAATCGGATGAATCAGCTGTTATAGAAAATTATTGTTTTAAATGGTGACTTCATTCGAAGAGAACAAAAGATTCAATCAGCTAGGTTGAAATCCGAAGTGCGTCCAGTGGAAGAGAATGATGAGATGGAAAATCAGTCTGATGAGTCTTATACAATTCATCCAATTCGAGGCGTAAAAAACACATTTTCAATCAGACAAAGATCATCGTTCTCCACGAAAAGAAAAGAAGGATAAACATTGTATATCACATCTAGTGATAGTGAATTTTCTAAGTCAAATTCAGAGGACAATCTGTTCAAAAAAAGAAGGTACAAGGTGTCTTCGAAGAGGGAAGGAAGTCGGCGATGAAAAGCACGCAAATAGTATAAGTCAAAGAAAGAGAATCGGCCTCGAAATGTGAGGAACAATGCATGGTATGAAGAAAACACCTCAAATCAGTTTGTTAATACAGCAGATCGGAATTTGTATGCAATTATGTGAACCAAAAGAGATGATCAGTATATGCAAGGATTTGACTGGAGAGATTCTCACTCGTCTGTTAAGATCAGGTCAATTCCTCTTCTAGAGTGTTTTGACATCTCAAACGTTGAAAATTTTGATTTAAAGCAATAGCCAGATGATCACATTGAACGATTCAAGAACTATATTATGAACTTCAAAGATGAGGATAAACTGGTATGTAAAGTTTTTTCTCTAACTTTTAAAGGCACTACATTGAAATGGTACAATCGAATTCTATAACTGATTTTAGGATTTTTTACACTTATTTTCGAAGACAATTTGTTAGAAGCAAAAAAATTCGTGCTAATGGAAGTACGGTCATACAATGCAAGCAAGAAGTGGGAGAAACATTAAAAGACTACACTAGACGGTTTGTATTGACAAAAACAGAGTTGGAAGATTATGAAGAACTTGTTGCTATGGCTGCTTTTAGACAAGGATTACTTCTTGGGGATTTAAAAAATGAGACAACTAGAAGGAGAGCTCTAAAATTTGGAGCTTTGATAACTCAAGTAGAAAATAAAATCAAGTTGAAGAGTCCACTAGAGTTCGAGGCAGTTCAAACTCTACTCAAATGGGTTTCAGACATGTATTTACTGGTCAACAGAGTCATGCAAACTCTTTAAGTTATCAAGCATCTTATCACCTAATGACAAATATTAACTTGTCTCCTCAAACATGAGGGGCTCCAACTCATGTGCATAGTTATCAGCCTCAACGTCCAATGCCAAATCAGTGGATAAAACCAGAAACTTTCATGGAGCTAACTGAAAATGTAGCTTCTATTTTCGAAAAGTCTAAAGGTCAAGTAAACTTTAGAAAACTAGCACCGAGAAATAGATCTATGGAGGAATGCAATAACAGATTTTGCAAGTATCATAATGATATTGGACATGATACTGCATAATGAATAGCATTAAAGAAAGAGATAAAAATTTTGATAGAGAATGACAAATTAACAGCTTTTGTTAAAGGGCAAAACAGTGGGTCGAAAAATCCGAGCACATCAACAAAGCAGGTTGTTAGTTGAAATTCGAAGTAAGAGAGTGCGTTGATGATTTTGGATTCTAAATTTGATAAGTTTGATGCGACCTCTGAATATTTGGATGTAGACCTGGATCGGTTAATTTTGTTAGCTGTGGATGAACCACCGGTTCAGGGACGGGTTCGAAGCTTGTGTGAATATTTTGAGTCTTTAATAATTTTTTGGGGGAGATATTATGGCTGATAATACTAACAGTTCCTGAAAAAGACATGTAGTTAATTTAACTACTCAAATAGAAGGAATAAAATCTAGTGATTTATATGGAAAGACTGATATGCCTTTTATCTTGTTCGATGAGGATGATCTAATAGGAATAGCAATACCTCATGAAGATGCAGTGGTTATATGGGCAAATATTGATGAGGTTGAGATCCGACGTATTTTGAAAAAATATTGTAAGTTTAGCCAATATATTATTCAAGTCTACATATGATAGGATGCACAACCCACCTAAGATTCTTCAGTTTGATCGTACCATAATTGGGTTTACATTTATCACAACTCAGGTAATTGGAGAATTCGATGGGGTAGTATGTTTGGGAAAATGACATTTTAAAAAGAGGGTTTAAGTCTTGTTTATGGTGGTCGAATGTCCAACCAACTACAATGCTATATTTGAGAGATCTTGGCTATCGAGAATGTATGCTGTTGTTTATGCCGTTCATCGGTGTTTGACGTATTCATTGGCGATCGTGTTGGGGTGATTCAAAGCGACCAACAAGTAGCCATAGAGTGTTATGAAACAACTCTTCATTCTCGTAAAACCATTTCGAATGATCAGAATACTGAATAACAATCAGAGAGGTTGACCTCAGAGAAAGAGGGAATAGATAATCCGATGGAAACCCCAAGTCATTCAACAGTGAGTGAATATATCAAGAAATATACATTTTCTAATGGGAAGACTCTGCGAATAGGGATGTTACCGTCACCTACTTTGCGTTATTAGTTATTACGATTCTTGTTTGATAATTTTGATGTTTTGCTTGCAAGACAGAGAATGTAGTAGGCTTTCCACCTGAGGTAATATGCCATAGGTTAACTTTAAATCTGAAGATCAGACATGTTATTCAGAAGAGTTGAACTTTTTCTCTGGAGAAATCTGAGGCTATTGTGGTAGAGATGGATTGTTTATTTAGGTTCAGACATATTCGGAACGCACACTGACCCTTATGGATTGTTAAGCCAGTACTGGTTAAAAAGAAGAACGAAAATGGTGAATGTATGTTGACTTCACAGACTTGAACCGTACATGTCCTAAAGATCCAATCATATTCCTGAAATAGATAGGCTGGTTGATTCTACTTCAGGAAATAAAATTCTATCTTTTATGGATGCTTTTACAGGTTACAACGAGATTCAGATGGATCCAAAAGATCAGGAGAGTACTACGTTTATCACTGATCGAGGATTATGTTGTTATACAGTCATGCCATTTGGTTTATCACTGATGATATGCTAGTTAAAAGTCCAACAAATGGTGAACACTTGAAAGATTTAGAAGAGATTTTTTAAATTTAAGAGCCATTATATTAAAATTAAATTCAGAATAGTGTACTTTTGGTGTAAGGTTATGTAAGTTTCTGGGGTATATCATCAATGAAAAAAAAATAGAAGCTAATCATGATCAATTAAAAGCTTTGGTATCAATTACTTAAATTCGAACAATAAATGAGGTGTAAATTTTGACAGGAAGGTGAGCTGCACTCAATCAATTTATTTCTTGATTTTGTGATAAGTGTGCTCCTTTCTTCTAAGTTTTACGAAGGGCAAAAGAGTTTTTATGGAAACCAAAATATGAAATGGATTTTACTAAAATTAAAGAACTTTTGTCATCCCCTGGATTTTTTTTCTAAGCCTCGGATATGAGAACTACTGTTTTTATATATAGCAATATCAGATTTTGCTGTTAGTGCTGTTTTAATAAGAAAAGAAAGTGGGACTTCAAAACCAGTGTATTATATAAGCAAAACTTTGTTAGCACTAGAGAAAAGGTATTTGAGGCTCGAAAAATTAGCCTTGACTTTAGTTGTGGCTGCTCGAAATGTGTCATTATTTTCAAGCTCATAAAATTAGTGTTCGAACTTTTTTCCCACTATTGAATGTGTTACAACGACCAGATATTTCTGGTACGATGATTAAGTGGTCGGTTGAATTGAGAGACTTTGATATAATATTTTCTCCTCAAATGATAATCAAGGCTCAAGATTTAGCAGATTTCTTAGTTGAGTTTCATTCAAGTCGTTTAGATGAGGGGACACTTAAAGAAGTATTGCCATAAGTATCATCTTGGGTAGTTCAAACTAATGATGGGTCTAGTACACTAAAATCAAGTGTAGAGTTTCAATTAATTGCTCATTCTGGGAAGGTTATATACCATGCTATTCGATTTGGATTTCATGCATCAAACAACAAGGCTGAATACGAGGCTGAATTAGCTGGTTTAAGGTTATCTAATATTTATGGGGTAAAAATAGTTCGATTGGAGACAAATTTGTAGTTAGCGGTGAATCATATGACAAGAACATCTGAGGCTAAGAAATATCAACTAATTCTATACCTCTGTGAAGTTCGAGGATTAACTCTTCTTTTCAATAAAGTAGTTGTGGATCATATTAATCGAGGAGACAATACAATTTTTGATTCTTTAACAACTATTGCATACACAGAAGAATATCCATGGATATTACTACATGAAAATCTTTTGATTTTGGTAAGAATAGAACAATGTAAGTATGTTGAGGAAGTGCTTGTCACTCCAGAGAATTCTCGAGGCGACTGGCAATTTGACATAATAGATTTTTTTCTTCGAGGTGCATTACCTCAAGATATCAAGTCATCTCAGAGATTAAGATACAAGGATCATGGTTATACAGTGTTAGATGAAGTGTTGTATAAAACGTTTCACGTAGACCATTGTTACGATGCCTGAATAAACAAGAGTCTCAAGAGATCTTATTTAAGTTACATTATGGTGAAGGTTCAACTCATTGTGGGCTTAAGTGTTTGAAGCGAAAGGTTTTGCTGGCATGTTATTATTGGCCTTCGGTTATGAGTGATGTAAAAACTTTAGTTTGAGGCTGTGATATACACCACATGGGTGGTCCAAGAGATTGATGGATATGTTGTACAAAAATAATATTATACATCAAAGAGATAACGTAAATTAATCAGAATCATCTACATATGCATTGCATATTTGAATCATGTCCCATAATACAACATCACTTTATTCGAGTGTCATTCTTGAAAATTACATATTGTATTTGGCAACCATCCTCATATATACCAAACACAAGATATTTTCGTACGCCATGTGCATCGGTTTAATCGGTGACTCTTCCCTGATCGGAATAAATGATAAAACATATCAAAGAGTTTAGGAATTCAACTATCATATATGTATGCAAAAACCAACGACCAGTATTAGAATTTTTGTATTGTATCGATAAAATATAGGATTCCTAAGGCATTCAAACCAAGTTCTTCCAACTTTCTTCAGAGAACGATGATGCATGCATTGTATATTGTCACTGAACCTAATAACATAGCTAAACCATGCTTTATCCTCAAATATTTTGGTCATCCACATATACTTGTGCGATTGGAAAATAACGTGAAATAACAACAAAAATATTATGAAATATATATAAATTTGATATGAAATTTAAATAATAAAAAAACTATTAAATAAACGTATTGTATCAACCTATAAACGGTCGGTTGCGAGCCGCTTCACCTGAAGATGAGAAAATTAATATTTATGATGAGTCATTAACGAATTTGTAGCTCATGTACGGATATACGACGTGTGTACTTGGTAACCATGGTAAATCACTTGTTGGAAATTTTGGAAATGATCTTATAGCCAACACTCAACAAATTGATACAATTAGTTCATCTTTTCTGTACAGTATCTGGAAACGAAACGTAACGCACAATACAAGTCAACCAATATGTGCACCATTTATGCGTGCTTCTAAGTCGTCAAGGAAATGCATCTATCTGGTCTTTATCAACATCTTAATCTTCTCGAAAAGAATAATACTACCAATAAGAAAATAATATATGCTCATATATAAAAATATACCTCATTCAAAGTTAACCAGCCCATGAAATGTAAGGCGATGAAAAATCATTTAATCATGATATCCTTAACCCGTTATTTTTGTATAAGTTAATCTCCACTTTGGCTAGTGTAAGCGGGATACAAAACAACCTCACCATCATTAAAACATGTACGTCTCGGTCTTTGTTGCCGCCTAAATCGATAAGTTGTCCCCTCATTAATATACCTATAATTTGGTCACATCGTCCAACATGATCATCATCTTCCTAAAAGGGAAATTGAATTTGTTGGTTTATGGATTCCATCTTTCGACAAATGATATATATATGGGCTCTTCCGATGCCAGTGACACAATGTCTCCAACATTGGTCTATATACAGTGTTGTTGAATGTCTCATCATCAACTAACTAGAAGTTCAAGTCATAATTAGGTAGCAAACCGTGCGCATTGTCAAATAAAATGGGCATAATACTAAATTGGGAATTGCTAAAAAAATTCAAAACTACTCCACAAAGTCGCATGTTTCTAATTTTCAATATTTACAAAAATACCACTATCCAAAAAACCCTTGGAAGTCAAATTAATTACAAGTCATGCCATTTTAGAGTCCAAACTACTCTATGAAGTTGCAAACATAATTTCAAACCTCAACCTTAATTGATTTTCTTCAAACCTACTAAAAATAAAAACTTAACAACCAACAAAACCTATTTTCTCAAAAAATTCAAAACCTTTACAACATGGACGGAAAAGAGTCGGAAGCACTTCCCATGCAGAGCAGCATGGTCGCCGAGGAGGTACATTGCACTTCCCCCTTTCATTTTCGCAAAAAAATAGATTTTTTGAAAAAACCTGTATTTGCTGTTCTTCGCCACCCTCTGGCGTGGACGACACAGCGTACGCCAATGAGAAGACGTAGGACAGGATTGCCACGCCGTCTATTGGCGTGAGGGAATTTGCATATGCCACACGTGTGGCATATGGAGGGTTCCCTACGCCAGACGCTGGCGTAAGGATGGTGTCCTACGCCTTCTTATTGGAGAAATGGGATTAACTTATCCGGAATGTCGGTTTAATTTGTTTTTCTACTTCTTACATATTGCAGGAGGTGACCGAATGCGATATTTCGCTTGTTTTGGACTACGCTCACCATTTCACCACTCACGACGAGTATAGCTTAGACTGGATGACCGAGTGGGTAAAACGTAGGGGGAAGACATTGGGTTTTTCGATAAACGTAGCATCGAATGAGGTAGGGAGAAGGGGGAGAACACCGAGAGTGGATTATCGGTACGAGCGATCCGAAATTTTCAAGTCAGCCGTTAAAGAGTGCGACCGTAAGCGTAAGGCTACCAGTAGCAAAAAATAAATTGCCCTTTTCATTTGGTAGGTAATCCGTTAAAGGAGACGATAAGTGGGATTTTAGTTTCCTTTCCGGGAAGCACAACCACGAACCGATTAAGTATGCCGAAGGACATTTGCAATAGTCCAAGTTAAAACGGAAGGAAAAATAGCTCGTTGATCTTTTGACGGTGAACGGGACAAGTCCGCGACAAATATTTGGTGCTTTAAAAAGGCTGATCCGGAGAATGCTTTAAATATCTGTCACGTTTACAATCACCGTCAAAGAACGAGGATGATTGAAAACGGCAGTCGATCCCAAATGCAATGCTTGTTAGTTAAATTACAATTGCACCAATACAAGTATTGGGTACGGACGGGGAATGACGGCTCTAACGTCATAACCGATTTGTTTTTCGCACATCCGCTTAGTATTAATTTACTACGGACCTTCCCATGCTTTCTAATCATGGATAGCACGTATAAAGTTATTCGTTACGGGATGCCTTTGTTCGAAGTAGTCGTGGTAAAATCGACCAACAAAACGTTTTGCATTGGTTTCACGTTTATGGTGAGTGAAAAACAAGACAACTACGAATGGTCATTGGGATGCTTGAAAACGGTAAGGACCGTGAACTAGCCTTGATGAATAGCATCGACAAAATATTCCCTAGCGCTAGTCATATGTTATGCGAGTGGCATATCAATAAAAATGTTAGCGGGAGAACGAAAAAAATGTTTCAAGACGGAAATGTGGCTAAATTATTTTTGGCGGCTTGGAACGACGTTGTTTCATCCAATACCGTTGAGGTAATGAACGAGAGGTTGGCTAAGATGCGGTTGGTGTTCAAAGACCAAGATAAGGCGATGGATTATGTGGTTGACTCGTGGATTACACTTTATAAAGAGAGTTTTGTTCACACTTATACTAACAAAATCATGCATTTCAATAATCATACCTCTAATAGGGCGGAAAGCTCGCATGCTACATTGAAAAAATATGTTGGGTCTAGCCGATTGGATTTCGATGGGTTTTGGGATAAAGTACATGGCTTGTTAGCGATGCAACATTCGACCATTAAAGAATCGATGGAGCTTAGCAAGTGCGGTCTAATTCACAAATTCCACTATTTTAAACCGTTCAAATTTTTACGGGGGTACGTATCACCTATTGCATTGGCGATAGTATACGATAACTATGTTGATAAAAGCGGCGGTGAAAAATCTTTGTGCGTTTGCACCGATCGTACGATCCATGGTTTGTCGTGTTCCCATGAACTTGAGGCAATCCGAATAGTGGACGGCCATGTATATACTCGAATTATAGATGAGCATTGGAAGAGACTAGATATCGTTCCGCGAGTTAATCTCACCGGTGAAGAAGAAGTAAAATTTAATTTTGCAAATCTAAATGCGAAACTTGAAGAGTTTGATGTTTACGAACAAAGTCATTGGCTCAAAAAAATTCAAATTTTTTTGGATCCGTCAACTACACTCCTTTGCGAACCCCTCGAGAAAGTTAAAACCCGCGGTAGAACTCCCAGACGTGTTGGAAGCCGTGGTCGTGGACGGGGTCGGGGTCGCGTTAAAGGTATCAAAGTCCAACGTGATTATTCTACGAAAATGGATCCTTTGTATCACGAATACGTCAAACAAGAAATGTTTGAGTCTCACAATAGTGCCGAAACTCCACGAGTAGTAACACCCGCCACTAGTATAGCAACCCCGGTCGGCACTCTCGGTAGCACCGCAAGAACAGTCGCCGCACATACTCCTACTAATTCCGGAGCAAAACTGCCAAAAAATAAAGCGAAATGGGTTCAATGCGTTGGTTTAGGCACTCCGGATGCGTCGAACCACATCAAGGTTATACCGTCATTCTCGGCTAAACCATTCCCGGCTAGATTACCAAATGTCTTGGACTCTAGATTTTCAAAAGATATACCTCAATATATGTATCCTTTCATAAGCCGAAGTACAAATGTAATGCCCGACGGTAATTGTGGTTTTAGAGCCATCGCGCATGGTATGGTCGGTAACGAAAGTGGATGGCTAATGGTTAGAGAAGCCTTGGTTCACGAGCTCAAGAGCGATCGGGAGTTTTATAAACGGGTTGCATATTACGATGATGAAAGCGAAGTTGATAAGGAGATACACCGGTTGACTTTTAACAAATAGAATGCACATTTTGCAAATTGGATGTCCTTGCCTAGTTGCAGAAAACTAGTCGCGATGACATTCAATTGTGTTTTCTATTGCCTCGCTCCCGGTGGAACTACGACTTACCTACCGGTGAAAAATGCATTGTCGAACGATGGTTCTTTAAAGGAGATCGGCGTGCATTCGTCAATAAAAACCATTTTGTTCGCGTGAGTAAAGAACATTTACTTTCGCACGCATTTAATCATTTATTTTCTTAACGCGCATTGATATTCAATGTGGATTTGTAGGTTGACTTGGTTAAAGGGTCATCTTTACCGACTATAGATCCAACGTGGATGCGAACGGCGAGAGAAGACACTATTTCTTGGTCGATCCCTTTGCTAGATAGAGTCCGTATATTTTCAAGACTGCAAAATCCCACCCCAACACATTCCGTTGAATATGATGATCTCATAGTGGACTTAACCAAAGATTGATATTTGAGTTGGTGTTGTAATATTTAGTTTAAAATCGAATTTATTTTGTGTTTGATTATGTTGTTTTTTTGTTGTAAACTCACTTTATATTGTATTTACGTTCCATTTTGTGTTCAAATTTATTTTAAAAAAAATTGAATTCACAAATTCAAAGATATAGGTTTTCGCCGTCACAATGGCGTAACTGACAACGCGCACGCCAACCGTTGGCGTGAGCCGACCTCTACACACCAACCGTTCGCGTAGGCATACTACTGTACGCCATTTGGCTGGTGTAGACGACTATTTTGGAGCCTTTGTTCCAAAAGAACAAAGGCTCCATAAGATTTAACCCTATTGCCACACGGTGGCGAAAAGAGCTTCCCCTACGCCATTGTCTGGTGGCAATAGGGTAAACCCTAAATTCCATTGTTTTTTTTGTTTTTTTAATCAACGGTTATTTTAATTTAATTTGAGGTTAATTAAATTAAATAGACGGCTAATGTTAGCAACTTCTAAAGTTTGAATTTAAATTAAATTGTTATTAAATTAAATTAAACCGGGACCCACCAATAACTCCAACTGGCATAATAAATCCCGCCAACACAAAAACTCCCGCCAATAAATACCCGCCAACATTTTAATCCCCTCCAAAAAACACCCGCCAACATTTTAATCCCCTCCAAAAAACACCCGCCAAATGCGATTCTCATTAAGCCAAAAAATCCGGCCAACGCAATAGCTCTCGCCAAGAGTAACTATACTATATAAACATGTCACAAAATACAATATTTCATAATAGAAACAAATAGTCTACTTACAAAAAAAAACACAAACACTTGAATACATTGAGTTTACAGCTGATGAAGACTATCATATGCTTAAGGCGGTGAGAGTTGTCCGCCGACAAATGGGGGAAGATCGTATCGATGCGTTCTTCGACCGTCTCCTATGTTTCTTCGGCCGTCTCCTATGTCAGATGTATTTCAACTATGGAATTTAGGAGCAGGATACGTT
The DNA here is from genome assembly GCA_036936605.1 of Limnanthes douglasii subsp. nivea. Classification (NCBI taxonomy): domain Eukaryota; kingdom Viridiplantae; phylum Streptophyta; class Magnoliopsida; order Brassicales; family Limnanthaceae; genus Limnanthes; species Limnanthes douglasii. The sequence goes on along the minus strand of JAUPFV010000003.1, from coordinate 9,470,134 downwards.
CAAGTGCGAAGTCGTGACGAAATCAAAAGCATGTACCGCTTCGTCCAACCGCTCACTGCACTGCTTTTCCAGCCAACTAGAATTAAGAAAGAAGCACCTTTGGTCTGGAACATGACGGTAGTAGACTACATCAGTAGGGATATTGTGGCGTATCTGGAGGATAGGATTGCGGCAAGGAATGAGGGGGACGATTCGGATGACAATTTGGGATACGATTTCGATGACTGATCATTTCACTATTTCTGTGTTTGTGCCTTCGAGTTGTTATGTTTAGAGTAGTCTGTGTTTAAATTAAGTTACTCCTAAATGTGTGTTGTTTTAGGTAGTACTACTATTTCAATTATGTTTGAATTGTGTTTGAATTATGTTTCAACTCTGTTTCAATTATGTTTCAACTTTCCTTCAATGTACTATAGTTTTAAAACAACTAAAACATCTAAGCAATTGCGAAAATACAGAAACATTAACTTCAAACTGAGTAACCGCATAGTACGTGTATCAAAAAACAAACAAACCATCAAAGTAACCGACAACAGTGTTAAAGTATCATATAAACAAAAAATACAACATACTGTCTAAGCAAGTCTCCTGGCTGTGGACAAAACATCATCGTAAGCCTCAGCCAGACGATCAAAATTATGATCAAACTCACCAACTCCAGGAAACAACGAGATCCTGCGCATACCAACACGCACATGTCGGATGTAAGCTCTCTCTCGATCCTCAAGGAAATAGTCATCGAGCAAGAAGATTGCGGTGTTAATGAGGTCAAACCAGTTAATACTCTGATGAAGGGGAAGGTACTCAGGCTCACAAAAAGACTCCATCTCGTCTCCCACTATCGCTCCCCAATAAGCCTGATGCAACTTGTTGCTCTCCTAGTCCTCCCAATCATCCGGATCGAATGCATACGCCATCGTCTTTGGTTTTCTCTTTGATTTCAAACGCATATCTACCAAAGGATGCGCGATACCCCTCTAGACACGGCCAAACTACCGCTGAACTCGCTCTGGATAGTATCCCTGAGAGTGCTCCACACGACATATGACATTCACGCTATATCTTCGAACGGGAAATGATCGTGTATAGAACGATAAGGATCAAACAATACATGCAATACAAACGGATATGAACATAAACACACAAAAAATTAGTTTTGGGATCACTAAAGAATAAGACTTACATCGCTCTTTTCCAGGTTGTTGACGGAGATACGAAGGTTCAGCTTCGTTCGGGAGTAAGATACTGCTGCAGATGTATCCCATCTACCAATAGTGGTCTGGCGCTCAGTGTAAGTGGAACGAGTAACAGGACGGAGCATGACAAAATGATCTCGTATCCATGTGTCCAACAAGCCGATACATCAGGCCATAGTCCTGGTGTCGTGAAGGGAGGTCTCACCTAGATGGTGGTACAAGTAGGCGAGAACATCACTACCCCATGATTACCTACCGACACCCTCTTGAGTCAAATCGCGTAACAAAAACAAATACTTGTAATTGGAGTACATGTTGCTCTTGTCCGAGAATATGATCGTGCCGAACATATGCAATATGTAGGAGCGGGCAGCCGCAGCCGCATCCACCATCAGATCACTCAGACCAGGGCTGTCATCGCAGAACTCTTAGCCACTAAACCTACTCCTGAGCCATTTAAACCCCAAAACAACGCCCTTGCATTTCTCAACCTCTGTCACGAAGGATAACTTATCCACCATAACCAGTTCAGCGCACTCGTGCATGGCCATAGTCTTGTCAGATATAACGGGAAATATAACAAGCTCACCCTGAACTGGGAGTCCCAAAATGGTGTGGACATCGTCGAGAGTAATCGTCATCTCTCTGAACGAGAAATGGAAAGTATTAGTCTTCATATGCCACCGCTCTAGAAAAAAACTCCGTCATGTTGGAGTGTGTGTGCATCTGATAGAACGGCTCTATGAGACGACCGAAAGGAGTGGCGTCAACTACGGCTCGTACCCTAGTTTGTGCAACCAAACTCCATGCTCTATGACTAGGATAATGGGCATACAACCGCATCTCTCGCTCCTGAAAAGATTTGTTCGAATTAGCGTACGACAAAACTAAACAGTCATAAAATTTCAAATTGGAATTTCGATATTACCTCTCCCATCCAAAGGTGGTATGCAGTGTGGGAGATGAAAGCCTCACCGAATAGCGATGAAAATCTGGATGGAGGAGGAGCTCTACGCTGCCCTGTAGGCGGGGGAGGATGGCATCGTCCGTGAGAAGTGGAAGCAGAAGGAGAACTCGAGTCGGACGCATGCGGTCCGGAAACTATAGGCAACTCATCCATCGGAACTGCTGAATCAGCAGCTAAACCGGGCTGACCAGCTTCCCGTACCCTACTCCGCTTTTTTATTCTCCTCATTCGCGAGCCATCCGCAGACTGTGCGGCGTCGCCATGATCCATCACCTGAAATAAAAAATGTACTAAATGTCAAGTTTCGTCGAAAACACAAATTGTCATGCTGGAAGCATTTTTAGACAAATAATAGCATAAACCAGGTTAACATACACCAAAGAACAAGAATAAACCAGTCATGGGCCATTCCGGTGCCCGGAGCAGCCAGCGCCATCACTGTGGCGTGGGTATAAAAGTGTACGCCATAACTGAGGCGTACACCCTTATACCTACGCCACAGTGATGGCGTGGGGCAGGGTCCCTACGCCACGCGTGTGATGTAGGGTTGGTTTCGTACGCCAAATCGATTGCGTGGGATCTTGGGTGTACGCCAACAAGAGGTGTACACCCAAGATCCCACGCCATCGACCTGGTGTACGAAACCAACCCTACGCCACACGATGGAGTAGGGAGCCTGTTCTTCGCCCCCGTGTGGCGAAGAACAGTTTCGCCATGGCAGAAGCTTGAAGCTTCTGCCATATCCTACCAATACCCCTAGAACCTTTAAAACTACACCACTAGCTTAACTAAACCTAACTAAACTATCTAACAACAACGAAATCAACTTACAGTAGATTGTTTCGATTCCGATTCGGCGGATTTCATCGCAGGTATCGATCTGATTCCTTCTTGTTACTCCGATTTGGTTCTCCCGTGACGATTTTGCTTTCGGTGGGTGCTGGTGTGTTCGGTCGTAGTGGATGCCCGTGGTGCGGAAAAATCGGCTAGATAAATAGGGTTATAAAGTTTCGTAAAAGTAAAATTATCAAACAAATTAACTTCAGAATAGTTTTGACCCTTTTTTCACAATTCCCGGAAGATTAAAACCCCTATCTAACTTCCAAATTACTAAATCACACACAACATCCACCATACAGATCAACGGTCAAGATCTTGTACTCCTCTGATCGCGAGAGCTACACTACATTTCGTATCCGTCAAGACTCTACCTAGGACTCTTTCTCGCTCTAGATTGACATTCGAAAACCCAGTTTCTAGATTTCGTCTCTAAATCTCAAACCATCAATGGAGTTCAAGCTCGCGATCGTGTCTCTCCTTCTCTCTATCTGTATCATCGTGCCATTTGCTCGAGCTTCCTCACCATTCCAACCTTGCAGTCAGTTTCCTAATTACCTTCTCGATTACATCAATACTTGATTTGACTATATGCTTTTGATCTCGATTCGTGAGAAATCAAGTCCAATTCATCGTTTCCAGTCTGCAAATTTCATGTTCTTTAGTTAGTTTGGTACTTGATTCTGAAAGACGAAGTGATGGTTGATGACCGAACGATCTTTAATTAGTGAAATTTAGATCTTGTTTATTGGCTGCTAATAGCTATTGAATTTGTATTATCATCTCTGACGCTTGTAGTTTATGATTGAGATGATGTTTATATGATGTACTGAGTTTCTGGTGTTTATGTGTGTAGATAAGAGGGCTAATTATGATGTTAAAGTTACTGAGCTTGAGATATCGCCTAATCCAGTTCAGTCCGGCCAGCCAGCTACTTTCACGATTACTTCAACTACAGGTGTTTTTCTGATCCATCTTTGAATTTGTGAGTGTCTATTGGTTCACTTCGGCATATTCCGAATATAGTTTTTGGTTGTATCAGTAGGGTTGGACTTGGATTCGAGCCAAACGTCTAGATATTTATGTTTGGCTCTTGAGTTGTATATCTTAGGCTATTCATGTTTGGTTCTTGAGTTGTGTATCTTAGGTTCGGCTTGAGCTCGGCACAGTGTTGTTTCAAGTATCCAGCTCAGATCAGATTCCTGATTTGAATAGACTTCGAGCTGAAACAGCTCTATCCGGAAAGTGTATCAAGATTTTCCATAGTTTTATGCTAAATCAATAATAATTTTTTATCATATTTTATTAGTATTCGAATCAAACTCAAGCCGAATTCGAAGTGCACTTATAAGAAGTCGAGCTTTATTTAGAATTTGAGCCTCTATAGAATGGCTTGTGAGTTTTGTGGAGTTATTCGAGGTCGCTTTTCACCGTGTCGAGCTCAGCGCGAAATATCTGACTCGTCGTCCCTTTGCGTTGGTGTCTGTTAGAGTTATAAATTATTCAAACTGTGGATCTCTTTTGCATCGGTCTATATTTTATGTTACCTTTGGTAACTTAGATTGGGAGCGACAATCCTTCATTTTTTTTAACTTGCTGCTGGTTATAACGTATAAGTTCTGTTGCTTAACAGTTTCTTTCATTATATGTTTCATGTAAAAGAACAATCAATCTCTGGAGGAGAACTTGTAATCGAGGTTTCTTACTTTGGATTGCACGTTCATACTGAAAAGAAAAAACTCTGTGAGGAGACGTCTTGTCCCGTGACAACCGGTCCTTTTGTGGTTTCTCACTCACAAACTCTGCCGGGATTCACTCCACCTGTAAGTAGAAACTTTTGTCTAAGTTTGCCTCAGTAACTGTTTCTTCGTAGTACTGGATCTCTTAACCACATCTTCTATTTGGTATATGTATATATATCTTTGTTGTTCTATTAATCCTGGCTAGGGGTGGAAATGAACCAAGTCAAGCTGAGCATCGTACACTAGGATTTGTGCGGCTCAAGTGTCGTATGATAGTTTTAAACTAATTTAGGAACCTAACGAACTAAGGTTAAGCTAGATTCTTAGGCCATCATGTAAGGTTCCGTATCTTTTCTCTCGCACTACCATCGATAAATATGTTTAGTATGATCGGATTGCGTTTGCGTTTGTAGTTGTAAACAAGAGAGATTAAAATCGAAGTTTTACTTCTCTATCTATAGTCTATACCATGATTTATGAAGTTTGGTTGTATTCTGCAGGGTCCGTACACTCTTAAGATGAAAATGAACGACTCAGAAGGGAACCAATTGACTTGCATTTCCTTTGGGTTCAAAATCGTGTTTGGATCGTCTGTTGCTGATATGTAAGTTCCACAAGCAACTGTGTATGTTTGTCACCCCCTCTCAGACTATGTAAAACATCGTCTCTTGCACTGCTTGGATTTGCGCTGTTATATATAGTGATGTAGAATATAAGATGTGACACATATGCTAGCAAGTACATACCATTACCAAAACTACTATGCTTTTATGCTTTATGATCTGCTGTTTTTTATTCTCTGTTCGAAAATGTAAATCTTGGACCTTGATACATTCTTGAAAGCCTATGTTTGGGCCTTTTCCTTTTCTCACATGCATTGTGAAACACGTTTTCGAATAGCCCATGTTCATTTTAAATTTACTTTTAAGATAAATATTTTTTGATCAGAAGTTGTGGAAATTACAAAAAAGGAGTTACTTTACTAAAAATAATTATATTTGATAAAGTACTAATATATAATCAAATGAAAAGAAAAAAAATCAGATATAATATAAATATTCATTTTAAACCCTTTATATGATTCCATTTCTGTGCCTGCACACTAAAATGCTTCAAACTCCATGACTATAGGGCTGTAGACCGTCGAAAATAGGAATATAGCCTGACCTAATTTTAACGGTTTGGTTTGCGATTTCATTTTGAGAACCGAAGTCAGTAAAAAATCTACACAATAGAACTGGTTCGCAATCGATATCGAAATAATAGAACTGATTTTAACAGTTCGGTTTGCGGTTTCATTTTGAGAACCGAAGTCAATAAAAAATCTGATATCGAAATAATAGAACTGGTGAATCGATAAATCAGTAGAACCAATTTGAAACGGAATTGATAAAACTGAAATGGAATTGAACCGATAAAACCGGGACCGATCTTTTTTTTATATACATTATATTGTCAAATTTAATAGAAAATTGTGAACTTTTTTATTAAAATTTAAAATTAACTTCTAAATTTTATCATTTATTTGAAGTAAATTTTTTGAAAATTAAATTATAATTGGATTTAATGTTTTCAAATTGATCGGCATATCGAGACCGATCGAAATTGAACCCATAACAAACTAGATCGAACCGAATCAAACCGAAAACTTAATGGTTTGATTCTGTTCCCAAAAAAACTGAAAACCTAACAATCCTATCCGATTCCAATTAGCTTAGCTGTCCGGTTCCGTCAAATCCGAACCAAATCGTACCGATAGCAGCCTTAATTGAAGCATCTTGGTGAGGTCTCTTTCTCTTCTAAATTGAAGGGTTACCCTACCTTTTACTATAGAAACTTTTAGAAAGCAATCATAACAAGCACCTTTTCCATTTCTCACTTTGCAACTATTTAGAAACCAAAGCTTCAACATTTCACTAAATCATTCAACAACTCTCCTCTAACAACAACATGAAAGGAAGAATCTTGAAGAACATTAAGTTTCTTCTCACCAATCATCTCCAACCCCCTCACCAAAAATATGATCAGAAGCTCGAAAACTTTCAAGACTTCAAAGTTAGCCACCCAAAAGATGACGATTTGGAATCAGAATTCGATGTGTCTGAAGATTTAAGTATAATCGAGCCAAGAGACGAAAACTCGGTCATTTTCTACACAACAAGCTTGAGAGGGATACGGAAAACATTTCAAGACTGCGTAAAAATCAGGTTCTTGTTGGAATCGTTGCGAGTTAAGTTCGAAGAAAGAGATGTTTCGATGGATTTGGAATTCAGACAAGAACTATGGAGGTTGCTTGGTGGAAAAGTAATACCTCCAATGCTTTTTATCAATGGGAAGTGCATTGGAGGAGCAGATGAAGTTGTTGAGTTACATGAGGTTGGAAAGTTCCAGAAACTTCTGGAAGGGACAGGGTTAGGTCGATCTGAGTGTGATGGATGTAACAAGGTAGGTTTTGTGGTCTGTGTTACTTGCAATGGAAGTTGTAGGGTGTTTGTGGATGGAGAAGGTAGTGAGAAGTGGATTAGATGTAGTGATTGTAATGAAAATGGATTGGTTAAATGTCCTATTTGCATGTAGTTAATGCTCTTATTTTCTAGTAATAAATTTTGTTGTAATTTTTTTTTCACTTCCTTAATCATACAAGAGTTAAAAACTATTACTAGATTAATATTTTATTGTAATTTTTTTCTATATAATTAATTTGATCTTAGAAAAAAAATCTCCATGTAAGTAAATTGTTCAATTTCTTAAAGGAAGGGTTATTTAAGCTGATTTTTTTTAAAATGTAAGGATGATTGACCCATGTACTATAAAATATATGACATTCATCCACTATAAATATTACAAATCTTTTAAGGGGATTTACTAATGTGACAACCTAAAAGTTTTTTGAATACTTTTTAAATCATTTTGATTTTTCTTTTCAGTTTTGTTTCATTGTATATTGTTTTAAGTCATTTAACTCGTTTGAGCTTTTTATTTTTGTATATCGTTTTTCTTTGCTAGTCTGAATGACTTCCTTTTAAATTCGTTTGTTGCTCAACTTATTCATCTTCTTTTTACTCGTCTAATTACTACATTTATCCAGGTTATCTTGCTTTGTCAAGATTCTTTTATTTTTTAGGTTATTTTTTCTTAGCTCATCTAACTATTATGCTCATTTACTTCATTTAACAATGTCATCTTGCTTTGTCCATGTATTTTAACTGATTAAGTGGTTTTTCATTAGCTATTCAAAATGTCACGCTCATCTACGTCGTTTTACCTTAGCTCGTCCAAACGGTTCTACTCTTATTTTTAGATCGTCTAACTCTTATGCTTATTTATGTCATATTGTCTCAACTCGTCTAAATAGCATGCTAAACGCTCTAGAGGTATATGCCCTTATCATGGATCCCTCTACCCCTTAAATTTATTCATATGTTTAATGACTAGTTATAGTCTGTTGATGAGGTAAGGTTTTCCATTTTTATAAACTTTTTTGCTCCATTTATTAAAATATTTGTCACACAAACTAAAAACTTAGCAAAATTTTATTCTTTAACTTCACCTAATAATATTATTGTAACTCTTCAGCTTGACCATTCGTTTATAATTTCAAATCAATTCTCAATATTAAATGGTTATCTGATGTCACGTGAAAAAAATTTCAACTTCAAACCTAGGCCTCTATACTAAGGGACTTATGAACCATTGATCTTACTAAAATTGAATGGTGAACATTTAACCAAATATACTATATAAAAAATGAACATCTTACCTTAATTCTTTCTTATTTTTCCTTTTTTAGAACTTTTCTCACCGAAACGTTTTATTTTCAAAACTCTTCTAAATACTGTGTTTTCTATTTCAAATTTATGGACATCCACTTTTCTCATTCAATCACCATAATTCATTCAAATCTGGTATAAACCTTATCCATTTCATATTTACTTAATAACTTCGAAACAATGGGAGGACAAAATAAATATTCAATATATTACATTCGTCCATCATGTAGTTCCATCATATTCTCAAGGTGACATATTGGATTCCTAAAATGACCAACTAAATGGTCAATGAGAAGATATCTAATAATTTAGCTCGTAATAATAAAGAAAACGAGCTTTGAATATACTTTCATTAACAGACATGTTAACAAATCTAGGTTGGCTACTGAAGTTGATTTTTTTACTAACTCTATTATTGAGCATAGAACTGAAAGCGTCATTAATATATCTTTTAACTAATCCAGTGAGACTTCTAGATACTGGTAGTCCTTCAAAATATCTTGAAGTAGTTAGACATAATGTTGCTTCATCCTCTAACAAAGTTTAGTCTATCATGCTTGATAGGGTCATATATTTTTAGAAGACCACTAGGACAAAATCTGAAGGGGTAATTTGGACATACTTTGCACTAAATGTTTTATGGAAAATAGACCCAAGTGGACTATGACTCAGCTGTGTGCTACACCTTTCTGGTTTTGGGCTTTGGAATCCTTGAGGTGGATCTGAGTCCAAGGTCTGACTCGAACGGCCCATGGGTTACAAACCAAGAGTATAAATACCCTAACCAACCATATTTAATAGGTTGGATTTTTTCTAATAATCTTAACTACAGGGACACCCCTCTTTTATTTTTCTATCTACTATATCAAAGTTAATACCCTATTAAACACAAGACCGAAAATACCCTTTGATAAAAAATAATCCACACTAATGTTAATTATATCGAAGAAGAAAAACTTATACGTTACAAGTGGGGTATTCCTTGTGACTCTATAATACTCCACAATGGGCCGTTAGATTTCTACTTCATCCAAAGCTCCTAGAATTCTTCCAATGTGTCAGGATATATCCTAATCAACTTACGTACAATAGATGGATGGCGTTAACAAGTTTTATAGTTTCTTCAGTTTACTATCCCTGAAATTATTTCTCAATGAAAATTTAATAAAGTGTCAAAACTACCCATTTATTACTTGAACATCCCAAAGAAACATCGTATTGTAAAATTATTCGACAATGACAATTTTAAGAAAGAAAGTTTTTTTTATATAAGCAGAAACTGGAAGTTCAACTCGTCAATAACATTGGTCAAGCTGAGCGAAAATGGATGACAACAAGTGTGTTATTACTTTCATATACGTTTTTACTTTTATTATGTTTATCTACTTTATTTTATCAACACACCTTCATTTTCAACTTTTATTTTCTCTTGTATAATTTCGTACTATCTCAAAAACTTTCTAACATATTCCTTCTAGACGATATTTTAACTCATATCTCGATTACAAGTAACAACACCTAGAAGGAACAACAACATTATATTTTCACCTAAGATAACTTCTTAAGTTCAGGTTTTGGGGAATTAGAATATAATGTTAATTTTTTAGAATTTTGAAGTAATCAACAAGAGTAAAAAATATTTTATCAAATAGGAAGAAGTGGTTAACCTTCTTAAATAAATATTTAGAAAATAAGACAATTATGAATAAGTTTATCGATTCCCATAAACAAAGAAAAATCTAGCAAGAAACGTTGTGTTATTAATGTTTATGCTAACTCATCAAAGACTTCAAAACCAAATATCATAAATGATAGAAAAACACAACTCATGATCCTTCTTTAAAAGAACCAATTCCCAAGACGATATTCAAACTCTTCCTTCCAAAATAGTTATCGTTACTACTATCGTCCCAAAATATCATATTCTAATAAAAAAAATGAGAATATCAGATTTACTTGTGATAAAAAAGAAAATTGATAAAAAATCATACTCCATCAAGTTTTTATTTTGATACTTTAACTTCTGTCGTAACATCTATTGGATAACTATCAAATCTGGATCCAATTTTTTTATGGGTCATTTTCTCTCTTAATGTTATTTTTATGGGTCAAACTCTTCTTCATTGTTTTTCGTTAATATTCTACAACGTCAAATGGAGATCACATTAGAGGTTATTATCTACTTCTATATTTATTTACTTTCCTTATGCCTATATTTTCTTTACTTCATTTTGTTTATTTCAGGGTTGCTTCAAATATGTGTTACTTGTTAGTAGAACTATGTCAAATAAAGATGTCAACCATATAAACAAAATTCCTACCACATGCATCAAATTTGGCAAAGGAACAAACTTGTTAAAAGAAAATGTTGCAAGCTTGGAGACTGAAATTTTGTCATAAAAACCATCTCATATACTTTTAGAGAAAACAAAGCTCGAAAAAATGAAAAGACACATCAATCCTTTATCAATGATATTCAACCAAAATTTGATACTTTAATTTCCAAATTTAACGAGTTAACCAAAGCTCTCACTTGCTGCTAAAACCAAATAAGATAAGATCCAGAAGGTCAAACGACTTGTGAGATATGTAATGATTGATTAATTCTTGGATGTAGTAAAATCATTTATTAAAGAGAAACATACATATTTTCTTTTTTAATCATAACACTTCATTAGATCTTTTTTTTATAAAATACATCCTTATTAAACCAACACCATCGAATAAAATAAGAAAATAGAATCTTCATTTTATGATGATTCAACCAATGATGACAATTTCTCTTAAAACAAATAAGAAAATGTAGGAGACAATAAAACAAAAGAAACTCATATTCTTGATACCAAATCTTTCAAAATAACTCCTATTTTTTATGTATAATATTTTGGTTCGTTCACGATCTTTTCTAAACATCATCTGGTTAGTATTTTGTTGATTTATCTTTGAACAATGTTTGATTAAAATATCTACATGGGTTTATGTTCTTATGTATTAAAAAATTATATATATATATATATATGTAAGTCGTATTTATAATTTCTTAACAAATTATCATATCAATTCCGTTTGCTTTAAATTTATTAATATTTAATTATTTAACATGTCACTTCCCTTTTTGCCTTTTATTGTTATCTTTTTTTTCCTTGTCACGAAAGATGAGTTTCACTAAAATAACCTACCTTTATTTTCAAAGTGTATTTAATTTCTTTAAATGTTGTCCGTTAACTTAAAGAATATTTTCCACCTTGTATTATATTAGCATCATTTAGCTATAACTTTAACCTTGTTAAGAATATAACCTCGCTAAATAGATAACATCCTTAATGAAATGAGTTCATCACGAAAATAAACTCGTCAATAATATTATCTCGTCAAGATTTCAAACACAACTCATTACTTTCCTTCATCTAACACATAATTTATATTTATATCATTTTATCTCATTCATTTATGAACTTGACTTAAGTTTTGAAATTTACGGCCCGACCTTTATGGTCTCGAATACATGGCCTCTTGGTTTTTATAGATCGTGGGCTTGATTTATAGTCATATCTCCTAAGTACTTTACACCTTGGTTTATGTCTTTTATAGTTTTAGATCTTTGGCTTAACTTAAAGTCATATTTATTACAATTGTGTTTCCTTTGATTATTTGGATATGGTTTGAAGATTTTTTATTTGGAGGTTGTTTAGAGATCCTAGTCGTAGGTCATTTGGAAATCATAACTTATATCGTTTGGAGATCATAACTGTAGGTCGTGTGGAGGTTATATTTGAAAGTCACTTTAAGTCGATGAATTAATTGTTTATTATAACTATGTGTAATAAATTTTGTAGATATTAAATTATTGGTATCTCGGCTCATCCTTTTTTATGAATCTTCATTACTTATTATCTTGTACTTTTGTCTTGTTTGAAAATTTACTTTGTCCAAAATTATAATTTGGCGATTTTTTGGAAAATCGATTTTGTAGCATTTTGATTACTTGTCTATGAAATTTGTATCTTACTGGTAAAATAAAATTCTTCTACAGGAAAATTTGTATTAATAATGGCCTTCCATGTTGTCTCATTAAAAAAACTCACCCCATAAAGTAGGAAAAAGAGTACACCATCATAATGTTGGATATTTTATAGATACTTCAAAAACATTTCTTCCATATCATCTAACATATATAAACCATGGTGCCTTTTGGATATAATTTGAAACATACCATCCCCAGTTTTGAGCTAACTTGCCAGCGATTTTATTTTTTATTCCCTGAAAGACGTTTTTAAACATAAAATATACTTATTTAAAACTCACACCCTTGAGCTTTATATCATACCTACTTTTTATTAGAATCCGGTGATGTTCAACTAGTACCTGCACTTGCTCTTGGTATTCTTATATCAAATCAATAGGCGTCTAATCTTTACATCATTTTATTCTTAGGAATAAAATTAAATTCGATGACTATGAATCGTTATATCAGTTAGAAATACCACTTTCATTCTATAAACCAAAGCAAAATGAGTTTCAGTAGTTGGTTTCTAAGTAGTAATTCTATTCCCCTATAATACTTAATACAGAAAGCCAGACCATTCCCTCTTATTAAACTTAAGTTTCATTTAATACGATTCAAAATGGTTGTGTTAGTAACCTCTAATTTCCAATTAGCTTACAAATAATACAGAGTATAAAAATATTGTTATATCTCATACTTTCTACAAAAAGTTGTAACTATATTGTTTTGAAATTGGTGACCATTATAGTTATAAGTATTCTTGGTATCCCGTAGCATCTTAAAATGTTAGATTATCGAAAGTCATAAACGTCTTGAGATGAAGTTCTTGTTAAAGTTTTTGCTTCAACCCATTTGGTTATATATTCATCATATACTATTAAGAATTTCCTTCTTGTTTTCATTGGTAATGGACCTACCAAATCAATTCATCATCTATCAAATGAACATGGAGAAGGATTTGATCTCATAACTTCACCCGAAAAATAAATTATCTTATCAAAATGTTGACAAATATTACAACTCTGGACCATAGCTTTTACATAAGTCACGAATATAGGCCAATAATAATATGTTAGAAAAAAACGTTGGATTTAATCTTTATAACGATGATATGATCCTGATATTCCTCCACTCAAATCCCTCATAATAAGAAAAAATTATTCATTTCTTAAACATCTCAAAAATGTCGTGTAAAACTATTTTTATATTATTCATTAAGAATAACATAATTAGTAGCCCGTAAACATAATTATTGCATGTGCGTTTTATCTTATTACAACATTTGATCTTTTAAGAACTACAAATATTCTTGAGGCCCATACTTTTTTTGATGACAACAATACCTCTTGATTATCAACATCATTTATAACTTAAGGATATCTTGAAAATTCCTAATATATTATCTTCTAAACACCTACATTTGGCCACTACATTTGTTTTTTTATTATGAAAGACGAGATACTTGCTCGTATAACATTTTCTCAAATTCCTTCTCCATTTTATTTATAGTTTCTAAACACCCTCTCATACTCTCTTGTTTCATCTTATAAACTCCTTGAGATTAATAAATTATTAATTGGAAATCTAAAATCAATTGAATTACTCGTGCACCACAAATATGGGCTAAACACAATATTGTCAATATTGCTTCATATTCGACCCTATTTATTTGTAGTAACATATTAAAACTTAATATATTGTCTAATTGTTTCCACATACTGAGTAATAAAACTGACCCAATTTTCACAACCATTTAAACCTAAAGCTTTATGAGCTTGTACAACCAATTATTGTTCTTTCTATTCAATTCCACTTGATTCATCATTTCAATACTAGGTCATTCTTCTTGAAATTCATTGATAAAATCCATTATTGATTATGTGTTCATTGTTGTACAAGGTTCAAAATGTATTTCATATTCACACAACTCAATTGAAAAAATTGTTAACTGACCTTAAACGTCTCAGTTGAAAGAAAAAAAACTATGCACTACAATAACATAACCTTGAAAACATGATCGCATTTTTCTTGATACTACTACTCCAAATTATGGTATTTTCTTTAGCATCAACCAATATTTTACTTACATAATACAAATATCGTTGAATACTGTTATCTTCATATACAAGAACATTACTAATAACAAATTTTGAAACCGTAAAATACAAGAATAAACGTTCATTTTCTTTTGCTCTTTAAAATATCAAAGAAAAAATTACTTATATTAATACTTTAAAGATAATTCTTATCAAGATGCCAAATGACTTCTGAACTTTCATGATAGACTGCGGTGGAAACATAGTCATTATAGATTTCAATTGAACATACTCGACTTCAATTCCTTTATTTCAATTGAACATAATCGACTTCAATTCCTTTTTTGATGATTACAAAACCTAAAACAAGTTATACTCATACTCAAAAATACTTTAATGGATTCAACTTCATATTAAATTTTTGAATGTTATCAAAATTTTATGATAATAACACGTTAACATTTTCTTCATCATTTTTTACTATCATGCCATCAATGTACACATACATTTTATTTCACAAATACTTAGCAAAAATATGATTTACAAGTCGTTGATACATAACACATATATATATATATATATATATCCACTCAAATGATAGTACATTGCAATAATATAAACCTCACTATATCATAAAAGTTATACTTTCTTTATTATTTGGATGCATCTTGATTTGATTATATCTTAAACGAGTGTCCGTAAATGATTAAAATTCATGCATTGTTGTAGCATATATATATATATATTTATCAATGGGAGATGGAGCAAATACATCATTCATGCAAGTACAATTCAAATTAGTAAAATCAACACACATATTCCATTATTTATTGTTTTTACTAATATTAGGTATGCTACTCTGGTCAAATATTTAGACTCTTATATGTTCCCCACTTTAAGCAACTTTTCAATGTCCTTAACAATTGCTTAAGCTTTGTTTGGTGATAACGCCCTTATTTTCTATTGCATTGGCCTTAACATTTTTTCAATATATAACTGATGACAAATAACTGAATTTCTAACACCAGTAAAATCATTTACTCCAAGCAAAAAATATCAATATTTGATTTCAAGCATTTATTAAATGTTTTACCCAAATGACTCTCAATTTCACCATTTTATCATTCTTTTATCCATATGCTTAGTCAAACTTAATTCTTCACGAAGATCGTCAATATCTCTTTCTTTTACCTCCATCAAGGGTCCACTATTTTCCAACATTTTTTACTCCATTGACAAACTCTTTGATTGCTATAAAATGATGTCTTCAGGATAAAGAGACATGAAATAACAATTATTTGCTATTCTTTAACTACTTTTTATAGCTCTAACTTGGATTTCTACCAAAATTTTAACACGTTGAGAATAAGAAGATGTCACAACTTCAATTGTTATGTAACCAAATATGATCTAAGATTGCATTATAACAACTTGGTGCATCGAAAATCATAAACAAAATGCTAACAGATTTATTTTTATCACATCATATCATGCAATTACTTGTAAGTCAACTTATCATATACAATTAGGTGGGCGTTCAATAAAACTCATAAAATTTTGACCACTCTTCTTATATGGAACCACATCAATCATGTTACCATACCTTATCTGATACAATATATTAGCTGGACTGCATGTATCAACCATAATCCTTTAGGAAATCATTGCGTAAATTTTTATAATAACGAGTAAAACATCCTCATGGGGTGTACATAGTCTCTTAAATCATCATTAGTAAATTCCAATATTGGTGTTGGGATTTTATTCAAGTTCATTGACTTATTAATAAGATGAATTTTCCAATCTTCTCATGTCATTTGTTTTATGATTCTAATATCTCGACTATTGTTCCATTTAACAATATTAAAAAGTACTTGCTTATCATCCTTCTATTACCTTACATTATGATATTTATCTTTATTATCTAGTCTTTAAACCTTTTTACTCTTAAAAAATTGAACCAATTCTCTTTTTTCAATTGGTTTTTCAATTTCACCTATTAGTTGCAAATAATATCTAGTGGCATGATGACGGCCACAATAATAAGCACAATAATATTTTCTAGACTTTTCATTAGTTTGACCAATCATAATCTCGTGGTGTCTGATAATTCAACCTATATTTTGTATTATTATAAACATCATTCATTATTTAATATGTAAACCTTATATTTGTCAGTCTCCTTCTTTTTTATAAAAAAACATCATTTTTTTACTATGATAAATTTGTTTGTATAATTCTTATTCGTTTTTCTTTCTTGACTTTGTTAAACATCTCTGAGCGTCTCGATAAATCTTTCATAACATCAATAGAAAATTTAATCAAATCTTCAATAAGTTTGCTCTCAACCTAAAGTTCTTTCTTGAATGTAGCCAAAGCCACATATTATTTACATCCTTGTAAGCTTTTAATGTATTGAATAAATCTCTTGATATAATTCTTTAATGATCTTTCTAATTTTAACAACATCATAATATAGTCTTCATCGCATTTAATTACTTTTTTTCTAATAAATTATCTCATAAATCCTCGTATTTGTCGATGGATCCTGATGATATATTATTAAACCATGCCACAGTATTCACCTTAAACATCATGGAAAACGTTTACACAATTGAGTGTCATCTAGATTAAACCCAATGATATTATTACAAATTGTTTCCAAATATATGCTCAGGATCTCAAATTCCATCATATTTTTTCATCTGATACGTGTCAAACTATCTATATAACTGACCTTCAAGGATCCATTGAGATAGAAGAGATTGAGCCAAAGTATAAAATGCTAGTCTAGAACTTTTTAATTGAATCTTCTTCGTCATTGTTATGTCTGGGTCGTTTTGAAACATATCTTTTAGCTCGAATTACATCACTTTTAACCTTATGTTCTTCTTGATTTAGGTAATTTTTAACGCTACTTCTTAGTTATTAGTTGTAATGTTTTAGTCATTTGTTCAAACCTATTTTATCATTCTTCATCTTCTTCTTTTTTGCAACATATTATATCTAAATCATTCTTGTCTCAACTCATTGATTTGTAACTCCAAAGAAAGAAAGATATAATTAAAATTACTCTTAATTCTTGTTGGTAGCTCTTAAATTGACCTTGGATCAACAACATCCTTCCGAGTTGGTAAAGAAAGTTCTTGTGAATTTGGTAGTGTAAGTGAAGATGTACCTCTTATCACATCATTTTCATGATTTGACAAAAGAATTTCGGAGTTCCACGTACCGACTGACCTTGAGAAGTTCATATTTCGATTCATAAGCGAGTTATCGTCATTTGTTCAAGGACATACTTACAAATAATTTTCTATAAACAACGCCAAATTTTATGAGGGATTACCTCATCAAAATAAATGTCCATGGATATCGAGATTAAACAACTTAAGAATTATAGAAAGTTAAATCGCTTTATTAATTCTTTCTCTAAAATATTGTTCAACCTCCTAAATGAAGGGTCGCATCCTTATTTATAATGTAAAGAATCTTAAAATAGGGATGAATTACACACATATTACAAGATATGTGACATACATCCATGACAAATATTACAATTTTACCTTCCAACCCTTCATAATAGTTTAGTAATCTTAAATGACAACCTAGAAGCTTCTTGAATACCTTTTCAGGCACATAAACCTTTCTATTCTCTTTGTTTTGTTCATTATATCTCATCACGCTTTAAGTCACTTAGCTCATTTAACCTTCTTCTTTTTGTAGGTAGTTTTCTTTTACTCGTCCAAATGACTTCCTCTTAAAATCCTCTACTCATATAATTATATGTTTATCAAAATCTTCTTAACTTGTTTAGATTCTTTTATTCTTTAGGTGTTGTCGCCTCATCTCGTCTAATTATCATAGACATCTAAATCATTTTATCCATATTATATTATCTTGTCCATATGCTTTTACTTTTTAAATCGTTAGGTCTTAACTCGTCTAGTTGTTATGCTTAGTTAGGCATTGAACAGTACATCATCCCTCGACTATCGCGTTTGGTGGCAGATAGTCCCTTGACTTTTAAATGTCCGTTGACAGTCCCTGGACTATCGCATTTGGATAAAGTTAGTCCACCAGATCCTCTGATACATGAGAGGCTGCCACATGTCACCATAGTCCCTAGATTTTTGTATCACCACTAGTCCCTTAAGTTTAGATCAAACCCAAAATGTAGAATATTACGGATAACTAAACTCAAGGGACTAGTGATGATACAAAAATATGGGGACTATGGTGACAGGTGGCAGCCTCTTATGTATCAAAGGATCTGGTGGACTAACTTTATCCAAACACGATAGTCCAGGGACTGTCAACGGACATTTGAAAGTCAAGGGACTATCTGCCACCAAACGCGATAGTCGAGGGACGATATACTGTTTAAAGCCTGCTTAGTTAGATAATCTCACGTTAGTTCATCCAACCATTTTTATCTTTACACGATGCTTAGTTATTTGTTCAATAGAAAATGAAATATCGTCCGGAGGCTGGACCATAAAAACCAAATGATAATACTTAAAAGTAATCACATGCAAAGTCTCAAGGAATGGGAAAAAGTGAAGTGATGGAAGTTGTAGTAAAGCGTTTATGGACCACCAACTTTACTTTTAAATAATATTGAGTCACCAAAAATATTACTAAATGAAGAATGTTTATTCATAGTTTATAAGTTTATAAAAAGATAATGATTAAAAATTAAGCATTAATTATAAAAAAGAATAAATTTAACCGGTGAATAATCAAACCGAGCGTCAGAACCTATCGGGAAGTAGGAGATCGGATCATTAAATTTTTGGTTTTATCTTTTCAGAATTGAAGCTGTTGTTAAAACTTTGGTTCAGTCCGGTTTAATTTCAGTTCGATCAATTTTAATCCGATTTTAGTTTGAGTTGATTTCGATCCTAAGAGTTTTATTAGTTCGATTCTGTATCAGTTCTACAAATTTATCGGTGGTATTGGTTTGGTTTGGTATCGGTTATATAGGTTTATCGATTTTATCGGTTTGATTCCTTATCCATTTCGTTTTTTTAGAATGAAACCACGAACCAAACCTTTAAAATTCGGCCCGAAAAGGATAGTCGATTTGGTGAGTAAAACATGCATGCTAGTGATAGATCATTTTCAAACATTTTCTTGACTGAACCTATCAACTTGTGGGTTTACTTTATGACGTTGGTTTGCAGGTTATTGCGTAAAATCAAAATCTATCATGTGCGGTCATAAAAAACTATTAACCATCCTAATCACGTACTATAAAAGTTAATTTGCAGCAAAATATTCATATTTGTTTTTTTCGGAGGGAACCCGCAGCCGCTATTCAGAGTGCAATGAGTGCGCACAGGGTAAACCATCAGCGTGACGCGATAGCCTGCAAACCAACGCCAGAAGGTAAAACACACAAAGTGACTTGCTCCGCCGAGAAAACGTATGTAGAATGACTCAAACTCATGATCTTTAGTCACAAAATGTCATACTCAACCAACTCGGCTACCCCCTTAGAGACAAAAATTGGTTATGTTTTTTTTATTAATGATTTTCCACCGTGACTATATATAAAAAAATCTAACAAAAATATTTAAAAATGTAACAAAAATATTGTTTTGATGTAAATATAACTCATTTTTTTAAATAAACATAAACAATTTTTCGAATATAAGTTTTAATTAAATCTGAGTTGCATTTTAAGTTCCTTCATATGCATATGAAACTGAATAAGCATGGATTATGGAAATAGGATAATTCAGATTTCTCCAAACAATTTAAGAACTTTTGGTGTTACAATTAGGTCGAGAAAAGAAAATTGTTACTGGTCATTATGATATTATTTTTGGTAGGACGATTCCTGCATTAAAATCTCTTATCTACTTCTATGTTTGATAAGTCTCTTTGGAAATGTTCTTACACAAAAATAAATAGATAAGCAAATAAATAAAAGGTATGGTCGAAGATATCTATTTCACTTAAATATGATAGTATCTTAAATATATTTTCAAATATTTATAGGTCGAAGTTTTTTTTATTTATTTACGATTTGACGTCACTAATAAATAAATAAAAGGTAAAATACCATTTAAGATCCGAAATCCTAACTATTATCCATTTAAGATTTATATTTTTATTATTTTTTTAAAAAGATTTGTTTTAATCAAATATTTACCACTAAAATCGAGTAATTCTTTAAATATGATTGTTCATTTATATAAAAGGTTTTTAGACTCATACTTTACATTTTCCCCCAATTTTCTCTCTCTACGTGAATTGAACAGCTCTAATGTTAGCGATTCTTCATTTTTTTTAAATCAATTTTTGTGTTTCTTTTGTTTTCATATGTTTTTTGTTGTGTTTTTAGTTGATTTCGAAGTTTGATTTTGGATATCTGTTTAGATAAGTCGATTTGTGTGTGGTAAGTCGAATTTTGATTTCGGAATACTAGAAGTACTCGAGATATGTTTTTGTTTATGATTTTTTGTATTTATCTGGTTTTTACGTTGCTAATGTAGTTTATTTGTTGTATTTCAGTTAGTTTTTTGTCGATTTTAGTCTGTTTTGAGTTTCTGAGATTTTTGTGTCGAGTAAAACGGTTCTGGAAAGAAGATGCGACACGTGTAATTTTGTACACGTTTGTATCTGTACCTACTGATAGTTGCGAAACGTGTAATTCTTCTGGAATGGTAGATGCAAAACACGTTTTTGATAGATGCGAAACGTTATTTGTTCTAATTTTTTTAATTCATAACATATCATGAGTGGTACTTTTTTCGTCTAAAAAAACAAAACCAACGATATTTTTCGGTTTTTTTTCGAGTTACAGTTTAAGAGAAATAGACTTTTGAAGTTTTAAAATTTATAGGGGTTTCGCGAAGAAGATGTGAAACCTTTTTTGTTGTGCTAGATGTGAAACATACTTTGTTGTGCTAGATGTGAAACTTTCTTTATTTTGATAGATGTGAAACCTTCTTTATTTTGATACATGCGAAACATTCTTTACTTTGCTAGACATTCTTTACTTTGCTAGATGAGAAACCTTTTTGTTTTGATAGATGCGAATTTTTTTTGTTTTGATAGATGCAAAACTTTTTTGTTTTGATAGATGCGAAACCTTTTCTATTTTGATAGATGTGAAACCTTCTTTATTTTAATAGATGCGAAACCTTCTTTATTTTGGTAGATGTGAAACCATATAAATGGAAAATGTGTGTAAAATATTTATAAAAACAAATCAAAACATATTATGAATGATACTAGTTTTGTTTGTCTTAAAAAACAAAACCAATGGTATTTTCTGACTCTTTTTCCGAATTACAGTTTAAAAGATACGCACTTTTAAAAATTAAAATTAAAAAAACAAAAAAAATGAAATTGGTTACCGTATTTTATATAGAATGGTATATAAGATATAAAATCTCTTAAAAACTTTAGGTCTTTATCTCTAAATTTGTTGAATCGGTCTTTAATGGTTAGTCTCACATAAATAAACGTATTGTATTTAAAAAAATAAGTTTAATAAAAAATAAAAAATAAAAAATCTAATTTATTATAAGATTTAAATTAATTTAAATTTTAAAAATCACTATTTAGTATAAATAAATCATATGCATTAATATTACCATCTCTCTAAAAAATGTAGGTATTTTGTTTTCTTAATTTTTTTTATTCTATGAATTTGTATTTGTAAAACTAAAATTGTAATATTGTTGGTTGAATTGTATGTCGTTATTCTTAGTTTATTTTTTTATGAATTCAATTAAAAAGTTATTATTTTAATAAGTTCGCATTAATATATTAATTTTAATTGAAACAATACATCATACCTATTTTTTTAAGAGGTATGGTGGAATCCACTATAAGATATAGAAAGATTATAGTCCCACAAGAATTCTTTTATATAAAAAAAAATCTTATTTTGAAAAGGAATTCTTGTCTGTTATAAAACACGTTGGAAAAAAATAGCTTTAAAAAAAATTAGATTACCAAACCATATATACAAAATAACCGCTAGACATATCGTAGTTCAAAATTTCAAACGTTCAAAGTCTATTTTGCAATTAATTTATGTTTTGTTTCTAGTTTGTTTATGTAATTTGTCATTGTAAAAGAAAAATGATATGGATTAAGGTTAATTTGAATAGGCTATTATTATAGTTATTTTCACCATGTCTTATTATACGTATACGGATTGTGTGACGGTTAAAATAAATTTAGACCTTAGGATGATGCGCGTAGTAGAAAGACTTTTTGATTATCCTTCGAATACGAAAGTAGGAGATTTAGATGATATAAAAGAGGACTTTTTGATTATCCTTCGAATGTAGGAGGTTTAGATGATATAAAATAGTGGTTGACCCAAATAATTGTATTAAAATAGTGTGGATGTCCTTTCAAGTTGAAAGGGAATTTGGTCACTCCGCGTTGATCCTTATAGTTTATATACGAAACGCGTAGAAGGTAATTCGTACGCGGGACATTTTAGAAAATGGCATTTGTTGACTTTACCTTTGTAGGAGCTCGTCCAAGAGAAACTCTGAACGGAGTATAATGATGAACATGAAAAATATGTCGAGGATGCGCACTATATACGATACTTGAGAAAGAACACCGATTCATGAAGAAATCTGGTCGGTCACAGTTGTTGTACATACCGGGCGAACTAAAAAGTTTAAATTATTTAGAATGAGGATTTGAATAGTAACTCATCCCTCGACTATCGACTTTGGTGACAGATAGTTCCTTGATTTTTAAAAGTCAGCTTGTAGCCCCTGGAGTATCTAGTTTGGATAAAGTTAGTGCCTCTGTGTGTCTTGACTATCAATTTTTGTGACAAATAGTGCATGAACAATCCATTTTCGATAAAGTTAATCTTTTGACTTTCTATATTTGATCAAATTAGTCCCCTAAATAATCATGCACAAGACTAACTTTATCCAAAATGGATAGTCCAAGGACTACCAGCAAACTTTTGAAAGTCCATGGACTATACGTCACCAAAATGGATAGTCAAGTGACTATCAACGGACTTTTGAAATTATCTATCACCAAAATCGATAGTCCAGTGACGAGTTTTTGTTCAAAGCCTTTAGAATAATATAGGTCCAACGAAGATCAAATTATAATTATTATTTTTGCACACGCGGTTAGTGTGGATACATTACGGATGTTTTTAAAAGTGCTAATAAGAGGTAGCACCTGCAACAAAATAAGGTACAATGATACATTTATTTGATATCGTCGAAGCAACCTCAACCGCCTTGAATTTCTATGTCGAATTTGTGTATATGTCTAGATAGAAAATAATTTCAAGTAGGTATTAGAGTTTTTGTAATCATTATGGAAATTAACTCAATCGGAAAAAATGACTGTAGTTTTTAATGATATAGATTTAGCGCTGATGACTGCTCTAAAAATGTTTTTAAAAATAACGCACATATTATGCCAATGATACATTAACATGCTCGTTATGGTGAATACAAAGAAGCACATGATGGAGACAAGAAATTTTTTATCTGTTTATGGTTTTATGGAATGAGTTATGTATTGAGAGACCGAAGGTAAATTAAAAAACAATCAAAATGAGATGAAACGTGAATTCAAAGATTATCTTCAAGCAATCAAATGCACCAAATAATCTTGGTTAATTCTTTACATTGATAAGTTTTTCACGTAGAAAACTAAAAAATTCATTATTTTCGAAACACGATCACTAACAAAAATGAGAACGTTCATTCTAACCTAACGTATTTTGTCGGTCGAGTAAGCTTAACTTAAACTCATTTTAGGGTAAAGCACATAGTTTAGTTGAGATGCAATATGAAACAACTAGATGATTGTTTGAAAATAATCGCTTAGTAACACCAAATATGGACACATAATGCTCAACAAAATCAAAGATAACGTCTCAAACACAGTTTAGAAATTGTTTGTAGTCTTTAAAAAATGTTGGTAATATTGAAGCATGAGATATAAATTGTGCTTCATGATTTACCCTGTTGATACGAAATTCACGAGGTAATTAAAAAAATCTGTTAACTTTAAATATTTAGACGATCTTTGGAAATCGTTAAATAAAATATTACGTGCAAATCTAATGATGACATGACTCATGATACAAAAATTGAATAAGTTTTTACAGGTTATCATGGAAACCAACGATGAAGAAAGTGTATATATATCTTCTTTTTTATAATGTTTCGTAGCTTAGAAGCAGAAGATTCGACACTATTAATTATGCCTCGTTACGACAGATATTTTGCAGATTCAAAATCGCATGCCTCTAAGCAGTAAACCTCAAATGACTGATTTAGACGAATTCATTTACTTATTACGTTTAATATATTTTGAAACTATTTGTTATTATATTGTGTTTGTACTAAATACTTGTTTGATTTGATTTAACAGAAAGCTCTACATTCAAACATTAAACTTAAAATCGTAATTTGATAAAATTAAATAAGAAAAAATAAAAATAACATTGGAATCAAATACAAATAACGCAACATTTTAGGAAGAGTTGGTCCTTGTTTGTGTATATACATATATGTATTTCTTTAAAGAGAGTTATTGTAAAAATATTGTCTAAAATACAAGTGGACTGTGGTTTGATACCGACTGTATGATGGTTTGGAGCTTGTGGTACTTTAAACAAATTTGGCTAAGGTACTGGTAGCGCAATACCCTCGTACCTTTCGAATGATTTCTTTGAAATTGAAGTACCATGAAATTATGTCCTCGTATTACTTATCTAATGTTTTACGTAATCCTATAAATAATTCTTGTTTGCATAGTTTGTTTTCAAATCATTATTAATATGCATGATATATTTTTTTAACCATTTGATTGATAAATTATTAATATGCATGATATAGTTTGTTTTCAAATCATTATTAATATGCATGATAAATAGTATTTGTTATCATATTATTTTTAAATTATAAAAGATAAAAGTATATGAATCATTAAAAACATCAAAAATCCGCATATCATATCATAAAAACGTCAAATAAAAGTGAAAGCCAAAGAAATATTGTTTGAAAAAAACAACATTATATGAAACAAAGCAAAATTGTGTGAAGCAGAACAACTCTAAGAGATGCAAAGCAAAATAACTCCAAAAATAAAAATCAAGAAGTATAGAAAATTGATCTACAAGACATAGAAATAATATGTTTGAGATTTTGGATCATTCGCACGTGCATTTTTGGTTGGGTAATTTGGAGGAAAACAACTACAGTGTGTGGCATCAGACAAAAGCACCGGACTATAGAGTTATCACATATATATCTTTTGTACATCCGACATCCACCGTCCTTCTAAGTACTTCACATATACTGATTATGGATGGTACTTATTCGACTACAAAGTATATAATACTATTATTTAAAATCGTTGGGTTTATGTTGATAAGATTAACATTTTGTATTGAGTTTATTTTCATAGGTGTAAAAATACTAGACAATTACATTTGGACGATAGATCATCTTTGATATCTCATGAAAGAAAATGAGTGGCTACTACCTAATAGTATGCAAATAGATACATAATGCCTTGATGGGCGCAATCAGATATTTTTTGAAGTTATACACTTGTTGTGCAAATGCCATATAAGCAAAAATGTTTTTGCAAATATAAAAAAGATTGTTCAAAGAAAGAGCAGTCTCAGACAATTTTCTTACTTCTTAAATTCGATCGTGCATTCGAAAAATATTTCTGAGTTGCATACAACATAACAAAAATAAATGAGACATATAAATCCTATTAAAATTTGTGTAAGTATGCTGTGACTCAAACCATAGGGTGAAAACTTCTTATATGCACACACTAAGATTGTAAAACGCTACGAAAAAAATGACAACTAACCGCTAAGCTCATTCAACATTTTATATGAAAGTGATATTCAAGTAGTAGCTGAACTAAAGTTTTGTTATTATTATTAGTACTGAATACCAAATTTTATTTGTATTTGCTTATGACATTATTAAATTTAAAAAGGTTAAAGAATAGGTCAGCGAGACATGTCTTAAACTTATGTTCAAATGATACGAATATCTTAAAACACGGGTTTTGAAAGTGCATTACAGATATGTTTTTATATTTACTCATGAGTTTCCTTATGCATATGAGATATGTATGATGGTAAATGAGGCTTGTATTATGAATTTATCTATAATCGATAAGATGTGGAAAACTATTACCTTTGTTACAAAAGCATTTGCGATGAAGATGAATTTGTGGAAAACAAACTCTCTAATGGACTTTTTAGTTTGTGATATACTTTACATAATATTAAAGGTGTTTGAAGTAAATGATCCCAAACAAACCCATGCCCCCCCCCCCTTCAAAGAAACAGTTGAAATAAAAAGACGTCTAAAAATCTTGTTAACAATAGTTCGATGAAACGATTGAAATCACATTTTGAGCATGTGACCGAAGAAATTAGTAGCAAGAGCACACCCTCGCAATACACCCTTATAAATATGGCCGTAATTAAAACTACCCAAAAAGTATTAGCTAGTCAAACAAATAGTATCACGTCTTCAAAAACATCAAAACCCACTAAGACACTCGAAAACCAAAAAATTAAACAAGAAGTTAAAAAGCTTTTTTGTATTTCCAGATGCCCAAGTATTTGCATCGGTTCATTTGCAAAGTAAAAAATGAAAATTGATGGTTATTGTGATTTTATGGTTATTTCTCACTATAAGTTTGAAAGTTAAGAAGCTTGGTCTTATATGAGGGAACGACTAATGAACGAAATTTCTTGCGGACTTATTTTTGTATGAAGTCATTTATAGTGGTCGTTGATTTGTAGATGCGAGACTAAAAAGGCTAAAATGCATCGATATTTATGTCAGCTCTGAAAACTAGATTTAATTGCTAAAAATTTGTTTTGTCATTGCGATCGTATTTAAATGCATCGTGTGTTTAATTTTTCTAAGTTTTTAGATGACTTGTTTACCTTTAAAAGGTGTTATGACTCCTCTCATAGAAAATAACTTTGCATCATTCACGTAAACGACAATAATTTTGCATCATTCACGTGAACGACAATAATTTTGCATCATTCACATGAACGAAAATAATTTTGTTAACATAAGTCATATTATGAATTAAATTATATATTAAGTCCATTACGATATTGTGTTATATAATATCGTTTCCGACTCAATTAACAGCTTCTGCTTCACCCAAATACGTCGCGACCTGCTATTCATCCTGATTAGAAAACATATGCTCATAAAGAAAGTGTTGGATGGATGACTCAAGTATTGGATCATATTGTCTTATTCATGCAAATTCATGGAGTAATTAAACAAGATCATAGAATAACAGACCACAAACTAAAAATATCTACTTTAAAACTTTAATTAATTGTTTTTGAGTGCGAGTATTGTATAGATTATGTTATTTCTCTTATGGATTAAGTACTGTATTTATATATTTATGGGATTTAATTTATAAGAAAATCTTAGTGTTACCCAAAACTATAATGTTTTGAAGCCCATTATCAAAAACTAGTGTCGACTATATGAGTCGATTTCAGTTTGTCAATATTTTACTTGTCTAGGGTATTTACCGTTGGTTTTTCAAAAATTTCAACATATTATGTCGATGTTAGATGCATACTATTTACCATTAAAAGTCAACACGATACCTTGACATTCTTGCAAAATAAACTCTAAAAATACAAAAAATTGAAGTGATGACATTCGGAGTCGACAATAATGGAAAATGTTTATCGACGAGTCGCGCCGACAAAAGTTTCATGATTCATAACCATTGTTTACTGGTTGTGTCGACGATATGAGAGACTAAATTTTTTTTACAGTTAATTCCAACATCTCTTGTCGACATTAGCATGTATTTTGACACAAAAAAAAACAACAAGTATCATCCAACCTCAAATAAAAAAACTAAACCTTATTAAACCAACAAAAAACCCATCATAATGGACTAAGGTATAAGCTAAACCATACAAATTTATATAATTCAATACGTAAACCGAAATATAAATAAAAAATATGGATCTTAAATAAATATAAACATGATTTCCAAACGTACCATCTAACTAACTAAACTATTAAAGCACCATAGTCGGAGATATACGAATAGTATAGGTCTATGAACGTTCTAGGATAATGCTCTCTTTGTAGGTCATTTGGAAAATTGTATGCTTATAAATGTTGAATATCCTCTTAAACAAAGCATAAAATTTCTCTTTGTACGTTGTATGACGTGACTTTTGAAAGATAGGTCTGATGTCCGGCATAGATATACAAAATATCGAAGGTCCATTCATCGTATCACTTTTTTGTAGTATGAATGTTGAATTTTGCAACTATTGTTGTACCCTTATACTCTTCATATGGAAATATCCTTATAATAGCAAAAAAATATAGTTTTCTCATGTTGTATACTTTCTCACCCTTATGCCTCTCCTCGGTAAGACGTTTATTACCTTTTGAGGTATGTGTTGCATGTAGCTGAAATGTGAAGTACAACTCAACATTGTCTCCGCACATGACAACGTAATCAAGGCATGTCATATTTGTAAGACCTCTAACGTTATGGATACTCAAGTAAGGCTAACATATGACATATAAAACAATAAATGACAATATTCTTTATTTATAATATTAACTTAAATACCAAATATTTAAACAACTAATAGTATATATACTGCACCAACTATTGGACCATCAAAATCCAACTGCTAAGATTTAGGCTTCCATGACTAATGTTTGTCTACAGCTCCATTTGTATCTTAAATCCACACATGTAAATACAGCACGGTCGATTTATATCCTTGCCGAAAATATGGTTGGAAAGGACATAAATGGTTGTAGACCTAATAATCAAGGTAACGCGATGAAACCACACATCTTCTACGTAGCATGTTGGAAACTATATCGTAAGTCAAGGTAAAGTTTATTTAGGATGTGCATCCCTAATACATACTCGTTTAAAGCGTCTAAATATCAAAGGGTCGTCAACCAATTGGCTTTAATTTGCGTCTCGGTCTTGTCAGTGAATATAACATTACTAAACATATACAATATATACGCTCGTGCACAAAATAATACATATAGGCATCAACAGCCTAACCTAGATAACCTGATGTACTAAACATTTATCTTAACCACGTCATTCGAATCACCTTACCTTTACTTTCACCAAGCTTGGATCTCATTGTGATCTCTTTGAACCCAAGCAACTATGATACCATCTTAATCATGCCTTTTAAATTTTGTTTGTAATCCTATACATGAATGAGTCATACTTGGACACACACATCTGTAATGCAGGCGATATCATCTAGCACCACGTTATCTTTTCAAAGTAAAAATTGAAATTTTTCATGTGGCGTGTCATCTCTCCAAAACATTACATGTAAAAGTTGTATTAGGCCATCAATTGGCCAATATCTCCCATGATTGTGTGAATACAATGTTTCCAACGAGCCCCCAAGGGGTAGCCGAGTTGGTTGAGTATGGCATTCTTATAACCAAAAGGTCATGAGTTCGAGTCCCTCTACATACGCTTTCTCGGGCTGAGCCTGTCACCTTGTGTGGTTTACCTTCTGGCGTTGGTTTGCAGGCTATCGCGTCAGACTGAGGGTTTACCCTGTGCGCACTCATTGCACTCTGAGTAGCGGCTGCGGGTTCCCTCCGAAAAAAAAAACAATGTTTTCAACAAGATTCTGGGCAGTTGGTTGGTCTCCCGATTTCTATTTATGTAATGCACTATACATCATATAAAAATCGGAATTGCGTTGTCCCTGCTATCTCCTTTTACAAACCAAAAACTAAAATAAATTTAGCATATTACTAAATTAAATTATAATATAGTTATTAACAACAAATTAATCACTTACTCTCCCGTGATATATGTGGTGCAAAGTGTGTTTAGGAAACCCTTATGTGGTGCAAGTGGGAAGAATCATAAAACAAGATGATTATGTTCGAATCAGTAATGGTAATAATCGAATTTTTGACCAAATAAATTTTAAACTCAATGTAAATTTCTAAGATACGATCATTTGAGACCTAAAACTACATCTATATTTAATGAATCAAAAGTTTTTTATAAGAAAATCCAAAACAAAAACTTCAAAGCTTAAACTATTAAAATTTAAATAGCATCAAACAAAATAATGAATGTAAATTTAAGGTATAAATAGACGTTATGATTCCAACTTATCATTTGTTCTCCCACTTCTATTAAAATAAAATAAAAATTAACAAAAGTAATATTTATATCAAATTTAAATATAATAAAATAATATTTATACCTTATTTTAATTAAAATAGTGATATCATAAACAAGCTACTAAATAGATTTCTATGGGTTTATAGTGAAAATAGTAAAACAATACTATGGACCAGTTGGAATGATCTATGTAAACCATATAGTGAAAATGGACTAAACATTAGAAATTTAAAAGATATTGAGAAGGATTATTTTTTAAAACTTTGGTTAACTTTTAGAGACAATAAAACACTATGGGCCTACCTAATACACTCTAAATATTACGTAAATATTCATCTATTACAATATTCTTTGAGAATTACAGATTCTAAAACTTGGAAAAGAATATTTGAAATTAAAAAAGAAGCTGAAAAACATATGATTTGGAAAGTAGGCACGGGAAACTTGGATTTTTGGTTAGATATATGGCACCATTTTGAACCAACAATAGCTAACTCATCTCACTATACTCCAACAAAGGTAATTAAATATTGGACTAATAACAACTGGGATCCGCCTAAACTTCAGTCTTGTATACTGTCTGCAAACATTAACAAAAACAACAAAACACATATCAACTTTAATGTGGAAGACTCCATCATCTGGAATTCAATTTAAAGAATATAGTTAATGCATTAAGACATAAAGGCACAGTTTCATTAATTAAAGGAAAAATCTGGAACAATACCTCTCCAAAGAAGTGTTCCTTCACTCTTCATAGAGTATTAAATAACTTAATAAGTGTAGATGCAATTTTACAAAGAAAATGTTTTCAACTTGCTTCTAAATGCCTCATATGTCATAACTTAGAAACCTTAAATCATATCTTCATTTCTTGTGAATCTTCGTGGAACGTATGGTTTTTCTTCTCTGAAAAATTTAGCATTAGAATAGGTAAACAGATGACAATCAATCACATTATTAACTTATGGCTACTATCAACACCTAAAACAACTCATATTCGTACCATTTTACCTTCATTGATAATCTGGTCTATATGGAATGTCATAAACAACACAAAGATATAGCTATCTCACATAAAAAGATCATCAATCATATATCTTGCATGCTTATTTCTTTAGATTTATCGTTATCACTTAGTCGTAAACACTAGATAGGTGACTCTCACATAGCTAAAGACTTAAACTGCTTTAATCATCTTAAACACTCCAAGCCTTTTATTTACGTAAAATGGAATTTATCTTCACCTAATCGTATGAAATTGAATTGTGATGGTTCATCTTAATCAATGGTGAGTCAAGTTATGGTTTTATATAAAAGGATAAACTGGGTAACTTAATACTAGCTAAATGTAGTGTAATAGATAAATGCTCACCACTAGTTGCTGAAATCTATGCACTATTGAATGACTTACTATGTTGTAAAGATAAAAACCTAAACATGATTGACATTGAAATAGATTCTCGAAGACTGTTTAACATGTTAGCTTCGGGCAAGTATAAAGTTGATAAAGCCTCAAATGACCCTTAAACATATTTTTAGAGAACAGAATACTGCTGCGGATCGGTTAGCTAAGCTTGCTTTAAGGGAACACTCAAAATTTATAATCAATGCCAGCCATTCTCTAAATGCTCTATCTGTCATTCTCTTGCTAGATTCACGAACCTAGGAACAGATTGGCAAACCTAAAAACCTGAACATTAGCCATTAACCTAAATAAATATTATAATCACCTAATGTAACAAAATATAAACAAACAATGTATCCCTGATCCTACTATAGTCTATACATTAACCTAAATAATTTATGTAACAAAATATAAACAAACTATATAGCACTGATCCTACAATAGCTTAAAGCCACAACATATAAAGAGAAAACATTTACAATTAAAACAGCGTTTACAGTTCTGCCCAAGCTCTCATCTTTAAACAGCTAATAAAAAGCCTAACAAGGTTCCCTCTTTGTTAGCCACATACACATCAAGAAACCCAACTCAAAAACTAAAGGCAATTAAGAAGCGAAAAACAATTACACCTTCCTATAAATTAGATATAGTCTCTCTACTCATCAAGCTTGGTTCCCTGAAGTTCAACACATTCCCGCGTGATTTCTGCTGGGAAAAACTCCAAAGCAGCTCCTTCAACAGATTCCGGCATCATTTCTTCCGGATAACCCTCCAAATCTGTATGTCCAACAGCTTCTGGTGTAATTTCTGCCGGAAGAACCTCCAAAGCCGGTTCAGAAAAATTAGTATAGTGAAACTCAATTTGTAACCGTTGATATAAAGGTGTCGACGACATTAACCCTTTCTTAATATCGGTTTGCAATTCCCTTATCGGTATTGCGGCTAAGAAGCTCTTTATGTATTCCTTACACGATTCTTTACCACCGCAAACGACTTCCTCCTCCTCTTTCCGTTCTTCACTGGGGTTAGCACAGTCTTTTCCATCCAGTGATTCAACTACTTCAGGTACCTTGTGAATCAAGGTATCTTTATCAAATTTCAGAATGTAAGCTTGGTAACATCCCTCGAACAACCTTTCACCCAAAGTATCGATTATGTAGTAAGCGTCTTGGTCGACTTTCAACACGAAAAAATGATCGTTCCAACTAACAACGTAAATGTGAGAGTCACCGTTGTTGCTTGGGGAATCCCGGCTAATCTCGTCCCAAATGTTATCGAAAGACATCGCACCTTTTAAAAAGTCGAATCTACCCTCGTCTATTTCTTCCGGATGGAAAAACCCGATGAAGGATTTTTCCGGAATCACGGTAAGCGGACGAATTTTGGCTTGTATGACCGTTTCGAGATCAAAATGCTTATCCGGGAACCGTTCTCGGTAGATTTCGTTTTCACAAAGGTTTCTCCATTCTAACGACCCGTCTCGTATTAAACTATCGAATTGTGATTTGATTGGCATATGGGTTCTGTTGTTTTGGAACCAATCAGCGATTACAGCAACTAGAGCAGTACACGCACTTTCACCTGCCGCTCGCTCGCTCCGCTGATCTATTGACGCAAAAAAGACTTGGGTTTCCAGTTTCATATGCCCATCGCGGCTTATAACATCTTTTTTTTCCCAACTACCTACTGCAAAGTTGTCATCTCCAAATTCGGAGACTGATGAACGATTTGCCGATGTATCCTCACTTTTAGTCCACTGCTGAATTGGTTGACAAAATCAGGATTCAAGAAATCAGACACAAACAAAGAAAGAAAACTTACCCATGACAAATAATCAAGTTTGAAAAGTTGTCACAAAGCCAGAACTCAAACGTATAAACTGAACTAGAGGCCTATAGAAGATCTAATTTTCTGACAAACCAAACTCGAATAACCAGACATTCAACTCGTATCAAATTCAACCCTAGGTGCACTAATATTTCCAGAAAAGGATAAGTTTATAATTTTAAATGCAATCTTATCAACAAACAAATCAGGTTTTTCTCGAATGATACTAAAATTAAAATTCTTACCCCAAGAGTGAGAGATTCATCAGAGCTAAGCTGCCTTCGATCAAAATCAATATCATCACCGCCTTCTTCTCCATAGTCTTTTTTCAACAAAGGCTCCCCTCTGTCTTTAGGAGACCTAAAACTCAGTTTTCTCTTTTTCCATGGCAGTATACTCCGTTTCGAGCTTAAAGCGACAGATGGTTCAGCCAAAGTAGAAGGTGCGGCAAGCTCGTTATGTGAACAACCCACATCTGATTTCCTATTACTATAGTAAAGCCAGTCCTCATCTTCCCCATTGGCTTTTACGTTAGAGTAAAAAGACCGGCCCGCACAGTTTGCATGAGCTAGAGTACCGTAACTAAACGACTTTCTCACACTAAGATTTTCTTTACCGGCGTCGTCTGATTCTCTCTCCTCGAATTCGTCGAGTGAGTCCGAATCAAACGGATAGTTATATTCGCCGTCCTCACTTCTGACTGAGGATCCGTCTTCTTCACGACAAGCTTTCTTTGCCTTCCTTAAGTAGACGTATTCGGTAAAAATCTTTACTTTCCTAAGACCAGCTTTAATTGCAGAAACTTCGTCTTTCTCGCTTGAAGCACTTTCTCCTGACCGGAGAGGAGAGAGAACAGGCACAACAGATCTTTGACCCGCGTCTGCATTGACTTGAGCCCCCCTCAGTTCCAATAGGGTAAGTGATATCTACATTGTTTTCAACAATAATATCAGAATATGAAAGTAAGAAGACACCAAACAGCCTTAAGATCAAACATTAAATAAACATATAACGGAAACTATCGTACCAATAGCAAAGGATGCGGCTCAGCAACTCCAGCCGGCCTAGTCAAAGGAATTGCCAAGTCAAACTCAGTTTGGTTGGCGACAGCTGCATATTCAGCCAAGTTCAAATTCCCAGTACCAACTATCGAAACTTTGTTCTTAGACCCCTCAATCAAGCCCTGCATGATGTTTAAACACGAAAAATGTTAATCTAGACTGAATCTAAAAAGGACCTCCTCACCGATAAAACTTTCAAATAATCGACAAAAAGTAAACTAGTCGAGCAAAAAAGTCTAGACATGGTGCTTTAGCTAACAACCCTAATCTAAAAGTCAACCATTTATAAAGATGACAGCAACCACCGGCACTAGACTGTGTCTAATAATAATAGACAGAAGTGATAGAAACCAAATTCATAACCAATCCAGCTAAGACTCAACATAGCTAATCAAATCAAATCAAAATCATAATTGCAAATACAATCACTAGGACTTGTCACCCGAAAAGCAAGCTTGTTGAACAAACAAGTCCAGAAATGGTGCTTTAGCTAGCCCTAATCTAAAAGTCAACCATTTATAAAGATGACAACAACCATCAACACTAGACTGAGTATTACATGACCAGAAAATCAATAGAAAACAAAATCAAACCCAACCCAGCAAGCAATTAACTAAGACTATCAAAGCTAAGATCCAACATATCAAATCACAATCACTATCACAATCACAATCACTAATGAATACAACAAACCTTGCAATCAAGTTCCAAATCAAGCAATACCCATATGATCTAGAGTCTAGACAGATTTTTCACCCTTAAATTCAAAACTTACATTGCTGAAGACGGTGAAACCGATTTCCCATGGATGAAACACATTGTCCTTGTAAGCAGACAGATTACAAAGATTCTGAAACTCTTCATCATCCCAAGAAACGACACCGTTCGGATCGAAACCCTCTGTTTCTTTGGTAAAGTTCCTCTTCACCGTCCTTCTTAACAACGTCGCTTTAGGTCCTTTCCAGCGAATCTCCACCGTAAATCTCTCTCCTTTGTTGTTTATCGCCGGTGAACCCTCCCGTACCAGATCCAACCCTTCCAGCCTCCGAACGGCCAACCTAACCTCGTATTTCTTCGTCACCAGAGGCGGCCATGGCCGCCATCTCATCATCTTCACCACCATTTCTCGAACAAACAAACTATAACCACCAAAATCGAATTTTTAATCTCTAATCTCTAATCTAATCTCTGATTTATAACTCTTACCCTTAATTTGATCGACACAAACACAAACACCGTGAGAAAGAAAACCCTTTTCGCGAGACCCAAAACCTTGAAACTCTTGTTTGTTTCTTGGATGGATAAACACAAAGAAAAAAGAAGAAGTGAAGATAAAGTTAGGATCTTTGGAAATGTTGAAGGGTTATAGAAGAAGAGGTAGATTATGAGAATGAAGAAGATGAAGCAAAAGAAGAATTCAACGATTGAGTAGTGTAGAGAGAGAAAGTGAAGAGAGTACGCCGTTAAGTTAGGCTATTTTAGAGAGAAGTTTTTCCCAACAGATAACAAAATTAGGAGTTAAAGTTTTGGCTTTTATCAACAAAAATGATGAACAATTGTGGATAAAGGTGAGTGGGTGAGGTTAAAACACTTTAATAAATATAAATAATAATAATAATATAACTAATAATTTATTTATTATGCTTTGTAAATAAATTAAAGTCAAAATCAAATGGTACTAAGTGGTTTGAGACAAAACCAAATTAAAAAAAAAAAAAAATATCCGTTGGGTATAAAAATGTATCAATAAGTTTATAGTCAAGGGTAGCCGAGTTGGTTGAGTATGGTATGTTCATGGCTAAAGTTTATGAGTTCGAGTCCCTCTACGTTTACCTGCTGGCGTTGGATTGCTGGCTATCGCGTCAGACTGAGGGTTCACCCTGTGCGCACTCATTACACTATGAGTAGCGGTTGCGGGTTTCCGGAAGAAAAAAAAAGTTTAAAGTCAAATAGGTTTTATCTATATCCGTCAAAATATGATAAATACTTATTAATCCAAATTTAATTTTAAAATATAATTTTATCTTCAATGAGTGACTATATAACAAAGAGAGTTTGAAAAAAAAGGATGATTTTGACCCAAGATTTTGATTTGGAACTGCAATTGTTTTGTTTTTAGAGTAATTAAGTTTTTTTTTAAATTGAATAGATCTATTTGTAAAATTGATCTATTGTGGTATAATTGATTAATTTTATATCTTTAATGAGTTTGACTATATTACAAAGAGTTGAAAAAAAGAGCTGATTCTCAAATTATGATATAATATTTTGATCTGGAGCTGTAATTGTTTTGTTTTTAGGGTAATTGAGTCTTTTTTAAAATGGACTGGATCTATTGTGGTATGACTGAGTAAATAAAAACAAATTTTTTGTCTTCCAAAATAAAAAGTATTGTTTTACTATTATAATTTTATAAATAATAACTTTTTTATAAAATTAAATGTTACTAAAATTTTGAAATATAGTAATGGTTTAAAACAACCTAAAAAAGCCAAATTTAGAAATAAAAATATGATTTTTACATTTATAATATTTTTTAGTAGTTTTATGAATATGTTTATAGAAATGGCATGTAAATGTGTGTTTATGAATCTATGATGTAGTTATAAAATTTAGAAAGCTGACCCAATAGTAGACAGATAGAAGTCTGTGTATTGCCGTTAGTAAAGGCGTGTATTGACGAGGAAGTTGACTTTCTCCTGTATTTAATTTGTCTTTCATTATTATTTTATGTATTTATTTTAATGTAAGAGATTCTTTTATAATGTGGACTTTTTATTTTTGTTTTGTTACTTCGACTTTTTTAATATAAAATTGAATAAAAAAAATATTGTTTATGGAATTTAGTTACATTCAAATATTAATAAACTAATATGGTTTTTATTTAATTTTTGTTTTTATATTTTAATTACATTTTTAAATGAAATGTATTAGGTTATTAAAGAAGTTATTTATATTATTATCATTTAACTATATTTATTTATATATTTTAAAAAATTATATGACGTTTTTTATTAATCAATAATTTTTAAAAAAATTACATAGGTATTTTTTATAAATCTGGTTAAGAAAGATACTTTTTATTTGTTAGACAAATATATTTAGTAGGTTTCTTACTGATGATTCATATCACTACCGACCGTCAAAAAGAATATAATCATTTGAGGTTTGAAGCCAGAGATATTGTAATAGTCTTGGATAATTATGAATGCACTAATGCGATAATGGTTTCTAGTTGTATGTACAGTGGTAAGGGTTTTGGATTCGGGAGCTTTCACTACATCTGATATCCAACAAACATTGGTTTGAAAAGCTGATATTGTTTGATGATGGTAATGCCATACTAGGAATGATAAACCATGTGTTGTAAAAAGGATGTGAAACATTCAGCTCAAGTTGTCTACAAGACTCAAGAGAGTTATAACAAAAGTGAGGTATGTACTCGAAGTTAAAATAACCCTTATTTCTATTGGCATGTTGGACGATTAATGGTTTACATGTAAGGGTGGATATGGAAGACTTATAATTCTACACGACTCACTTGCCGTTATGAAAGCTTATAGGATTAATGGTGTGTTAGCTATTGAAGCATTTGTAGTGGTCGGGATTGTATTCTTTGTAAAGAGATATTCAACCAAGCTATAGCATATGAGGTTAAGGCATGTGAGTGAGATATGACTTATTGAGCTTAGCAAACAATGGTTGTTGGATGGTAGCACAATTCAGAACTTGAGCTTTTGTGAAAATGTGTGCTAGGTAAAAGCAACACAGTTAAGTTCATATATAGTAACGATATAACCAATAACGTGCTTAAGTATGTTCATTTGATCTTTAGGGTTTTGCAAGGAAACTCACCATGGATGGTGCAAGATACTTCATATTTTTTATTGATAACAACTCTAGAAAAAACATGGTTTATACATTTCAATACCAAGGATGAAGCATTTGGTGTTTTTAAGAAATGGAAGAGGCTGGTGGAAAATCAAACTCGAAAATATTGAATAAGTTAAGAAGTGGCATATGGTTTGGAATATGTAAATGAAACATTCAATATCTGTTGTTCTAAAGTTGGCATTACTATACACATTATTATGAGAGGAACTCCCCAACAGAATAGGCTTACTAAGACGATAAACCAAACATTGCTAGAAATGATTGAGTGTATGCTTCCAATAATTGGAATAAGCAGATGATTATCGGGAGAAATCGTAGTGATAGCTGCATATATAATATATGAGTATATATACCGCATGAAAGTTTAAATATCTATAAGAGATATGGAGTGAGAGGAAACTTGTGCTGGAATATTTGAGTGTGTTCAGATGTGTTGCCTACGCACATGTGAAGTAAAATAAGATTCAGTTGAGAGCAATAAGGTGTTTGTTCTTCAGCTATCCGAAATAAGTAAAGGGTATATGTTATGGTGCTTGGAACCTGGGAGCAAAAAAATCTTTGATTAATGGAGACATGATATTCAACATAGAGATTATTTCATTGGTTAAAGCGGTGAAGACCAAACCTAATACTTCCGAGAAGAGATATGAAGTGTATGATAGTTTTAAACAAGATAGTAATTATGAAGATGCTCCTACAGAAGATGATTTCAGAATTGGTACATATACAGTTTATGTGGAGAAAGCTCACCCATTGCATGAGTTAGAAGAGAACAAAGAATTTGATTTTCGAGAGCCTTTGGATATCTTGACTGATGAGCAAAAAATGATCTTGATAGTTATCAGTTTATGAGGGTTAATATATGAAGACCTAAAATTCTTACATAAGGAAACGACTTTGCTGGTATTATAGGTTGTACTTGGTCGATTGAAATGTAAAAATATATTTTTGAACCCTGAAATTTATCACAATGATATGAAAATCAATGATTAACAAATATAGCTGAAAGTCATTAGAGAAGAACTGAATTCTTTGAAGAAGAATGGCATATTGATTTTTGTGAATCAGTTTTATGGTCAAAATCTTGTTAGGATTAAATAGATATTCAAGAGGAATTATAGCAATCCTTAAGTTGATTTATCGAGATACAAAACGAGGCTAGTGGCCAACAGATTTACGAAAAAAATGTTGATTTCAATGGGATTTTTTATTGATTGTGAAATAAATCTATATAAGGGTTTTATTTTGAATTATTTTTATATTCAATATTGAGTTATATCAAATAGATGTTACTGTTGTTATCTTGCATGAAGAACTGGAGCAGACTATCTTCGTGAGTCAACCTCAAGATTTTGAAGAGGGAAATAAATGAGATGTGTGTTTTTGTATAATAAAAAAATCCTATATTGGCTTAAATAATTGTTGAGGCAGTGGAATAGAAAATTTGATTATTTTATGAGGTTCATCAAGTATATGTGGAGCTGTAATAACAATTGTGTCTATTATGATGAGAGAACACACGTGGGGGAACATATCTTCTTATTGTTGTTATATGTAAATGACATATTAATAGTTGGTAAGGACATGAAGATAATTGAAACGGTGATGGCTCAACTGAATAGAGAGTCTAAGATAAATAATATAGGAGAAGATAAAAGGATATTTGGTATATAATACAAGACGAACTGATTAAGTGAGTATACATTCATATCTAAACAAGAATATAGACAGGAGATTTCCAAAAAGTTTGGTATGTCTGAAGCCATATAGGTTGGAACTTCCGTAGGTGTAAATTTTAAGTTAAGTATCACTCAAGAACTAACCGAAGTAAAAGATAAAAAGTTAGTGCAAGCCTCACTAGCAAGCCCTCAAATGGCTAATGAGATACTTGAAAGTTACGGTTGAAGCTGTTTGTGTTAATAAGAAAACAAAGCTGATGAGATATTAAGGGTGTATGTTGACTTTAATTATACATGCTTTCTTGACACAATACGTCAACTTCAGGTCATCTGTTTATTATTCTTGGAGGATTAGTTAGCTTGAAATAATTTCTTCAAAATATCATCTCCTTGTCACTTAAAGAAGTCGGTTGATGCTAAAGTAATACAAAAAATCATGTGGCTGAAAGGATTGTTGAGTGAGATAATTGGTATAGAACAAAAATGTGAATTTGTTATATGATAATACTATTATTATTAATTTAATAAGGAATGTGAAGTTCATATGAGAACTAAGCACGTAGATATCAAGTTGAACTTCATCTCATGTATGGTGAATAAAGAGAATACGAAGGTAGTAAATATTTCAAATGCTGAAAACCCTTCGGATGCTCTAACCAAATTATTACCAGTTTCAAATTTCATGAATTGGATAGAACTTGTGCAAGTTTGAGAAACAAAGGGGTTGTATATCTCTAAAGACTAGTTAGAACATATAGGAAATGGATATTAGCGTCACTATAAGTCTAGGTGGAGAACTATAAGGTGTAAGCAAAAGTTCCTTGTGCATCTCAACCGAAACTTAATGGCTGAATACTTTAGTAAGTCGAGACTTAAAGGTTGTAGTTTATAGATCTCATATTGGTTAGGTACTAAGCCGGAGATTTGGATGCAAATACGTCTGTTGAAACCTAACGGTGACTTTTGTCGAAGACAAATGTTAAGTAACTGTTGGAACCGAAGGTGCATGATGATAACCTGTTAGTCCTAGATGCACATACTTGTATATAGAAGGTTACCATATATTCTTATGTGTTTCTCCAAAAATGATTCCAAAAAAATGATTCACTAAAATTCACATAAGGTCTACAGTTACGACCTATTGTTGAATCATATACCTTAAACCTGTAATCTTGGTATATTGCTAAATGACTCTTATTATGATTAGCATTGAGTCTCAAATATGAGTTTTCTTGTTTGGTTTACATCCTCAATATTATTTTATCATTCAATTGTATTTTATTTTTTATTGGGTTTGTAGATTTTTTTTGTTTTATGTTTTAAAATGTTTTTTCATAATGCAACAAATACATAATAAATTTTTTTAAAAAATTATTAAAAGGTCAAAGAATATATTAACCCATAAATAATAAAAATATATGAAACATATCAAAAATACTTAAATTTTTTATTAGTTAAAAGCTTTTAATCACAATCGAAAATGTTGAATCACTGAATATTTAGAAATATGTAACATATAATAAAGATTATGTTTAGTATATTGTATTTATAGTTACATAGATTGGTCAATATTCTTATATTTTATTTATGGATAAATAGATTGGTTAATATTTTTATATTGTATTTATGGTTATATGGATTGGTCAATATTCTCCTCGTGATTATATGCTTGTAATTTGGATTATTCCATCTATATGAGGGGTTTTTTTGTGATTGAGTTCATCAAATCAATTAATTATAAGCTAATTTTATGGTATTAGAGTTTTGTCTTAAAAAACAAAAACAAAATAATCCATAAACTAACCATCATCACCATTAAAAGATGATAGTCATGTCTAATCGGATAGAAAAATGAATCTTTTTATTCAAAATGTATATACTTCATCTAGTGTGTATAGTTGCAAATGTGCTTAACAAGACTAGAACACTAGATGCACATAGGTAATATATTCATCTTCGATCAAATTATTTTGACTTCACGTGAAAGCGTACAAGATCTCAAATCATATACCCCAAGCCCCAGTAGCGAGGATGAAGGTCACGTTTAATGAGCCAAAATTGACGTTGTAGTACTAAAATTGATTTGCAATATTGAAGCTGACAATTTACTAACACATATTCTTGAGAAAGATTTTACGGTCCATCATAAATTGCTAAAGATCGAAAAATATTTATTATGTAACAAGGGCTCATGAACCCCGATTCTGAAAGAAAATTCACAAATATGAAATTATGGAGATGCTCATCAATGGATTAATAATACAAAAAATAGACATTGCGGATTATTTATGACACATTGGTGACACGATAAGTGTGTCTTGTTTAGTGTTCTATCCCGTTTAAGGGATTTCAAGCAAGCTTGTCACGGTTTCGACATTCATATATTAAATTTTACCGACATATAAGGTCGTTAGAAGCATGCTCCAATTTGGGAAACACCATCACAAGCTCGTCAAATCTTATACATACATTTCTTGTTAACTCGCGTGTACCATCCCTGTCTTTATCAGATGCTCAAAAAACCACAACCAATCCATTAGGTCAAACATAATATTATCAAAAACCATATGATCCAAATCGACATCGTGGTTATAGAGGTGGAAATTGTTGGAAATAAAGTCGTAGCAGTGGAAATGGGCACAATTCATAGTTCATTTAAAGCCAATGTCATTCACAATATTACAACAACAATGGGTCTTGGTCGAGCCCCTTTCATGCTATATCATTCACATTAGGGACATGAACGAATAAACAACTATACATCGCAACAGATGGATTCAACCCATATTGTCTAGTAAAGCACCACCAATGTAACATAACTTTTGTCACACTCTTTTTTTATCAATTCTAAGTGAAGACTCTTCAATCCCAACCAAATCATACAAATTCAAATGCACTTAGTCCAACTGATTTTGATAATAAAAAAAAATCAAACATGCAACTTAATTTTCATAACTCGTATTGTTATATGGACTTGAGAGCATCCACCCACATAACATATGATCCATGTAATTGTATACCAATAGCATAATGTTATCATGAATTCCATTATTTTCCAAACAAATCATATAACTTAAACAACATACTTCAATCATCAACATACTTCAATCGTAGATCGACGATCGTCTGCAAGAATAAAAGATAAAATGAATCCCATTATTGAAAGGTTATGTTATGAGAGCGTTTGATTTGAGAGAAAAGTTTTAAATTACTACTATCACGAATTTGTGAGTTATTTTGTTTTAGGAGAGAACAAGTTCTCATTTTGAACAATCTTTAATAAAATTTGTATTTCAAAATTTATAAGAGTTATTAATAGATATAAAACTTGTTTGTAGACATAAGTAAATTTAACTTTCTTTTTCATTAATACATTATTATTATTTAATTATAATTTGAAAAATAGTTTAATCAATTAAATATTAATTTTCAGGTTCAAAATAAAATCGGAGTATAAAACATTTCAAAAACAAAATTATGATTAAATTATTTCATCTCTACTTTGAATGAATCGGGTCTTTTGTAAAATAATTAACTCAATAAATAGATAAAATTTTAAGTAGGTAAAAAACATGTTAAATGATTATCTAGGATTACATCGAAAAATAGTCATTCTACTATCCTATTTTTTTATTTAGTTCACAGACTTCAAAATCATCAATGAGGATCTCTAGACTTAGAAAAATCTATAAATTTATTTTTTGAATAAAAAAAAATATTTTCAACGCGAACTAAATTTAAAAAAAAATCAAATCGTTGAACTAAATTTGTCAATTTTGTAAAATCATAGAGTAGATTTTTAAATTTTACCAA
This sequence comes from Limnanthes douglasii subsp. nivea, assembly GCA_036936605.1. NCBI lineage: Eukaryota > Viridiplantae > Streptophyta > Magnoliopsida > Brassicales > Limnanthaceae > Limnanthes > Limnanthes douglasii. Next base: position 9,425,698 of record JAUPFV010000003.1, on the reverse strand, counting down.
ATATAAAAGGGAAATTGTGCCTAGAGTACCCACTCAACTATTATATAACCATCCAGTATCCAAGTTTCGTTTTATTACCTCTTAATACCCATCTCAACTATTAAACTTTCACTTAATAACTAACATAATTTTAATACCCTAACTACTCTCACCCTTCATCAATACCACGTAACCAAAATTTATATTCCTTACTTTCTATTTTTATTTTATTTTTTAAATGATCCATATCTTTCAAACCGGAGTTGGAAAAAATATATGAAAGTACCATCGCTTTTGTTTTTTTTTAAGATGAACAAAACTAGATCCATTGATGATATTTTTTTATTTTCTTAAAAAAAAAATTCACGAGTACCATGCGAGTTCTTTGAAAACAACTCTCACGAAATATAGAGAGTTGTAGACATCTTCTAGATTATAGAGTTGCAAACAACTCTCAGGAAATAGAGAGAGTTGCAAACAATTCTCAGGAAATAGAGAGAGTTGCAAATAACTCTCAGGAAATCGAGAGAGTTGCAAACAACTCTCAGATAACAGAGTTACACACAACTCTTAGATAACAGAGTTGTAAACAACTGCGAGATTATAGAGTCACAAACAACTATCATGTATGTTGTTCAAACAACTCTCAGCTTAGAACTGGTGAAGGTACCAACGGGTATATAAAGTCGGGGTTATTTTTATCCAAATTTTAGATGGAGGTACCAAGTGACACTATCCTAATTTTGGATACTAGTGGATAATTAGATAGTTGAGTGAATATTTACGGGTACTTCTCTCACTTTAAAACACTTTACCGATAATTTTGAAATCAAAAAATTAAATAATAAAAAACGCATAATTGATCTAATCGAAACCTTATTTCCGACTAATTGTGATCTTTCACTCATAATACACATTAGATACTAACAAATTTCGATCTGTATTATTTATAAATTTATAATCAGATACTTTAACGATTTCTAAATCGGTTATTTATATTCAGATACTAATCAATTTAAGAATCCGACGGAAAAATTATATAATATACATTGTCCAGTTCCAATGCATATATGAAAAACTATATAACTCTGAATAGTCGTTGAGAGTTTATTGATCAATTATTTAGTCAAATTTTTCATTGTCTAGGTTCCAATGCATATTGGTTGGTCGGAAACAATTAGTTTTCCGATAATGAAACAAAAATATTAACAACAACAGAATATTTCTTACGATAACTATTAACTATAGTGTCAATCTATTAAGTTTTATTTTATTTATAAAAGTTATATAGTTTTTTATATTTGAATATTTTATTATTTAATAAATTGACAGAATTGAATTTCCTTTTAAATCATTTAATTTTACTATAACTATATTTGGGTGAGATTTTTTTTATTCTAACTTATAGATATCGATGACAATAAAAAAAGATTGAAACTACCGATAACAATTTGATTCTTCGTATTTGTTTATAACAAATCGTATATAAAATATACCAAAAATACATTTCGGTATAAAAACAAAAAAATAAAGAACTTTCACTATCTTTCTTAGCTCGCGACTTTCTCTTCTTCTTTTTTCTAAAATCAAAACTGACAAATCTCTTAACTTGGAGATTTATAGAAAAAAATTCGGTGACTATCAAGTATTTCAACATAAAATAGCTATAAGATCGAATTTTCACGAAGAATTTACTTTAGTTCGTCTTTAATTTTTCAATTTTTGTGTTCGTAATTATACGTTTGACCTAAAAATTCTTCGTGTTTGGTGTTACTGATTTATATACATTTTACACAACAAAAAATACTATTAGTAACCTACGGACTATTTGTGCACCTGTTTTAAAGTTTTGGATGTTTTTTTTCTTTTTCACAACTGAGTTATACGTATTTACAAACCAAAAAATAACAGTTACTTCCAATGCTAATCTAAATGTATTTTAACTTTGTAATGTAAATAAAAAATAGAAAAAAATCAATATCCTCCATGCCACAAATTATAAATACATCTCAAATAACAGAAGAAATAAAATGATGCTCATAAGAATTAAACCATTTGAAGAATCTATCATTCTTTTTTTCGCACCGAAGAACTTAACAATAATTATGCAACCAAGTTATTAATAATTATACAACCATGTTAACCCATCTAAATATATATATATATATATATTCAAAATACGATTGCATGTAACTACACAGCCATAATATCATAAAAATCATTCAAAAGGGCATCTTGGGCTAAACAAAAGAAGAACATAAAATGTTTATTTTATTTTTAATTATATTTTGTATTGATAAAAGTTGTATGTCTTTAAACATGAACTCTCTTTTTGTTTCAAACATTAATTATTATTTATTATTTATTTACATATTATTATTTCACAACTACAACCAGTTATAACGTAAGTTCGTAACCAACTAACCAATAATTTTACACCACAATCAGAATTGTATAATTTCATAACATATATCTAATTACGCAACACAATTTGTTAATTTGCAACAAATTAAAACGTAATTACGTAAGACATTATAATGTAATTTCGCAATCAATTAAACTAGTATTGTTTTAGAACAACTATATATTTATGCAACCTATTATAACATCCAACTAAACAAATATTTGCTTATATATATAACATGTCTAATTCCAATATGTTAAATATAAATATAAATTACCATATTCCCACATATTTTATCATATCGGTATTTCAACTTGTTAGTAATTTTTATTGGATAGTTAACTGTTTGATTTAACAAAAGTATATAAATCATCACTATTGTGGAAATAACTACAACAATTAGTTTACAAAAAATAAGCAATTTGTAATTACTTAGTGTATGGTTCTAAACCTTTTGGTTATAATTCGGTTTGCACTTTCATTAGGCTTTCATACAGAAAAAAAAAATTTGTTATTTCAAAATGGCTCCCATAAATATTATCTCACATGATGATGACTCTAGTTTCAACAGTTATGATGATTTATCATCAGTTTATAGGTCACCAGAATAACATTCTCCCTGGAAAATGACAACCATCGAAAAGATATTCAGCATCTTCTTCTAATGATAAGATTGCCTCTGTCCTGCTGAATATTTTTATCCAGAATATTTTAAATATTTTGAAGTTAAGTGGACCCAAATAATTATCTTTGTCATGCTCGTGGAAAAAAATGAAGAAATTCAGTAAAGTGGATGAAGAGTCTTAAGAAAAAGACTTTTATTCTGATATATGAAAAGATGACTTCAAAACTATTTTTAGTTTTTAACTTCTGTATGTTTCATGTTGTTAATTTTTTTAGTTCTTATGTATCAACTATAAAAAAAAATATTTTTCACACCATAGTTTTAAATAAATCCAGAACATAAACCCAAAAGAAGAATTACGAACCCAAGTACACATAAATCCACAACCAAATGCACTTTATAATTACACAACAACAAAAATATTCATAATTTTGCAACCAAATGCACTGCCCAATACTAATAAGGACCAAATTATCCGATATGCGATTCAGACCGATAAACTACTAGACCAAAACTTACTTTGTACTCATTCTAACAAATGTGTAATATTTAGGGCACCTTATGTAATAAAGAATACGTAATTTTAATGTTACTAAGAATAACTCATTTTGAGTTATTCATGTACGTCAATTAACTATATAAGCCCATATAATCCAAAGGCCCTAATATTAATATATAAAGCTTTTTTAGGCTTAAAAAGAGCTAATGCAATTTCAACTACTTTTCTCTCAAAATCACTTTCTCTCTCTCTAAATATTAATACTTAAGCTTCTCTTTCTAAACATTTGTGTAACTTTGCCTGTGATCAATTTTACATAAGTGGACTTCGATTATCTTTGGTAACATAAAATTCAACGTATTTTTGCAACCTTTTTACGCAACCACTTATAATGTAATTACGCAACCATTTTACACAACCACATATAACGTATTTCTGTAAATTATTTACGCAACCACCTATAACGTATTTCGCGACTAGTAACACATAATTTTGCACCCAAATCTGTTAACCCAAAATCATTATTTCTTAGATAATTGTAAAAATTTATGTAAATGTATGAAATCAAAAAATCAGCATAACTAAACAATCATATAATTATAAAAATAATAATAAAATAATTTGACACAAATAAAAAATATAAAAAAATTGAAAATAAGAATAACACATGAATTGATAAATAATTGATAAATGTTATAATAAAAGAAAATACAAACGATCAACAATTACAAAAGATATTGATCCAGGAAAGAAACAAAAATTGATCTCAAATCGAAAAACATATTGATCGAATGAAAAAAAAAATAAACAGATTAAAATAGGGGTATGTTGGGTGTAAAAAAAAATCCATGTGGTTATCGGTAATTAAATTTCAAAACCATGTGGTTATATGTACTTTCTCAAACCATAGGTTGATATAGATAAATAGTTTTGACTCCCGGTGGTTACTGATAGATTACCCCCAACTTATATTTATCATTTTAATTAAGGTAATCTATCAATAATTTTCCAACATAAAACCTATCTACCATTAATCACTCAAGGGTCCTAAAGTAAGGATAACCACCTCGAGATAAATGAGTATTTACAAATAATCATGTAATAGTCTGAATATCTCTTAACTACTTTTTTTTAAATGTCATATGTTTCGAACTGTAGCTCTAAAATATATATGAAAATACCATTTGTTTTGTGTTATAAGATGAACAAAACTAGATCCATGAAATATATTTTTTGAATTTTGTTTTGTTGTGTAGTTATGTGTAATTTGGTTGTGAAATAAGCCAGAAAAAATAATCGTCTGCTAGTTATGTAATTACATGTAATATAGTGGCCAAAAAGAAATTATGTTCTAGTTGCATAATTACCTATAGTTTGGTTGCTAAAAATAAAATTTAATCTAGTTGTAGAATCACATACAAAATGAGTTACGTGAATAAGAAGAAAAGAGTTGCGTAAATAGGATTTGGTTGCTAAATAAGTCTTATTATGTGAAAAAATAGGTTTTGTGAAAATAATTGCTAAAATAATTATGACAACTTGAAGAAAAAAAATAAAACATTATCTAATACTTAATATAACTTCAGCACCAAGTTGCCTAAATTGAGCAAGTTGAATTCAAAATATTCGCAATGGCTGAAAATACAGTTTTAACGCACTTGCATCTTCGACATCATACATAATCTTTCAAGAGAAACCATATGTTATCTTACGCAATAAATTCCTATCAATATTTACATTTACATGAGTAATAGTAATAAAAGGAGACTAAGGAGAATAAGAAGTTTGAAGAACTTCAATTAATGAATACATCATTGAACAAATACTCTCCAAAGATAATATAAAAAAGAGAAACATAAAAATGAAGTAAAAGACATTCATATGGATATCAGATACACCTTATATGAGATGACTAACCATATTATTACTTCGGTGGTTAGGCTTTGATGAAATAGTATTTGTCGAAGAAGGGTTATATGATGAAGAGAGAAGTGCTCACTGCGGCTACAATGAACTTCAATGAAGAATTCTCCTCCAAGTTGTTATTGGCACATAATAATAAAGATGTTAAGAAACATGTCAATCAATATGACACATTCAAATGATACTCCAACTCTATATAAATCTTGACAGTATTATTGGCAATAATATTAGAAAAAATCTCATTTTATAAATAGGGATTGAATATTGTACGACCCTTACCAAAAGCTCCATAGGGAAGAAAACTTTTACTTGTTCTTGTATATACTTGTCTAATTGGATAGAAACATAACTCTAATAAATATCACTATAAAAGAAGCATAATTTTCCTAAAGGTATATGTATTCTACATGTATGGAATTCTCATTGTCATTACAGTAGATAATAGAACCAAATTTCAAACGATAACCTTACAAGGTTTTACTCGTAAAATAAAATGAAATAAACTTTATCATGAAATTTCCACACAAAATCTGATGTACAAGTGGAGGTAACCAGCATGATAATTATGAATGGTAGCAATAAAATGTTAGAGGGGGCTGCAAAACCTACCCAGAGCTTCTACAATAAGTTCTATGGTCATACAGAGCTACATTTAGATCAACAAAAAAATACCATTGCCGTGGTGTATGGAATTGAAGTACTAGTATCACCTGAAATATGTATACCTTCTTGTAGAATTATAATGTATAATAATACTAAAGATAGAAGCATCGAGTTAGATGTAAATAAGAAAAAAAAGGTCAAAGCATACCTTTGGTTAGAATATCACAAGGCCTTAATGACAAACAAATACAACCCCAAAGTTTAGTACATGAGTTTTGAACCATTGGAAAAAAAATTGCGAAGAGTTTTCGTTCATAATAAACAAAAAAAAATCAAAAAAGTTGCCCAAATTAGGAAATGACCTATACGAAGTAAAGCCATAAACTCACAGATTACTGGATAAAAAAGAAAATCCAATTCGGTAAACCCAAATTATTAAACATTGAACATTTGAAGCTCTTTCATAGTTTAAGACTTTTACTTGTATTATATTTATTACTTTTTGTAGACGTGATTATTAAGCTATGAGGATATACCTTTTTCTACCTCGTTGGCGTGAGAAGATTTTAAGGAGGTATTAACATTTATTGTCATATATCAACTTTATTTTTTATTTTAAACTAGAAGTACATTTATAAGTGCCGAAGGCCACCAAACCACCAAAAATGTTATTCCAACTACAATACTAAAGATTTTGGAAAGTCTTTCATAATAAAAATAAGTGAGATGATTAAGAAAATTGTCTTTAGACACTAAGAAAGCTTTGGTCTCTTCAAAAAAGAAAAAAACACCTAAAAAGAGGCATACACCCTTTAAAAGCTTATAAAATATAAAAATTATACATAGCAATGAACACAAATGTTCCCAACAAATTCTTGGTGTATTGAAGTTGATTACTTTAAAACAAAAAACAGAGTTTGGACAAACAAACTGTTTAAATAAAATCACAAAAATTAAATATACCTTTAATATGTGGAGAATACTTCACTGCTCACAGCTCACTTGATGATGTCATTGAAGATTTTTAGATACTTCAAATGGCTCAACAGATGGGAGATAAGTTCTTTTCTTGACCTCTATGAATACGTAATTTTTGCACCAGGGAAAAAGACCCTGGTAATTAAACTCGTTGGTGGTATAACGACCCACATAACGTATTAAATCTTATTAACTATTTTTGAACTTACTTTGATCATAACGCAAACACGGGCAAACCCTCAATGGATTATATTATTAGTTTACATGTCGATGAAATTAGGATACCCAATCAAACTAAAATGTAGCTTAGACCTTGAGAAGTGTATAGTTCTTGAGAGATATTATTCACATATACATATGTGGTAATTGACAATAGTGGCCACAAGCTACCATTTTTTTAGTATCGTTGGAAAACCCCCAAAGTGTTAGAGGGGCTTCAAGAACAAACATTGTTAATTCCCTCGTACAAAAATTAAAGAGTAAGTATCATTCATGGTTCTATCTACACTCATTGAGTCTAAATAGAACTCACATGGTTGTAGCCGAGAAAGTAGCAAGTTGGGCATTTATACCATATCTCAAAAGAGCCCATAATGGAATCAGTAGGAACCATAAGCATACAATCAAAATATTAAATTTGATGTAATTACTAAATATTTATGCTAGATAGGTTGACATGGATACCACAAAACAAATTCGCTCAAGAAGGAGGATTAAGATGGAAAAAATAACATATGGGATAACAAGATCTTTGGTGTCGTGAGTAATCGTGAAATAAGAGGTTTGGATGGATATATATTGGTGCTTTTATTTATGGAAACTTGTTGAATTTGTAAGAGGAAATGGAGGTTGGCTATGTGGTGTGGTGGCTCGAGGCTAGTGAGTAGAAGGAGAGGAGAGGGCAATAATGATGAAATACTGAAATGAGAATTATAGTAAAAAAATTTAGTTTTTTTGTTTGGGCCGGGTATGATACCCCAATGAAAATATTTATGGGTACGAATAATGGTCTTGAAAGAAGAAATGTCAAATATGGAAAACCTTAGAGACAAGATGCCATGATTAAGGCATTACAACGATGGGGTAGCGAGAATGTGTGGGTTGGGAAGTATTGGGATTATCCTATAAATGAGGGTCGAATGGTGAAGAATAATGTTTTTTATTCCTGGGGTACGAATGTAGCAATTTGGTTCAATGTTAGTTTTTAAAAAAATTATTTATGGGTAGATATGTGGCAAATTATATTTTGGATGAGCTTGGGTTATGGTTATAGATGTTAGGATTGATTTTTAAAGAGTAGAATCCCTTAGGGTATGGATTGCTGATGTTAGAGAGTTTAGGGCCATGATGTTGGTTTTAGAAAAATACGGGATTGGTTTCATTTTTAATAGATCATGAGTACGGGTTGAGTGAGGATAAACAAAAGTCGCTAGACCATTAAACAATATTATCTACTAGACCGGAAACTAGTGGGCTTTGAACCAAACTGTTATCCAATAGACTAATGACTAAATCAAAATCCGGATCCATATTACACTCCAGATATAAAACCATATATATTGGAAAAGAATAAAAACCTATTGGATCAAGGGTTAATATCCACGCCGTAGAAGAATTCAACATACAATAAAAATGAATGAGCGAGTTCACCCCTGAGTCGATCCATCAACCAAGTTAATCTTTAGAAGAGAGGGTACCAATGATAGAGGAATAAGGAAGAAGCGTAAAAAGTTATCGGTGAGATTGCTGGAAAAATGCAAAAACCATAATTTATATGCTCCATAGCCGTGGACAAGCACCTATTTAACTAATGGAACTGTGTTAAGTGATACATGTAAAAAATGAGTAACACTTGATCGGTCGTACACATGGAGAAAGTATAATTCATGTTCTGATAAGTTCTTTATTATAAATGAGCTATGGGTGAGGACAATATCATTGTCTCGTAAAAGAGACATAAGATGAGAGGGTTTGTTTGAACCCGATTCCCTGAGATTTTATCTTGAGAAACAAAGTCATCGTGAAACAATAGTTTCATCAATGAAAGAAATATCTTGCTTTAGTATCCACTAAATCTTTATAAAATTACTTGATCAATCTAGTGATTATTTGTAACACATATGTGATAAGTAAATAGTCTACTCCTTATGTTGAAGAAAATTAACACTTTATGATTTCATTTATGACAATAACTACTTTGTTAATAAAAGAAGATACTTTAGGGTTTTTTTAATCGAGAATTAAACTTGGATTTTGGGTATTAAATATCTTTTTAACCATTCGCTCCCATCTTAATTTATTTGTTCCCATTTTAAGGATTCTAATGAAATTTTCCGCACTTTCAAAATATGGGTTTTCAGTGATGATTCCATTTCCCCTTTCTTACCTTACCTATTATTTCAGAGTTTTGTTCTCTTTTATGGTCGGCTAAGAAGCAAGTACCTATTTGAATATTGAGTATGCTTGAACGATGACGGGGTAGATTCTTCATCTAACCAAGATCGTCCTGAGGTATATTAATGTCCAGTAATGTTATAGCTGAAAAAGTATGTATGTTGATCAGTCCATCGACTGAGCTTACTGTAAGTTATTATTATTATTTATTTATTTTTGGAACATTCGTGGGTTGAATGACCTTATAAGATAACTATATTTCATTGATTTCATCATTAGCAATAATATATTTATTATGATCCTATTTGAAACTAGGGTTCATTTCCATAAGGTTGATTGCATTATCGGGTCTATGGATCTGTTTTAGAGTTATGTAATTAACAACTCCTCCCACCAATTGGGTAGGATTTGGATTATCTCGAATCCTATTATCATTTACATATCGATTCTCTCTTATTGGATGCAATACATATATTATAAAACCTACAACATGAATTCCCCAATCCATTATTGTTTTATTCTGTCATCTATGCCTTTAATAATGCATAATTGTCGCATTCTATGGCTAATATATAATGCATTTCGGGGAGGGTTTAGGATGGTCCTTTTATCACACTTGAGGATTTTAATATAATTTGTAAGATGGAGGAACGTACCAATGTACCCAACCAAGGATTTATCAAAATTTTAACCTCTGTTATTACGAGCATGAACTGGACGACCCTCGTTTGTCGGGGTTTCAATTTACTTGGTCTAACAAATAACCTATAAATCCCATTCCATCTAATATTGATCGGGTCTAACTTAATATCATATGTGATGATTCTTTCCTCATATTATTTTCCCATTTTGAGTCTCCTCGAACATTTGACCATACCATCCTTACTCTAATTCATGCCCCCAGCATCCACATATTTAAAAACCCTTCAATCTATTTAACATGTGATATGTTCATCCAACATACAAATATTTAGTTACCATTAGTTGGAACCTTCCAGTCTTTGTGCATGGTATAAGTTTGTTATCTCATAAACTTAGTCATCTCTAAAATATCCTTTATTGTCTCAATCGTAAGGAGTATAGTAATATTAGCTCCCAGGTGGCCATCGTCTAAAATCATTGACTCAATCGTTTTTTGATAATGTCATTTTTAATCCCCCATCATCCTTGCAAAGATAAAGGATTCCTTCATATTTTATCTTCCTTAACAGAGTTGATGAATCATTCTTTAACCAAAAACCTACAGAGACCTGGCTCATTCTTGGAAATCAGAACTCAAATTTCTTCCATAACATTATCAATACTCGTATCTTGTGCAATAAAATTGTCTCAATATCCAATAGTTGTGCTGACATGGCCACAACTCTTGACAGGGTGGTTTTGTTAGTTCTTTTTTTCTAGCCCTCCCCTCTCTCCTCTTGAGTTACATTTGATTCACTAGGGTCTTCACACTGATTACTTATAAACTAAACTACTAGGATATGACATCCATCATCTCACCTGATACATGCAAAAAGATTAAAAACGCCCTCATCAACATTGATAACAATAAATCCTCGTGGTCTGATGGGTTTGATGTGATGTTTTTTTAAATATTTTTGAGATGTTATTGGTAAAGATATATGTGATATGGTACTTATATTCTTTTACACCGAACATCTTAACTAGTGGATTTCCACCAATATTTCCCTCGTCATTAAAAAAACTCCTCTTCTATGTCAAAGATGTTAAGTTAATTTCATGTTTCAATATTGTCTATATAATTATTTCCAAGATCCTGAATAATAAAACTAATGACCCGTTCATTTACCTGATTGACAATTCTCAATCAAATTTCATGACTGGTCGAAACATATCTGACAATGCCCTTATTTTATAAGAACTATTGATGGGCTACCAAACTAATAGTATATGCCTGAGGGTCTCTTTAAAAATTGATCTCATGGAAGCCTTTAATAATGTTTGGTGGTACATTATTCTCGACATCATAGTGGTCATGAACTTTTTGGACTAGAAGATTACTTGGATAAATCAATGTATCTTCATTCCATCCTATGGTGTAAACATTAATAGAGATCCACGAGAAAATAATCCATAGTATGAAAGGTTTCTAACAAGGAGATCATTTATTTATTTTATTATCCGTCTAGTTATGCAAGTTCTTTTTAGTATCTTTTAGGAGAAACGTAACGCTATAAAATTTAATTCCCGATAGAATTGTCAAAAGCTTAAGATTGCCACCTCTGTTTTATAAATGATCAGATGATTTTATGTCATGGAGACGTTAACTACCTTAGTCTCATAAAGGACGGTCTTAAATATTTATATGAGCATTCTAGTTTACAAGTCAACCCCGAGAAGAGTTACGTATTTCTCTTCGGGGTTAGTCTAAAAGTGATCTGATCTACATCTTCGGGTTCAATGTCGACTCTCTCCCGGTAAATTACCATAGAGTTCTCATTCTTGAAAGTTAATTTTCCTATAGAGATTGTGACCCCCTTCTCGATACGATTACAACTCGGATCGGTTCATGCACCTCTAAGAACCTTTCCTATTCGGTCAGACTTCAACTTATTAAGTTCTTTTTTGCGAGGTCATATTTATTGATCCTCTATTTTCATCATTTATGTGAGAGTTTAAACATAACTTTCCTATTTCTCAATCATTTTCTTTGATCTTGACATGAAATGAAGTTGCGGGTGCTATGGTTGCATGGACGTCGGTCACCTCTCCTTTATTAGAGGGTGACCTTGAAAGTCTTACTCTAAAAATCTAGAATTATACGGTTATCCTCAAATATTTATGGTGTATTATTAGTACTGACACTAATTAAATCTGGTGTGACTGGATTAAATTGAAAATAAATAAATAAAAATAACAATTTTTGGACTTAAATCTCGGTAACTTTCCCTCCTGGTCCTAGAAGAAGTTTCTCTACCTTAGGCATATGGCTTGCAAATTGTATAGATCGGTGATTGGTAATGGAAAGTTCATCTCAATTTGGTTAGACCCATAACTTTTTATCGATTTTGCTAGTTAAATACCATGGACAAATTATTATTCGTGATTTTAGACTTAACGCTAAACTTAAGGTTTTAAATTATTATTCGTGATTTATTTTTTCTTCCATTAGTATAATATATTAATGAACTAATAATATTAAAAACTTGGATTTTTTTATTATATACTAGCTTTAATTTTAGATAAAAGTAATACCTGAACTTTATAGGTGATTTGAAATTTTGTGGAAATCTTCTGACTTCCGAGTATTATAAGTTAACGCATGGAAATCTTTATACGTATAAACTTTACATAAATATGTGGTCGAGAATCAAAAAGTTTTCAAAAACACTTTTGGAAAAGCAAAATGATAATACTTTTATCTCTTTTTCAGGTAAGATATGATATTGTAGAGAGAGGCACGCATGGTCTAAGAAGGAAGGAAGATGCATACACCACAAGTTATGACAATACACACCTTCTGCTTATTCAATTGGAGTTACTTTTGTGTGGCTTTACAGCTTGCTTGCCCTTTTAGAGTTGCAATATAAAATATTATTTTGGCATGTGGTTTTAATTCTATTTTGATACCAAGTTGTTCTTTTTATCTGCAGAATCACTCATCCTAAAGAAAAATGGTTGCAGAATACACGTTATTGTGGGTGTGAAAGAAGACGACGTATGAAATTATTTTAAGTATATTTTATATACAATTGTAATATACAAGACGAAGTTTGTTATAGGGTAATAATAAGAATGGGAAAATCGTTTTTTAGATTTTTAAGAAGTATAATTTTTATTTTGCTAATATATATAGTTTTGGTACGGTAGTGAGTTTTTTGGGTGAAAAATATTAAATAAATAAAAAATGTTTATACAAATACTTAGATTATATTCCGAAAGTTGGTAGTGAAGTATAAAAAAAATAAGATAAAAGTGATCATGCCAAAGACGTAACAGAGTAAAATGGCATGACGAAGAATAACAAACATAAAAACAAAAGTTGTAGACTCAAAAGAAAAAAAAGGAAACATAAATCCAAACAGAGACCAGCAAGAGGAAGCCATATGTGTTATGTAGAGAAAGCAAAGTAAATAAGATTAAGCTAGTGGGGGTGGGGTTGGACAAACCAGACAATAGAGGCCAGATTCGGAGGGGAGCCAAATATTATGTTAGTTCTTTCACCTCATATGTGGTAAATAGTAGCACCAAAGTAAGCCCGTCATAACTGGTGTAGGTTGGAGGGGGGAAATTGGAAGCTTCGAGGAGCCAAGTGATCCAATTTGAATTATAAAATAAGGGAAACCCAAGATTTGAGCGAGTGCATTCGAAAAGGCTCTAGGAGAAAGTACGAGAGTGTGAACCCTATAAGTCAAAAGCTTTTCGCGGGTGGTTAGCTTGTCATGGATAGCAAGCCAAATGATAAAATAATGACGATGCATATTAATTTTGTGTCATACTAATCTCGCCCACCCAACACAGAGGATGTGCTTCCGGATGGCTTTATATGTTTCTTTGATCGTGAACTTAAGGATCCATCCTCAGCAGTCAAGTAATGGATATCATCGAGGAGACCGTTTGGACGAGGAAGGGAGAGAATTATGTCATGGATTTCCAGAAGATTGTTTTTGTTTCTCGCACTTGCGGATCTCCTATTTGAAGGCCAAATCTAACGCCCATCAAAGATAAAGTCATAAACGTTAAGGTTCTTACCCAACCTTGAGTTATAGATGATATTTTTCCCCTAATGAAAAATAAGTAAAGTATTAACCAACCAGGGGTCAAACCAAAACTAGGTATTCTTACTGTTTCTGATGACACAACGAAAATAAAACTAGCCAGAGGCCTAAGGGATAAAATTTTCCTCCAAATCTCGGATGGGGAAGAACCAGGGTTAACATATTTAATTTTTTTAAGATTTAATCAAAGAACACCAAATGAAGCTGGAATTATTACTAATAATGGACTAAATATGTTTTAAAAACGACCACCTGATTCCAGTTTTTTACGGTATTGAGCTTTATTAATTGAAAATATGTAATTTTCAAATTTCTATTTATTTTTAAGCTTCTTAATTTTTATAATATTTTATTAAAACCTAAAAAATTATACTAGAACCAATATCTCTTGTGAATTTTATTTTTATTCTAAATATATTTTTTATTTTTTAAATTTTAACAACCAAACTTATGAATTCCAATTGTTTGTATATGGACTTAAGTCTCGTTATATCCAAAATATTTGTTTTTCCAAACTTATGATTTCCAATTGATTGTATTTGAGCTTAAGTTTTGTTATGATTTATAATTGTTTAAATATGAACTCAACTCTCTAATCATCTGAATAATGTTTTTGAACAATTTTATATGATCAAAAATTTGTTTTTGTTTTCAAATATTCCAAAAGAATTAATTACACTATACAGAGACATTATTGACCACCGTCAAATTTATTAACCAAAAATTAGTTTGGCTCATGTGTTTTAATGGAACATATTTCACAAGATAGGAGAAAAAGTAACGTTCATGCTTACATTTTTTTGAATCTTACTTCATTTTTGAAATGAAGTTTAAGAAACTTATGGAGCCCAGTAATAAAAACATCACGTAATTAAGCAAGCATGGAAATGATGATCTTATATGTCGATGACATATTCTAAAATATCTTTTCGAAATATTATTTGATTTTTAGTAGACATTGATGCTGAAAAACTAGAAAACGCATAAGGAGAATAAAAAAACCAAGGAAAAATATACCATGTATATTTTATATTGTAGTATTATGATTTTAAAATTCGAGATGGAAAAATATTCTCCTTTAAATACATGAATGATAAATGATCTTAAATAATCTCGTGTCGAATATTTTAATAGCAGGAGCGATAATTGCAAAGTTACCCCTTTGAAGAGTTATTGAAATATAATATTTTATAAGTTCAACAAGTATAACATAAAATAAATCTAATAATACTTAGGGATTAAAAATGAGTCGTGTGTTAGAGATGTAAAGGAAGAGTCTAAAACGTGAACTTTAAAGAGTATAAAATACAATGGAGCTAAAATGAAAAAAAATAAGTTTAAACAAAAAACATTGATACAAAAATATTATATCAAAGAATCACAAACATACGTATAATTTAACAATCACAACAACATACAATATTAAGATTCATCAAATACATATTGATAAGGGAGAATGAAAGATCTACAAAAGAATGAAATAAGTTTAATAAAGAAAGTTTTTTAGGAGAGATTGTCAATTATGTAATAGAAAAGGACTAATTTATAACAAACAATAGAATTGAGGACTGGTCCCGCAATTAATAAATTGTTAAACTTGTGGGACCTACTTTTTGTATTATAAAAGCACCACCCTATTCTGGGAAAAGGGAGATTGATGAATGATTAGATTTTCTCTTTCTAGAATGTGGAGTTTCTCTTTCTATATATACTTACTAAGTAATTATTATTACGAATTAAGTCCTCTAAACATTGTTTTACTCTAAAAAAACCCTTCAAATGATTTCTAGAATTATCATTGGTGCCGTCTGTGGAAAAACGATTGGTATCTGGAATTGTTTTCCAAAACCTAAGTAAGTTTTCGAAGGAAAAGTGGCGGAGTAACAAGGGGAGTTAGATACAAAACTTTGCCAGGAGAATCTCATAGGAGACAATTTTCAAGATAATATGGAGTTTGATGGAGAACATGATGATCAACGTGCTGGGGAAATTTTAGAGGAGTTTATTTTGGTGGCTCGAAGAAATGAGTTATTGGAAGAAATTAAGGAATTGAAGGCTGAAAAAGAAGCAGCAATTGTGTTGAAATCTCGATCCGAAATCCGAAGAGGGGGGGGGGGGAAGGAGGGTGGAAATGTCGAGTACAAAACTTATCATCAGCCTAGAGACAATGGTGATAGGTATTGAGGGTATGGTCATTGTTCTCCGAGGAGGAAGGCAAAATCAAGACATTACCATGAGTTTTTGGAGTCAAGTGATTATTCACATTATAGCTCATATGAATCTTCCCCTAAAAGAAATCATCGGAAGAGGAAGAATAACAAAAAAACATGTGGATCACATCGAACTAAGGATACAGGAAAGAAAATTCGAGAGGATAAGAATTATGTTGATAGAGGCAAAGTTGGTGAGAAAACTTATAATCATATGGGAAATCTAATAGGAAACCAGAACTTTGAGCATCAGAATTTTGAATGGAAACAACAATACACTTTACCTTCCGAAGAAGGTCTTTATGCAATGGATCGTGAAAGTTCGAACGCTAATATTTATAGGATAGGCCACAATTGAAGATCTTCTCCTATGTCTGTGGAAATTCTTTCTGGCAACCTTCAAAAGCATATTGACATCTTTAAGTTGGAAAAGTTCGATGGAACGCAAGACCCTGATAACCATATTGAGAAATTTAAAAACTTTATGATTAACTTTTATGATGATGATAAATTGTTGTGTAGGGCTTCCTCTCAAACATTTAAGAGGGTGGCTTCCAAATGCTACAATAGACTTCCGCAGGGTTATATTTAAAATAATAATATGTTTTGGAACATTTTCTGACAGTATTTTGTATGAAGCAATAAATTTCGAGCCAATGGAGATACGATAATATACTGCAGGCAAAGGGTTGGAGAGATTTTGAAAAATTACACCAATCGTTTTGTGAAGACAAAAACTGATATGGAATATTATAAAGATTTTGTGGCTTTGGCAACATATATAATGGGACTTCTCTCCGGAATGTTAAAGGACAATGTGGCTGAGAGTCAGGCAATGACTTTTGGGGCTCTTCTTGATCAAGTTGAAAAGAGTATTCTGGTAGAAGAAATTCAGGCTTCGGAAAAAGGGTCGAGTGATCAATTAGAGCAAAATCAGTTCAAAAGATCTGAAGCCAGCAGTCAAGCGCCTCGAACAAATATGCAACCTAAATCAGTTAGCCAAAATCCTCTGAGGCCAAGGGTAAGCCAGCAAACATACAATACACAACAGGGAACAAGGCCAATATCAAACAAGTGATTCGTCCAGATTATTTCGCAGAGTTAACTGAGTGTATGGCAACCATATTTGATAAGGCTAAGGTACAGTGCAATTTCGGAAGCCTTGTTCTATCCAAACTCCAAGGGAAATTAGAAATAGTAATACGTACTGTAAATACCATGAGGATATTAGACATGATACAAAGGAATGCATAGCCTTGAAAAAGAGGTATATGCGTTAATTGAAAATGGTAAGTTAACAGAGTTTGTGAAAAAACACTCCCATAGAAATTCAAAGGCAAAGGTTGTTCACAAAAACGATGAGACTGCAATGGTTATTTCCGAAGAAATTGATACTTTTGATATTGCTACAGAGTACTTAGGCCCAAAAGAGGGAAGAAATGACATTAACATTGTAGAAGAGGTTGTTCCGAGGGGACAGGTTAGTGATTTATGTGCATTCTTCAAATCATTGGCTATTTTTGGAGGTGACACTATAGTAGGAAATTCAAACATCTCCCAGAAAAGACACGTCGTTAATTTGACTACCCAATTAGAGGTGGGTGACTCGGCACATATGCACCGACCTCCTTCTCCAATAATTTTCTTTGATGATGAAGACATGAGAAATATGGTAGGACCACATGAAGATGCAGTGGTAATTGCAGCGAGAATAACTGGTGATCATGTGCAAAGAATTTTAATTGACACTAGCAATTCTGCCAATATTTTGTTCATAAGTACTTGTAAGAGAATTGCTGATCCCTCCTGTAATTCGAAGTTCAGATAGAACTATTGTGGGATTTATGGGGGCGGCATCTGAAGTTGTTGGAGAATTCAAAAGCGTAGTTGAGCTGGGCCGAGGTCCTTTCAGAAAAGAGGTCGAAATTCTGTTCATAGAAGTGGATGCGCCAACGTCTTACAATGCTATTTTTGGAAGGTCATGGTTGTCGAAGATGCATGGTGTTATTTCTACAGTCCATCAATGTTTAAAGTATGTTGTGGAAAATAATATTGGAACAATCAGAAGTAGTCAGAAGATGGCTATGTATTGCTACCAAATTGCTTTGTTTTCAAAGCAAGTTCGGGGAGATGAGACTAGGAAAAGCATAGTAATTAAATGGGACTTCCTAAAAAATAATGCCTTTCAAAAATCCGAGGGAGTCCCCCAGACTTTTAGTTCCTGATGATAATTATGAAGACTACGTATACCCACATTGAAAAGTTCTAAAATTGGAACAAATCTCTCTTGAGTTGAGGGAGAATTTCATTATGTTTTATCTACAAAGCTAAATATGTTTGCTTGGTGTGCAGAAGATGTAACAGGGATGCCTCTAGAGATAATTTTCCATAATCTTTCAATCATGAACAATGTAAGGCATATCATATAAAAAATATCTTTCTCTCAAGAGAAATCAAAGGCAATAAATGCAGAAGTAGAGCGTTTATCCAGCATAAGACATATTCGAGAGTCGCAATATCATTTGTGGGCATCAAATCCATTATTGGTTAAGAAGAAAAATGGTAAATGGAAAATGTGTGTATATTTCACAAATTTGAATAGAGCTTGTCCAAAAGATCATTTCTCAGTGCCTCGGATAGACCAACTAGTGGATTCTACATCAGGGAACCGTTTGTTATCGTTTATGGATGCTTATGCAGATTATAATTAGATCAGGCTGGATCCGCGGGATGAAGAAAAAAATTCGTTTATTACCGAAAGAGGTTTATATTGTTACAAGGTAATGTCGTTCGGTCTGAAAAATGCAAGGGCAATTTATCAGCGCTTAGTAAATAAAACTTTTAAGGAGCAGATTGGGAAAAATGTGAAAGTTTATATTGATGACATGCTGGTTAAAAGTTAATAATATGAAGACCATTTTGATAATCCAAATGAGACCTTTAACAACTTGATAAAGGTTAATTTAAAGTTAAATCGGGAAAAATATATGTTTGGTGTTAGATCCGGGAACTTCCTCGAATATGTAGTAAGTGAGAGAGGAATAGAAGCTGACCTATTACAGATAGAAGCTTTGACAACAATGACTCATCCTCGGAATATCAAAGAAATCCAGATATTAACGAGAAGATTGGCATCACTAAACATATTTATTTATCGTCCTCGGACAAGTGTGCACATTTCTTTCAAGTACTTAGAAATAAAAACAAGTTCAATTGGACAAAAGAGTGTTCAGAAGCGTTTCATCAGATCCAAAAGTACCTTTCTTCCCTAGAAATACTCTCTAAACCATTACCGGGGGAGCAATTGATTATCTACATAGCAGTTTCAAATTGTGCAGTGAGTGTTGTGTTAGTTCGAGAGGAAGAAAACACTTCAAGACCAGTGTACTCCATCAGCAAAAGTTTGTTAGATACATGAAAATGATATTTGAAATTGGAAAAGCTGCCTCTTGCTTTGGTGGCAGCTGCTCAAAAAATAAGACCATACTTTTAGGCACATTCTATAGTAGTTCAAACAACTTTTCCTCTAAAAAATTTGCTTCAGAGGCCAGATATTTCGGGAAGAATGACCAAGTGGTCAGTTGAGTTAGGAGATTTTGATATCGATTTTGAGCTTCGAACATCTACTAAAGCTCAAGCTTTGGCGGAATTCTTAGTAGAGTTTCACTCTAACCGATCAGACATGGAGACTGATGAACGCAAAATTGAGGCCAAGTGATTAGTTCAAACAGATGGAGGATCGAATATATCTGGAAGTGGAGCTGGAATATAATTAATCTCCCCATAAGGAATTGCAATGTTCCAGAAAATACGATTTGGCTTTAAAGCAACAAATAATGAAGCAGAGTATGAAGCAGTTTTAGCAGGTTTAAGGTTGGCCCAAATCTGTGGAGCAAGAAATGTTAAATTGTTAAGTGGCTCACAAATTTTGATTAATCATGCATCAGGATAATATGAGGCACGAAAAGATCATTTAGTCAAGTATTTAAAAGTGTTGAAAGATTTAACACTTGCTTTTGAAGGTATTAGGTATGAACATGTTCGAAAGGAAGACAATTCGATGCTAGTTTCTTTAGCAATTGATTCGTATTTGGACGATTATCCATGGATTATCACACATGAGTATCCTTCGATCACCAAACATTCAGAGAAATTAGCTGTGATTGTTGAAGAAAAATTTCAGAGGACAAGTGTTAAGGCAAGTGATTGGAGATCAGAAATCAATGAGTTCTTAGAGAAAGATGAGCTACCTAAGGATAAGTCGCTTGCAAACAAAATACGTTCCAAATATTATGGTTACATAGTCCTTGGGGGAATTTTATACAAAAAATCGTTGAGTAGACCTTTACTCAGGTGTTTAGATAAAAATGAATCACAAATTGCTCTGTCAGAATTACATGGTGGAGAAGGGTATTATTAGCAGGCTATTACTGGCCAACTATATCTTGTGATGCAAAAGAGTTAGTGAAAAAATGTGATACATGTCAAAGGTATGCTAATATAATTCAAAAACCTGGGGTCTCCCTTGAAAGTATTTCTGAAAAGCTGTCATTCGATCGATGGGGTATTGACTTGGTTGGCCCATTACCAATGGCAACTGGGGGAAGACAGACACTAATAGTGGCAGTTGATTACTTTTCTAAATTGATTGAAGCAGAACCTTTAAGTTAAACAAAGGAAAAAGATGTGATTAAATTCTCCACTTTGAACATTTGTTGTTGCTTTGGGGTACCAATGAAGGTCACAACAGATAACGGTCCCCAATTCGATAACAAAGAGTTGAAGAGTTTTTGTGCTTCAAAGGGAATACAACAATGTTTTTCTGCTCCTTTTCATCCACATGCCAATGGGAAACTGAAAGTTACTAATAGGATAATTCTTGATGGTTTAAAGAAAAATTTGGAAGGAAAGGCTGGGAAGTGGCCAGATTATTTATAGGAAGTTCTTTGGACTTACAGAACAACCCCTCGGATAACGACTTCAGAGTCTCCAATTGCTTTGGTTTATGGAATGGATGCGGTAGTTCTTTCGGAAATAATTTTTCCATCTTATCGGGTGACAGTATATACCGAGGAGCTAAATGATAAAAGTAGAGCAGTGGAACTTGACTTGGTGGAAGAAAAAAGAAGACGTGCGAAGCTAAATTTTGTACTCTACCAAACGCTAATGAGAAGTAGATATGCTTCAAGATTGAAGCAAATAGAATTTAAGGGTGGGTGATAAAGTGTTAAGGAAAATTTTTCTTCACACCAACAAAAAAATCCTCAAAAAATTAGGCCCTAACTGGGAAGGCCCCTACAAAATAACAGATAAAATTAAGCATGGGACGTACCGGTTAAAAGATAAAGAAGGAATAAGCCTCAAACATCCTTGGAATATAGAACACCTTAAACTATATCTTGAGTGAATATGAAAATGTTTTTATGTTTTAATTTGTTTTATTTTGTGTAAAACAACGGCGACACACTTTTTCCTACCATAATAGGCACATGCAGCTTTTAACGAGGTGTCATTTCAGCCTATTTATATATATGAATTTTTTGCCTTAAAATCTGATGCTGAACCTAAAGGGTTTTCCAACAAAAGTTGGCATACAATTATTATCATGTTTAACAAAAGTTTTCATACAACTATTATCATGTCTAACAAAAGTTGGCATACAACTATTATCATGTCTAACCAAAGTTGGCATACAACTATTGTCATGTCCAACAAAAGTTGGCATATAAATATTATCAGGTCCAACAAAAGTTGGTCTGCAACTATTAAAGGTATAGTAAATAAAGATATACAATAATCAAAGTCTATTTGAATAAGTTAGTCCGCCTTGAAAAGCATTGGGAATATTTTCAAAATCTCTTTAAAGGATATGAGGTCTTATACAAAATAACCTCAAAAGTTATGAAGACTTGCACAAAAAATAAAGAAAAAAAATTGTTTATTTTGAGGATTTAGAATAGTCACTTTCTTCGGACTCTGACGTTTCACTTTCGCTAACAACAATCCCAGGTGGGCGACTCTCCGAAGGGAGAAGCTTTCAAAAATTACCCCAAGTCAAATCAGGAAAGCATTCATGGATTTCTGTGATTAGCCCTGATCGGATGGTTGAATCTCTCGCATTCAAATTGTCCACACATTTAGCAGCATATGCTTCTACAACAACATTCTTTTCTTTCTCAAGATTTTCTGGAAGATATTTTTTCTCCTTCATTACCCTCTCAAAGTCTTCAAAGCAATCTTTAAAGCCTTTTGAAGATAGTTGATATGGTTTGGGCAACCGCTTTCTGACTGTAGATTTCCTTTTCCTCTTGACAACACTTCTCCAGAAGCATATCATAATTCTCTGAGGCAACCAACTTTTCGAATATAGCGTTAGCTTGATTTTCTAAGATCGAATGTTGTTGTTTGAGTTCTTCGAATCTGAAGGTAGCAAGTAGGGCCTCAGATTTGTAATGATCCTTTTTGTTTTCCAAGTGTTGCATTTTCTTCCCCATCGTGACTGAGGCGTGAAGCAATCTTAGAACAAGGTGAGAAAATTCATCCCTTTGGGGAACCTCAAATGAGCTGTCTAGTGAACCAACTTCAGCTGAGTTAAAACCCAAGGAATTGCTCGTTTGAATAAATTTCTCAACAGTTTGAGATGGTTGACCCTCGAGAGTAGGAAGATGAGCTAATTTAGGAGGAACATCACGGCTTGAGTTAGGATTTGGTTGGAAGTCTTATATTTGATCAAAATTGACCCCCTCTTGATCTCTAACATCTTCGGAGATTTCTTGAATAGGCTCTAGAATGATCTTTTTCTTCTTCAGATCTTTTTTCTTCACTAGGTGAACATGTGTTTTCCGAGGAGTGGAAGTGGAAGCTCTAACTTCATCAGCTTTAGGCAATTCTGAATCAGAAGTTTGATCTTTCACTGTGACCTCTTCATCAGTGCTACCATCTAGATGACTTTTAGCTCTGGAGCACTTCAGAAGATAAATGACAATATCTTTAGCCTCTAATCGTTTGAGGACATCTTGCAGTGAAGGATGATTCATCAACTCTTCCAAAGATAATCTCTCCAAAGGATTCAATCTCCACAATCGGCTTTTAGCTAGGTTGGTGTTCATAAAGCAGAGTCGGAATTTTTTTCCCAAGCTTCTTTGGCCCATTCATTTAATTTGGTAAAGACAGTTGTGGCATTTGGGACAAATTAAGCGTAGGGTTTGGAAATACCGGTCATGACTGTATAAAAAAGTCTGAGGAATTACCACTTAGATAATTAAAAGTATATATAAAATAAAAGTTCGAATAAGACATACCTTTATTGGTCCATAAAAAAATAGATTGTGAGGATTCGAAGGGGATGACTCAGAGTCTGTCTCCCAATGTCCTGAGAAGAAAAGGAACTGTTGTTCCCACTTCTTGTCAGCTTCAAGTAGATCTTTCACCACTTTTTGTCCTCGGTCAAATGTGAGGGAGTGAAAGGGAAATAATGGATTCTTGGCCAAGCCAGACAACCCAATAAGCTCTTCCAAAGAAAATCCATACCCAGAAATCCTTGATTCCATGATACACGCCATAAGTATACCACATGTTGGGACCTGTTTGTGTGGGGAAAAGGTTAATCTTGGCAAAGTACTTAAAAAAAATGGATGTAAAGGGTTTCTTAACCCCCATTTCATGACCTCTGTATACACGACCAATTCGTCGTCTTTAATGACAGAGGTGTCTTTAGCGCTCGAAAATCTGATGGTTATGTAGGAAGGAATCCCCCAACAAGTTCTCAGCATGGTCTCGTCGGATGGATCAAAATACTTGTACTTGATGTTATGAAGAATCACTAAATGCTTATTCACTATGCTCCGAATATTTTTACCAACTAGGGCATCAATTTCGAGGGAGAGTGTGATGTCTCCATTAAATTTTGGAGCTCTTCTCGAAGAATACTCCTCGACTGTCTCAAGAGACGTGGTATCATCATGAGTTATTAAGGCTAAGGAGAACTCACCGCTATCCCTTCGTCTAACTTGGAGGCACCTAGTTTATCTAATTCAGAAAACTCATCAACATTCGAATCTAATAGTTATCGTTTATATATATAGATATTTATTCATCTATATAATTAGTTTTCATCTATTAACTAAATTTATTATTATTTTATTTATCTAATTATTTATTAATTAAAATTTATCACCAACAAAAATTAAAAAAACTATTTAAATATTTGATAATCAATAAAAAAAAATTAAACAAACTAGTTTTATATAAAAAATATATAAAAATGATCATCATCAATTTAAAACCCGATCTAAATTCAGGCGACCTCATTGTCACATGAGAGTTGAGGGTTGTACATTATGATATTGTACCTAAATTTAAAAGTTTTTCGAATCCATCTAGATAATAAGAATATTATAGGAATGTATATGATATATCTTAATGTTCGTCAACCATCACCATATGATATTCTAGAATATTTTTAGGAACTTCTATCAATTTACAATGTTAATTATATTTTTAAGCCATGATAAACACCACCCTAGTAATTATTCTTGGACGTAATAAAAAAACAATTTGAATATTTCAACTTCGCGATGTGAAAGCATCGATTTTAATTGATAGTTAAAATTTAAATTTTCTTCAAAGAAAATTATAAACAAACAATTATTTGGTTCTAGTCAAATGAAGGATAGGATGTAGTTGTTGGCATATAAAAAATTATTATTATCGCAATCTAGAAAATCAAACAACTTTTTTCGTCATTCCTTTCGTTTTCATTACAAATACAAAAACAAAATACCAAACTAAACGTAGGTTTCATAGTATGATAATAATAATAATAATAATAAGCAACCGAATTCCTAACGATAATATAAAAATATTCCGATCACAACGCATCATAACCTTTTTTTAATAGACTCCGGCGTTTCATGCCAAAACTATAATTTAATATTATTATGTTATTAATAAGACACTAATTGGAAATCTTATAATTCATAATAGAATAGCTGGGAAATATATTTTTATCATCATAATAATTGTAGTTTTTATATTTGCCTACGTTAAATCTTTTATAAATTAATAATAGTGGAATCGGAATATTTTATTAATATAACGGAAAGTTATTATATCGATAAATTAATAATTTATTAATTTAAAAAGGTGTTGCGTATAAGTTTTAATTTTTCAAGTTCGATGTACTAGTTATAATCTATATTAGTTAGAAATGAAAATAAATTATAAAAACATGTTCTAAGAGACACTCGATGAATACGTATACAAATTAATTGAATTTGTCAAGTTTATGGTTTTAGTGAGTAAATAATTAGTTTATGGTATCGAAAAATTGGTCTATGGTACCAACGCAGTACTTTAAACATGGTTAGAAATTGATCAATATAAAATGTCTAATGAATTTCTTTGAAATCACATCAATTATGGCTCATAATCTAAAAGGTGTTAACAAATATGTGATATAAGAGATATAAAAAATGATGCACTCAACAAGATTTGGTGCAATGTGTTGACAAAACTTTCAATTTAAAAGTTAGTCAAGAAACAATATCAAATACTCATAAGCGATCATCGGAGTTTCTATCAACTGACTTTGACAAATGTGGATTTTGCAGGCGTTACAACCCAGCCAAGTATTTTCACATGGACAAAAGTTGTTTATGAATGGTTTCTTCAACAACAAGAGCGTGTGAATATAACAAGAGAGCTAATCATAAAGAAGGCGACTGAGAGCGCTGAAGCTTTCTTATTCACATGATTCTTGTCTCAACTCTTAAGTGCAATGAGAAGATTTAAATGTGAACTCTATGTAGATTAAATTTTAACAAAAACAACAAGTGACGATACATTCATTTTTAGCACAAATTAATTGAATTTGTCAAGTTCATTGGAATCTTTTAGTAAGTATTAATTTATATTTTTGTTGGGACTAACATATTTACACTGAGATTTCAAAAAAAAATTATCTTATTATTTTATCGATCGAGGTCTAATATCGTGCTGGTTCAATTTGAAAATGTAAAAATTATTAACTTTATCGAGGTTATTAATTTTTAGAGTAAATAATTTATAGAGGTCTAATTGTAAAGTTATAAAAGTGATGATAAAAAAACTACAAGTCAAACTTTTATACAAGTATAAATCGGTTAGACAAATGTAATTACTTTGTTTACTAATGATTTTGATTGTAAATAGTTTTTTATGTTAAAAAATTATTTGTATGAATATAAATAATTTTTTCATTCATTTTGGGAAATAAAAACTATTAATATAAAAATAATTTAGAATAGCGATTTTATTTTTCTAAGATATATTTTTAGTATTATTTTTATTTGTGTGGTGTTTAGGTTGGTCTGGATCTTATTATAGAGTTTGAAAATGTCTGAGTATCATCAATAACATTGTGTGGGTGAAAAGACAGGTACCCGGAGATTATCTTTTCAAGACATATAATGAAAATATCATATGTTTTTTTTTCCGATTATAGAAAACTTCATAGGTTGAGATCCTAACAGTGGTCGAGGTTGTAACTAATATTTGGGAAGTTATGTGGCTTTGAAAGTCTTCCAAATGTAACAACCCTTCAGCTCCAGTTGGTTGAGGAGCACTGAGCCCGTGTAGCGGAGGTCGCAATTTCCATAGTTAGGTGGAGAACATGGGTCTAGGACCCTCAATGTTGAGGTCTGAGGTAGTCAGATACGTATCGGTCAAGCCTTACCTATATTCTTGATGGAATGTTAGATTTTCTCTAGCACTATTGTGTCAAACGGTCTCATAAATGCGCTGGAAAAATGGCATGGGGTCATAAAACGAAACCATGTGTCTTCATTATCGAACGAAATTTGCATCGAACTTGGTTAGGATACTTAGTATATTAAGTGAAGGAGACATAAATGTTGTCGTTCTAGATGACAGGAAAGATAACAGAAAATGCACCACCAACACATAACATGTACTATAAGGTATGAGGCTAACATTTACAAGGTCTGAACCTCTTATTGCCACATCAGGTTCGACTTACGGTTCCAACCTAGTATGAGTACGTGTTTTCTCCACACCGGGCACGCGTAATCTCATACTCAACCACCACATCTTTACCCATACCCTCAATAACATCTCGCTCATATTACATCTCTCTAGTATGTTCATCAGACCTTGCAACCCCTCCTCTGGGAGTAATTTGGTCTATGAGGCATCGTTATGGTCGAATATTATTATCCAAATACATATGGGCAACCAATTTATCATCCTAACATGTAATATCTAAATTATAATTAGTCATATCCGGAGGTTCATTAGGGTTTGACTCAATATCTAGTATAAATGAAAATTATTCTTACTTATATAAACCTAGTATGACCAGGTCCCCTCTAGCCCCGAAGATCTTGGATGGGGAGTTACTTCAAATATTTGATAATTATAAGATAGAGAAGTACTAAGGATAAAAACTATTATCAACATTCCGAACAGTTCAGGTATGTTCCTGAAGTGCATTATTAGCCTATGTGGAGTTGTAAATCAAAATGTAACAAATTATGCGGTTGTGTAAGAGACCTAATAGGAAGATTCCACTTGAAACACTAAAAATTATAGCCTATGAGCCATCCTTATCTTTAAAATAACAAACTCATAATCCTCAACCGATAATTCAAGTGAGCCCGACCACCAAAGTTCCCTCGAGACTTCAGCCTGGCGGAATGTAAAGGAAAAACCACCAACCTAGGTTTTGAGGGTTATCGGTGGGATAGGTGGGGCCATAAACCGTAATTGAACAAATGCAGGGTCATATTCCTTAGGTTGTGGTTCTTGTATCAATTTGACCTATCCTTTTAATGAAGATATGTAGCAAACCATACAGTTTAGAGTTTAAGCCATAAACAATTAAGCCAAGTTTAAAACATGTAGTCTCAGGCATTCGACATGCTCATAAATATGGTGCTAAGAGAATAAAAATATTAAGTGATTCCCAACTCGTCACAAATTATACCCTCGAGAAAACATAACCAAGGAATAACACCCTATGATATATAAGAGAATTTAAAATTCTTACAAATAAGTTTGCAGATGTATATTTTGAACAAGTCGCGATGGTCAAAAATTATTTGGTCGATTCCCTAGCCTTAATATCTAGTTAAGAATCAATATCTTGGGTTATACAGCAAGAGCGACCATCAATTCCTAGAGACTTTGATTTTTCAGACAGAATGGAGGTTGAGGCTAATTTCATTGAAACCCGAGTAGACTGAAGATTACCAATTCAAAACTACCTCATGATAATGGGGCTTCTAGACAACATGTACGAGTTTCGCAAGCTAGAATAAAATAAAATAAGTAAGTTATAATAAGGATAACAATTTATCGTAAGGGATTTTTAAAACCCTTTTTGCGGTGTTTGGTTATTGATGAATCATTTTATTTTTCGAATGAACTTTATCACGGTGTTAGACCAATCCATTTTGGGTCTCAAACTATGGCAATGAGAGCCTTCCTAGTAGTTTATTCCGACAATTTTATTAAAAACATATTTGAACCTTTTCTATTTTATTAATGGGGCTAGATGTGGTCGACCCGCTTCCCAAGGTTTCATAAGGTCGGTAATACGTTTTAGTTATGATGGATTAATTTGTCAAGTGCTTCGAGGCTGAACTCTTAACAAGTCAGAGCCAACGAGGTAACCGAGTTTATCAAAAATAATATTTGTTGCAGGTTTGGAATGCCTAAAGTAATTACCATCGATAATAGAACTTAGTTCCAAAACACTAATATGACTTCATTATACCTCGCTAGAGTTACTCAGTAGAATTTCTTGATTTATTTCCATCCCTAAGTTGAGGTTACAAATTACAACATAATTGATGACTTAAAGACAATGCTTTAAGGCTCGATCCCCAAATTAACAAAATTTATACAAGAAGTACTATGAGCCTACAAAGTTACCTTTTAGACAACCATCGATGAGACTATTATTTCCGTGGTTTATAGCATGACTGAAGTAATCTCGTCCAAGATTGTGCTTTCATCTCACAATCAGCTAATCATATAGATGACTGTAATGTTGAAGGAATGAGAGTAAGTCTGAATGTAATAAAATAAAAAAAATACCAAGGTATACATAAGGGTGAAATATTATTAAACCTTAATGAGAAGTGGGTACAACTCAAATGTACAAATCCAAAGCTTCTAAGTAGGTGATCCTGCATTTAGGAATTTGTTTTCAGCGCACTAAGGACCCAAAGGATGACAAGCTCGGACTTAATTAGAAATGTCCTTACGCGGTGGTAGATAAAATCAAAGTAGGAGCATACAATGTTATTGATGAACAAGGAAAGTATCTTAAACTTCTGTGTAACAGTGAACACTTGAAGCTCTACCTAGCAGAATATGATCCCCTTTCTAGTAATACAACAAAAATATCCAAACATACATATATTACCTTATACTGCCAAGAACTTTGGTTCAAAGAAAATAAAAACTTAACATGTATATATATTGCATCAGACTCCCAAAGACTGTAGTCCAATATATAAATTAAAACACAAACAAAGTAAAAAAACAAGGGTTGAATAAATTTTATCCTCACCATCGACTGTTTTAGCTATCCATTCTTCAAAATTATGACCATCTTCTATAACAAGAGACTTAATAAGGTAATTCATCACTTTTAGTTTGGTAATGCAAGGTTTGCCATGGAACATCGATATCGAAATATCTATGAGATTCACTTGAGAATCCGGGGGATTTCCATCTCCTGAACCTCAGCATATTCCACCTCCTTGTCATCTTTATAGTCTATCACGACCCTTTCCGACCTTGCCTTATTAGGAATTAAACTCCAAAATGATTTTAAGTATAAATGAGAAAAATACGACATAAAAATTGAAGATCATATACTTTTTAATTTCCACATCATGCCATTTATGTGGTGAAGTCTTAAGATTTTTAAAAGCTTGACCTCCGCGTCATGAGCCATTTGGAGGATAATAGTAGCCTTATCTCATTCATGTATTTGGGCCTTGTGTTGGTTCCTAACGATCACAAGCTCATTCAAAATCCTAGTAAGATCCACATCAGTGTTGATCATATTTTTATATTATATTAACGGTGCCTTTAGGAGGGTAGCAAAATCAAAAAGACATCATATGGTTCTTTTGAGCAACATATTAGATGTATTCGAACATATTCATCATCATCTTTAAATAAGATATCAATGTTATAATTGCTTTTAACTTTTCTAAACATTATAACTCTAAAGTACTCTCTTCAATAACTAACACGACCTTCCAAGAACATACATAAAAAGGAATCTCATTCAGGGTAATCGGAAGCATCTTCACGGTCTACCCATATCGAGTAACCATATGAAGATCTTTGATTTTTATATGCATGGTATTAGGAAAACACTGCTCTGCATGGATGCCTTAAACTCCCTAGCTAGATCCAAAGGCTCCTACACCACCGGTAAAGTTATTTCCCCAACATCACTCGAAGCCCCTGGTGCATTCCTTTTAATAGAAAGAGTTGTTGCCTCAGTAGCATCCTTATTGATGATACATTATTAATCATTATCAGATCGGTTTGGTCATTTACGCCCTTCGCATCTCTTTATCTTTTGATCCCTCAATTTTATGGTGCTTGAGGACTATAGTAGTCCCTGTAGTATTTGTGAACTTTTTAACTTGGTATGGAAACGAATACATTTTGGAAAAGGTAAGTGCCATGACCACCGATACCTTAGCCCTTTGTTTCTCACAGAGTGAGTGTAATATGGTTTGATATCTTAATGATGAAGAGGTTTTGATACGTCTTCCTCGAATTCTCAAGGCTTTGTAGCCTTCAAAAGCATCTACCATGGAAAACCTATCGTACCGTGCCTCGTAAAACAAGTTAAACTTAGAAAGTTACATGGAAATGAAACATAACTAAACATGTAATATAGATTAAAATAAGAATCTAAAATAAGTAAAGTAAGACATGGAAGGGATGGTGTTGTCTTCCAATTAGAAGAGTTAGTCTTTACTTTCTTCTTGCTAGTTAATTCTTATTCGGTGTTGGCTTTTCCGGAAATCATGCTCTCACTTCCCCCTGATAAAAATAAAAATCTAATTTGAATATTTATTAAACTATGGTAAGTCAATCAACATTTTACACTCATTAAAAAGTTTATCAACTTGAAGAACCTCACTAACTAAGGTTTCAGGGGAAACTGTAGTCCTCTAATAAACAAAATATCATAGTAGATTAAACCTTGTCTATTTTGGCTGAGGCATGAGTTTCATCTGGAACATGTAGTCGAATAAAAACGTTGGGAGGTATTATATATCTAGTCTTAAATAAGTGAAGAGAGTCGGGATCTGGGTAAATATAGGATACATTCATCAAATTATCCTTCATAGATTGAGTGATTTGCATTGAGATAATAGGAATAGGTTCGTGAGGTTTCAAACTAGACCGGCTCTGTTGGTCATATTTTTTTTTCAGAAGTCTACAACGGGTATATATTGGTGTGATAGATTTATCTTAGTGTGATATCACTAGCGATGCACCATATAGGATGGTAACGTATAATAAATTACCTTCAAGAACTAAACCTTGAAAGTTGTATGCCTAAAGAAAAGTACGGTTAGGTGCCAATGGGATCATATTCCTAAGTTTAATCCCAATATATGTAAGACCTTATTTTGATCGAACAACTTTGCTAAGACAACTAACTAGCTGATTGTAATCTTCATTTATTTCCTCCATAAGGGATTTAATTCTTTTCAGGTCATTCATCAAGGAATCTAAGGTCATTAAATACAAAGGTCCCTAATCTTATCTACATTATTATTTTTTCATAACCAAATATCCAATCTACTAAATCAAAAACTTATTACTTGAGCCTCAAGGTAATCTAAGAATCAGATCAAGAAAAGTATAGAAGGTTAAAAAGGGGTCAGACTCGCACGTGTAACCCAAAATACAAACGTAATAGCTAACGGGGGCGTAATCAATAGGACTTTTGTCAGACAATGATTCACGACGGAGATTACGATTGAATTGCTTCAAAAATTTGTTACTCTCTCTGAAATAAATGATGTAAAGGTTAAAAATTGAAGAATAACTCGGTATTTATAGACAAGCTTTGACATACCCCTATTTTATTTGTAATCATTGCTACATACATGAAATATAAAAGGTCATACGTACGCCCCGTCTATCAGTCATAATGTCTAACATCCTAACCTAATTTAAACAAATGTACACCAAAGATTAATGCCAACACACGTATGACTATGAAACTTGATATATTCTTGCATAGTCCATGGCTCAAGCATTCATGACTGTTGAAGAGACACTACAATGACAATGGTTCATGGTCAACTATGTCAGTACATTAATAAATGGCTTAGAAAATTGATCAATCAACCATAGTGAGCGTTAAATTCCCAACTAATTTTATCAATAGTTTATGATTCCTCTTATAACTCGATACGTCTTACATTATAGATCCCAAATGAGGATAGATTTTTAGAATTAAGTCTCATTATTTGTTGTTATGACTCGTAGAATGTCAGGTCTACAATATATATTAAACAGTAAGAAGGATATGACGACTTTGGTCGTGATATTTACCAGAGATTGGGCCTTCACCTATTTGGAAAAGTAACCCACTAACACAAGTAGGTATTGTTTCCTCATGGATCTTTGGTAACGACCATACAATATTCAATCCCCATCTGTCAAAATGAATGGCTTCAGAAATGGTTCAAGTAACACGGTTGAGACTTTGACTGAGCTGGATAAATGTTGGTATATATCAAAATTCTTGAATTTATTGTTGAAACCCTCAATTATACTAGACTAGTAGTACCTTGAAACAATACCATTTTTAAATAGCCTCGTAACTACAATAGGCATTTCTTTTCTTTTCATGGAGTTCTTCCACCATGAATGCTCCTTTATCAGGGTCGAGGAATTTGAGTAAAATTTTGGAAAGCCTTTCTTGTAAAGGGTGTCTAATAGCCAAATAAATTTAGTACATTTTATTTTGGTCCTCATAACTTTGACCGTACTATATTGAGGTATCCCTATTTTGGATATTTGATCATCGGTGTTTGTCAATCATTTTATTCTCCTTTGTGCATTTCAATGACCATGATTCCAGAGGAGGAAGATGTTATAATAAAGTTGTGAGGCGGGTAAAAGAAAGCTTATCTTGAAAGATCACACTTGATTCTGATGTTGCATATGCCAAAGATGTTAAGGCATCAACTTTTGTATTTTTTAGCCTTATGACTTGCTCAAAATTAACGTTATCGCATAAAGATGTTTGGAGCCCAAGATCTTTGGGGTACCGAATTATGGTATACTTCTTAGCTTTAGCATGGTCAAACACTTGGTAAACAACCAGTTGTGAGTTTTTGAATAGCCACCATATTTTCATACTTATTCGGTTGATTCAACGTAATCTGTGTAGGTATGGGTCGTTCAGACTGGAACTCTACTAAGAAGTTCATCAAGGTTTACATATTTATTATGCTTTGAGGTTTAAACTGGATGTCGTAATCACCAAGCTCCACATATCTATTGATCATTCTCTCAAATACGTCTGACTTTTATGGTACTATTTATGAAGGGAATGACTTTTAAACAATTATTGTATGAGCTTGGAAATACGGTCTCATCTTCAAACTGTAACTACTAATGTAAGATCCAACTTCTCCAACTACAAGTATCGAGTACGATTTACTTACATAGTAG
Organism: Limnanthes douglasii subsp. nivea; assembly: GCA_036936605.1. Classification (NCBI taxonomy): domain Eukaryota; kingdom Viridiplantae; phylum Streptophyta; class Magnoliopsida; order Brassicales; family Limnanthaceae; genus Limnanthes; species Limnanthes douglasii. The sequence continues at coordinate 9,391,608 of JAUPFV010000003.1, read as the reverse complement.
ATTGCTCTGGATTATAATTTCTTCATCCCATATTAGCACCGCACTTACTGTGTATTTAGAGACTGCAAGGTGGAGATATAAATATTTTCCTGATCTTTGTTTGGTAAACACTTATGGTGTGACGAAGAAATTTTGATTTGTGGAGTGCTTCTTTACATTTTAGAGTCCACTGAACTTTCTTGTACCTCTCAAGACTTGGAAAAAAGGTTGGAATTTGTCAGAAGATCTATAAATGAATATATTCAAGGCTTCCAATCTTCATTCAATATTTATACTTCTTTTGTATTACGTAGTGGATTTATGATGGCTAGGTTGGATAATTGTGTAGGTTCGCCTTTAATTATTTTCTCGCTGACCATGAATACTAAACATTTTCCTAACCGAACGTGAAAAATGTATTTTCTAGGTTGAGCTTGAGACTGAATCGCCTGAGGTTGCCGAAGGTTTTGGTTAGACCCGTCATATGTTTTATCTTAGATAATGGTAACTAACATATCGTCAATGTAAGATTGCAGGTTTCCACCTAGGTATGTGGCAAAGAACTTATTGATAATACATTGATATGTGGATTTTACGTTCTTCAATTTAAAGGGCATCACCTTTTAGAAATCTAATCATTTTTCTATGATGAAAGTTGTGCGCTTATGATAATCCCCATGTATTTGTATTTGACTGTCCATCCATTTGGTATGGCTACCATATGTTTTCGTTAGTATGATCATCATTTTTTTCATCGACTTTAAGTTGATATTGGTGGACATCTTATGGCATATGAATTTTTGTAGGACCTTCGTTATGTCCTTGGCATTCAAGGAAAACATGTCTATATTTATATTGGATAAACTAGAGTAGTTTGTATCTTAAATAAATTGATAAGTTACTGTCTACATGTAATATTTTGGTTTCTTCCATCATTATGTGGTTGACTTTCTCTTCTGGTTCTATGCGGTATGGGGCTTCTCTTGGGTCATCCATATCGTATAAAAAACCAGAAATCCTTTAATTAATGTTTCTTAGTTGTAGATGAAGCTATGTAGCATTTCATGAAGGTATTTTGGTTATTTTTTATCACTCATACCTTGTCGTTGATCAGGTATCGAAGGCACTGAGGGAATATGAAAACCATATCATGCATTGGGTCTAGCATTGATTTATCCAAAACTATGTCGTAGAATGATATTGTTTCCACTATCATAAATAAGTATTACACCTTCTTCCAGACTTATGTTCTTCCAAGGGTGACATCTCGTATGAGTTCTCCTAAGATGTTGACATCCACATTGGTGAACTATTTCAATATAATTTGAGAAATAAAAAGGGCGATTACACTCATCATCTTATCGTTTGTGCTTTTTGTAGAGGATATTGCCAGAGCTTCTATTGTAGATCATAACTAGTTTGATTGCTACCCTCGCTAACTCTATCGTGATAAAGATTGCGTACTTATGAGATTATGTCACTCCTTATAAATCATTATCGGGGAATCCAAAAATGGATATGAAGTACAGGTTTAAGGAGGTGTGGCCTTAGTTCCAGACCTCTAGATCATCCATTTTTGTTTTTGATTTTCTTGGTGGAAAATCTTACTCGAACGGTGGGTGTCATTGTGCATATCTGTTTCCCTTATTGAAAAACTCATAGAGGTTGCCTTCATCGATCAAATTCTAGACCCAACTCTGCAAAACCTAATAATCCATGGTATAATGTTCAATATCATTGTGAAATTTATAGTATTTATGTTTGTCTATGTACTATTTTGGGGTCATCAACTTATCTGGCCTCTAGTATATGATTATATATTTGGTAAAATTGTAGATAATGTCCATGTTTTTGGTTAATTTTGTGAAAGGTTCCATTGTTTGAGGTTCTGGTCAGCGGGTATTTTTGTTATTGTTAAAAAAATTATTTCTCCTACATCTAACTTTTTTTTTGTTCAGCGGTCTCTGGTGAGGATAAAAATAGCCTGGGGGTAGGCTAGTAATTTCAAGTGGAGTTTTAAGACGGAGTAAGGGTGTTTTAAGGTGTTTTAAGGTGTTTCAAGGTGGTGTGAGGGTGTTTCAGGGTGTTTTAAGGTGTTTCAAGGTGGTGTGAGAATTAAGCAGCTTGGCAGCAGTTAATTTTTTGTTACCCATAGTTAATGCTGGTGGTTGGGTATTTATAGTATGATATTTGGGCCCTTATGGGCTTTCGGGTCATGTTTAATGGACCCGGGTCATGTTTAAAGACCCATGAGTTTTAAGCAGATGGGCAGGTAGCTTAGTCAGAAAGTGTTTAGGTTTTTTAGTACTTTAGTCATAGTTCGAACAGCCTCACAGTGTTCGAAGTCATCTGTCCGGTTCAAAAGTCCTGTCCGATTTAAGCTCTTAGTGTCTGTCCGGTTTACGGAGAGATTTACATTGGTCTGCCCTTCCGGGGAGCATTCCGAATTCGGACTCATCAGGAGCCCCTTTTTTAGGTGTTTGAACAAGCGTCCTTGTCAAAGAACTGAAAAACAGTCCAATTTCGGAAGTGGTTTTCAATTCGAAGAGAGTTGAGGATAAACCCGGACAGACCGAACGTTACGAATTCCAAACGGTTCTTGCCAGAGTTAATGGGACACGTGTCACCCTCTGGTTGGTCACTTTAGCCGTTTTTTCACCTTAAAATTCACACCACTTTCTCGAACAAGTTACCTCTTTTAAATGCCATTAATGACATCAGCGCCGTCTTTTAATCATTGCCCAACTTTTCGGATTCTCCTAGGAATCAGCTCCTTCTTTCACATTTACTATAAATTCTAATTCACTTTTCACTGTCTCATTATCTCTTTCAAATTTCACCCAGAGCTTTATCTCTCTAGAATCTTCAAAATTTCCTTGGCTGTTTATGTTTACAGCAAGAACAGCACTGATCAAGGGCGACTGGCTTAACCTCTCAGAATTGGAGAAAGCTCAAAGAGTTGAGAAGGAAAAAAGACTTGCAGCAGGGCTACCATCGTCGCCTGTCGAGAAACCAGCCCCTTCAATCGAAGAATCTGACAGAGGCTCATCTTCTTCTAAAGGTATAAAACCTAAAAAACTCTTTCAATCAACGCTCTCCCCCATAGCATCTGGCTCCTCAGTTCAAGAGTCGATCCCTGCTGTTGAACCGGGAGTCACTGCCACAAGTGTTAGGAAAAAATCTTCTTTCATTGCTATGGGGTCTGATTCTGACCATTCCCCGGATAAGTTAATCATGAAAAGGCCAAGTAGGTTGGTCAAAGGACTTTCTTCTAAAAACACACCCTCGAAATCGGGGGTAAAAAATAGTGAATCAGGGTCCGGGGCAACTATAAGGGCTCCCCGGGAGAAGCTGTCAGGACTAGAAGCCAGCAGCCCATTACCTCCAAAGGAATCTTCTGCCTCAGAAATTCAAATTGAGGTGAGAAGTCGAGTAAATACGGACAGCCAACAGTCCGGAGGATCAGCTATGCCAAGCCTCAATCCTCCCCGGACTACTTCTACAGAAGCTCCCCCAACAATCATGGAGGAGAAGATGGAGGACTCCACTGAGGAAGTTAGATTTGAGTCCGAGTCCTCCGGACAGGCTGATACTGCTATGGTTGTTGCCAAAAAGGGCAAAGAGAACACATATCTGAGGCATCCGGACCTGCCGGAGAGCCTTGAAGGGAGAGTAGGGCCATGCTTTCATAAGGTTGAGCTCAAGTATCTTTTAGCTTTGCTAAAGACCAAGTATGCGTTCATCCATACTTCAGATCTGGGTCGACTGCGTACTAAGTGGGGGATTCCTGAAAATGTAAAGATACGAATTCCCATCGATCCGGAGACACCGATGGACTGCAAAAGGAATGAGATAGTCTTCTTCACGGAGCTATTCAATTGGGGACTTAGGTTCCCACTGGACCCGGAGATAGTGCGCTATTTTCACTTGGTCAAGCTATGTCCAACACAGCTAAGCCCTAATGGTTGGTACACCTTGATGTCATGTATTATGGCGTCTAGGCTATCTGGAATCCCTCTTCCTATGGAAGAGTTTGCAGCTGTGGCTAGTTTGTGCAAGCATCATCAGTTCCCCTTCTACCATTTCAATATGGGGAACGACCTTAAAGCTGTTGATGATCTCCTAGAATCGGAGAGTAAATGGAGGAGCCAATTCTTGTTTGTCAGTGGCTCATGGGAGAATGGCAAGAAAATCAAAGCAGGAGAGAATCCAAGCCTTCTCAGGAGTAGATGGAGGAGCGATCGTAAGTTTTTATTTTAAGTTTCTGTTCGAATCTCTCTTTTCTTTAAGTTTATGCTAATCAGCTTCCCTTTTGTTTTATCAGAGCTGCCAAAGGAGTTCGGGAACTACCTGAAAGCCGGACAGGTCACCTGTGGCAAAATCAACGCTTGGGCCGCAGAGAACTGGGAGAACCGGTTCCATAAAGCCTTCACTCCTGGGAACTTAGCAAGGTCTCACCTGTGGAACACCACAGGTCGAAGAGACTTAACTTGGGAGGAGTTCTCCACCCAACCTGATGAAGATATCGTACTGAGAAGGTCTCATGAGCTGGATGGGACTCTCTTCCTTCCTGCCCGGGCCAAAGCCCCAAGTAAAATGAAGGGCAAGAAGAAGAAAGGCAAGAGGGTAGCAGGTGACAATGAGAAGGAGGCCCCAACAGACACAGAAGGACTGGCACAGGTTCAGATTGATGCAGCCCTTCTACATGTGGTGGAACAGGAGAGCGAGAAGCAGGAAATGAACCTCCCTAAGCCTTCAAGGGCTTCTAAGAGGACTCGCAAGCAAACAAGTGAGAGTGCTGATAGGGAGGCCAAGAAGAAGAAGACTTCTCAAGGAGATGAGGTTGCCCTCCGGGACCCGGAGCCCTCTTTCCCTACTGACCCAACATTGGCTGAAGAGATCCCAAGGGACTTGCAAGGAGAGATTCAAAGGGAATTTACTACAGATGAGGTTGAGGGGGGAGAGCTCAACTTAGATGAAATGGACATCACCGGTCTGGGTGGACTTGGTGAATATTTTCTTGGGCTGCCCAGAGACGAGTTCGCAGGGCCCTATGTCCCTCCAAGCAGCTCCAACACAGTTAATTTCAACGGTAAGACTTTTATGGTTTCCAGTGAGAGGGATGTTATAGCCCATTCTCTTCTTAGCAATGTACAGCCAGTGCTTACTTTGGAAAGGCAAGTCCGAAGTCAGGCAGACACCATCAAAGACCTCAAGTCTGAGAAGGAAAAACTGTCCGAGGACCTCCGGACTGCTGCCAATAAGGTTGATTTGCTCAAGGAGGCAAATGATCAGCTAAAGAAGAATCAAGATGAAAACAACACAAAAGTTGCTTCCTTGGAAGAGACCATAAAAGATCTCCGGGACAAGCTGTCCGGACTGGAGAAGGACCTGACAATCTCAAGGGGAGAAACCACAGCCAAGGAGAAGCTCGTTACCAACCTGACTACTGACAAAATTGCTTTAGAGAACGCAGTGACTCAGGCTGCTGAAGAAAAGGCTGCTTTGGTGAGGGATCAAGAGGCCATGATCAAGGCCAAGATCAACGCCTATGCCAGGGAGATGATCCAAAGCGAGGAGCTAATGATCCAAAAGGTGAAGTCTGATATGGTCCTCCTGTTTCACGAGAAATTCCCGAAGAGGAGACTTGGGGAATTATGGCGTTATGTGGATGATGATGACCTCCCATACTGGACCATGGTTGATGATGGGTACTCCGGCGAGTCCTCGTCTGGTGATGAAGAGGAAACCGGAGAGAGCCCAGGTGAGGAAGGGATTGATCCTAAGGGTAAGAAGATAGTCGAAGAGAAAAGCGACATCAAGGGTAAGAAAGCATATGAGGGTGAGCCATCTTCAAAGGCTCAACCTTAATTTATAATTTATTTTGTTTATCTTTTATTCGAACTAAAGTCCTTGGAAGGCCAAGGCACTCTTTTTGTGATGGTGTCCGTATTATTCGGACAGATTTTTGTACTGTGCCCAAACTTGTTCAAAAAGTCCTTGGAAGGCCAAGGCAGTTTTAAGTTGTTGAATGAATATTTTATTTTGCTCAACCATCCTCTTCTTTCATTATTTGTTTAAATAGTTGGAGTTTAAGTAGTTTTATTGTATTGTGAGAGCATTAAGACTCTCCGGCTAGAATTTAAATAGCCCTTAGATCATTTAACCCGGGTAGTATGACAAGAGACAAAATTTTGAAAATACTTAGAGAATTTTGAAGAAGACACCAAGTTTTATTGAAAACTCTCCGTACCACCGAAGAGGGAAAGGTATGCCCCCAAATATTTACATGGATGTTTAAACAAGTAAATATTTACACAAGTTTTATTCCAAGTACATTCGAAGGTGTTCAATATTCCAAGGGTGAGTTAAAACCCTGTCATCTTTGTCTTCCAACCAATATGTCCCAGGCTTGATTCTTTCAACCACAGTATACGGACCCTCCCAAGTTGGGGCCAGTTTTCCGAAGAGCTTTTCCTTAGTATACAAGAAAACTTTCCTCAATAATTTATCTCCTGGTTGAAAGTCTCTTCTTTTAACTTTAGAAGCAAACCTGCTTCTCATCAAGCCTTGGTAGTGTGCCATTCTAAGATGAGCTTTCACCCGTCTTTCTTCGATCAAATCGAGCTGATTTCAAATTGCCATTTCATTAGCCTATCCGAAGAAGTTATGGACACAAAAGGAGGGGAGTGTCTTCTCTATGGGGGCTACTGCATCCATTCCATAGACCAAGGCAAAAGGGGATTCTTGTGTTGCAGCCCCAGGTGTTGTCCGGTAGGCCCACAAGACTTCTTGTAGATAACTAGGCCACTTCCCAGCAGCCCCTTCCAAATTTTTCTTTAAACCGGACAGTATTGTTCTATTAGCCACCTCAACTTGCCCATTGGCCTGTGGGTGGAAAGGTGATGAAAAGCAGTGCTGAATACCTCTTGAGGCACAGAAGTTTTCCATCTCTCTATTGTCAAATTGTGGCCCATTGTCTGTCGTTATTTTCTGAGGAACACCAAATCTGCAACATATGTTGGACAGAATGAATTTTATGACAGCTTTCGAGGTTGTCCCTGCCAAGGGAGCTGCTTCTACCCACTTTGAGAAGTAATCAATGGCCACAATTATAGTTTTACACCCTCCGGAGGCCACAGGGAGAGGCCCAACTAAGTCCAATCCCCATCGAGCAAAAGGGATGGGCTCAGAAATTGATTCCAAAGGAATGGCTGGCACATGAATTTCATTGCTGCACCTCTGGCATGGGTCACACCTCCTTACCAGCTCCTTAGCATCTTTCATAATTGATGGCCAATAATATCCGGAGAGAAGCACTCTTCTTGTTAAAGCTCTAAATCCACAATTGGCTGATCCCTCACCATCATGCAATTCGGAGAGAACCATTTGTGATTCATGATCTCCTAAACAACGTAGGAGAGGTTTGCTATAGGATTTTTTGTATAACACTTCTCTTAACATAAGGAAACCACGAGCCCTATGCTTCAATGTTCTGGCTTGTGATTTATTCAAGGGCACGATACCATCAGACAGATATTGCACAAGAGGAGACCTCGAGTCTTGAGGCTGATTTACTTGTATTTCAAAGACTTTCTCTTTTTCACCTTTACCAAGTTGAATAGAAGGGCTTTCAAGAGCACATGGATCCATGGGTAGGACTCCGTATATGCTATCGTTGCTAGTGAGTCTGCTAGCTCATTCTCTGCCCGGGGGATGTGCTCATAGACAACAGCTTTAAATTTCAACGCCTCATTTTTCAGGAGGAGTAAATATTTGACCAACTGTTCCTTTCTAGCTTCTGATAGGCCCAAGGCATGGTGGACTAGCAACTAGGAATCACTTAGTAGCTTGACCCTTTTAGCTCCACAAATGTAGGCCAATTTCAACCCAGCTATAGCTGCTTCGTATTCAGACTTATTATTGGATGCCCTGAAAGCAAAACTAATAGCTTGGAACATGTTGTCCCCGTATGGGGAAGTGAGACATATTCCTGCCCCAGATCCCATGGTACTGGACCCTCCGTCTGTTCGGACAATCCACACTTTCTTGTCTTTTGAATCAGCAGGTTGTTCTGAATCCTTATCAGAATGGAACTCAACTAGAAAGTCAGCCACAGCTTGAGCTTTTACTGCTGTCCGGGGAGCAAAGTCTATGTCGAAGTCCCCCAACTCTACTGACCACTTTGTCATTCTGCTCGAAATGTCTGCTTTTTGAAGGACATTCTTTAAAGGGAAATAAGTTCGGACAACGATAGGATGAGCCTGGAAGTAGGGCCTCATTTTTCTTGCAGCTATTACCAAGGCCAATGCCAGTTTTTCAAGTTTCAAGTAGCGCCTCTCAGCATCAATCAAGCTTTTGCTGATGTAGTACACTGGGTGAGGATGCCCATCAACCTCCCTTACTAGCACAGCACTGATGGCACAACTTGAAACAGCCAAATATACAAAGAGAGTCTCCCCATCAACTGGTTTGAACAAAGTCTTGGGAGAGGAAAGATGTTTCTTGATTTCATTAAATGCTTCATTACACTGTGGTGTCCATTCAAACCCCTTTGCACCCTTCAAGGTTTGGAAAAATGGAGCACACCTGTCCGAAGACCTGGAGATGAATCTGTTTAAGGCAGCCAATCTCCCCGTTAATCGTTGTACTTCTTTAATGTTTCGAGGAGGCTCCATTTGGAACAAAGCATTGAGTTGGTCCGGGTCGGGTTGTATTCCATGCTCACTTATGATATATCCTAAGAACTTTCCGGACTGTACTCCGAACACACACTTTTCAGGGTTTAGTTTTAAATTCACTTTGGCCAAGTTGGCAAAAGTCTCTTGGAGGTCGGACAAGTGCAACTGCTCATCCACGCTTTTCACCATCATATCGTCAATGTAAACCTCCATATTTCTTCCAATTTGATCAGCAAATTCCTAATTGACTAACCTTTGATAAGTAGCCCCAGCATTTTTCAAGCCAAAGGGCATCACCTTGTAGCAGTGTAAACCTCTATCAGTGACAAATGTGGTATGCTCTTGATCTTTTGGATCCACTTGGATCTGATTGTACCCGGAGAAGGCATCCATGAAGGAGAGTAGCTTGTTCCCAGAAGTAGAGTCTACTAACTGATCTATCCGGGGAACCGGATACAAGTCTTTTGGGCAAGCTCGATTGAGGTCTGTGAAGTCTATGCACATACGCCATTTTCCATTCTTCTTTTTTACCAAGACAGGATTGGCAGTCCACAAGGGGTACTGAGATTCTTTAATGTGCCCCATCTTTGTGAGTCTATCAACCTCTTGTACAATGGCATCAGCCTTTTCTTTTGAGAAAGCTCTCCTCTTTTGTACCACTGGTGCCACATCTCTCCGGACAGATAGGTGATGGGAAATCACCTCTGATGGAACTCCAGTAACATCAGCGTTGCACCAAGCAAAAACATGCTGATGGTCTTTCAAGAATTTCAACATTCCTTCTTTCAACATTGGTGGCATTTTGGACCCTATCTTGACATTTTTTCCTTCTTCTAAGCAGTGTGTTTCAACCTCCTCAACTGGAATCAACACTCCAGGGGTCTCTCTGGGGTCATCAATTTCACCCTCACCCCCAGAAAGGCCCTCAAACTGCTATTGGTCATTTATACGGACTGCCCCCAGCGTTCGTGGAGCCAAGGCAGTGGCATAACATTCTCTTGCAATCTTTTGACTGCTCCGGACAACCCCAACCTGCCCCTGAACAGCATACTTTAAACACTGATGGACTGTCGAAGCCACTGCATGCATCCTAGAGAGCCAAGATATCCCTAGAATAGCATTATAGCAGGTGGGACAATCCACCACAATGAAGAGTATTCTAACCATTTTCTTGAAAGGGCCCTTGCCCAACAACACTTCTTCTTCAAACTCCCCGATTACATCAGCTGAGCTGCCCGTGAAGCCCACGATTGATCTGTCCGACTTTTGAATCACAGCTGGATTTTTCATTTTCTTGTAAGTGTTTAGAAAAAGGATATTGGCAGAGCTTCCAGTATCCACCAAAATTCGCCTTATCTCATTGCCCCCTATAGATGCTCCTATGGCAACAGCATCCTCATGAGGGCCAGCAATATCTCTCAAATCATCCTCATCGAAGACTATGAATGGGAATGAGTTTGGAGATTGATAGGATGTCATGCCTCCTTCTAGTTGGGAGGCCAAATTATGAACATGCCTTTTTCTTGAAGAAGTAGTAGGAGCTGTCATAGTGTCCCCTCCGAAAATTGTTAGTGACTCGAAGAATTTAATGAGCCCGGAGACCGATCTAGAACGCTCCTCTATAGCACCTACTCTGTTTCGTGTTGGATCAGGATCCAAGTATTCAGACTCCACGTCAAATCTTTCAACTATCACCATAGCCCCCTCCGGGGCAGCGTTACTTGGACCAACCCGGTGAGTGTTGTCAGGCCTGTTGCCTCCTCTCCTTTTAACGTATGCACCCAACTTTCCCCTTTCGATCAAGTTTTGAACCTCTTGTTTCAATGCTATGCAATCATCAGTGGTATGGCCAATATCATTGTGGTATTGGCAAAAAGAATTGTTTCGATGTTCTCTGGGAGACTGCAAGGTTGCTGGTCTCCGGTAGTGTACTTCATCTTTTGTTTTATCGAAAATGGTTGCCACACTTTCTTTGAGTTCTGCAAACCACTCCGGTTGGACCCATGGCCCTCTTTTGTTTCTAGACTGTTGACTTTGTGCAGGAGCAGCTGGTTGAGACTGAGCTTTTCCCCTTCCATGCCCCTGTCCGGTTTCTCTTGCTTTGTTCCCGGACTGGTTCTGATTTGGAGTTAGTTCCACCGGGGTGGATCTCACCTGTCTGTGCACCCTGGTCTTTTTTGTTTCATCAACATTTATCTGCTTGCCAACTTGGTTTAGCAATCCTCCCCATGTCATGGCTTTCTTCCTGGTCACCGAATCGGCCAGGTTGCCTGGGTTCAAACCTTGTCTCAGGGATGCTATTGCCACCTGTTCAAAGCAATCAGCCAACCCATTTTTTGTGTTTACAAAATGACTTATGTACTCCTTTAACGACTCATTTGGTTCCTGGGCACAATGGATTATGGTATCTCCATTACCCTTCAACTCCTTACTCCCCACAAATTGCCTTCGAAAGGCCACCCAAAAAGTATCAAAGTCTCTGATACAACCCTGAGGCAGGCTATTGTACCATTTCAGAGCACTCCCCGTAAAGGATTGGGAGAATGCCCTACAGAGTAGTTTATCATCATCATCAAAGTTCATCATGAAGTTCTTGAATTGCTCCAGATTATTGTCCGGATCAGTACTGCCATCGTACTTCTCCATCTTGGTACTGTCAAACCTCTTGGGGAGGTTCCCGGATAGAATTTTAGAAGACAATGGTGATTGCCTCCAATTCCTTCCACGACTGAACACAGTATCCTCATTAGGAGTTGCAAAGATACTTGGCTCATCATGGAAGGCAAAAGGATCCATCAGCATCCGGTCTACATGCCTCCGGTTGTGAGATGACCCTTTTCCAATATGCCTCTTCATTCTTCCATGGTGATCTCTTTTTCTGGAATACTTCTTAACTTGCTTTTGTTTCTTCCTGGTTCGTCCCTCATCACTGCTAGAGGACAAGGATTTTTCATTTCCCTCACTGTCCGAAGAGCTGTCCGAAGATTCTGAACTTGAGTCAGAACTCTCCACAGGCTTGGACCGGTGAGACTTTTTAGAACCAGTATGAGTCTTTTTAGTGCTTACATGAGTTTTGGAAACCTCATGCTCTCTTGGGTTATCAGTGTGATGAACAACTGAAGCCTTGGACTTTTCTTTCACACCCATCTTGGCCTTTTCAGCCCTCAGAGCTTCTATTTCAAGTTTTAACCTGTCGCGCTCTTGGACAGTATACTCATCGTTCTCTTCCACCACTTCGAGCAAAGCTGGTGGAAGCTCTGGGTTATCCGGATTCATTCGGACAGAATTTCTTTGCTTGGTTTCGAACACTTGATTCAGGCACCGTCGCCTCCCACTGTGGTCGCCAATTTGGTGAGGATAAAAATAGCATGGGGGTAGGCTAGTAATTTCAAGTGGAGTTTTAAGACGGAGTAAGGGTGTTTCAAGGTGTTTTAAGGTGTTTCAAGGTGGTGTGAGGGTGTTTCAGGGTGTTTTAAGGTGTTTTAAGGTGGTGTGAGAATTAAGTTGCTTGGCAGCAGTTAATTTTTTGTTACCCATAGTTAATGCTGGTGGTTGGGTATTTATAGTATGATATTTGGGCCCTTATGGGCTTTCGGGTCATGTTTAATGGACCCGGGTCATGTTTAACGACCCATGAGTTTTAAGCAGATGGGCAGGTAGCTTAGTCAGAAAGTGTTTAGGTTTTTTAGTACTTTAGTCATAGTTCGAACAGCCTTAGGCTCACAGTGTTCGAAGTCATCTGTCCGGTTCAAAAGTCCTGTCCGATTTAAGCTCTTAGTGTCTGTCCGGTTTACGGAGAGATTTACATTGGTCTGCCCTTCCGGGGAGCATTCCGAATTCGGACTCATCAGTCTCGACGGACGACCTCCACTACTCTTGGAGGCGTCGGAATGTGGTTTCGAGTTTATTTGAGCCACTGTTAGTATGTCGATATTTTGTATGAGTGAATGGGATGAGGATACGTATTTGGGAGCATTATATCCCCATGAAGTCGTGCATTGGATATATCTTCAAAATTCATGTGATGCTCCACCTTCTATAGAAATTCACCAAAGTTGAGTGTCTTAACGATAACTTGTAACTACTACCAGTTCATGCAATTTTAATTGTCGCTCTTTATATATGCCAATCTGAGTATATTCTCTCAACATCTTTTTTTTTCGTTGTCTGTAGTGGATGATATACTCTCCATATCTCTTGATCGCCATGGATAATATGAAATGGTTGTTGAAGGCCCACATCAGCATCTTGAAACTCTTTATGCACTGCGAGAGGAGGTTGTTCAACAATATCAAGACATTGTCCAATAAGTCATGGACAAGGCTCAACACTTCATGTTTTCATTCACCTCATACCGCATCATCTCATTTTTTAATTTCTCGATATGATGATATGATCTCCCTTCCTGTTTTAATTCTCCATTTTGTGGTTAAGGAAGTAGAATTCTAAATCTTTATATAAAATATGTGGAGCCAAATCAAAATCTTCCTTCTATGAGTGTCCCATGCCCTGCCATTTTTTGGGCAAATTTTTTGCTTCACTCTTATTGAGGAATATATGTGGGTACCACCCATAGTAGGGATCCAGTTAAGCTTCACATTTACCTCAAAGGAGGTTTGGCAGAAACTGATAGGCTTGAGCTGACATGTTCTATTGGCCTTCGTCTATGAAAACTAAGGCATGTGTGTATCATTGGTTCATTTTCAGGTATACTAGTGTGAAATTGTGCTGAGGTTGATGCATGAGCGATGTATTATTCAACTAAGTACGTTTTGCTCATGGTGTGGGTGTAAAATCATGTTGATAACCGGGTTAGATCCCCGGTGAAGATTGTTGGAGGTTTTGTTGCCCTCCAAATTATTGATGTATCTGTTGATAGCTCACTGGAAGTCCAATATAGGCATGTTGGAGCTTTGACTTCATTTCTGGATATGAAAAAATATGCACATTATTTGGATGGTTTGTCTAGGACGTCCGCAGATGGACATTCGGCTACATCCCTACACAATGATAGTCATTCACTTGGAGTACTGCTAGAAACTAATGGAGTTTTGGATAAATTCATATATTGTTTTTTTACACATTCAGCTGGAAAACTACTGAAGTTTTGGTTCAGTCCCTATGTATTTTCGTACACATTCGGCTGAAAAGCTGCTAGCTTTCTTGAGGTTTGACTGCAACGTCGAATAAGCCTACTGGAAAGTATATTGAAGTCCTGGTGGGACTGGTGGAAGTTTATGCCCGTTTAACTGGAGATTTCATCATATATTTCACCAAGCCCCACTATTATAGGGATGTTTCTCAAGGACATGTTTCTTTCCTCATTCACCAACGGTCTTCAAAATATGAATTTTAATCATTTGATTACTTCTCTTCTTATGTTCGCGTCTTTCACTATAGAAGGAGGATTCTCGTCTATAATTGTCCTTGTTGTGATAGGCCCTTGGCTTTGAGAATGATTTTTTACACCTTTTAATTGTTATCTATCGATCATTTCTCATCATCGATCTCGTAACATCATCACATTCCTTCTTCTTCTGGCATTTCGGATGTTGGATCACTGATTTTATTCGCGGAGCCCATGTGGAAAACTCAGTCTATAAAAATTTAAACTTATTGATATTTTCCTCTCGTAGGTTATGTGCCAGCTGTGGAAATCCATTGCAAGAGTCGTTGGAACAGTCACGATTTTCGGAACAAGTACCCAAATTCTTTGACAATATTATCAATATACATTCAAACTTTTGATATTATGCTGCTAGTTATTGTTCGTTTTTAAAAAAATTCTTAAAAATATCAATTTATTTCCTACATACGGTGCCACTTTCGTATGGAAATTTCCGTTTACCAGAATCAGAATATTAGATTTAAGCTAATTGGAAAGTAATATAACTGATAAATTGTTATATGGTACATGTATTATTGTTTTGAGGAGTTATGTTATCGTTATCTTTTATATACATTAGTGAGATAATAGCAGATATATGAGATAATGGTAATTAACATGTAGCATTAACTATGCAATCGTGAAATTTTTTGTGTTCCTTCTTTGTTACCTTTTATTTTCTATATTTAAGACACAGTCTATTGAATTGTTTTCATGTAGCATTAGATATGCAATCGTGAAAATTTTCGTGTTCCTTCTTTGTTACCTTTTATTTTCTCTATTTAAGACACAATCTATTGAATTATTTTCATATACGAACTGAGTAATTGAATCTGATAAATTCCACCTTCAACAAAAATCACATAATGTTTTTATAAAATTAATTACTTATACTTTTTTAGATTTAAACTTATGATTATCTAACATATAATTATTGTTATTTTCAAGTCAAAACTACAAATATATAATTAAGAATAAAAAAACCAAATGATAACAAAAACAATTTAAACTTGAATTCAAATTTCAAAGAATAAACAAATTTTAAAAACATAAAATTATATAATTATATAAAAAAATTAACATATATTTAAAGTCAACCGACTGAATCTATAACGTAAAAAGGAAAAAATGTACACGAGTCTCTAATTTCTCTCTAATATATGAGAGATATATGTAACGAATCTTTTTAAAACTAAAGTTTTTTTTCAACAATTTCTGATTCTAGTCATTCATACTAGGTTTTGTATGGTCTACGGAGTAAGGGCTTCTCATTCTCTCTGTAATCGTTTCTTACAATTCCACTAGCCACTGAACCCTCAAACTATTCTTCTTGTATGATGTAGTAGTTTATAGTATATATTTCCTTCGAATGTAGCCTCATTCGGTGATTATTCAACAACGGCTGGATGAGTTGTATATTGCATCGCTGATCTAGATGTTTTTTGGGAAACTTTCGCGATTATCCATGGGTTACTCTCGAGGATTTCAATGTCATTTATAATCCTAAGGGACGTACCAGCTCGTCCAATTATAAATTTATTGACGAATTAAATCACTGTTACTATTAGTGTGAGCTGAGTGATCTTAGATTATTGGGATTTCCATTTTGTATGAGTCAACAATCAACCTTTAAATTCCATTTCTTCTAGAATTGATCATGTTGTAGTTAACAATGATTGTGATGATTCATTTCCCATTTTCTATAAGCAAATTAGGACTCTTCATACTTTATATATACCATTATTACTTTAAATCTAGGTACCCCTAGGACCTGTAATAAAAAACCTTTTCAATTGTTTTCACATGCCACATACACATCCCTCTTGCAAAGAATTGGTAAATAATAGTTAGAACCCATCAATCCCAGTTCAAGGTATGAGTTTTGTTACTCGTTAACTTACTTATCTTCAATATACCCTCTGCGACCTAAATCCATGGATTATAGAGATATAAGCTTCAGAGTGTCTAACGTCCAAAATAAGATTATTATTTTTGGCTCACTTTCGTCTAGTTGATTACCTCATAAAACCAACTATAATATTTGATGAGATTGCACCCTCTTCCGTTTCGAGAGAGAATTATCTCAAGATTATGATCATAATACAAAATTCTTCCATAAAAGTATTAACAATCGTATTTTAAAAAATCAAATTATCTCTATTTCCAACAATAATAGGGACCTCACCACTACTCCTAACGGGGTGGTCAGTGTCCTAGTAAACTATTTCTCTAACCGTATGGACGTTTAACCCTCGTGAGCGAACTTCAATGGTCCATGCGGTTACTTGCGTTTAGATTGAAAGTTTCATTTTAGTATTGATAACAATAAATCATTTGGACATGATAGTTTCAATGCAATATTTTCAAGAATTCTTCGAACATTATTGGCAACAATCTTTATGATTGAGTCTTAATATTTTATTGATACTTGGCGTATTGAGCCATCATGAAATGCCATTACTATCTTCCTCATCTATAAAAATAATTCCCCCTATTTTTCTGAGAATTTCAGGCCAATTGGTTGATGCATTTGGTTTATATGGTTATCCCCAAGATCCTGGATAACAGGATCAATGACTCATTTTCTTATTTGATTGAGAACTCTCAATCCACATTTTCACCTGGTTGTAACATTACTAACAACATCCTACTCTCTCAAAAGCTTCCAAGAGGTTATCAAACTAACAGTAAAGGCTTGAGGGCCGTATTTGACACCTAATTATCGATATTCTGGTAGCCATGCATTTCCCAGACCATCTGATCAATATGATTATTCAGTGCAGCACCACCTTTATCTATAACATTAACATAAACGAAGATTCACACAAAAAATTTAATGGTAGAAAATGGCTAACACAAAAATATCTACTATCCCTTTTATTACCCGTTTGGTCATTAAAGTTCTTTCAAGTATCCTTAAAGAGAAAAGTACTAATTCAAAATTCAAATTCCACTAGAAGTATCAAAATCTCAAACTTGTCAACCTCTACTTCGTAAATGACCTGATGATTATATACCATGGTGACATTAACTCAATTGACCTCATTAAAGATGATCTTAAAGACTTATTTGATCTCTCAATCTAAAAATTAGCCCATATAATATTCGTATCTTTTTCTCTGGGGTTAACCCCTCTCCGAGATCTGAGTGGATCAATATCTTCGGTTAAATATTTTTGGGTACCACTTCTCATAGGTTGTTTTTTAATATTATTTTTTACCCATTCTGGATAACATTACTGCTCGTATTAGCTATTGGACCTCCAAACACCTTTCTTATGCGAGAAGGCTTCATCTCATTAAATTTATGCTCTTTTCATGTCAAGTTTATTGTTCTTCGAACTTCATCATACTTGCAAGATTCCTTAAAGAACTCTTACAATCTATCTGTTTTGTTGAATGTTCTTGTCATAATAAGAAGGTTTCGAGTACGAAGGTAGAACAATTAATTATTACATCACCCTTGGTTGAGGGAAACCTTGAGATTATAGAACTAAAAACTTAGAATCAAGTGGTTTTTCTCAAACAACTTTGGTCAACAATTAGTAGTAGCACTGACTCAATTTCGTAGGATTGGATTAAAATGAAAAAATAAGAATAAAAACTTCTAGAATTTGAAACTTGATAACTCCGTCTCCTGGGCTTGGAGGAAGATTTCTGTTTTAATACTATTGCTTCCAAGATGTATAAAATGGTGATTGGAAATTAAAGGTCAACCTCTTTTTGGCTTGAACTTTGAATTTTGCTTAGTTATCTTGTCCATCATCATAGTATGACTATCATTCATGATTTGCTTCAGGATGTCAATCTTAAGGTATTTGACAACATTATAAATAGCGGGTGGTGTTGGCCTAGTAGCATCAGGTCATCAAGGCTAGAAATTACAATAATTTAGTGGAGATTAACGGTATCATCCAGTCGTTTCACGCACCTAGTACCTGAGTTTAGTGAATTCATTCCTAGACCGATAGGAGAAAGAAGATTGAATTAACCATTAATGATACTTATCATGTGATCCACTTGCATTCCCTTAGTGTCGGCTGAGAGGGTTTGGTTTAAATTAAATTTTAATATCCCTCGTCACACTTGTATTCTTTGTCTTGGCATTCATGGTAAGTTGACGACCCGAGACAAGTTTATTAGTTGCAGTTTGAATTCTTCTTATGAATGTGTTATTTTTCAGTCTGATACAAAATCTTAAATTATATCATTTATGATTGTGTTTTTATAAATAACATTTGGCAGGTGGCGAGCTTAAGCTTGCTTCATCCTTTCAGGCAATGATTGGCCAAGCTGGTCCTTGGAGGTTGCTAACTGGTCTCATTCGCAACATTGCCACCTATGATACACTTGTTTCAGGGTCCTTATCTACCATGCACGGAGGGAGATGAACTAAAAAATATTATGTTTTCTTTCCGCTCTTGCCTCTACGATATATCATTGTATGCTAAATGAACTCCGATTCAAATTCTTTGACACCAAAGTTATGGTTTTGGCTAAATTAGGGCCCATTTCGATAAACAACCCTAAAATTTAAAAGAGTACCAAAATTTTCATTTTACCCCGCCGGTTGAGAAGGTCTCAACTGGTGGGGAAACTTGATCCGGTTGAAAAAAAATTCAACCGCCGGGATAAAAGTAAAATAATAAAAATTAAAAAATATTTTACTTTTTAGGACTAATTAACATTTTTTTAAATCCAAATTTAACCAAAACCAAAAATTATATGACATGCCTGATCCTCTTTCTTTCGAACTTCTCTAACTTAGGACTATTTGTAATTTACAAATTTTTGTTTTGGACTGCAGACACTCAGATATGACCCGATGTGTTTTTAGATTCCCAGTTTGACACTAATTTTAACGTTCTCCGCGTCATTTTTTCGGATTGTTCCGATTGTTCTACTAGATACCCATTTTCAAAGCATTGTCTTTCTTATATAGACGGTCGCACTATTCTCTGTCGTTTGCTACATACATTATTTTGACTAGTAATAGGTAAACTTTCGGTCCCACTGTAGTTATATATGTAAACTTTTCAATACTTTCCTTTTTCATATGCTTCAAATATTTATAATAATAAAAAAATCTTAGTTACTTATTTAATACTTTAAATTTATAAAAGGGACAAATCAAATCATTAAATCAAAATTATTTATTTATAGCAAATATAAATAGATATAAACAATATGTGGCTATTTTTCCCCGGTATGTGTTACCGTCAAGCGCCTAAAAAGCACATAAAAGCAACGTTGTTTTTATAAATACTCGAAAAAGAAAAGAGAAAAAAAAAACACGAAAACGACAAACCGAGGAAAAATAGCCACATATGACATATTACAAGTGGACCGCGGGCCCACTTAAATTTGGACACGACACCTACACATGGATACACAATCCTTAATAAACAAAATAAAATAAAAAAATAAAAAACAAGGTTCCACTCTACAAAACCTATCACCGAACGACACGTACGAAGTATGACTAACCTCATTGGACAGACGGGGGTGGCCTTGCTTTTTATATAATTTTTTTATAATATTAATATTAATATCTTTTATGATAAGATTTTATTCATTTGGCATTTACTTGTATTTTTCCATATGGAACAAAAAACGCTTAAGGAGTCGAATGGGAAAACTAAAGTCGAAAACTACTTGTTTTTGGTAACTCCCACTGTTTTATGGGAGTGGTAATTTTAAAATGGGGGCAGAAAATGTGGCATGAAAAAATCGATACCATAAATTGTTTTTGGTTAGAAATATAAGACCGCATAAACAAACTTTCAGTCGCAATATTGCATTAGAAATTAGAGACGAATTGAAATTTAGGATAAATGTTGATTGTTTTCAATATGTGTTAAATGTATATTTATTTTGATTAATTATTTTTAAATAAATTGTGATCGATGCTAAAGGAAAAGCTAGAATGTTACTAGATGAATGGTTAATAAAACAATAGAATTGAATTAAATTATAATTGAGGCGGTTTATTAAAGAGGGTGAGTAAGGGATGAGTCTGGCGGATCATCTATATTTAAAGATAAGAACACTCATACAATAAGTATATATGGTAGTTTATAGAGCTAGTTAACTTTTTTGGTTGCATAAAGCATGGTTTAATAATATATAATCTTAAATGATATAAGAAGGTAGAGATTGAAGCTCATTCCGAACTTACACTCAGAATGTTATCTGAGCCAAAAGCTTTATGTGATAGTTGTTATAGGAAACTCATTAGATTTACCATAACAATTAAACATATTTTCATACCCCAAATCAAGCAGCTGGTTGGCTGGTTCGATGAACTATAAAAAAAAATTCATGTCATTCAAATCTTTAATTATGAAAGCAGCAATGGAAAATATTGGAAATGGCCTTCAATTTATCTTCGTTAAGATTGAAAATTAATCATTTTGCATCATTGCAAGCCATCGTATGGACAATATGCCTGATGTCACAGAAAATCGAGAACACAATCAACTTAAGATTTTTCGAATGTCTGAGAAGCCCAAATTTATCTTCTTTACCTCAAAACCTTACTTGAATAAGAGGTTATTATAAATATGGATGTAATTATATTATGGCTACAAGTTAAGTCGTGAAAAATCATGTGGACAATTTTCCTTGTTTAATAAAATTTTATTTTTTGGAAAAAAATAGATAAATTATTTTTTTTAAATTTTAAATTGAAAAATATTAAAATTTTAAAATTTGATAAAAATATTTATTCGATTGGAAATATATATTCCTGCTGCAACAAACAACACCCGAAACAGTTAGCTAATGATTAAAGATCGTTGTTTAAATACTATACTTTTTGCCATGATGAGATTTATGTTTGTTAATAACGAGTCTAATTTTTACCACGACCCACATTTTAGAATCAATATCAGTAGGATGTTTTTTCATTATTTTTGCAAAAAACTGAGCTTTTGTTGCGACAATAACCTGTAGCTTTCGGATTTTCAGAGTAAATAATTTTTTTGAACTGTCTTTGATTTCTTTGTATTGGATAACCACCTACTCTCGCACTAAGATCTCTCTTTTGATCATAGGTTGCTTTTGATGATCTAGACTGGTTTGCAGATCGTTTATGATCCATTCATTTAATTAGTATTTCAATAATCCTCTATATGATTATATGGCATATGTTATCTCATCACCGAGACAACTTTCGTGTATAAAATAAAATATCTTTCGATTTAAATTTTATCTTAGTATAATTATATTAAAATCAATCTTGTAGTTTTCGTAGTCACAACTTTAAACCAACGATCCATGTGCCCCAACCTACGTTCTCTCACACACACAATTGCTTTACTAATATAAATGCCCACAAAATCACTTAACATTGTTTGGTTGTGTACTTTATCCCATTCTCTCACGAGAGGCAACACCACCCCTAGATTTTCATAGTTACAATTATATAATCTTTTTGTTATCTTTCAAACACATATTACACGTATAGTTTATTATATTAAAAGTATTATGGACTTATCCATTTCCGATATCGATTAATATATATCTCACATCACAAATGAAGCTCAATTTTATATGTTGAAATCTTGCACACATATCTTGTTTTTATCTATTTCCGATAACGACCAATATATATATATATCAGATCACAAATGAAGCTCAATTTTATATGTTGAAATATTGCGCAAATATCTTGCTTTTATCAATTAAAAATTCGGTATTTAGGTTATCTATATAGTTTTATTGGATTGTCATTATTTGTAAGTTATCATTTTAAGAGTTTTAGTCATATTGCTTTAGATGTCAAATTTACCATTTATCGAGCTTATAGTTTGGTAAAAGGATATGTTATGGTCTTACTAGAACACATTTACAAGAACTGTATGATTCTACTATAAACCAATTCTCTATCATACTCATGTTTTAGACTTAGTCTTTCCATAATAGTTACATTGTAGGCTCTACTCAGAGTTTCTTAACCATTACAATGTATTTCGGTCATGTTTTGCTTCGAAGTGAATGGTATATCCAACAATAGGTCTCTCAACCATCCAGCCTTATTTTTCATTACGGTCAACGCTATAAAATCATAATCTATAGTTGATATGATGTACATGTATACTTTCTAAAAAAATAACACCTTCTGTAAAATTAAACATCCATTCTAGAGTCGATTTGTTATCGAGTATATTGGTAATTCAATTTGCATTTGTGTATCCATCAACTAAACAAATAAAATTCGAATATTAAATACACATATTTTTGTGTTTTTAAATAACCCAAAACATGCCCAATTATGCTATAATGTTTTTTATTGGAATACTAGTAAATTTATATAATTTACTCACGCAAATGAATTATCTCACCTAATACGTAAAATTGCATATGTCTGACTTCTTATAACACCAATGTATTTCAACTGAGTCATTGCTCGTTTCTTATTCTTTTCAAGTATTAAACCAAAATCAAATATTCTATGTGCTTCTTTTTAAATTTAGATGTTTAAAAATTTATCAAGTGCATTTTTTATGTAATGAGGCTGACTAAAAACAAAACACATATCATTTTTAAATATTTTTTTATTCAAGACCCTTGTGTCATATGTAGCTTGTTTATCCTAATGTCGTATGTTCAAACCTGCATGTCATTTTAGGTGCTTATTTTAGACCATATAATAACTTAGCAAGTATATACCATTTTGTTTCATTTCTAAAAAGTATAAAACTTTTGGGTTGTTCCATGTAAACTTCATTGTCGAGATCTCCATTTAAGAATGATGTTTGAACCTTCATTTGATAAATATACAGTTTGTATATGGATGTAATTGTAAAAATAATTTGTATGTCCGTACTTTTAGTAACTATAGCATTGTTTTAAAATAATCTATTCTATTTTTTGTTGTAAATACGTGGCTACCAATATTGCTTTAAACGGTTGAATGGTACCATTCACATGGAATTTATTTTTAAATATTCATTTACAACCAGTTTCTTTTGTACCCAAAATTAAATCAAAATATTATCGTTTGTAGTTTAAAATATTTAAATTTATTTAATCATTTATGACCTATTTCCAAAATGATAAATCTCATGAGTAAATTGCTTCCTTATAAGATTTAGGGTTGTCTTCTAAAGAAAGCACTACCAGGTTTGGCGAGATCTCGAGTAACATGACATTGACCGTCTTAATTAATGTTTTAATTTTACGTTTAACCAATAATTTTGTTGTTGCTGATGAGTTTAGATTATCCAGTCACAACTCACTGTGTTATCCGGACAAGGGAAATTTGAACATAAATGTACCGCTGAACTATCCGCACATGACAAAAGTAAAGAAACACCTAAACATCTTTTGACTGATTTATGTGCTTATCAGCTTAATAAATTAACGGGTCCTTAAACTTGACCTGGTTTCATAACTTGACCTGTAAGCCCATTAGTCCTTAATTAAGGGTATAAATATCCCAACTACTTTCATTAATGAGGGTAATGCACATTTAATACAACCAGACTGCTCAAATCTCTCACTACTTTATACCAAACACTTAATACTCAAAATACTTTGCAAAACACTTTACAAAATTACCCTCATCCCAAAATAAACCAAATTAGTTGCGTCTAAGATGCAACACATTAATGGATTATATCGTGATATCCATCGAAACTATAAAAAAAATTCCTAAGAATTCTCCCCATCTCTATTAATACATATTATTTTAACCTTGTGTCTAACTGATTTTTAACTTAATATATAACAATGCTAAAGAAATTATCCTTAAGTTCAAGAAATTTACATAGTTATATATAGAAGAATCATCTATAAAAATTATAAAGTATCTTTTACCCCATCTTCTTCAACGCATCAACGCCGGACTGCAACTAACCTTACGATCTCAATCAGTTCAGGTCGGATAACCTTGCCTCTAATTATTGTTGCTA
Source organism: Limnanthes douglasii subsp. nivea (assembly GCA_036936605.1). Taxonomy (NCBI): domain Eukaryota; kingdom Viridiplantae; phylum Streptophyta; class Magnoliopsida; order Brassicales; family Limnanthaceae; genus Limnanthes; species Limnanthes douglasii. The sequence continues at coordinate 9,367,646 of JAUPFV010000003.1, read as the reverse complement.
CAAAAATCGTTAGTCTCATATTCATCACGCACGGTTTTATTCATGTACACGTGTTGTGAAGTCATTCAACCCATGAAATAGATCTTTAGTGGTGAAGAGGGACGAAGTGGTGAAAAAAACTTTCCACTTCCCCATGTATATATATTTGTTAGGTTGTGAAGAGATAGCTAAGAGACTTTTCCACTCTCCCACGTATGTCTCTATTGGGTCGAAAATTATCTAATGGGATTTCAAAATCCTTTTTATAAATTTGCCACATGTTCTATTATTATTCTTACTTCTTACTGATTTTAGAGATTTAGTGAAAAAATCTTGTGCTCATGTCCCTACAAAACTTAGTTTATAGCTCGATCATCACCGTAAAAATGCTTACCACACAAAGTCCTTCTTTATTCTCTGTCACCACATAGTCTCTTTAGTGTTATATGTTTTGTATGGATAACATTTTAGACTGGTTATCAATTTATGAACAAACTGAGGCAAGAAAAAATGATGGGATCGCAAATGAAGGATATGTTCACATCGTTCAAGTGTTCGAGTACAAAGACAACATATCATGGAGAAAATAGTTTGAATTGGTTGCTGCATTGCCTTCTTTAATCTTTTTGACAATAAATAAGTACCCATCCAAACCTAAAGAGCACTGACCATGTTTTATTCTGATGGGCCAATCAGATAACAAATAAGCATCCCATATTGAACCATTCATTTCGTACAGATAAAAAAAGAGGCTTTTCATATTAATAAGAATAAAAATCCAAGAGGCATAGGACGATCCTTCTAGACCGTGAAACACCCCGAATGAATCAACTGGATTTTAAAGAAATGTCCCCACGATAGCTCAAGGTATTCTTGCAACTCAAACTACACATCCAGAGGGATATTCAGTCATTTAACAAAAAATATTGGGTGCTAAAGAAAATTTGATGTGACTGGTAGATAAAATGAACGATGAGGCAGAGGTGCGTAATAACCTAGAGTCGGAAGCTAGCAAATCAGATGAGAAATGAGGTGGCATTGAGGATAAAATTGAAATCCTAAATTAAAGAAAATGGAAGACTCTGAAACCTAATAAATTAAGGGAAAAAAACAAAAGTCAAACTGCCCTCCTAGATATCTGAGGTGTTGGGGATAAACCTTCGTGAAGTCGCCCACATATACCTTATTGAGCTGCATGAACAAAATATAACTACTAATCTGAGGAAGAAAAGTCAAATCTTTGACAACGCTAAAGAATTCCACAATCAGTTGACGTACGCTTCTCCAGAGTGGGAGAGACGTCAATGTCTGCCAAGAAACATGAACTAGTAGTTTACTCAGACGTCTTAATGTGGGAATTTTATTTCCCTTTAGATACTATCATTCAGTATTTCGATTTAATGAGTATTTTCTCAAGTCAAGCTAATCTGAACATTTGGTTTGCGTTTATATCTTGTGTCAAGTATTTTTGGGATCAAGCTTCCTATTGAGCACTTTGTGGCTATCACTTCCTTATCAAAGAACCCTCGAATTACCTTTTATTTCATTACTTTGGGGAATGAATATAAAGTGATGGTAGACCTTCTTGAAGTGGAGAAGACTTGGAAGCAGCAATTCTACATTATCAGCATTTGCTAGGATAATGGTAAGGAGAATTCAAGGAAGAAAAATCCTAGCCGAGTTCCCAGGGAATGGAAGAGTATAAGCGAGTTCGTTCCCATACCGACCCAAAATATAATTATTATAAATATTTAACCCTTAAATTATTTCACAAGTTTTTGTTGCAGTAATCTCCAAATCCCAACAGTAACATTTGAAGGTTGTAGAAGAGAATTTTGTGAAGCTAAACCAGTAGGCCACATAAAACTACTCGAATGAATTTCACATATGCTTCTTACCGACCAACCTAATCTGAATCCATATATGAACCAACTCAGAACTTCCTCTCAGCTCCGAGCATTTGATGATCTCACCTGGTTTGGTGGAAGTTTTGAAGTGATTAGACGCTCCTGATGCTTAAGATTTCATTCCGAACACAAAAAGGGGGCCCAGTCATAAAATTAAGATATATTTTTTTAGAGTAGCTATTCCAAAAAAACTGGTGAAAAGTGTCGCAGAAGAGAAGTAAGTTGACAAGCCAACAAATGAAGTATCCAGTCTGAAGGTAGCTCAAACACAAGAAAATTTCCTATTCCTTGAAAAGATAAATCAGCAAACATATTGGAGGTTAAAAAGTGGAAAGTAAAAGGTGAAGAAATGTACAAATCTGTTGTTCAAAAGAAATATAAGACCATAAAAGAAATCATCCCCGCTATGGATTGAACTACCATTATTTCAATGTGTAACTACTATGATACTCAAGAATTAGAAAACCACTCATCACCTCTTTTGGAGGAATACCAGCATGTGCTTGAGACTCAAATTTTAAGGGTTCGATCACCAAGGTTTCCATATGATAGTACACGTGATATGGGCATTTAAATTCGAATATACCATTCGCTGGTTCTAAAAGATTCTTCTAGTTATGGATCATTTCAACTCATTGAAACAGACTATGTTTTCGTTGCTCTACATGAACTTTTTGCTCATATTGCTATACTCGAAAGAGAAGCGACAAGGCAGAAGAAATCCATTTTGATCTGGAACAGTCCAACTTAGAATTATCAAAGACTGCGATGTGTTTTCGAGGAAAATTTGACCATTTGCGGAAAACTTCCTCAGGTCAAAGATTACTCATGTATCAAAATGAATGTTAGGACCGTTTAGTTGAAAAAGGTCTTGTAGAGAAAAAGTACGATTTCTAGGCTGAAATTATCGTTTTGGAGTCCACCTTGTTAGACAGGGTTCAGTAGCACAACGAGACTGTAAAGAAAAATAACCTTCACCACGATCTTCACATGTCTAAATTAGACAAACATGTGGCAGGTACCCAGAAAGCTGAAGGGGGTAACAGAGAAAATCTTGAGTGTCTTATCTCAATAAGAAGTAAGTTGAAAATGAGGAAGCGGACGCGGTTGATGCTTATGCTGAGGAAAGCATATGCTCTCAAAATCGACGTGATGCTAAAATAAAATCCGTGTTGGTTCTCAACTTTTATAAAACCTTGGCGGATTCAAACATCGGCCCTTACTTGAATACGGTTCAAGAGGATGAACGTCCTGCTAATGTTTCGGTCAAATATGAATTAAAAATATCTGCTTATTCAAGAAGTGAATATGATGAGTCTAAGAATGAGGAGTATGAAAATGAAAGCTCCAAAGAGAATCAATCGAAAGAAAAACTCAAAAATAGTCTTGAAAAGGATAAAGGCAAAGCAACCAATAACAAAGATGATGATAAAAATCTGATGGTGTTGAATAATTTCCCCTTATTTCCAATATTGTAACTTTTTGTGTATTTTTGAATTGTAAGTCCCTGTATGCTAGGTAATTTATTTACTTTGGATTTTATAAATACTACTTGGTTCATTTTTATTTATCATAATAATTTTTTGTTCCATCTTATATCTTTGAATTTTTCCTAGTTGAGGCCCATCAGTCCTCAACCGGTTACTGAAGTTCTTTTAGAGATTTAAAAGTATTGAGCTCCCACTATTGACCAAAGAGTGTTGGAATATTTCAAAAGTGATCAAATAGTGTTGTAACCTTCTAAATGTGACCAACTAGTGTTAGAACATTTTAAATATGATCAACTAATATTGGAACATTTGAAACATAACCAACTAATATTAGAACTTTTAAAATGTTCAGGGTCGGACATGTCTAACCCTATTAAAATGAAAGCATAAAATATAAAAGGAAAATGATTTATATTTACTACCCGATACGTTTTGAGTTTCACCCTCTCAGTGACTGAATAAGGTCATTCCCAATTTGGTCCCATTTTTCCAAGTCATTTATTTTTAGTATGCAAAAAAACATTCTTTAGAAATTTATCCTCCAATTTGAATTCTCTATAGAGGACTCAACATGTATATCTAATTCTATTAAATTTTGATAATGAAGAGATCCTAGATGCGCCTTCTTTCTTTTCTCTTCATATAAGTCAAGTTCGGCTCTTTTACCCTCGTCATTACTAACCTCATAGTAGTTTGTTACTCTGAAAGATGGAAGGGTGGCTTTGGAATGGGTTACTGCGTCTATCCCATAAACCAATGCAAAAAGTGATTATTGGGTCATTGTCTGAGGGTTTTCCGACTGTACCATTTAAATTATTTCTCAAACCATCAAGGATGATAGTAAACAACTACTATGGTGATTTAGTATCCTCTTGAGGCTATAGGTAACGACCCTACTAAATCCAAACCTCACCTGTCACAATGCAACGTTTCGGATATTTATTCGAGTGGTAATATGCACATGTATTAAATTTACAAGTCGTTGACATGTATCATATCTTCTAACTAATTCTTTAGCATCAACCATGATAGAAGACCAATAATATCCGACCAATAAAACTCTTCTTCTCAAAATTGTAAACCCATAATGAATCAAACCCTCCCCGATCATGTAACTCGGGTAGTATCATCCGCGATTCATTAGTTCTGAGACATCGCAATAATGGTTGGCTTAATACTTTTTGCAAAAAATGTTAATGGATACCGCAAAACCATGTACTTTAAATCTCAATTTTGTAGCCAACACTTTATTAATTGGTAACGTCCATCTGACCATGAATTCTATAAGCTCACGCCTCCAATATTTTTCTAGACATGTCAAAATTTGTAACACTTCTTCCATATCTAGTTTTTGCTCGGAGGATGGCATTATCGATGGATGTTCTTGTTCAAGTATCCACGGGTACCCTTCGGTGTATGTTATAGTTCCAAGGTTTCAACAATAGAATTTTATGTCCATTGGACATGTTCATATATTGAACTAACTCAAATAAGGTAAGTTCTAGTAACTCTTTTAGGTAATTTACCAACTGAACCCCCGCTTCACAATCTGAAATGTTTGAGCCTTCATCAGTCTGGATAACCCATTCGTCTTCTAATCTTAAATTTTGGATATTTATACTCTGATTGTCAGAGTAACCCCTGATTTTTACCATGATAACCTGAAATTTATTTGACTTTTTGTATTTGATAGCGACATACTATCGCATCTAAAACACTATTTTGATTTTTTTAATTGATTCCAACTATCTAAATCAGTTTCCAAATCATCTATGTTCACATCATTTAGTCGATATTTATTTATTTATGAATGAAATCATAATCATCATAATATTCACTCTTCAATTAACAATGATCATCGTCAAAATTAAACATAAAAGCAAAATAACTTGACACGCGAGAATTATACATTATTTTGCATACGACTTTTAAAATAACAAAAACACTATTAAATAGAAAGGAAAGAGATAAAAAAAATAATTTTATTGACTCAAGACCTACCTTAAATGATTATTTGATTAGTTATATAATTTAAATACAAATAAAATTTATTCCCTCTTTTAATATATTTGATTTTAAATGAGAGGTTGGGATAGTTATAAATAAAATAAAATAATGTCAATACTTAATTACTATATTATATATTTCACTGCGTTTTATTAATTATTAATTATTAATTTTAAATAGGGTATAATAATATTAATAACATCATGTAATCTAAGGTTTAAAAAAAATAAAATAATATAAACTATTATGGTTATTAAACAGGTCCAGAACTTTATTTTTTGAAATAATAAAACAAACCATACAAAACTTAGAAAAAGTAAAATTCTGCCTATTTTTAATTTTTAAGGAAAAAGAAATTATTGTAGTGGAGGAACTAGAGAGGAGATGGCCTAAGATTTCCACTATCATTTACACTTCCTTATATGGGGATTTACATGAAAACATCTCTAAGGCTTGTGGCTCACTTTTACTGGACAATTTTATTAGTTTGCCATTGTGCATCAACCATATGCCCAACATATTTATTCATTCAAATTGAATGCCAAAAGAAGGTCATACCTTCAAATCATTATCACTTGTCTTGCTTCTTTTATAAAGGAAACATTTTGAGCCAAAGAAAAACAAAATCTTTATTTATTATTATAGTTTGATGTTACATGGTAAAAATCATCATAAATTTTTATATTTTTATCAAAAATTATCAAATAATCGTCCACATTTCAACAAGACTGTATTTTTAATTACGATCCGTTACACGCGACGAAAAATATAAAATTTTTAAAAGTTAAAAAGCTATTAAAAAACAAAAACTTGAAACATGTCCAAAACATAAAAACCACTCGTGATTTTTAACCGAGGTTTGTGTAGGATGATAATTGGGGTGTTATCCGGTTTGATTCGACCAATCCGATCCGATCCGGTCGAGTTTTGTCCGGTCCAAATTTAGAACAATTAGCTTCGAGTTAAAAAATTATAATTCGCAACCAAATCGGATCAGATTCAGGTTTTTAGTTTGTCCGATCCATTCCGATCCGAAAATTTTAAAAGTATATAAAAAATTAAAATTTTGTATATATAATAACGATAATATATATAAAAAATAAATTAAAAAATATTAAATATAATATGCGTTGGTGGAATTGGACTGACCGACAGACACGAACGGACGGATTCAAATTTCAAAATATGAAAACGAATCATACCAAACTCAAATTTAAATATAAAAATACAAACTCGGACGGACGGACCCGAACCTGACTTGTAAAGGTCCATGGCTATCCCTAAATCTGTGAACTACGTTTTGTGACAAGTAGGTCATAATTGTAAATTACAAACGTTAATTTATATAAATTTTATAATTAATTGGTATTCTTCCCCAATTTGGGTCCATAATCTTTTGGGTTTACAATACAATATATAGGACAATCCGTTTTAGCCCATGGGCTAAATTATATGTGATTTGTTCATTTTAAGGATTGGTTCCATCCGATTAAATTCGAATTTATTAAAAAAAGTTTAGCGTATATTTGTTTTAATTTTTAATTTTATGTTATATATTAATTTTTATATACATTTTTTTAAATCTAAAAATATATGAACAATCCCAAAACGGCTACTCAAATTGACATTTTACTATGTGCGTACCTGTTGACCAGCGGATGTGAGTTCTCCTAATAAGAATAATAATAATATATAAATAAAATAGATATTGTTCTATTATTATGGATATCAGTTTTTGACGTTGTATTTAATAATGATTATATTTTTTTAGGTCTTTATATTTTTTATGTTTTATTAGTTGAATAATAAATTTGTTACATTTGTGTTATATTTAGATAATATTGAAATTATTTATGCTTATACATAATTTGTTATATCATTATTTTAAGTTTTTTTTAAAAAAAACTCTTTCAGGAGCGTTGTTCTTTTTCAAATATTCTTTTAAGACCGATTTTTTAAAAAAACTTTCGTAAGGTCAGTATTTTTTTTAAAAAATTGTCTTCTCTTCATGTTCAAATATTAATCTGTTCTTTTCATTCGTCGCATCGAGGTACCATATCAATCTTCGTGGTTGTGTTTGCCGATTATTTGAGATTAATTTTTTTCTTTCTCTTATAAGCCTTTGTAAACTTTGTTATTCTTGGCGAGCCACAAAATTCTAACGTTTATTCTAACATGTATTCACATTTTTTTTTCAACCCACTATTCACTTTCAACACAAATTTTTCATTCTTCATCGATACACTTGAAACGTTACTGAATCCAACACTGTAATGTTGATGTATAAACTGCTTAAAATTTGCTTGATAAAATCCTTAAACCAGACGCAGGGGTCTGTGCAGACCCGAATCAACGTCTAGTTTGCCTTGTCTAATTTCTTGTTTTAAACACATGAGAAAAAAATTACGTATCCGTTATCATAGATCTGAAAATATTTATTATTCATTCAAGTTATTTTATTGAAGTATAGATTAAATTAACTTTTTTTGGTAGTCAAACATATAAAATTTAGTTCTTTTCACTCAAGTGGCTTACCGCTCACCTTTATTCACCAATGAAATTATTTTTTGGGAAAGGCTAAATTGAGATCCCATTTGGCTATAATGAGACCCCTCTATAATGAGATCCCATTTGGCTATAATGAGACTCCAAAAAAGACCCATTTACCCCTGATATAAAACCCTTATTTTCAGCCATTTTCTCTCTTTTCTCTCTTCTTCTCTCTTCTCTCTCCTAAAATCACTCAAAATCCCGAAAAAAACAGCAAGATTTCTCAAATCCAACATCACAAACACCTTAAGGTACGAATCCTTTACATATTCATGTAATTATTAAGCATTTTACTTTAGTATTTTTAGTGATTTTTAGAGTTTAGGGTTCTTGATAAAAAGTCCGATTTTCATGTATATGTAGCTGTTGTTTTGGAAAAATAGTCGTAGATTCGTGTTAGTCGATGCATTATGATCGTTTTGGTACCATGGTTGATGAATTTGGGTTGAGTTTTGGAGATTTGGGTTCGATCTAGAAATTAGGGTTGCAGGTGGCTGGAAATGCAGGATTGCGAACAGGTCCTTCGCAACCCGTGCAAAATTGCGAAGTACCTGTTCGCAATTTTGCATTTCCAGGGATGTTGAAATTGTGAATAGTGGGTTCGCAATTTCACCATGAATAGAAATGTTGATTTTTTATTTTGTTTTATCAAATTGTGAAGTTTGTTTCCCCAAATTATTAATAATTTATATGTTGTATTTCAGCATGCCTCGCAGACAGCAGCATACACCTGTTCGACATTCAGGCTCGAGCGATGATGGAGAGCACGAGGACCGTGTGTCACGTTCACGGTCCGTTAGGCGTAGACCTAGCGCTTCTACTCTGGCCCCTGTTTTATCCCATGGGTTTGGGACGCTGGACCAGTTATTTAGGAGGGTGAATCCGCATGTGCCTGGTCTATATCCAGAGTACACACAGCATGAGGCCTACCACGTCTTTGCAGGAGAGGTAAGTAATGATGTGTTTTAAAGTACTGCATATGTTTTTTTGTATTATTTCTAAGTTGTTTATGTTTTATGTAGGCTCGTCGGCACTCGCGGTGCTACTCTTTGTACGGTACCCACCGTGCATGGGGTCTTGCTGGGCAGAACAGGGTTAGAGAGCAGGTTATGATGACTTGTTTTGGTCCCCTCACCGATGTGTTGGAGCGTTGGAGTACCAACGTTCATCTAGTAGATGCTTTTCTGGAGAGGTGGCATTCGGAGACGAACAACTTTCACTTCAGTTTCGGTGAGATGAAGGTGACGTTAGACGACGTCCACGTCATTACTGGTCTCCCAGTGACAGGTGATGATTTCGTTGTTCAGACATTTCCTAGTGATGGACATCGTTTAGCTTGGTATTCTAGTGCATTAGGGATAGATCATGATGCACTTAAGTATGAGTTAGGGCGTAACAGGGGGGGGGGTAATGGTAGATCTGTTTGTTTACAGTTTTTACGTGAGCAGTACATGCAGCCCTGTTATAAGGATGATACTATATCTGATAGTGATATAAAGTGTGTCACTAGGGGTTATCTGCTGCACATGCTGGGTTGTTGTGTTCTGGTGAACAAGACGGGGAACAGTATATCTTTAGATTACCTCCAGTTTGTAGAGCATTATAGGGTATATGTTAGATATAACTGGGGACATCATATACTACCTCAGCTGTACCACCACCTAGGAAATTCATCGCTGCACACGACTTTAGGGATTGCGGGTTGCATTGCCTTGTTGGAGACGTGGATATACGATCACTTCTATAGCCTTGTGCCTACGATCAACACTCTCTACGAGTGTTGTATGCCGACTATGTGCTGATATGTACCGACACCGTTTCGTGCGGATGATGAGATTCGCATTAACATCCGACAGGGACTGGTTTCGTTGACGGAGAACCATGTGAGTTACAATGATTTGTTATATTTGTTTTCATAGCGTTAATTTATTATTACTTATATTTTTTTAAAGATTATTAACTAACATATGACAGGTTTGGTTCATGCCTTACGAGACGCATCATGCTAATTTCCCTTTTCAGCGTGTGGCTTGGATTGACCACACGCTGAAGGCGTTCGACATAGTTGAGGCGTACTATCCGCTTCGGGTGGCTCGACAGCTAGGGCATGTTCAGGACATACCACCGGTGTTGCGGACTGTTTTACCAGCAGATAGGAGGAGGCGTATCAACACGCGCTTCTTGTGGGATGAGGCCACGTGGATATGCTGGGAATCACACGTTGTTGATCAGAGGATTCGCGGTGACACATACGCTATAGGCGGTCATGGCACGACCTCGTTGTACGATGTATGGATCAGTGACCACCTATGGTACGTTCTGCTTGATCCTAGTATTCTCGGTCCATCTACTTCACATGTTCCAGAGACCCCTAGTGCGATGACATATCAGGCACGACTGTATCACCTTTCCGATCGTGTGACTGATTTTGATTCTAGAGCGGACGCGATGAGTATGGAGGACTTGCGTCGGGAGATACACGAGTTTTCGCTTTTGGGGATCCAGTACCGCCATGCCGATTGAGTGCATTTGTATTATATGACTACCAGGACGATTGTTTGGTACTACCTTATTTTTTTTACTTTAGTTGTTGCTTTTGTTGATATGGTTGTATGGAATTGCTTTTGGTTCTTTAGTTATTGCTTTTGTTCGGATAAAATCTTTAGTTTTGCTTAAGTTGTTGCTTTCGCTTATATGACGTGTATCTTAAAAACAACAACACTTAAAACAATAACACCTAGATTTCTCGCATAATTAGAAATACATAAGCAAATAAATTACACATTAATCAAAAGCATTGCGTAATTAGAAATACATAAGCAAATAAATTAAAGCAAACGGTAGATAAACTAACCCTCAGTTAGCATTGCACACTTAGTTCTATAAAGTCGGATAGTTCATTCCATACCCATCTGAATCACTACTTCCTTCGAGAGTTGAATATGTTTCAACGGCGCTCGCTATTGCGTCGGTTATTTGTTGCTCCACCGACTGTGTCGCATATGACACCATCTCCTGCGTAATTGTAATTTGCAATCCCATGTCGAATACCTTTCGGACTTTGGTTCGGACTTCCCAAGGAAGTGACTCGATATGTATAGTCATTGTTTTAAGGTAAGCTAACCTTTCGAACACTTCTTCGCGTCTGCGTGGTCGGGGCATCATACATCTTGGGCAGGAAGCCTCCCTACCGTGGTTGAAGAACATTCTGCACAAGACCGCATCGATGAAGCCAGGAATCTCCTCTTGCATCGTACCTCTCACGAAGTCAAATGCGTTTAGGAGGCTTGCATCTTCGTGTACGTTCCAGCCTGAATCACCCATTGTTATAAGTTAAATATTTAGTTTCATATTCTGATTATAGTATTTATAGACTCGAACTGGGTGGTTCAGCTCAAAAATTGTTAGCGGGGAATGCTGTTTTTGTTCCCGCGTAAATCTCTTTTAAGCGGGAAACCTTCACTTCATTCCCTCCATATGTTTCCATACAGTATTATAATATTCAGATTATTATTATATGTTTTTCTTATTTTATGTAGTCTTGTTATTATGTTTTTATGTTCGTACCTTGTGCTGTTTTTATGAATACTTGCAATTAAATTGCTGAAACTCAATTTTTTTTATAAAGTCAAACATATGCTCAAACATCAACTACTCTTTAAATGTAATCACATTGAAGTCCATCATCATAATAAATTAACTAATATATGGATAACAAATCCATCATCATAAATTAACTTTTTATTTAATTTGTTTTTTATATATTATTTTAAAACAAAAATAAATTAGGTTAAAACCCATTAACAACCATCAAAATTTAAATTTAATTTTTATACCATATATTTAAGTAAAAGCATTAATAATTAAATTAATATTAGATCCTGCCACCAATAAACTTAGTAAAAGCATTTAAATTTAAATTTAATTTTAATTTTTATCCATTTGATCCTGTCACCAATAAACTTAAGTGCCAAATGCTGTCCCTCCAAAACCGAGAAGGCAACCACTACTACTTCTACTACACCGATATAATTAGTAGTTGAAAAGACTTGAATCTACTTCCATTTACTTAGGAGTACCATTTAACTCTCACCACCACAACCACAACCACCCACAAAATCAAATCAGAAAAACATTATTATTATTTTTATGCGTCTTAGAGTCGATATCAGACAACTAACTTATTTTTGTGTCATGTTTCATTGTTCCTATATTCAGAGCATTCCTGATCTGTTCTTTAAGAACTACTTAATCGGACACAAACATATGCTCAAATATGAACGGAATCAGACGTAAACGAAATCAGAAACTGAAACATAAACTCAAACTTAAACGGAATCAGAAACTGAAACACAAACTCAAACATTAACGGAATCAGAAACTCAAACACAAACTTAAACATAAAATAAAACACAGGCTAAAACATAGTCTGCAACTTCATTTATTCTTTCGCATCTCGCTAGTCACGCATTTCCTCTAGCCGGATGTCGATAATGTCATCGCGGACGGAATCCAGCTGGTCCTGTGTTAAGTAATCCGTGATTTTATAGTTGAACCGCTTACATGCAGCACGACGTTCCAACTCGGTGAGGCCAGAAACTGGATGTTGGCGGAATGTGACTAGGGCTGACCACCTACATTTCACCTCATCAACACGCCTTGAAATTCTAGGCGGCTGTACACCATCCCTTCCATATAGGAAGTACATCTTGCATTACAACGCCTCCCAGTACTTTCTACCCCCCCCCCCCCCCCTCTATCATGATCTCATTACCAACTTCAGCTGATGCCATCATCAGATATTGATCTTCCAACTCTGTCCATGGACACATTTTTTGCGATTGGTATATTGGCTATTATTTGTTCTGCCTAAAATTACGTCTTTCTGTACCACTTTTATGGTTAAGATAAAGTTATCCAAGTTGACCTATCGATAAACGAAACTTGTAAGAATAGGATAACGCAATCCAAACTGACGAATGAGTATGCGACACCTAATATTTACGAAAGTACAATAACGTTGCAGTGCAATAATAGTAGGGGTCTCATTATAACAAAACTTCCATCACCAGGTTTTTTGCTATAACGAGACACCTAAAAAAGTTGCCGCAAAAAACATCTGCTTTTAATGCAGTTCCCGCCCAAACAACCACGTGCATATAAATAGACATCAAGCACTAATCGAACAAATACAGTTTAACCAATGGAGTTTACCCCTAATGAAGATTACCATTTGCTTGAGGCAGTGAAACTTTCCCACCGAGAGTTGGGAGAAGATAGTAGCGACGCGTTTTTTGAGCTGGTCTTGTGTAATATGTACTACAACTACGGCCGTTTAGGAACTGAAGGTTTTTTTGTGCGTAACTGTGACCAAATCAAGGAGAGGTACATTTTTTGCAAACCAATGGATCGTTTGTTGTTTCTACCCTTTAAAATTAAGCAAGAAGCAGATGCCGTCTGGAACATGACTGTGGTAGACTACATCACGAAGGATATGGTAGCGTATCTTGAGAATAGGATTACTGAGAGGGAAGAGGGGATTGAGTCTGACGACAACTTGGGATACGACTTCGACGATTGAGCATTGTGCTATGTTTTTAATAGTTTGCATCTTGTAGTGTCTGTATTGTCTGTTTGTTTAAGTTAATGCTATAACTTGTTAAAGTTTTCATTACCTTGTTTTGTAGACATTATTTGGTACCCACAACTTCAAACAACAACTAATAAAAAAATCACAACTTAAATTAACAACCACTAATACGAAAATCACAACTTCAAACAACAAATGATAAGAAAAATGACAAGTTCAAACAACAACCAGTAATACGAAAATCACAACTTCAAACAACAACTGATAAGAAAAATGACAACTTCAAACAACAACCAGTAATACGTAACACTACATAAGTGGAAGGCTTAGTCGTATCTAAGTTTGTATTCCACATCATCCACTCCACCCCTTGCAATAATTTTGTCCTCTAGAAATGCTACCATATCCCTTGTGATGTAGTCTATCAAGGTTAGGTTCCAAACGGCGGCTGCTTCTCGCTTAATAAGCGATGGCAAGAAACACAAATGCTGTATTGACTTGCAAAAATTGTATCTGCTTTTGATCTGCTCACGAGTACGCACGACGATACCTCTTGTAACTAAACGACCGTAGTTTATATACATCGTACATAGGACACGCTCGAAGAACTGATCGCTTGTATCTTCCCCCAGTATCTCGCGTGCAATCTTCACAGCTCGAAGCATGTGGTAATCTTCGTCCGTCGTAAACTCCATATGTAAACGTTAACGAGTTTTATATTTTCATGAGTGCTGCAGGTTGTGAAAGTGTCGTATTTTTTAGAATTTATGTCCTATTTTATAGGGGGCGAGTCAATTTTGGTGGGCGTTTAATATTTGGATAAGGTCTCATTATAGCGAAATTCATACTATTTCGAATGCAATGTTGTCTTTGGCTATAATGAGACCCTGATTTAAACCATGTGGGTTGTAATAATTATCTTCGATATGTGTGTATTTTTGTATATATTATGTGTCACCACATTAGTCTCCCATCCAGATTACGTTATCCTTACATGTCTGACAACGCTATCCTACTTTTAAGTAGTTTTTCGGATGTTATTAAAATATTAATCTTTCCTACAAATTTCGAATCATTTCTTTGAAAATGATACTTCAAATCACAACTAATACTGATACTATCTTATATATTTCCATGTGTCGGTTCATATATCTTATACTTCAAATCACAACTAATAATAATGGTTTAAAAAAACTTTTCAGATTAAAAAAAGTAAATAAACGTGAAAATGTAAAAAATGTGAACATTTTAGGCTACTTTGAAGTAGTTTTTTTTGAGTTTTTTGAGTTTTTTTTTCCACAAAATTCGAATCATTTGGGCCAATTGACTAATGTTTAATGTTGGTAAAAAGAAAAATCAGTTTTTGAGTCGGGAAAGTCACAAAATGTGACCATTTTAGGCTACTTTGAAGTAGTTTTTTTTGTCCACAGAATTCGAATCATTTGGGCCAATTGACTAATGTTTGATGTTGGTAAAAAGAAAAATCAGTTTTGGAGTCGGGAAAGTCACAAAATGCGACCATTTTAGGCTACTTTGAAGTAGTTTTTTTTTTACTTTTTTTGAGTTTTTTTTTCCCAAAAAATTCAAATCATTTGGGCCAATTGACTAATGTTTGATGTTGGTAAAAAGAAAAATCAGTTTTGGAGTCGGGAAAGTCACAAAATGTGACCATTTTAGGCTACTTTGAAGTAGTTTTTTTTTACTTTTTTGAGTTTTTTTCCACAAAATTCGAATCATTTGGGCCAATTGACTAATGTTTGATGTTGGTAAAAACAAAAATTAGTTTTGGAGTCGGGAAAGTCACAAAATGTGACCATTTTAGGCTACTTTGAAGTAGTTTTTTTTTACTTTTTTGAGTTTTTGTTTCCCACAAAATTCGAATCATTTGGGTCAATTGACTAATTTTTAATGTTGGTAAAAAGAAAAATCAGTTTTGGAGTCGGGAAAGTCACAAAATGGTGAAAATACTAAATTTACATAGGTATTCGCGAACACAGAAGGTTGTAAATCGCCGGATTCGCGAATGCAGGCCCATGTAACTTGACAAAATCGCGAACAGCTCCCTCGCGATTTTGCCAAATTATAGCGGTGGGAGTTCGCAATTTGGGCAAAATCAAACGTTCCCCATTCGCAAATTCGACACTGTGCCGAATTTTTAAATTTTTTCACACTTTTTTTGATATAATTGTAATTTTTTGGGGAACTTACAATTTAATTGTTTTGTGCAACTTGTTTTTACAATAATTATATGAAATGAAATTTTTAAAATAAATAAAACGTGGGAGTATCGATTACAAACCGAGGTGAAAGTAAAAAAAAGTATTCGTAAACACAACGGGATAAAAACAAGTAATGCATAATCAAATTATTAGTCTTCACCCAAATCGAAGACACGTGGTGGCTCTTTGTGTACGGTCGATGGTTGCGCGGGCTTGATTTGGTTATGTTTGTTCAATCTCTTGTCGAGGGGTATTGCCCAACCGGTGACGTCATGATCCGTGCGAAACGGAAACCAAGTAGGATAAATTTCCGGAAGTGGTCCATTCAACACAACCTACACAAATAAAAGCTAGATAAATATTTGGTCACAAAAATAATATATAAAATTGAAACACACATTGTATACTTACTTTGACGAAATGGTTACCGTGAACGAAACCTATACCAACTTCCAGGTTAGGACACGATCGAGGAGGCACACCGCGTAGAGGTACATAAGTGTACGATTGGTGGAGTGAAATGTGGTATACGATACATTGGTATCTAGTGGCTATCACTAACCCTAAATCGGGTAACGTCATCCAATGCCTAGTACCGGCACCATACAATTCGAAAACGTTCAACCTTCTCACAAGGTTATCTACACCTTGTGAACCATCAAACACTCTCTCCCATAGCTCACGTTCATTTTGCAATTCGCCGATCAAATCCCGTCTAACTTGATCCCATGAATCGGATTTACTTTATACCGTCAAAGCAACGGCCCGGAATCCGCAATTACCGTCGGGAGAGACGTCTTCGACGCTAGAAATGTAGTCATGCAAATAGCTAGGAAACCAACTCTCGTACTCGCTAAAATCTTGGCCCTTTGATGATTTTTTCAGTCGAGACACTTTATCTTTCTTCGGTTGAGCCTTGGTTTTTGCTTTTTCTTTCGTCTTGTTTTTTGGCGGTAGAAATGTTCTATTACCTACCGAGGCGGTCGTGCTACCAATCGTGTCGGGAGTGCTATCGCCTAGACTACCATCGTATTCCCACTCGCTAGGGTCCCGTTGAGTTGATTTGTCCCGGCCGGCTTTTTTCCTACCCTTAGTAATAATCGGCTCCTTAGGTTCCAAAACATGACTTCTACCGGGATCTAGGATTTGCATCATCCTATTTATAATGTGGTCTTGGATGTGTTGCCCGTAACCGCGGATGGTGCTATCTATTAAGGAGAGTTTTCTAGTGAGCTCGTCTTCGGTATCAAACTCCTCATTAGGTTTGATCCTTAACGTACTCCAATAGACATCACACTCATCTTTTCTAACCGGCCTTCCTTCTTTATAAGTCAAAGCTAATTTGCATGCACATGGTAAATTATGAGTTGTCCTAATAACACACCCACACATTCCGGGTGTGAACCATATTTTCAAGGCCGTTGCGAGATTTGTCTCTATTAATTCTATAGCTTGAGATGAAAGCTCACCTTTGACATCCTTGTAGATGGTTTTGTTAGGCCCCCTAGTTGAGTTTCTTGGACGATACCTACTACGCTCGAATGACTAGAAAATGTTAGAGTGTTGAGCGGATAGCAATGCATGAACATGTTTCCAAAATTGTTCGAACGTGCATAGATTACTACCAATTGCCCGCTTGAGGCTAGAGTGAGCACTCTCCGCCCTATAACATGAGATAAAATACATTAGATTTCTAACGCTTTATATTAAAAAAATATTATGTGGAGATGGAAATATAACTCACCGATTGCTAGTTTGGTTGCCAAAATATTTAAATTTGTTCGTGTGAATATTGAGGAATTTGTGTCCATATTCGTCAATCCATTTCTTCATAACGTAGTCGATAGCCAATGGACAAAATGCGAACGTGTGGTGCATATCGGCAAGGTTTTTGTTATAGTCTTCGAGCGTGGCCGAATAGGCTACCCTTTGGTAGTATTCCCCGAACTCTTCGGCCATGTCCAAATTCGGTAAAACTTTTCTAGCGTAAGAGGTGACGTTCTTACCAATATGCCAAGTGCATATCATATGAGTTGCGTCCGGAAATATATCATCGATAGCATTCATTAAAGCCAACTCCCTATCGGTGACGATAATGTTAGGTAATGGGCACTTGTTGTTCGTCAACACCATCTTTAGAACACTCAATCCCCAAGTGTAGTTCTCTTGTTTCTCGGAGCTCAAAAGAACAAAAGCAACACAAAATGTCTTCTTCGTCGAAGTTTGGCCCACTATTTCAAGTAAAGGAACCTTATACCTTGTAGTCGTGTACGTGCTATCCATTATAAGAACTTGAGGAAAAGTGCGCATGAAATCGATGCTTTTAGGGTGTGCAAAAAAAAAACTCGAGGATCTCGTCCGTTGCTTCACAACTTCGCTCCCAAACATAGTACTCGTGTTCTTTTAACTTAGCAAACAAGTATTGCATTTGGGTCTTGCCTGCTATATCAACCAAATCATGTTTTTGCCGCATGTTGTATATCGTGCGCATGCTTGATACATTTTGCGGGTCTTTAATCTTCAAACCGCGATATATCTCTCTCGGTCGAGAACCGACTTCCGTTTGACTACGAACGAACAATTGTTCTTCGACTTTTAGTCTAGCGGCTCGTGAGTGACCATCCAAGTGCAAAAATGGTTCGTGGTTGTGTTTCCCGTTTAGCACAACCACTTTCCAATAACCCGGTAGCTCTGAGACCGGACTCCCTCTTAAATAGAACGGACACCCGCATTTTTTCGATGAACATTCTCGGCGCTTCTTAACATACCCCGGTTTGGGGTTAGGTTTGTAAACTCCGTACCTCTCGCACCTAAAATATATCCTAGGAGTTTTCATGCTTTTGCTACCGTCGTCGTTTTTACTCCGGACCAAAATGAATTCTAGTTTTATGCTTTCGGACTCGACCCAATCAACCAAATCGGCTTTGGTGTAAAAAGTGTTCGTACTAAACACTTTCGTGTAATCGGCCATCAAACATGGCGGTAGATCGGGTTCCTACATATGTCATTGATGCAATTATATGAGAACATATTTAAATCTAGATGATCGTTTAATTTCCAAGATAGGTCATTTTCGCAAACAACAAATTCGATATTTCAGCCAAATCGCGAGCAATGCACTCGTTTATTTGGAGAAATCGCGAAGTAGAAACTCGAAAATTATGCCAAATTGCGAACGGTCCGTTCGTCCATCTAGTATTTTTGCGAACGGATCGTTCGTCCATCGGGTATTTCTGCGAACGGTCCGTTCGTCCATCTGGTATTTCTGCGAACGGACTGTTCGCAATTTTGCACGATTTTCGAATCCCCACTTCGCAGTTCATCCATTATATAGCGGTGGTACCGCTATATTCGCACAGACTTGAATTTTTTTGGAAAATACCTCATTTTGGGTTTCCAAGTGGTCCGTCAACGACTCTTCTTCCTCCGATGCAAAATCATCAAGGTTGCAGCTGAAACCTTCACTCCAATCACTCAAATCCATGATTTTTTAGAGTTTTTAGTTAGTTTAGAGAGAGAAAGCTCTAGGAAGAAGTTTGAGAAAAATTGGTTTTTGGTTAGAAACTTGGACTTATAAATGAAGGACAAAACGGACATTTCACATTCAAGAAAAAAATTCTGAATTTGGGGTCTCATTATAACCAAATAAGATCTCATTATAGCCTTGCCCTTATTTTTTTTTAACTTTAAATATGATTGACCATTTGCGGATTTTATTTTTGAGAAATTATTGAACCATTCTTTTAGTGGAATAAAATATAAATATTACCGTGACCTTTTACTATATATAGTTTTAGATGGCTAAAAACAATTAATAATTCTAGCAACTAGATCGATATGTGTTCGTGTCTAAGTTGATAAATTTGGTCGATATTATATATATATACATATATATTACTTATATTAAAATACATATCAAATTACTTTCATCCGAATCTTTTAACCCCACTTTATTCACACACAAAAAAAACCCCACTCGTAAACAAATTTTGATAATACAATATATCCACGACACAAAAGTTTTTGTGTTGATGATATATTACATTCTAAATGTTTATTATTGGGTGAAATTAAATCGAATTTTGGTGAAAAGCTTGACTTTTATTTAAATGTAAACATAATTTGTGAATAAAATATATGGTTGACTTTCTATTTATCCAAAATAATATCGGTCCGATGATTTATGAAGTTTAAGGTATTTATAAAAATAATTCTATAAAATATTTTAGAAATACATACAAATAGTGTTTTTTGAAAACTCATAGTTAATTTGTGTCTTAGGTGGATGACCTTTTTCACTAGAATATCGGTTAGTTTTTTCCCAATTTTTTTTATAGCTTTATGGATCACTAAAATCAATGTGTTCATTTTTATCGTTGTATTCTTCATGCCTTTTCTCCTCATCCTCTTCCATATTTTCATCTTCAGTGATATTTACATCTTCATCACCATTCTCACAAACATCAATAACAATTCTATTTTCATTGATTTCATCTTTGACAATCATAGATCTTGTTACGAACTTAAGCATATGATTTGCTTGTCATTTAACAAATTCTTTATCTTTCTTTTTTATCCAAAAGCATATTTTCTACAGTTTATCGAAGGCATGTCACTACAAAATAATATTGATAATTAGGAATATCGAAACATAAAAATTAATAATATATATCCATTACAGCCATAAAAAAATCCATTACAAAAAACATAAGAGAATACCTTAAAAATTGTACCGATGGATTTTGTCAAGAACAAAAGAAGAAAAGAAATATGAACAAGAGAACTATGGTGATTTCTGCTTAACCCTCCCTTGAAAATTGGGTCCCACGGCAACAGCCTCATGTGGCTTGAGGGAGGGTCCAACCTGTTCAAAATACCTCTACTTGTTATTTTATCACAAAGTTGTCATTAATGGAAAAAACACTAAACATATCATCAACACAAAACTATATGCATTTTCATAACATTAAAAGATCAAAATAGAATTTCTTTTGAAAACCAAACTCTTGCGGTTAAAAATAATAGCTTTTTCACAAAAAATCAACTCAAATTAACAAAATGGGAGAACATGTGCATCTTCCAAAAATATAAAGATAGAAAATAAAGAAAAAGTACCGTTAAAGGAGCTAAAGTCTCTGAAAACAAGGTAAACCACCATTTCAAATTTTTTAGTTATTTAAAATTTCGAGGTCTTAGATATAGTTATACACCACCGGTTCAGCCGGGATGAACTAATGGTGCGGAACTGATAACCAGTGGTACAACCGATGAGTACCATCAGTTTTAACCCGTAGTATTACTACTTCTAACCCATGACCACGGGTTCGAGCCCGTGGTACCATTGATTCGAATCTTTTGTACTACCAGCTTGCATGCAGTTTCTTTTTGTAGTTGTTGGTCTATGTTTTAGGTCTATATTTTTTTGTTTATAGTTTGTTTACTTATTTTCATTTTTATGTACTTTAGAATTACAATATGAGGATGATACAGATTGATATGAAGAGGATTTTACTACTGATTATGCTTACTTCTTTTCATAATAAAATATTATACACACGATATAAAACTTTTTGATTCTTTGAATAGTAAATAATAATCCTCGAATATACTCTCAATGAAAGAGATCTGGATGGTATAATCGGGCGGTATCTGTAAAAGATCTGAAAGGAAAGTTATGTGGATAACAAAAGCGTGATTATCAATTCGAGCTTAAGGGTACCATGACAACTACAAATCAATGGTTGTTGTAGGTTATCTACGACATTCACAACCACCCAAATGTTAAACACGTAGGTGGTTTTTCATATGCGAGATGTTTGACTAAGGAAAAGTTGGAATTTTTAAAATATTGTACCTTTATGGGAATTTTCCCTATAGAAGTTTTGAGCGAACTAAAAAGTTGGACGAACAAAATATATCGTCCATGTGCACTATATACAACACTAGAGAAAATAACCAGATGTTGGAGAAAGTTGGTCGATCACATTTGTAATACTTGTTAGATGAACTAAAAATATATCATTATTTTGAATGGCAAAGATCTAACAAAGATGAAAGTGATATTATTACTGATATGTTCTTTATATATTCGGTTAATGTGAATTTGTTACGATAATTTCCAATAATACTAATAATAGATAACACTTACAAGAAAATAAAAAATGAGATATCGTGCATACATAACTATTATATAATATATTTTAGCTATAATACTTAAATAGAAAAAATAAAATACAAAAAAAACACTACATGAACTAATACTAATGTTTTTCCAAAATGTTACAGTTTTGAAGGAAAGTGACGTAAGTTCATCATAATTGTCATGGAAATCTCAATGGATACTAGAAACCCTCTGGTGTGCAGCTCTCAACTGTCATGTCACTTTATTTCCATGATTTTCGTAAACGTGTGACTCAATGTCTACAACTTCTAGGTTTACAATTTCCATCTTACCTATTTCGTGTTTCCAACCATCATAACGTGTAGTGCATCAGACAATCTCCTCGGAGTATAAAAACCTCATGTGCTCCTCTTACAAAACAAACGAGTGCCATAATTTACAAATTGTATCGCTCCACCAGTACATATTCTCCATTGATTTATATTTGGTTTATGGGATCCTAGAGCTCACATTATGTGTCAAAATGCCTTGTACGCGCTCAAACTGTTGAACTACTCATTTCGGATAATATGCATCCACATGCTTCAAGCCAACTATATTTACATGATATGATGTTATAGGTTAAAAAGTAAAATCGTCACAGATGGTAACATATGGTTGGAACATAACCTAGAAGAATATTTTGAAAAATAACTCTATCTTTCACAACAAGATTTCCTAGTACTTCACAAGTGTATAACACTATTTTTCTACACTAAAAAGTACATTTAATTCTACTTATTTTACAAGTATGTAATGCAACTTACGTCAGACTCGTCCTCATAGCTTAGCTGAATCGTGTAGTATATTTGAAGGTAGAGTTGATATTGATGCAACACATATCCCACCTCCCTATAGATAACATCTTATGCGTACACTATGAGCATGTAACAGGGTGGAAAATAGGATAGCGGTCGATGACCGTATATAGTTTAGCTAGAAAAGCACACATAGTATTCACTTTGTGTTCCTATGCTTAGCCCAAATGATGGTAAATATCTGACATTATGTAAATACCACATGCGTAAGATTCCAAACTATCAATTTCTTAGAGGAATAGAATATACTTAGATCATACATAAGAATTACTTTTGTTGGTAAATATAATACATTTTAACATACGTCATTATTGATAAGCTCGAGATTTTTATCATGGTATCTAAATTTTCCAAGCATCATGTATAGATAATTGGAACTATTTCCAACACCTTTACAATTTCTAAGAACATCATATAATTATTCATAACCTACTCCCACCATATTACTAACTCGACGATGAAGCTTAATTTTATAACATTGTCCAAAAATATCACAATATTACTGACGATCCTCAACCTTGTAATAATGTGTATATCATTTAATGTGATGGTCATTTCACGAAACCAGAAATGAAATATATTGGTCTCCCAATACCATATCTCCATGAACACCACTATAATAGGAGCATTGAGACTAAAATTAGCCAAATGCTCGATAACCTTCCTAAATGACATTGTATCCAAACGATCATGTAGTCATTTCCAATATACGAGACTTCACAATCTAGAACTTGGATAATAAGTCCACAATCGTGTGACAATTTTCTTATACAATATAAAATTAAGTTTCACATGTTTCGCAAGTGTAATATACTACAGCTCGCAAATGTAAAACTAAGTTTTACAATTACATAACTACTCTATATATTATAGACCACATGTTTTTTGAAACTCGAAAACAACTTCGGTATCTAAGTTAGAAGAAACGTCTTTTTTGTTGTAGTTGTTCTAGTACTCAAGTCAGAAGTTGGAGCACTTATATTTGAAGTTGAACATGAGATGATCCCATGAGAAGATCAAGATTTGTGTTGTCTACCAGTTTCGGTTGTTCAAAAGTACTTAATTTTTCTCTCCTCAAGTTCCATTGCTTGACCCATATGGTATTTGATTCATAGACTTTATCTATAATATGAAATAATATATATAAAATTTTAATATTAGATTTATAACATAAAGTCTGTTAAGGTTTTCATAAATTATTTATTTGTTATCTTTTCGCATATATAATTTCTTATCAGTTTCACATAATATTTTATTTGCTTATTTGTTATATAATTTATTTAAGGTTTCACATTTAAATTATATTAGATTGCAATAACTACCGTCAATTATTATATTCATGTTCTAGGTTGGAAAACGATAAGAACAAACATATAAAGTCAATATTTCACGTGAATTTATAAAGTCAATATTTCACGTGAATTTTGATACCATGACACAAAAATAACATATGGGTTGTAACAAAAAATAACAGATGGATTTATAGGGCAAATAGATTCTATTTGGCCTCGTATTCGCACTTGATTTATAGGGCAAATAGATTCTATTTTTCCTTAGATTCATGCGATATTGATCGTTCGTTTCGTTTTTGCTTTAACTTGATGTAATAGGTTCTTACTGTAAATCAAGTGATGGAGATACTCGTGAAGTTCTTGGAAACAAAGGACTGAAGACATCTTTCTTTCACGTAATTCCTCAAAGGAAAATACATGAAACTAGTTTATCATCAGAAGAAGAGGAAGATGAGGTTGTTCTTGATTGGGGAAAAGGACTATGTCATTAGGAGAAGAGGAAGAGGAGGATGTTTTTGATAGAAAAAGAAGAAGAGGTGGATGAACTAGTTCGGAAAATGAAGAGGAAGAGCTGTAAAAAAGACTTGTCAAACCTTTTAAGGGTGCACAATACAAGTATAGGAGTAGTCCATCAACAATTATTTCTCGTAAAAAGTTTCTTCGATCCCTAAAGCGGATCCAAGAGTTCATTTGGTCATTCAATTGGCCTATAATTAATTCTTTCTATAAATTCAAAGTTTGGATTATAAGAAGGAGATTCGATTGGCCTAAAACAAAATAGTATTACGAAACTAAAACAAATAGCTTTTTTGTTGTATTTAATTTTAGTTTTCCTTGATCATTTTTTTTCTCTATAATGGCTTTTTTCTAGGTTTTTATGTAGTTTTAAGCTTACGAATGTTATATATTATTCTAAATTTCATTAAATAATATATAACAAATCGCGGAAAAATAATTAAACCCTTTTGTTAGATTTACCTAATGAATAAACCGAAAACCAAGAACACTTACGGGTTTGCATCCTGCTCTACATCTAGTATTCTCTTTTGTTCTTTTGCGTTCTTCATCGATTCCTTTTATGAAATTGAGAAACCTGCAGAATCAAATTAGTGCTAAAAGGAAAGGTTTCCAGATACTTAAGGAGGCAGCTGTATTTCTGATTAGGGTTTAGGATGATGAAATTCCTAAACCTAGCCCCTTATTTATGGAATTTACAATGTGAAACCCAGCATTATAAATGTCAAAAGTATTTTCTTTCTGGAAAAGTATTATTTTATTTATCGTTATTGTTCATCTTTTATACTAATTTACAGCGGTTACAACAATTAATACTAGAATCTTTATTTTCATAAAGTTGACGTAGACTATTGACTATAATTAATTATCATAAATATTATACTACAATATATATTAACTCAATATTTGACTAAATAAATTAGATATTAATCTAATTTATTTCCTATAACACCCTCCCTCAAATTGATGTTGGTAAGTCAACCACTAACAATTTGCCAATAAGAAATTTATGACGCTGATGAGTCATAGCTTTGGTGAAAATATCAGCCACTTGGAGATCGGAAAAGATGTGAGGAAGAGATATTACCCATTTTTCCAAAGTATCTCGGATGGAATGACAATCAACTTCAATGTGTTTGGTATGCTCATGAAAAACAGGATTGGTGGCAATCTGAATGGCATTAGTGTAATCAGCATGAAGAGGAGTATGAGTTGTTTGACCAAATCCAACCTCCTCAAGAAGACCGCATAGCCATACAATTTTGGAAGAAGCACTAGACATGGCACGATACTAGGCTTTGGTAGAGGATTTAGAAACACGATCTTGTTTCTTACACTTCCAAGAAAATAGAGCATCGCCTAAAAACATACACCAACCTGTAGTAGATCGACGTATATCTGGACATCCAGCCCAATTATCATCACTATAGGAAACAAGTTGAAGATATGAGCCAGCTGGAAAGAACAAACCACGAGTAGGCGAGTCTTGAAGATAATGAATGATGCGTCGAACTGCAGCAAGGTGTAGATGTCGAAGAGAGAAAAACTGGCTGACTTGATGAACAACATATGATATATCAAGGCGCGTAGTTATCAAGTAGATAAGAATCCCAACCAAGCGCCGATAAAGAGTAGGATCATCCAAAATGTTCCCTTCATTTTTCTTAAATTTGAAATTTACCTCCATAGGAGTATCAACAGAAGAAGCGTCCTCCAGACCAGCCAAAGTGATAAGATCTTGAATATACTTTTGTTGGTTCAAAAAAATACCATTAGCCTAACGATGAACTTCTAATCCTAAGAAGTATATAAGTTGGACAAGATCTTTTATATAGAAAGTTGCATGTAACTGTTTTTGAAGCTTAGTAATCAAACTACAATCAGTACCAGTGATGATAATATTATCCACATAAACCAAGAGAAGGACTATACCCGATGTAGATGTGTGGAAAAATAAAGAAGAATCATACTGACTTTGGGTAAAACTGAAAGAAAGAAGTGTACGACGAAACTTTTCAAACCAAGCTCGAGGTGCTTGTTTAAGCCCATACAAAGAACGCCTTAACTTACAGACATCATGAGGAGAAGAAGTACTCATACCATATGGAAGTTTCATGTAAATCTCTTCTTGAAGATCTCCACGAAGAAAAGCATTCTTAACATCCATTTGATGCAACGGCCATGATTGTGAAGCAGCAATAGCCAAAATACTTCAAACAGTGGTCATTTTGGCAACTTGAGCAAATATCTCCTCATAATCGATCCCATATTCTTGTTTATTACCCAGAGCTACAAGATGAGCTTTATATCGCTCCAAATATCCATCAGAACGTAGTTTCACAGAGAAAACCCACTTACTCCAAATTGGTTTAATTGTACGAGGACAATGAACAATATCTCACGTATGATTCTCCTCAAGTGCTTGAAGTTCTACTTGCATTGCATTTTGCCAACACTTATGTTCCATGGCTTGTTTGTAGCTAGTGGGAATTGAAATACTGGATAAATTAGTTACAAGAGAGACAGGGAAGAAAAACCACACCTATCAGAGGGTTGAGAAGGGCGAGCAGATCGACGAAGAGTTGTGGAATCAAGAGCAGGATCAAGTGTCGAGACAATATTAGAAGGGATCACAGTAGTGGGACCAGACTCATCTCGATTACGTCGTCGATACACAAAACCAGGTTTAAATCTTTCTATATATTTTGAAATATAAGAAAAACTAGGCATGAGAGATAAAGATGCAGGAGGTGGATCAACTTGAGATGGAAAACAATATTTATTTTTAAAAAAAATCACATTCCTAGACACCCGAAGACGACGAGCATGAGGATCATAACAAACATAACCTTATGAGGAATAACATAACCAAGAAAAGCACATTTTACAGATCGAGCAGTAAGTTTATGACGTTCATGAGGAGGAAGGTGTACAAAACAAACATCCAAAGGTAAAAAGATCTAATCATGAAGGAGAATGACCAAACAACTTATAAAAAAGATAAACATGATTTAACGTTAGATAAGGTAAGTAAAAAAACAGTCGTAGAAAGTGCTCCACACCAAAAATGAGGAGGAACAAATGATTCAAGTAAAATAGTTCTTACCACATCAAGAAGGTGACGATTTTTCCTCTCAGCAACACTGTTTTGTTGCGGTGTCGAAGGACAAGAACACTGAGAGAGAATCCTTTTATTTTGAAGAAAGTTTTGAAACTTATGTGACATGTATTCACCCCCAAAATCAGATCGTAAAACTTTTATATTGGCAGAAAATTGAGTGTCAATATATGCAAGAAAGCGTTTAAAAACTGAAAAAAACTTCAGCTTTAGCTCGAAGGAAATAAACCCAAGTAAAACGACTAAAATCATCAATGAATGTAACAAAATACTTATAGTGTGCATGAGAAACAATAGGTGCAATCCCCCAAACATCACTATGAATAACATCAAAACACTGTGAAGCACAAGATGCATGATGAGGAAAAGGTAAAACCGTACTTTTACCAAGTTTGCATGATGTACAATCAAAAGAAAGATCATGAGAAGAACTTGTTTTATTTCTCAATAATCCAGAATGAACCAAGGTATGAAGGACGTCAGAATTTGTATGACCTAGACATCTATGCCATATTTGGTTTCGAGAACCAACAACATTACACGCAAACGAAAGAGAAAAACTAGGAATATGAGTGGAATAAGACTTATATAATGGAAAGAGCCATCCCACTTTAGGACCCGTCGCAATCATCTTTCCTGACACTTGATCCTGCACAACACAACCAGAAGGAGAAAAAATAACATGACAATTATTATCGACCAATTTCCCAACAGAAATAAGATTTGTGGAGAGGTCAGGAGACACAAAAACATTAGTGAATGTAGAAGAAATATACCAACAATATTAATATGCACAAAATGACCATCAACAATGTTAATTTTCAGATCTCCATCATATTTTTTAACATTAGACAGAGGAACAACGGTATTGGTCATATGGTTTGAGACTCCATAATCGAAATACCATGATGTGGAATAATGTTTTGGATTACCTGAGAGTCCAAAAGCAGAAAAAGCATAATTTATCATTTGTTGAACCATTTCAGGAGTGAGTGTTTTTGGATTTGTTGTTGGAGAAGGAACATGAACAATTGGTGATGCAGTAGGCAATGCAGTAGAACAAGCACTAGTGGAGGCATGATAAGCACTACATTGTCGCCGTTCAGGTCGAGTGGGACAAGCAGAGATAATGTGCCCTTGTTTCTTGCATTAGTTGCAAACCTTTTTGGGACAATCCCGAGCAATGTGGCCGAAAGAATCATAACTATAACATTGGATGACACACATGTCTCGATTTTTATTTCTCGCTTGTGCTATATAAGTTACCGGAACCAGTGTACTGATACTAGCTTGATGTTCAATAGATGCCTGAGTTATTATTCGTTGCTTCTCACGAAGAATTTCACCCAAACATGCATCTAGAGATGGTACATGATGACGATTCATCAGATTAGACCGTGCGATGTCAAAATACGGTCGTAGCTTCATCAAGAACTGATCTCGTCTGCTGGTTGCATGCATTATCTGGATAGCAGAAAGAGCTGAAGCAGGGATATCAGCATAAATTATATCTGAATAATCTGCCCAAAGGTTTTGAAAACCTGAAAAATATGCTTCAACGGAAAGACTTCCTTGAGTGTAATTAGCCAACTCATACTCCAATTGAAATCTCCTAGCAGAGTTGTCTTGATTATAAATTGTCTTTAGAGAATTCCACATACCAGCAACGGTTTTATAGGGCTTCAAGGTGAGAACAAGATGAGGTTCGAGTGAACTAAGAATCCAAGTCATAATTCTAGCATCTTTTATTTCCCACTTGGACAGAGGATTAACATCTAAAGGGGCATGATCACTCCCATCAATATGACCCCATAATTCTTTTCCTTTCACATACAATTGAAATTGAAATTCCCAAGCAGAATAATTCTTTCCCGTAAATTTAATATGAAACAGTTCGAATTTATCCAGTGACATAATGTAACCAAGAAAAGCAGATCCACAAGAACAAAAATCTGAAATAAAACTAAAATCCCCAAATTCTCAAAAGAAAAAAATATCTCACTACCTAAATACTCTCAAAATTCAGAAAAATCTGAAACTAAAATCCCCAAATACTCTTGAAATTCAGAAAAAACTCACCACCCAAAATAAACAAAAAACTCACCACCCAAAAACTCTACGGAAAAAAATCAATTCTGCTCTAATACCATGTCAAAAGTATTTTCTTTCTGAAAAAGTATTCTTTTATTTATCGTTCTTGTTCACATTTTATACTAATTTACAGCGGTTACAACAATTAATACTAGAATCTTTATTTTCCTAAAGTTGACGTAGAGTATTGACTATAATTGATTATCATAGATATTATACTACAATATATATTAACTCAATCTTTGACTAAATAAATTAGATATTAATCTGATTTATTTCATGTAACAGTAAAGCCCATCCTTTATGACTTCCTTGTATCCGGAACCATAACCCGATAAATTGATAATTCAATTTATATCCCTGATTTATTAATTCATGCTTAAGTGTTGAGATTTGGGCCCTCTTCACCAGAATGCCCAAATTCAACCCGGTTACCACACTTGAGCCCATAACGCTTTTTCACCCATATATCCAATTTAGTTAATTAAATAATTAACTCGGTTACTTTTAATTTGGACTTTCTTAAGATAATAACCGAATATGTTTAGTTAGCATGTCGGTCCAAATTATTGTCAGCCCATAAATATATTAAATAAATATATTCCAAAATTCTCCCACTTGGACGGTCATATGCTACTCAAGAATACATATTCAACTTTAATGGGATCCCTATATTCATTGTCAATGGGGAAACGGTACAATTCCGTACATGACTGATAAAAATAAAGGACTAAAGACCTTTTTCTCGTAATTTGAACAATAAGATGCAACAATAATCACATTATCTTTATCAATCAATTACTTTGGCCAATTATGGAGCGTGGCCTAAGAGTAATATGGCTTGTAATTGTATATATCTACACTTAAATGGTTCATACCTTTGGATATCCAATACAGTACAGATATCAATAAATATTTCCAAGCATATATACATATTGCAATAAACTTTAATATGCACAATACTGAAAAATATAACATCAGATCCTATTACAAACTCTCCCACTGAAACTAACAATCCTCTAAATCAATTGCACCCATACTGATGGTGTGTCCTTGGAAAAACTTAGGCAAAACTGCCTTTGTTAGGGGAACTGCTATCATGGAGTTTGTGTCGATATGATCTATATTTATCTGACCCATCTGTACTCTTTCTTTAACAGACAAAAACTTTATGTCTATGTGTTTGGATTTAGACGAGCTCATGTTGCTGTTGGAGTATTGCACTTCAGAATTGTTATCGCAATATAAGCTCATGGGACCTTATATCCCTTGTACAATACGTAATCCAGTAACAAAATTTCGCAGCCACAGTGCCTGGTTTAATGCCTCAAAGCATGCAACAAATTCTGATGCCATTGTGGATGATGCAATAAGTGTTTGCTTTACACTTTTCGAGGATATTGCACCTCCAGCCAATAAGAATATGCTTCCTGACGTGCTTTTAAATGTGTCTGCGCATCTACCAAAATCCGAGACGGAATACCCAATGATCTCCAGTTTATTCGACTATCTATATGTCAACATGTCCCCCTTTATTCCTTGCAAATATCAGAGTACTCTTTTAACTGCTTTCGAGGGATCCATTCCTGGGTTACTAACATATCTCCCCAACATATTTACAGCAAAGGAAATGTTTGGCCTAGTACAAACTTGAGCATACATTAACCCCCCGACTGCTGAAGCATAAGGGACCGTTTTAATTTCCTAAATCTCAAGTTTTATTTTAGGACATTGACTTAGACTAAGTCTGTCACCCTTTGCCATAAGGGTACTTAGGGGTTTGCAATCTCAATCCGTAACATTGTACCACACTTTTAATGTATGTCGTTTGTGATAATCCAAGAATACCACGAGAACGATCTCGATGTATCTGGATTTCTAACACAAAACTGGCCTCACCAAGATCCTTTATATCAAACTTGTCTCGTAGAAATATTTTTGTAGTGTGTAATAATTCCTTATTGTTCGAGGCAAGCAATATGTCATCCATATATAATATAAGAAATATGAAATTACTCTCACTGAACTTTTGATACACACAATCCTCAACCGAGTTGATCTCAAAGTCATGACCGACTATCACCTCAAGGAATTTGTGATAAGATTGACAAGAGGCTTGTTTAAGCCCATAAATAGATTTCTTAAGCCTGCAAACCAGATCTTTTGAGTTACTTTCTACAAAGTGTTCTGGTTGCACCATATAGATCGTTTCCTCAATATTACCATTGAGAAAAGCGGTCTTAACATCCATATGATGAAGCTCAAGGTCAAAATGTGCAACTAATGCCATGATTGTTCTAAAGGAATCCTTCGTCGATATCGGAGCGTAGGTTTATTTAAAATCAATCCCTTCGCGTTGAGTATAACCTTTCGCTACAAGACGTGCTTTATGTCTTTTCATATTACCCAGGGAATCATGTTTTGTTTTGTAAACCCATTTACAACCAATTGTCTTTTTCCCTTCAGGTAATGGGACAAGATCTCATACCGATTCGTCCTGCATTGATTTATATTTTTCTTTCATAGCGCCAATCCAATTTTGAGATTCAGAGCTTGTCATGGCATTTTTGTAGTATGAGGGATCATCTACAGTTCCAGCATATAACTCATCATGCTCCTGAAGATATACAATAAATTCTGGACCTATAATACTCTTCTTTTCTCTCGTGGACCTTTTTAAAGCACTATTTCCTCTTGTTGCACTTCTTGAGGAGGTAGAGCTTGATCATTATGAATGATGTCATTTTGATTCCCTTGTGGAAGATTATCTTGAGGTTCCTCTTGTTCTACCTAGACCATTTCCGTATCCTGGTTAGAAACCTCAAGTGGAGCATCAGTGTTAATTTGAGGATTACCTTATTCTAATGGGACCGAAATGATTGGCATTACAGCCCAATCTTCAGATATCTTAGTATCCCTATTAAAACCTTCATGAATCTCTATGGATTCTTCCTCAAAATCAACATATGTTCCCTTATTCTTCCCCCAAAACTCAACCTCCTCTAGAAACTTGGTCGTTCCTGTCTCAAATATTGTACCAGTGAGAGAATCATAAAACTTAAACCCTCTAGAATGTTTGGAATAACCTAAGAAGAAACAAATACTTGTTTTTGGGTCCAGTGTCTTTTCTTGAGGTTTGTAAGGCCTCGCCTAAGCTGGACAACCCCACACATGCAGATGATTTAAAATTAGGTCTACGGCCATTCCAAAGCTCATATGGAGTCCTAACAGTAGCCTTTGTGGGTACTCGATTGAGTATATAAGCGGCACATTTGATGGCTTCCCCACGAGAGATAATGGTAGAGATGAGTGACTTATCATGCTTCTAACCATATCTTTTAGTGTTCGGTTCCGTCTCTTAGATACACCATATATGCGAGGTGAACCGGGCATAGTGTATTGAGGGACTATTCCACACTTCTCTAGGTATTGTGCAAAGGGTCTTGGATGTTGTTCACCTGATCCGTCGTATCTACCATAGTATTCACCACCACGGTCAGATCTAACGGTCTTAATGATTTTACCAAGTTGTTTCTCAACCTCGGTCTTAAAAGCTATGAACTTGTCCAAGGCCTCATACTTTCATGAAGAAGATAGAGGTAACCAAAACGAGAGTAGTCGTCGATGAATGATATAAAGTACCGCTTCCCGTTCCACGATTCCTGTGAAAACGGTCCACAAATGTCGGTATGTATCAAATCTAGGACTTCTTTTGCTCTATATGCTCCTCACCTTTTAACTTTGGTTTGTTTCCCTTTGATACACTCGACACATATACCAAAGTCAGAGTAATCAATGGGACCTAATAAACCTTCAGCAACAAGCTTGTCCATCATAACTTTGGATATATGACCTAACCGCGTGTGCCACAGTTTAGAAAAAAATTCAGATTTAGTAATGTTGTTTGGTGTTCGTTGTGTATTCAAAGAAATGTTGTGATTATTAATAGTATTCAACAAATAAAAATTATCCTCTTTAATTAAATTTCCATTTCCAACAATCATATTATTTAGAGAGAGTGTAAAACAATGGTTTCCCATCAAACAAGAGTAACCTTGCAAGTCTAAAACCGGAAAAGAAATTAAGTTCCTCCGAAAAGTGGGAGCATACATTACATTCTCTAAAAATAATACATGTCTATTGGAAAGTTTTACAGAAAAATCACAAATAGCTAAAACATCACACGAGCTCCAGTCTGTCATGAAAATGAATCTTTCATTCTCATTTAGCATCCTGCTCTTTGACGTACCCTGAAAAGAAACACAAACATGAGTTGTTGCAGCTGAATCAACCCACTAAGTATTTCTTTTCACTTAAACTATATTACTTTCTGAAACAACCAAAGATGTGGGAGTACCTTTTCTCATCATATAAGCCCGATGTTTCTCACAATCCTTCTTCAGATGTCCTTTCTCTTTGCAGAAAAAACATCGACCTACAATCGATTCCTCAGGATTTTTCTTATTTACCGGACCTTGACCTGGTCATTTTCCATCTGCCTTTCGCTTAGGTCCTGCCTTATTTGCAGATGTAATCACATTAGCCTCAGGCGCTGTGCCTTTAAGTCTTTCCTCCTCTTGTGTTGTGTGGGAAATCAACTCATTGATATTCCACTTTTCTCGCATGCAGTTATAGGTGGACTGGAAATACTTAAACCGATCTAGCAGCGAATGAAATGTGAATCCCACTATGCATTCCTCAGGTAAGTCTAAACCGATTGTCTTTAACTTTTAGCCAATCATCAACATTCCCAGAATGTGCTGCCGGATTTTATCTTTGTCATTATACTTTTTGGTAGCTAGTTCAATGAGGAAATGCTGCATATCTACCTTCTAATTTTTGGCAAAGGCTTTCTTAATCTCTGTGAGAAAGACCGAGGCCGTGGTAACACCTTTAGGGACAGCCCCACGCAATGCTACTGGTATCCTCTGTAACAAGAGCGTTATGCGTAACTTATTTGACCTCTCCCACTTTTCATCAGCCTTAGTTTCATCCGGTGTACTTTTCGGACTAAGGGGGGATGGTTTGGGAGTTAACAATACATAGTCGTAATCATGTACATATAAAACAGGAACATATCTTCCTTCCAGAATTGGAAGTCTGAACAATCCAACATGAGTGGACGGTTTCCCAATAAATTGTAACCAGTGGATACCATAATAAGAATAAACAACACAAAGCACATTTAGCATCTTGACATATAACTGAAAACATATGCATGAACATGACAAATACATATAAAACTTAAAATTCATTGATAATAGATATCAGAGGGCAAATCATACTAACATGCAATTTTATGAGTTTGAGAAAAATATAGCATGATCATTATTTTAATTTTCTAACTACCAATGAGACCTTCCGGGGGGCCGATGTCATTTACTTAAAATTAAAATCAACACAAGGACCATTTTCAGAAATTTTTCCCCGTTCATGATTAATTTAAACCCAAACGTGAACCTTCTGAAGGACCGGTAATAGATGAATTTAAATAAATCCCCGGACATTTTGAAGCCTAGGATCCATAAGAAAATAAATATTAAACTTCCGGATGACCAATTAAATTAATTTCTTAGTTTCGCCTACCGATCTACGAAATTTTATTCATGGATCGTCATTTAATCATTTATGCACATACAATTTACTTCACAAATAAACATACAAACTAAACATATCATAGTTGTGAAATAATCTTATTCAAATATTATAAATTAATAATATAATTGATATTTAAAAAAACTTCAAAAATTAAAATAATAATAATTTTTTTCCTGACTTGTAGCAGTGCTGCAGGTAGGTATGGCAATTTGGATGATGTCCGGTCCTACTCGGCCCGACCCGATCCGGTCCGGCCGGGTTTTGTCTGACCCGAACATAGAACGGACCGGGTACGGGTTAAGAAATTGTGACCCAGAACGGGGTCGGGCCGTGTTCTCAGTTTATCCGACCCGTTCCAGCCCGAAATTTATAAAAATATATAAAAATTAATATTTTTTTATATAATAACAATAATATATATAAATAAATAAATTAATATATTTAAAATCAATTAAAAATATTAAAATCGTTGTCTGCGGGTCGGGCCGGGTTGACCGACAGACACGAACGGACAGGCTCGGTTTGAAAATACAAGTCCGGGAGCGGGTCGGGCCAGGTTCAGGTTCAAATGTCCAAAAAACAGACTCAGACGGGCTGACCTGAACCCGGCCCGCGGACGGCCCATTGCCATCCCTAGCTGCAGGTCCTGGGTGTGTTGAGCCTGCAGCAATGTTGTTGCTACTATTGGTTTTAGGCATTTTCATCACGATTCTGCTGCGACACAAAAGTTGTTGCTGTAACAATCCTTTTTGCGAATCCTCGCAGGTCACGATGATCATCACATCGTCCGCAATTCGCTGGCTATGATGAGAACCATTGGATATATTTCATTCAGCGTTAACATCAGGTGTTAAGTCGTCGACGAGCCACTGTCCCAACAGTTTTGATTTTATTCGTTATATTATGGTTGATTTGATGCTAATTTCGGGAGAAAAAATTCTAGACATTAATAACCTCTAATTTAACCGGAAAAAAAATCCCAAAACTATCATAATTGCAATTTACTCATAATAAAACATGCTTTTCAATACGAATAAATCACATAACATGTTTTTCATACAATTCCTAAATCCATGCCCTAACCAATTCAATCCACACATAATCCCAATGACATGGATTCTTTACGATAAAAAGAAAACATGCATCTTTATCTATCAATATATAATTTGATTATTCTATCCAATCCAAAAAAGGGTTAACTTGGCTCTAATAACAATTGTTATAGATTATTCGAAATCGCATCAAATAATATTAGGGGTGGCAATTCGGGTGGTGTCCGGCCCGACCCGACCCGGCCCGCCCGGGTTTTGTCCGGCCCGAACTTAGAACGGGCCGGGTTCGGGTTCAGAAAATATAACCCGTAACCGGGCCGGGTTCGGGTTTCAAATTTGTCCGGCCCGTTCCGGCCCGAAAATCATAAAATATATATAAAAATAATATTTCTATATATAATATAAGTAATATTTTTAAAAAATAAATTAATATATTTAAAATAAATTAAAAAATATATAAAAAATTATTAAAATTAATGTCCGCGGGTCGGGCCGGGTTGACCGGCGGACATTAACGGGCGGGCTCGGGTTTGGAAATATGAGCCCGGGAGCGGGTCGGGCCGGGTTCGGGCTCAAGTGCAAAAAAAGCGGGCTCAAGCGGGCCGGCCCGAACCCGGCCCGCGGACGGCCCATTGCCATCCCTAAATAATATATAACAAATCGCGGAAAAATAATTAAACCCTTTTGTTAGATTCACCTAATGAATAAACTGAAAACCAAGAACACTTACGGGTTTGCATGATGCTCTTCATCTAGTATTCTATTTTGTTCCTTTGCGTTCTTCAACGATTCCGTTTAAGAAACCTGCATAATCAAATTAGTAAAGAAATGAAAGGTTTCTAGACACTCAAGGAAGCGGATGTTTTCTAATTAGGGTTTCAGGATGATGAAATTCATAAACCTAGCCCCTTATTTATAGACTTTACAATGTGGCGCCCAACATCGTAAAGCCCATCATTTATTACTTCCTTGTGTTCGGGACCATAACCCGATAAATTGATAATTCAATTTATATCCCTGATTTATTAATTCAGTCTTAAGTGTTGAGATTTGGGCCCTCTTCATCACAGTGTCCAAATTCAACCCGGTTACCACACTTGATCCCATAACGTTTTTTCACCCGTAGGTCCAATTTAGTTAGTTAAATAATTAACTCGATTACTTTTAATTTGAACTTCCTTAAAACAATAACCGAATATGTTTATTTAGCATGTCGGTCAAAATTATTGTCACTCCATAAATATATTAAATAAATATATTCCAACAATGAATACTTTTTTTAAAGGTGTTTTTTCTAAAAATAGATAATCTTATTATCGGCTTTCATTTAACTTAATAAGTTTGACTAAACTAATATTTAGTCTAATAAGTTTGACATCAAACATTCCTTATCTAAACACTCGTTTTGTCCTGTTACTTATCGCATACTTAACATGAAGATTAAGTCCGGCCATAATCTTATTAACTCAATTTTAGTTTGTCATGATCACTTTGTTTTTAGATTAATGCGATATTATCTTTCGTTTCTGTTTTATCTTAACTACACGATGAATCAAGCGACGGATGATATTTTTTCTTTTAGGTAAACTTTTAATGGAAAAGACAAGGAGTTAGTTCAGAAAAAAAAACAGAAGAGGAAAAAAATCAAAAACATTTTAATAGAAAAAAAATATTGAGCTAGTTCAAAAGAGGAAGATGAGAAAAACGAAAAACATTCAAATGAAAACAAGATTTATACAGAAGTTAATATACTATTTTTTTGTTATATTCATATCATTTATAAATATTAATCCATATTTATTCTTCCTTCTAGGATCATTAAAGAGCTCACCTAGTATCTCTGTCGTTTCTTTCGGTCGGGATCTGCTATGAAAATCCATGGGGCAAAAGTTGCCTGGTCTAACATTACCTCTCCCACAAAGGAGGGCGGCCTTGAGATCCTAGACTTAAAAATCTGGAATCAGGCGGCTGTCCTCAAGCATCTTTGGTTTATTATCAGTAATAATGATCACTCGATCTGGAGTGATTGGACTAAAACAGAATTAATAAAAAACAAAAAAAAAAGGGATCTGTCTATTGGGTCCTCTCCCTCATGGATTTGGAGAAAAATTCTTTATCTTCTCCCCCTCGCAAGAAATATGTACAGGGTGGCTATTGGTAATGGAACGAATGCTTCCTTCTGGTTTGATCCATATCTCCTCCCCACCTCACTTGTCCAACATTACGGTACCGATATCGTTGATGATTCCAGACTCGGGA
Organism: Limnanthes douglasii subsp. nivea; assembly: GCA_036936605.1. Taxonomy (NCBI): domain Eukaryota; kingdom Viridiplantae; phylum Streptophyta; class Magnoliopsida; order Brassicales; family Limnanthaceae; genus Limnanthes; species Limnanthes douglasii. The sequence continues at coordinate 9,329,000 of JAUPFV010000003.1, read as the reverse complement.
AAAACCTCAAAGTTTCTAACATCATCCTCAATGGAACTTGGAACTGGCCTTCAAATTTCAAATCCGCTCGAGCAAGAAGCAACTCAAACCTTTCAGAGATCAACAGACTCATCCTCACTCTCCCGCCTCCCAACATCCTCGCAATGGACATTCCTTATTGGACTGTGAAGGCTGGATGCTTCAAGTTCACTCGGCTTCGTATCCAAGTACGTTGGTATGTTCTTCGTTCGTCAGATCATAGTATGGTTTCAATCCTCGTTGTTGTGTTCATCGATTATTTGAGATTATTTTTGAAAATCTCAAAATGTTTTTCTTTCTCTTATAAGACGTTGATCTGAAGATGAAAATGTGATGAAAAACAATGTTGAATTTTTCTGAATGAGCAAAAATGTTTTCATGTTATTAATTTTAAATTGAGGACCATTATCTGTTAAAATGGTTCTTAAGAGGATTAACCTACAACACATATTAGATAAGACAAACTTAATAACAGATTTTGGCGTTTCGAAAAATAATCCACAACCACAATAATGGTCTAACGGACTCTGATGCCATATGTAAAGGTCTAACCAAATCCAACCCCCATCTTGATAGGGATCACAACATTTCTTAATGTCTTATAGCCATAATTTTTTCCGTATATAACTAAGGGCAATTCGATCTCCACATTAGTATCATATTGTCTGCTTTGGCGCCCGAAGGCCCTCACGACTTTGCATTTGGTCCACTACCAAAAGGCCTCATACTAGCTGAGATATGTTCTTACTTATATACTACTGATCCTTCCCATGTTTAACCGATATGGGATGTAGGACTTTGGTCGCCACCCTAACAACTCCTCATCTCGAACAAAGTACCACCTTAGCCTCCTCTCAATTGACTTTCATCCGCCCATTCTAATCAGGTTGGAAGACTACCTGACCATAGAGGCACTACGGATGTTACTGCTCACCTCATATTAGACCACTCTGTCTTGTTCCTAGCGCCACTCCAATCAAGCCGCACTGCTTGATGAGCCACAGGCACTCCAAACTAGGATCTCTAGAGCAAATCACCTTGAGCATGGCTACTGGTTCATCATGTTCCACCTCCGAGAATATTACCAACATCGCGTTCCGTTCAGGCCTGACGCTATGATACCACGTGTTGGGAATATGGGTACCGCATATTCCACCTCCGTATATACCCTCACGACTTTGCATTTGGTCCACTACCAAAAGGCCTCATACTAGTTGAGATATATTCTTACTTATACACCACTGATCCTTTCCATGTTTAACTGATGTGGGATGTGGGACTTTGGTCTCCACCCTAACAAATCCTCCTCTCGAACAAAGTACCACCTTAGCCTCCTCTTAATTGACTTTCATTATCCCACTCTAATCAGGTTGGAAGACTACCTGACCATAGAGGCACTACGGATGTTACTGCTCACCTCCTATTAGACCACTATGTCTTGTTCCTAGCGCCACTCCAATCAATGCACACTGCTTAATGAGCCACATGCACTCCGAACTAGGATCTCTAGAGCAGATCACCTTGAGCATGGCTACTGGTTCATCATGTTCCACCTCCGAGAATATTACCACCATCGTGTTCCGTTTGAGCCTGACGCTCTGATACCACATCTTGGGAATATGGGTACCGCATATTCCACCTCTGTATATAAGTAGGAACAATATGATCTCCACACTAGTATGATACTATCCGCTTTGGCGCCCGAAGGCCCTCACGGTTTTGCATTTGGTCCACAACCAAAAGGTCTCATACTAGTTGAGATATGTTCTTACTTATATACCACTAATCCTTCCCATGTTTAACCGATATGGGATGTGGGACTTTAGTCTCCACCCTAACAAATTTGTTGTGAATGAGTCGAATAGTGTCTTGACATTGTACTGTGTCCGGCAGTACAGTTTTGTGTCTTGATAGTGATATTGTGCCTTGACAGTGTACTGTGTTCGGCAGTACAAATAAGTGTTGTGACAGTATCGTTGTTAGTCTTGTGGTATGAGCCCATTAGGCCCATTGTCTAGTAAGTCTATTAATTCCCTATAAATAGACTATTAGGGCAAAATAAAACACAATCTGAAATCTGTAACCTTTTCTATCATAGTGAAACTCTTTTCTATGGCGGCGCCCGTGGACGTAGACAATTGTCGAACCACGTTAAATCCTGTGTTCATTTAAGTCTTTCCTTCGTAGATGTTATGTGCTTGAGCCATTTTGTGATAGTTGCATAGTGATTTAATAACAAATCCAACCCCCATCTGTATGCCATATGTAAAGATCTAACCAAATCCAACCCCCATCTATCAAAAGGCCACGCTTCAGATATTGACTCGAGTTGTACAACTAGTAAATGCATTTTATTCATAAATCATTGACAGGGATCACAATGTCAGACTAATTCTTTGGTATCCTCCATGATAGAAGGCTAGTAGTACCCAACCAATAAAACCCTCATTCTTAATATCTTATATCCATAATGCGCAAATCCCTCTTCATCATGTAATTCAGATGACATTATTTGTGATTCATCAGCTTTGAGGCATCGCAATAGCGGTCGACCTAAAGACTTTTTTTATAGATTATAGCCCTTAGGACCGTGAAACCATGCGCTTTAAACCTTAATATTTTTGTCAATGATTTATTAATTGGTAGAGTAATTTTACTTATAAATTCTTTAATCTCATACTTCCAATCATTTTCTATACTTTCCGAGATCTGGAATGTCCCTTTGGTGCCTAACTTGTGCTCGGAACTTGCCATTATCAAAAGTTTATCTTGTATTGGAATCCATGGATATCCTTCAATATAAGCAATGATAGCTAAAGAATCAACCATCAAAGTTTCGGCTTGTACAACGTGTTCGTACTCAGTGTGATTAAAGAAAACTGATGTCTATTAATGCATTTAAATATTTTACCAAGTGATATTTTCTTGCTTCGGATTGATCTTAAGCATGATTAATGAGAAATTGTGAATCACTTATTAGATTAAACTTTTTAGCTCCACAAATTTATGCAAGCCTTAGCCCTGCTAATGTTGCCTTGTACTCTACCTCGTTATTCGATGTTTTAAAACCAAAGTGTATTACTTGATGCATTGAATATCTGAACGGGCATACCAAGTAAACCCTGCTCCACATCCCAAAACACTTGAGCCCCCATCAATATGAATTGTCCACTCATTAAGAGGTATCAATATTTGGCCTAGGATTTTGTTTCTCCAGAATGAAACTCAAGTATAAAGTCTGCCAAAGTTTGTGCTTTAATTGTTGTTCGAGGGGAAAATGTGATGTCATAATCGCCTAATTTCACTGAATATTTAGTCATCCGACCCGACACGTCTAGCTTTTGCAATACATTCTTAAGTGGAAAATAAGTTCGAACAGTAATTGAATGAGTTTAGAAATATGGCCTCGTTTTTCGAGCTGCAACTACTAGAACCAAAGCTAATTTTTTGAGTTTCAAGTATTGTTTTTGGCATCTAGTAAACGTTTACTTATATAATACACAGGGTCTAGAAAATTGCACTTACGACATAATCTGATACTGCTATGTAGATAAACATAATTCTCCCACAGTTGGTTTGGTTAAAATCTCTAGAGATGATATGTGTTCTTTTATTATGGTAAAAGTTTTGTCACACTCTAAAGTCCAATTGAACATGTTTACCTTTCTTAATACTAAACAAAATGGTGCACATTTATCTGAAGACCCTGATATAAATCTGTTTAAAAGTGTTAACCTTCCAATTAAAATTTGTACTTCTTTGATGGACCTTAAGGGATCTGTGGTAATTCAAGGGTCCAATTGTACTGGGTCAGCTTGGATGTTTTTTTCACTTATAATATAACCCAAGAATCTTGAACGCATGCCAAACATACACTTTTCTAAGTTCAATTTTAAGTAGTTGACTTTTATGTTAGAAAATATTTCCTCTAGATTGGAGAAATGATCTTCATCTCTCATACTTGTTACCAACATATCATCAATATAAACCTCAACATTTTTCCATCTAGCTAGAAAATAACTATCTACCAAACGCTGATAAGTAGCGCTAACATTCTTAAAACCATATGACATCAGTTTGTCATAATTGATGCCTTTACATGTTATGAATGTAGTAGTGTCTTGGTCTCTCGGATTCACCTATATATGGTTATACCCTGAAAAAATATCTATGAATAATAAGAGTTTATTACCCGAAATCGAGTCTATCAGTTGGTCAATTTTGGGGACAAGGAACAAATCCTTCGTATAATCCATGTTTAAATCTGTAAAGTTAAAGTAGAAGTGCCACTTTACATTTTTATTTTAATGAGTATTGGGTTTGTTGTCCACAACCGGGTGGTGCTAAAAAGGTTCGTCTAATAAGTGATTCATAAAATGAAGTTACCAGTGCATGTGTGCAATAAAGTCGATTGGATTATTAAAGATTTTGTTTGGGGGTCATCGGAGGAGAATATGAAGATACATAGATTGACACGGGACAAGATGTGTAGATTGAATAAGGAAAATAAGAGGTAGGATTTAGGGCTACAAGAAATTTCTATTAAGAATTATTGGCTAAAATTGGGTGGATGATCTTACAAAAAAGGGTTATGGGTGAGGATTCTCAAACAAATTTTTTTTTAAGAAAGAGTTGATGAATGTGTAGTTAAGATTCGACTTCGAGGATATAAAAACATTTCAAAAGACGAGACGTGTTGATCAATATGGTGATTATAGCTCACCATTATGATTGGGAGCGGTACAAATGGAAACTAGAGCCATCATAAGTATTTTTGGTAAAACCGGCTTATAGTTTGTTGATCCTGCAGAGTTAGGAGTCTTGTGTTCAAGTCAGAAAATATTTGGGCGCTCAAGTGTCGCAAAAATTACGAGTACTATTGTGGCGTGTTATAAGTAATAGGTTTCCAAATACGTTAATTTGGTGAGACGGGGTATCACAGTGCCAATATATTTGAAGTGGATGTTGTAAGGTCCGGATATATCTATTCACTTTTTTCAAGATTGGGAAAGGTACAAAGATCTTTGTGAATCATGGAATCGTCTTGTAGATAAAAAAAAGGTTTCTAGAGCATAACGCAATATGTAGCATCTATTGGAAGAGCATCAAAACTTTAAAGTGGACAACGAGAAATTTCTATTTATACACCATGAAATGAATGAGCGGATGTAATAGACTTTAGACAGTGGAGAAATATTGTTAAGGTGTCAAGAAAAATCCAAGAGCCTAGAAAATTCAACTCTTAGATCTGCTATAATATGTCATTTGTGGTTGGATATTAATAACATGATTTTTAACCTAATGCAAAGAAAAATTCTATAACATAAGTGCGGGATATGGTTTGGAATACGACCAAAGATTATAGGGAAATATCACAAAAAGTACATAGGTTCATATCATTCAAACCATAGCTCAAAAAAAATCCGAAAGTACCATCAGTTTTGTTTCATTAAGACGAACAAAACTAGATCCACTGATGATATTTTTTGAAATTTTTATAAATTCTTTGTGCTAGTAAAATAATAAAACATGCCAGACAAGGCTTAATAAATTATTATTATTTGAAGACGAACAAAACTTAGATCCATTTATGGCTATTTTTTCGTCAGACCCAGTAAATATGGTCTCATATTTTGATCATCAAGTAATACATATCTCGTATGTTTATTTATGCATGGTCATGCATGTTTATTTATGCTTAGTCGCGCATATTTTTTATGTCTGGTCTCATATGGTGTGAGGGAAGTGAGAGAGTGTGAGGGAAGTGAGAGAGTGTTGTAGTAAAAAAAGGGCTTATATACCCTTAAAGGGTATTTTTGTCAAAACATGGGTATACTTATACCACCTTTGGGTAAACTCAAAATTGGGTATACTTAAACCACATTTGGGTATATATAGCTTGACCCTAAAATTTATTATATAATATTTTAATGTTTTTTTGTCTAGAAAATTTGAAGTCCGGTTTTTTTCTAAATGTTTTTCTAAAAGTTTACATAAGGCCAATATTGTTTCTAAACTTCTTCTTCTTTGGCTTCATATCCAAGTATGTTGGTCTAACTTCTTCTTCATATCCAAGAACGTTGGTATGTTCTTTATTCGTCAGATCAGAGTACGGTTTCAATCCTCGTTATTCTGTCCGTCGATTATTTGAGATTCTTTTTGAAAATATCAAAATGTTTTTCTTTCTCTTATAACACGTTGTCCTGAAAATAGAAATGTGATGAAAAACAATGTTGAATTTCTCTGAATGAACAAAATATTTTCATGTCATTAATTTTAAATTGAGGACCATTATCTGTTAAAATAGTTCTTCAGATGCCGAACCTACAACACATATTAGATAGGACGAACTTAATAACAGATTTGGTGTAGTTCCAAACAAAGTATTCGCTTCCATCCATTTAGAAAAATAATCCACAACCACAATAATGGTCCGACGACATCCGGATGCCATGTGTAAAGGTCTAACCAAATCCAACCCCCATTTATCAAAAGGCAACGCTTCAGATATTCACTCGAGTGTTACAACTAGTACAAGCATTTTATTCATAAATCATTGACACGGATCACAACGTCAGACTAATTCTTTGGTATCTGCCATGATAGAAGGCTAGTAGTACCCAGCCAATAAAACCCTTTTTATTAATGTCTTATAGCCATAATTTGCAGATCCGTCCTCATCATGTAATTCAGATGACATTATTTGTTATTCATCATCTTTGAGACGTCACAATAGTGGTCGACTTAAATACTTTTTATAGAGTTTATTTCCTGAGGATCGTGAAACCATGCGCTTTGAACCTTAATATTTTTGTCGATTCTTTATTAATTGGTAGAGTCATTTTACTTATAAATTCTTTAATCTCATACCTCAAATCATTTTCTATACATGGTCTCTCATGGTTGGTTATGTCTGGTCTCGCATGGTTGGTTATGTCTCATCTTTCATGGTTGGCTATGCATGTATCATTAATCTCTAAATCTACAGATATATGACCATTACTTACATATGTAGGACATGGTTCTGGTCAACTAATAAGGCTACTCATGTAAGGAATATAATCCCTTCTCTAGTATATAGTGCTATCTGGAAATACAGAAATCGATCTAAATTTAAAGGCAACACGGTTTCTTATCATGTAGTGATCTATGAAGTTATTAGAATCCTTAACAATATTGACTTCTCTAACTCATTTAAAGCTAAACATTGGTTTAAGGATCTTAATGTAGCTAAGGAGCTTGGCTGCTTTAACCTTTGCAATGATCTTAAGTCTAGGTCGTCTCTAATGCATCCTGCCACCAAAATGGAGAAGCTAGCGGAGGCATTATCATCAGAGACTGGGACGGTAACTTACTTCACGGAGCTGGTTTTCTATATGGTAAGCTTACTCCTTTAATGGCTGAAGCGCATGCCTTATTGGATGGTCCTCTATATTGCAAAAAGAAAGACTGGACCAAATTGATATCGAAACTGGCTCCATGCTAATCGTTAATTACTTGAGTTATGGAAATTATCCTTGGGTCTTAGATTCCATTCTCAGTTGTTGTAGAAGGCTCATTGGTCCTTTATGGTCATGAATCACATTTTTAGAGACCAGAATCAAACAGCCGATTGGATTGTCCGTTGGAATCTGAAATGTAAAATGAGACATGAAATCCAATTTCATTCTGCTCGTGTAAACTTAAAATCCATTCTAGTACTGGAAAGTTTGGGTTTAGCTTATGTCAATAACTCTAGTTACCACTAACCATGTCTTCTTGTTTCGGAGCAGAATGCCCTGACTCTTTTCAAGTGCAGATTGTCTTTTGTTCAGGTGAATCTGTTTCAGTTTTTCGTTTGTAATGAATTCTCTGGTTCCAATTTTGCTTCAATTTTTCTTAGTTGCTTGTGATATTCAATAGACAGCTCGGTTGAATTCGTGAAAGAAACATGGTGTGAATGTATGTGGAAGCTATTTTCGACAGCAGGGTTGAATTTTTCCTTCAGTTTCTATGTTGCTGGTGATATTCAATCGACAGCACGGTTGAGTTTTTAAGGGAATCAATGAGTGAATGTTTGAAGTTCATATGGTTTGAATTCCAGAAGTAGTAAGGATTTGTTTATCTTTTTAGTCTTTGAGAAGAAGGCAGTAATGATAAAGTCTTTGTGACAAAATTGATATTCAATGGAAGACCTTTGAAGTTGCTAAGTCTGATTTTGGTGTAGAAAAAAGGATGGAGAAATTTTAGAATTGAACTCTGTATTTTTAGTCTAGAGCCTTTTTTTGTTTTTGGCGCCTCTTTTTTGTTCAAACATTATTATTTAAATAATAATCTCTATTTTACTTTAAAAATAATTATAAAAAAAATACAAAAAATCAAATAAGGCAAAAAAAAAAACTATTTGTTTTTAGCTTCTTTAAACTAAATTATTTTAAAATTGAAAACTTTGTTCACTTATAACCTAAATTTTAAATTTAACCATGTTTATGAAAAAAAAAAAACTAATTATCAGACCGATTGGATGGCCACTTGAGAGATAAACAACTTCTATTTGTATTGTGCATCCCTAAAAAAAAGTTTGATAAATCTTTTTCTATAGCTCTTCCTCTTCCTTTTCTGAACTAGTTCCTCTTCTTCTTTTTCTATCAAGAACACCCTCCTTTTCCTCTTCTGATGATGATATTGTCCTTTTTCTATCAAGAACAACCTCATCTTCCTCTTCTTTTGATGATATGGTCTTTTCTCTATCAAGAACACCCTCATCCTCCTCATCTTCTGATGATATGGTCTTTTTTCTATCAAGAACACCATCATCCTCCTCTTCTTCTTCTTCTGATGATATGGTCTTTTTTCTATCAAGAACACCATCATCCTCCTCTTCTTCCTCTGATGATATGGTCTTTTTTCTATCAAGAACACCCTCATCCTCCTCTTCTTCTTCTTCTGATGATATGTTCCTTTTTTCATCAAGATCATCTTCCTCTTCTTCTGATGATATGGTCCTTTTTTTATCAAGAGCACCCTCATCTTCCTCTTCTTTTTCTTCTTCTGATGAACTAGTTTCATGTATTGCATGAAAGTAAGATGTCTTCCAATCCTTTGTTTCCAAGAACTTCACGAGTATCTCCATCACTTGATTCGCAGTAAGAACCTGTTACATTAAGATTAAACATAAACGAAGCAAAAGATCAAGATTGCACGAATCTCAAGCAAAATGGAATCTATTTGTTCTTTAACATCAAGTGCTAATATGAGGCCAAATGGAATCTACTTGCCCTTTAAAATCCATCAAACACTTCAGTAGCAGTTTCGATCTGTCATTTCGCACCGCAACATTTGTTTTAGGGATGCGCTAATGAACCCACAATGATTTCTAGTTTGGTCTCAAACTAAACTTATAACTAGTCTCTCACATATGGAGAAAGCAAAATAATAATGATAAACCAAAGTTGAGTCAATAAGATCCTGGTCAGACTTAATTCTAGGTTGCAGACGCGCTAAATAACAAGAAATACGCGCACTTAGGCAGGGATGTTTGATGCCAAACTCATCAGATGAAACATTAGCTTAAAAGAAGCAAGTAAAAAATGTCATCTATCTTTAACAAAGGCACACTTTGAAAAAATATTTGTAAGCTTAAAAACTACTTAAGAAAACGACAAAGCGCAATGTATAGAGAACAAGCAAGCAAAAAATTATCAAGAAAGATTAATAAGCTAAGAAACCTTAATAAGCGAAAAAAGCTAGATTATTTTGAAACAAGCTACCAATTGAAATGACAACTACTTAAAACACCATGTTATCTATTGTAGGTTAAATGACAATGGAGTGTGTCTATGTAAATTTGGCATGACAATGTCTAGTAGTCATGCATCTACGTTAGAGTATCTTACAATTTTGGCCCGAACGTCCACGATTAACCCTTCTCACTATACTTATTTTGTTTTTGGACAATGTTTATCCCAGTAGACTGTATGTTGAACATGCTCGGAAGAAGCTGCATCATCTAATTTATGGTATATAGTTCTAATGGTATAAAAAGCCCGACACTTCGTCTATAAGAAAATAGTTCATTGTTTTGGGCATTAGTATAGTATCCACAGGTTTAGACAAGGTAAAATTCAGTTATATGCGAAGGAAGATATGGCTTGACCAAGAGGGAAGAAGACAAAGGTTCTGCCAAACGAAAAGAAACCAATGGTTTGTCCTAAGTGAAAGTTGTTGATGGTTCGGCCAAGAGGAAAGCTAAAGGTGGTTTGGCCAAGGGTAATATGTTTGTAGTTTGTACGAAAATGAATGTATAGAGAACACTTGATTTTTAAGGTTACTTCTAAACAGGAAGCAAAAGTGAGTTTATACCTTAGAGCTTGAAGACGTTTTCAAGTACTCTACTATTGGAAGTTTAGCTGTCTGAATACCTTGCTCTTCTGCTTTTTTCATAGTCATTCCTTTCCTTCTGATTCGGTCTATCATCCCACAAATGATGTAAGTTTTGTTGATATCAAGCTCGTCCAATACTGTGTCTGAATCAGATGTAAGATATACAAGATTGTGTTTCCGATCTTGCATCACCTCTATATACGATCGACTTTCCCTCTCTACAACCCACTTATCAAATCTTCCGCCCATCCTTTTGAGTTGAGTTTCCATTTTCCCATTACACCCAGTCAGCCAAAGATGACAAGGGATGGTAGATCTTCCATTCACCGTATAGCATTCCAGAACCTAATTATCAGAATAAACAAACATTCATTAATAAAATGTAAAAGAAGAAACATGGCACTTCTAAGAGTTGTGATATCAAAATCATTGCAATGCAGGAGCTCGACTGCCCGTCAAGCATATCTCGCATCATGTTGTCATACTTGTCATACTAGCTTGGACCGAGACCAAACCAATGCAAAAGTAAACCGGACCAAAATGTCATTGGTGATATGATATCTCCTCATGGGGAGATTTCAACCTAAAGTCTAAACTAAGCATTCACTTCAAAGACCTAGACTATTTCACAAGAACAAAGACATGTTCAACTAGTCACACCATAGAAGTAAGATTCAAAAGCATCACAAAGAAACAGATTAAAAACTTGAGCTTTATAAGAAAGGACAAAACTTGAGGTTGATATAAACCTGTTGACCAAGGGTTCGAATCTCACTCGAAGTCATAAGATGACTGAACTCGAGATCAATGACAATATTTTGACCAATTTCTTTGGCTTGGGTCAATCGCAGCTTCTTTTTAGTTCTCTCAGCCTTATTAGATCTCTTATTATCCTTTCTCTCTAAGCTTGAAGCCTTCATCGCCTCTATCCGCATGGCCCGTTCCTCCTCCGGCAAGCCGGCAATTTCTGCCAATTCCTTTTGCTTTCTCTCGTTTTCTTTCTGCCGGAGCTCTTTGTTCTCTCTCTGCAAGGCTTTTTTCTTCGCTCTGTGTGCCCTTGCTCTTTGCTTTCTCAGAATCTTCTTTCGATCCTTTCTAGACAGGGTCGGCTGTTCAGGTGCCGGAGTTACGGGTTCCTCCACGATCTCGGCGGCGACGACGGCAGCGACGGCGGTAGACTCCATTAGAAGCCGAGGGTGTGTAGTATGTCAGTGACTGAGATAAAAGAGAGAGATGCTATTTAAAATTTATATTATTTAGGAAGTTTAATATTTTGAGAGATTTGATTTTATTATACGGTAGAAATTACTTCAATTCAAACTATATAAGAAACCACGCGATCATAATAATTATATTTAATAAATTCAAGACATAATTAATTACATCGAATACGTATGATTAGTTTTAATATTATATTTTGATTTTGCATAATTTTTGGGTAAGATAATTACATTCAATACATTTATTATACAATTACATCAATTATATTTAAACTCATATAAATATAGAAACCAAGTATTATATTTTACTAGTTTTAATATTATATTTTCGTCAAATTTCTATTGTATAGGATAGTCTTAATATTATAGCTTGATTAAAATTTTATGATATACGCTTAATTAATAACGTGTGTCGTGAATACGATTTTTTTATATAAATTTTGTATCGCAAAAAAAAGATTTAAAATGTCACTCAGAATATATAAGTGACCGAACCAAAAATTAAAATAAAAAGACCAAACAATTTTTTTTAAGTTCTATTCAAATTTTTAACCTTTTATTGGGAGTCTAAAAAACAATACTATTTTTTTGAATTTTTTAAAAAAATAACGTTGCATTTTAACCGTTAAATAAATTATAAGATATGTTACTGTTAATAAACAAAATATTATATATATATATATATATATTTTTTTTTTTGAGAAGTCACTGCAAATATTCATAAGTTATTAATTATAGGTTATTAATTATTATTTTAAATTTTATAATTTAGATATACAAAGTTATAAATTATATATAATTTAGATATTTTAAATTTTATAGATATTATGAATTGTGTTATTAATTCTCAAAATTTAAGTGGTGCTTGTGTCTTATTTTATTGTTCACTATTTTCAAATATTAACATTGTTACCCCCAAAAATCTATAAAATAATACATATGGGAACTACCAAAATATATTAATTAAAAGAGATTTATTAATTAATCGATAAATTAATATTTTATTAATTTATAGTAAAATACTTAGTTTACAAACACCTTTCAAGCTTCCACTTAATTATTGTACAGTATACGATGCATGTATATCAAATGAAGGGCCCAATTTGAAAGAAACTTTCAATCTTCCATCTTATTATGCTTCTTGTGTTCAATGTATCACTTTATGGACATTAAAAATATTTTCGATATAAATACAAGATCAAAATAGGTTTATTTTTAAAATTCAGAACCACTTTATTACCAAATTGAAGAAATTACAAATCGTTTAGGGCTAAATAGTAATATACACTAGAAATAAGGGCTATATAGCTAATTACAAAGAATTGGGGGACAAAGAGCAAAAACAACAAAGCTTTCTCAATAAGGTTGCTTCGCGAACGAGAGAAACTCCATGGCCATATCTGTTATGCTTCAAGAGAGAGAAATGCTAGAGAGTGATCTCATTCAAACCCATAATCACAGTCCTAACCCTTTTCGAGAAAAAGATCAATAGCTTAACCCATAAAATTAGCCCAAAATTCAGATCAACAAACCTTAGAAATTCTAGAGCCCCAAATCGACAATCTGATAACCCTCAAATTTTTCCACCAAGCTTTCAGATCAGCGCCATGCAGAAAACTTCTAGACAATCAAACACCTGAGAGGACCACCACCTCAAGCAACTCTTCGAAATCCCGAGCTCCAACAAAGATTCAAATAATCTTCAGTTACTATCTCCTGCAAATCCACTAATTCGCCCCAAAGATTCAATTAGAGACCCAAAGAGCTACCCGAACGATTTCAATCATATTAAATCAAAGTTTCAATCCCCGAATGCCAAAACCATTCAACATTTTAACTGAAGACAAAGCTTTCGCAGATCAGGATCGATCAGCCTCGATAATCTGTAAAATTCAAAGGTTAGTAGAATATTTATCAATTACTGTAAGTTAATTCTTATTTGGCCAATGCCCGGACTATCAAGAACAATAATTGATAGCAATAGGTTTGGTGGGATGAAGTTATTGTAATGGAAATTCATCTTGCATTTGAGAGTCCACCTTGCAAGCCAGTCGGCTGCAAGGTTTTGCTCTCGAAAAGCATGACAAAGAGTCATAGAATTAGTTAAGAGGATTCTGATTCTAGAAATCATCTGCTTAATATGAACTATTGAGTTGCCAGAATTGAGCAGATTTATTAAAATCTGAGAATAACTTTCAATATCGATATCTTAAAGCCCTTTAATTTTACAGATGGTCAAACCATCCAACAGAGCCCTAGCCTCTGCTTGGATAGGCGACTGCTTGCCATAGGTGTTCTCATAACCCAGAATAAAGTTGCCTTAGTAGTCTCTGACGATGATTGCTCCACTGGTTTCACCAGACTGCGAGCAACAAGCGTTAGAATTAAGCTTAAGTCTTCCATGAGAAGGTGGAACCCAGTACAGGTAATTGATTTTGTTATTCATATCTCTGTGAATATAACAACCCAAATCGTGAGCAGCAGATTCATTGTTTTTCCAGTATTTAGTTTTGATTAATTTAGAGTATTCTAGAGAGGAAATAATGTACTTTATGTGCATTATAGAAAACTTAGAAGATGTAGATGATCCCTTGAATTTGACGTTGTTTCTAGCTTGCCATATGACCCAGTTTATAATGGGTGGCAAGATAGTCTTCATGTGGACTTCTAAAGGGGATGACCACAACCAGTTTCTGGCCTTATGGATAGGAGTCGTAAACCTGTAGATCATTACATTAGGTTAGTAAAATATGACCAAATCTGCCAAACATGATCACATTAAATGAAAACATGCTTAGTGCTCTCAATGCTATTACAAAACAGACACTTAGAAGCAATCTCTAGGTGTCTCTTTTGCATAGTGACTTCAGTAGGAATATAATTATTTAGGAGCCTCCAATGCAAAACAGAACATTTTGTTGGATTGACTTGATTCCAAGTCCTTTCAAAAATACAAGAAGTAGGATAGCTTTGAGAAACGATGTTTAAAGTTTCTTTGATATTAAATAAACCAGAGTCAGAAAGACTCCAAATAATTTTGTCTTCTTTATTTAAGTCAATTTTTAGTTTTTTAGTCAGACTGATACTAGAATTAGGAAGAAGAGGACTTATCGAGTTTAAGTCCCAATTGTTATTTCTCTAAAGAGAGCTAACTGATTCTCCCTTAAACCATTTGTTGTCAGAATCAGCATCAAATTCGATGATGAGGGGAGCTTCAAACCAACTGTCCGACCATATATCCATATCTCTTTTGCCAATATCCCAATGTTTTATTCTGCTTCCTTTCTGATTTCTATCATTCTATTCCAACAAAGAGAACCTTTATTGAGACAAATTTGAGAGGGATGAAGACTTACAATATATACTGTGAGTCAATCTAGACCAGAGAGTTTTGTTGCTTCTAAAACCAAACCAAATCTTTAAAGAGTAAACCTTCTGATAGTCAGCAAGACTATGCACATTAAGACCCTCTTCTTTATAACTTTTAAAAATAGTACTCCAAGAGCACCAGTGAATGTTATACTTGTCAATAGTAGATCCCCACAAAAATCTATTGAAGATTTTTTTGATTTTGCAGATAATTGAAGAAGGCATCTTGCAACTATGACTCCAGTAGATAGGAATAGGAAGGAGAACACTCTTGATGAGTGTGAGCCTTCCTGCATAAGACAAGATCTTACCCTCCCAAGCCTGAATTTTGCTGTTGATCTTGTCAATCAGAGGTAAGAAATTGCTGACTCTATTGTTGGAGTTTAGGGAGACGCCCAGATAGGTAGTTGGCAGCTTACCAATGCTAAAATTAGTAAGAATGTGAAGACTCTTAAGCTTATTATGGTTAATGTTGATGGCAGCTATTAACTGAGTTTTGTCTCTGTTAATAACCTGACCATAAGCATTCTGATAAACCTGCAAAAAATTACCAATAGTATTCATAGAACTAGTGAGTCCATTAGAGAATACTAATAAATCGTCAGCAAAGGTTAGACAAAGGATATCAATTTTACTTCTTCCCTTAAACTTGATAGTTTTATCAGTTTTATAAAGGTTAGCCAAACCCCTTAGTAAAGCTTCCTTAGCAAGGATGAACAGACTAGGAGATAAAGGATCTCCCTGTCTGATTCTTTTGCTGGTTTTAAAGAAACCCACAGATCTGCCATTAAGCAGAATGGTAACATAAAAAGAAGTTATAATATTACTAATATTTTAAATGAACTGGTTATTAAAACCAAAACTAGCAAGTATTTTAAAGATGAAGTCATAAGATAGGTTGTCGAAAGCTTTCGACATATCAAATTTAATAATGACGTTGCTGCTTTTGGTTTTTCTTTTCAGGTCGTGAAGAAGCTCTTTAGCTATCATGATGTTCTCGTGGATTGATCTACCCTTCACATAATCTCCCTGTACAAGATCAAAATAGGTTAACACAAACAAATCATACACACAACATGGCTTCCCATCTTAAAGGTGTGAAAAAACAACAATGACAGACGAGATTCGAAGAGCATTATGCAAGCACAACATGGATAATCCAAGTCTCACTCAAAAGCAATTGTAAGAATGGGTTCATAGTAACTATGGTTTGCAGGTGAGTCAAGCGACAATATCGAATACAATTAAGCGGTCTTTAGAGCATCTCTCACTTGCTCCCAAAAGAGGCGATGTTAAGCGACGCAAACCGGTAAAATTTCCTGACCTAGAAAAATCTCTCTATGAATGGATTCTTCAATATCAAGAATATGTGAATATGACAGGTGAACTAATCATGGAGCCCCCTTCGCGAAACGAAGCTATTAAAGCGACAATCACATTGAGCAATTTCTTGTTGATCTATGAGAAAACAACACCAGAAGTTCTTACCATGCTAAGGAAAATTAGAGACGAGATTCAAAGGGGAATTGATTTCAACAAAAAACAAAAGAGAAATGAATCATTTTTCAAGAAACTTTCATAAATCATTCATGTAATATGCTATATATAAGGAATTATTAATTTATATTTTATATGAGGTCTAAAGAAATTATCAAAATGTATTATCTTATAATTTTAGCGAATTATTAATATAGCACCCTAACCCCGAGTCGAGACCGGCCAAAAATATTATCTTAGAGATTTTATTAAATAATCGAGTATTAATTTATCGAGTTTCTACTGTATGTTTTTTTCACTTTATTTTGCATTACTAAGTTAGAATTTTATTGTTATTGAGTTCTTTCTCTTTGTCATTATAGCATGCATAGATATTTTAAAACAATACCTTAATATAAATGAGCAAATCCAAATATCTCTAATTTAATAACTGAAGTTACCCGGAAACATAAAATGAAATTGTTATTCCAGAAACACAGGCGTGGTCAATAATCCACAACCGTCTCTGACACCATAACGTTTTGGTCTTGGCTACACCACTATCTAAAACTACATCTAAGTTACCGTAAAAAAATGTAACGTAAATCTTGATTAATCTTACGAATACTTGTAAACAAGTGTGTAATCGAGATGAAAATATTGTGATTAATAAAATAGTTAAGCTTATGTCCAAATTATTAATTCCATTAATCAAATTTATTATGTTTTTTTTTATTGAAAGTAATATTATGGAAGAGAAAGAATATATATTATTAGTAAGTATATTATTGAGATTTCATCAAATCATGCATGGCTTGTGTTTATATCTTTGCTTATTTTTCCGACTTTAATATTCTTTTATCAACTCCACAATTCTAATTACTTCGATTTTGGAGCAAAAAATAATTCGATCATTTAAAAGTGGTAGCCAAATTTGTATAGTGTATACATAATACAATTTGTTTTATTATTAGTCCAGTATCAATTAATTTCAATTTGATAAATATAGTTTCTTCTTTAATAAATATATATATAGAGGATTTCGGATATAAGATATCCGTTTTTTCATATACAAATTCGGATAAGAATAGTATCCGTTTTTTTAATATAAATATTATTATTATTATTTCGGATTCGATAAAAAAATTTCAGAGTCGATAATGTATATTTCGATCGAATATCGTACTTTTTTATCGTTCTAGTTTAAATTGTGTCCGAAGGCGACCTATTGTCATTCCTATAGGTTAACAAATATTCATTTTACATCATGTAAAGGTAAAGCTTGTGTTTTACTCTATTTTATTTCCAGTTTGAGAATACACTTTTAAGAACTTTTTTTCACTTAGTTGGCCTTTCAATTTTAAAATTTATATAAAATATATCAAAAATCGAAATCTAAAATGTCAAATAATTTTTTGGGTATCTCAAAATTGTATCATTCAAAAAATAAATAGATTGATTAAAAATAAATTACTTTCAAATCTCACAGACATGAATTATTAATTAAACTAGGAAGCCACTATATAAAAAATTACTACTCCTACTTTTATTGGAAAATGTTTTTTTTATTCGTTGTTAAGGACATATTATCGACTACTTTGGTAAGTTTCAAATTACCGATAACCGTTTAGATTTTAAATTTATCAAAAATTACATGCATTTTAATTTTTTCTAACAATATCCCTAAACACACAAACACGTACAACCTTTAATAATTAGCTATTTTTAATCTTTAAAACTTCATATCTTTCGAACGTGGAATTTTTTTATTTTCCAAGCCAAATTTGCAACCAATTTTTTCCTAATTTCGCAACCGAATAATACTTTTTTAAACCAAATTGCACGTAAGTCCGCAACTTCAATTTTTTTTTTAAAAAAAACCATAAAAATGAACATATTATCCCAACTAGAAAAAAATAGTTGTTTCATACTCAATTAGTCCTTATTTTTACAAAATAAGTTTGTATTCAATTTTTTTCACACAATAAAACTTATTTAGCAACCAAGTTCATATTCCTATAACTATTTTCTTTTTATTTATGGAACACATTTTCCCGTATTTCTGCAACTAAACAACAATTGATATTTCAGAACCAAATAACACGTAATCCTGTAACTATCACACGTAATTTTGCAACTGAAAAACAATGAATTGCTCGCAACTAAATTACATATAATTTTGAAACTAAACATCACTTTGTTTGTCAAATGAAATCTTTTATATATGTAGTTTTGTTTATTTTAAAAAAACAAAACTAATGATATTTTCAGATATTTTTTTGGAGCTATGGTTTGAAAGATATTAATATTTTTAAACACAAAAACACGAAAGAGAAAAGAGTTAGCAATATTCTAGACTACCAAATATTGATTTATCACCAAGAGGTTATCAGTAATTTATCAAACATTTGATGGTTATTGGTAAATAAGTTCCATATTAGATGAAAATTGGTATATTAACTTCTAACTATATATGTCGTTTGCCAAAAACTCATAATATATATACAATTACTAAACATGGTTATCATTTTTTTTAAATGTGTTCAAATACTCTTTCAAAAACAAACTCGAACTAACGGTCGCGCTACTGATTTTCGAAAAAACCATCTCTAACGTATCAGTTTAAAGGTTACCAATTTTGAATCTTATAATTTTCTCTCTCGTTATCACGTATTAAATTTAATATTTAAGACTCTCGATATATAGTTTGTAAGGTAGATTATTATTGTCTCATATCGGCAACAAATTTTTCTTGGGGAAATATGCTAATTTCATGTCAAATCAGATCAAAAGAAAAAAAAAAGAAAAGGAAAGCACAAAAACAAAAGTGAAATCAAAGACACAATTGTTAACGGAGTTCAGCAAATTATGCCTACGTCTCCGGACCTGCTGCAGATCGATTTTATTAGGAAGAATACAGTGACTGCCGTTTCTAGTAAATACACAAAACCCTAACACTAGGTTTTATAGAGACTGTAACACTTAAAGAAGGGAAAAAATATTACAGTCCTTAATGTGTAATTTATAACCCCCTGAAATTACACTGTCTTTTCAATTCACTCCAGTTCTCTTTAATGTGCTTACCACTTGCCTCATCTCCACTGTTTTCACATTCTACTTGAAGGTTATGATATATCTTACTCAAGTGATGGCAAGCACTGGCTTCATTGGAAATGCAGATAAGTTCAGAAAAACTTAATAATCTCCCACTTGAAGACTGGTTTCAACCTGTCTTCACACCTTGATCTATGCAGCAGATCTTTCTGGTCTTATTACTCTTGTAGACCAACTGAAGCTGAACACAACTTCAGTTTTTCAATGGCTACTGTCTTTGTCAACATATCAGCTGGATTCTTGCTTCCTTGGATCGTTTCCAGTATTAGCACCTCATCTTCCAATAAAGATCTAATGAAATGATAACGAAGACTGATGTGCTTGGTTCTTGAATGAAATGTTGAATTCTTCGCCAATTGAATTGCACTTTGACTATCACTATGCAGAACGTTGTTCTTCTGTTTGAATCCCAACTCAGTCAACAAACCTTGAAGCCATATCATCTCTTTACTGGCTTCGGTCACTGCTACATACTCAGCCTCTGTAGTTGATAAAGTGACAATTTTTTGTAATTTTGACATCCAACTAACAGCTGTAGTTCCAACAGTAAATATATAACCGGTAGTGCTTTTCCGGTGATCAACTTCACCTCCAAAATCTGCATCTACGTAGCCTTGTACCTTTAACTCACCCTTACCAAAGTACAAACACTTTTCTATGGTACCTAGTAGGTACCTCAAAATCCATTTGACAGCTTCCCAATGAATTTTCCCTGGGTTTGACATAAACCTACTCACAACTCCCACTGCATAACTAATGTCTGGTCTCGTACAGACCATTGCATACATCAAACTTCCAATAGCTGAGGCGTAAGGAACCTTAGCCATGAAGTCTTTTTCTTCATCCGTCTTAGGGGATTGATCCTTGGATAAACGAAAGTGACCTGCCAATGGTGTACTAACTGGCTTTGCATCACACATGTTAAATCTCTTCAAAACGCGATCGATGTACTCTGACTGAGATAACTGCAAAACTTTTCTATGCTTATCTCTTATGATTTGCATTCCAAGAATCTTCTTCGCCGGACCCAAGTCCTTCATGTCAAATTCTTTTGACAATTGTAGCTTCAATCTTCTAATATCATCCATATCTGAACCTGCTACTAACATATCATCAACATAAAGTAGCAAAATGATATAACTGGACTTACATCTTTTAAAATAGCAACAGTGGTCCGCATTACACTTCTGAAAACTCTCTTTGTGCATAAAACCGTCAAATTTCTTGTACCACTGTCTTGGAGCTTGTTTTAAACCATACAAACTTTTCTTAAGTCTGCATACCATGTTTTCTTTCCCTTCTTTTAAGAAACCTTCTGGTTGATACATGTATATCTCCTCATCCAAATCCCCGTGAAGAAATGCAGTCTTCACATCTAACTGTTCAAGATAAAGGTCTTCAATGGCAACAATACTCAACACTGATCTAATAGTATTGAGCTTCACAACTGGAGCAAAAATATCGGTGTAATCAATTCCTTCCTTTTGCTGGAACCCTTTGACAACTAGTCGTGCTTTGTATCTCTTAGAGCCATCATGCTCATCTTTCACCCGATACACCCATTTGTTATGAAGTGCCTTCTTACCCATTGGTAACTCAGTTAGGTCCCATGTATCATTTGAGATTAAAGACTTCATCTCATTTTTCATAGCAAACTCCCACTTACTAGCATCACTGGTCTGGCAAGCTTCATCATAGCATTCAGGTTCTCCTCCATCGGTAAGTAACAGATAGTTCAAGTATCTCCTGTTGGGTACATGGGGTCGGGAAGATCTTCGCAAAACAGGAGCTGCCTCGGTCGGCTGTAGGGTATCGGATTGCTGTCGATCGGTCTGTCCAACAGACTCTCCTTCTTGAGGTGTTAATCTGATCGACTCTATTTCTTGACTATATGGGACTCCCTCGATATCTGCAAATACTGATTCATACGGCTTTGAGTCATTTGCTTCAGTTTTATGTCTGTCCTTGTACATCACTGTTTCATTGAAGATCACATCTCTGCTTCGTATCATCTTCTTGTTCTCCTCATCCCAAACACGATAACCAAACTCATCTTCGCCATAGCCGATCAAAAAACATTTTTTCGATTTCGGATCAAGCTTGTTCCTGCCTTGGTCACTTATATGAACATATGCAGTACAACCAAAAACTCTTAGATGTGATAATTTTATATCCTTACCACTCCATACCTCCTCGGGTATTCGATGTTCTAAGGGAACCGACGGGCCTCGGTTAACCAGGTAAGCTGATGTGTTGATTGCTTCTGCCCAGAACTGCTTCGGTAAACCAGACTGTATTCGAATGCTTCTGGCTCTTTCTGTCAACGTTCTGTTCATACGTTCGGCAATACCATTGTGTTGAGCGTACCTGGAACGGTTCTCTCCATCCTGATACCATGCTCATAGCAAAAGTTCTTAAATTTGGTGTCCTCATATTCACCACCATTATCAGTTCTCAGCTTTTTAATCTTCAGACCTGTCTCATTCTCAACCATAGATTTCCATCTCCTAAAAACATCAAACACTTCAGATTTATGCTTCAGAAAATAAACCCATACCTTTCGAGAATGATCATCGATAAATGTCACAAAATA
Organism: Limnanthes douglasii subsp. nivea; assembly: GCA_036936605.1. Lineage (NCBI taxonomy): Eukaryota > Viridiplantae > Streptophyta > Magnoliopsida > Brassicales > Limnanthaceae > Limnanthes > Limnanthes douglasii. Next base: position 9,306,848 of record JAUPFV010000003.1, on the reverse strand, counting down.
GTGTTTCCCTCCTATAGATGAAACAGTTGTTGGCCCCCAAACGTCAGAGTGAACAAGCTCCAGCTTTTCTTTCTTTGGGGTTCTACCACTCGTCTGAAAACTGACCCTTTTTTGTTTTCCAAGTATGCAATCTTCACACATGTCTATATCGACTGACTTCAGACCTGGAAGCTTCCCATTTGAGTACATAATTTTCATACCCTTCACACTCATATGGCCAAGCCTCTGGTGCCAAACATTTGAATTTTCGTTTCCTACTGCTATTGTAATTGAACAGCTCGTCTCTGCTGTCTTGTAAAGAGTACCACTCTTCTTTCCGCGAGCAATCGTCATTGCTCCCTTTGAAATTTTCCAATTGTCACCATAGAAGATCGTACTATAGCCTTCGCTAGCCAACTGCCCTACTGAGATTAAGTTCTTTCTCAGACTGGGGATATGTCTGACATCTTTCAGTTCCCATACAGACCCATTCAACTTAATCTTCACAGTACCTTTACCAATAATATCACAAGGTTGATCATCACCAAGATATACTTTTCCAAGGTTACCAGGTACATACCTCTCGAAGAATTCTTTCTTCGAAGTCGCGTGAAACGATGCTCCGGAGTCTAATACCCAAGACTCTTCCCTGCTTTCTAAGGAGCATATTAACGCATCGTCTCCTTCTGAAGTGATATTTGCCTCTGTCTTCTTCTCTTGTTCCTTTGGTTCTCTCTTGCACTGAAATTTAAGGTGCCCGGTCTTCCCACAATTCCAACACTCCATGTTTCTCAACCCCTGGGAATTTTTAGGATTCCTAGACTTGGACCTCCAGTCTCTTGATTTGCCTCGGTAGTTCGATTTACCACGTCCATATACTCTGGTTGAATTTCTTCCTCTTGATTCTGTCTGTAAGACTGAGGAGATTGATGACTCACCTGATTCTCTCCTTCGAATCTCTTCACTGAGAACTAGGTCACGAACATCATCAAATTTCAACTTATTGCTTCCTGATGAGCTACTCACCGCAGTGACAGTAGCATTCCAACTATCTGGTAGTGAAGACAACAGTATCAATGCTCGTATTTCTTCATCAAAATCAATTTCAACTGAACTCAACTGGCTTGTGATTGTATTAAGTTCATTGAGGTGTTGAACTACCGAAGCGCCTTCCATCATTCGCAAATTGAATAAACGCCTCATCAAGTGAACTTTGTTAGACGCTAATGGCTTCTCATACATACTGGAGAGAGCCTTCATAAGACCCGCCGTGGTTGTTTCCTTTATGATGTTAAAGGCAACGTTGCGGGATAGCGTCAATCGGATGACTCCAAGAGCTTGTCTATCAAGAAGGGTCCAATCTTCATCTTTCATACCTTCTGGTTTCTTTTCTGAAAGGGGTTGATAAAGTTTTTTCTGGTACAGATAATCTTCAATCTGCATCTTCCAGAACCCAAAATCTACACCATCGAATTTTTCGAGTCTCACCTTTCCTTCGTCTGTAGCCATTGCTCCCACTCAAATCTGATTTCCTTTGGATCGCTACCACCCTGGCTCTGATACCAGTTCTTGGGGAAATATGCTAATTTCCTGTCAAATCAGAAAAAAAAAAGAAAAGGAAAGCACAAAAACAAAAGTGAAATCAAAGACACAATTGTTAACGGAGTTCAGCAAATTATGCCTACGTCTCCGGACCTGCTGCAGATCGATTTTATTAGGAAGAATACAGTGACTGTCGTTTCTAGTAAATACACAAAACCCTAACACTAGGTTTTATAGAGACTGTAACACTTAAAGAAGGGAAAAATATTACAGTCCTTAATGTGTAATTTATAACCCCCTGAAATTACACTGTCTTTTCAATTCACTCCAGTTCTCTTTAATGTGCTTACCACTTGCCTCATCTCCACTGTTTTCACATTCTACTTGAAGGTTATGATATATCTTACTCAAGTGATGGCAAGCACTGGCTTCATTGGAAATGCAGATAAGTTCAGAAAAACTTAACAATTTTATATCCTCATACGAGTCAATCATGACCATCTAATGAGGGTGTAAGAGAAACAAAAATGCAGATATTCAGAGTGCTCTTCACCATGACAATGACATAGAAGAATATGTTGTTATTTGTGAAATTTAATATTTATATGCTAAGTACATTATACTTAACTTGGATGTAGTTTCAACGTGGTGTTAGGACTTTTTCGCAATGCAATTTTTCTAAAATATATAGTATTTGGGTGCGGAAATATACGTCATATTTGAATTATTAACACACGTCCTACAATTGTTGAACTATGAATATATGTTTTAGTTAAAACGTGAAACTCAAACAACATTTTTCATACGAAATTATTATATAGTTATAGCAAAATTTTATATTTTACACAAGGCATGGGACTTCGTCGGATCCTGAAAACATTTCATACAGTTTTTACCACATTTAAAACGAATTATGGTGATCGCAAAAATAAATCACACAGGTTTTGGTGAATTTCATACCATAGTTCGCCAAATTAATTGCGGATTTTCATACTTATTTCACCATATCAATGACGAATACAACTAACTATTTTCTCAATGAACTAAAAATTATTATTAAACATTCCAACACCGATTTGTTAGTTTTGTTAGGACTTATCTACTGTCTTCGTGTTGTAGTAGCAAAGTTTACGTGTAACGTCGACTTCAAATGTTTGTTCTTATCGTTTTCGAACCTAGGCTAGGAATACAAAAATCTAAGATACTGCTTGAAAAATCCAATATAATTATAAATGACAAACTTTAAATAAATTATATGTAAAACATGTAGAATGTATGATACAAAATAAATGATAAAGTATATATGTAAAAATTGACTTATTTATTTTTCCACATAAGTGACAAATAAAAATAATATTGTCAATGTATTGGTAAATTATTATATGTCAATCCAACCATGATTTATTGGTTTTGTTAGAATTCGTATGTTGCTTTCATGTCGTGATAGCAAAATTTACGTGAAATATTAACTTCGTATGCTTGTTCTTATCTATTTCAAACCTAGATCACAAATATAAAAAGTTACTTTATTGATTGCGAAACTAATATAATTATAAATGTGAAACCTTAAAAATATTATATGTGAATTATGCGGAACTTATGATCTGAAACCTAACTTATTTATTTTGCCACATCTTGTGACGTATAAGACTAACTATTTTGTCAATGTAGTGACGAATTATTATTACTCATTCCAACCACTGGCCTGTTGGTTTGGTTAAGATCCATTTGTTGTTTTCATGTCATGGTAGCAGATTTACATGAAATATTGACTTTAGATGTTTGTTCTTATCGTATATCAACCTACGCCAAGAATGTGAAAATCAACAATATTACTTGCAAAATATAATATAATTATAAATACATAACTGGTAATATGGTTGATTCGAAACAAATAAGAAATAGTATATGAAACACATGTATTACTTATTTTGTTATATGAGTGACGAATAAAACTAACTATTTTGCCAATGAACTGGTGAATTATTATCGGTCATTTCTAATAAACACCAAATTCTCTTAATGAGTTATTAAACCAAAGATTATTTTATAATGATGGTGTAATAAAGTGTATTAGTTAGAGGTGTTTTACATGGTAATGGGCTTTAATTGTATTTAGGTTTGGGTGACTGAAATTGACCCATAAACCATGTAAGCCCGCTGTCCAACTACCTCGTCAGAGTTTCTCTCTCTAAATTTATACCAATCTGCTAATATCTCTCTACAACTTATCGAGAATAAAATTATTTCCTCGGTTATTATGATAATACCCTCCAAAAATCTTTGACACCATCAGTGACAACCATAGTGGAAGCCTAATTAGGTTTAAAATAATAATGCATATGTGGTGAAATAAGTAAATAAGGTTTTACATATATAATTTTTTATTTATTTTAAACCATATGTTCTGCATATTTAGATATAATTCATTTAACGTTTGTTATCTATAATTATATTACATTTCGCAAGAACTATCGTGCGGAATATTCACGGCCCGACTATTTATGAGGCATCGTGCGAAATATGACAATTCCGTTGTAGAAATATGATAATTTCGTAGATAAATATTATTTGAGTTTTATAGTTTAAAATCTTAACATGCTATATGTTACTAATTCAAATACGGCGCCTACTTCTCCATTTCAAATACTCTATGTTTTGGAAAACTTGCATTGACAAAATATATCTAACATCACCTGCAAAACTATATCTAAATTAACTATAATTGGATCGTAATGTATATGTATTAAGGTCGCGAGTGGTGAGGATAATTATCGCCTGAGGGTAGGCTTGTAATTTATCCGGTGTTTTAAAGAAGTATATGGATGTTTAATATTTAAAGTAGAGAGTAGAGGGAGAATTAAGCTGGCTGGTTGCAGTTAATTTTCATTACCCATATTTAATGCAGGTGGTTGGGTATTTATACCCTTACACTTGGGCCCTTATGGGCTTTCGGGTCATGTTTAAAGACCCATGAGCTCTAAGTAGGAGAGCAAGTAGCTTAGTCAAGAAGTGTTTAGGTTTTTTAGTACTTTTGTCATAGTTCGAACAGTCCCATTGGCTAAGTGCTCGAAGTGCTCTGTCCGGTCCGGAGGGCTAGGTCCGATTTGTCCCTGTTCGGGGAGTAAGCAGAATTCGGACTCATCAGGAGCCCATTTTTTAGGTGTTTGTTCAAATTTCTTTGTCAAAAACCTGAAAAACAGTCCGACATCAGGGGTGGTTTTAATCCGGACAGGTCTGTTTGCCTTATGGTTTCACCCGGACTGATAAAGCTTCATGAATCCAAACGGTTTTTTGCCAGAGTTCGTGGGACACGTGTTGCTTTCTGATTGGTTGCTTCAGCCGTTTTTTTTTACCTTGAATTTCGAACCCACCTTCTTCGAAAAGCAACCTCTTAATTAAAGGTGGTGACATCAGCGCCGTCTTTAATCATTACCAATCTTTTCGAATTCTCCTAGGAATCAAACTCATTTTTCAGATTTACTATAAATTCAAACACACTTTCTACTGTTTTATCATCTCTCTCATTTACACTGCACTACTTTCTTAAAGCTTTCTCTCTCTAAAACAAAAAATTTACCCAGATAGTTTATGTTTACAGCAAGGAACGCTCTTATCAAAGGTGGGTGGCTCAACGTTTCTGAATTAGAGAAGGCACAAAAGGTCGAAAGAGAAAGACGTATTGCGGCAGGGTTACCCGTTTCGCCTGTTGACAGACCAATAACTTCAGCCACAGAGTCAGATCAAGGTTCCTCTTCCTCAAAAGGCGTCAAACCGAGAAAGTTATTCCACACTAATCTCTCCCCCGTCATCTCCGGTTCTTCGGTTCAAGAATCAGAACCCACTGTTGAGCCAGGGGTAACTGTCACTAGTTTCAAAAAACCCTCCCCCTTCATAGCAATGGGGTTAGATACTGAGCACTCCCCTCAAAAATTAGTCGACCGGAGAAAAGGCCGGTTAGTTCAAGGCCAAGGTTCTAAGAGCACTCCTTCAAAGTCGGGTGCTAAAGACAGCAGCACTGGGTCAGAAGTGCCCATTAGAGCTCCCAAGGACAGACTATCCGGTCCGGAGGGCACCAGTCCAAGTCTTCAAAGAGAAGCATCTGCACCAGAGCCTCTACCGGAGGCCAGAAGCCAAAAGAATACTGAGGCCCAGCAGTCCGGAGACCAGGCTGAGTCAGATTTGAACCCTCCCCCTACTACTGCTGCTGAAAATCCTTCAACAATTATGGAGGAAGTAATGGAGGATTCTGTCGAAGAGGATCCTTTTGAGTCTGAGCCCTCCGGTCAGACCAGTAGTGCTGTTGTTGCCAAAAAAGACAAAGGCAAAGAGAAGTTGTGTTTGAGGCATCCGGATCTGCCGGAGAGTCTCGAAGGAAGGGTAGGGCCTTGTTTTCACAAGGTCAACGTCAAATACCTCCTTGCCCTGCAGAAAATTAACTACGCATTCATCCACACAACCGAGCTGGGTCGGATGCGTACGAAGTGGGGAATAGCGGAGAATGTGAAGATCAGGATCCCCATACACCCAGAGACTCCCATGGACTGCAAACTGAGCGAAGTCTTCATCTTCACGGAGCTGTTCAATTGGGGACTTAGATTCCCCTTGGACCCTGAAATTGTCAGATACTTCCATCAGATAAAACTCTGTCCGAGCCAACTGAGCCCTAATGCCTGGTACACCCTCATGGCCAACATCATGGCTTCGAGGCTCTCCGGGATTCCTCTGCCTATGGAGGAGTTTGCTGATGTGGCCGGTATTTTTAGAAACCCTAACATCCTTTTTTACCACTTCAATATGGGGGACAATCTCAAAGCTATGGATGACCTGCTAGAGTCGGAGAGGAACTGGAGGACTCAATTTCTATTTGTAAGCGGGGCTTGGGAAAATGGAAGGAAAATCAAGTCCGGAGTGAACCCAAGTCTTCTCAGAAGCAGGTGGAGGAGTGATCGTAAGTCTCCTGCTTTATACTTTTGTCTCTCTTATTTTTTAGAGTTAGGTTAAACTAATCGGTCTTACTTTTTCCTCAACAGAAACTGCCCAAGGAATTCAGTGATTATCTGAAAACCGGGCAGGCTACTTGCACCAAGATCAACGCTTGGGCTGCTGAGAGGTGGGGGAACCGGTTCCATGCTGCTTTTATCGGAGGCAACTTGGCAAGGTCTCACTTGTGGAACACCACAGGTCGGAGAGACTTGACTTGGGAGGAGCTCACCACTCAGCCTCCTCCGGATGTTGTGCTTAAAAAGACCCATGAACCAGATGGGACACTCTACTTGCCAGGCCGGGCCAAAGCCCCAAGCAAGATGAAGGGTAAAAAGAAAGGCAAGAAAGTGGCAGGTGGTGTTAACCCTACTGATGCAGAGGAGGATGCTCCAATAAACCCGGAGGGGCCAGTCCACAGCCAAATTGATGCTGCTTTCCTGGAAGTGGTGGGGCAGGAAACTGAAAAGCAAGAAGTGCACCCACCAAAACCTCCAAGGGCTTCCAAAAGAAATCGTAAACAGGGAAGTGAAAGCAAAGACCGGGAGGCCAAGAAGAAGAAGATCTCCAAGGGTGACGAGCTTTATCTCCGGGCTCCGGAGCCTCCTTCCCAGGCGAGATCTCAACATTGATAGGGTAGACATCACCGGTCTTGGTGGGCTTGGTGAGTACTTCATCAATCTTCCCAGAGACGACTTCGCCAGGCCTTATCTCCCTCCGAGAACCTCGAATACGGTCACTTTCAATGGTAAGACCTTTATTGTTTCAAGTGAAAGGGACGTCATAGCCCATTCTTTATTAAGCAATGTTCAGCATGTGCTTGTGTTGGAAAAACAAGTTCGGAATCAGGCTGACATTATCAAGGATCTTAAATCTGACAAAGAGAAGCTGTCCGATGACCTTCGTACTGCTACTTCAAACGCTGCCATCCTAAAGGAAGAAAATGAGGAGTTGAAGAGAAACCAAGAGGCAAGTACCACAAAAGTCACCACTTTAGAGGACACCATTACAGAGCTCCGGGAGAAGCTGTCCGGACTGGAGAAAGATCTTGCCACCTCAAAGGGGGAATCCAAGGCCAGAGACCAAATCATCACCAACTTGACCAATGACAAAATTTCTCTTGAGAATACAGTGTCCAAGGCTGCCGAGGAGAAAGATACTTTGCTAAGGGAGTAGGAGGCCAAGATTCAAGCCAAGATTGACGCTTATGCCAACAACGTGATCGACACCTAGGAGGAAATGTATGCCAAGGTGAGGTCTGACATGGTTCTACTCTTCCATGAGAAGTTTCCGAAGAGGAACCTAGGGGATTTTTGGCTTCATGTTGAGTCTGAAGACCTCTCGTATCATACAATAGCTGATGGAGACTTGCATGGTTATTCTAGTGCTTCCTCATCCGATGACGAAGAACGTACCGGGGAGAGCCCAGACAAAGATCAAGATGATCCTAAGGGAAAGAAGAAGGTAAATGAAGCTGAGCCATCTTCAAAGGCTCAGCCTTAATTTATGAACTACTTTTTTACTTTTTATCCAGACTAAAGTCCTTGGAAGGCCAAGGCATTCTTTTTTGTAATTGTGTCCGGTATCTGACCGGATAGGTTTTTTGTTCTATTTTGACAATTCAAAAGTCCTTGGAAGGCCAAGGCACTTTAAGTTATTTTAATGAATATTTTTGTTTTGTGCAATTCTCATCTTCTTTCATTGTTTGTTCCAATTTTGATGACTAGAGTTTAAACAACCTTTAGTTATTTCATAGTGAGAGTGTTTAAATCCTCCGGCTAGAGTTTAAATAGCCCTTAGTTATTTCATAGTGAGAGTGTTTAAATCCTCCGGCTAGAGTTTAAATAGCCTTTAGTTATTTCATAGTGAGAGTGTTTAAATCCTCAGGCTATAGTTTAAATAGCCCTTAGTTATTTCATAGTGAGAGTGTTTAAATTCTCTGATGACGAATATTTAAGTGGTCATCATTCTTTTATTTCAATCCGGATAGTGTGACAAAGGACAAAACTTAAAACACTTCGGAAATTTTTTAAGAAGGCATCAAATTTTATTCATAAGCCCAGACACCTCATTAAAACCTCCCCGTGCCACCAGGGAGGAAAGAGTATGCCCCCAAATATTTACATGGATGTTCAAACAAGTAAATATTTACACAAATACTACTCCAAGTATATCCGGAGATGCTCGATATTCCAAGGGTGAGTCAAAACTCTTCCATCATTGTCTTCTAGCCAATATGTTCCAAGTTTAAGCCTTTCAATAACCACATAAGGTCCTTCCCGAGTTGGAGCCAATTTGCCGAACAGCTTTTCTTTAGTATGTAAGAAGACTTTCCTTAATACCTTGTCCCCCGGTTGGAAATCTCTTCTTTTAACTCTGGAAGCAAATATGCTTCTCATCAACCCCTGATAGTGTGCAACTCTAAGGTAAGCTTTAACTCGTTTTTCTTCTATTTAATCGAGCTGGCCTCTGATTGCCACCTCGTTAGCGCGTTCGGAGAAGTTGTGAACATGAAATGATGGGAGAGTTGCTTCTATGGGAGCTACTGCATCCATCTCATAGACCAAAGCAAAGGGTGACTCTTGTGTTGCAGCCCCAGGTGTTGTCCAGTAGGCCCACAAGACCTCTTGTAAATAACTAGGCCCCTCAAATTGTTATTGCTCATTGATACGAACTGCCCCCAGTGTTCGGGGAGCCAGAGCTGTGGCATAACATTCTCTTGCAACCTTTTGACTTCTCCGGACAACTCCCACCTGTCCCTGAACAGCATATTTTAAGCACTGGTGGACTGTCGAAGCCACTGCATGCATCCTAGAGAGCCAAGACCTACCTAGAATGGCATTATAGCAAGTGGGACAATCCACCACGATAAAAAGTATCCTGACCATTTTCTTAAAAGGGCCCTTGCCCAATAGAACTTCCTCTTCGAACTCTCCGATCACATCTGTTGAGCTGCCAGTAAAGCCCACAATTGATCTGTCCGAACTCTGAATTACAGCTGGATTTTTCATTCTCTTGTACGTAGTTAAGAAAAGGATATTGGCTGAGCTTCCAATATCCACCAGAATTCGTCTTATGTCGTTGCCCCCAATAGATGCTCCTATGACAACAGCATCCTCATGAGGGCCAGCTATATCTCTTAAATTATCTTCATCAAAAACAATGAAGGGGAATGAATTTGGTGACTGATAGGAAGTCATGCCTCCTTCTAGCTGGGTGGATGAAGTATGAACATGCCTCTTCCTCGAAGAAGCAGTAGGAGCTGTCATAGTATCCCCTCCGAAAATTGTAAGTGACTCAAAAAACTTAATGAGCCCGGAGACCGTCCTAGAACATTCCTCAATTGCACCCACTCTGTTTCAAGTTGGATCAGGATCCAAGTACTCAGATTCCACATCAAACCTTTCAATTATAACCATGGCTCCCTCCGGAGCAGCATTACTTGGACCAACCCGGTGAGTATTGTCAGGCCTGTTACCTCCTCTTCTTTTGACATACGCCCCCAGTTTTCCCCTTTCGGTCAAGTTCTGAACCTCTTGCTTCAAAGCTATACAATCATCAGTGGTATGGCCAGTGTCATTGTGATACTGGCAGAAAGAGTTATTGTGATGCTCCTTAGGAGATTGCAGTGTGGCTGGTCTTCTATAGTGCACATCTTCCTTTGTTTTATCATAAATGGTGGCCACACTTTCTTTCAATTCCGCGAACCACTCCGGTTGAACCCAAGGCCCTCTCTTGTTTCTAGATTGCTGACTCTGAGCAGGAGCAGCTGGCTGAGACTGAGCTTTAGCCATACCATGCCCATGTCCGGTTTCCCTTGCCTTGTTCCCGGACTGATTCTGATTGGGATTGGGTGCCACCGGGGCAGACTTCACTTGCCTGTGCACCCTTGTTTTCTTTGTTTCGTCTACGTTAATCTGTTTTCCAACTTGATTCAGCAACCCTCCCCAGGTCATGGCCTTCTTTCTGGTCACTGAATCAGTCAAATTTCCAGGATTCAAGCCCTGCCTTAAGGATGCTATGGCCACTTGCTCGAAGCAATCGGCCAACCCATTCTTGGTGTTCACAAAACGACTTATATATTATTTTAAGGACTCATTTGGTTCCTGAGCACAATGGATTATTGTGTCTCCATTTCCCTTTAGCTCTTTACTTCGAACGAACTACCTTCGAAAGGCCACCCAAAAAGTATCGAAATTCTTGATATAGCCTTGTGGTAGACTGTTATACCATTTCAGAGCACTCCCCGTAAAAGACTGGGAGAATGCTCTACAAAGTATCTTATCATCGTCATCAAAGTTCATCATAAAGTTCTTGAATTGCTCTAAGTGGTTGTCTGGATCGTACTGCCATCGTACTTTTCCATTTTGGTGCTGTCAAACCTCTTAAGGAGGTTTCCGGACAGAATTTTGGAAGATAATGGAGATTGCCTCCAATTTCTACCACGACTGAACACAGTATCCTCATTGGGAGTTGCAAAGATACCTGGTTCATCGTGAAAAACGAAAGGATCCATCAGCATCCGGTCCACATGCCTCCGGCTATGAGATGACCCTTTACCAATATTCCTCTTCATCTTTCCATGTCTATCCATTTTTCTTGATCTGTTTTTGCTTCTTTTTAGTTCGACCCTCATCGCTGCTAGAGGATAAGGATTCTTCAATTCCCTCATCGTCCGAAGAGCTATCAGAAGATTCTGAGCTTGAGCCAGAACTCTCCACTGGCTTAGACCGGTGAGACTTGTTGGAGCTGGCATGAGTCTTTTTGGTACTCACATGAGTCTTTGAAGGCTCATGCTCTCTGAGGTTATCGGTATGATGAGCAACTGATTCTTTGGACTTTTCTTTCATGCCCATCTTAGCCTTTTCTGCCCTCAGAGCTTCTATTTCACCCCTTAGCCTATCACGTTCTTCGATAGTGTACTCATCGTTCTCACCCACCACTTCAAGCAGAGCTGGTGGTACTTCTGGATCGTCCGGATTCATTCGGACTGAATTTCTTTGCTGGTTTTGAATGTTTGATTCAGGCACCCTCTTCTCCCACTGTGGTCGCCAATTTGGTGAGGATAATTATCGTCTGAGGGTAGGCTTGTAATTTATCTGGTGTTTTAAAGAAGTATGTGGATGTTTAATATTTAAAGTAGAGAGTAGAGGGAGAATTAAGCTGGCTGGTTGCAGTTAATTTTCATTACCCACATTTAATGCAGGTGGTTGGGTATTTATACCCTTACACTTGGGCCCTTATGGGCTTTCGGGTCATGTTTAATGGACCCGGGTCATGTTTAAAGACCCATGAGCTCTAAGTAAGAGAGCAAGTAGCTTAGTCAAGAAGTGTTTAGGTTTTTTAGTACTTTTGTCATAGTTCGAACAGTCCCATTGGCTAAGTACTCGAAGTGCTCTGTCCAGTCCGGAGGGCTAGGTCCGATCTGTCCCTGTCCGGGGAGTAAGCAGAATTCAGACTCATCAGCGAGTAGCAACATATTCTTCTACGTTATTGCCACAATGAAGAACACCATGGAGATCTACATTTTTTGTTTTGCTTACAACCACATTCGATGGTCAAATCCATTTGTATGAGACTATAAAATTTGTATTCGATAAAAGACAACGATAATCTAATTTACAAACTACACATAGAGGGTGTTAACAATAAATTATAAATATCAACATTTTAATAATAATGAATCATTAAATCATTTTTTTGTTTCTTGTCATATAACCTGGGAAGTATGGAATACTTTGCAGGTTTGTTTGGCATTCTCATTTATCAAAACATGTCCATAAATCATATTATTCATGGTTGGTTTTTGTTAACTTCTCAATTTGTTCATATTAGATCAAGCATTCCTCCGATAATTTGTTGGTATATATGGTCATTCAGGAATAAAGCTAGATACAAAGATCAGAAAACTACGTCTAAACAGATTATTGATAAAAAAAAATTGATATAATTGTTAAACTTGATTTCTCTTCCTTGTTCATATTCAATCATTGGTCTGGTGACTATGAACTAGCTAAACTCCTTGACTAATGGTGAGTCAAGTGGGGGATTTATTATTAAAAATAAATTTGGTGATATAATCAATTCAAAAAGGCTTTTTGTATGGTAAGACCACTCCTTTAATTGTTGAAATTAGAGCCTTGTTAGATGGTTGAACTGCATGTAGGGACGATAACTATATTTTGGTGGATATTGAATCATATTCAAAGATTTTAATTGAAATGCCAAGCACTAGTTTAACTTCATGGTATCTTATACATATTCTTAGTGTAGAAGGTTAATAAAACCTCAAACTTCTATAAAGTATATTTATAGAAAACAAAAAATCGTTGTTGATTGGTTTGTAAATGTGTTATTAAGAATAAAACAATCTAGAGTTACTTTATCAACACCTTGTGCATCTTTTAAGGCTATCACTTCCCTGAAAGTCTGAGCTTGGGTTATATTAGGATAATAAATCGATTATGGTTAACTAACATTAGGGAGGAAATCATATACACTGAAGAACACTTATAGAAAAAAATCATTAAAGAAAAAATAAAGATTATCCAAGCAATGGACTCTTAAGAATAATGGATGGATGGCATCCTTGTTGTCAAACTCTGTAACTCTGGCCAATTTGGTTTCATCGATATTTATAATGCAAAGTATCGAAAAAATCCTAGCATGAAATCCTAGAGCGACGGAGATTAATGTCGTCCATCCCTCGACCGTAAAATATAAAAGGCTTTATATAGTAGTGATGGTGGAACTACTTATCTGTTGAATCATTGAATCAAGCTAAATATTAGTTTAATATGTCAACTATTCGATTTGTAGACCAAACAAACCCCGACCTCATCAAATATAAATTATTTTACTTTAAAAAATTCAATTCTCCCGTAACATTTAATACAGGCAGAAAATTTGTTTATATGGATTATATTTCTAACCAAAATAGGTTTCGATTTTTTCATGCCACAATTTCAACAGCCCCACTTTAAATTTACCACATGCACATGGGTTAGTACCAAAACAAGGAATCTCTACTCGAGTTTTCTGATTTGGCTGCTTAAGCAATTTTCTTTTGTTAGATATCATATGAATATAGAAAAATACAAGCTTGTCAAAAGAACAAAATTTTATCATAACAAAAGATTATTATTATACATTGAATTCACGTACAAACGCATATTTAAATATAAGGTCAACCCATATAATTAATATATTTATTATTTGAAAAGATATCTAACAAAAAATATATTTATTAGAAATAATATGAATAAAATATTGTAGTAATTAATATTTTTTTATATCATATTATATGTAATTTTATTTTTATATTATTTATATTCCGGACCGATTTATTGGACAAATTAAAAATTTATACCCAACATGATCTAGATCATAATTTTCAAATCCTTACCGACTTATTAAATATTCGAAAAAAACTGACAGCCATCGTAACATCATTTGTGCATGACCAAATAATTATAATGGCATCGGTTATGACAGATAAAAACTATTTTAGTTTTTCTCTCCAACATTAATCTTCTAGTCTCTATAACTAATCTTCAACTAATATCTTAGTCTTGTAAATTAATAAATGTTTTTTTGTTTTTTATTCATCATTTTCTTTTCCATATCTTTTATGGGTTTGGCAATTTGTAGCTTTGTGACTCTTCTCTAGCTGCAAAGCTAGAGATTACAACATCAATGTACCCATGAATGCACCTATGAATGCTCTCATACTCTTCTCCTCCTTGTTAACCTCCCCAAAGGTAAGCTGTTTGTACCCCTGGTCTGAGGAATGGACTTGCTTCTGCTGGTCTCTAGCCCCTCTGTTGGATGGGACTCTTCTTTCTCTTGTTGTACTGGTTAGGCTTGTCAAACCTTCCTTTAACCCACCAGTCCCTCTGAAGCTACCTTCATCATCCTATGTACCTCTCCCTTGTCCTCCATCTGGCCTGTAAATCCCTTCATTTGAACCCCTACCACCTAACCTCAGCTATATACCCCGCTTTCTGTACATCTACCTTAGCCCTAACCTCTTAGCTTTCAAGCTCTTTTCCATCACCAACATGCTTATCAAGCTGCAATCAATTCATGTGTCCACTCAGTCCTTTGAACACCCCCGTCGGGTCCACATCTCCACACTACCAAAAGCTCAACCCCTTAGCTCTTACCATGGTCTCCCTTGTAAGCACCCTATAGTAACCAAATTCTGGGTCTCCAATTCCCAGATATTTCTGGTCTGGTTTAGTTGGACAAACTGGTTTCAAAAACTCAGTTGGTCCAACGGTAAAAAAATTCCAACCTGTGAGTCTAAACACAAGCCTTCTACTAACCTTCTCCTCTCTCTCCCACTTTGGATAACCTTTTTTATTCCTCTTTCCCCTGAACTCTATCCCAAATCCTTTTTTTCCTTTTTTATGTTAGTGTGCCCTCCCCTACGCACAACTTTCTTCTACCTCAAACCATACCCTGTCAAACTAATAGCTCCCACCTCTCTCCATTTCTATCAAACAGTATGCTACCCTAAACCATTCTGGAGCTACCCTTCACCCTATTCCTTGTCTCTAACCCCTTTCTGGTTTCTTAAACCATCCTATCCCTATAGCAGAGCCTCTCCTTGGAGTCCTGAGCCTATCCTAAAGAGTGTTGATAGCCCTGATTGTTGTCCTTCTACCCCTTTAGCAAAGTCCTTTATTTTTATCCCCCTTCTATCATATCGCATTCTACAAGAAACTAATTCAACTTACCTCCTCTACTCCAATTATGTTTCATCCTTCGCCTTCATCTCTCAGACCAGCCAAGCCAACTGGTTCTTCTAGCTTCTTCTCACCCAAACGCATTCAGAGTATCTCCAGCGCCCTGGTCTCTTTCCTTGAAGCCATCCCCCCTTCCCAAGCCAACCCTGAGCTCTCCATACCCTCTTTCATCGCCTCAACTATGACCCTCGGTAAACACCCTTCAATCTTTTTGTCTCACAAGGAATTTGTAAAGAAATCCCTTGCCCTTGCCAGACATCACATGGAGTCTGGGCAAGGACAAATTATCTTCCAAGATGCACCCCTCTATGAGTCCTTGAAGTCTTTTCTCCCTGTTTTGCGAGTAATTGAAGACCTTCCCCTGGTCATGTTCTCTGTTTCTTCAGGGACCAAGACCCAGCATCATCCCCACCAAATTTTTTCTCCTGAAGCTGGCCACATCTCCTCCTCTCTTGGTCTGTACCAGAACTAGGTATCAGTTATGGTTGATCATCCCACTGAAACCCCCTTCTAGATGACTAGGATGATCACGTCGCCCCAAGGTCTGCTCTTCGTTCTCTGGGAACCAGGTCTCAAGCTCCTTCTAGTAGTGGTAAAAGTAATCACAACCCCTTCACCCATCTAAGCCTATACTCTTCTGGGTAAAATGGATGCTCTCTGTCCAGTCGAGCTTCTCCACCTCCTCCTCAGAACAATTTTACGGCTTGGTACGCCCACGACTCCCCCTCCTCCTTCAATTTAACCTCTACCTCTCAAGCCGTTGTGAAGGGAACCAGTACCGGTCCTGACTCCATTACCCAGTCGAGCAACAAGGTGAACCCTTCTGGTATCTTAATCCCCACATCCTCTCACCTCGCAACTTTCCCTCTCACTTCGCGTCTGATTGGATCTGGGAAATCTTCCAAAACCCCCTATGTTGAGACCAATCTAAACCCTAATAGGCTGACTGGATCAGACTCTGGGCCATCTTGGCCTTTGGGAAATGCTGGGCCTATCAAATCAGGCCGAGAAAAGTCTTTTATTGGCCCCACTAAAATCATATCTATTAATGGGCCTTCGAAAAGTAAAGGCAAAGACGTTCTTGGTTCGGGATCTATTCGCCCTCCTTTCACCTTAATTCGGAATTTCAGAAATGCTGGTAATAGGCCCAAATGAAGGAAATTCAAACAAGCCATATTTCATATTACTCCTTCCAAACTCCCCAAACCCCTCCCCACTGGAAAATCTAACTCTAGTTCTAGGCCTATCCTCAATTCCTCTTCTTATGCGAGTATAGTCGCGGGTCATGTTGATAACCGGTCTCCTTTGATTATTGATCTCAACCCAATGAAGTTGGATGGTGATGATTTTTGTTATGGATGAATCTGCCTTGGGTGCCCCGAATTGATGGAAAGTTTGCATCTTCGGTTACTTCCTCTCCCAAACGAGCAAGCTATCATTCATCAAAGCCAATGTTGAATCTATGTGGGGAATATTTGGCCTTGTGGACTTCAAACCTCTCCCAGAAGGTTATTTCCTTTTCAAATTTGGTTCTGAGGAGATGGATAATAAGGTTTTGGATGGTGCACCTTGGCATTTTGGTGGCAATTTGATGATCTTGAAAAATTGGGTCCCTCTTTTTTCTCTTATCAAAGACCCTCTTACTGAGGTTCCTATTTTGGTTAAGGTATTTAATTTACCTTTGGAATTATGGACGGCTGAGGGTTTCTGCAAAATTGGTTCAATTATTGGAACTCATTTGTCTGTTGACCACCAGACTGAGAGGACGAACAACCTGCATTTTGCTCGTATTTGCATTATGATCTCGGCAAGATCTGATATTCGTTCGGAACTTACCTTCAAAATTAAGGGTAAAAATATCATGGTAAACTTGGAATACCAAGGTCTTCCCTCTCAGTGTACGAAATGCATTGTTTTTTGTCATCTCGTCCGCCATTGCACTAAGGGCCCCAAGAAGGCCCCTCCTTCAAGTATCCCTAATTTGTCTTCTGAGGAGTCTGACGCTTCCGAGATGGAGCCCGAGCTAGTTGCTGGTCATCAGCTCACCTCCATGCACGAGGACAAGGAGGATGATAGTGGAGAGGAGTTCGAGTCGCCTCATAAACGGCTTCACCTAGAGGATAAGGGCAAAAAGGGTACGTCCTCCGACAGGACCATCGTTTGTCGCACTGTAAGTCTACTTCCTTATAAATATTGCTTCTTGGAATGTGAGGGGTCTTAATGACCCTGTTAGACAAAAAATGTTATTGATTTTATAATTAGAAATAACATCTCCCTTCTTGTCCTAGTTGAAACCAAAGTCCATCTTTCGAAAGCAGATTCTATTATTAGAGTTATGGCACCCTTCTGGCATGTAATCACCAACCACTCCTCTCATCCCCTGGGAAGAATTTGGATTATTTGGAAACTTAATGTTATCTCAATCACTAGAATTTCACAATCCCCCCAATTCATCCACTGTTCAGCCAAATGCCACAACTTCAATGCATCATTTCGATTCTCTGCTATCTATGCATTTCATGAGGCATCGGATCGTAATCCTCTTTGAAATGATCTAATCACCATCTCCAAATCCAACCAAGGCACTCCCTGGGCTGCCTTGGGGGATTTCAATGTCATCTGTCACCCCGATGAGCGAATAGGCTCCTCCAAAAATTGGTTTGCAACTATTGATGATTTCAATAATTCCTACTATCTTTCTGAGCTTAGTGATCTTAGATCGACGAGATTCAATCTCTCTTGGATCAATAAGCAACCGTCCCATCACATCCTCTCTAAAATCGATCGTGTCTTAGTCAACCCTTACTGGGACGACTTTTTCTCTATGTCTTTTGCTCACTTTGGCTTTCTCCGCTCTTCTGACCACACCACTGTCACCCTCAATCTTGGTCTTCCCATGCCACGGAGGAAGAAACCTTTCAAATATTTCAATATGTGGCTGTCTCATCCTTTTTTTAAAAGCATAGTTTCCTACAGTTGGAACCTACCTATTCATTCTTCCGGTATGAGTTGTATCACTGACAAACTTAATCGTCTCCAACTTGATCTTGACACTCTTAATCGGAAGGAGTATAGTGATATTAGTACTAGGGTTACTAATGCTCAAAATACTCTCTTCCTTATTTAAGCTGCTCTTGCGAATGATCCTCTCAAACCTTCTCTGGTCTCCAACGAAGTTGAGGCTTCCTCAAACTTCATCTTCCTGAGTCGTGCCGAAGAGTGTTTACTCAAGCAAAAATATAGAGAAAACTGGATCAAGCTTGGGGACAAAAACACGAAATTCTTTCACAATAGTATTAAAACTCGACTCCTCCGAAATAAAACTGTTTTAATCAATAATGATCAGGGAATCTCTGTTTCTTCTCCCGTTAGCATCTTAAAAGTCTTTGTCAGCTACTTCGAAAACTTATTAGGGGTCCGTCATCCTGAGGATTACCCGGGGTTGGAAAAAGTGGTCTCTCTTCTTTTTACCAAAGTCAAGGATTATGACAAGGCCTATATGGTCCACGAGATCTCTCGTGAGGAGATCAAATATGCCATTTTTAGCATTGATAGCAACAAGGCGTCTGGCCCTGATGGCTTTAATTATTTCTTCTTTAAAAACTCTTGGAATGTGGTTCGGGAGGACATCTGTAACGGTGTCCTTGAATTTTTCCTTACTGGTATCATCAACTCTGCTTGGAACTCCACTTCAGTCGCCCTTATTCCCAAAAAGGAAACCCCTTCGGAGGTAGTCGATTTTAGGCATATTGCTCTTTGTAATGTTGTCTATAAAATTATCTCAAAAATCTTAGCCAACAGAATTAAAGACTCATTTCCCTATCTTATTGACAATTCCCAATCGGCCTTTATTTCAGGAAGAAGCATTTCAGACAATATCCTTCTTTCCCAAGAATTTCTTAGAGGCTACCACTCTAATGCTAATGGCAAGAGGGTTGTTCTAAAGATTGATCTTAAGAAGGCTTTTGATAGCGTGCGTTGGCATCTCATCCTGGACATTCTGGTGGCTATGAATTTTCCAGATCAGATGATCAATTGGATCATTAAATGCATCTCATCCCCCTCTTACTTCATTATCATCAATCGAGACCCCAATGGTAACTTCAAAAGGTAGAAAAGGTCTCTGGCAAGGGGACCCACTCTCCCTCTTCCTCTTTGTTCTGGTCATGCAAGTCATTTCTTGTACTCTAAAGGAGAAGAGTTCCGATAAAAACTTTAAATTCCACTGGAAATGTCACAAACTTAAAATCACGAATCTCTGTTTCGCAGATGATATCATGATTTTCTATCATGGGGATGTTAATTATTTTCTTCTTATCAAAGAGGCTCTGATTGATTTCTGTGCCCTGTCTGGACTCAAAGTCAATCCCTCTAAAAGCCACATATTCCACTCGGGTATAAATTACTCTCTGAGAGCTGAACTTCTTTCCATTATGGGTTTCCATGAAGGATCTCTCTCAGTTAAATACTTGAGAGTTCCTCTCCTTACAAGGCGGCTTACCCATACAGACTGTCGCCCATTTCTTCACAAGATTACCGCTAGGATAGATTCTTGGAATTCCAAGAACCTATCCTATATGGGCAGACTCTAGCTCATCAATTTGTCCTCTTTGTCGGACAAGTGTATTGGTCCTCCATCTTCATTCTCTCATCCAGGATAATAAAAGATCTCTCTCAATACCTTTGTCGCTTTCTCTAGTCGAGTTCTGCCATGAAAACCCATGGGGCTAAAATAGTCTGGTCCAAAATTACCTATCCTACGAAAGAGGGCGGCCTTGGGATCCTAGACTTCCAAATCTGGAATCAGGCGGTTTTCCTCAAACACTTTTGATCTACTATCAGTAATAATAATCACTCGATCTGGAGTGATTGGATTAAAATGGAAATAATCAAAAATAAAAATTTATGGGATCTTTCTCTCGGATCCTCCCCCTCTTAGATTTGGATGAAAATTCTCCGGCTTCGGCCTGTGGCGAGCAACTTGTACAGGGTGGCTATCGGGAATGGCTCGACTACATTTTTCTGGTTTGACCCATGGCGTATCCCTACCTCCCTTGTAAAGCACTATGGGTCTGATATCATAGACGATTCTAGACTCGGGAAGAACCTCAAAGTCTTCGAGATCATTATCAATGGTAAATGGAATTGGCCATCTAGCCTGAGACCCGCAAGAGGTAAAAGCAACGTTAATCTCAAGGAGATCAACAGTCTCATTATCTCTCTTCCCCCACCTAACATATCTGCTCAAGACGTCCATTATTGGAATGCAAAAGCTGGATGCAACAAATTCACCATCCAGGACACCTACAATGTCATTCGTATGCCTAACCCAGCAGTGAGGTGGGTCGGATTAGTATGGAATAAATACAACATTCATCGACATTCTTTTATCATTGAGTTTGCTCTCCAAAACAAACTGTCCACTATGGATAAGTTGATCAATTAGGGTTACAATACCCCGATTGACTGTGTTCTTTGTAACTCTGCTCTGGAAACCTCAACTCATCTCCTCTTTGACTGTAGTTTCGCTTAGATTATTTGGACCCAAGCCAGTTTTAAATTGGGTTTCCCCTTAAATCACTCTAACTGACAGTCTTGGATTAATGAGGCGTCAAACTGGTCTCAATCTCGAAACCACCATCTCTGGCTTTCAATGAAAACTAAATTTATTATAATAAATTAATCAATAATACAATTTATTGTTTTTGTTTAAATTAAAAGAGTAATTTCGAAATCATTTTTATTTTTTTATTCTTTTTAACAAATCAAATTTTAAAACAAAAATCAACCTAAAAATCGATTAGGTCCCCGATGGGTGAGGCTGGGTTGACCCTGCGGGGACCATAAATAGCCTCCAAGTGAGTAACATCTACCCCGCCGGGTTAACCCAACCTCAACCGGCGTGGTTTATGAACAACCTGCAAAAATATATGTTATCCCGCCGGGTGGACTAGTTCTCACCTGATGGGGTTCAAGAACACAGACGCGACCAACCATTGAAGCAACTATTCTACCACAAATCAACCATCCTAACATGGTGATATCGTTTAACAAGAAAAAGCTCCAAGACTGGCCTCCATGTTTAACGTTCATCTTCTTCGATGAACTTTTCATCTCGGGTGAATATGAGTCTTCACATCCTTCATTATCATTCTAGTTTCCTTCTAGTGATTTAGTTTTCTGTTTGTTGAGGAGTTCCTCATCTGTCTGTTTTTCAAGCAACAGAGTCCTCTGTTTTCTTGATCTTTAAGAATTTTAATGGAGAATTCAGGTGATAGTCAGAGTGGCACAGTTAAGAAGTCATTTTCTTATGCGGAAGTTGTTAGAAAGAGTTTGGAATCAGAGGGAAAACTGGAATTCGAGCCAGAATTTTCAGAAGTCAAATTTGATCACTTATCAATACAGTATACTGAAGAGGTTCTTGCAAGATTGAAGGCTAAGGCTAAACATTCATTGGTGGGTAAATTTACCCATGGATTCCCCAAAAGATCTACATTGATTCAATAGTTTGAATCTTTTAAGTTTAAGGCAGCGTTTAAATATAAGATCTGGGATTCAAGACATATTGTTCTTGAATTTGATTCAAAACTTGACTATGGAAAGATTTGGCAGAGAGGAGTGTGGACTATAGGCCCCTTAGTCATGCGTCTTTTGAAATGGTCAAGGGATTTTTTGAAGGAGAGTTCGATAGCGCCAGTTTGGATTAAGTTTGATCTTCCTGAACATCTATATGATAAAATTTGGTGAAATCAATAGCTTCGATGGTTGGTGAAACACTTATAGTAAAGGTTCATGAAGAAAACAGATTGTTTTCTTCTTGTTCTGCATTAGTCGAAGTTGATGTTAATTCAAAAATCCAGTTTGATGTTTGGATTGGTTTTGGGGATAATTATGGTTATTGGGTTAGATTAACTTACACGAATCTTCCACTGTATTGTAATCATTGCTCTAATCTTGGTCATAGCAGTGATAAGTGCAAGAAAATTGTAAAAGAGCAAAAAATGGAAGATGTTGAAAAGATTAACAAAGTCAAATCCATTATTACTATGCAAAAGAAAAGTGAAGATCAAGAATGTGATCAGGGTGAAGAAGTTGTTGGTTTCAAAACCCCTGCTCAAGGGGAAATAATAGAAGCACTCCAAACATTAACACAGGGGATTACGGATAATAATGGTTATGTTAATATGATTTCAGATGGTGATGATTCTCCTGTTCATATAGGAAGTTTGCAGCATTCTTCTGTTATTGAGAAGTGGAAAACAAATTCGCCTGAGTTTTATAGAGACAGTAATCAAGAAGAACATGATTGTCTTGATCAAGATACTTTTGAAATACAGGAGGAAAGTGTGCAAGGGGTTAGAGATAGAGAAGATAATAATCAGTTGGGAAAACAACAGATGCAGAATGAGAGCAAAAAGGAAGAAGAAACAAGTTTTAAAGAGATTTTTTACAAGAAATTAAAAATAGCTAAAGGAAAGACAAGAACGAAGAGCAAGATTATAAAGGCTCTGCAATTTAATGGTTCAAGTAAATCGAAATCTTCAAACTCTCTTAATGATTAGTATTATTAACTGGAATATTCGTGGTATTAAAGATAAGGCTTCTCTTCGAAGGCTCAAATATCTTGCTAAGAAAAATAAAGCTAAAATCATTGTTGTGCAGGAACCTCTAGTGAATGTTAATGCCATTGGTAGTATTGCTGCCAAGTTGGGTTATGAAAACTTTGCCTATAATCTTACTAACAAGATCTGGATTTTTTGGAAGTATGATATTTCTGTTACTGTTATTAATGATCTTAGTCAATGTTTAAATTTGAAAGTAAGTCTTGTTAATGATAATAATTATATTATGATTTCGGTGATATATGCTAAGTGCCAAAGAAGTAATAGGATTGATCTTTGGAACTTTCTTAAGAACATTGCTACTAATGATTTGTGCTGGTTGATTTGTGGAGATTTCAACGTTGTTAGTTCTATTGATGAGCAGATAGGCTGTAGTTCTTTTTGTGTTAACAACACTAGTGATTTCAATGATATGATTTCTTGCTGTAACATTGAAGATGCGGGTTTTATTGGGTCTAAATTTACGTTGTCTAATGGTTCTAAGTGGAAAAGATTGGATAGGGTTTTTGTTAATAATAAATGGTCTGAGAATTTTTCTAGCACTAAGATATACCATCTTGCAAGGACTTGTTCTGACCATATGCCAATTGTTATACCCATGTCTAATGATGTGTCTAGAGTTAAGTCTAGTTTCAGGTTTCAGGAGATGTGGACTTTGGAGGATTCTTTTCTGCCATTTGTGGAAGATAATTGGAATCAAAGTTTGGTGGGTGATCATTTATTTGTTTTGTGGAATAAGCTTAAGCGTCTCAAGGAAGGTTTGATTCTGTGGAATAGAAATATTGTGGGTAACATCTTTAATAAGGTTAATTGCTTAGAGGATGATGTTCTGGTGAAAGAACTTAATCATCAGAATCTCCAGTCTAATGTTACTAAAGGTGAGCTTGCTAAAGCTAATGCTTTGTTCATCAAGGCTCAAAGAATGGAGGAGATTTTTTGGAGGCAGCAATGTTATTCGAACTGGATGATTGATGGTGATAAAAACACAAGATTTTATCATAGCTTTGTCCAAAAGAAGAGAAGAAGGAACAGCATTAAGGGCATTAAGGTTGGGAACAATTGGATTACTGAGCCTAAAGAGATTGGTAGGTCTGCTGTTGAATTCTTCAATCATGCTCTTGCTGACTATCCTTATGCTAGTAGTATTGATGAAGCTCTCTGTATGGAGGATGAGATGTTTAATAACATTCCCAAGTTAGTTACTGAAGAAGAAACTAAAATTTTGATGAAAGATCCTGATGAGAATGAAGTTTAGAACATCATTAAAGATATGAAGCCTGCTAGTGCTCCAGGTATGGATGGTTTTACTCATTGTTTCTTTAAGCATTGTTGGCATATTATTAAGCTGGGCATGGTTAATGCTATGAAAGATTTCTTGAGGGGTAAGAATATCCCCAGAGGTATTTTTGCTACAGGCATTTGCTTATTCCTAAGCTTTCAAATCCGATTGGTTGGAAGGATTACAGACCAGTTAGTCTGTGTTCTTTGCTTAATCGTATAATGTCTAAGATTATAGCTAACAGGTTAGCTCTGATTCTCCCTAACATCATTTCTGATAATCAAGGTGGCATTGTGCCTGGTAAGAAGATTCAAGATAATATTCTGATTTGCAAAGAGTTAATGTTTGAAATGAATAGAAAGGTGGAAGATAACAACATATTGATTCAACTCGATATGTCAAAAGCTTTTGACAAGCTGACTCATTGCTTTCTTTTAACTGTCTTAAAGAAATTTGGTTTTTCTACTAGATTCATTTGTCTTATTAAGAAAATGATCAATGATGTTCATGTGTCTATGCTTATCAATGGTGAGGTCTTTGGTTTCTGTAAAACTAGTAAAGGCTTGCGTCAAGGTGATCCGATTTCTCCTTATCTTTTCATTATTGCTGAGGAGATGCTTATTAGAGGTATCAATAGTCTTTTCTCTGTTAATAGATTCATGAAATATAAAGATAGAAGCAACATCAATGTTAATAGTCTAGCCTTTGTTGATGACATCTTGTTATTTACTAATAGCAAATCTAGTACTATTAGCATTCTTTGTAGTTTTCTAGATAAGTATCAAACAATCTCTCGTCAGTCTGTTAACAAAGAGAAAACTAAAATTCTGGTTACTAATGGTATTAGTTTATCTAAAATTGATGTTATTTCAAATACTTCTGGTTTCTCTTATAGCCAGTTACCTGTTGATTATTTAGGGATAACTATTAATACCAATAATAGAATTAGTAACTATAACAATTTAATTTGCAAGATTAGTAGTAAGATTAATGATTGGAGTTCTACTTATCTCTCTTTTGTTGGAAGATTAACTTTGGTTAAGTCTGTCTTGATGAACATTATTTTATATTGGATGCAATGCAACCTTCTGCCTAGAGGTGTTATTTCGAAGCTTGAGCTCATTATGAATAGATTTATTTGGGGTTCTAGCTTAGTTGAAAATAAAATTCATTGGTGTAAGTGGGAGTCTTTATGTTAAACATATCATGAAGGTGGTCTAAACATTCGAAAATTAGATGATCTGCAAAATGCTATTTCTTACAATCTTTGGGCTGCTTTTAGAAAGAACTATTGTTATTGGGCTAACATAATGCATAGTATATATTGTCCCAACCATCATCCTTTGCAGATTAGTTCTGATGAGTCTGAATTCTGACTACTCAGCGGACAGGGACAGATCGGACCTAGCCCTCCGGACCGGACAGACCACTTCGAACACTTAGCTAATGGGACTGTTCGAACTATGACAAAAGTACTAAAAAACCTAAACACTTCTTGACTAAGCTACTTGCTCTCCTACTTAGAGCTCATGGGTCTTTAAACATGACCGGGGTCCATTAAACATAACCTGAAAGCCCATAAGGGCCCAAATGTAAGGGTATAAATACCCAACCACCTGCATTAAATGTGGGTAATGAAAATTAACTACAACCAGGCTGCTTAATTCTCCCTCTACTCTCTACTCAAAACATTAAACACCTATAAACCTCCACAAAACTCCGAACAGATTACAAATTTACCCTCATACTAAAATTAACCTCACCAAATTGGCGACCACAGTGGGAGAATAAGGTGCCTGAATCAAGCATTCGAAACCAGCAAGAAAAGTCACTCTGAATGAATCCGGACGTCCCGGAAGTACCACCAGCTTTGCTCGAAGTGGTGGGTGAAAACGATGAGTACACTATCGAAGAGCGCGATAGGTTAAGAGGTGAAATAGAAGCTCTGAGGGCAGAAAAGGCTAAGATGGGCATGAAAGAAAAATCAAAAGCGTCGGTTGCTCATCACACCGATAACCCCAGAGAGCATGAGCCTTCAAAGACTCATGTGAGTACCAAAAAGACTCATGCCAGCTCCAAAAAAGTCTCACCGGTCTAAGCCAGTAGAGAGTTCTGACTCAAGCTCATAATCTTCTGATAGCTCTTCGGAGGATGAGGGAGTTAAAGAATCCTTATCCTCTAGCAGTGATGAGGGACGAACTAAAAAGAAGCAAAAGCAGATAAAAAAATATTCGAGAAAAAGGGATAGACATGGAAGGATGAAGAGGAATATTGGCAAAGGGTCATCTCACAGCCGGAGGCATGTAGATCGGATGCTGATGGATCCTTTCGCTTTCCACGATGAACCAGGTATCTTTGCGACTCCCAATAAAGATACTGTGTTCAGTCGTGGTCGAAATTGGAGGCAATCTCCATTGTCTTCTAAAATTCTATCCGGAAACCTCCCCAAGAGGTTTGATAGCACCAAAATGGAAAAGTACGATGGCAGTACTGATCCGGACAACCATTTAGAGCAATTCAAGAACTTTATGATGAACTTTGATGACGATGATAAGCTTCTTTGCAGAGCATTCTCCCAATCGTTTACGGGGAGTGCTCTGAAATGGTATAACAGTCTACCACAAGGCTGTATCAAGAATTTCGATACTTTTTGGGTGGCCTTTCGAAGGCAATTCGTTGGGAGTAAAGAGCTAAAGGGCAATGGAGACACAATAATCCATTGTGCTCAGGAACCAAACGAGTCTTTAAAATAATATATAAGTCGTTTTGTGAACACAAAGAATGGGTTAGATGATTGCTTCAAGCAAGTGGCAATAGCATCCTTAAGACAGGGCTTGAACCCTGGCAATTTGGATGATTCAGTGACCAGAAAAAAGGCCATGACCTGGGGAGGGTTGCTGAATCAGGTTGGAAAACAGATTAACGTAGACGAAACAAAGAAAACAAGGGTGCACAGGCAGGTGAAGTCTGCCCCGGTGGCACCAAATCCCAATCAGAATTAATCCGGGAACAAGGCGAAGGAAACCGGACAGGGGCATGGTAGGGCTAAAGCTCAGTCTCAGCCAGCTGCTCCTGCTCAGAGTCAGCAATCCAGAAACAAGAGAGGGCCTTGGGTTCAACCGGAGTGGTTCTCAGAATTAAAGGAAAGTGTGGCCACTATTTATGATAAAACAAAGGAAGAAGTACACTATAGGAGACCGGTCACTCTACAATCACCTAGAGAACACCGTAATAACTCTTTCTGCCAGTATCACAATGACACTGGCCATACCACTAATGATTTTATAGCTTTGAAGTAAGAGGTTTAGAACTTGATTGAAAGGGGAAAACTGGGGGCTTATGTCAAAAGAAGAGGAGGTAACAGACCTGACAATACTCACCGGGTTGGTCCAAGTAATGCTGCTCCGGAGGGAGCCATGGTTATAATCGAGAGGTTTTATGTGGAATCTGAATACTTGGATCCTGATCCAACTCGAAATAGAGTGGGTGCAATTGAGGAGAGTTCTAGGACAGTCTCCGGCCTCATTAAGTTTTTTGAGTCCCTTACAATTTTCGGAGGGGATACTATGACAACTCCTACTGCTTCTTCGAGGAAGAGGCACGTTCATACTTTGGCCACCCAGCTAGAGGGAGGCATGACTTCCTATCAGTCACAAATTCCTTTCCCCTTCATTGTTTTTGATGAAGATGATTTGAGAGATATAGCTGGCCCTCATGAAGATGTTGTTGTCATAGGGGCATCTATTGGGGGCAACGACATAAGACGAATTTTGGTGGATACTGGAAGCTCAGCCAATATCCTTTTCTTAACCACATACAAGAGAATGAAAAATCCAGCTGTAATTCAGAGTTCGGACAGATCAATTGTGGGCTTTACTGGCAGCTCAGCAGATGTGATCGGGGAGTTCGAAGAAGAAGTTTTGTTGGGCAAGGGCCCTTTCAAGAAGATGGCCAGGATACTTTTTATTGTGGTGGATTGTCCCACTTGCTATAATGCTATTTTAGGGAGGTCTTGGCTCTCTAGGATGCATGCAGTGGCTTCAACAGTCCATCAATGTTTGAAATATGTTGTTCAGGGACAGGTGGGAGTTGTCCGGAGCAGTCAAAAGGTTGCAAGGGAATGTTATGTTACAGCTATGGCTCCCCGGACCTTGGGGGCAGTTCGTATCAGCAAACAATAGCAATTTGAGGGTCTTTCTGGGGGTGAGGGTGAAATTGATGACCCCAGAGAGACCCCTGGAGTGTTAATACCAGTCGAAGAGGTAGAGACACATTGTTTAGAAGAAGGGAAAAGTGTCAAGATAGGGTCTAAGATGCCACCCGGTTTGAAAAATGAGATGCTAAAGTTTTTGAAGAGTCACCAGCATGTTTTTGCTTGGTGTAATGCCGATGTTACTGGGGTTCCACCAGGTGTAATATCACATCACCTATCTGTCCTGAAAGACATTGCACCAGTAGTTCAAAAGAGAAGGGCTTTTCCAAGGAAAAGGCTGATGTCATTGTACAAGAGGTGGGCAGGCTCACAAAGACGGGGCATATCAAGGAGTCTCAATATCCTTTGTGGACTTCCAACCCGGTTCTGGTGAAAAAGAAAAATGGCAAGTGGCGCATGTGCATTGACTTCACAGATCTCAATAGAGCTTGCCCAAAATATTTGTATCCAGTTCCCAAGATAGACCAACTAGTAGACTCCACCTCTGGGAACAAGCTACTATCCTTTATGTATGCTTTCTCCGGATACAATCAAATCTAAGTAGATCCGAAGGATCAAGAGCATACCACATTTGTCACTGACAGAGGTCTTCATTGCTACAAGGTAATGCCTATTGGATTGAAAAATGTTGGGGCTACTTATCAGAGATTGGTAAACAAAGCTTTTGCTGATCAGATTGGAAGGAATATGGAAGTATACATCGATGATATGATGGTAAAGAGTGTGGATGAGCAATTGCACTTGGCTGATCTCTAAGAAACTTTTACCAACTTAGTGAAAGTGAATTTAAAGTTAAAGCCAGAAAAATGTGTGTTCGGAGTTCAATCCGAGAAGTTTCTAGGCTATATTATAAGTGAGCATGGGATACAACCCGATCCGGACCAGCTTAATGCTCTATTTCACATGGATCCTCCTCGAAATATTAAAGAAGTACAACAGCTAACGGGGAGGTTAGTTGCTCTAAACAGATTCATCTCAAGATCTTCAGACAGATGCGCCCCATTTTTTCAAACCTTGAAGAGTGCAAAGGGATTTAATTGGACCTCACAATGTGATGAGGCCTTCGATGAGATCAAGAAGCATTTGTCCTCCCCTAAAACCTTGTTTAAACCAATTGATGGGGAGACACTCTTCGTATATCTGGCAGTTTCAACCTGTGCCATCAGTGCTGTGTTGGTAAGAGAAGTGGATAATTACCCCCATCCAGTATACTACATCAGCAAGAGTTTGATAGATGCAGAAAGGCGTTATCTGAAACTTGAGAAGTTAGCATTAGCCCTGGTAATAGCTGCAAGAAAAATGAGGCCTTATTTCCAGGCTCATCCTATTATCGTCTGGACATCTTTTCCCTTGAAGAATGTCCTCCAAAAGGCAGACATTTCAAGTAGGATGACAAAGTGGTCAGTAAAATTGGGGGATTTCGACATAGACTTTTCTCCTCGAACAGCAGTTAAGGCCCAAGCTGTGGCCGATTTCTTGGTCAAATTTCACTCTGACGGAGATTCAGAGCAGGCTACTGACATGAAAGATAAAAAGGTCTGGATCGTCCGGACGGATGGTGGATCCAGCACTATGGGTTGTGGTGCAGGGGTGTGTTTGACTTCTCCGTATGGTGACAAAATGTACCAAGCTATATGTTTCGCTTTCAGGGCTTCCAATAATGAGTCTGAGTACGAAGCAGCTATAGCTGGATTAAAGTTAGCCTATATTTGTGGGGCTAAGCGGGTCAAGCTACTAAGTGACTCCCAGCTTCTTATTCATCATGCCCAAGGTCAATCTGAAGCTTAAAAGGAGCATCTAGTGAAATATTTACTTCTTCTTAAAAATGAAGCACTCAAGTTTAAAAGTGTTGTTTATGAACATATACCCCGGACAGAAAATGAGTTAGCAGATTCATTGGCAACCATAGCATATACAGAGTCATATCCATGGATCCATGTGCTGGAGAGCCCCTCCATTCAACTTGGTATGGGTAAAGAAGAAGAAATTTTTGAAGTACAAATGAAACAACCTCAGGATTGGAGATTTCCTCTCCTACAATACCTCTCCGACGGCGTCGTGCCTCCGGATAAATCACTAGCAAGAAAATTGAAACACAAGGCTCGTGGTTTTATCATACTGAGAGACATTCTATATAAAAAGTCTTATAGTAAACCTCTTCTACGCTGTTTGGGGGGTTATGAGTCTCAGGTAGTCCTCTCCGAACTACATGATGGTGAGGGATCAGCTCATTGTGGATTCAGGGCGTTAACGAGGAGAGTTTTACTGGCCGGCTACTATTGGCCGTCTATCATGAAAGATGCTAAGGAGTTGGTAAGGAGATGTGACCCATGCCAAAGGTACAACAATGAAATTCATGTCTCATCTATTCCTTTAGAGTCAATTTCTGAGCCTATACCTTTTGCTCGATGGGGATTGGATTTAGTGGGACCTCTCCCTATGGCATCCGGAGGGCGCAAAAATATAATTATTGCTATTGACTACTTTTCGAAGTGGATTGAAGCAGCCCCTCTAGCAGGAACAACATCAAAAGCTGTCATAAAGTTCATTCTGTCCAACATCTATTGCAGATTTGGTGTCCCACGAAAGATAACAACAGACAATGGGCCACAGTTCGACAATAGGGAGATGGAGAGTTTTTGTGCCTCAAGGGGTATACATCATTGTTTCTCTTCACCTCTCCACCCACAAGCAAATGGCCAAGTTGAAGTGGCTAACAGAACTATTATGTCCGGTTTAAAGAAGAATTTGGAAGAGGCTGCTGGAAAATGGCCTAGTTATTTACAAGAGGTCTTGTGGGCCTATCGGACAACACCTAGGGCTGCAACTCAGGAGTCACCCTTTGCTTTGGTCTATGGGATGGATTCAGTAGCTCCCATAGAAGCAACTCTTCCATCATTTCGTGTTCACCACTTCTTCGAATGTGCTAACGAAGTGGCAATCAGAGGTCAGCTAGATCTAGTGGAAGAAAGACGAGTTAAATTCCACCTTAGGGTTGCACACTATCAGGGTTTGATGAGGAGCAGATTTGCTTCTAAAATTAAAAGAAGAGATTTCCAGCCGGGGGATAAAGTATTGAGGAAAGTCTTCCTGCACACCAAAGAAAAGTTGCTCGGAAAATTGGCCTCAACTTGGGAAGGACCTTATGTGGTTGTTGAAAGGCTCAAACCTGGAACATATTGGCTGGAAGATAAGGATGGAAGAATCCTGACCCACCCTTGGAATATCAAACATCTCCGGATGTACGTGAAGTAGCATTTGTGTAAATATTTACTTGTTTAAACATCCATGTAAATATTTGGGGGCATACTATTTCCTCCCTGGTGGCACGGCGGGGTTTTGATGAGGTGTCCGGCTTTTTAAATAAATTTTGATGCCTTCTTAAAAAAATTTCTGAAGTGTTTTAGTTTTGTCTTTTGTCACACCATCCGGATTGAAATAAAAAAGTGATGACCACTTAAACATTTGTCATCGGATAATTTAAACACTCTCACTATGAAATAACTAAGGGCTATTTAAACTCTAGCCATCAAAATTGGAACAGACTGTGAAAAAATATGAGAATTGGGCAAAACAAGGATATTCATTAAAACAAAACAACTTAAGTGCCTTGGCCTTCCAAGGACTTTCAAACCAGAGTGAAGGACCTATCCGGTCAAATACCGGACACATTAACAAAAAAGAGTGCCTTGGCCTTCCAAGGACTTTAGTTTAGATAACATGAAAAGACAAAAAGTAATTCGTGAATTAAGGCTGAGCCTTTGAAGATGGCTCAGCTTCATCTATCTTCTTCTTCCCCTTGGGATCGTCTTTCTCTTCGTCTGGGCTCTCCCCGATGTTTTCTTCAGCATCAGATAAAGATGCGCTAGAAAAGTCAATCCGGTCGCCTTCAGCCATCGTGTGATATGGGAGGTCTTCAACCTCTACATGAAGCCATAGATCCCCTAGGTTCCTCTTCGGAAATTTCTCATGGAAGAGCAAGACCGTGTCTGATCTTACCCTGGCATACATTTTCTCTTGAGTATCGATCACGTTGTTGGCATAGGCATCGATCTTGGCTTGGATTTTGGCCCCCTGCTCCCTTAGCAAACTAGCTTTCTCCTCGGCAACTTTGGACACTGTATTCTCAAGAGAAATTTTGTCATTGGTTAAGTTTGTGATGATTTGGTCTTTGGCCTTGGATTCCCCCTTTGAGGTGGCAAGATCTTTCTCCAGTCCGGACAGCTTCTCCCGAAGCTCTGTGATAGTGTTCTTTAATGTGGTGACTTGTGAGGTGCTCGCCTCTTGGTTTCTCTTCAACTCCTCGTTTTCTTCCTTTAGAATGGCAGCGTTCGAAGTGGCAGTGCGAAGGTCATCGGACAGCCTCTCTTTGTCAGACTTAAGATCTTTGATAATGTCTGCCTGATTCCGAACTTGTTTCTCCAACGCAAGTACAGGCTGAACATTTCTTAATAAAGAGTGGGCTATGACATCCCTTTCACTTGAAACAATAAAGGTCTTACCATTGAAAGTGACTGTGTTTGAGGTGCTCGGAGGGAGGTAAGGCCCAGCAAAGTCGTCTCTGGGAAGATTGATGAAGTACTCACCAAGCCCACCAAGACCAGTGATGTCTACCCCATCAATGTTGAGATCTCCCCCTTCGACCTCATCGGTATGGAAGTCACCAGGTATTTCCTCCGCTTGTGTTGGGTCAGTAGGATCAGCTTGGGAGGGAGGCTCCGGAGCCCGGAGAGAAAGCTCGTCACCCTTAGAGGTCTTCTTCTTCTTGGCCTCTCTGTCTTTGCTTTCACCTCCATGTTTACGATTTCTTTTGGAAGCCCTTGGAGGTTTTGGGGGGTGCATTTCTTGCCTTTCAGTCTCCTGCTCCACCACTTCCAAGAGAGCAGCATCAATTTGGCTGTGGACTGGCCCCTCCGGATTTGTTGGAGCATCCTCCTCCGCCTCAGCAGGGTTAGCTCCACCCACCACCTTCTTGCCTTTTTTGTACCTTTCATCTTGCTTGGGGCCTTGGCCCGGCCTGGCAAGTAGATTGTCCCATCTGGGTCATGCGTTCTTTTGAGCACTACATCCGGAGGAGGCTGGGTGGTGAGCTCTTCCCAGGTTAGGTCTCTCCGACTTGTGGTGTTCCAAAGGTGAGACATTGCTAAGTTACCCCCTGTGAAGGCAGCATGGAACTGGTTCCCCCACTTCTCAGCGGCCCAAGCGTTGATCTTGGTGCAAGTGGTCTGCCCGGTTTTCAAATAATCACTGAATTCCTTGGGCAGTTCTGCTAAGGCAAAAGTAAGACCAATTAGTTTAAACTAATTCTAAAAAAAAGGAGAGAGACAAAAATATAAAGCAGGAGACTTACAGTCACTCCTCCACCTGCTTCTGAGAAGACTTGGGTTCACTCCGGACTTGATCTTCTTTCCATTCTCCCAAGCACCACTAACAAACAGGAACTGGGTCCTCCAATTCCTCTCCGCCTCTAACAAATCATCTACAGCTTTGAAATTATCCCCCATGTTGAAATGGTAAAAGGGGTGTGGATGAATGCGTAGTTGATCTTTTGCAAGGCGAGGAGGTACTTGACACTGACCTTGTGGAAACAAGGCCCCACCCTTCCTTCAAGACTCTCCAGCAGATCTGGATGCCTCAAGCACAACATCTCTTTGCCTTTGTCTTTTTTGGCAACAACAGCACTACTGGTCTGACCGGAGGGCTCAGACTCAAATGGAGCCTCTTCGACGGGGTCCTCCATTACTTCCTCCATAATTTTTAAAGGATTTTCAGTAGCAGTGGCAAGGGGAGGATTCAGATCTGGCTCAGCTTGGTCTCCGGACTGCTGGGCTTTAGTGTTCCCTTGGCTTCTGGCCTCCGACTGGGGCTCTGAGGCAGAGGTCTCTCTTCGAAGACCTGGGCTGCTACCCTCCGAACCAGACAGTCTGTCCTTGGGAGCTCTGATGGGCACTTCTGACCCAGTGCTGCTGTCTTTGGCACCCGACTTTGAAGGAGTGATCTTAGAGGCCTGGCCCTTGACCAGCCGGCCTTTTCTCCGGTCGACTAACTTTTGGGGGGAGTTTTCAGTATCTGACCCCATAGCTAAGAAGGGGGAGGACTTTTTTAAGCTGGTAACTGTTACTCCTCGCTCAACAACAGGTTCCAATTCCTGAACCGAGGAACCAGAGATAATGGGAGAGAGATTAGTTTGAAATAGCTTTTTCGGCTTGGTACCGTTTGAGGAAGAAGAACCTTGATCTGATTCTGTGGCTGAAGTCACTGGCTTGTCGATGGGCGAAACAGGTAATCTGGCTGCAATACGTCTTTCTCTTTCAACCTTTTGCGCCTTTTCAAGTTCAGAAAGGTTGAGCCACCCACCTTTGATTAAAGCGTTCCTCGCTGTAAACATAAATTATCTGGGTAAATTTTTGCTTTGGAGAGAAAAAGCTTTAAGAAGTTGCAGAGTAAATATGAGAGTGATGGTGAAACAGTAGAAAGTGTTTCAATTTATAGTAAATCTGAAAAAAGAGTTTTGATTCCTAGGAGAATTCGAAAAGATTGGTAATGATTAAAGACGGCGCTGATGTCACCACCTTTAATTAAGAGGTTGCTTTTCGAAGAAGGTGGGTTCGAAATTCAAGGTGAAAAAATGGCTGAGGCAACCAACCAGAAAGCGACACGTGTCCCATGAACTCTGGCACAAAACCGTTTGGATTCATGAAGCTTTATCAGTCCGGATAAAACCATAAGACAAACAGACCTGTCCGGATTATAACCACCCCTGACATCGGACTGTTTTTCAGGTTTTTGACAAAGGTATTTGAACAAACACCTAAAAAGGGGCTCCTGATGAGTCCGAATTCTGACTACTCACCGGTCAGGGACAGATCAGACCTAGCCCTCCGGACCGGACAGACCACTTCGAACACTTAGCTAATGGGACTGTTCAAACTA
Organism: Limnanthes douglasii subsp. nivea; assembly: GCA_036936605.1. NCBI lineage: Eukaryota > Viridiplantae > Streptophyta > Magnoliopsida > Brassicales > Limnanthaceae > Limnanthes > Limnanthes douglasii. The sequence continues at coordinate 9,271,547 of JAUPFV010000003.1, read as the reverse complement.
TGACAAAAGTACTAAAAAACCTAAACACTTCTTGACTAAGCTACTTGCTCTCCTACTTAGAGCTTATGGGTCTTTAAACATGACCCGCGTCCATTAAACATAACCCGAAAGCCCATAAGGGCCCAAATGTAAGGGTATAAATACCCAACCACCTACATTAAATGTGGGTAATGAAAATTAACTACAATCAGGTTGCTTAATTCTCCCTCTACTCTCTACTCAAAACATTAAACACCTATAAACCTCCACAAAACTCCGAACAGATTACAAATTTACCCTCATACTAAAATTAACCTCACCAAGTTCTTACAAAGCTGGATCAATGGTTTAGAACATGATGCTCAAAGTTAGGGAGTTAGCTGAAAGACAGATCAAATGGAAGCTTGGCAAAGGTTTGGTTGACTTTTGGTTAGACAATTGGACCAATTCTATGCCCATTTTAACTTTTAATGATGAAGATAATAACTTATGGTTTAACACTGAACCTGTTAATGCTTATTGGTCTAATGGGGGTTGGGATTTATCTTCTGTCATTAACACTATTCAGCCTGATGTTCTGGATAAAATTAATAGTCTATCTATTGATAGTAATAAAGATGATTTGATGATATGGAATCTGGCTAAGACTGGAAACTATAATTTGAAAGAAACTTGGGATAGTATTAGGACTAAGTATGTTAGGCATGACATTTATAAACACATTTGGAACCATTTAACTTCTTCTAAAAGTTCTTTCATGCATTGGAAGATCATTCATAGATATGTTGTTGTTGATTTTGTTGTTCAGGCTAGAGGCATCTCTTTGGTGTCTAAATGCCAGTTTTGTAACAGTCAGGAGTCTATCAATCATTTGTTCATTAATTGTAATTTTGCTTGGTCTATTTGGATTCACTATCCTGTTATCTTTAAAGTGTATATTTCCAAGCAGATGAGTATCATTCATCTTAGTAGAATGTGGCAATGGCCAAAAGCTAAGAAGATTCAGGTGAAAAGTATCTTACCTTCTCTAATATTACACAACATTTGGAAAGCTAGAAATGTTTCTAAAACGAAAGGTATCATTACTTCATCAGTTTCTATTATCAACCAAATCAATGTTGTTTTACATGCGCTGGATATGAAAAGTATTTTAAACAAAACTCACTGGATCAATTGTTATAAAGCTGCTAGGGATTTAGGTTGCTTTAATCACTTGGTGGCTCCTAATAGGCCTAGTTACATTAAATGGATCTTGCCTCCTATTGGTAGACTTAAAATGAACTATGATGCTTCGTGCCTGAGTAATGGTGAAGCTAGTGGCTCTGTAATTTTCAGGGATAGCTTTGGTAATCTTATTAGTGCTCATAGTTATCTCTATGGTAAATCTACTCCTCTTTTGGCTGAAATTAGAGCTTTTCTTGATGGTCTTCTTATATGTGAATCTAATAAGTGGTGCCTGGTTGATTTGGAAACTGACTCGATTAGTATTGTTAATATGCTTAACAATCATTATAGAACGGATCATTGGTATATTAAGCCTATTCTAGATTGCATTAGGAATTTGGTTAAAAGCAGTATGAAGATTACTCATGTTTTTCGTGAGCAAAACCAGGCTGCAGATTGGTTAGCTCGTTTCACTTTAAAAACTAAGCTTGAGTACAATATTATGCCTACTAATGTGCCTAATGACCTTAAAGCTATTCTTATTCTTGAAGCTTTAGGCCTGGGTTACATTTCTAGTTAAGCTTTTAAGAGTTGTATGTAGTATTAAGCATACTTATTCTCGGTTTACCTTTCTTTGCATGATTGATGATGTTCTGTTTTCAAATCTGTCGATGAATCTGTTGGATTGAGTTGATGATTGTCACTTTTTCGGAAGGATTGCTGATTGTTGCCTGAGAAGGAAGCTTTCATCAAGCTTTTCTGTTTAACCTTTCAAGATTGCTGCTGATGCTCGTATTCTAGTGAAGGATAGCTGTGCTCTGGACTGGATTCATCTTTATTCAGTATTGGTTCATGAAGGATAGATGTGCTCGTTTTCTAGTGAAGACTGTATTTGGGAAGTCTATGAATTGGTTTTTGGTGTGTGGAGTAGTCTGATTTTGTGAAGATTTCTTTTGCCTGTGATGCTTGGGTTAGAATGGTTGCGGAGCATAGATAGGTTTGATGAAGATTGAGCTTATTGAAGGTTGTGTTTATATATAATCTTTAGCTTGTATAAGGCTTAGGGTTAGGGTTTGTTTTTTCCGCCTATTCTGATGAGTTCAATTTGTTGTATCCCGCCTAATTGTACAATTTCTTTATTAATTAAATATTTCATTTAAAAAAAACCCTCCTAACATCAATATAACACTTCAAACACCTAAATAAACATGTATTTGCCTATTCTAACACCATAAATGTCATAAATCTAGAAAAAAAACTAAATATAACCAAAACAAGTTATTATAAGAGATTTTTACTCTTTTTTCTTGCCCATTGTTGTTGCTTGTTGGATTAGAGTCTCCCGGAGTTGTTGAAGAACGTTTTATGGTTAACTGAAAATCTTTATTTTGTGAATTTGGGTTTTGGAAATTTGAAGAATAAGAGGAGAAAGAAAAGTTAGAATAGTAGGGTATTTTAGTTTTGGAAATGCTTAAAATAGAGAATTACACAACCAAGTTCTTAGTGAAGATCAATGAAGGGGGAATTCGAAACATGCTCTCCCCTCTCTCTAACATTCAACGGTAACAAATCTCCCCTGGTGTCTTCAAAGCTTCCATGGCTTTATGGCCAGGGAATTTAATGTTTAGAACTCTGTTGCAATGCTTGGTATATGGCAGTAAAGATCATCTCATCTCCAAATTCCAAAGCCTCGTTGTCCCTCTTCATCTCATGTATAAGCCCTGGTTTGAACCAAAACCATCTTCTATCCCCTTTCTGCCTATTCTTCCTCTTAATCCATTGGTTAATCGTCTTGGAATCAGCAGCAAACGAGTCAAGATTGAAGGCAGAGTCCTATCAAGCACCTCACATCATGTACCACAGTCCTCCATTTCCTTCAAAACCACAGTCTTCCATCCAGCTTTCATCACTCAACCAGCACTTCAGAGCAAGTAGGAACCCCAAAATGTCTCTTCCATTGTCTAATCTAAGAATAGTCAATCCCCATTCAAATCCCAGTTTTGTGAAGCTGTACTCCTTATTGTCCTCTGGTATAACTGTAATTTGAAATTACCTTCGAACTAAGAAGGTCCCATTAATCAAACCAGATTTACAATCCTGGTTGGCACCCCCTTCGAAGCATTTGCCTCGTTGGTCTCTCTCCTCTCTATTTTGGGAAGTCCCAACATTCTCTTTCCTAAGCCTCCTGCTTTTGCCTAAGACAGATAGCCATATTGAGCTTTATTGGCTCTCTTGTTCTATACTCAACTTTCTCCCTTCTATTCACTATTTCTCAACCCCTAGGCCTGCTATCCTCCTCACCCTATCTTCTGCATCTTCTACAACATCTCAGACTACCAAACTATTTAGACCAGTAGCTGGTACCATGATTCTATCCTATTCATGTTTAAGTCCAAATCCCAGCTCTTCATACTCTATCTATAAAGCACTTCTAAAAATCACTCCCCACTCAAGAAATACTCGCTCGTATCTAAGTCTAAAGCAGATTCAAATATCATCTTACCTCGCTCTGCCTCCAATGACTTCCCCTCGCCCAAAATCAGCCTCCGAATTCGTAGACTCCTTCTCTCCGGTTCGTTCGCAGGATTTCTCCTCCAAGCTGGCCTCTATTCCGATCATCTCTTCTGAACCCGGGATCTGTGCTGGTTCTCCAATCAGTTTCCCGATCAACTCTCCGTCGCCCCTCCCTGTCCCCATCTCCCCTCTCCACGAAGCATTCGTTAGGGATGCTTTAGCCATGGCTAGAAGCCATATGGAAGCTGGGCATTCCATCTACCTCCCTGTCTCACCATCCACCCTACAAAATCAGCAACTTTCAAGCCAACAACCTACCCCGGTGCAAAACCATCAACCTACAAACCAGCAACTTACCCTGGTGAACCCTGAGATTAACTTCTCCACTGCTGCGGTGTTGGAAGCCCTCCCCCGCCCGGATTTCCAGCCTTTTGAAGGATTAGCAGAGCCTCAAATCTCTACCGGAGCTTACGAAAACCTTGTTGCTGCCATCTATGAGCGCTGCTCATCCCCAATCTCGAATCCTCGATCCCCTGTAGTAGGATCGCCTCTCCATCGAGCTGGATTGTTTGCCACATCTCCCTCGACTCAAATCCCTCTGATCGGCTCAGAAGGCTCAGGAGCTCGATTTGAGAATGCTCACTATGGGTACGCTTCTGATTCGTCTTCGAGAGGGCTTCATCTCTCGTCCCAGTCATCTAAGCTCCAAGCGGCGCCGGTCGGTCAAGGTCTCTTGGGCGAGTCGACTGGAAGGGCGACGGGTTCGTCGGAGTTCGCCTTGGAAACCAGAAAGGGTCTGTCAGATTTGGGAACTGGGGAAAGCAAAGGACTGAGGAATCGGTCCAGAGAGGGAATGAAGAAGCAGGTATCGGCGATTGAAGAAGAGGCCGGTGAGAGGTTGAAGATTAGAAGGTCAGGTTTAGCTATGGAGAAATCGGGAAAGGTAATGGCCAAGATTGGATCTGCTCAGGAGGGTTTGGGAGTGGCAAGAGAGACTAGGGTTGATTTGGTGGAAGCGGGTTTCTCTGGTTCATTGTCAAAGCGAGACCCACTCCTCCTGCTTTCTGGTTCCGGGGGCCCAAGGGAGAAGGATCCAACAAGTTCTCATTTGGGTCCTTGCTCTGGTGGGCCTCCAAACCGGGTTATCAATTTAAACCGGTCGGGATCACCTAACCATAGTAGATCTTATAAATCGATCGGGTCGACCCAAATTCTCTCCATTGATAGACCGAAAAGAAATGCGGGTCAAGGTATAATGGGTGGTCCGTCTCCTTATGTACCATATTCATTAATCTGGAATTTTGGCAACGCGGGCAAAGGACCTAAAGGAAGGCGATTCTTAAATAAGCTTTCCCAAATCCCTTCAAAATTATCTCAAGCCCCTCCATTAAAACCAAGCTCATTGGGATTTGCTAATTCAAATTCTCGTATACATTCGTCAGCACCATCTTCTTATGCGAGTATTGTTTCGGGACATAGCGATAACCGGTCCCCTTTGGTGATTGGTGTCAATCATATGGAACTTGTAGGCAATGATTTCATCATGAAAGAATCAGCAATGGGCCCTCCGGAATCCTGGAAAGCATATCTTTCAGGATACTTTCTTTCTCAACCAAGCAATCTGAGCTTCCTCAAAGCTAACATTGAGGCTATGTGGAAAAGGTTTGGCCTCATTCAATTTAATCCCCTTCCTGAAGGCTATTTTCTTTTTCAATTTGGTTCCAAAAGTATGGTGAAAAAGATCTTAGAGGGAGTCTTATGGCATTTTGGAGGCAATTTGATGATTCTGAAAGTTTGGGAACCTCTCTCCCCTCTTATCAAAGATCCTCATACGGAAATCCCTATCTGGGTTAAGGTTTTCAATTTGCCCCTGGAACTCTGGACGGCGAAGGGATTTAGTAACATTGGCTCAGTCTTAAGGACTCCTTTATATGTGGATCACCAAACAGAGAAAAAAGAAAAGCTCCGATTCGCTCGCATCTGTATTTTGATCTCTGTAGGATCTCCTATCCTCTCCGAGCACTCCTTTGAGATAAGGGGCAAATCTATCTCGGTATCTTTTGAATACCAGGGCCTACCTCCCCAGTGCGCCAACTGTAAGGTTTTTGGTCACCCTACTCGTATCTGCAAAAAAGGCTCCATGAAGTTATCCCCTTTCCCAGCTCCATCTTCATCCTCTGAGGAAGATCCTTCCGAGTACATTCCAGAAGTAGACCCTAGTCATCTCCTTTCATCCATAAATGAAGGGACAGAAGTGGAAAGTGGAGAAGAGGCAGAATCTCCTCCGAAAAGGCTTCGCACTGTAAACCTGAATGGGAAGGGTAAAATGGAAATGGCCTCCGACAGGTCCATCGTCTGATGCACTGTAAGTCACTCTTTTAATGAATATTGCTTCCTGGAATGTTCGGGGTCTCAATGACCCTGTTAGACAAAAAGACGTAACTGATTTTATTATTAGAAATAGTATTTCCTTGATTATTCTAGTCGAGACTAAAGTTAATATAGCTAAGGTTGATGCTATCATAAGTAAAATGGTCCCCTTCTAGCATGTCATAATTAACTACTCCTTCCATCCCCTCGGTCGAATTTGGGTCACATGGAACCCAAGTGTGATCACAATCTCGAAGCTTTCTGAGTCACCCCAGTACATCCATTGTCGAGTCAAATGCCATAATTATAATACGGCATTTAGGTTAACAGCAATCTATGCTTTTAACGAAGCAATTGATCGCTCTCCCCTTTGGAACGACCTAATTGCCATTTCCAATCAAGAAAAACATATACCTTGGGTCGCCCTAGGAGACTTTAATGCAACTCGTCACCCTGACGAGAGAATTGGTGCTTCTGATAACTGGACTTCAGCTATTGACGAGTTTAACAACTGTTGTTACCTAAGTGAGCTAAGTGATCTCCGGTCCACCGGGTTTCACTTCACTTGGATTAACAAGCAGCCTGCTCGACCAATCCTCTCTAAAATTGATAGGGTTATGGTCAGTCCCAACTGGGACAACCTTTTCCCAATGTCTAATGCCCGTTATGGCTACCTTAGAACGTCAGACCATACCACAGTAACTCTCAATCTCGGTATGCCTAGACCTAGAAGTAAAAAGCCCTTCCGGTTTTTCAACATGTGGCAATCACATCCTTCTTTTAAGGAAATTGTCCTGAAAAGTTGGAAATGCCCTACTTCCTCCTCTGGTATGCGGCTTGTAACTGAAAAGCTAAATAGACTCCAGCTCGATCTCGCTAAACTCAACCGTAGAGAATTTAGTGATATCAGTAATAGAGTTAGTACGGATCAATCCAAGATGTTTGAGACCCAATCAAGACTTGGGCTAGATCCCCTCAATCCGAGACTCATTTGCGAAGAAATTGAGGCATCCAAAGACTATATATTTTATAGTCGTGTTGATGAGTCATTTCTAAAACAAAAATCTCGAGAAAATTGGATTAAGCTCGGGGACAAGAATACTAAATTCTTCCATAATAGTATCAAGTCCCGTCTCTTCCGTAATAAAATCGTTTTTATTAATAATGACTCCGGAGTTACCATCTCTTCGCCAGCTGGTATCTCTAAAGTCATTGTTAAGTACTTCGAAAACTCGTTGGGCACTCATCACTCCATCTCTTACCCGGGTCTGGAGAGAGTCTCTTCTCTGATTACTTCCACTGTCAACAGTAATGATAGGGATTTAATGACGCGCGAAATCTCTTGTTAGGAAATTAAATCTGCATTATTCAGCATTGACAGTAATAAGTCGTCTGGACCTGATGGATATAACTCTTCCTTCTTTAAATCTTCTTGGAATATAGTTGGACCTGATATTTGTAATGGTGTCCTAGAATTCTTTAATTCGGGATCCTTGGATAAGTCTTGGAACTCAACTTCCATTGCTCTTATTCCCAAAACCGTATCTCCCTTTGTTCCTGGAGACTTTAGACCCATTGCCCTATGCAATGTTGTTTATAAAATGATCTCCAAAATTCTAGCTAATAGAATTAAGGACTCCTTCCCTTATCTAATCGACCCTTCTCAATCGGCCTTTGTGGCGGGAATGAATATCTCAGATAACATTCTATTGTCCCAAGAACTATTGCGAGGGTATCATTCCAATGCTGCAGGCAAAAGGATTTCTCTCAAAATAGATATAATGAAAGCATTTGATAATTTCCATTGGCACCTAGTTCTTGACATCCTGGTAGCAATGCGATTTCCTGAAAAAATGATTACTTGGATAATAAAATGTATCTCCTCCACCTCTTACTCAATTAATATTAATGGAGACTCTTATGGGAATTTTTCTGGGAAAAAGGGTCTGAGACAAGGTGATCCTTTATCACCTTTCCTTTTTGTACTCATTATGCAAGTTCTTTCTGGGTTACTCAAAGAAAAAAGCCAGAATAAAAACTTTAGATTTCACTGGAAGTGCCAAAAGCTTAAAATCATCAATCTCTGCTTCGCGGATGACCTGATGATCTTCAGCCATGGGGACTCCATCTCTCTAAATCTTATAAAAGAGGCCCTGGACGAATTCTATAAGCTCTCTGGTCTCAAAGCCAACCCTTTAAAAAGTCATATTTTTCTTTCGGGTATTGATGAGTCTCTTAAGTCTAGTCTATTGCCCATCCTGGGATTCCCGGAAGGTTCTCTCCCAGTAAAGTATCTGGGAGTCCCCCTTATTACGAGTAGACTTACCCACTTGGACTGTCGTCCGCTTCTTCACAAGATCACCAATCGTATTGAGTCATGGACCTCCAAACTCCTCTCTTATGCAGGAAGGCTTCAGTTAATTAAGTCTGTCTTATTTGATGGTCAGGTCTACTGGTCCTCTATTTTTATTCTCCCCTCTAGAATAATCAAAGAGCTTAGTCAATACCTTAGCCGTTTCCTCTGGTCGGGAACGATCACGAAAAATTCATGGGGCAAAAGTTTCATGGGACTCTGTAACGTCTCCCATAAAAGAGGGTGGCCTTGGGATCTTGAATCTAAAGATTTGGAATCAGGCGGCCATCCTCAAGCATCGTTGGTCTATTGTGAGTAATACTAATCACTCCATCTGGTGTGAGTGGATAAAAGTGGAAAAAATGAAAGGAAAAAACTTATGGATCATCCAATCTGGATCCAATCCTTCGTGGATTTGGAGGAAAATTCTTCGTATGCGCCCTTTGGCAAGTAATTTGTACAGGGTGGCTATTGGAAATGGTAAAAATACTTCTTTCTGGTACGACCCTTGGCTTTTTTCAAAGTCCATGGCTTCTCGCTATGGAGAAAACATAATATGTGACTCTCGGCTGGGAAAAAATCTTAAGGTATCGGATATCATTCTTAATGGATCCTGGAACTGGCCAGCCGATATCAGACCAGCGAGATCCCGAAGTAGATCTCATCTTCTAGAAATAAACAACCTCATCGAAACTCCCCCCCCCTAACATCGCTTCCATCGATGTCCCGTTCTGGACGGCAATAGCAGGAAATTCTGCGTTCACAATTAAGGACACGTATAATGCAATTCGATCTCCCAACTCCGAAGTGGGTTGGGCCGGGTTAGTATGGCACAAATATAACATTCCTCGCCACTCCTTTATTCTTTGGCTCGCTATTTTAGGCAAGCTTGTAACCAGGGACAAAATTCTCGGTTGGGGACTAAACACCCCCACTGACTGTGTCCTTTACAATTCTGATACTGAATCTATCTCTCATATACTCTATGAGTGTAGATACACTCAGAATATTTGGTCCTATGCTAGTTCTAAGCTAGGATTTCCGCTCTCTTTTTCGTGCTGGCAATCTTGGGTTATCGAGGCGTCAAAATGGTCCATCTCTCGTGACCATTTTATATGGCGTGCTTGTTTTGGCGCGGTCACCTACCACGTTTGGAAGGAGCGGAATGCAAGAATTTTTGGTTCCGCTCCAGCCCTGGAATCTTTAACTTTCCATCGTATTGTAGATGATCTACGATTCAGATTCCAGGGTACCAAGATCAGCTGGCCATAATAAAATTTATAATACTTCATCTACTTACTCCTCTTTTTTATGCAGGTTTTTCTCTCACCGAGACTTCTAGCAATCCTTCAGTAGATCTAACCAAGCCCGAAGTCCGAACCTCGTTTATGCTACGTCAGCACTCAGTGATCTTATGCTTCCTATGATCTATGTAGTATTTCTTCATCTAACTCTTTTTCAATTAAATGTCTCCTCGGGGTATGCCCCAGGTCTCTTGTATGAACTATTTCCATTAATTTAAAGTTTACTTTCACCAAAAAAATAGAGAATTACGACTCAATACACCAAACGTAGGTATTTTGGATATAATATTAAAAATATTTAAAATAGATACTTATCCAAATGAGCCCATGGACTAAATCCATCGCCCATCATTTTATTGTTAACATTAAATATACGGTGGAAAGCATATGTGGCCTGCAATCGAACTCATTTGAGATTGGACCCACTATAATAAATGAAAAGTTATTAGACAAGAGCGACCAAATTCATATTAAATATGTTTCAATTATTTTCCAGTTTTTGGGGTCAAACTTTATGTTATAATTATGAAGGCAATGAAAGGCGGTGTTATTTATTAGAGTATAACAATTATTTATATGTATTTTTCACGATAACTTGTTATTGTAGTGTACTATATGTATCATGTATTTTTGTATATTTTTAATAAATGCAAATTTGATTGAGTAAAAATGTTCAAACTGGAGTAATAAGCATAATAGTAATTAGAAGTTTTTAGGGATTGAAATGTAAACAAAAATAACTATAGCGTTGGATTACATTAGAGTTTTGTATTTTTAATTTGATAGCTTATTAGGGTATATTTTTTATTTATTTTTTACGGAACTATTTTTTCAAATTCAAATTTATTAGGTTGTATTGTGTATTTATTTAATTTTTAATATTTCTTATTGATTAAAGTTTTGTTAAATATATATTTATTTTTATCACATAATCATATAATCATTGCAATAATGCTGTTAAAGGAGTACAAATTTATGTAAAACATATTTTATAGAACCAAATTGTTTTTTTTACAATTAAATTGTTTGGTTAACCGTAAAAGTTGATGTATTATTCGTTTTCGATATGCCAAAAGAATTTTGTTTTGATATTGGTCGTACCATCGAATTTTTGTTTTTTGGATTGTTGGACGTGTAAAGCCGAGGTTTCGGGACTCAATGTAGTGCGGTTGCTGATCTTCAGAGTTCTGAAATTTCTAGCTTATGTGACTGATATTGTGGGCTTTAATTTGAACAAATGTCTAAGTTTTGTTGCTTTTGTTTTTTTTGAAGTCCTGTTAGTTTTAACCAAAATTTCTATAACTCTGGAGAGCTCGATCCGATAATGCTCATACTTTTATCTCGTCAAAAAATTCGCTGACAAAAACATACAATGACGAAAAAACTTTATTATGCTAAGGAAAAAAAGTACAATAGTAAGAAGTAAACTGTTAGTGTGACTAATGTATATTTTGAAGTTGTTTTGGGTAATTTATTCAAAGTGGGTGCCTTCCCCTAGTATATTGAAGTGAAAACAAAAAAGAGTATTATTATTGATTAAAAAAACTAAAACAAGATGGTCGTACTAGTATTTAGGCTTTATGTCGAATATAGATGTGTAGTTTGATAGTATGTCGAGTCATTTAAAGTGAAGTAAAGATAGGCAAAGGCTTAGATAAGTTGCGTACGTAATTATTTATTTAAATAAACTCATCTATTTTGAGCAAAATAGATGTTTTCATAATGTGTGGTAAGCTTCCCATGTAGAGCGAGACTTTTATGGATTATTTTTACTATGAAATAATATTCTTTACAACACTTTTTGAGATATGAGTTCATTTTCTTATGCATCATGCGCTACTAGACTTCTTTGAGTTGTCTAGTATGTGCCCAAGCCAGCTAGTACCAAATGGATTGAGGTTACTGATAACTTCGATCATGGTTGCAAATTATGTCATTTATCCCTTATATGTGTGAGATTTTATGGCTACAATTCAAATAATTTCATCCAAGTTGAGTCCATATTACTACTTGTCGATTATTTGACCCTATAAAGTAGTAACATGCCTCGCCAAGTCTAAGAAAAACTAGAAGAATTGGGGTTTGTGTTTGTGAGCAGAGATTGTGAAACATGAAACCATCTTCGATTTTCTTCCATCCCTATAGATTGGACTTTAACATTCAGTGTTTATTTTATATTTAGTTTTTGTTATATCCTCATGTCATAGATTTTAAGGTATTATTTTATTTCTTAAGAAAAATATCTCTACTATTTTGTTGATTATCTGAAGTCAAAAATAAAAAAAGGATATTGTCGAGAAAGGTTGGATGGAATCATACCATCATTTGTTTACCCGTAAGATATTTATTTATCTTGGGTATTATCTTCCATAGGATGAATAATTCCATGTAACAGCTTTTGGGGTTAATATGATGATGGGTTTCTGCTATGGTTTCTGGAAAAATGAGGATATTTGGGCCACATACCCAAGAGATTTTGTTTCTCAACCAAAGTAAAAAAAACTTCTCGAGAAAAAAAACTATATTTATCATATCATGTTAAAGAAAGTTATGATTTGAAAATCCATGACAATCCTAAAATATATTATGGTTGAATGAAGATATAATAACAGAATAATTGTAGATGTCGAGACCATATAAAAGGCCTAAAACAAAAGTAGTAGATGTCACGTATGATGTTGAGTTGAAACGTCAGATGGAGGCTGATTTTTACAAAAATATGGGCTTATGGACAAATAAAATTCAGTTTAGATATAACAAAGGTCTTGCAAGGACAAAAAAAAAGAAAAGACCGTAGTGGTGGTTTAAAGCTTGTAAAACCTTTTTCGAACCTCATCTAATACCTCCGATGATAAAAAAAATATATTTTTATTGGTTGTCAGTTGCACCTATGGAAGAAGGAATTTCTCCATATTGGAGTCCCATAAATATTAATAGGAAGAAGATAACGATTACAAATATTTTCCTAATATAGAGGTAATTTAAAATGGCCATCCTGTTATTTTACTTAAACACGTGCCTCCTATAACCTAAATCTTAAATGATAATCTACCCCAGACTTCTACTGATCCATTTATCCTAGTGAAGCTGGGAGAATTTATCTCGCATATGATGATGTTGGTTTATAATCGAATCTTAGGTTTTGAGCTGTATGTTATTGATCAGATGGCTCGACAAATAAAATTTGAAAATGAAATAAGTGTTTATTTGATTTCTCTTTCAGTATTTATTAGCATATACCCCTTAATATAAGTCAATGTTTGTTATTGTAGACCAATCTCCAATGTCTTCGATATGTTGACGAGGGTACAAACAAATAGGATGCTATAAGTTTTTGATTTCCAGCTGTTACTTTCTAGGATGGTTGAGCCCCAATAATAGTACAGGAAAACTAAGGTAAAAGAATCTTGAGTGGAAGAACTTTAAAGAAAACCACAAAATGAATTAAAACTCATTTTGAGAAGAAGTGTACCACTAAGGAAAAGGAAAAATATAATGTAGAGCCCCAACTAGAAGACATAGAGAATTCTTGAACTGGAAGGGTCGAATACCAATTGGTTGCTTGCCAAAGTGAAATGAATAATAAATTTGAAAGGAAAACTCTTGATCTTTGAAGATGCACGATTTATATCATAAAAGGCATTTTATTACGCTACCATCCTGCTGAAGCTTAGTGTTTTCAACATGAATCCCGTCTACATGTGATCCTGAAGTTACACACAAAAAATATTGTTGAGTATAAAAAAATTATGGAAGTGGTTATCATTTTTATTATTTATCAAGCTATGACATACATAGATATGGGGTACTTTATGAGTTGATATCGAATAAGGAATGACATGGTATAATAATTTTTTCTCTTACTAGTTTGTTCCTCCAACAAGAAATTATGATGAAACAATCATGAAGTTTAATTCTTTGTGGGGAGGGTGGTGAAATGATGAAAAATATTACTCCTTAAAATTTTGATAGTATGAAAAATATTCCATCATCCAAGTCTTTTAATGAAGAAGAATAAATCACTCCACCAAAGGGTCATGTTGAAGGCATTGATGGAGCATAAAAGACTTTGCCTCCCTTAGAAGACAATGAAGAAGGAAAAGATATTCCACCGAGATATACTGATGAAAAAAGTACATATTTTCCACTTCAAAATGATTAGGAAAAATAAAAAATGGTTTTTCCACTCCAATAATCTGATACATAAAAACATTGTTACCTAAAGTTAAAGTATTTTGTGGCTTTTTAAAAAAAATTGACTTTACTCCAAGTACTAAAGTACTCTGATATAGGCAAGGTTTTTTATGACTAGGGTATTTAATAAGATCTCTATTATTTTTTGTTTATCACATTGTGTATTTTTTTGAAATATTTTAAGTACGTTTTGTTTGTTTATCTGCAGACAAAGTTTTTAGCTTGGATGCCTTATAAGAACTCGAGCTATTTTCCTTAAGAGAAAATTCATGTATAGTTTTTCAAACATACATATTTTAAATAAACAATTTTTTTATGTTGGACGTATGCAAATATATGTTTTATTACTTGCTTATTTTTAAATAAATATTCTAACTTTATTTCCTTTGTTAAGGGTTAAGGCTTTCCTCTTTTATTTACTTTGTATATTAGTTGAAAATATTATAAGTACTATGTAGAAAAGAAACAATATTTAACTTAGATATTGTACATATTTTTATACAATAACAAATGATATTGAACATTTCTTAGAACGATCATGCCCAAAAATAGAGGTCAAGTGATCTGGCTCAAAATCTTAAAACACATTGGTGCTTCGGTTCAATAGCTTACCATATATTTGTGTGTTGGTTCAGAAGCCTACAATACATTGATGTTCTAGCTCGAAAGCCTTGTTTTACATCCAAAATTTATAATGAAAATATATAAGAACAATTTAGTTAAAATGTTATCGGAAATTATTAATAATTAGGTTTCTCGTTAAAACATACCCCATGACACAAAAGTATGATATAGTATACCTTGAGTACATAAGGTGTAGAGTTTCAAGTACTCTAAGTTCCATGGGTGTGGTAAAGGATGTCCTTCTACATCTAGTAATTTATAAACTTCATTTATTGGCTTTGGCTGTTAATGTGTAGAGTCCTTCCCAGTTTTGCCCTAGTTTCCAACGACTTTGTCTTTTGTGTGAGAAAGACCAATCTCAATACTTGATGTCCTATTTTGAAATATAAAAAACTAATTTTAGAGCCATACATATTTCACATTAAAAATCGGTATTGTTTTATACACAAGTGCTCTTGATTTGCTTCTTTCTGTCAAGTTTAGTTCTGTCATTCGAATTTCCCTTCTTGTGCTTTCTTTGTAGTTGATGAGTATGAAGAATGTCAAAAATGTTTATGAATGGACTACGAAATTCATCCGATAAACTAAAATGAGAAGAGTATCTCATGTTGTATACCTAAGGATGGTTTGGTACAACCATAAAACCTTTTGAAATATATATAGACACTTTTATGCAAAACCTTCAAAACATAAGTGTATCTTTTCTATATAAGTTCGATTTGTTCATTCAACCCGTCTGTTAGTTTCATAAAAATTGATATCAAGAAGTGTGGTTGGATGTCCTTTGTTCGAAAATATCTCATCATTATGGAACTAGAATTTATTTTCAGTTATTATTACTAGGAGGACCCCATACCTGCAGTAAATGTTGGTTCCACGAAAGGGGATAACTTTATTGGCTCGTATTATTGGTAAAGGTTATGATTCCACCCATTTTGAAAAGTATTATATTGCTTCCAAATGGCACTACTGACCCATTAATCCTTTTGAAAGTTATCCTGTTATATTTAGGTCTTGTCTTTCAAAATGAATAACTTTTGAAATAGATTATAAGGGCGTTGATAACAGTTGAATGGGGTTTGAAAAATGATGGGAAGTATCATTGTATTGGATAAATTATTTAACATTTTCATGTACTAATGGTCACTAGTATCATGCTAGCAAGATTTGTACATGGAGAGTTTGTTAGTTATAGGTTGAAAGTAACTCGTTAATAGTTGTATTGTGAATAACTACATAAGTTAAAGATAAATCAATCGAATACATATATAGGAAATAAATGTTGAAATTTTCATGTTGGAGCTTGCGTCTTGACTTAAATGTATAGACATTTATTGGAATTTAAGGGCTTAAACAAGCTGTCGAGTCTGGTGGTTATTAATTCCATGATAATGAGTTGTACCAAAGTATATGGTCGTAGAGTTGGACCATAGCATGTGGTCATAGAGCTGGACCAAAACTTGTGGTCATATCTGAACTGAAGTATGAGAGTTGGACCGAAACAATATATCAAAGCTACATCGGGCAGAAGTTTCAATATTATTTTTTTCATGGTTGGAATTTAGATTCTTCATTTTGGATTTTAAGTATTATTATAATCTCAATCGTTGATTGAAATATTAAATCTGAAGCGTTTATTAGATTAAATCTTTATTATAGTTTTTTTATCAAAGAGATTTAATCTGGAGCATCTATTGGATTATTGATTTGTATAGTTGTTGAATAAAGTTATTTAATGTGAATCATCTGAACTATTCGAGGTTAATCTACACAATCCGATCTGAAATGAAACTAAGTTTTTGCATGTGAAATCTATAAATAGAATATGCAAATCGGGTTTTCAAGTGTAGCAAAACGGAGATGCAATAGATTGAAGATAAAATATTGATTCAATTGTAGGTGTGTTTATTCTCAAAGAACAGAGGTTGGTCTTGTAAAGAGTGAAATAAAGTGAGAGATAAATACTAAAAAGTGATATATGTGAATCACATTATATTTTTAAACTTGAGAATTTTGTAACATAAAGTGATTGAGCTCTTTATGTTTAGAGAGTCTTTATTATTTGTTTAGTAAAAATAGAGTATCAGCTTCCTATGGACGTAAGATTATTTCTAAAATCGGAACCATGTTAAATATTATCTTGTATATTTTTTCTTTAAAAGTACTTTATTCTATTGTTTTTATCGAACATGAAGTTTATTATCTATGAACGGTCGACTCCAACAATGGGGTGCGGTGAGCATGAAACAAAAGACAAAAGAAGTAGATCAAGAAATAAGGTTAAGGATTACTTAGTACAGAAGAGAATCATTGTTGTTAGAAACAAGAAATAGACATAGGTTGATGTTGTGGTACTATCTAAAGCTCGGGAGGTATCTAAAGAGTCTATGGCGCTGCCGATATAAATCGACTAGAGGATATTTACATAAGAATTCATTACTTAATAATTAGTATCTCAAGAAACAACTTTGTGTGTTGTCTATGGATAGTAGCACAGAGATATGAAGGTAACTAAATGATTACAATATGATAGTACTCTTGTATGTAGTTGATGTAAAGATGAAGAAAGATGACCAGCGAAAAATAAATTCAAGTAAGAAGAGAGAGAATTATTGATCTAATTCCAATTGGATTTCAACTGCTTCCAAATTCACATGATGGGTATGCAAGAAGAAAAGGAATATCATTAGTTGAAGCCAGTGAAATCTCACTTCAGAAGCTGAAGCTAAAGATGTGGAAATGGTGTCTGATGATTGTGAGTACATTGATGGGTTAATGAATTCTTATTCTTGAATGTACCAAAATAAATGGGTGATGGATTAAGGTACGTTATTCCAAATGAATTTCGATAATTATTCGTTTGAAGACCAAAAAATGTTTGATGGGGAAAGGGTTATCATCGATAATAACGAATCCAATGATATCAAAGGGTTTGGGACTATCCGACTCAAGTTGTCTACAATACTTGATAGAGTTATTAACAATGTAAGGTATACACACGAATTTAAATGTAATCTTTTTTATATTGGGATCTTATATGAGGAAGAGTTTACTTATATGGGTGGAGATGTAAGACCTATGTTCATGCAAAGATCCTTTGTTGTTGTGAATATAAGACTAATGGTGTGTTAGCTCTTGAGGGCTCTCCAGTGTTAGCTGGAATGTCTTGTGTGGAGATATATTCTACCATGTTATAATATATTTAACTAGGGTATTTAAATGAGAATAGACTTAGTGAACTAAGCAAACATATCATGTTAGATGTTATTGCAGTTCATAAGTTGAGATTTTTTTAAAGTTGTGTATTGAGTAAGAGCACGAGGGTGAAACTTATGCTTAGAAAGCAGACAACCAATGAAGTGCTTTATTATGTTCATTCTGACATTTAAGGTCCAGTACATGAACCTATAATAAGTTGTGCAAGGTACTTTATGTCACTGATAGATGATTATTCCATAAAAGTATGGGTTATACTTTTAAAGACCAATGATGAAGCTTTGACTTCTTTTATAATCTGGAAGACATTGGTGAATAATCAAGCTGATAAATTATTAAATAAACTTTAAACTGATAATAGCTTGGAATATATGGACAAGGAGTTCACTAACTATTATGCAAAACTTGACATTTCTAAATACTGAATTGTGAGTTGGAATCCTCAACAAAATGGGATTGTTGACTAAATGAACCAAACCTTGCTGGAAAAGGTTAGGTGTATGCTTCATACTACTGGAAAAGACCGATGATTTTGGGAAGAAACTGTGACAACGGGTACATATATCATCAATAGATACCCATCTACTACGCTTAAGTTTTGTTTTACTTATAAGGTATGAACTGAAGAGAAACCTATTTTGTAATATTTGAGAGAGTTTGGATGTGTTACCGACACACATGTGAAGTAAGACAATCTTTAGCATACAACATTAAAATGTTTGTTTCTATTTTATTCGAAATGAGTAAAAAGTTATAGGTTGTAATGCCTTGAAACCTGACGTTAGAAGACCGTGATAACCATGGACATGGTTTTCAATGAGAAGGACATGCCATAGAATAAGGCGATGGAGACTCAACCTAGTACTACCGAGAAAGTATGTAAAGTTCATAATGGGTATAATCTAGAAATTAAAGTTTTTAGTGATTATAGCGAATATGATTTAGGACATAGTCAAGCTTTAACTCATACAAAGGAATTTCAACCGCTGCATGAGTTCGAATATGGTCGATGGTCTTGTGTTTTAGTGACTTTGTATGATCAGACTATAGAGCAACATGATTTTATTACTTATCAATTGACGATCGATAGAGCACAAAGACAAAACAAACAACCCAAAATGTATGTAACTGGTTATGCTTTATCTATTGAAATATAGAGAGATGATATTGAACCCAAAATCTATTATGATGCTATAAAAATATTGATAAAAATAATTGGCTTACGGTCGTGAGAGATGAACTAAAGATCTCTCAAAACGATAAACACCCAGATTCTTGTGAAGCAACCAAAGAGTCAACATCTTATTATGAGTAAATGAATATCTAATAAGAAGTCATGTGGCTAAGGGTTTCACACAAAATGAGATTACTAATTTCAATAAGATAGTTTTTCAACTGTGAAACAAACCTCGATAAGGGTTCCACTATAAATTATTGCTATATTTTATCTAGAGTTATATCAAATGGATATTACTATTGCCTTCATGAAAAATGAATTGCAAGAGACAATGTATATGTGTTAGTCGAAAAGGGTCTGAAGAAGGAAAATAAGATCATGTGTGTTTATTGAATAAACCTCTCATATGAAATAATTGCCAAAGTAGTGAATAGAAGATTCTATTTTTAATGAGATCCATCAAGTATGTTTGTAACTACTATGAAAATTGTGTCTATTGGAATAACTAAACAGACATTGAGAGACATGTCACATATATGTTGTATGTGGATGATATACTAATTACTCGAAAAGATAGAAAAAAGATTTAAAAATTAAAAACTCGGTTGAAAGAAGAGTTTGAGATCAAGTATTTGGGGAAAGGTTCAGATAATACTTGGTATTGAGATCAAAAGGAACATATCGAAGGGGTATATATTATAATATTAACAAGAATACATATATAAGGTCCTCATAAGCTCAGTATATCCGAATGAAAAGAGGCTCGAAATCCCACTGGTGACTAATTCAAACTTAATGTCACTCAAGCACCAACCAAATATGTAAACAAGAAATATATACTAGTAGTACCTTATACCAATATTATTAATAGCATTATGTATGCTATGATTTACACGAGACTTGATTTTGCATACGTCTTAAGTGTTTTGAGCAGAATCATGTCTAATTATGGGAAGTCGTATTAATATGCACTCACGTGGCGCTAAAGACACTTGAAGGGTTCATTTGATGTAGGGACATGTTACAGTCAGAATGATACGACTGATATAATATTGAGAGAGTATATGAATTTTGATTATGTAAACTTCACTGTCACAAGGAAGTCTACTTTGAGTTATCTGTTTACTATGCTTTGAGGAATGCTTAGCTTTGAGTCTTGTATACAGAAGGTCGTTGTGTTCTCATCTACAAAAGTTGAATATATTTATGTTACAAAAACCATGAATAACGTTATTTGGCTGAAGGGGTTGTCGAGTGAACTCATTGGTAGAGAGCAATATGTGATTATGTTATATTACTATATTAGTGCTCTTCATTTAATGAAGAATCCAAATATGAGTAAGCACATAGATAATAAGTTGTATTTCATCCAAGATGTGGTGGAGAGAGTACAAGTTAATATGACAACCAAGGTA
This sequence comes from Limnanthes douglasii subsp. nivea, assembly GCA_036936605.1. Lineage (NCBI taxonomy): Eukaryota > Viridiplantae > Streptophyta > Magnoliopsida > Brassicales > Limnanthaceae > Limnanthes > Limnanthes douglasii. The sequence goes on along the minus strand of JAUPFV010000003.1, from coordinate 9,251,237 downwards.
TTGTCGATTTCAAAGCTCACAAACTACACGACACTTGTGCAAGACTGGGATACATGTGAGCTTGCCTATAAATAGTAAATAATTTAAAAGTGTAACAAATTTTGGAGTTACTATCAAACTAGGTGGAGAATTGTTAGGTGTATGCTAAAAGTAAATCATCAAAACGGTGTTGTCAAATGACTATATTGGTTGATTATAGATCAGTTGAAGAGATATATAGGTAAGGACTATTGAAATTTTCACGATGGAGCTCGGGTTGTGACTTGGATATAGAGATATCTTCTCAAATCTAAGGATTACAAAATAAGTTGTCGAGACTGAACCTTATTGAGTAAAATGAGAATAAGTTGGACCGAAGCATGTGTTCGTAGCTAGAGCAAAGCATGAGTGATGGACCAAAATAGTTTATTGAAGCTACTTTAGGTTAAGGCTTCAATACTGCTGCGTTTGTTTTCTTGGTTGGAACTCAAGTTCTTCAGTTAGGCTTTTAAGTATGATTCCAATAACCTATGTTAATTTAAAAAATTTAATCTGAAGTATTCATTTTAATATAATTATTGATTAAAGATATTTAATCTAGAGCATATATTGGATTATAACTTTATTATAGTCATTAATTAAAGTGATTTAATATGAGCGTCCGAAGTATTAGGGTTTATCAACACAGTTCAATATGAAATGAAACTAGGGTTTTTCATGAGAATTATATCAATGGAATATGTAATACAAGGTTTTAAGTGTAGTGAAGCAGCGATATTATAGATTGAAGACAGAGTGTCGATTCAATTGGAGGTCTGTTTATTCTCAAAAAACAGTTTGGTATTATAGAGTGAGTGCGATATAAACATTAAAGAGAGAGTTACATGAATCGCGTTATCTTAGTAAATTGTGAGAGTTTTGTAACTGAGAATGATTGAGCTTTTTGTGTTCATAGAGTTTTTCTGTAACATCTTTGTTTAATAAAGACAGAGTATATGTTGCACGTGGACGTAGTTTTATTTTCACAATTTAAACCATGTTAAATGTTGTCTTGTGTGCTTTGTTTTATTTTATGTTGTTATTTTCATCGAGCATAAATTTTATTGTATTTTATTTATATGATCGATTTTCGAACAATTGTATACCTATATTATGCCTTTTATTCTTATTTGTGGAGTTCTTTAATGAATAATATTGATTATTCTGAACGAAAGAATATGAGGAGTTGTATGGTTTGCTCATGTCGATATGATATATTGACTTTCCACAAATGTTGAGCATTTATGATTTTGATGCTATCATGATCCATTTGACCATGATCTCAGATATTGTCCTGCATAGTTAGTTTTCTTAGTTTTGAAGATGGTTGATATTTTTTAAAGAACCACTCATTTAGTAGATTCATTACTTCCAAAAGAGGCAATAACATTGACTACTACGGTTTATGCCTGAGTTATTTTCTCGTACTCAACTTATTCAAACTTGGTGGCTTTCTAGTGCAACTTCCTTAGTTATAGGATTTTGTTTTTCATCTATTCTCTGATTTTCACTAGAGCATGATTGCCTACCAATTGAAAGTTAATGAGGATTGTTATACGTCGAGCTCTACAAATACAACTTAGACAAAGTCTTACTGTGATAATTTCATATTTAGTCTTACTTTTTTAATATGAAAATATAATCTAGATTATTGGTACATAGCATATGTAGCCTCACTCTGGAGCCAATATTATTTAAGCTTTCATTGGTTCTGGTTATTATGGTTGTCAAAAAAATCCAAAAAATCTGATATCCGACCAAAATATTCGATATCGAATCCAAAGAAAACGGATAATATTCATATTCAAAATAAAACGGTTAATATCCGTAATCCGAATTCGTATACAAAAATAGTGGATATGGATATAGCCATCTTCGTAATCGACATATCCAATATCCGATATTATATATATATATATATATATATATATATATATATATATATATATATATATATATATTATTCAAGCATGTTTTTTAGTTATCCTACATTGTAAAAAGCAAAACAAATTACTAGAAAAGTTGGTCATAAATTTGAAGGGTTGCTTCTCTAAAAATTGTATCTTATCCCACATCTAAAGTTGGAAAATAGTTGCTACCAAGCTGTCTATAAAACACATGGTGTCTTTTTTATACAAGTATATTTTTTTAGTCTTATCCCACGTTTAAAATGTGAAAAAGAATTGCTACCAAGTTGTCTCTAAAAGATATGGTGGCTTTTCTAAATAAGTATATTTTTCTTAGCTTTATCCTACATCTAAAATGAGAATATGAATTTCTACTAAGGTGTCTATAAAAGACATAGGCTAACCAACAAATTATGAGCAATAGTGAAATTAGTTAAAACATTTAGTTGAAATTCATATATTCATATTTAGATATTATCCGTATCCGGATAATATCCGTCGGATACGGGATTCATATATAATTTTTTTTAAAAAAAATAAGATTCGAATTCGAATTCAGAAAGTGATTTCAGATTTTGGATTTGGATATAAGCAGATCTGTATCCAAAATATTCGTTTGACAACCCTAATGACTATCTACTTTGGTTTAGGATTATCCTCTAATAAAGCTAGATTTTAGGTCTGTGATTTAGTGATGAAGTGTGCCAATGCTTGTGCTTTTATGGCAGTTCTAAGTTTGAACATAATATCAAAATATCCAAGATTTATTAACCATTGCCATTTAAAGATATCATGATTCTGAAGAATATTATCCATCGGGGAATGAGGTTTTGATAATAGTTGTATGAACTTGAAAATATAGCCTCATTCTTAAGCAGACACCATTAAGTCTAAGGCAAGTTTCTTCAATTTTAGGTACCAAGTTTCGACATCAATGAGAGTCTTATTTACATAGTAATGTATATGCATGTTGCTCAATCTTACCTTATTATGAATGAACTTCCAACATGGTATAATAATATTAAGTACGAATATAATTTGTCACTTGCGTTTTCCCGTGTCAACACTTCGGGAGAATTCAAGTGTTTTTTTATTTTTTTTGAAGGTTTTGTCATATTCAGGGTTCTAGTTGAACCGTCTAACCCCTTTAGGATTTGAAAAAATGAAGGGCATTTGTTTGAGGATATAAAGATGAATCAATTGAGTGTAGCTAACCTTTATACGAGGATCCAAAAATCCTTGATGTTTTGTGGCAGTTTCATGGCTACTAGATTCTATAGTTATTATGGTTATACTTCAATTCATTCCACGCTAGACAAATTCCCTAAATTTTACCTAACCGAACCCCAAATGTTCAGTTTTATAGGTTGGGCTTATATATGATTTCTCAGATATTTCTAAAGGCTCTTTAAGGTTGGTCACATGTTTTATGTCTTCTATGATAATATATTCTCAATCTACACTTGTATGTTTCTTCTGATTTGGTTAGAAAATATATTTTTTACCAATCTTGACACGGTGCACATGCATGTTTAAGATTAACATATAGTAACTTGTAAGTAGTGTGGCCTTTATTCAGGGATAAAGGTTGTGTGTTCCTCATCATCTGGATGTATCATGATCTGATTGTACCCAGAATAAGCATCCATGGAGGATAACATATTGTTTTATAAAGAAGCATCTATCGACTAATCAATGCGAGGATGAGAGTCGGAATGGATCATTTAAGCATGCTTAGTTGAGACCGGTGAAATCCACACATACATGCCATTTTTCATTTTTCTTCTTTACCAACAATGGGTTTCAGTCTAGACATGATATAAATCTTTGATGGTATGGTTGATTTGACTTAGCCAAGTAACTCTAGCTATGATGGCCTAGAGTTTCTCATGGAAGATGAGTCGACATGTTTTCTTTATCGGTCTACAATTGATATTTATTGATAATATATGGTATGCTATGGTGATTGGTACTCCAGCTACATCATGCACAGACCAAAAAATACATCGAAATGCTTAAGTAAGGAAGTTAACAAACTTGTTCATATGACCCCTTGTAAGTCATGACCAATATGGACGACATGTCTTTCTCTTAATATTATTTTTTATATTGCTTCACCTAGTTCCACTATGCGAGGGACTCACCTATCATTTATATCATCTAAGGTTATGAGGGCATAATTAGTTTCTATTTGTTGGGTAACATGGAATAACGTAACACTCTTTGGCTACGCATTTACGATTTCCAATTGCTCTCATTCGTTCAATATTGTTGTATCATTATATTATTTTTCTTCCTTTTTTTCTTCTTTACTTTTTTTTCTTTTTTTTCTTTCCCACAATTTGTTAGGGTTTAAACATTTTTAGATAAATTCGTTACGGATAAACCAAAATAGAGAAATGAAATCAATTTCGAACTTAAACCTAAAATATTTATTGATTTCCTTTCTGGTTTAGGTAGATAATAAGGTTTAGGAAGTTTTTGTGGGGGTTTATGGAGTTCTAGATAGTCAAATTTGGTTTAAATACGAAAACACAATCTGTGGTTATAAGAAAATCGAAAATGTAAAACCTTAAATATTGAAAATGTGAAAAAGATAATATACAAGTGCAAAATGTGAAACCAATATTAAATTTAAATTATTATTATTTAACTTAAGCGTGAAATACGAAATCAAAAACGAAAAATATAAAATAATATTATTTTTATAAAATACTACGTGTGAAATGTGAAAACTATGTTAAATTTGTTTTTTTTCCCAAATTCGAAACACAAAATTAGAGTTACGCGAAATACGAAACTAAATTAAATATCTCGTGATAATAAAAATAAAAATTCAAAAATCTAATATATTCGTCTAAAAAACAAAACCAATACTATTTTCGAATATTTTTGAATATTTAATATTTTAATAGTTTGTTATGTTTTTTTAAAATGTGACCGACCTATGTATTTAAAACGCAAACGGATGCGTTGGACAATATTTAGTTTCTATCATCATGAGGATAGAAATATATGTGCAATGAGATTTTAAGAAATTAAAGTTTAGATAAAAAAATTGCAAATTACAGTAACATTTTTATTAAATAGATGATTTAATGTATATATATATAGAGAGAGAGAAAAATATTGTGAGGCTTTATTAATTAATTTTTTTTAAATCACGTCAACATATATTGTGTCTATTAAATCTAGATTTAAAAAAAATTGTAACTCACATTAAAGTTTTTATTAGTTATAGCTTAAATATAATTATTATTTTATATACTAGCTATATAAAATTATTTGTTACTATGTATATTTTATTTAATGTTAATGAGGTTTATTAATAAATTTTTAATTCTTTTACCCGATCTTATAATTTATTGTCTGTATTTATTAAAAAAAGTGAAAATTAAAAAAAAAACAAAATTTAGATTTAAAAAAACCTCACTACAAAAAATGAGTCACATTAAATAAATTTCATATACATAAATCGTTAGAAAGTAAATGCATAATATTGAATATTGAAAACGCGCAAAAACGTTTTGGTATATCGGGCGATTTGAGTTAATAAATAATAAATGTTAAATAAAAGTTGAAATATTTACTCGAAGTACTAATTTTTTAAAAATTTAAGTTTTTTATAAAAAAAATTATAAGGTTGTGCACCATCATGCACAACACTTGCACCGATAGGTGCAAGTATTAGGCACCGATGAGACGATGCCAGTCACCCCATTGGTGCGTAAGCATTATACCGATGATGCCCATAGGGTGGTACCATTTGTATCATGCTTACCCACCGATGGACTAGCTGTGTTGGGAATATGGGTACCGCATATTCCACTTCCGTATATAAGTAAGAACAACCGATCTCAACACTAGTATAATATTGTCCGCTTTGGCGCCCGAAGGTTCGCACGACTTTGCTTTTGGTCCACTTCCAAAAGGCCTCACACTAGTTAAGATGTGTTCTTACTGGTCCTTCACATGTTTAACCAATGTGGGATGTAGGACTTTGGTCGTCACCCTAGCAAATCCTCCTCTCGAACAAAGTACCACTTAACCTCATCTCAATTGACTTCTATCCGCCTACTTTAATTATGTTGGGCTACATGAACCATAAAGCCACTACAGATGTTACTGCTCACCTCCTATTAGACCACACTGTCTTATTCCTTAGCGTCACTCCAATCAAGTACCACCGTCTTGATATACTCCAATCAAGTCACACCGTTTGATGAGCCACGAACACTCCGAACTAGGATCTCAAGAACGGATCACAATGAGGACGACATCTGGATTTTCTGGTTCATCATGTTTGACTTATGAGAATTGTACCACCATCGCGCTCTATTTGGGCCTTGAGCTATGATACCATTTGTTGGGAATACGGGTACCACATATTCTGCTTCCGTATATAAGTAAGAACAACCGATCTAAACAATAGTGGTTTGATAATCTCCCAAAAGGATGCATAAAAAGTATAAGATTCTCGAGACATTTTTTAAGAACCATTGTGTAGGTTCAAAAGTAATTAAAGCCGATGATGACTACATGATTCCTTGCAAATAGAGGCCTCGTAATTGTTTTAAAGAGTACTCTTAGTGGTTTATATAAACCAAAAGAGAATTATAATATTGCCATGATTTGATAGCCGTAACTGCATTTAAAAATAAAATCTTAGAAGGTTCTCTCTTTAATGCTATAATGAATAAAAAATCTCTAAATATTGTAACTACTAACTCAAGTGGAGCACTATGTGGATGACGTTTTCAGAGCCAATAAAGAGAGATACATAGTAGTTCTGGTAATATGCTCTTCGACTAGTATAAAATACATAATGGATCATATTAGTTCAAATATAAAAACACCCGAGAATAATAACGCAACAACCTCGATCAGGTTACGAAACAATTAGGCTCAAGGTTACAAGGAAAAGTCTAAAAGTGGCTACGACAACAACAGTGGCAACATGAATGAATGCCCTTTAAAAAATCATTCACATAGTTAACATAAAGTTTGGCAACAATTTACAAAAAAACAAAAGATATTATCACGTACAACTGACTAGAATGCTGAATAAAGTACGAAAAAAGAAGATAAAATCAAATACTATAAGTTTCATGGTGATATCAGTCATTTTACTAAAAATTGTTAGGCTTATGAGATCAAGTCCAAAGTTTAAGCGATGAAGGAAAACTGGTTGAGTTTGTTAAAAAAAAGAAAAAGATGAACCTAGGCAAAGTTCAAGAAACATTACCATCAAACTAGCTTCAAAACCATCGGAAGACCAGATAGTACTATATACTATCGCCATTATAGTGGTTGAAGAAAAATTATAATTATGGACCCAGATCCCAATACATAACCATATGTGTTATTGCGAGAGAAAATCCATACTCAATAGTTTCTAAAAATCAAGAAAAAGATATGTATATGAAATAGATGTAGAATATTAGGGATAAGTGCCCCGATTTTTATATTAAAATCTGTATCTAATGATATCATTCGCGGATGAAGACTTAAAAGGAGTGAAATCTCCATATAGTGACATAGTGCTAATAATGGTGAAGTTAGCTGAAATAGAAGTAAAATAGTGATAATAGATACTTGAAGCTCGACAAATATACTATATTAGGAACTTATGAAAATATGAGAGAAGCACTAGTGCTGACATAACCTTTAAGAATCATGATAGGTTTCACCTGAGAAAATGCAACAAAATTAAGATAGTTAACCTTGGATATTATTATCGGTAAAATTTCACAATCAAAACAATCATTAAACAACTATATTTCAACTCTAAAACAATAACTAAATACACAAAGAAACAACATATTTTGACCTTTTAGGTTCAAATGAGAAGACAAATTGTACCACCATCGCGCTCTATTTGGGCCTTGAGCTATGATACCATTTGTTGGGAATACGGGTACCACATATTCCGCTTTCGTATATAAGTAAGAACAGCCGATCTAAACAATAGTGGTTTGATAGTCTCCCAAAAGGATGCATAAAAAAGTATAAGATTCTCTAGACATTTTTTAAGAACCATTGTGTAGGTTCAAAAGTAATTAAAGCCGATGAGGACTACATGATTCCTTGCAAATAGAGGCCTCATAATTGTTTTAGAGAGTACTCTTAGTGGTTTATATAAACCAAAAAAGAATTATAATATTGCCATGATTTGATAGCCGTAACTGCATTTAAAAATAAAGTCTTAGAAGGTTCTCTCTCCAATGCTATAATGAATAAAAAATCTCTAAATATTGTAACTACTAACTCAAGTGGAGCACTATGTGGATGACGTTTTCAGAGCCAATAAAGAGAGATACATAGTAGTTCTGGTAATATGCTCTTCGAATAGTATAAAAGACATAATGGCTCATATTAGTTCAAATATAAAAACACCCGAGAATAATAACGCAACAACCTCGATCAGGTTACGAAACAATTAGGCTCGAGGTTACAAGAAAAAGTCTAAAAGTGGCTACGACAACAACAGTGGCAACATGAATGAATGCCCTTTAAAAAATCATTCACATAGTTAACATAAAGTTTGGCAACAATTTACAAAAAAAACAAAAGATATTATCACGTACAACTGACTAGAATGCTGAATAAAGTACGAAAAAGAAGATAAAATCAAATACTATAAGTTTCATGGTGATATTAGTCATTTTACTAAAAAAATTTAGGCTTACGAGATCAAGTCCAAAGTTTAAGCGATGAAGGAAAACTGGTTGAGTTTGTTAAAAAAAAGAAAAAGATGAACCTAGGCAAAGTTCAAGAAACATTACCATCAAACTAGCTTCAAAACCATCGGAAGACCAGATAGTACTATATACTATCGCCATTATAGTGGTTGAAGAAAAATTATAATTATGGACCCAGATCCCAATACATAACCATATGTGTTATTGCGAGAGAAAATCCATACTCAATAGTATAAAAATCAAGAAAAAGATATGTATATGAAATAGATGTAGAATATTAGGGATAAGTGCCCCGATTTTTATATTAAAATCTGTATCTAATGATATCATTCGCGGATGAAGACTTAAAAGGAGTGAAATCTCCATATAGTGACATAGTGCTAATAATGGTGAAGTTAGCTGAAATAGAAGTAAAATAGTGATAATAGATACTTGAAGCTCGACAAATATACTATATTAGGAACTTATGAAAATATGAGAGAAGCACTAGTGCTGACATAACCTTTAAGAATCATGATAGGTTTCACCTGAGAAAATGAAACAAAATTAAGACAGTTAACCTTGGATATTATTATCGGTAAAATTTCACAATCAAAACAATCATTAAACAACTATATTTCAACTCCAAAACAATAACTAAATACACAAAGAAACAACATATTTTGACCTTTTAGGTTCAAATGAGAAGACAAATTGTACCACCATCGCGCTCTATTTGGGCCTTGAGCTATGATACCATTTGTTGGGAATACGGGTACCACATATTCCGCTTTCGTATATAAGTAAGAACAGCCGATCTAAACAATAGTGGTTTGATAGTCTCCCAAAAGGATGCATAAAAAAGTATAAGATTCTCTAGACATTTTTTAAGAACCATTGTGTAGGTTCAAAAGTAATTAAAGCCGATGAGGACTACATGATTCCTTGCAAATAGAGGCCTCATAATTGTTTTAGAGAGTACTCTTAGTGGTTTATATAAACCAAAAAAGAATTATAATATTGCCATGATTTGATAGCCGTAACTGCATTTAAAAATAAAGTCTTAGAAGGTTCTCTCTCCAATGCTATAATGAATAAAAAATCTCTAAATATTGTAACTACTAACTCAAGTGGAGCACTATGTGGATGACGTTTTCAGAGCCAATAAAGAGAGATACATAGTAGTTCTGGTAATATGCTCTTCGAATAGTATAAAAGACATAATGGCTCATATTAGTTCAAATATAAAAACACCCGAGAATAATAACGCAACAACCTCGATCAGGTTACGAAACAATTAGGCTCGAGGTTACAAGAAAAAGTCTAAAAGTGGCTACGACAACAACAGTGGCAACATGAATGAATGCCCTTTAAAAAATCATTCACATAGTTAACATAAAGTTTGGCAACAATTTACAAAAAAAACAAAAGATATTATCACGTACAACTGACTAGAATGCTGAATAAAGTACGAAAAAGAAGATAAAATCAAATACTATAAGTTTCATGGTGATATTAGTCATTTTACTAAAAAAAATTAGGCTTACGAGATCAAGTCCAAAGTTTAAGCGATGAAGGAAAACTGGTTGAGTTTGTTAAAAAAAAGAAAAAGATGAACCTAGGCAAAGTTCAAGAAAAATTACCATCAAACTAGCTTCAAAACCATCGGAAGACCAGATAGTACTATATACTATCGCCATTATAGTGGTTGAAGAAAAATTATAATTATGGACCCAGATCCCAATAGATAACCATATGTGTTATTGCGAGAGAAAATCCATACTCAATAGTTTCTAAAAATCAAGAAAGAGATATGTATATGAAATAGATGTAGAAATTAAGGATAAGTGCCCCGATTTTTATATTAAAATTTGTATCTAATGATATCATTCACGGATGGAGACTTAAAAGGAGTGAAATCTCCATATAGTGACATAGTGCTAATAATGGTGAACTTAGCTGAAATAGAAGTAAATAGTGATAATAGATACTTGAAGCTCGACAAATATACTATATTAGGAACTTATGAAAATATGAGAGAAGCACTAGTGCTGACATAACCTTTAAGAATCATGATAGGTTTCACCTGAGAAAATGCAACAAAATTAAGACAGTTAACCTTGGATATTATTATCGGTAAAATTTCACAATCAAAACAATCATTAAACAACTATATTTCAACTCCAAAACAATAACTAAATACACAAAGAAACAACATATTTTGACCTTTTAGGTTCAAATGAGAAGACAAATTGTACCACCATCGCGCTCTATTTGGGCCTTGAGCTATGATACCATTTGTTGGGAATACGGGTACCACATATTCCGCTTCCGTATATAAGTAAGAACAACCGATCTAAACAATAGTGGTTTGATAGTCTCCCAAAAGGATGCATAAAAAAGTATAAGATTCTCTAGACATTTTTTGAGAACCATTGTGTAGGTTCAAAAGTAATTAAAGCCGATGAGGACTACATGATTCCTTGCAAATAGAGGCCTCATAATTGTTTTAGAGAGTACTCTTAGTGGTTTATATAAACCAAAAGAGAATTATAATATTGCCATGATTTGATAGCCGTAACTGCATTTAAAAATAAACTCTTAGAAGGTTCCTCTCCAATGCTATAATGAATAAAAAATCTCTAAATATTGTAACTACTAACTCAAGTGGAGTACTATGTGGATGACGTTTTCAGAGCCAATAAAGAGAGATACATAGTATTTCTGGTAATATGCTCTTCGACTAGTATAAAAGACATAATGGCTCATATTAGTTCAAATATAAAAACACCCGAGAATAATAACGCAACAACCTCGATCAGGTTAGGAAACAATTAGGCTCAAGGTTACAAGGAAAAGTCTAAAAGTGGCTACGACAACAACAGTAGCAACATGAATGAATGCCCTTTAAAAAATCATTCACATAGTTAACATAAATTTTGGCAACAATTTACAAAAAAACAAAAGATATTATCACGTACAATTGACTAGAATGCTGAATAAAGTACGAAAATAGAAGATAAAATCAAATACTATAAGTTTCATGGTGATATTAGTCATTTTACTAAAAATTGTTAGGCTTACAAGATCAAGTCCAAAGTTTAAGCGATGAAGGAAAACTGGTTGAGTTTGTTAAAAAGAAGAAAAAGATGAACCTAGGGAAAGTTCAAGAAAAATTACCATCAAACTAGCTTCAAAACCATCGGAAGACTAGATAGTACTATATACTATCGCCATTATAGTGGTTGAAGAAAAATTATAATTATGGACCCAGATCCCAATAGATCACCATATGTGTTATTGCGAGAGAAAATCCATACTCAATAGTTTCTAAAAATCAAGAAAGAGATATGTATATGAAATAGATGTAGAATATTAAGGATGAGTGCCCCAATTTTTATATTAAAATCTGTATCTAATGATATCATTCCCGGATGAAGACTTAAAAGGAGTGAAATCTCCATACAGTGACATAGTGCTAATAATGGTGAAGTTAGCTGAAATAGAAGTAAAATAGTGATAATAGATACTTGAAGCTCGACAAATATACTATATTAGGAACTTATGAAAATATGAGAGAAGCACTAGTGCTGACATAACCTTTAAGAATCATGATAGGTTTCACCTGAGAAAATGCAACAAAATTAAGACAGTCAACCTTGGGTATTATTATCGGTAAAATTTCACAATCAAAACAATCATTAAACAACTATATTTCAACTCCAAAAAAATAACTAAATACACAATGAAACAACATATTTTGACCTTTTAGGTTTAAATGAGAAGACAAATTGTATGCTTCGACGAGTAATGAACACATGTAGTTTACATCTAATATCGTCAATGAGGACAAAATCATATGTTATCAAAGATCATGTGATTTGTACCCGCAAGGACGAAATCATATGCTGGATTACAACATGGTATTTTGGCATATAGTCTAGAAAACATATGTTATTTGATAGCAGCAATATTCGGCCGACCAAAATCAGACAATGTTATAACCCAAAATTGTAAATTTGACCTCTTAGGTCAAAATTATGTGTTATTTATAACATCAAACAATTCAATTTGCAGAGTGGGTATATTGTTGCGTATTTCGACCAAATGGGTGAAAATTCTCAATTATCAACATGGTTTTGTTTTGTTTTTTAAAATTTGTTGAAATACGTGCTCAAACCACGATAAAGATCTACTTTGCACATATATTGTATTTTGTTCTGCTTCATTTGGACTTGGCACATAGTTTTTCTTATTGAAGAGATTTAATATAAATTTTGTTTCGAGTTTTTTAGAAGAAATTATGTGCAAATTGGGTTGATTTGAATTAGATAAGTTTTGGACAATTAATAAAGTTATAAACTATTATTAACAACATAATAAAATCACGATAAAAAATTAAAATCAAGTATCTAGAAAAACATGTAATCAAATATGGGAAATAAATGTTTTCTTCTAAATAATCAAAGACAAAAAAGAAAATTTTAAAATTAGCTCATGTCAAATTATGATGAACGATCAAATACGTTCTCGAATGTAAAACTTCGGCTCCAACGGTCTCTGTAGCCCCATTAAATGACTCTGAACGAGCGGTTTAATAGCTTCGGGATTACAATAGTTTGTCCCCCATCTTCACCGAGGGATATGGGGCCTACTTGGCTACATTTGGTAGGAGTTTGGTTAAATGCAAACCAACAACACAAACTCAACGACTCGATATTTTTAAATAAACATTAACATTTTGATTCATCTAATCAATCCTTACTTCATTGTCCACCAAAGACCAGATGGCCATTCAACCATAGTTAACAAAAAATTAAAAACCATTTATAAGCAAGTAAGAATTTTTTTTAAAGAAATATATGATACTACAACGACATATTAGCCATTGGTTGTACTCTTCATCTTCAGCAAAATAAAGTTTTTTTTTCTTTAAGAGAGGTTTACGTAGGTGAAAGGTTTTAATAAAGTAGGAACAATTTAAGTACAAACCAAAACAGACAGTTCGCTCATGGTAAATTAAAAGGCAAGTAAACAATCTTCAATAATCTTATGGGGGACGTAATTACTTCGACGTAAAAACCATACTAAATTTGGCGGTGAAGACGACAAATAAAGAATCATGATTACTAACTTCAGCAAGTGTAAAAAAGCGTCCCAAATAAAAAAATAGTATTTATATACTGCTCGTGCAAGAATGAGTTACTAATGATGAGTCTGGATTTTCTCACCACTCACTATAGAAACCGGACACGGGCATTTCGGACAAAAACCACCCACTGAACCATCCGAACATGACTAAAGTAATAAAAACTAATCACTTTATGATTAAGCTAATTACCAACGTGCTTAATTAAACTTATGAGCCTTTGAATTCGACCCGGTTTCATGAGTTTGACCCGAAAACTCATGAGGCCCACAATTAAGGGTATAAATACCCAACCACTTTCATTAATAAGGGAAATGAACATTTAATACAACCAGACAACTCTAATCTCTCACTACAAACTATCCAAACATTAAATACTCTTAAATCATCACAAAACTCCTGACGAAATTACCCTCACACTGAAATTATCCACACCAACTAATAACAGTGTAAATATTACGACCCGTCAGTTTATGACTCATCAATCATATGTATCCACAAATCTATAAAACTTGATAACAAATATCAAATCTAAAATATTTAATTCAAATAAAATTTGTTAGAATACAATAATATTAAATATGATATCTAAAAATGACAATGTGAATTTTTTCCGGTCTGACCCGACCGGACTTTGTCTGATCCGAACATAAAATTGACTGGATACAGATTTGAAAATTATAGCCAGCAAACGGACAAAGTCGAACTCAGATTCTTAATTCATCCAACCCGATATGGCATGAAAACAATGTATATATATATATATATATATATAAACAATATATATAAAATAAAAACAATATACTAAAAAATATTACAATTAATATCCGTAGATTAATCTGCATACATAAACGAACGAACCAGATTCAACCTCAACTACTAAAACAACGAGCCTAAGCGTGTAGGTTCGAGCTCGACCAACGAAATGCCCGAACCTTTTGTATATAAAATTCTAAGAGTTATCCATAAACATTGTTATTACTTTTATTTTTATAGTCTCTATAAATTACTTTAAACTAGAAATCCATTATCTAATTTAAAATTTACACCATCATAAATGATATACATAAATGGTATGACTATATATACCAAAATGCGGTTTAAGTATACCCAAAAACCTCCGTTGACTTTACTTTGACTTTTCTAACCAAATTACCCTTGTTGTTCCAATTAATTACCTAATTGTCATTAAGTAAAAAAAATACTAAGTGTATCCTAAGTATACCCAATTCACACAATAACCTAATTCGCTATCTATACCCAAACAAACACCATTCCTTAGTAAATCTATCACCAAATTTGTTTTGTTTTCTGAAAATCTTAAAAATCAACTTCAAAATTAAAACTACTATCAAGAACATCCAACCTCATTTTAAAATAAAACACAAAATCAATCATGATTCACCCAAAACTAGGGATTAGCATGGTGGATTTCATGTGCCGGAGAAAGGAGATGGTGAAATGTTGCCGGAGAAGGAGCCCGAGTCGCTGGAGAAGAAGGGGATGTCATCGAAAAAGGTAATGTTGAGGCCGCTTTTACCATGCACCACCGGTTCTGTGGCCTAAAACTGGTGGTGTTGGGGCCTGGAACCGGTGGTACATTGGTTCATGTACGACCGGTTCCAAGGCCTAAAACCACCGGTTCTAAGGCCCCGAACTGGTGGTGCGTGCTAATTTGTTTTTAAAAAATGTTTTTTTGCCCTTTTTTTATTATACCTAATTGCGAGTTGTGTTTTGTTGTTGTATAACAGGGGACAAATGTCGCCCATGGGTCTTACAAAGTTTTGCTACTGACTACAGTCATTTGTTCTTCACCACTGAGTTTTATACACAAGAAACGTTGATTAAGTGGGTGACAAAGACAGGAAAACACCATGGTTTGGTTATCAACCTAAGTCAGCGCGATAAAGTACATAGTATAAAAAGTCATAGGATGTTTTTCCAGTGTGAGAGGTTGGGAAAGTATACTCCAAGAGTAGCTGAGAAAGACCGTAAACGAAAGTCTACATGAACCAAAAAAATTGGCTGCCCATTTGAGCTTCTCAGGTTAATGGTGGAACGGTCTCAGGTTAATGATGGAACGGATAAATGGAAGTTAGAAGTGAAATGTGGGATTCACAGCCACGAGAGTTCAAAACAATTAGACGGTCATTCTTTCGCAAGCCGTTTGAACGATGAAAAGATGGAATATGTTGAACGAGCGACCTATATTGGAACTAACCCTAGAGATATATTGAGTGATGTTAAGAAGCTAAATAAAGATAATGTTTCTTGTATGCCCACTATCTACAATGCACGACAAAAAAGTAGGGTTTTGAAGAAGGCGGGTATGTCACAGCTCCAATTCTTGTTGGGAGAGCTTAAGACACATAATTATTATAGAGCGGGAATAAAACTTAGCGAGAATTACAAGGCAGGAACAAATTGATAAAAAAAACTGTGCACTATAAGTACAACCTACTGTGTACCTATGGTGCACAATTGGGTTTTACCGATAATGCCTAGTCCATGACACCATAGGTAGTATACCCTGCGCAACGATGGTGCATAGATCGTGCACCATAAGTATACAAGGTGAGGCATCATCGGTGCACCTGACTGCGTACCAATGGTGCCAAGCACCGGCCGATACATGAAGTATCGACCGGTGTATTGTACCATCGGTATAGAGGGCTCCTACCATCGGTACAAGCCCCATGTAATGATGGTACAATGCACCATTGGTACGCCTTGCATTATACCTATGGTGCACACCCAGCTTTACCATAGGTACATAGTAGTGTGCACCATAGGTTCTCATGACTACGTACCAATGGTGCACTGGGACTTATATTTTTTTTTTGAATTTTAGTAATTTGTTTTGTTTTTGGTTTTTAGTGCGCCATTGTCAGAAAACTTGTTATAACGTTTGATGTTACTCATTTTAAGAAGCTTGTGTCCCGGTTTTAAGGTTGCATGTTTACAAATCATCTAGTAAAATTTGCAAGCGGATTGAACGAGTAATATTAAGCGTAAAATTGATTGTTGAATGAGTGCTTATAATTGGTTATTCGAATTGGATGTTCATTGCTCAAGAATCCATAATTTTGGTGAATTTATAGTTTAATAAAATTAGTAAAAATGAAGATGAAAAGAAAATACTAACATTAATAATGAAAGAAAAGACTATCCGTCATAGTACCAACGTACAAAAAATCGTCCAAATCGATAACAAACATAAATGTGAAGATAAAAGATAGATCATAGCATAGCTAAAACAAATTCAACAATGAGGACAAATAACCAAGGAAAGAAGAGCTGCAACACTTGATCTCTCCACTGAAGCACACCATTTTCCCCACGACGTAGAGGCAATGTAACAATCAACCAAACAACCTCTAACAATCTATCATCTGTAGTGCGCAGGGGTGGACTAATAATATGCCAACCATACTCAGCTAAGTACCTCCATTAGGTATTCGTCGCCGACTGTCTATAAGTATCGACGGTGATAGTCAATCAATCCTCTGAAAGTAAATGCTGACGCAAATCCAGCCATGCACTCTCACGCCATATGTATCTAGCAAAATCTCTATTTTTGTAACCTGGTCTGAGTACAAGTGGGAGTTCAGGTTCATCCTGAACCCGTGCGAACTGACGCATAACGCGATCTGGCATGTAACCCTCAACTTTGCTCATCATCCGCAAAGAATAAGCGATGGTGCAGATCTCCTACACTGGGAACTAAACCCTGATCTCCTCGTAAGGCTCGAAAACGACCTGTTCGAAATATAGTAAAACTGTGAATACATAATAAAATATAACTTAGTATAAATATGTTACTTACTAATAAATATAAACACTTACATCTTTCTCCTTCTGATCTGAAAGGAGAGTATGCACAATCGATTTGGGGCAGATGTTTTGCCCAACAATCCTCTTCGCTAGCCACTTGATAATCCTCGGCCGCCTTGCTACATGGTCCGCGTTCTCAGAGGCTCTAAAATCAGGGAAATGGTCGTAAATCCAGTAGTCTAGCATGACAACAAATCTGTAAAGGTTATGCTTCGATGCTTTCGAAACATCACCCAAACCACATAACAAAAATGCCAATGCACTCGTATCCCACACTATGTGCCATAAACCGGAGTCCAGATTCTTTAACCCGTATAAATAGTCAGCCTTGACACTTTTCTGACTAGTATCCACAAAAATAGTGCAACCAAATAAGAACATCAGGTATACTCGTGATACCTGGCGGATAATATCTGGATCAGTCTGCTCAATGTAGCGACCCTTGGTGAACATCTCCCACAACCACTTTATCTTGAAGCCAACGCCTCTAGTGGACTGTATCTCAGCACGAACCTCATCCACACTCAACCCCAACATACTAGCATAGTAGCTTCATGCCTCATCACGCGGAGCCGAGACTACATCCAAGATCCAACCAACTATATGGAAACCTGTAATGCAACTGATATCATCCAGAGTAATAGTCATCTCCCCGAACGAGAAATGAAACATATTGGTCTTCTGATGTCAACGCTCAAGGAAAACCTCATCCAGTACTGAATGCATAAAATACTGAAGCAAGTGAGCTATCAGAGGACCGAAAGGAGTCTGTGCCAAGTGCCGCTGCACCTCCGGCTGAGCACTGAGGTCCCACATATGAAACACGTTATAATGTGCCTGTATGTCTAGTGAAGTACGAGCTTATAAATAAACAACTAAGTCAAACATAAATCAAAGTAAAACATATGATACCATATAATAATTTGATACTTACCTGCCGATGAAGACGTAATATGCATCATGTTCCTTATAGTTAGGAAATAGAGGTATCTTGTTGCATTTCAGAAATGCAAACGTCTTCCGCTGCTCCTCAGTGTGTATGTCATCGATATGCTCCGCCTCAATCGTATCCTGCTCAGGGTCCCCAGTAGCATCCACCCTTTCACTAACAGGTGGTGGATATGGAATAGTAGGCGCATGGGGTGGTGAACTAGTAGCGAGAGGTGGTGATCGGTGTACGTGTGATGTCTCTCCGCATGAAGAGCCTCCACCTCTACTGTCATCGACTGTTTTCTCAATAGTTTTTTCCTTCCTTTTACCATGGTTTATTTGGCACAAAGACCGATCTGATCTGACCTTCTCCTCCTTCTCCTCCCTCAGACGTCTAGCCTCAGGGTCCTCCGATGAAGCTCATCCGCGCTTAGCTTCGTGGACCGTATCATCATCGACGGCCCGTACCGTCTTCAAATTCTTGCCCGTCTGTGTCAACCTCCATTCCGGGGGAACTTCCCTTGAGCGAGGAAGGGGTCGCTAATCGACAACATGAGACCTAAAATAATAACAAAATGCAAACAAAGTTAATAAGATACGATACAATCCGTAAACTCAAAAAAAAATCTACAAACTGAACATAAACCTACATACAAACTCCATATAACGTACATTTCATTTTTTAGAAAAAAACTAATCTCTAAGAAAGTGAATGTTTTTTTGCGGCTGTGCACCTGTTGTATCGCTCGATACAGCCCGGTACCATCGGTACAGACCAGCGCCCCAATGGTGCTGCCTGACGCACACCACCGGTGCGCTGGCGGCTATTTTCTACCATAAATCCTAGATTCAAACCTAAAATCTACTATAAATCTAATTCTAACAAAAACCTAACTAAATTCAATCATAAATATACAATCTACAAATAAAAATTAGAGAACTGACGTAGTTGGTGGTGGATTTTTATTTTTCACCATATGGAGGAGGAGGAGATGGGGAGGTTCACCAGAAAATGCTAGAAAAAGGTGGAAGGTTTTGAGAGAAAAGAACTTTTAAAATTTTAGAAAGAAGCGAAGGAAGCGAGGAAAGTGAGAGAATGTGTTAGAAAAAAAGTGGTGGATAGATGTTAGTAAAAAAAATTGGCTTATATACCTTAAATGATATTTTTAATTTTTTTTTATATATTAATCTACTTTTGGAACCCTACACATAAATGCACCGGAGAAAGTCTTATTTCTTTCTTTTTCAAATTTTGTACCTAATACTTATATGGATAAGTGAACCTAAAACTAGTTACAATTACATCAACGTGGTGCCTAATCCGAAAAGGATCGGAACAAAATCCGATTCGATTCGTAAAACCCAAAACAGAATCAGTAAAACGAGGAAGAAGTAAAACTCATGAAACGGGCTATACAAGATGGCGTGTGAGTGATAGACCAAGCAAGAATCTAGCTCAAAGCTCTCGTCTTCCTACTTCGACATTACTATCACTTTTCAAAACCTAAACATATTTTCTTGATCATGGTCCCAATCCCATCACAAAAAGCCATCTTTTTCTCAATTACACCTTTCAAAGTCGCATACTTTTCAACTAAAACCTATTTCGGTTTGCGCATTTAGTCAGCTCTCGCCATTCACCAAACCTTTTTTACTTATAAAATTCAATAACTCTTTTGGGTATCTGCAAACTAAATCTCCCTGTGGTCTCCTAGTGGATTCAATACCTCCCTTGGATTTCGGAATTTTGTCCCTTTTTTGGCTCTAGTGTAATGAGTACGTCTATATCTTAATTCTTTTTCGGTCAGATCTGTATTGGTGTTGTCCAGTTCGATTTTTGGTATCTGGGTTTTGCCAAAAAGAGCTCTTTTGTTGCAGGTTAGTTTTCTATTGTTGGTGCAGATTATGTGTTTGTGAAAATTCCTAACTGGGTTTTCGTTAATATGAAACTTTGATTGAGACAGTAATCCTGTAATTGATTGAATAAAGAAAGCAGATATGTTTATTTTCTGTTGCAGGTTTATATATAATAGACTCTGACTCAAGTGGACTATTAAAAAAATTCTTAATTATTATGTGAATTTTTTGTTATTGAAGTTTGTTTATGTATATATTTATTAAATTGTAGCTAGGATGATCATGATATGTTCTTTTAAGTTCGTATATATATATATATATACAGAGAGATTATATGTTTTTGATCATATCAATTCAAAGTACCAATATTTTTTTGGTTTTTGAGGTCAGTTTTCGTGTGCGAAAAATGGGGAAAGAAGGAGATATCTCGCAGTATAGAGATAGATTGGACAAGACACTAGCATCTCCTGAACTAACGAACAAGGATAGTGTTAAAACCCTTGTCAAGAATCAACTCCTTTCGTCGAAAAGTGGAAATGAAGGTTATTATTGTGTAACTATAAGCTCTTAAGTGTCTTTTAACTTGTTTAAGAGCGGCCGCTGTAATTAGCTTTTTTCGTGTTTTGTTCATCGAATGACTACTTTATTGTTTATTTCTGCGTTTCTTGGATTTGTAGAATGCAGTGAGATGTCATTGGAAAAAAAGACGGATGAAGTTTTGAATTTTCTCGATATGCTTAGGAGTGCTTCACTAAAGAATCACCAAGTTTCGGGAACTAGTGAGGCGTCAGACGACGATTGGAAAGTATACTCTCCGTTTCATATTTTTGTTGTAGTTAATGTCTACTCAAATCATATTTTTCTGAATCTTTTATCATTGAACATGCTTCTTCTGCAGTTGTTTCAAGACAACGAAGAGTTACGAGTTATGTATCGTCAAGGAATTCCCTTTAATACTTTACTGGTTGAAGGTTATATAGACGGGCCAGTGGATGTCAGTAAGTTCTGCTAAATTCTCAGAGTGTGAAGTTTTTGAGTAAATTAGCTGAGTTTGTTTAGATACGGCCCGTGTAGTTGATATGAAAGTTGCTAAAACAAATTTCTTGTTGCAGGCTTATGTATAGCTTGGGAACCAGCCCTCTACAAGAAATGGTGTGCCTTTTTATCTCTTGCATTCATTTACAGATACTTGATATCTATAGATGAATTTATAAGCTTATAAGATCATCATTAGTGTCTATAGGTTCCGATAAATTAGTCCTCACCGTTGCTAGTCCACGAAGGACCACATCGTGCTACTGTTCTTTAGATTAAAAGTATTAGCAGTGTATTAGTTTAAAATCTGCATTTAGCACTAAAATCAACAAAAGTTCGTCCTGATTGGATTATATGCACTTCTGGTTTCTTGATTTGCGTATTGACTTAAAAAAAACTCTTGGTGTCATAATTATCCAGGTGGCCACAATCAGTGTTTCCATCGTTCAAAATTATGATTGGAAAATGTTTGCAAAAGAACCGAATCGGCGAACAAATAGCTTTAGTGAGGTATATCAAATACAGATTTCGTAATTTTTTTTTGCATTATCGACCTTCTCTTAAATTCTACAATGTTATGAGACTGATCTTCGATTGCATTTTTTTGGAAGAAAGAATGAAGGTTCCATGGCCATTGTCGACTAGAGAAGCTGTTGTGCATTTTGAATTATTCGAGTATTTCCAGGATGAATTAATTATCGTTCTTATGAAAACGGTAACATTGCAGAATCCACAACTCAAAGTTTTGTTTGGTATTTATAGGATTTTTGTCTTTCAGGCTTTGTTGCTTGATCTAGTTCGTTAGGCTTAAAAAAAGTTAGGTTTTTAAACTTTTTGGCTTCTATAAGATAAAGGAGTGCAATTTTTTGTTTTTTGACATTCTTTTTACCGAGACTCGTTAGTCTTTATATCAAACTTAATCAAATATGATTATTAGCAATTTCGACTTAAATATCCGGTTTTATGTTTCATACCGATTTATTGTTTAACTTAAAAGCTAGTTGTTCGTTAAAAAATAACCTTTTTTTTATTTGTTTTTACTATAAGCCAATTTTTGTAGCTTATAAGCCATGTATCAATCGACCCTTCATCTCAAGTTGTTTTGTTTTGCTTCTTAGAAATGAAAAACAACTTTTACAGTGGAACCTCGCTACTTTTGTTATATTGCTTTCAGGTCTCGGGTTCGGATAACACAGCTGAGGTTAATCATCAGTCGAGCAATGGTGAAGCACAAGATGTAGTTAACATAGACTTGGTTGGAGGCTTTGCTATTCAAAAGGTGACTTCAGAAAGAAGTTACATAAGGTTAGTTATACGGATGAGTAAGAACATACGATCAGGTGTCGAAGAAACTGATCTCTACTTTATTGTTTATAGGGGTGATAAAAGTACCATAACAGGTCGGACAAAACTTTGTAGAACCAATAGTCTGTAAGATCTGGACCAAAATTTTGGACACACATATGTTTGTCCAAAAGCGAAATCCGGATTTGATGCATACAACCTGGAAAGTGATAGGATCCGACCCGTTTCAACCTATTTTCAATAATTTTAAATTAAAAAAGTAATTTTTTTTAATTTCTACGCTAATCGGATTGTCTTCTTGAATCTATCGGTTGTCCAAACCAAACCCAACCAGGATTAGAAGTCAGACGATGTATCTATGTCACTAATCTTCTCCATGCCCAATTCTATCCGGATTGAATATAATCATCCAATTAAGTCGGATAAGATTTTGCCACCCCAATCTTTTTTATTTAATTATAAAATGAGCTCACTTAATGTTTCAGTAGTTTTAATTGGCTACATGCTGTCTTAATATGGTTCGATATGTTGAACTTGGTAGGACAATAGCGATGGTGGATATAAAGGTAGACTTCATCCCTCCAAATTTGATGAACTTCATCTCAAGGCAGCTCGTCGGCAACGGTTTCCTACTTTATAAAAAGGTTATAACAATTTCACTGATTAACATGGTCCCTATTTCGTTCAAAAGAAATAACCTTTATCAATTATTCGGGACTGCGCAAGTGTTATATTTAATTACCTGTTTTTTTTTCATTTTAATGAATCTGAAGTGCACGAGTCTTGTCTAAGGTTGGCAAAAATCCAGCTACGGCTTAGATTCAGATCGAACAATGATTAATAGTAAATAATAGCTTGTCTGACCCGGACTCAAATTTCGGACCCATGTGTCCATTCCAAACCTGGTTTTAGCTCATACAATCCAGAACCAACCCGGTAAACCAGATCTGACCTACTTGTGACCAACTTTTTAGTTTATATAATTCTGTCGATTTATTAAAAGTATTTTTTTATCGTTTGAACGGACCCAAATCGTCCGATACGTATCGATTGTTTTCCAAGCTTGAATCGGTTGTCCCGAATGTCTAATTCTGGACCTGACTCAGACTTCAAATTATACAATTCATTTTGTCCGAAGCTGGATTCTGGCTATACAGATCAGACAAAACAGATGATCTAAGACAACATTTTGCCATCCCTAATCTTGTGCATATCCTGTTTATATATCCGCAGGCAAATAATTTTTTTTGCTTAAACTTCGTTACAGATAATAGCTTCCGTGTCGAAGCATAATGAATATTATGCCGAGGCTTTAAGGGATCCAATGTACGCTCGTTTACGTAAAGCTCTTGAATCCATCGACGACCTAGATGACTCTCAAAACAAAGAAAACATCATCAAAGAATTGGAAGAGGTTAAAATCATGCACGATCTAAACTCGGGCATTCAACCAAAATTAAATGAGCTGCAAACACTTGATATAAAGCCAAAGTTTCATGACTCTTCACCAAATAAGAAACCTGATACTCACAAAAAGGTTTTTGGCGAGATTGAGGAAGAAGAGAGCGAAGAACATGAGCTCGAGGTCGAGTATAATAAAACGACAGCTGTAAGATTAAATGATGCCAGAATTTTTTGCCTTAGTCCTCAAGTACTACAAGCTTTGGGAACCCTAGAGAAGGTTATTTCTGTTGTGCGTAAACACGGAGTTGATTCACCAAGGACTTCTTCCTCGAGCATTAAAGATGAAGAAGAGCCTCCAAATTCGGGGAAATTTGAAGAAAATACAAGCTTAAGTGTAAACAGTAAGAAAGTTCTGATTGAAGTACCGAGAAATGAAGTTGTGGAGAGGGATTTATGTGATAGGCAAGGCAGATCGAGTAACGATGGCAGGTAACTAAAGTCATGTTCTCTTATTCTAGGAATGTAGGTCATGTTCAATATATTCTAAGCTAGCCTGTTGTATTAGGGGTGACAAAAATCCGGTTACACGTTCGTAAAGTAAATTTTTTTGTAGTAAATAAGTGTCTGTCGGATCTGACCTGACCCGGGCATGGGTCTCGGATCAAGATGTGTGTCTGAATCCGAACAGGATTTCGATTCATACGTAACTGAATCGACCTGGTTATCTGATCTGAACAGATTGACCCACTCAACTCAATACCTAAACTCAAACTCAACTTGGATTTGAGTTCGGACGATATGTGTCCTAACTTGGATTTCGGACATGATTCATCTCCATACCAATTTTTTCCTGGACTGGACAAAACTGGCCAATCCGACAAAACCACCCGCCTATGACTAGAACAAACAAAAACAAGTTCAATTGCTCTCATTCAAGAACACCAAGGGCAACCAGTTGCGTGTCGAGTCGTTCTGGATTGATTTAAAAAGACACTTACCAAACCTGACCTGTTTTTTTCTCCGTGTCATATTAGAATCCACGCCGATCATAAATTATCTTGACCCTAATCCTAAACTATGTTTTACAGGAATTCCGGATCAAGTTCCTTCGCTAAAGAAGCTAGCAACAACAGAATAGCGCCATCACCACCTAGACAAGTGTTTGAGGTTCCGTCTGCACGCAAGGGAGCCGATGAGCTTTCGTTTTTGGACCAAAGCATAGAAGATGATAATAAGCAAACGACTACAACAGAAGACAAGAAGTTGAAGGGGAACAAAAAACAACATTGGTTCTGCTGCTTTAACAAAGGTTACTACAAGTAATATATATTTTCACAGAGATGTAATTATATGTCCTTTGTTTATTTTTGGAAAATATATATCAATAAGTTCATAAATTCTTTTTTGACATAATAAACGAACGTATATTAAATTGGTACAATTGAGATATAAAATATCGCTAGCCTAATGATTAAGGTTGATTTTTGAAGTAACTTGATTATAAGGTAAAATAAAACAATGTAAAAAATGATATTATATCTAACGAATGCGGTAAAATATGAGTAAGGAATTGTGTTAATAACATTGGAACATAAGAAGGAATTGTGTTAATAACATTGGAACATAAGCTTAGACTTCGCTTTGTTTGTATTTTAAATCTTTATTCCATGTGAGAGTTCTTCCAACTATTCTCATGACAGCCGGTTTTAATATGTTAAAAAGTGTCAAAATTATTTATGAGTAGTTTTCAATTTTTTTTAATATTTATAAAATTATTATTTTTCTAGAAACTCTTGAAATCCTTAGGATTTTGTTCATTTATTATGTTTTATACAAAATTTATCCTTAAATATCATAAATTTTCTTTTGAGATTCTAGTTATTTATATTTTATATCACCCCACGGAATAGTTTTAATTATTTTTATAATAATTTCATTGAAGTATTCGGTTATACGTGGAATGAATCGGTTTCAGAAGTTTTACAAAAGAAATAGCGATGTTTTTAAGATAAATTATTAATTCTTTTTATCTAGAGCAGACAATATCTTGTTAGTATGTGAGGTCCGTTTCACATCTATTCTAACATGATATGAGAGCTATCTTAACATGATATCAGAGTCAAGTTCGAAATAATATGGGACTAAGCAAATGCATTGAATATACAACTATATTTATTTCGCTGATTATCCAACGTATTTCCACGTATCAATATATACAACGGTGTCGATTCATGCTATGGTTATCCAACGTATTTTCACTTATCAATATATCCAACGATGTCGATTCTTCTGTTATTTGACGACGTTTATTCTGTTCATTAATGAGATCAAATTTAAAAAAATACTATAATAAATCCAAAATTCCACATATCTAACATTGAACACCTTAAAAAAACATTTTTTTTAAAATGACACAAGAACATACCTCTACTTGTGTAAGATTATTTGGTCCAAAACAGACAACTGTTAAACAAAAATTGCAAACATATGTGGAATAATAATAATTTTTAAAGTTTTAAGGTATTTTTTGGGCAAAATAAGATTTGGGAAAATAATTGAAAAACAAAATTTTGAGCCGAGAGATGAAGAGGAGTGCTCCAAGATCAAGATCAAGATTCAGGCTCCTCTGAGCCTCTCAGTTTAATTTCTGACTTTGATTTCTTTGTTGATTGTTACTCTGTTCTTGAGAGTGCTTTTATCCTTTCCTCTGTTTCTCCTTTGGAGTTTTCTATACTCTGTTTTGAATTTGCTCTGTTCTTCTTCGAAGTCGCCGTTGCTTTGGGTCTCTCTTCTGGTGACGGTTTCCGATCTGGATTTTGGCGCTTTGATCATGAATGATCTTCAGAATAGCGAAGAGTATCATGCTCTTCCCTCTGGTAATAACAAGGATGAACCCAAAATCAGAAAATCGTATGCCGATGTTCTGTCCCCTATGCGTGTTGAAGGTCAAAATGTGTCAAACCCAGATTATGTGAAATGTGCAACTGATCATAATGTTGTGCAGTTTGATAAAGAAACACAAGATTTGCTTCTTAAGCAATCCAAATCTACGCTTATTGGAAAGTTCAGCCAAGGTATACCCAAACGTATCGTATTTCATGGAAGCCTTTAAGTTTAAAGGTGAATACTCATATGTGACTTTGGACTCAAGGCAGATTTTGGTTGAGTTTTCTCTGTTGGAAGATGTGTCAAAGTTCTGGTCTAAGCCGTTTTGGAATGTGGAGGGGAAGCTGATGAGAGTTCTAAAGTGGACTCCTGATCTTGGCAAAAATAAAGAAAGTCGCATAGTCTTGTTGTGGGCTCGTTTCGAAAACATGCCTGAATATCTATACAACGAGTGAATTGTTGGTGATATTGCGGCCTCTTTGGATAGGGTCCATAAAATTTTTGTGCCTAAGTATAATCGTGTGAAGGTTGGGGCTGCCTATGCTCTGTTGGAAGTCGATGTATCAAGTTTGCTAAAAAGGAAGGTCTGGGTTGGGTTTGGTGAGAATGCAGGGTGATGGGTTGGTGTGAGTTATAGGAATGCTCCTGATTATTGTTTCAATTGTTTTCACTTGGGACATAAAGCAGATGATTGTAAAAAGAATGGTACTAACACTGATGAAAGGAAAAATGATGAAAAGCCTAATGAAGTCAGTAAGAATTCTGATAACATTAATAAGAATGATAGTCAATCTGTTAACATTGATAAGTTAGATACATCAGTGAAGGAACAACCATTTATAAAGGTTTACAAGAGAAGGTTAAAGTCTATTATAACTGCTAAGGATAATGCTGTTTCTTGTCAATCTTCTAATCCTTGTAGTCTTTCATTAGTTGATTCTTCCAGCAAAGAGCCTATTATTATTGGGGCTCTTCAAGACTTGGATCTGGACATGTCTCTTTGTCAGGATGTCAAACAGGATGCCAAACAGGATGATCCTCAAGAGAAAAATGTGGGAAGCTATAATCCCTCTCCCAAGGCTAGCTTATCTGATCAAGATTTTAATACTATTATCAATAGGAAGATCATATCTGCAAGAAAAAACAGTAAAGTCAAAAGATTGTCTATTAATTCTCTTCGCAAAAGATAGAAATCCATAATTAAATCCTTTTCTGAATGATAAAGTGTCTATGTTGGAATGCTCGTGGAGTGAATAACAATCCTACGTTGGCTAGACTTAAGCATATTATCAGTACTGACAATGTTAAATTTATTGATATCCAGGAGCCTATGGCTAGGTTTGATAAGATTGAGCTTATTGCTCGAAGGTTAGGCTATCCTAATTTTGCTTCTAATATTTCCAACAAAGTATGGATGTTTTGGGCTGTTGATGTTAATATTTATGTTATTCTTAGTCATGATCAATTTTTACATGTTGAAATCAACTTTAATACTTTTTCTGGTTTATTTACTGTTGTTTATGCTAAGAATCAAAGAGCTCATCGTAGACTTCTCTGGATTCAGCTGTGTCAGCTTAATAGTGAGGATAAATATTGGATGGTTGCTGGGGATTTTAATACTATTACCTGTCCCGAGGATCAGCTTTGTTGTGTGTCATTTGATGATGGTAGTGTGGAGGAGTTTAATGACTGCATCAGGCAATGTTGTCTTGAGGATCCTGGCTTCAGTGGTTCAAGGTATACCTGGAGTAACAACAAGATTTGGAAAAGGTTAGACATGGTTTTAGGTAATCACAAGTTGTTATCTAATTGGAATATTCAGGTTTGCCACATGGTCAGAACTTGCTCTGACCATGCTCCTCTCCTTATTTCTATTTATGGATTTCAGAACAGATGCTATAGCTATAATAAAGGTTGTTTTAAGTTCCTAAATGCTTGGTCTAATCATCCTGATTTCTTAAGTGGTGTTAAGCAGAATTGGGATAAGAGGTGCAATGGTGATTCTAATGTCCTTTTCTGGTACAAGCTTAAGCGATTAAGGAAGTATCTAAAAGACTGGAACTCAACTATTTTTGGTAACATTTTCAATAAAGTTAAAGATTCTACTATTGATGTTAATAATTGTGAAATTGCTCATCAGCAGGCTAATAACAACATAACTAAATCTAAGTTAGCTAAAGCTAATAGTTTACTCATCATTGCTCTTAAAAATGAGGAGTATTATTGGCGTAAAAAATGTTATAATACATGGTTAAATGAGAGTGACGGTAACACTAAGCTATATCACAATTATGTGGCTAAGAAAAGAAAGAAAAACTCTATTATTGGTATTAAAGATGAGGGTGTTTGGATTACTGATCATGATAAAATTGCTAATTCTGCTGATTCCTATTTTAAACACATTCTCTCTAGTAATTGCTATAGTTGTGCCACTGATACTTCTCAGGATTCTATACTTAACAATATTCCTAAGCTGGTTTTGGACAGGGACAATGAGGCTATTCTTAGGAAGACTAACAAGGAGGAGGTGTGGTCCATTGTAAGGGGGATGAAGAATGATAGTGCCCCAGGCACTGATGGTTTTAACTGCTTCTTTCTTAAAATCTGTTGGGATATCATTAGCAGTGATCTTTGTAAAGCTTTAAATTCTTATCTTAGGGGTGCTAGTATCCCTATTTGGTGTTTTTGCCACTGGGATTTGTCTAATCCCTAAAGGCCCTAACCCTATGTCCTGGAATAATTATAGGCCAATAAGTCTGTGCACTATCTTCAACAGACTTATATCTGGTCTGATTAATAAGAGGCTTTCTAGTATTCTTCCTAGCATTATTTCTAGAGGTCAAAGTGCATTTGTTAAGGACAGAATCATTCATGAAAATGTTCTTATTGCTAAAGAAATGCTCCATAATATTAAAAGAAAACACTCTAAAGGCAACATTATTCTTCAGTTAGATATGACAAAGGCATTTGACAGAATGTCTCATGCCTTTGTCATTAATACTCTCAAAAGATTTGGCTTTTCTGATAATATTTTGTCCTTTATTAATATGCTTATATCTAATGTTATGATTTCGGTCTTGATTAATGGGGCTAGTATTGGTTATTTTCCTTAGAAGAATGGGTTAAGACAAGGAGACCCTTTGTCCCCTTGTCTCTTTATTCTTGCTGAGGAAGCTCTTCTTAGAGGTCTGTCTAACCTTTATATAACTAACTCTAGCATGAAGTTCTATTTAAAATCATATTTTACCTTGCCTTGCTTGGCTTTTGCAGATGACATTATCATCTTCTCAAATAGCTCTCCTGCTTCCATAAGTTTCCTGAGCCACCTGCTTGACAAATATCAGTTAGAGTCTGGCCAATTGATTAATAAAGATAAGACAAAGCTGTTTACCTCGTCTATTTGTAAAAGTGACAACACAGCAAGAATAAAAACAGCTACATGCTTCAATGTGGACCAGGCTCCTTTTACCTACTTGGGCATTACTATAGCTGCAAATAATAAAGGGAAGCATTATTTTCCCCTTCTCAATAAAATTTATAACAAAATGTATCTTTGGGACATTAAGAATCTTTCTTTTGGGGCAGATTGTCCCTTATAAAGAATGTGCTCTATCCTATAATCTATTTTTGGATGCAAAGTAGTCTGCTCCCTAAGAATATTATTTCCAAAATTGAGCATTGTTTTAGTAGATTCCTTTGGAGATCTAAATATAATGAGAAAGCTATCCATTGGTCTAACTGGAGTGGGCTTTGTAGGCCTTTTGATGAAGGAGGGGTGAATGTCAAACTGTTGTCTGACATTCAGCAAGCTTTCTCTTTTAAGCTATCATTTTAGGCAGAAAAACTCTCTCTGGTCTGATCTAATGCATACCACTTATTGTAGCTATGTGCTTCCTTTAAATGTTGAGTATAATGTCTCTGATTCTATAATTTGGAAGAGGCTATGTGCTATTAAGGGTAAGGCTGATCAGTGTATTAGTTGGAGTCTAGGCAAGGGGGATATAGATTTTTGGAAGGACTCTTGGCTTCTTAAGTCTCCGATGGCTAATAATTACAGTTCTAACTCTTGTTTTCTCCCTGTTAAGGTGAACTCTTTTTGGAAGGAGGGTGCTTGGGATATTGCTACTCTCAGTGGTTTTCTTCCTAATGACTATCTTAGTCTCATTTCCATTTCTAAAATATCCCTGATCAATGTGACAAAATTGAATGGAACTTAACTAAAGATAAAAGCTTTAATACTAAGATTACTTGGAATAGTATCAGATGTGTTTATACTAAGCAAGCTATTTATAAGAAAATTTGGCACCAATTCATTCCTAGTAAATTTTCGTTTCTCTGCTGGAAACTTTTAAAAAATTATGCTCCTATTGATAATATTCTATCTAAAAGGCACATGATGATTGTTTCTAAATGTCAGTTTTGCTTTAACTGTGAGGACAAGAATCATCTGTTCATAAATTGTAACTTTGCATGGTCTATTTGGAATTATTTTGGCATTATTTTCAGAGTGCCTGTGAGACGGTTCATGTCTCTCAACCATATGCTTCAGTGTTGGTTTTGGTCATCTGGTTGCTCTTTTCACATTACTCATGTTGTGCCTCAAATAATTATACGGGCTATTTGGTTCAATCGTAATCACTGTAAATTTGACAAACCTTACGATAACTTTGATGGTGCTATTACTAGGATAAAAAAAGTGGTTCTTGGTATTGACTCTAATCTGAAACCTAAACACTGGTCTGGGGTTAATGATGTAGGGGCTTACTTAGGATGCCTTTCTATTGGGAGGAGAAAGTGAAGTACCTGAAATGGATGCCTCCGTGTGCTGGGAGGCTAAAAGTCAACATCGATGGTGCCATGAGCTGCGTTGGTGAAGCTTCTGGTGGTCTGGTGGTTCGTGATAGTCATGGCACTATCATTGCTGGAGCTGGTTTTTTATTTGGAAAGCTGAGTCCCCTGCAAGTAGAGAGTAAAGATTTGTTAGAAGCTCTACTTCTGTGTAACAAAAATGGCTGGAATAAAATTGATTTGGAATCAGATTGTCTTACCTTGGTTAATAATGTGGCCTCTGGAGATACTGCGAATGGTAACACGATTGCTTCAATCTGTCGAAATCTCGTTTCTTCAGCCATGAATTTTCGCCACATTTCTCGAACCCAAAATGCAGCAGCAGACTGGGTCGCAAAATGGGTTTTACAGGAAAAATCGAACTACTGTTTCACTAATGTCGATGCTCCTGCTCCTTTGCTCGCCATTGTCACTCTGGAAAGCTTGGGAGTAGGGTATATCGACCCAGGTTAGGGATTCTTTTCTTTCTAAAGGGAAAGGGCCTCTAAGTAAGTGTTGGGTGGCCTGAAGGTGTCTGTGGTTTAAGGAGGCAGCCGATTTGGGGTTCACCTTGGATCATCTATGCTTTGAGTGCTCTCACCCAGTTCAAACCTTTCTGCTCAAATCGGAAGAGAAAGGGTCCTGAAGGCGGCGTCAACCGATTTGTATCAGATGAACCTTGGTGGTTTGGAGCTATTATGATGTTTTTCGGTGGATTTGTGGAGGCGAATCTGAGAAAGGTTGAAGATGGAGAAGAGGCAGTCGATCTAGGGTCGTGTATTAGGGTTTGGCTCCTGATTTGGGGCTTCTCTATCTGTGTAAAGCCCTTTTATTTCTGAGTGATCTTTAATTGGGCCATCTTTCTTTGTTAGAACCTTCAAATTTGGTTATAAAATTGTTCTTTTGATTAAAAAAAAAAAAGGAAAATAATTGAAAAGATAAATAAATATAGGAATCTTTTTTAGGTTTAATATAAAAATAAATAAAGACACGTGTCAGACCACAAGCAAAGACGAAAGCGTATTGCCCAAACAAAGGTGTTTATAAATCCAAGAAGAGACTCGAAGAAACATCAATCAGCTCAAGAAGATATATGGGTTGGGTTTGGAGAGATGAACCAGAAGACGACGCTTACGGCTTACCACCGACCCATCGATCAGCTACTGACCAGTGCTCGACGAGAAAGGTGGTCCGGTCACAGTGTAAGACCGAGGAGGTCGAACCTGGGAAATTCGTTAGGAAGTGCGAAAGAACCGAAGAGATTCTAAGGGATTGTGTGGGAAAGTAAGTGTTTTTTTTCCTTCGATTTTCGATTTCTAAATATATAGTATTAGATTTAATCATGGGTTGTTGTTAATTTTGAGGAATTTCGTGGTCTCTTTTAGTTTCAAAGTTTTCTAGGGTTTCCTGTTCGGTGTGATCTAGGGTGTCGAAGGAGTTACTCCATATGAATTGAATTCGTTTTGGTTAGGGTTTGGAGATTGATGCTTATTGGATTTCAATGCTTATCGAATGTTGTTGAGAAGATTAGGAACTTGTTGCATAGATTTGAGGATCACCCCTTTGTTTGGCAGTGTTGTGTGGCCAGTCCAAAACGACTATACCTCACATGGTGTGGTAAATTTGAACCCTAATTGGTTAAAGATTTGAGGATTATGGAAGTGTTTGTGATGATTTTTTTTCTTTTCGCGCGCTCGGTCTTGTGAGTTTATGTTATGGAATGGATAG
Organism: Limnanthes douglasii subsp. nivea; assembly: GCA_036936605.1. Classification (NCBI taxonomy): domain Eukaryota; kingdom Viridiplantae; phylum Streptophyta; class Magnoliopsida; order Brassicales; family Limnanthaceae; genus Limnanthes; species Limnanthes douglasii. The sequence continues at coordinate 9,217,677 of JAUPFV010000003.1, read as the reverse complement.
ATAAATTTATCACTACTCATCTCCTTTAGAAGCCTTTTAAGAGTGCATTCACAATAGGGAAGAGGGTAGGTGTTTGTGAGGATTAGTGCTTATGATGTTTAGTTTATGTTATAAGAATATGTATGTATCCTATTCCAGTCATTCCTAAGAGATTAGGAGCAATTTGATTGACTCGCACGCATGAATGTATTGAATTTGCCCCATGATGTCTTTTTGAAACAACTTTAAATGGTATATCCCAATTAGGGATTCGGTGTCGGATACCGAAGAGTCTTCTTCCTCTTCGAGTGGTGACCATTATCTTATGCATTGAATTTGCCGCGGGTACCTACAATCATCCCATCCAAACTCTGTTTATAAGAGTAGTTCTCATGAGATAGGAAATGTCTGTTTTTTTCTCTTGTTTCATTCAACTTTTCTTTTTTTCCCAATCGGCTGTACTTGAGCAAACTGGAATCTTGCTCAGATGAACGTTTTTGACATTTTGATAAGGCAGAATATCAAGTCTTGTAAATAAATATAGTAGCTGCTTGAGGCCGGCAGAATTTATACCTCTTTGTGTTTGTAAGCATCCCAATGGATACTACAGTATTTTAGCAAATTATCTAGGTTTAAGATAGTCTAGTGTTTTAGACTATGAATTTTCGGAACAACTTTTTATTTTAAAGTCATTTAGGTATTCTAGAACCATAGTGTATGCGTAGCTAGGGTTTTTTCGTATCTATGGTAGTCTGTATTTTTAGCTATCAGATGTTCCTGTGGTGACTGTTAGGGATACCTTAACATATATCATATATGGCTCTCAAATGATCTTAAATTTGTTCTCTGCATGTTTTCTTCAATCAGGCCGGTGGAAGTTGTGAGTTCGAATCAAGAGTACACTGAAGAGGATGTCACAAATCAAATTGTAAACCGGTCTGCTAACTCGTCATTCGGTTTCCAAGGTTTACGTAGTGATATTGAAGGTATGGAACGTAATTTCTTTCATGGTATTAAGGGTTTCTACGACATGGCTGAAGAAATGACGAAAGGCGTCTTTGACCTTTTCGATGATTTGCATGGTGGTGGACGAGGACAATCATCTGTGCCATCGATTAAGCAGCAGCTGCCACCACACTTCGAAGCTTCAAAAAATTATAAAGAACCTGAAGAAGGAGAGATCGATTTATCTAGATTGGCTAGAGATGTTTAATCTTGTTTGGCTGTTCAAGAACTTGTTTATTTTTAAGTTTGCTTATTGAATATGGAAAATAGCTTACCCCTAAAGAAAAGCAATGTTTTTTCATAAGTTTTTGGTTATGAGTAAACTGATGAGTTTGTATTGTCAGAGTTTTTTTGGTTATATATTCAGTTGAAATTTAAAAGAAGTTTAATCTCAAATGAAGGTATCGTGACTAAACTTGTATGTCATTTTAGTAGTTCAAGTTTGATCTATCTAATATCCATTTATTTAATTATAACTACAATATCTTAAATACTCCTAAATAAGTTATGTCTTTTTTTTTTTTTAAATATGTAGTTTTCAAATCGGATTTTTTTTTAAATATTATTGGTTTTATTTTCTTAAAATAAACAAATTGATTCAATGGATTTAAAACGAACAAATAGATTCAATGCTGATATGTTTTGATTTTTTCAATTTTTAAATTATGAGAAATCAATTTAAATTATGCGAAATCGGACATTGAGTAAGTATAATAAAATGTATGAGAAAAGTATAATAAAATGTATGAGAAATCAACTTAAATTATGCGAAATAAGATATTGTCTTTTAAGAATAATAAAATTAGATCAATTGATATCTAATATCTATGTCTAGTTTCGTATATATTCACTTTCATCATAATTTAATAATGATTGATCTTTCAACTTTATCATGATTTATTATATCTTTAATAATGATTGATCTTTCAACTTCATCATGATTTATTACATCTGGTCGCGCATATTTATTTATGTATGGTTTCATATGTTTGTTTATGTCGGTTCTCGCATGTTTTTTGGCAATTTTTTTATATCAGATCTAGTTTTGTCCGTCTTAAAAAAACAAAACGGATGGTATTTTCAGGTAGTTTTTTTACGAGCTACGGTTTGAAAGATGCTTATTTTTTAAAACAAAAACAAAAATAAAAGAGCCGGGCTGAAGTAGTTTGTAACGCCACTGAAACATTGTGTTTGATATGATAAAGTTGTGCTTAAGTTGATCGAATTGAGCTTCTTCTATCTAATGTAAGTTTTTTATTTAATTGGGTCTCTTTTTTAGCATATTTATATCAATTTAATTTTATATTAATTAGATATCATATTAATTAAGTTCCTATTAATTTAGAATTCCTATTTATTAGGTTTTATGTTTTATGATTAAGTTTGTTTCACATCCGTTGATTAATGTGATTTAAGATGTAGCCTCTCTTGGAGAAGGGTTTTGCCCTAAGGCTATAAATAGAGGAAGCATATGAGCGACGGTACAAAGGATATCGTCAAGTCTGTTTGTAGAGAGTGTAGTGAGGTAAAAGATAAACACTTGAATAAATATTATGAGATTTGTAGATTTTTTGTAAATCAAAAAAAGAGTTTTGTAACAATGACTGATTGAGTGTTTACTGTTTAAGAGTCTTATTATAACCGCATATAAATATATCGTGTCCATTATCCGTGGATGTATGATTTTTTCACGTTTCAAACCATGTTAAATCTCTTGTTGTGCTATTCATTTAATTTTTGTTCTTTTTTGTTAACTTTGTTCTTGAAATAAGGTAAGAGTCAAAACTCTGATTACCTCTTACAATTTCTCAGCATGCTCTGTGTTACCATTCTTATCCTTTATTATTTGTTCCAGCTATGACCGGCGTATCCAAACCCTACACAGAGTATGTCGAGGGAGCAACCACCATTTTCACCAATCTTCGCCTGTGGGCAAAAGGCCAATGGGACAATCGATTCCGTCAGTGCTTTACCGACGACAACTTGGCAAGGAGTCGATTATGGAGGCTGAATCCCCTCGACCGCCTTAGTCTGAGTAAATTAATGACGCCGCCTTCAGAGAGAGAAGTCTTAGAACGCTGTAGCCAACAGGATGTGACAATCTACCTCCCCAAACGCGCTCGGTCACAAAGTCATTTGGAAGAACCCTTAGAAGAAGAAGTAACACCAACTCAATTCCTAAACCCCCAAGTAGTAACCAACAAACAACAACCTTCCTCAGGTAATTCTGGAACATCAAGGTCAAAAGCTCCTCAAACAAGCGAGGTTCCTCGAACAAACGAGGTCCCTCGAACCAGTGAGGTCCCTCGAACAAGTGAGGTCCCTCGAACAAGTGAGGTCCCTCGAACAAGTGAGGTCCCTCGAACAAATATCATCGTTCCATCTAAGTCCATTGCCCCTCTCTCTGCTCCCATCCTCCCATCAAGGAAAGATGGCAAGAAAAAAGACTTAAAAGGAAAAGGGATTCTTCTCGAGCCCATCGAAGAACAATCCGAAAGGGGAGAAACCCCCAACAACAATGAGCAGACCAATTTCGAAGGAGAGGTCCATAGTATCACAAATGATGAAAACAGGGGTGGCCAGTCACCCAGGGAAGCTTCCTACCACTCGCCTCTTACCGAGGCTTCTCACCCGGCCTCTCTGCAAAATATCCCAAGGCTGGCTCCTATCCCGGCCCCTCGAACAGACCCTCCACTGCTTGTCCATCCAGACATTGCTTGTGGTAATTTCTCTGAATTCGACTCTGCAGCCTTAGGATCTCCTTCAAGCTCCTTCGAGGTTCCCCTGGACGACGAATTCTCAATGAGTCTTCGAAGAATATTACATACTTCGGTGAACCAGGGAAAAAAGATGCGCCATCTGGAAAAGCGCAAAAACTATTATAAGTTCAAGGCTTCAGTTGCTGCCTCCCAGCTCGTGGAAGCCAAAAAAGAGTACGCAGTGGTCGAGGGCCAAGCCGATGCGTTGTACGAGTGTCTTTCTGCTGCTGAGCATTATATAACAATAATAGAACATTGTTGCCAGAAAGAGAGGGACTTATACAAGAAAAAGACTGACGCCCAAGAGCTATTGATATCTGAATACAAGACAGGGCATCGCAAGGCGTGCGATGCATTCGAGCAATGCAGTGAGGCTTTTAAAAATGTAGTTGATGAGCGCGACAATTTGAAAAGGAAAATTAGAGGGTTCCCAGTGGAGATCGAAGAGGCACAGGAGAAAGTTGTGGATGCTTATGCAGCCACATGTTCAAAGAAATTCCAGGCTCGAGATGCTGCCACTCGAGCTGGTTTACTAACCCAGATATACACTGATCATCCCGAGTATGACCTGGGGTCTTTTTGGAAGCTTGTCCCCCCAGAACTTCGCCCCCCGCAAATAGTTGTAAGCGAAAGTGAAGATTCAGAAGGTGAGGAGAGTGACACCTCGAAAAATGCTGAGTGAACAAAGTTGCTGTAGGGATATTTTTTGTGTATGGCCTAAGAAAGGCCGCTTTTTGTAATGTCTGGAAATTGCTATGCTGTTGAACTTTGTAAAACCTCTGAATTTCTCAACTTATCGATATAGTGTTCCTCGAACTTATTGTTCCCTTAACTCTTCGAATAATAGTTATATATCTGCAACTAGGCCTACGAACTCCAATTTATGCGGCCTTCGAATGTAGCCCTTCGAATAATAGTGACTGATAACTTTACCAAGTTTTATACTTGGAATTATTTCTTCAAACACTAATTACTTAGATCGATGTACCAAGTCGTGCACTTACCATTAGGCCTTCGAAGTCCAACTTATGTGGCCTTCGAATGCAACCCTTCGAACACTAATGACTTAGATAACTTTACCAAGTTTTATATTTGTAGTTAGGCCTTCGAATGCAGCCCTTCGAACAATAATCGTGCAGGTTCTCTAATAGAGTTTTATGTTTGTAATAAGGCCACCAGACTTCAAACTGAATGGCCATCGAACTCACATTTATTGGCCATCGAATAATTTGTAAGGTCTCCGAAATCAATCGGAAAGAGAAAATATTCTAACTCATAACTGAAAATTGCTTCGAGGTACACCTTAATGTAACCCGAAGAATAGTTTGAAGGTCCCCAAAACATCGTCGCACACTTTTAATGTGACCCAATGAGTAGTTTGATAGCCCCAAAAAATAATTCGAAGATCGGAAATTCAAGACACATATTATTGTGACTGAAAAAAATAGTATAATTGACAACAATTCGAGGCACATATCACTGTGACTCCAAAAATAGTGAGGGACAACAATTCGAGGCACATGTTACTGTGACTCAAAAAATAGTGTGAGGGACAACAATTCGAGGCACATGTTATTGTGACTCAAAAAATAGTGTGAGGGACAACAATTCGAGGCACATGTTATTGTGACTCAAAAAATAGTGTGAGGCAAAGGAACTTTGTATTAATGGGATCACCGGAACACCTCATTAAAACCTTCCTGTGCCTAACAGGGTAGGAAAGAGCGTGTCCTCACCAAAATCTTTCCCGAGGGATACATAGAAAGTAAAAAGAAATACAATGTTTTCTCCGAGCTCTGCTAATCGAGGTACAGCTTTAAATGCTCAATATTCCAAGGCAAGCGGAGATATCGTCCATCTTTATCTTTCAACCGATAAGTACCTGGTTTGATTCTTTCGGTGACCATATATGGGCCTTCCCAATTAGGGCCCAGCTTCCCCAAACTCTTGTCCTTGGTGTGTAAGAAGATTTTTCGTAGGACTTTGTCTCCTACCTGAAAATCCCTATGGTTGACTTTGGATGCATATCGACTCCGCATAAGAGTTTGATAATGAAGGGAAGTCAGCTGCGCCCGCTGTCTCTTTTCCTCCACCAAATCCAAAGCCAATGCTTTATGCTCGTCATTAGTGTCTGCGTCATATGTTGCTATTCGATGTGAAGGGAAGAGGATTTCCGAAGGGACCACGGCATCCATTCCATAAACTAAGGAAAAAGGAGACACAGCGGTGGCTGTTCGTGGGGTCGTTCGATATGCCCATAGCACTTCCTGTAAATAGTCGGGCCATTTCCCCGCCTTACCTTCTAAGTTCTTCCTCAGCCCGTCGAGGATGGTGCGATTGGTTACTTCCACCTGGCCATTTGCCTGAGGATGAAATGACGCCGAGAAACATTGTCGTATACCCCTTGATACACAAAAACTCTGAAATTCTTTATTATCAAACTGTGGTCCATTGTCCGTTGTAATCTGCAATGGCATACCAAAACGACAACAGATATTAGACAAAACAAATTTGATCACATCCTTGGCTTTCGTTCCTGCAAGTGGCTCAGCTTCCACCCACTTAAAAAAATAATCAACGGCTACAATTATCGTCTGTCTGCCCCCAGAGGCCATAGGTAGAGGTCCAACCAAGTCAATTCCCCATCTGTCAAAAGGAACTGCCTCGGAGACGCTTTCCATCAATGCTCCTGGTTTGTGGATTACGTTAGCATACCGCTGGCACGTGTCACAACGTTTGACCAGGTCTTTTGCATCAGCCGAAATAGTTGGCCAATAATAACCTGCCAAGAATACCCTGCGTATCAAAGCTTTATATCCACAATGAGCAGATCCTTCACCGTCGTGCAACTCGGAGAGGATGATTTGTGACTCGGGTCCATTCAAGCACCTCAGTAATGGCCGACTCAGAGATTTCTTATATAAAGACCCGTCCAGCAAAATGTAACCATTAGACTTAAATCTAATTTTTCTGGCTTCATATTTGTCGGTGGGCAAAACGTCATGAGCCAAAAAATCAATGAGGACTGTTCTCCAGTCAGATGTGATCGCATGATTTTCCTCGGAGACGTTCATCACATGGTATTTATCGATTGAGATCGACGGGCATGTCTGGACCAAAACCCAGGGATAACCTTCTGTCCGCGAAGCAGAAGCAAGAGAATCCGGGACGACATTCAATTCCCGTCGGACATGTTCGAATTTGACGTCCTCAAAACCTGAAGCCAAATCTTTCACCAGCTTCAAGTACTGTATCAGTGTTTCCTTTCTTGCCTCGGACTCCCCCGAAACCTGATTTATTACCAACTGAGAGTCACTGATTAATTTTATCCGTCGAGCCCCGCATATCTGGGCTAAACGTAGGCCGGCTAAAGCTGCTTCATACTCAGCCTCATTATTAGTAGATTTGAAACCGAAACGGATGGCTTGGAACATAGCGACCCCTTGCGGGGATATCAACTGAACACCTGCCCTGCAGCCTGAGACGTTCGACCCCCCATCCGTTCGTACTACCCACTCTTCTTCACCAACTATGTCAGATACCTCCTGTTCGTCCCTGTCAGAATGGAATTCAACCAGAAAATCTGCTAAAACCTGTGCCTTTATCGCTGTGCGAGGCTCAAATGTTATGTCAAAGTCTCCCAGCTCTACGGACCACTTAGTCATCCTGACAGAGATGTCTGGTCTTTGTAATAGGCTCTTCAAGGGAAACGTTGTTCGAACCACAATTGGATGGGCTTGAAAGTAGGGCCTCATTTTTCGCGCCGCTGTGACTAATGCCAAAGCCACCTTCTCCAAAGTAAGATACCGCTTCTCGGCGTCCAGCAAACTCTTGCTAACATAATAAATTGGCCTTAGGAGAGAATCAGCTTCTCGGAGGAGAACAGCACTGACAGCATACGTGGATACTGCTACATAAACAATCAACGTCTCTCCCACTAAGGGTTTAGATAAAACTTCCGGAGAGGTTAGATACTCCTGAATTTGACGAAATGCCGTCGAACATTCTTCGGTCCAACAAAAGTGCTTGGCATTCCACAATACTTTAAAGAATGGGGCACACTTGTCCGATGAGCGGGAAATGAATCGATTTAGGGCAGCCAACCGCCCTGTCAGGATTTGTACCTCTTTAATGTTTCGAGGAGGGCTCATGGTGATCAAAGCTCTTAACTGCTCTGGGTCCGCCTCAATGCCTCTTTCACTGATCATGTAGCTAAGGAATTTACCCGATCGTACTCCAAAAATACACTTTTCTGGATTGAGCTTGAGGTTTACCCTTCGCAAGTTGTGGAATGTCTCTGTGAGGTCAGCGAAATGGTCGTCGTCTTTCTCACTCTTCACCAACATATCGTCGATATAAGCTTCCATATTCCTCCCAATTTGCTCCTCGAAAGTTTTATTAACCAGGCGCTGATAAGTTGCCCCCGCGTTTTTTAACCCGAACGGCATGACCTTGTAACAGTATAGACCCCGCCCGGTAATAAAAGAAGTGCTCTCCTCATTGTTAGCAGCCAATCAGATTTGATTGTAGCCCGAGTAAGCATCCATAAAAGATAACAACCGATTCCCGGAGGTCGAGTCTACTAACTGATCAATGCGCGGGACTGGAAATGGATCCTTAGGACAAGCGCGGTTTAAATCTGTGAAGTTGATACACATTCTCCACTTGCCGTTCTTCTTCCTCACCAACACCGGATTTGATGCCCATAGGGGATAATGTGCCTCACGAATATGACCAATGCTTAAAAGTCGTTCGACCTCCAACAAAATCGCTGAAGCCTTTTCCGGGGAGACAGGCCTCCTTTTTTGGACTATTGGTCGGACCTCCGATCGCAAGGCAAGCTGGTGACATATAACCTCCGTCGGCACCCCAGTGACATCCTGCGCACACCAAGCGAACATATCGAGTTTATCAGATAGAAAAGCAATTAACTTCCCTTTGAATTCGGTGGAGAGATGGACTCCTATTCTCAGAACTTTGCCAGCCACGAACTCATGTGTCGCAGAATCCTCCTCTGGGACCTGAAATCCGGGGGCCTCCCTCGGATCATCACAAGGAATGACCTCGGAGGGTAGCCCCTTTAATTGCTATGCTGAGTCAGAGGGCCCCTCTCGAACTCCCTTGGAGGACAGGGCGATTTGGTAGCATTCTCGTGCCATCTTCTGGCTGCTTCTAACCGTACCAATATTGTTCCCGATAACGTACTTTAGACATTGATGCACCGTGGAGATGACGCCGTGCATCCGAGACAACCAAGAGCGTCCCAGGATAGCATTATATGAGGTGGGTGCGTCAACCACGATGAAGGGTACCTCCACTTCTTTTTTGAATGGTCCGCGACCCAACTCCACCATACATTGGAACTCTCCTACGACAATCGCTGTGGCACCAGTGAAGCCCACTATCGTTCTATCAGATATTCGGATGACCGGTGGGTCGGAAATGCGGCGATAGGTGCTCATAAACAGGATGTTCGCAGAGCTTCCTGTGTCGATGAGTATTTTTTGAATCTGATCCCCGGCAATGCCCGCCGCGATCACCACAGCGTCCTCATGAGGGCCTGCAACATTACGCATGTCATCATCATCAAAACAAATAATAGGAGAAGGTGATCGATGCATTTGTGCGGAGACTCCAGCTTCGATCTGGGTGGTCAAATTCACCATGTGCCTTTTGCGAGAGCTGTTCGAATTCCCGGCGATAGTGTCTCCGCCAAAGATTGCTAAGGACTCAAAAAATGCACAGAGACTATCCACCTTCCCCCTTGGAATTTCTTCTTCGACCAAGTTTACATTGTTCCTCCCGACTTTCGGGTCCAAATACTCTTGCTCGATGTCAAAATCGTCAACCCCTTCGGAGATTACCATGGCTGTGTCAGTGTTCTTCGAGACAGCTTTTACCACGGCGTTCTTCTGGGAGTGTTTCTTGACATACTCCAACAGTATTCCATTTTCGATGAGAGCCTGCACCTCTTTCTTCAAGGCTATGCAATCCTTGGTGTCGTGGCCCACATCCTCGTGATACTTGCAATATTTATTAACGCTTCTGCTCTCCCTCGGTGTTTGTATGGGAAAAGGCTTCCTGAACGTGACCGAAGATTTAGCTTTATCAAATATTGTAGCGACATTTTCTGTTAACTCCGCATAGTAGTCGGGCCGAGTCCATTTGTTTGACATGTATCTCCCCCCTTGATTATGGTTTGGTTGATTGCCATAGTACTGCGGGTTTGATTTTTTCCTTGGAGGATACTGTCCCGTGCTCTTAGCTTGAACAGTTGATCGGGGACCCTGAGAGCTTGGCTCAGCCCTCTGAAATTGATTATGGTCCAATTGCTCTCCGGAACCCTTCTCTGAGGCTTGGGTTTCTTCCACCAAGATTCTCTTCTCTACTTGATCTAGCAATGCTCCGAAGGTCATTGCCTGACTTTCTGCCACCGTGTCTTTCAACAACCCGGGGAGCAAACCCATCCTGAATGCTGCAAGCGCTACTGAATCCTTGCAGTATTCCATATCTGTTTTGGTCTTGACAAAGCGGTTGATATAGTTTTTTAAGCTCTCCCCCACTTTTTGCCGACAGTAGATTATGGTGTCTCCGTTGGCTCGAAATTTCTTACTCCCTACGAAATGTTGTCTAAAAATATTCCAGAACATGTCAAAATTCTTGATAGAGCCCTGAGGTAGCCTGTTGTACCATTTGGATGCCACTCCTTTGAAGGTTTGAGAGAATGCTCTGCACAACAGCTTATCATCGTCGTCGAAGTTTATCATAAAGTTCTTAAACTGCTCGATGTGGTTGTCCGGATCCTGAGTCCCGTCGAACTTTTCAAGCTTCGAAATATCAAAATGCTTTGGGAGATTTCCCACTAAGATCTCCGACGATAGAGGAGAGGCTCTCCAGTTGTGCCCTGTACGATAAATGTTAGACCTCAGATTATCGTTGTTCGAAAAGTACAGACCTTCCTCGGAGGGCAAAGTGTACTGCTGCTGCCATTCTGAATTTCGAGGGCCCATGTCCTCCTTCCCAAGGCACTTTGCCTTCTCATGAGAGCGATCACCAACTTGGTCATGTCGACTCTTTTCCCGCGAAGATTTCCTCTCTGAACTCCTTCCCCTTCGGGCGCCAGTTTGCCTCTGGTCACGCTTTTTCCTTCTACGATATCTCCGAGGGGATGATTCAGAAGTACTATATCGCGAGTAATCGCTTGAAGTAGCCGAGTCTGAACGATATCTTTCTCTTCTCCTCGGAGACCGTCGCTCACGCCTCCGATGCTTGTCACCTCTCCTCTTGGGTCGAATTTCAACCTCGCGTTCCTCCTTTTGTTCGACGGGCTCTCTCCTTATCTCCGATCGAACATTTCCTTGCACAGCTTCCTTCTCCGCTTTCAACCTTTCGATCTCCAGCAATAGTTCATTCCTCTGAGCCAAAAGAGCGGAGTCATCAAAAACGTTTTCAACTCGCCGACCTCCTTCTCCTTCGGACTCCAAGTCATTTCGAAAGTCATCCGCCTCCATGTTTTCCACACAGTGATCAACCAAATCGTCCCCCGAGCCTTCCATGGTTCTCCTCGGAACATGAATTATTTCTAGGAAGCGATTATCGTCGGAGCGATTCTCGATTCCCACAGACGGCGCCACTGAAGAGTGAAAAGATTGTCCGAGGGTGATTTAGTTATGTGTGGATTTGGTGATAGAGGATTTAGTGTTAAAGGAATACTTGAGTATTAGATCTAGAGAGAGAAAATGCTAAAAAGGTAGAGAGAGAAAGTTGTACTATTCATTTTTTAAATTCGTGAAGCGTGTGTGGTCCTTTTATAGTACAATTGCGGGCCCCACACGCTTCAATTTGGTTTAATTACATCTTTTGGTCCCTGCTCTAAGGTTCCTTCCTATTTTGGCTATATCTTTGCAATTAACGCATTTTAGCCCCTACACATTTATTTCTACGTATTTTGGCCCTTATACATTTATTTCTATGCATTTTGACCCTTATACATTTATTTCTATGCATTTTGACCCTTGTTTTTTATTCTCCCTCATCAGGGTATACAAATTATCTTTCCACATATCGCTTAGAAAACTATATACATATGTAAAAACCCACCCTGAAAATTAGTTCATATTTTATCCGTTGTCCAATCCATTTTTCAATTCAATATATATATATTAATAAATAGATATAGTTGTGACCAATTCACGTAGATTTTTTTTTAAATATTTAAAGTATATCAAAACGAGTTTTATTTGGTAATAAAATAAAAAATTGGTGTGATATATTTATGGATCGACAATAATTTGGACTGAAAATTGGATCCATTGGTGAAAATGCACTACGACCTCAAGTATGATAACCTGTTGAATTTGAACAACGTGATGATGAAAAGAGCCCAAATCTCAACACCTCAGTTTGAAGTAATAATTCAGTCTAAATTAATAAATCAGCGATATAAATTGAATTATTAATTTATCGTGTTATAGTCCACGAACCTAGAGAAATATAATATAATAGATTTTATTAGGCTTCACGTTATAAAAGTTATAAATATAGAAATATGTTTAAGAATTTCAACATCCTACACTCCAAACATAAATCTACCACTTTCTAAAATGTCTAAAAACTAAACCCTTTTCTTTTCTAACTTAGTTCAATATAATTTTCAAGTTCATCGGTGAAATCTCGCTTTTCAAAACACTATTTACCGCTATATAATCAAAAGTAAAACTATACTCCACCAAAATTTAAAGATAAAATAAAATACATAGTCATATCTTGAAAAACAATTAATCCCACCACAATTTTACTCATGACTTTGGTCATTGTTAAAAATAGTTGGTTCCGAATAAATATTCATATGTTTTAAGTTTATCGAATTTCAAGTGAACTAGACATTAGCTTTGATAACGTGGGACGCACGTCTTGTTAGACTTTAGGGTATTATCATATGAATAAGTGTTGCACCACTAAAGTATAAGGATATCATTATGCGATATAATAATCTAAGTCAATTAATATAATAGTCCAAGTCAATTGGTACTATTTCCACGTATAAAAACTTGATTTTTATTATATTAATGCGACAATTTTAGCCGAATAATTACATTTATTATATTACGAACTCCAATTTAAGCATAGAAAAAATATAATTTTATTCCCATGCATAAAAAAATGGCAAATCTTTTTTAGTTTATTCAACTCTTAAATCATTCTATTTTCTAACAAAGGAAGAAAAAAAAAACCAAAACTTTTTATTCCCTCTCATTTTCTTCCCCCTCCAAAACCCAGAAAACAATCTCAATTCAAGAAAAAAACCAGATCATTCTTCAATAACCCTAATTCACAATCCTTCATTTCTACCAAAAAAGGGATTTTAATTTATTTTCTCTATGATTCATGGTCTTCATATTTGATACAAAAGTTTATACATTGTTGGGTTTTTGTCAAATTTCATTATTTAAAACCAATTTGTATATAAAAAGTTTAGGTTTTTATTCTAAGTTTTGTATGCAATCAATCTTCTTGTTTGTGTAAAAAGGAGAGACCTTTCAAATTGGATTCAAATTTTGGGTTTTTAAATTCTTGAATTTGGATTCCATTTGTTTTGCCTTGGAGCTTGGTGGTCTTTATGAGACCATCAAGGCTATTGAATTGTAGAATTGATTTCTTGCGCAGAAAGATAGGGTTTTTGTTATAGAAATGGGGAATGTATGTGTTCATTGTGCTGGAAAGAATGGATTTTTCCAATCAATTCTGCCGGCAAGTATGTTCGGGTCAAAAAACCCTACAATAAAAAACGAAACTACGGAGCATATCAGTCTGAAAGAATCATCGGATGACAAAAATGCCGAATCAGATCCTTCACCGGACACCCATCTCGAGCCACCAGCTCAAATGGCTATAGTCAAGGACGAAGAGACTAAACCAGTTGCCGAAACAGCACTAGTCAAGGAAGAGAAACCAAAAGAAAAAGCCAAAAAAGAGAAAAAAGATAAAAAAGAAAAGCATAACATACCCGAAACGAAAAATCCGACCGAAGTTATAAATACTAATCCGGTTCCCGAGCAGGCGAAACCGAAAAAGCCACATACTGTCAAGAGGCAAGGGAGTGCAGGTTTAAAGGAGCCAGTGTTGAAAAACAAAACTGGAAATGTAAAGGAATTCTATGACTTGGGTGCCAAGTTAGGTCACGGGCAATTCGGGACAACATATCTCTGCATTGAGAAAGGAACAGGAAAAGAATTCGCGTGCAAAACGATTGCGAAAAGGAAACTCGAGACGGATGAAGACGTTGAAGATGTGAGAAGAGAAATTCAGATAATGCATCATTTATTAGGACAGCCTACTATGATATCGATCAAAGAGGCGTACGAGGATGCTGTCGCGGTGCACGTTGTGATGGAATTGTGTGCAGGTGGTGAGCTTTTCGATAGGATTGTCGAAAGGGGACATTATAGTGAAAAACAGGCAGCTGAATTAGCTCGGACTATAGTTGGTGTAGTTCAGACTTGTCATTCTTTAGGGGTTATGCATCGCGATTTAAAGCCCGAGAATTTCCTTTTCGTTGACAAAACGGAGGATTCTCCTCTCAAAGCTATAGATTTTGGATTATCTATCTTCTTTAAGCCTGGTATGATCACCATCTTTGCTCTTGTGATTGTGATTGTTCCTAGAATTGATATAGGATACGAAGTCGGCGTCAAAGTAGACACTATATGAATTGAATTCTTGTGGTTGTTTTCGTGCAAATTAGTACCTTTTTTCGTGTAAAGTTGCAACCTTTCTGCATCAATCCTATAACAAAATCTCGATTCTAGTAATGAGCATTGCATATTGTTTGGTTAGAGTTGGTACAGCATTTGAAGTTAGCATCAAGATAGATAGTTCGAGTTGGTCGATGAAAATTCTTGTTTGTTCTAGAGTAAAGTCACAACCTTTAACGATTGTGCATCATTCGTATAGCACAGGTTTGATTTTCATGAGCACTCTTGTTATCGCTTGCTCATAGTTAGTATAGCATTTGCATATAACACGTAAAGGCCTTCATGCATTTGTGCATCAATCCTATAACACGATTCGGATCCTCGTAAAATGAACATAAAAAAGATCTAAACTTTCAGGAGAGGTATTCAATGACGTGGTCGGGAGTCCATATTACGTTGCCCCTGAAGTTTTACGCAAGCATTATGGTCCTGAGGCCGACGTTTGGAGTGCAGGAGTAATGATCTACATTCTACTGAGCGGTGTTCCTCCATTTTGGGGAGGTAATCTAATTCACCAAGAATCAAATTTGTCTTCTCTTTTCTTATCATCATTTCTAATCATCTGTTTCCTATTTCGGCAGAAACCGAACAAGAAATCTTTGATGAAGTTTTGAATGGTGATCTTGACTTTTCTTCTGATCCGTGGCCGGATATTTCAAATAGCGCGAAAGATTTAGTCACGAAAATGCTTGTTAAAGATCCAAAAAAGCGATTGACTGCGCATCAAGTTCTATGTAATTTACATCAGATTTTTACGCGATTTTTATAATGTACGAGGTTTTAGAAAGATTCTAGATTTATAAAGTTTGTTTGCAGGCCATCCTTGGATTCAGATTGACGGAGTGGCACCGGATAAACCTCTTGATTCTGCTGTCTTAACTCGCTTGAAACAGTTTTCTGCTATGGATAAACTCAAAAAGATGGCTTTGAGAGTAAGCTATTCGATCTTTTGTTCTCTCAAACTTAGGGATTCTTGGGTGCCAAGCTTCTATAACCTAAAGTTATAGCTTAAAGTTAGCTCATAGAATAGGTATAGTTGTTTGGTGCATACTAAGAGAATTAGGTTGTGTGATCTTAGAGCTTAAAATGTTGCAAGTCTAGGAGCCAAAAATGTCGATGACACCGAACAATCCTTTACGACGATTGTTTTATATGGTTGTAGGTTATCGCTCAGTCTCTATCCGAGGAGGAGATTGCTGGACTGAAAGAAATGTTCAAGATGATAGACACGGACAATAGTGGTCAAATAACTTTCGAAGAACTCAAAATCGGGCTCAAAAGATTCGGAGCTAACCTTGAGGAATCCGAAATACGCGATCTAATGCAGGCGGTACTACTCATTTCTTATTCAGCTACTCGCGAATGTTAATGTTTCTAAAACAATACACAAATCAGTAGTCAATACATTTTTGTTTCGCGCAAATTTTGTAGGCGGATGTTAATAATAGTGGCACGATCGACTACGGAGAATTCATAGCCGCGACGTTACATTTAAATAAATTCGAGAGAGAAGATCATCTATTCGCAGCGTTTTCTTATTTTGATAAGGACGGTAGCGGATATATAACGCAAGACGAGCTTCAACAAGCGTGTGAAGAGTTTGGCATCGAGGTTATTCGGTTGGAAGAGATTATCCAAGAAGTCGATCAAGACAATGTAAGTAAAACATTTATGAGTTTGAAAACAATAAAAATATATAGGTTGTTATATTTTCTTTTTAGATATCTAAACCATGTCTAGAGGTGGTAAAAATTCAATCTGATCTCTATGCTTAGTAATTAATTAGTCCTGAGTAGGCCCGGTTGCAAACCGAGAACTGCTAAGCTACTGGACGGACAGCCCTGACTGCTGAGCAAAATTAGATAAATATTATAGACCGAAACCGGTTTATTAAGAGTCGGTCCGGTCCGACTCTTGACCGATCGAGATTTTAATTTATCATAAAAAATATAGAGTATTAGTAAAAATTATAAGTAGATTAGGAAAAAAATTATATATCTTTTAGATCGGACGGTTGGATCGGTAAAAAAATCGGTCGAACATTTCAACTTCCAAACTGCTTTCTAAACTATTCAGACAAACTATTCAAACATGGTCTTTGGTTTTGATCCACTTCTAGAAAACTCCATACTAGTGTGGATATATATATATATATATATATATATATATATATTTATTTATATATCGTTTAACCTTCTCATGTCTAATAGTTTGGATCTAAAAACCCGCACGGTTTTACTTTTGATTCACTTCGGGAAAAACTTCATAATAACAATGGAAATATGTTTTTAGTTATATATTATTGATCTTTCTCATGTTTTGTGAGTTTGGATCCGAAAATCCGTACGACTTTGCTTTTGATCCATTTCCAGAAAACTTCGTTCTAGTGGAAATATGTTTTTATTTGTATATGATTGATTATTCTTATGTCTAATGAGTTTGGATCCGAAATGTGCGTGGTTTTGCTTTTAATCTCATTCTAAAAAATTTCATATGTAGGAGATATGTTTTTACTTATATATCATTGATTTTCTCGTGCATAAATTTGAACAGTCATATGCCAAACCTTATCAAACAAAGCTATAACAAGTTAGTTTCAGTTGTCTTAGTTGACAAAACTATCTTATACGCAACCGCGGTTAACTGATGTTTTGCTTGTTTCCTATTTTTTTATAGGACGGTCGCATAGATTACAACGAATTCGTGGCGATGATGCAAAATGGAGACGCACAGTTGAGTAAGAAAGATCAGAAAGGTAGAAGTTTTAGTATCGGAGTTAGAGCGGCATTGCCGGTGTGTTGACATTATAGTTTCACCGGAGATATCTTACAAATTTGGTCGCCTATAGATGAGTAGTCTAGATACAGTTTCGGATATTCTGAGTCATTTTAGGACGGGTGGTTTGTGGTCACCGGTGACCGGTCACCAACTCTAAATGTTTTCAGACATATTATTGGGTGTACAAATGTGGTGTAGGCTTCAGTTTTTAGTAAATAATTGTTGTTCATAGAGATATAGTTGTTTGGTTCCTAAGTTGTCTTTGGAAAACAAACTTTAAAATTAGGATGTATATATTTATGTAATACTAATTTTTTTTATGCTCTTTGTTTGTAACATTATTAAAGTTAGGATGTTTTAGTTTAGCTATGGAATTGGGCTTTATTTTTTTAAGGCTTTCTTAGTTTGTCTCAAAATAGGGTTTTTTATTTCATTTGGAAAACAATTCTATGGTTGTATTTGTTTTTTTGGGAGAACAATATTTTTATCTATTGGTCTATTTATAAATACCCACTAAAAAAAACTCGTTCTAGATTTAGTTTGTTAAAAAGAGGTTACTATTTAATATTTGATATTTTATTGGAAATTATCACTAAATATTAATGTTGTTTATATTAATGATTATTTTTTTTTATTAAAATTTTGTAACATAAATTTTAATATTAAAAACTAAATTTTTAGAATTAAATTTTAAAACTAAGTGTTAAATCAAAATCCTAATAGTAAATTCAAACTTTAAGTATCAAAACTGAATTTTGCATCAAATTATTATTTATATCAAGAATTTTAATATGGATAAATAATAAATAAATAGAAGTTATTTTGGTTTAGTATGTAATTAGATTTTTTTTAAATATAAAAATAAAATATGGAACAGATAAAATCTAAAAATACGTAGACAGATTCGTTTGTTTGGATTCTTCACCTTATTCTTCACCCAAAAATACCTTAACTACTCTAACTAATTACGAAACTATCACTCAATCCCAAATTCATAACCTCTCTAAAACTTTAAAATTTGAGACGAGAGATGATTGTTGTAAGTAAAAATAAGAATTAATGAATGAAAAATGAGTTATCTTGTTAATGGTTGTTGGAACTTTATTTATATGTATATTGTGACAATAAATATCTCACATATATTATAGTGATGATGTCTTTCTTTAACTACTTAGATTCACAGTAATTGTATCTAATTGTATATTTGAATGAGTCTCTTATATATTTGACTGATTGGACTTCTAATGAGTCAATGTGTTTAGGCCGAACTAATTACACGCTTATCAGTAACCTCTATAGTCCTTGTCTAAGTTACAGGGAAGGACTAGTTCAATATTGTCCGAAGAGATTTTAGTACTGGCCAAAGCATCATCTTTGCGGAGGTGCTTACGAGTTTTCTCGAAGCACCCGTTGTCTTTGTCGAAACACATTTTATTACTTGTTGAAGACTACTTCTGGTCTTGCTTGTTTATATGACGTTTGGTTTTCAAGTTTGAAGTTGTTTATAAAAGATTCAATTTATTGATGACCGTGCTTGAGTAGTCTTATTAATCCTTGAAGAATGATGAAGTAAGGATTGTTACTTGTCTCTAGAGTATTTATTTTGATTCAGCTCCTTCTGTTGGGTCATGGCCTGCTTTGGTCAAGCCTAATATAAAGGTATTTTAGTCCTAACCCTTGGCAAAGGATAATGCAAAGAATATAATTTCTCCATTGTGTTATTTTTGTCGAAGAGATTGATTATTCCTTTCTAATTAATATATTTATTGACATTTCTTAAGTATCTTCTTTAGTTAGTGAGAAGGCTGAGGGCAAGGGCTTAAAGAAGATAAAGTTTAATATCTATATTTTGCTTGGGTGAAGTTGAACTTAAAGAAGTATTTTTTTAGTTTTTATAAGCAATATACTTTCACTAGTGTTTATTTTGAGTTGATTAAATTCTTAAAGTATGGAGACTTAAGTAATTGTGCAAGTTGATGGAAAACTGTTACAATTGTTAAAAATTTTCTTATGCAACTATGCGCGTACATTCCTTTTAACTTATCCAATATCGACCCTTCATTGTTCATCCTGCGAATTAATCTATGTTGTTGAATCAAAAAATATTTATGGTTGGACTCGAATCCTTCTTCAAGGTTAGATACCATGTTCATTATTTTTTTATTTTCTTTTATGCGCGCTCTCTTTCTCTGAGTTTCTTTATATTTTACATGTTTGTTAGTTTTTTAAATCTGTTGTAATAAATTCTTTTCTATATAAAAGTCAATGAAGGAGAAATGTGACTTAACATAATAGATGTATGAACTCTTCAAATTTATAGCTTTATGGTAGGTATGTTTATGATGGTTGTGTGAAGTCGAATCGAAGAATTGTGATTTGTCCGAAACTCATAAATATGCTTCATAGTACGTCTTTATTATTTATTTACAAAAGCTCGGCGTTTCCAAAATTTTACCTATAAGGCCATACCTAATGACGTTTACCTCTGAATTCTAAAATTTTGAAAAAATCCTCTTAATATCCATGATGGTAGAGTCTTTTCTTTAACTACATTTTGGATCACAGATTCTATTTTCCATTGGTAAAAAATATTATTAGGTTCGTCTGTACCAGTCATATATGTTCGAGCCAGTTGGTTTCCTAATGTTAATTTGTTATATTTTCAAATATAATTTTATCAAGACATCGTTTCTCACATTTCTCTGTGAACGAGTGTTTGACTACTTTCAAATTTATACGCCGAAACGACAACCTATTCTTTTTTGTTAGAATGAATGTGTTTGAAAATATTATGACTGACTTTTAATAGTTCTATGGAGGATTGGAAATATTTTTTTTGTTAGTGATAATTGGGTTACAATAATTGAGAATGATCAGAGTTCTGTTAATTTCTCATAGAATTCCGAGTGTGAGTACTTATTTTCTCAATTCTATTTTCCATGACATTTTACTCGTGTAATTTATTTTTATTTTATTCTTGTTTTCAGCTTATGTTTTAAATATACCTTAAGATAAACAATGGTTAGAGCATATGCAGGAGAGATATGTTATTATGGTCAAAGAAGTTAAGAAATTTTCTTAATCTTGTTCCTCTATTTTGGTGCCTAACCAATTTCTGTGTGCCAAATTATATTCCAGCCCAGAGGTTAGGGGAAATTTCTTTGTTGTCTTTTTTTCGAATGAGGGTATGGCTCGTAAATTTTCTAAAGTAAAGACGTTGGCCATAAGTTAGATGCTGAGCAAGACTTGGGGATGTTCTTCCCAAATAGAACTTCGTAGTGACGTGAAAGCGTACTTTGAATAAGGTATTTATTGGTTATTAAAATGTTGTTCATCAAACGTCAGATGCTTCCAAAATTATTATTTTGGAAAATCCAGACTTCTATTATTTCCGAAGTAGATGAAATCGATGAAGCAAATGAGTTTCTACCTCTTAGAATACATGCATGTTTGGATATTATATATGATGTTTACCAACTTTTACAATTGTTTAAAATAAATCCAGTTTTAAGCTTGAAAATGTGTACCTATGTGTTATGTCAACGAAGAGAAGGAGTGCCCACTTTTTAAAATGTATAAGTGTTTGAACATTATATGTAATGCTTACCAATTTTTGAAATTATTTAAAATAAATTTATTTTTGAGCCTCAGAATATGTACCTATGTATTATGCAACAAATCCTCAGGGTACATCTCCAAACCCCGTAACTCTTTTTGTTCTTTTACAAAATCTTGTCGTCAATTCTTCATAAAATATAATCGTTGTTGATGATTACGTTCCCGTCTCTTTCTCTTCCAACCATGGATCTACGAAATTGGTAGCCTTAGCTAATGGTCTTTTTGAATCTAATTCTTGAAAAATGAAGCTTATGTATCGGGTTATGACCGAGACTTATATTATATTTAATAGAACTACAACAGAATGACTTACTGTTTCGAAAGAAGATTTAGAAACTATAGTTGGCTACTTTTGAAGCTTTATTTTCAGCCTCTTAAGCAAAAGGTCCTTGATGATGCTGGTTTATCTATTAGTCGAGATCATGATGTTATTTTACATTCTAGGCACAATAAATGTGAGAATATTTCTCTAGTTCGTGTAGTATTTGCTATGGAATTAACATTTTCCAGTGATCATGGGTTACTATTTTAACTTCTTAGAAAGCTTGAAATATAAATATTTGTGTGTCTCTTGGGATGTTAAGAATGTAATAGATGGGCCTAAAACACTCGATTATGTTGAATTCATTGATCAATAAGTCAATCTAAATAAAAATGTTTGTTTGATCTCTCAATTTCTTATTACTCCTTCAACAACACTAACCTTCTTTATTACTCCTCTTCGTAATTTTTTCAAGTTAGTTAAAAATTTAATTCTAATAATGTCTATTACTAGTATCATTTATGGTGGTAATATTCATTTGGATCCATACAGTTCATATCCTCCGTGTATATTTTCAGCTGAAGCTTCCACTTCGTCTTCTCTTCTTTTTTCTCGTAGTCATATTTCTGAGGCGATGATCCAATTTATTGCACTGGCTAGCCAAAGGTCACTACCTATCCATATTTTTCCATTAGATCTTGCAAATTAAAATTTACATTTAGATTTGGAGGTAACATGTTTTCCTTATTTATTTATTTATTTTTTCCTTAGCTTTATGATATTCATTCCATTGTTTTCCGTCCACAACATATCATTAATGATTTAAACATATTTCATCAAGTCAAGGTTAATCTTTCGGACTTTCGAGACATTTTTAATGCTGCTGGAGATCCCATAGGAAGGACAAGATTTTTTGAGGGTTTCCCTTGAATCTATGGTTAGGAATGAAAACCAATTGAAATCAGATCTTGAAGCTAGCCAATGTAGAAAAAGGTTACTACATCTTGAATTGCAATCTCATGCTAAATTATTGTCAGAATGTAAATATGATATGACTTTTTATACAGCCAAATTTACTGTTGTTGGTATTATGTGGACTAATTTTCAGATAGTACTCTTGGATACCAAGACAACGGTTGAAATTTCGAAATTAAAGCTGCAAAATAAAATCGATGTTGAGGCAGAAACTGAGGTTGATAAATCTGAAGTGCATAAGTAATTGGATGGCATGACGACTAAGTATAATAATGTGTTGAAGCATCTTGTTGCTGAATTAAGGCTCGCTCTGGCGATATTAATGCTTACCAAATTTTTATGTTTGCCATTACGAAAAATATGTGATGGAATCTCACTTTAGGTTAGTCATGGATATTCATAAAGAACATACCAAACATAATCTTCATCATTTATGATATAATATTCTTGAGGTTAATTGATTCAATGACATGAAATAGACTGATAGGTTTCCTGACTCTTTTCCTTTTTTGTCAAGATGGACTAGATATGATAACGTATTTGTGATATACTTGATGAAATTTAGGAAAATGATATCAAATAACAGGAAATATAAAAATATAGTGAATATGATGAAAAAAGTGTGATTAATAAATATATTACTAAAGCAGATAAGGGGATTGTTTCTTCGATCAAAGATGTTAAATGTGTTGGTGTACATGCGATTATGTCTCCCTCAATGTTTTATTTCTTCTGAAGTTAGTGTACGCTATTTTTGTAACTAGATATTTAAAAAAAAAAGGCTAATTAGCATTACTATCGGAACAAGTCTTTCTGTTTGAAGTATATTTTGTATTATTTATTTATTTTTACTTATGGATCAATTTTAATAGGTCGAGAATTATTATTTGTTGAACACTTATGGAAATGAATAAAACAATATTCTTAAACCTCAAATCCCAAATTAAGAGGCCTCCTAGCTAGGTCCAATGGAAAAAGGTGAATGAGGAGTGTCCTATGATTGACCAGCGTATCAAACTGAGTAACGATTTCATCTATCTAACCAAAGAAAAAATAGATGATGTTGAAGTAGTAGCTTTGGCAGAAGATATACGTGAGAGGAATAAACCAATATTTTAGTACAAACTCACAATACCTTAAGTATTTGAAGATGTGCCGAATATAGAGGAAACAATTTCAGAAGAAGGAACATGCAATGCATTTTTGATAGCTTTGGAAGAATCATTATCAATAATAACAAAAGGCGTTGGCAAAATATTTTTGCTTAACATAGAAGAATCTTCATCATGAGTAACGAAGGGTTTTATATCTACCAAAAGGCCAATAGAAGTTTTAGTGGTAAAAAACACACCTTCTCTTAAATACGAAATCGCCGTTCAAAAAATTCAATAATAAGTAATGATTAATTCATTATGATCAACAACTATAACATCTGATTCTTTAGATACTTAAATTCTAGTTTATTTAGCAACATAAAAAGTCAACTCTGAAGAACTTACAACCTTAGGAATATTATTTTTGCGCTGAAGTTGAAAGTGAAAGAATGCATGTTTGAAGGTTACATTAACATCAAATAATATTTTGCATTTCATAACCTAAAACCATGGCTTCATCATAGACCTCACTATGGACTCTACATCTCCACCAAAACTAGGGATAATTAATTAAAAAAGGCCAAGAGCCAAGGATTGATGAGCTGAAACCTCAACGATACTTTCCCCTAAAAAAATATTAACAGTAGAAAAAGATTGAGGAGTTAAAGAAGATGAATGAATTGAAAGAGTATTCTGCTACCCGGCTATGATGGCCAGAGGTATATTATTTTCATCTTTAATTATTGGTTTATTGAACTTGATAATATTGTGAGAAATGTTATAGGTCGTATCATCTTCTTCATCATCGACCTCTTCGGTGTTTGATAAACAAAGTCATTTTTTCGCATTTAATTCGAAAGTGCTTACTAATATTTC
This sequence comes from Limnanthes douglasii subsp. nivea, assembly GCA_036936605.1. Taxonomy (NCBI): domain Eukaryota; kingdom Viridiplantae; phylum Streptophyta; class Magnoliopsida; order Brassicales; family Limnanthaceae; genus Limnanthes; species Limnanthes douglasii. The sequence continues at coordinate 9,193,577 of JAUPFV010000003.1, read as the reverse complement.
TTGGAAAACCTCTGAAACACTGACCTTAAAGGATTTCCCCGGTGTAGCGGTTAGGTATGGAGATCTTCGTGTGACACTACACATTAAAAATGATCTGATCTTAAACTCACTATCATTTTAAATCTAATCCAGCTTCTGAATTCACTAGTTTGAGTTTTAATTATAAGAGTTGCATTTTTGAAGAACTCTCTTAAAGGAACTTATGATGCATTTATAGTTGACTCGTCCGATCCGATTGGTAAAACTATCATTACATTTGTCTCTACCTTTCCTAAGAACATGTGAAGTGTTGTTCTTCAGGAAGTTCCAAATAACTCATTAAGAAGTCGTTTTTTCAGTCAACAACAAAGGTTTTTTTGTTCATTAGAGGTCGTAGGCGCTCTGGCAGAAAGCATATGGCTTCACATGAACATCATTAAAGATATTGTTGCAACTTTTTGTCAAGTCCTTGAAAGGCCAATCAATTATACTTGGAATACAGTCCTTACTTACCCAAGGTATTTTTCTCCCATCTTCTGTAAAAATAGTCATCCATTTCTTCCAAATTCATAAAATAATATTTTTCTCCCATCTTCTGCAAAAAAGGTAATCAATTCAAAATGAAAAGCAATGTGACAATCAACGACTGTTGTAGACTGTCTGAATTTACAACCTTAATTTACTATGGTATGTTTTTATCAATAAATTCTTGAATAATAAGATTTTTTTAAATTCTATGTTTTGGGTTCATGTATTGTATTGTTGTTTTGTTTTTGTTTTATATTATATTGTTTTGGGATATGTGATAAAATTTGATAAGATAATTATATTGGTTTGTTCAATTTATTGTAAGATTTTTAAGTTTATTTTTAAGTTCAATATATATTTGGGTTTGGTTTGGGTTTTCAGGTTTAGTCCAAGTATTTACAGTGGATTTCATGTGTGGGTAGTTTGCGGATATCCACGTGGATAGTATGAACCCGCAAATTCAGATTTAGAAAGGGAAAAAAATACCAGTCGAGTTTCAAGGCGGGTTTAGAATCAAAACAACAAACTTCTGACCAGTATATTCTAATATTTGGACATCAAATGACATATTCACGATAAGGGCTAAAAAATAAAAGATAGAAAGAATCACACAAATATAACGTAAAATTAGAGTAGAACAAAGGGCTGAGAATTCAGAGACTTACGCTTTAAAGCCCAACTTCGGTTAAGTAGAGGTTATGCATATCCATACTTGGTTTTCCAGTTGTCGGATTTTTTTTATCATTCCATACTTTGTTATAACGGGAAGTCAGTAACAGTCTTGAAGAATGATTCAAAAACAAAATGGAATATATGTTGGTCTTTCTTCCATAAGCCTTTTGATCGATGGGAAACTCATTTTTTCTAAAAAGCATTGACTAATACGTATTAACAAAATTACAATTGAAAAAGCAGATTTCAAGAGTTTTGAATAATTTAGCTCGGACATATATTTTCCACCTAAAAAACTTCAATAAGATATGCAGCAAAAAGAACTGAACCTCGTGATTAAGAGTATAACTAAAGAAAATTACTTCATTGTCGTAGACATCAACTTTATTTATCCATTTATAGGAAACCTAACTATGACATCACGTGGGCTACCCAATTAACAAATATTTTCCTTCTTCGGTTAGATACCGATATGGATCATCAATGATGTTTTACTTCTGAATATCATTCACAGCTACATAACTTACTTGTGGAGTATCTCGACGAGCATTAGTACATCTTGATTATTACCTCATGTAGTTATAAGACTCATACATTCCACATAAGAAGGGGCACGATAATAAGAAATAGGAAATGAAGATTCAATCATGTTTTCCTTCTTAACTATATCTTTTTTATTCTTCTGAACTAGAGGTCGAACTGGACGAGAAGTTTCAAAAATTACTTCATTAAAAGAAGAATCAACTCCATATAAACCAATATTTTGATTGTTCTTGATAAGGGAGAATAAAAGATAAGGGTGAAACTGCAAAGAACCAATAGAGTTAGGGGAAGATTGTAATGTAAGTATTGAAAGATGACCAATTGTAGCTAAACAATAAAAGTAAGGGTCAAGCTTGTAATTAAGAGGTAGTTAAGCGTGTGGGGCCCATCACTTGTACTATAAAAGGACCCCACCAGATTTGGGAAAGATGGTTCATTGATATAATATACTTTCTCTCTCTAAGAGTGTTGACTTTCTCTTTCTACAACTTTAGCAATCAAGAAGTTTATTCATAAATTAGTCCTTCTAAGTATTGTTCGACACATAAAACTCCTCTTAAAGTTCATATCTTATCATTGGCGCCGTCTGTGTGAAATGAAAATCAGCTTGTAGGTTTTCTTTTTCCCGAAATTTCTGTTGAATCTAAGCAGGATAATGAATGAACAGGAAGATTTGGACATAAATAACTGTGAGGAAAATCTTATCGACAATAATTTCTGAAGTAGCGAGAACTTCGGAAGGCACGGTGGTCAGTGTTTGGGAGAAATTATGGATGAGTCAATTTTAGTGGCTCGAAGAAACGAGTTGTTGATGGAAATTGAAAAATTAAAAGCATAAAAAGAAATTGTTCAATGGAATCTTCGTTCGGAAGTTCAGAGAGAAAATAACGATGGAAAAGATGAGCGTGAGGTGTATCATCTTCCTAGTGGCAAAGATGATCGGTACAGAGGGAGTGGCCGGCATTCTTCGACGAGGAAAGGAAAGCGCCACTTTGATTCTTCTGACTCAAGTGATTATTCTCTCTATAGTTCGCTAGATTCGTCTCCTGAAAGGATTCATCAAAAGAAAAGACATAGGAAAAAGCATGTGGAGAATCATAGAGGAAGAAGTTTGGAGAGGAGAGCTCCGAGGGAAAAGAATGTTCATATTGGGGAGCAAGGTTATAAAAAGAATAATTTTCCTTCTGGGACACAAAATGTCGACAAGCAGAATTCAGAGTGGCACCATTAGTATACTTTGCCTTCCGAGGGAGGGCTTTATTTTACGAATCATGAGGATTCAAGGGCGAATGTTTACAGGACAAGTCATAACTGGAGAGCTTCCCCTTTGTCCTCGGAAATTTTGTCAGGAAATATCCCAAAACATTTCGATATCTCGAAGCTAGAAAAGTTCGATGGAACACAGGATCCGGATAATCATATCGAACAGTTCAAAAACTCCATGATCAACTTCGATGATGATGATAAATTGCTATGTCGGGCGTTTTCTCAAACTTTCAAGGGAGTTGCTTCCAAGTGGTATAACAGGCTTCCACAAGGTTTTATAAAGAATTTTGATATGTTTTGGAATATCTTCCGACAATATTTTGTGGGGAGCAAGAAATTCCGAGCTAATGGGTATCCGATAATCTACTGTAGGCATAAAGTTGGGGAGAGTTTGAAAAATTACACCAACCGATTTGTAAAGACGAAAATAGATATGGAGTACTGCAAATATTCTATGGCACTAGCATCTTTTAGAATGGGGCTCCTCCCCGGACTTTTGAAGGACACGATGGGAAAAAGTCAAGCGATGATTTTTGGAGCTTTACTCAATCAAGTTGAGAAGAGAATTTTAGTGGAGGAAACTCAGTCATCAGAGAAAGGTTCAAGTGATCAGTTAGATCAGAACCAATTTCAGAGTTCTGAGTCTAGTAGTCAAGTGACTCGCGTTAATGCACAATCTAAATTGGTGGGCTAATATCCTCCGAGGCCAAGAAAGAATCAACAGAATTACAATATGCAGCAAGGAGCTAGGCCTATCTCGAACAAGTGGATTCGACCAGACTATTTTGCTGAATTAACAAAAAAAGTGGCCACGATATTTAACAAAACAAAGTCAACTGTACAATTCCGAAAGCCTTTTAATATCCAAAATCCCAGGGTAAGCAGAAGTGCTAGTAGGTTTTGTAAGTATCATGAGGACATTGGGCATGACACCAAGGAGTGCATCGTGTTGAAAAAAGAGGTATAAGCTTTAATGAGAACGGCATGTTATTGGACTTCATGAAAAGGCATACTAAAAAAAATACAGCAGTGAAGACAGTTCCAAAGAATGCTGATACAACAATGGTGATTTTCGAGGAGATTGATGGTTTTGATATAGCGACATAATACTTGGATCCTAAAAAGGGAAGAAACAATGGGAATATGGTAGAAGAAATCATTCTAAGATGAAAAGTGAATGACCTTTGTGCGTTTTGGAGGCATTGACTATTTTCGGAGGGGACACTATTGCAGGGAATTCCAACAGTTCATGAAAGAAGCATATGGTAAATCTGACCACGCAGTTGGAAGTAGGAGTGTCAGCACATATGTATCGTTTGCCCTCCCCAATTATTTGTTTTAACGCTGATGACATGAGGAATATAGCTGGCCCGCATGAAGATGCAGTAGTGATTGCTGCAGGAATAGCTGGGGATCAAGTGCATAAAATACTGATTGATACGGGAAGTTCTGCAAATATTTTGTTCATGAGCACCTATAAGAGAATTCCCGACCCACCTGTTATACAACGGTCAAAAAGACCTATAATAGGCTTTATAGGGGCAACATCAATAGTTGTGGGGGATTTTGAGTGCTTGGTGGAACTCGGTCGGGGACCATTCAAAAAGGAGGTTGAAGTTTTGTTTATAGTGGTCGATGCACCAATATCTTATAACGCGATTTTGGGCCGATCATGGTTGTCAAAGATGCATGGCATTATCTCTACAGGGCACCAATATTTGAAATATATAGTAGGAAACAATATCGGAACGATCAAGAGCAACCAGAAGATGGCTAGATAATGTTATCAGATTGCTTTGTCTACAAAACAAATTCGAGGAGGAACATTGGAAAAAGCATAGCAGTTAAATGGGACTCTCTCATCAATAACTCCCTGTGATGATCCAAGGGAGTCCCCCGGGTTTCTGGTGCCAGATGATGATCATGAAGAGTATAAGGAAAATTTTTAAAATAGTAATAAAACTTTCATTTGAGTTCAAAGAAAAGTTGATTTCATTTTTGTCAACGAAGTTAAATATGTTTGTTTTGTGTGCACAAGATGTTACAGGTGTGCATTCAGAAATAATTTGTCATAAGCTAGATGTGTGAAGTGACGTTCGACCCATCGTACATAAAAGACGACCTATCTCTCAGGAGAAGTTTGCAGCTATAGTTTCAGAGGTCGAGAAGTTGTTAAGCATAGGCCATATAAGAGAGTCGTAGTACCCTGTATGAGCCTCATATCCAGTTCTAGTCAGGAAAAAGAATGGCAAGTGGAGAATGTGCGTGTACTTCACGGATCTAAATAGAGCTTGTCCGAAAGATCATTTCCCAGTGCCTCAAATTGATCATTTAATGGATTCTACATCAGGTAATCGATTGTTATCTTTCATAGATGCTTATTCAGGATATAATCAGATCAGATTAGATGCGAAGGATGAAGAAAGCACATCGTTCATTACTGGGATAGGATTATATTGTTACAAGGTAATTCCGTTTGGCCTGGAAAATGTGGGGGCGACTTATCAGCATCTGGTAAACAAAACCTTTGTGGAACAGATTGGGCGAAACGTAAAAGTCTATATTGGCGACATGCTGGTAAAGAGTTTACAGGATGAAGACCATTTTTCTGATTTGGAGGAAACTTTTAATAATTTGAACAAGGTCAGTCTAAAATTGAACCCGGAAAAGTGTATATTTGGCGTTCGATATGGAAAATTTCTTGGCTACATGGTAAGTGAAAAGGGAATTGAGGCTGATCTGGAGCAGATAAAGGCTTTGACGACAATGAATCCTCATCGGAATATTAAGGAAGTCCAGATTTTGACAGGAAGATTGGCGGCGTTGAACAGGTTTATATTTCGCTCTTCGGATAAATGTGCGCCTTTCTTTAAAGTGCTCAGAAATGCTAGTAAATTTAGTTGGACTGAAGAATGTTCTGAAGCATTTCGTCAGATTCAAGAGTATTTGATGTCCCCAGAAATACTTTCTAAACCTTTGATGGGAGAGAAGTTGATCGTTTATGTGTCGATATCAGATTTTGCAGTCAGCGCTATGTTACTTCGTGAATAGCTTGATGTTTTAAAGCCGGTATATTATGTTGGCAAGAGTTTTCTAGATGCAGGCAAACGGTATCGAAAGTTAGAAAAGTTAGCTTTGGCCTTGGTAACAGCTGCTCGAAAAATGAGATTGTATTTTCAAGCTCGCTCAATTTAGTTCGAAAAGCATTCCCCCTGAAACGTTTGTTGCAAAGGCCGGATGTCTCAAGATGAATGACAAAGTGGTCGGTCGAGCTGGGATATTTTGACATAACTTTTGAGCCTCAGACAGCTATAAAGGCTCAAGCCTTGGCAGACTTTTTGGTCGAATTTCATTCGGAGCGAGAGGATATGGAGATCAATGATCAGCCGGATAAGACTGAGTGGTTAGTTCGAACTGATGGAGGGTCGAATATTTGTGGAAGTGGTGTTGGGGTACAGTTAATCTCTCTGGATGGGGTAGCTATGTTTCAGGCCATACGTTTTGGATTTAAAGGAACAAATAATGAGGCAGAATATGAAGCGACATTGGCAGGATTGAGACTGGGTCATATATGTGGGGTAAAAATGGTCAAATTGATTACCGACTCACAACTCGTGATTAATCAAGCACTAGGAGAATCAGAGGCAAAAAAAGATCATTTAGTCAAGTATTTGAAAGTGTTGACGTATTTGGTTTTAACTTTTGATGAAGTCAGATATGAGCATGTTCGAAGAGAGGCAAATTCAATCCCTGATTCTTTAGCAACTTCCTCGCGTTCAGGAAATTATCCTTGAGTCATAACTCAAGAGTGTCCATAGATTACAAGGGGTACAACGCATCTGATGGTTATGGATGGGGAAAGTAATGTTGTTGTGGAAGATTAGAGGCTAAAAATTGTGGAATTTTTGGAAAAGGATATTATACCAACAGATTAATCTGAGGCCAGAAAAATCAGATTCAACTCACACAATTATGTTCTGTTAGGAGGAATTCTGTACAAGAAATCTTTTAGTCGGCCTTTGCTCAGGTGCTTAGCAAATGATGAGTCGCAGATGATTTTATCAGAATTACACGATGGGGAAGGATCGGCTCATGGTGGTTATAAAGCATTGATTCGACCAATATTTCTAGCGGATTATTAATGGCCTACGATATCAAGCGATGCTAAAGAGTTGGTAAAGAGGTGTGATACATGCCAGAGGTATGCCAACATAATACATAAACCGGGGGTTTTCCTTGAAAGTATTTCTGAAGCCATACCTTTTGATCATTGGGGAATTGATCTGGTTGGACCTTTGCCAATGGCGTCCGGGAGAAGGAAAACGATAATAGTGGCAGTTGATTATTTTTCCAAGTGGGTGGAAGCAGAGCCTTTAGCTGGAACGAAAGAAAAAGATGTCATTAAATTAGTTGTGTCAAATATCTATTGTCGCTTTGGGTTTCCGATGAAAGTCACAACGGATAATGGACCCCAATTTGATAACAAACAGTTTAAGAATTTTTGCGTCTCTAAGGGCATACAACAATGATTTTCTGCTCCATTTCATCCGCAGGCAAACGAGCAGGTGGAGGTCACCAACAGAACAATTCGCGATGGGTTAAAGAAAAACTTAGAAGGAAAGGCTGGAAAATGGCCAGATTTTTTGCAGAAAGTATTGCGGGCTTACAGAACGACAACGCGAACGGCGACCTCAGAATCTCCATTTGCTTTGGTTGGAATGGATGCGGTGGTACCTTCGGAAACTATTTTCCCATCAAACCGTGTGGCAGCTTACACAGAGGAGTTGAATGATCAAAACAGGGAAATAGAGCTGGATTTGGTGGAAGAAAAAAGGCGGTGTGCACAGTTGAAATCCCTACACTATCAAACATTAATGAGGAGTAGATACGCTTCACAAGTAAAGCAGAGAAATTTCAAGTTGGGGGATAAGGTGTTACAAATTGTTTTTCTTCATACAAAAAAAGAGCCTCGGAAAGTTGGGACCAAATTGGGAAGCCCCTTAACAGGGAACGTATCGGTTAAAGGATAAAAAGGGGAGATGCATCAAGCATTCGTGGAACATAGAGCATCTAAAGTTGTATCTTGAGTAAGAAAAAAATTTGACATGTAATGGTTCTTTTCTAATTTCAGGTTTGGAAAAACAGCAAAGGCATACTCTTTCCTATCCTGTTAGGCACATGAAGGTTTTAACGAGGTGCCATTATTAGTTGATCAATACATATAACTTTTTCCTCGAATTAATGTTTCTGATTTACAAGTTGTGATCGGATAGGTAGGTTAATAGTTATGACAATCATAAACATGCCTAAGATCAACATACAATGATTATTATGACCAATAAAAGTTGGCATAAAGCAATTATTTTATTCAACGCAATTTGACATACAATCATTTTCATACCCAATATGAAGTTGCAAATTTTATAAAAATTAAGGTGTTCCAAACAATGGCATACAAGGAAAGTTGAGATAAATGTTCTTCGGAACATGTTGGTACCATTATAAAAAAATTCCTCGAAATTGACAAGGACATACAAAAAAGGTTGAAACAAAAAAGACTTGCCTACTCAGAATGTTTCGAGGAGTCACTCTCATCGGATTTCGAGGAGTCACTTTCACTTACAACAATGTTAGGTGGGCAAAGTTCGGGGGATAAATTTTTCCAGAAACTTCCCAAGTCATACTCAGGGTACTCTTCGTGAATTTGGGTGATCAATCCTCCTCGGGTAGTAGCATCCCGGGCATTGAGCTTGTCTACACATTTTGTTGCATAAGCATTCACAACTGCTTCTTTCTCTGTCTCAAGGTTCCTCAACATATATCGTTTTCTTCCACAACCCTCTCAAAGTCTGCCAGACAATCTTTAAAATATTTTGTTGAAAGTTGGTTAGGTTTTTTGTGTTCTGTAAGGAGTCTTTCTTGAACATCGGTCTTTTTCTGGTAGAGATCCCTTTCTTCTTGATATCATTTCTCTAGAAGAAGAACATAGTTTTCCGAGGCAACCAATTTTTCCCAAATTGCATCAGTTTGTCTTTCTAGATTGGAGTGTTGTTTCTTTATTTCTTCAAGTTGAAAGGAAGCAAGGGAAGCTTTGAATTTGTAATGGTTTTTCCTGTCTTCTAGATGTTGTATCTTTTTTCCTATGTTGACAAAGGCATGAATTAGTCTTCGAACACTTAGATAAAATTCATCGCCTTGAGGACTTTCGAAGAAGCTGGTGGGAGAGCCTATTTCAGTAGAATCAAAGTTCGAAGACTCATTAGTTAAAATTATGAGATCAACAATTTGGGGAGGATCACTTCGAGGAATTGTGAGAGGTGCTAATCTTGGGAGATCATTATTCGATGATGGACTTGAAGATAGGGTAAGTGGGGAGGTTGGCGTTTGACTTGAATTTTCTTTATCTTTATCTTCATCTTCAGTTGCAGCATCTTGAGCTCTAGTGCCCTCGGAGATTTCCTGGATAGGCTCCTAAATAACTTGTTTTGGAAGAGGGTATTTCGAGGATACATGATATTTTGAGGGCACAAAAAGTGTTCATGTGATGGTTTTCGATGAGATTATTTCGAGAAGGAAAAACAAAGTGAAAGATACGTTCTAGTCTTTGCTAACAAACTGCAAGGATTAGGGGGCTGCGTGAGTTTTTTTGAGGAGGCAAAGTTTTACAAAAAGATTTGGTAAAAAGAATTATTGCTGAAAAATTTGAGGAGTAATTTTACAAGATCGAATGATTATTTTGAAGAGGCCAGAAGGCTGTTTCCGATGGCGCATTTTTTGAGGAAAATTAGAAGGCAAGAAGAAATTCGAAGGCTTCATCACAGTCCTTGTAAAAATATTTTAACAAAGACTGAGGGGCTACTGATAAGGGAGAATAAAAGATAAGGGTGAAATTGCAAAGAACCAATAAAGTTAGGGAAAGATTGTAATGTAAGTATTGAAAGAGGACCAATTGTAGCTAAACAATAAAAGTAAGGGTCAAGCTTGTAATTAAGAGGTAGTTAGGCCTGTGGCGCCCATCACTTGTACTATAAAATGACCCCACCAGATTTGGGAAAGGTGGTTCATTGATATAATATATTTTCTCTCTCTAAGAGTGTTGACTTTATCTTTCTACAACTTTAAGCAATCAAGACGTTTATTTACGAAGTAGTCCTTCTAAGTATTGCTCGATACAGAAAACTCCTCTTAAAGTTCATATCTTATCAGTTCTGACTATCAAAAGCATCACTCTTTTCTTCTCTTCTACCCATTTTAAAGAGTAATCAAGAGTTTGTTATAGTTATAAAAAAAATCTAACTTACTCAAAATACTAAAAGAACTAAAAAAAGAATGACAAAAAACATTAACGGTAGAAAATACATTAAAATGTTTTTTTAAAATGAAGGAGGTATTTATATCCACAATATATGAGTAAATTAGAACCGTTTGATAGTTTGTATTTTATAGTTTGTATTAATTCACACGATAAACAGTTTGGATCTAAAAACGTTGAAAGAGCTATGATTGTATAAGTTGAAGATGGTGTACACGTATGGTTAATAAAGATAACTTTCAACGTGCGTAGCTTTCTCCCGGCCACTTGCGTTTCACTAAAATAATAAAAACATGCCTTCGAAGCTGAAAAACTCGACCATTTGCAAAGAAAAATAAATCCAAATATCATACCAACACAAATTCCTTTGTCCGTAAATATCTACCCCAATTTAACCTCGACCAAAACTAAATTAAACCTTTAGTAAATAATAAATCCAATATACTTTTATTTTATTTTTTATACCTTAACCCTAGTTTTCAGCGAACACCAAAATATGTTTCGACAGATAGAGTAGATGTTCATCCAATGTCAAACCCTTCAAATAAATCAAAACTAGTTATTCCATATTACTTACGACAGTATTAAATAAACTATCGATAACCGTGTAAATAATTCAACTCGTTTACATTAACCCATCAACAATACAAATTTTTAAAATCTAACTTAGTCAAATATATGATGAACTACGTCTAAGTGGTTAAAGAAAAGTCATAACTAAAAAATATTTGTTGTAACTAAAAACTCTATAAGTAAAGATATAACCAACACCAATATAAAAATTTATGATTTTGTTGGAACTTACGTATTTTCACTTAGTTTTCAACCTTTTTTCGAATCCTGACATTCAATTACACCCATTATTTAAATCTTTTACATCAAACCCAAAAAACAGTTACACCATCTTTTTTTACTTATCGTGTTATTAAAAATCATATTTCGTCAAAACCTTTCTATTTATATTTACAAATTTGATATAATTGCATATTAAAACATTAAAAAAATAAAATTATACATAAATATAGACCTAATTTATTCCGATTCGATTTGAACCGCTCAATTATTTCGATTTTGTGCAAACATAGGATTCGTCTTACAATAATTTTAGTATCACAATTTTCAAATATTAAAACTCATCACCATATTAGCCAAAACGTTGCCATGTGAACATCTCTCTTATCTTCCGACCATAAACGTAACTCAAAGACAGATGCAAGAAGCGCGTTCACTCCACGTATATGCAAGACGCGCGTGCTATATTATTCCCGGAATTATGCATAGAGACACTTGTACGCCAGCTATGTGGTGACTCATCCAATTTTACCGCGGTTCATAACATAAACAGACCCCACAATTTACTATTTCATTCATTTTGCATTTTATATAAAACCGGAAACTAGATCGGACCAAACTAATAAAAACCGGACCAAATTTTAGAAGTTTAGATCGCCATTCAGTTTTAAAAACCAAAATTGATAAAGGTTTAAAATTCAATTAATAAACCAAATCAAACTAATAAAATTGTTAGAATGGATTTTATTATATATATATATTTATTTATTTATTTATTAGGTTATCAAAATTGAAAGTTAATTAAATAACGAATAAAAAATAAACTTTTAAATTTTAATTTTTATATGTTTTATGTAAGTAAAATTAGAAATTAAATTACTATTGGATTCAATTATTTTTAAATAAAGCGATGATTATGTACTAAATCAATCTCGGACCAAATCAAAATCGAATCAAAACAAATGAATGAAACATGACTGAACCAAATTTAATTGAACAAAATCTAAAAATTTAACTCCAAAAGCTTGAACCAAATTTAATTGAACAAAATCTAAAAATTTAACTCCAAAAGCTAGAATAAAAAACTCGGTTCCGTTAAAACCCAGACCAAACCAGAGTGATTAAAGCCCCACCCCATATATTAAATTATAAATTATATTAAAATAAATTGAAAATACAAGTTTGACAATAATTATTAAAATATAAAATAAAAGATTTTTTTAAATTTAAAGTTTTATATATTTTATTTAAATAACAAATTTAAAAATAAAATTATAATTGAATTAATTTTTTTAAAGTTTATTAATTTTATTGAAATAATCGAAACAGAAACAACACCGGGCAGGAACAATTAAATGTTTATGGAGGAAAGCCATTACTGCCTTGGGCTGTGCTGCGTATGCAGGCTTTTGCCTGCTGTTAGGTTTGTTAAAGTATGGTGGAAGATGATGGATTTCCTCCACTGAAAGCCACAACTGGTTTGGCTGCAACTGACAAGAGTGATGCTACGAAAAGGCTGTATTCTGATGTGGTTTTACAGAAGGAAAAGTTTACAGAATATTGCCCCGATAGTGTATCAATGTTCGATGATTTCAATATCATCAAGTTCGCTGGAAAAGTGAAGTCTGATCTCAGTTCCAGTTCAAGAACTACGCTTGTAGTTAAATTCAAGGACGGCATACCAAAAAGGCAAGTCTTTCAAGACTTTCTTGACTCGTTTAAGTTTAAAGGTGCCTTCACTTACGTCACAATTGACTCTAGACAAATTCTAGTTGAATTTTCGGTATTAGAAGATGCAGGTAGGTTATGGGTTAAAAGTTTCTGGAAAATTGAAGGAAGGATGATGAGGGTAATCAAGTGGTGTCCTCAAAGTTCAAGATCATTTGAATGTCCTGAAGCGCTACTGTGGGTAAGGTTCGAAAAAGTCCCAGAGTTCATGTATAACAGTTCTGTTATACATGCTCTGGCTTCATCTTTGGGTCATGTTCATCACGTGGTCATCCCTGAGATAAACAGAGCTTGCTAGAACGCTTGTTTCGCTTTAATAGAGATCGATATTTCAAGAATACTAAAAAGGAAGTTGAAAGTTCAGTTTGGAGAAGGTGATATGGTCCACATTGCTGTTAGTTATAAAAATGCACCGGTCTACTGTAAGTCTTGCAATCACATAGGCCATGAGTCAGACAAATGCAAAAAGAATGTATCAGTATCGATGGATGCAAAGAAAGCTACTGAAGTTAATGCAACAGTCGAGAAAACTGAGCAAAGCCAAGATCCATTACGAGAAACAAACAATGGTATTAATTTGAAAAAGACTGAAAGGGTCCAATCATTTACACAAGTGTACAGGAGGAAGCTAAAATCAATAATAACAAAGCCTATTACTAGTGTATCTTGCCCCTCTACTAGTGTGGGGAGTCCAGTGAAGGAAAGCAATACATCAAAAAATGAACCTGATATTAAAAGTGCACTGTAAAATCTTGAGGAAGAAGAAAATGGATTGAACAACTTGCAGGCATCTCCTTGTGAAAGAAAGTCTGGCAGTTATAATGCTTCTCCAAGAATGAGCACAAATGAACTGGATCAAGATTTCGAAACTGTTATTTCAAGAAGATTAAAATCAGCAACCAGGAATAGCAATTCAAAAAGATTGTCAATAAGCTCTCTAAACAAGAGAGAAAAGGGTCAACAACATTCTTTATCTGATAATGATTAATGTCATAAGTTGGAACGCGAGGGGAATTCATAACAATCCAACGATTGCAAGACTTAAATATATAATTAACAGTGAGAAAATCAAATTTATTGCGATACAAGAGCCAATGGCTAGGGCTGAAAAGGTGGAACTGGTTGCTAGAAGACTAGGTTTTGACAACTATTTGGTTAACTCTTCAAACAAAATTTGGCTTTTCTGGCCAAATGACATTAGTATTGTGGTGGTTATGGATCATGACCAATTCATGCATGTTCAAATATGCTATGCTAATTTTTCATGTTATTTTACGTCTGTCTATGCTAAAAACTTGAGATTGCAGAGGAAAGTATTATGGAGCCAGCTTAGTACTATTACCTGTGATAGTCCATGGATATTGGCAGGTGATTTCAACTCTACCAGGTGTCCTGATGACCAGATGCATTGTGTAAATTATGATGGAGGTAGTGCAGATGACTTCAACCAGTTCATAAGAGACTACAATCTTGATGTTCCTGGTCACATTGGATCTCGCTACACCTGGAGCAACAACAGAAACTGGAAGAGGTTAGATTGGGTGTTGGTAAACCAGAAAATGCTTAATGAGCTAAGCATTCAGGTTTGCCACATGGTCAGAACCTGCTCTGACCATGCACCCCTGTTAATTTCTCTTTGTAATGTTAATAACAATAATCCTATTAGAAAGAAAGGTTCATTCAAGTTCATCAATGCTTGGGCCAATCATCCTGAATTCATGACTTCTGTGAATCAGAACTGGACCAAGCATTGCAATGGAGAGGATTGCAACATTTTTTGGTTCAAACTCAAAAGACTGAAAAAGTTTTTGAAAAATTGGAACATAACTACTTTTGGAAATATTTTTAATAAGGTAAAGGAGGCTACTATTGAGGTTGAGCAATGTGAATTGCTGCATCAATCTCTTAAAGACAATGTCTCTAAAGCTAATCTATCTAAGGCTAACAGTGTTCTTATACTTGCATTAAAAGACGAGGAAAGTTACTGGAAGCAAAAATGCTTCAACACATGGTTGAATGACTGTGATGGTAACACGAAACTATATAATAGTTATGTTTCTAAGAAAAAGAAGAAAAATTTCATTATAGGTATAAAAGAAAATGAAAGATGGCTTACTGATCAGAGCATGATAGAATCCTCTGCTGTGAACCATTTCAGAAATGTCCTTTCTCTTGTGCCTGACATTAATAATGATATTAGTGAGCAAGACTCTATTTTGAATAATATACCTAAGCTTGTGTTAGATAGGGATAATGCTGACATAGTTAAGCCTACAACTAGTGAGGAAGTATGGAGTACTATATGTGGCATGAAGCAAAATAGTGGACCAGGCACAGATGGATTCAATATCTTCTTTCTAAAACAATGTTGGAATATTATCAATTATGATTTATGCAAAGCTCTAAATGCATATTTGATTGGCAAATCTATTCCTAGTGGAGTCTTTTCAACTGGGATTGTATTGGTGCCTAGAATGGCTAATCCTACTACGTGGAACAACTATAGGCCGTCAAGCATGTGTACTATCTTAAATAGGCTGTTTTCTGCTCTTATTAACAGAAGAATATCTAGTGTCCTTCCTAGAATTGTGTCTAGAGGTCAGGGAGCATTTGTAAAAGAAAGGTTGATTCATGAGAACATACTAATAATGAAGGAAATGCTTCATCATATAAGGAGAAAGCCTTCAAAAGGCAATATGATTATACAGCTTGACATGACAAAGGCGTTTGACAGGATGTCTCACACCTTTGTCATAAAAGCTTTAAAGTGCTTTGGTTTTTCAGAAAACATTACTTCAATAATTTATAGTATGATTTCAAAGATCATGATATCTGTGCTTATAAATGGGGCTAGTTCAGGGTATTTCCCTCAAAAAACAGGTTTGAGACAAGGAGATCCTTTATCTCCTTGTCTTTTCATACTTGCTGAAGAAGCATTATTGAGGGGTTTGAAGAACCTATACATTTCTAATCCTAATATGCAGTTTTATATAAAGTCAGGATTTACGTTACCTTGTATTGCTTTTGCAGACGATATAGTTGTGTTTACAAATAGCACTCCTACAGCAATAAAAGACTTGAGTAGCCTGCTCAACAAATACCAACAAGAATCTGGTCAGATGATCAATGTTGAGAAAACTAAAGTGATTGTATCATCAAGATGCTCTAGTGCAAATGCTGCAAGGATAAATATTACTATGGGATTCAAAGCTGACTGTGCTCCTTTCACCTATCTAGGGACTACCATTGCTGCTAATAACAAAGGAATGCACTTCTCTTCTCTCTTAGCTAAAATTTATAATAAAATAAATGAATGGGACCTAAAGCACTTGTCTTTTAGTGGAAGATTGTCACTAATTAGACATGTGCTTTACCCCATTATCTATTTCAGAATGCAACACAGTATTATCCCTAAAAACATACTAAATAAAATTGGTCTTTGCTTAAATAAGTTTTTATGGAGGTAAAAAATGAATGAAAGTGCTATTCACTGGTCTGAATGGAATGGTCTCTGCAAGCCCTTTGTGGAGGGTGGCTTAAATATTAAACTTCTATCAGACATTCAGTTTGCATTTGCCTACAAATTATGGTTCTACTTTAGGAAAGGGAAATCCCTTTGGACTGATTTAATATCCAAATCTTATTGTAAGGATAGTCACCCTCTCAGTGCCAAGTGTGGCATTGGGGACTCTATTGTATGGAAAGGGCTCTGTGCAATTAGGAATAGGGCTGACCAGTTTATTCACTGGAAAGTGGGATGTGGTAACATTGACTTCTGGAGGGATTCTTGGCACAGGATGCCTCCTATAGTAACTGATCAAAATTCTTGTTTTCTACCAGCAAAGATAAATACTTTTTGGAAACATGGAACATGGGACCCCAATCTAATTTCCTTTCTTTCTCAAGAGAGACAACAACACATTCAGTGTGTGAATGTCTGTCCTGACAAAGAAGACATTATTGAATGGAGTCTTACATGTGACAAAAAATTTTGCACAAAAAAAACATGGGAAAAAATCAGAAAAAACAGTAGTTCTTCATATTTTTATAAAAAAATTTGGCATAGCTTCATACCAGCTAAAATCTCTTTTCTTTGCTGGAGATTACTGAAGAAATTTGTTACTACTGATGACATTCTAATTAAAAAGCACTTTAATATAGTATCCAAGTGCCAATTCTGTAGTAATAGTGAGGAATTAACTCATCTTTTTATAAACTGCGATTATGCTTGGCAACTATGGAATTACTATGGGCTTTTATTTAGAATCCCTGTCAGGAGATTTATGTCTCTTAGACATATGCTATTTGTTTGGTTTAAATCACACTGTACTAAATTCCATGTTAACCAAATTGTCCCACAACTTATAGTTTGGACAGTTTGGTTTAACAGGAATCGTAGTAAGCATGATAAACCATTTGACAACTTTATAAATGCTGTAAACAGAATTAATAGGCTTCTAATGGGTATTGACTCTAAGCTTAGGTCTAAACATTGGCTAAATGTGGATGATGTAGGAGCAAAATTAGGAGCAATGTCAATCAGCAACAGAAAGATCACTTACCGGGCGTGGAAGGCTCCAGCATCGGGAAGACTCAAAATAAACACCGATGGAGCGTGTAGCTTCACCGGTGAGGCCTCTGGTGGTTATATAGTCAGAGACCACTTGGGAAACTGCATTCAATGGGCCAGCTTCTTGTTTGGCAAACTGACTCCCCTGCAAGCAGAAAGAAGAGCTCTTATTGAGGCTCTGTTAGAGTGTAAAAGAAAGGAATGGCGAAACACTGACCTGGAATCAGACTGCATGGCTCTGGTGAGATGCATCAATTCGGAAGCTTCGTCTCATGTCCATGGGATAGACATCTGCAAATCTCTTGTCCTCCCCACAATGAGGCTCTGCCACATTTCCAGATCGGAAAATGTGGCAGCTGATTGGGTGTCGAGATGGGCTCTGTTGGAGAAAAAGAGTAAAGTTTTCGGTGCTAATGAATTGCCTAGCCCACTATTAGCCATAGTGGTGCTTGAAAGTATCGGTGTTGGCTATATCGATCCAGGTTAGGGATTTGATATGAGTCTGTGAGGTATTGAAAGAGAGAAGCAAGGGGAAACTGTAATCTAGGGTTTCGAAGGAATCGATTGGGATTAGGGTTCCTATTTTTGTTTCTATGTAGCCTTAGATAGGCCTGTATTTGTTAGTTGTAGCCCATTATCCTTTTGGATCAGCCTTGTTGGCTGATTTGGGCCTAATGCTGTAACCTTTCTTTATCAATTTAAAGTACTTTTGCTGGAAAAAAAGAAACAGAAACAACACCGAATCAAATTCAGACCAAACTAAAATCAGAACCGAATTTGAACTGCAACTTAACCAAATGAAGCTGGACTGAATCGAAGTGAACCAAACCAAAAATATAATGATATAGTCTAGTTCTAAAAATTAGAATCGAAAATTTAACCCAACTTATAAGAGCCTTACCGCCATATATTAGATTAGAAATTATGTTAAAAATAAATTAATAATACAAGTGTGACAATAATTAATCCTTATTATTAGCGATAATTGACCCGTTTTTAATTATTCCTCCTATTAAAACAAAAAGAGAATACTATTAAAACGGGTTTGGGCACTATGATCCAACGGTTAAAAACGAATCTGATGGGACCCGAGTCTGAGCCATGTAATCTTGAACGCACGTTATGCCAGCTCACGCGCGGTTGGTAAGAGGGTGGTGAACGTGGAGACCAATCATGTTCCGTTGTCTTGACACGTCAGCAAACAGACCGAGAAAATCTGGCACACTAACCTCTGCTACTCTCTCTCTCCTCCCACGTTCTTATACAGTAACTTCTGTTGTCGTTTCAATCATTAGCTTCAATTTTTATTGACCATTTTACCCTTACTCAATCCATCACATTATAAATTTGTCATTTATTTATATTTTCTTAGTCAAAATTATAATGATTTTATTTATAATAATAATAATTTAAGAGATCAACATAATTCTAAAATTTATTTTTATTTAGTCAATCATACGAGTATACCAAAACAGATCTATTTTACAAATAAATCCCGTCTATTAAAGAAATAAAAATTGCAGTCCCAAATCAAAACATTCGGTCATAATTTCAAAATCTTTCATTAATGATAAAATTATAGGAGACACTTTAAAATTTGTTTTTTATTTTACCAATCATACCACAACTGATCTATTTGTAAGATAGATCTAACCTATTTAAAAAAAAGATTCAATTACCCTAAAAACAAAACAATTGTAGCTCCAAGTCAAAATATTCCGCTCTAATTTCAAAATCAGCTCTTTCTCCTCAAACTCCCTATGTGATATTATCAAATTTATTAGAGGTACAATTGTATTTAAAATTTAAATTTGGACTAATGAGTAAATAACATTATATTTAGATAAATACAGTAAAATCTATTTGACACTGGACTTATTGATAAATTTATTACGTTTTAATATCCAATTGGTATAAACCCCAACAATTATAGTTAAAATTTTAATTTTGTACTTATAGATAAATAAAATTATATTTATAAACCTATCTAAAGCTAAAACTGGACTTATTGATAAATTGTATATCTTTTGTAACCAAGTATAAACTCCAAAATTAAATTAGAGCGATAAGTAAATCAATAGTTTTACCATCTAGTTAATTTTTTTTTATTGTTTTTATTACTCGATTTCAGCCGTTATTTTAGATAAATTAAATATAAGGTACGGGGTTATTTTGGTAATTTCGTTATTTTGTTAACCTATCTCTTGACAAAGTCCTTTTCTTTCTCTTTCTAACCAGAGTGTCACTAATCCACGAAGAAGCTTATATCGAGAAGCCATTTTTATAAACTAATTTCAGTGTTGTGTGTCACGTTTCACGGTCGTCTAGTCTCTATCAACCGTCGCTCGATCAAGTAACAAGGTATGATCTTTGGTTTTGGTTTCGGTTTTCAATTCTAATGGTGTTTAGATTTTTACCCTGAATCGGGTTTTTGAATTTTGATTGGTTTTGATGTGTTTGGATGCTGAGAAAATTTAATGAGTTTCTGGGTTTTTAGTGATTTGTTGGATCAAAAGATTTAGAGAGAATTATGTTTTTTTTTGAATCTTTACTTAATATAGTGATCAGAAGGTATGGTATGACTTTGATGATCTATCTTGTTGTTTAGATCGTTACCCTGAATCGGATTTTCCGTTTTGAGTGTTTGGCTGGTGAGAAAATTAATGGGTTTTCTGGGTTTTTTTTTCTCTAAGTTCATGAAGTTATAACTGTTTATAGTTTTTTTTTTCTTTTTTGAAATGATGAGAAAATTTTGAAGGGTCTGTTTGGATCTTGCATAACTAATTGATTTGGTATATGATTTTGTTATGATCTTTTGGTTTGATTATGTAATTTGTATCAGAATGGCGACTGCCACCGGAGTTACAGAGCATGATCATAATAGTGTTGTTGTTGCCGATGTAAATATTTCCGACCGGCCAGGTCATGAATCGAAGAAAGAGGATTGTAATAGTTCCGGCAAAACCATGAATGAAAATGAGACCGGTGTGGATACAAAGGTCAATGAATCTAAGCCTTCGAAACCGAAACCTGTTAAGGTAGTGTTAGTAATTGTATTCGAATACTACTACATTGCGATTTTCGAACATTCTAAAACATTTTAGGAAGTTCTGTTTAGAAATGTTAATAGTATTATGATTCGGGTTCGGAGGTTGTTTGGGATTGGGTTAGTTCTTAATAGATTTGTGTTTGATTTGTTTAGGAACCGGATTCTAGTAAACCGAATAACAATACTAAAGCCGGAAAAGATAAAGATAAACCGGGTTTGAAAACCTCGCTTCGTACTCAGAAGCCGGTACTGTCTCAAAGTCTTTCATTTCCAGCTAAAGGAGCTCGAGCTGATATTACGAAGAAAAGCATTGACGGAGGGTTGTCGAAAAGTGATGTCAAAATTTTGAAAAAGGCTCCGTCTTCTATTGGTTCGGTGGTTAATCCGAAAAGGCATGCATCTGCTGGAGTCGGCTCGAAAGTGGTAGACAGTAACGGCGGTAATAAACGGACTACTTTGGCAGCTGTCGTGCCTGCCTCGAGAAAAATCGCTGTAAGGACTAAACTTCGAACTTGATTATGGTTTTGAGATTGAATAAGAATGTATTAGGGTTGGTTTATATTCCGACAAGTGTGCCTGAAGTTGAACTATTTTAGATACTGAATCTGCCTGACCGATTTGTCCAAAGTTGGATCCGATCCAGGTTTCAAATCGGTGTATACTTTTCATCTGAAGGAGGTTTAAGGACATGAAACTCATAGGACAAAATCTTTTGTTCCAATCAGACAAGATTTTTGTGTGATGCCTATCTATGATAAAATGTTTCGATCTTGTAATGAGTTCTTTATTTATTGTTCTTCCGTACTTTTCAGCCTGTAAAATCCACTTCTGGGAACTCGGCAACAGATTCCTCGGCACCTGAAATTTCAAAGTAAGTAAAAAACCCACTTCTTCTAGACATTATTAAATTGATTATCGACTAAAAGAAAACGCGGGCTTATTGTATTTCGTCTCTTGTTGCAGATCGGTTGATGAAAATTCTGAACCGGTAACAACCACATTGCCGATCAAAGATGACGAAGACAGCCATTCAACTACTTCGTATAATTCTTGTCTTAATTATCGATCAATCAAGTAGTATATATTTGTGTTTTTGTTTTCCGATTTTATACTCTTGTTTATGTATCGACAGAACTTATACCCCTCGTGGTGGCGCGAGAAGCAACAAATCCGGATTTTCGTCTAGAATGGAAGAACGAGCTGAGAAACGGAAAGAGGTTTAATAACAAACTTTTGTCGATCAATTCAAGTTTTACGAAAAAATGATGGATCTTAAAATGTTTTCTCAATCTGCAGTGGTTTATGAAGCTAGAGGAGAAGGTTAAAACTCAGGAGATCGAAAAGAGTAACCAACAAGTTAAATCACAGGTCCGGACACTAGAGCAAATATCTTGCTGTAGCTTGAGTGGAGAATTCATATTTTTTAAGTTTGTTTTGGTTGTTCTTGTGCCGTACGGTATTGACAGGAAAGCCAAGAAGCTGAAATAAGGAGGCTAAGAAAGACTTTGACGTTTAAAGCTACACCGATGCCAACTTTCTATAAAGAACCTCCTCCGAAAGTTGAATTGAAGAAGGTATTTCATACTTTCTTTTCTTACACACAATGGTGCTATTGTTCCGTTAGTAGTCCGACAAATTTTTGTTTTGTTACACGGAAAGGATACTTTCTTTTCGTACACGTAACTGTGCTATTGTTCCGTTAGTAGTCTGACAAGGTTTTCTTTGCTGACACGGAAAAGATACTTTCTTTTTTTACATGCCACGGTGCTTTGTTCCTTTCGTAGTCCAACAAAATTTTCTTTTCCGACACGGAAATGATACCTTCTTTTCTTACACGGAACGGTGCTATTGTTCTGTTAGTAGTCCGACAATTTTTTTTGTAGACAACTGTCTGCCGAATCTACTTTAAACGTGGTTTTGATTCCTCTGGCTCGAAACTGATGGAGGTTAACCTGGTCCCTAATATTACGAAGTTTCTATTTTATTCGGAATCTCTTATATGAATATTGATTTTAAAAGTATGTTTACTTTTTAATCCCGACCGGTATTGTTCAAAGTTCAGGCCGAACTTCAGACCTGAAATTCACATCTATGATTTATGTTTTTGAATCGTCGGCCTGTGTGCTACCACATTATATCGTCGGCTTTCAATATTGTTACAGATACCAACCACACGTCCAAAATCGCCAAAACTTGGAAGGCAAAAGAGTTTGAAAGCGGCTACTAAAACCGATGTCGAGTCATGCCAGAACAGAGAACATACCAATCCTGCGAAGGAAATCCAAACAAAACCCTTAAAGAAACCTCAACCTAAGCCTCTTGCTGGGCCATCTTCAATCAAAACCAAACCATTGAAGTCAATACTCAAGACCACCGAGGAAAACCGGAACCATTCTTCTAAACTTGATCAAGAATCCGACTGTCCAGAACCAAACAAGAATCTTGACCAGATTGATGGTCCGGTTTCAAGCTTGTCGCCGAATTCTGAAGTCCGAGTTTGAAAAAAAAATAATGATAAAAATCACTGGTTGTAATAGGTTTATTTGATTTTACTATTTTATTTGATTGTGCATAGTATTCTTGTATGTTGATTATGATTTTTATTCTCTTTTGCAGTACATAAATTTCGGTTATTGTTATATATTGCTTTTTTACAGGTAAAATTTGTAAGAATAATTTATTTTTTGTGTTTGTTAAAATTATTATATTTCAATTCTACTGCAAAATTATTATGTTCTTAATTCTAATAAGTCAGAAAAAATAATACTTCCATTTATTAATTTCGAACTTTGCTGCATAAGGCAGTACAAGCTAATTCGAAGTCCCGGAATGAAGTACAAGCTAATTTGATCGTCCGAGAACGATGAACTCTTGCTCAAGGACGTTCATCACCTGGAAACCAGATGTTAACATCTAGGTTGACGGCGTCTTCATCGTTGATTAGGACTAAGCTTTTCGTATAAAGGCCATTGAACTCGACAGTCCGTTCGGGGACGGTCGTTGATGATGATGCTGAGTTGTCTTCGGGATTGTATACGATCTCCTTAGTTTCGGGATGATATGAAATCAATCTCCCATGGTTCACTTCGAACAGAATCCGTCCATCATCTAAGCATGTCACGACTTTGGCTGGTCCAGAAAAATCGTCCCATGGAAGATCAGAGATTTGCAATGTATAAATCTTAGACCAAGATTGTATACCGTCCTGATTGTTCATTCGCCATACGTCGCAGATTAGTTCTGCTGCTTGGCCAGGATAGCTGCTTATGATACAAAGCGCACCTTTGAGTAATGTTATTGCTACTTCTATTGAAGTAGCAATTGATTCAGGTATCGGTATATTCGCGAAAGTTTCACTTGTGAAATCAAAGGATTCGATGGAATATCGATAACCGTTGGGCGATAGCATATTTTCAATATTAGACCAGTAAGCTACACCGTTGTGAAGCACGTACATCCTTTGATGTATGGGAACGGTTTCGGTGACGTTGATTGGCCTCCACGCCTTCTCGTTTAACGAATACAGCTCCACTTCTGGCTCTTCCTTAGGTCCATTATACGTGTACGAATGCACGATCCTAACGACTTTGTAGTCGTCAGAAATTGCGTCGTAACCAAATCCATAAATGATTTGATATGTTGCTTCGTTGGTTGGAGGTGGCCTGATGATATTACAATAAGGAAGGACTAGCTCGCGTCTAATGCACGGGTTCCACAGAGCTATGGTGTCGTCGGCAAATTGTCCTGAGCCCTTGATTACGCACATCAACCCGTTACAAGTGCCTATTAGTTGGAAAGACGATTCAAATTGCATGCACGCATCGAAACATAACATGTTCCGTGGCGCGAAAGCGAAAGACGTTGGGTCGCATAAAGAAAATATAGAAGGGTCAGATACCGAACTATACAGTAGATATGGCTTTGCCTGATTGTGCTTCATGTTGGCTGATACAAAACCTCGATCCGTAATCATACGGCGCCATACGGATGATATCCCCATGAACCGTACCAGAGATGATATGGGCACAAACATAAGTATGTAGAAGAAAAGATCATCAACCAAACTGAAAAAATCGGCCATGTTAGTGTTTCGGAGAAATGTTGTTGAAAATCAGAGAAATGTTTTTGCATATATAAAGAAAATACTATAAACAAATATGGAAAATAATAATAATAAATATTTATTGTAAGACTTTACCTTTTTTTCTTACAGTTTCTTATTTAATCATATTTAATACATATAATGAATTGTTTATTTTTAAAGTTTATTTTGATAGATTTATATTTAAAATATTACAAATAAAATTTTTTATGTTTAAATAAATATGAAATCAGTCCTATCTTTAAAACAAATCAATGATAATTGCAATTTTTATGTTTTGATTTTGACAATTTTATAAGAAATATATAATATATGTCTCCAATATAAAAAATAATATTATTTGACACGGATTTTATAATAAATATGAATCTAGAGGAATGAATAAAGACGTAACAAACCAATTAAAAGAGGTCATAAAGTTATGTCCATGTCAAGTCTTGGATATTACTTTTATTTTGATTTGTTAGGTGAAATTTTGTTTTCGAAATTATACAAGTCAATATATATATATATATATTTGTAACCATTTCTGAAAATAAGAGTGTTCAAAATTATTTAAATTTGAATTCATATATAGCACCATTTCAACCGAGGTTAAAAACAAACTAATATAACATTATCAATTTATAATGATAAGATGAAAAGTTGAATTCATATATAGATAATTTAAATAAAACTATTTGTTGAGTTGTTTTGTAGAAAGTAAATAAATAAAAAATAACTTTTAATATAAAATAAATGAGAAATAAGAAGAGGGAAAATTATTTTTTAGTTGTTTTGTAAAAATAAAATAAGTTTAAACTATTTTTTTTAACCTAAGATAACATTTAGTTTAAAATTTAAAATTGGTTAACATATAATTATGAATATAAATGAGATATAAGAAGAACATAAAACTATCCAAAAATTAAAATTAATATTTTTCTTTATAATAAAATAGAAATTTATGAAATTAATTAAATGGTTAATATTTCGTAGATCATTTATCATATATAAACGTAATTGTTTTTTTGAAAATTAATAATAATTTGTCACATTTTGAATTTTCATAGGTGTTAATAAAACACAATAAACTGATTCGATACTAAAATCAATCTAAAAAAAGTGAAATATCAATATAAAATTTCATATCTCATCGCGTTTGTTTGATTTATCTTTTTATTCTCGTCGTATTTTTGTTGGATCTCTTTTAGTTTTGAATATTTTACATCTTTTATGAAAGACGATGTAAGTATAGCATTTTTGTTATGATTCATACCATAAGCATTCTCTTTTACTATCTAGTAAATCTTTTAAATATAAATTTTTTTAAAATTTTATTTCTCAAATATGACTTCACAACAAAGTCAAACTACGTATTACAAGTCTAATAGTGTACTTTGTTTTAGTTTTTGTTATTTAGTTTGTTAGTTATCGAACTTGAAGTTTTCCGAAAATGAATTTTTTTGTTTTTTTTTGTATTTGTTTATTTGTTCGTTGAATGTTTCATTAGTTTTATAATGTAAAGTTGTCTTCGATCTACGTAGAGGCAAATCTATCAATTTTTGGGTAAATTGGAGAGATTTTTGGATTTTATAGGATGCTATGGTGACTGATTGTTCATCGCACATACCACATAGTGATGGTGCTTAGAAGTCATACTGCATGCGTGAATAATAAGACATATTTAACTTAATTACATGTAAATTTAATATGTTTATACTACTTTTGTTATTATGTTTTGCTAAATAATAGATAAATTGTCTTTTATGAGTGTTTTTATGTTTTCGGTTGAAAATTTATTGTTAAAAATGTTTCAAACCTAATTCTTGCTTTTTCTAGGATGCATCCCCATATGAATCTTGTTAGAAAAGGTAACACATCTGATGTTATGTTATGCGATTTCCGACCAGTAGTTGTACGTGATCCAACTTCTCGTAGTGTGCGCTACAATAAGCATAACATCTAAGAATTATATTCTTTATCTAGTTCAAAGCTGTTTTGATGTAAGAAGAAAGTCAAGCAGTGCCGCATATGGTGATCGTTTAGAGTCGGGTCGATTAGAGGTGTTTCGTAACATCTTACTTTTTTGTTATTGATATATTTTGGTATGTTCAATCATGATATAAGTTTTTTAAAACTATATGTTTGAATAAAATGAATTATTTTCGTTATTGATATATAAGGTATGTTTTTTAACATGGAGGTTTTCTATAGTATTTTCCCATGAATGATACTCTTTGTAAATGGTATATTGGTAGTCAAACTCGTGTCAAAATGGAGGTTATGAGGAGTCGTTTTGGTCCACTTAACGAATGTCTGATGCATTGGTTTAAAAATATCCCTTCATCCAGATATCCATTGAGCATTGATACTCATTACAGGTGAATGTCTTGATCCTAACGAGTATAAGAGCGATATTGAGAGGATTGAGGTAATACACGATTACTTGGTATTGCCACACAAAGTCTTAGTAACGAGGTTGAGAAGAAAGAAAGTAAAAGTAATAGGTATTTTTCCTGAAATGGTTACGTTGGACCTTTACGAGATACACTTATTAAGATAGTGAGACTATGTATGCACGTGTAACTCATGCCACCCAGGCTTATCTCATTTATGTATCTGGTTGTTGCATATTTGCTAATAATACTGTTAATATTCTATCTCATTTAGACAGAATATAGAATTTTTAGAGAGAGATTTTTAAAAGAGAATATTAGACATAGATGGTTATTTTCAGTAAATGAGATTCGTGTCCTCTTTAGGTTACTCCTACCCATATATTTATAAAATCATAAGTGTTACATGAGTTATAACATACTATTTTCTTATCATTGGGTATATTAGCCTTTAATACATTATAAATATCCCTATATTATATAATGACATAAATACTTTTAGTCTCTTATCATTATCTAGATAATATCTCCTCATTAGGATTCCCTTATTCTTTAAGTTAGAGTATAATGGAACTTAATGACAAAAATAGTTGAGTATAATATATGGATAGTGTAGTCTTTAAGACTTCTTTCTTCATCCCTCCAATTTCAAGTCCTTCTATTTCCATATCTCAACTTTGTACTTGAGTTTATCTTCCTTCACTTTCTATGTCTTGATAAAACATACCCAAATATGCTGATATAACCTGGATACTCATCAAATCCATGTATAACAAACTATGGTAATAACTTAATCATCTGTATATAAAAAATAACATGATTTCGATTTGGTTAGTTAACGTTAGAGTTCGTCGATATTTTAATTTTAATTTAATCTAGTTTATAAAGTTGAATACATTTCAAATTATTAAGTTATTTTTTTTTCTAATTAATCAAGTGGAATGCCTTTCAGATTTTCAAAATTAATGTATTTAAGGTCGTCAAATGAAATACTTTTTAGATTATCATATTAAATCAATTATCTTTTAAATCATCTAGTCAAATCTAATATCTCTCAAGTTGTTAAATTAAAATATCTTCAAGTTCGTCAAGTTAAAATATATGCAAGGTCTTCCAGGTGAAATATCTTTAAGGTTTTCATTTTAAATATTAGGTAATTTTCCTTCTTTAATACTCAGATTACTTTCCTCATCATTTTTTATTCGTCGATTTAAATTTCAATAATAAGAATTATATAAATTTTACTCCGTGAAGTATGTTTAATATACCACAACATGGGTAAGTGCATGACTTTCGAAACTTGACCTATAGCCACGTCCGCATTTGACACAATGGTTAGGTCATCTTATATCAATTTCGTACCTAATAGGGTGTGGTGTATAACCATTTCTATGATTTGACATAGTTGTTAGGTTACCTTATATCAATTTCTTACCCAATAGAGTGTGGTGTATAACCATTTATATGATTTAACATAGTGGTCATGCCATTATGGATAGTTGCATACCTCCTAGGATGTGACTGCTAGCCATATTTGCTTACGTAGCTCTTTAAAGAGAGGATTTTATTTTTATTTTTTTAAGTTACTTTATGATGAAGTTTTTATCATCTTATGGCAATCATATTGAATAATTTTTAGAATGTTATTTGACAAAGTCATACTAAATATTCACATTGTTAACGAAGAGTTTTTTCATTTTGTTGTTGACAAATAAATTATAATCAATATGGTTGGATTTAAAATATATCAAGCCTTTGTTGTGATGATAAGTACTATAGATTACGTACTTAAGGTCTAGAATTAGCTTGACAAAACAATACTTTATCATTAGACCTAGATGGTCCAAACTTATTTTACACTGCTGGAGGTCTCAAGTTTAATTCATTTGGTCGACATTTTAATTTCTTTTTACTTTATAAACCGAAGAGGTACCTTATTATGTTATCATTGGTATTAATTTCACGAGTAATGGTTTTTTATTTTTATAAACTAACGAGGTAATTTATTATGTTATCATTAATTCCAAATATCTAAATTTCAACTAAATTTTTTAACTATTGATTGAACTACTTTTATAGGCACCTTAGTAGAAATTCATATTATAATTTTAGATGTGAGATAAGTTTAAAAAATATTCTTATTTTGAAAGGCCACAATGTCTTTTATAGAAAGTTTGGTAGCAATTCTTTTCCACATTTTAGATGTGGGATAAGAGTCATAAGACTAAAAAAGATATATACTTGCTAAGAATCGTCACTATGTGTTTTATAAACAGCTTTGTTAAAGAAGCAACCCTCCATATTCATGATCAACTTTGTTAGTAATTTGTTTTGCTTTTTAGAATGCGGGATAACTAAAAAATATGCTTATATAAAAAAATTATATATATTTATTTATAAAATTTTGGATATTAGATATTTCGTATACGTATATGAGTATATCCATATCCATTATTTTCGGATACGAATTCAGATACAGATATTATCCGTTTTCTTTGGATTCAATATCAAATATTTCGGTCGGATATCGGATTTTTCGATTTTTTTTGACAGCCTTAGTCTTAGGTTCAATTATTACATCATACTTTTTTTTATAAATGGAGAACTGACTCGTCTTATATATATTGAGTTGATTAGCCTTCATTTTCTATGTCATGAAATATTTTAGCATGATCATCATTAAGCATGACATGATCAACTCCACGGTCAACATTATGCTCACCTATTCGAATTCCCATCGGGAACATACTATTCTTTTTTAACAAGTTTTTCGCGATCATCATTATGGTCGTCGTCATCAACGTTTCCACTTTCAGCTACTGTACTTTTTTTTCTGGCACTTTATCGTGATCACATTTAACCCCTTTGCAATCAACTCTTTGTGCTTCAAAATTCAGCTATATTTTAATTCCATCTTGTCCCTCATTTTTAACGTAATCACATTCATATTTTTAGGGTTGTTCTCTACTTTTTGGGGCAAGTTCCTTGAGTTTTTTAGACTAGCATTAAATATATCTAACCAACCTGAAATTCTAAGTTCTATAAAACAGCCTCATGATCTTGAATCAAAACCTTGAAGTTCTTTGCGTTTAATTCATTCTTTCTTCAGGATTCAATAAATTTCCTAGGGAGTATCTTTTAGATTTGACTTATTCGTGATTGTTTTTATTCTCGAGAATCCAATAGATTTATGGAGAGTATCATTTATATTTGATTTCTTCTCAACGTGATAAAAATTATTATAGTACTACAAAATTATTCATTGAATATTGTACCTAACATTTATTGACGGTTGCAACATTCATCTTCATATGTTTCATATGTTGTTCAAGCGCAACTAACTTAAATTGTAACACTTTCTAGGCTATGAACCGTACATAATCCCTTGACTATCCACTTTCTAGACATATAGTCATCGACTAAAACTCATATAGTGGTAGTCCCTTGAGTATCTATTTTTAATATATTTAGTACCCCGTACATGTTGACTATTAATTTATGCTAAAGTTAGTACCTTTACTATCTATTTTTGACAAATTTAGTCAATTGACTATCAATTTTCGATAATGTTAGTCCATTGAATATCCATTTTCAATAAAGTTGGTACCTTAATCAACAAATGTAGAGGAGTAACTTTATCAAAAACATATAGGCTAAGGACTAACACTAGATAATTATTAGTCGAGGGATTATATTTCTAGAAAGTGGATAATCAGTGGGCAACCAACAAACATTTTTTAGTCGAGAGAGTATATGTCTAGAAAGTAATTAAATATAGGTTTATCAATATTCTATGTGTAATATAAATAAAATAATTCTCCAAAAAAGCTCCAAACATAATATGATAAATAGAAAAAGTAGGATTATTATCAAGTAATAATGAGTAGAAAGACTTAGATTATCGAACCCAAATGAATTATTTACCTTTATTTCTACAAGTAAAGATTTATATATCTTAGTACTATCTAATACTTTAAACTTTGATTTGTAGACCCAAATTTATGGTTATTATATCTAAATAAAACTAAAGAAAATAAAATAATAACCAATTCGACAAACAAAATATTTCTTCGTCATTGAAGATGTAATATGTTTACTAAAACATTGCACAATTAATTTAGCTTTGAAGAGTTTTAAATAGGCTCTGGGGTGATTTAGGCTCTGGGGTGATTATGTGATACGAATATCTTTTAGTGTCAAAATAGACTGTAGTACTTTGTTTAAGAGTCTTTTTAGAGAGAGAAAGTAAGGATTAGATTAAGTAGAGAGAGAAAGTAATATTCTATTTTTCTTGGGATTTGTGAAGCGTGTGTGGCCCTTTTATAGTAAAATTGCGGGTCTCACACGCTTTAATTCCCGTTTATTACATTTTGGGTCCCTATATCTTTTCATCTTCTCATAATGGCTACTTCTTTAGTAGTCTATACAATTTTCCCCTAATACAATTTCTTCTTTGCAATTCTCTCATTAACAAACTTCTTCTTTGCAATTCTCTCCTTAACAAACTTCTTCATTACAATTCTACCATGTCTTTTATTCTCCCTCATCAGTAGCCCCCCCAGTCCTAATAAAAATAGTTTTACTAGGACGGTAAAGAAGTCTTCATTGTTCCCTCGAACATCTTCTCCTCAGATAACTTCTCTTCAACTGCAAAATTTCCTCCTCGAAAATTCTTTTGAACAATACTTCAAGTGCTACATGTCTCTTCGAAAAAACGTCTTCTTAATAAGTATATCCTTCGAATATAAACTACTTTTTAGGTCACACTAACCAGTAGCCCCCCAATCCTTGCAATGTCTTAGCCAGACTTGACTCGGGCCTTGGTAACATCGTGCATCAGAATTTACTGTATCAGCATATCAAAGCCACCAATACTAAGCTAAGAAATCGCAAGGATTTGATCAAGAAGATATGACGTCATCAGTCGTACTTCCTTGTCAGCACATCTTATTAAAGACCTTTTTGTATTCCCTAGACCAGATTATGACTCTGCAGCTTCTCCTGCGTTTTTTTTTCTATCAATCATTGTGCACCAATGTTTCCCGTAATGCCCCTAAGCAAACAAGAGAAAATGTCCCCAGTCCTGACTTATCCTAAAAGCCCATTGTCTTCTATAAATACTGATCTCCTTCATTAATAGCTCAAAATTTCCACCCAGAATTTCTAGAGAGAGAAAGCTGGCTTATAAACCTCGTCGGATTCCAGAGTGGCTCCTTATTACCAAAATGTTCGAAGAGAGAGTCGCTGCTGGTGAATACACTGATCCTCAACCCCCAACTGATGTCACTATATTTTACGGTTTGTGCCCCCCCCCCCCCCCCTGAAAATTCGATAGCCATCATTCCCCTCGAAATATTACAACAAAACCAAATTTCCAATCACAGCACCCTTGGACTAATAGGGAAAGAAAAACACCACAAGCATGCATCTGGAAAAAGGAAAAGACACCATAAAGATAAGAAGCATTCGCAAGAGCGCAAACGTGCTAAAGAAGCGCCACCAACTACCCCTGAACCGCATCGAGATGTGGTGGTGGACACTTCTCTTCCGAAGACCGGTAATCCTGTGTCAAGTCTTCCAGCCACTCCGTCGATAACAGCAACTAGAAGCCCCCGATTTTATCAAGGAAAGACTATCATTACCGAAGACGAGATTCGAGAGCTTTGTAACAAAGCCTTAGCTGCCAAAGGGAAGGCCATCGCCTCGGATAATCCTGAGCCATCTATTTAAGCGATTCAGGTTGCTGATTAGAGCAAAGTCATCGAGATTCCTGCAGAGTCATCTAGCAAAATGCCCATCACCTCAGACAATCCTGAGCCATCTACTCAAGCGATTCAGGTTGCTGATCAGAGCAAAGTCATCGAGATTCCTACAGAGTCATCTAGCAAAAGGCTCATCACTCCTCCAACAATATCTGAAGAGCAAGCGAACCGAATTTCCCCCAAGTCGAAAGGAGACATAACTCTTCACTTGGAACTTGATGCCATCGTAGGCAACAATATCCGAGGGATCGAGAACAAACATTTGGTTGCTCTTCACAACATATCATACATGTACTTTTTGCCTTCGGAAAAAATGTTGCTGAAGACCTGGTGGTGCATTCCTTCATACATCGACATCAGGTTCCCCTCCAAGGGAGAGACCCCATTATCAATGAGGGATAACGAACTTGTCGTGTATACTGAAATCATGAATTGGGGACTAAGATTTCCTTTAGACCCATTTTTCATTGAATATTTTGCTAATATTGGCTTTTGCCCTTCTCAAGCCGGTCCCAACATGTGGTTCACACTGATGGAATGCATCATGGCGTCGAGAATCTCAGGCCAAGAATTTTCCTTGGAGCAGCTCATCGGACTATCTGGTTTAGCTAAAAACCCTTTCTTCCCATTTTATTCATTAATTTTTAGTCGAAGACAGAAAGTGTTGAAGGACTTGCTAGAGGCTGACAAAAAGTGAAGACAGCAATTCATCTACTTCTCAGGCCATTGGGAGACAGGCTCAGAATCAACCCCTTCAAACCCTCACAAACTATCCCTCATGTGGACCAACAAATGTAAGTCCTCGAACTATTTTACTTATGGTAACCCTTCGAATAATGGGGTTCTAACTTGATATCTTTGTAGCTATGACTGGTGTCTCAAAACCATTCGCTGACCACGTAGAGAGTACCACTACCATCTTCACCAAGCTCAGCGAATGGGCCAAAGAGAATTGGGAAAATAGATTTCGCTTGTGCTTTAGGGACACCAATATGGCTTTGAACAGACTCTGGAGGTTAAATCCCCTTGACCAGTTGTCCTTAAAAGAGCTGATGACCCCCTCTTCTCAAGATGAGGTGCTAGAGCGAGTGACTAAGAAGGATATAGTAATTTACCTTCCGAAGCGTTCTCGTGCTAAAAGCCACTTGGGTGAATCCGATGAGGAAGTTGCCACCAAAAAACATCAGCAAAAAATGGAAGTAGTCACCAACCAAGAACCATCCTCCTCGGCCAACAAAGTGACACCCAGTCCCAGCTCTTCCCCCAAAAAGTCTGTCCATCCTCGGAAGAAGAGAGACTCTAAAGCAAAAGAAAAAGAGAACAAAGCTGACCTGGAGCCCATCCAAGAGTTATCCAAGGACGGCAACATGCAAGACGACGCCCCCGAACCTGCCCAAAAAATTGAGCCCCAAAGGGCATCAAGTGAGCCTGAAAATGAAGTTGGAGATAATTCCACCAAACAGAACTCAAATCAGACACCCATCATTCCTCTCACCCAGGCCTCAAATCCAGCCCCCATAAAAAATCCCCCTATTTTAGCACCACTGCCGATTCCTCGAAGTAAACCTCCTCAACATGTTGACCTTAATATTCTAGTGGGGGAGTCATCGGATTTTGACCCCGCAGCCTTAGGCTCACCCACCAGCTCCTTCGAAGTTCCTCTTAATGATGAATTTTCACTAAGTCTTCGGAGCCTGTTGCACACTTCTGTCAATAAGGGAAATAAAATGCAGCATCTAGAGGATCGAAAAAATCATTATAAGTTTAAGGCAGCTCTGGTCTCCTCGCAACTTGAAGATTCAAAGAAACAATATGCCATTGTGGAGAAGCAAGCAGATGCACTTTATGAAAAATTGTCCGCCTTAGAGAACTCCATCATAATGCTTGAACGATGCTGGCAGGAAGAGAGAGACCTCTATCAAAAGAAGACGGAGGGACAAGAAAGACTTCTGGCAGAATATAAAGACGCTCACGAACTAGCATGTCGGGGATTTAAGAATTGTTATGACGATTATGAAAAGGTTATGAAAGACAGGGAGAAGTTGGTGAAAAGAATTGAAGACTTTCCCAGGCAAGTTGAGGAGGAGAAGGAAAAATCCGTGAATGCTTATGCGGCTAAGTGTACAAACAACCTTGTTGTTCGAGATGCTACAGTCCGAGCAGGTCTGATAACTCAAATTCATGCAGAGCACCCCGAATATGACTTAGGCAGCTTTTGGAAGCTCGTGTCCCCAGATCTCCGTCCTCCTTATATTGTCGTGAGTGAGAGTGAGTCATCAGACTCTGAGGAAAGTCATTCCCCGGATAAATCTGAGTAGTTAGGAAAACATGGTAGCACAGTTTGTAGTTTTTGTGTATAAGACATTCTAAGGCGATTTTTGTAGCCCCTCTTTCTTTATGCGAGAAGATGTAATCCTCGGATTTTTGTGTATGCCACAGCTTGGAATGTTGATCGTGTAATTTATTAATTGTCGCACTATCCTAAGTGTTTGCCAACTCTCATCGTAATATTTATTGAATAATTAATATATACTGACTTGCGTCGTAGTATGCATTATGAACTACGCTAAGATTAACTTAGGGGAAATAGGTTAAGGCATCAGATGAACTATGGCATCCAGAAATTTGAGGCACAAAATATTACGACCCAAATAATAGTTCGAAGCATCAAGAAATTTAAGGCATAAAATATTGTGACCCAAATGATAATTCGAGGCATCAAGAACTTCGAAGCCCAAAATATTGTGACCCAAGTAATAGTTAGAGGCATCAAGTAATTCGAGGCACACAATATTGTGACCCAAATAATATTTCGAGGCATCAAGTAATTCGAGGCACAAAATATTGTGACCCAAATAATAGTTCGAGGCATCAAGTAATTCGAGGCACAAATTATTGTGACCCAAATAACAATTCGAAGTATTAAACAATTCGAGGCACAAAATATTGTGACCCAAATAATAGTTTAAGGAAAAAAATACGTTGTATTAAGCAGCTCATAGTGATACCTCGTTAAAACCTTCCTGTGCCTATCAGGGTAGGAAAGAGTATGCCCTCACTATGTTTTGTAACCGGGAGATACAGAAAAGGATAAATATTACGTTCTAACTAGTTCCTCATTCAAGATACAATTTTAAGTGTTCAATGTTCCATGGAAGCCGCAGATATCGCCTTTCCTTGTCTTTTAATCGATACGTGCCCTGTTTTACTTTCTCTGTTACTTCATAAGGCCCCTCCTAATTTGGTCCCAATTTTCCAAGACTCTTCTCTTTAGTGTGTAGAAAGACTTTGTGTAATACTTTGTCCCCCACCTTAAAATCTCTGTGCTTTACTTTAGAAGCATATCGACTCCTCATTAGAGTTTGATAATGCAAAGACTTCAACTGTGCGCGTTGTCTTTTCTCTTCAACCAAATCTAATTCCAGGGCTCTACTTTGATCATTCAAGTCTGATGTATAAGTTGCCACACGATATGATGGGAAGACAATCTCCGAAGGGGAAATGGCATCCATACCATATACTAATGCAAACGGAGATGCAGCAGTGGAAGTTCTTGGCGTTGTCATATAAGCCCACAATACTTCTTGTAAATAATCAGGCCATCTTCCTGCCTTTCCTTCCAAATTCTTTTTCAACCCATCGAGAATTGTTCGATTGGTCACTTCCACCTGTCTGTTAGCTTGGGGGTGAAATGGGGCAGAAAAACATTGTCGTATGCCCCTGGAAAGGCAAAAGCTTTTAAACTCCTTGTTATCGAACTGAGGTCCATTATCCGTTGTGAGCTGCAATGGTACCCCAAAGCGACAACAAATATTTGAAACAAAGAATTTGATAACATCTTTGGCTTTCGTCCCTGCTAGGGGTTCCGCTTCCACCCACTTAGAGAAATAATCCACCGCTAGGATTATAGTCTGTCTGCCTCCAGACGCCATTGGTAGGGGCCCAACTAAATCAATGCCCCACCTGTCAAGAACACCCCATGCTTGTGGATTACGTTTGCATAGCGCTGACACGTGTCATATCGTTTTACCAAGTCTTTCGCATCCGAAGAAATAGTCGGCCAATAATAACCAGCCAGAAACACCCGTCGAATTAACGCCTTACCACAATGGGCTGAACCTTCCCCGTCGTGCAATTCGGACAGGACAAATTGCGACTCATCCTTGTTCAAACACCTTAGTAATGGTCGGCTCAAAGATTTCTTATACAGAATGCCTCCCAACATGATATACCCGTGAGACTTGAACCTGATCTTCCTAGCCTCGTACTTTCCAGCAGGTAAAGTATCGTTTTCCAAGAAGTCAATAATTTCTGACCTCCAATCATTTGTGATCATATTGCTTACCTCTTTAATGTTCATTGAATGCTCCGCATTGATCATGACCGAAGGATGCTCCTGAATCAAGACCCATGGGTATCCCTCCATCCGCGAGGCTATGGCCAAAGAATCCGGGACGACATTTGCCTCTCTTCGAACATGTTCATATTTGACCTCATCGAACTCAGAAACCAAATCTTTTAATGCTTTCAGATATTGTATCAGCTTATCTTTTCTGGCCTCAGATTCCCCCAAAGTTTGGTTTATCACCAACTGTAAGTCACTGATCAGTTTAATCTTTTTTGCCCCACACGTCCGAGCTAAACGCAAACCCGGTAATGCTGCCTCATACTCCGCTTCATTGTTAGTTGTCTTGAAACCAAATCGAATAGCTTGAAACATAGCTATCCCTTCTGGAGAAATTAATTGGACACCCACACCACTTCCAGAGTTATTCGACCCTCCATCCGTTCGTACCAACCATTCCGTGTCATCAAAATGGTCCATGATCTCCATGTCCTCTTTGTCTGAATGGAATTCAACCAAAAAGTCAGCCAAAACTTGAGCTTTTATCGCCGTTCGAGGCTCAAATGCTATGTCAAAATATCCCAATTCTACTGACCATTTAGTCATCCTCCCAGAGATATCGGGCCTTTGTAACAAACCTTTTAGGGGGAATGTCGTTCGAACAATTATAGGATGCGCCTGGAAGTAAGGTCTCATCTTTCGGGCAGCTGTCACCAAAGCCAAGGCTACCTTCTCTAATTTGAGATATCGTTTCTCTGCATCCAACAAACTCTTACTGACATAGTAGATAGGTTTCAAAAGAGAGTCCTCTTCTCGGAGTAAAACAACACTGACCGCAAAATCTGAGACTGCTACATTGATGATTAATCTTTCCACACCAATGGTTTGGACAGTATATCAGGGGATGTCAAATATTCCTGAATTTGGCGAAAAGCTGCTGAACACTCATCAGTCCAATTAAATTGTTTCGCGTTTCGTAATACCTTAAAGAAAGGTGCACATTTGTCCGATGATCGAGTAATGAATCTATTCAGCGCTGCCAATCTCCCTGTCAAGATCTAGACTTCCTTGAAATTTTGAGGTGGAGTCATGGTGATTAAAGCTTTTATCTGGTCTGGGTCAGCCTTGATGCCTTTTTCATTTATCATATATCCAAGGAACTTGCCCGATCGTACCCCAAAAACACACTTTTCCAGGTTCGGTTTCAAATTGACCTTACTCAAATTATTAAAAGTCTCCTCCAGGTCAGCAAAATGATCTTCGTCCCGCAAACTCTTGACAAGCACATCATCGATATACGCTTCGATATTCCGACCGATTTGTCCCTCAAAGGTTTTGTTGACCAAGCGCTGATAAGTTGCGCCTGCATTTTTAAGGCCAAATGACATAACCTTGTAACAATATAACCCTCTCCTGATAATAAAGGACGTGATCTCTTCATGTTGTGCATCCAAATTGATTTGATTATACCCTGAATACGTGTCCATGAAAGATAACAATCGATTGCCCGAAGTCGAGTCCACTAACTGATCAATGCGGGGCACCGAAAATGGATCCTTAGGACAAGCTCTGTTTAAGTCTGTGAAGTCCACGCACATTCTCCACTTGCCATTCTTTTTCCTGACTAAGACTGGATTCGAGGCCCATACAGGATAATGCGACTCGCAAATGTGGCCTATGCTTAATAGTCTTTCTACTTCCAACAGAATAGCTGCAGCCTTCTCCTGAGAAACTGGTCTCCTTTTCTGGACAATGGGTCGAACATCAAGTTGTACCGCAAGTTTATGACATATTATCTCTGATGGTACTCCATTAACATCCTGTGCACACCAAGCAAACATATCGAGTTTGTTAGAAAAAAGCACAATTAATCTTTCTCTGAACTCAAAAGAAAGTTTTACTCCAATCTTCAAAAATTTCCCTTTCCAAATTTATGTTCCTCGGAATCTTCTGCTGGGATCAGAAATTCGGGGTCTCCCTCGGATCATCACATGGAATGATTTCCGAGGGAGGCCCCTTTAATTGCTATGCCTTGTCCGATATTTCTCCCCGAACTCCCTTCGAAGATAAAACGACATGGTAACATTCGCGTGCCATCTTCTAGCTGCTCCTGATTGTCCCGATGTTGTTGCCTACCACATATTTCAGACACTGATGCACCGTCGAAATCACACCATGCATTCCGGACAGCCAAGAGCGACCCAAAATTGCATTATACGAAGTTGGAGCGTCGAAAACAATGAACAATACTTCCACCTCCATCTTGAACGACCCACGACCTAACTCAACCACACACTAAAATTCTCCCACAACCAGTGCTGTGGCGCCGGTAAATCCTATTATGGTTCTGTCTGATCGTCGTATAACCGGTGGGTCAGAAATTCTCCTGTAAGTGCTCATAAACAGATGTTCGCTGAACTTCCTGTATCAACAAGTATCTTCTGAACTTGATCACCAGCAATACACGCGACAATCACCACCGCATCTTCGTGCGGGCCCGCGACATTTCGCATGTCGTCATCATCAAAACATATGATGGAGGAGGGTAATCGGTGCATTTGTACCGACACCCCTGCTTCAATCTGGGTAATCAGATTGACCATATGCCTTTTCCGCGAGCTATTAGAATTCCCGGCGATGGTATCCCCTCCAAAGATTGCCAGTGACTCAAAAAAGCACAGAGGTCGTTTACTTTCCCCCTCAAAATAATTTCCTCCACCATATTTAAGTTGTTCCTTCCCTCATTGGGATCCAGATACTATTGCTCAATATAAAACACATCAACCTCCTCAGAAATCACCATGGCTGTATCAGCACTTTTTGGAACAGGCTTTACCACATCATTTTTCTGGGAGTGCTTTTTGACAAACTCTAACAACATTCCATTCTCGATCAAAGCTTGCACTTCTTTTTTCAAAGCTATGCAGTCCTTGGTGTCGTGCCCGATATTCTCGTGATACTTACAATACTTGTTAACATTCTACTTTCCCTCAGAGTTTGAATAGGAAAAGGTTTCCTGAATGGCACTGTGGATCTTGCCTTATCAAATATAGTGGCAACATTTTCCGTTAACTCCACGAAATAGTCCGGTCGAACCCACTTGTTCGACATTGGTCTGGCCCCTTGATTGTAATTTTGCTGGTTGCCATAATACTGTGGGTTTGTTTTCTGCCTCGGCGGATACTGACCCGTACTTTTGGCTTGAGCATTGGCACGAGGCCCTTGGTAACTAGGCTCAGATCTCTGAAACTGGTTCTGATCCAATTGATCACCGGATCCTTTCTCAGATGCCTGAGTCTCCTCCACCAGAATTCTCTTCTCAACCTGATCCAACAATGCTCCGAAGGTCATGGCTTGACTCTCCGCCACCGTGTCCTTTAATAGTCCGAGGAGTAGGCCCATCCTGAAAGCTGCAAGTGCCACTGAGTCTTTACAATACTCCATATCTGTTTTTGTTTCGACAAATCGATTGGTATAATTCTTCAAGCTTTCCCCAACTTTTTGTCTACAATAGATTATCGTATCTCCGTTAGCTCTGAACTTTTTGCTCCCCATAAAGTGTTGTCTGAAGATATTCCAGAACATGTCGAAATTCTTTATCGAGCCCTACGGAAGCCTATTATACCACTTAGAAGCTACCCCCTTGAAGGTCTGAGAAAACGCTCTACACAACAATTTATCATCGCCATCGAAGTTAATCATGAAGTTTTTGAATTGCTCGATGTGGTTATCAGGGTCTTGTGTCCTATCAAACTTTTCTAACTTTGAGATATCGAAATGCTTTGGGAGATTGCCCACCCAAATTTCCGGGGACAAAGGATAAGCTCTCCAATTATGACTCGTCCGATAAGCATTAGATCTCAAGTTCTCATTGCTCGGAAAATACAGTCCCTCCTCGGATGGTAAAGTATATTGATGCTGCCACTCCGAATTTCGCGGGCCAACGTTTTGGTTTACAGTGGGAAAATTTGTTTGGCCATAACCCCGCTCTTTAACTTGAGGATGATAAATCTTCTCCCTCGGAGATTTCCTCTCCGAGCTCCTTCCCCTTCAGTAATCTGCATGTTCCCGACCATGTCTTTTCTTTCTGTGATTTTTCCTAGGAGATGACTTTGATGAGCTGTAACGAGAATAATCGCTCGAGTTAGATGCCTCCAGACGTCGTTTTTATTTCCTCCTCGAAGATCGTCGTTTCATATCCTCTATATCTATCATCCCTGGTTTTAGGATGAAAATCGGTTTCGCACTCCTCTTTTCAACTGTCTGGCTCCCTTCTCACCTCGGAGTGAAGATTTGCCTGAACAGTTTCCTTTTCTGCCTTCTATCTTTCGATCTCCAGCAACAGTTCGTTCCTTCGAGCCAACAAATCTGAGTCATTAAAAGTGTCTCCGACTCGCTGGCCCCCATGTGCCTCGTATTTCATATCATTCTGATAATCATCGCCCACCAGATTCTCCTCGCAGTTGTTAACAAAATCGTCCCCTTGCTCTTCCATTATTTCCCTCGGATTAGGAATTATTTCTAGGAAGCGATTGTCGTCAGAACAATCTTCGGTTCCCACAGACGGCGCCACTGAAGAGTTTTAAGAAGGCTCTGGGGTGATTTTGTGATACGAAGATCTTTTAGTGTCAAAATAGACCGTAGTACTTTGTTTAAGAGTCTTTTTAGAGATAGAAAGTAAGGATTAGATTAAGTAGAGAGAGAAAGTAATATTCTATTTTTCTTGGGATCTGTGAAGCGTGTGTGGCCCTTTTATAGTAAAATTGCGGGTCCCACACGCTTTAATTCCCGTTTATTACATTTTCGGTCCCTATATCTTTTCATCTTCTCATAATGGCTACTTCTTTAGTAATCTATACAATTTCCCCCTAATACAATTTCTTCTTTGCAATTCTCTCCTTAACAAACTTCTTCTTTGCAATTCTCTCCTTAACAAACTTCTTCTTTACAATTCTACCATATCCTTTATTCTCCCTCATCAAGCTTAAGTTTCTATTATTCCTTAAAAACATATTCTCTTACAGTTTATTGTTATCATCTCTCAGTTTCAAACATCTAACCTTCTTGTAGGACTGGTTATATCTCTAGTCATTTACCTCATTCAATTGAATCATCTACACTAGAAATCTAGTATAAATAATATACTACTTATTCAACCTATGAAAATTAATATAATTCAGAAATAAGTTTAACCTCTCGATATCAACCTAGATTTAAAATCATTCAATTGGAACCACATGTAATTAAAAGTATTAAGATTAATTCCAACCGTAAGGAAACAATATAATAACTAAATTAAACATAACATAAAATTAATTTATAATAACAATTATTACAAAGGTTCAGTGACCCTAGAATATAAAGTTTAAGTACACTTAAATATGATCATAAACATCAAAATAGAAATAAAAAAGACAGATGAAGAATAAGAAAATAATCAAACTTTTGATCTTGAAATCAATAAGGCTTTATTGCTCTATTCTTTGAGTGATATGATTATTGAGTGATGGTTTTTACTTCCTCTAAGTGTATATTATGTATTAACCAAGATTTTCTTTTTTTAAATAGGCAAACTTTATTTTTAAGATTAATATATTGAGTTTTTTTTATTTTGTAAAAATATTTACATTTAATTCTTTATTATAAAAGAATATATTTGTATTTTCTCTCTTTTATTTCCCATGAATTTGATTTTTGAATTTATTTGTTTATTTTGTTTATCTCATTCAATTCCTTGGCTTTTATTATTATTTTTCTCTTTTTAGCTCATTCTTCCGATTTAGCTCACTTTATTTAATAAATCTTTAAATTACGTATTAAATTCAAAATTAAATATAATAAGAGTATTTAATTCTTCTTATAAATTAAACAATCTAATATATTGGTATGAAATATACATAAATCAAGGATAAATATTCATTGATCAATAACCTAACCGAGGATGGTAAGCTAATAGGAGTTTATCGAAAACCCGTTAAAACGAAAATCAAAGCTAAAGCATGGTGACGAGAAGAATGAGACTCTAAGGATAGAGGTTTTGAAAATTATGGGTATTGTAGAGCTTAATTCAATTTATTTATTATTCTTCTTTATCTAATATTAAAAAATATTCCAATAAGAAACACGTAACACCATTATCATGGCAAGACTTTCTCACATATACCAAACATATTCTCCCCTCAATCGTTTTATTATGATGAGGACCTTACATGTGTATTGGTATCGCAGGGGTGGACATTAAAAGAGTCATGGTTCATGTATAAAGCTTGATCAATATTTAGTTCAAATTATGTTATGATAAGATAAATAACCCTCGTACCTTTCGTAATTCTGAAAGAATGTTCTTTGGCTTTATAGATGAAGATGACCCGCTGCGTAGGGAGTTTGAAGTTCAGGTTATTTTAGGAAAAAATGAATTTAAAAATCTTGTACGAGCCATTTTCATGTTGATAGACTTCGTTTAATCTTACAATGTTATTCTCTTAAGATTATGACTTGATAAGATGAAGACTATTACTTAAACGACTCATCAGTTTATATTACCGAGAATGAGGGGGGATGCAAATAAAGAAGAATAATAAATAAATTGAATTAAGCAATTACATAGGCCACCAAATCTTGGTGTCGTGGAATCTGAACCGAAGATCGGAGAAGATTCGGTGAGAAACCAGAGAGGCATTGGTCGGAGGGGAACAAAAAATTATTGAGTTCCTCTCCTTCCAGACGTGATAAATAATCGCGCCGAAGCAAGAGCGCCAAATGTGGCGGTTTTGAGAGTGAGACCAATTTGACGCCTCCCAGACCCTAGACTGCCAGCACGAAGCGGAAAAAGAGAAACCTAGTTTTAAACTAGCAAATATCTAAATACTCTGAGTGAAACTACAGTCAAAGAGGAAATGCACAATAGTTTCAGTAGCAGAGTTGCATAAGGTACAATCAGGTGGGGTATTGAATCCCCAACTGATAAGATTATCTCTGGTAGAAATTTTTCCCAGGATAGCGAGCCATAAGATAAAAAAGTGACGAGGAATATTGAATTTATTCCATACTAACCAAGCCCACCCCACAACAGGAGCATGCGTACGAATAGCGCTATAGGTATCCTTGATTGTGAAGTTGTTGCATCCAGCCTTCGCAATCTAATAAGGAACATCATATGAGTTAATGTTGGGAGAAGGCAGGGTGAGGATGAGGTTATTGATCTCTAGAAGATGAGAACGACTTCTAGCTCTAGCCGATCTGATGTTTGGAGGCTAATTCCAATGACCATCGAGTATGATATCAGATACCTTGAGGTTTTTCCCGAGCCAGGAATCCTTGATTTTATTGGCACCATAGTGCGAAGCTAGTGAGGTAGGGAGGATCCAAGGGTCATACCAAAATAAGTACTTGAACCATTTCCAATAGCCACCCTGTACAAATTACTAGCCAACGAGAGAAGACGAAGAATTTTCCTCCAAATCCAAGAAGGGGAGGAACCAATCGAAAGATCCCAAAAGTTATTATTTTTTATTTATTTTTTATTTTTATTCAGTCACACCAGATAGAGTGATTGTTATTACTAATAATAAACTAGATATGCTTAAGGACAGCCGCCTGATTCCATATTTTTAGATCCATGATCCCAAGGCCGCCCTCTTTTATAGGAGAGGTGATTTTAGACCAAGCCACTTTGGACCCATGAATTTTCATAGCGGAACCCGACCAAAGGAAACGACGAAGGTTCTGGGTCAGCTCTTTAATAATCCTAGAGGGAAGGATAAAGATGGAGGACCAATAAACTTGACCAGCAAATAAGACAGATTTGATAAGTTGGAGTCTACCTGCATAAGATAGATGCTTCTAGGTCCAAGAATCGATCCTGGCAGTAATTTTATGAAGAAGAGGGCGACATTCTGTATGGGTAAGATGACCTTTAAGAAGGAAAACTCCCATATATTTAACTGGGAGAGAACCTTCCAAATAACCCATA
This sequence comes from Limnanthes douglasii subsp. nivea, assembly GCA_036936605.1. Taxonomy (NCBI): domain Eukaryota; kingdom Viridiplantae; phylum Streptophyta; class Magnoliopsida; order Brassicales; family Limnanthaceae; genus Limnanthes; species Limnanthes douglasii. Next base: position 9,148,579 of record JAUPFV010000003.1, on the reverse strand, counting down.
ATAGACAAGAGCTCAGTCCGAAGAGGATTATTGATACCCGACAGAAATATATGTCTTTTAAAGGGGTTGACTTTTAGACCATAAAGGAAGTAGAACTCATCCAGAGCCTCTTTGATAAGGACAAGAGAGTGGGCATCACCATGGCAAAAAAATCATAAGATCATCTGCAAAGCAGAGATTTGTAATTTTGAGTTTGTGGCACTTCCAATGAAACCGGAAGTTTTTGTCATTACTCTTCTCATTAAGGATGTTGGAAATGACTTGCATGATAATCACAAAAAGAAAAGGGGAAAGCGGGTCCCCTTGCCTGGGACCCTTTCTACCTTTGAAGTTATTGTAAGAGTCTCCATTAATATTGATGAAGTAAGAGGGGGAGGAGATGCAGTTGATGATCCAAGTGATCATCTTTTCCGGGAAGTTCATCGTCACTAGAATGTCAAGAATGAGATGTCACCGAACATTATCGAAAGCTTTTATAAGATCAATTTTAAGGGCTACCATTTTACCTCTACAAATAGTATGATAGCCTCTTAGAAGTTCTTGGGAAATAAGGATGTTGTCTGAGATGTTCCTACCCGAGATGAAAGCCAATTGTGAATTATCAATAAAATAGGGGAAAGAATCCTTAATTCTATTAGCTAAGACTTTAGAGATTGTCTTATAAACAACATTACAAAGAGAAATAGGTCTAAATCTGCAGCAACAGAAGGGTAATTATTTTTGGGAATTAGAGCAATAAAAGTAGAGTTCCAAGAGGAATTGAGAATTTTGGTTTTGAATAACTCAAGGACACCATTACAGATGTCCTGCCCAACAATATTCCAGGTTGATTTGAAGAAACTGGAATTAAAACCATCAGGACCAGACGATTTATTACTATCAATACTGAAAAAGGCACACTTAATCTCCTCGTTGGTGATCTCACGAATCATTGAGGCATTGTCAGTATCATTGACTTTAGAGGAAAGAATAGAGGAACCTTTCTCCAACCCTGGATAACCAGCAGGATGCCTAGTACGAAGAGAGTCCTCGAAGTAACTCATAATGACATTAGAAACACTAGCGGGAGTTGAAACAATGATAGAAATAATTTTGTTACGGAAAAGACGGGTTTTAATACTATTGTGGAAAACTTTGGTGTTTTTATCACCAAGTTTAATCCAATTTTCTTTAGATTTTTTCTTGAGGAAGGATTCTTCAGCACGACTAAGAAAGATGAAAGTCGTAAAAGCCTCAACTTCTTTGGTGACAAGGATAGAGTTGAGTGGGTCAAGGGTGAGATTAGATTGAGCTTGAAATAGAATGTTTTGAGCATTATAAACCCTAGAACTAATATCGCTAAAATTCTTACGATTGAGGCAAGTAAGCTCATGCTGGAGACGATTGAGTTTATCAGTGACAAGACTCATACCAGAGGAAGAGATAGGAAGATTCCAGCTTTTGGAAACAATATTTTTGAACTGAGGATGAGATTGCCACATATAAAAGAATTTGAATAGTTTTTTACGTCTTTGTTGGAGGAACCCAAGATTTAGGGTGACAGTGGTGTGATTAGAGGAACGGATGAAACCAAAGTGAGCGAAAGATATAGGAAAGAGATCATTCCAGTCAGGATTGAATAGAACATGATTGATTTTGGAGATGATGGGATGAGTAGGCTATTTATTAATCCAAGAGAAGTGGAATCCAGTGGATTGGAGATTACTGAGCTCACTGAGGTAGCAACAATTATTGAAGTCATCAATTGCTGAGGACCAATTTTTGGAGGAGCCTAATCGCTCATCCGGATGCCGAATGGAATTTGGGAGACCCAAGGGATGCCCTGATCTTGCTTGGAAATGGATATTAAATCATTCCAAAGACGAGTACGATAATGAGCGACATTAAAAGCATATATGGCAGTGAATCTGAACGAGGCATTGAAATTATGACACTTAGCCATGCAGTGAATGTATTGAGAGAATTGGGATAACCTAGAAACAGTGATAACATTAGGGTTCCAGATAATCCAAATTCTACCAAGAGGATGTGAGGAGTGATTGGTAATAACATGCCAAAAATGAACCATATACCTAACAATAGAGTCGACTTTAAAAAGTTGGACTTTTGTTTCAACTAAAATTAACAATGAAATACTATTACTAATTATGAAATCAGTAACATCTTTTTGCCTAATATGATCATTAAGACCCCGCACATTCCAAGAAGCAATATTCATAAAGAATAAAACTTACAGTGCTTCAGACGATGGTCCCGTCAGAGGACAAATCCTTATCACCGTAAGCGAGACGCTTGAAAAGTGAAACCACTTAAGGAGTCCACATTTTTATTATTTCCAACAACATTGTTCTCGTCCAATAGATCTGAAAAAAGAATCTTGAAAGAATTCTAAACCAATAAAATACAATTTTGAAAATATCAGATGATTGTCCTATCGAAAGATGTTCTTTTTTCCTCATAAAACTAGATCGTCGGTCGATATTAAATATTGGAAGACATCGTCGAATAAAATATACCTAAAAATAATTCTAATTCAATAGAATCGAATTACTCGAAATAAAACTAAAACATTTTCCAAAAATTTTATTAGTTTTATAATTAATATATAATTTTTAGTTGAATAACTAAAAATTAACACATAACTCCTAATTAAGTAAACGGGAGCTGCACCAATTAATAAGAACTTCGGAACTACAGTAACAAATATTAAAATAATACCATTATAGTAACCTTACCTGTGTCCAAGCTATCAAAGAAGGTGTCTTTCGCAAGCTTTGCAAAAAAGGACCGAATACCTCCGATGGAGAAACATAATGAGATGAAGAATGTAAATGGTGAAATGCAACAGTCGGCCATGCTTAGATTTATCAGATTCGATGAATTCTTGATCGCAGTCTTATTCCGGAGCGAATCTCTCCCTTGCGAACTTTCGGAAACCAGACACTTCACCCTGTTGATGGAGATTGAAAAGCCTTTCAAGGGCGAGACCGACGAAAGAGACAGATCGAACGAAACGTCGCCGGAAACGGTGGAAGTATATGGTAGTTGAGATGGGATATTTTGTTCGGATCATCTGTGTTTGAAATTTTTATTTTGTTCCATCCATGTACCATTCATAAGTATCCAAATATTCTCCAAAGGTCTAATGCCTGAAACCTCCGTCCTATGGCCCATACCTAGATTTCCGTCAAGTTGCATTAAGGATGTATTTTCACACTATACACCATTGAATTTAAGTGTAACGGAAGAAAGCTCTTCGATCTTGATATCAAAATGAAAGTATATAATATGGATTAGGGTATGCAAATTGGAAAATTCAATGGATTGATCCATTACCAAATACATATCTGCCTGCATCACAAACACAACCACAACCACGAAAAAACAAACTTGATTATGACTAACCCCTATCACTTTCCATGACTTTGTTCGCCAAGTGTGGAGATGAATGTTTGATATATGCGGTTTTTGGACCTCGCAAAACTAAAAGATTACCCAAATGAATTTTCAATCGTAAAAATTGAAAAACATAAAAAAAAAAAAAAAAAAAACCTTAAGCATAACAAACGAGTCGAGTCCAGTCGAAGATATATGAAGACCAAGTTATTGGTCTTAGGATATCGTTCTGATCTTCTTATAATGGTAATATGCGGTAGCCTTCACGCAAAAATAAAAGAGTAGATTCCATATATTTTTTGTGATGGGCATAGGTTTCCATAAAATTAGGATCATCATTCGTTCGACGATAGAGTTTGGATACACATCAAAAACGCATAAAAGATTTAACAGGAAGTCCATATAAGATCTGATATATAGTGTTAAGAGTTAAAAGATTTTATTTTGGTGGACATGGTAACTAAACTCATAGACACGAGAATGTCGAAAGACTTTTCCAAGAGAGATTAATTTTCTTGGATTGAAAAAAAATCAAGAACACCATTACAGATGTCATCCCCAACAACATTCCAGTGGACTTTAAAGAAATAAGAGTTAAACCCATCAGGATCATGCGATTTATCACTATCAATGCTGAAAATGGCCGATTTGATTTCACTGCTAATGATCTCACGGACCATAGAGGTCTTGTCGGAGTCATTAACGTTTGAGGACGGGAAAGAGACTACTTTATCCAATCCCGGATAACCAGAATGGTGGTGGGTATCGATGGAGTTTTCAAAGTATCTCACTGAAGCTTTAGAAACACTAGCAGGAGATGAGACAGAAATGCCAAGGTCATTATTGATAGAGATAATTTTATTTCGAAAAAGACGAGTTTTAATACTCTTGCGAAAGAACTTGATATTTTTATCACCCACCTTGATCTAAATTTCTAAATAGATAACACTACACTTATATATAACAAAAAAACGGTTTGACTCTCAACCATCTAAATAGATACTGCATTAAATTATTTGATACAATTTAAGAAATAGGATATCCATTCCAATACCAAAATAAATTCATAATCTATTTTTACCCACCGTTAGATGTTTATTTCTTTTCATAGCCTAATAAAAATATTTTAATTCATTTAAGTACCAAATATCTTTAAAATATTTATTTTACCCTTACGTATTTATTTACTAACCCAAATTCATTTTCCCTTGTCTAACTATAGTTTTATTTATATATATATAATATATGTTATTTTTTACTAAACTTATGGTTAATTATGTTCCGATTTTTAGTAATATATATATTTTTTAATTTATCAAAACATAAATAATTAATTTTCCTATTATAAAGAAACAAAAATGTAACACAATAATAATAACATCTTTTACGATGTGTAAAATATACTTATGGGTAAAAGTTAAAAATCAGATACACAGAAAAAAACTATATTAGTTAAAGTCTCACTAGCCAATCGAATTGGCCAATTGATCTTTGTGATATTTGGACTTTTATAATAATTTAAAATATAATAAAAATATAATACTCCAAATAAATGGAAACGGTAGTATTATAATATTTCTTGTATAAAATTTGAAAAAACAAATTTTGGAATTTCATCTTCTGGCGTAGAACTTATATTCTAAGTGGTTATTCATCTTCGGTCGTCTTCATCAACATGTATCTTTTTTAATGAGTCAATTGAAAGAACAGTCTTTAATGAGATTATATTTTTTTAATAATTAAAACTGCTAGTTAGCAGATTTATTTTTTAACATGATTAATCTAAAATTTTTAATAGTTTTAATTATTATTTTTCCGAAACATATCATATAAACTCCTTGTTTTAATTTTCGGGATTATAAACTAAAAGATACAAACATAAAAATAAAAAGGAGAAAAAAGAAAGAAAACTTATTTTTTGTTAGAGGTTTCTAGATAATATTTAAAGAAGGATATTATAGTATTTTGGTAGGTGATTGGTTCCAAATTTAGATATTTGTTGATTTTTGTACTAATATTGGAGTCTCCATTTAAAAATTTATAAATTTTTATTAAATAATTGTTTTAAAAAAAATAAAACAAACAATTTTATCTATTTTATAAGACTTCTTAATCTAAAATAACTAATGTAAATATAACTACACACATGACTATGTAATTTATGTTTACTATTTTTTTTATCCATGAAGTTTGGTACAATATTTTTTTTTTATTCAACAAAATAATCGTTAATATTTTGACCAAAATAAAAAAAATCCAATATAGTCGACAAGATTATATTTTAATTCTCACTCCTTCCAAATTTTGTCAAAAAATTAATAAATTTGAAATTCGATATAACACTTCTCATTAAAATTTAACACAAATTATTTATTAAAATTTAACACAAATTATTTTATATTATTTAAACCGTTTATCACAATATTACTTTTGAATTATTTAAATTTGTGATGGATAAATAAAGTATAAAATTAAATTTGTAATATATTTTTAGATCGTCTCTCATACCATATTTTAAGAGGGAAAACCAATTGATACTCGAAGAATGCCCATAGTTACAAACCAACGCAAAAAAGATGACAGACTCAACCAATAAAACGTTTGTAAAAAGATTAGAATTCATGATCTTTGGTCATGAGCATGTTTCGAGACTATTGTTTATACTACCGGGTTATTTTCCTCGAATTACCAATATAAAAAATTAAAAAAACAATATAAATTATTAAAATATCGAGCTACAGAAAATAAAGTATGTGCAGATAAAAGTAGCACCATTGATAGTCCATGGTTTAGCTCAAAATCTAACTCTAACTTTTTGTTTTAATGAACTAAAAGTTTAACTGAGATAATGTTTTAAAAGATTTTATCAATTGCTTTAATTTATAAAAGCGTTTTAGGTCTGATTTCGAAACCTTGAACGATGAGACCAGTCATCCATATAAAGAAGTAGGGAATGCTGTGGTTATCCCGCATACACATTTTAAGTTCCTCTTCTGTATTCCCGTGTTGTTGTAGAATTCTCCCACCACTACTTCCATCCACCCATCGGGTCTTAGTTTTGGTCTTAGTTTCCGACGACTGCGGCGATGACCGTAGTTCTTTAGTTCTATAATCCAACATCACGTCTCTCACTGTTCTCATATGGCTTTTATCTCCAATTGATGACCAAATCGTGGCATCGAAAAGTCAGTCACCAAATTCTTGTGCGCCCAACCGTAGCTTAAAGACAAAGCAAACTGTATATAAGGTTTCGCGCGAGAGCATTCGGGTACTAATGGTTCCCCAAATTTCTAATTTTTTAATCAACATAACCTCTGCAACCTCCGGAAATATTGATTGAGGCCGAGAAATCCATTCCCAACAGTCAGGATTATTACCTTGAAAAAATACAAGTCTCGTGTAGCTAGACTGTAAGACTTCTTTCCACTCTCCTTTTATCAAATGATAAACTTTTCCTGCCATTATCGATCGGAATGGGAGGATGATCAGAGAGACTGATGTACAACTCTTTTTTAGGCAAATCAAGAGACGAAGATGGAATAAGATTGGCATATTCGTACGGCGGAAACGTCTTCCAAACAGAATTGCAGGCGACAGCTGATTTGAAAAGCTTAGAAACGGATGAAACTCTAATACATCCTCAGGAGTGGTAAAAGAAATCACCTTTGCGATGACATCTTCTGTCAATTCATTTATATTTGTTGCCAATACTCGGCCGCACTCTTCTTTTGGCTCAGCTTCCATGATCGTTGATGGTGATCCTTCTGATGATGGAGATCGTTTTGATTTTATATACAAAATAGGGTTCCATATTACCAAGATCTAATATATTCGACAAAATTTAATTTCAAATTCTTGCTATTTACAAATTTTGTCAAATTTTATTGATTTTCAAAATTCAGCTATAAATTTGATAAATTATGCTTTACTCTTAAAAGGAGATGATACTACTATAAATAAAGAATGAAATCTTATTTGTTTTGGATGGATATATTGTTATTCTAATTTGTTTCTAAATAATTGAGATAGGTAGGGTATAAACGAAATAATTATGATATTTATTGTATTTTGTATTTTAGATATTATATTTTTTAAATATTTATACGATTATTAAATAATAGTTTTTATGTTTTAACTAAATCAAAATTCTATAAATAAGATAAGTATATTGTTAATCAATATACTTGTAATATTATTTTGATATTGTTTGATTATATTTAGCTATTATATAGAGTTTATTTAATATTTGATAGATATTAACTAATATCTACCATAGACATATATTTGATATTATATGTAATATGAATTTTAAATACTATATTAAAAATATTTTTAACTAAATTAAAATTTTATAATTAAGATATCTTCCAATATTATTTTGATATTGTTGAATTATATTTAGATATTATAAATATTTTATTTAATACTATTTAATATCTACCTGTTAGACATCTATTATGATTTTTAAATACTATATTTGAATATCTTTATACGATTAAAATATGTATGTCGTAAACAAGATACTTGTAATATTATTTTGATATTGTTTGATTATATTTAGATATTATAGATAGTTTATTTAATATTAGGTAGATATTAAAAAATATCTACCTACTAGACATCTAATTATATTTTGATTTTTAAATACTAATTTTTTCAAATATTTATACGATTATCAAATATTATATTGTTCTAGTTTAGTGTTTTTAGATCTTTGAAGCTTGAAGTGTATATGTTTAGATGATTTAAATAGTTTATTGTATTTTCGAACTATTGAATATTTGAAGTATAAATTTATTTTTTTTAGAATTGTATAAGTAAATACATAAACATATATTAATTATAAAAAACAAAATAAAAATTGAAAGAGATTTAATTAACATTTAATAAAATATATAAGCAAAACAAACAATTCATTAATAATAAAAACCAAACAAATAACATAGTTGTTCAATCAAATAAAAAAGAAAAACATTACAATGGAAATGCTTAATACAATCATATGTAAAAAAACTAAGGAGCTTCGTCATCGTTGTTCGAAGGTGGTGGTGGACCTTGCAAATGCATGTTCTCCATCATTTGTTGCATGTATACGGATTGTTCCGCTTGAGAGGCTACAAGTTGATCATTCCATTCCACTTGTCTATCATGCCACGACACGTATTGACCATGCCACTCCTCGTATTTACCCCGCCACTGCTCGTATCGACCATGCCGCTCGTCGTTGTGAACCTGCCACTGCTCTTGTTGACCTTGTCAGTGCGTATGAAGACCATGCCACTCCACGTGCTGATTATGTGATCACTCAGCATACTGCATTTGCTGACCATGCGACCACTCAGCATATTCGAGATCAGAAAGTCCTTATTGTTTTCGTTGTTTAGAAAAACTACCAGCAGCCATGGAAGCGGCCGGTGACTTAATTTCTTGTTGTGGGTATCTCGGGGGTGGATTTGGTGGTTTGGTAACACCATTTGCAGCCCATATATCATTCAATATGGGCAAATAGTGACTACATGCCTGCAATTATGATGTGAACTCTCCATCCCACAAATATATCTCCTGCAATCTTAAAGAGTATCTACATATAACACTACTTGGCCGAACTTTGATCGGCGTGTACATACTCGCATCAACCCATTTCTTAACAAGCAAATGACTCAATATCATCCCATATGGTAAATTACCGCTCCAGCTCTTTGAACCATATGTCGAATCATCAAACTAGTCAAATTAATTATTCTCTTATTTTTTACCATAAAAGCAGTTGAAATGCTTAAATATAAGAAAGTTGTGAATCATTATTACTAGGGGGAATAAAACAATTGTTAACCATTCATACATGCAGTGGTATAAAACTGTTGTACTAGTTCAATATACCAATCACAACTGAACCTAGCAAGAAATAACCAACCTAAGCCTCTATTAGGTTCAAGAAGTTTGTACAAAACTTGCATACATTCAACTTGGATAAGTTCCTCGTAATCCAAATGCATGCAGCGTAGATTTTGGTTACACCTCGTGGTGCTAGCGGGTTACGAATGCGAACCTTTCCTTCGCCCCGATGTTCGAATGTCTGGCTCCCAAATCTCTACATCTTGGTGCGAAAAAATTCTTTCGGAAGTTGTTCTTCTTCTCGACGATGATGAATCATCTTCACTTCTCCGGACCTCCTTTGATTTTCTTGAAGAAAATATTTAGATGAACTTTGGGGTGTTTTTATGATTGGAATTTTCAAAACTTCTAAAGAGAGTATTGTAATATATTGAATTTTAAGGTATGAAGAAAGTGTTGCAGGAGTAGGGTATTTATAGATTTTGTTTTCAACGCGCCATTTTTGATGACGTCATTGCTGACGTCGTCAAAATGGATATCCAGACTTTCAATTCGGATATCCAGATTCCCAATCCGGATATCCAGACTTTCAATTCGGTCCTTACCCTCACTTGGATGAACCTTGAGATAATAAATCTAATGTTCTCAAATTAAGTAGATTCCCTTAAACATCTTTTGTCCATTTTTAGATTAAATAATCATTTCTATTGGAAAACTACCTCAATTCAAAGTGATTTGATTTAATCGAAAAATATTAAAAATAAAAATGTATAAAACATATCTCTAGTGTCCTTCAGTAGTTAGGACACTAGGAAGATTATAATTTATAAAATTTACCAATATAACATCTCATACACTTTTTCATTGTACGTTTAGTCCTTCAAGAAAAACTCTTAACACAAAAGGCAAATTAATCGCATGGAGTTTTAATACCTCTTCTAATTGCATTCTCTACAAAATCACGACATAATCTCTCAATAATATTTTCCATCAATACACTTGTACCTGAAATTTCAGGGAAGTCACAAACATTGAACTTAGACTTCACCTACTAAAATGAGATTGACCCATATGACTACAAACTGTGAACTCATATACCCCTCTAAGTCCATGGCCATATCTAGAGAACTAGATTTTTTGCGGTGGTTTACTATATTTGGAAAATGAGGAACTGATGATTTTTACAAACAAAACGTCCCTCGCATCAACGGTTTCCTAACACCTACTCTTGGATATCTGCAACAGATTTCATGACGTGTATAAAATTTTCACTAATCTACCTTTTCTATTTTGTAGATCCACCTCTATGATTGGACTCAAGAGCTTATTTACGTCAATGAGTTCCTAGATGATATTATTTTAGCCATCCAAAAAACCGGTGCGCATGATCTTTGTTTCTAGTTATGATATACGAAAGTCACCCAAATATCATGATATTTTAATTTCAGTTGTATAAAGTACTTTCAGCTATTTTCACATGTGTTCCTCTCAACAAGACCCATCCTACAATAATTTTATTATGAGAAATAACATGTTTGAATGAAAGTACGTGCAAGATAGATTAAAAATAAAAAATAAAATATATATAGTTAGGATTGCTCCTGTAACAAAAATATTAGTGATCAACTTATAAAATATTGTTGAATTTGTAGAATTAATTTGGTCTTGATAGCCTAAGTTTATTATTTTCCGAGTATATAATAGCTTTAAGAGAGGCTGAAGCTTGGGTAGGGGAAAATTCACAGTTTGATTTAGTCTTAATGAACCATTTAGAGACCCAGCCTACAGCCGAAGTTTGTTCATGGAAGATGTGTTTTAAAGTCATTTGAGGCTTGATTAATTTCATACAATAATTCATAAATGAACAATGAACCATAGAGCTAAACCAAAACTTAGCCTTTCAACAATCAGTCATGAATTAGTTTTCATATCATCTTGTGATATGTTATTGACATTACAGAGAATCAGCTCATCAATCAGAGCCTTAAGTTCAGCAATCAGAGCAGCATTTTCCCATATAAATGTACAATAGCTTTAATAAGGTTTTCAGATTGATTTCTAAGGATGATTCCACTGATGGATTCACCAAAATATGTACAAACACCATCACAATTAATTTTTATTATATTGTTGGAGGGATGATTCTATTTGACTATTAGAGGTCGTTTGGAGAGAGATAAATGATTGAAGCAACCAATTTCTTTGGCTGCTTTTAAGTCACCAGACTAATGCAAGAAATTATGAAGTTTTGAAATGTATAAGTTAACCAGAGAGATTTTGATTTTGTCTAATCAGATTTAGAAGAACTAATTTTTCCTTTATATTTTAAATTGTTATGAGCTGGCCAGATTGTCCAACAAATGATGGGGGGAGTGATCGATCTTATATAAATGTTTTTGTTTGTTGACATAAACCAGGAGTGAATCATATGGTTAAATGGAATATGTTGTCCAATGCGGATTCCAAATAATCCTGCAAAGTATTGTCATACTTCATAGGATATTTGGCAAAAGACAAATAAATGAGATTTTATTCAGAGTTGAAACAATGCTGACATTTTGATGCCAAACCAAAGTTTTTATGTTCCATAATAATATTTACATATATGAAACCATTAAGAAGTCTCTAAAAAAGGAAGGAGCACTTCTTAGATGTGATATTGTTCCATATTATAGAGTGGTCATTGATTTTGGTTTTGCATAGTCTTTTTTTAAAGAGAAAGCTCCATCATTAGATGTCTCTCAAAAGATGTAATCTTTATTGGATTTATTTAATTTTTTATTGAAAATTCTATTAATATCTGAGGGAATGATTTGATATTTGAGTATGCCAAATTTCCATGAACCATTAAACAAAACCTCATATATCAAAGTCCCATTATACTAGTTATTGTTCTCTTGGTTTGAAAAGGCGGTGAAAGGGTGAGTGATATTTTATTTTTCAAGCCAAAAGTCAATATATCCTTTGCCTACTTTCTAAAATAAAAATTACTATGTAGTTTCTCTGACTTTAATAATTATTTTCCAAGCTTTGGAATCATTTGGTTTGATGTATATTTGAAGTGGATGTGATGAAATGCTATAGATTACAAGCATCAACTGAGCTCATGAGGTTTTTTTATCTCTGAATGTTTTTTTGATATTCGAAAGCTTCCTTATGTTCAGACTTTTATCAAATGGTTTGAATAATGAGGATACGTTAGATCAAATGATGGGGTGACAGTTTTCTTTAAACATGCAAAGAAATTTATTCATTAAAAACTTATTCTTTTTATAGTTTTCTTAGGAATATAACTACTTTGAATGAAATAAACTGGAAACGTCATAAAAACATATTGAACTAATGTTAATATGCCTCCAAAAGAAAGAAATTTGCTATCTAATTCCATTATTTTAGATCTTATCTTTATTACCAAACCATTTAAATATTCAGTGTTCAGTGTTATTATTTTTATGAACGGTGATCCCTCAAAATTTAAAAGAAATGTGACTCTGAGTGAATCCAAAAATATTTTCAATATTTTTTTTTCCAGATCTCTTTGATGTTTTTATATGAGATGAAGACTGTTTTTTGTTTATTGATTAAATGACTAAATATAGCTCGGTAAAGATTAAAGAATTTACAAGTTGTATTGATATACGTTAAGGTTTCATTCATAAAGATGATAACATCATATGGTTAAAAAAACATATAATTTTGATAGTCTCTAGAGAAATAATAAAATGTATTTTCTAATAGATATTTAAACTTATTTAAATATTTATGATGGTATATATGTTTATAAGCTATATATATATATATATGAGTTACTAAAACTATGTGATTTCTTTTATTTTGAACGGTAATTATTCGTTTTTTTTAAATTTTAATATTAGTTTATTATTTAATTTATAGTTATGTCATATAAATTAAAAATAAATAATAAAATAAACTTTGATATCTAAACTTTAAAAATCTGTTAGAATATCCTCTATTTACAATTTAACATGAATTTATTCGAACTTTGACAAAATTATTAATTTTATCAACTATGTTTGAATACATTACCGAAATTTGAACCCCTAAGGGATAGCCGAGTTGGTTGAGTAAGGCATGCTTGTAACCAAAGGTCATGAGTTTAAGTCCCTCTACATATGTTTTCTTGGCTGAGTCTGTCACCTTGTGTGGTTTACCTCAGATTGAGGTTTACAGAAATTTGATATCCATACAAATAAAGGGTTTACATAAATTTGATATTCATACAAATAAATATCCATATTAGCTCAACTATTTTTATACCAAATATCACACAGACCGAGGGTTTGCCCTGTGCGCACTCGTCGAGTAAAAAAATTACAGAAATTTTTTTTTGGTCAAAAACAAAATTATATAAATTTGATAAGGGATAGGCTAAAATGAGACCCAAAATCTTTATAGTGAGACCCATATCCAAAACTTTTGTGAAAATATGAAATTACCAAATTGCCCCCACATATAAAAACAATAATTTTTCCACCAACTCATTCTCTCTTCTTTTCCTCCTCTCTTTCCTACCACTTCTCTCTCCAAAATTAAAAAAAAACACAAACTTTAAATTCTGCAAACTCCCACACAACATTTAATAAACATTAATTATCTAAATTTAAACCCAATTACTCCGAGTATGGATTTAAGCGACTATAATGACAATTGGATCTGCAATGCTGATGATTTCCTTTCGGAGGAGGAGGAGCCGCTTACTGATCATATGGAGAGCGTAGCTGAGGTAAAAATAATTTTTTTTATGCACAGAACAAAATTTTGCGTTTTCGTGCCTTCAAATGTACACTTCCAGGCAAGAACACGCGTGGAAGATGACAAATCTTCGCATGAACATGCGAAGATTTGGCAACATAATCATGCAATGATTTTGCCAAATCTTCGCACATTAATGCGAATATTTGGTTTGCCTTGGTTTTACATGCCTTTATGGTTGAATATTGGGTTTGTCTTGGTTTGACATGCTTTTTTGGTTGAATATTGGGTTTGTCTTGGTTTTACATGCCTTTTTGGTTGAATATGGGGTTTGTCTTTATTATTTGACTTGTAAATACATGTTTGTGTTTGTGTAGGAAGCGGTCGAAGCACCATGTCACATGGCGGATTATAGTCAAATATTTACGACGGATAAATTCTTAACCAAGGCGGAATTGATCGAATGGGTTGACAAAAAGAGCAAGAGTATAGGATTTATTATCGTGGTAGATAAACATAACGATGGTAGTAAAAACGGTAAAACACCGCGGTTATATTTTAAGTGCGAGAGGCACGGTGTTTACAAGCCAAGGCCTAAACCGGGGATTGTGAAGAAAAAACGAGATTGTTCATCCAAAAAATGCGGATGTCCGTTCATGCTTAGGGGCAATCCGGTGTTAGAAGCACCCGGCTATTGGAAATTGGTAGTTATAATTGGAAAACACAACCACCAACCCTTCTTGCATTTGGATGGTCATTCACGGGCCGCGAGGTTAAAGGCGTAAGAGGAGAGTATGTTCGTAAACTCACAACAATCGGTTCTCGGCCAAGAGATATATACTGTGGATTGAAGTTAAGAGATCCGGAAAATGTATCTAGTATGCGTACCATCTACAACATGCGGCACAAGCACCAATTGGTTGATAAAGCGGGCAAATCCCAAATGCAATACTTGTTTGGTAAGTTAAAGGAGCACGAGTACTATGTTTGGGAGCGCACAAACAAAGAAACCGACGAAATCCTAGAATTATTTTTCGCACATCCCACGAGCATCGATTTGTTGCGCACTTTTCCTCAAGTGCTTATAATGGATAGCACGTACAAGACTACAAGGTATAAACTTCCTTTGCTAGAAATAGTTGGCCAAACTTCGACGAAAAAGACCTTTTGTATAGCTTTTGTTTTTTATGAGCTCGGAGAAAGAAGAGAACTACACGTGGGCAATGAGCGTTCTAAGGAGAGTGATGGTGAACAACATGTGCGCATTACCAAATATTATCGTCACGGATAGGGAGTTGGCTTTAATGAACGCTATCGATGAGGTATTCTCGGATGCAACTCATATGTTATGCACTTGGCATATAAACAGGAACATTAGCTCATACTCTAAGAAAGTGTTGCCCAAAGCGAACATGGGGGAGGAGTTCTTAGAGTTTTATGTCGCGGTTCAACATTCGGGGACGATCGATGAGTATAATAAAAACCTCACCGACCTTCACAAAGCCTACGCATATTGTCCTAAGGTTCTCGAGTACTTGATGAAACAATGGATAGACCCTTACGGACACAAATTCCTTAATGTCTACACTAACAAGATTAAACATTTGGGCAACCACACTAGGAACCGGTGAGTTATATTATCATATTTTTACATTACTATGTTTAACTAGTTGTTAGACTTGTAACTAATCTAAGTTTATGGTTTAGGGCGGAGAGTGCTCACTCTAGTCTAAAACGGGCAATCGGCACAAGCCTATGCACTTTTGAGCAATTTTGGGATAAAGTTCATGCGTTGCTTCGCATTCAACACTCTACCATCTTCGAAACGTTCGAACGAAGTTTGTTTCGTCCTAGACAAGCCTCTAGGGGAGCTATCTTTTGCGACATCAAAGGTAAAATTTCATGTACGGCCATTCAAATATTAGAAGAAACTATTAGAAAGGTCGGGGATTTGTGGTTCACTCCCGCAAAGTGTGGTTGTGTAATTAGGACAACACACAATTTGCCTTGTGCGTGTGAGTGTGATGTGATCGCGAAAGAAGGTAGGTCGATTCAAACGAGTGAATGTGATGTTTATTGGAGTACATTAGCGATCAAGCCTAGGGAAAACGTTGGTACCGAAGATGAGCTTACAAGAAAGCTATCCTTAATTGATAGTACCATATGCGGTTACGGTCTACAAGTGCAAGATCACATCATAAATAGGATGATGCAAATCCTAGATCCCGCTACAAGCCATGTGTTGGAACCTAAGGAACCGGTTGTCACGAAAGGCCGGAAAAAAGCCGGTGTCGACAAGTCAACTAAGCGGAACCCATCCGGGTTTGAATACCCTAGTGTAGGCGCTAGTAGTACTCCCGCCACGATAGGTAGCACGGCCGCGTCGGCGGTTAAGGCATTTATAGTACGCAAATCCAAAGATAAAGCACCACCAAAAAAGGAGAAAGCGACTCGATCTAGAAAATCGAATAAAGGAAAAGGATTGAGCGCCTACGGGAGTTGTTTTCCCGAGTATTTGCACGAGTACATAGCTAGCGTTGAAGACGTTGCTCCGGACGGTAATTGCGGATTTAGGGCAGTAGCTTTGACGATTAAAGGCAATGCAGACGCATGGGAGGCAGTGAGAAGATATTTGATGTTTGAACTTTCAAGTCAACGTGATCTTTGGGAAAGGGTTTTTGACGGTGCAGAACGTGTTGACAATCTATTGCGGAGATTGGATTGTTTCAAAATGTACGAGAACGGAACTAGGCACTGGATGACATTACCCGACTATGGGTTGGTGATAGCCACCCGGTATCAATGTATAGTATACCATGTCTCTCTCCAACTATCATACACGTATCTTCCTTTGCGTGGTGTGCCTCCAAGATCATGTCCTATTGTCGAAGTTGGAATTGGTTTCGTACACGGTAATCATTTCGTGAAAGTAAGTAAACTAGTACATTCTTGATACTTAGTTTTCATTTTATCAAATAATCCGCGACGTATTTAATGTTTCTATATAATTGAAATTTTCAGATTGTATTAGACGGACCGTTGCCGGATATATACCCAATGTGGTTTGCGTTCCGCACTTGCGCTAAAGTTACAAATTGAGCCATACCAAATGGCGCACGTCTAAACAAGTATCACCAAATTAAACCAGCACAACCTCCAACATTAAACGATGGGGATCATGAATGCTACGATTTGACCGGGGATGCATAATGCTTTGTTGTATTGTAATATTTTGTGTTACTTGTTTTTTTATAAATCCTTTCGAGACACATTTCGCCACCTCCGACAACTAGACTTATGTTGTTTTGCTTGATAATAATTATGACTTTTACTTATGCTTTGTAGATGTGCCAAAAAAAATTTGTTTTTAAGCGGCCGTATGATTTTTTTACCTAAACAGAGCCTTAATAGGTACCCTTTGGCCATGATTTTTGGTTGAAGGCCAAAATTTATTTATTTATTTATTTTGATTTCCAACCTCAAATGTTGTTAAAACCATGTTTTGAAACCATTTTCAACCATGAATGTTCAAAAAAAAAATCTTAAATTCCCCAAAGCCCTAAAAAAATTTCTGAACAGAGCCGTTTTTGGCACACGAAAACGTGTGCATGTACAAGATCTCGCACAAACGTGCGTGTACTTGTACATGCACACATTTTCGTGTGCCAAAAACGGTTCTGTTCATTTTAAAAATTAGTGGTTTGGGGCATTTATGATTTTTTTTGGGAACATTCATGGTTGCCAATGGTTTCAAAACATAGTTTTAACAACATTTGAGGTCGAAAATCCAAAAGAAAAAAATATTAATTTTTGGCCTTTTGCCAAAAATCATGGCAAAAGGGTACCTATTAAGGACTAAATAATGAAAAAAAAAAGTCTACAGAAACTCAAGCCTTAAGGGCTAATCATTCCAAAAACTAAAACAACTATTACGAGCGTTAGTTTAAACAAAAAAAACAACAAGCTCAACATTAGTTTGTGCAAAAAAAACATGGAATCGAGATATCACGTACTGCCAAACATATACTGCCAAGGAATAAAAACGGGAGATATTTTAGAGGTCTCGTTATAGTGAGACACCTAATAATAGAAGTTAGGCTATAATGAAACCCCTACTATTGCTCGCCCACCAAAATTGACTCGTCCCCTATAAATATGACATAAAATCAAGAAATCATAAAACACTTGCCAAACACTAAGCATTCAACATAAATATAAAACTCGTTAACGTTTACATATGGAGTTTACGGCAGACGAAGACTACCACATGCTTCAAGCTGTGAAGATTGCCCGTCAGATACTGGGGGAAGATATCAGCGATGCGTTTTACGAGCGTGTCCTATGTACGATGTACATTGGCTACGGCCATTTGGGTACAAGAGGTATCGTTGTGCGTACTCGTGACCAGATCAAGGGCAGATATATTTTTTGTCAGCCAATACAGCATTTGTGCTTCTTGCCATCGTTAATTAAGCAAGAAGCTGCTACCGTCTGGAACCTGAGCACAATAGACTACATCACCAGGGATATGGTAGCATTTCTGGAGGATAAGATTATTGCAAGGGGGGAATTGATGATGTTGAATACAAACTTCGATACGAATAACCATTCCACTAATGTTATTTCAACTTGTTATTTTCGTATCGGTTGTTATTTGAACTTGTGATGTTTTTTTCCATTATTTGTTTGAACTTCTTATTTCGTTAGTTGTTGTTATTTTAACTTGTGATGTTTCATTCCAGTATTTGTTTGAACTTCTTATTTTGTTAGTTGTTGTTATTTTAAGTTGTGATCGAATGAATGTAAACATTCGATGTTTTATGTTTCGATGTTCATCTTGAAAACAATAGCACTAAAACTTCAAAATACGTCGATTGCATAAAAACATTACAATTTAATCCAAAGCATTGCATAATAAGAAATACATAAGCAAATAACTGAAGACAAATGATAGGTGGGCTAACCCTCAGTTAACATTTCACACTTAGATTTATGGAGTCGGATAGTTCATTCCACTCCCGAACGCATAATCATCTGAATCAGTACTTCCTTCGGGGGTTGAATACGTTTCAACGGCGCTTGCAATTACGTCGGCCATTTCTTGCTCCCTTTGCTGCGTCGCATGTGACACCATCTCCGGCGTAACTGGACTTTGGGAGCCCGTGTTGAATACGTGTTGGACATGTAAACGGGTCGTGTAATCCAATGACTCAATCTGTATAGTCCTTGGCTTAAGATAAGCCAACCTCTCGAACACTTCTTCGCGTCCGCGTGGTCGGGGCATTAAGCATCCTGGACACGATGCCTCCCTATCGTGGTTGAAGAACATCCTGCACAAAACCGCATCGATGAAACCAGGAATCTCCTCTTGCATCGTACATCTGACGAAGTCAAATGCGAACAGGAGGCTTGCATCTTCGTGCACGTTCCACTCTGAATCACCCATTGTTGTAACTTAAGATGTTTTGTTTCATAATCAGATTATAGTATTTATAGACTCGAAGTCGGTGTGCCAATTCTAAAAAAATTAGCGGGAAGCGAGGTTTTTGTTCCCGCGTTAATTATCTAGCAGGAAAGTCGTAAAGGGGGGTGTGTTTGGCGGCAATATTTTCACGTGTCTGGTTATAGCTAGACGTCTAATAATGGAAGTTACACTATAATGAGACCCCTATTATTGCACTGCTGCATTTGTGTACTTTTTTAAATATTAGGTGTCGCACATTCATTCGTCAGCAATGTGATTGAATTAATGTAAACCTTGGGTTGTTTTAAGAATGATACATTGGACGAGATAAAAATGGGCACAAAATAAAATGGGCAGTCAAATAAGAAACAGTAGTACATGGTAAATGTAAAATACAAAAAATTCAAACATTAACTTAAACAAACAGTACAAAAACTCCAAGAAGCAAACAACTAAAAACATAAGTAATGCCGATTAGTCGAAGTCATATCCCAAGTTATCGTCAGAGTCAGTCCCCTCTTCCCTTTCAGTAATCCTATTCTGAAGATACAGAACCATGTCCCTAGTGATGTAATCTACCACCGCCATGTTCCATACGACGGCCGCTTCTTGCTTAATTTTAAATGGTTGGAACAGCAAACGATCCATTGGTTTGCAATAAATATACCTCCGTTTGATTTGTTCACGGTTACGCACAACAAAACCTTCCGTTCCTAAGCGGCCGTAGTTGTAGTACATGTTACACAAGACTAGCTCGAAAAACGCATCGCTACTATCTTCACCCAACTCACGCAGGGCAAGTTTCACTGCCTGAAGCAAATGGTAGTCTTCATGAGGGGTAAACTCCATTTTTGCACTGTTTATGTTTGAGGAGTGATAAGCATCCACTTATAAGCTCGTGGATGTTTGGGCGGGAAGTGCATTAAACGCGGGTGTTTTTTGCGATAATATTTTCACGTGTCTCGTTATAGCGAGACTTCTAATAATGGAAGTTACGCTATAATGAGACCCCTATTACTGCACTGCTGCATTTTTGTACTTTTTTAAATGTTAGGTGTCGCACAATCATTCGTCAACATGGATTACGCTATCCTTATCTTACAAGTGTTTATAATTGATACAAGGTACAAAAATACATTTTATAGGCAGTAACAATTATAGCAAATATATCAATTGCAAAAAATGTGCCCATGGACTGAGTTGGAAGGTCAATATCTGATGATGGCATCTGCTGAGTTTATGTTTAAGTGTCTGATTCGGTTTATGTTTGAGTTTGTGTTGTTGTTCGTGTTTACAAAAACTTTGGGGTTTATGTTTTAGTTTATGTTCCATTTGTTTTGCATTCTGATACCTACCCCTAAACTTGGAGTTTTAAAGTTGGAGTTTGAACAAACATTCGAAAGTTATATCAATAAAATGTAACAAATTAACATAACACATAATTAAAGAACAAACCAATACCACATCACAAAAAATAAAACGGTCAAAAGTAAACAGCACATATAAAGTCTGAAACTGTCAACACAAAAAACATATATGATAATCAGTCTCTATACTCGTGAGATATACGGTATATCTCCTGCAAAGGCTCCCGAAGGTCCTCCACACTAATGCCGGGGTGGCTAAGGTCGTACTCCTCTATCTCCAGTATGCGCGAAGTCAGCTCGTGCAGTGTGGTCGCATGTGTGTGTGGTGTAGGGTTCACTCCAATCTCCGCATCATCTCGGTGAGCCTCTGGATCAGATATGATGTACCATAAGTTCCTCGTAACCCATGAAGAGTAGATCACAGTGGTACCATCCTCCTGACCAGGAATATACTCTGCACCCTTCAGACCCGGGTGAATACAGTGTGACTCTCAGTTCTCCCAACTGAATGCATCCCAGAGGTAGAGGGTGTTCGCACGACGAACCCTAGTAGAACCGTTAAGAAGAGGACGCAATGGACCAGGAACCTGTATTTTTAAAAAAAATCTAAACTATGTACCACACATGCGCAATACAAACAATATTAATATTTCGAGTTACAAAATATTACCTGCTGAATGCGACCGAACTTTCTAGCCACCCGTAGCGGATAGTACGCCTCGACAATGTCCGCCGCCTTCAGCGTCGCATCTATCCAAGCTATATCAGCGGTACCTCGAGCATCCCGCATGGCCGCATACGGCGTGAATAATACCTGTAAAATATTAACATACCATTTATCATTACCAACTTATATTATATATACGATAATTGAAATAAAACTGATTAAAACTTACATCCAGCTCGGTGAAGCTATCCAGACAAACTCTAATACCGTCTCGAGACTCCTGGCTCTGTCGAAACTTAGCAGGCGCATAGAGGCATATAGTAGGATGTGCGATACTATACCTCGGGTACTGATGAACTGCAAACGACGTGAAATGGTCGTAAATCCACGTCTCTAACATGGCCAAAAAACCAGATATACCCGAAGTAGCGTGTAGGCAGCCTCTGCCTAGCTGGTAGTAGAGCTGCGCCAGTATCATCTGCCCCCAGTTATACCTCGCCGAGCTAGTGTAATCGTCGATGAACTGTAAGTAGTCGAGGCTAATGTTGTTGCCCGACTTGTTGGCCAAAATGGTACAGCCAAAGAAGTGCAACAAGTAGCCCCTCGTAGCTCGTTTGGCATCCGCCACAGTGATCTCATCATCGTAATACTAATGGGTGCAGAATCTCCTCTTCAGCCATGCAAGGCGAACATGCCTCTTACCGCCGCCTTTGTTCTCCTTTATCTATGCCTCAAGCTCCGCAGCGCTGCACCCAAGTAAGCGAGCGTATCGCGCAGTATGCACATCAGCAGTGGGGTACTCATATATCTCACAGTTGAGACCGACAACGGAGATCCCCGTGATCATGTGGACGTCATCCAGGGTGGCGGTCATCTCCCCGAACGAGAAGTGGAAAGTGTTCGTCTCGGGATGACATCTCTCTAGAAAGCCCTCAATCAAGTGGACATTAGTAGACCACTTACCCAAGGCCTCAATCAAGGGCCAGAAACACGTGCTCCTAACCTGCGCAAGTACCTTTTGCTGCCGGGCTTTCAAGTCCCAGGAACTATGAGTGTGGTACATCGCATAACAACGCAGTGAATGTCGGGCCTGCATGCATTAAAAACATACAATATATATAAACATATATGCAATCTAAAAGTTAAGATAATCCAATAACCAACATGTTCAATATATATGCAGTATAACAACTAAGATAAACCAATAACCAATAACCAACAAATACAATGCAGTAGTGAGTGTTAAAAATTAAAACCTAAATTCATTATAACATGTAAATTCATTGTAACCTAAACTAATAAAAATTATAACACAAACCAATACCAAATCCAATGCAGTAACATATAAATTCATTCACCATTTCAATAGACGGTGTTAAAAATTAAAACCTAATTTTATTCTAACATATAAAATAATTCTAACCTAACCTAAACTAATTATATTTAAAACACAAACCATTTTAGTAAACAGTGTTAAAAATTAAAACCTAAAGTCATTGTAACATATAAATGAATTCTAACCTAACCTAAACTAAACTAATAGAATTTATAACATAAAACAATATAAAATCCAATGCAGTAACATATAAATTGATTCTAACCTAAACTAATAAAATTTCTAACACAAACCAATAATAATAATAACTTTAAAAAGTAAATTAAAACTATAAAACTTACATCGCATATGAAGACGTTGTATACCTCGTGCTCTCTGTACGAATGAAACGTTGAATATAGGTCTACGACGTGAGCATTATATCTACGGAAGCGCTGCTCCGTAGATACGCGACGCTGGACTGGGCGGTCGACTGCATGTAAGGTCCCTCTCACACGGACCCGGACGCTCCGAGAAGTCTCAGCGCGAGCGAGCTCCTCTGTCTCGTGATCCGTCTCGTAGTCTCCATCGGTAACGGGAGGACGTAGGCGAGGAGGCATACTGCATAAGACAAAACCGAACAATTAGACGAATTGAAAGTTTTTTAAAAAAAAGTCATGGATTCTGCGAAAATTCACAATTTGATTCGGGGATTTGGACATGCCCTTAAAATCAAACAAATCAACCACAAATACATAAAAATCCAAGTTTTTTACCCGAATACTAAACTCTAGATATCTCTAGAAAAAACAATGGAAAATGAAAAAACATTGATAGAATTTTCAAGAAAAAATTAAATAAATCCAATAAAGATTACATCTTTTGAGAGACATCTAATGATGGAGCTTTCTCTTTAAAAAAAGACTATGCAAAACCAAAATCAATATATGTAACCTTAACAGATTGCTGGAGTTGGATTTTAAAAAAATGGCTGAAAAAGATGGGTTTTTGGAGGTAGAGAGAGCTAGGGTTTCGGGGGAGAAGAAAGAGTACAAAATCTGATTTTTAGCTATTTATATGGATGGCATTTTTTGTCTAAACTTCAAAAATCTGTTAGAATATCCTCTATTTACAATTTAACATGAATTTATTCGAACTTTGACAAAATTATTAATTTTATCAACTATGTTTGAATACATTACCGAAATTTGAACCCCTAAGGGATAGCCGAGTTGGTTGAGTAAGGCATGCTTGTAACCAAAGGTCATGAGTTTAAGTCCCTCTACATATGTTTTCTTGGCTGAGTCTGTCACCTTGTGTGGTTTACCTCAGATTGAGGTTTACAGAAATTTGATATCCATACAAATAAAGGGTTTACATAAATTTGATATTCATACAAATAAATATTCATATTAGCTCAACTATTTTTATACCAAATATCACACAGATCGAGGGTTTGCCCTGTGCGCACTCGTCGAGTAAAAAAATTACAGTAAATTTTTTTTGGTTAAAAACAAAATTATATAAATTTGATAATACTCGGTATAATGTTCACATTTAAAACATTTATTATATAAAATAAAAATAAAATTTTAATCATATATATTTATTATTATTATTTAAATTTTACTTATAAAATTATTATTATTATTATTATATATATATATATATATATAAAATAGTTTACATTTTGCATCACCCACCATAAAGTTCTTTGTTTCAATTGTTGAACTGATTAAAAAATATAATAAATCGCATAAGACAAATAAAGTTTGAATCTATATTTTAAAATTCAAAGTCAACTTAAATAATATTTCAAACTTTATAATCTATATTCATTTTCTCCCTTTTATTTATTACGAGTTTTGTTATTATCTAAAACAAACTCTACTTTATTTATTTCAAAATTTGTCATTATATAAAACAAACTCTTAAATCATTTATTTCTATTTTGTTTATGCGTAAAAAAAATCTATAAATAGACGATTACGAAGTTGTTATTTTCACAATAATTTTATAAACTTCTCAATCAAACCAGCAACAATGAAAACCGCATTGCTCACAACAATTCTATTGATTTTTCTGCTTTCATGTAAGTAATATTTTTATTTTTATTACACTTCTAATTTTTCCTCATGCTTTTCAAAAAATTAATATTTTTATATTCAAAGTTTAATTAAAAAAATTATGTGTCGGTTTTAGTATTATCATTTTTATTGTATTTTCTTAAGTGAAGTTTAAATAATATAAAAAATTGTTGTAAATTTAGGGTCGCAGGGAGGTGAAGCACTTAAATTTTGTAAATGGAATCTCGATTGTTGTCACAAATATCATTGTGATAAAGGTGTTCCCCAATGTTATTTTCCTATTTGCGGATGCGAAAACCCGCCCCATGCTCCACCGGGTCCTCATCATTGTTAATTATCAATTATGTTGATTATAAATCATAATAATAGTGTAACAAATAATATAACATAAATAAAAATTTATTAAAATATTCAAATAAAAAAACCCTAAATTACTTCCTTTTTTTATTTAAATTATGTCTAATTCTGTGTATTTGATTGGTTTGGGGTCTCATGGTCTCTTCGTGAACATAAAGGTTCGCGCGGATCTTAATAACAAATTATAAAATTTTAAATCTAATTTAATTTTGTATACCTATATAATACGAGAACTATGAATTCGATCATTTTGATCCAAATAATGATTAAAATTGAGATATTTTATTATCAATTCTTTTTTGTTAGTTTATAATTTTATTTGGTTTTAATAAAAATAAATTATTTGTTTTTAAATTTTAAATTGTTTCGGTTTATATAACTCAAAATAAAAAATAATGTTTTTTTAAAAGAATTGATAAAACTATAATTTTTTTGTTTTAGTCTATTCTTATATCCAAATAATCGGAGAGAGTTCAAAAATAAAGTTAGAAGTCTTCTTTATAATTTTAAGAATGCTATTCATAATTAATATGATTATATAACTAAATATCGCTATAAATTCAACTTATTCGCCTTAAACATTTAATCTTTATAACTTTAAACGAATTATCTCGCTAAATAACGAACTGTATTTTTTTTCTTTTTTAAAAACATTACCTTTATTAGTCCATTATTTATACTATATCTATATTATACTCTCTAATCCGCGATTTTATTCTATATCAAATCCACTTTAATATATTAAAATATAAAATAAATTTACTCAATCTAGACTTCAGTTTTTCAAATTTATAAATTTATTTTCGGCACGACCCGAAAGATATAAGAGGTTTTCTATAAATCCTAAAAACTTATAGAAAATTGGATATATAATTCACGGACTGAATCTCAAATCAAAAAAGTATTTTTACCTCGACCAATTTTAGATGTTTTTGCCACCACCAATTTCTTTTTCAACCAAAATGTTGTGTTTTGATTGATTCAATCTCGGTTAAGTTTACATTGGTAGCTCAGTCGATCTTCAACAGTTTGTTCACACTTTAACTACAATGCAGCACAACGGTTTCTTACAGTCTAACCGCAAGACTGTGCCTTAACAGCCCGACTACACGATTGCGTTTTGGTAGTCTAATCGTACAACTGCATTTTGACACTTTGGTGATCATTCGGCACCTTCTGATAAGATAGTTATCTAGCGGTTGGTCATCGATGTTTTGTGGATCATTGATCTAGATCTTTAAATACAGTCTCTTGTATAATATTTAAAATCTAGGTAAAGTCTTTCATCAGTTGGTTTTTTTATTGATTTGGTTCATTGATTTTTTTTTACCGAAAAAAGTGTAAAGTTTTCTTCAATGACTCAACTAGTCGTTAGACCTTTAGATGAAAGAACGTCTCTATTTTGATTGAAAAATGAAAATTTTGACCATCACAGTTATATAACCACCAATACTTCACATCATCTAAGTCTAATTGAAATTCTTAAATCCTCCTATCGTTGATAAATCTAGTAAGCCGAAACTCATGCAACGTATGTAACTTTACCACCAAAAATGGATCAATTCCTAGAATAAAATCTATTGATTGTTCTTTACTTCTAATGGTTTTCATTCACAAGATCTATGACTTTATATAAGAACAAATAAGAATTAATATAATAAGCCCACTTCAATCGAGTGATAACCGGAACCCTACGTGCGGGTTATTCAGATGTAACCGATCTCATAATAATATAAGTCAATCTCAGCTTAAAATAAATATTATTCATGTGGATGTGTTAAGGTTCTAGATTATTATATTATAACAGTGTTATATATAATTGCGTATTTGTGTGAATAAATAATACAATAAATATGATATACACCTGCCATAGATGGAAATAAGAACTTTTGTATGTAACTTGATCATATTCTATAACATGTATAAAAAATTAAATGTATAAATGTAGTGAAAATGTTTTCTGGTGAATATCAAATTTTTTTATGAATCATGGCAATGTGCGACTCACACCTCTTTCCAAAAGTGTGCATCCTCTTACGGGGGTTTATGTGATATTAGATTGATATGATGTATTAACAAAGTTATGTTGTCCAAATCGATCTGATTAGTCAAACCGTAGTCAAAATGGAGGAGTAGCTTGGTAGTAGCCAAACATTTGAACAACCTTTGGCAAATGCCAAACCCTTATCTAGTAAATTGGCTAATTTTAATTGAATTTGTAGTTAGTTATTGTGTATATGCATATACACAAAACATTATGTTGGTTTCATATACATGTACTTGTATATCTTTATTTGCACGCCCCTATATCTTTATAGACAACATATATTTTATATGATTTAAATGAAATTAACAAGTTTTTATCACCTCATAACATGTTAAAATATTTTACAATATACATTCTTTTATTTAATACTAGCACAATTTTTTATCAAAGTATGGACCACAAATGACGTTTTATGCATGTTTAATGCATAATACTTATCTTCATCAATTTATAGTAATTGTAATAGACTTTTGAAAAGTAAATAACTATTAACCAATACACATATTGTTTTTTTGGAAATAGTTCAATTCCTTCAAACTTTAAATTTATTATAAATTTTGAATACTTTTGGGTATAATTATTTTCCTAGTTTTGAAAAAACAACGGGGTGTATTCAAACTCATCAATTTCTTGTTTACTAATTTTTTTTACTTGTGTCATATCAATAAATTATTTTCCTGAATATCCAATGTTTCATGACATTTTACAACATAGTTAATGCATGCTCGTTGCTGGCCACTCTTGGCCAAGTCTCAAAACAGGTTAATTCACTAATATTTGAGTAATTTGTTTTAAAAATGTTGAAGAGTAAACTTTATACCATACTTGATTCAGAGTGCCACATTGCTTAGATTGAAAATAATATAGTGTATATAAGTGTGAACCCACCTCAACTAGCAAAAGGCCTTTTGGAAGTCTACCAAAGGCAAATCTGTGTTGACCCTCTGGTCCAAAATGGATAATATATTGCTAGTCTGTGAGGCCCGGTTCACAATCAAAATACTGTAATTAAGGATGTTCTTTCCGTCCATCAACACATACAACATTGTATATTCCGCTGTGATTTGGCGATGTTTATTCTGTCTAATAATAAGATCAAGTTTAAGGAGGGTGTTGAAGAGTAAATTCTATCTTATACTTGGTCCAGAGTCACACATTGCTTAGATTAAAAATAATATAGTTTATATATATATATATGTGTGTGTGTGTGTGTGTGTGTGTGTATGAACCCAACTCAACTAGTAAGAGGCCCTTTGGAAGTGTACCAAAGACAAATCTGTACGGACCCTATGGTCCAAAACTGACAATATCTTGCTAGTCTGTGAGGCCCGATTCACACTCACACTTCAATTCTAACAAAAGATGAGTTCATACCTCAAGTCTCTCCGATATTTCTATTTTCCATACCACGAGAACCAAAAGGTCAAACAAAAAATAAAAACATAATTCATCTGCATTTAAATAATGCATTAATTTATCCAGACTTCAACTCAAACGGGGTGAATATATTTTAATATGTATACATTCGGGTAAAATCTCAACCCTAAAGAGATAATTTTATTTAAGAAGTATTTTGTGGAAATAAAGATTGATTATCTCAAAAACTTTGACACGCATAACAGGAATGAAACAATTGATTTTAATTCTTCTAGCTTAACGGCATAGAATCCTACTTTTGGTGATATTAAAAATTAGTTTATAGAACATCAAACCTTATTTCAATGAATTTTAACCCCATTTGGGTAACCTCGAATCCGGTTTGGAAACATTTGAACTCAAACCAAACAGGACTTTCTAGAGGAAACTATATAAACACATGACAATTGAACACATATTATCACGACCGAGTAGGTATTACTGATTTCCAGTCTTTACCATGTATATTTAGATATATTGATTCTTACTGGTTGTCAGTATTATTTACTTTATGTATATTTATATGAGCTATCGGTAATATATATATATATATATATATATATATATATATATAATGTATAAAATAATTTTTCATACATAAATAAAAATGTAAATAGTGTTACGTGTGAGCTAAGACTGCTTGAATCTAGTATCGCATGTTGATACTAGTGTTGTACATAGTCAATATATTAATAATAATTCATTAGTGTATGTGGAGTTGTGGTATGTGATGTTATCATTTATGATTAATACATCTATTGATATGTGAGTTAGATGCTTGTATGCATGGAAAAAAAGCATTGTGATACAAGTGCTCGGGATGTGAAGTATGCTCTATAGTAATGCAATAGTTTTATATATGAATAAATAGATTCTAAAGTCGTATATATTTTTCTATGATATCCTTCAATATGATACAATTAATTTATGTTTGATGATAAAATGAGTTTTCGATGGTTGCGACTACGGTTAACTGAGATATTATGTATAGAATTATTGTATGTAGTGTGTCATTTTGCTTTTATTATGTGTCTCAATAGGGTTTATATCAATTATAAGATTTTACAAATAAACATTGTGAAACAGCCTAAACTTGTGAAACAATACAATGTATGGATTCAACGAATATGTATTAATGTGAATATTAGAACTTTTATACATCATGCCTATGTGCGATTTACACCTCTTTATAATAGTGCACATCCTGCTACCAATGTGTATTGTGAGATTAGAATGATATGAAATGATAACTTATTTATAGTGTCTCCTAGTCTTGGCTGATCAAATTGGCCAAACCCTAGGCGAATATGGGGATGAGCCTGGTAGTAGCCAAACATCTAAACAATATTCGTCAAAGGTTGAATTGTTGTCCAGTATAACTAACTGATATAAATATACATACAACTTATTGTTGGTATCCCATAAATATGTTTGTATATCTCTATTTTCACATTTATTATTCATTACTATGAAATATTTGTTTTATAGGATAAAAATCTAATAAATTATACTTTTATTATCTCATATCATTCTTTATCATTATTTTATATTTTGTAATGCGCGTCATATTGTTTGATGATAACATTATATATCCTTCGACTATTGACAACACTTAATGTTCTATGCATGTTTAGTGTGCAATAATTATCTTTATTAAATTCTAATCGTTTTAATAAATTTAATAAGAATAAATTATCATTAGTCACTACATATTTCTATATTTTCGGAAGAGAACTTTAAAATATATTTTAAATTTTGGCTACTCTTTTAGACGATATTATTTCCAGTTCTTAAAAAAAATGAGAGATTGCAAACTCATTAATTTGAGTCACATCAATAGATTGTTTTTGTTGTTATCCAATGTTTCATGATAGTTCACCATATTATTAGCTTATGCTCGTTGTTGGCCAATAATTGTCTTGGCCAACTCGTAAAATAGGTTAATTTATCACTGTATCATGTATAAAATTATTATGTGTGGTGTGTTATTATGGTTTTTTTGTTTGAATAAATATGGTTTGCATGGTTCAATATTTTATATACGTTTCTAGTCATAATATTTTAAAAATAAGCATTATGATAGAAGATAAAGCTAATTTACATGACCAATGAAATTGTTCATACATTACTTTGATTAATATATTGCATTAGTTCTTTCATTTAAATACACTAAAACTAGTTTACACACTACTTGACACTTCTTAGCTAACATCACTCATTATAGTATTTTTAAAATTTAAACTGATCATCATGCAAGAAATCTATCTTATAGTATTATTTATTTAATTTCTTGATATTTTTATAAATTTTATATATATTAATAATTGATACATTGATGAGTGCTTGTATTTGTAACGTTGTCGTAGTTTTGTAATAGTGTTGTACAGGTTAGTACTATCATATCCTCTATATAATAAATTATTTTTGAAAAATCCAAAAACCAATAATGAACAGGTTTAAGTGACCAACCAAACTCTTTTGGAAGACATACATTATTCTGTCAAAGTTTTGACACACTTCAACATGTATTATAGGCGTATCACCATCTCATATAAAGCACTACAACTGAGACGTTCCTTATCTTTTTTTATTAAATAGATTCAATGGTCCATGTTTAAGTGCTTCCAACATATCTCTATATCGCAAACTATGACAAAGGTTCTAATATTAATTTTTTTTGGGTCAAGATAGACCTCATTAAGAAAACACGAATCAACGCACATATCTACATACAATACTATTAAACACTAATGTGTAATATGTTCAATTCTAATGTCCGATTTTATGATTTTTGGGCTGGTGATTATGTTCTAAAATGAGTGTTTTAACATACAATAAATTAGACTCTCAACAAGCTTGGTCCAAAGTGGGAAAGCCCATACACAACCACTGTTAAATTCAAAGCTGGTAATTACTATTTATTTAATAAAGAGGGCCTGTCCTTATAGCATCCATGAACTCTTAAGCACTTGAAATTATATACCGTTTAGGAATTTTTGTATATGAACCCTTTGTTTGTAATTTTAATTTCTTGTTCAACTCTATGTAATGTGGTTTAGTATTTCTTACCTCGGTGGTGGGGAAGATTTTAACAAATAACATATTTTAATGAAATATTATTTTTCTTAATTACACGTGCATATGGATCAAAAGGTACATAGTGATTGCAAGAGTCACAAGGTATATTGTGATCGCAAGAATCACAAGGTATATTGTGAACTCGTATATGATCAATTTTCACCTTGAGATATATATTCTTTCTTCACTATCAACAAAGACAATTTCTTCATTTGACTAACCGAAATGCCTCTAGGCCATCACTGGATATTACAAACACAAATCCAGTATAAGCACTCCCTAAATTTAGAAACTGATACTGCATTCGGTCATATTAGTATTGGATTGTTGTGTGTACATATTTTATCACATCAATAATTCAATTTGTTATTCATAAATAAAAGTATATATGTTATCAATGTGTTTTGAATGCTCGTGGTATATATGTTTCTATGAAAGTTGTATGACTCTTTGGCTATTATAATATAATTTTATGATAGTTTGATATGACCCCAAATCTACCACCAAACCTGCAATCATACTGCGTTCTTAGTTGCCTCTATTACAAGAGATTATTTGACCTATGCTGTAGAAAAAATACTACAATAGTTTACAATTTTGCATACCTGATCGCACTTCTGTCTAGAGTAAACACATATACTATCAAATATATATTTTTATCTATATCTTCTATAAAATTTGAATCAACAAATTCAACCATTGATCCTTTAATCTCGTTCAAATGATCTACAACATCAGTTTTACCATAGGTCAAAAAACATTTGTAGTATTTTTAAGATATCGAAGTATTTATATCACTGTAATCCAGTGTGCTTTCCCGTAACATCACATGTACCCGGTGACCACACTAAGAGAATGTGAAGTATCAGGATGTGCGGACAGCATAGCATACATGATGTTGCCCACTGCACTTGAATATGGAACCATCGATAATTTTCCCAACTCAATATGGTTATTGGTCGATCCCGCTGCAAACAACTTGAATCGTTGTCGAACGTTTTCAATGTAATTTTGTTGAGACATGTATAACGATATTACACTTATGTTCTTCGTAATATTTATCCATATTATTTTTTCCTTACATAAATCCTTAATTTCAAACTCTACGCGAAAATGCTTCTTTACCTTCACAATGTATCAAGCATCAATGATCATATTATAAACAAATAACAGGTAAACATTAGAATCATCTAACATATTATGATGATATATGATAAGGAAAGATATTCCTTAGGGACTAAAGTGATAAGTTCTGTAATTATAGGATTAAATTAGGCTTTAGGAGAAACCGAAGGGTTAAATTGTAAATATATCAATATGTAACCGTTTCTCTAACTAACTCACCTTGCCTATTTAAAGAGGCTGAAGGAGTTATTTTGACGTATGATATATTCAGAAGTACTTTTCACTACTTTGAATTCTCTTGGTAGACTTTCTGTTCTTAATTCACTCACTACAACTTTAATTCACACCAAATTGGCGCTAGAAGGAGGGGATCGAGGATACCTTGATCAACAGATCAGAAATCGACGTTCGAGTTTTCGTTTTTCAAAGTTTTTTCGTTCGAATTTTCATATTTTGTTTGATTTTTTCGCTGATTGAAGATGAATCCAGAGGAAGGTGACAATCCATCCGTTCGCAAGGCGATGGAAACGCTGAAATCCGATCTGCAAGAGGCAGGTAAATCGTTTCCTGTTCAATCAATCCAATTCGATTTTGAAGGAAAAATGAATGAGATGATAAAGAAGGTGGTGGAGCTTGACGAATTGGTAAAAAAGAAAGGAGATAATAACGGTGCTAGACTTAGGTCTAAAATAGCAGGAGGTGATCGTAATGATCAGTCGGATCAGTCGATGGATGATGGCGATGATCACTATGAGCAGCGTAGGGCACGTTCTGAGCAAAAAAAAGAATATAGCGGGATAAAGAGGAAGGAAAAGTTACAAAGGCGACTGTATGAAAACTCTAGTGATGAGGAGGATTTTGAAGATTCTGAATCTGATGAAACACCGAGGTACGAACGCTCTCGAGGCCGTTCAAGAGGAACAGAGCGTGAGTTCCAGCCAGCTAAGGCGTATAAGGAGGGAAGGAAAAAGAAAGAGAGGCGAGTATACTCACCTCGGAAATATTCGCCTCGGAGGTGTTCGCCTCGGAAATATGAAGGTGAGTCCAGCTTATACACAACTGTGGGGATGAGAAATGAGGACCAGTATGTTCAGGGGGTTGATTGGAGGGACTCACCACTGGTCAGGGAGATCAGATCTGTGCCGCTACCGAGGCGGTTTGATATTTCTAAAATTGATAAGTTTGATGGGACTCAAGATCCCGATGACCACATAGAACAATTTAAAAACTACATGACTAATTTCGAGGATGACGATAAATTGGTGTGTAGAGCTTTTTCTCAAACGTTTAAGGGAACTGCGCTGAAATGGTTCAATAAGATTCCTAAGGAGTCAATTGCAAACTTTAGAGGTTTTTACACCGCTTTCCGAAGACAGTTTGTGGGAAGCAAGGAAATGAGAGCCAATGGAGACACAATAATACAATGCAAACAGGCTGTGGGAGAGAAGTTAAAGGATTATACCAAGAGGTTTGTGTCAACAAAGGCTGAATTGGATGACTGTGAAGAAAGTATGGCTATGGCGGCGTTCAGGCAAGGGCTGTTGCCTGGGGATTTAGCCGATGAGACTACGAGGCGCAGGGCGTTAACATTTGGAGCTCTTATGGCTCAGGTTGAGGACCAGATTAAGGTCGAAGAATCGACGAGGGTCCGAGGAGGTGCTAGTACTGTTCAGAAGGGGAGTGGACAATCTAACGTCTCGAACAACAATCCCTCGCGTCCGAAGAACAATCAAAACGTTTCTAACCGAGGAACTTCGAACTCGTATCAAGGGGGATATAACCAGCATAATTCTAACAATCAGCAGCAGTTTAGGTCCAGGTCGAATGTGTGGGTAAGGCCAGATTACTATGCAGATTTAACTGAGAGTGTGGCTTCAATATATGAAAAAACAAGGGGAACAATCAATTTTAGAAAGCCACCAGCTATCAACAGGCCAAGAGAGGAGCGCAATAATAAATTCTGTAGGTATCATGAAGACATTGGCCATGATACAAATGATTGCATTGCTCTGAAGAAAGAGATGCAAATTCTCATCGAAAATGGAAAATTGTTGGAATATGTCAGGAAGAATGCCAAGGCAACAGCTCCAAAAGGTGGTAATCCTAATTCTAAGCAGGAAACTGCGTTAATGATTTTAGATGTTGCAGGTGAAGGGGATGGTTTTGATGTAGCCTCGGAATATGTCGAACCAGACCCCAGTCGACTTTTGTTAATGTCAATAGATGAGCCGATGCGTCAGGGACGTGTTCGAGATTTGTGTGCCTTTTTCGAATCACTCACAATCTTTGGAGGGGATTCGATGACCAATAACACTAATAATTCGAGGAAGAGGCATATAGTAAACTTAACACGACAAATTGAGGGAGGCGCATCGACACACCTAAGCAGCAGAAAGGATGTACCCTTTATAATTTTCGACGGGGATGATTTGAGGGGGATTACTGGGCCACATGAAGATGCAGTGGTCATTGGAGCAGAAGTATGCGGGGTGGAGATTCGACGAGTGCTAATTGATACAGGAAGCTCTGCTAATGTGCTTTTCAAGTCAACGTATGAGAGATTGACTGCTCCGCCTCGAATAGAAAGATCAGAAAGGACTATCATAGGGTTTACTGGCGCAACAACAAATGTGATAGGAGAGTTCGAGGGAGAAGTTTCTTTGGGAAAGGGGCCTTTCAAGAAGAAAGTACAAGTACTTTTTGTGGTGGTAGATTGTCCATCAAGTTACAATGCTATTTTTGGGAGGTCGTGGTTGGCAAAGATGTATGCTGTAGTTTCCACAGTTCATCAGTGTTTGAAGTATGTAATTGAGGACCGGGTCGGTGTAGTTCGAAGTGATCAAAAGGTAGCAAGAGAATGTTATGCTGCTGCATTTAGACTACGGGGCAAAAGTTCTGATGATCTGATGGAGAATTAGCAATTTGGGGGGTTGTCTTCTAATGGAACAGATGAGG
Source organism: Limnanthes douglasii subsp. nivea (assembly GCA_036936605.1). Classification (NCBI taxonomy): domain Eukaryota; kingdom Viridiplantae; phylum Streptophyta; class Magnoliopsida; order Brassicales; family Limnanthaceae; genus Limnanthes; species Limnanthes douglasii. Next base: position 9,112,757 of record JAUPFV010000003.1, on the reverse strand, counting down.
GAATTGATGATCCGAGGTCAACCCCGAGTTCTGTGGTGGTCAATGAAGAAATAGAGGAATATATTTTCAATAATGGCAGGGTACTTCGAATTGGCACTCTGTTATCTTTGTCGATGCGAGAAAAGTTGTTGACTTTTTTGTCTGAAAATTTGGATGTGTTTGCGTGGAGATCTGAAGACGTAGTGGGGGTCCCAAGTAACATCATATGTCATAGCCTAGCGGTGGATCCGAAGGTCAAACCGATTATCCAAAAAAGAAGGGCTTTTTCGTTGGAGAAATCCGAGGCCATAGTTGCCGAAGTGGATCGGTTATATAAGATGGGGCACATTAGGGAGGCCAATTATCCGAGGTGGACGGCTAATCCGGTGGTAGTAAAAAAAAGAACGGAAAATGGCGGATGTGTGTGGACTTCACAGATTTGAATAGAGCCTGTCCAAAAGATCCTTTTCCGGTGCCTCGAATAGATCAGTTAGTGGATTCCACTTCGGGAAATAAAATTTTGACTTTCATGGATGCATTTTCGGGGTATAATCAAATTCGAATGAATCCAGATGATGAAGAAAGCACGACTTTTATTACTGATAGAGGTTTGCATTGCTATAAAGTAATGCCATTTGGATTGAAAAATGCTGGGTCAACATATCAGAGGCTGATGAATAAGGCGTTTGCTTCACAGATTGGGAGAAATATTGAAGTGTACATCGATGACATGCTTGTTAAAAGCAAAAGTGATGATGAACATATTGATGATTTAGAAGAGACGTTTTTGAATCTTAGAGCCATTCAATTGAAGTTGAACCCAGAAAAATGCACATTTGGAGTCCGATCTGGCAAATTTTTGGGGTATATGATTAGTGAAAGAGGAATCGAGGTGGATCCAGAACAGTTGAAGGCTCTGATATCGATGTCTTCACCTCGGAATATCAAAGAAGTGCAAATGTTAACAGGCAGGTTAGCAGCTCTGAACAGATTCATTTCTCGTTTTTCAGATAAGTGCTTGCCTTTTTTCCAGGTGCTGCGTAAACCCAATAATTTCGAGTGGACTTCGGATTGTGAAGAAGCCTTTTTGAAGATAGAAAATCTTTTGTCCTCTCCTGAAATATTATCAAAGCCTCGGAAAGGTGAGCAGTTATTTTTGTATATAGCAGTGTCAGATTATGCAGTGAGCGCAGTTTTGATCAGTGAGGACACAAAAATTTCGAAGCCTGTTTACTATGTCAGCAAAAGTTTGGTTGATGCTGAGAAACGTTACTTGAAGCTCGAAAAATTGGCACTGTGTATAGTAGTGGCAGCTAGAAAAATGCGCCCTTACTTCCAGGCACATACGATTGTAGTTCGAACTTCATATCCATTAAAAAATGTTTTGCAAAAACCAGACATTTCAGGAAGAATGACCAAGTGGTCTGTGGAATTGGGAGATTTCGATGTGCTATTTTCTCCTCGAACAGCTATCAAAGCTCAAGCTTTAGCAGATTTTCTGGTGGAGTTTCACTCAAGCAGATCCGAAGAGAAAGATGCTGAAAAGGTGAATGAGAACCCGACGTGGACAATACGAACTGATGGGGGATCCAGTAGTAAAGGGTCAAGTGCAGGAGTTGAGTTGGTGGCACCAACAGGGGAATTTATGTTTCAAGCTATAAAATTTGGCTTTCATGCTTCAAATAACGAAGCTGAATATGAGACTGTGCTAGCAGGGTTGCGGTTGGCGAAGATTTGTGGAGCAATGTTTGTACGTTTGGAAACAGATTCACAGTTGGTAGTTAACCACGTTAAAGGGGTGTCAGAAGCTAAAAAGGAGCGTTTGGTTTTGTATCTACAAGAACTTCGGGGGATGATGGCGCAGTTTGAAAATGTCGAAGTGGAGCATATTCGAAGAGGAAACAACACTATGGCTGATTCTTTGGCAACGATGGCTTACTCAGAAGAATACCCATGGATTGTAACACAACCATCGCCTTCGATTATATCGAATTCTGAGCAATGTGAAGTTGTTGATGAGGTGGTAAATAATCCGACGTGCGCTCGAGGAGATTGGAGGTTTGACTTGTTAAACTTTATTTCAAATGGAATATTACCTATGGATAAACACTTGCTCAAGAAAATAAAGTACAAATCCCTTGGCTATGTGGTACTGGATGGAGTATTGTACAAAAGGTCTGCTTCGAAACCTTTACTACGATGTTTAAGCAAGCATGAGTCTCAGAACGTTCTGTCCGAACTGCATGATGGGGATGGATCAGCTCATTGTGGGTTTAGAGCTTTAACGCGTAGGGTATTGTTGGCAGGATATTATTGGCCTACCATTTTGCAAGATGCCAAGTCGTTAGTTCGAAGTTGTGACACTTGCCAAAGGTATGCAAATTTAATACACAAACCAGCTGTACCCCTAATGACAATTTCAGAGGCGGTTCCTTTCGATAGGTGGGGAATTGATTTAGTGGGACCATTACCTATGGCTTCTGGTGGAAGACAAATGATTATTGTTGCGGTTGATTATTTTTCGAAGTGGGCAGAAGCAGAACCCTTAGCTGGGACAAAAGCTAAGGATGTAATCAAGTTTATTCAAAGTAACATTTGCTACCGTTTTGGAGTACCTCGGAAAATAACAACTGATAATGGTCCTCAATTTAATAACAAGGAAATGGACTCTTTTTGCTCTTCGAAAGGGATACAGCAATGTTTTTCCACTCCTTTTCACCCCCAGGCAAATGGACAGGTAGAAGTTACAAATAGATCTATTTTGGATGGCTTGAAGAAAAATTTGGCAGGAGCAGCAGGGAAATGGCCAAATTTTCTTCAAGAAGTATTATGGGCATATAGAACAACCCCTAGAGAGGCTACAAAAGAGACCCCTTTTTCATTAGTATATGGGATGGACGCTGTGTGCCCTGCTGAATCTACATTGCCCTCCTATAGACTACTACAATATTCCGATGCAGATAACGATGAGGCTAGAAGGGTGGAACTTGATTTGTTGGAAGAAAAAAGGGTCAAGGCACATTTGAATGTGATCCATTATCAAACATTAATGAGAAGCAGGTACGATGCTAAAGTTAAGAGAAGGGAATTCAAAATTGGCGATCTAGTGTTACGAAAAGTATTTCTTCACACCAAGGATAAACACCTCGGAAAATTGGCCCCGAATTGGGAAGGTCCTTACGAAGTTAAAATGAGGGTCAAACCAGGTTCCTACAGGTTATCAGATCGAGAAGGGAGGATGCTCAAGCACCCTTGGAACATAGAGCACTTGAAATTGTACTGTGAGTAAAACTGAACTTCGAATTTTTGTAAAACAGACATACTCTTTCCTTATCTGTTGGCCCAGAAAGGTTTTAACGAGGTGTCTGATTAATATTGAATTTTTTAATAAAATTTCTTTTGGCCATTGGTTGTTTGTTATGATGTGTGATTTATTATTTTGGTAATTTGGCAAAGATTGATCATCTTTGAAAGTTGACCAAGAATAATTTTCCGAAGCGATAGCTTTGAAGAAACAACCAAATTTTTCGAGGTGCCACGTCTTATGAGTGCATCTATTTTTCGAGGTGCCACGTCTTATGAGTGCATCTATTTTTCGAGGTGCCACGTCTTATGAGTGCATCTATTTTTCGAGGTGCCACGTCTTATGAGTGCATCTATTTTTCGAGGTGCCACGTCTTATGAGTGCATCTATTTTTCGAGGTGCCACGCCTTATGAGTGCATCTATTTTTCGAGGTGCCACGTCTTATGAGTGCATCTATTTTTCGAGGTGCCATGACTTGTGCATTTATGTTTAAGAATAACCAGTTCAAACAAGTATACCAGAAATTTAAGATATAAAAAAAAAGATAAGTGATTTCCTCGTGGAATAAAATACGAAGTTTACAAAAAAAAAAAGGGGGAGTACTTAATCACATACACAAAAAACAAAAACAAATTGCCTAGCCTATTAGGCATCATCTTCTTCTCCTTCTGATGATTCCTCTTCGGAACTATTTACTTCTTCTGAGGAGGAGCTTGGTGGCGCTTCGAAAGCTTCCTTGGGACGTTGCTCTTCTGGAATTCGTTTCCAAAGGTCTGATAAGTCTAGTCTTGGACAAGCAGCATGAACTTCTCAAAGAAGCTGAATAGATGTATCAATTTGAGTTTTCTTCATGCCTTCGAGCATCACAGAACTAACTTTGGTTTCAGCCTTTTTGACTGCAGCTTTCTTTTCTTCTTCGAATCCTGTTCGAAGTGTAGTAATCTCATTTTGGCTTTTTTCCAGTTTATCTTTCGTTTCCTTAACAAGTGCCGTAGCATCGGAGATAGCAGTAGAATGTTCAGCCTTTAAATCTTCAAGAGCCTGCAGATGAGTAGTTTTAAGAGCTTCGACTTCTTCCTTGTGTTTTTTAAGAAGCTGTTCTTTCTCAGCTTCGAATTTCTGGAGTGCTTCGTTTTTCGAAGTCTTTTCAGAGGCTGTTTCTTTTCTACTCTTAGCTAACTCTTGGGCGAGGCGCTCCAATTGGCTTTGAGATTTGCTCACCTCTTCGTATAACTTTGAGACTGCAGCAATTAAATTTGGAAAAGGTTGGAGAATTGAAGTTACCTCATCGGATTTTTCTGAGTGAGGAAAGACTAATGGCTGATGAACAGGAGCGATAGCGTTAGATGTCGAAGCTGTTCCAGCCCCAGTAAAAATTGGTGGAACAACATTGGTAGTCTGAGAACCAGAAAACACAAAATCTCCACTTGAGTTAAAGTCTTCGAAGTTCAGATAATCATCTATCTGTTTATCTCCAAGTGTTATTTCTCCTTCAGGGTTTTCCTCAACAAAAGTTTTACCCTGCGCCTCGGAAGCTAGCACAGCCTCTAGCATATCAGCTTCGTTCTTTTCTTTTGGCTTGCTAGACTTATTCTTTTTCTTTTTTGGAGAAGTGTCTTTTTTCTTTTTCAGGGCAGGTTGATCTTCTTCGGATATAGTGGGAAGTGAAGGTGCTGATGTTTTTCTTTTCCCTGCACTCTTCGAAGTCTTGGAAGGCTTAGCCCTGCTTGTGCTGGCTTTCTTCTGGGTCAGTTTTCTTTTCTTCTTCAGAGGAAGATGGCTGTCACTTCGATTCTGAAGCGGAAGATAGCATTTCCCATCTGGTGCAAGTATCCTCTCAACTGCTAGAAGGGGATCTGGTGGCGTCATCGGATCCTGAGGGAAGTCGGCCCCTAAAGATATACGCCAGAGATGGCTATTAACAAAGTTAATGGGCTCGAATGCTGAATGAAAGCCATTTCCCCAAGCTTTTTCAGCCCACTCAGCCATCTTTTGGAAGATAAGCTTGGCTTCTTTTCGACGACCCTTAAACCGCCTCGGAATTTCTAAAGAGAGATAAATAGTTAGCTAAGTAAATTGATTCAAAAACAAATAGATAAATAAGGGAAGGTATCACTTACTACTGTCTCTCCAAGTAAGGGTGAGTCTGGAAGGATTGGCATCGGAAATTTCTTTGCCATTTTCCCAGGCACCTGACAGAAAGACGAACCTTTGTTTCCAGAACTTATCGGCTTCGAGGAGGTCGTCGATAATTTTCAAATCATCTTCAAGGGTTAAGTAATAAAATGGCAGAACAGGGCCATTTGAGACTTTGGTTACTGAGATGAAGTCCTCGATTTCGAGGGGAATGCCTCCAAGCCTCGATACCATAATTGCTGAGAACAAAGTGAAGAGCAAGTTGGGAGTAACTTGTGTTGGGCACAGTCTGTGGATTTCGAAGAACTTTACTATCATCGGATCAAGGGGAAACCGAAGTCCCCAGTTGAAGAGCTCAGGGTACACTACCAGCTCATCTTTTTGACAGTTCAAGGGTGTCTCTCCTTCAACTGGTAATCGAAGCGTCATATTGTCAGTTAACCCCCATAGCTTTCTGAGGTGCTCTTTCTCTGATTCGAGGTAGTAGCTGTAAGATACATTCTTTAAGGCAAGAATGTACCAAGCAGAAAGAGGCTTGAGATTTTCTTGAACTAAGGAGGCAACGTTCTCAGGCAGTGTAATAAGAGCTTTTTTCCCTCGAGTCTTCTTTGGAGGAGCTACACCATCAGCCTCGGATTCCTCCTCGGCATCAGACTCAGTAGCTTCTGAATCGTCTTTTTTGTGACCTTCATCGGAGTGACTTCGAATTTGAGTCTCCTGTTGAGTCACATGAATTGGCTGACTACACTCTGGTGTAGTATCATCCACTTCTTGTGGGGGAGGAGGAGAGTGTTGAGGAGGAGAAGAGTTTTTTGCTTCTTCACCCATTACTAAGAAAGGTGATTTTTTGGCACGTTTAGCTCTCATAGCCTCGAATTGAGGAGGAAGTGTGTTGGATTGAAGGTTTTTTGTCTCTTCGACTTGAAGGACAGGTGATTTGAGTTGTGATTTGTTATCAGTTGGTGGCTTGTCTAAAGTAACTACTTTAGATTTTCGATGAGGTCTTAGCAATGAAGATTTGGCTGGATTTTGGAGAGGAGAGGTTGTTGAGCTATTTTCTGGGTTAGAAGCTAAAGGTGAAGACGAAGTGGCAAGGTTAGGATTGAAGTTGCCGTATTTAAAAGTGGTGCAGGAAGAGTGAGGACCGTTGTAGATCAACCCAGCAGCTTTGTATTCTTTGGCTCTTCGAGAAATGCAAAGATAATCGTAGGCCCCGAATACTTGGTTACTGGAACCAGGAAAAAGATTTTTCTTTGATCTTACTGGTCTTCTGGGTTTAAATCTATTGTATCTAGGGTATCTTCTCATACAATGGGTTTTGGTATGAGAGATTGCTTGGGTAAACAAGAAAAGATGAAGAGGTTGAAGATGAAGAACAGGTTGAAGATGAAGAGGTTGAAGATGAAGAACAGATTGAAGATGGTTCAAAAGGCGGATTCTCTAAAAAGTTCTTACTGAATGAATAGATGGGTATTTATAGGGTAAAGAATGACGTCGATAATGTGAAAGTGTGGAACAAGTAATCTGTTTTCATTGGGTGGAATATGAAACGAAAAGGAAACTAGTGATGTCACAGGTCTACTACTAGAAGTCTAATCAATCCATCAGGTAGGGTTCAGAGATTTCGAAGTGTTATTAAACTATGTTTGAAGTAATGATGTTCGAAGAAAAGGCAAAGCCATACCACAAGAAGTCAAATTCGAAGAGGAGTTAAATTCGAGGCAGTTGAGAAATTCGTTTGCACTTACTCACAAATTCGAAGAAAGTCCTAGACCATTGAGTTTAATCATAATAAAGATGTAAAATGATGCTGATCCGAGGAAGAATTCGAAGAGCTAATAGTTCTTATACATTAATGTATAAGAACTAGGGGGGCTACTGATAAGGAAAGATATTCCTTAGGGACTAAAGTGATAAGTTCTGTAATTATAGGATTAAATTAGGCTTTAGGAGAAACCGAAGGGTTAAATTGTAAATATATCAATATGTAACCGTTTCTCTAACTAACTCACCTTGCCTATTTAAAGAGGCTGAAGGAGTTATTTTGACGTATGATATATTCAGAAGTACTTTTCACTACTTTGAATTCTCTTGGTAGACTTTCTGTTCTTAATTCACTCACTACAACTTTAATTCACACCAATATACACAATTGTCATATCAATTTTTTGTGAACCATATTGACATCATCAATGTATTAAATTGTTTGTACCATTTCTAGGTGGCTCTTTTAAACCATACAGTGACTTCTTCATTAGATAAACATTGTCTTTAATTTTAAATTTGATAAATACCTTTGGTTGTCTCATATAGATTCATTCCTCCAATTCACCATGTAAAAACACAATCTTCACATTCAACTTTTCAAGCTCTAAGTCCCGCACAACTTCTATAGCTAACAAAACTCGAATAAAATTATATTTCACCTCAAAATAAAATACGTCATTAAAGTCGATTAATCTATTTTAAGTAAAACTCTTAGCAACCATTCTTTTATTGAATCAACAAGGTTCTATGTTTGATTCTTATGAAGAAATTTAATCTCTTCATCCATATCACTGATCTGATCTGTTTCCGTACTCACCAGAACTTCTCTATAGTACTAGATTTGAAGTTTTCATTTTAGTTTTAAAAGTGAAAGCTTCAAAGCTAATGTAATAACGATAATAACATAAATAAAACTCCACAATGCAGAGAATGCGAACAACAATGACAGCTATGGTAATATCAATCTATTAGGAAACACTATGAATTGGTGAGTTTTTGTGAAGAGTTTTTCAATTCAAAAAAAGTCATTGGTCGCTTTCAAAGTTACAGTCACTATGAATTGTCCACCAATCTCACCCTTAATCATTATGTATGGACCTAGATGTGCACTAAAGCTCTGGGTTAAATAAGTAGGTCGATCGGTTTATTTTATTAACTTAGGTTAGTTTGATTCAGTTTAGTTAATTATTTGGTAAATATAAAAAAAAGTAAAATGTGAAAAGTAAAAAATTGATAAATAATAAAAGTTCAATGTAAAAACTAAATAAGACAAAAATTTAATAAGTATATGTAAATTAAAATAAAGTAAAAGATGATTTTTTAAACATTACTAGTGTCCACGTGGCATCTTACTCGGACGATAGCAAAGATAAAGGTATAAATGGGTAGCTTATTAGGGGACTGAACTTGCAATAAAAAATTTATTGTTTGGTGTGACACGTGGCATTCTGAGATCAATCCCATGCATGAGGGACTGGATTTACAACACGTTGAAAACAAAGAAGACCGGTGTGTTATAAAAGTGAATAAAGGGTATTATTGTGAGACAATTGGTAAATATTGAAGACTGATGATATATTTTTTCCTGAATTCAACCAACAAAGAAGCAGAAAAAAAATACGATAGGTGAATGAATTGTATCATACGTCTTTCTTATATCGATAATGCATTTAGGTTTAATCTTTAACTTAATTTCCTTATATAACTTTATCTTGCTATGTGGTAAGGGACCATAACCCACTAAATTAAATTAATCAATTTAGTCCATAAACGTATTAGTTTAGTCTTAAGTGTTAATATATGGACGTATACCTTCAGTGGGTCCAAATTTAGCTCGGTATCTACACTTATACCTCCATAATAGGTTTTCACCTAGTAGTCCAATTCTCGATTATATAAATAACCCACTTATTATTTGACTTATACAGTCATATGACAATGACTAAATACATCATTAGTATATTGATCCATAAATTTCCAACAATCTTTCACTTGGATCGTCATATGCTACTCAAGTATGTATTACCTTAATGGGTATCTTGATTCTATTATCAATAGCTGAACTGAAAAATATGGTATGTCACAATGAGAGAAAATGACTAAAGTAATGGAACATATCTATCATCGTGTGTAGCATAATAATATGGATCAATCATCGTGTGTAGTATAATAAAATGAAATGTAATGGCACATATCTATTTTTATTTGGTCTAAGTGAAGATCTACCAATAAGTTAGAGAATCCAATAAACTTTATATAAGTCATATATTAAAATAAACCAAAGTGTACCACCAAATAATAAATATATATTGGTTCATATTACAAAATTCCCACTAAAATCAATGATCATAACAGTATGCTCCTAAAAACCTAAAAGTAATATTACTTTCGTAAGAGGATTTGTTACCATTCAGTTTTTGTTAATGTGCTCTATACTTATTTGACATCTTCTTTGAACTCTCTTTTAATAGACATGACCTTTATATCTATATATTTGGACTTAGATAATATTTTACTACTTAAATGTAGAATTATTTCACATCATAGCATTAGGATAGTTTAGTTTCCTTCTATAGTGATATAATTCTTTAACCATAATGATTGTTTGGAGGTATTATAACATTCAATAAACTTCACTGCAATAAAGAGGATGCATCTAGTGTTACTGTACACTTTTAAACTCCTAACCAATAAGAGTAAAGGTTAAGGAAATTTGATTTTCATACGGCGTGATAGTGAAGATGCATAATCTTGTATTCAACAACGACAGCACGAATGTGAGGAAAGCTTCTAGAGCCGATAAGACGAAAAGATGCAAAAAATATTTTTTTGTCAAATTATATAGTTTGTTCTTTAACTTATTAAGCAGATCACCACCACTCAAGTAGGAATTACGCGGAGTCCGTCATGGAAAGTTTTTCCTCCTAAAAATCTAATAGCAAAAAGAAAAATAGTTTTATTTTGACTACTTTCCAAGTTGAACTATATTGAACCCTTCAGTTTGGTTTAGGATTGAAACCTATTCATTATATTGGTTTGGTCTCACTTTATCATGTATTTTTTTGTTTATTTGAAAGAACAAGAATATATATATATATATATATATATATATATATATATATATATATATTATTGGTTTATTTATTATACTGACGTCGGCATTGGCAAAAGACGAATATACCATATTAGGAATATTTTACTGATTACCCTAACTCATATTATTATTCAATAAATACTAGTTTAAAATATTTGTAAATATACTAAAAAACTCTGTAGTTTAAAACTAGATTAAACCTGGTTATGAAATTTATTATTTAGTGAGTGAAAATGGGACGTATGGTACATGATACTTATAATCTATAATTATTAATTAGATTAGATTTTTTTTATATTTTTATATAAATATATCAATAAACTTTTATTCGTATATTATAAAAGCATAACTTTTGTAATAAGAATATTGAATATATTTATTTAAAAATAATAATGATATTTTTTAATAAAATGTTAAAATATAATAATGTAAACTAATAAATAATAATAAATTTCATACTGATATGCTAAAATAATAGATAGAATCATAAGTATTATATAAATTCGGGAAAAGAGAATAATATATATAACTATATACCATTAAAAGTTTTATTGTTTCTACTAACCAAATATTCCTCCTTCAATAAATCATAATCATGTTTCCAAAATAACTGGTGGTGTTTAGTCAAGTGTTGGATATTTTTTTTAATTGTTTTTTTAAATTTTCAGATACTTTTTTACAAAACTATTCTTAAATTCGTTTTTTAAGGCAAAGATTTCAAACTGTAAATTCCAGATTTTATCTGTTTTTTTTTTTGTAAATGTGGGTGTATATATATATATGTACAAGGTCACAATCGTCTCGAGAGTCATATGATCTCTCAAGTGAGTACAATTGAGGGTAGCAATGTACCTAAAAGAAAAAGACATGTCCAAGAGTGCCTTGATAAAGGTCTAGAGCACTTGCCCCTTTCAAAAACCTTAACCACCCGTTGGGTAAAAACCCGGTCTAAGGAAAAAGAGTACAAGTCTCCAGGCCTGCACTAATGGACTATTAAATAGAAAATCCGAAAAACTGAGTGTATCAATGAAAAAAGACTCTAACATGTGAGTCGATAATACAGATATAATCTAAATAAAATCTTCAAGGTCACGAGAGTGATTCGGATAACGATGGTGTCTTGAGTCACGGTCTCTTCATCAAACACAAGGCGGTTGCGGACGCGCCAAATCTCGAAAACAGTGGCTTGGAAGGCAAGATTGATGGTGCGGGATCGGTAGGATGTTCCTCGATACTCCTTCCTAATCCATTTGTGTGCACTATCAAGCGTAATCATTTCTCGAGTAATCCCCAGCCATGATCGGATACGACTCCAGATTTCCTTAGTGAACCTGCAAGCAAAGAAAATATGGGCACAAGACTCATCTGAGTGCCTGCAAAATGGGCAGCTGATGTTAGGCAAGTCCATGTAGTGGAGAGTGTCTTTCGTGGCAAGGCGACGATTGAAGGCTAGCCAGACGGTGAAAGAAAACTTAGGTGGGATGAATCTCTTCTATAACTTTGATAGATTTGGGCATGCCTCACTTTTTGTTCTCATGGCTTCGTAGATACGTCTAGTAATTAGCTTTCCACCCAAAGTACAGCTTTCAAGACCCGGAATGGCACTATCTCGACCCCCAAATATCTGTATCCAAGAGTCTCTAATATCAAGAAGCTTCCGAACAAGATGACTGTCTCTATCTCGTCTTTGGTAGTCCCATATAGTTTGTCCTCAAAGATAATACTCATGCACCCATTTTATCCATAACGACTCAGAGTCACAATGTAATAACCAAATCGAACGGGTAAGAAGGGCACGATTCCAAACTCTGATATCCATAAGGCCAAGTCCTCATTCATCTTTGGGTTTACAGATTTTGTCCCAAGCAATCCGAGCAGTTCTACCCCCCAGAAGAACTTGAGGCAGAGCAAGCGGATCGTGTTAAGCACCGCCGAGTGCAAAGGAAAAGCGCGGAACCAAAATGATTCGACCCCTTGAAGCATGGAGGTGATCAATTGAAGTTTTCCCGCGTAGGAAAGTTTCATATGTTCCCATTTTTTAATGCAACTCGAGATAGCCTCTGTCAAAGGGGAAAAATCAGTAACTGAGACGGTCATAGGAGCGATAGGTATCCCCAAGTAACGTACAGGGTAAGTGCCAACTTCAAATCCGACTCTTTCCATGATCCGATCATAAACAATCCTTTTAACCCCGGATAGGTATATTTTGGATTTAAAAGGATTCAGTGATAGTCCCGAAACATCTTCCAAATGGCTCAAGCATTCCATAAGGATGTTAACCAATGTCTCATCTTCTTTTGAAAGTAGTATCAAATCGTCAGCATAAGCGAGGTGGGTAGTGTGAATGCGGGCGCATTTCGGATAGAATTAAAAACTCGGTTCGCTCGATTTCTTCTTTAACAAACGAGATAGATATTCGAGGCAAATGATGAATAAAGTAGGGGACATGGGATCACCTTGCCTTAAGCCCCGCTGCCCACAAAAGAAGCCATGAAGCTCGCCGTTGATAGAAACCGAGAAGGACGATGTAGTGACACAAGCAAGAATCCATCCCACAAACTTCGGAGGATACCCGATACCATGGAGAATATCCGATAGGAAGCCCCATGCGACTGTGTCAAATGCTTTGCGAAGATCCACCATGAGCATACATCACGGAGAAACTCTTGCACGGTTCGAACCTCTAACTAACGCTTGAGCAAGGAAAACATTATCAACAAGATTTCGACCACTCACAAAAGCACCTTGTCCTTTATCAATGAGATTCAGAAGTAAATGGGCCATTTGGTTAGCCAAAATTTTGGTAATCACTTTGTAAGTAACATTTGTGAGCCCAATTGGCCTAAAGTCACGCACCTTAGGATCGTTGTCTTTCTTCGGAATAAGGGAAAGGATGGTGTGATTTGTTGCACGAAGGAGTCTACCAGTATCAAAGAACTCACGAACACAATCAACCAAATCTGTTCCCACAAGTTCCTAATTCTTTTTGAAGAAAGCCGAGGTGTAGCCGTCCGGTCACGGAGCCTTGTCATTCCCGATATCAAAGAGGGCATTACGGATTTTATCAACTTCAATAGGTGTGAGAAGCTGCTCATAATGTTGATCCCCGACGAGGGATCCGTGATTCATGACCGTCGGATCAATGGGGGAGCTTGGCCGAGATGAGCCAAAGAGGTGTGTGTAGATCTACAAGGAGGGAAGAAACTTATGTAGGGGATGTGGTGCGGGTGCCATCATCTCGGACGATGTAGGAAATGTTCTTTCTTGCATTATCTCGTTTGATTAAGCTGTGAAAGTATTTCGTACCTCTGTCGCCGTCAACTAAGTGGGTGGTCCTCATACGCTGTTGAAGAAAGCTCTTTTCTGCATTAAGAAGAAAATTCACACGATCCCGTAATCTGTGTACCTCTTCTTTCAAATAAACGTTATCAAGATTAGCCATGAGTGAGGAGATAGCCTCTTTAAAGGCCGAATTCGCAGTAGCTGTACGCTCTAGAATGCCACCATACTCAGCTTTTTTCAAATCTCTTAACGGATGCTTTAAGGATTTCAACTTCTGCGCAAGTATATACTGCTTCGTACCATCAATAGACTGACCCCATAAACTTTCTACAATGCTAGCAAATCTGGGATGATCAAGCCACATGTTGAAGAATTTGAAAGGCCGACAACCATGCTGAAAATCTCGAATAATCGAGACAATAACTGGACAATGATCGGAAACGGCTTCCATCGGAAGGAACGTGGCTTTGCATAAGAGATCTTTATCACTCCACCCATGTTTTATAAGGACTCGATCAAGCTTGGCCCAAACATTACCATTTGTCAAAGTAAAGAAAGGACCTGTAGTAGGAGTATCGACAAGACCGTGAGATATCTGAAAATTATTTAAATAAATTAACTCACCATTTCAAAGTGGGGCAGCCCCAATTCGGTCTCCTGGAGCACAGTAGGTGTTATAGTCTCCTGTAATCATCCAAGGTAAACGAATGTTGGCCCATATAGTGGTTAGGTGCTCCCAAAGAACTCTCCTTTGTGGTACAGTATACAAAGGGTAAACAAACGTAACATAAAAATTTTCTTGAATGACGTTGCAATGGACTTGAAAGTGGATGTGTTGTCTTCCAATTCCAATCACCGTACAGGCCACCCTGCTAGCATCCCAAACAACAACGATGCGTCCTCTACTTATAACATCAAGATTAGAAACATGATTCCATCTTATGAAACGAGAAGACATAAAATTATCTAACTGTTCTTGCGAGAATTTAGTTTCTAAGAGGCAAAACATGGGCAAATAATTTTGTTTGACGAGCTTACAAACCGTGGAGAGAGGAGCGCCTCGATCTGTACTCCCACATAGGCCCCTGATGTTCCAAATAAGTATCTTCATTTATCAACCGAGGAGTTTGTGGGCACTCCGCGCCTCGCATTTTTCTTTGATCGTTTGCTTTGTACTGTTTTCCATGGAACGGTTGATGGATCATCTGCGTTGCTGGTGAAAGTTATGGTTTCATCTTTGTCTTGCGGATGGTCAAATATGGGTTCCTAGTCATTAACATAAGTCATCGGTGTGTCAACTAGGGGGCTGATTCGGCTAGGCAAGTAGTCGGTATTATTTGAACGGACGTGTTCTTTATTGGTGTTGTTCATCTCTTCTCCAATAAAAAGGGTGGAAATTTTAGATGACCTGAGGTGTGCGATGGTTTTAACGATGGCTTTCTGAGATAGTGTAGAAGTGATAGGATTACCTCTAGGGCCGCTTGTTATGTCACTTGCGTTCTTGCGCAGGTTTTGAGCTGCCCGGGATGGTCGTGTCGAGGTTTCTTTCTGCTTCTCGCTGATTTTAGTTTTACCCTGCTATGTAGATGGACAAGTAGAGTGATTGTGTCCAAATTTATGACACACATACCAAAACACTGGGTAATTTTCATATATAACAGATTGAGTATATCGCCTACCACAAGGAAGCCTCACACTAAAACTCGTAATTGGTTTTTTACTAACATCAATTTCTACTAGAATTCTAGCATACTTCATCAGAGTCTTTTCGCATGTAAATTGATCAGTAAAGAGAGGCGTACCAATCTTTGAAGAAATCTTATTTAAACCTGTTTCACTCCAAATGCTGAGAGGGACATCATTTAGCACTATCCATGTTGGAATTGTAGTGAATAGATTATCTGTCAGCATGACATCTTTATCAATTCTTTTAAGCATGAGAGTTTTACCGTAAGTAATGTAGGGTCCGTTAGCTAGTACATGAAGCAGATCTGATTCGGTGAGAAATTTAAAAACCGTCCATTCTTTTCCATACGGCTGAGTTTTGCAATTAATACCCCATCTTTTGACAATAGTATCAAGAGTAATTTTCCCCGGGAACTTACCAGTGAAGCATCCAATAAGACAATGACCCCAACTTTCGATGAGCGGAACTTCATCTGCCGGATCAAGGATGATATCGCCATCATCTGAAGGTGGAGGGACAAATTGGAGCTTGAGGCCTTTTGAAGCTAAACGAGAAGCTTGGAATAAGCTGGAGAATGATTTAGTAGGAATGACGGAAGAAGGAGTTTGTGTTGTAGGAATGACGGAAGGATTCTGAGCATTCTTATATAATGGATCCCTCTGCTCTACATTACTAGCATTATATGCTTCTGTTCCATTATTTCCATTTTCGTTACTGCTTTGAAATGGATTAAATGTTGCTTCTCCAGACAAATTACCTTCTTTACTGATATTATTAGCTCTAACGTTACTTGTTTGAAAAGAAGAAAATCGGTCTTCTCCTTTGCGTTGTGCATTTAATGGGTCTGATTCTTTACTACCATTACAGGAGTTACTTACCTTTTCCACGTTCTTTTGAAGAAACCGTTTCTTTTTTCATGCGCTTTATAAGAATTAAAGTCATTTCCATTTGAATTCAAATTCAAACTTCTTTTATTTGAATTCAAATTTATTGAACTGTTATCTTTTCCTCCATACAGATCGTCAAAGTTTATATTAGCTTTAAATTGAGTTGTTCCCTTTCCATAAATATTCTCGTTCACATTTTTAAAAGCATTAAGTGAACCGTTACCTTCCAATGCAGTTTCCTTTTCTACCATAATTGAACTATTACCTTCACGAGAACCGTTTCTTTTCTGATTCAAATTTTCTTTATTTATATTAATTCCTTTTTCTCGTCCATTTAAACTGCTATCATTAAGAGAAGAGAATTTGAATTTGAATTTTTCACCAGAGGTCCGCCCGTCTTTATTAGGAGTAATGACAGATTCTCCAAAGTTGAATGCAACTGATTCTTCCACTGATTTGTCTTGTCCGTTACAGAACCCACTTAAATGCGCCAACAAAATTTCGTGAACGTCGGTAGCAACATTCCAGTCACCGGAAAAGGTTTCGTTTACAGATTTTGTTACCTCTTTCGATGGAGAGTTCGCCACAATACTTTGATTCCGAAGACAGATCTGCAGGCGTCAGAGCTAGTTGTTTATTCTTTTGTTTCTTTCTTTGCCCCAATTTTCCATGAACTGATTTCGTACCTTGCCTTAACAATGGAACACCAGTAGCAGCAGTCGCCGGAGAAAAAAAATCAAAACCAGTAGAAACAGCAATTTGTTCGTCGGAGGCATTTAAAAGTAGTTTTCCCGTTTCACGAATGGCAATGATGTTTCGATCTTTATTCGTATCCTCTTGTTCATCGCTTAGTTCTCGTTCATCATCACAAGTATCAGCATTGAAAAACATTTCTCTAGTCACCGATGGATCGAACGGAACTAAAGAGTTAGGAGAAGCAATAACACAATCTACACTCATACCGGAAATTTTAGAAGCGCTCCGTCTTCTCTTGAGTACAGTTTTCTTCTCGCCGGCCGGAACTTCCTGAACATTAACTTTTGCTAGATCCTCCAATGAAGAAATTAGAGATCGAACAACATTCTTACCGGAAACTTTTGAATCACTTCGTCTTTGAACATTTTCTGTCTTCTTACGAACCAGAACTCTCTTAATATTATCTTGTGGTGAATCTTCCATTTAAATAGAAAAATTGATAATAATCATTCCAGCTTATAATATGAACGGAATCTGGATTAATCTACTGTAAGGTCGTCTGATTCACCAAAAGCATAAATCGTGCAGAAAAGCTTTGTTTATTCTTGGAGAAGATGCATGATTCGGAAGAAACAGTAGTGATTAGTGTAAAATCAAGAAGAAAATTAGGTTGAGAAAGGAGGAGGAGAGAAAGTCGGATGAAAAAACGTCTAGAAAGAAAACACTTTGTTTTCTTTCTAGAGAGATAAACTTCCCTCTAACTTTTTCTTTCGTCTTCTTGTAAAAATGAAGAAAATTTAATCAATAAAAACTTCCCTCTATTTAGACTTTACTTTGAAATTGTCAATGCACAATTTAGACGGATTATTCAATCAATAAAATTTTATAAAAAAAATTATTTGTTGGATTTTAAATAAGATATGATTTATTTTATAAAATTTGTCAAGTTTTGCTTAGTTTTTATAATTCGTACAGTTTCAAACATAAAAAAGAAATTCACAGTTTCTTTTATATATCAAATCTGGTTTTATATATAAATTGTTTTCTTCTTGATCTATATGTTTATTGTTATTATTCTATGTCACCTCCCACCATCTTTTTAGATCAAATGCTCTAACACTTACCCAATTTTTTTTTCTTTCACAATTTTGTAAATAAAACTAAAAGAAGATTGTAACAACGTCTAAAAAAACAGTAAAAAAGAGAGATAAATATAAAATTATCAAAAATGTATATTTAAAAAGTTTTATAAAATTCTATTGTTTTAAAGGAGTGGCATCATTGCTTTGGAAGATCACAAAACATGAAAATCCAAAGCAAGGTTGTCTTTTAATAACTTAATTTGAATTTTTGGGAGATCATAAAATATCACGAAATTGAATTTTATCATTAAAAAAAATGTTGAGTGATCCGTACAAATTTGGGTTTGGTCATAGGAAACAATTAGTTTCTCCCTTTTATAAAAACCAAAAAGGTGTTTATTATATACTATCTTTTAAAAACGTGTAAAAATTGGAAATTTATCTTTAGATTTAATACTATCACTTCAAAAAGAATATTTTATTAAAAAAATTAAAACTTTATGTTATTATATACTATCTTTAAACTTTTTTTTATTTGATTATTGTCTTGTATAATTGTTTTTTACAATATCTATATATTTTTTATGTATTTTATAAAAATTAATATAAATGCACTAGACCGAATGAGCGTTGTGTTTATATATCGTATTTTGATATTATCCGTCAAATACTTTGGACCAGGAGACTGACTGCAAGTAGAGAAATTATTCCAACCTTCAGATCTTGTTGAAAATAGAGCAATTGAATTAAACTTTCTAATTGAAAATTCAAACTTATTCAAACTTGATTATAATTGTTATTCATTTGATGTTGATTCTATAAATATATTCTAAATACAACATGAAACATTAAAAATGAATGAAACTATAAATAACTGTTTTGCGCATAGTAATTTGTAGTAATACTATCTAGTTCCTATTAATATCATATTTCAAATTTTATTTTCTTTTATAGAAACTTTATATAATTTTAACTTAAAATAATTAGAAATAAATATATCTTTACAAAAGCATTTTCTATTTATTTTTAGAACTTTGTCAATCTACAACCTTTTTAATGGAAATTGCAAATTTCCAAATGAAAATTTTCTTGTGACTTTTATATTTCAATGCAACATAGCCTATTATCTCAAAAATATTTACTTATAATAAATTATATTATAGAGGCAATTCTTTTGTTTTTAATCATCTCACATTTGTATTATAATTTTATATTAATATTATATATGCTCTTTATTTTAAAATAATAAATAAATGAAACCCTACATCATTATAAAATATAATTTACAAAAAAATATTAAAATCGATAGTGCTTTCTATAAACAGCTCATTAATTCGAATAGAGTCTTGTCTGATATTGCTAGTATATATAAAATAAAGGCAGTAATATTATTTTTCTGATTTTTGTTTTATAGGCTGAATCAAGTGATATAGAGAGTCGTGCCATCATGGAAACATCAAGATTTCATTTTGAGTATATTAATATTATATTTATATTAATATTAATATTTTTAATTTTAACTTTTTTTTCAGGTTGGAGCTGTCGAAAGCTGTCTCTCTATTTTGTAGAATTTTTATAAAATTTTATATCTATGTATAATAAAATTTGAAAATTTAATATTAAAAACACTTTTCGAGTATTATAATTAGGGGTTGATTTGAGTGAGAAAGACAGATTTAAAGTGTAGAGGAGTTTAGTTCTTTATAAAAATAAGACAGATTTCGAGTAATGAAGGTAGCTTTGATGAAAATAAAAATAATTTTACTAAAAAATTAAAGTAAGCATTATTATTATTATTATTATTATTATTATTATTATTATTATTATTATTATTATAATAGAATTCATGTGTTATTGACGTTAAAGAGAAAATTTACATATTTGTTCAACTTGTTACAATTTGATCAGTTTGAGTAGTTCTAGTTGTCTATGTTAGACTATTATTTTTATGTTTATTTTTGCGGCAACTTAAAGATGCGCTCTCCATCCTTCTTGCAGCAGTCATCTACGTCAACTTGATTCTTGAAGTTTTCTTCCATTTCTTCAGTTTTCCTTTTGTCTCTATAAGTACTTGTATCCTGAAATGCTGGTGGTCAGGTTTTTAGGCCTGACAAGCCATTAGTGTACATCAAAAGAACCTAAAGTGACCTAGATTTCAATGAGGCTATCAATAGAATAACAGATAGAGCATTTAACGTATGGTTATCATTGATTATAAAGTATGAATGTTCTTTTAGAGCAAGCTTAGCTAACCAGTCCGCAACACTATTAAGCTCTCTATAAATATGTTTGAGGGTCATTGGAGGCTTAATCAAGTTTATATAGCACATAATAATTTGTTATAAATTTCATGGATATTTCCCTGAAGCTAACATGTTACACAGTCCTAAATAATCTAGTTAAATGTTAATCATGTTTAGGTTTTTATCTTTACAGCATAGTAGGCCAACAAAGATTGATCAATTCCTACAAGGAAATCTATTGATTGTTCTTTACTTCTAATGATTTTCATTCACAAGATCTAGAACTTTATATAAGAAAATATATATTAACAATATGTTTTGCCCACTTCCATTGAGTGACAACCAAAACCCTACATGCGGGTTAATCGATCTCATAATAATATAAGTCAATGCCAGTTTAAAATAAATATTATCTATGTGGATATGTTAAGATTCTATATTATTATATTATAACAGTGTTATATATTATTGCCTATTTGTGTGAATAAATAATACAATAAATATGATATACACCTGCCACAGATACAGAGAAGAACTTTTGTATGTAACTTGATCATATTCTATAACATGTATGAAACAATGCAATGTATAAATGTAGTGAATATTTTGTATGGTGAATATCAAAAAAAATTATGAATCATGCCAATGTGCGACTCACACCTCTTTTCAAAAGTGTGCATCCTGCTATGGGGGTTTATGTGTTATTAGATTGATATGATGTATTAACAAAGTTATGTTGTCCAAATCGATCTGATTAGTCAAACCGTAGTCAAAATGGAGGTGTAGCTTGGTAGTAGCCAAAAATTTGAACAACCTTCGGCAAATGTCAAACCCTTGTCTAGTAAATTGGCTAATTTTAACTGAATTTGTAGTTAGTTATTGTGTATATGCATATACACAAAATATTATGTTGGTTTCATATACATGTACTTGTATATCTTTATTTGCACGCTCATATATCTTTATAGACAACATATATTTTATATGATTTAAATGCAATTGAACAAGTTTTTATCACCTCATAACATGTTCAAATATTTTACAATATGCATTCTTTTATTTAATACTAGCACAATTTTTTGTCAAAGCATGGACCACAAATGATGTTCTATACATGTTTAATGCATAATACTTATCTTCATCAATTTATAGTAATTGTAATAGACTTTTGAAAAGTAAATTACTATTAACCGATACACATAATGTATTTTGGAAATAGTTCAATTCCTTCAAACTTTAAATTTATTATAAATTTTGAATACTTTTGGGTATAATTATTTTCCTAGTTTTGAAAAAACAACGGGGTGTATTCAAACTCATCAATTTCTTGTTTACTAATTTTTTTACTTGTGTCATATCAATAAATTATTTTCCTGAATATCCAATGTTTCGTGACATTTTACAACATAGTTAATGCATGCTCGTTGTTGGCCACTCTTAGCCAACTCTCAAAACAGGTTAATTCACTAATATTTGAGTAATTTGTTTTAAAAATGTTGAAGAGTAAACTTTATACCATACTTGATTCAGAATGCCACATTGCTTAGATTAAAAATAATATAGTGTATATAAGTGTGAACCCACCTTAACTAGCAAGAGGCCTTTTGGAAGTCTACCAAAGGCAAATCCGTGCAGACCCTATAGTCCAAAGCGGATAATATATTGCTAGTCAGTGAGGCCCGGTTCACACTCAAAAGACTGTGATTAAGTGATGTTCTTTTCGTCCATCAACACATACAATGATGTATATTCTGCTGTGATTTGGTGATGTTTATTCTGTCTAATAATGGGATCCAGTTTAAGGAGGGTGTTGAAGAGTAAATTTCATCCTATACTTGGTTCAGAGTCACACATTTCTTAGATTAAAAATAATATAGTATATATATATATATATATGTGTGTGTGTGTGTGTGTGTGTGTGTGTGTGTGTGTGTTTGTCTGTGTCTGTGTGTGTGTGTGTGTGTGTGAACCCAACTCAACTAGTAAAAGACCCTTTGGAAGTGTACCAAAGACAAATTCATACAGACCCTATGATCCAAAACGGACAATATCTTGCTAGTCTGTGAGGCCCGATTCACACTCACACTTCAATTCTAACAAAAGATTAGTTCGTACCTCAAGCCTCTCAGATATTTCTATTTTGCATACAACGAGAACCAAAAGGTCAAACAAAAAATAAAAATATAATTCATCTGCATTTAAATAATACATTAATTTATCGAGACTTCAACTCAAACGGGGGTGAATATATTTTAATATGTATACATTCGGGTAAACTCTCAACCTTAAAGAGAATACTTTTATTTTAATAGTATTTTGTGGAAATAGAGGTTGATTCTCTCAAAAAATTTGATACGCGAAACAATTGATTTTAATTCTTCTAGCTTAACGACATCGAATCCTACTTTCGCGACATTAAAAATTAGTTTATGGAACATCAAACCTTAGTTCAACGAATTTTAACCCCATTTGGGTAACCTCGAATCCGGTTTGGAAACATTTAAACTCAAACAAACAGGACTTTCTAGAGAAAACCATATAAACACATGACAATTGAACACATATTATCACGACCGAGTAGGCATTACTAATTTCCAGTCCTTACTATGTATATTTAGATATGTCAGTATTGTTTACTTTATATATATTTATATAAGCTATCAGTAATATATATATATATATTTATATATTTATATATATATATATATATATATATATATATATATATATATATATATATATAATGTATAAAATAATTTTTCATACATAAATAAAAATGTAAATAGTGTTACGTGTGAGCTAAGACTGCTTGAATCTAGTATCGCATGTTGATACTAGGGTTGTACATAGTCAATATATTAATAATAATTCATTAGTGTATGTGAAGTTATGGTATGTGATGTTATCATTTATGATTAATATATCTATTGATATGTGAGTTAGATGCTTGTATGCATGGAAAAAAAGCATTGTGATACAAGTGCTCCGGATGAAGTATGTTCTATAGTAATGCAATAGTTTTATCTATGAATAAATAGATTCTCAAGTCGTATATATTTTTCTATGATATCCTTCAATATGATACAATTAAGCTATGTTTAATGATAAAATGAGTTTTTGATGGTTGCGATATGGTTAACTGAGATATTATGTATAGAATTATTGTGTGTAGTGTGTCATTTTGCTTTTGTTATTTGTCTCAATATGGTTTATATTATTTTTCAACTTATAAAATTTTACAAATAAACATTGTGAAACAGCCTAAACTTGTGAAACAATACAATGTATGGATGCACCGAATATGTATTAATGTGAATATCATAACTTTTATACATCATGCCTATGTGCGATTTACACCTCTTTATAATAGCGTACATCCTGCTATCAATGTGTATTGTGAGATTAGAATGATATGAAATGGTAACTTATTTATAGTGCCCCTAGTCTTGGCTGATCAGATTGGCCAAACCCTAGGCAAATATGGAGATGAGCCTGGTAGTAGCCAAACATCTAAACAATATTCGTCAAAGATTGAATTGTTGTCTAGTATAACTACCTGATATAAATATACATACAAATTCTTGTTGGTATCTTATAAATATGTTTGTATATCTCTATTTTCACATTTATTATTCATTACTTTGAAATATTTATTTTATAGGATAAAACTCTAATAAATTATACTTTTATTACCTCATGTCATTCTTTATCATTATTTTATATTTTGTAATGCGCGTCATATTGTTTGATGATAACATTATATATCCTTCGACTATTGACAACACTTAATGTTCTATGCATGTTTAATGTGCACTAATATTTTTATTAAATTCTAATAGTTTTAATAAATTTACTAAGAATAAATTATCATTAGTCATTACATATTTCTATGTTTTCGGAAGAGAACTTTAAAATATATTTTAAATTTTGGCTACTCTTTTAGACGATATTATTTCCAGTTCTTAAAAAATAAGAGATTGCAAACTCATTAATTTGAGTCACATCAATAGATTGTTTTTGTTGTTATCCAATGTTTCATGATAATTCACCATATTATTAGCTTATGCTCGTTGTTGGCCAATAATTGTCTTGGCCAACTCCTAAAATAGGTTGATTTATTACTGTATCATGTATAAAATTATTATGTGTGGTGTGTTATTATGGTTTTTTTGTTTGAATGAATATGGTTTGCATGGTTCATATTTTAAAAATAAGAATTGTGATAGAAGATAAAGCTAATTTATATGACCAATGAAATTGTCTATACATTACTTTGACTAATATATTGTATTAATTCTTTCATTTGAATACACTAAAACTAGTTTACACGCTACTTGACACTTTTTAACTAACATCACTCATTATAGTATTTTTAAAATTTAATATGATCATCATGCAAGATATCTATCTTATGTACAATTTATTTAATTTCTTGATATTTTTGTAAATTATATATATATATTAATAATTGATACATTGATGAGTGCTTGATGAGTGCTTGTATTTATAACGTTTTCGTAGTTTTGTAATTGTGTTGTACAGGCTAGTACTATCATATCCTCTATATAATAAATTCTTTTTAAAAAATCTAAAAACCAATAATGGACAGGTTTAAGTGACCAACCAAACTCTTTTGGAAGACATAAATTATTTTGTCAAAGGTTTGACACACTTCAACGTGTATTATAGGCATATCACCCTCTCATATAAAGCACCACAACTGAGATGTTCCTTGTATTTTTTATTAAATAGATTCGATGGTCCATGTTTAAGTGCTTCTAACATATCTCTATATCGCAAACTATGACACAGGTTCTAATATTAAATGTTTTTGGGTCAAGATAGACCTCATTACAAAAATAAAAATCAACGCACATCTCTGCATACATTACTATTAAACACTAATGCGTAATATGTACGATTCTAATGTCCGATTTTGTGATTTTTGGGCTGGTGATTATGTTCTAAGATGAGTTTTTTAACATACAATAAATTTGACCCTCAACAAGCTTGGTCCGAAGTGGGAAAGCCCATACACAACCACGGTTAAATTCAAAGCTGGTAATTACTATTTATTTGATAAAGAGGGTTAGTCTTTATATCATCCATGAAATCTTGAGCACTTGAAATTATATACCGTTTAGGAATTTTTGTGTATAAACCCTTTGTTTGTAATTTTAATTTCTTGTTCAACTATGTGAAATGTGGTTTAGTATTTCTTACCTCGGTGGTGGGGAAGATTTTAACAAATAACATATTTTAATAAAATATTATTTTTGTTGATTACACGTGCATATGGATCAAAAGGTACATTGTGATCGCAAGAGTCAAAAGGTACATTGTGATCGCAAGAATCACAAGGTATATTGTGAACTCGTATATGACCAATTTTCACCTTGAGGTATATATTCTTTCTTCATTATCAACAAAGAAATTTTCTTCATTTGACTAACCAAAATGCCTCTAGGCCATCACTGAATATTACAAACACAAATCCAGTATATGCACTCCCTAAACTTAGAAACTGATACTACATTCGGTCATATTAGTATTGTATTGTTGTGTGTACACATTTTATTACATCAATAATTCCATTTGTCATTCACGAATAAAAGTATATATGTTGTCTATATGTTTTGAATGCTCGTGGTATATATGTTTCTATGAATGTTGTATGACTCTTTGGCTATTATAAAATAATTTTATGATAGTTTGATATGGCCCCAAATCTACCACCAAACCTGCAATCATATTGCGTCCTTAGTTGCCTCTATTACAAGAATTTATTTGACCTATATTATAGAAAAACGACTACAATAGTTTACAATTTTGTATTTTATCTAATCGCACTGACCTCTCTAGAGTAAACACATATACTATCAAATATATATGTTTATCTATATCTTCTATAAAATTTGAATCAACAAATTTAACCATTGATCCTGTAATCTCGTTCAAATGATCTACAACATCACTTTTACCGTAGGTCAAAAAAACATTTGTAGTATTTTTAAGATATCGAAGTATTTATATCACTGTAATCTAGTGTGTTTTCCCGTAACATTGCATGTACCTAGTGACAACACTAAGAGCATGTGAAGTATCAGGATGTGCGGACATCATAGCATACATGATGTTGCCCACTGCACTTGAATATGGAACCATCGATATCTTTCCCAACTTATTATCGTTATTGGTCGATCCCGCTCCAAACAACTTGAATCATTGTAGAACTTTTTCAATGTAATTTTATTGAGACATGTATAAAAATCTTACACTTATGTTCTTGGTAATCTTTATCCCTAGTATTCATTCCATACATAAATCCTTAATTTCAAACCCTACATGAAAATGCTTATTTACCTTCACAATGTATCAAGCATCAATGATCATATTATCCACAAACAACAGGTAAACATAAGAATCTTCTAACATATTATGATGATATACACAATTGTCATATGGCCTCTTTGTGAACCATATTGACACCATCAATGTATTAAATTGTTTGTACCATTTCTAGGTGGCTCTTTTAAACCGTACAGTGACTTTTTCATTAGATAAACATTTTCTTTAATTTTAAGTTCGATAAATACCTTTGGTTATCTCATGTAGATTCGTTCCTCCAATTCACCATGTAAAAACGCAATCTTCACATTCAACTTTTCAAGCTCTAAGTCCCGCACAACTTCTATAGCTAACATAACTCGAATAAAATTATGTTTTACCTCAGAATAAAATACGTCATTAAAGTCGATTAATCTATTATAAGTGAAACTCTTAGCGACCATTCTTTCCTTAAATCAACAAGGTTCTATGTTTGATTCTTATAAAGAAATTTAATCTCTTCATCCATAGCACTGATCTGATTTGTTTCCGTACTCACCACAACTTCTCTATAGTACTAGATTTGAATTTTTCATTTTAGTTTTAAAAGTGAAAACTTCAAAGCTAATGTAATAATGATAAAAATATAAATAAAACTTCACAATGCACAGAACGTGAACAACAATGAAAGCTATGATAATATCAATCTATTAGGTTTAATGAAACCATATTGTTTGGTGTAGCACGTGGCATTCTGAGATCAATCCCACGCATGAGGGACTAGATTTACAACACATTGAAAACAAAGAAGACCGGTGTGTTATAATAGTGAATAAAGGGTATTACTGTGCGACAATGGGTAAATATGGAAGACTAATGATATATTTTTTCCTGAATTCAACCAACAAAGAAGCATAAAAAATACGATAGGTGAATGAATTGTATCATACGTCTTTTTTATATCGATGATGTATTTAGGTTTAATATTTAACTTAATTTCCTTATATAACTTTATCTTGCAATGTGGTAAGGGACCATAACCAACTAAATTAAATTAATCAATTTAGTCCATAAACGTATTAGTTTAATCTTAAGTGTTAATATCTTGACGCATACCTTTAGTAGGTCCAAATTTATCTCAGTATCTACACTTATACCTCCATAATAGGTTTTCACCTAGTAGTCCAATTCTCGATTATATAAATAACCCACTTACTATTTGACTTATACCATCTTATGACAATGACTAAATACATCATTAGTATATTGATCCATAAATTTCCAACAATCTTTCACTTGGATCGTCATATGCTACTCAAGTATGTATTACCTTAATGGATATCTTGATTCTATTATCAATAGCTGAACTGAAAAATATGGTATGTCACAATGAAAGAAAAAATCGCAGTGAAGATCTACCAATAAATTAGAGAATCCAATAAACTTTATCTGAGTCATATATTAAAATAAACCAAAGTGTACCACCAAATAATAAATATATATTGGTTCATATTACAAAATTCCCACTAAAATCAATGATCTTAAAAGATAACACCCATCATAACAGTATGCTCCTAAAAAGCTAAAAGTAATATTACTTTCGTAAGAGGATTTGCTACCATTCAGTTTTTGTTAATGTGATCTATACTTATTTGACATCTTCTTTGAAGTCTCTTTTAATAGACATGAACTTTATATCTATACGTTTGGACTTAGATATTATTTTGCTACTTAAATGTAGAGTTATTTTCACATCATAGCATTAGGATACTTTATTTTCCTTCTATAGTGATATAATTCTTTAACCATAATGATTGTTTGGAGGTATTAAAACATTCAATAAACTTCACTGCCATAAAAAGGATGCATCTAGTGTTAATGTACACTTTTAAATTCCTAACCAATAAGAGTAAAGGTTAAGACAATCTGATTTTCATACGGCGTGATAGTGAAGACGCATAATCTTGTATTCAACAACGACAACACGAACGTGAGAAAAGCTTCTAGAACCGATAAGACGAAAAGATGCAAAAAAAATATTTTTTGTCAAGTTATATAGTTTGTTCTTTAACTTATTAAGCAGATCACCACTCAAGTATGAATTACGCGGAGTCTGTCATGAAAAGTTCTTCTTCCTAAAAAATATAATGGCAAAAAGAAAAATAGTTTTATGTTAACTACTTTCCAAATTGAACTATATTGAACCATTCGTTTTGGTTTAGGGTTGAAACCTATTCATTATAATGGTTTGGTCTCACTTTATCCTGCATTCTTTTGATTTATTTGAAAGAACAAGGTCGAATGAATAATATATAATAATAAAAATTGGTTTATTTATTCTACTAACGTGGATATTAACAAATAACAAATATACTATATTTAGAACATTTTACAGATTAGCCGAACTCATATTATTATTCATTAAATATTAAATAGTAGTTTAAAATATTTGTAAATATACTTAAAAGTAACTCATAGTTGTAGTTTATTTTTTTGTTTTTATACAAATTTAACATTTAGTCCTACAGTAAAAGTAGATTAAACCTGGTTATGGAACTTATTATTTAGTGAGTGAAAATGGGCCTTGTGGCATATGATACCTATTCATTTCTTTTTTTTAATGTCAAAATTCAATATTTTGTATAATAATTATAGATGGACTAATCTATAATTATAAATTAGATTAGATTCTCCTTTTTTTTACATTTTTATATAAATCTATTAATAAAATTTGTATTCCTATATTATAAAATCATAACTTTTGTAATAAGAGTATTTAATATATTTATTTAAAAATAATATAAAAAAAATTTAATAAAAAATTAAAAAAAATAATGTAAACTAATAAATAATATCAAATTTCATATTGATATGTTAAAATAATCGATAGAACCATAAGTATTATTTAAATTTGGGAAAAGAGAATAATATATATAACTATATACCATTAAAAGTTTTATTGTTTTTACTAACCAAATTTTCCTCCTTCAATAAATCATAATTGGGTTTCTGCATCTAGGAAGATGCTAGCAGATGTTTCCAAAATAACATATGATTAATACGGTCTATTTTTTTAACCGGTGGTGTTTAGTCAAGTTTGTGTTAGATTTTTTTTATGAATTGGCTTTTTAAATTTTCAGATACTTTTTACATAACTATTCTTAAATTCGTTGTTCAAGGCAAAGATTTCAAACCGTAAATTTCAGATTTTATCTGTTTTTTATATAGACTTTACTTTGAAATTTTCAATGCACAATTTAGACGGATTATTTAATCAATAAAAAAAATTATTTGTTGGATTTTAAATAAGATATGATTTATTTTATAAAATTTGTCAAGTTTTGCTAGTTTTTATAATTCGTAAAACGGTTCCAAACATAAAAAAGAAATTCAAAGTTTCTTTCATATATCAAACCTGCTTTTACATATAAATTGTCTTTTTCTTGTTCCTTATCTTTATTGTTATTATTCTATGTCACCTCCCACCATCTTTTTAGATCAAATGCTCTAACACTTACCCAAATTTTTTTTCTTTCACAATTTGTAAATAAATCTAAAAGAAGATTGTAACAACGTCTAAAAAAAAGTAAAAAAACTATCAAAAATATATATATTTAAAAAGTTTTATAAAATTCTATGGTTTTAAAGGAGTGGCATCATTGCTTTGGAAGATCACAAAGCATGAAGATCCAAAGCAAGATTGTCTTTTAATAACTTAGTTTGAATTTTTGGGAGATCATAAATTTTCTAAAATATCACAAAGTTGAATTTTATCATTAAAAAAGTTTAAAAAATGTTGAGGGATCCTTACAAATTTGGGTTGGTCTAGGAAACCATTAGTTTCTCACTTTTATAAAAACCAAAAAGGTGTTTATTATATACTATCTTTTACATTGTATAAAAAAATTTACAATGTCTATTTATTTTTTATATATTTTATAAAAAATAATATAAATGCGCTAGACCGAATGAACGTTGTGCTTTGATATTATCCGTCAAATACTTTGGACCAGGAGACTGACTACAAGTAGAGAAGCTATTCCAACCTTTGTTTACCAAAAAAAAATTCAGATCTGGTTGAAAATAGAGCAATTAAATTAAACTTTATAATTGAAAATTCAAACTTGATTATAATTGTTATTCATTTGATGTTGATTCTATAAATATATTCTAAATACAACATGAAACATTAAAAATCAATGAAACTATGAATAACTGTTTTGCGCATAGTAATTTGTAGTAATGCTATCTAGTTCCTATTAATATCATATTTCAAATTTTATTTAACTTTATATAATTTTAACTTAAAATAATTTGAGATAAATATATCTTTACAGAAGCATTTTCTATTTATTGGCTTGTGGGAAAAGGCCAATTGACTATATTTAACCAACACTTACTTTCTCTTATGGGTTAAGTGTTTACGATATTGTTTCTGATGCCGAAGATTGTAAAGTGTGAGTAACAAATTGAATTGATTTTTTTTTCCTAAAAAAAAAAGCATTTTCTATTTATTTTTAGGACTTTTTCAATGTACAACCTTTTAATGGAAACCGCAAATTTCCAAATGAAAATTGTCTTGTGACTTCTGTATTTCAATGCAACATAGCCAATTATCTCAAAAATATTTACTTATGATAAATTATATGATAAAGGCAATTCTTTTATTTTTAGTCATAAGAATTGTATTATAATTTTATATTAATATTATATATACTCTTTATTTTAAAATAATAAATAAATGAAACCCTACATCATTAGAAAATATAATTTACAAAAATATTAAAATCGATAGTGATTTCTATAAACAGCTCATTAATTCGTACAGTCTTGTCTCATATTGCTAGTATATATAAAATAAAGGCAGTAATATTATTTTTCTGATTTTTGTTTTATAGGCTGAATCAAGTGATATAGAGAGTCGTGGCATCATGGAAACATCAAGATTTAATTTTGAGTATATCATAGGTATGTGCTGTATTATTTATATATATATATATATATATATATATATATATATATTTTTAATTTTAACTTTTTTTTCAGATTGGATCAATGGTTTGCTGTCGAAAGCTGTCTCTATTTTGTAGAATTTTCATAAAATTTTATATCCATCTACAAGAGTATAATAAAATTTAAAAATTTAATATTAAAAACACTTTTCGAATATTATAATTAGGGGTTGATTTGAGTGAGAAAGAGATTTAAAGGGTAAAGGAGTTTAGTTGTTTCTTTAATCGGTAGTTTTGATGAAAATAAAAATAATTTTACTAAAATATCAAATAAAGTAAATAATAATAATAATAATATTCTAAGAAAATTAATGTGTTATTGACGCTGAAAAGAAAATTTACATATTTGTTCAACTTGTTACAATTTGATCAGTTTGAGTAGTTTTAGTTGTCTATGTTAGACTATTATTCTTATGTTTATTTTTGCGGCAACTTAAAGATGCGCTCTCCATCCTTTTTGCAGCAGCCATCTACGTCAACTTGATTCTTGAAGTCTTCTTCCATTTCTTCAGTTTTCCTCCTATCTCTGTAAGTACCTGTATCCTGAAATGCTGGTGGTCAGGTTTTTAGGCCTGACAAGCCATTAGTGTACATCAAAAGAACCTAAATTGATCTAGATTTCAATGAGGCTATCAATAGAATAACAGATAGAGCATTTAACGAATGGTTATCATTGATTATAAAGTCTGAATGTTCTTTTAGAGCAAGTTTAGCTAACCAGTCCGCAGCAGTATTAAGCTCTCTATAAATATGTTTGAGGTTCATTTGAGGCTCAATTAAGTTTCTACAGCACATAATAATTTGTTATAAATTCCATGGATATTTTCCTGAAGCTAACATGTTATACAGTCCTGAAGAATCTAGTTCAATGTCAATCATGTTTAGGTTTTTATCTTTACAGCATAGTAGGCCATTCAATAGTGCATAGATTTCAGCAACAAGTGCTGAACATTTTCCTATTACACCACATTTAGCCAATATTAAGTTTCCTAGTTCATCCCTTAAAATAAAACCATAACTTGATTCACCATTAATTAAAGATGAACCATCGCAATTCAATTTAGCACGATTTGATAAAGGTAAATTCCATTTTACATATATAAAAGGCTTGGAGTGTTTAATATGATTAAGGCAGTTTAAGTCTTTAGCTATGTGAGAGTCACCTATCCAATGTTATCGGGTAAGTGATGTTGAAGAATCTAAATAAATAAGCATGTAAGATATATGATTGATTATCTTTTTATGTGAGATAGCTATATCTTTGTGTTTACAGTTGTTTCTGGCAGTCCATATAGACCGAATTATCGGTGAAGGTAAAATGGTAAGAATATGGATTGTTTTAGGCGTTGATAGTAGCCATAAGTTAATAATGTGGTTGATTTTCTTGTGCCTGCCTATTCTAATGCTAAAAAATTTAGAAAAGAAAAACCAAAAGTACCATGAAGATTCACAAGAAACGAAGACATGATTTAAAGTTTCTAAGTTCTGACATCTCAGACATTTGGAAGCAAGTTGAAATCATTTTCTTTGTAATATTGCATCTACACTTATTAAGTTATTTATTACTCTTCAAAGAGTGTAGGAACACTTCTTTTAAAGAGATATTGTTCCAAATATTTCCTTTAATTAACGAAACTGTGTCTTCATGTCTTAGTGCATTAACTGTATCTTTTAAATCGAAGGCTCCATCAGTGGAAAGCTTCCAGATGATGGAGTCTTTAACATTTAAGTTGATATGTGTTTTGATAATTTTATTAATGTTTGCAGGTAGTATACAAGACTAAAGTTTAGGCAAATCCCAGTTATTATTAGTCCACTATTCAATTACCTTTGTTGGAGTATAGTGGGGTGAATTAGCTACTGTTAATGTGATTAATGGTTCAGAATGGTGTCATCTATCTAACCAAAAGTCCAAGTTTCCCTTGCCTAGTTTTCAAATTATATGTTTTTTAGTTTCTTCTTTAATTTCAAACATTCTTTTCCAAGTTTTAGAGTCTGTAATTCTTAAATAAGATTGTAATGGATGAATATTTAGGCAATATTTAGAGTGCATCAGGTTGGACCATATTGTTTTATTGTCTCTGAAGGTTAACCATAGTTTAAATGAATAGACTTTCTGAATATCTTTTAAGTTCCTAATGTTAAGACCATTTTCATTATGTGGTTTGCATAGATCATTCCAATTGCACCATAATATTGATTTGTTGTTTTCACTATAACCCCATAGAAATTTATTTAGTAGGTTGTTTATTCGTGTTATTATTTCCAAAGGTAATTGAATAGATTGTAAGTAGTAAGTTGGGTAAGATAAGAGAACATATTTGATTAACGTTATTCTTCCCTCAAATGAAATATTTTTTGAGTTTCATTCATTAATTTTGTTCTTTATTTTTTTATTAGGATCTCAAAGTGAGTATAATAATTATTAGTGTGTATTGGGATACCTGAATATTTGAAAGGTAAGCTAGCTTGTTTGAAGCCTAAATATTTTTCCAGAGAATTAATCCTAGTTTTGTTCATAGTTTTAAAAGCTATAAATGTTGTTTTTTGTTTATTTATTTGTTGGTCAGAGAGAGATTGATATATATATATATCTAATTTTTTTGAAAGTTTCTTAATGTTTATTAGTGAACCATTTAGGAATATGATGATATCATCAGCATATGCTAAACAGTTAATACTTGAAGAATTTTTCATATTATAAGACATTGATTTGTGTTGGCCAATTAGATTATTTATGCCTCTTATTAAGAATGCTTCAGCTATAATAAAAAAGCTTGGGGATAAAGGGCCCCCCTGCCTTAAGCCATTACCACAGTTAAATAAACCAAAAGATTTTCCATTAATTATTACTGAATATGTGATGTTTTCAATACTTTTCTTAATTAGCTTAATTACTTGATAATTGAAACCAAATGATGACATTACTTCATATATGAAATTGGACTCTAATTAGTCAAATACTTTTGACATATCTAAACTGATTATTAAGTTGTCACATTTAGTTTTTCTATTAAGTTCTTTAATCATTTCTTGTGTAATTAAGATGTTTTCTTGTATGAATCTTCTTTCAATATAAGCACATTGTTCTTTTGAAATGATTAAAGAAAGTAGTTTAGCTAATCAGTTATTCAGTATTTTAGAGATAATTATATTGAAAACTGAACATAAACTTATAGGTTTAAATTGTAGCCAGATTTTAGGTGATTTAACCTTAGGTATTAAGCATATAAGGGTTCCAAAAAGGCATTTGGGGAGATCTGAGTTTGTAAAGTAGTCTGAGATGGCTTTAAGTAGATCATCTTTTATTATAAACCAACAAGATGAGTAGAATCTGGAGTTGAATCCATCAACTCTAGAATCACTGTTAAAATTTAGGTTTTTGATAACATTATGTAATTCTTCCATTGATAGGATTTCCAAGATGTTTTTATTGTCTTGATCAAATATGATATGAGGAATGATATCCTTAATCAATGTTAGGTTATTCTGTATAGAAGGTTGGTTTAGTAGAGTGGAAAAGTATTCTACAACAGACAAGCAAATTATATCATCATCTTCAATCAGTTTATCATTAATTTGAATACCATTTATTCTATTTCTAGTTCTTTTTTTTATATAATTGTGAAAGATTGCAGTGTTGTTATCCCCATCTTTTAACCACTTTACATAGCTCTTTTGTTGCCATTTTTTTCTCAAGTAAGGTTATAGGTGTAGCATTAATATTAGACAGATTAGATTGATTCTCGAGGGTGTTAGTTTCTTCTAACTTTTTTTCAGCTATTTTAATCTCTTCTTCAACTTTATTTATATAGTCAAAAATATTACCATAAACATTTATATTCCAATTTTTTAGATGCTTTATAAGTCTTTTTAGTTTAGACCAAAATGTGTAAATATGAGAGGAGTCTGCAAGATGTTTAGACCAGTTGTTTTCTACAGTAGTGAAAAAATCTTCATGTTTCAGCCACATATTTTGGAATCTAAATGATGCTTTTTTATGTGTTATATTTAATATAACTGATATTATCAAGGGTGAATGGTCTGCACCAGTTCTAGCCAGATGCTTCACTCTAGTAATATTAAAGGTTTCTCTCCATTTATCATTGTGTAAGGTCCTATATAATCGTTTCCACTTATTATTATTTGTCCAAGTGAAATTTGAGCATGTATAGCCAGGCTCTTCTAGTCTACAGTCTAAGGTCATGTTGTTAAAATCATCCATAACTTTTAGTGCAAAGTATGGAACAAGAAAGTTGTTCCCTTGCGTTGGAGATTGTATTAAAATCTCCAACAACAAGCCAAGGTAGGTATGTGACAGAAATGGCTCGTATTGATCTCATAAAGGCACTCTATGGGATCTGGTACATTTTGCATAGACTATGGTAAGCAGAACTTCTTTGTTAGGAGAAGTATGACTTATTATAGTCTTAATAAGTTGTTCAGAGTTATCTAGTATATTGATATTAAAACCATTTTTCTAGAAAATCCAAACTTTATTATTAAGGTTTGTAAAATGTGACTCAAAACCAAGTTTTTTGCATGTTGATTGTAAGTTATCAACTGATATCATAGGTTCTTGTAGAGCTATGATATGAGTTGAGAATTTTTTGACAATATTTTTTATTCTTCTTAATGTTCTTTGATTCCTTATTCCTCTAGCATTCCTGTTTATAATAGCTATGGTCATTTTAAAGATTTTTTTTGAGGATCTTATTGATCTTTAGATTTAATTGTTTTGATAAATATTTTACCTGAAGATTTTTTATATGAGTCTTAATTTAAGTATTTTTTTTAGGTTGTTTATGTGCAGGTGATTGAGGAAGACTAAGGTTTGGTAGAATCAGTGGGAAATCATGTTCTCGTTCAGTTAATTCTTCTAATTCCTCTTTATTAAGTATATTAAATGAGTTACTTAGGTTAATTGTTTGTATGGCATCAGTTATATCTTTATCAGAAACTTCAGGTGGTTCATAGATTGATTAAGGACTATAATATTTTCCATTGTTATATTTTCTTCTTCATTTTTTGTTTGTTCTTCATTATTTGTTGCTGCTTCTAAATCTTTATTACTTTTATTTTCAATTACAAGTGGATGTGATGTTTTTTATTGTAATTCCTTATCAATGTTAGGGTTTTGTTTTGGGATCCAAACTTCTTTTGAAGGAATTTTGGATTAGGTTTTATTACTGTCTTTGTTGTTTATGTTTTTATTCATTATTTGTTCAAATTCTTCCTTTTTACATTGTTTTTCCTGGTGTCTTGTGTGTGTGTATTTTTTACAGTAAACATGTTTGTTTAAGTATGAAATTTGTTGCCAGTAACCATCATTTTCCACAAATCTTATCCAAATTCTTTGGGGAAGAGGGTTAGAGATGTCAGCTAAAATCCATGTCTTGCACTTATTATAACTTGCAATGTTGTTTTTAGGAACCCATACTGCTACGGGCAATCCAATTTCCTTAGCAATATGGGTGATTGAATCAAGGTTATACAATATTTAAGGTATTTTAAGCAGGAAAATCCAGAAATGAGTCAACTGAGACTCCTTCTTGGGATGGAAATCCGGTGTCCATTTAAGTATTATGTATGTGAAGTTTCCTGTTGTTCGAATAGCTTTCCCCATAATGTTTTAACATCTTCTAACAGTTCTAATTCTACAAAGATGCCTTGAATTCATTAAGAGTTGGACTCCCAAATGAAAACTTGGCAATTAACGTTATTTTAGAAATTGCAGTTAAAGAAAACTTATCTGAAGACTGGAATTAGAGAGATTTGTAGTCTTCGTGTTCCTCGCGTTTGACTCCGCTGTGCATGAACTTCTTTCTTGATCCTCCTCCTACCATGTCTGCGTATGACTTTCTTTTTTAGCTACTTTCTCCACTATGAAGGTTTTTTTCGAAAATCGGCGTCGATATCAAGAGTGGAAACCGTTTTCCATCATTTAGTTGGATTTCTTTAGTGGTGGAAACTCCTCCAATTGATTGAAGCGAAGTCTACGTTCTTCGTTTGTAATATTAGGAAATTCCACTTCCATTCTCTAAAACCCTTGATCTGCATGCGTTTCGCTTAACTCCATGTACGAGAAGTTGGATCTTTATATTGATTTCTTGATTTTGACTTTTCTAATCTAATGATTCGGGTGTATCTTCGAGAGATTCAGATCTAGGAAATAACTAGACTTTTCTGTTAGTCTTGATTCAGCTCCGTGATTGATGAAATTGGGATTTCAGGTTGATTTTGTGCTGAATCTGAATTTTGTGAGTATGTGGTTGATGATTTCAGGTGTTTCGTAAGGCTAGGGTTTGTGATTTGGGGGTGAAAGGAGAGAGCTTTCCTCGAGACGAGGAAGAGCTAAAGTCGATTTAATTTAGAGCGAGTTGATCGATAAATTAAGATTATGATGGGCTTTCTTGGAGACCCATCTTCCTTCCAAAGGGGTAGTCGAGTTGGTTGAGCATGGCATTCTTATAACCAAAAGGTCATGAGTTCGAGTCCCTCTGCATACGCTTTCTCGGCTGAGCCTGTCACCTTGTGTGGTTTACCTTCTGGCGTTGGTTTGCAGGCTATCGCGTCAGACTGAGGGTTTACCCTGTGCGCACTCATTGCACTCTGAGTAGCGGCTGCGGGTTCCCTCCTTTTCAATATTTTAACAAAATATACCAACTTTTGAATGTTTTTATAATTTCTTATCCATAGTTATATTTTGGTACGATTTACACGATACGATTTTGTATACTGTATACTTTTAAACTCCTAAGCAATAAGAGTAAAGGTTAAGACAATCTGATTTTCATACGGCGTGATACTGAAGACGCATAATCTTGTATTCAACAACGACAACACGAACGTGAGGAAAGCTTCTAGAGCCGATAAGACGATAATATGCAAAAAAATATTTTTTGGTCAAGTTATATAGTTTGTTCTTTAACTTATTAAGCAGATCACCACTCAAGTATGAATTACGCGAAGTCTGCATGGAAAGTTCTTCCTCCTAAAAAATCTAATGGCAAAAAAAATAATTTTATTTTGACTACTTTCCAAGTTGAATTATATTGAACCATTTGTTTTGGTTTAGGGTTGAAACCTATTCATTATAATGGTTTGGTCTCACCTTATCATGTATTCTTTTGATTTATTCGAAATAACAAGAT
The DNA here is from genome assembly GCA_036936605.1 of Limnanthes douglasii subsp. nivea. NCBI lineage: Eukaryota > Viridiplantae > Streptophyta > Magnoliopsida > Brassicales > Limnanthaceae > Limnanthes > Limnanthes douglasii. The sequence continues at coordinate 9,074,106 of JAUPFV010000003.1, read as the reverse complement.
CGAATGAATAATATATATATATATATATATATATATATATAATTGGTTTATTTATTCTACTAACGTGGGCATGGACAAAAAACAAATATACTATATTGGGAATATTTTACCGATTACCCGAATTCATATTATTATTCAATAAATAGTAGTTTAAAATATTTGCAAATATACTGAAAAAAAAAACTCTAGTTATAGTTTATTTTTTGTTTTTATACAAATTTAACCTTTAGTCATACTGTAAAAGTAGATTAAACATGGTTATGAAACTTATTATTTAGTGAGTGAAAATAGGGCTAACGGCACATGATACCTATTCATTTTTTTTCTTGAATGTCAAAATTCAATATTTTGTATAATAATTATAGATGGATTAATCTATAATTATTAATTAGATTAGATTATCTCTTTTTTTTTACATTTTTATATAAATCTATCAATAAACTTTCATATTGACATGCTAAAATAATAGATAGAACCATAAGTATTACTTAAATTTGGGAAAAGAGAATAATATATATAACTATATACCATTAAAAGTTTTATTGTTTCCGCTAACCAAATATTCCTCCTTCATGAAGATCCTAACCGATGTTTCCAAAATAACATATGATTAATACAGTCTATTTTTAACCGGTGGTGTTTAGTCAAGTTTGTCTTAGATTTTTTTTATGAATTGGCTTCTTAAATTTTCAGATACTTTTTATAATCAATTAAACTTTACAAAAAAATTATTTGTTGGATTCTAAATAAGATATGATTTATTTTATAAAATTTGACAAGTTTTGCTAGTTTTTATAATTCGTAAAACCGTAAAACCGTTTCAAACATAAAAAAAAAATCCATAGTTTATTTTATATATCAAACCTGTTTTTACATATAAATTGTCTTTTTCTTGTTCCATATCTTTATTGTTATTATTCTATGTCACCTCCCACCATCTTTTTAGATCAAATGCTCTAACACTCACCCAAAATTTAATTTTTTTTCTTTCAAAATTTGTAAATAAAACTAAAAGAAGATTGTAACAACGTCTACAAAAACAGTAAAAAAGAGATAAAATAAAAACTATCAAAAATATATATTTAGAAACTTTTATAAAATTCTATGGCTTTAAAGGGGTGGCATCATTGCTTTGGAAGATCATAAAGCATGAAGATCCAAAGCAAGGTTGTCTTTTAATAACTTCGTTTGAATATTTTGTATATCATAAATTTTCTAAAATACACAAAGTTGAATTTTATCATTAAAAAATGTTGAGTGATCCTTATAAGTTTGGGTTGTTCGTAGAAAACAATTAGTTTCTCATTTTTATAAAAACAAAAAAAGTGTTTATTATATACTATTTTTTAAAAACGTGTAAAAATTGAAAATTTATTTTTAGATTTAATAATGTCACATCAAAAAGAATTTATTTTATTAAAAAATTGAAACATTTTCTTTTTATTATATACCATTTTTCACATTTTTTTCTTTTATATTCGGTTATTGTCTTGTATAATTTTTTTTACAATTTCTATATATTTTTTATGTATTTTATAAAAATTAATATAAATGCATCGTATTTTGATATTATCCGTCAAATACTTTGGACCAGGAGACTGACTGCAAGTAGAGAAGCTATTCCAACCTTTGTTTACCAAAATAATTTCAGATCTTGTTGAAAATAGAGCAATTGAATTAAACTTTATAATTGAAAATTCAAACTTGATTATAATTGTTATTCATTTGATGTTGATTCTATAAATATATTCTAAATACAACATGAAACATTAAAAATCAATGAAACTATAAATAAATGTTTTGCGCATAGTAATTTGTAGTAGTGCTATCTAGTTCCTATAAATATCATATTTCAAATTTTATTTAACTTTATATAATTTTAACTTAAAATAATTTGAGATAAATATATCTTTACAGAAGCATTTTCTATTTATTGGCTTGTCGGAAAAGGCCAATTGAGAGAGAAAGTAATACACAAAAAATGGTTAATTTGGTTGATTCGGTTTGGAAATTTCCAAATGAAAATTGTCTTGTGACTTTTGTATTTCAATGCAACATAGCCAATTATCTCAAAAATATTTACTTATGATAAATTATATTATAAAGGCAATTCTTTTATTTTTAGTCATCCGTAAGAATTGTATTATAATTTTATATTAATATTATATATGCTCTTTATTTTAAAATAATAAATAAATGAAACCCTTCATCATTAGAAAATATAATTTACAAGAATATTAAAATCGATAGTGATTTCTATAAACAGCTGATTATTTCTTACAGAGTCTTGTTAGTATATATAAAATAAAGGCAGTAATATTATTTTTCTGATTTTTGTTTTATAGGCTGAATCAAGTGATATAGAGAGTTTCACCAAAAAAAAGTGATATAGAGAGTCGTGGCATCATGGAAACATCAAGATTTAATTTTGAGTATATCATAGGTATGTGCTGTATTATTTATATTTTTATTTATTTATATATTTTTATTTATATTTTTAATTTTAACTTTTTTTGGGGTTAGATCAATGGTTTGCTGTCGAAAGCTGTCTCTCCGTTTTATAGAATTTTTATAAAATTTTATATCCATCTACAAGAGTATAATAAAATTTAAAAATTTGATATTAAAAACACTTTTCGAATATTATAATTAGGGGTTGATTTGAGTGAGAAAAAGAGATTTAAAGTGTAAAGGAGTTTAGTTGTTTCTTTGATCGGTAATGAATATAGTTTTGATGAAAATAAAAATAATTGTACTAAAACATCAAAGTAAATAATAATAATAATAATAATAATAATAATAATAATAATAATAATAATATTTTAAGAAAATTAATGTGTTATTGACGCGGAAAAGAAATTTTATATATCCAAACAAAAGCCTTGTTTATTTTATTTTATTTTATTCAAATATCTTATGTATTTAAATCAAATCTAATTATATTAAGATTTGATTTTATTTTATTTTATTTTAGAATATTTATTTTATTTCCTTGTATTCTAATTTAGGGTTTTGAGAAGCTATTATATAAAGCCTCTTATGCCTTAAGTTATTTTAAGTTTTTGGAATAATATATTTTTATCTCTGAAAATTTCAGTCTTTGTTACCCTTAGAATTAGGGTTTCATCATGTTACCCTTAGATTAGGGTTTCATCTATCGTTGCTTCTTCTTCTATTTCCGTCGCGCCATCAGTTTGGTATCAGAGCCTCAGTTCCTGCTACGGGTCAAGCATGTTTCTGAATCTTGATTTCATCTGATTCAAGGTCTAAAGGAGAGAACAATATACGGCCATGAAAATCTCAAAGATCGTTTGGTATGCGGGAGACACACTAGGTGTTTCAATGACGATCATATTGACCGGTTACTGAAGGAGTTTAAATTGGCTACCAATCGTCGAATCAAGGTAAAACTTTCTTATCGATATGTTGTCTCAGGCTATGAAGAGGTTTTCAAAACCATTTTTTTCATCAACTGGACATGGGGATGTTGTCTTCAGGCTATGAAAAGGTTTTCGAAACTATTTTTTTCCTTCAACTGGATGGCTTGAATGTTACTTCGAATAAGGAACACTCGAGAAGAATTTATCTTATTCCGATAAGGTCAACAATTATAATTCCCAATGTAACGATTGAATAAAATAAAATAAATAATTTGGGTTTATGATGGTGATGGTGCTGTGAATTCGAGGACGAATTCTTGTCAACCAGGAGAGGATGATGTAGCCCAGAAAGTCCAAACAAAAGCCTTGTTTATTTTATTTTATTTTATTCAAATATCTTATGTATTTAAATCAAATCTAATTATATTAAGATTTGATTTTATTTGATTTTATTTTATTTTATTTTATTCTAATTTAGGGTTTTGAGAAGCTATTATATAAAGCCTCTTATACCTTAAGTTATTTTAAGTTTTTGGAATAATATATTTTTATCTCTTAAAATTTCAGTCTTTGTTACCCTTAGAATTAGGGTTTCATCATGTTACCCTTAGATTATGGTTTCATCATGAAATCAGGATTCAGAAACTGATCAGTACTGTCTAACAAAAAAAAATCTCTCTCTCGCTCTAGTCTTTCTCTCTCTACTTTTGTGTATGTTTTTCTAGGGGATAGTGAAGAATCCGATTCAATTACTATGATCTTCGCTATCCTTTAATTTCGTCTTCATCATTATAATCATCAGTTTGGAGTTGTAAACTCCAAATTCTCTATTTACCTACATACATATATACAAGTTTTAACGGAAGGCGGAGATGGCTAGTAACAGCAAAGGAATCAGTCTTGAGGAGGTCAGGAACGAGACTGTTGATTTGGAAAAAATTCTGATCGAGGAAGTTTTCCAGCAGCTGAAATGTACGAGGGAAGGTTTGACCGCCGACGAAGGAGAAAACAGGCTTCAGATATTTGGCCCCAACAAGCTCGAAGAGAAGAAGGAAAGCAAGTTTCTGAAGTTTTTGGAATAATATATTTTTTATCTCTGAAAATTTCACTCTTTGGAACCCTTAGATTAGGGTTTCATCATGTTACTCTTGAATTAGGGTTTCATTTATCGTTGTTTCTTCTTCTACTTCCGCCGCGTCATCACCAACCACAGATGCTGTGAATGTTGCTAATTTATACTTTCGTGAGGTCTACCGCTTACATGGTCTACCCTTGAATATCGTTTCTGATCGTGATGCGCGGTTTGTGGGGCATTTTTGGAGGAGTTTGTGGCGCCTCACAAACACGAAGCTGAGTTTTAGCAGCGCATATCACCCGCAGACAGACGGCCAAACCGAGGTAACTAATCGAACGTTAGGAAACATGTTACGCACAGAGGTCTCTGGGAACTTGAAAGCATGGGATTCTCGTCTTTATCATGTTGAGTTCGCCTACAACAGGCACCACAAGCGCAGTACTGGGTATAGTCCTTTCATGGTAGTCTATGGTTATAACCCACGGGGTCCTATGGACTTAGCTTTCCCAACGCTTGATAAGGTCCCAGCTAAGGTCGAGAACGCCATTGCTGATCTATGGGAGATCCATGCGAACACCCGCAAACACCTAGAAGAAACAACACAGAAGTACAAGATTGCCGCAGATAAGAAGCGCCGCCTGGTGGAGTTTGCAGTGGGAGACTTTGTATGGGCTGTTTTGACCAGGGATCGATATCCTGCACACGAGTACAATAAGTTGGCTGCAAGGAAGGTGGGTCTGTTTGAAATTATTGAAAAGATTAATCCCAATGCATACAGGTTGAAACTACCCAGCCACATGAAGACCCATAACGTTTTCAACGTGAAGCACCTGGTGTCATTTACCGCTGCTGCTGAGGATCATGAAGCTGAGAATTCGTGGGCGAATTCTTCCGAAGAAGGGGAGGATGATGTAGTTGCACAAGTCCATGACTATATGGCCTTTTTGGACAAACGGAAACAGGCTTTATTTGGGGCCCAGATATCAGAGCCCAGATATCAGAATTAGGCGATGCGACCACTCAAATCGAACGCGTCGAGAAGCCCAACAATTTTCGAAAGCATCACAAAGTGATGAAGTCCAGGCCCTAAATTTAGTCGTTTAAACCCTCGTTTTGCTGTTTTAGTAAATTTTCTGCATTTTCCTATTTTATTTAGATTTTATTAAAATACTTAACCGGCTCCAATCGGTTTGAAATTGGGCTGGGCTTTATTTTATTGCATAAGAAAAAAAGCTGTAATTTTGGGCTAGGGTTTCGAGCACTTCTATAAAAGGCTCTCAAACCCTAGTTTTGCCTCAGACTTTTTTGAATACAATTTTGATTTTTTTAAAGTCTCCTTTAATCTAACCTAGGGTTAGAACTATCCATAGGTTGTTTTGTCTTCTTCCTCTTGATTTCTATAGCCGACGACTGTGTTTCAAAACCAGTCGCCACCATATTGGTGGAAACAGTTTTGAAACACTAAACATATTGGTATCTGATACCAATATGGTGGCGACTGGTTTTGAAACACAGTAGTCGGCTGTAGAAATCAAGAGGAAGAAGACAAAACAACCGATGGATAGTTCTAAGCCTAGGTTAGATTAAAGGAGACTTTAAAAAAAATCAAAACTGTATTAAAAAAGTCTGAGGCAAAACTAGGGTTTGAGAGCCTTTTATAGAAGTGCTCGAAACCCTAGCCCAAAATTACAGCTTTTTTTCTTATGCAATAAAATAAAGCCCATCCCAATTTCAAAGCGATCGGAGCTGGTTAAGTATTTTAATAAAATCTAAATAAAATAGGAAAATGCAGAAAATTTACAAAAACAGCAAAACGAGGGTTTAAACGACTAAACAGTTACTTCCTCACAGGTCCGGCGTTACCTCTCCGTGCTCTGATACCAATATAGTAGCGGAAATAGAAGAAACAAACAACGATAAAAACCCTAACCCTAGGTTAGAGAAATAAGGAGACTCATAATAATAATTCTCAAAATTCAATTAATCAAAGTCTGACTACAAAATAAGGTATAGGATGATTTATATAGCATGACCCAAAACCCTAATTCCAAATAAGGAAAATTACATAAATGTTTTAAAATAAAATAAATAAATAAAATAACGCTAAAATATTAAAACTGGTTTTCGAAGGCTCTACATGTCGAATCTGGTTATCAAACTTTGTGACAACGTCACATTTTTTAAATCTGGCGGGCTCGTCGAAATCTTCGATTTGAGTACCTGTTTGACCCAATTCCGATACCTAGGAAAGAAACCAGTCTGTTCGCAGTCTTCGCTACATCATCCTTCCCCGGTTGGGAAGAATTCGACCTCGAATTCGAAACGTTGAAACATTGAAAGAACTGAAAAAATATTAGCGTATTCACCGCCAATTTCAATTGATACCAACATAAGGGTGTGAATGGTGAGAATCAGAATGTTGCAACTCTTTTCCAGAAGTGGTTTCTCAGCTGTATCCCTCTTTACCATGTCCTCGACATTACTGTGATCAGCAGTAACAAGATATACTTCACCCACTTGTTCTATGTCTGTTTTATAAACCCATTTAAAAATCACAACATGTAAAAAGTTGTTGTCTTTCCAGTTCCAGACTGTGCTTGTTGTATCACACGAAGACCCTTGGAGAAAGTAACAATTCCTCTTTGTTGAATATTAGATGACTTCTCAAGTTCTTCAGAGTATATTTTTGCCAGCATATTCAAAACACTGCAATCTTCTACTTTTAACTTGTTACTCTTTCTTTTATTTTCCGAACAATCACACAAAACTCCTCCAGGTTCTATTACAAAACCTAATCTTTTATCCATTAAAACACTATTCTTTTCTTTTATCAATTTACTCATAATCTCAAACACAAAAATATCATCTTCCATTTTTCCAATACGACAACATGTATCCACTGAAAACCAAATCAAAGGTTTGATTTTAGGATAACATAAAATACCTGGAAGATGCATCTCCATAATAAAATCTGCTAGTTTGCAGTGCTTCTTTAATAGAACTGTAGGTCACTTCCAGGTAAGGATACACTAATATTTGGCGGTGAATACGCTAATATTAGCGTATTCACCGCAAATTCGATGACGAATTCTTGTCAACCAGGAGACGATGATGTAGCCGAGATTATCCAAACAAAAGACTTGTTTATTTTATTTTATTTTATTCAAATATCTTATGTATTTAAATCAAATCTAATTATATTAAGATTTTATTTTATTTTATTTTATTTTAGAATATTTATTTTATTTCTTTGTATTCTAATTTAGGGTTTTGAGAAGCTATTATATAAAGCCTCTTATGCCTTAAGTTATTTTAAGTTTTTGGAATAATATATTTTTATCTCTGAAAATTTCAGTCTTTGTTACCCTTAGAATTAGGGTTTCATCATGTTACCCTTAGATTAGGGTTTCATCTATCGTTGCTTCTTCTTCTATTTTCGTCGAGCCATCACTCTCCATCCTTCTTGCAGCAGCCATCTAGGTCAACTTGATTCTTGAAGTCTTCTTCCATTTCTTCAGTTTTCCTCCTGTCTCTGTAAGTACCTGTATCCTGAAATGCTGGTGGTCAGGTTTTTAGGCCTGACAAGCCATTAGTGTACATAAAAAAAACCTAAAGTGATCTAGATTTCAATGAGGTTATCAATAGAATAACAGATATAGCATTTAACGAATGGTTATCATTGATTATAAAGTCTGAATGTTCTTTTAAAGCAAGTTTAGCCAACCAGTCCGCAACAGTATTAAGCTCTCTATAAATATGTTTGAGGGTCATTTGAGGTTTAATCAAGTTTCTACAGCACATAATAATTTGTTATAAATTCCATGGATATTTTCCTGAAGCTAATATGTTACACAGTCCTGAAGAATCTAGTTCAATGTCAATCATGTTTAGGTTTTTATCTTTACAGCATAGTAGGTCATTCAATATTGCATAGATTTGAGCAACAAGTGGTGAACATTTTCCTATTACACCACCTTTAGCCAATATTAAGTTTCCTAGTTCATCCCTTAAAATAAAACCATAACTTGATTCACCATTAATTAAAGATGAACCATCGCAATTCAATTTAGCACGATTTGATAAAGGTAAATTCCATTTTACGTATATAAAAGGCTTGGAGTGTTTAATATGATTAAGGAAGTTTAAGTCTTTAGCTATGTGAGAGTCACCTATCTAATGTTATCGGGTGAGTGATGATGAAGAATCTAAATAAATAAGCATGTAAGATATATGATTGATTATCTTTTATGTGAGATAGCTATATCTTTGTGTTTATAGTTGTTTCTGGCAGTCCATATAGACCGAATTATCAGTGAAGGTAAAATGGTACGAATATAGATTGTTTTAGGCGTTGCTAGTTGCCATAAGTTAATAATGTGGTCGATTGTCATGTGCCTGCCTATTCTAATGCTTAAAGTTTTTGAAAAGAAAAACCAAACGTACCATGAAGATTCACAAGAAACGAAGACATGATTTAAAGTTTCTAAGTTCGGACATCTCAGACATTTGGAAGCAAGTTGAAATCCTTTTCTTTGTAATATTGCATCTACACTTATTAAGTTATTTATTACTCTCCAAAGAGTGTAGGAACACTTCTTTTGGAGAGATATTGTTCCAAATATTTCCTTTAATTAACGAAACTGTGTCTTCGTGTCTTAGTGCATTAACTGTATCCTTTAAATTGAAGGCTCCATCAGTGGAAAGCTTCCAGATGATGGAGTCTTCAACATTTAAGTTGATATGTGTTTTGATGATTTTATTAATGTTTGCAGGTAGTATACAAGACTGAAGTTTAGGAAAATCCCAATTATTATTAGTCCAATATTCAATTACCTTTGTTGGAGTATAGTGAGGTGAATTAGCTACTGTTAATGTGATTAATGGTTTAGAATGGTTCCATCTATCTAACTAAAAGTCCAAGTTTCCCTTGCCTAGTTTCCGAATTATATGTTTTTCAACTTCTTCTTTAATTTCAAACATTCTTTTCCAAGTTTTAGAGTCTGTAATTCTTAAGTAAGATTGTAATGGATGAATATTTAGGCAATATTTAGAGTGCATCAGGTTGGACCACATTGTTTTATTGTCTCTGAAGGTTAACCATAGTTTAAATGAATAGACTTTCTGAATATCTTTTAAGTTCCTAATGTTAAGACCATTTTCATTGTGTGGTTTGCATAGATCATTCCAATTGCACCATAATATTGATTTTTTGTTTTCACAATAACCCCATAGAAATTTATTTAGTAGTTTTTTTATTCGTGTTATTATTTTCAAAGGTAATTAAATAGATTGTAAGTAATAAGTTGGGTAAGATAAGAGAACATATTTGATTAACGTTATTATTCCCTCAAATGAAATGTTTTTTGAGTTTCATTCATTAATTTTATTCTTTATTTTTTCTATTAGGATCTCAAAGTGAGCAGAATAATTATTAGTGTGTATTGGGATACCTGAATATTTGAAAGGTAAGCTAGCTTGTTTGAAGCCTAAATATTTTTCCAGAGAATTAATCCTAGTTTTGTTCATAGTTTTAGAAGCTATAATGTTGTTTTTTGTTTATTTATTTGTTGGTCAGAGAGCAATTGATATATATATCTAATTTTGTTTTGAAAGTTTCTTAATGTTTGTTAGTGAACCATTTAGGAATATGATGATATCATCAGCATATGCTAAACAGTTAATACTTGAAGAACTTTTCATATTATAAGACATTGATTTGTGTTGGCCAATTAGATTATTTATGCCTCTTATTAAGAATTATTCATCTATAATAAAAAATCTTGGGGACAAAGGGCCCCCCTGCCATAAGCCATTACCAGAGTTAAATAAACCAAAAGATTTTCCATTAATTATTACTGAATATGTGATGTTTTCAATACTTTTATTAATTAGCTTAATTACTTGATAATTGAAACCAAATGATGACATTACTTCATATATGAAATTGAACTCTAATTTGTCAAATGCTTTTTGAAATATCTAAACTGATTATTAAGTTGTCACATTTAATTTTTCTATTAAGTTCTTTAATCATTTCTTGTGTAATTAATATGTTTTCTTGTATGAATCTTCTTTCAATATAAGAACCTTGTTCTTTTGAAATGATTAAAGAAAGTAGTTTAGCTAATCAATTATTCAGTATTTTAGAGATAATTATATTGAAAACTGATCATAAACTTATAGGTTTAAATTGCAGCCAGATTTTAGGTGATTTAACCTTAGGTATTAAGCATATAATGGTTGCAAAAAGGCATTTGGGGAGATCTGAGTTTGTAAAGTAGTCTAAGATGGCTTTAAGTAGATCATATTTTATTATAAACCAGCAAGATGAGTAGAATCTGGAGTTGAATCCATCAACTCCAGAATCACTGTTAAAATTTAGGTTTTTGATAACATTATGTAATTCTTCCATTGATAGGATTTCCAAGATGTTTTATTGTCTTGATCAGATATGATATGAGGAATGATATTCTTAATCAATGTTAGGTTATTCTGTGTAGAAGGTTGGTTTAGTAGAGTGGAAAAGTATTCTACAGCAGATAAGCCAATTATATCATCATCTTCAATCCGTTTATCAATAATTTGAATACCATTTATTTTGTTTCTAGTTCTTCTTTTTTTATATAATTTTGAAAGATCGCAGTGTTGTTATCCCCATATTTTAACCACTTTACATAGATATTTTGTTGCCAATATATTTCTTCTTTTTTCAAGTAAGGTCATATGTGTAGCCTTAAGGTTAGACAGATTAGATTGATTCTCTGGGGTGTTAGTTTCTTCTAACTTTGTTTCAGCTATTTTAATCTCTTTTTCAACTTTGTTTATACAGTCAAAAATATTACCATAAACATTTATATTCCAACTTTTTAGATGTTTTTTAAGTCTTTTTAGTTTGGACCAAAATGTGTAAATATGAGAGGAGTCAGCAAGATGTTTAGACCAGTTGTTTTCTACAGTAGTGAAGAAATCTTCATGTTTCAGCCACATATTTTGGAATCTAAATGATGATTTTGATGTGTTAAATTTAATATAACTGATATTATCAAAGGTGAATGGTCCAAACCAGTTATGGCCAGATGCTTCACTCTAGTAATATTAAAGGTTTCTCTCCACTTATCATTGTGTAAGGTCCTATACAATCGTTTCCACTTATTATTATTTGTCCAAGTGAAATTTGAGCATGCATAGCCAGGCTCTTCTAGTCTACAGTCTAAGGTCATGTTGTTAAAATCATCTATAACTTTTAGTGCAAAGTATGGAACAAGAAAGTTGTTCACTTGCGTTGGAGATTGTATTAAAATATCCAACAACAAGCCAAGGTAGGTATGTGACAGAAATGGCTCTTAATTGATCTCATAAAGGCACTCTATGGGATCTGGTACATTTTGCGTAGACTATGGTAAGCAGAACTACTTTGTTAGGAGAAGTATGACTTACCATAGTCTTAATAAGTTGTTCAGAGTTATCTAGTATATTGATATTAAAACCATTTTTCTAGAAAATCCAAATTTTATTATTAAGGTTTGCAAAATATGACTCAAAACCAAGTTTTTTACATGTTAATTGTAAGTTATCAACTGATATCATAGGTTCCTGTAGAGCTATGATATCAGTTGAGAATTTTTTGACAATTTATTTTATTCTTCTTAATGTTCTTTGATTCCTTATTCCTATAGTATTCCTGTTTAGAATAGCTATGGTCATTTTAAAGATTGTTTTGAGGATCTCATTGATCTTTAGAGTTAATTGTTTTGATAAATATTTTACCTCTTGAAGATTTTTTTATATGAGTCTTAATTAAGTATTTTTTTTTTAGGTTGTTTATGTGCAGGTGATTGAGGAAGACTAAGGTTTGGTCTAATCAGTGGGAAATCATGTTTTGGTTCAGTTAATTCTTCTAATTCCTCTTTATTAAGTATATTAAATGAGTTACTTAGGTTAATTGTTTGTATGGCATCAGTTATATCTTTATCGGAAACTTCTGGTGGTTCATTAGATTGATTAAAGACTACGATGTTTTCCTTTATTACATTTTCTTCTTCGTTTTTTGTTTGTTCTTCATTATTTGTTACTGCTTCTAAATCTTTATTATTTCATTTTCAATTACAAGTGTATGTGACTTTTCTGATTGTAATTCCTTATCAATTTCAGGGTTTGTTTTTGGGATCCAAACTTCTTTTGAAAGAAGTTTGGATTGGGTTTTATTAGTGTCTTTGTTGTTTCTGTTTTTATTCATTGTTTGTTCAAATTCTTTCTTTTTACATTGTTTTTCCTGTGTCTTATGTGTGTGCATTTTTTACAGTAAAAAGGTTTGTTTAAGTATGAAATTTTTTGCCAGTAACCATCATTTTCCTCAAATCTTATCCAAATTGTTTGGGGAAGAGGGTTAGAGATGTTAGCTAAAATCCATGCCTTGCACTTATTATAACTTGCAATGTTGTTTTTAGGAACCCATACTGCTACGGGCAATCTAATTTTCTTAGCAATATGGGTGATTGAATCTGGGTTATACAATATTTCAGGTATTTTAGGCAAGGAAATCCACAAAGGAGTCAACGGACTCCTTCTTGGGGTGGAAATCCGGTGTCCATTTAAGTATTATGTATGTAAAGTTTCCTGTTGTTCGAATAACTTTCCCCATAATGTTTTAACATCGTCTAACAGTTCTAATTCTACAAAGAAATGTATGTAATCCCATTTGTAAATACTACATGCTCCTAAGAATCTAAATGATGAAATGTATGTCTTGAATTCATAGAGAGTTGGACTCCCAAATGAAAACTTGGCAATTAACGTTATTTTAGAAATTGCACTTAAAAAAACTTATCTGAAGACTGGAATTATACAGATTTGTAGTCTTCGTGTTCCTCGTGTTTGACTCCGTTGTGCATGGACTTCTTTCTTGATCCTCCTCCTACCATGTCTGCGTATGATTTTCTTTTTGAGCTATTTTCTCCACTACGAAGGTTTAATCAAAAATCGGGGTCGATATCATCGGTGGAAACCGTTCTCCATCCTTTAGTTGGATTTCTTCAGTGGTGGAAACTCCTCATATTGAATGAAGCGAAGTCTACGTTCTTCGTTTGTAATATTAGGAAATTCCACTTCCATTCTCTGAAACCCTTGATCTGCATGTGTTTCGCTTAACTCCATGTACGAGAAGTTGGATCTTTAGATTGATTTCTTGATTTTGACTTTTCTAATCTGATGATTCAGGTGTATTTTCGAGATATTCAGATCTAGAAAATAACTACACTTTTCTGCTAGTCTATTCAGCTCCGTGATTGATGAAATTGGGATTTCAGGTTGATTTTGTGCTGAATCTGGATTTTGTGAGTATGTGGTTGATGATTTCAGGTGTTTCGTAAGGCTATGGTTTGTCATTTGGGGGTGAAAGGAGAGAGCTTTCCTCGAGACGAGGAAGAGCTAAAGTTGATGTAGTTTAGAGCGAGTTGATCGATAAATTAAGATTATGATGGGCTTTCTTGGAGACCCATCTTCCTTCCTATGGTCAACAAAATAGCTTTTCAAATTATATATATATATATATATATATATATATATATATATATATTCATGTAATATTTTAACAAAACATACCAACTTTTGAAAGTTTTTATAATTTCTTATCCATAGTTATATTTTGGTACGATTTACACGATACGATTTCGTATATTTTTTAGATTTCACAAATTTAGAATAAATTTTATAAATTTTAAAAAAATGTATAAACAAATATTATTAAACATAACACCATTTTTTTCACTTACTATTAAAACCACCTAATATACTTATTTACCAAACTAACATTTTTTTACGAATCTGACTTCGCAGTAATATTAAGGTATGTCATACAAGTCTAATGGTAGTTTTTATTCAATTTCGCTCCTCAATTTAGTAGTTATTTAGGTTTAAAGTTCTTAGTTTAAAAAATTCGATTTTTCTATGGATTAATTATTTGTTTTTTTAATTTGTTGATTGATTATTTTTTGGAAGTGATGGATCTAGATTTATGATGTTTTTTATATCAAAAGGTCAAGTTTGAGGGAGTTAGGGTTTTAGATAAGATTTCTAGTCACAGGTTTTCGTCGCATAGGTCGCACGACAAAGACAACGTTTCGTCGTAAACATGTATGCGATTGTACTGATATGCATCGCTTGATTCACGTGAAAATTAAATCTATTTTCTCATAGGTTGTGCGTTTTGTGTAAGTTGCTTTGTTTGACCATACATGTTTTTTTAACTCGTTTTCTATGCTTTGTAATACTTATAAGATTCATATAAGTATGGTTTGCGTAAGAATTGATAAATTTCCATTTTTTTCTTTTTTATTCATTTTTAAATCGACAATTTTTCCATATATGGTAAATACAAATACAACGGTGAGGAAGGCAAGGGATCGCTCAACATATTTGATATCATTGACACCAAGGACATACGACAAATTGTGAGGGTTGATCCCTCTTCTTATACGAAGAGTACTGACGAGTCAGGGTGGGTTGTCGTTAGTAGTGTTGCACATTCATCATCACAACACACCCCGGAAGATGCGTTTACACTTGCCAATCTTCATGTGTCGGGCTTGCATCCCCAATACCAGTTGCACGAGGCTTATAACGTCTTCCACGATGGTGTAAGTTACATTTAATGGATTCATCGTTTACATATTATTTACAATTGACTATTAATGTTCCATATTGTTTTTATTAATTTATTTTAATTCGCTATGTACGATGGTTTCTATTGATGGGACTTGAGTCACCATTAGATTAGGGTATGCGAGAAGCTTATGCATACTAAGATCGATCCTCTTATCGATGCTCTTTCTAGTTGGCATACCAATATACACATGATCAAGGTGTTTCTCGAGTATTGGCATGAAGAGACATCGTCCTTCCATTTCTCACGCAATGAGATGACGATAAAGTTTGACGTCGTTCACATTATTACGGTCTTTCTATTGTAGGTTTTTCTTACACTCGTGTTGATTATTATGATGATTTGGAGAGGTATATCGTGTTTGGTGATATACTTGGTATTAGTCATGATGTTTTGGCTAGAGAATTTGTTCGGGTGGGAATTTTGTTTTTATGGTGTGGTTGCAAAAGACATTTTCTGCTAAATAATATCACAATACTAGTGTCACCGATTAGTGTTTTGATTATGCTACATGTGTTTACATATTATACGTGTTAGTTAGTACGATAGTGGACAACAAATCTGGCAATATTAATTTGTTAGAATACCTACAGTTTATTCACCATTACCAGGCGATAGAGAGGTAGAATTAGGATCAGTTGGTTTTGGACCAACTATACAACACCTTTGGACAGAGTTTGATATACGGATCTGATGTTATATGCGGGTTTATTGGGTTGCTTGAGGATTGGATTTATGATCACTTTATTCGGTTTAGTGCTCCATTTTATAGAGAGTGCTATCACCTCACCACATATTTTTCGCTATGCATCGCTTCATGTTAGCTCCTCTCAGACTGTTTGAGCTAACATTCGACACACCGTGGTTATGTCTCGCGAGATTGGTATAAGTTTAGATTAATACTAAAAAAATCTGAATTTTATTTTGTTTCATTTATTTATAATAAGTTTAATATATATATATATATATATATATTAACTTTTGAATGTTGTTGTAGGTCACCTTTCTTCTGTATGGCTATTTACGAGGTGTGCAGTCATTTCAAGAGGTCAGTTGGATTGATTATACTTTAACATCGTGGGACATAATAGAGTGATATTATTTGGTGTGTATGACACGTTAGTTGGGGAACATTCAAATAATACTACACCTTTTACGTACTTTATTGGCCAAGAAAACAGGTAGAAAAATTTGCTTTACGTTTCCATGAGATCCTAGGATTTGGAAAAGCTAACATCATCGTCTCTTCATGACTAAAGGTTATGCATATGAGGGCTTAGGAGTCCCCTATGGTATATAACGACCAACATGAACCCGGTAGGTCTCAATACATATATGGGATAAAACCCTCTGGTAGGCACTCACAGTACTGCAGAGGATGCATTAGATCAAATACTGGAAATTCGACCATGTATTGATATAATGACAATGAATAAGAAGGCTGATGCATTAAAGAATTATCTTCGTATAGCCAAGCGCTATCAAGATCGTTCTTAGGTCGTAGTTTCCACTTTTTATTACTTCATTGATTTGTTTTTATGATTATCATGTGCTATGATTTTTGTTTATGACTTTATGGCTTATTTTTTAGAGTTATTACTTGTGTTTATGTATGTTTATGACTATTATGTTTGCTTGCTAAAGACCAGATGAAAGCAAAAAACAAAAAGCGATAAGAACTAACATAAATGTTTTAACATGAACTTTTGAATATAAACAACAAGTACATAAAACATGAACTAAAAGATACATCATAAACTGAATAACTTCGAAAGTAAATACGTTGAACAAAACAAACAATATTATAAATCACATAACATTTGTGATATGAGGTTAAAAAAGCACATGTTATGAGCGAAACACACGGCCTTATCTAAATTTCAGAGCCAAAATATTTGTCTTGTATCGTAGAGTTTGCTTGATATTGGGTACTATTTTTGAGCAAGTTATGCGACACCATGCAAACAAATTTTCTTGAAATATGGAGTCATACCTTTTTATCGCATAATATTTTGTATTTCCTTTCTGTTGCCTGTTTTGTGCGATACATTTTCCCTTTTATCGCCTATAGAATGAAAGTTTTTAGTATTATTAAGAACTTTAGACCAGTCAATCATACAATAACCATAAATTAAGATAACATCAAATGTAAGATGAAAATACATTAAAATCACACTCAATAGAAGATAAAATTGACTTATAATTGAAATAACATTACGAAAATAACATTGAACATGATAGTACAATAAACAGTAAACATTATTAGTCAAAGTCAAATACAAATTTAAATCCATGTAAGCAATTTACTATCTCATATGCTTTGATCAGCAAGGTATTCCTCGAAGTAACCTAGCATATCTCTTGTGATGAAATAAGTACTCTTTCACACCAGGGAAAGATAAATTAAGGACTAGTTGCTCATCATCCGTTTTAACTCTACAAGCTTGCAAGTGTCCGTTGAAGCAGATATATTTTGTGTGGTTGTGTTTCAAGTTTTTAATGGTTAATCGCCATTATTGAGCTAGTGCATCAATCGAATATCCTTTTTATTTGAATGGAAAATTGCATTTTTTGTACATTTTCTTTTCTTCAAAGTATTCGGTTTAGATTTTGAAACATATATATATATATATATATATATTGTACATCTAGAATTTTTAGGTTAACCTATGAGTTTTTCTGTATTTCTCACAGTCGTGTATGGTAATAATGTTGATGAGTCCTACGTTTTTCCTTTCGCAAAAAAACCTATTAATCCAATTCTGACTTAGTAAAATATTTTCCAGTTTTACAAATGTGTGTAATCAACCATCATAAATTATGGTTTCTCAAATTTGTACAACATATATGCATACTCTAAATAAAGACAATAATGCATAAATCGTACCAAGTGATCGACAAAAATTAACTAAATTGCAAACTACACCGATAATTCTAAATTATATCGTATACATACTTCTGATGATAAAACCCTTAAATTGCCTAAGGATTTGCGTTGAGACTACCATAAATCGCACCATACATCCAATAATCTTAACCCCAAGCGCACGTTAGGCGCAAAAAGTTTTACTGTTCATCATGCATATCGTGTCATTCGATGTTTTACAACTACGAAAGTTTGAAAATTACCTTCATTGCAGTACCTTCGTCTTCATCCATAAAATCTTTCAAGGAGCACCATAATTCTTTATCTTTTGTGTTTATTTACTATGTGGGAGTGATTAAGTTATATAGTTTGGGTTATATAGTGTTAGGATAGTATAGAGGTTTTGAGTTTTTTATTTTTTAGTGGGAGTTTCAGAATTGATTATGGTATTTTTAATTTTTTTCAATTTTGAATTAGAGAAAAACAATTATAGTAAGGTGAGAGATCCATCATTAAGTGTGAAGGCTAAGCTTCACTAACTTCAAAGACGGAAGCTCCTCGACCATTTTGGGACCTCTGTCAGCTTTGCTACTTTGCTTCTTCTAGGGAATATTGTCAAGCAATACAATATTTACGAATGAGGACCCTGACCCCGACCCATCCACAAAATCCTTCATGTGTTGTGACATTTATTCAAGGATCACATTTTTCTTTACCTTCCCATATTCACTGATATGGGGTCTTTTCGGTTCCTATGCTTTCTCGGTCTCATTGATCATCATGACCTCAGGTGTTTCAACCACAGGCCTCACCTGCTCAGACACCGGGGGATTTAAATCTGCACTATCAGTCAGTCTACCATTAACATCATCTTCATCAACCAACACCATCTTCCGCTGTGACAAAGGCACAGCATTTAGGACCATCTTCATCTTCTTTAGTAACGGGTACTCATCTTTAGTCTCCTCATCTTCTTCACAGTGACATACAATCCCTCCCCTCTGAGCACCTTCTTCTACAGGTTCGGTCGATGCCTTTATTGCTCCATGACCTACCACTTCTTCAACATTCCCACCTCCTCGTGCGAAAAGAACGATCCAGTTGATTCTCGTACCCTCCGTCCTTGAGGCACTAACAGCCCAATACCAACATTCTTTTATTCCTCATATATTCTCTCCATAAGAGCGCATAGCCTCTCCATCGTTGTTGCATCTCCGCTGCCAGCCATTACTATTTTACCGTTCCTACGAGATCTTCAACTCAGGCATTCGCCAAAGACCATATTCTAGGATATTCAAAGGACAAAACACTTGTGTTGGCTTCAGTCCCAGGCGGTGTTGGCTGCTGCAGCTAACTTCGTAAGGGGATTTACCGAACAAATTATTATTTTATGCTTTCATGTAAGTATGGTTTTTTTATTACACTTCTAATTTTTCCTCTAGTTTTAAAAAATTATTATTTTCATTTTTTAAAATTTAATCAAAGTGTAAGATTTAATTCTATTTCTTTTATTGTAATTTTTAATTCTAAATGAAGCTTAAATAATATAAATTTTTGTTTTAAGTCTAAGCTCGCACGGTGAAGTCCTGAAATTGTGTGCAAAGGATCGTGATTTGCATATATAGAAAAGGACCGGGACAATATCCACCAGGTCCTCAACACTATTAATTATCATTCATAATGCTTGAGAAATGTAACAAATTATAAAATCAATATAAAAATTTAACAAATTATTTAAATAAAAATATTTAAATTGTTATATTTGTTGTTGAACTATGTCTAATTTTGTGTATTGGATTGGTTCAAATCGTTTAGTTTGGTTATTTGACAAAATAATTGTTCATACTAATTCAAAAGCAAATTATAAATTTTTAAATCAAACTTATTTATATATATATATATATATATATATAAAATATGAAAAATACAAATTCGCATAATCTCATCCAAAACATAATTAAATAAAATAATTAAGTCTGAAGCTTTTATTATTCATTAAACGTGAAAATGTTAATAAGATTTAATATGGTATAATGTATATATATATATATATATATATCAAAGAATAATGTCTAAACACAAATAATAAATATTATGTATTTAATATGATTAAATAGTTAAGTATTAATATAGTTATAAACCAAAATTATTCGGTACAAATAAATGCTTAATAGTACTAACAAAAACATTGTTTTTACATAATAACAAACGTATTATTCTCTTTGTATGGAATCCATTATCATGGATTAAAATATATAAAAAATCACTCATGGAGACTTTAGCATATGATATTTACAGATTTGTTGTCGTCATGAATGGCAAGATTCATAAAATCCTAAAACCTTACTCAAAACTAGATATAGATTTCCTTTCGATTGAATCTTAAGTCTAGAACTGATTCTTACCTCGATCAGTTTTAAATGTTTTTGCTTCGACAAATTTCTTTTCTAACCAAATGTTGCGCTTTGGCTGATTTTGTTTCGAATGATTTTGTATTTTTTCTTGTGGTCTCAGCTAAGCTTGCATCGGTAACTTAACCGACCTTTATTATTGGTATCTCACCCCATCGTTGACAGTTTTTCCGCACTTCACTTTGACAGCCCGACTACACGGTCGTATCGTGGCAACCCGATCGTACAACCACATCACGACACCTTCGGTAGGATAATTGTCTATCGGTGGGTCATCGATGCTTTATGGATCATTGATCCAAATCTTTAAACATAGTTCTTCTATAATGTTCAATCTTTTGAATAATCCCTTAAAAGTTTATATGTTTCATTGGTTATTTGTGTTTGGTCCCTCGTTTTTTTACTAAGAAAAATGTGCTGAGTTTTCCTTGATGACTCAACTAGTGTAGAAAACTGTGGATTGAATAAAATGCCTCTGTTTTGATTAGAAAAAGAAAAATCATATCATCACGCCTCTGTAACCATCAATCCCATACATCAGCCAAGTCCAATTCAAATCTCCAAATATTTCGGTCGTCGATAAATCCAGTAAGACAAAACCCATGGAACATTATAAAAAAATATTATTCAATAAAATTTTACCAACAATGATTTATCAAAACTTACAAGCAAATTCATTAATTGTTCTTTACTTCTAATTATTTTAATTCACACAACCTATGACTTAATATAAGCACATGATTTTCCCAGTCCCATTTAACGATAACTGAAACCCTAGGTGCGGGTAATTCAGATGTAACCAGTCTCATAATAATATAACTCAATGCCACTTAGAATAAATACTATCCATGTGGGTCTATTAAGATGTTAAATTACTATATGATAGCGGTGTTGCTTGTGTTTATATGATTGTATTAAATGCATGACTATGACTGTAAAAATTATGTTATTGCATGTTTGTCTGAATAAACAGTATAATAAATATGGTATACACATGCCCCATTGATGCAGAGTAGCACTTTTGTATGTAGCATTATCATATTCAATAACATGTGTGAAAATATAGAATGCATGAATGTAGTGAACATGTTTTAGGGTGAATGTCAAATATTTTATAAATCATGCCAATGTGCGACTCACACCTCTTTTCAAAAGTGTGCATAATGTTATGGAGGTTTATGTAATATTCGATTGGTATGATGTAGTAACATGGTTATGTTGTCACATAATATTTAAGGATCCGATTAGCCAAACTCTAGTTAAAATGGGGGAGTAGCTTGGTAATAGCCAAACATTTTAACAACCTTCGGCAAAGGACAACCTTTTGTCTAGTAACATCGATTGATTTTAACTCAATTTTTAGTTAGTTACTATATATGCATATACACAAACCATTATGTTGGTGCGTGGATGACAAATTATGTTATATGCATGTTTAATGTATAATATTTATCTTCATTAAGTTCTAGTAATTTTAATATACTTTTGAAAAGTAAATTACCATTAACCAATACACAAATTATGTTTTAAAAGAGTTCGGTTACTTCCAACTTCAAATTTTATTATGAATTTTGGTTACCTTTTGGATAAAGTTTCTTCCTTGTTTTGAATAAGATACGGGTTTTCAAACCCATTAATATATCTTTTACTAACCTTTTTATTTGTGTTGCATCAATAGATTGTTGTCGTAAATATCCTACTTTTCATTACAGTTCACCACTTAATTACTGCATGCCTGTTGGTGGTTAGTCATAACCTTGGCCAAGTTCCAAAACAGGTTAATTCGCTAATATTGCACATTGGTACGTGGTTGGAGTAGTTTGTTCTAAAAATGAGCCTCATGCCTCAAGCCCCGTCGATATTTCTATATTGCATACCCCGATAATCAAAAGTTAAACCCAAAGATAGTTTTTAACTAATTTTCATTTAAACAATGCATTGACCGATTTAGACTTCAATTCAAATGAGAATGAATATATTTTAATATGTGATACATTATGGGTAGAATCTTAAACTTCAAGAGATTAGTTTTCTTTCAATAATATTTTTGTGTAAATAGAGGTCGATTATCCCAAACACTTTGTTACACATCACTTGACTTACAAGGCATGAGAGAAACAATTAATCTTGATTCTTCTATTTTAATGGCATTGAACCCTACTTTGGGGATATCAGACATTAGTTTAGACAACATCAAACCTTAGTTCAAACGAATTTAAACCCTGGTAACCTCGACTCCGGTTTGAAAATATTTAACTCAAACCAAATAAGATTTTTAGAGAAAAATATATAAACACATGACAATTGAACACATATTATCATGATCGAGTAGGGATTACCGATTTCGAGGTCTTACAATGTCATACTTTTAGATATATTGATTCTTACTAGTTGTCAATGATGTTTACATTATATATATATATATATATATATATATATATAAGTTATTGACAATATATATAATATATAAAATAACTTTTCATACATAAATAAAAATATTATTACGTGTGAGGTAATATTGTTGGGAATCACTCTTAACAAATATTAGTATTGTAAATATTCAATATATTAATAATAATTTCTTAGTGTATGTAAAGTTTTGGTATGTGACATTATCATTTATGATGAATACATCAATTGATATGTGAGTTATATGTTTGTAAGCATGAAGCAAATGTGTATTGTGATACAAGTGCTCCGGATGTGAAATATGCTCTATATCAATGAAATAGTTTTATCTATGAATTAATAGATTCCACGGTTGTATATGTTTTTATGTGATATCATTCAATGTGATACAATTAAGCTACGTTTGATAATAAAATAGGTTGTCGGTGCTTGTGACTATGGTAAAATGATGTATTATGTATAAAATTATTGTATGTGGTGTTATTGTGCTTTTGTTATTTATCTCAATATGGCGTGTGTCATTTTTTTGCTATAATAATATACAAATAAACATTGTGAAATAGTCTAAAATTGTGAAAAAATACAATGCACGGATGCAACGAATATGTGTTAATATTAATATCATAACTTTTATGCATCATGCCTATGTGTGATTTACACCTCATTATAATAGCGCATATCATGCTATGAAGAGGTATCATGATATTAGCATAATATGACGTGGTGATGCATTAATAGTATCTTTTAGTCTTGGTTGATCCAATTGGCCAAACCATATCTGAAAAATGGGCAGAAGCATGGTAGTAGCCAAACATCTAAAAAAGCTTCGCCAAAAGTTAAACTATCCTCTAGCAAAATTGACATATATAAATATACATATAAAATCTTGTTGGTATCTTATAATTGTGTTTATATATATATTTGCATATTTATTATTCATTACTATGCAATATTTATTTTACAGTATAGAACTCTAATAAATTATACTTTTATGATTGCATATGATTATTTATCATTCTTACATATTTTGTAATGTGCATCCTCTTGTTTGTTGATAACATTAGATGTCCTTCAACTATTGATAACACATAATGTTCTAGGCATGTCTGTTGTGCCATAATTATCTTCATTAAACTGTAATATTTTTAATTAATTTCCTAAGAATACATTACTATTAGTTAATATACAATTATTATTTTTAGAAGAATTCTACTCAAACTTTAAAATTTATTTTGAATTTTGGTTACTCGTTAGACAATTTTATTTCCAATTTTAAATAAGGATGTGGGATTGTAAACCCATTAATTTAAGTTTTGGTATTTAATGTTCCATGATAGTTCACTACATAAATAGCTTATGCTCGTTGTTGGCCAAACACTTTCTTGGCCAAGTCCTAAAATATGTTGATTCATTATTGTATTATGTATAAAATTATTGTGTGTGGTGTGTTATTACGGTTTTTTTGTTTGCGTGAATATGGTTTGCATGGTCTAATATTTTATATACCTATTTTAGTCATAATATTTTTAAAAATAATAATTATAATACAAAATAAACTTAATTTATACGTCCAATGGCATTGTCCATACATTACATTAAGTAATATATTGTATTAGTTCTTTCATTTAAACATGCTAAAACTAGTTTACACACTAGTTGATACATCTTAGCTAACATCACTCACTCTAGTGTTTCTAAAATTTAAAATGATCATCATGCAATATATTTTATCGTATAATATTATTAATTTAATTACTTGGTATTTTTATATTTTTGTGATATTTAATAGTTGATACATTGATTAGTGATAGTGTTTGTAACATTGTCATGGGTTAGTAACATCACATCTCCTTTGTATATCAAATGCTTGTTAGTGACTTCCAAAAACCAATAATGGGAAGGTTGAAGTGACCAACTGAACCATTTTGGAAGACATATAGTATATTTTCAAAGGTTTGATACACTTCAATATTTATTATAGGTGTATCTCACTCTCCTATAAAGCACCACAACCAAGAATTACCTTGTTTTTTATTAAATAGAACTAGTAGTCCATGTCCAAGTACTCGTAACATATCTTCATATCGCAAACTATAACGAAAGTTCCAACACCAAATGTATATGGATCCACATGGATCTTGTTAAGGTAACATGAATAAATGAACATCTCCACATACAATACTATTAAATGCTAATACGTAATATGTACAATTTTAAGGTCTTATTTTGTGATTTTCGGGTTGGTGACCATGTTTTGATATTAGTGTTCTACATGCCAGATATTAGACCCTCGGCAAGCTTGGTCCAAAATGGAAAAGCTCATACACAACCACTACAAATTGAAGGTTGGTACTAACTATTTGTTTGATGAAGAGGGTCAGTCCTTATCTCGTCCATGAAATATTGAGCACTTGAAATTATATACCATTTAGGTATTTTTGTGTGCAAACCTTTGTTTGTAATTTTAAGTTTAACTCTGTGTAATATGGTTTATACTTTCCTAAAACGACCATCTTCTATTGAAAACAGACGTCCGTTGGCAATGAAATGGCCAGTCAAACTAGTTATTCGATAGCCGATGGAGCAACATTCTCTAACGCTTAGATTTGTGTTTCACATATAAATTTAAAAATTCACAACCATTTTTCTCAAACCAAACACATTCTAGAGGTACTCTTCAAAAAATTCAATTAAACATATGATATTCTACTTCTTTTTATTATAAATTAAAGTTTTGTTTCAATTTGAATTTCTCTAATAACTAGAAAATAAAAAAGGAAAATATGTTAGGGAAGAATCTAGATAAAAAAAAGATCCAATACGAACAATGAAGCCGTAGATATGCAGGATAGATCAAATCAGGACACCAATTTTTTCAAGGAACAGATTTGACATGACCTGGCGATAATGTTATCATTTTAAGTAGAAATAATAAACGTGGGTATGTACTTTGAATCTACTGAGCTCAATGACATCTAAGGTATCCAATTGCTAATTTATAATCTTATCTTGTTAGGTTGGTTAGATTTCTATTGATATAGTTGGTATGTCGAAATAGTAGAAAAACTTTATGCAAGTGCAAAAATAAATTTAAAAAATAAAATCCTCGTATGTGTTTTATTATTAGTGGTAGGAATGGTATTTTTTTGCATACGACCTACAATTAGAATCTAGTTTTCCAACATCTGATTTAGGAGATATTTTACCGTCTTAAGTTATCCTAAGTTATCATTAATAAAATTAGCCTAATGATTGGCCTTTGACATTCTGAGAAGCAATGAACCTATTGAATAATGGTAAACCTTGTCCAATTATTGGCATTAGGACTATCGATGTTGTTAGTAAAAAACATTTGATAGGATCTCATAAATTAGCTTTAAAATTGTTAATAAATGTTTCTTTTTTTGAATAATAAAGATATAATCATGAAGAATCTTCAAGAATTTGTAACTGATGTTATAATATTGAGTGGCAAAGAGGCTTACTGTTTCTCCGACTAAGAGGGGTCTTGTTGATGCATGTGTTTAGCATATTGCGTTAGGGTTGAGGTTAGTGTCTTAGTATTTTAGTTTTTGGCTAAGTTAGAAAGGTTTCTAACACTTCGATTTTATTTTATGAGTAACATGTTTGGAGCCATCTCAACTGTTTCCGAACAACACCGTGTGGTCCTTGTTGATTTGTTACTATCTTAAGGGAACCGCTAAAAACACCTAAGTACATGGCTGATACTGATCTGAAGCTTATGAGATTCAATCGATTTAATGACTACCATGAACAACGATCAAGCTCGGAGGCAAGACTGGCAGAAATCTATTAAAAACCCTCAAACATAATCATCGGGAGGATGTTCAACTTTTGAAGGGTGAGAAAAATAAGTTGCAAGATAAAGTAAACACTTTAAATAAGAAGCTGAGAGAAGTAGATTTCTCGAAAGGTAAATATGTAAAAGAATCCCAGGATTTCACCGATGGGGTAGCTCGTGAACAAACTGTGGAAATCAAGAAATAAATGGTCCTTAATTTTTGTGTCATATTTTCTAACTTGAACTTGGAATCGTGTTGAATCTTGGTTCCTGAGGAGGCTTTGTCGGAGCGGTTCATGATAGACTATCAAGAGGAAAATGGGATAGAGGATATCAAGGTTTAAGGGACATATGTTCTCATTGACCTCCAAGTTAATCCTCTATATACTATGGTTTTAGTTCTCCATATTGATCCATCTCATGCCAAGCCGAAAATCTTGCACTCCCATATAAAAACTTTTATCAAAGAAGATGGACGTAATATTGAAGAAAAGATGGCCAAGACAGTCGATGGTATGGATGAGGATAAATTTTTTTAAACCTTTACCTACTTACCTTATTAGTGTTATTATGTGACTTTTTAACCAAAGTTTTTAGGAGTTCGTGACAATATTTTTATATGTCTAGACAAAAGTCTATATGGTCCAAGTCATAAATTTGTATGCTTTGTATTTAGATGTGATAATAGATCCCTAGAAGGACGGATTCATTATTTTTATTATCATATGAGTATGACGTTTCGGTGCCCCTTAGAGATGATCATTCTTTATCGGGGAGGTCATACCTCATACGGTCATTTGCTAATATAAACTTAATACACAACTCTAATGTGAAATTTATTTTTTAGGAGTGGCTTTCCTATCGACCTCTCCAATGTTTATGTGTAAAAAAAATAGTTTTTCAAGATTTGAGAGTGGCATATCATCGATCTCCCTTAGTAGTTTTTTAATTAGATATTACTGAAACTTGCCTACGAAACTAATGTTTTTATAAGCCCTTTATATTAGCTCACATTAGCTTCAACACAAGTTAATATCAAGGAAAAAATTCTTAAAATTCGGTTCTATAGGTACCTCATTAAAACCTTCGTACACCACCAAGGTATGAAAGAGTAAAGCATTGGAAAATCTAAATATTTACAAACTTTGAATTTACATATAGAGAGAGGATAATCTGCTTCTAGGTAGAGCTTCAGATTTTGTATATTCCATGGATGTGGAATGGTATTTCATTGCTCATCAATTAACATGTACGTTCCTACTTTAACTTTTCTCCATCGCCGTACAAGGACATTCTCAATTGGGATCTTGCTTACCGTCCTTCGGATCCTTAGTGTGCTAGAAACCTTCCTTTATATCAGATCACCTATCTAGAAAATTTAGCATTATACCTTTGATTTATATTTGTTTCTCATTAAAAACAATTGGGATTTCACCAATTAGGAAGGACTATGTTTTTTTCTTCTATTACGTCCAGGATTGCTCTCTTTACCTCGAAATTACAATCTTCTATGTAGTTAGCTAACCTGTGAGAAGGGAGCACCGTCTCGGTTAGTACTATCGCGCCCATGTCATATACGTAGGAAAAATGCGTTTCATTGGTGGTTGTATAAGGGGTATTCATGTAAGCCCACACCACCTCTTGAAAGAATTCATATTATTTTCGGTACCTTCATCACACCAAACTTTCAACAAATGTTATTTTTAATGAATTTGATTACCTTTTTTGCCTTAATATTATGCAGAGGTTCAATGTCGGCCCACTTGTAAAAATAATCCACCCCAACTAACAATTATTGTCGAATTCTTGAAGCATTATAGAGAAGATCAACCATATATATAACTGCAATAAGTCAAAAGGAAAAGGTTTAGATATGATTTCCAACAAGAACGTTACTCTGTGTATACCATTTACAAAGCATTGAAAAATATTACACTTTTTCACTATCTCATTAAGGGTCAGGCATAAATATCCTGCCAAAAAGGCTCTCCTTGAAAGTTATTATTTTTACTTAAAAACATGAATATATAATGATTTTATCTACCAAATATAATCAATGTTCTCTTAAAAATATGCTAAAAATAAGAAAAATATTGTTCAAATTTATAATAACATTTTTAATTCTATTTTGGAAATCAATATTCCATCTGTTACCAGCAATATGATCAAGAGCAAAAAAGGTTTTAGTATCAAAAAATATTAAATTAAATTAAACCTCGACCCACTTGGAAAAATAATTCAACCCGACCAATAGGTTTTGTCGGCTTCTCGAAGTCTTAAGGACTAGATTAACCGCCACCGGTCAAAAGGAAGACATTTGGATATAATCTAGCGGGACCATTTGTATATGTGTGTGACATTTCCAAAACGTTGACAATTTTCACTTTTTCACTATCGAATTAGCCTCAGTAGTGAGGGTCAGCCAAATATATCATGCCATAAGGGCTCTACTTACAAGAGCCTAGTATCCACAATAGGTCGATTATATACCCATGTGAAGTTCATCCAACACATAGAAATATTCATCTAGTCTCAAACGTCGCAAAAGGGGTTTCAAAAATCCCTAAGAGGTATATTGTCCCCTTTATCATAATGTACTTATTTGACTTCTGTTTCAGTTGGGAGTCTCGACCTTGGCAGGTGGAAGCTCCCCCGACGGAGGTAGTTTTGTATCAATAATCTTTAATCCCCTTTGAATTTCAATGACATTAACTTTAACTTTTAAACTACTAGATGCGTTATTTTTTTTTCTAAATTGACTTGTCTGACCCAAGATGTCAAATCAAAACTAGCTATTGAAGTCAAGTAAGCGGGAAAAAAATTATCAACTCGTGGAACATGTTCGAGTTGTATTTCCTCAACCCGTTTTTTATTCTCTTCGACTCTTCTAGGTATTGTATGAGAGTATCGTTACTTGCTTTCGTTTGTCTAATGACATGGTTTATTACGATTTATGTATCATTTAATAATTTCACCCTCTTAGCACCACATATACAAGCCAGTTAGAGTCCTAAAAATAGTGCTTCATACTCGACTTCATTGTTGGTTTCTTATGATCCGAATCGTATGGCCTTATATATGAATCTCTTAAAAGGAGTAGTCAAATGTATACCAACTCCACCGCTTGCAGAACATGACCCTTTATCCGTTTGGACTACTCAAATTTGTGATAGACCTCTTAATATGAAACTAAGACACAAAAACAGTAAACAAAAACAATAAATGATTGGGCTTTCGTGGTCTTCTTCTGCTACGTAGATCTTTTCTGTATTTCCTACCCTCCTTCGAAAAACGTTTTCATATTGGCTCTGATACCACTGTGTTAGGTAATAGTACAAGACTGAGCTCTCTAGAGATCGATCTGAATCGACACACTTTGCCGTCACGGATACTATTTTTGGTTTCCAGTGCAATATACAAAACCAAGCGGAACCTCAAGACAAAAACTAGTGATTTCGATGATTCTTTAGTTTGGTACTTAGAGTCATTATGTTTTACTCATGCATATGGACCTCAGGAGGTTGCTCCAGCCATATATGGGTCCACGTTTAGCTTCTTTTGTATAACACGATAAACTTAGGTATCAACTTTAAGAGCTCGGAACCCCAGGATCTGAAGAACACATATTTTTTAAGAGGAATGAGGAGAATCCATACAGAGAGACTAGGAGCTTTGAGAGAGCAGCACTAAAGTTTAGAAGAGAAACATTTTATTGAAAGTAGTGAAATTGTTTTTGTGATTGTGATCCTTTCAGAGTGTAGGTTGCCTCTTTATATAGAGAGGAGCTTACTAGGATGAGATCAAAAGACCTGTCCTTATTTTCTATATTACAGACACTTGGACAAGAGGAAAGCCATGTGATCACTCAAAAAAAGACATGCAAAACATTATGAAAATACATGCATAAAAAACAAATGTTTTTGTAAAACTAGTGGATCCGGGATCCCTCTTGCTTTTGTTGAGTTGTGACTTTGTGAAGATTCTTTTTATAGACCCACTCAAATTTACCAGGTCCAATGTTGTCTTTATATGAAAAGTTCATTTGGTTTGAGTATAACATAATAACTCTAAGTATCAAACTAAAAGAATCATCAGAACCATTTGTATTGGTTCGGTCTCGAAGTTATACTTGGTTTTATATATTCCACTAAAGACCAAAAGCAGTGTCTGTAATGTCAAAGTGTCGATCTGAATCGATTTCTGGAGAGCTCAATCTTGTACTACTACCTAATACAACGAAAACGTTTTTCAAAAAAAATAAAGAATTCATAAAAAAAATTAGATGAACAAAATAGGACCTCACAAACAACCATCACCCAAAAAGTGAAAAAAAGGCTCGAACGACAACATTTTGCTCAAATTTGTAATAACTTATTTATTTCAATTCTAGAAATTAATATTCCATCTTTTACCAGCTAAATGATGGAACCAACTAAGGTTTAAGTATCACCAAATATTAGAATAAATTAGAGAAAAAAAAACTGTCCCAAGTCAACCAAAGAGTAATAAAACATTTAAAAGTCGATTGACAAATAAATAAGTGGCACAGCACGATGCAAAAAAAAAAACACAAGTCACTAAAGCTTTTACTGAACAATAATAATAATAATATGATGATAATAACAATAATGATAATTAAAAAAGAAAAAATTGATATAACTAATTACAGTATTTTATAACAAAAATAACAACTCTTTTTTCTTCATAGGGAGAGATACCATGAAAAATCAAGCATTTCAAGCTCTTCTTTTATTTCGTATTACAATATATCTTCCTACTGCTGCTGCACCACCAAAAAAAATCCGAAAAATCGTAAGATCACAGTTTTACAGTTTGTAAATTCGAATAAATTTTTGTTTTTTTTTACCTTTTTGATTTGTTTACAGAAGTTCGCTTCGCGGATTTACGAACTTTACGAGGTCTCATTTACATGTAGTAAAATGCGAATCTTGCCCGATTGTCCCGAGCATTCTACAAGCTACTTCCATCAACTTCCCTGTAGTTATCAACCCCAAACCATTGTCAATGTCTTTAAAGTAAAGTTAAAGTTAAAGACCTGGTTTTTTAGCTTATTATATGAACATAAAAGTTTGAACTTTCTTAGCTAGACAAACTACTGAATATGAAAGTTTAAGTTTTTTTTAGTACAAGTCAAAGAAGAGAAAATAGGAAGACAGCATAAAAAAAGACAAATCAATAATGAGACCAAGTTAGTGTCTGCATCAAGGTTGTTGTGGGGTTTAAATAACAAAGTGCCTCACAGCTAAGCTAAAGCTAAAGCTTTTCTTTTTCTTTGTGGTGTTTTGGTAACATGAATTGTCGGTGATAATGACTCTCTAACACTTTGTTTTCAATACAATTGAGACTTAAAACACACATTTTTTGTCTTAAAAGGTTATTAAAAGTGTTACTTGGCCAAAAGGTACCAAGAATCACGGAACGGGTCGAATTAGGTTCGTATAAAGTCTAGTCTAGAAACTAATAGTCTGTCGGACTAGATATTAAAATACGTTTCGTCCGAGTCCAAACCCGAATTTGGTTTTTTGAGGATGGAACAAAATCCGTGGACAATCGATCCGAGAAACATTATAG
Source organism: Limnanthes douglasii subsp. nivea (assembly GCA_036936605.1). Lineage (NCBI taxonomy): Eukaryota > Viridiplantae > Streptophyta > Magnoliopsida > Brassicales > Limnanthaceae > Limnanthes > Limnanthes douglasii. Next base: position 9,041,911 of record JAUPFV010000003.1, on the reverse strand, counting down.
AAAAAGCTACCACTAATTCAAAAGCTATGCTAAAGGCCAACAATATTCTACTTAAGAACTAAGAAAAGAGTGAGCTAAAGTTGAATTCTAGGCGCAACCGCGCAAGCAAGCATATAGAAAGCAAAAAGAATAGAGCACAATGATAGAGGTATCTTCTATTATTAGATTAGGGCCACCACTATCATTAACCACTGATTTTCGAACAAAGCAAATAGTATTAGCAACCACATAATCATAATTATATTTATTTCGGTAACTCTAACACCGACACCCTAACCCTAAGCACAAATATCGCACAAAAATGAAAATCGAAGATCATTTGAGGACGGATCTCTAAATTTTACCTAATAAGGATCTATACGTTTAAAGATTCGTTGATGCTTAGCTCAAAACTAGACCGACGCATTTCATAGAACATAGCATAAGACAAACCTAATCCCGGTAACATATTTTAGGTTTAGGGTGGAAATATTATCGAGAAGCAAAACAATTTATTTTCGAGTCAACCCAAACACGTGACGCGAGAGAAACAAGCCAGGTTCGCGTTATTTGATTATACGCGACCGATCGCAAAAAATTGACACATGGATGTCGAGTCATCGACACAAGCCCTAAACACGACGTGAGAAAGAACGCGATGGATTTGAATCCTGTGTTTTTTCTACTTAACCCTAAGCTTGAAAAAGGATATTACGTATAAACATGTCGCCGATCAATGATCAATGATCAACAAATAAATGAATCTAAATTTAATCAAGAATTCAAGAGCAATATATACCTCTTCTTGGTTTGATAACTTTTTTAACAGCAGCAGTTGGTTTCTTCACAGCCTGAGTCTCCACCTCCGGGAACAAAACACCATCAATCCCCTGAACCGAAATCCTCCCGTCCGTATAAATATCCGGATCAAACAAATAAGCCGACCCATCACCAACACCGAATTTAACCGAACCATCAGCCTCTTGTGCCACAACATTATGGGGAAATCGCAATGTATCATATTTCACTTTACCAAATCGCCTGACGGAATTGTACATACTTTCTTCCGTTTGGTACTCCGGTATGATATGGTAATACACTATTTGTTCCGGTGCACCCGGTTCACTTAGCTGGTCGGTGCTGAGTTTAGCCATGGCTTCATCGTTGGGGGCTAAAACAGTCAAAACATATCCTTCCGACACTAATCGACCCATCTCGGTGGCTAAGGATGTTAAATTGACTAAAATATCGGCCATTTCGTTATACCCGCCGTAATGTAAGAGGGTTTGGATGAAATCCTTTACCTGTGCCTCGCCGTCAAAATGGCCCTTGGGTCCGCCAGGACCAGGTGCTGGAGCTGGAGCTAGAGATGGACCGGGAGCCATAGCGTTGTAGATCGGAAGAACCGGTGGTGCACCAGCAGGAACCGGGGAAGCCGGTTTTTTCAAACGGTTTGTTCTCGGGTCAACTTCCGGAGCTCCTTCGGGTAAAACAGCTGAAATAGACCGGAGGTTACGTCTCCTGTTGAAATCCTCCTGCACCGAGCGAGGGACCAACAACCTCTCGATCCCATGAATCACACCATCGGGTCGGATCACATCGTCGGGTCGGATCACCTCAGCTGAATCCACCATTTTCTTACCAGACCCCTTGATTCTACCAAGATGCAAATGACGGTCCCAAATCGTGTGGTGTCTCACCATGTCAGATTCCTCCCCGGGCCACTCACTCGACCCGACCCGACTGGGGATAACATGAAACATCAAAAGTGTCTGTAAAGATTTCAAATTCCCAGGCTCAAGCAAAAACCTTTTGAAATCCGGGTCGAGTTCTCGCTCTAAAGCCTCATTCCGCGGCGCGAATATCGTGATGTTGTGTTTTCCGACAGCTTCCTCGAGTGTCTGAAGAAGAAGAGCTTTCTCGACGAGTTCCGCGAGTTCAGTGTAATGCGAGTCGAGAAGAGCGACGAGGACGGAGTTGGAGTTGATTTGAACCGACACAGACGAATTCGACGAACCGGGTTTCGACAAAGACGGGTTTTGAACCGAAATCGAAGGTGTAAAGAGAGAAAGTAACATTAAAACCACAATGGAGACACCATAGATGTGAGAATCCATGGTGCTCTTAAGACAACAACAAAAAAAACTGGTTTTGATGTTTTCTAAAGTGATTTCCTTTCTGGGTTTGGTTGATGTGTGGCAGAGATGTTATCGGGTTTGTGTCGGCAATTGAAGAAAAATAAAAACCGGTTTGGTTTTTTTAGAGAGAGAGAGTAATGGTGATGGTGAAGTCAAGTGGAGGAAGCAGTAGAGGAGAAGGAGAGAGAGCATAGAGATGGTTGATTTCATTACAGGCTGGTGTGGTAGGGACCACAACCAGCAAGAATGCTGTGTAATGTCACCACTTCTTACCAGCTCTTTGCTACCGAACCCGGCTTAGCTTTCAAGCCAAGAGGCTAGAGGCTAGAGCTAGGGTTTTGATTTTGACTCACCATTTTTTTTATAGCTTTTTATTACAATAATGCATTGGATTATAGTACTGTTTATATCAATGATCGTGTCAATTATTGTCTAACAATTAGGTTTTGTGAGGAGATTAATGAGACGGAACGTGTATCAATTTTTGGAAATGGTTTCCTAGTTTCGGTCTTACCGGTTTTATTAGAGCGAAAAAATTAAAATATTTTTCGACTAATGGTAATTACATCAACTTTTTTTTTTTTTTTTTTTTTTTTCGGAGGGAACCCGCAGCCGCTACTCAGAGTGCAATGAGTGCGCACAGGGTAAACCCTCAGTCTGACGCGATAGCCTGCAAACCAACGCCAGAAGGTAAACCACACAAGGTGACAGGCTCAGCCGAGAAAGCGTATGTAGAGGGACTCGAACTCATGACCTTTTGGTCATAAGAATGCCATAATCAACCAACTCGGCTACCCCCTTGGAGGCATAATTACATCAATTTATATACGTAAGCAAAGGTTTATATTTATGGATCGTTTTTCGATTATAGTATAATTTTCTATTTAGTTTTAAATTTTAAAATGTTTGGTTAAAATGGTTCGTTTTAACATTTTTTATTAAAAAAACTTTTTTCGAGTTATAAGAGAAATAAAAAAATTAAAAATAATAAAATATTAATTTTAAAAGATAAAAATGGATTAAAATCGAAAAAATACTTAACAACGCTTTATAAAATGATTTAGTTCCATGTGGCAAATTCAAAACAAAAACCACGCGTCTGAAACTAAATTTATAAAAGTTTGTCAATTCGCGGATCCTAACACGATATTTTAAAATCGAATAACTGAACGAAACAAAAACACTATAGTCGAAAGACGATCCACTAATTTAAGTCTTCACAGAAATGTGATGTGAAACTAAATAATAATAATAATAATAATCCAATATCAAATTTATTTACCAATAACTACTAAAAATGGACAATCACCGAGTGATAAATCAGTACCTTCAAAAAATATCTAAAAGTATCATTAGTTCTTTTTTAAAGTCAAACGAATATAGATTCATGGAATATATTTTTAAGTTTTTTTAATTGTGTAATTATAGATAATTTAATTGCAAGATTATAGGTGAAATGTGTTAAAATCCAAAAGTATAATTATACATAAATTTTAAACCAACTTACAAACAAAGGAGAGATTATTATTTTATTTTAAAAAAATCTATTTTTATTTTATTTATACTTTTTAAACATTACTTTCAACTTCGGATATTAGATTTTGGGCCGTAACCGTAACATATTTAATTAATCCAAAAGTTTAAAATAAAATACACAAACTCGGTATAAATCTGAAGCTAGTATCGTATAAACGTGAAACTTAAAAACTTATTAGATATGGAATAAGTTTGTTAAAAAATTAAATCCAATAATATGCACAACCATCGTGAATCAAGAAACTCAATACTCAACAAACTATCGCATCTCTTTGGTTCAAGATTATAGCCTGAGACCGAACATTATATGCCAAACATTTTGGGTTTTGAACCCTTTTGCATTTTATGGGCAAACACCACCCGTATAACATATAGTTGCTATAAGGTTCTAATCATTTACCAAGTTAGAATGATGGTGATGAAGGACCCTCATACAATTCAATGTATAACTTAGTCAGGTCGTCTCTCGGTCCAATAATTTTGTTTGAAGACATATCATCTAAGTTCATTTAGTACAAAATAGCTAAGTATGATAGTTCAAATAAACCATAACATCATAAAGAACAATTCAAATAAGAGATCTTATGTTTTGGAAATAGATTATAGAATTCTTTGTTAGTTTTTCTCAATGGGCTCTAAAAGAAGTGCATTAAATTGTTTAACCAACTCACTCTGAGGTTTATCTGAAGCCTTGACATATTGTGGACTTTGTTCAGAGATCAGTTTATCGGTAGCAAAGTGACTAAGGGTGGCAATGAGTACGTAATGCATTGGTATGAGCCTAATGAGAGTTTAAGAGATCACATATGATATTTTATCCATACCAATAACAAGTTGTAAGATTTTCAAGAAGATATGGTGTGTGTTGTTTATCAGTAGAGAATCTTCTAGTTTGTTGTTAGAATATAAGATGATATGGCTCAGGTCGAGTGTCAAATCAAAGTGGGTAAGATTATGCGTCTAAGATTTATGGATAGTTGATACTCTTACTACTCATAGGGTCCAACACCTATATCAACCATGGTACCTTGACAAACACTTCTGACAATTCAATAACAACAATCCTTCTACTCTCAAGTTTTTATTCAACCGAGACCTTTACCGACTATATCAAGCTTAAACTTGATTAGGTTAGTCCAAGCAAAGAAATTCATCAACTAAAATGTGTAATGTTCAAAAGAGTAGGTGGATCCAAAATGGGAATTTCACTGAGTTAACTAAAAGTATGGTTGTTATCTAAGAGAAGATTAAATATTTTGTAGCATTCTGAAATCCTTTTCCTATAGTCCAACCTCGATTATAAAAAACTGGGTTAGATTGTGAAAGTTCCATAATGATGTTGGTCATTTAACGAAGGATTACATGTTAAAAACTAATTGATTTTTGTTAAAAGTTGAACGAGTTTAGGCCGAAAAGATGGTCAGTCAGAGCCTAACCAGACTAATCATAAGATTTATACCCTGAGAATAGAAACCCTAATTTTGGTGATGAATCAAGAAAATACCCTTGTAATACAGGATATACCTGGTGAATACCTAGATTCCGACTCTAACTGAGAGGTTATATGCACCATCATCAGTAGAAACTCTTTGTCTAGTATCACCAAATATTTAAGAGAAAAAACATGCATCAGACTTTGAGTCTTATTACCAAGAGCATACATCTTCACATTTTTACCAAACTTATTTTTCTCTAATTTACTTTGACAATGATGATGTTAGAATGATGTCGGGACCCCATGAAGACGCCATTTTTATCAATGCGAGTATAAAAAGGAGTAATAATTAGGATTTTTAGTCAATACTATATAAGTTGAGTTAATATTTTATTCAAAACAACCTAAGAGTAAGAGATAACCATCTATTCAAAAATCTGAAAGACTTGTAGTCGGCTTTATGGAAGCAGACGCCTACGTCTATGAAGGGTTTGAAAGTGAACTTTTATTGGGTAAATACAAATACCAAAATAACATGGATGATCTATTTATTGTGGTTGACTTTCCACCCTCATACAATGCAATTCTTTAGAGGTCGTGGATCAACAAAATGTACGACATCGCCTCCATATTACATTGATATTTGTGTTACATTGTAGGGAGTAAGGTGGGGGCATAAGAAGCAATCAGAAGGTCTTCCGTGAATATTATATGACCGTTTTATCTTTGAAGAGATAATAATTAATGGGAGGTTTTGTTTATCAAGGTAGGCATTATAGATGACCCTCTAGAGGTCCCAATTTTGGTAGTTTTAAGCGAAGATATTGAAACCTTAAAGTTTGAAGAATGCAAAAGCTTGAAGATTGGAATCATGTTGTTAGGTAACCTCCGATCTGAGCTGGTAGTTTTTATATAATAACTTGAATGTATTTGTATGAAGAATAAAAGATGTGACGAAAGTACCATTCTATATTATTTTTCATAAAATGTTGGCAAATTCCAATGTTATACCCATAAATTAGAAGAGATGTGATTTTTTACTTCAAAACAATAGAGGCTATAATGGTAAAGGTTGATTCAATCTCTAGTGTGAGACATATCTGAGAGTCGAGTTATTCTAAATGGATGGCAAAATCAGTATTTTTTTCATAAAAACTTTAGAAAATAAAGAATGCGTGTTTACTTCATATATCTAAGCAAAACATACATGAATGGTCATTTCCTGGTACCAAGGGTTGATAAATTGGCATAATTAACATCTGGTAAAAAGCTTTTATCATTTATAGATGTTTATTTGGGGTATAACCAAATCTATACTAACCTTGATGATGAAGAGATTACTACGTTTATCACCAATTATGGTATACATTAATATCGGGTTATACCATTTGGATTGAAGAGTTTGGGGGGGGGGGGGGGAATTACTGAATTTTGCTGATCAAGGATTTTGCAATTCATAGAGGTCGTAACGTTGAAGCTTATATTGATAGCATTATGGTTAAGATAATTGATGTTGCCAACCATATAACCAAAATTATTGATATTACTTTTGAACCAATGACCATAATTATAGTTCAGATATCAGTGGATTTCTAACCGATTTTTATATAGAGAGACTTGCTTATTCCCGTGAAAATCTACTTATAAAGTGGTTAGTTCAAACCGATCGAGTCGGGTTCTTTGAAAAACTAATTTTTCAGCAATACCTATTGAGGATTAAAGATGTTGATAAAATTAAATCTGAGCTCACGAGGTGGATGATTTCTAATATCGAGTGCAAGAATTACTTAAAAATTTAGATGACCTTACATTATCTAGAAATCAATAAGCTAAATAAAAACATATGGTGCATGACAAATATAGTGTATAGATTTTGGTACCAAGATTTTGGGTTTATATAACAAATTGAAAGACATGGGGATTCCAAAACGGTGGGTGTTACAGAAACTAGGGACAGGGAACTGAGTATCGTCTAGATGTATGAAGATCTTGTGGTATCACGTTTTTTATGCCCAACATCATGAAAAAAGACTGAGTTTTCTATATCCAAGAAGGAGGGAGACGAATATGACAATCACGAGCTTCATGTATAAGACATTGTTGGTCCTCTGAATATCGTTGCTTATGAAATCATATATGAGTGCACGACCACAAAGGTAGAGGTATAACTTCTTTTAACAACTTTTTCCCCACCTACTAAAAATGACTATGAAACTGAGACCATCAAGAAAAAATTTAGTGTCAAGATCTATTATATGGCTTTGATGGGTTTATGTTTTCTTTTTTGAATTATTTATTTACTTCTTTTTTTAATCTAATTCTTTGGAAGGCCAATATATTATCTATTTTTCTTAAGCCAAAGTCCTTAGAAGGTAAGGCGTTATTTGTTTTGGTAATATATTTCAAAATATTTGGAGTTTCGATTTGACGAGGCGACGTGTTCTCTTGTTTGAATATTTGTTGATTTCTTTACTTATACTTTCAAGTTATAAATCGTTATTGTATGTCAAGTCAATAATGGAGTCTTGAACTTTTCAAAGAGGTGTGTTGATTCCTACAAATATGGGGTTTTGATATGGTCTTCATACAAATTAGATTGTTTTTAATTGTGAAATGATTAGTGTGCTGATTCCTACAAATATGATGATGTGATTTGGTTATAGATTACTTTAACTTTGATGATGGAAATGGACTAGAGACTCGTATACTGATGATGGAAAACAATTGATAACTCATTTAACTATATTGATGAAAGTCGGATGGCAACTTCTGATGATGGGAGTCGGTTGGCGACTTATCTAACTTTGATTATAGGAATCGGTTAATGACTCCTCTAACTTTAATGATGAGTTTTGGATGGTATATTTCTCTATATATAGTTGAGTATGGATTTTTCATGACCCATCCAGATTAATTTGAGAGTGGTTGGGATAAGACTATCAATATCTTAGAGGTTTGAACATCCAATACACTAAGTTCACCAAAGGCATAACCACGGTCTATGATTGAGCCTGAGACTGAATCTTGTTCCAAAAACCATAAAAAAAGTTAGATATCTAGAGTGTCTAGAACTCCTAAAAAATTATGTAAGTATCATAAAGATGTTGGCCATCACACCCGTGAGTCTAGTATCTGAAAGACGAATTTCAAAACCTCATCTCAAAGGAAAGCTCTGAGAGTTTTTCAAGGGTCAATCCTCTAATTTTTTCAAATATAATCAAGCTAATCAGTTATCGGTGATAAGGGAAGGAAAATATAGGTATTTGGCATGTAATCTAGCCCACTAATAAGGTTAAGGCCAATGTATTTAGTGGCTAAGGATCAAAGTAAAGCACACATAAGAAATGAGGGACTAGAATGATAGTCCCCCAGAACTTGTTTGTAAATAGTAAAATAGTGGGGTAAGAAATCCATTCTCATAATGGTAAACATGCAATTTCACCCTCTACCTCTTTTCCTATAAAAAGAACATTCCTTTTTGGGAAAAGTAGGGCTGTTATCGGTCCGGTTTGGTCTGGGTTTTTACAAAACCAGACCGAACCGATAATCTTGTTGGTTTGAACCGAACCGAACCGATAAGGTTTCAGTTTTGAAAACCAAAACCGAATCGGAACCGATAAAAATCGGTCTGGTTTGGTTCGGTCCGGTTTACCGGACCGATAACCCTTTATAAAAATCAATTCAAAACTTGTAACTATTAATCACGTGGTCAGGCATTCAAGTAGTTGCCCAAGCCTTGGTAAGTGAGAAGGTGTGTTTGTGTCTCCTTTTATGTAGATTGACACTTTCATCTTCAATGGTAACTATCGATGTGGGATTCTTTTACACAAAACTCCAAATACTTATTCTTTCTAGAATTATTCACATTGTCAATGGTCATACATTATTTAGTTGTTGATTATTCGGTTTTGATATTTTATTATTTATTTATAATTGGTTTTGATATTAAACGTTTAATTATTAAAGACATACTACTAACTTACTTATTAATATTTGTCAACAAAGAACTTAAAAATATATATCTCCTAAACTAATCTGTTATAATTTCTAACAATTTTGTTTGTTAATTACAATAGGATAAATAATTTATTAATTGCAAATCTATTACGGTATAATATTTAAAATACATTAGTTTTACCAAGTTTTTAATAATTTTTTATTTCGATTCCGAATCGGTTCTTACCGGTTTTATCGGTTCGGTTTCTTACCGGTTTTTCGTTTCGGTTCCTTATCAGTTTTCGGTTTTTGAAATAGAACCGCGAACCAGACCATTAAGGTTCGGTCCGGTCCTTATCGATTCGGTCCCAGTCCGGTTCTCGATTCCGGAAAACTGTTGATAGACCTAGGGAAAATGGGCCAATGATTGAGTAATAATTACAACATATATTCCTTTTGTCTTTTCTATTTCTAGTAATTCACTATTCACTATCACGTCATACGGACACTCTCCACTCCGGATCGGTTACAAACGAGGGTAATGCTCCGGATCGGCGTGCAGAGGAACTTTTAGAGGAATCAGTTTTGGTTGCCAGACGGAGAGAGTTGTTGGAAAACATCGAGAGACTAAATGCTGAAAGGGACGGTTATGGTGGCGAGCACGAGAAGGGTCAGATCAGAGTTCCAACAAGAAAAGGTCGAGGCCGACCACATCCAAAATGTTTTTGTACCCAAAGAAAACCGACGTCAGAAAGGCCATCGGCATTCTAAAAGACGCACTAGATCCGAGAAAAAATATCAGCCGTCCGAGTCGAGCGAATATACTTCGTTGAGTTCCGATAATTCTTCCTCTTCGGAGACTGACTCAAGGTATAAGATGGATCGAAAGCACAAAGATCCGAGGAAGCATAAGCACACTCATCGGACAAGCAGGAAAAGAAGTGATTCGAGGAGGAAAGATGATGCTGGTAAAAGAAAAATGCACCCCGAGGACCCTGCCACTACTCGGAGGCATACTCAGTCCGACAACTATCAACAAGATTTTAGAGTCAATAACCATTTTACTTCTCCAACCGAAGAGATATTATACCCAGCCACAAATGACGGTCCGGGGGGGGGAGCACATACAAGGTCAAACATAATTGGAGTTCGTCACCTCTCTCCCTGGAAATTCTTTCTAGACACCTTCCTAAATCGTTTGATATTTCTAAGCTAGATAAGTTTGATGGGACCCAGGATCCTGACAACCACATCAAACAGTTCAAGAACTTCATGATCAACTATTATGACGACGATAATTTGTTGTGCAGAGCTTTCTCTCAGACGTTCAAGAACGCTGCTTCTACTTGGTAAACCCGACTGCCTCAAGGGTGTATAAAGAATTTTGAAGTGTTCTGGAGCATGTTCCGACAACATTTCGTCGGAAGCAAGAAGTTTCGTGTTAACGGAGACACCATCATTTACTTTCGACAAAAGATTGGAGGGAGTTTGAAAGAGTACACCAAGCGATTTATCCAAGTCAAGATGGACATGGAGTACTGCGAGGACAAAGTAGCTCTAGCTGCTTACCGGATGGGTCTTCTTCCGGGGGTGATAAAAGACAATGCGGAAGAAACACAAGCAATGACGTTTGGAGCTCTGTTAGATCAGATAGAAAAAAGATTTTTAGTCCAAAAAACCAGGGCCTCAGAGATAGAATCCATGTCTCAATTCTATCAGGATCCGAATCTAGCCAGAGCAAGTACAACAACGGTGAATGCCCGACCCCAAGCTGCTCAACCAATTACAACTGTCCGACCGGGCGCTCAAACAGTTCAAGTAACAAATCAAACCCCTCAACGGGTCGCTTAGAACCAACAGTACAATCAGGCGGGTCCAGTAGCTCAACAGTATGTGCGACCAGCCTCGAACAGGTGGGTCCGACCCGCTCACTATGCTGAGTTAACTGAGTGTGTCTCTACAATCTTCAAGAAAGCACGAGCAAACGTACACTTCCGCAAACCCTTCCCTCTTCAGACTCCAAGGGAACATAGAAAGAACAAGTACTGCCAGTTTCATGACGACATTGGGCATCACACTAAGAATTGTGTGGCTTTGAAGAAAGAGGTCCAATACTTGATTGATAACGGAAAATTGGTTGACTTTGTCAAAAATAATACCGCAGTGGTTCCTAAACAAGAAGTCGCTCCAAGACAAGATGGTACCATGATGATTTTGGATGCGATCGAAGAAGAATTTCTAGATGCTTTTGATGTGGCAACAGAATATCTTGATCCGAAGCCGGGCAGGAATAGCGTAAACATGGTCGAGAAAATAATCCCTCAAGGAAAGGTCAGTGACTTATGTTCATTTTTTGAGTCACTAACCATTTTTGGGGGAGATATAGTGGCACTAATATCAAACTACTCAAGGAAGAGGCATATTGTTAGTCTAGCAATGCAGTTGAATGCGGGAGCCTCATCACACCTTTATCGGAACCCATCACCAATCATTTGCTTCGAGGATGACGACATGAGGGAAGTTGCTGGTCCACATGAAGACATCATGGTAATCGGAGCAGAGATAGCCAGAAACGAGATAAGAAAAAATCTGATTGATACGGGAAATTCCGCCAATATCATATTTATGACCACCTACAATAAGATCACCAATCATCCAACTATCCAACGATCCGAAAGGACGATAGTGGGATTCACCAGTGCGACCGTGGACGTCATCGGATAATTCGAGGGAATAGTGGAGCTAGGCAGGGGGCCATTCAAGAAAATAGTGACAGTACTATTTATTGTAGTGGATGCACCCACATCGTACAACGTCATCTTTGGAAGATCTTGGCTGTCCAAGATGCACGATGTACCATCCATGATCCACCAATGCTTGAAATACGTAGTGGGAAGTAACATTGGAACTATAAGATCAAGTCAGAAAATGGCTAGAGAATGCTACAAGGCAGCGTTGGCCCCTAAGCAGTTGAAGGGGGTCGGCTGCAAGAAAGAATAACAGTCAGAAGGGCCTCCTTTGGATTCCGATCCTGTTGATGATCTGAGGGAGTCCCCTAGATTTATGGTCCCCAATGAAGGTTTTAAGGATCATGTGTTTGTCCCTGGAAAGAGTCTCAAGATAGGAACGATATTATCGCCTGAGGTAAAAGAAAGCTTAATCAGATTTCTTTCGACCAAATTACATTTGTTTGCGTGGTGTATAGAGGACGTTACAGGAGTACCAGAAGAAGTCATTTGTCACAGATTAGTTATTCGGAACAGCGTACGCCCAATCATTCAGAAGCGAAGATCTTTTTCCCAAGAAAAAACTGAAGCGATAATGGCAGAAGTAGATCGTCTAACAAAAGTGGGCCACATCCGTGAATCACAATACCCGTTATGGACCGCTAACCCGTTCTTAGTAAAAAATAAAAATGGCAAATGGCGGATATGTGTAGACTTCACTGATTTGAACAGAGCCTGCCCTAAAGATCATTTCCCGGTCCCACGAATAGATCAGCTTGTGGATTCAACATTCGGAAATCGTTTATTGTCGTTTATGGATGCATATGCCGGATATAATCAAATCAGGATGGACCCAAAGGATCAAGAGAGTACGACTTTCATAACTAGAAGAGGTCTACATTGCTACCGAGTTATGTCATTCAGACTAAAAAATGCGGGGACAACGTACCAGCGGCTAGTGAACAAGGCATTCGAAAGCCAAATTGGCAGAAACATGGAAGTTTATATTGACGATATGTGAGTCAAAAGCTTAAGAAATGAAGATCATTTGGCTGACCTAAAAGAAACTTTTGCTAATATGGCTAAAATAAATCTCAAGTTGAACCTGGAAAAGTGCACATTTGGAGTAAGATCTGGAAAGTTTTTAGGTTACATAGTCAGTGAGCAAGGCATCGAAGCAGATCCTCTGCAGCTAAACGCCTTATGTAATATGGATCCACCTAGAACCATCAAGGAAGTGCAATTTTAACCGGAACAGATTTATATCCAGGTCGTCGGACAAGTGTGCTCATTTCTTCCAAGTGTTAAGGAAAGCGAACCGTTTTGACTGGACTCAAGAATGTTCTGAAGCCTTCAATCAAATCAAACAACATCTTTCGTCCCCGGAGATACTAACAAAGCCGAATTCGGGGGGAAAGTTATTCCTATACTTAGTAGTGTCTGATTGTGCATTCAACTCAATTTTAGTCCGAGAAGAAGCAGGCCTTCCTAAACCAGTTTATTATATGAGAAAAAGCCTCTTAGATGTAGAAAAAAGATACCTTAAGTTGGAAAAACTAGCCCTCGCCCTAGTAACATCGACTCGAAAAATGAGGCCATACTTATAAGCTCATACGATAGTGGTACGAACATCTTTTCCTTTGAAAAGTATGTTACAATTACCCGATGTATCTGGAAGGATGACTAAGTGGTCGGTAGAACTGGAGGATTTCGATATTGAGTTCGAGCCACGAACAGCAATCAAAGCGCAGACGCTAGCTGATTTTTTAGTGGAATTTCATTCGGACAGAGACAACGTGAACATGGAAGCACAAAAATCCGACTTTGAATGGCAAGTCCGAACTGATGGAGGTTCTAGCTCATCTGGATGTGGAGCAGGTGTGCAATTAACATCACCGGATGGCATCGCAATGTATCAAGAAATTCGACTCGGTTTCCAATCATCAAACAATGAGGCAAAGTATGAAGTAGCCCTAGCCGGATTACGACTTGCAAAGATTTGTGGGGCTAAACGAGTTAAATTGATCAGTGATTCTCAACTTCTAGTGAACCATTCCCTCGGACGTTCGGAGGCAAGAAAAAATCATCTGGTGAAGTATTTGGGAGTGTTGAAAGCCATGGCTTTGGAGTTCAAAGACGTTCGATTTGAGCATATCCATAGGGCAGGAAACTCAGTGGCTGATTCATTGGCCAAGGCATCCTACTCAGAGGAGTATCCGTGGATAGTTACTCAAGAAAATCCATCCATAACAAAAGGATCCAAAGCAAGGGAAGGTAGCACCGAAGCATTCCAGATATCCACGACTTTAGCAAAAGACTGGAGAAGCAAACTACAAGATTTTTTAGTCCATGACATGCTGCCCATTGACAAAGTCAGAGCCAAGAGAATACGCTTCAAGGCCTACAGATACGTCATCCTCAGAGATATGCTATATAGACGATCTTTTAGTCGACCCTTACTTCGCTGTTTAAGAAGGATGAATCATTGTTGGTACTCACCGAGTTACACGATGGGGAAGGCTCTGCCCATTGTGGATACAAGACACTGATACGAAGAGTTTTTCTGGCAGGATACTATTGGCCTACCCTCTCAGCGGACGCTAAAGAGCTAGTGCAGAAATGTGACACATGTCAATGATTTGCGAATTCGATTCACCTACCTGGGGTACCTCTAGAGTCAATATCAGAATCTCTCCCTTTCAACTGATGAGGAATAGATCTGGTCGGACCACTTCCTATGGCTTCAGGGGGACGTCAAACAATTATCATTGTTGTGGACTATTTTTCCAAATGGGTGGAAGCAGAAACGTTAGCAGGAACAAGGGCAAAAGATGTAATCAATTTTATCATTTCTAACATCTATTGCTGTTTTGGCATACCCAGGAATATCACGATGGATAATGGCCCCCAATTTGACAACAATGAAATGAGAGCTTTCTGCGCTTCCAAGGGGATACACCAATGTTTTTCGACATTGTTCCACCCCTAAGCGAACAGTCAGGTCGAAGTAACCAATCGAACAATCTTGGACGGCCTAAGAAAGAATTTAGAGGGCAAAGCAGGGAAGTGGTCAGACTACTTACATAAAGTGATATGGGCTTAGAGGACCACTCCTCGGACAGCAACACATGAGTCACATTTCGCGCTTGTATACGGAATGGACACAGTGGTGCCATCAGAAACTATGCTCCCATCTTTCCGATTGATTGAATATTCCGAGGAGGGGAATGACAAAGGAAAACGCACGAAACTCGATCTGATCGAAGAAAAGAGAAGAAAGGCACAACTGAATACCCTGCACTATTAAACGTTGATGAGAAGCCGGTATTCGTCGAAGGTCAGAAGAAGATAATTCGAGGTGGGGGACAGGGTATTAAGGAAAGTCTTCATGCATATAAAAGACAAGAGACTCGGAAAACTCGCCCCGAATTGGGAAGGGCCATACACGGTCACAAGGAAGTTGAAACCGGGGACATACAGATTGAAAGATAAAGAAGGAAAAGATCTTCCACATCCGTGGAATATCGAGCACCTAAAAGCTTATCTAGTTTGATTGAGTGATATGTAAATATTTTCTTTAACAGTCTATGTATGTTCCGGTGGCACACTCTTTCCTACCCTGGTGGCGCAGGAAGGTTTTAATGAGGTGCCTAAATAGCCGGCTTATATATCAAATCTTATTGCCTTCTTTAAAAACGGGACCAAGTTCATATATTTGAACTCAAAACATACTCCAAAAGAAATTTGGACAAGAAAGTTCATCGTTTTGAACTCAAAACATACTCCAAAAGAAATTTGGACTAGAAAGTTCATATTTTTGAACTTAAAACACACTTCAAAAAAAATTGGACAAGAAAGTTCACCTTCTTGAACACAAAACACATCTCATGAATGTTTAACTCAACATCGAATCAAAGTAAGAGAAATATGAGCAAAACATTATGCTAAGAAAGCATCACTAAAAGTTCCAGTAACAAAAAGGAAGTATTACACTAAAGGTTTCTTGTCACAGTTATCATACGATAAGAAGTTAACAAAATAAAGACTACCCAACATAAGCTACTCGGAGGAAGAATTTCTTTTACTACCAGCAGGAGAGTCCGAGTCCGACGAAGAGCTTTCCGAGTCTTTATTGGATTTAGGGTCTTCCACGGATACTCCAGGGGGATGATGCTATTCGATGACTCGAGTCCAGAGGCTACCGAGGTGTAAGTCTGGGAATTTTTCATGCATCTCCATTACCATGGTTGATCTCAGTTTGGCATCTCGCTCCTCGAGACGAACAACAACATTAGCAGCATTCTCATCAAGACTTTTATTCTTCTTAGCCTCAAAGTTTGTCTTCAAACTCTCATGGGCTGCTGATAATTTCTCAAGGTCCTGAACAGCATTTTCGAAGTATACCTTGATTTTGCAATAACCTTCGAGAAGACCATCAACTGTAGTATCGCGTTCGGCATCCTTAAGGATAAATTTCTCTCTTTCATCGTTAAATTTGGTCTTCTCCTCAGAAAGTTCAGCTTTAAGGGAAGTAATGGTAGTCAAATGCTCCTCAGAGGTCTTTTTCTCCTTAGCCAATTCATCGGTCAACTCTTTGACCTTCAACTTTAGCTCTTCGGACTCGGAAGAAAGAGACTGTACCTTGGCGGTAACTTCCGATGTCTTGGCCAGCTCATCCTTTTATTCCTTCACCTCCTTTTTCAGGTCATTGGATTCAGAGACTAAGCCTTCCACTCTAAAAGATATCACAGTGTGTTCAGCTATCTGAGCAGTCAAATCCGTCACCTTATCTTTCAACTCAGAGACCTCCGATGTTAAAGCCTTTACCTCTGCCCTCCTCTCAGTAACTTCTTCTTTATAGTGATCATTCCAATTCGCTTTGCGTTCGAGTAGAGCAATAGCATGCAGTAGTTTGTTTAACTCGTTCGCCACGTAATCATTGCCATAAACGTCGAAATAAGGAGAATCCGGTGAGAGATACCCCCTTCATCAGGACCACCTTCTTGACCTTCCCCTCGAGTGGAAACAAATTCTCTACCAGGGTTAGAATCGATAATCACAAATTTACGGGATAGTGGCAAACTCGGATTATTGGTGTTGTCACTCTCCCCTCCGCTCTCAACAATCTTTTTATTTTTCTCCTCAGTGGTAAACTTCCGTGGCCTTGTGGCACCAGCACGACCTTGAGGCCTAACCTCAACTCAGTGATCAGCATCATCTGGTTGGTTGTTAGGCTGAGAGGAGGGAGAAAATACTTGAGGATCGAGGGGGGCTGGCTGTTGAGGATCCGATGACACCATACCCTGAGGCAAGTTTACTCGGGTATCATCATGATCACCCAGAACTCTTGGGGGAGGACTAACCCGCACCCTCTCTTGGGAATCACCCTGAGCATCGGGGGCATCGTCATTGGACGCAGCATCATCCTTGGTGTCTGCTTCTTCACCTTTCCTCGGTCTTGTCTGCATCTTGATGGCTCAGAGCTCGAGCCCGAGTAGGGAGGTAGACTGCGTTATCCAAACGTTCCAATCGTGCAAGGGTCAGCTATAGGTTATGAGGGGTTGGTATCGGAAAGAACGACCCGTAGAGGCTCTACCTCAATCACTGCAACATTTTCAGGGCCATCGGATAAAGATTTTTCCTAGGCTTCTGGAATGGAAGAAAGGGACGATTCCACCCGAGTCCCGCTTGGAAAAGTTTTTAAAGGACTAACATCTGGTGTTGTTTGAGGAGAGCCTTGGGGAGTAGTAGAGAGAGTTGGCTCCGAGGAAGGAATCCTCATTCGAACCGATTTAACGGCTGGAACCGGCGATCTTTTTTTTAGACTGATCTTAATGTTCTTTAGTCGGTGGTCTTTCTCTTTCCTCACCCATTATGGCGAAGGGGGAGGATTGGGAAGGAAGAGTCGAGGGATTTAGAGAAGCAGAGAGATCAACCTCACCACTTGAAGGGTGTGTTTGACCAGGGGAGGATGCAGTAAGCCGGGCAGAACGTTCGCGAGCAAGCCGGGCAGAACGTTCGCGGATCGGAGCCTAGTTGTCTCGAAAGTTAGACTCCCAAATATCTGCAGGAGAGGGATATTCTCTTGCACTAGAAGGTCTAGCAGCACCAATTCGATTAGAGATATTAAACCACCTCCAAAGTTTATACTTTCCAAGATTAAGAAACTCTTCAGGCATGAAAATGCAAACTTAAAGTTTTTTTTTGTTTGGAACAACTTCTCTTTCTAGAACGAAATCTGTTTAAATGAAATCAGAAACCATTGTTCAGAGAGAAAGTGGGCTTTATATAGGCAAAGGGAGCAGAAGGTGAACAGTTCATGACACGTGTCATGACAGCTGCGCCGCCTAAAAAAAGTTTTTGACTTGATAGCAGCGAAACCAAGCACGCGTGTCTAACATTAAATGATTATTTAGGTGACATCAGCCTGACCAAAGGGTGAGGTCAGCAAGATAGAATCTGATCCGAGTCAGAAGCTCACCAGGGAGTACGAGATCCGATCATGATGAAATCTGACCCCGATAAAGCTCGTTCAAAAAACAAAGCGCCGAGCAGGGTAGCGCTCGATCCGATCCGAACAACGGTGAGTTGTAATTCAAGTCCACGTCCAGAGAACTGCACTTGGACTGGGGGGCTACTGATAAGGAAAGGAAAATATAGGTGTTTGGCATGTAATCTAGCCCACTAATAAGGTTAAAGCCAATGTATTTAGTGGCTAAGGATCAAAGTAAAGCACATATAAGAAATGAGGAACTTGTATGATAGTCCCCTAGAACTTGTTTGTAAATAGTAAAATAGTGGGGTAAGAAATCTATTCTCATAATGGTAAACATGGAATTTCACCATCTACATCTTTTCCTATAAAAAGGACATTCCCTTTTGAGAAAAGGGGCCAATGATTGAGTAATAATTACAATATATATTCCTTTTGTCTTTTCCATTTCTAGTAATTCACTATCATGTCATACGAACATTCTCTAGTCCGACCCCTTCGCACAAACATATTTGTTCCTAAGCCTCACTAATCGGTGCCTAGGTTTAATCCCTCCAAAACAATGTATGAAGTTATGACGCCCCTTGTATGCCAAACCATGGCATTATATGAGGTTTATAATGAATTCTTGGATCTCGATCTGAGCATGTATATCATTGAATATTTGTTGGAGGGGACAAGCTCACATGAATCAATTTGTATTCGTGAAATCATCAGATAGCTGACCTCAAGGTTTAGTCATTCAATTATATTATGGTCCACCTCTATCAGAATTTCTTCCCTCCTATTACATTCAAAGATAATCACTTAAGAAGCTAATAAGGCCACAAGCGGATGTTGTAATCATCGTCATTATAATCACGGGAGTTGAAGTCATACGAATCATGCTTAACATACGAAGCCCTGTGAATATTTTTTATAAGAATAATTGTGATAAAATAAAAGGTATAAATTTTTTCTTAACCTCGAAAAAGGTCATCACGAGTTTCAATGGAGTCAAAAATCTAGTGCTCGGTCAAATATGACTTGATGTAGCCCTCAGGCGAGGGGAATAGAAAAATCATAATATGATAGTAAACAATCATCATCTTACAATCATATTTGCAATCGAAAAAAGCTCAATCGAATGCACACTACCATAGTAGTAGTATACATAAATGCATATAATATATTGTTAGCATAAAAACTGTGTAATCTGTGGCAACCAAATCATTACCATATAATGTTAATCTACTTTATTTTCTCCACAAAAATAAAAATTAACTAAGGCTTTTATTGTCGTACATGAATTAGACAATCTGATGGATCCCCCTCCCCTAAATAATCTTGTATTTAAAAGTATTAGAAGATGTCACACATATTGTAAAAAACATAGTCTGCGTCGATAAAGCTTACACGAGGCTTTACAATCTTAATTATTAATTTGTGTCCAACAATTTGGATGTTTTAATTGGTCTGCATATAATGTCATAAGGGACTCGGCCTCAATTATATTCCATAAGATATCCATCAACACCATTTGCCAGCCTATCGAGCAAAAGCACATACACTTCTCTCATGAGAAAGTTGAGGCTATCATTATCGGGTCAAATAAATAAATCATATTGGCCACGCCAGGGAATTCTTATACTTTGTATGGATTGCATATTTAATCCTCGTTAATAAGAAAAATTGTAAATGAAATATATGTGTGGACTTCACCAAACTTAACCGATATTTCCTGAATGGTCTATTTCTGGTCCCGAAAATTCACCACATGATGGATGCATCTTCGGGAAACAAGCTGTTATATTCCACGAATCCATATTTATGCTAGAATCCAAATTTCATACATTTCGATGATAAGAAACATACAGTTCTCATGACCAAGCAAAGTCTTTAGTGTTATAGGGGAATCTATTTTGGTCTAAAGAATATTTATGCATACATTGATGACATGTTATTCACCTTACAAAAATAACATAACCACCTCGCAAACTTGGAAAAGACTTTTGGTAACCTCTTAGCACTCGATCTCAAACTCAATACAAATAAATTTACATTCGGAGTCCATTACAAGACCTTTCTGGGATACTTGGTCAGCAAAAATGGATCACAACATACCCAATTAAGCTAGTGAATTTAGAAGTCATGAATCCACCGTGGTCTATCAAATAAGTAAAAATATTTACAAGAAGGTTGGTTGCTCTCAAACATTTAATCTCCTGATCATCTGACAAGTGTGCTTTATTATTCAGAGATGAGTGTTATCCTACTCAACTGGATGTCTGAGTTCAATTAGAAATTCTACTAAATCTAAGAGCATGTGAATTCCCCCAATATCTTTACTTGACTAAAGTCAGGTGACACTCATTACTTATAACTATGTTGTAAGCATAGTACTACTTAAAGAAGAAATATCCATCTACCAAGTTATTTATTACATCAACAAATCCATGCTCTGTCTGGTAATGACTGTTAGGAAAATAAGATTTTACTTTCAATGCCACACAATTATGGTCTAAACCTTTTTTTCTTTGACAAAAATCCTCTAAAATATCATCATTTCAGGCATGGTAACACGATGTTAAATAGACCTGTGAGATTTGAACATCAATTTTGAACCGTAAATTTTTGTTAAAGCTCATCCACTAGCATATTTCCTCACAAAATTTCTTGTTGGAAGGCCTACCCTTTAAGATGCTAGTCCCGAAAATATATGGATAGTCCGTACAGATAAAATCAGTTATAATTCATAAGTTATACATCAACACAATTTAGCGACATATCAAGCAAGGTTACAAAGTTTTCTCTTATGAGGAAGTCAAGTCTATCATTGTCGGGTCAAACAACTAAACCAAAATAGCATGTTAGAGAAGTATTATACTTTGTGTGGATCGTGAATTTTATCATTATCAAGAAGAAAATTGGTATATGATAGATGTGTGTAGATTTTACCAAACTCAACCGATCTTTCCTGAATGTTCCTTACCCGGTCTCGAGAATTAACCAGATCATAGATTCCACTTTAGGAAATAAACTACTATATTTCATGGATGAATATTGATAGTAGAGCAAGATTTTCGCTGCTATAAGGTAATCTTTTAGGTCTAAAGAATGTAGGTGCGCCATACTAACGGTTGGTGAAAGAACCCTTCTTTATCCAAATCAGGCGTAATTTTCATGCATACATCGATGACATACTAGTCACTAGCTGAGAAGAACATAACTACCTCCAAAACATGGAATGGACCTTTGGTAACCTCTCAGCAATCAATCTAAAACCCAATATAGATAAATATATATTTGAAATCCGGTACCGGAAGTTTATGGGGTACTTGAGAAACAAAAAAAATCACAATTTACCCAATTAAGTTAATAAATCTAGTGGTCGTGAAGCCATCACAATCTATCAAATATGTTAAAATCCTTATGGGAATTTTGGTTGCTCTCAATTGTTTCATCTTCTGATCCTCTGACAAATGCAACTCATTGTTCAGAAACTGAAGGAGGTTAGCCAGTTCAACTGGATGTCTGAGTGTAATGAGTTATTTTATAAAATCAAAGAGCACATGAATTCCTCTGATGTCTTCACGTCAACAAAGTGACATGACATCTCCCACTTGTACCTATATTGTAAGTGAAGTACTGGTTAGAGAAAAGCGAGACACCTAACAAGATATTTACTATATCATCGAATTCCTCCCCCTCCCCTCAACGCTCTGGTAGTGGCTGCCGGGAAAATAAGATCACACTTTCAAAGCTACACGATTATGGTATGAACATATTTTCCTTTGAGGAACATATTCTAAAATATAGACATTACAGGTAGTCTAACACGATAGTTTTTAGAATGGAAAGATTTTGATATCAATTTCGAATGATAAACTTTTGTTAAAGCCCAAACTCCATCATATTTCCTCACTGAATTTCAGATCTAAAGGCATACCCATTTGGAAACTAGTTCTCAACCAATATGTATAGTCTGTGCAAACGAGGGCTCAAACAATCAAGTTCTCAGAGTTGGTATTCAGGTCATATCTTCTTCTAGGGACCATCTTCATCAATTAATCTGATTTGGATTTATTCCCTCAAACAACGATACCAACTATGAAGCAGTCATTGTAGGGATCTAGCATGTAACACTTCTCATTGACTCACATATAATGGTCAATTATTGTTTAAGACATGCTCAATCCAAAAAAATATACATTTATTATTTATCTAGAGAGGTTATGGGTTTACGTCTCAACTTCAAAATGTAGTATGAACAAGTACCATGGGTTGGAAACAAAATAGCTGATGCACTCACTTATACAAACCATCACGGGTCGATCCCTCTTAATCAGCCTACGAGGCTATGACTATCAATAAACCACTAGATTTGTAAAATCTAATCTGAGCTTACCTCATGAAAGGAACACTTTCACACAAACAAACTGAGGCTAGACATAATGATAGAAAACGAACACTTCCAAACGATAAAACTGAGGTTATGGATATCAATAAGCCACAAGAATGGTGAAATCCAAGATAATCGCGACTGGCTTCTCAATCACATCCACGATATGCTAGATACTAGGTACTACACGTCTTTCTTAATCATTGCCCAATCGCTAAAAAACTCTCAAGAGAGAACAATGCATGATAGTACCTCCACCTTTATATCATGAAAATCCCGCTCATGTGATGAAACTTTTCTAGTTAAGGCTTGTTTTGGGGACATAATCAAAGGTAATATATGGAAACATGTTTGTCTAATCAATTTATGTGCATGGGGAACCAAATTAAATAGGTCTATTAAAAACCTTACGTGTGAAAGTCCAATATTTGAAATAATTACATCATTCACAAGTATCCAATCTCAAAATTCGTTGTTAGAAAGAAATAATCCATTTTCCCAACCTCTTCGCATATGTAAGACCCGCGACCAGTTCATATTGACTATAAACAAACAAGTTATACTACAACATATCTATAGGAGAGTACATGTTGGTAATTGCTAAAACTTCTTCCGTAGAAAAGGTATTTTGGCATAATGCACAGTCATGGTCATGTGCATCAACAACCCTATTCATTTGACACCAAATAGTTAAGGAACATTCCCGTCAGTTGAAATAAATTTCATAATATCGGGTCTAAGGGGAACTGATCTCCCGCATTAAGCATGTATGCAAACAATTTTTTTTTATATAAACTGAAACAATCATTTGGTGTATCTCTCTCGATGGAAAACTTAATCCTTACAGATGCGGGAATTTTATACAGAGATTGGAAACTTTCAAGCAATTTATGATTGCTAACATCACAAGACTCGTGAGTTACCTTCATAGATAAGAGCTGGTCCATATTCATTTGGCTTTTTCCCTTACGCAGAGTTACATCTTTATGAACAAGGATCACTCATGCCTCTACCGACACCACTTCGTAAATCTAGATATCATTCATCTTGTGATGCTTCTCGAACTGAGATGCAAAGATCATAGTCATGTTATGAAATGACCTTCCACTGTTGGAGATTTTGAGTTCGAGCACACACTTGTCTTCGTGAAATCTTCATGAACAAAATAAAGAGGGGAATAATTTTTTTTACAAGAAATTATGGAAGATCTTATGATATAATCAAAAAAGTAAAGTAAGAAAATTATACTACAATGCGATATTAAATTTGATTGATATAGAACTACTCTCCATCTTGACAGTCCAAATTTCGACATATCAACGACTAGGATAGCCCCCTAACAATATTGAAAATTTGTTGTTGCACGAGCGCCACGTGTCTAACATTATTTTGATGGACGTCATTCAACTTGACATTATATTTCATTTTCTAAATAATACACTACGCACACAAATCTTTGATGATTCCTTAAAGTGATATTTCCTTTCATACAAAGGTTTAACTCCTTCCCAATTTTTACATACGGTCTTAAGAAACTCTTAATATGCTAATATGACCCATTTTTCCTTCTCATTTTGTTTTGACTTATAATACTATTTTTATTTTTACTTAAAAGTACTAGAAGAGAGATAAGGTACCCACTTAGGTATAATTAATAACAAAGTCTTTTCGATTCATAAATATGTATGAGGGAGTTTAGCAGTTTGTTACATATTTATGTACTATTTTCCCTACAAAAAATTGAATATTTTTCTTCAGTGAAGGTTTTGGTAGGAAAAGAGTTTTTAATGAGGCGTGAACATGTCTAGTAATGAATTGAGCTTTTTAGAGTCAGATAGTTTTATAGGAAATTGGGTTATTATAAGAAGAGAGCAACATATCATGAACATCAACATAAGTGAGAGCCTCTCCATACTGGTCAATTAGCTTCAAAAAATTCAAACTCATAAGATCAACTTCTCAAACGAACTACAGAGGCTTTATCAACCGTAAAATCTGAGGCATGCTCTTTTGCATAAACTCTCAACCCATACCTTATGGGCTTGGCAAATAAAAATCACAAAAGGCAACAATACGACTACACTTGGGTTAGTCATACTCCTCTTCATTTTATTCGCAAGGATGTTAGAGGACTTAAGATATAATCTACTTAAACTCTAGAATTATAAAATGCTCAACTAAGCACTAATATTTGTAGAATGATCGAACGTTAATTTATAAAAAGATTTGAGAATACACTTATGTAGCACGTTTATCATATTAATTACAGTCAATATGTAATATAATGGTAATTTATTATGTAATAAATGAAACCGTTACACCTATAACCTAACTATAAATACAAACTATAATTATTTAATATTATATGTGTATCACATATCTCTTATCTTTTTGTCTAATATCCACTTGTAACTAACTTAAGCTTTATTTACCTTATTCGGCCAACAAAATCACAATACATCAATAGTCGTCGTCACCCTTAATACCTTTGTTACCAATAAACTAATCTCTGAACAAGGTTCACAACGTGTAAAATATTCAGATAGAATCTAGACGGAGCTGGTTCAACCAATTTAAGGCGTTTCTTCTAAATTTTAATGATATAATCCAACACAAAAGTCTATCATGACATAAAAAACAAAGTATCTCATTTATTTAATTTTTTCATGTGATGTTATGGGTCATTGAACCGTCATAATTATCTATTTTGATTTATTAACTTACGTAACAAGTTTTCAGCCATTTTTTGTGAATGAGAGGCAATTTTTCTAAGTTATATTTTGTATTATAACAAGGTCCTTCAACACCATCATTCAACTTCAGGTTCTATTGATGATGGTTTCGGTAAGGATCCAAGACAAAGAGGGAAAAATGATTCGTAAAAAAATAACATGTACAATTCAAGCCTCATACATTAACCTTGAGTCGGGGAAATAAGATGGTTGGGCTGAGTGTTGGGTAGCTGGGTCCATAAATATTACATAAGATGTTGGAGTGGTTAAGCCTGTTGTACGGGTTTAATAAGCACTTTGAGACAAACTTTTATTCTCTTCTTAGATAAGAGTTTTAATGATGGTTTCGATCCCTAAAGTGACATTGACGCCTTGTGCGGCTCTTGTTACACTGATGTCTTTGTCTTTCAGGTGATGATGAATCATATTCATAGTTGGTAAATTGACGTTAACTAGACAAAATGGAACAGTTTTTGCACCGATCTCAACGATCCTTCATTAAATCGCATACCCATTATCTATACGGACGTGTCATAATGATTCTGAAATCCCATCGTCTCTCTTGGTAGCTCCCGCTTCTATATCTACCTGTCTAACCTCTAATATCAAAGTTGGAGGCCTAAACCACATGCTTTCTATCATCCCCAAATGTTAGACATCTCAATTGCATGGACACGAGCAGTGGCGTAGCCAGGATTTGATCCCTATGGGGTCCTGGTTATCGTCCAAGAACGATTTTTTTTTTTACACTAAGTATGTTTTTTTTGTTTTTTTGGTTAACTAGTGCTGAATCCCTTGTGTATTGGTTATTTTCTTTAGTGTTTTTTGTTTTCATGAATCCTTTATGTATTGGTTATTTTCGTTAGTATTTTGTCAATCTATAATCATGACCACACCAAAGTTATCGGGCTTGACGATGCTACCTCACATTTAGCTTTTTTTATCCTAGTCTTTTTTTACTTATCTTCGTATTATATGTCTTCTTAAGATCGGTAGGAGTCCAGAGACGACAAATTTATGATATAATTAATTTTTTTTATATTCGAATTTTAATTTACTCGAATTTAACTTACTTAGCTAGTGTTGAAATTAAGTTATTGTTATTAGCAAAAAAATGTACATGAAAAAGATTTAAAGCAATCCCTTGAATTTTCTAAGACAGAGGTAGTTTAAGTTAACTCTATTTATATTTATTAACTTACTTTTCTATTTAAATGTATTAGAGTAGTCATTCCTTTCCTCGTTTTAACATTCCATCACACAAATTATAACGTTATTATCTTAAAATATATATCGAAAATAAGAGTTAAAAAAGTAAATATATATTATTAAAAATAAATTTAAAAAAATAAAGAATTAAATATATATTATTGAAAATAAAAATTTAAATATATATATTATTGATAATTCCTAAATAAGAGTTAAAAAAAATTAAATATATATTATTAAAAATAAATTTAAAAAAATAAAGAATTAAATATATATTATTGAAAATAAAAGTTTAAATATATATTAAATGTATTTCCATTTTAACCTTAAACAAAAGGTTTAAAAATAAATTTAAAAAAATAAAGAATTAAATATATATTATTGAAAATAAAAGTTTAAATATATATTAAATGTATTTCCATTTTAACCTTAAATAAAAGGTTGGAGTTTTCACTGAGGTTCGAACCCCAGACCCCGTGGGTTCTGGCCTCACTTTTTTCCACTGAGACAAGCACACTTTAGAATTCAGGAATGTTTATTATGGTATCTACTATGATTTCGTGGGTTCCTAGGAACCCAGGGACACCACTGCAGCTCCGCCAGTGGACACGAGACACCTCTTCAAACTGTACTCGAAGCATATCGAGCTTGTGAGACTTCTAAAATCTTGTTGGTTAACTCTCTTTTCCTTTTTTTGCTGCAACTTTGGTTTGCCAAAGGCATCCATATATTAACAAAACTCGCAATGACTAATTGGTCGATTTAAAAAAATACTTACGAATACCAGTCCATTTATACAAATGGTGTTATTGATCATACTAAGTATATTTGTGTTTGTCTATTTTCATTAATAATTTATATATATATAAAATAATAAGATATCACAAATTTTTAGGATAAAATTACGATGTTTGAAAAAAAATGACAAATTTTATTTATAGTATTATGAAAATACATATACTAAGTATATTTTGTGTTTTCTATATAATATTTTTAAAAAATATGATTCGAATTTTTAAACCGAGTTAAAAACAAATAAACATGTGTATGTAAACCAAATACTACTCGATAAAAAACTGGATACAATTATAATCGAAGATCATGACCAAAATTTATTTTTAATTATAAAATAAAAATCTTTAAATAATAAATCAAATATATATATATATATATATATTATATATTATATATATATATATATATATATATATATATATTATATCTGAATAAAAGTTTAAACTAATTTCTGAACTACTATAATTGCACATGAGTTTGATTACCGTGAAGCTTTCAATTAAGTTTTCCTTATATATTTCGATTTCAATTAAGTTTTCCTTATATATTTCGAGTCCTTTTCTTATAAAATGTTTACGTAAGCATTCTCCTTCTTTCTATTTCTTATCATTATGATATGGACTAATCATATTTTCATTAGTATTCTCCATCACCATAAATATATAAATTTATAGACTAATCCTATTTCCATTAGTAATCTCCATCACCATAAATATATTTTTATAGACTAATCATATTTATTCAAGCATGAATTAAACATGTAGTGAAACTCCTAATTCCATTATTAAGTAGGTAATGATACTTTGGTTAATGACATTCAATGTACACTTAAACCCAATTCCATTATTAAGTAGGTACAAATAATTTAGTTAAGGATACACAAAGTATACTTAAACTTAATATAATATGAGTTAAAGTTTTAACTTCATTTCTAAAAGGATAAAGTTTTTTATTTAATACCACAAAAAGATAAAGTTAGTGCAATAAAGTTGGTAACAATTATTTCCCATAAAGATGAACAATTACTACTTTGACTACTAATGTATACAAATCAATAATTGTAATAAATATCTTTTATATACAAGTAGGTACAACATACACAATATATTTTTTTCCCCTCTATCGTTCAGACGTATTCAAAATCAAAATTTGGTTTTAATTTGGATGAACCATAATAATTTTTTTATATAAACATAATTTTATTAAACCAATATATGATTTTTAATTGAGAAAATATTGAATATTGTATTTGAAAATCGAATCCATCGGAGATTGTGGAACGATAAATTGTATATATCGGACCGGATATTATATAGGCTCGGGTTAAAATTGGTAAAAAAAATAATCATGTCTAATTTTTTTTACCGGACTTAAGGATTTAAAAGCGTATTTAATGTAATTGGAGAGGCATGTGATTATACGGGTTTTTTTATAAATGTCGATAAACGCAAACAGATTTTATTTGGGGTTCTGATATTCGAATTAGGTCCTACGACTACTCAAATCAAACGAGTCGAGAAATCTAACGATTTTCGGAAGTATCACGGGGCGAAACCGGGTGATGAAGTTCAAGTTCAAGATTTTACCGTTTAAACCATTTTTTTTCCTGTTTTTATGAATTTTCTACATTTTTCTATTTTTATTAGATTTTATTAAAATACTTAACGAACTCCGATGGCTTTGAAATTGGGCTGAACCTTTTTTTTTATTGAGTAAGTAATTTTGGGCTAGGGTTTCCAGCACTTTTATAAAAAAACTCTCAAACCCTAGTTTTACCGCATACTCTTTTGAATATAATTCGATCTTCTTTAAAGTCTTTTTTTCTCTGACCTTAGACTTAACTTTATTTTATTACATTAGAAGGAGCTGTAATTTTAGGATAGAGTTTCGAGCACTTTTATAAAAAAGATTCTCAAACTCTAATTTTACCGCAATTTTTTTTGAATAAAATTTGATTTTTTTTTTAAATCTCATTTACTCTGATCTAGGGTTAGAGCTAATCTATCTTTCTATTTTTTCCATATTTCTTTCTCAGTATTTTTCGCTTCCCTCTCAGAACTTGGCGCTACCGATACCAAAAATATCTTTCCATTTCCATGGGACAAAACTTCTCACCCGTCTATAAAAACTTCTGAAAATAAATCTAAATAATTCGACAAATAAAAAAATATCACCTAACGAATGAGAAAGTCTCTGATAGTAAGAAAATCTCTTCCGATAGTGGTCTCTCCTCTGCCGGATGAGAACATCTATACGGACCGATGATCAAACAACATCTAAAAACAACAAAAATAAAAACTCATAATTTTTTTTTGAACAAATTTAGCCCAAACCTATTACATATTAAATATTAAGATGGCGAATGTTGACATGAAAGAAAGTAAAAGGCGAAAAAGTACCTTTATAACCTAATCAAGGTATTTGGTACTGGATGATAAATAATAATAAAAATAATAAAGGAAATTAGGTAAAAGACAAAAACAAATTAAAGAAAAACATGTGAGTGGGCTCAAATAAAACACACAAAGCCGGCTAAGGAGGAACTACATGTGGCTCCATTCCAAGCTGTCGGTGTCTCATCTAAATCAATTTCTAGCCTTGTGTCTAAGCTAAGCTAAGCTCAGCTGCCCTTATATTCAAACATTTTACTTTTTTATAATATATATATATATAAAAATTATAAACCGTAAATCCTCCGTCCACTATCATTATCAGATTTCGATATAAATATTTCGTTGATTTTTAGATATTTGTTAAAATGATATTTTTATCGTATCACACTCGTTTTTTATGTTCAAACTTTTTACTATTTTTAAATGGTTAAGCACATTTTCTTTTTATCACCCTACATTTTCAAAAAAAAATTATCGCCACAACTTACTTCGTATCGTTTTCTCGTTGGAATATTCAATCGATTTTTGGACAATAATAGTCTTCTTTAATCAGCACTCATATTGAATCTATCTTTGTAATATTCTCTTTGGAAACAGAACGAGTTAATTTTCTTCTTTATATTTTATTAAAAAAAAATACTGGAGGCTATTTAAACATTGGTTACGAAGAGATAAACGAGATTCACACAAATAAAAATATGATATTAAAGCCCGATCGGAATAGACCCGATCCATGGTTCACAAAATGTCTTGACCATTCAAGGACTTTGTTTCATAAGATAAAAATTCAAAAAATGAAACAAATGCCTTGTTCGTCCAAGAACTTTAGTTTTAAAACAAAAAATAAAAACAAACCTTAGGGATTTTTCCCTTCGGTATCTTCATCACCCTTATCTGTCTTACGACTTTTGAGTTCAGCACTCGAACTCTCACCAGTCCTTCATTATCTTCAGAGTCTTCTCCACTTGCGTAGCCGTGTTTGTCACCATCTGCCATTGTATGAAAATGAAGGCCTTCCTATTCCACAAATTTCCACAAAGGACCAAGGGTCATCTTCGGAAAAGTCCCGTGAAAAAGCAAAAACATTTCAAACTTAATCCCATTATCTATTTTCTCCAAAGAGTCCACCACTTTAGAAGCATACTTCTCTATTCTTGCAGGTATCTTTTGAGGTTGCTTGTTTACTAGAGATGTATTCTCTTCTGACTTCTTATTAAGAAAATTCTCCAACTTGACTTTTTCTTCGGATAAAGTCTTGACAGTAGTACTATCTCTAGCTTCTAGTTGCTCCTTCAAAGTTTTGATCTCGTTGGAGAAAGAAGTTTCCAGTTCGGAATACTTGGTTTGTAGATCTTTCTGTGCATCTTCTGACTTGCGCAATTTGGCAGCTAAATCTTTTTTTTCTTTCTTTAAGGATTCTATGCTTTGCTGAGCGGTAGATAGACTATTCGCCAAGCCCTTATATTTCGATAATATAAAATTAATATAAAATTAATATACCAATATATTGTAACTTCTAAAAACATCAATATACTAGTTTGATATAAAGTTATAATTATATTTCGTTTTTATTCAACTAAAAACTCTATTTACATTGATAAAATGATTACCATGCACATGAACGATACCAATCTCTTTACTTTGTTAAGGGGACATAACACCTTTTAAAGGTAAAATGTAACCATAGTCGATGGAAAATTATATATATAATGCATTTAAATGCGGTCACATTCACTAAATAAATTTCAAGAACCATAATCTATTTTTCTTGAGTGACAATTAGGGTTACGTAGTCGGCCTATGTAGTTCAACATCAAATTTTTCATGACTATCCTAAACTACTTTATACAGAGGGAAATGTGATAAGATTTCTTCATTTAGTGTAGATCTCATATGCACTCATTTGTATAAAAACAATTATGTACAACATATCTGAAACCCTAATGACCATCCGAACTCATGTTCTTGCAATTAAATATACATAAATTTTGAGGGAGATGTTTGAAAAATAATGACGTATCACTAAGTATTTTAACCTTAGGATATTTGGAATTTTAGAGGTTTATTTTTTTGTAACTCGTATAACTTTTGTTTGACTACCTAATCATGTAGTGCTTTCATTATAGCCGTAAAATATCACTTAAACACGACTGGGTTTTCGTATTACGACTTTCTTGATTATATATTTAAAAATCAATTTCTCCATTTTGGTTATAACAAATTAGCACATTTACTATCTATACTTTTAGTCTTCGTCTTCTTAACATGTGAAATTGCTTCAGTTTTCCTAGTTGTAAGTACTTTGAAAATTTTCATTATAATGTAGAGCCTACACTCGCGATCTTAACCACGAATCAAAGAACAGTCAATGATATTTTCTCCTTGATAGAATCATCTTTTTTATTGGGCGTGTTTGGACAAGGTCAATGTTTTCAACCTCTTTTTGATCATACTTGCATTGAATTATCTGTACATGTAAACCAATCTTGTTTGTGCAAAACAAACCATGCATCATTCTAATAACACATCCGTGTTCTGCTTTGTCGTCCCATATTAGTCTATTTTTTTAGTTGTATAATAAAATATCAAGAGAAAAATTTGACACAAAACTTCTAATTTGCTTGGATATCCAACTATCAAATGCAAATTTAAAGCTCAGCTTACTTTTTTTAATGATGATTTTATCTTCATGTGTTTAATCTCCAACAAATAATACTCTTTTCCCAAAAATAATTCAAATTTAAGTTGGTTCGTCCTAATGAAACGTTTCAAATAGGCATGTCAACTTTCATTCAATCGGTAATATAAAATAATAAATGTATTAAATTATCAAAGGTTTGGCTTACCGATTCATTATATTATTACCGAATTGTTTGAACTTGACGATGTAAGCAAAATTGAAATTTTCACAGTAAAGTTTGAGCTAAAATGTTTGAACATAATCGAGGGTTTTAAGATATGCTTTATATTTTTCTTTCATATGTGATATGTTTGAGTTCAAATTTATTTTGGTATTCAAATAAACGATTGTATCTCAATTCTTTTGAAATTATTTAAACACATTTTCATCCATAAATATTTTTTAGTACTTTCTGCGATATTGTTTCTTTTATGCCATCTACATATCATGTGTGTCGATTTCAGAAATACATTGTCAATTGTTTTCATTCATGCAAGTTCTCTATCCGTCAACAACATATCAAGTAAAACACAACGGTTTTCCTCAACTAGTAACCATGGACAATCCAATTCCTAGTATAATTGGCAACCCTTTTCATAAAAATGAATACAATGCAAAATGTAATATTTGTTGATATAATAGCAAGAATTTTCAAAAAGTTGTATATTGTATCTTATCATCTTGTATGTATTATCCATAATAGGCACCTTAATAAATTTTATTATAGACATCGCATGTGTAAAAAATATATTGGTGATTGTTTGAGACCCATCGCTTTCCATATTATGTTGTTCAATGCACATTTTCTCTTTCATTTTATCCAACAAAAGTTAAAGTTGTGATTGGTCGTATTTATCTAACGTATGATGTTTTTGTCTACTATTATAAATGTTATGCACATTGAATATCTTATAATAATTAAGCTATTTTAACATGGGTAAAAGTTCCCAAGGATAGGAACCACGTAAAGATAATTGCTTCAGCCATTCTTCTTCAACTGTACTAACTTTTTTTATAGGACATCCATCCAAAAATTCAGATGGTTCATGTTTATTCATTCCGTATTCAACTTTAAAATGTTAAATGAAGAACAAAAGAGCGAAGAAGAAGTCGCTTAGAAGCGGCTAGGGTATTTGTATTATTTAGAAAGTATATCTATTACATAATGTCTAAGATCTTATTTATAGATATAATAAATGGTTAACGGGATTGGACTTATATCTTTATCATCCTCCCTTAAAATCATAATGCAACAGTAATAAGCATTGAAAGTTTGTCACAAATAAAACAAAATTGCATCGTTGACTGAGCCTTCGTGAAAATATCAACATGTAAAGCTGATGGAATATATGAAAGCGAGATGGTCCCAATCTGAAGATGATACCGAGTGGAGTGACAATCTATTTCAATGTGCTTCGTCCTCTCATGAAAAACAGAATTCTTTGCTATATGCATGGAGCTTTTGTTATCACAATGCAGGGAAGTGAGTTTAGTAACATTAACTCCCATATCTGCAAGAAGCCATCATAACCAAACAATCTCACATGTGGGGACGACCATAGCATGGTACTCAACTTCAGTAGGCAATCTAGAGACAACATCTTGTTTCTTACTTTTACATGAGATTAATGAATCTCTAAAGAAAATATAGAAACCAGTAGTAGATTTTCGGTCACAAGAATCACTATCCAATCAATATCGCTATAGGAACGTAGTTCAAGTGAAGAGGTCGAAGGAAATAAAATGCTCTGGAACTGAGTGTCATGAAGATATCTCAATATTCGAAGAACATCTCCCCAAATGACGGATGTAGGAGTAGTAACAAACTGACTAACCACATGAACAATATAAGCTATATATGGTCGAGTAACTGTAAGATAGACCAAGCTCCATACAAGAGTTCCTATAGAGTTGGGTTTGACAAAGGAACACAAGCAGTTGGAGAATACCGAGCATTGGTTTCAAAAAGGGTATCTACTGTCCTGTTATCAGAAAGTTGTGCTCGCTCGAATAAATCAGATATATAATTTTCCTGAGAAAGAATATAACCTTTTGGAGAGTAAGCCACCTCAATACCTAAAAAATAACGTAATAGTCCCAAGTATTTCATCGCAAAACACTGAGCCAATTCACGTTTTAGTGCCTCAATGCCATCAATATTATCACCTATAATGACCATATAATCTACATACAGGGATAAAATAATTCGCCATGCACTCATACATCTGATAAACAAGGCTGAATCATGATTACTAGCAAGGAAACCAAGTAAAGTAATAATTGTAGAGAATGATAAAAACCAGATACGAGGAGCTTATTTGAGACTATATAAATCTTTTCTAAATTGATAAACTTCACCTGGTTGGTGAGAAAAACCTTGAGAATGAGTCATGTAAACCTCCTCATGAATATCATCATTCAAAAATATATTTTTGACATCTAGTTGGAAGATTTTCCATTGGCGAACAGATGCAACCGCAATAAGAGTACGAACTGTCGTCATTTTTGCCACTGGGGAAAATGTCTCATCATAATCAATACGATAATTCTGTGAGTACCCTTTTGCTACAAGACAAGATTTATATTTTTCAACAGACCCATCATATGTTTTTTAATTTTAAAAACCCATTGAGATCTGATTATATGCTTACCAGATGAAGGTTTAACTATATTCATGTATGAGTCTGGTAAAGAGTAGTAAGCTCTCCGACTATTGCATTTTGCCAACGACGATTAGAAACAACTTATTTAAACGACTGAGGTTCATATAAATTATGTATGTTTTCTATGAAAGAGGCAAAAAGAGTTGAGTAAGAAGAATACACAAAATCTGGCAGATTGGTAGAGTTAATTGTACGAGTAGATCTTCTGAAGGATGAAGCTGGTGGTTCACTAAAAGAAGGAGTTGAATCATGCCTTAAAAAATCAGAAGTGGCATCAACTGTAGTCGATGTATCATAAGCTGGCACATCAATATCAATGGGTATGTCACTATTATTTTCAAAAGGATCAATAATATGAAGTTTAGTACTAGTTATATCATGTGATTTCACTGAAATCGAATAAAACAGGATATGCTCAAGAAATGTAACATGTCGAGAGATATAAAGTTTATGACTAGTGGGATCAAAACAACGATAAACTTTTTGTCTAACACCATAACCCAAGAAAACACATATTGCAGATTTATGGCCCAATTTGTTGCGTTATGCATGAGGACGAAGGACAAAATATGTACTTCCAAACACTCGTAAGGAAGAATAATCTGCAAGTTGTCAATATAACTTCTAAAAAAAAGATATCCTTACATAGGGAATTCGATTAATCATATATACAGCAATATGAATTGCTTCTCCCAAAAAAATAGTAGGAACCTCAGCAGATAAAAGCAAATAACGAGCAATCTCAATAAGGTGATGATGTTTTCTTTCTGCAACACTATTCTGCTGAGCGGTGTCAGTGCAAGAAGACTGATGTATAGTACCATAAAATTCAAGTAACTGAGTAAGTCATTGGATGTATATTCAACCCCTAACTCACACCTGAAGGATTTTATTATAACAGAATATTGAGTGTTAACAAGTGCCCGAAATTCCTTATAAATTCCATGGAAATATGATCTTCGTCTCATAAAGTAAACCTAAGTATATCGAGTATAATCATCGATGAAAGAAACATAGTAGGATAAACCACCCTTTGTGGAGACAAGAGATGGACCTCATACATCAAAATGAATAATATCAAACAGAGCAATAGAGGAAGTGACATTTTTTATTAAACGGTAATGCCGAACATTTTGCAAGTTTACAACCACTACAATCCGAGATATTACAAGTGTTTAGCTGACCTAAAGGACCTGTATAGACTAGATTTTTTAAACGCGATGCATATACATGTCTCAGACAAGAATGCCAAAGATAAAACTCATACGGTGATTGATTTAAACGAAACGAAGACAAATCAACACCAGAGACAGCAACTTTAGTCAAGTATGTTTTTCCATTATCAACACCATAAACATCCACATATGTTATATCGAGTTTCTCTAAAACATAGATTTCCTTTAATTTAAGACCTTCCACAATCACTTTATGAGTCTGTTGATTTTGTATAGCACAAACAGAATCAAAAAACAAGATACAATAACCAGATTTACACAATTGGCTAACCGAAACAAAATTCAAAGCAACGGTGAGAATGTAGTAAACATCGGATAGTGATATATGAGAGGTACAAATAGAGCCAATACCATGTAGCACTAGATAACAAAACATATATGGGTGAAACATAAGACAACGAAACAAAGTTCGACATGTTAGGTGACATATGATGAGATGCACCCGAATCCAAAATCCACAATGATGAATCAATACCTAAAGTGGAAGATAAGGACATACCTAATTGGTATGCAGATGTAGACACAACAAAGTTCTTATTATTCAGTTTGTTACTAGTAGATTGTAGAAAATCATCTTTTCCTATCATATTCGCAATAAGATCCACAATATCTAATCGAACAAAATCTAACAATCAAGAGATACCAAATCCAAATCGGAAAAATCACAATCAAAATATTAACCAAACCCAAAATCCGAAATCAAACCAAGTTAAAATTAAAAATCTCAGTGGTCTAGCAAAATCAAATCGAATACTCAATCAAATCCAAATCCAAGTCCAAATACCAAGCTAGATCCAATTTTCAATTTCTGATTCCCAATTTCGAATAATCGATAATAATTCACGATTTTAAACTTATTTATTAGCTAAACTTTTAAATTAAGTCTTAAAATATATTTTGTTGCACTATTTAATATAATTTGGCACTATGAAGATTTATTTCTTACATGTATTAAAAATAGTATTTTAATATATATATATATATATATATAAATAAAGATTAATTACCATCTTATATCCGGTCCAAAATTCAGTTATTAATTATTAGTTATTATTTTTATGTTATCAAAAAGTATTTCAACTAGCCGTTTTTAAAATTAACTTTTCGTACGTTTTTGTCACAATAACAAAAAAAAATTATGATTAACTTTAACAAAAAAATTTATATCTTTCAAATCTTTATTCTGAAAAAATATCTCAAAGTACAATTGATTTTGCTTTTTTAAGATGAACAAACTAGACCCATACATGATATTTTTTTGAAATGTTTTTCATCGGACCAGTTAATCATGGCTTCTCATTTCGTATAACCTTTGTTTTCTACTTTGTATTTTTCGTTTATCCATGGTTTTGTATTTTGAATTTTTGTTTGAACGTTGATTTCCTACTTCACACTTAGGTATTTGTTTTTCAAATTTAACCCTGATTTCTCATTTTACATTTTGCATTTTCGTATTTTGTTTATT
The DNA here is from genome assembly GCA_036936605.1 of Limnanthes douglasii subsp. nivea. Taxonomy (NCBI): domain Eukaryota; kingdom Viridiplantae; phylum Streptophyta; class Magnoliopsida; order Brassicales; family Limnanthaceae; genus Limnanthes; species Limnanthes douglasii. The sequence continues at coordinate 9,004,115 of JAUPFV010000003.1, read as the reverse complement.
CGTGGTATCACATTGTTTTCAAAGTAAAACATGGTTTGCTATTTCAAATTTTTGTTTAAACATTGTTTGATATTTCGTACTTAGATAAGTATTATCCTAGTTTTGTATTTTGCAATTGCAGGTCCTGTTTTTTGCAATTTTGATACATAAGATGTCACATTTTACATTATGTTATACTCAAAAGTCATATTTTTTGTATTTGAACCTATTTGACGGTCCAAAACTCGATAAGTCACCACAAAACCTTCCTAAATCTAACTTTAATCTATTTGAGAAAGAAAAGCCATAATTTTTTAACGTTTAAACTTAAAACTTTAACTTCTCACTTAGTTTCAAATCAAACTCTAAGAGTAAAATTTTACCTAAAATTGCTTAAACCATAACATATTGTGGGAAGAAAACAAGAAGAAGAGAAGAAGAAAAAATGGAAGAAAAAAGCTCGCGATTTTGGTTTGAGATAGTTCAAGATAAAAGATAAAAAAAGAAGAGAAAGAAAGAAAAAATAAGAAGAAAAAACAAAATTTATTTCTTAAAAAAAATTAAGCTTATATAGGCAATAAAGATATGTAGGGTATTATAAAAAATTGAAAAGTAAATGATAGTCTCGATCTTAAATAATAATAATAAAATAAAATTTGGGGTATTAAATAATATATATATATATATATATATATATATATATATATATATATTTATTTATTGATACTTAATTGTACTTAACCTATATATATATAATCAGAATGATTGTTAAAAAAATACATTTTTACTACTCGTAGTGGTGACCCGCATGTATTATTATTTACAAACTTTTCATGAAAAGAAAAAACTAAAAAACTCATGTCCTTTATAATTTTCAACCACTACTATTATTTTTACTAAACATAGTCATATAGCACAACATCACAGTGAACTCTGAAACTCACACAATTCTAAAATATATTCTTACTAAACAAAGAATGACCATAAATCCTCAACTAAATAGCTTACCCACTGAACAATTTTTACTCATTTGTTAGTTTTTCAGATTCATTCCAAAAATTGGATTTATGGTTGAAAATAAATACATGACTATCCATACCACATACCCCGTAAAAATACCACTGGAAACGGCCGTTAAAGAATTATAATTACTGCCGATTTTTTTATTGATTTATTTTGGATCTTTAAATTTAGATAATTTGAGAGACAAATGATGTTCATCGTCATTACATTGTAAAACTTGTTATAATTAGATTTCATATGATATTTGTCAGGTGTATCTCATATATATATATATATATATATATATATATATATATATATATATATATATATATATTAGTATGGTTGTAAAAATGGTATCACTACGTTGTGAAAATTATTTTGCTAGGTTTGGTACCCCATTATTTTACAAGTACATTAATTCTCTTTTGTGAGACGTGTAATTTTCTTCAAGCATAATTATAAACACTGTACCATTACATAATTTACATTGATAGAAAACCCACGCATGCACCACTGGTTTCGCGTATTATATTATTTTTACACATTTATACATGTGAATTATATATACTGATCAGTCTTGATATATTGAAGAAAGAAAATAAAGTCTAAAAAGAGTTATAAAGATAATTTTAGAGAGATAATGTTAATCGAATTTCTAGAGAGAGAAAGTAATTAAGAGTTAAAGTATGCAAAGTGTTGATCAATCTTATTCCCAAGGCAAATACACCTATTTATAGGTGAGGTTGTCACATGTAGCAGAAGTAGTCAGTGTTGTGGATACTTCACCCCACTTTACTACTTAGTGCAAACATAGACTACTGACTACTGGCGATTAAATTAATTCAATACACCTAAATTTGTTGGTGTATTATCATATTGGCGATATTTAATGAGTCTCAATTATTTATATCCTTATCATATACTATTTCATTATATATATATATCGAATAAAAATAATAATATCGCCAATACACCAACAAATTATTTTAGGCCATTAAATTAATTTTTTTTATTATTTTAGGCCATCCCAAGCACAAATCTTCTAGTTTTGTTAGGACTCATATGTGGTTTTGGTATTGTAGTAGCAAGATTTAGGCAAAAAAAATGAATTTAGGCTATTACTTGCAAAATATAAGTAATTATAAATATGAAACATTGAATAGATTATATGCAAAAATGTAGTCTAGTTAATTTAGATTGGAGATACCATCATTTATGATGTGTGAAGCCCTCGTGATTGATTTAATCGTACTCATAATGAATAAAACTAACTAACTCACCATTACAATGAAGAATTATGTTCGACCATTCCAAGTACAAATCTTTTAGTTTTATTAGGATCTGTATGTTGTTTAGGTGTCGTGGTAGCAAAATTTACAAGAATTGTTGGTTTCAGATGCTTGTTACTATCATTTTGCAACCTAGGCTAAGAATGCTAAAATCTACGATAATGCTTATGAAAAATACAGAAATATTATATAAATTGTATGCAAAAGATGCAAAAAGTATGACGCGAAATAAAATAACATATGCAAAACCTACATCAATGATTAATAATACTAATTATATCACCAATGAAATAATGAATTATTTTTTACTATTCCATCCATGAATATGTTAGGTTTGTTATGGCACATATGTTATTTTGGTGTCGTGGTAACAAGATTTAAACGAAATGTCGAACTTAGATGCTGGTCTAGGAATATGAAAATCTATGTTATTACTTGTGAAATCTAAGTAATTATAAATGCGAAACGTTGAATAAACTATATGCAAAAACTTATAGTATAATTTATGCGAAATGGACATGATATCATTCGTGTTGTGCAAAACCGGTGTACATCAGGATTGTGATATTCTAACAATTTTTACCTCCAAGAACGATCGATTGTGCGCCATAATTCAAAGATTTAACAAAATACGGATCATGTTTATTTTGAATGAAAGCCTTTTACTTATTTTGCGTGAGCACTAAGAATTTGCTAAACCTTTTTTTATCATCAACAAAACTAATAGTTACCATGTCATATTTGTGAAACAATATTGACTAAATATTTGTGCAATAAGTTATAATACATAAAATATATACGAACTGTTTGTTTCAACTGGTTGCATGTATTCAAATTATAATACTAAATATATGAAACCGTAATTCAAATGACATGTAAAACTTGACTCAAAAGAGATTTAAAACCAAATGCCACGTGATAAACCTTACTTTAACTGCAGAAAAAATACTCTAAAATTAATATTTTAAAAAATAACTAGCTGAGGATTGTGAAATAAAACACTTTCACATGACAACACGTAAAAAAATTTGATTTCCAAATAACAAAAACCTTAGATTTTATTCTTGCTTTAAAGAATATTCTTTCCTCTTCCTACCCAAGTTATTGCGGGTTGTTAAAAATGAAACCTTGAGTATAATATATGAAACCTGATTCAACATATACTTAAGAACAAATTTCATGTACGAAACCTACATGGATGTTGTATGCAAAACCACACATGTATATAATATGTGAAACCAAACACGTATATTATAAACCTAATTAAATTAAGTTTGAAATATAGTTGTAAAATTATATTATATTCACTGCGATACTAATACCCTTAATTTAAAAGTAGTATTTCACAAGATCATGGTGAATTAGTTTAATTTTTTACTATTTAATATAATATGAACTAAAAGTCTGACGATTTCTAGTGATACCAACATCTCTCTCTGTCTCTCTCCATAAATAGTTTCTACCTTCCTTGTATTACCAAAATGTTAACGGTTTCTCTACCGACGTAAACAGATAGCTACAAACATAAATAGTTTCCATGTCGAGTTATGAATATGCAATCAGGAATTCTATGGATAAGTTATCTAATATTTATTGGTTATTTAATAATTTATATTATCTTCTTAGTCATGTCAGCTTTCCTCTCATTGTTTAGGTGAAAACTCTCCATACAGTCACCTACCTCCATAATATATTATCATACAAATATCTTAACTACAAACACCAAATTTTTTACTCTACAACTGCAAACCCATATATGACCATATTTGGGTGTTTGGTTGTGAATGTTATCCAAACTTGTCTGTCGTTCAATAACACAAACTCACCTCAAGATCCATACGATGTATTTTCATTGGTTACCCTAAAAACTTTTGAGGGTATCATTTCTTTGATCCCACAACCCTTATGTTTTACAAAAAGACCTTCACGTTCAATACTCAAAGTCCACCAACCACGTATAAATTTATAGATAATATATTGATAACCATTATTTTAATACTTCATCTTCCGTCCCATCATCAGGCTTTCACAGTCATTCTTCTCCAACTACTTTACCTTCTTCACCCATCTCACTACCAGTATAAAATCCATATCTGTAACATGCCAACTTTGAACCATATTCAGTTAATACAAATCCAACCTAACCCAAACACCCACTATACCAAATCAACTCCTCGCACAAACTCGTTAAAACTTGGAATCACTAAACCAAACCCATAATTCAATCGTCACGCGTATATCTCTCATGTACCAACATCCTATGTTAAAGCTTTAAAAAATCCTTGATGATTATATATTATGTAAAGTTAATTCAATACTTTAGAAATTAATGATACATGAGAATTGGTCCCCTGACCATCAAACAACCTTGTCATTAGAGTGAATTTAATAATCTTACAAAGTGCGAATACTGGTTAAAGGGAAATCACAACTATTGGTATTGATTACCTTTAGCCCAGTTTTCAAGCTTGATACTATCATAATTGTGGTATCCTTAGCAGTCTCAAAGGCATGGAAAATAAATCAACTTGATATGAAAAATATGTGTTTACATGATACAATTCAAGAATTTTTTTATGAATCAACCACCGGGTTTCATCGCCGAATCATGTATGTTGGCTCAAAAAATAACTTTATGGACTGAAACAAGTATTGTAGGCATAATACACTTATTCTGATATATTTCTTACATCATACAGTTTCCATAGTAGTCTCTCTGATACACCACTATTTATTCTTTGGTAAGGAAATACCATGGCTTATCTAATTCTGTATTATATTAAAAGCATCATATACCTACTTACTAAAACAAATTATTGACATGCTCTCACCCGATTTTTTTATGTCGAATTTAGTTCTCTTTCACCACTTTTTAGGTATCTCAATTCAAAAAGACGGTCGCAGTTTGTCTTTATTTCAATCACAATACGCTCATGATATCATACATCATCCATTTATATCCACATACAGACCGTGTAATACACCCGTGTGCACTTACTCCAAATTGAATGTGTCATATAACCAATTATTACCTGATGATACATTATATATGAGATTTGATGGGGCCTACAATACCTCAGTTTACTTACCTTAACATCTCTTATGTAGTTCAACATGTCTATGTTTTTATGCATATTCTACAAGATCCACGCTTCAACTTTATGAAATGGATTCTTAAATATATTTAGGATAACATTGACTATGATATGCGGCTGACTATAACGCTATTGTTATCCGTCATTAATAATTCTTGCATCGACTATGGTAGATATCCTGATTCCAAAAGATCAACATCATGATATTGTGTGTGTTTTGGCGTTATTTTGGTTTCGTGATCTTTAAAATGGCAATCTACTATTTCATGATCCAATATTGATGCTGAATACATAAGATCGACTAATGTTATAGCCAAAGCTAGTTGGATTCAAAATATTCTTCTTGAGCTATATATTCCTATCACAAAACCCATATGGCTTACTATGACAACATGTATGTCATATACTTGTCGCAACACCAGTTCAACATCAATATTACAACACGTTGAGATGAACATTTACATCGTGTGTGAAAAAGTATAAATTGGTCAGGTCCAAGTTTTTCATGTGACATCATCCTCCCAATATGCCAATATTTTCACTAAAGGATTATCTCGAGAACAACTCGAATTGTAGATGACTATTAGAGACTATATATAATATATTGTATTTAATAATTAAATAAATTGGTAAATATTCTAATTTTATATTTATAGTTAAATAAACTGTTCAATATTCTTAAATTATATTTAAACCTATACAGTTTGTTTAATATTCTCTCTATAATTTTGTATTTATTTTTTAGATTATTTTCTTTATTTAATAAATTTTGTTTTTGAAATTTAATCATCGAATCAATTAGCTATAAACTATTTTAATTTTTGAGTCATTGTTAAAATAAAAAATAAAAAGTTTAACTTGAGTGGAAAAATAGAAAATATGATAACTATATTGAAGTCCTATTCCTCACTCGTCAATTTTTTCATACCAATTGTCGTTCTCTACTTCATAATATAACTTCGTGCATAGGGTCTTGGACCTTAAAACATCTTTTATATACTGGTTGGCTTCAACTCATTAATTATATTCTATTTGTTGTGTAAGTTTATTGGTCCTCAACTTTCATTCTTCCTTCTAGGGTGCTCAAAAAGATTTCCCAATCTCTCAATCGTTTCCTCTCGTCAGACCATGAGATGAAAATCTTTGAGGCCAAGGTGGTTTGGTCCGATGTTACCGCTCATAAATTGGATTATGACATCTAAAAATCTGGAATCAGATGGTTGTCCTTAAACATATCTGGTAATAACAACAATTCAACATGGTATGACATAACCAAAAAAACAAAAATTGATAATCTCTGGCTTATTAATGAAGGATCCTCCTCTTCATGGACTTAGAGGAGGATTTTACGTCTTAGGAATATGGCTTGTAATTTTTAGATGGTTGCGATTGGTAATGAGGAAGATACCTCATTCTGGTACGATCTTTGGCCTTTTCTCACTTCTCTTGTAACCTATTATGGGAAATATAATATCCATGGTTCTAGGATTGGAAAAGATCTCAAGGTCTCAGACATCATGCATGATGGTTATTGGAACTAACCATCCCACATCAGATCTACAATTTTTAGGAATTGAAATAATATTCAAAAGATCAATAATCTTATTCTCTCAATCTCTACACCTAGTTTAGAGTTCAGCGACGTCCACTATTAGATCGCCAAGGATACTTGCAACATAATTTGTATGTCCACCCCTTATGTCGGATGAACCGGTTTAGTATGACACAAGTATAATGTTCCTCGCCATTCTTTTCATCCTCTGGATTTTCATCGAGAAACAATTGTCTACGCGGGGCAAACTTCGGATTTGAGGTGTAAATTCTCCACCGGATTGTGTCTTATGAAATTCTAGTCTATAGACTATTAGTCATATTCTCTATGACTATAGTTTCAATGAGATAATCTAGGGTTTTTCTAGTTCCAAGATTGACTTCACCTTAAATGACATTACTTGGTAGTCTTGGATGAATGAGGCATCATCATGATCTTCCTCTCGAAATCGACATCTTTAGTGTTTTTGTTTTGTCGCGGTAATTTACCATGTTTGGTGGGAGAGGAATGCTAGAATATTTGTCTCCTCCCCTCATGCCTTTGCATCTACGGTTTCGTACCACAATTTTTCTGACCTTTGGTTCAGGTTTCTTGGTACCAAGATTGTTTGGTCAGGGTAATCTTTTTATCTTCTTTCTAACCTAATACGCTTTCTATTAAGCCACTTATTCTCATGATGGTTGTAGTCTTTGTTCGTAGTGTCCACACCTATTCTTTCATGATGACTGCGATTATTGCTCATAGTACTCATCATCCGTCTTTATTACCGTTGTTCTATTTTTGTGAGAGTCACTTATGCTTTAATGCTTTAAATCGCTTTATCTTCTTTTGATGATCAGACAACATAAGTCAGATAACTATTATAAATTTGGTTTTTTTTTTATAATTTTATGCTCGTCTTTAAAATGTGCACTTATATATTTATTTGTAAAAACTATTTATTTTAATCTCTATTTAAAAAGAAGAACTTTAATACATATATTACCGCTTAATGAAAATAAAATGCTTATAATGATTGAACTTAAATGGAAATCCAACTATTAGAAACTGCCTAAATATAAATACACAAAAATAAAATATAAAAAACAAAAGAAACAAACTTCGCTGGTCATCGTAATGAAAAAGAAGAAGAGTTAATACTAAAGTAAAAGCAAAAAGAATGCAATAAATTTGGATTTATGTGCAATATTTAACTTTCATAGAACAAGTTCCTTTAATCTTAGTAAAACAATATTTTATCAAACATTTCTAATTCATGGATTAAAATAACACAACATTTCAAACAACTATAAAAACTTATGTAAAAATGTGTTATTTTTTGTGTCTTTAACATAGATCACATAAGCAACTACCAGAAAACAAATGACTATAAATATTCCTGAAATTATATTTTTTCATCCCAAAACATATGTCGTTTTAAGATTATGCACGGGTATTAAGAAATGTAATAATTACATCCTTTTTTCCATAAAAAACAAAAAAAAATACAATTGATAAATGATTATAAATAATATTAAAATTTGCATTGGTAAACGAAAACGACATGTATTATGGGTGAAAAAAATATTTCCTAGAACGATAAATTAAATTACCAATTAATATAAATAACACAATATTTACATAAAAAAAGCTAAAAGATTTTTTTTGATTCCGGTGGTGTCAAGAACTAAAGATGATACAATGTCAAATTATAAACATAATTATATAATTATATTTAGTTTTTGAATTTATATATATTTTGTATAATTTATTTTCAGATCAAAGGACAAAAAAAACTAAAAAAGAATTTTAAAACAAAAAGTAAATAAAAACTTGAGTCCATATAATTATTGAATTCTTAAATAAATACTAAGTTATTTTAATAGTGATAGAGATAATTATCCACATTTTGACCTTGTTAAAAAACGTAAAATAATAAAATTGTACAATTTTGTACGAGATGGACCAAATGTGAACTATTCACAAATCAAAAATCATATAAAATGAATAAAAATGATAAATTATTATCTAAAAGAGAGTATGTTGAATTGTGGGAATAAAATTTAAAATATTTTAGTAAAGTTAAACGTTATTAGGGGTGGCTTATGTTTTAGGTTTACGTTTGACACGTTTTGAATGTATTTTACAATATTTTGACCGTAAAGTAATATATGTTAACTATTTATATTTATTTTCGTAACACTTTAATTTTCGTACTTTAAAGCATTTTAATTTTTTTGTATTTTCTTAGGTAATAATCAACATTTTACAAAAATAAACATGAAAAACGAAAACGCGTAAAGTATAAAAAGTTAAATATTACAAAAATAAATACAAAACCAAACTCTTATAACATGTATAAATAGCTCAAAGTGTTAATAAACAAAAAGAGAAAAGTAGCCGCCAATAAACGGCTAGGGTTTTTGATTAATAGAAAGTGTGTATTAAATAGAGTCTAAATCTATTATTTATAGATAAACTATATGAGCTAATGGGCTTAGGCTTTATATCTCTAACACCCTCTCTCAAACTCGTGAGTTTGTTACACAAAATTAAAAAAAAAAACAAAATTGAAACATCAACGAATCAAAACAAAACATCAAAACCAAAATCGAAACGTCAAAACCCAAAAATCAAACTCCAATCTTCAAACTCCAATCATCAAGCTCCAATCTCCAAACTCCAAAACTCAAAACTAATCCAAACGAAATCCAAACACCAAACGAATCTAAACGAAGTCAAGCAAAGCCAAACAAAGCCAAACCAAAACCAAACAAGTCCAAACGAAGCCAAACGAATCCAAACCAAGCCGAACCAAGCCAAACGAAGCCAGAACAAAGCTAAACAAATCCAACGAATTCAAAACAAAGCCAAACAAGTCCAAACGAAGTCAAAACGAATCCAAACGAAGCCAAACTAATCCAAACAAAACCAAACGAAACCAAACGAATCCAAACAAAGCCAAACAAATCCAAAACAAAGCTAAACAAATCCAAACGAATCCAAACCAAGCCAAACCAAGCCAAACGAATCCACACGAAGCCAAAACGAATCCAAACAACTTCAATCGAAGCTAAACGAAATCTATAAACGAAGAACGACATCTAAACACCAAAACGAAATCCAGACGAAATCTCAATGCCAAATACCCAAACAAATCCAATCTCAAATACAAAATTAATATCCAAAAACCAAACGAAATTCATTTTCCAATTTCTAATTGCCAATTTTAAATTTCCAAAATCAAAATCAAAATCAAAATCAATTTGAATTCACGGTTTTACCAACAAGACTGCTGCACTGTTCCAGTTGCAATTTCTCCCAAACCCTAGCACCGAATCATAATCTGACCGATCATATTGAAGGGTTGGATTTCCTGAACATGCTCTCCAAAATTCAGTAAAAACGGACATTGTTTGCCTTTCGATCGGATCGTTTTATTGGAGCTGCACACAGAAGATCCGAAAACCGAAAACTATATCTATTCTGACGAAAAGTAGATAGAAATTTCCAACACAAATCCAGTCGAAAAACAAGATAAAAAAAATTGGAAATCACACAAAAGCAGATCCAAAACAATATCAATACATAATCCAAAATTTTCGAATAAATCCAAGATTTCCAAATAAATCCTATTCCAATCCGAAATCCAATACTACTACGAAATTGAATACCTGGTAGATCTACAAAAATTCCGGCGGACAGCTAAAACAACTGCCCGCCGGCACAGCGGAAGACACGAAAACTTCAAGATCTAAGCCAAAGCTCTGATACCACGTTAAGAAACAAATATAGAGAGAAAAGAGAGAAGTGACCGCCAATAAACGGTTAGGGTTTCTGATTATTAGAAATTGCGTATTACATAGAGTCTAAATCTATTATTTATAGATAAACTATATGGGCTAATGGGCTTAGGCCTTATATCTCTAACACAAAGATATCCATATCTTCCATTCAGACACCAAGAGTCCAAAATTTATAGTACGAATAAAGCCTACAATTTCTTAAATCTCTTTGATGATACTGTGGACCGCAAACAAAAGGTTTTTTCTTTTCTTGCTTAGAAAATGATATAAATGAGGGTTGAAGGTTTTATAGTAACTTGTGAAATAGGGTAATCACAATTTGAAAAAAAAATAGAATTGATTCTCTAAATGAACTATGCAAATCGATGTCAGAGAGAAAAAAAAATTCTATATGTTTTTAAGAGCAGCACAATTGTGTTTACATACCAATATTAGGGTTAGAGATTAACTTATATACTAAGTGAAACAATTTCATATAATTTTATAAATTCCACCATTTAATTTCATTTCACTTAATTAACCGTGTGTACTTTTCTTTTCTCAAATTTACTCTTTTATTATATAATTTTATAGAACATGATAGTTTCACTAGTACCATGAACCATAAACTTTATTGGGCTTGTAGAGCCAAATACTGAATTGTTGAGATAAAAGATCCTCCCTTTAGGTATTTTTTAGTCCAACCGATATCCACATATTATTTATAACAACATAAGACCAAATAATAATATCATAATATTATTATCATTATTCGTCGATCAAATATTCCAATTGAGCACTTTAATTGGAGTTATTACAACAAGCCTAGATATCATAAATTATATATGATGAGACATTCCGACCTAGGGTTCTCTCACAATCTTCCACTTGGATCATTCATGTGTACTAAATTGTATCCATATGAAATATGCACTATATAACACTATTGTTTACGAATAATATCTAATTTTTTATCCATTTCAGAAGATAGACAACAATGAATTAAAGAGTTATATCACGACTCATAATATGTAATTGCTCTCAAATAAATCACATTGTTAACTACCACCTTAGTGAACCTTGACCTCTCATGGAGTGTGGCATGAAAGTATGTCGTGGCCCTATAATCAATACGTGTTTATTTTTTGAGTGGTCCTACTGAATTGAGATCACTAAATATCATAGCAAAAATGAGAACTAAATTATTTTATTATTGATAATAATTCAATATGAAATACTGAATCAATTTATTATTGATTACTTGAGGGTATGCATGTGAAAATAATATAATCTGAAATATGCAAAGTTGATTTGAATTCAATTATGAATTAAAATCACTCCCATTGAATTCGAACATTCTCTAGCTTAAGAATACCCACATGAATGTTGTCTACATGAAAGACTATATGTATTGAAATCTTAGTATAAAGAGATAGCAAAGAGAAAGTTAAAAATTTCCACTTTACCAGTAATCTTAGTTGAATTAATAGAGTTTGATTTATTTGTCATATTTTTATTTCTTTAATTATAAGGAACTTGGTGATTTTTTTTATTGTTACTAAGTGTGCTACAAATTTTGATCCCAATAATATATATGCAAGCCTAAACTATATTGTAACATCCACTTACCCTATAAAGTCACTCATTTAATTGATCCCCTTAATTTCCTAACGTTTTTTATGTTATTATGTGATGTTGGATACTCAATATTGGATGACATATATGATATGTACAATGCTTCATCATTGGAATCACTTGAGTATTCACTTAAGATCTATATAATGAATCTTATACCTTTTCTAAATTAACCATGAACATACATTAAAGTTCAATTGTAAAAAATATATGAAATATTTTGTACCTTCTAAATTTCCAAATAGGTATTGAGATTTTTTTACTGAAAAACTTATCTCAAATCAACTCAAGCAAACTAGTGGTTTGTCATTTTCGTACCATAACACATTTGTATGATATTAATGTGTGTATTATGTAATATGTCCACATAATTATCAAGAGTAATCTTGACTATTCTTGATTTCTTAATACATAAGACATCTCACCTATAAATTTCAGACTTAATATTATTTAACATAAATTTCTTGATGGCATGCAGCACGTCACTATAGCTTATGGTAATTAATACGACAAGAAATTCTAAATATTAACCCACTCCCGCTAAATTAATGAAATTCATAATACTTTACTAATGAGACACTTAAAATTAATATCATAAAATAAACTTCTAATTGTTACATATTATTGACTCTATTAGATCTATATATGATTTTTAAAAACTTGTTAATCTTCACGTGGACTGATTAACTTTTGCAACTCTTCAAGTTTAATTAATAGAGTTCTTAAATTGTAATATATATAGTTTCTATTAATGTTATCATTCAGAAAAACTTCATCCTTATATTAATTTAATGAATCTTAATATTTTAGAAGTCTACACGTCATGCGAATATTATCTCAAAAGAGTTCTTTAAAAATTCTAAATTAAAGATTCTCTTAAAATGTCAATCTATTCATATTGAATGATACATGTTTTGTGTAAGATCTTCTCAATATCCTAACTGAATTATCTTACATTAATTTTTATTCCTACTACAATAGTTCATAATTAAACATTGAAAAATATGAGCATGTTTCCATGGAAGCTTGACCTGAATTCTCCATTTACATCACAATATTTCCCCATAAACCAAATATCCTCAAAGTAACTCAACTGTCTCATATTCAAAATTGTATGGGTTTATAAGATAACTGTTATAGAATGGAATTAATTCTAAATGTAGATAATTGTTACTGTATTAGACTTTAGTTATACAAGGTATGTAAGGCTTTGTTTGTACTAGGCGTCCATAAATGTAAAATTTTCTTCAACCATTCTTTCTCTATGTTAAAGCTTAATATACTCATTTTACTAATTTATTCCTTATGAATTCGGTTAATGAGGAACTATTTCACATCTTAACTATATAAACTCAAAAAACAAGTCATAAAATTGTTCACCAAACTGTCATACCTCCCTTGAGTGGTAACCATCATAAACAAATATATTAAAATATTTGAACTTATCAATAAACTCCAACTATATTGAAATATGTGCAAATACGAGCCACGCTATCTCACATATAATTATCTTTGAATAAAAATGTATTCATTATAACCATATAATTTTATTCAAAAATTTTAACTGCTTATTATAATTCTAATTTTCTTCATATGATATGTTCCTATACATCCATAGGATACTAGGATTCTGAAGAATCTTATCAACTATATTGCCCTCCTTTTTTGAGAGACGTGACCATAATGTTTATATATATATTAGCATAGTAATTTAATTTATTTTGCTGAATGATACATAAATTTCGATAACATCATTCTAAAATTTATTAACTGCAATTATTAGTAGAGACGGTGGGCGCCAATCCTCTATACAATTAATTTATTTTGCAATTGCTATATATTTTAATCAGTATTAACTCTAAAGATGTTTACCATAACTTAATTTTAGTGGTTCAATGAATCTATTGAATGAAGATCAAAGATTGGTGAGAGCTGTAAGACAATAATAAATCACCACTATAGTTAAATATATTTTACCATCACATAATTTTGAGAATTTAATATATCTACCGAATGAGGATCAAATATAAAGTGGGCTTACTTAATTTCTGAAACTTGGTGCAACATAATTATCTTTATTACTTAATATACATGTTCTTTAGACAAATTTAATTTCCAAGTCTCTTTATTAGCTAGTTGTTAATTTCTAGAACTAAACTACTCAGTTATTCAAAATTAAAATTAAAATATCATATAGATCTGTGAATTATGGATCAAATAAAAAAAATCACATAAATCAGAAAATTGAGTGCTAATATATGGCCTTCAAGTCAGCTAGTCAGACTGGTTTCTCACACTCATTGTAAACACCAAAACCCAAAATCCTACTTTTCTTTTGAATTATGGATTAATTTTTCAAATTTTTAGATCTGAAAATTGACCATGTAATTAGACTTAAAATTATTTTAGTATAATTGTTTAACCATTTCCCTTATATTAGTTCTTGATTTTCATCAATTCTAGATATAAGCACTTGAAAAACAAACTGAAGAATTAAAGCACTACAATTTCTGAATTTCGGCAATAAATTTTACAATTATATTAAAAATATTCCATAATACGTTTTAAAGATTTGTTCATGGAGTATCACTACTGTATATGGTTGGATTCCTAACCTATCTAATGAAGAGTAATCTATTACCATAGTATGACATATATTCATGCGTTCTTACTGAATAAATATGTCATTCTTTTCATTATATCTGAATAATTTGGAATAAGTTAGTTAAGATATTCAGGTGTTTTATCAGGTTGGAGGGCCTGAAAAGGAAATTATATGTGCCACACTTTTCATAATCAGTAGCCGAGACGCAGGATGCCAATATGCTATACCTTACATCTGGAACCACTATTTTAGGTTAGACATTATAGGTTCTATACCATATTTTAAATCAGTCAAGCCTTCCTTAGGGACCGTACCAAACTGATTTATGGTAACTAAATGAACCTTTCAACAATAAAATACATGAGTATGGTACGCATAAACGCAAAAAATGAATCATGAAACATGATTTCACCACCATGAAATATGTGTGGTGGTCTTTCTTGGGGTCAAACTTCACGCACAAAACTTGTTCCCTAAACTGTGAGGTCTCAAACTTGTTTCTTTTTCATGACTCGCCTGACAGTGCCCACTCAAACGAGACATAATCATAACGTAACTCAATACGATTTGAGTGTCCGAAGTATCTCATGGATGTGATATATCTCATCAAATACGGAGATAAAATTATATGAATGCCCATCAAACTCTATGTACCTGAAAGAAAACAATTACTGGCATGCAAGACATCACCTTGTACATCATTGATGTTTCTTCTTGAGACCCCTCCATATTGATGTAGCTTTTTCTGGCATTGTTGGCTGTGTAGAAGCCGAAATATTGGTTTTAGAACTATAAGTAGAAGATGCGATTTTTACACATAAATCTCATGATCTATTACACATAAATCTCATGATCTATTACACATAAATCGCATGCTATGTTTTACACATAAATCTCATAACCTATATTTTATACATAATTTCATGACCTTTGTTACATATAAATCTCATGTTCGTCGTTTTAAATCTACACTAATCACGCGTGATTTGTTTTATACATAAATCTCATGACTTATATTTAACACATGAATCGCATGGCCTATTTTACACATAAATCTCATGACCTATTTTGTACATAAATCTCATGACCTATTTTACACATAAATCTCATGTTCATCGTTTTAAATCTACACTTATCACACATATACATAAACTGATTACTCCTATTGAATAGTTCTAAAATTGCATCCTCTACCTCAGACATTCAACGAACCTAACTTCTCTTTTACTTTTTCATACAGGTTGACGAAGGTAACCATTGATTCAATCGTACCTAGTTGGATGAATTCCAAGTAGTTGAAGATGAATAGGAGTTTAAGGAGTCTAACTCTGATGATTGATGATTATGGTGGTCGATGTGTTTATTTATTTAGTTAAACATGTCAATCCTAAAATATGTTGTATTTTTTGTTGGGTTCGAGTTCCTTGACAATTGTAGGGTCATGTATGTTGTAATCTAACAGTTGTGTGACTAATTACATGGTCTATTTTACACATAAATTGCATGATCTATTTTACGCATAAATTGCATGACCTATTTTACACATAAATCTTATATTCAACGTTTTAAATCTACACTAAAATCGCATCATCTACCTAAAACAACTAAAAACAAGATTCCGGGAAAACATAACCAGGAACAACGATGAACTATACCCACAAATCTCAAAATGACAAAACCAATCTATCATGACCAATTTTACTCAAATCTTGTATGACTTGTTTTACACATAAATATCATGACCAGTTTTACACATAAATGTCATGGTTAATTTTACACATAAATCTCATGACATATTTTACACATAAATATCATGTTCATCGTTGCACTGAAATCGCATCCTCTACCTCCTCACGTAAACAAATTTTCTGAATCTTGATGTTGTGTTTTTTAAGCCTCCACCACACAAAATGCATCCTCCTCACGTAAGCAGAGCCATGAATTATATATTAAAAATGCACTTCCAATTTACGCATGAATCGTAATATGTATGTCGCATAAACAAACCACTACGCAAATAATCAAACATATGAAGTTTACATTGAAATCGCAGGGTGATATTACAGACAAATTGCATAACCGGCAAAATGTAAATCACGTTAGTGAACTCTGCACTACAAAACCTAGAAAACAATTGTATACTGAAATCACGATACCACTATGCTCAAAAAATGCATCGTCAAAATCAACTCACGATCTTGAACCTGAAATCTAAAACCTATAAACCAACAGAGATCGTAAAGTATGAAATCGAGTATGTATAACTAAGAAATAAACTAAGTAGGAACCTATAAACAATATCAGCTATGTATAACTAAGAAATCAACTTACGAAGCTAAAATTTTGTAGTTAAGAACTTGCTTATTTTAAACACGAAGGATCGTATAGTATGGAAATACTCAGAATTTCAAAAATACTATTCACATGCGATACTGAGAACTTTGACGATTAAAGGAACTAAAAAATAACTGAAAAATAACTTTAGGGTGACCGTGAACAAGAGACGGAGCATAAACTTTTACCTGAAGCAGTTAATACAGAGGACAAACAATTGTTAGTCTTCAATTCAAAATGCTGAAATTCTAAGATAAGCTAAAGTCAGGTTGGTATCTGAAAGTACGCCGGTAAAATGGTCGGAAAACAAAACTCGAAAACAAAGTTTTTCTCTAAAATGGGAATTGTTAGGGTAAAAGTAGTTTGGAGGAGAATAGTAGGGTATAAGGAAGCTGGTTTCTAGAGATCCAATGTTTGAAATTTTTAGCATAAAAACCAGCCAAAAATGAGGGTAGTTATGTGATTAATAAAATATTGGGTATTGTAAGGGAGTTAATTTTCTAAGAGAGGTGTTTAATAGGCATAGAAAATAATATGGGTACTAGGTAACAATATAGTTCTTGCGTGGGTACTTAGTGAGACATTTCTCTAATAATCATGTAGATCTTTCCTAATTGAATGATCATGTAAATCTATGAATTTGAGGTGAAATAAAAAAAAGGTTTTGGCTAAATTTCACCCATAAAAACTATAACCAACCCAAAAAATGGAGGATTCTTTTTAATTTTTGATTTTTTACTATTTTTCCATTTGACTTAAGTAGATTTCGTTTTGTCACCCGCCGGTGAAGTGTTTTTTTTACAGATTCACCCTGCCAGGGGAGAAGGTCCACCCCGACGGCGATAATAAGGGCAATTTCGATAAAAAATGTGGTTGGTTATAAAATGAAACGGGGCTACTTAAATTTGGGGTTGGTTATCTTTTTTATACCTAATTTAGCCAAAGCCAAAATAAATCACTTAAAACGGATAACCGAGCACCAAGTTATGACTTTCTAAAGTCAAACACCCAAAAAAATCACCTGCATCACAAGTTCACTGCAACCATATCAGGGGGTGATCGCGGTGAACTACACATGCAACGAGGTTACTACACTAATCTACCCCTCGGTCACGGAAAATTCCCCGATTCCAAAAAACATGAAAACCCTAAATGTCATGAATTAAGGTTTCAACCTGAAATTTTAAAATCAGATATGCACATGAACATACAATATAAAATAGACGTGTATGTGCCATCGATCGCACCAATCAAGCCTCAGACGTGTTATTATACGTTCTTATACATAGATATCTAAACATAAATCATATAAATTAAAATAGAGGGTGTTTCTCCAAACTGGAGAAATTAAAAATTGAATTTCAGGAACTTAATCTCGAAGTTCTTATTCTTACACAATAGGAATCAGAGTAATGATAACAAGAGATATAAAACTTACAATTTGCTATATGTCTTTGATTATACTATAGACTACAATGGAAGCCTTTTTAGAGAAGGATGCAGATGAAGTTTGAAGTTCTTCGAGTAGCTTGTGAAATGACGTAATCACAATTCCTGAAGGAGTGAAATTGATGTCATAGATGAACCTTGCAAACAGATGTTAGAGAGATGAAAAATTTGTGGGTTTTTAAAAGCGGCATAACTGTGTTTCGATATTGAAACTATTGCTTTTACATTAAATAAAACAATCTAACCTAATTTCATTGAAGCACTCAACCCTTTCCCTTTTACTTAATTATCAAGGTTTTAAACAGTAAAGCGTCCATGGGCTATCGAATTTAGTGACAGATAGTCCATAGACTTTCAAAAGTCCGTTGGTAGTCCATAAACTATCCATTTTGGTGACATATAGTCCACGGACTTTCAAAAGTCCGTTGATAGTCCATGAACTGTCCATTTGGATAAAGTTAGTTCAATGCACATATTTATTACGAGGACTAAATTTTTTAAAAATAGAAAGACAAATGACTAACTTTATCGAAAATGAATGTTGATGGACCATCTCGATGGTCCATGGACTACAAACGGACTTTTGAAAGTCCAAAGACTATATGTTAGTAAATTCAATAGTCGAGAAACGATTTATTATTCAAAACCTAATTATCCACATTTACTTTGTATCTCTCAAACTTACTCTCATATTACGTACTCTTACATATATGTTCTTATGATATCACTACTACCTAAAAATCATAATCATAAATACTATTTAATTCAACCGCTATAATAATAATAATAATAATAATAATAATAATAATAATAATAATAATAATAATAATCCATTTAATATTTATAATAATGCATTAATTTAAAAGAAATTGTATACAAAACCTATCAAAACATTTTTAGCCTAAAAAATCGATGATATTCTTTTTAACCATAAAAAAAAATGTGAAAAATGACTATAGGTAGCCGACAGATTTTTGAACGAATATTAGACCAGTTAGAAACGGCGACGTTTAGCCTACTCCTTGGTAGTTTCTCTTTCTTTTTCAGGATCCTTTTATACTTTTGTCTACCGAATCATTGGAAGAAACGTGACTCTAGTACTTTTTTTAATTGTACTTTATTGTGGCCCTTGTATATTTTTATTTTGTCTAGAAGTTGCATAAACTTTAATTTCAAGCGAACTTAAAGATCCCCCATTCCCGATTAATATATGATAATGATCATTATTAAATAAATTGAACGCGTTTATAAATTACCTACTAAATCATTATTATCATCTTTTTTAGAAGCCGAGTAGGTGAGGGAGTACTTCAGTGGAAACTGCGTTACTTTGCTTTATATATTGTCTAAATTATTGAAGAATGACGACACGTAAAAAATTTTAGGATTAAAAATTGAAAACGCATTAAAGTAGAAGAGGAAAATTGATGAGGTTTAAAAACTCATCAATTTTATTTTTCTACAATGACGAGGTTTTAATTTGTTCGTTATCAGCCGAAAATAAAATTGAAGTGTTCAAAAGATGCGATGTACATTTTTTTCAAACTGGTATCGTTGTTATATTTCAAACTCATATAAAACTGAATTTATAGAAATTATTTTGATTAATGTAAAATGCTAGCTAATATCGAACTGTTTTTATCTACTATGAGCTTAAATTTTTTATGAATTAGATCAGTGGTGTAGCCATGACCAAAATGTTATGGTGCTCTAGACTTGAGGATGTGGATTATTGACCACCAGAATATGGGTTCTCTGGAATAAAAATTGCATCTTGTGTTTTTCTTAAGGTAGCTTTAGTGATTATATTAGAGATATTTGGATTTGCTCATTTATATGTAGGAGTTGTTTTAAAATATATGTGCATGCTATAAAAATAAATAGAAAAAACTCAATAACAATAAAATTTCAACTTAGCAATGCAAAATAAAAAGAATGTTATGATTTAGGAAAAATTATTTACTCCGAAATTAAACCAACTCTCGATCAATGATAATGATACAAATCGGATTCTAGATATATGACCTATTGTTAAATTGGAATTATGTGCATCTAAAACACCTTTTACTAAAATTAAAGTAGTTGTATGTAAACCTACAGCAATAACACGATGAACCAAGAAGTCTTTAGGACCTATTGTTAAAAATAATGAATTATTATTCTCATTAATAGCATTTAACTAGGTAGGCAACCATATGCTTTGACCCCCATTGAATGTTGGGCCATTCGTTGGAGATAAAAGTACATCAAATCCATATGAATTTTTACCATATGCAATTTATATCCATTGGAAAAATATATATATATTCGATCAATATTTGTTTCTTTGAAATATCGAAAGCAAGAATAACATCTTCATGGACATAAGGTCCCAAAATATGGAAACCCAGAAAAAATCTGGGCCAACTTAAATTGGATATGATAGCTTCCTTATGGTCTAACATTCTTGCCAATAAATTATCTTAATTCTTCTTCGGATTGTAATCTCTAATAAAAAAGATAGCTCAATGAGCAAAAGCTCATGTCCTGATGAATTTTGCGATGTATTAGTGATGGGTATATAATGGAGTTTGGGTAGTAAAGTCTTGTACTATGAAGTCATAAGTAGGTAAAGAATACATATGTTGAGCTACTAAAAAAGTAATAACCCCTAAGGAGGCTAGAAAAATGTCTAATTAAAAATAAATCAAATTATTTATTTTGTCATAATGACCCTTATGCCCACACTATAATCGTCCTTCTGGAGGAATATGTGTTTCAAAAGATCTTTTATATTGTGCCAACTCCAGAATTTAGTTCTATACATATGACCCGCAATGAGAAAAATAAAAGCAATTGCTAAATGATTATGAATAATATCCGTGAGCCATAAACTTTGTGTTTGTGGATGAAATTCCCCAAGAAGAGTGAGAATGACACTTCTTGACCCTTATGAGGTACCAAATAAATGACGAACTGGGGTTTTGAGCATAAATATTCCACTGACCTATAAAAAGTAGACCTAACCCTTACAGATGTAATAATAAAACTAAGAAATTATTCCATCGAACATATTCCCCCCGGTATCTGGGAATAGCGACATGGACTAAATGC
This sequence comes from Limnanthes douglasii subsp. nivea, assembly GCA_036936605.1. Taxonomy (NCBI): domain Eukaryota; kingdom Viridiplantae; phylum Streptophyta; class Magnoliopsida; order Brassicales; family Limnanthaceae; genus Limnanthes; species Limnanthes douglasii. Next base: position 8,982,315 of record JAUPFV010000003.1, on the reverse strand, counting down.
CTTGTCCAAGCCAAGGAACTTTACCCCGAATAGTTATGAAAAATGATGATTGAGGCGAGATTTAGCATTTTTAAACCATGAAACGTTCGGTTTCCATTTAAGTTATAGGTTTATCCAACCCACTATTAAAGATATGGCCAAAAAAGAAGAAGAGCTCCAACAAAAAGATCTTCGTTAGTACATAAATCAATTGTATACCACCACTGATAAACACCAAAATAAGCGATATTCAGTGGGCCAAGAGCACCCCATCGATTAAAAGCTTCCACAACTGATTGACAAAAATGAGGATCCCTAATTACATGAGCAATCAGTCTTACATGTAGAGGGTCGTGTACCCACGCCTCAAAATTTCCTTGCAAAGCTACATGAAACAAATTTCTGGAAGTCTACTAGAAAAGTTATTGCTAATTGAATGAAGCGAAAAACAAAAAGATTCTGATAAAAACGTTCCTCAATAATATCATCATGACACTTAAAGTCATGTGCGGTAGCAATACCAAATCAATACGATGAGTAGTGGGGTCCTAAACTAAACCTTAGAAATCTTAATGCCATAATTCCTTTCAAATCCTCTTAGCCATTATCCTACTACAATAATTCTTGTTAAGAAGAACGACATGTTGTGGAAATTCCACCTAAAAGGTAATGGGTTATTCATACAGCACGTCCTTGTACAATACTCAAAGCTCTAAGTTGAGTAGCAGAAGTAACTTCTAATTTATTATGAGCCCAACCAATGAATTCAATAAGTTCTTGCCAATAACCACTCCTGCTGAGTAGAAACATTAAACTAAAATCCCATACAAAATGAGAACCTAAGTAAAAAGACCGTATACAGATAATGAAGAACCATAAGATTGAATTACTTGGGGATGCTTGTGGGCATAACAAATCGTGGAGCCACCCATTACACGTAATGGAACTCTGTGCAAAGTTTCCTCTCGTGATATGAGTTAACACCCCTTGATCACTTATACTACCCCAAAAACTCTAACTGCATTTTCCAACTTAAATGAAATATTACTACCAAAATTGAATTGTACATCTAGAACAGTCTTAAGAAGACATGATCACAAGCGGATACTTGACACGTCCCCTCTCTTCCAAGCCCATGTTTTCTTTTGTTTTTGGATATCTATAAGAAATCTTATTAATAAATTATAAATAATCTGGAAATGAAAAGAACATTTGAGAGTAGAAGAAATGAACTTCAAAAATCTAAAAATGGGTAATACAGGAGAGTGTGGAAACAACCTTGCAGTACAATAAGTTCTTGATACGGGAAAAATGAGTAAATATGTTAATCCCTCACTTATGAGATTCACTTCAAGTAAAGTTGAGGAGGTTTCGTAGATCTTTCTGATACATGTAAAAATACACTAATGTTCCATGTAATACAATCTGTTTGAAACTTTTCATAACTTCATTCCATACTTGGTCCAAAGTCCCACAATCCGCTTTGATTTGGCGACGTTCATTCATAACATTAATAGCCAGGTTCGAAGCAACGGTCTCACAGACTAGCAAGACTTTAGGCCCAAAGGTCTTTGCGTAGTTGAGGTGGGTTCAAAGTTATATACACGATATTATTTTCAATTTAAGTAATGTGGGACTCTGAACCAAGTATGAGATGAAGTTTACTCTTCAACAATATAAACTTCCATCGGTGCGCTACTTTCCTAGCAATTTTTTCTTCTTTGAATTTGGAATAACAAGCTTCCATCAAAATAAGAAGTAGACTTTATCTGATTTTTATGCTCATACTATATTCTTTCTTATTCTTGTTTGGTTTAGATTTGTACAATTGGCTCGATTTGAAAATGATAGTACTATATATTTTGTATTCTCGGATGGAGTGTTTGATCTTATAGCATATAAACTCGGTACTCAGGTTCATCCCATGTTTTTATAGGCTTAATACTCGTAGCTTGTCTGATGATTTTGTTGAGATTATCATTAACATACTTGAGTTGTATTTATATGAACTTTCAGGTGAAATCACTAATCTAGGCTGAAGCTCAAGCTGAAAATCATTCTAGAAGCCGGTTTGAACTCATGGTAAAAGCTGGATGATTTGATTTTTGATAAATAAGTCCTTTCGAATGCCAAGATTTTGATAGTCTTAAAAATTGATTGAAGCATGTTGCAAAAAAGAAAAACCAATACTGTTAAATTAAGTGTAAAAACAACTTTTAAATAACTTATAAAACTTTTAAACGAAAAAATATAATATTGAAACTAATTTATGAGGCAAATCTTCGAAACCGATGTTTCCATCGTCCAATTCGGTTGTCCCTGTTCCTCGCCGCTGTTTCCGGTGTCGGTGTTCGTAGACGAAGCAATTTATAATGGCATCGAGTTTTGTTTTTTGGTAATGTTTTTTTTATTTGTTCATCAAGACTGACGCTTCTCTGTTGGCCACCATCCATGACGGATAGATTCCCGTCGATTTTCACGGTTACAGATAATGATGGCTCTGTGTTGATTGCTCATTGCGGCTAGATTTTATTGTACATCTATAGCGTTATCTGCCACGAAGGATTTTGCATCTTGCGTCGAGTCTTCCTTGCTCCGAAAAATCCCATGCGGTCTTATGCTTCTCTTGATTCGTGGCAAATCCATTGTTGTAGTTCTAGTTCAAGTCCATAAATCAGGTGCCACTGATGTTAATTTATCTTTAGACAACATAAAAATAGTATTTTCTTGTTACTTAGTGTTTGAACTGTCCCATGTTTTACCAAAGCTATTCATTTTTTATTGTGTGCTTTGAATGTATTAATTTTATTTTATATTCAAGAAAAATCATGATTTTGTGTCTCTCAGTGTTTATCTCGAAGTTTATGTCACAATTTTTTTAATTAATTTATAGTTTTTTATTAAAAAAAACTAATATAATTTTTTTTATAAGTATTTTTTTATTAATGCCAAAATAGAATAAAATAATATTTACAATGTTGCACAAAAAAATTAATTAAACTGTTTAATTTTTTTTATAAAATTTGTTATTATCAAAATAATATTATTAAAATAACTTTTCAAAACATACCATTCATAAAGTAAACATAAATAGCGTTTTAAAAATAAATTAACGATAATATGTTTTGTTATTTGTTAAGGTTCTTAATAGTAATAAACATTTAATTAATTAAAATGTATAATTTATAATTAATTGAAAAATCGATATATTTTTAATAAGTTATTTTAACTATCCATAAAAAAAAGCACCCGTTAGAGCTAAACATAGGTTATTGGATTTTAGGTGGACATTTCAAAATCTTCTTCGCTTAACAGTTATAATATTATAGTTTATAGTTTTGCATTTATGAGTTTTGGTTTTGTTATAGATTTTTATGTATGAAAGACATATTTGTTGTTTTTATGGTTTTCATAGTCTTCTTGTTTTCATCCTAGAGGGTGAAAGCTCTTCACAGACATACCATCTAACCCAAATCATAATAACATGATTAAGTTTATTACCCGTCCTGAATTAATAGTACTATAATAGAAAATCCAATAAAGTGGACTTTCTAGAAGTGTTGTCTATGGATTAAATACCATGATTCGAGTAGAGATATTCTCAACATCTTCTTCTTGATCTCTCCTATGTATTCATTGGATGAGTAAAGCTTAATCTTGTTGCATGGTGTATCATGAACATTTTTCGCTTAAAAATAAAATGTATCTAATTAAATTAAGCTTTTTGTTTGATGTTGTTAATAAAAAATGGATCTAGTAAAATACAACAATTAAAAAAAGGTTACCAATTATTTTATGTAACAATCAAAATATTTTTAGTTATTTTTATTATATTATTTTTATCTTTCATTTTATAAAATTTAAAAAGATATTTGGTAACGTAGAACCAGCCAAGTTCTTATGATGTGACTTAAAAGTCAAGTCTTTCAATATTGACCTTAAATAGAACAGAGGAATGACCTCCATATGTCCCATGAATAACCACAATACACAAATAATTATAAAATAAATAATTATAAAGTATATAAAAGATTTTAAATAGGATTTTGATTGAAAAACCAATTCGAATTTAAAGTTTAAATTTTTAGCATTGATAAAAGAAATTATAATTAATATAAATAGTAAAATTATTTTAATTAATTAATTCATTTCAAATTTAAAAATAACGATAAACTGCTGCATGATTGATGTAGAACATAGCGCTCCTTGTCTCTTTAAAAATCCAGAGTAAACCATGTATATTAAATTTTATAGTTTTGTGGATTGGAAACTCATGGAATAATAATCTATTAAAATTTTATAAAACAGATTTTATAAAATACTATAATCTTTTATGAAATCAATTTCGAATAGTGTGTAACACTGTATAGAAATCGAATTGTGTGTAACACTATATAGAAAATAGCATTATAAAGACAATAAATTAGTATGCAAATCTAAATTATTTTATGTAAATCTAATTAAAATCCTCATCCATCAATAATTTTAAGAGTTTCTTTTAAACAAATACTTCAAATCTATTAAATTCTTATTTGGTGGTATGACTAGACCTAATTTCTATTAAAAATTATAAAATTTATTAAAATTGAATTTGATTCAAATTCAAATTAGATATTTTATTATATTTTAAAGACTAAAATATTCTGATGGTTGAGTAGTCTCCGATATTATAAACAAAATGTTGCTATTTAATTTGGATTTGTATTTAAATTTAGATTTCATAATTGAAATTGAATTGTTGTTTCTTCACTAATACTAGTATAGTGTCGTTTCCAAGCATATTTTACTAGACATATTAGTTTGAAAATCTTGTGATACAACTATTGTATCTTATATGTAATTCATGTTTTGTGTGACAAATTGAACATAACAAATAACATTGTCTCTTCTCTTTCGACTATCACATGCTCATCCTGTTTCAAACTTCTAATCCAAGATTTTGTCTTCTTTGGAGACCGGACTGCACCCAAAGATTATACATGTTCTTTTCCGGTCAAGAATATGATTATTATTCTTCTCGATTTTTGGAATTATAGTGAAAGGATAAATAAAGTCTATGGATTTTTAATTCTTATAAAATTAAGGCGAATTTTGAATGCTACGGTACTGATCTTGTTACATGGGGTGGGACATACAGAGCAAAAGGGGTCTTGGATTTGATACATACAGACATTTGCGGTCTGTTCCCTACAGCATCATGGAACGGCCAACGATATTTTGTATCTTTCATTGTCGACTTTTCACGATATGGGTATCTATATCTCATTCACGAAAAATCAGAGGCCATTGACAAGTTCAAAGTCTTTAAGACCGAAGTTGAAAAACAACTTGGTAAAGACATTAAGTGCGTCAGATCGGACCGTGGTGGTGAATACTACGGGAGATATGATGGTTCAGGTGAACAACGTCATGGACCGTTTGCAAAGTTCCTAGAAGAGTGTGGCATAGTCCCTCAATATACAATGCCGGGTTCGCCCAACATGAATGGAGTATCTGAGAGACGAAACCGTACATTGAAGGATATGGTAAAAAGTATGATTAGTCATTCAACATTACCTATATCACTCTGGGGAGAAGCAATAAAATGTGTGACCTACCTACTTAATAGAGTTCCGACGAAAGAAACTACTAAGACACCGTATGAACTTTGGACTGGGCGTAAACCTAGTTTAAAACATTTACATGTTTGGGGATGTCCAGCTGAAGTGAAACCTTATAGGCCGAGTGAAAAGAAATTGGACTCCAAAACGGTTAGTAGTTATTTCATCGGATATCCCGAGCACAGTAGGGGTTTTAAGTTTTATGATCCTTCCACAAAGAATATATTTGAGACGAGTACATCGAAATTCTTTGAGGATATAGAGTTTGGGGGGAAGAATTTAGTAACGAACATTCATTTTGAGGAAGAATCAATAGAGATTCATGAAGGTTCTAACAATGATACTATAGTGTCACATGATGATATGGTAATTAGAAGGCCAATCATCACTTCAGATTCGTTAGAACATATAGATACTCAAGATGATGTTAATCTTCCTCCTATGGATGTTGTTCCAATGGAGCAAAATGAAGTTGTTCAAGAAGAACAAACTCTACCTCCTCAAGAAGTTCAAGTGCAAAATGAAGAAATTATGCCTTTGCGTAGATATATTAGAGAAAGAAAGAGCGATATATCTTCAGACTATATAGTGTATCTTCAAGAACATGAAGAATTTTATGGTTCAACAGAAAACGATCCTTTAAGTGTTCGTGAAGCCATGAAAAGTTCTGATTCTCACTTATGGATCAAAGCAATGAACGAAGAGTTTAAATCAATGCAAGATAACGCGGTATAGGAGCTTGTTCCATTACCTGAAGGAAAGAAGCCGATTGGTTGTAAATGGATTTTTAAAACCAAACGGGATTCTAAGGGTAATGTGGAGAGGCATAAAGCACGACTTGTAGCTAAGGGTTTTACTCAACATGAAGAGATTGACTTTAAAGAAACCTTCTCTCCAGTTTCTTCGAAGGATTCTTTTCGGACAATAATGGCATTAGTTGCACACTTCGACCTTGAGCTCCATCAAATGGATGTAATGACCGATTTTCTTAATGGAGACATTGAGGAAACGATCTATATGTTACAACCTGAAAACTTTATCTCTGGTGATCCAAAGTCGACGGTATGCAAACTGAAGAAATCTATTTATGGTATCACAAATTCCTTGAAGTTATTGTCTCATTTGGTTTCGAGATAAATTCAGTGGAGGATTGTGTGTATCAAAAGTTCAGTGGGAGTAAATTCATATTTCTAGTGTTGTATGTTGATGACATATTATTGGGCACGAACGATAAGGAATTGCTACATACGACCAAGAAATTTCTTTCAGACAAATTCGATATGAAAGATCTTGGTGATGCATCATTTGTGTTAGGAATTCAAATTCATAGGAATCGATCCCATGGAATTTTGAGTTTATCACAAAAGGCGTATATTGAGAGTATGTTACAATGTTACGGGATGGCTAACAGCAAAGGAAAGGAAACCCCTATATCAAAAGGTGAAAAATTTAGCCTTAAGGAATGCCCAAAGACAAAACTTGAGATTCAGGAAATGCAAAAGGTTCCATATGCTTTGGCTGTTGGAAGTCTGATGTATGCTCAAGTTTGTACACGGCCAGATATTGCTTTTGTAGTGGGTGTGTTAGGGAGATACGTAAGTAATCCGGGGATGGAACACTGGAAAGCAGTCAAAAGAGTTCTCCGGTATTTACAACAAACAAAACATCACAGGTTAACATATAAGAAGTCGGATAAACTGGAGGTCATAGGGTATTCCGACTCGGATTTCACTGGATGTGAGGATTTTCGTCGTTCAACCTCATGCATTATATTCCTTTTAGCAGGAGGTGCAATATCATGGAAACGTGTTAAACAAACACTCATTGCATCTTCCACTATGGATGCGGAATTTGTTGCTTGTTTCGAGGCATTTAATCAGGCGTTTTGGCTGCAAAATTTTGTCACGGGACTGCGAATCATAGAGGGGATCGAAAGACCCCTTAGATTATATTGTGACAATAACTCGGCAGTTCAGTATTCAAACAGTATCAGGAGCTCGGTTAAGTCCAAACATATAGATATCAAGTTCCTGTCTGTTAAAGAGATAGTACAGAGTGGTCAAATCAGTGTGGAGCACATAGGGACAAACTCGATGTTAGTAGATCCTCTTACGAAGGCATTAGTACGTAAAGTTTTTATTGAACACACCATTAACATGGGTTTTGTGTACTTAGAGGATTGTTAGTTTCAGTCGGAGTTTGTATTAAGCTATTAAATTTGTTTGTATTATGATATTCGCGAACTTAAGGTCATTAATGCAAACATATTTATATATAAGTTTTCAGTGTGCTCTTATCTTTGATTATTCGTACTCTGCTGTAAGTAGACCTCCAATTAAGTGGGACTAGTTAAGAATAGATATGTAAGATTACATTTCATATTATTCTTATGCTATGCATCATAATAGATCCATGTAGTTGATTGTTGCGATATCGTGATTACTGATGCATCTATTTGCGGTTTGAAATGCATTGATGATGACTTTAGTCCTATGTCGTTAATGGTCATTTACAGGATTGTTAAGGTTATCTATGTGACGATAGAAATTAAGAACGTTCATTAAGTGGATGCATCCTATAGTAGCATATGATGATCCAAGTGGGAGATTGTTAGAATTTCTCTATTAAGTTGGACCGTCACATGTTTTATCGATGTATCGAACTATCGTTAATATTAGTCCAATAAAAGTAATCATAAAGAAAAGAATGGACTAGTAGATAAAATGTGTATCATGGAGGTAATTGTATAGATACCAGGTTTAATTCCGAATACTGTAAAGGATTGGATTCGGAAATAAACAACTTAAACAAAACATAAAGTTTTGGGGTTATTTTGTAAAACAAAATAAATACCGGGTTATGGTCCCTAAGGGTGGAAATTTAATAAGGACTAGTCTTCATTAAGTAACCGTCTGGAAGTTACAGACGGTTAAAAGAGAGAACCGTTTTCTCACTTCAGTTCTATATAAGAATGAGTTCCTCATTCTTAAAAAGACACGAGATCAAATACAGAGAGAAAAATCCTTTAAGAAAAACAAATTGATTCTTCCTTCGAATCAATTACAAAAGTGTGTTTTGGTTGCCATCTCTTAGAAGAATCGATAACCTAGCAAAGGATCACAGATCATCCGCTTCAAGTCAGGAATCTGAAGATCAAACAATGTCTACATCCTGTAAGTATTTATTCCGCATTATTACCGGATGATTTAATTTCATGGTTCAATAAGTTAAGTAAAAAATCCGTAGAGTATTTCTTACAATTACAACATTTATAAATAAAGTTTTTAAAGGTATGTAAATATTTACACCATCAATTCTTTAAAACAAAAAAATAACCTCACATAAACGAAAATAAAAAATTGAAGTGATAGTGTATAGTTTTGGATATAAAATTTTAATTTTTAACGATTTTAAAACAATGATGAATGATCTTCAGATTCCGATAAAACATTATGAGGTCCGAAAATCTGATAGCCAAAATAAAGTTTATAAATCCAAAAAATAACAAAGATATATACTAATATCGATCGAGCTAACTATATAGTCTAGACACATCAAAGTCAATTTAAAACTATAACTTAAATTTTAAAATATATTTAAACCTAAAACAAACTATACATATATCTTGGAGTAGACATTTATTTTTGTTGTATAGCTTTTTATATGTTTAAAATAAATTTATACTTTTCTATATTATTAAAGAAGAAAAAGAAATTTTTGATTATTTTTGTTGTATAGCTTTTTATAAATATATACTTTTCTATATTATTAAAGAAAAAAAAAGAATTTTTTTGATAGAAATATTCAAAGAACCACTCTTTCATTATTAGACAATCCATATAGTTTTCTACAAATCATTGTAGGTCAACAATGACCACTTACAATTTTTTATTTATGATAAAATCCAACTTTTTTTGTATTTTAGAACACCTTGTAATCTCCTAAAAATTCATTTAGAACAACAAAAATTCATTTATCAAAATACAAATGAAAATATGTGAGACTATTTTGAATCTTGATGTTTTATTATCTTCTAAACCAATGATGCCGGTCTCAACCCTAATAAGACACATCCTCTTTGGACGGACTGGTACTAGTACGCAAACACATCACCAATAATGCGTGCCGATCATTTACGAAGACAATTTCACCATGTCTATTATTACCGATCATATTTGTACAACGAATCCGCATAGTAGTATGAACTTGGATGATACTCTTCATCGTCCATATAGTGAATGAATCGAAGGTTCGATAGCAAACATAAATAGTTGTCAAACAAATAAATCGTTAAAATGTATCTAGTTAGAATAATTTTTTATTTTGATTGATATTTTTTTATTCAGAAATGAAAATGTATCTAGTTATAATAGATGTTACTAATAAAAATTAGACATACAACAATTAAAAAAAATTAGATTACCAATTATTTTCTAGAACCATTAAAATATTTTTAGTTATTTTTATTATATTCTTTTATCTTTCACTTCTTTTTTAAAATTATAAAGATATTGCATGCGAAATATATCAAATGTTTGATGTAGAGCATAGGTTTCACTCCGAAATTTAGGGTGTGCCAAAAATATCATTGAACTAAAAAAAGTCCGAGTAATATATAGTCAAAATATATTAATATTCTATTACAACTAAATATGAAAATCTACTTCTAGTCTAAACGTAATTGCATTCTTCTCTTACGCATGCCTTGAAAGCGCTTGATAATATCTCGATCATCGATTGTAGCAAACACTTCTTTTTTCACAAATGTCACTAAGCTATCATTAAGCCATGGATTGAACATTCGATTTCTCAACTCATTCTTCACATATTTCATACTAAAAAATACTCGTTCAACACTTGCGGTGGCCACTGGTAATGAAAAAGCTAGCTTTAAAAGCTTGCACACAAATCCAAATGTTTTGTGCTTTTTTGTACGCACAAGAGTCCTACATAGATCCGTGATACTCTTCAAATCGGAAAAATTATCGTCCATCTTCATACACTCAATATAAGTCTCAAGTTGGCTAGACAACTCTTTATCACTAACATCCACAATGTCATTTGGGTATAATTTTGCCAACCTCACAAGTGAGTTAGTGCCAAAACCTTGAAATGAAGAACAAGAATTCAAACATGCCACACAATTCAACAACTCAACATTTTTGGGTGTAAATCGATCATTCAAATCTTGCATTACACAATCTATGACATTTAAAAAACAATCATTCTTGAAATGATTGTGATTTGTCAAAAATGTAGCAAGTCTGTTATAAAATACTATGCAATTATCACTAAATGGCTCAAGCACAGAATATATGCGAATGAAAGATTTAAATGAAACACAGGATTTAACGTGGTTCGACAATTGTCTACGTCCACGGGCGCCGCCAGAGAAAAGAGTTTCACTATGATAGAAAAGGTTACAGATTTCAGATTATGTTTTGTGTCGCCCTAGTAATCTATTTATAGGGAATTAATAGACTTACTAGACTATGGGCCTAATGGGCTCATACCACTGGACTAGCTCTTTTGAAGTGATTGGACAATATCATTATCACAACACAAAACTGTCCTGCCGGACACAGTACACTGTCAAAGCACTATTCGAACTGCCGGACACAGTACACTGTCAAGGCACTATTCGACTCATTCATAACAAATCTTCCCCTTGAGGCGAATATCTTTTCTTCACTATCAACAAAGAATCTTCTCTTCTTCTGACTCACCAAATGCCCTTAAGGCATTCACTCTATACAGCGAACACCGATCCAGTTTAGGCATTCCCTAAACTTTCGAACTGATACTGCCTTGGTCATTATATCTGCTGGATTATCGTGTGTAGACACTTTCTTCACATCAACAATTCCATTTGATATTATATCACGAATAAAATGATACCTGATATCTATGTGCTTTGTACGCTCATGGTACATCTGGTTCCCTGTAAGGTGTATGGCGCTTTGACTGTCACAAAACACTTTTGTAGTAGTCCTATCCAAGCCCAAATCTGCCACCAAACCTTGCAACCATATTGCCTCTTTAACTGCTTCTGTTACCGCCATGTACTCTGCCTCTGTTGTAAACAAAGCTACAGTAGCTTGCAACTGTGCTTTCTAACTGATCGCACTCCCAGCTAGAGTAAATACATATCCTGTCAGAGATCTTCTTTTATCCATATCACCTGCAAAATCAGAATCAACAAAACCAACCAATGATCCTGCAACATCATTCAGCGATTCACCAATACCAGTTTTGTTAAAAGTTAAGCCAACGTTCACAGTATTCTTTTGAAGAGATTCAATCTCTTCCCTTATAGCACCAATCCATCGATCTGCCTCTGAACTCGCTATAGCTTCTCTGTAGCTACTAGGTTCCTGCATCTCAACTTCTTCTGCAACTGACAGAGCATATGCAACTAGATTCACATACCTTTTTGGAAGTCTAATATCTCTTCTTTCTCTGCCCAATGCTATGCTATAAGGTTGTTGTTCTGGTTCAGGCGCATCATCGTCACTATCATCTGATGCTGACGCTTCACCTCCTGATTCTGGATCCACCTCAGAACCACTTGAATTATTGGACCTGCTAGGAACTGATTCTACTTCAAGCTCCACCTGTTCACTCACAACCGATCCTGATTCGACCATTTCTCCTACTTCCTTCTGACTGTCTATCGAAGCAAACTCATTAAAAGTAACGTCCCTACTGATGAGAAAACCTGGAGACTTTGGAGAGGTACACCATAACCTATATCCCTTCACTCCAGTAGCATATCCTAGAAATATGCATCTCTTTGCCCTCGGCTCAAGCTTACCATCTCTCACATGAGCATACGCAGGACAACCGAACACCCTCAAATGTTCATAATCAGCCGACGATCCAGACCAAATCTCAAAAGGAGTTTTACAATCAATAGCCGTTGATGGAGACCGATTCACCAAGTAACACGCTGTATTGATAGCTTCAGCCCAAAAATCCTTTCCCACACCGGAATGTGAGAGCATACTTCGTGCCTTGTCACAAAGCGTTCTGTTCATTCTTTCTGCGACTCCATTCTGTTGTGGTGTTCTAGAACAAGTGCGATGGCGCACTATTCCCTCAGCTTCGCAGAACTCGTTGAACTCACGACTTCAATATTCTAACCCATTATCTGTCCTAAGACGTTTGATTTTTCTTCCTGTTTGCTTCTCAATCATCGTCTTCCATTTGACAAAGGTTGAATATGCCTCATCTTTCGTTTTCAGAAAGTAAACCCACACCATCCTTGAATAATCATCAATCAAACTCATGTAGTATCTGGCTCCGCTCTTCAATGAAATTCTGTTTGGACCCCAAAGATCTGAGTGAATGTAGTCCACTGTGCCTTTAGTCTTTCTTACAGCCGATTTGCTGAATTTGACTCTAGTTTGTTTACCAAACACACAGTGCTCACAAAATCCCAATGATTCTGCTTTATACCCTTTCAACAAATCTCTCTTTCCCAAAACAGCTAATCCTCCGTCACTCATGTGACCAAGACGCCAATGCCACAACTTATTTTGATCCTGCCTACTTTGGCTATTACTCCCTGATGATGCTACTGCAGCATCGCCCATAACAACACGCCCCTGGAGAATGTAAAGACCCTTCTGCAAACTACCTTTCATGCATACCATTGAGCCTTTTGTCACTTTGATTACACCATTTTCTGCATGGTACTTGTAACCCCGAGAGTCTAGAGTCCCAAGAGAAATCAGGTTTCTTTTTAACCCAGGAACATGCCAGCACGTCAAGATTCTAACAACCCCGTCAAACATTCTGATTCTGACGTTACCAATACCACCAACAGTCAACGAATGATTGTTCCCTAAATAGACAGTTCCCTGCATTGGCTTGTACGTATCAAACCACTGCTTGAACTGACACATGTGATATGTAGCGCCAGTATCAAGTACCCAAGAGTTTTGCCCAAAGTCTGAACTCACGGACAATACATCTCATTTACCACTGTTTTCACTATCGTCAGAATCGTTCACACCTTCAACAATGTTTGCTGCATTTTCCTTTTGATTTCCCTTCTTACCATTCAGTTTCGGACAATCTCTCCTATAATGACCCTGCTCACCGCATTCATAACAATTTGAGTGCTTCAACCTTGACTTGGACCTCAAGTTCTTCCTTCTTAAAGAACTCGCTTTGCTTTTAGATCTTCCCCTAGTCATAAGACCTTCCCCTTCAGCTTGATTGTCTGGCTGCAACTGTCTCATCTCTTTTGATTTCAGTGCCCCTTTGACATCTGCTAGCGATAACTTATCCTTACCATACATAATGGTATCTACGAAGTTTTCATAGGGAGCTGGTAACAATCTCAATAGAAACAAAGCTTGATCCTCATCCTCAATATTGATATCTATGTTCTCCAAGTCCATTATAATTGATTTAAAATTATCTAGGTGCTCTGTTATGGACATACCTTGTTTCAATCTGAAATCATACAAACGTTTCTTCAAATATAATCGGTTTACTACTGATTTCTCTGAGTAAAGATCTCATAGCTTTCTCCATGCGCAGGCAGCAGTCTTCTCACCACTAATCTCGCGAAGCACATTGTCTTTCACACTCATTAAAATCCAGCACAAAGCCCTTTCTTGAAGATCTTGTTTCTCCTCTTCTTTCATCTCTTCTGGTAACTTATTCTCCACAGCCTTCCACAGCCCTTGCAGTACCAATGAAGATTTCAGTTTAATCTTCCACAACGCAAAGCTGGATCCCCCATCAAATTTTTCAATCATGTATTTTGTTGCTGTAGACGCCATTGTGAAACCCTAATTGCAAAAGCCCTAATTTCACCACGTGGCCCTGATACCAATTTTGTTATAAAATACTATGCAATTATCACTAAATGGCTCAAGCACAGAATATATGCGAATGAAAGATTTAAATGAAACACAGGATTTAACGTGGTTCGACAATTGTCTACGTCCACGGGCGCCGCCAGAGAAAAGAGTTTCACTATGATAGAAAAGGTTACAGATTTCAGATTATGTTTTGTGTCGCCCTAGTAATCTATTTATAGGGAATTAATAGACTTACTAGACTATGGGCCTAATGGGCTCATACCACTCGACTAGCTCTTTTGAAGTGATTGGACAATATCATTATCACAACACAAAACTGTCCTGTCGGACACAGTACACTGTCAAGGCACTATTCGAACTGCCGGACACAGTACACTGTCAAGGCACTATTCGACTCATTCATAACAAAGTCTTTTGGATTTATTACCTTGCACATACCTTGACTCCATGTCAGGCACATCAACTTCAAGATTACCACAAGAACCCACAACGTTTTCATAAAATGGTTCCCATCCAATATCTCTCTCATTTTCAAAAGTTGTGAAATTCTCTTTCTAAATCAAAAGATTTTTCATGATTCTTGTTAAGTCAATTAGATAAAAGAAAGGAAAAAAAGAACAATTTAGGGTTTAGTTGGGGAAAAAAGAAGAAAGGAAAAAAATACAATTTAGGGTGGTCCAAGGTTTGAACTCTTGACCTCAAAGTTAAAAACAAAACACTCTTACCACTACACTAAACTTATTTTTAGAATTTAAAGTGGTCCATGGCATACATGGCCACCCCCTAGATCCGCCCCTGGTTTCAGAGTAAACCAGGTTTATGGAATAATATAATCTATTAAAATTTTATGAAATATAATCTTAGATATCCCATACTTGGAATGATATAATCAACTGTAGATTTATAAAACATATTGAGTTTCATATTATTTAATATAATCAACTCCAAAATTTGTGTAATACCTATAGAAAATAATATTAAGAGAATTTAAAGACAAGAAATTACTATGCAAATCTAAATTATTTTATGTGAATTTAAAATATTTTATTTTGCTAATCTATTAATAATTTTAAGGGTTTTTTTTTCACTAGAAACTTCAAATCTTTTAAAATTTTTATTTGGCGGGCAAAACCCAAATTTCTTGTTTCCAAACAAAATTCATTTAGAGATTTGTTGTTTGGATTATAAGTTGGACGCGGATGTAATTTATAAAAACATTGTACGTTTATGAACTTTTATAAAATAAAATTTTAAAATAAATAGAAAAGTCTTTCAATTATGTAGGTTTATAAAATAAGTTGGATGCGGATGCTCTTAGAAAAACATTTCCTTCTTCTAAGCCAAAAGTGGAATCATTTTATTTTAGGTCTAAAACAAGAACAGTATACATCAAAAGGCGATTTGTATTTACAAATGAAAAACAATGAAGAAAAATCCAATATATATTGGTAAACAAAAGTTCGCAGACCTTTTTGGGTTATAATCGGTCTTCTCATGTAAAGTACTTATTAATAAGGATACGTAAACCAACGACCATTCAAATTACCACGTTTATATATATAAAAAAAATTAAATATACATTGCAAATATATAAACATTTACACCATCAATTTTTTAAAACAAGAAAATAACCTGACATGAAAAAAAGAAAAAGAGTGAAATAATAGTGTATAGTTTTGGACCTAAAATTTCAACAGTTAACTACTTTAAAGGGAATGATGTTAAGCGGGTAATAATATTAAATACCGGATTCCCAAAAGAATGAAATTTATAAATCGAAAAAATAACAAAGATATATAAATCTATACTAATATTGATTTTATATTATCAAAAATAATAGAGCTCGTTAAATATGTCAAAAACAATTTAAAACTATAGTTTAAATTTTAAAATAGGTTTAAACCTAAAACAAACCATACATGCATAATTTTAATATATATTTAGACCTAAAACAAACCATATATATATATTTTGGAGTCTCGACAAAGCAAGGGCTAAACACATAAAAAAAAATATCGTCATTGATTAAACATTTATTTTTGTCGTATAGTGTTAAAAATAAATTCATACTTCTCTATATTATTAAAGAAAAAAGAATAGAAAAAAAAGATAGAAATATCAAAGAGCCCCTCTTTCACTTCCAGACAATCAATATAGTTTTCCATAAATTAGTGGAGGTCAACACTCGCTTACAACTTTTTATTTACAATAAACTGCAATTTTGTTGGGAATTGCTAAAAAAAACCACCTCAAGAAATCGCACGAAATTAAAAATTGAAATTATTTCGTAAAGTTATTATTTTTAACAATTTTACCCTTTACCAAAACTATAAATATAAAAAATTACTCCGTAAAGTTACAATAATTTTTAGAAAAAATGAACATTTTCTCCCCCTCCTCTCTAAACAGATCTCTTGATTTCCAAAACCTAAACTAAAACTTATCTCTTACTAAAACTAAACTAAAGTTATTTAAATTAAATTGAAGTATTATACTAAAGTTCATTTAATTAAAAACTAACCTAAACCTAAAAGTAAGCAGTCTTACCTCACCCTGATCGCGAATCAACACCCACTATGAAAACCTTACCCACGATTGCCACAAACAATCACCAACGGCACCGAATCGAGCATACAACCACCACTCAGATCGAGCATACAACCACCTCCGAATAGAACATCTTGACACCAAATCGTCCATTTCAATCTCGAATCGAGCATTCCGACACCAACAAATTTGACTATAAGTGTTTAGAAATGTATTTAAGGGTTTAGATGGGTAGTTTATAGCTGAGTTTTTTGTTATATTGTAGTTTATATACCCTTTGGTATGCTGGTGTTCTTCGCCAGCGGTTGACAAAGAACATCTGGTTTTCGCCAAACACGGGCGGAAACCAGTGTTCTCACGTCGTACATATGGTGTGGAGATATCTTCGCACACCGTACTTATGGCGTGCGAAGATAGCCGCACTCCATACGTATGGCGTGCGAAGATATCCTCACGCCATACGTATGACGCTGCTAAGCTCCGGTGACCGGATTATTCCGGCACCGCATCTGTGTCCTTTGTATGACGTGGGTTGTAATTAAATAGAGTTTAAGGGTTTTTTGAGTTTTTTGTCTAATGGCAATTTTGTAAATATAGAAAATCATTGCGGAATAGTTTTGACTTTTTTTAGCGATTCCAGAAATATTATTGTCATTGATTAAACATTTATTTTTATCGTATAGTATTAAAAATAAATTCATACTTTTCTATATTATTTAAGAAAAAAGAATAAAAAAAATGATAGAAATAACCAAAGAGCCCCTCTTTCACTTCTAGACAATCACTGGACCACTTAAAACTTTTTATTTACCATAAAATGCAACTTTGTTGTATTTTAGAAAAACTTATGATATCCCAAAAATTCATAAAATTCATTTATTAAAAAAAATGAAAATATGTGAGACTATTTTGAATCATGATGCTTTATTATCTTCCAAATCAGTGATGTTCCTCTTTAAAAGTTTTTAAGATAAATATCAATCATTCTCTTCTATATTGTTCAACAATCAATCACTCTCAATTTCAACTCGACAAAGAGAAGTGTTGATACACTAAGGGAAGCTAATTTGAAGGAAAAAGAGTGTTCGTGAGAGTAGATTATAGACTTCTATGGACCGCATACGACGGAGACCTCGCCAAGCACTACGAACAACGACTCGCTCTCAGTACCATCGAGTATTTGATTAATCATGGAGCTAAGATTATTCTCGCTAGCAACTTGGTATGCATCATATATCATTTAGTTTTTTTCTTTTTGGTCGTGTTCGTCGAGGATTGTGATTTCTCAGATTTGTTTCAGTTTCGTATAACTCTCACATGATCAAATCGAAATCGGAAGTATTTATTAGGTTGTTGAACTATATGCTTTATTTGGATTCTTAGTTTCGTATGTCATTCTTGGTCGATTTGTCCTGACTTGTTGCATTTTGAGAATCATTTTGGAGCTAGTGTTGATGTATGAATAGTCATTTTCATGGACGATGATTGCGTTTCATTAGTATTTGATCTATGTTGGGCTCTTCCTATATGGGAGTCCAATTACCATATGGGCTAAACCCAATTTGGATAACACATAGGATTTTGGTTTATGTATAAATATATTTTTATACAGTGTCTTTCGGTGATGAGCATCATATTCTATAGTGCAGTTTTTGAGAGAAAGAGGTGATTCGAGGCGGAACTTTGTGCTTTCAATCGGACTGTCTCCGGTTGTCCGATCGGCTTCAAGTTTGGTGAGAAGGCTTGTCTATTTGTCTTCTGCAATCTATTCAGAGGGTTTTTGATTTGGAGTCATCTAAGTGTGTTTTTCGATCATCTTCGTCTAACTGCGTTTTGGGGATATTTTAGTGAATTTTCAGATTTCGGTTCATTATCTTGTGTATTGGGGTTGTGTATGAAGTTGTCATACTTTTTGTTGCGTATGCTCTAGTTTTATCTAGAGAATAGTTTTGTAATTCATCTTCTGATAGTGAATATTTGGTTGTACTTCGAAATCAGTCCCGTGGTTTTTACTTCCTACACTGGGAAGGTTTTCCACGTAAAAAGTGTTCTGTATTGTTTGCGTTTATTTTATTCAGACTTAATATTTTGTTTGGGATCGTTATCTCTATCATACTTGATACAAGAATGAAGATTTCGTTTGTGCTTCTATTTCTTGTCAAAGTGGTATCAGAGCGAGTGGTTGTGTACTTGTCTTGCATCAAATATGGAGGTGAATACAAGCAGAATGGTGACGATGAATGGTTTGAATTATCACATATGGAAATCGAAGATGGAAGATCTTCTTTATGTTAAAAGTTTTCATTTACCAGTGTTCGGTGATGAAAAACCTAAAGATAAGTCTGATGCAGAGTGGATAATTATTCATCGACAGGATTGTGGCTTTATTCGGCAAGGCAATGGGTTGATGATAATGTGTTGAATCATGTTATAGACGAAACAGATGCAAGGAAATTGTGGAGTAAACTTGAGGAGTTATATGCTCTGAAGACAGGAAACAGTAAGTTACTTTTGTTCAAACAATTGATGTATTTGAGGTATCAAGATGGATCACCTCTTACAGATCACTTGAATACCTTTCAAGGATTTATTAATCAGTTGGCTGCTATGGTTATCAAATTTGATGACGAGATTTTGGCGTTATGGTTGCTTGGTTCACTGCCAGACTCATGGGATACTTTCAGAATGTCTCTTTCTAATTCAGCTCCTGAAGGCAATATCTCAATGGCATTAGCTAAAAGTAGTGTATTGAATGAAGATACGAGAAGAAAAACAGTTGGCTTCTCTTCACATTCAGAAACTCTAGTCGTTGAGAAACGTGGTAGAAATGAAAATCGCGGTTGGAAAACTAGAGGTAAAAGTAGAAGCAATAGTCGGAACAAGTCTAATAAATTTGCAGATTGGGAGTGCTACTACTGTCATGAGATCGACACTAAGAAATTTTGTCCTAAGTTGAGAAAAATGAATAATTTTGGGAAATCCAACAATGGTAAAGAAGAAAAGAACAAGGAGAAAAATTATGATGAAAGTGGTGACGAGAAATATGTAGTTGTAGTTTCAGAGAGCTACTTCGTTGGTATTGATGATGCTGTTGTGAATTCTGTGTCTGATGAAAATGGTTGGGTAGTTGACAGCGGTGCTACAATTCATGCCACTTCCCGTAGAGAATTTTTCTCATCTTACACCTCTGGTGACTTTGGGTCTGCAAAGATGGGGAATAATGATTTGTCTAAAGTGGTTGGTATTGGTGATGTTTATCTAGAAACAAGCATGGGTGCAAGATTGATTTTGAAGGGTGTTAAACATATACCCGATATTCGATTGAATTTGATCTCTACAGGGAAGCTAGATGATGAAGGCTATTGCAGTATTTTTGCGAATGAGCAGTGGAAACTTACTAAGGGCTCGTTGGTTGTGGCAAGAGGACAAAAATATTCAGCCCTCTACATCATGTCTGCAAGGGTGTCTGCTGAGAAAATCAATGTTGTTAATGATGAAGCAATGCTTGATTTGTGGCATAAAAGACTCAGTCACATTAGCGAAAAAAGATTAGATATTCTGAGGAAGAAACAGTACATTCGTGGGATACATAAAGCTCATTTAAAGAAATGCGTACATTGTTTGGCTGGAAAGTAGAATAGAGTATCTTTCAAGAGCTCGGCTCGTTCAAGAAAACCAAGTTTGCTTGACTTGGTACATACTGATGTTTGTGGTCCTTTCAAAACGAGAACACTTAGTGGTTGTTTGTACTTTGTTACCTTTGTTGATGATCATTCCAAGGAAATTTGGGCTTACACGTTTAAAACAAAAGATCAAGTGTTAGATGTCTTTAAGCAGTTTCAAGCTTCAGTTGAGAGACATACTGGGAAACAATTGAAGTGTGTTAGAAGTGATAATGGAGGAGAATACATTGGTCCTTTTCATGATTATTATAGACAGCAAGGTATTCGGTATTAAAAGACATCTCCCAAGACCCCTCAGTTGAATGGCGTAGCGGAGAGACTAAACCGAACATTAATTGAAAGGGTAAGATGTCTTCTTTCACAATCACAACTCCCTAAATACTTTTGAGGTGAAGCTTTAAATACAGTGGTACATGTCTTGAATCTTAGTCCTTCTGTACCTTTAGATAGAGATATCCCAAATAGAGTTTGGACAGGTAAAGATGTTTCTTATGATCATTTGCGTGTCTTTGGGTGCAAAGCTTATGTACATATTCCTAAAGATGAGAGATCTAAACTCAATTCAAAGACAAGACAGTGTGTATTCATTGGTTATGGTCTTGATGAGTTCGGCTACAGATTTCATGATCCAATTAATAAGAAGCTTATTAGGAGCAGAGATGCCGTGTTTATGGAAGATCAGATAGTTCATGATATTGATAAGAGTCAAAATTCAGCGCCTATGTCTGAGAATGACTTGGTAGAATTGGGGCATATCCCGCTTGCACATACTCCTACAGAAGTTGAAGAAAATTCAGACGGTGACTCATCTCCCTCAAGAGGTTCACATATTGTTGATACTGGTGATCATGATAATGATTTCATGCATGAACAAGAGAATGAAGAAGATGTTGAACAACTTGAAGTTCCAACGCGGAGATCTACTAGAGATAGACAACCCTCTACTAGATATCCTTCTGATGAATATATTTTGTTAACCGATGCAGGTGAGCCTGAGTGTTATGATGAGGCTATTAGTGGTGTATGTAAAAATCAATGGATTGAAGCGATGAATGAAGAGATGCAATCACTTCATGAGAATCATACATTTGAGTTAGTGAAGATACCTGAAGGGAGAAAAGCCTTGAGTAAAAAGTGGGTGTATAGGTTGAAGCAAGATGATAGTTCTCTGCAACCTCGGTACAAAGCAAGATTGGTAGTCAAAGGCTTTGGTCAGAAAAAAGGTATTGATTTTGATGAAATATTTTCTCCAGTTGTAAATATGTCTTCTATTCGTGTGGTTCTAGGCATTGCAGCGAGTCTAGACTTGGAAATTGAGCAAATTGATGTAAAAACAACATTCTTGCATGGTGACTTGGAAGAAGAGATTTTTATGAAACAGCCTGAAGGTTTTGTGGTTGAAGGAAAAGAAGATTATGTATGCAGACTGAAAAAGAGTCTATATGGTTTGAAGCAAGCTCTGAGGCAGTGGTATAAGTAGTTCGTGTCAGTTATGGGGGAGTAGGACTACAAGAAGACTTCTTCTGATAATTGTGTATTTGTGAAGAAATTTTCTGATACCGATTTTATTGTTCTCTTACTTTACGTGGATGATATGCTTATTGTTGGGAAGAATACTTCACGGATTGATTCTTTGAAGAAACAGTTAAGTAAGTCTTTCGCAATGAAAGATTTAGGTCCAGCAAAGCAGATTCTCGGCTTTGTAATTACTAGAGACAGAGACTTGAAGAAGTTGTTCTTATCACAAGAAAAATACATTGAGAAAATTCTTCAGAAGTTTAATATGGACAAAGCTAAAGTGGTTAGCTCACCACTTTCCGGTCACTTCAAGTTAAGCAAGAAACAATGTCCTTCAGCTAATGAAGAAAAGAGAGACATGGAAAATATTCCATATGCATCTGCAGTTGGAAGTCTCATGTATGTACTCGTCCTGACTTAGCTCATAGTGTCTGTGTTGTGACCAGATTTTTGTCAAACCCAGGTAGAGAGCATTGGGAAGCCGTGGAATCGATTATGAGGTATCTGCGAGGAACCTCTAATTTGAAGCTCAGTTTTGGGATGAATAAACTTGAGTTGTTGGCTTATTCTGATTCAGACTTGGCTGGAGATGTCGATACTCGCAAGTCTACTTTTGGATATTTGATTAACTTTTGTGGTGGCGCTGTTTCATGGAAATCAAGACTACAAAAGTGTGTTACCCTTTCAACGACAGAAGCTGAATTTATTGCAGTGACAAAAGCGAGTAAAGAGCTACTATGGATGAAGAAGTTCTTGAAAGAACTTGGATTTGAGCAACACATGTATGTGCTGTTATGAGATAATCAGAGTGCTATTCATCTCGTGAAGAATTCGTCATTTCACTTAAAGTCGAAACATATTGATGTGAGATATCATTGGATTCGAGATATTCTTGATGCTAAACTAATGGAGGTTGATAAAGTTCATACAAATGATAATGGGTCTGATATGATGACAAAGGCTTTGCCTAGGGGAAAGCTTGGACATTGTAGATTGATCGTCGGGATGACGAATCCTCCCACATAGTCGTGAGGGGGAGATTTGTTGGGCTCTTCCTATATGGGAGTCCAATTATCATATGGGCTAAGCCCAATTTGGATAACACATAGGATTTTGGTTTTATATATATATATATATATATATATATATATATATATATATATATATATATATATATTTATACAGTGTCTTTCGATGATGAGAATCATATTCTATAGTGCAGTTTTTGAGAGAAAGAGGTGATTCGAGGCGGAACTTTCTGCTTTTAATCGGACTGTCTCCGGTTTTCCGATCGGCTTCAATTTTGGTGAGAAGGCTTGTCTATTTGGTCTCTACATTCTGTCTAGAGGGTTTTTGATTTGGAGTCATCTAAGTGTGTTTTTCGATCATCTTCTTCTAACTGCGTTTTGGGGATATTTCAGTGAGTTTTCTGATTTCGGTTCATTATCTTGTGTATTGGGTTGTGTATGAAGTTGTCATACTTTTTGTGGCGTATGCTCTAGTTTTATCTAGAGAATAGTTTTGTAACCCATCTTCTGATAGTGAATATTTGGTTGGACTCTGAAATCAGTCCTGTGGTTTTTACTTCCTACACTGGAAGGTTTTGCACGTAAAAAGTGTTCTGTGTTGTTTGCGTTTATTTTATTCAGACTTAATATTTTGTTTGGGATCGTTATCTCTATCATACTTGATACAAGAAGGAAGATTTCGTTTGTGCTTCTAACGACTCGCTTTCAGTACCATCAAGTATTTGATTAATCATGGAGCTAGGATTATTCTCGCTAGCAACTTGGTATGCATCATATATCATTTAGTTGTTTGCTTTTTGGTCGTGTTCGTCGAGGATTGTGATTTCTCAGATTTGTTTCAGTTTCTTATAACTCTCATATGATCAAATCGAAATCGGAAGTATTTATTAGGTCGTTGAACTATATGCTTTATTTGGATTCTTAGTTTCGTATGTCATTCTTGATCGATTTTCCTGACTTGTTGCATTTTGAGAATCATTTTGGCGCTAGTGTTGATGTATGAATAGTCCTTTTCATGTACGATGATTGCGTTTCATTAGTATTTAATCTCTTCATAATCAGATGAAGCTATTACGGTTAGGTAATCATTCTGCAGGTTTCCTTTATGTGCATTAATTAAGTTCTTCTTACTAGCTATCTTGTGACATGATAATCCTTGTTTTCTTATGATTGGATCTCTCTAGTTCATTAATTATTAACAAAACTATAGTGTTTACCTAATTGTTTAAATTTATATTTTATATTTTTATAGGTTCTTTTTTCCTAATTTTATTGTATTTTAGATGTTGTTGCAGTCTTTTTTAAGAATTATGTGGATTCTTTTTTTTAAGTGGTTCAAAACTTTGTTCTATATATATATATATATATATATTCAGTATTTGAAGTTCAAGCTAATTTGAAATTTGAAGACAATTTTGACATTTTTTTTCTCCCCACTCTTTTTAAAGTCGAAAAAATTATCATTAATGAATTTTCAATTTTTTTTCAAACCATTTATCTAAAAAAAAGGTTAGATATGAAACTTAAATAACTATTAAAAAGATATTGTCGGAAGAATCAAAGAAAATTTTATATGCAAGATGCATACAAGAAAAACATGATAATTTTGTTTGCCTTTAACAACCGGTTTAATGATAATCATACAAGAATAATATGAAAAGCTAAAAGAACAATTAAAAAAAAGTCTACCACAATAGATTTTACTAAATAAGACCAGTTAAAAGTATATCGATAATTTACCTCCACTAATATGTATAGTTCCATCATACAAACCATTGAATTATATTGACAGTAATGCAATTTCTTTTAGAAAGACTTGCTCTTTCGAGATGGAGAGATCCAATTATGATTTATTGAACCTTTTTTAATGGTATATAATTATATGTATTATTATTTTTGGCCCAAATTACCTATACGTTTTAAAAATCTTTATTGTTCCATTTTAGCAGCTGTTTTTTTATTATATTTATGTAAAATTTAATGTTATATATTATTTTATTTTATTTTATTTTTTAAAGTTTGATAAAAAAGTATTATTTAACTATTAATTATAGATTAGTGAATCCATAATTATTATACAAAATACTTTATGTTGACTATCAATTATTACGTAAATATGATGAAATTATATATTATATACATGAAAATCTATACCATGTCACGAAATAAATTATATTTGTTTTGTTTATCGTACCATGTATCATATCATGTATGTGGTTTTTTTTTCGGAGGGAACCCGCAGCCGCTACTCAGAGTGCAATGAGTGCGCACAGGGTACCCCTTGGGGGCATCATGTATGTGGTGTATATCATGTATGTCGTGTCTTTTTGGTTCGATCTATAATTTAATCTATTTTTGTAAAAAAACATAATTTAAGTAGAGCTTTTACTAATTAATTATATTTATGATAATTTAAAACCACGTTTTTATATAATAATGAAAACCCACATATGGATGATGAAACCAACATTAATTTATGCATTAATTTATATATTTGGTTGTAACAATTAACCAAATATAATATAATCTTAATTTTTCTATATAAAAGTAAAAATAAATCATCCTTAATGCCGTGTTCGAAAAAGAAATTAAACTAAATAAATAACTAGAGATACAACAAAAACAGCAAACAAAATATAGGGTAATTTTGTATTTTTTTTACTTTAAAGTAAAGTAAATCATATATATTTTTTACTGCTTCATAAAAAATAAACAATTACCAATACACAAACACATCATCAATAATATGTGCCGATCATTTACGAAAACAATTTCACCTTATGATTGTAACACAATGCACCAATCATATTTGCCAAAGATCAACACTCTTCATCGTCCATGTAATGAGTAATCTGAGGGTTCGATAGCGAACATAAGTAGTTGTCAAGCATAGAAACCATTAAAATGTATGTAGTTAGAATAAGTTTTTATTTGATGGATATTTTTTAATTGAAAAGATAATGTGTCTAGTTAAAATAGATGTTAAAATTGGACATACAACAATTAAAAGAAAAATTAGATTACCAATTATTTTATGGAACCATTATAATATTTTTAGCTACTTTTATTTTATATTTTATTTTTTATTTTTTTAAAATTTATAAAAATATTGCATGGTAGCGAAGTATATCAATATATTGATGCTTAATGTAGAACATAGGGTTCAGAGTAAACCAGATTTATGGAATAATAACCTATTAAAATTTTATGTAACAGATTTTATGAAATATAACCTTACATATTTCATACGTGGAATGATATAATCAACGGTAGATTTATAAACTATATTTGGTTCAATTCCGAATTTTGCCTAATGCCGTATAGGAAAGGAACTAGCATTAACAGAATTTAAAGACAAGAAATTACTATGCATATCTAAATTATTTTATGTAAATTTAAAATATTTTATTATGCTAATATATATTAAAATCCCGCTTCCATCAATAATTTTAAGGGTTTTTTTTTCAACTAAAAACATCAAATCTTTTGAAACTAGCCATGACGGCTGTCAATAACCATGGTGAAAAATAAAGATTAATTTTTAAAATTTGAAATTTTATATCAATTATTAAAGTTAAAAAAATTGAAAATTAAATTATAATTAGATTTAGTTTTTTTAATAAAAGACCAAATCGCAACGATAACGAATCGAAACAGAACTAAAATAAATCAAAACAAATCGAAATCGAATCTAATCCAATTGGACCGAACCGAAAACTTAATATTCCGGTGCAACTAAATCCAAAAAATGACATTTATTTTAGAGTCTAGACAAGGGAAAAAAAAACTATTGTCATTAATTAAACATTTATTTTTGTCGTATAATGTTAGAAATAAATTTATAATTTTCTATATTATTAAAGAGAAACAATGAAAAAAAATGATAGAAATATCCAAAAGCCACTCTTTCACTTTTAAGACTATCAATATACTTTTCCATATATCACTATAGGTCAACAGTGGACCGCTTACAATTTTTTATTTATGATAAAATGCAACTTTGTTGTATGTGAGACTATTTTGAATCTTCATGCTTCATTATCTCCCAAACCAATGATGTCACTCTTTAAAAACTTTTAAGTTTACTACCATTAATTCTAAACAAAATTATAGCATTTTATAGAATTCTTTAAATTTATATTTTTTATTTTTGATAGTTTATATTTTTTCCTTATTTTATTATATTTTAGATGTTTTTGTACTTTTTATTAAGAATTATGTCGATTCTTTTTTTAAGTCGTTCAAAACTTTGTTCTATATATTCAGTATTTGAAAATCAAGTTAATTTGAAATTTGAAGATAATTTTGACCTTTTGTTTAAGTTTTTAGTTTTTTTTTCTTCAAGTCGAAATCTTTTAACTCATTCATAAGTTTTCAAAAAAACTACTTAAATATATTTTAGAACCGTTTATGTAAAAAGTAAAAGTTAAATATGAAACTAAAATAACCATTCAGACAAAAAAATTGTTGAAAGAATCATAGAAAATTTATGTAAGAATAACATGAAAATCCAAAAGAAAAATTAAAAAATAATCTAACACAACAAATTTTACTAAGCAAGATTAGTTAAAAGTAGATCGATAATTTACATGCAGTAATATGCATAAATCTGTCACGCCAAAACACCTGCATATCATACACGTCGTTTATGATTTTTAATTAAAATTAAATTTTAATTGATTTTTTTTAAAACGGACCGAACCGGACCGAACCGAAATGGACCAAAACGGGATCGGATCGAATTCGGACCAAATCAGAATCGAACCGGATCAGACCGAATCGAAAACTTAGCGATTCGTTCTGGTTTCAAAAATTAGGACCGAAAACTTAGCGGTCCGGTCCGGTCCGGACCGATAAGCTTAGCGGTCTGGTCCGATCCGAACCGATAAGCTTAACGGGTAGCCTTGTTGTCTTTCATCCGGAGAGTAAAAGTCATAATGACGTGATTAAGCTCATTAATCTCTTGAATTAATAGTAATAGAGCAGAAAATCGAATAAAATGGACAAATGTACCCCGATTTTTCAGACATTGAAGGGTGCAAAAGGCTTCAACTGGTCTCCACAATTCGACCAGGCGTTTGATGAAATAAAGACGCACTTGTCTTCTCTGAAAACCCTTTTTAAACCTATTGACGGAGAAACACTGTATATATACTTAGTTGTGTCAGAATGTGTTGTGTTATAAGTGCAGTACTGGTAAGAGAGGTGGATAATTATCCTCGTCTGGTGTACTACATCAGCAAGAGTCTGATGGATGCTAAAAAGAGGTACCTAAAGCTTGAAAAACTGGCACTAGCCTTGGTGATTGCTGCCAGAAAAATGAGACCATATTTTCAGTCTCATTTGATCATTGTCCGGGCGTCTTTTCCTTTGAAGAATGTTCTTCAGAAGGCAGACATATCAAGCAGGATGACTAAATGGTCAGTGGAATTGGGTGATTATGATATTGATTTTACTCCACGAACTGCAATCAAAGCTCAATATGTGGCTAATTTCTTGGTAGAGTTTCGTTCATACAGAAGTACTAAACAAGCTAGAGAAGAGAAAACTAAAAAAAAGTGGGTAGTCCGGACAGATGGTGGATCAAGTACAATGGGTTGTGGGGCTGGTATTTGTTTAACCTCTCTGTATGACGATAAATTATACCAGGCTATATGCTTTGCTTTTAGAGTTTCTAACAATGAGTCCGAATACGAGGCAACTATTGATGGTCTAAAGTTAGCTTTTTTGTGTGGGGCTAAAAGATTCAGATTAATGAGTGATTCTCAGCTTCTTATCCATCATGCTCAAGGTCAATCTGAGGCTAAGAAAGAACAATTGAAAACACGCTGGCAGACTCTTTAGAAACACACTGGCAGACTCTTTAGAAACACGCTGGCAGATTCTCAGCTTCTTATCCATCATGCTTAAAAAAGTAGCAACTAACTTGAAAAATGTTAGCTATGAGCATATTCTTAGATCGGAAAACACGCTGGCAGACTCTTTAGAAACCATAGCATACTCTGAGTCCTACCCATGGATTCATGTACAAGAATTCTCATCCATACAACCGAATCAGAACAAGGAAGAGGAGAGGAGCTTAAGTGTACAAGTGGTTCAACCCAAAGACTGGAGATTTTCCATTCTTCAATACATCTCTGATGGGATTTTGCCTCCGGAGAATCCTATGGCAAGGAAAATGAAACACAGGGCTCGTGGTTTCTTAATCATAAGAGAGGTTCTTTATAAGAAGTCGTTCAGCAGACCTCTCATACGTTGCTTAGGGGCTGAACAGTCCCAAATTGTCTTATCTGAACTACATGATGTAGATGGATCAGCACACTGTGGCTATAGAGCTTTAACCCGGAGGGTTTTGTTGGCCAGATACTATTGGGCATCCATAATGGCAGATGCCAATGAATTGGTGAAGAAATGTAACCCATGCCAAATATATGGTAACGAAGTTCATATCCGAGTTGTTCCTATGGAGTCAATTTATGAGCCAATGCCTTTGCTCGTTGGGGACTGGATTTAGTTGGGCCTCTACCAATGGCGTCCGGACGCCGCAGGACTATTATTGTAGCCATTGATTATTTCTTAAAGTGGATGGAAGCAGCCCCCCTGGCAGGAACTACTTCAAAAGTTTTTAAAAAATTTATCTTATCTAACATTTGTTGCAAATTTGGAGTTCCACAAAAGATAACCACAGATAATAGGCCACAATTTGATAACAAGGATATGGAGAATTTTTATGCCTCCCGGAGCATTCAACATTTATTTTCTTCTCCTTTCCACCCACAAGAAAATGGTCAAGTTGAAGTGGCAAACAGGACAATCCTGTCTGGTCTTAAAAATAATTTAGAATGGGCTGCACGGAAGTAGCCAAGCTATTGGCAAGAAGTATTGTGGTCATACCGGACTACTCCTGGAGCTGCTACACAGGAATATCATTTTGCCTTGGTGTATGGGATGGATGAAATTTCTCTTATAGAGGAAACTCTTCCATCATACAGAGTCCACAATTCTTCCAAACAGGCCAATGAGTTGGCAATCAGAAGTCAGTTTGACTTAATATAACAAAGAAAAGTTAAGGCTCATCTTAGAACCACCCATTATTACCAAGGCTTGATGAGAAGCAGATTTGCTTCCAAAATTAAGAGAAGGGACTTTCAGTTAGGGGATACAGTATTAAAAAAGGTTTTCTTGCATACTAAGGAAAAACAGTTGGGCAAACTAGCTCCGAATTGGGAAGGCCCTTATGAGGTCTCCGAAAAACTTAAACCTGGGACATATAGGCTTCAAGGAAAAGATGGAAGAATCCTAAAGCACCCTTGGAATATTGAACACCTCCGGTTATACCTTGAATGAAAGTTGTGTAAATATTTACTTGTTTAAAGTCCATGTAAATATTAAGGGGCATACTCTTTCATACCCTGGTGGCGCGGGGAGGTTTTAATGAGGTGTCTGGGTTTTTTAATGAAATATGATGCCTTCTTAAAATATTCGGAGTAATTTTATTATAATTCCTTTCAAGTCTTTAATTTTACTTAAGATCTTTGACAGATCGGATTAATTTGGTTGAATGATGATCATTAAACACATGTCCTTAGAGATTTTAAACATTCTCATCTTAAATATTTGTAAAGTAAATAAAGGTTATTTAAACATTAGCCATTAAAATTGAAAGCAAGTATGAAACAAAGTAAAATTTGAGTAAGATAAACCAGTCCGGGTAAAAACCGGATAATGATATTAGAACACAGAATATGCCTTGGCCATCTAAGGACTTTCAGTTTTAAAAAAGGCTTAACCAGACTCAAACCTGACACAATTACAAAAATGTCTTGGCCATCCAAGGACTTTAATAGTTCATAAGATTAAAAAAATATAGTTCAAAACCTCAGGGCTTATTCCCTTCAGATTTCATGCGTCATCTCCTTTCTTAGGGCCTTTGAGCTCAGTACTTGAACTCTCCATGGTTCCTTCTTCTTCATCAGTAGTGTCATCAATTCCACTAGAGTAGTTCTTCTTATCACCATCTACCATCGTATGGAATGGGATGTCTTCATACTTTATATATTGCCACAAGGTACCAAGCGTCATCTTAAGAAATGTTTGGTGGAAAAGCAGTACCATGTCAGACTTCACTTCGGTATATCTTTTTTCTAGGGAATTTATCACCCCGTTGGTGTATTCATCGATGCGGGCCTGAATTCCGTGATCCTGCTCTTTCACCAAGTTTTCTTTCTCATTGGTTTCCTTGGACACAACCTCTTCAAGGGAAGTCTTATCACCGGACAAGGTCTGAATGACATCATCTTTAGTCTTCACATCTTCCTTCGGGGTGGAGAGATCTTTCTCCAAACGGGAGCACTTAGTTTGGAGCTCTGTGTTAGATTTCTCCAAAGTGGCCAGCTTGGTTGACAGATCTTCATTGTCCTTCTTCAACTCTTCAAGCTCCTTCTTCAGTGCCTTAATGCTCTGGTTAACGTTAAGGATATTAGTTGACAAAGTCTCATTGTCTGTGTTGAGGGTGTTGATGAGGGCGGACTGAGTTTTCACTTACCTTTCTAAGTTGAGTACTGGTTAAACATGACCTAGAAGAGAATGAGCCACCACATCGTTTCTCCCCGGAGACAGTGTAGGACTTGCCATTGTAAGTCACCATATTAGAAGAGCTTGGAGGACGGTAGGGGCCAGCGAAGTCATCTTTTTCAAAATCATTGAAATAAAGATCAATGTTTTGGAAGGCCCTGATATCTACTCTATCAATCTCTCCTCTGGTACCTTCCCTGGATTTTAGATCGATGGAGGAGAGATCAGTGCCTTCCTTCAGTGTCTACTCCATCAATCTCTCACCAAATTACCAGAAGTAAAACAGTTGTGGAAAGCGTTTCCCCAACGTTCTACGACCCACGCGTTCAGCTTGGCACATGTAGTCTGCCCCTCCTCCAGATAGTCGGTGTACTCCTTCGGTAATACTGATAAGAAAGAAATGAGTCATTCAGGAGTGGAATATTTGTAAAAGTGAAAAAGAGAAAATAAAAAACAATATTGAAGACTTACTTGTGCTCTTCCACCTACTAGTAAGCATGCTAGGGTTAGTTTGGGCTTTGATCTTTCTCTCATTCTCCGATGACCCACTAATGAACAAGAACTCAGTTTTCCAGTTCTTTTTCGATTCCAACAAATCATCTACCACCTCGAAATTATCTCCTATGTTAAGGTGATAAAATGGGATGTGATGATTTTTACGCAGATGATTTTTGCACAGCTGGTTGAGCACCAGTATGGGTATAAACGTAATTGATGTTCTGCATGACCAACATATACTTCACATTGACTTTTTGAAAGCAAGGTCCTACCTTGTCCTCTAAGCCCTCCGGAAGATCCGGATGAGCCATTCCAACCTTTCCTTTGCCTTTCTATTTCCTGTCAGAGGAAGCATCCCCAGTTTTCCCTGAGGATTTTGTTTCAAATGGGGCCTCTTCGACACTATCCTCCATCACTTTGGAAGGTTTATCGGTTGTTATAGATGGAAGAGTGTCAGCTTTTGGCTCAACGATCTGTCCAGATGGTTGAGCACCAGTTTCTTCTAGAGGTCTGGTGTCCGGTTGGGGCTCAATTCTGAAGGATTTTGCTTGAGAAACGACTTTGGATGCCTCTGATCCGGAGGGCTTATTTCGAGGGGCTCTAATAGAAATCTCTGATCCGGAGGGTTTGTCTTTAGTTGAAGACTTAGAGGCCCCCGGTTTGGAGGACTTTGATTGTGAAACAGTTGCTTGGGCTTTCACCAAGCGAGTTTTCCGGCGTGGATTGGTTTTATCTGGAGATTTTCGACATCAGATCCCATGGCTATGAACGAGGAGGGTTTTCTAACACTTGATACTGCTTTTTCTTGGGCAATAGAAGGTTGGGATTTTGTACAAAGGAGCGTGATGGGATTGGCGAAAGGTTTGGCTTGAATAGACGTTTGGGTTTAGCTTGAATGATCCTTGATCAGCTTCTTGAGATGGGTTATCAGACTTTTCGCCTGGGGAGACCAACATCAATGCATATCTATCGTTCAACTTTCTTTGCCTTCTCTAATTCAGACAAGTCCAACCAGCCGCCTTTTATAAGAGAGTTTCTAGCTGTGAACATAAAACTATCTAAGAACGATTTTGAAAGAAAAGGTGAAAGCTATATCAAAGATTTGAAGACTGATGAAGATAATGAAACAATAAAAGAAAATGATTTATATATTAGTAAGGAATGCAACTGATACAAAGGAGAAAACGAAAATATTCGAGCAATGATTGAAGACGGCGCTGTCGTAGGTAAAAAATTAAATACAGAGGTTACTTTTTAGGCTTAGTGGGAGCGCTGATCTAGGTAAAAAATGGCTGGTAGGTCAAATCAGGATGCGACACGTGTCCCACGATCCAAAGAAAAACTCTTAGAATTCTGAGAAGAAATCAGTCCGAAAAAACCTCGAACCAAACACACGAACATGCCGGAATATATTGTTACTGACTAAGTGAATTGTCTAGTCCTGCCAAAGATTTTTTGACAAAGCCTAAAAAAGGGGCTACTGATGAGTCTAGATAAATCCACCACTGCTTACTGAGATATCCGGACATTGGTAATTCGGACATAAACTGCCCACTGAACTATTCGGACAAGACAAAAGTATTAAATAACTAAACACCTTTTGAATAAGCTAGGTGTTAATTAGCTTATTAAGTAAATAGATCCTTAAACTTGACCCAGTTTCATAACTTGACCCGAAAGCCCATAGGTCCATAATTAATGGTATAAATACCTCAACTACTTTCATTAATGAGTGTAATGAACATTTAATACAACTAGGCAGTTTAAATCTCTCACAACAAAACACCCAAACATTTAATACCTTTAAAACTTTCCAAAACACTTGACAAAATTACCCTCAGCCTGAAATAAACCACACCAGCATCAGTTCCTAATAAGTCTAATAATTCGAGTGGTTCTGAGGTGTATCCAGAATCAGGAGGTGAAGCGTCAGCATCGGATGATAGTGACGATGAAGCGTCTGAACCAAAACAAGAACCTTATAGCATAACATTGGGCAGAGAAAGAATAAATATTAGACTTCCAAAAAGGTATGTGAATCTAGTTTCCTATGCTATGTCAGTTGCATAAGAAGTTGAGATGCAAGAACCTAGTAGCTACAGAGAAGCTATAATGAGTTCAGAGGCAGATCGATGAATTGGTGCTATGGGATAAGAGATTGAATTTCTTCATAAAAATTAAACATAGAAGCTTGTTAACTTGCCTAAATGGAAAAAGGAAGGCAGTAAATAGGTGTTCAAGAAAAAGGAATGTAATCCAATGGTTGAGGCATCTCGATTCAAGGCAAGACTGGTCGCTAAGGGTTTTACTCAAATGGAAGGAATCGACTTCAATGAAGTGTTTTCCGCAGTGGTGAAGTATAGTTCGATTTGATTTTTGTTAGCCATGGTAGTTTTGCAAGATTTAGAGCTTGAGAAGTTGGATGTGAAGACTGCGTTTCTACATGGTGAATTGGATGAGCAAATATACATGAACAACCAGAGGGATTTATCAAACCTAATATGGAGGATAAAGTTTGTCTGCTGTAAAAGTAACAGTATGGTTTGAAACAGTCACCTAGGCAATGGTACAAAGTTTTGATACATTCATAGTGTCAAAAGGGTTCACGAGGAGTCCATATGATAGTTGTGTGTATCATAAAAAAATGTGAGATGATTCCTATGTTTACTTATTGTTGTATGTGGATGATATGCTTATTGTTGATTGTAGTATGTCACACATTGTGCAAATAAAGAAGCAACTTAATGCTGAGTTTGAGATGAAGGATCTGGGTAATGGAAAGAAGATTATTGGTATGCAGATTATCAGGAATATAAGTGTAGGATCATTACACTTGTCTCAACAAATCTATATTGAGAAACTGTTACAACGATTCAACATATTACTTAGCGTTCCGTTTGCTACTCATTTCAAGTTGACTCCAGCAGGAGCGACCAAAGACGTTGCTGAGTTGGAACAAATGTCGAAGGTTCCATATGCAAGTGCAGTTAGTAGTATCATGTATGCTATGGTATGTACACATCCTGATATTTCACATGCGGTTAGTGTAGTTAGCAGGTACATGGGATATCTTGGGAAAGAACACTGGCAGGCAGTGAAATGGATACTTCAGTATACTGTGAACGTTGGCTTAACTTTTAACAAGGCCGATATTGGTGGATCGCTGAATGATGTTGCAGGATCAGTGGTTAGTTTTTTTTTATTCTGATTTTGCAGGTGATATGGATAAAAGGAGATCTCTGACAGGATATGTATTTACTCTAGCTGGGAGTGTGATCAGTTGGAAAGCACAGCTCCAAGCTAATGTAACTTTATCTACAATAGAGGCAGAGCACATGGCGGTAACAGAAGCTAGTTAAAGAGGAAATGTGGTTGCAAGGTTTGGTATCAGGTTTGGGCTTGGATATGACTACTACAAAAGTGTTTTGTGACATTCAAAGTGGCATACACCTTATAGGGAACAAGATGTACCATGAGCATACAAAGCACATAGATGTCAGGTATTAATTTATTTGTGATATAATATCCAACAGAACTGTTTATGTGAGTGTCTACACATCATAATCCAGCAGATATAATGACCAAAGTAGTATCAATTCGAAAGTTTAGGAAGTGCCTAAACTGGATTGGTGTTCGCAGTATAGAGTGAATGCCTTAAGGGAATTTGGTGATTCACAAGAAGAGACGTTTCTTTGTTGATAGTGAAGAAAGAATATTTGCCTCAAGGGGAAGATTTGTTGTGAATGAGTCAAATAGTTCCTTGACAGTGTACTGTGTCCAGCAGTACAGTTTTGTGTTTGTGATAGTGTTATTGTGCCTTGACAGTGTATTGTGTTCGGCAATATAAATAAGTGTTGTGAAAATATCATTGTTATTCTTGTGGTGTGAGCCCATTAGGCCTATTATCTAGTAAGTTCTATTTATTCTCTATAAATAAACTATTAAGGCTATCCAAAGCATAATCTGAAATGTGTAACCCTTTTCTATCATAGTGAAAAACTTTTCTCTGGCAGCGCCCGTGAACGTAGACAATTGTTGAACCACGTTAAATCTTGTGTTCTATCTTTAATGTTCTTTGTTTCATTTGTGTTATGTGCTTGAGCCATTTTGTGATAAATTGAATAGTGATTTTATAACAAAACTATTGAACGATAAAATAAGACATGGACCACCGCTAAAATTTTGAGAATTAATAAAACAACTCATAGTATCCATAAAACTTAGATTGTATAATTTAGAATATCTACGTTATCTCTATTTTATAACTTGTGTATATTTAAATTATAAAATTTAGAATAAATTATAACTTCGAAATATTTATAGTTATTTTTTGGTAATGACTTATGAATATCTATAATATTTTGTTTATTCGGGGTAACATATCTTATATATTATTTAACATTTGTAGAATAAAGCACTATATTTAAAAATCCAAAAGAATAATATTGATTCTTCTAGTAATAGTGTGATTCCTTCTAATATGATTTCATTGTCTCATTAGAGATAGTGAGACTCCTAATAAATGGTTAAGATTTTGAATAAATTTTACCTTTTGATCTTTTTATTTCGATTTCCGGTTCCGCCAATTGACATGTTTTTAGTGACATTATAAATCTATATTAAAGAAAATCATATTGGCATCTATAATATTAAAACTCGTCCTATAATATTAAAACTAATTATATATAATAAAAATTTAGTCAAAATATAATATTTAGTTTATATACTTATAGAAGTGTAACTAATGTAATTGTGTCATAAATTTATTGAATATAATTATTTTATATAAATAATTTAGCCAAATCAAAATATAATATTAAAACTAGTACGAAAATTTTAATAATGATAATATTTGGTTTCGATACTTATACTAGTTTAATTTAATTGATCTAATTGTATTAGAAATTTATTAAATATAATTATCATGTAAAAAACTAGTTAAAATATAATATTTAGTTTTTTTGGCCCACGTGAATCCGTCTATAAATTAATGTTCATGATTGGACGTTTTTGAATGCACTACAATTATTATTATTATATATATATATATATATATATATATATATATATATATATATATATATAAAAAGTAGTGTGTGAAAGGAAAAAAAGAGGTATGGAGAGCTAAATGCAAAGTTCTAGACATAATAATGTATAATTTGTATACTAAAGGTAAAATAAAAAAACTGAGTACGTTAAATATACTAAAGTTAAATAGAAAAATTGAGTAGAATAAATACAAAATGCAAAATATACGTTAATCTATATGGGAAATGCGAACATTAAATATTTTATATGATAGCACATTCGCATAAAGTAATTCAAGAAAATAAGGATATATAAAACTAGGGTCATTCAAATTATCACATTTATATATATAAAAAAAATATACATAAAAAAATTATATAAACATTTACACCCGCAATTCTTAAAACAAGAAAATAACATGACATAAAGGAAAAGAAAAAAATTAAAGTAATAGTGTATAGTTCTAGACATAAAATTTCAATTTTTTATTATTAATTTACAGGTTTTTTATAAAAAAAAAGTAATATAAGATTTTTTATAGTATTAATTTACTAATGCTAAAATAGAATAAAATAATATTTAAAATGTCCAACGATGTTCCACATAAAAATTAAACGAACTGTTTTCAAAAAATTATAAAATTTATTATTATCAAAATAATATTATTAAAATAAATTTTTAAAACATACCCTTCTTATCACTTTTTTAATCTGTCTAATAAAATAAACATAAATACCGTTTTAAAAATAAACTAATGACAATATTTTTTTGGTATTTGTTGGATAGTAATAAATAAAACTAATTAAAATTTATATTTTATAATTAATTAAACTAAAATCGATATATTTTTAATAAGTTATTTTAACTATCCATCCAGCGATAACAAGTTTTTTTTAAAGAAAAACACCCATAAAAAACTTAAAATAGGTTAAGAGAGTGAGATTCAAATTCCAAAATTTTGATAATAACCAACATTTCAAAATATAAATTTTCCAAATAAACCGGGTTTGTTGTTTTTAAGAATGAAAAATCAAAACTATAAGTTTGGTTATGAATTTGTTTAGAATATGACTTAAAATATAGTAAAAATAAATATTAAAAGAGAAGATTATGACTTTGTTTTGTTGGTCATTGGATATTAGGGGACATTTCAAAATACCGTTTAAAAATTATATTACTATAGTTTATAGTTTTGCGATGTTTTGTTATACATCTTTATGTATGTTTTTTTTTATTTATGGTTTTCATAGTTTTCTTGTCTAACCCAAGTTATAATGACACAATTAAGTTTATTATCCTCTTGAATCAATAGTACTAGAATATAGAATCGAATAAATCGATCTAAAAGTGTTGTCTATGGATTAAAAACAATGATTCAAGTAGAGATATTCTCTTCGATGAGTAAAGCCTAATCTTATTACATGGTGTATCATGAATACTTTTTACTTGAATAGAAGATGTATCTAGTTAGAATAAGTTTTTATTATATTATTAATAAAAGATGGACGTAGTAAAATACAACAATTAAAAGAATTATCAATTATTTTATGTAACCATCAAAATATTCTTAGTTATTTTATTATATTTTTTTTTATCTTTCAATTTATAAAATTTAAAAAGATATTTGGTAATGTAGAACACAACAAAGTTCTTATAATATGAGTTAAATTCATGTCTTTCAATTTTGACCTTATAGAGATCGGAGAAATGGTCACATGAATAACCATAAAACACAAATAATTATAAAGTAAATAATTATAAAATATATGGAAGGTTCTAAATAGGATTTTGAAATAAAAACCAATGTGGATTTAAAGTTTAGATTTTCACCACTGATAAAAAAAATTAATATAAATAATAAAATTATTATAATTAATTATATTTACAATTTAAAAATAACGGAAACGGCTGCATGCTTAATGTACAACAGAAGTTTTGCGGGTTCGGAAGAAAAATTATCTATTAAAATTTTATAAATCAAATTTTATGAAATATAATCTTTTATGAAATCAATTTCAAATTGGGTGTAAAAGAAATTTGAATGCAAATCTAAATGATTTTATGTAATCTAAAATATTTTCTTATGTTAATATATATTAAAATCGCTAATCCATCAATAATTTTAAGAGTTTTTTTTGTAGCCAGATACTTCAAATCTATTAAAATTGTTATTTGGTGGTATGAGTAGACCTAATGTCTATTAAATATTATAAAATTTATGAAAATTGAATTTGATTCAAATTCAAAATAGATATTTTATTATATTTTAAAGACTAAAATATCCTTGATGGTTGAGTAGTCTCCAATATTATAAACAAAATTTTGATATTTAAATTTAGATTTCAGGATTTAAATTGAATTGTTGTTTCGTAACTAGTACTAGTATAGTTGTCATTTCCAAACATATCTTACTAGACATATTAGTTTGAATATCTTGTGATACAACTATTGTATCTTATATATATACCATTCATGTTTTCTGTAAAAAATTGTCTTCTCTTTCGACTATCACATGTTCATATGTATCATGTCGGTTAAGAATAAGAATTATTCTTTTCGATTTTTGGAATTATAGTGAAAGGATAAATAAAGTTTATGGATGTTTAATTCTAATAAAATTAGGCGAATTTTGAATGCTACCGTACTGATCTTATTACGTGGGGGCGGGACCCGTTAAATCTATAAAATCTATAAAATCGGTTCGAATTTTAATGGTTTAATTTACGATTTTATTTTATAAATCGAAATTATAAAGAACGGAAATGATAAAATTGGTTTGGAATAGGATCGATAAAATCGATAAATTGATTTTTGGAATCAAACCGATAGAATTGGCGAAGGGACGGAATCGAACCGATAAAACCGACCTGTTGAACCGATACAAGATCAAACATATAAAACTCCATTTATTTTTATATAAATTTATTTTTATATAAATTATATCAAACCCATTAAAAATTTTAATTTTTAAAATTTGAAATTTTATATCAATTACTAAAGTTAAAAAAAATAAAAAATATATTTTAATTGGATTTATTTCTTTTTAATAAAAAACCAAACCACAACGATAGCGAACCGAAACAGAACTAAAACAAATCGAAACAAATCGAACCAGATTAGACCGAACCGAAAATTTAATATTTCTGTGCATTTCAAAAACTAAAACCGAAAACTTAAATCGTTTGATTCAAATTAATAAACTTAAAGAACTATAACGCACTAATAAATTTTTAAAATGGTTAAAAAAAGTAAATTTAAAAGGTGCATGTAAATACACATAAAAAATGTGAGAAAGATTATAAAAATAAACCCCAAAAGCTAATCATTCTTTTAGACAACTTCAATACTATAAGCTTAAAAAGCCAGCTTTGATTTCGACTTATAAACTTAGAAAAAACCTTTCCTTCTTCCAAGCCAATAGGTCTACAACAAAAACAGTATACATCAAAAGGCGATTTGTATATAAAAATGAGAAATTTATTAAGAAAAATCCAATATATATTGGTATACTAAGAAAAATCCAATATATACTAAAGTTCGCGGACCTTTTTGGTTTGTAGTCAGTCTGCGTAAAGTAAGAAAAATCCAATATATACTAAAGTTCGCGGACCTTTTTGGTTTGTAGTCAGTCTGCGTACCATTCAAATTACCGCATTTATTTATTTATATATATATATATATATATATATATATATATATATATATATATATATAATTAAATATACATTTCAAATACATAAACATTTACACCATCATTTTTTTAAAACAAGAAAATAACATGACATAAAAAAAAGAAAAAAAGTGAAGTAATAGTATATAGTTCAGGACATAAAATTTCAAGTTTTAACTATTTTGAAAGGAATGATGTTAAGTAGGTAATGATCTTAAATATTGGATTTCGAAAAAAAATAAAGTTTATAAATCCAAAAAATAACAAAGATATATAAATCTATACTAATATTGATTTTATTTTATCCAAAAATAATAGAGCTCGTTATATAGTCTAGACGCGTCAAAATCAATTTAAAACTATAGTTTAAATTTTAAAATATGTTTAAACTTAAAACAAACGATACATGCATAATTTTAAAATATATTTAAATCTAAAACAAATCATACATACATTTTGAAGTGGAGACTACACAAGTGCTAAACACATAAAAAGACAAAAAAACTATAGTCATTGATTAAACATTTATTTTTTTCGTATAATGTTAAAATAAAATTTATACTTTTCTATATTATTAAAGAAAAAAAATTATAGAAATATTCAAAGAGCCCTTCTTTCGCTTCTAAACAATCAATATAGTTTTCCATAAATTACTGGAGGTCACATCGGACCACTTACAACTTTTTATTTACGATCAAATGTAACTTTTTTTGGTGAAAATAAACTTTAAATTAATATAAATAGTTCATACAAGTGATCTGGGGCATACCCCGAGGAGATATAATCTACTGAAATTAACTGATAGGAGACAGATAATCAAAAGAGTACTTGAAGAAGAAATACAACATAGAACATAGGACGTCATAGAAATATCTGACAGATAGCACACCATACTCAAAGCTCGGCCATCTGACTGGATCATATCGTCTGTGGGTCCTCTGATAGACATCGAGCATGGAAATCCTGCAAGAAAGAGAGAACAGTAAGAACATGTCGAAATATATTTACTAAGGCCAGCTAATCTTGGTGCCCTGAAATCGAAATCGTAGATCTTCTACAATGCGATGTAAGTTTAAAGAACCCAGGGCTGGAGCGGAACCAAAAATTCTTGCATTTCGCTCTCTCCAGACATGTTAAATGACCGCGCCAAAGCAAGTGCGCCAGAGAAAATGGTCACGAGAGTTAGACCATTTTGACGCCTCGATAATCCAAGATTGCCAACATGAAGATGGAAAAGGAAAGCCTAGTTTTAAACTAGCTAGGGACCAAATATTCTGAGTAAATCTACAATCATAGAGAATATGAGAGATAGATTCAGAATCAGAATTACATAGGACACATTCAGACGGGGTGTTAAGACCCCAGCCGAGAATTATGTCCCTGGTAGCAAGCTTGCCTAAGATAGCAAGCTAAAGTATAAAGGAGTGGCGCGGGATGTTATATGTATGCCATATTAACCCGGCCCAACCCACAATGGGATTGGGCAGCCGAATTGCGGTGTACGTGTCCTTGATAGTGAAGGTGGAAATTCCTGATCTTGTTGTCCAGAAAGGAACGTCGACTGAAGAGATTTTGGGGAGAGGGAGATATAGGATAAGGTTATTAATTTCAAGTAGATTCCGACTACTTCGAGCTCTTTCCGGACGCAAATCAGCAGGCCAGTTCCAATTTCCATTATGAATGATATCCGAGACCTTTAGGTTAGGTCCCAGCCGAGAGTCATAGATGATGTTCTCCCCATAATGAGAAGCTAGAGACTTTGAAAGAAGCCAAGGGTCATACCAGAAAGAAGTACTTTTACCATTGCCTATAGCCACCCTGTACAAATTACTTGCCAAAGGGCGCAGGCGAAGAATTTTCCTCCAAATCCACAATGGATTGGATCCTGGATGAATGATCCAGAAGTTTTTGCATTTCAATTTTTCCACTTTAATCCATTCACTCCAGATGGAGTGATTGTTATTACTAACAATAGACCAGATATGTTTAAGGATGGCCGCCTGATTCCAAGTCTTAAGATTTAAAATCCCAAGGCCACCCTCTTTGATTGGAGAGGTTACAGAGGTCCATGCAACTTTAGCCCCATGAATTTTCGTACTCGTTCCCGACCAGAGGAATCTACTAAGGAACTAGTTTAGCTCTTTGATGATTCGAGAGGGAAGGATAAAAATGGAGGACCAGTATACCTGACCAGCAAATAAGACAGACTTCATCAACTGTAGCCTCCCAGCATAAGAGAGATGCTTGGAGGTCCAGGATTCAATGCGGTTAGTGATCTTATGAAGAAGCGGGCGACAGTCAGAGTGGTTTAGCCTTCCAGTTATTAGGGGAGCTCCCATGTATTTTACTGGGAGAGAACCTTCCGGGAATCCCAAAATGGCCAGCAGGCTAGACTTGAGGGGCTCCTCAATACCCGAAAGGAAAATATGACTTTTTAAGGGGTTAACTTTTAGACCAAATAAATGATTGAATTCATCCAGAGCCTCTTTTATAAGAATAAGGGAATTTGAGTCCCCATGGCAAAAGATCATCAGGTCATCTGCGGAGCAGAGATTAATGATTTTAAGCTTTTGGCACTTCCAGTGAAATCTAAAGTTTTTATCCTCACTTTTCTCCTTGAGTAGCCCAGAAAGAACTTGCATGATAAGAACAAAAAGGAAAGGTGATAGTGGATCACCTTGTCTTAGCCCTTTTTTCCCTTTAAAGTTACCATAAGAGTCTCCATTAATATTAATGGAGTAAGAGGGAGATGAGATACATTTTACTATCCAAGAGATCATTTGGTCAGGAAAGCGCATTGGAACCAGGATGTCAAGAACAAGGTGCCAATGGACATTATCAAAGGCTTTCATGATATCTATTTTAAGAGCTATCATTTTTCCAGCAGCATTGATATGATAACCTCTCAAGAGTTCTTGGGACAATAAAATGTTATCTGAGATGTTCCTTCCCGCCACGAAAGCTGATTGGGAAGGGTCAATAAGGTAAGGGAAGGAGTCCTTAATTCTATTAGCTAGAATTTTGGAGATAATCTTGTAGACAACATTTCATAACGCAATAGGTCTAAAGTTCCCAGGGACAGAGGGATAATTAATTTTAGGAATAAGGGCAATGGAAGTTGAGTTCCAAGATTTGTCTAAAGTTCCCGAATTAAAGAATTCAAGGACCCCATTACAAACATCAGGTCCTACCACTCCCCAAGAGGACTTAAAGAAGGAGGAATTGTATCCATCCGGTCCAGAAGACTTATTGCTGTCAATACTAAATAAAGCAGATTTAATTTCTTCACAAGTGATTTCACGAATCATGGATTCCCTATCATTACTTTTAACAGAGGATGTAATAAGGGAAGAGACTCTATCCAGTCCCGGGTAGAAAGAAGACTGATGCGTTCCCAGAGAATTCTCAAAGAAATTTACGATGAC
Source organism: Limnanthes douglasii subsp. nivea (assembly GCA_036936605.1). Taxonomy (NCBI): domain Eukaryota; kingdom Viridiplantae; phylum Streptophyta; class Magnoliopsida; order Brassicales; family Limnanthaceae; genus Limnanthes; species Limnanthes douglasii. The sequence continues at coordinate 8,937,928 of JAUPFV010000003.1, read as the reverse complement.
TTTAGATATACCAGCTGGCGTATAGATGGTAACTCCCGAGTCATTATTAATCGTTACGATTTTATTTCGGAAGAGACGGGATTTAATACTGTTATGGAAGAATTTAGTATTCTTGTCTCCGAGCTTGATCCAACTTTCTCTAGATTTTTGTTTTAGAAATGACTCATCTGCCCGACTATAAAATATATAGGCTTTGGAAGCCTCGATTTCATCGTAAATAAGTCTCAGATTGAGGGGGTCTAAGCCAAGGTTTGCTTGGGTCTCGAACAGCTTGGATTGAGCGTTGCTAACTCTATTACTGATTTCACTAAATTCTTTACGGTTAAGTTTTGAGAGCTCGAGTTGGAGCCTTTTTAGCTTATCAGTAACAAGCCTCATACCAGTGGACAATGATGGGCAATTCCAGCTATTGAGGACTATTTCCTTCAAAGAAGGATGAGATTTCCACATTATTAAAAAACCGAAAGGGATTTTTACGCCTTGGTCTAGGCAATCCAAGGTTGAGAGTTACTGTGGTATGGTCTGAGGATCTAAGGAAGCCATAGTGGGCATACAAAATTGAGAAGAGGTCGTCCCAATCGGGACTGACCATGACCCTGTCAATTTTTGAGAGAACTGGACGAGAGGGTTGCTTGTTAATCCAAGTGAAGTTAAACCCGGTAGACCGGAGATCACTAAGTTCACTTTGATAATAGCAGCTGTTAAACTCATCAATTGCAGAATACCAGGTCTCAGAAGCTTCAGTTCTCTCGCCAAGATGACGGATAGCATTAAAATCTCCTAATGTGACCCAAGGTATATGATTCTCAAGTTTGGAAATAGCTATTAAGTCATTCCAAAGGAGAGAGCGATCCACTACTTCGTTAAATGCATAGATAACGGTAAGCCTAACTATCGCATTATAATTATGGCATTTGATTCTGCAGTGGACGAACTGGGGTGAATCCAAAATTTTGGAGATTGAGATCACACTTGGGTTCCAGGTAACCCAAATGCGCCCAAGGGGATGGGAGGAATAATTATGAATTACATGCCAAAATGGGACCATTTTACTTATGATAGATTCCACCTTTTCTATTTGAACTTTAGTCTCGACTAGGATAATCATTGAGATACTATTTCTAATTATAAAATCAGTTACGTCTTTTTGTCTTACAGGGTCATTGAGACCCCGGACATTCCAGGAAGCTATATTCATCAGGAGAAAGACTTACAGTGGGTCAGACGATGGACCCGTCGGAGGTCATATCCAATTTACCCTTCCCATTTGGGTCTACAGTGCGAATCCTTTTTGGAGGAGAGTCCGCCTCTTCTCCGCTTTCCACTTCTTTCCCTTCATTGATAGATGAAAGATGGTGACTAAGATCCTCTTCAGGAATGTATTCGGATGGATCTTCCTCAGAGGACGAAGTAGGAGCTGGGAATGGAGAAGGCTTAATTGGGCCCCTTTTGCAGATTCGAGTGGGATGACCAAAAATCTTACAGTTAGCGCACTGAGGAGGAAGGCCCTGGTACTCAAATGATACCGAGATTGATTTTCCCCTTATCTTAAAGGTGAGCTCAGAGCGGATAGGAGATCCTACCGAGATCATAATACATATGCGGGCGAACCAAAGTTTTTCTTTCCTCTGTGTTTGGTGATCTATGTATAAGGGAGTCCCTAAGACTGAGCCAATATTTATTAAAAGAAAAATGAAAATATGTGAGATTATTTTGAATCATGATGCTTTATTATCTTCCAAACCAGTGATGTTCCTCTTTAAAAGTTTTTAAGATTACTATCATTAATTATAAACAAAACTATAGCGTTTATATAATTGTTTAAATTTATATTTTATCTTTTTTATAGTTTCTCTTTTTCCTCATTTTATTGTATTTTACATGTTGTTGCAGTCTCTTTTTAAGAATTATGTCGATTTTTTTTTTAAGTTTTTCAAAACTTTGTTCTATATATTCAGTATTTAAAGTTCAAGCTAATTTAAAATTTGAAGATAATTTTGACATTTTGTTTAATTTTTTTTTCTCCTCACTCTTTTGAAAGTCGAAATCTTTTAACTCTATTTATAAGGTTTTGAAAAAACTGTCATTAATAAATTCTTAAATATGGTTATAAATATAAAACTAAAATAACCAGACAAAAAAAATTGTTGGAATAATCATAGAAAATTTTATATCTAAGAATTCGTGCATACAAGAATAACATGATAATTATGTCTGCCCTTTACAATAGGTTTAATGATAATTATGTAAGAATAACATGAAATTCCAAAAGAACAATTAAAAAAAATCTAACACAACACATTTTACTAAGCAAGATCAGTTAAAAATAGATTGATAATTTACATGCAGTAATATGCATAAATTTTTTTAGAAGGATTTTCTCTTTGTAGATGCAGAGATCCAATTATGATTTATTAAAAGAGAAATATTGTGTTTACTAGTAAGAATAATAACTTTTTTTAATGGTATATAAGTTTATGTATTATTCTTTTTTGTCGAAATTACCTATGGTATATATGTTTTGAAAATATTTATTATATTTTATATATTATTTTATTTTATTATATATTTTTAATTTTTATCAAAAAATTATTTAATAAAAATATTAAATATTTTTACCATACAAGTTTTATTAATAATAAAGCAAAGTTACAACCTCACTAGACATCTAGATTATATTTGTGGCCTTTGAAAATATGATTACTCGAGTGGTGGAGGAACAGTGGCGCAGATCGGTATGAATAGTGGTACAGAAAATGTGATTATTAAGGGTCTTGGTTTTTTTCTTTTCATTCCTCAGATCATAGAATTAAAATAGACCAAGCTAGTGTCAATTTTATGAGTCTAGATTTTGTAAGAAGAGATTTGTTAAGCATAGCATTGTTGCACATAACCTGTTTGATGAAATTGGCCACCCAAGATGTATATCTCTTCCATATTGAAAAGACAAGGCCTTTTGTCAATAGCGGTCGAATCCCTTAAGCCTATAAGTAGGCAGTGTTTTTCCTACACTACAATGCAGCCTGGTGAATCACTGCCTATCCCGCAGGAAGTTTGTAGGGCTGTTTCGAGCTCGGTTGGGGGTTTAGATGAACTAGAATCTAGTCTTAGCCAATTTACTGGTATTTTATCATCCACTTTTGTTACTCAGGTCATTGATTCATGCAAACATGAAGCACCCGACAGGAGACTGACAAGATTTTTCTTGTGGGCGCATAAACATTTATGTTCAAGACTGGAAGATAGTGATTTCAATTATGTGATTCGAGTAATGGCAGAGAAAAGGATCATAGAGCTATGCAGATACTGATTTCAGATCTTAGGAAGGATAATCGCACTATGGATGCAGATATTTTGGTTAAATTAGGGAGAGAAGACGAGGCATTGGGTATCTTCAAGAACTTAGATAAGTTTAGATGCCCACAGGATAGTGTAACAGTAGCTGCTATTGTTGGCGCTCTTTGCACAAAAGGACATGCGAAGAGAGCAGCTGGGGTTATTTTTCACCATAGGGATAAGATTTCTCGTGCTGAATTGGAATAGTGTATTTACAGAAGCCTTCTTCATGGATGGTCTCTAAAGGAAAACATAAAGGAAGCAAGAAAAGTAATCCAAGAGATGAAAGCAAATGAGACATGTTTTGTTATACCACACTTCTAAGGTGCCTTTGTAATAGAAACCTTAAAAGAAATCCTTCGGGTCTAGTTCCGGAGGCTTTGAACAGTACGATGGAAATGAGATCCTATAAGATTGCACCAACCTCCATAAGTTACAATATACTGCTTTCTTGTTTAGGAAAAACCAGAAGAGTGAGGGAATCATGCCGTGTTCTTGAGATAATGAAAAGTTCGGGTGTTGCTCCCGATTGTGTTACCTATTATCTTGTTGCAAGAGTATCGTTTCTGACAGGAAGGTATGGAAAAGGTGCTAAAATGGTGGAAGAAATGATCGAGCAAGGGCTGGTACCAGATCAAAAGTTTTACTGTGATCTTATTGGAGTCCTTTGTGGTGTTGGACGAATCGATTTGGGTCTTGAACTTTTTGAGCGAATGAAGAAAAGCTCGTTGTGTGGCTATAAAGAGGTCTATGATGTTCTTATACCAAAACTTTGCAAAGGAGGGGACTTTGAGAAAGCTAGAGAGTTGTGGAATGAAGCTTCAGCTTTGGGTATATCTCTAGGTTTCTCAAGTGATGTGCTTGATCCTACAATCAATGAGGTTTTTAAGCCAACACGGAAGATAGAGGAAATTGTTGAATGTAAAGCCAACACAAAAAAATTACGGTGCAAATCTAAATTATTTTATGTAAGTTTAAAATATTTTCTTATGCTAATATATATTAAAATAACTCGTCCATCAATAATTTTAATGGTTTTTTTCTACTAGTCAAAAACTTTTAAAACTATTATTTTGTGGGTATAACTAGACCTAATTCCTATTAAATACATTAGAAAATTTATGAAAACGAATTTGATACGAATTCAAATTCAAATTAGATACTTTAAAAACACCAAAATATTCATCTTTCTAAATTACTCCAATATGTCCCTTCAAAATAATTTTTTCTGTCCGAGTACTCTCCAATAATGTAACTTTTTTCTCGTTGTTGATTATTTAATTTGAATTCAATTTTGGATTTCATAATTTAAATTGAATGGGTGTTCTTAGTACTTAGTATAATTGTCATTTCCAAAAACCTATACACATATCTTACTAGAGATATTAGTTTAAAGACTAAACATAGGTTTGTTTTTTATACAACTATTGTATTTTATATACAATTCATGTTTTGTGTAAGACAAATTGAACATAACAAATAACTTTATCTATTCTTTTAAATTTAATATTTCAGACTATATTATCGTAATCAAATATTTATTTCTTATATTTATGAAATATAATTTATCGTATGGAAATTCGTTGTTTATTATAAGTTGGATTCCGATGTAATTGGTAAAAACATTATTATAAACTTTTATAAAATAAAATTTTAAGATATAAAAGTCTTTTTAAAAGCAGAAACTCATACCTAATTATTTTAGGTTGAAATTACATAAAGTTAATAAATAAAAAGTAGATAAATATTTAAATATGATGAATATTAATATTAGATAGTAGTGCTACAAATTAATAAATTTAAGACATTTATTTATAATCACCCAAAAAATTTGGTTCGTTTTTAATGTTTTTTTGGTTTTTGGAATATATTGTATACGTTTAACATCAAGTGGGTTCAAGTGGGTTCAATTTCTTTTTATTATAAACTGAGTCTAATGGATTTTGGGCAAGGTCAACTTTGGAAATTCGAACAGGTTTTAAAGTATGTTATTTGGAAAAATTATATATGTTCTTGTCCAGTTAAGAATACAATTATTATTCTTCTCGTTTTTCCTATTTTGTTATTTTTTAAATATATCTTGTAGGTAATGATTAGCAGAATATAATTACGTAGGTTAAAATCAAAAGGACACATGTAAATGTATGGTCCACGAATGTCAAAATTAAGGTAAATTCCGCATGCTGGTAACTGATGTTGTTAAGGATCTGTTCGAATTTTAATGATTTAGTATGTGATTTTATTTTAAAAATCGAAATTGATAAGTATCGATAAAATTATGGATCGATTTTTAAAATCAAATCGTCAAAACTGACAAACTGATATAGAACCGAAACGATAAAATCGATAAATCGGTTTTTAGAACCAAACCGACAAACTATAGAACAGTTACAGAACCGAAAAGATAGAACTGACAAACATTGGAACAAAGAACCGATAAATCGATAGATTGATTGATTTTTTTAAAACTTTTTTATTCATTATATTGCAAAAAATTACTAAACAATCACGTATAAAAAAATAAAAATTAATTTTTAAACTTAAAATTTTATGAGAGTAAGAGACTGACGGTTACCATGGAAAAATATCATCAGACCATCTGCAAACAGAGATTGATGAATTTCTGCTTGTGACACTTCCAATGAAAACAGAAATTCCTATCATGGCTTTTCTCCTTGAGGATACTGGATAACACTTGCATGACAAACACAAAAAGAAGAGGCAAGAGATGGTCTCCTTACCTGAGACCTTTTTTTCCTTTAAAGTTTCCACGAGGTCTCCATTTATATTAATAGAGTAAGATGGAGAAGAGGTGCACTTGACTATCAAAGTGATCATCTTCTCAGGAAAATGCATCGCTACGAGAATGTCAAGAATGAGAATGTCAAGAATGAGGTGCCAGCGAACATTATCAAAGGCTTTCTGTCAGAAATATCTCCACCAACTAATGTGATATTGTCCGCTTTGGGCGATTAGTTCCGCACGGTTTTGCTCTTAGTTCACTCCCAAAAGGCTTCACATTAGTTGAGATATTCCATTCACTTATATATTGTAAGTAATTTTTCAGTCTAAGCGATGTGGAATACATGATCAAGTTTACTCACTCTTAAAACTTGATCCGCGAAATTCATTCTGCCTCACTCAAGAGGCTCATCCCATCGCATCGCTTAGAACACAGGTTTCAACCTTGCTCTGATACCATGTCAGAAATATCTCCACCAACTAATGTGATATTGTCCGCTTTGGGCGATTAGTTCCGCACGGTTTTGCTCTTGGTTCACTCCCAAAAGGCCTCACATTAGTTGAGATATTCCATTCACTTATATATTGTAAGTAATTTTTCAGTCTAAGCGATGTGGGATACATGATCAAGTTTACTCACTCTTAACACTTTCATGATATCAATTTTAATGGAAACTCTTTTGCCTCTACCATTATTATGATACCCCCTCAGAAGCTCTTGGGACAACCGAATGTTATCAGATATGTTTCTTCCCGCAACAAAAGACGATTGGGAAGTATCTATAAGGTAGGGAAATAGAATTTTATTTTTATAGAGATGATTTTATAGACAATGTTGTATAGTGCAATCAGTCTAAAATCAGCAGGCGTAGAGCAATAGAGGTTGAATTCCAAGACTCAACCAAGGTTCCAGTATGGAAGAACTCTTGGACACCGTTACAGATGTTGGGGCCAATAATGTTCCATGTTGACTTAAAGAAACTATAGTTAAAACCACCGGGACCAGAAGATTTGTTACTATCAATACTGTAAAAAAACAGATTTGGTTTCAACACAAGAGATCTTGCGGATCATTGACTCCCTATCAACATTCGTAACTCTAAAAGAGAGCATATAATAGATTTTTTCCAGTCTCGCGTAAGTAGTTGAATGCTTAGTACCAAGGGAGTTCTCGAAGAATCTCACAATAAATTTGGAGACACTAGCAGGGGAGGAAATAGTGTCTCCTAAGTCATTGGTTATCGAGATAATTTTATTGCGGAATAACCGGGATTTAATACTATTGTGGAAGAATTTAGTATTCCTGTCACCCAGCTAAATCCAATTTTCTCTAGATTTTTGCTTCACAAAGAATTCTTCAGCTCGATTTAGAAAGATGAAAGACGAGGACGCCTCAATTTCGTTTGTTAATAAACGGGGGTTGAGGGGGTCAGAGGCTAGCTTAGAATGGGCCTCGAATAAAGTTTTTGAGCATTCGAAACTCTGGAGCTAATGTCACTAAACTCTTTACGGTTAAGCACTGTTAACGCAGACTGCAGTCGAGCGAGCTTATCGGTGACCAGCCCCATCCCAGAGGAAGAGATGGGAGTGTTCCAACTAATGATTACAATATCCTTGAACTGAGGATGAGATTGCCACATGTTGAAATATCGAAAAGGTTTTTTCCTCCTTGGGCGGGGTAGCCCAAGATTAAGGGTAACCGTAGTATGGCCAGATGATCGAAGATACCCAAAATGGGCATGAGACATAGGGAAAAGGTTATCCCAATCAGCATTTACAAGGACACAATCTGTTTTGGAGCTGATATGATGAGAGGGTTGCTTATTAATCCAAGTGAACGGAAAGCCAAATGACCGGAGATCACTGAGTTCACATTGGTAGCAACAATTATTGAATTCATCGATTGCTGAGGACCAGTTTTCGGAAGAACCAAGATGTTCATTCGGATGGCGGATAGCATTGAAATCCCCAAAGGAAACCTAAGGGATGTTGGTTTCCTGATTGGAAATGTAAATAAGGTCTTTCTTATGAGGAATGCGATCTTGTGCTTCGTTAAACGCATAGATAGCAGAGAGTTTGAAAGGGGCTTTATAGTTGTGAAATTGGGCAATACAATGAATGTACTGATGGGATTTGAAGATCCTTGTGATCGTAATCACACTAGGGTTCCAAGTAATCCATATTCTACCTAGGGGTGTGACGAGTGGTTGGTTATCACATGCTATAAGGGGACCATATGTCTTATTATAGAGTCCATTTTGTGAAGCTGAACTTTTGTTTCTACTAGAATTAACAAGGAGATACGATTACTAATAATAAAGTCAGTGACACCTTTTTGCCTAACAGGGTGATTTAGACCCCCGAACATTCCAAGAAGCAATATTCATAAATAGAAAACTTACAGCGCATTAGACGATGGTCCTGTCGGAGGATAATACATTTTTACCTTGTCTTTGGCTTCATCTGAGCGAATCCTTCTGGAGGGTGAATCGACCTCCTCGTCGATCTCCACCTCCTTGTCGTTTTTGCACTTGCTGAATTCGGTCAGTATGTGAGACGAAGGTCTTGTCAGATGACATGTCCATATAACCATTAGCACCAAATTTAACCTCTTTAAATCGTTCCAAACAAACCGATAAAATGAACCAACAAGATTAGAGCGACCACAATAACCAGAAGACAAGTTAGATTATAACTCATTTAAAATATTGAAGAAATTAAACCCATTTAAAATACTCATTTTTTTCAATTTAAAATACTAAATAAATTAAAATAATTTAAAATACTAAAGTAATTAACTTCATTTAAAATATTTAAATAATTAAAATCATTTAACATACTAATTACATTAAAATCATTTACCATAGTATTGAAACTAAGACATTTTAAGATACCGATGACATTAAATATATTTTAAAATTAGAGAAAGAATACGAGGCCCAATCGGATTAGGGTTAACTCCCAAAAACGTTAACAAAGCAGATTAGGGTTAACTCCCAAAAACGTTCACAAAGCAGATTAGCGGCCGCATTTACACCAGCAACCATCTGTTTCGCTGTCAATTGATAATGAAAGGGTCGAGAATGAACGGAGGCAAAAATAGTAGTTACCCATACCATTGTCGAAGCCTTCGGTTTTGGGCCAAACGACCTGAAATCCAAGAAGACAAAATTGATAAAAGACCGTTAGAGACGAGAGTTTCTCTCTAGGGTTTTTGTTTTAGTGATTTTTACGTAAACAAAATAACAATTGTTATATGAAACAACATTAGTTATGTATGCCCCCAAGGGGTAACCGAGTTGGTTGGGTATGACATTCTTATAATCAAAAGGTCATGAGTTCGAGTCCCTCTACATACGCTTTCTCGGCTGAGAGTCTGTCACCTTGTCTGATTTACCTTCTGGCGTTTGGTTTGCAGGCTATCGCCTCAGACTGAGGGTTTACCCTGTGCGCACTCATTGCACTCTGAGTAGCGGCTGCTGGTTCCCTCCGAAAAAAAAATATTAGTTATGTATATACAGTAAAAATTGTTAGGATGAAGAGTTTTATTAATTTAGTTAGACATTATTATATCGATAAATTAATAATTTATTAATTTAAAGTGGTGTTATGTTTAATTTTTAAATTTCTAAGTCCAATGCATATATTAGTTAAAGATGAAAAATAAACTACAAAAACAAGTAACATATATTGAAGGTACAATCACAAATTAATTCAATTTATCAATATTTAGAATTTGTCAATATTGATATGTTAGTTCATGGTACCAAAAATTTGGTCTATGGTACCAACAAAGTAGTTTAAACCTGTGAAGTTTAATTATAAAACAAGGGACTATAGATTATTTTTTAGTACAAATTAATTGAATTTCTCAAGTTCATTAGAATCTTTTAGCAATCATTAAATCATAGTTTGGTTGGGATCATTATATATGCACTGAAATTTATTTATTTTTATTTTAATATTGTATCCTTCAAGTTCTAATTTTATACCTGTCCCAAATTTAACTAAACAAATTATTGAATTTTATCAAGGTTATAAATTTATCAAATATTAATTTATAAAGACTTTCATGTAAAAACATTAATTCCAAGCGAACTTAAAATCACATTTCTAATTAATATACATAATGCTGAACTATGTACAAATATCCAACCAAATATCCAACTTATGTTGATCCTGGGCCATCATGGTAGTCTCAATCAGACAATCACTTTTGTTAATAAAAATTTAAGAACTAATGGTATAAGGCAGAAGGATCTAATATTGACGCCATGATCAATTTCCAAGTCGACTCAAGTTAATAACGAATGGAGTTAATGGTTTTTAAACAATGCAGAAAATGAAACAAGCTCACGATAGATTACAAAGTAAAAAATGATTGCTAAAAAATCTCTTACCACCTTACAAGTTGAGCGAAATGGTACTAATGCTAAAAAGCTATAATACTTGCAACAAATGCAGAGCTAATGAAACAAGGTACTACTTTGACAACTCATAATACTGATATGATTTCTCAAAACACCACCCTCACTGAACGAAACAAACTTTGAATACTCAGATCAATTTTTTAACAACTCAAGTATATGATTTGAAATCTGAAATCGCCATGCTTTTAAGTGACTTCGAAAAACAAAAAATCATAGAGTTTTGAAAGATGAAAGACAATACCGATCACGGTTCTTTTGACATTATCACCGAGAGAGAAGAAGTTGCATTCGCATCAGCTGATGTGTTGGTTAGTGAAAGTCAGAAAGAAATCATCCAACCAATTATAGCCGCAAATCCTATTATCCAATTATGAGAATTGGAAGACCATCCTAAACGTCTGAAGAAAATACTAAGTTTAGAAGAACAAAAAGAAAATAAAATAATCTTCATAGATGCACCAAAGATCAGAATGACAAAGAAAAAAAAATGACGAAGGTATGAAAAATCACACAACCACGGACATTCTTGAGAAAGAGAAACATTAGGAAAAAACCAATGATATAGGTGATTCCAATGACCACCGGAATTTATTTTTCCAAAAATGACGAAGTCCCTCCGTGGACTTGCACACAGTTGAAATTCCTAAGGAACAAAAGTGATGAAGCAAATACTTATCCTTATTTTAATATCTACACTGATGCATGATCTTTGGACACAAACATACCTTACTCAACCAACTCGGCTACCCCTTAGGGACACATTACAAATATTATGAACCCGTAGGTAATTGATGGCGTTAGGCTCAGTAATAATACCAAAAATAAAAGATTTAATCCATAACAAATGTATATAAAAGTAAAATTAGAAAAATAAAGAAGAAGAATATAAAAAGTAGATTGTATTTATGTTTTCTTCACTTTTAGTTGTTTCATTCTCTCAATGTTTGGAGGTGTTAAATTTTTATTTATAGGAATAGTTATGAAGCCTATTTTTTTAATTAAATAATAAAATATTATAGTTTATGATTCAATCTTTTTATTTTTTCTAAAAAAAACCATAATTCTTATCAAATAAAATAAAAAATATATTTATTATTTTAAATTAAATAATAAGATATTATAATTGATTTGGAGACTAAAATATTTGTATATTGATCTTCAATTAATTCTTTATTTTTTCTCTTATTTATCTATTTATTTAATTATTAATAACTATTTGACTTTTATCTTTTTTGAATTGTAGCTTCTATTTACTTTTTTCTTCCTCCAAATCCGTTAATAAATATAAAATAATAAATTCGATAGTATTTTTATTCATAATTAAATAAAACTAACAGTTAAATTTATAAAAAATAATATAAAATCAAACATCAATATATTTTGATTAAATTATCTATACTCTGCTAATCTTAAAAATAACAATAAAATACCACAATAAAAAGTATCTCTAATTGATTAAAATATTATCCTATGATATAATATATATATATATATATATATATATATATATATATACATTATGATTAAATTATTATAAAAATTGATAAACATGGTCAACTTTCTAAATGTTACATCTAAGTGACTCAAATTGCTCTCTTAACAATAAAGATTAGCATGGCCCCTGCGCAAGGATGACACGCATAAATCGAGAAATGGTCCAAATTTTTTTTTTGCCCCCAAGGGGTAGCCGAGTTGGTTGAGTATGGCATTCTTATGACCAAAAGGTCATGAGTTCGAGTCTCTCTACATACGCTTTCTCGGCTGAGCCTGTCACCTTGTGTGGTTTACCTTCTGGCGTTGGTTTGCAGGCTATCGCGTCAGACTGAGGGTTTACCCTGTGCGCACTCATTGCACTCTGAGTAGCGGCTGCGGGTTCCCTCCGGAAAATAAAAATAAAAATATATATATATATATATATATATATATATATATATATATATATATATATATATATATATATATATATATATATATAATTAATTGTTTATTTTAGTACAGTGTTTTGTATCCTTTTATGGCCTAAGGTAAGGCCTTAAAATTTCATTAATGTAAAATTGAATTATTGACCTTTTAACTTTTTAAATTTGTGTAACCGTTGATATAATGTAATTTATATTTTATTTTTAAATTTATAATTTGAAATTTAATTTGATTTTTTCTAATTAAATAAATGTTAAAAATTAAAATATAGAGTTAATTTTTGATTTTTTTAATTGGTTCTTATTTAATAATTTTAGAAATACAACGTATATCAGCTTCAGTGATTTTATGGATATGATTTCCTAGGAATTCTACTGATTTATTATTTTTATCATTTCGGTTTTACCATTTTGCCAGTTTTAAATAAATTTATTCGTTCGTCAGTTTTATTGGTTTGGTTTCTTATTCATCGCGTTTTTAGATTGGAACCACAAACCGTAAAAATAAAATCCATCCCATTTTACTATTTTGGTTTCGTACAGCCGGTCAAACAATAAAAGTGAATCATTGAATTTAATCAACTATCCTAGCTAATACCAAATAATAATAATAACGATTACAGGATAGGTATTATTATTTTTATTAAATAATACAATTAATTTTTTATTGGTATTGAATTATACTCGATTTAATTATTTGATTCACTCCTGTTTCTATATAAACCAGACTGATTTTTTTTTCTCTGACACTCAAAATTGGGTCGTTTCCTAAATGAATTATTCTTTTTTTCTAATTTCAAATTTTCAAATGAAGTATTTTCTGTTTTTTTTCTCTTATATCAATTTTTCATAAAGCTCTTCTAGTGATACCAACTCTACGGCTAAAGAATGTTTCGGCCTCGACCCCGAATCCGAGAGAAGAATAATTATTAATAGACTGCGAAAAATCGAGTAATTTTGATGATCTAACTACCTCCCGATTTATTGAACCACCCTTTCTTAAGGGTAGTTTTTAATATCTTAGGCTCTAGCAATGGCCTCTTATGCGTTGTTTGTGATTATGGTTACAAAAATTTCTATTTATGGAATCCATGTCTTAACGAATACAAGAAAATACCTGGTCCAGAGTATCCTATATATAGTGAAGTTGCTCGGTACGGATTTGGGTATGACCTCACTACCAATGATTACAAGATTTTAATTTCTACGATGTGCAAATGGAAATCCGTTGACGCTAAAATATTCATCTTCTCGCTGAAAAGAGGTATTTGGAGATGTTTAGGGGATAACAAATTGTTTGATAATCATTGTCTGGATCATTTTCCTCCTCTTTATTCGACATTTCAAGGGGTTTTTTTTTAATGGAGCTTTACATTGGATTTGCTTCGATAAGATGACTGGTGAAGTTCGTATAGTGTCATTTGTATTAGTAAAAGAGGAATTTAAGATTATTCCTATTCAAAATCTTCTAAAAGATGGACAACATATATGTTATCTAGGCGTTCTAGATGTTCTAGATGGTAATTTATGTGTTACTACATACTCTGGCATTGGCGCTTGGATAATGAAGAAATATGGTGTAAGTTCATCTTGGACAAAATTGACGGATAGTTGGATTAGTAGAAAAGTATGTTCAACACTCTTGGACAAAATTGACGGATAGTTGGATTAGTAGAAAAGTATGTTCAACACTGTGCTACACAAAAGGAGGTGAAATCGTATTAAGATGCTCTACTGGGTGTTTAATTTATGATAGGGAAATGGATTCTATCAAGTACTGTGACTTTCACGATGCAAATGTTTACGTGGAAACTTTGATTTCACCGAATGATTTGTATGAAAAGAAAACCTACCTAAAAAAAGAGAGAACATTCTCGAGTCTTCTTGCATATATTTTAAATTATGCTTGCTCTAAGTTTGGTACCCGGTTTAAAAGCTTTCGATTTCCTATTAACCATCTGTAAGAAAGTTTTTAAACCCATAATCCATCCTATCAGATCAGGGACCTGCAGATTCAGAAAAAATTATCATCCCTACTATTTATCCAAATAAAAAAACTTCAACTTCAACACCTAAATCCAAGAAGGGAATCCTACAATGAAAAATGATAAATATAGATAACTCGGTTAATAATTAGATTATGATCTAACAGTTTAATAATTTTAAAATCTGAAAATGTTCTTAATGGTTTGAGTCATATATTCTCTTATAAAGATTTGTTATTTTCTCTCTTTATTGTCTTGTCTTAACTTTATTTAGATTTAAAAAAAAAATTCAATTTTTTGAAATTTAATATATATTTGAAATGAATTGATTATATTTAATTTTCATTATGATGTCAATAAGAGTTTATATTATAGGAATACTATTTTCAAATTTGAATTTCAAGTGAAATACATTTTGATAAAATCAAATAGCTAATTTGTTTTAGTGATTTTTAACCGGTCTTCTATGAGTCTTCCTGTTACTTGTGATGCGATTAAAAATGTTCTTTTTAGTATTGATAGTGATAAATCATCCGGGCCTGATGGCTTCAATGCGGGTTTTTTTAAACATTCTTGGAACCTCATTGGCAAAGACATCTGTGATGGAATCTTAATGTTCTTTAGTACGAGTTGTCTTGAGCCTTCTTGGAATACCACCAACATTTCCCTTATCCCTAAGAAGGAATGCCCCTCTATACCCGAGGACTTCAGGCCAATTGCTTGTTGTAATGTGGTTTACAAGATAATTTCTAAGATCCTTGCCAACAAGATCAATGACTCTTTCCCCTTTATGATTGAAAAATCTCAATCGACTTTTGTGGCTGACCAAAATATTACAGATAATATCCTTCTGTCCCAAAAATTCCTTAGGGGTAACCAGACTAACTGTAAAGGCCAGAGGGTCGCTCTTAAAATCAACTTGATGAAAGCTTTTGAAAACGTTCGTTGGCACCTTATCCTTGACATCTTGGTGGCTATGAATTTCCCAAAGTATTTGGTCATTCAATGCATCGCCACCCCTTCTTATTCTGTTAATATCAACGAAGATCCTCACGAGAATTTCCAAGGCAAATAGGGTATTAAACAAGGTGATCCCTTATCCCATTTCTTATTTGTCTTGGTCATGCAAGTTCTCTCCAGTATTCTTAAGGAGAAAAGTAGTGATGCGAACTTCAATTTCCACTGAAAGTGTCATAAGCTTAAAATTGTCAACCTCTGCTTCGCAGACAACCTAATGATTTTCTGCCGTGGTGACACTAATTCTCTGAATCACATTAAGGATGAGCTTAATAATTTCTACGATCTCTCACGCCTTAAAGTCATCCCTCAGAAAAGCCACATATTCCTCTCGGGGGTTAATCCCTCTCTTAAGTCGGACTTGATCAATATCTTAGGCTTCAATGTAAGCTCTTTCCTGATTAAATATCTTGGAGTCTCTCTTCTCCTGGGTCGATTTTCCTATAACGACTATCGATCCTTTCTTGAAAAAATTACTACCCGTATTGCATCTTGGACTTCCAAACACCTCTCTTATAAAAATAGGTTTAAACTCATTAAGTCTATGCATTTTACGGGTCAGGTTCCATTCTTTCGGCTAGATTTCTTAAAGAACTCTATGAGTATCTTCTTCGTTTTCTCTGGTTTGGTCATGAAATAAAGGTAAATGGTGCTAAAGTGGATTGGCATGTTGTGACCTTGCCCTTGTTAGAGGGCGGCCTTGAGATTCTAGACCTAAAAATTTGGAATCAGACGGCCGTCCTCAAACAGTTGTGGTCCATAGTTGGTAAACATGACAACTCAATCTCATGTGACTAGATTTACTCTGAGAAAATTAAAGACAAAAAATTCTGGTCTTTAAAGATTTATTCTTCTCCCTCATGGAGGAAAAATTTAGGTCTTAGGCCGTTCGCTAGCAAATTGTATAGGGTAGCAATTGGTAACAGGGATAATACCTCTTTCTGGTTTGACCCGTGGTTGCTCTGAACCTCTCTAGTCAACCATTATGGGCTTAGTATTAGTCTGGATTCTCGTATAGGGAGCAACCTCAAAGTCTCTGATATCATCCAAGATGGACTTTGGAATTGGCCACCTTACTTAAGGTCTGCTAGTGCTAGAAACCATCGTTTTTTTCAGGAGATCAACCATATCATCCTCTCCCTGCCTTCTCCTTGTATCATCTCTAATGACACCCACTACTAGATTGCTAAGAGAGGAATCACCAAGTTCACAATCAAGGATACTTACAACGTCATCCGTACGCATAATCCTTGTGTTGGGTGGGCAAGGTTAGTTTGGCATAAATTTAATATTCGACGTCATTTTTTCATCGTTTGGCTTGCTATCCAAGGAAAACTTTCCACTCGTGATAAGCTTTTGAGTTGGGGTTTAAACACTCCTCCAAATTGTGTCTTATGCAATTCTGTTTCTAAAATCCTTAATCATATTCTTTACGACTGTAGCTAATCTTAGAGAATTTGAGGTCACGCAAGCTCCAAACTTGGTTTTCTTTAAGCCACAATAATAATTGGGGCTCTTGGATCCATGAGGCGTCCAACTGGCCTCCATCCACTTTACGTTACCTTTGGCGTACCTGCTTTGGCGCCATCGTCTACCATGTCTAGTGTGAAAGGAATGCCAGAATATTTTGCTCCTCTCATTCTCTTACCTTTGGCGTACCTGCTTTGGCGCCATCGTCTACCATGTCTGGTGTGAAAGGAATGCCAGATTTTTTTGCTCCTCTCATTCTCTTACCTTTGCGATATCTTACTGCATGTTTTCTCACCTACGGTTTAGATTTTATGGTACACATATTGCTAACTCATTTTATCTCTAACTTATTTTTTTTTGTTTTTAGATTATCGTTGACTTCTATCACGACCGGCATGCTAGCTTCGTTGACTTTTCATGATGCTACTTAGTTCCTTAGTTTATATCAGGCTAATCCAATCTCTTTATCCTCTAAATTAACTTGGTGTATCATTCGATTGATGAAACCATCTATTTCTACTGGTTTGTTGTCTTCGCTCTTATCGAAGCTGCTTCTTGTCTCATTGTATTCATTGGTTTTCGTACTTTTCTTTCCCCTGTTGTACTTGTTTGGTCAAGTTTAGATCAATTTTTTCGATTTTTTTTCTCGACTCTTAAGCCACTCCTCGGAGTATACCCCATGTATTTGTAAAAACCCTTTTTAATTTTATTTAATGTATTTTTTCTACCAAACAAGTAACAAAATCGAAATCGTTATATAATAACAACATTAGTTATGTATATACAATAAAACTTTCTATAAATTAATAATGTCGGGATGAAGATATTTTATTAATTTAAAAAGGTGTTATTGTATAACTTTTAAATTTCCAAGTTTGATGCATATATTAATTAAAGAGGAAAAATAAACTACAAAACAAGTACTAAAACTCATTTATGAAGGTATATTCACAAATTAATTGAATTTGTCAAGTTTATTATTTTTTAATAAATAAAATGTTAGTCCATGGTACCAAAAAGTTGGTCCATGGTACAAACAGGGTAGATTAAACCTGTGAAGTTCAACTATAAAACAAGTGACTATAGATTCATTCTTAAGTACAAATTAATTGAATTTGTCAAGTTTAGAAAATATTAAATTAAAGTTTCGTTGGGACCAATATATATAGACTAAAATATATAATAAAAAAATTATCGATAAAGGTCCAATTTTATACTTGTCCCAAATTAAACTAAAGAAATTATTAAATTTATAAAATATTAATTTATAGAGATTTTCCAGTATAAAAATTAATTTCAAGCAAACTTAAAATCATATTTCCAATTAATATACAATAATGCTAAACTATGAACAAATATCCAACCAAATATCAGGTCGGTGCTGATCCTGGCCATCATGGTCCAATAGTCGAATCCTAATCAGATCATCTCTTTTGTTAATAAAAATTGGAACTAATGTTATCGGGTAGGGGGATCCAATATCTATTAGCCTCTTCATTATACCTCAGGAGTACCTCATAAGAAGTATTAATCACCTATTCAATCTTAATCTTTAAATGAAGTTTAGAACGTGAATTATCTAGCCATTGTTGATGACTCTTTTAAACAACATAAAAAATCTAATCTCCTTCGTTAATCAGTACCAATTAATTTCTGGCCAATCCATTAATAAAAATAAATCTAGCTTGATTGTGTCAAATAGAATAAGCCATATTAGAGTTAACTCATTAAAAAATATCATTGGATTAATAAAAAACCCTTCTAATTAGAATTTTATTATAGCTCTCATTCTATTATTTGGACCAATTAGAATATCATCTTTAAGCCTTACAAGGAATGTGGATTGAATATTAGAATTGTTTTTTGATATTCAAGATACCTTTTCTTGTAAATTATGGTTCAAATTTCGTGAAAAATAAAACTTTCTGGTCTAAGTATATGCATTCCATATATTGTAAGAACCATCATTCTCTCATAAATATAAACACTAAATGGTCTAAAACATTGAAAAGATTACTGCAAATTAAAGATAAAGGTGAAACATTTATAATGTAGAAAATTGGTAAATGTGACACATAATTCTGGTTAGATAATTGATTTAGAGAAAAGCATTTAATTGATCTTTCTTGTAAGCAAATTTTTGATTGGTACACTATTGATAAAGTTAAAAACTTCTAAATTAATGGAAATTGGGATATAGGAAAACTTAATCATATTATGATTCCATCTAATATTAAATTAATAACTAATCAATCAATTCGTATTGATAAAGAGGATACAATTATATGGACATTAGACAAATCTGGAAACACCAAAACTAAATCAACTTCTGAAAAATTACAAAACCACTGATCATTCAAACCTTTTTGATTTTTTTTTTTGAACAACTCCATCCCAACTAAATACTGTTTTTTCTTTGGAAGGTTATGAAAGGCTGGATCTCAGTTGATCATAACCTTCAAAGAAGAAAATTCTCATTGGCTTCCAAATGTCGATTATGTCCTAATTCTCGATATGTGAATCATTGTTTTGTTAATTATAAGATTGCGTGTCTTATCTGGTATGAGTTTTCTAGTTTATTTAAGGTTGATATTAGTATCTATATGACCATTCAGTATCTTGTAAGATCTTTGTTTTGGTGCACTGATAAAAAAGTTCATATTAGAACTATCATCCCTACTACTGTGTGATGGCTTATCTGGCATTTTAGAAACAAAGCCAATTTTGACATAAAAATATAACATCTAACCAAATCTTACTCAAAATAAAATTTATTCTATCAAGATTAGATAGTGCAAATATTTTCAATAAGAAAATATGGTTAAGTGATTATAATATTGCTAAAAACGTAGCTTGTTTCCTTTATATAAATGACAGCAAGAAGATTATAGTTTTAAAATGGATTCACCCCATTGAGGATAGACTTAAACCGAATGTTGATGGGTTTTGCATGTTCAATGGTGATTCTAGTGGAGCTGGTTTAGTTAGAAATAATAATTGTGATATTTTAATTGCATTTGGTAGATTATATAGTAGGCAAACTTCCTTGGCTGCTGAGTGTAAGGCCTTATTAGATGGCATTATCATCTATTTTCAAAATGGTTATAGAAACATTAACATTTAAACTGATTCAACAATACTTGTTAACATGTTATCATCTGGGCTCTCCCATTGGTATTTGGAACCAACTTTAAAGTGATGTAGGAAATTAATTTTTCCTAACATGTCTGATAAGGGCAGAAAAATAAGGAGAACAATAATAGAGATAAGGTAAATAATTAATGACTAATCTAAAGCAAACATAAGAGTTGAGGGGGGGGGAGACAAATGATAGACCATTGAAACTTGTTTATAATTAGTAAAATATAGAGGTGAGAAAGTCTATTGATTAATGACAAATATGTAATTTCACTATCTAGTCCATGTACTATATAAAGGATCCTCATTTTTAGGAAAAGGGCAATGATTAATGAATGATTGAGACATTTATTCCTTTTGTCTAATTCTCTATCTAGATAATTCGTTTCTCACTCTAGAATCGCTCGCATACGAACATTTCTTAGACAGGATTTATGATACGAGAATTGTTTAGTGTGACCCTCTGAATACAAAAGACCTTCAGACTTGTCAGTGGCGCCGTCTATGGGAACCTGATAGGTACCCGGATTCAGTTTTCTAAAACCTAAAAATTCGTTTAAAAAAAATTGTTCGTTAATGATGGAGGTTAATATTCACACCGAGCAAGGAATCTGACCAAAAAGCCTTGCTATAGGTGGGTTATCTGGAGATTTCATGGTAGGAGAATTGGTCCCTGTTAGGGAAAATATCGACGATCGGAAAGCCGATGAGGCACTTAAACAATCAATTTTGATAGCGCGAAAAAATGAGCTTTTAGAGGATATTGAAAGGTTAAATGTAGAAAAAAGCGCTGGTCAACGAGCAAAAAATCAAATTTGAAATCCGACAAGAGAAAACACGAGGAACCAAAGACGAATACGATGACAGATCCGAGGACGTTCGTCCTAGGAGATATCATCGATCAACTAAAAAGAAGGTAAAATTCGATAAAAGAAGTAGGAGGTCTGACTCGAGTGACCGATCATCAATAGGCTCAGATTCTGCGTCTTCCAATCGCGGTACTCGTTATCGCAAGAGCCATCACAAGCGAGTGTCGAAGAAGAAAAGGGGCCGCAATCTAACGAGATTGGAGGGGACAAAACTTGGGACAACAGTATATCAGAAACTTCATTCAAATCACATCAATTCCGATTACAGATTCAGTAGTCAGTTTATCTACCCATCCGAGGAAGGCAAGTATACCCTCAATATTGAAGATCCGAAGGGTGCATACAAAGCAGGGCATAATTGGAGGTCTTCCCCGCTCTCTCCGGAGATCCTTTCTGGACATATCCCTAGATGGTTCGATATTTCTAAGTTGGAAAAGTTTGATGGGACCCAGGATTCGGACAACCATATCGAGCAGTTTAAAAATTTCATGAGAAATTAAGACGATGATGATAAGTTATTGTGTAGGGCTTTTTCTCAAACTTTCAAGAATGCTGCTTCAAATTGGTACAACCGCCTTTCGGGGGGCTGTATCAAAAACTTTGACATGTTTTGGAGCATGTTCCGGCAACACTTTGTTAGAAGTAAGCAGTTTAGGGCAAATGGTGACACGATCATCTATTGGAGGCAGAAGGTGGGGGAAAGTCTTAAAGAATATACGAAATAGTTTCTCCAGGTAAAGACCAACATGGAATTCTGTGAAGATAAAGTAGCTCTAGCAGTTTTCCGAATGGGACTCCTTCCAGGGGTAATGAAGGATAATGGTGCAGAAACTCAGGCAATGACATTTGGAGCGTTACTAGATCAGATAGAAAAAAGAATTCTGGTCGAGGAAACGAGGGCATCAGAATTAGAGTCCATGGCTCAGTTTTATCAAAATCCTCCGATGAGCAAAAGAAAGTCCATTGATTAATGGCAAATATGTAATTTCACTATCTAGTCCATGTACTATATAAAGAATCCTCCTTTTTTAGGAAAAAACAATGATTAATGAATGATTGAGACATGTATTCCTTTTGTCTACTTCTCTATCTAGATAATTCGTTTCTCACTCTAGAATCGCTCGCATTCAAACATTTCTTAGACAGGATTTATGATACGAGAATTGTTTAGTGCGACCCTCTGAATACAAAAAACCTTCAGACTTATCAGTGTCGCCATCTATGGGAACTTGATAGGTACCTGGATTCTGTTTTCTAAAACCTAAAAATTTGTTTAAAAAAAGTTGTTCGTTAAGGATGGAGGTTAATATTCACACCGAGCAAGGAATCTGACCAAAAGGCCTTGCTATAGGTGGGTTATCTAGAGATTTCATGGTAGGAGAACTGGTCTGCGTTAGGGAAAATATCGACGATCGGAAATCCGATGAGGCACTTGAACAATCAATTTTGATAGCGCGATAAAATGAGCTTTTAGAGGATATTGAAAGGTTAAATGTAGAAAAAAAGCGTTGGTCAACGAGCGAAAAATCAAATTTGAAATCCGAGAAGAGAAAACAAGAGGAACCAAAGACGAATACGATGACAGATCCGAGGACGTTCGTCCTAGGAGATATCATCGATCAACTAAAAAGAAGGTCAAATTCGATAAAAGAAGTAGGAGGTCTGACTCGAGTGACCGATCATCAATAGGCTCGGATTCTTCGTCTTCCAATCGCGGTACTCGTTATCGCAAGAGCCATCACAAGCGAGTGTCGAAGAAGAAAAGGAGGCGCAATCTAACCAGATTTGAGGGGACAAAAGTTGGGACAACAATATATCAGAAACTTCATTCAAATCACATCAATTCCGATTACAGATTCAGTAGTCAGTTTACCTACCCATCTAAGGAAGGCAAGTATACCCTCAATATTGAAGTTCCGAGGGGTGCATACAAAGCAGGGCATAATTAGACGTCTTCCCCACTCTCTCCGGAGATCCTTTCTGGACATATCCCTAGATGGTTTGATATTTCTAAGTTAGAAAAGTTCGATGAGACCCAGGATCCGGACAACCATATCGAGCAGTTCAAAAATTTCATGAGAAATTAAGACGATGATGATAAGTTATTGTGTAGGGCTTTATCTCGAACTTTCAAAAATGCTGCTTCAAAATGGTACAACCGCCTTTTGGAGGGCTGTATCAAAAACTTTGACATGTTTTGGAGTAGTTCCGGCAACACTTTGTTAGAAGTAAGCAATTTAGGAAAAATGGTGACACGATCATCTATTGTAGGTAGAAGGTGGGGGAAAGTCTTAAAGAATATACGAAACAGTTTCTCCAGGTAAAGACCAACATGGAATTCTGTGAAGACAAAGTAGCTCTAGCAGCTTTCTGAATGGGACTCCTTCCAAGGGTAATGAAGGATAATGCTGCAGAAACTCAGGTAATGACATTTGGAGCGTTACTAGATCAGATAGAAAAAAGAATTCTGGTAGAGGAAACGAGGGCATCAGAATTAGATTTCATGGCTCAGTTTTATCAAAATCCTCCGATGAGCAAAAGAGTGCCAGTTTCTGAAAGTGTCCGACCCCAGCCAGCTCAACAAGTTAACAATACGAGAAACAAAGCCCAAATTTCGAACCAATCATCATCAAGAGGAAAAAACAATCAGCAACAGTATGTTCAACCCATTTCAAATAAATAAATCAGACCAGCTCATTATGCAGAGTTAACTGAGAACGTGGCTGCTATTTGATGAAAAATCTCGTCCAAATGTGCGTTTTCGTAAGCTTTACCCAATGCAAACTCCAAGGGAACAAAGAAAGATCAAGTATTGTCAATATCACGAAGATATTGGCCATGATACCAGAGATTGCATGGCACTAAAAAAAGAAATTCAGTATTTGATGGAGAATGGAAAGCTAGCGGAATATGTTAAAAAGAATGTTGCAGCATTAAAGCAAGAGCCTGCCCTGAAACAAGAAGATGCTTTAATGATAAATGAGCTGATAACCGAAGAAGATATCGATGCTTTTAATATTACGACAGAGTATTTGGATCCTAAACCCGGTAGAAACAGTATTAATATGGTGGAAGAAACAATTGTCAAGGGGAAGGTTAGTGAATTATGTACTTTTTTCGAGCAACTGACTATTTTTTGTGGCGATACTGTTGCAGGAACATCAAACTATTCTCGGAAAAGGCATATTGTCAGTCTAACAACTCAGCTAGAGGCAGGAGCTTCCTCACATTTGTATAGAATTCCATCTCCAATACTTTGTTTTGATGATGACAATATGAGAAACATAGTTGGTCCCAAGAGGACCCTGTAGTCATCGAAGCAGGAACAGCTGCCCACGAGATTTGGAATATTTTGATCGACACGGGAAGTTTTGCCAATATTGTGTTTATGATAACTTATAACAAGATTCAAAACCCGCCAGCTATCATGCGATCAGATCGGACTATAGTAGGTTTTACTGGAGCAACTGCTTGGTAGTGGGTGAGTTCAAAGGGACCATCGAACTTGGACGAGGACCTTTCAAGAAGATAGTTATTGTGTTGTTTATTGTGGTGGACACCCCAACGTCATACAATGCAATCCTTGGAAGATCTTGGCTATCTAAGATGCATGCAGTCTCCTCAACTGTCCATCAGTGCTTGAAGTACGTAATAGGGAACAATGTGGGAACTGTGAGAAGTAGTCATAAGATGGCAAGAGAATGCTATCGCGCAACTTTGGCCACTAAACAACTTAAAGGGGCCGATCTGATGAAAGAATAGCAATCAATTGGGGCTCCTTCGGATTCAGACCCTGTAGATGATCCGAGGGAGGCCTCCAGCTTTGTAGTCCTAGATGAAGGATTTGAGGACTACATTTTTTCACCAGGGAAAAGCTTAAAAATTGGAACTAACCTTTCACCAAAGGTAAAAGAAAGTTTGATCAGTTGTCTACTAACTAAATTGCATTTGTTTGCATGGTGTACAGAAGATGTAACATGGATGCCAGCGAAAGCAATTTGTCATAAATTGGCAGTTCGGAACAATGTTCGACCTATAATACAAAAAATAAGATCCTTTTCCCATGAAAAATCTGAAGCTATAATGGCAAAGGTAGACCAGTTGACTAAGGTCGGACGCATCCGTGAATCACAATACCATCTGTGGACAGCCAAATCGGTGTTAGTAAAGAAAAAGAATGGAAAATGGAAGATGTGTGTGGACTTTACCGATTTGAACAGGGCTTGTCCTAAAGATCCTTTCCCTTTACCTAAGATAGACCAGTTGGTAGATTCAACTTCAGGGAACCGGTTGCTCTCGTTCATGGATGCTTATGCATGATACAACCAAATTCAGACGGACCCCGAGGATTAAGAGCATACGATGTTTATTACTGGACGAGGATTATATTGCTACAAGGTAATGCCATTCGGACTGAAAAATACAGGAGCAACGTATCAACACCTAGTAAATAAAGATTTTGAGACTAAAATTGGAAGAATTGTGGAAGTATATATTGACGATATGTTAGTCAAAAGTTCCACAGATGAAGGCCATTTAATTGATTTGGGGGAAACATTTGCTAATTTAGCAAATACAAATTTAAAGCTAAACCCAGATAAATCCACATTTGGGGTCAGATTCGAAAAAATTCTTAGGGTATATAATAAGCGAGCAAGGGATAGAAGCTGATCTGAACCAGTTAAAAGCACTAAATTTGATGACCCCTCTGAAAACAATCAAAGAAGTGCAGATTTTAACAGGTAGGCTAGCAGCGTTGAATAACTTTATCTCCAGATCGTCGGATAAGTGTGCTCCATTCTTCCAAGTTTTGAGAAAATCAAATTGTTTTGCATGGACACAAGAGTGCTCAAATGCTTTCCATCGGATAAAGGAATATCTCTCCTTTTCGGAAATTTTGACAAAGGCAAATCCGGGGGAGAGGTTATATATTTATTTGGTCAAGCTATGCCGTTAGCGCTGTACTAACTCAGGAGAAAGATAACTCTCCTAAATCGATGTATTATGTGAGTAAAAGTCTTCTAGATGCTGAGAACAGGTATCTAAAGTTGGAAAATTGGCTTTGGCATTGGTAACAACGGCAAGAAAAATGAGACCATACTTTCAAGCCCATTCAATTGTGGTACGAACTTCTTTCCCATTGAAAAGTATTTTACAAAGACCAGACGTATCAGGAAGGATGACCAAATGGTCGGTCGAATTGGGAGACTTTGACACAGAGTTTGAACCAAGAACTGGTATTAAGGCACAAGCACTTGTTGATTTTTTGGTAGAGTTTCATACGGACCGACCGGATGAAGAAGCAGATGAAGAAATGCTTAATTCCAAATGGATCGTTTGGACCGATGGAGGCTCCAGCTCTTCGGGTTGTGGGGTTGGTGTAAAATTGGTCTCACTAGAAGGCATCGCTATGCACCAGGCAATCCGTTTTGGGTTTAAGGCATCCAATAATGAAGTAGAGTGTGAGGCTGCTCTAGCCGGATTAAGGTTAGCAAAAATTTGTGGGGGAAAAAAGGTAAGGTTGGTAAGTGATTTACAACTTTTATTAAATCATGCATCTGGCCAGTCTGAGGCCAAGAAAGATCACTTAGTCAAGTATCTTAAAAAATTGAAAAGTTTAACCTTACTTTTTGAAATTATCAGGTATGAGCACGTTCACATGGCAGCAAACTCAATAGTTGATTCATTGACATCAATCTCTTATTCCGAAGAGTATCTTTGGGTTGTGATACAAGAAAATCCATCGATTATTAAAGAGCCCGAGTATAGTGAAAACAACATTGAAGTTTCCCAAATTTCGATGGTTGTAGCGAAGGATTGGAGGAGTGAGATTATGGATTTCTTAACAAATGACATGCTTCCAATCGATAAGGCAAAGGAAAAGAAAACATGTTTCAAGGCATATGGTTATAAGTTTTCGGGGATGTATTATATAAGAAGTCTTTCAGTAGACCTCTGCTTCGATGCTTATGTAAAAGTGAATCACATATGATTCTTTCTGAGTTGCATGACGGGGAAGGGTCAGCACATTGCGGATATAAAAGTTTTATAAGAAGAGTTTTACTTGCTGGATATTACTGGCCAACTCTCTCCTCAGATGCGAAGGAACTTGTTCAGAAGTGCGATACATGTTAGAGATTCACTACTGTAATACACACCCCACGAGTTCCTTTGGAATCGATATCCGAGCCAGTCTTTTTTACCGATGGATGATCGATTTAGTCGGACCTTTACCGATGACGATAGGGGAAGGCAAATGATAATTGTGGTTGTGGATTATTTTTCGAAATGGGCAGAGGCTGAACCGTTGGCAGGAACTAAAGCCAGGGACGTTATCAAATTTATACTTTCTAATATTTTTTGCCGTTTCGGAGTTCTGAGGAAGTTAACAATGGATAAAGGGCCACAATTCGACAATAAGGAAATGAAAGCTTTCTGCGCAGAAAAGGGAATTAAAAAATGCTTCTCACCACCTTTCCATCCTCAAGAAAATGGCCAAGTAGAAGTCACAAATCAGACTTTATTGGATGGGCTACGAATTGTTTTGGAAGGAAAGGCTGGAAAGTGGCCGAATTATTTACAAAACGTTCTTTGGGCTTACAGAACAACCCCGCGGACAGCCACCCAGGAATCACCTTTTGCACTAGTTTATCGAATGGATGCAGTTGTACCTTTGGAAACAATGTTCCCTTCATATAGACTCAGCAATTACTCGGAAGAAGCTAATGACAAAGGAAAAAGAACAGACTTTAACTTAATTGAGGAAAAAAGAAGAAAAGCCCAATTAAGTTCTTTGCATTACCAAACTTTAATGAGGACTCGATACTCTTCAAAAGTACAAAGAAGAGAGTTCGAGGAAGGAGACAAAGTATTAAGAAAAGTATTCTTGCATACCAAAGAAAAAAGTCTGGGGAAGTAAGGCCCAAAATGGGAGGGTCTGTACACGGTAACCAGAAAAATCAAGCCATGGACTTACAGACTCAAAGATAAGCTGGGAAGAGATCTTCTACACCCATGGAACATTGAGCATTTGAAACTTTATCTAGAATGATTGTACAAATTTGTAAATATTTTTTCCTTTTCTAAACAATTATGTAAGGATCGGTGGCATACTCTTTCCTACCCTGGTGGCGCAGGAAGGTTTTAATGAGGAGCCCTAAATAGCTGACTTATATATTATATCAGTTTGCCATCTTAAGACTTATCGCCATGGGACATGTTCGAACCTGTCGTTGACCCTCTAAAATTATTTGGGGGGCAAAGTGTTCATTATTTTGAACCTATTTGTTGACCCTCCAAAATTCTTTAGGAGGCAAAGTGCTCATTATTTTGAACCTATTTGTTGACCCTCCAGAATTCTTTGGGGGGCAAAGTGTTCAATATTTTGAACCCATTGCTGACCCTCCAAAATTATTTGGGGGGCAAAGTGTTCATTATTTTGAACCTATTGTTGACCATCCAAAATTCTTTGGGTGGCAAAGTGTTCATTATTTTGAACTCATTGATTGACCATCCAAAAATCTTTAGAGGGCAAAGTGTTTATTATTTTGAACCCATTGATTGAGCATCCAAAAATATTTGGAGGGCAAAGTGTTCATTATTTTGAACCCATTGTTGAACATCCAAAGAACTTTGAGGGACAAGTCACTCATTACATTAAAACCTGTTGTAAACTTCTTAAAAGTTCTTTGGACAACAAGGAATTTACTAAAGATCTATTAGGATAAGTCATCTGAAAATCCTTTGGATAATAAACATTGTGTAAAAACGACAAAAACCTTAGAAGTTGGAAAGTATTCACGATAAACAAAAAATATACATTACAAAAAGATCCAAATATTTTGAACAGAAGATAAGTTTACACAAGGTTAGTTAGAAGCAGAAAGGTTTTTCCTGTCTTCCGAGGAGCTTGACTCAGAGGAAGAAATTCTCGAGTCACTGCTACTTACCATATCTTTTTCAGAGAGGCCGATGGGACGATGCCATTCAATCACTTGTTGCCAAAGGCTTCCCAATTTCAGATCAGGAAAGCGTTCGTGAAACTCTAAAACAAAAGCATACTTTAGGTTGGCATCCCTAACATTAAGACTAGTAGTGACCTCAGCAACATAAGCATTCAAGATTTTTTTCTTCTCAACTTCGACTCTTTTCTCGAGGAAATTGATATTCTTTTCACAATTTTCAAGGTCCTCGACTGCACGATCAAAATAAATTTTCATTCTGCAGAAGGAGTCAGCAAGGCCTTCAACGGTTGTATCACGTTCAAGATCTTTAGTGATCCATTTCTCCTTTTCATCATCAAATAAATTTTGTTCTAAGGAGATTTGAGCTTCCAAGGAAGAAATCTTCTTGTTGCATTCGTCATTCTTCTTCTTCTCGTTGGCAAGTTCTCCTTTGATACCCTGCAGCTTAGCCAAGTCTTTCTTCAAACCCTCAATTGTTGCTTTTAAACTAGTTACATTTTGAGAGGAAGTAGACATTTCAACTTTGGCTTTATTCAGTTCATCGTTCAAGTTTTTACTAATGTTTTTAAGATTAGCAACCTCACCTCTAAGTTGGGTGACCTCTCCATTTAAAGTTTGGGCCTCGCCTCTCCTTGTAAGAACTTCATCCTTGTAGCGATCCTTGCGGTTAGCTTTCCTCTTAAGAAGGGAATCAGCAACTAGTAGCTTTTTTAGTTCGAAGGCCAGATAGTCGTTTTCATAAACATCAAAATAAGCTGAAACAGGAGATACGGCTTCTTCCTGGTTTGCCTCTTGAGGAGTTTGACTAGTATTTACTTTTTCGCGGGGTAAGAACTCACCTCGAGAATCAGAGTCCACCACAACAACTTTTTTATTGGAGGGATGTTGGGACCGGTGGTATTGTCACTTTCCTCATCACTGACAACTTGTTTCCTCTTCCTGGTATGAGTAACAACCTTTTGGGTTTGGACAACATCCTGTTGATTAATGGTTCTTGCTTCAGAAGGGACTCCATCAACAGTTACAACATTTTATAAGTCAGGGACCTCAGGAGTTTCAAGGGAATTTCAGTAAGGTCTTCCACATACAGGCTGTCTTTGATCTCTAAAACCTGGTCCTGTTGAGTTTCGGTATCCGGAGCCTCCAGGGGACTAACATTATCATTAAATCTTCGGGCTTTGACTCTAGGGTCACATCGGATACCATAATACGAGTTACTGTCAGAACCCTGCCCCTCTGCATCTCCCTCTTTGTCCTCATCCTCCTCAGACTCCTCAACTTCATCTCTGGACTTCTCCGCATCTACGTGACTAGGAGCCCAAACACGAGTGGGTAGAAAAACCATGTTGTCTAAACAACGAGTTCTCTGGAGAACATCAACATCCGAAGGAGGATCAATAAGCTCTTTCCAAGTTTTCTTCTGACCCGGATCATGTCGCTATAGTTGACTTTTAGCTAGGTTGGTCGGAGTAAAGCATTGGTGGAACTTATGATTCCAATTCTCCCCAGCCCAGAGATTCAACTTCTTAAGCACCACTTTGGCAGAAGGAGCATAATCTTTAAAGGGTTTTGAAATCCCTTTCATGGCTACCAACAAAAATAAATATTATTTATTTATTATCTTACGCAAGTAAACAAACAACCAAAAAGAAGTAGAGTGAATACCTATTCCTGACCAGTGAAGAGTAAGCCGATGATGAAGATCGGGATAATCCTCGAAGCCAGTCTCCCACAATCCGGAGATAAAAATAAACTGTTTTTTCCACTTCCAATCGCCCTCTAGAAAGTCTTTCACCAGCTTATAATGTCGGACCAAGCCTAAAGCATAAAAGGGGTAGTGGGAATTCTTGGCAACCCCTGAGACAAATACAAGTTGTTTCATGGATAGCTCGTTCTCGGACAACCTTGACGCCATAATACATGATATCAAAGTATACTACATGTTGGGACCCGCTTGCGAGGGGCATAGGTCAATACGGTGGAAATACTCAACTAGAGCAGGGTCTAGTGGCAGACAAAGACCCCAGTTCATCAAGTCTGTGTATAAAACCAGTTCATGGTCCCGAACTGATAAAAGGGTTTCCCTAACAGTGGGAAAACGAATCTTGACAGTACTCGGAATGCCCCATCGATTCCTAAGTTTGATTTCTTCCGTAGGATGAAAATATTTGTACTTGATTTTATACAAGGCGATCTGGCGGAGATTATCTCCGAGTATATCCTCTCTTTTAGAAGGGAGGTTTATGCTACCTTTTTATTTTTCTTTTTTCCTTTCTTAGGAGAGATAGCAGCAATGGCCTCCGAATGGGGAGGATTAGATGGTCCGACGGGAGCATCAAGGACAGGAACAGCTCGAATGGGTTGCGCTTCTATCATTACAACTTCCTCAACATCGTCTTCATCGTCAGGTTCATCTATTAATCTCCTCTCTGACAACTCCGGGATGGCTGTCAATGTTGGCTCTGGTTGGATACCACTTGAGGAAGCTATTTTTCGAGGACTTCTCTCGGGAGTGGTTTGAGGAGACCTGTGAGGAACATATTTAGGGGTGAGTACGGAGGAAGAAATTCTACCCTAACTAATTTATTTGTTACTTCTGGAGACCTTTTACTTTTTTGGTTTTCGTCCCCCATCGGTAGGAATGAAACAAACTTCGGGGTAGAAAGATCAACTTCATTTCCCTCTAAACCAATTTAGTTAGGGGGTAAAACCCTATTAACCCTCTCATTGTTTTGGATTCGCTCTCGAAGAGGAGCCTAGTTATCTAAAAAATGAGAGTTATAAATATCAGCAGGGGAAGGGTAATTACCATGTGAGGACGAACAACTTCCAGACTCATAAGAATTGCGGTTTGAGGGTTTGAACCACCTCCAAAGTTTGTATCGATCTAGATTAATAAACTCCATAGGCATCAAAGTCTAGAAAGAAGAGGGTGTTTATCTCTCTAAAATGCTTTCTGGAAAATTCAAAAAAAGAATGAAGAAGCCTTGAGGGCAATATTTATAGAACGAGAGGAGCCATAAGGTTTTGTGTATGACACACCTCCTACCTAGGACGCCAACGTATCAGCCAAGAAGCGCACGCCGAGCCTCAAAGACTAGGGGGCTACTGATAAGGGAATAAAAATAAGGAGAACAATAATAGAGATAAGGTAAAGAATTAATGACTAATCTAAAGCAAACATAAGAGTTGATGGGGGGGCGACAAATGATAGACCCTTGAAACTTGTTTATAATTAGTAAAGTCTAGAGGTGAGAAAGTCCATTCATTAATGGAAAATATGTAATTTCACTATGTAGTCCATGTACTATATAAAGGACCCTCCCTTTTTAGGAAAAAGGCAATGATTAATGAATGATTGAGACATTTATTCATTTTGTCTACATCTCTCTCTAGATAATTCGTTTCTCACTCTAGCATCGCTCGCATACGAACATTTCTTAGACAGGATTTACGATACGGGAATTGTTTAGTGTGACCCTCTGAATATAAAAACCTTCAGACTTATCAATGTCCATCAAGCATATATCTGGAATCCAAAACCAGGTAGCCGACTGGCTTGCCCATTGGACCATTAAATGTAAAATGAATAAGGATTACCATAATAACCAGCTTCACAACCCTCTTGGGACCATAACCTTGCTTGAAAACCTTGGTACTTGTTATCTTAGAGTCTTCAAGGCTTCCTTTATATAATGTCTCAAGTCTAACTATTTTGTGAGTTTTGTAGATACAAGAAAGGAGATCCAATATCAAGTATTCCATATGTTTGAAGTGGAAGGATCTGTTAAGCTCAAGTCTTGGATAAGCTCAAATGGTCAAAAGCAGTAGCTCCTCATACTATTCTTAAAGCCTTCATGACTCTGCTGTTGATGCGCAAGTTTTACTCTGTATCGAGATTTTAGACTTCCTACCTATCAAGTATAGTTGTTGTAATCTAATTTGAGTCTATATCCAAAAAACAATGTTACATATCAAACTATATCCAATAAAATTTTGATTTTGTTGGGAAAAATACGACAAGGTTCAATAATAAATGAACCAATTTAGAAATTACCTACTATTTCATTATTATTATTATTATTTTTAAATTCGAGAGTTGTTGAGTATTTAAGTGGAAAATATTATTATTACCTATGTTTATATCCCGTCTAAATTATTTACGAATGAATGAGGCGTAATAATTTGAGAATTTAGCTTTTGCAAAACACATTGATTTAAACTGATGTTATAGCCAAAAATAGATTATACGGTTTTAACTCATGTTAAGAAAACTAGTTATATTCGCACTTCATAACACAGTGGTTTGATTTAGAATGTAGGTATTACATTTTTACTATTATTATTTTAAATATGTGTCTTTGTTGTTTACTTTTCTAAAATTAATATGAAACATAGTGATTGAACTGTTAATATATTAGTGATTTAAATACTCTTCCCATATCAACAAATTCTAAAATATTCAATATGTATTAAAGAATTAGAAAAAAAATTAGTTCTAAAGAAAAATAATTTATTGGTGATTTTTTTTATTCCAAACGTAATGATCAATTTAAAAGACATATGTTTTGTTTGAATTCGTAGGTTTTTTTGTGTATAAAATTGTATTTAGAATTATCCAAACATTTTATTTTTTATGTATAGGAGTATGTGAACTCTTTAGTGTTTAGAATTACGTTTAGAATCATCTGAGACGTAGTCTTTGATAAGGAAAATCTTTTCAAAGACTTAGCCAAATAAATGAAATGCAATCAATAAAAAAGATGAATAAAGTGCGAATTCTTTGTATAAGAAAAATGTGACCAGTCTTTCAAATAAGATTGTACCAGGTTTACAAATATTTGTCTACCTATAGTATTATTATATGTGTATCCAATCATCGATTTACAAGTGTTATTCAGTTATAACCGTCTAACTAACTTCTTTTTCCTCCTATAGGAAATGGACACGTGTGTGAAGGCGCGCATTTGAAACAACTTTCACACATCTTTAAACTATATCCTCGTTAATTCATGGTTTGTGTCTCATCATAATTCCTAATTAACCCTCGTCAATATTTTGAATTATATCTCTTCATACTTCTGAAATAATCCCTCATCTAATTCACAACCTATACCTTATCAAATTTCTAAATTATCTCGTAAAAAATATGGTCTTGTATCCCGTTACGAACTTGTTTTAAGCTCTTGCGACTCTTCTAATCTTTACCTCGTCTATATAAGTAATATATTTCCTTGACATAATATATCCTTATCAAGACTCTTCCCTAGTATTTGACAATAAATGTATTATATAATTATAAAGACTAGATAATACCATAAAGACGAGGTTAATTAATTTTATATAATATTCGTATGAATGCACTATCAATATTGACACATGTCAAAAAACACCTGAAATACTCAAATAATGCATCTGACAATAAAATACCATCTCGTCATGTTCTAAACACATATCTATCCTTAATATTTTTTAGTCTAACGGTGTTACTATTTTTGAATTAACTATTCTTTCACTATAAAATACCAATATCTTTTTACTGCTAAAAATTTTATTCGAGCCGGTCTGTGGCCGCTTCTTGAGATCATCATGACTCAAGATGGAAAACCCATGCTACACTATACCAAAAAACCAGTTACTATTAAAAGTGCTATATGTGTTCTACGAGAATGTATGAAGGCTCAAAATCCTAAAGGACTTGGCTTAGGACACAATAGAATTGCAGGTTCGGTGGTAGATTTGGGCTCAATTCGAATTACCAAAAAAGTATTTTTTGATTTCCAAAGCGTTATACACCTTACATAGAACCATATGTACCACGAGCGTTTGAAACACATAGATGTCAGATATAATGTTATTCGTGAATATCAAATAGAATTTTTTATGTGATAAAGTGTGTACACACAACAATAAAATAGTAATATGACCGAAGGTAGTATCAGTTTGGAAGTTCAGAGAGTGTTTAAACTGGATTTGTGTTTGCAATATCGAGTATGGGCATTTTGGTGAGTCAAATGAAGAAAGTTTCCTTGTTGATAGTGAAGAAATGATATTAACTTCAAAGCCAAGATGATCATATAAGAGTTCATAAATATACCTTGTGATTCTTGCAATCACAATATAACTTGTGACCATATGTATTTATAAATAACAAAAATAATATTTAATTGGATACATGTTCATTGTTAAATTCTCCCCTAACCACCAAGGTAGGCTAGACTAAACCACACTACACAGAGTAAAAAAAGAAATTAAAATCATAAATGAAGGGTTTGTAAATGGCGTATAATTTCAAGTGTTTCATATTTTATTAATGAGATAAGGACATGCTCTTTTCATCAAACAAATAGTTAGTAGCAACCTTGAATTTGGAAGTGGTTGTGTATGAGCTTTCCCACTTCAGAGCAAGCTTGCTAAGGTTCTAATTTTTAATATGTTAAAACACTCATCTTAGAACATTGTCACCAACCCGAGCATCACAAAATCGAACCTTAGATTGTATGTATTACATAATCACGTTTGATAATATTGCGTACAGAATTGTAAATTGATTTGTGTTTCCTTAACGAGATTCATCTCGATGCAAAGATATTTGGTGTTGGAACCTTCGTCATGGTTTGTAAAATGAAGAGATCTTAGGAGCAGTTGGACAAGGATCACCAACATTTAATAAACAAGGGTAAGGAAAATCTTGGTTGTGGTGCTCTACATGAGAGTGCACCTATAATACATGTTGAAGTATATTGAACCTTTGAAAATACACTGTAAATCTTCCAAAAAAGTTCGGTTGGTCACCTCAACATGTCCATTATCAGGTTTTTGGATTTTTCCAACAAGCATTTACTATACAAAGGAGATGTAATAGTACTAACCCGTAAAACAGTACTTCAAAACCATGACAACGTTATAAACACTAGCACTCATCAATGTATCAATTATTAAAATCTCATAAACTTATAAAAATATTAAGTAATTAAATAAATAATATTGTAAGATAGATATATGTTGCATTATGATATTTTTAAATATTAGAAACACTATAATGAGTGATGTTAGATAAGAGGTATCAAGTAGTGTGTAAACTAAGTTTAGCGTGTTTAATTGAAAGAATTAATACAATATATTACTTAACATAATGTGTGGACAATGGCATTGGTCGCATTAATTAGGTGTATCTTGTATCACAATGCTTATTTTTTAAAATATTATGATTTGAAAAATGTATATAAAATATTGGACCATGCAAACTATATTCTCCATTTGCGTCATCTGTAATAATGCGGATGAAAACCATATTTATGCAAACAAAAAACTACAATAACATACCACACACAATAATTTTATATATAATACGATAGTAAATCAACCTATTTTACGACTTTGCGAAGAGAGTGATTGGCCAACAACGAACATAAGCTATTAATATGGTGAACTATTATGAAACATTGGATATCAACGACGAGATGTGACTTAAATTAATGAGTTTGTAGTGCCATATATTTTTTTAAACTTGAAATAAAATCGTTTAAAAGAGTAGCCAAAATTTGAATTGAATTTTAAAGTTTTAGTTGATGTAACTCTTCCTAAAACACAAAACATATGTATTAACTAATGGTAATTTATTCTTAATAAATTTATTTAAACTATTTGAGCTTAATGAAGATAATTATTACACAATAAACATGCATAAAATATTAGCTATTGTGAATAGTTGAAGGATATCTAATGTTATTAATAACTGCACTATAGATTCGAAGTGCTATGTTTTGTAAAGGCATTATGTTTTCAAAGTATTTTGTTTCGTAAATGTATTATATTTTTGAAGCGTAATGTTTTGTGAATGCACAATTTTATTAAGTTGTTATATTTTTCAATTAGCTTAGACAATATGTTAAAGTTCATATAACTTATTAAAAGAAGAAAGATAAATATAAAAAGTTCCATTAAGTTATAGTTAATCCAAAGGTTACATGGCATATTCTGATAGGTGATGACTTACAAAAAAAAGAAAGGATAAATCAAAATGGGTGAGAATTTAACTGTCCTCGGATGTGTCTTCTGATGATCCAGTCTCTTCTGATGATGACTCAGGCACAACTTCGAATACTTCACTAGAAATGTTTCCTTTAG
The DNA here is from genome assembly GCA_036936605.1 of Limnanthes douglasii subsp. nivea. NCBI lineage: Eukaryota > Viridiplantae > Streptophyta > Magnoliopsida > Brassicales > Limnanthaceae > Limnanthes > Limnanthes douglasii. The sequence goes on along the minus strand of JAUPFV010000003.1, from coordinate 8,900,928 downwards.
AAATTTGTTTCCAAAAGTTTGACAAATTCAATCTTGGAAAGGCAGCATGGACTTCTCGAAAAACGTCTATAGTGCTTTGGTCTTTGGAATTTTGAATGTTAGCTAACATCAAGGCTTCGCAAGCATTCGCGGCCGCTTTTACAGTGTTTTTATTCTCTTGCTCCATTCTAGATTTCAAAGCCTTAATATCTTCAACCAATTTTTGCTGAACTAAAATTCGTTTAAGATAAATGAAGCAAATATTGAATGAACATAAGCTAGATTGAATGAAGTAATAGTTTAATTATAAAAACATTATTAGTATAGCAGGATTTAATATTAGGTAGATATTAAATAAATTATATATATCTAATTTTATTTTGATTACAACTTTCACTATTATTGAAAATATTTTTAAGATTATAAAATTAATAATTTGATTGTCTTAAACAAGATATGGCAAACAATATAATTGTAATATCACTGGTATATTGTTTGAATATATTTAGATATTTAAGATATTTTATTTAATATTAGGTACATATTAAATAATATTTACTTATTAGACATATAATTGTATTTAAATCTTTCAAGCTTGAAGTGTATGTTTAGATTAGGGGTGGCAATGTTGGTCCGAGCCGGCCCAAACCGGCCCGACCCGGTCTAATCCAGTCGGGCTTTGTCCGACCCGAACATAATATGGGACGGATACGGATATACGAATTATGACCCGGGGCGGGCCGGGTATGGATTTTTAATTTGTCCAACCCGACCCGGCCCGCAAATATAAACTATATATAAAAAATAAAAATATATTAAAAAGTAATTGTAAATTTGTAAAATATTACTAAACTATATATTTATTAATTACTAAAAGACTGACTTTTATATAATTTCCAATAATATACGAGTAATTATTTTTTTACTTTTAGAATTTAGAGTTAAAAATATAATTATTAATTATATTTTTTTTCCATAAACCTAATCCCATAAATTATAAATATCTTTCTTCCAATCTTTGCCTATATATACTCTCAATCCTAATTTCTAATTTTGAAGTTCTTTGGATCTTTTTCTATTATTCTATTGTGTTTCAAGTATATTGATTTAAAAATATTTTTATAATATTTTGATCTTTTAGATATATATTTTTTAATTTCCTATAATAATTCGTTTAAATGATTTTGTTACATATATAAAAATAAAATCCTTAGATCATTTGATATATATTTTACTCTTTTAATAAATTTAACTAGGACTGCTGTATAGTCGACATTTGATAAATATTTTATTATTTTATTGTGATATATATTTTATTATGTTAGTAATTGATATTTAGATTTTAGATACTAATAAATCTATAAGATCTAGTAATTTATTTGAATTTGAAATATACTTAAAACTATAGTTTTTCTTTAAAATAGAAATATAACGTCGAGACTAATATTTAGGGGCCGGGTCGGGCTGACCCGCGGACATAAACGGGACCGGTTCGGGTTTGAAAATATTAAACTCGCTGTGGGTCGGGCCGGATTCAGGCTCGAGTAAAAAACAGCGGGCCTAAGCGGTCGGCCCGAACCCGATCCGAACCCGGCCCATTGCCATCTCTAGTTTAGATGATTTAAATAGTTTTGGGTTATTTTTTAGAACTATTCAATATTTGAAGTATAAATTTAAAGTGTTTAAAATTGTATAAGTATATGCATAGACATAAATTTCCTTTGAATAACAAAATAAAAATTGAAATTGAAAGAGATATAAATAACTTTTAATAACAATAATAGTTTAAATTCCCTATTTATAGAGTTTTTTTAAATAATAGTTTGAATTCCCTATTTATAGAGTTTTAATGTTTTTAAATAATAGTTCGAATTCCCTATTTATAGAGTTTTATTTTTTTTAAATAATAGTTCCAATTCCCTAGTTAGAGTTTTAATTTTTTTTTAAATAGTTCGATTTCAAACTAGCCCTTAATCCATCCGGACGTGCGTCCTGATGGTCCGAATTCTCAGTCCGGGCCTCCGGACATTTCATCCGGACATCCGGACTTTTTTTTCGAAATTTATGAATTTTTTTTATAGGTGTCCCCTATAAATAGAGGAGACCCCAACTCCAAACTCACACACTCTCTAAATCTACTCTACATCTCTCTAAATCTCTCTACTTGTTCTAGAATTTCTATAAAACTCTACTTTCTTATTTTACATATTGTAGTTCTACTTTCGAAATAGTTAGATTTTTTTTTCCGAAAAATAATTGTTATTAGTTTTTATTAGTTGTTATTTGTGATTATCCCAAATTCTCAATGGCGTTTTATGGCTTCAACAACAGGTTAGGACAAGCAACCAAGAAAACTGATTTTTGGAATTTTCTTCCTTTATGATGTCTCCTCAACCCGAGAGGGATCCGATCACACGACGCGTCAAATCTGCCACTGCACCTACAAATATGAGTAAGACCTTCAAAAAACTTTTAGTTCCAAGATGTTCGATAAGGAGACACGAAGCGTCAAACCTGCCACTGCACGTACGACTTTGAGTAAGACCGCCAAACAAACTTTTAGTTCTAAAATGGTCGACAAGGTGATACGAAGTGTCAAACACCCGACTATGACTAAGAGTAAGACCGTTGTTCCTAAACAAGGTCTTAGTACGAAGACGAAGATGGTCGATATGATTGCTGCTGCGTTAAGTAAGGTTAATCGTGAGACTCGAGGACAAGTTTTGGCAGATCCTTTACAAATTGCAGTTACTGTTGAGAAAGTTTTGCGTCTTAAAAAAGTGGCTAGCGACAAGAGACTAAAAAATGTATTTTAAATTTTGTATTTTAATTTGAAATCATTTGTACAACTCTTTCCCGCAAGAGTATAAACTATGAACAGCTAAATAAACAAAAAAAATATTTATCTTTTATTATAATAAGTCGAGTTGTACTATCAAATAATTATAAGATAACTTTTTATTAAAATAATAATAATAATAACAACATAACTTGTTATATTAAATATTTTAATATAACTTGTAATCTTTTAGCATGATGAAATCTGATTTTGGTTTAAAAAATAATAAATAACACTTGTAATATTTAAAACCAAATCAAAATAATAATATTCAAAATGTAATATTAAAATTATAACAATATAACTTGTAATCTTTAGCATGACAAAATCTGATTTTGGTTTAAAAAATAATAAATAACACTTGTAATATTTAAAACCAAATCACAATAATAATATTCAAAATGTAATATTACAATTATAACAATATAACTTGTAATCTTTTAGCATGATAAAATCTGATATTGGTTTAAAAAATAATAACAAACAACTGTAATATTTAGAACTAAATCACAATAATAATATTCAAAATGTAATATTAAAATTATAACAATATAACTTGTAATCTTTTAGCATGATAAAATCTGATTTTGGTTTATAAAATAATAACAAACAACTGTAATATTTATAACCAAATCACAATAATAATATTCAAAATGTAATATTAAAATTATAACAATATAACTTGTAATTTTTTAGCATGATAAAATCTGATTTTGGTTTATAAAATAATAACAAACAACTGTAATATTTATAACCAAATCACAATAATAATATTCAAAATGTAATATTAAAATTATAACAATATAACTTGTAATCTTTTACCATGATAAAATCTGATTTTGGTTTAAAAAATAATAACAAACACGTGTAATATTTAAAACCAAATCACAATAGTAATCAAAATATAATATTAAAATTATAACCATAAAATTTGTAATATTTTAACATGATAAGATATAGTTTTGGTTTGTAACATAATATCAACACTGCTAATATTGGATCCCAAAAAATAATAATAATATTCAGAATGTAATAATAACATAAGTAATATTTAAAATTTTGGATTATATAATAATCACAACACTTAAAATATCAATAACAAAAACAAATTAATACTAACCAAAGTGTAATAATAATTTTATTATCATATACAATATCTCAATATTTTTTAAATATAACTTAAGATATGATTTTGGTTATAAAATAATTAAAACACTTATAATATTTATAAATAAACCGCGATTTGCGGTTCTAACGGTTTGCGGTCCTGGTGGTTTGCGGTTCTGGCGGTTTACTCCTTATGCGATTCTAACGGTTTGTAGTTCTAATAGATCAGTTTGACAGTTTACCCACCGGTTTACAAACAATTCTCGAACTTTTAACCGCGGTTCCATAACCGTTTGACACCTCTACTTATGGAAGATGTAGGATTCATATCATCAATTAAAATATTACATGGGTTAAGAGCCGGTGGACATTGTCTCTCTTCTATAAGTTTTTCTTTTTCAATATATCTGTACATTTCTTCATAGTGAGGAATTTATTCACCTACCTCTTAGATCGATAAAACTAAGTAATTGAGACTAAAATATTTTTTATCTTTTATTTTATAAAAAACATTTAATTATAGAAATTATTGTGACAAAAGCTAAAAATTATTAAACTAGTATTTAATACTTATCAGTTCCCTGTCCCCTATGAAATATTGATATATTATAATCTCATGTGTATTTTAGTCTACACCTAGTCGCGAATCCCTTAAAATGTGCTAGTTTACCGACTAATTTATATAGTCATTTTTTCCGTCTTATATAACAATTAACAATTTAAAGAGAAAACAATTGAAAATACCTGCTCCACAACTCAATTTGGTGTGACTGGATTTACTCTAAGAATATTAAAAACAAAAATTTATTATCTTTAAATATTGACTTTTCTCCTTCTTTGATTTGGAGGGAAATTTTAAATCATATACCTATCGCTAGCAATTTTTATAGGGTCGCGATTGGTAACGGAGAGAATATCTCTTTCTGCTTTGACCTTTGGTTGCTCTCAACCTCGTTGGTCAATCACTATGAGCACATTATTATCCATAATTCTCGTTTAGGGAGGAACCTCAAGGTTCCCAATTTCATTCGAGATGGTCACTGGAATTCGTCGACTCATTTAAAGTCTGCGAGTGCTAGAAATCATCGAACCTTATAGGAGATTAACCATCTCATCATTTCCCTCCTTCCTCCTAACATCCTCTTTAACGATGTCCACTACTGGATTGCTAAAATAGGAACTACCAAGTTCACTACCAATGATACCCACAATGACATTCGTACGACGGCCCCCTGCGTCGGGTGTGGGTGGTTAGTTTTGCATAAATTTAATATTTCTAATCATTTATTCATCATTTGACTCGCCATCCATGGAAAACTATCTACTCGAGATAAGCTTCTGAGTTGGGGTCTTAACACTTCTCGAATTGTGTTTTATGTGATTATGTTTCAGAAACCATTAATCATATCATCTTTGACTATAGTTACACCAAATGCGTTAGGGCTTACGGAAGCTCCAAGCTTGGTTTTCCTTTGAGTCATAATACCAATTGGGTCTCGTGGATGCATAAGACGTCCAATCGGCCTATTTCTAGATCTCGACCTTATTGACATGTCTGCTTTGGCGCAGTTGTCTACCGTGTTTGGGGTGAAAGAAATGCTAGAATGTTTAGTTCATCTCATATCCTCGCCTCTACGGTATCGTACCACATACTTTCTGACCTCCGGTTTAGATTCATTGGTACCAAAGTTGTCTGGTCCATACAAACCCTTTAAAAATATAACTTAAGAATGTTTTGTGTTTAATTGCAGTTGTCATCTTTTCCTTTTGTCTTAAACTTCTTTTGCTCACTTTCTATCGCAACTGCTTTGTCTCTATGTTCATGCAGATCTTAAAATTTTCGTTTTGCTTTGTTGTATTTGTTTTGCCTAGTTTGAGTCAAGTATTTCGATCTTGGAGCTCTTGCTTTGCTTGGTTATACTTATTCAACCAAGTATTGGTTTCTCTTTCGATTTTTTTTACTCTTAGTGCCACTTCTCGTGGTTTACCCTGAAATTTGTAAAATTCACTTTTATTTTTATTTAATATATTTTCAACCAAAAAGATAAAAAAGAACAACCTAAGAATTAGTGAAACAATTCGGGACTACGGACAACTTTACAAAGTGGGAAAGAAAAAACGTGAGTTCGTATAAGAGAGCGATGTTCACTAACTTCGGATAAAAAATGATTTACTATATTCCTTAAAAAGAAGAATTTTTATAATTATATTTTGATATAAAATTTTAATTGATGATTATATTAATATTAATAGTCATAATTCCAATTATACTAATTGAAATCAACTTGTAATGTTTTAGAAAAAGAATTGTGTGGGAACTGTTTAACAAAGAAGAAAATACGAGATAAAGTGGAAAAAGATATCTTTAAGATTCAATTCGGCACTTCATGGTTGGTACGAGAGATATCGACAAATCGTCTATTTTATTTAATGTATAAATTGAGTTTTTTATTTAGAAAATGATATAATTTTATTTTTTAGTAAGAATTAAAAACTTTATTAAAAAAATTGAAATTTTATAATGAGGTTCATAATTCTTTTTTTATTAAAAGTGGAATCTTTTTACTAGATTAAAACAAAATAATCCACACATTAACGAATATAAGCCCAAAACCAAGCTAATTTTAGGGTTTACTCTATCTTCAAAGCAGTCATCTACGGCCAAAGTAAATTTGGAAGCAAAGTTATCTTTTTTTATGAACTGGTTTTATCATTGAACATGGTGCTCGACAGTGGATTGTGGTGGCGTGACACCATACGGAAGGTAGTCGGTATGAAAATCAAGAGCTTCAAGTTTTAAAAATTTCATGACTGTCACGAACACTAGAGAAGAGGATCCAGCATGCCTCAAAACGGAGGGATGAGCTCCTTCTTTCAAACGAAACGTAGGATCCAAAATATTATTAGAATGAGGTAAATTGATTTCAGAATGTCTACAATCTTTTCTTCCTTCTAAATTCAACTCGATTTTTTTATTTAATTAAGCTTTACTAGATTTTGTTCTTGTTTCCATCTTCTTATAACCATCTTTGAGGGCATGACTTAACAAGTTTATGGCTTCCTAGGTAATTTTAGTTTCAGAGAAACTAATTCTTCTCTTCATCATAATTTGATCTCGATTCTTCGGGATCTTCAAGCCTTGACCATATTTTGTTCATGCCTTCAACTTCAGAATCTATAATTGAGTACTTGACTTGCTTTAAATGCTTGTCTAGTTGATGGAAGAAACCGGGATATCTTTAATTGAGTTTTGCTTCAAGCATTATTCCCAAAGATGAATCAGTAATAGGTAGGTTAATTAGGCCTTTTAGACATTACTTTAGTGGTATTAAGGTTTTTATGTGGCTTTATTTTGACTTTTTTCATTTCCTTAATTAAAAGTTTTTTGATGCTTTACCTTATTGTGTTGTTTTTATAGGAGGCGAGGTAGACTATCAATGTATTCAAGGTTTGATGAGGGAGTATTAAGTTTTGGTGAAACCAAATTATTATTTGTTGATAGCAAAAATTTTGTGTCCATAGTATGCAAAGCTTCTTTGATCCCAGCATATTTGAACTCAAGTATGTTATTGTTGTTCACATAATATCTTATTGATTTTTTGGCTAGCTTTTTTCAAGTGGAAGTAGAGAATTGAGAGAGGGTTGGTTGTTGTTTTGGGATTAGGCTTTTAAATGTGTATTCTTACTCATTTGGAACTTGCTCAAGGTTAATAACTTCATGATCTTGCATTGAATTAACCTTTTTGTTATTGTCTATGGTGTCTTGAGCCACTTCATTCACGATTATAGATTTTGATTTAGGAATCCATTGTTCTTTTGGTTTAGATGACTTGTTAGAAGTGTAGGTTTAATCCTTTTGATTGATAGCTTCTTGATGTACTTCGGTTGTCAAGGATTTTCTACAATCATCTTGTTTATATCCTAAATGGAGACAAACTGAGCAATATTTAGGCCTATCATCATATTGAACCTCTTTCCAATAACCATCTATTTTTCCAAAGCTGAACCAGGATTTATTCATCAGGTTCTTAGACATGTCATGTTCAATCCAATCCTTACAAGAGTTGTACATTTCCATGTTCTTCAAAGGAACACAAATAGCCAATGGGTTACCAATAGCCTTTGCAATATTCTTGATGGTGTCTTTGTTATACATGTAGGCAGAGATGTTTGGGAATGAGACTCAAACAAGTATTATTGGGGATTCTTTCTTGGGGTGACATGTGGGGGTCCATTTTAGAATGTGCATGGTATGATGACCGATAGTCTATATGTTATATCTCCACAATTTCCTTAAGTTTTCATGAAAATCAAGTTCTATCATGAGGTGTTTAGGATCCAATAATGCAAGACTAATATTTTTATTGAAGCTAAATGTACCAAAACAAAATTGTATCTCTGACATTGGAGTTCTACCAGACGAAAACTTACCAATAAGAGTGTGTTTAGAGATAGTTTCCATGATGTTTTTGTCCTTTTCTAAGAACTGTACTGATTTGTAGTCGCTCTATTTTCACATTTCCATGAGTAAACACCTTAGATAGAATCCTAGTAGCATCTGCATAGGATTTAATAGGTAAACTAGTGTTTTGAGTTTGGTGTTGGTTGTCCAAGATAGGTTATTTAGGTTAAAGTTGTTCATATATGGGATTGTTTCTCAGGGATCAATATAGGCTAGTTTTTAAAGATTAGTTTCCAGCTTCTTGTTCTTATAATCCATTATTTTGATTCAGTTGGAGGAAATCCTTGGCTAGATTTGCTTGTTTTGCTTGTTCTTGTAATCCATTGTTTTGATTGCTGTTATTTTAATTAGGGGTTGATCGGTTGTGATCTTTATTTTTTAGGCTCACGGGAATTATCGACGGACCTTTTACCATTGTCAATTGGAGAAGGATCATACACATTGAGAGTAGAGGAAATTGTTCAAGATTTCCTTTCTTGGAAATCTATAACTGTCTTCATGATTTTGATGGTAAATATATTTTTTATCCTCCAGTCACTCGCTCGATTGTATTGCATTTGGTAATTCTTCATTCTTGTTACTGTCGAGGGTATTTTTCAATTTTCTTGAGATTTACCAAGTTTACCTCGTCAATTGTGATAGACGTATATCGACCAAAGGTTTTAGTATTTTCACTTTGTTGGTACAATAATCTATAACAAAAGGCTCTTTTAAAGTTCCTAAAGTTGAGACTCCTCTAAACTTAACAGATCTTTAGAGAAAGAGACCGATTTGAAGAGTGACCCAGATTGTATACTAATGAGTTTTGAGATAAAGGCGTGAGAGATTAAATCAAGATGAGAGGACACTCTCGGTGCAAATCTACGATATTTAAAAGTGGTTATATATGTAAGATATAAGTGTTTTAAGAAGAAAGTTCATATTAGTAAGAACTACCCTGAGAATAATGAGGAACATAACCATAAGATGTTTGACGCTAGAGATACTTCGATTGTCTAGGATGATTATTGAGATACTAATGACTTAAAGGCTTCAACTAATTGATATATTGACAAGTGGGGTTTAAGCTCTGAAGCTTCATTCCACATGACTTCCAACAAACCTAGATTTAAAAACCTAAAGTCGTTTGATGATGCTAAGGTCATTCTAGGAAATGAGGAGCCATGTGTTATGAAGAGAATGAGGAATGTTCATATCAAGTTGTATACATGACTTGAGAGAGTGATAAAAATATAAGATATGTCTCATAAGTCAAATGTAACCTACTTTCTATTGCAATATTAGATTATGAAGGGTTTAAGTGTAGGGTGGAGATTGAATATTGATGATTTTGAAATGCTCACTCGTAGTGGTTGGAGGGGTGTTTAGTATAAAGAATGAATTTACCAAGCTGCAACATCTGATGTTAGGGAATTTGAGTGAGACAATCCTAAATAAATTTAGTAGACAAGAGTTCATGGATGATGATAAAGTTCAAAAGTAAAGCTTCTATGAGAACCGTGTCTTGGATACAAGTAAAAGGTTTAAGTTTATGCCCAACAACCATACAACTTGTGATATGCTTGAATATATTCATTTTGGTGTTTGGAAACCTACAAGGGTTCCTACAATATGAGGTGTCAAGTGTTTTATGTCTATGATTGATGAATATTTCTAGAAATATATAGGTTATAATTTTGAAGACCATAGATGAAGCATTTGATATTTTTAAGGACTAAAATGGCTTGGATTTTCATAAATTATATCAACTCTCGCTATAATCGGGTTATGAACCGTATGTCTTAATGATGGCCAATCCCGCATTAGATGTCATGTTTTATTGTGATACCTGCAAAAAAAATTGTATTACAATAATTTTTTAGAATGAACATATTTTTAGGTTTGTAAAAATAGACTAAGTCCTTAGTCTTATCAAAGATGACACTCGCGTATTCATTCAATTCATTATAACATTCGTCATTACCTTACTTCTTCTTTTTATTTTCAGCTATGCTCTTTGTTTTGTTGACCATATTTTATGGTTAATACTAAATTGGAAGTGCGGTTGAAGGCTTAAAAGTTTGACATTGATCGTTTTTGTTCGACCCACAAGCTGTCTTTCACAAATTCTGTCAATTTCTCATTATCAAACGGGTTATGAACTTTATCTTTTAGTGTTTGACAATCACGTGGTAGATATTATGTATGATTGTACTACGTGTATAATCTGTCAAAATCACAAAAATGTTTGAAAAGGAACATATTTTCAGGATTTCATAAACGAACCAAGTTCTTAGCTCACAAACATGACGATAATATTTTTATTCAAGTATGTATAACATACATCCTTACCTAGCCATTCTTTAATTTAATAGGTTTATCCATTCCTCTGTTGACCATATTTTGTTGTTTAGTCTGAGTTGGAGGTGTAATCTGATGCTTTAATGTTTGAATTAAATTTACAATTATTTGTTCGTTGATATTAGTCGTAGGGTGGTGAGAAACATAGGTATTTGAAACCCTCTAAAATTGCATACACATTGCATCACCAACTTTGATTTAAACTTTGACATGAGCTAACATATTACCAAATATTTGGGATATTTTTTCATATTATACTTCACTAATAGCCCTAGTTAAATCCATGCCTATATGCCACACATGCAACGACTTCATGACAGTTCTCCAAGATTTTTCTTTGTTCGGACAAACCATTTGGTATACTCGTATAGTATTCTATTAAGCTCTCTTTTCGAATACATGACGAAGTCTTCGTCATCCCATATGACTTTTTTTCTGTATGAACTGGTCTCAAATATTCATTCATAGTGTCTCGAATTTATTTATTCAACTGGCTCGTATTTGGTTGACCATGTGCGGGCATTGTATCAAAATGTCACATAAAAAGCACGATATAGCAGCATACCATCTTTTATGAAGCCAAACACCTTGTGTTGAAACTGATTGATATGATGCTCAATATTTCTTGTTTCTTCGTACTAGTCCATCTTATATCTTGTATTTATTGAACTTTAATGGTAAATTACCCTATATAATCTCAAATGGTAGCGGGGACAACATGGAGTTTCATTTGGGTTTGGTAGCAACAGATCTAAGATAGACAAGTTTTGTGTGGTCTACTAAAGTTATTCGTCATTTATTAGGAATGATTGGTCCAACATCAATTGTAACTGAATATGGATAATTTTGTGAGATAGATAGTGGGTAGTTTTATGGATCCAAATGCCAAGGGTTTGGTGGACCCATATGTTAATCAATTAAATAATTTTTATTGGTTAACTCATTGTGTTGGGCTACACAAGGTATATAGTGTGTGATCTCGTTTTTTTATTCCGATAATGATAAGATGAAGTGAATCGTATTATTCAACTAGCCCGAGAGCAATCACGACGAGAATGACGCTTCCTAAACTTGTATATTGATTCGCAGTTAGACTGATCATAAGACTTTTCCTTTTCTTTTTAATTTCTGATACAATAGTGACATGATATCTGGTTAGATCAAGGTGAATATGAATGTTGATAGTGGTGGCGAATTATAAAGATGGTAGCATCGCAACCCTCCTTAAAACTATCTAAGTTGATGATTTAATAGATGACATAGTGAATGCCTTTTAGGTTTGGGCAATAAGTTCGCCTTCTAGAGTTCAGATTGTAATGAGATTTTCTAAGTGGGAGTGTCTCAAGCTGTCTAATTGTTACACATTAATAATAGATACATAAGGTCATCTTACTTTAAATATATTATTATTATTATTATTATTTTCTTCTCTTATTATTTTAATAAATTAATAATCTGATACAGAGTAAACGCAAAGAAGTCAATATAGGGGAAACCCTAATTTTATTTATCAAAATTCAACCCCCTTACATTGTAAACAAAATCTATTTAAATAAGGGTTCGAATGAAAACCCTAATATAAAAATTACGAAAATGCCCAAAAGTACTGAAAATTTGAAATAACATAGTAAACGAGTCTAAATGCCCAAAAAACGCCATATGTCACGAGTATAGCTGGTGACTTCAACTCGTGGCGTCGTTCCCTTCCAAATACGGTGATGTGGGTCAAAATCGGACACCGGGAGCTTCGAAACTGTCAATTCACTGCATTCTTCAGGTGATCGCATGTCTTCATAAATTCTAGCGCTAATCTGTCTGCATCATCCCCTCCGGGGTAGAGAAGATTCGCCCTCGAATCAGAACCAGTCTCCTCGTCAGAAGAGTCACCTGCATAAGGAATCAGATGCTTAACATTAAAGACATCAGACGTACGGACATGGCTAGGCAAGCGCAATCGATAAGCATTCGGGTTGATCCGCTCCACAATCTCCACAGAGCCAATCTTCCGGTCGACCAGTTTGTTGTACTCACCGGCAGGGTACCTAGCCTTGGTTAGAACTGCCCACACATAGTCACCAACTTCGAACTATACAGGACGGTGATGAGAATCCACCTGCGCCTTATACTTGGCGGTGCTCAATACAAGCTGATCGTATGTCTTTTGGTGGGTTTGGCGAATCTACGACACAAGCTCCTCAGCAGTGGTGTGAACACGAATTTTACTGGGCAGGGCGAGCAAGTCCACAGGACCCCGGGGCACAACACCATACACCACCTGGAAAAGACAAAGACCCATCGAGCGGTTAAGGGCATGGTTGTGGGCAAACTCTGCCTGCGGTAGGCGCTGATCTCATGCCTTCGGATGATCTCCCACCAGGCTGCTCTACAAGTTACCGAGGGAACAGTTAACCACCTCTGTCTGACCATCAGTCTGGGGGTGGTAGGCACTACTAAAACTGAGCTGCGTATTCACCATGCGCCATAAGCTGCGCCATAAATGACTCACAAACCTGGTATCACGGTCAGAAACAATGGCACTAGGGAGGCCATGAATGCGGTAAATATCTCGAAAGAAAAGCTGCACGACACACACTGCATCAAATGTCTTTCTACATGGGATGAAGTGTACCATATTAGAAAAACGATCAACCACCACAAAAATAGAGTCGAACCATGTTGAGTCCAGGGTAATCCAAGAACAAAATCCATAATGATGTCGGTCCAACGCTGAGTATGAATTGGCAACGGCAAATAAAGACCCGCATTCGTTGATGTTCCCTTGGCCAACTGACAAACTCGACAACGAGAGATATAACGACCAACTTCCTTACGCATCGAAGGCCAAAAATATGATGCGGATAGCAACTGGTATGTCCTATCACGGCCCACATGACCCTCGGCATGCAACTCCTTGATCAACTGAAGACGCAGGCTACAGTCAGGGATACAAAACTGTACCCCGCGAAAGAGAAATTCATCCTCCATTAAGAAATCATATTGTGTCCCCTGCTGAATTAGTTCAATAACCCGAGAGAAGAACAAGTCAGTAGCATAAAGGCCAACAAAAGAATCAAAACCAGGAACCTGAACTCGCATTTCAGTCAGCAGACTGTGATGACGGCTCAGAGCATCAGCAACACGATTCGTAATATCGGCCTTGTGCTTGATGACAAAAGTGAACTGCTGCAAGTAAGCTATCCAAGAAGCGTGTCTATGAGAGACCTTGTCCTGGATGCCAATATACTTCAAAGAGTCATGATCAGTATATAGCACAAATTCACGCTGAAACAAATAATGGCGTAAATGTTTGATAATCCGAACCACAACATAAAATTCAATGTCATATGTACTAAATCGCAGCTTAGCACTCACCAGTTTCTCACTGAAGAAAGCCACAGGGCGCCCTGACTGGGAAAGAACTACCCCAATACCAAATTTAGACGCATCACAGTGAAGCTCAAATGGCTGGGAAAAGTCAGACAGCACCAGAATAGGTGCAGTGGTGAGACGCTGTTTAATCTCTGTAAACGCCGCATCAGCATCCTCAGACCATTCAAATTTCGTGTCCTTCATGCAGTCCGTAATCGGGGCCATAACACTGCTGAAATGGAGAATGAAACGCCGATAAAAAGAAGCTAAACCATGAAAACTACGAACCTCGGTGATGGAAGTAGGTCGAGGTCACTGGTCCACTGCAGTAACTTTGCTCGGATCAGCTTGTAACCCTTCAACAGAGACAATATACCCTAAAAATTGGACAGATGGGGACATAATGGCGCCAATGTTTGATAGTCTGAACCACAACATAAAATTCAATGTCATATGTACTAAATCGCAGCTTAACACTTGCCAGTTTCTCACTGAAGAAAGCCATAGGGCGCCCTGACTGGGAAAGAACTACCCTAATACCAAATAATGACGCCAATGCTAGATAGTCTGAACCACAACATAAATAGATAATGGCACCAATGCTTGATAGTCTGAACCATAACATAAAATTCAATTTCATATGTACTAAATCGCAGCTTAGCACTCGCCAGTTTCTCACTGAAGAAAGCCACAGGGCGCCCTGACTGGAAAAGAACTGCCCCAATACCAAATTTAGACGCATCACAGTGAAGCTCAAATGGCTGGGAAAAGTCGGGCAGCACCAGAATATGTGCAGTGGTGAGACGCCGTTTAATCTCTACAAACGCCGCATCAGCATCCTCAGACCATTCAAATTTCGTGCCCTTCATGCAGTCCGTAATTGGGGCCATAACACTACTGAAATAGGGAATGAAACGCCGATAAAAAGAAGCTAAACCATGAAAACTGCGAACCTCGATGATGGAAGTAGGTCGAGGCCACTTGTCCATTGCAGTAACTTTGCTCGGATCAGCTCGTAACCCTTCAACAGAGACAATATACTCTAAATATTGGACAGATGGGGACATAAACGCGCATTTGGCAGCAACACCATAAAACTTGTCCCGACGCAACACCCATAACACCTCACGTAAGTGAGACAAGTACACAAAAGGGTTAACACTATATATCAGAATATCATCGAAGTAAAGAACAACAAATTTACCGATGAAATGCCTCAATGCCTGATTCATGACACGCATGAAAGTGCTCGGCGCGTTAGACAGGCCAAACGACATCACCAGCCACTCGAACAGGCCCTCACGAGTCTTAAACGCCGTCTTCCACTCATCACCAGGATGAATCCGAATCTGATGGTATCCACTATTCAAATCAAGTTTGCTGAACACAGAAGCACCACCCAACTGGTCCAAAAGATCATCCAGAAGAGGTATAGGAAAACTGTAGCGAACAATGATCTTGTTGATAGTTCGGCTGTCCACACACATACGCCAGGAACCATCCTTCTTCGGTGTCAGCAACGCCGGAACTGCACATGGACTGAGACTTTCTCGAACATGCCCCTTAGCCAAAAAATCCTCCACCTGTCGACGTAATTCCTCATGCTCCTTTGGGCTCATGCAATAGTGGGGCCGATTTGGGAGAGCAGTACCATGAACCATGTCGATTTGATGTTGAATATCTCTCAGAGGAGGTTACTCGGGGGGGGGGGGGGGGGGAGGGCAACGTCTCAGGAAACATATCTGCAAATTCCTGCAAAAGAGACTGAACTGTAGGGCTAGGGTCCGTACGAGACTCAGTCACAACAGGAGCACAAAACAGCAAGAAAACCAAACCAGCTTCTTCCATGGCCGCCTGAAAAGGAGCACGGGACAACAAGGTTGTTGTGGAAGGACCAGAGCCAATGCTGAGGGACCGATGCTTTGGCGGTACTAGAACAATCTTCTTACCCCAAAAAAAGAATGAATAAGTATTCGCACAACCATCATGCACAATAGACAAATCATACTACCAAGGGCGGCCAAGCAATAAGTGACAAGCGTCCATAGGCACTACATTACAAAACAACTCATCCCGGTATGTCTGGCCTACAGAAAATGATACAAGCACACGTTGAGACACAGTGATATCAGTATCTTTACTCAGCCAGGCCAGCTTGTATGGCTTGGGGTGCGATTCTGATTTCAACCCGAGCTTCGAAACCGCTGTCTCAGAAATTACATTCTCACAGCTACCCGCATCAATAATTAAAGTGCACACCTTACCGCCAATCGTACAAGTGGACTGAAACACATTATTCCGCAGCCGGTCACTCTGATCAGGAACACGAGGGGAAAGAAAAGTGCGCCGTACCATCAAAACTGCACCAACATCACCAGTCATAACCTCCGCCGTGACCTCAGTCACATCATCATCATATGTATCAAACTTCGGAAGACCAACAGGAACAATGGGGGCCGGTTCAAACGCCTCGTGAGAGAAAAGACCCATATCACCCGCAGCATTCGGACACTCTACCTGAAGATGCCCTAACTCACCACAGCCAAAGCAACGTAACTTACCAGCAGAACGGTTGGTCGCACGGCTCCCAAGAGGGGCGTGATCAGGGGTTGGACGTGGAACTAGGGCGGGCACTGAGGTCCCTATAGGAGCACCAGTCCGTACGCCAATCTGGGTCCGTCGAGCCAACTATGTTTCTTCCTGGAGGACACGCCGATGAGCTTCCGAAACAGATAACGGGTCGAACATGTTCAACACATCTTGGAGTTGAGGGCGCAACCCCCCAATATAGCGGGATACCCGCTGATGTGATGAATCATTCACCTCCGTACGAGCAAGCAACTGATAGAACTCCTCGGTATACTCATCCACAGAGCGTGGCCCCTGACGAAGATTCTGGAAATGCTGGAATACTTCTCGCTCAAAATTGTAGGGCAAGAATGCCTTGCGGATTTTCTTCTTGAACTTCTCCCAACTATGTACTTGTTCCTTGCCTTCCCGCGCACGGATCTTTTTTACCTGCTGCCACCAAGCTTGTGCCCTGCCGCGCAGGTGGATGGTAACCAAAGCTGCCCGTCTCTCCTCAGGTTCTTCTTTGAAATCCAGCACCTCCTCAACCTGGGATAACCAATCAACAAACTCCTCCACCCGAAGGCAACCATCAAATTCAAGAATGTTGACCTTAAATCCAAGCTCCCAAAGGCGGTCCGGATTAGCGTTCCGTTCTGGCCTTTCTCCAAAAGGGTTATCGAGATCTCCAGCCTCCACACCGGGTTGCCTGGCAGTAAGTTCAGCCATCTGACGAGAAAGATACTCGACCTGACGGCGCATGTCAATATTCTCGCAATCTCTGAAATCACTCGCATCTCCTTCCACAGCAACGCCGTTGCGACTTTTGGTTCTTCCTCGCACCATCTCGCATGACTGTATGTCTTTGATACCAATATGATACAGAGAAAATGCAAAGAAGACAATATAGGGGAAACCCTAATTTTCTTTATCAAAATTTAACCCTCTTACATTGTAAACAAAGTTTGTTTAAATAAGGGTTCGAATGAAAACCCTAATATGAAAATTACGAAAATGACAAAAGTACTAAAAGTTCGAAATAACATAGTGTTGTGGGTCAAAATCGGACACCGGGAGCTCCGAAACTGTCAATTCGCTGCATTCTTCGGGTGATCGCATGTCTTCATAAATTCTAGGGCTAATCTGTCTGCACCATAATCGTTTTAAACATAAAACAATTTGTTGGAACGAAAATTCACTCTTAAAATTTGGATTATGTTCACCAAAAATGTAGATATATTGTTTGTTAGATATACAATATTAAAGTAGAGCAATTTATAAAAAGTCGCTGACCGTGTTTTTAAAATTGATCACACTTTTTAAAAATTAAACATCAAAATTTCTCTCTAAAGAAATATGTCGATTATGATTATTAGGTTTTCGAATCATGGATCGCAATGTCTAAAAGATAGTGTGCCTCTGTCGCATTTGAAGAAGCTTAAGGTATATCACGGCACTACCTCTGATCTTGAAACTGGAAACAAGTATAATCACATGAATACAGCCTCTAACAATGAAACCGAATTCAACGATGGTAGTAATTTTAAAGATCGAATTGATTGCCAAACAATTGTGGAGTACCATAGACAGGTCTGCAAAAACGACATAAGTAATTGATAAACTCTAATTTCAAAATCATATATCTTATTTCTGTTGTTTTCTCAATTGGGTGTTGCCTATAACTAAGAAGTTGATGACCATGCTTTTGATTGTTTTTCGAGAGAAGATACATTCGATTAAATACATCCTCTGAATTTGGATTGTCTGACATGGGAGAGAAAACTGAGAGAGTATAGACGGATATATTATGTAAATAAGCTCTTAAACGATATAAAATTATATATATATATATATGTTAATATGTTAATATTTGAAGTACGATCTTCCTAGTTAAGGGGATTCTATGTTATATAACCTTTCATGTCTTAGGTGAAAACATCTTTCCAAACCAGAGTTTGGTTTTATTGAGGATATAAAATTTTCCAAGCCAAAACCAAAAAAGAAAAGTAGATATTTGTCTTCTATTTGTGTGTTACAAGACTTAACTCATTAATTTGAACATTTTTTTATGTTATTTGTAGATGTTACCACTGAGGATGATGATGATTCTTAAAAATATTGTTGTCTTTATGTATGGGATACATTGCTACATCTCGCTCTCACTTTTAAAAATATGCCATCTTTAATAAAATGAGTAATCTTATATGTTGTCGAATCACATTTAAAAATAATAATTAAAAATTCTTCACTTTTTGGGTTACAAAATAGATTAAAGAAGTAGATTATTCATAATAATTTTTCGTCAAAGTTATATATTTATCTTTCATCATTATTTTCGTTAAAGTTTATTTATTTTTCAAGATTCTTAGTGTCAATTGAGATGGACTTTATTTTCTGACTATAATTCATTCGAGGCCAAACCTCCTTTAAAGGAAAAACCTCTTTTTATCTAAGATATTTAGTCCTCTTAGATATTTCTAATTATTTATTTAAGATCTATCTTCATGATATGGTCTAGATTTAGAGATGACATTTGTTGTTGTCGGTATACATTTATCTCTATCATTAGTTCGTAGTTTTGTTGAAGAATCTCAACATTTTTTTGTTGACGAAGATCGATTTTCATTAGTTATGAAGGTCTTAGCACAAAGTTTATGAAGATGAAGGTTAATGTGATCTATATTTTTTAAGTTTATTACTTCATCAATTCTAAACATTTTTTCTAATAGAATTGTTCGCACCACCCAAATTCAATAATTATATCTATTATTTTACCACTTGTAAATATATTTTTCTATTATTTTTGTCGATTATTATATTAGGTTTTTTTTATCGATCTCAAAATCTAAAAAGAAAGAAAGAATATAAAAAATATAAAAATAAGCTTTATATAAATAGTAAAAAGTATTTAGGATATTTAATAGAAAAGTTGGATATGAATTGATAGTAAGAAAAATAATATAAATTTGGAATAGTTAAAGAAAATGATTTTAATTTTTAATTAATATATAATTTTAAATTAAATATTAGGCTTTTATTTATTCACATTTAAAGTATCTAAAAGTTATTAGGTAATTATGTCCGTTTAAACCTGAGTTAAAATCTTTTAATGTTTAACATATATTTTAACGTTTAACAAAAATATATTTGTATATTTGTTTTAAAATTTGTATCAAATCTTGATACTATCAAGATAGAATCGTTGTTCTTGATCCGTGCAGAAATTAAATTAGAAGAGTAGAGAGATAGCGACTGAGAATCAGCTCTGATATCGAATCTGAAAATCATCATAGCCCTGGATCTCATTTCTTCAACTCAAATCATGGCATAAATGAAACTACTCAGCACTTACACCAAACGGCCGTCGCAAATTCCTCATCGACTCACTCCAAACCATCACAAAGAGTAGAGCAAAAAAAGGATGAAAATACAACACTCAACTTGCTGAATAACGTAAGTGATTCATCGACTCACGTCGAACCATCACAAAGAGCAGAGCAAAAGAATGATGAAAATACAACACTCAACTTGGTGAATAACGTAGATGATGCAGACACCAACGACGACAACAGCGAAGTTGATCTCGACCTTACGTTATGAGTAAGTGAAGATTCAAAGTTTACAAGTTATACATTTCTATTGGAGAATGGAAAACTTTTAACTATTAAAAATTTGAAAAGAATAAATGCAATTATGTTCATATGGTTTGCTCTATTTAGACTGAAAAAAAATGTATATTTGTTTTTACAAGGATTTGGAATTATATATTTATCTAAAATAGTCCTATTATTTTACAAAATATATAATAAACCTGATAAAATATTGTTTTGGTTTTACTTGACAAAATTAGGTGCAATTTTTTCGCATTGCTATCAAGTAAGCATTTTAAATAATCAAATTATTATTTTTTATATAATTATTATCGGAGATCAAAATAAATATATATGTTTTTATGACATATCATTTTCATTGTATTATAAATTTTAATATTCATATAATTAAACTGTCTTGAATAAAATAGGTTATGATTTAATACAAAATGGAATATCTAAAACAATTCAATAAATACATAAAAATTAATTTGATTATTATTTCGTTTAAATATAAATTTTTTTTTAATATTTAAATGACTAAAATAAAAACATATAAAATATAACCCATAAAATAAAAAGTTCAATTAGAAAAGTACTTCATTTAACTAACAGTAAAACCGTTAAAAAAAATTATTCTATTTCTTTTATAGTAAACCAGGAAATATTTTTGTTTTTTTTTTCCAAAAAGAATTGAGTTGTATTTGTCTATATAATAATGATTATGGGAAAACATATTCAACGTGAGAAGACTAGAAAAATAAGGTGCAACATTTTTTGTTTAAAAGAAATCCTTAATTAATAAGTACCAAATTTTTTCTTTTATATCATTATTATTAGAGATTATAGTGCTTATTATATTTACATGTTTTTATTAAGAAATATGATTCTGATTCAAAGTTAGTTGTATTATAAGTTTTAACATTATTTTTGAATGACTAATTTTGTTTTTAAATTCTTTTGTAGTTATTATTTAATTGTTTGTTTATTAAAAAATTTAAACTTATTATTATTGAGATTCATTCTCCGACCCATAATTTAGTTATTTTAGATAATGTTGTTATTTTAAATAGAAGAGTTACATGATAGGATAGAGTAAAAGATAAAACCTAACAATCATCAAGATCCTAAGTAACTTTTAAAAAAATATTAATTCATTTTTAATAATATATATTTATATATGTTTATTTTATTATAAAATTAATTTTTAGTATTTGTCAACCGAGGTTAGAGGCTGATTCAGTTAAAAAGAATTGTATATATCTCGCTAACTTTTCACAGAAAGAAAAACATGATGTTCTACCTTCTTTGATGAACCAAGGAACCGGTAACTATATATTTAAATGTATTTTTGTGATAATAGTTTCTATTTTTATAGAAACAAAGCTACAAGAGAGAAAAGAAAAAGAACATAAATTTTTAATTTATTTTAATTTTTATATTTGAAGTAGAAGAAAAAAATACAATTTAGAATAAGAATATATTACTTTTTTTATAATGAAAAAGATAATAAAAATTTATGCTTAGTTGAAAAAAAAACTATAATGTTGTAGTTAGTATAATAAACTATAGTTGTACTTAGTATATATATTGAACATTTAGTACATTAAATTTTTGGAAGAAAATAAAACACAAAAAACTGAGTTAGATAGTTATCTATAATGTTGGTATGTTGGGCTTAAATGTGTTATGATTTGGACCCAAAAATGGGGGAAAGCTCAAAGTGTATAGATAGGTTGATAAAGAAAAACTCATTCCCGCCATGTAAACTAACTCAGTTAAAAGAGGAGCTCCCATTTTACCAATCCAAAAATACAGGTTGGTTAATTTGTAATTAAGTTATGATCTAATACTTTAAATAATTATTGTTAGTTTCGATAATCAATTATTATATAGCTAAAGGGGTAAAAGAATCTATTTTAAAAAATTTAAAAATCGAATTCCGTGGAATCATGTACATTGGGGACGGGAGCATGTGTGGAAACTGAGGGAATATTAGATAAAGCGGAGGTTATTTATTGATTTATAAATAATTTAAATTTATTTAATATATTTGTTGAGTTTTTTCTAAAAGTTTGTATAATTTTGGAAAAGAAGGCCTATATTTTGTTTATAATTTTATTTAAATTGAATAGAGAAAAAACGATTTTAAACATTTTTTTTATCTTAATTTGGTCAAACAAGTGAAACCCCAAATTTTGAAACAAAGGTTGAAATTTCGAAAATATTGATTTTGTGTATACTATCAAAGACTTATGTTCCATAAACGCCATTTTGTAATTTTGAAAATGATTTTTCGATTTTATCGTGCATGTAAGATTCAGTAAATTTTGTGGGTTTTAAATTCTTATGATTCTCCAACAAAATTGATGGAGATTTAGGAAGTATTTGAGTTGGTAGAAGTTTGAGGGTACGTGGAACTGATTTATTAGAGCGAAGAAGCTTGGGTTTTATAATCAATGAAGGTTTAGGATAGACGGAGAAGATGGAAAAAAGAATCCACAAAATATATTAATGTAAAAAAACATCTTTTAGAAAAAATAACACTATAGTCCTTTAGTATATATTTTATTGCAATTTTTTATTGGATTAGATTAGAACGAGAATCTATTTTATTAGAACAAAACTTATAACCGTAATGGTATTTTGATGAGATTTGTTTTTTTTAATAAATTGGAGTTTCATTGATTCATTTGTGAACATTATCATAAAAAATGTTTTTAAAAAAAGTTCAAAAATATGCTTTTTTAACCAGAAATTGTTAGGATAACAAAAATCAAAATATAACATAAAAACTTACACCAAATTGCTCCATAAAATACTTTTTATTAAATGACGATAGAAATTATCCCAAATGTTGAAGATTCGAAATATTTTTTATACTTTTTCGTTTTTAAAATTGGTTTGGATGCGTTGGAATTCATCAAAATGGGTAACAAACACGTGTGCATCTTTTGAATAATATGGTTGACATCATTTGAATAATATGGTTGACGATTATAGTCGTAATTTACTTTTAATTTAAACTACTTAAATAATGTTAATTTAATATCCATAACTCATTAATATACCTATTTAAATATAAGTCCCCTATGTTGGATAGTTTTTTGGAATGTTGAACATATGGAAGATTCCGTAACAAATTTAAGAAATGGGGAAAAGAAAACTTAAGTCAAGTATGAAGCACAACTTCCTAAATCACTCTTCCCTCTCTCCTTTTTATCCAACGGTAACTTTGTTCACCCTTGTTAGCTTGTAAAAATCTGGATCAATGGTCAAAGATCCATTTGATTGATGGCTTCATTATGCAGATTCTCCTTTTCTCCCTTGTCTGCTGTAAGATGGCTCTCTTGTTTGGTAGAATTTCCCACAAGCAACCCATCTCCACCAAGTTTATCTTATAACAGCTTCCTGAGTTTCTATTGGGACAAGATTGATTGCATACTCAATCTTCAATCTAATGGTCTCATTGGAGTCACCCAGTCGTCAAACCAAAGGTCTATTTGGATTCTTCAGTAGCCACCTCTGTAGTGAGCCCATCTGTTTGACTGTATCTCTTGTAGACCTCTATTCTTTCTCGCTAACCTCTATCAATCAACCATCAACTCAAAACCAGTCACCTATCTTTTCATCCCCCTTTTTTATCTTTTGGGCTAATGTATGTTTCCTTCTCTCTTATCACTGTCCTATACTCCGCCTTAGCATAGAAACCAAAGATCAGCAAACCCATCCTTCTCTATTCCTTGTTGACCAGCCCCCTCTCATTTCTGTGTCCTGAGGATTATAATCAGCAACTCAGTTTCTCATCTAGTTACCTTAACAGAACTAGAAGTATTTTCCAAAGTTTAGTTTCCTTTTCTAATCAGCGTAATATGAATTCCCTTCCTAGTTATCCCCACCAACCAAAATACTGTCAAAAGATCACCCAAACCCTTTCCAGCATCTCTCTCCTCATTTTGGCAAAACCCAGTATTTATTTCCCTCTCTGCCCTCCCCTCTTTGTAAGGCATAGCTATTTTAAGCTCTACTGGCTTTATGTTATACCAAGCCAAAGACTACACCTACTCTGTTCTGCTTTCTCTAGACTAGGATTAAAGTATTTTCTCCTCTTAGCTTTATCTATATTCAGCTTTTGCAGCCTCACCATGGTAGCTACAGCTAATATAGGAAGCCATAGACATTCTTTCCTCCTCTCCTCTCTCCCACAAGCTATCTATATTATCCTACCTCTAACTCTCTCCTTCTATACCCATCTCCTAATCAGCTGTGTCAACCCTCATTCTATCAAAATAAAAACTTCTTACCTGATGGACCCCTCTGACTCGTTGAGACCATCCAAGCCATCGAGCCTCACTGGAACCTTCTCCCCCATTCGTATGCATAGCTTTTCCTCCTCCCTTGCCATGTTTCCCTGCACCTCCGAGCTTTTCCAGCCATCTTCCACCTTCCTTGTTTCCCAACCGATCATCCCTGCTCCCTCATCCTCTCACTCACCTCAAATATCTTCCATTCATGAAAACTATGTCAAAAATGCCTTAGCCTTGGCCAGACACCATATGGAATCTAGCCAAGGTCAAATCCTCTTTCAGAATGCTCCTCTAAGTGATTTGAATAGTTGCTGACCTCCACTTGAGCTCAACAGCACTCTCTTCCCTCAAGTAATCTTCTCGATAACCTCTTCTAGGAATTGCCCACATCTTTAAGACAGCCTCCTCTCTCTCAAGGTCAGTTGCCCTCCATCTGCTGACTTAGGGTTCTGACAACCTGGTGGCGACGATCGACGAGCTCTATTATCTCCCTTTGTCGCCCTCTATGTCTTTGTCAGTCGCCCTGGGATAGAGAAACCCTCATCGTGTCGCCCATCTTCCAGCCCTTTCCGGTCAGGTTTTCACACCGTACTGCTCAAAAGAGAGGCTGGGTAGCATACATATCCTTGCGTATGCATCACCGCCCTCGATCAAGACTGGCCTCTCTTCTGGGATTGGAGGCTCTCAGCCCTGCTCTAAGGAGCCAATCATCGATAATACTACTTCGATTTGCTCCATCGGAGACGACCTACTAGAGAACTCTTCATTGGAGAAGGAGTTGTCTAACCCATCTAGGGTTCATTCCTCGATTCTGCCCAGAACATTAAGTAGTGGCAAATCGGGAACTCAGGTAGGGATAGAAGAACAAGGTATGAGTTCTGACTTTCATAGTTTATCTCTTGGCAGATCGATTGCAAGTTTGAAGAAATCGGGTTCGAGGTTAAAGGTTGGAAAAGGGCTAGGAAGAGTAGCAGAGAATTGGGGTCTTTCTGGTGTTAAGTCGATCCAATCAATGGATCCTTCCTCTTTGGGCCATCACTCTAAATGCATAGGGCTCGCCCAAGTCTTAACAATAGACATGCCTAATAAAAACAGAGGGAAATACCTGTTGGGAGGTGGTGCTTCCTATGTCCATCACTCTCTAATTCAAAATGTTGGGAATGCGGGTAAAGGCCCAAAATGGAGAAAATATAAACTGACCCATGTTAAGCCTTTTATCCTGCTGTCTTCAAATGAATTATCAAGAGGTATCTCTAGTTCGAACTCGCTTCCTAAATCTACCTCTCTCTCCACATATGCAAGTATTGTTGCGGGCCATAATGATAATTTCTTCCCTTTGGCGATTGGCATCAGTCATATGGAAATGGTGGGTAACGAATTCAATATGAATGACTCGGCTTTAGGATCTCCGAATTCTTGGAAGGGTTGTCTTTCGGGATATTTTCTCAACCAACCTTCCAATCTTGCTTTTCTTAAAGCTAATGTGGAATCATTATGGAAAAGCCTTCTTAAAAACAATAGCTTACTCTTCGTTTTCTTCTAAAACGTTTTTCCAATGTGTCTAAGGAATTTAGTATCTCAATCTCATATAATAGTCTTTGGCATTCCACGTAAACAGATCACTTCATTAAAGAACAAGTCTATTGTTTGAGAAACATCATTTACCCTAAGACATGGTATAAAATACACCATCTTCAAGAATATTTCCACCACAACAGAGGTGGAATCTTTGTATCTAATTTTGGAAGTCCAACATAAAATCTTAGATATATCCACCATTGCGTAGTAGGAATCAAACAATTTATATAAATACCATGATGATGCATTATATAGATTTTACTTTCAAGAAAATAATACAAGTGTTGCAGAACTTCTCTATATTTTTCTTCAAGTGAGGTTTCCTCTATGTGATTCTCTTAAGATCAAATCAGGCGTAGAACCTTATGTAATACACAAACAATTATATTTCAACTCATAATGTTTGTAAAACAATCCAAAGGCCCCTTTAGAACATTCATTTAAAGGTGTCCAAAGTATGGATCATCTTCATACAACTCTTTGATGTGTTCAAATATTGAAACAATTGCTTTGATTGTAGAGATTAGTGCATGTCTCTTTGAAAATACATATACTAAAATATTTTCTATTCTTTTTTGTATTTGATAATGTAAGGGAATATATCAATTAACTTCAACCACTTAAAATTCCATATTTTTATTTTGGTATGACCTCTTAGATGTTTGAGATATTTTGACAACAAGTAATATTATCATGTTTCCAATGATCTGACCAGTGAATAAAGCTCATTATCGTAGGCAAGATAGTGTAGTACCACTTTGCTGAATTTCATTAAAGTAGACTATGAGAAGTCCTTTTTGAGTCAATAAACCTTCAATACCCAGACTTGAAGCATCAAATTTATTTCAAAAGTTTTGTCAAAATCAAGAAAACCCAAAACTAGTGCTTGTGTGAGGTTGTCTTCGATGACTTGAAAATCCTTCTCTTGCGCTTCTTCCTACATGAAAGCCATATTTTGTCTTAATCACATTAGTGAGAGAAGCTTTTATGGTGCATAAATCCTTCAGAAATCTCCTGTAAAAAACTAGCCAATCCATGGAAACTTCGAACATGTCCAATCGTCGTTGGTGTTGGCCATCTTTGTATTTTTTTTATCATTTCTTTTTAAACTTATAGGCGTGGAAAACTCATAGAAGATAAATTGTTATAGGTGTTATAGATTCTCTCTCAAACACTTATTGTAAATTAGTATGTCATCAAAGCATACCACAATAAACTTGTTAATACATACTCTTAGAAACTCATATCATCCTTATAAACGTACTTGAAGCCTTAGTGAAACCAAATGGAATAACCAACCATGCATAGATTATTTTCTTAATTTTTAAGGTTTTTCCCTTCATTTTCTTCTCGCATTCTGTTTTAATGAAGACAACTCTTTAAATCAATGTTAGAGAAAATGATGAAACCACTAGGTTCATCTAACATGCCATCAAAGTCTTGGAATTGGATAATAGTATTTGATGATGATATTATTAATGGCACGACAATCCATACACATTATCTAATTTCCATCCTTTCAAAGATCTCTCCAAATATTGGATATTAAACTATTTTATTATGTAAGATACAATTTTTGATACTATTATGATATAATTTTATGTTACAGTCTCTTAGTTTGAGCCAGGTCTCTCTCTGTTTTTGTTTGAGAAATTATTCCTCAACTCTACTAAGAAAGATAAATGAGGAGGAAGCCTCGATCTCTACCTAGACGAGTAGAGGGTTTGAAGGGTTCTGCACTAGATGGGAATGAGCATTGAAGATATCATATTGGGTGTTGGTCATCCATTAGCTGATATTACTATATTCTTGATGATTTAGACTATGAATGACATATTGAAGTTGTGTAAGTTTTTGTTAAACAATACACATTCTCTGAGCATGGAAATGAATGTTCTAGCCAATAGAGAAAATATCACTCTAGTAAAGGTGAGACTGCCACATAAGTAAAAATATGAAGGGTTTTTTCATACGTGGATGAAATATGCCAAGATTTAAATGATTGTAGTGTAATACAACATATGGGGGATGCCATAATGCACAAAATATATTAAAACAAACTTATCCCAATAATTGTTGAGTAAGACATGGTAAGTTTTAAATAAAATAAGATTGATTGGTTTCTTCTTAGGCTAAGAGAATTAGAAGATCGAGGATCGAAGGTCCTTTAGTTCACATTAATATAAAAATGAGTTAAAATCATCAATGGCCAAAGTCCACGGATCAGTTGAACCAATGTGTTTCTCTAATTTACAAATAACGTTGAAATCCTCAAGTACAACCTATGAAGTTCTTTGTTCCAAAACCCAAATAGCTTCCAGGTTCAAACAGATGGGGGAGACGCTCTGGTGCGTCATAAAAAATAGATGAAAGATAAACAAAAGAAAATAAGGATTTTGAGGCTTTTAGCTTTACAATCAATGTATTGCAAAAAGAATGAGAGGATAAAAATAGATATCACACTCAGATTCTAGATAATCTATATCCTTCCCAAAAGGAGGAGAGTTATGCCAGAGAAAATGATCTGATTATGGAATCCACATAAAACAAACAAATCCTAGTTTTAATTATAATCACACTAGAGATATAATTATTAATGATAACTTTAGTGATATATTGTTACCAAATTGGGTCGCTCAACCCTCAATAAACATTTAGAAACTTAAAAACATATATTGAGTTTAATTGTTGGGATTTTTACGGGACAAAACCTTTCAACTATACTATTACCGATCATTTCTCAAATTTTGGATGATCGCTTGATTGTGGGAAGCCTACCTCATTCCCGCTTGCAGTGCTCTCAATTTCTATTTTAGGGTTAGTCTCCTCAAATGTAGAAATATGAGGGCGGCCGTGAGGTGAGATATAAGGATCACATCTGATGGCCCTAGCCCATGTATGGTAATTAGAACTCTCATCATTTATATATACAGAGGCATTCAGAGTCTTCTCGTTTCTCTTATGAATGGGAATATTTCTTTTCTCGGGCATCATTGGGATAATTAGTGCAACCAAGGTATGACTTGAGGAGAAAGGTCCCTTAAATTAAACAGTGGTGTGTCCCAAAACAACACAATTTGTACAAAATAGAGGGAGGCTTTGCTATTCGAACCTAACGATCGTGAATTGATCCCAATATCAAATCGGTATCTCAGTTTCCAACTTTAATAACAACGCAAATACGGGTGAATCTCAATTAAAATTTGTTCTTCAGTTTTTTATCTGCGTACTTCGGAAAACCGGGTGAAATAATATAACTTAATCCTTTTGAAGTCTCAAGTCGTGAGGGAGGTTGAAAATTATCACCCATATTGAAATTTCTTTTAGGAGATCTTTAACTAGAGAGGTTGTTCGCTCTAATTTCTTAACGATAACCAGAAATCCCCTAAAGTGTCAAGGATCCATATACAACACGAAATTAACCAAGACCTCAGTGTGAAACTTAAAATAAAAATAACATTCCAAAATAGACCTAAATTCCCGGAGAAACTTGCCCTACATCGCTTCAGTGTTTTATATGGGATTTGGCTAAGAAAGTATCATGATAGGCATTTTCGTCATGTCTTAGAAAATCCCATGTTAGCATCTTTGGGAAATATCAATAATAGACCTACATAATCGTTGGGAACATTGACGAAACTCAAAGAAAATCAATTGTCTGTATGGACAAAAACTATATTTGCCCATAAAGAAGGGTTTTGACATAGCGGTTTGGGGATGAAGTAGAATTTTGGTGTGAATTGAGACGGATACACTAGTGGGGGTTTGCGAGGAAGGACTAGTAACAATTTTTGATAGCGAGATAGTTCGAATTAAGGTTAGATAAGTAAATGTGGTATTGTTAATTGACATT
The DNA here is from genome assembly GCA_036936605.1 of Limnanthes douglasii subsp. nivea. Classification (NCBI taxonomy): domain Eukaryota; kingdom Viridiplantae; phylum Streptophyta; class Magnoliopsida; order Brassicales; family Limnanthaceae; genus Limnanthes; species Limnanthes douglasii. The sequence goes on along the minus strand of JAUPFV010000003.1, from coordinate 8,870,936 downwards.
TGAAAATTTATATAGTTTTACATTTGTTTTCCTTGGAACAGATTCCTAATGTGTAAGATTTACGAGAGATATTTACGGTTTTGGAGCGAGGTAGGCCCAATTATTGATTGGTCAATGTATCGACCCATTTTATGAAACCAAGTCCAAAACCCGAATAACAACCGGCCTTTTTGGAAGATCTATATTGAGAAGTGCACTTGGGACGGGTGTAACAGAAAGCGTTTCACTAGACATACAAGAAAACACCACCTCACGTTGTCTTTAAAAATCTGAATGAATTTTAAATATTGGGCCATAATCTAACAATAAAACCGGACTCAGAGCACCAAATGCGCCTAATAATTCATAACCAACATATAAAATAATATAATCATGCGAATGGTTTGGTTACTAATTTATAGTTTGCACTAACGAGTTTAAAATATTTAAGTTACTGATTTTGCTTTTGTAGATTTGAAAAAGTACTAAGATAGTCGCATTGTGCATTTATAATTCCTCCAACTCTTCATTCTCTATTGCAGCACAAACCATCAAAATTAAATTTTAAATGTCCTTTTAGATGTTTAACCCATCGCACCCATCTACCCAGTTTACTCTGAGGTTGAACTATTGATAGTTTAAGTGAAAGTATGATTCTATCTGAATGAAAACTTGGAGTATCAATCATTTTTATTCTATTACATATGTCAATAAACATTCGTAGTAATAGTTATCACATGTTGATTTGAACAAATGTTTATCATATTATTTTTTGATTGATTCCTCCATTTCTAGACATGCCAAGAAATAAACTTGGGGAGAACGAGTGATAACACAAAGCTTGCATTGATTTTCATTTATATTGCAATAAAATCTGAATAATTGTAAAACAAAAAAAACATACGTCGTCAACGTTTATTTATTAATGATTATGATAATTAATTATAATTTATAGTTACCGTTTATATCAAATTATTAAAATTGATAACATTTAATTATAAATTTTTTAACAATTATCTACCTTGAAATAACAAATTATTAAAATAACAAATTTTTTTAACAATAATTTTGCCCCCAAGGGGGTAGCCGAGTTGGTTAGTAAGGCATGCTTGTGACCAAAAGGTCATGAGTTCGAGTCCCTCTGCATACGCTTTCTCGGCTGAGCCTGTCACCTTGTGTGGTTTACCTTCTGGCGTTGGTTTGCAGGCTATCGCGTCAGACTGAGGGTTTACCCTGTGCGCACTCATTGCACTCTGAGTAGCGGCTGCGGGTTCCCTCCGGAAAAAAAATGCAATAATTTTGGTTGGTTATCAGACTACTACGTGAATTTATATTCAAATTACATTCTTACAAATCGGCTATATAAGAATTGATATTTCTTTTGTTTCGCAGAAACTCAAAAATGTTAACTTTTTTTTCTCAGGTCAAAAGAACAAAGATGAGGAAGATAAAATTATATAAAAAAACGATCTTCAAACTTAAAAGAGATGCTCCTAAGATGTTAAGAGGGAGGTCTTAGATTCAATGAGTCAAAAAAGCAGAAAACTTAAACCTGGAGCTGTCTCTCACCCTTCGAAAAGAAAAATGAAGTTTCTCTGGAAAAGGAAGAGATTAATCACCTAAAGAAAAATGAAGTTTCTTTCGAAAACGAAGAGATTAATCACCTAAAGAAAAATAAAATTTCTCTCGAAAAAGAGTAGATTAATCACCTGTATTTAGTAGAAAATCGATTTGAATCTCTTTAAAATGGCAAAAACAATTGTAGCGGAAAGTAGAACAGAGGAAAACTTGTTAGATTTGATTTTGGAAGAGGAAACAAATTTTTTCTTTTGGATGCAGTTTCAATTAAATTTGTTTAATTTCGAATTCAATCCAAAATCTTTGTAAAACCTTTAATCAGAACTTCTATTTTAATAAAAAAAAAATCTGGCTTTAGGAAAAAAATTCAAACTCTGATCTTCAAAATAGTGAGATAGTCTGTTTTAAATAAAATTAATATAAGACATTTTATTTATCAATGACATGGTAGGTAGGTAGGTAACATATCAAACTCGAGTAATAATATTAAAGATGTAATACCACCGGCATTCTTTATTCGATTTATTTTAATGAACAAAATTTATAAAATTGAACGAAAACTAACTAAACACTTCTCTATTTGATTAGGGGTTAGAAACCCTTAGCATTAGCCAATAATATAGTATAAAATAATGATTGCGACTTGTTATCTGCAGTAACTTATCTCTCAATTAAGATACAGATGTAAAAAGTCAAAAATTAAATAAACTTGTTTCTCAATCAGGACAAGTGCCAACTTCTCCACTTACCATATCCTCAAGTCCTCCGAACTGCGATCTCCCGGATTATCTCACCTCCCAACTCCTGGAAGCAATCCAGGTCAAACCCTTGATCTCAATATTCTAACAGGTGAGACTTCTGATTTTGATTCGACCGCAATAGATTCTCCCACCGGCTCATTCGAAGTTCTTCTGGGGGATGAGTTATCCCTTAAAGTTCAAAGCCTTCTTCATGCTTCTGTGAACCAAGGAAAGAAAATGCAACATTTGGAAGACATAAAAAACCTTCACAAGTTCAAAGCTTCACTTGATAGGGATCGAAGAATTCCCTGAAAAAATTGAGAAGGAAAAGGATGCAGCTGTGGATGCTTATGCAGCAAAATGTGTAGATAAACTTAATGCAAGGGATGCAATTACTCGAGCAGGTTTAATCACACAAATTCATCAAGAGTATCCTGAATATGACTTGGAAAGTTTTTGGAAACTAGTCTGCCCCGAACTTCGCCCACCTAACATTGTTGTTAGTGATAGTGAATCATCAAGTTCCGAAGAGAGCAACTCCTCGGAACATACTGAATAGGCCAAATTCGGGGAGATAAGATAAACTTTTTTGTTATGGAAATCATTTGTGATATCATCATGTTCCGAAGAACGTTTGTTTCCAATTTTTTTATAAGCTTATTTATGTAAGTTTTATTATGGTTGTTTTTCACTTATCATTTTTTGCCTTCGCCACTTTTTGTAATAGTATCACTCTTTCTCCAAAAATCATTTACTTAGAATTTCCTTATCACTTGTTCGCAACTTCATAGTAAGTATGAAAATGATAATATTTCAACTTGCGTTGAGTAAGATAATTGCTTCCTCTCACATTTAACCAAACATGAGTATAACACGAATTGTACACCAACTTGCGTTGAATAATATAACTTCTTCCTTTCATTTTTAACTAAACACAAGTTAGAAATAATTGTATATCAACTTGCGTTAGATAAGATAAATTCTTCCTTTCATTTTTAACTAAACACAAGTTAGAAATAATTGTATATCAACTTGCGTTGAATAAGATAATTGCTTCCTCTCATTTTTAGCTAATCATAATAATCAGACTAATTTGCAAATCAGTTGCAATAGTTCGAGGCAAAAGTTCAAATATATTGATCAACGAATAATGACACCTCATTAAAACCTTCTTGTGCCTAACAAGATAGGAAAGAGTATGCCCTCGCTATAATTTTGAAACCCGAAAACAGAAAAGAATCCTCACATGCCATACTTCTATTCTTACTCTGAATATAGTTTTAAATGTTTTATGTTCCACGGATGCTTGAGATATCTTCCCTCCTTATCTTTCAACCGGTACATTCCTTGTTTCACTTTCTTTGTTACTACATAAGGACCTTCCCAATTGGGTCCCAACTTCCCAAAGCTTTTCTCTTTGGTGTGAAGAAATTTTTTTCGCAATACTATATCTCCCACCTTAAAACTCCTTTGCTTTACTTGCGAGGCGTATCTACTCCTCACTAAAGTTTGAGAATGTAAAGATTTCAGCTGCGCACGTCGCCTCTTTTCTTCTATCAGATCCAACTCCATAGCTCTGTTTTGATCATTCAGCTCCTCAGAGTAACTAGCCACACGATATGATGGGAAGACAATCTCTGAAAGGGACTACTGCATCCATTCCATACACCAAAGAAAATGGAGATGATGTTGTTGCAATCCGGGAAGTTGTTCTATAAGCCTACAATACTTCCTGTAAATAATCTGGCCATCTTCCTGCCTTTCCTTCCGAATTCTTCCTTAACCCGTCGAGGATTGTCCGATTGGTTACTTCTACTTGACCATTAGCTTGCGGATGAAATGGAGCAGAAAAAACATTGTTGTATGCCCCTAGAAACACAAAAACTCTTGAACTCTTTATTTTCACTGGCACCCCAAAACGACAACATATGTTTGAGATGATAAATATAATAACATCTTTTGCTTTGGTCCCCGCTAAAGGTTCCGCTTCCACCCATTTAGAAAAATAATCAACCGCTACTATAATTGTCTGCCTTCCTCCAGACGCCATTGGTAACGGTCCAACTAAATCGATACCCCACCTATCGAATGGCACTGCCTCAGAAATGCTTTCTAATAAAACCCATGACTTGTGAATTATGTTAGCATATCTTTGGCATGTATCACACCTTTTTACCAACTCTTTTGCGTCACCAGAAATGGTTGGCCAATAATATCCTTCCAAAAATACTCGTCGAATTAGGGTTTTATATCCGCAATGAACCGATCCTTCTCCATCATGCGATTCAGATAAAATAAACTGCGACTCGTCTCTAGCCAAACATCTCAACAACGGTTTACTTAATGATTTCTTATACAAAACTCCTCCCAAAACGATGTAGCCATAAGACTTAAACCTGACTCTCCGAGCTTCTGACTTATCTTCTAGTAAAATATCATTTTCCAAAAAAATCATAATTTTTTACCTCCAATCATCTTTGACAACATCGCATACTTCTTCCAAAGTCATCAATTGCTCTGTATTATTCACAATGGAAGGAGATTTCTGCATTATGACCCAAGGATAGCTTTCCGACTGGGATCATGTTAGCTTCCCTCCGAACATGCTCATACTCAACTTCACCAAAATTTACAACCAAATCCTTTAAGACTTTAAAATACTTCACTAGTTGTTATTTCCTGGCGTCTGACACTCCCAAAGCATGGTTAATCACTAACTGTGAATCACTAATCAATTTTACTCTTCTTGCCCCCACATACTCGAGCCAACCTTAACCCTGCCAATGCTGCTTCGTATTCCGCCTCGTTATTAGTCGTCTTAAAACCAAAGCGTATAGCTTGAAACATTGTTATCCCATCAGGGGAAACTAATTGAACTCCAGCACCACTCCCAGAAATAATCGACCCCCCATCAGTTCAGACTATCCACTCTGACTTATCCGGTTGATTATCCACCTCCATTTCTGCCCTTTCCAAATGAAATTCGACAAAAAAATTAGCCAAAACTTGAGCTTTTATTGTCGTTCGAGGCTCAAAAGTTATGTCAAAATCTCCCAACTCGACTGACCACTTCGTCATTCTTCCACATATATCCGGCCTCTGAAACAGACTCTTTAATGGGAATATTGTTCGAACTTCAATAGAATTGGCTTGAAAATACGGTCTCATTTTCCAAGCAGCTATAACTAAAGCCAAAACTATTTTTCCAACTTCAAATATCGCTTCTCTGCATCTAGCAAACTCTTGCTAACATAATACACTGGCTTTAGAATGTTAACCTCTTCCCAGAGTAATACAACACTGACTGCACAATTTGTTACTGACAAATAAGCAATCAACTTTTCTCCCAACAATGGTTTGGAGAGTATTTCCGGGGACAAAAATTACTCTTGAATCCGATGAAACGCCTCAGGACATTCCTCGGTCCAACTAAACTTTCCAGCATTTTTGAGCATCTTAAACAAAGGCGCACATTTATCTGAAGAACGAGATATGAATCTATTTAACATCGCCAATCTTTCTGTCAGAATCTGGACTTCCTTGATATTCTGAGGAGGAGTCATTGTTGTGAGAGCTTTTATTTGTTCCGGGTCAGCTTCAATCCCCTTCTCACTTATCATATATCCGAGGAATTTTCCCGTTCGAACACCAAAAATACACTTCTCCGGGTTCAGCTTTAAATTGACCTTTTGCAAGTTATTAAAGGTTTCCTCTAAGTCAGCAAAATGATCCTCATCCAATAAACTCTTTACCAGCATGTTATCAATGTATACTTCTACGTTTCGCCCAATCTGATCCTCAAAAGTCTTGTTCACCAACCGCTGATATTGCCCCCGCATTTTTTAATTCGAATGACATTACTTTATGACAATACAACCCATACCAGTAATAAATGACATGCTTTCTTAATCTCTTACTTCTAATCTGATCTGATTGTAACCCGAATACGCATCCATAAAGGTCAGTAATCGATTACCCGACGTGGAATCTACTAGTTGATCAATTCGTGGTACTGGGAAAGGATTTTTTGGGCAGGCTCTGTTCAAATCCGTGAATTCCATGTACATTCTCCACTTACCATTCTTCTTTCTGACTAACACTGGGTTCGAAGCCCATACAAGATATTGTGATTCTTGAATATGACCTATGCTTAATAACCGATCAACCTCAGAAATTATCACCGCAGATTTTTCCTGAGAGACATGACGCCTTTTTTGTATGATAGGTCGAACATTTCCACGAATTGACAGCTTATGACAGATTATTTCCAGAGGCACACCTGTGATATCTGACAGAATTTCTGAAGATAATGGGGAATCTCTCCAATTATGACCCGTTCTGTAAGCATTCATCCTCGAATTTTCATTACTTGGGAAATAAAGTCCTTCCTCGAAAGGCAAGGTATATTGATACTGCCATTCTGAATTCTGCTGATCAGAATTCCGCTGGTTATAAACCCGTTCACCAGCGTGTATGTTATTTTCCCTCGGAGTTTTCCTCTCTGAACCCTTTCCTCTTCGTTTTTCCACATGTCCTTTTCCATGTTTTTTCCTACGATGGTTCCTTTCTGGAGACGATTTTGGTGAACTATAGCGGACATAATCACTTGAATCAGATGAATCATATAGGAGTTTTCCTTTCCTTCCCGAAGAATACCGACCTCGAATTCTATACCGATTATCCTTTTTAGTAGTACGTTGATAAGCTTTACGCTCAATCTTTCCACTTTTATCATTTCCTCGGACTTCCGAACGAAGGTTTCTTTGAACAGTTTCTTTTTCCGCTATTAGCCTCTCAATTTCCAATAGCAACTCATTTCTTAGAGCGATTAAAATTGAGTCATCCACTGTGCCTCTCCGAAGCACTGGCCATCGAATCCTCCGAGGTCTTCACTCCCTCGGAAATCGTCACCAACCAGATTTTCCACGCAGTCGTTCACATTCAGATCTTCATGTTCATTCATTATTTTTACTGTTATCAACGAATGATTCCCACAAAGGGCACCAATGTTGATGATTGAAGTCCATAAATACTTTTTGTGACAGACTATTCTTTTAGATGACTGATTTGAGAATAGTGAAGATCGTAATTTCTAGAGAGAGAAAGAGAGCAATCATAAGTAGAGAGAGAAAATATTTGTTTATTTTTCAACCAACCCTTCTCAACTCGTGTGGGGTCCTTTTATAGTACAATAATGGGCCCCACATGCTTAAATCTGTTAATATTACACTTTAGTCCCTATATTTTACAATTTACTTATATTTAGTACTTTCTTATTATACTTTTACAATTATTTCTTAAATAAAAACACTTCTTTTCAATTTCACCCTATATCGTTTATTCTTCCTCATCAAATACTACTTGCTAATTTATAGTCTCGACCATAATATCTAGTTAAGACCAACATATTTTATTAGGAATCATCCCAACACATAAAGACATCACCAAATTGATACCGTTTGAAAAATGAGGTTCTCATAAAATTTTATACTTCAAAACCTCTAAAACAAAACTCACGTCCTACACAAATTCTCGAGAGAAAAAAAATCCAAAACCAATATATGTTTTTTGTCTAAGATCAAACCTAACTATGGTAGCAGAGGACCATGATGTCTTTACTTTTGGCGTACACAGGTAGTTGCATGAGCTGAAACGATCTCATTTAGAAGAGATAAAAGACAATAAGCTCTCTAGTAGCAGACATATAATATGCTGACAAACGTTATATCATTAATTTTCCAAATAATACAAAAAATGTTTAGGAAATAGACGATGCAGCCTCCTCTATGGTCATTTATTGTGACAAATTATCTTCTAGGTGTGATCTCACGTTTCACCATTCTCATACCGAGCACTCAAGGGAGAGAGAATCCACTATCGTGAGTCAAAAAGGTTATCAAATACTTTGGAGAGATTCAGCATGGTGAAGTAAAAATAATGGCTTTTACTTGTGGTATTGGATGCTCGTGACCGCGATTTTTTTTGTATTGAATTCTTCCCTCACAATTCCATAAGCTAAGCTATTATCGATACTAACTGACTAAGAGACATTAAGAGGAGTCAAAAAAATATTGAAAATAAGAACGCATCAACAAACGAGCATTAACATCGAAGACGCATGTGAAAAAGACACCGTTAGCAACTATAAAAATTAACATGAGTTTTTTTCCTTATACGGTCGTAACTTCACATCGGTTAGAATCTTTTATATTATCTGACATCGTGGAAAACCCTCAAACTTACAATAAAAATACGCCTCATTCATTATATGGTACAACATCGACAAAGATAAATTTCTGTTACGTAGAAGATGTGACATGGTTCCAAAACCCAAAGTTCTTTCCGTATTAGGTACATAAGAGATGAATTCTTTATTCCCGTCATTAAAATAATCTACCCCCAATTACGAGCAACAACATTAACTTCATTGGAGCGAACAATCCGCTAATCACCATTTTTGACTTACTAATCCCAAAATTAATATCAAATTAAATATTATCGTGGACATGATTTTTGTGGTAAGAGTATATAAAAAATGGTTTGAGAACAATAGTTGTACGAGCTTAAATAGGAGAAGTTATTTCCTTCATTTTTTTTTTTTATTTTTTCGATGTTCTTAATCTTTTCTCTGCTTCTTTATTTTCGCTATAAGGTAAAAGTCATTCTTAGCCTTATCTTGTTCAAAACAAAAATCTCAATCTTATAATTTTTTTCACACGCATATCCACAACCTGAATTTCAGGTTATGTTAGAATTGTGTAAGAGTGTGTGAAACGGACCGCACGGACTAGCAAGATATTGTCCGTTTTGCGCCCGAAGGTGCGCACAAATTTGTTTTTGGGTGTACTCCCAAAAGGCCTCTTGCTATTTAAGGTGGATTCACACTTATATACATTTTTTTTATGTTCCATCTTAGCAATGTGGGATTGAGGTTCCTCTATGGGATGAAATTTATTCTTCACTTTCCCCCTTAAACTTTATCCCAGTAATTTGCTGGAAATTCGGCAATGAAGAATAATATTCATCCCATAGAGGAACCTCAATCCCACATTACTAAGATTGAACTTAAAAGAGTGTATATATAAGTGTGAACTCACCACAACTAGCAAGAGGCCTTTTGGGAGTACAACCAAAAGCAAATCTGTGCGCGTCTCCGAGTGCAAAGCGGACAATATCTTGCTAGTCCGTGAGGTCCTTCACACACACGCGCACAAAAATTGTAGCATGGTATCAGAGCCATATAAGGCTTAAATACCGAATTTCCAGCAAATTACTGGGATAAAGTTTAAGGGGGAAAGTGAAGAATAAACTTCATCCCATAGAGGAACCCCAATCCCACATTACTAAGATTGAACTTAAAAGATTGCATATAAGTGTGAACCCACTTAAACTAGCAAGAGACCTTTTGGGAGTACAACCAAAAGCAAATCCGTGTGCGCCTCCGAGTTTCTTGCTAGTCCGTGAAGTCCGTCAGACACTCGCGCACAACAATTTTAATATTCTTCTAAGGTGTTGGGACGCTCAAATGAGGACTAGAGTGTGATGTTACCATCCAACAGCTGAAGGATATATGCCACAAGCACATCTCGTGGTAGTTCCGAAAAAATAAATATTATCAGAGTATCTAGGAGTCTAAAAAAATATGGTTAACGTTGTTTAATAGTGGACAGGAAAAATGATCAACGCCCTATTTATTATGCGATCAAGGAATTATTGGGAGCATAAAATAGGTACACAATTGTTGAAAAGGTGTTTCTTTCTTTGGTAACCGCGACAAGAAAATTTTAAAGATATTTCAAAGACGACTCAATCGTAGTACCAACAAACCAGTCAATCAAATCTACATTGAGTATGAATGAGTCGTTGATTAGAGAAGTGAGCCATCGAAGTAGGAAAAATTAGTTTTATATTCATCCTCCACAGTGACATAAAAGGACAAGAATTGGTTGACTTCATATCAAAAAGCACGAGAGAAGCCCTATCGGAAATCCATGATTATACACCCAAGTATGTTATGTATTAGATGGTGTATCCAACAGTCAAGGCGTAGAGAAGGAATGTACACTATGTCTCAACCGGAGAAGAGGTGCTTTTAGCGATAGATTTTGGCTTTAAAACGTTGAATGATAAAGTAGAATACGACGCAATGGTAGCAAATTTAATCGTTGGCCACTTATCGTGCGAAACTCATAACTGGTATAAAAGAAATACTTGGGGTGTACGAGGCCAGGATAGAAAGAATATGGTGGTACTTAAGAATCGTCAAGCATTATAGCACGCTTTAAGAATGTGTTCCCTTGAGCATGTCGAAAAAATCAAAACATAGTGGTTGACTATCTGGTAGCTAAGAGCAGTTGATGTGAGAACCGTAAAATGGTTAGTTACAGAACCAGGCACAATAATGTATAGGATCCATTGAATATCAAAGAATTGCTACAATAGGAGCATAGACGAATTCATTTATTATCGAGGAATATCTAATAAAAAAACTCATCCAAACAATAAAGTACAAGGATGAGGTTGTGCTTGGCTAGGTATATGGTGATGGATATGAAGTTATTTATAATGAGTACTTGCAACCACTTTGTGAAATTTATTAGACCCATCGAACCTGTATATTTTTTGTTGGGAATATGGGTGTTATGAATACAGGGAACCGCATATTCCTCCTCCGTAAGAACAACCAATTTCGACCCTAGTATGATATTGTCCGCTTTGGCACCCGAAGGTCCTCACGGGTTTGCTTTTTTTCCACTCCCAAAAGGCCTCATACTAGTTGAGGTATGTTCTTACTTATATACCACTGATCCTCAACCGATGTGGGACTTTGGTCGTCACCCTAACGAATCCTCATCTCGAACAAAGTACCACCTTAGCCTCCTCTCAATTGACTTTCATCCACCCACTCCACTCTAATCAGGTTGAAAGACTACCTGACGATAGAGTCACTACGGATGTTACTGCTCACCTCTAGAGCAGATTACATTGAGCATGATTACTGGTTCATCATGTTCAACTCCTGAGAATTTCATCCACCATGATTACTGGTTCATCATGTTCAACTCCTGAGAATTTCATCCACCACCTCGTTAGGTCTGGGCCTGGAGCTCTGATACCACGTGTTGGGAATATGGGTGTTATGAATACGGGGAACCGCATATTCTGGAATATGGGTGTTATGAATACGGGGAACCGCATATTCCTCCTCCGTATATAAGTACGGACAACTGATCTCGACACTAGTATGATATTGTCCGCTTTGGCACCCGAAGGTCCTCATGGGTTTACTTTTAGTCCACTCCCAAAAGGCCTCACACTAATAGAGATGTATTCTTAACTTATATACTGATCTTTCTTCTCACGTATTGCCGATGTGGGATATGGGACTTTGATCGCACCTAAGAATCCTCCTCTCGAACAAAGTACCACCATAGCCTCCTCTCAATTGACTTCCATCCGCCTACTCTAGTCAGGTGGAGAGAAACCTGAAGCTTTAGGGCGGATCTATCTGCTCACTATCAGATGACACTGTGCCACTCCTTGATCAAGCCACCTACTTGTTGAGCTATCAGGCACTCCATCTTTAGATGAATATGCGCCGCTCTTTGATCAAGCCACCTGCTTGATGAGCCATATGGCGCTCCATCTATAGATGAATCTGCGCCGCTCCTTGATCAAGCCACCTGCTTGATGAGCCATCTGGCGCTCCATCTATTGATGAATCTGCGCCGTTCCTTGATCAAGCCAACTGCTTGCTGAGCCATCTAACGCTCCATCTATATATGAATATGCGTCGCTCCTTGATCAAGCCACCTGCTTGATGAGCCTGGCGCTCCATCTATACAGTAGATCATTCACTTTGAGTATGGCTCCTGGTAATTTGTTCGGTATCCCACATCACACCCTCCACATCGGCTTCTGTCTGGGCCTGGCGCTCTGATACCATTTGTTATAAATCACTATGCAATTGATCATAAATGGCTCAAGCACAGAACACAAATTAAAAAAGGAGAGACTAAAATGAACACATGATTTAACATGATTCGACAATTGTCTACATCCACGGGCGTCGCCAGAGAAAAGTGTTTCACTATGATAGAAAAGGGTTACAAATTTCAGATTGTGTTTTGTGTAGTCCTAGTAGTCTATTTATAGGGAATAAATAGACATACTATACAATGGGCCTAATGGGCTCATATACACTAATAGAAAACCATCCATTACATTACAGCTTACTGTTAAAGACACAAAATTGTACTGCCGGACACGGTACACATTCAAGGCACAACAACAGTATCATAGCCACGAAACTGTACCTGCCGGACACAGTATACTGTCAAGACACTATTCGATTCATTCATAACAAATCTTCCCCTTGAGCCAAATATCCTTTCTTTACTATCAACAAAGAAACTTCTCTTCTTCTGACTCACCAAATTCCCTTAAGGCATTCACTTTATACTGCGAACACCAATCCAGTTTAGGCATTCCCTAAACTTTCGAACTGATACTGCCTTGGTCATTATTTTTGCTGGATTATCGTGTGTAGACACTTTTTTCACATCAATAATTCCCTTTGATATTGTCCGCTTTGGCATTCACACTATATTGTCCGCTTTGGCACCCGAAGGCCCTCACGGGTTTGCTTTTGGTCCACTCCCAAAAGGCCTCATACTAGTTGAGGTATGTTCTTACTTATATACCACTGATCCTTCCCATGTCTAACCGATGTGGGACTTTGCCCGTCACCCTAACAAATCATCCTCTCGAACAAAGTACCACCTTAGCCTCCTCTCAATTGACTTTCATCCGCCCACTCTAATCAGGTTGGAAGACTACATGACGATAGAGGGACTACGGATGTTATTGCTCACCTCTAGAGCAGATCACCTTGAGCATGACTACTGGTTCATCATGTCCGACTCCTGAGAATTTCATCCACCATCGCATTAGGTATGGGCCTGGAGCTCTGATACCACGTTTTGGAAATATGGGTATCGCATATTCCACCTCTGTATATAAGTAAGAACAATCGATCTCCACACTAGTAAGATATTGTCCGCTTTGGCACCCGAAGGCCCTCACAGGTTTGCTTTTGGTCCACTCCCAAAAGGCCTCACACTAGTTGAGGTATGTTCTTACTTATATACCACTGATCCTTCCCATGTCTAACCGATGTGGGACTTTGATCATCACCCTAACAAATCCTCCTCTCGAATTACTGGTTCATCATGTCCGGCTCCTGAGAATTTCATCCACCATCGCGTTAGGTCTGGGCCTGGAGCTCTGATACCACGTGTTGGAAATATGGGTATCGCATATTCGACCTCCGTATATAAGTAAGAACAATCGAGCTCCACACTAGTAAGATATTGTCCGCTTTGGCACCCGAAGGCCCTCACAGGTTTGCTTTTGGTTCACTCCCAAAAGGCCTCACACTAGTTGAGGTATGTTCTTACTTATATACCACTGATCCTTCCCATGTCTAACCGATGTGGGACTTTGATCATCACCCTTACAAATCCTCCTCTCGAAAAAGTACCACCTTAGCCTCCTTTCAATTAACTTTCATCCGCCTACTCTAATCAGGTTGGAAGACTACCTGACGATAGAGGCACTACGGATGTTACTGCTCACCTCTAGAGTAGATCACCTTGAGCATGACTACTGGTTCCTCGTGTCCGACTCTTGAGAATTTCATCCACCATCGCGTTAGGTCTGGGCCTGGAGCTCTAGTACCACGTGTTGGGAATATGGGTGTTATGAATACGGGGAACCACATATTCCTCCTTTGTATCTAAGTAAGAACAACCAATCTCGACACTAGTATGATATTGTCCGCTTTGGCACCCGAAGGCCCTCACGGGTTTTCTTTTGGTCCACCCTCAAAAGGCCTCATACTAGTTGAGGTATGTTCTTACTTATATACCACTGATCATTCCCGTGTCTAACCGATGTGGGACTTTGGTCGTCATCCTAACATTTTTTTAAGAAAATCCATATCGGCTCATGTAAAAGAAATATTGGCGGTGATACACTGGTTTACAAAGCCCTAATTCTCGGTTACTAGTGGTTGAGCATGCGCATGGACACTCAAGAGATAGAAATAATGTGAGAATTTCTAGGGGTGGTCCAAAGTTTAGCACCACCCAAGGGTAGAATTAACTTTGATATGAAGTACAGGTCTTTTTTATTAGTGGAGTTTATACATAGTGCATATTTTTTTTATTAGTGGAATATGTACATTTAAAATGGTAGCATGTATCATTTGGATGTACCAGACCACATCCTAACCCTACTAGAGAAATGTCATTCCAACTAACGTATATCACGAAAAAAATGGTACCGCTAAAAATTGAGCATCATAAGCTTCTAGTCATTAAAAACCCTTCACTGCATGAGACATAGTCATCAACTACTCCTAGGATAGAGTGAGCTCGGATTTTATTCGCCAGATATGACTCTGGACCAAGTTGGATGACGTGATACACTTATGAAACTTGTTCAACCAGGTATTTCCAGCCCATGGATGCAGCTTCATAACAACTTTATAATGTTGATGTTGGGACCTCAAGATAAGTGTAAAAATAATAAACGCATAAGCTTTAATGCGTCAAAGGTTAATCACAATCATAGTTTACGCCGACACAAGATGAACTTACCTATGATCTTCCACTCCTTCGAGACCAGACTCCGGTTAGTCTCCCTTGAGATCTCCTTGTCATTTTCTCAACAATCCATGATAAATAGGAATTATGGCTTCTAAGTCTTCTCAGCTTTAATGAAGTACATAAAAAGTTTATACACGTTCCCTAGAGTGATCAAATAAAAAGAGATACGAGGGTTGTTAATAAGGAATTGATCACCACGAAGTGCTCTATCGATATTTCAATCTCATATAGTCTAGACACGGTAATGCATGACATTGGAGTGAGCTTGGTGTACGAACTCGCTTGGTTGGGGTACAAGCTCACTAGCTTAAAAAAACTGAACTCTCAAGGGATCCAACGAAAAATGAAGCCCCCGGTTTTGGATATCAGGGTTGACCACCAAATTTTCATTTCGAATGAATATCGGTGTCTCCCTTGTTTTGGGGAAGCATATATTCACTGAGCTCGGGATTCCCCACAACCCCAAAGTTCTAACTCTTCATATTTATAGTAATATTTGTACTTGATATCATGAAGAGCAATCAAGTACATGTTTTCGACTTCATGATTATGCCATAGCCCTTGTGTTATTGTAAAAGAAAGTTGACCTTTGCTCATTTTGGTTTTAGTCTCTTGGGATTCAGAGTCCTCCATCTGTCCTCTTTCTGCCTATTTCTTAGTATTATCACCTACTCCACCGAAGGTACTACCCTCTAATCCCAAGGAGCAATCATCTGCCTCCTTCTCCGGTTCATCGATTAACCGCATAAGGTTATCATCATAAACTAGTAGTCTGTTTTAAGATCCCTTTGGAATTGTAGTTCGGGGTGCACGAATACTATGGGTTTTAGTAGAAGCGTCAACACCACACCCATCTAATTCTTTTAGGGATGTGACTTGGGATGCAGGGACCATTTTGGGCCGCTTATTTTTCTTTTCTTCATGGCTAGAAGAGCGTCTTCTTTTTTTGAAGGTATCAATGGATCCTTCAAGAGAGAAGTCTTATCATTTTTTGAATCTCTCATCGGTATGAAGTACAATCGTTGTTTGTTTCTCCTCTTTCCTTGCAAGTGAGTTCGTCTGGAGGAGTAGAAGTTTGACATTGAAGGTTGAATTGGAGGAATAATATAAGGTAGGGATCAGTCGATTTAGATTGTCTTTTAATACAAAAGTTTCCTCCATAATCAAATACTTCAACAACGTAAACGTAAACATGCCTTCGTCAAGGATCCCAACATCTTTTAGGGCTTTTTCCCTCGCCTCTATTTTTTCTCATATTGACAAACAGTCATGTAGAGCATTATCAAGAAAAAAGTATAACTTCAAAGATGATATATAGTATCATAGAGTGAAAATAACTAGGGTTGCTACCTCAAAATATTTTATGGCGGTAATTAAGCTAGAAACCGAGATTTACAGTGGCTGAAAAACGAGAGATTCTCTCCATATGTCTAAAATCAGTAGAGGTAAAAATAATGAGAGAAATGGAAGGGTGAATTTATAAATATTTTGGAAGCCCAAAAGAGACCTATCTTAGGGCCAACGGATACTTGGTGTTGGGGAGTTTAAAGATCTCACAACTGTCTTTTCACACTCTTAACGAATACTTGCGTGGAGAAGTGGGGCAATTTTATTCTCCACCCTTCACTACTGAAATTCTAGTGAGTGGGTCAAATACTTCAGTGACACGTGTACAAAAGTAAAACCACCCGTGATGTACACGAGACTAGAGATCTTAGAAGTGATGATAATCAGAAGCAAGGTTATCCATTCATAATCAATTCGGATCAAATGGTTTTGGTCAATATCAAAAGCACGAGTATGAAGAAGTACAAAGCATTACCAGAGTTAGTCACCCTGAAGAGTCTTCACAAAAACTAAGAGGCTATCGATAATGACCAAATTATCCGAATCACGCATTGGACTGATGAAGAATTGCACCGGAGTTAACTCAGTAATATAAACTCAATAAATGTGTAATATATAGGGTATCTTGTGTAATAAGAAATAAGCATGTTTAATATAATTGATTTAATATGATGGAATAGTCCATTATGGATTATTCATGTAGGCTCGTTAACTATGTAGGCTCAAGGGCCCAAAAAACTACTATATAAAGCCTCCTACCTTTATTAGGAGAAGGGGTAATTAATTACAACCAACAAGTTTTTACAAATCATTTTTCTAATTTTTCTCTTTCTAGAATTCAAACGTTAAACTTCTCTCTAACATCTATGTCATTTTACTCAAAATATACCAATGTCGAGTCTTTTTATTCATCAATGTGATTTTTTGAGGTGGAAAATATATATGTGAACCATTCCAAAATACTGCAGAAATGATCCAACATGTATTATTCGGTGTAGTCTAAGAACCGAATATGATACTCATATAAACCTAGCTATTTAACCAAAAACCAAGCTATATATGCAAGATACATCTCAACTATGACCTAAATATATAAACTAAATTAAATAATTGTGAAATAATATAATATAAACGTATAAATATAATAAATGATTAAGCAAAAACAATTATGTAATATTTTTTGGTAGGCACTTTTTTAGATCTCATCTAACGAGATAAGTAAAATATAATAAATATAAAATATCATCATAAGACCAGTCAGACAGATGAATCATGATAAATGAGTATAAATCCAACTATCGAGCAAACCAAAAAACTCGACAACCTTAGAATAGAATGAACACCTAATTTGTAACACATATAATCCAAGAGAGACCTCATCCTCCCTCCCCCACCCCACCTCCATCCTCATAAACATATCAATCCAATGTGCATACATTAACTACAAATACAAGATAATTTGGCTTCATAAAGTCTCAATTGCTCTTTGCCAATATCGTGCACCTAAAATGTACAAACTATAAGTACGCATAACTTTTAAAACATTAACCATCATCATTTAAATATTTGAATTGACATATTTCAAACTCATAAATATGTGTTGTATCCACTTCAACTTAGCATCAAAATACGATCATACTAACAATTGTGGTGAATATTGTAAACCTAAATATACAACATATCCACAAAAAATTCATAAAGCTTCATTTTGTTTATCAATATATGAAACTGGGGTATATACCCTCAACAAAGATATTTGAGATAACATAAAACTCTCTAATTTAGTGTTCATCTCCCCAATACTGAATTGAAAGATGTCAGTTTTATGATTCTATTATTTGTTAAACAACATATACGCCAATGGGATGTTAATTCTGAACCAAGTAAGATTATCCATTAAATGATTAAATGAATTAAATGGCGGATAATCATTTGTTCTGACATATCTCAAAAGGACAACAACAAATCATGCATTTCGAGGCGGAAACCATAACATAACTCTAAATAAATAAATAAAAATTAACATGACAATGACATTTAATTTTATGATCAAAATTTGACAATATTGATTATAGATTAAAACTCTCACGGAAAGTGAACCTTACCTTCCCCACATATACATATGGTAAACCACAAGAAAAGCATACATTATGAATAATTGGATGTTTCTCTTCTTCTTTAAACTCCTCACTAAGATTTAAAATTTACTTATGATGTTTGTCAAAAAGTTAAAATAAGTAGTAGAATCTTCCTTTTGTAGTCCAGTGTCGGATATACCACATTCGCTCGATTTACCTTTTTGCATTTCCGACAGCCCTCATCTTTTGTTCCACAATTGGCATTACTGAATTATTGTCGTATTCACTTCGTACAAAGCTGACTAGTTACAATTGTTCATGTCTTATTTTCAAGCTGAGTTGATGGACCACTCTCACGAGATGAATTGAAATGTAATAAATTATAAATGAGAGTTAAATAATTATAAAAGTACTCATACTAAGATGGTAATTTATTAAAAGTAAGGTAAAAGTTCTATAAAAAAAGATGCAATATTTTTTTTTGTTAGTGTGTCAAGCAGTCTTGCCAATGAGTTAGCTCATTTTTAGTAAGATAAAACAGTAGGACTATAACAAATTCAAAAGAATTAATAAAATAATTTTTAAATTCAAACATACTATCATCGTAAATGAATTTTATTAAAATCAAAATTAGATTGATGAGAATAAATATTTATATTGCTAAGCAAAAAAACATAATTAACTATAAACTTTTTAAAAATCACATTTCTGTTTAAACTAATGTTATCTATACAACCGATATCCACAAAAGTAGTCTCATTATATAGTTGATGTGATTGATCATATAAACTAATGTTATTATTATTTTTAAACATAACTACATATCTTTTAGACATATATCTCAGCTAGTCCACCCATAAAATAGATAAAATTAAATATACTAGAATATGTATATCTAAAACATTTATCTAAAAGTATTTAATTATTTCACCTAAAATATTTAAAATTTGTAGTTAAGTAAAATAACTAGGAAGATCTGAAACATATATTAGTTATCCATATATATAATAAGGTTGTGAACATGAATTAGTTTCTTGACTATCCTTTGAACCACAACAAATATTATTCTCATGGTTGTTCAATAGTAACAACAGTTTACAAGATAAAAATAACAAAAACAAATATAGTGTTTACAAAAACTCCAAATTTAGAGCTCACACAAGATATTATTCCATGATCGCTCTCTGATCTACTAAGTATTTTCTCTCTATCTTTGTTGTATATTCTATCATAGTCTCATCTAGCCTCTCTGAAGTCCAAAGAGAACTATATATAATGTTTGGCTAATAATCTCTCGCCTCAACAAACTTCTCAACAAAAATAATAATTTTTATCGTAACAAGGGGTAACTGATTCTGGTGTAACAAAAGATTGATCTAACCAATATAACTGTGCCCTCCAATTTTTTTTTCTCAAAGTATCAAAAAGTGTTGAGTTAGAGTCCCATTCTAACTAAGCTGACATTATGTACCACCTATCACAGTTAACAACTTAAGTCCACGTTGTCTATCTCTTAGCTACTGTAAAATTTACTTCATTTGTAGTACTTCAGTCTGAAGCAGTCCTCGCCTCATCCAAAGGACCCCTAACTTCCCTTGCTCGGTTATACTAATGTCTTCCAATCTGTAACAGCCAATGCATTTCCATTTTAGTCTCGCATCTATCATCTAGCATTTATGTCTCATATCAACCATTTCTATTTTATACTGTTCTCGCATCTATCATCTAAAAATTAGGTATCGTATCTAACATCTGGTCTTTATGTCTCATATTTACCATTTTTATTTTACACTTTTCTCCCATCTATCATCTAAAAATTAGGTTTTACATCTATCATCTAGTCTTTATGACTCAAATCTACCATTTTTATTTTACACTGATCACGCATCTATCATATGAAAAATAGGTCTTACATTTATCATGTAGCCTTTATGTCTCACATCTACCATTTCTATTGTACATTGGTCTCGTATCTATCATCCAAAAATTAGGTATCCCATCTATAATCTAGCATTTGTGTCTCGTATCTACCATTTCTATTTTACAGTAGCCTCATATCTATCATCTAAACAATTAGGTCTCACATTTATCATCTATTCTTCATATCTCACATCTACTAATTCTACTTTACTTTAGTCTCGCATCTAGTAACACTAGATGCGAGATGCGAGACATTGTACACGTGACACAGACGTACCTGAAAAATATAAAAGCATAGTAAAACTTTATTGAAACCCATAATCTTTTTATTGCTCTAAATAATCCATAATTTTAAACCTTATAAGCACATTCTAATTATAATTCTTCTAGTTTATCCATTCCATCACAGTTTATTAATTTACAGAAAGATTGAGAGATTTATCGATTTTAGTTTTAACGATTTATAACGTAATTAAATTTTTATCGATTTATTTTGTAATTAAATTCAATTTCAAAATAGATATTGAGAGAAGGAAAAAGAATAGATCGAAAATAAAAATTTTAAAGAAGAAGAAGAAGAATAAAAAGGCGAAGAGATAAAGAGAGTGTTTAATAAAAATACATAATTTGGTAAAAACAAATAGCGTTATATAATCAGTCAAAGTATAAAAGGTATTAAGAAAACTAAATAGTAGATAATAATTAGCAAAGTTAAAGGGGTCTTTGCTAGGTACATGATAATAAGGATAGTATGTATATACTAACTTTTATTTTTGTTAGTTATTGGTACCTTATTTTATATATATGTGTGTATATATCCTTTTTTATACATACATCTATCTATAAAAATTAATAAAACTAGAGCTACTCAATCCCACAGATGTAGAACATCTATCCTCAAGTCTTTATCTATCGGGCCAAAAATATTTAGAAGTTGTAGTAAACTAAAATAACTAGAAATAAATAATAGAGATATTCCTAACTCATATGCATACTAATACTATAAATTTAAAAATTAAGTTTTCATTTGCATCATTTTTCTAAAATGGTGATATTAGTTTGGCTACTCATAATAAAAAAATAAAAAAAATATTTTAGTTAGCTTTTAGAAATAATGTTTCGTTTGGATGATGATGACTCATACTATTTATCCCCGTAAACCAAAACTTTGAACATAAAAGCAACCAATATACATAAAAAATCATAAAATCCTTAAAACATCACAACATACTTTAAAATTTTAAAAACTTAAAAATTTAGATGCTAAAATTACATCAACTATAATAAAAATATATCTCACAATTTTGTCGCGTGTTCATAAAACCATCATTCATCTCTTTAACTATCGCTTAAGGGGAATATGTTGGTGCGGTTAATGTTTTGGGGGTTTAGAGAGAGAAACTCTCTTCTTTCTAGAATTCCTAATAGGGAAACAAGCTCTCCAGCACGTTGCCAGAGCTCTTATATAGGTCAGATCTCTTTTGCCCCTCACCAAAGAAGGTTGATCTCTCTTCCTCCCTCTATTTTCCTGCAGATCTTGTTCTCCTACAGTCCGTTCTCTTTCCTCTCTCTAGAGATTTTGTTGTTCCATAAAAAGGTTATTTCTTCTTTTTCTAAATCTATGTTTGTTGTCAATGGCCATCATATAGCAATTGGAGGCCTTCGTCTTTCTAATTGGTCGTCGATGGGTCTCCTACTGGTCGATGCATAGAGCATATCGCGTTTTTCTAGTTGTGGCCCTTTTTGGGTTTTTCTCCAATTGTGTATTCAAGTTTCAGGGTGTCTCTCTTTCTATCTTTAACTTCTTTTGACTAGAGGTTTGTTTTCGTTAGCGGTGGTTACAACCATCTAATGTCATATTTAACAGATATGATTATTAGATATATATCTTTTTTCTCTTTCAGATTTATCACATGTTTGTGTTTTTTATGTCTATGGATAAGTGATTTGTAAGGATCTTTTGATTTGTGTATTTCTTTTAGTCTCACCCTTAGTTTTTGGGTTGTTTGTTCTAGATCTTAGAGTTTCATAGCTAGATATTAAGGTTCTAGATCTAGAGCGTGTGGATTCAATTTCGGATCTTTGTATATTTATATATTTGAATTTGGGTTGTTTTTAATATAGTATGATGCTAGTGTCATAGTAAAATTGTATTTCAGTTTTATGTTTGACAACTTCATCTTCCTTATCTGATGTGCGGTACTCATGGTTGTTTGATAATGTCTAGTTGTTAATTTTGGATGAACTTGTTCTAATGTCATCCGATTTCTCTTTAGTACGTCACTAGTGTTCCGGTTATTTTCTCTAATAGTGATCCTAATACATTATTTTGAGATCATCGGTTGTATTCTATTCTTTTCGGCTTGTTGTGTTATTGTACTTTTGATGTTGATCTAGATTATTTGAATCTTGGTTATCTTGTCTCTGTTTATTTTTTTAATTGCTCGAGAAACTACCTCCGGATATCTTTGTTTTATCACTTATTGTTGTAAGTCTCGTTGCCTCTCGTCGAGGAGTGTCCAATGATCTTGTAAAGATATCATTATTTATTTGCTTAATACTTTAAATTACCAAAAGAAACATTGTGTGAGGAAATATGAGGTTGGAAATGTCATAGATCTTGTTATGACATGTACTTATGTCAATTTATGGGTCGTATGTGCCAAATGTTTTTTTATAGAAAAATTAGAATACGTCAAGATTTCGGTAACTTATATTATAGTATTATAGTAATCCTAAACATCATATTAAATATAGTCATTGATATGCCTTTATTTTTTCTATCAATATTTCTCCTTCTTTTAAAGGTTGAATTATTTTATTGAAATGTCTTTCTAACCCAATAACATATGCATCTTACGACGCTCCATAGATATTTTATTTATTGGTTTCTCAGGTGTGGGTTGGAGACGTTAAGACTAGAAAATAACATACCTCTAATAATATACCTCGATCTTATATGCGCATCTAATGGCATAGTCGAACAATTGTGCATATTTAAATATTTTATACATCCGCAAATACTCGTATGTTGAAAAAATACCTTTTGAATATAAACGCAAATGTTTATTCTATATATTGTATATATTTTTTAAAAATTCATTTAAAAAATACAAGTTAAACAAACGTACGACTGTAAGTGACAAACACGTGAATGTAAGCCTATATTTCAGACAGGATTGTTGGTAATAAATTCCTCAAACTGTCTTTAGTGAAGCTCGTGTACAGAAGTGTAACATGTATGTAAATAACCCATTTTAATGTAAAATCGTGAAATAGATGAAGTGGTCGAAAATCCAACACTTTAAGATCATAACGAATCTGTTCCGAAATTGAATGTTAGGTGTTATAAAATTTTATCAACATATACATCCCATAAATGTATCCATCTAATTTTTCTAATTATTTTAGCACAATCAATCATTTGACATTTATATATAAATTTACTTTTGTTGATCTAGTGAACAAGAAACGTATAAGTCATGTGTGTTGTAATATATGTGACATAGAAAAAGATAATATATTTAGCATAGTTATACTACGCATATCAAGTTATGTTTTAACTCTATGGAGAGTTATACCTAGAGTTTTCACAACTATTTTGGCCTTTGGACAAGCTCTCCAAAAGTTAAGGATTTGTACTGCACTTGATAACATCAAAGGTGACGGTAATTTTGTTGAATGAAAACTGAAAAATATAAATGGCATCTTTTGATTGAAGACTTCACAAGAGTCATGTGACGGTTCCAACGTAACAGTATGTCGATAAAAGGATTGAAAAAACGGGTGTCAAACACGAATAAAACTCGAATATGTTGATCCAACTCTTAACCCCACAACATTAGATAAAAAAAATCTCTTACAAACAAACATAAATTTAGTGTATTAAGATTAATTCAGATATAGTACAATATATGTTAAATATATAAATTAATGTCTTAAAAACGTGGTATTGCTTGATGTTGACGGTCATTATACCGTTGTGTCACGTATGGTAGCATGCTTTTGAGCAAAAAAGTTACTTTCTTAAGGTTTATGACTGATGTCGTACCATCCAAATCTATAAACATAGACTTCGAGACTGGTGTAGGACTCTACTTGTATTATTTGTTATTTTGTTTGATCTAGGCTTCAGGTCACGTTATTCATATGATATAATATGTGTAACACATAAACAGTTAACTTTGCGAAATCTTTTATTTGGATTTGATTTCAACAAAATATGTAATCATAATTGAAAAAACAAATATATAAGGAACAAATGTTTGATCTTACAAAAACAAAAATGCGAAAATCGAATATTGTATTGTGCATACACTCTCACTTTGATAGAAAAGTATTTTGTTCTTGAAGATCTCTTATGTTTTCGTAACATATATACAAATACAAGAATATAAATGACTTAAAGTAAATAAATAACTGTTCTCGTCAACCTCGTGCGTGATATCACGCAAAATAATCGCATATAACTCATGAGATTTCTAAAATAAATAGATTATGACTCTAACCATAAAATCAAAACTGAATGTTTAAATATATATTATGCATACAAAACCATAAGCGAAGACACATAAAAAATAACTACAATCGTGATTATCATTTAACATTTGAATTTATAGATATAAACTTAACATACAATCAAACTAATTATAAAATACGAATGCAAGTTTAAAAATACTTAAATGAATATTTACGATTTTTTTTATTTATAAATATTTTTTAAAATCAAATTTTATTTTATAAAATTAATTTAAAAAATAGTTATATGTATGATTTTTTTTCTATGATAAGTTGATACTTTTTTCAATTTAATCTCAAGATCTTAACATTTATTTTAAAGTAATAACTTGACTATCTTATTTTGATTAAAAAAAATATGGTTAATTCTCAATTGACCTATAATATAAACAGATTTTGTTTATCTCGATTTGGAATATCTAAAGTAACTATTTTTTATTGGAAAAACATAATTTTTGGTGTATTAGCAGCTAACCATAACTAATTTTAATAGTTTTATAATGTATATTATGGAGGAGGAAATAATTTATAAGAATCTTAACAGGATAGGAATAGGTATCCTGTTAAAATAATTTAAAATTTTAACTCGTCAATAATATATAAAATCAATAATATATAAAATCACTTATTAAACTTTTAAAATTTTCAGTCAGTCCGTCGTATTAAAAATCAATTAACACTCTACCAGGAACGGTTAGATACCTAAAATCTAACCTGGTACATAATAAAATTTAAGAAAATATTATGCAAGAATATGCTTGGTTTGATATATACACCTTGGTTCTAATATATGCAAAAGTTCAATGAACAAAAACAAATCCTTAAAACATAAAGGATTTCAAACATTACCCACGGATATAAACATAAATAGTAATCCTAAAATCGATTCACAATCCCGTAAAATACATCCGAATTCTAAATTATAAATCGAATATTTAGGATTTTGAAAAATATTTACACCCTCAATAATAAAAAAAAGAAAATTTAGATGGCCTAATAAATTCGGTCTCAAATAATATTAACGAGCCCCAAAAATAAAACAATTTTTTATTTTTACTATTTTGTGTCTGCATCACCCAACCGGAAACTTCCGGGCCCATCCCTACGGGGATAAAAAATCATTTTTAATAAACTCTTAAATTTTAACAAAAAATTAGGACTAACCCTAATAAAAAAAAACAAAACTTAATCCAAATGGACCCGACTGTAAAGATTTAAAATCAAATATATCAATCAAAGATCTGCTTTCCCTGGATGACGAGGGAAAGGAATAACATCTCTAATGTTGTCAATGCCAGTTGCGAAAAGAATCATCCGCTCGAAGCCAAGACCGAATCCACTGTGTATCACAGTTCCATTGCACCGCAAGTCCAAGTACCATTCATATGGTTCTAAAGGAAGTCCAAGCTCCAACATCCTGACAAAAAATGGGACAAAAAATGAGCTTTGTTAGCTAACCAGTTCTTCAATATACTATGGTTGTTCGGTGCATGACTTATAAACTAAAAATATATAATAATAAGGCAAAACTTTTTTGGTGTACTGAGATCCAAAGATAGAAAATGCGACTTTGGCGAAACTCTAGGTGTAAGCAGAGGTCGGGTTGGACAGGTTTGAGGCAACGAATCCAAACAGATCAAGGCCTTTTAGAAAAGGCCAAATAACCAAAAGATATTGACATAAAACCAATTTCATTTTACCTTCAGATCAATTCGGGTTGGGCAATTTGGCTGAATATTTGTCTACATCAAACTAAAAGGTTGTATATAACCAGAAACTTAAACCAGAATAGCTTTGAAGTTTGATAGAGATTTTAATAAAATATCGTGGAAAAAGCCAAAACACATAAGCAAAGAAGTATTAATATATTCAGCTTTCACGGTTTTGATTAATCTAAACCAAAAAAACTTTAAATAGCTAGATCAACCAAACAAGTTTCTTGCTTATAAGCTAAAAAAGGTCGGAACACCAAACACCCCTTAATATATATATTGTATTATAATACCTGTCTCGAATGTTCTCATATCGTTCTTCCCTTTGACTCCCCCCAATTAATTCTCCCACCTGAAACATACAAAAATATAAAATGATCACAAAAATTAATATGATTTTGTTGCATTTGGTTAATTCTATGCAATCAGTGGCCTACCTTTGGTACAAGGACATCCATTGCAGCAACTGTCTTGTTATCATCATTAAGTCTCATGTAAAATGCCTTGATACCTTTTGGGTAGTTATAAACAATCACAGGATTCTGGAATTTTACTTCTGTTAAATATCTGCATGAAATGGGTGAATAAAAGTCATCAAGCATGATTAGTGAATCTTTACAATGACCCAAGGCTATATAATCAAAATTATTATTTTTAAGACTCAGTATTGCTTACCTCTCGTGCTCTGACGCTAAATCAATGCCCCATTCGACTTTGTTTTCAAATTTCTTACCATCTTTGATAGCCTCTTCTAGCAGTTCCACAGCTTTGGTGTAAGTTATACGAGTAAAGGGGCTCGAAGCAACCAGCTTTAGACGGTCAATGCATCCTTTATCGATACTTTTAGCCATAAATTGCATATCGTCCAAACAGTTGTCGAGTAGCCACTGACACATGTATTTCACATATGCCTCTGCACACTTCATGACATCCTACAAAATGCAATAGAGGAAGAAATGAAATGCCAGGCTATGTTAAGATATTATTGTACAATTTGAGAGAGAAATTTAGATAATGAAAAGGTGAAGAAAATAATATGCTTGTTTATAAGCGAGAAAACATGAATAATGTTTTCTTTTGATGAGTATAACAGTTCAATTATATCGGCGGGTTGATAAAATAGACCTAAAAATCTTTAAAAACTTTGTATACCCTTGTAAACTCGTTTCAAGCTTTCCTAGTTCCCAAAGGTCAGTATTAATTATTTCCACATTTCTCCTGATAAGGGTCTTTTCCTTGTATCTAGAACCAGTTTTTCTAAAGATACAATAAATAAAGGAGAGCCCAAGTACCAAAAACGAAGACTAGAGCATTCAAATCAAGATACGATTACCGTGTTCAGATGGACTTAACTATGTAGTAGAAGGCTAAAAGTAAAAGTAGACCCATTCAGCTTTTAGCCAATTAAATACTATTCGAAGGACAAAGTTGGGATCTGGATGTTAGAATGTTTATTTACGAATACTGAAAATTGAACCTAAATCGATTCAAAGACTAGCCATTGAGTGTCAACCATACATATATCCTTATGTTTCATTTCTATACACCAGTGTAGAATATTATACTAAACTAAAGAACAATCCATTATTTCTCTAAAAAATCAAGGGTCGCTAACAAATAAATAGTTTGAGATCCAGCTTGAAGAAAGCTTAGCTGGATTTGATACATTTTGAGCTCGAGCTCAAACTTTATCAAGCCGATCGAATATATCCACATGACTCACGAGCTATACGAAATTTAGATCAAGCTCGACCTTATTTAAGGGCGGCTTGATGATATCAAAATACAAAAGAAATAAAAAGTTTTTTTCTATAAAATTATCAAAATTATTATGAATACTCCGGCCCGAGCGGCCGAGCAGGCTTGCAATATAGTCAAGCCAAACGAAACCGAGCCTCAAATAGTCGACAATTCTTATGAATACCCGCCCGGGCCAACTTGAAATATAGTCAAGCCAAACTTAAACCGAGCCCCAAAATAGTCAACGATTGTGATGAAAAACTCGTTCTGCTAGAGTTGAGCTGACTTGAAAAATTATCAAGCCAAACTTAAACAAGCCTAACAAGTAAAAACTAATTTTGCTCACAAATCAAGCTCGAATAGCCGGATATTTGGCTTAGCTAGAATTACAAACAACCAAAACATATTACCTGGATACCAGAAAATG
This sequence comes from Limnanthes douglasii subsp. nivea, assembly GCA_036936605.1. Lineage (NCBI taxonomy): Eukaryota > Viridiplantae > Streptophyta > Magnoliopsida > Brassicales > Limnanthaceae > Limnanthes > Limnanthes douglasii. The sequence continues at coordinate 8,842,226 of JAUPFV010000003.1, read as the reverse complement.
CCATCTCAGGTTCCACCATCCAAAACTCGGCTAAATGCCTTGAAGTGTGAGAATTCTCGGCACGAAATGTGGGACCGAATGTGTACACCTTACTAAGAGCACACGCATATGTTTCAACGTGTAGTTGTCCAGAGACGGTCAAAAATGCTTGCCGTCGAAAGAAATCTTTGGAAAAATCTATCTTTCCATCTTTCTCAGGAATACCGGGCTTAAGCTTTGATCTTTCCTCTAACTTGGCTAAATTCTCCTTTGCCTTTGTAAGTTCAGCCACCGAAGGAGCGATATCTTGCTTACTAGCTTTAGCAGCTTTTCGTTGAGAAACAACTTCTCCTTTCTCCTTAACAATTACTTTAGCAGCTTCTACATCGGCTTCTGATGGAGGAGGGTTCTTAATCAGTTCCTCCGCTAACTTTTGGGCTTCATTAATCAATGTTGTAACTTGGAACATTTCACCGGCACCCTCGCAATCATTGGTAGTGATAATGGGAGTGGGAATGCAATAGAACTCGTGTTTTTGAAAGAAACTATGGGTCGCGAAATTTAGTGCACTTCGGATGCGAGCAACTGCAGAAATCTGTAAAATTTGCATACATTATAGTACTGCTAATATTATCTGAATTCACATTTAACTTAGTTTAACAACCCTAGAATGAAACTCAGCTAGTTTATCAAATCTTCGTATGTTAATCCATATTCTCTACTTCAATCTCTAAATCCAATTCATATTGCATCAATCTATATATATATATATATGGACCTGCAATACTATAGCCGAGTTTGGAGAGTTTACCGTGTTGGTTCTGGCACGAAGATGAGGCACATCTCTCAAACGTTCAAGAGTGAGCTTTGTTTTTGGGATGGGGTACTTAGCCGGATCCACAGTCCCTACATGAATCACTTTCTCGACACGAAGCTCAATCTTCTGCTTAGCTCCTTCAGGGGGAACCTTAAGCACACCATCGAACCAAACGCACGTACCGGTCGCCACGAGCGGGCTGAGATCCGCTACGGTTGCGTCCACCATAACTTGCAAATTACCGGAGCATGACCCGTCGTTTACCTCGAGGAAGGCAAACGCGCCTTTCCCCTGCTCTCTTCCGGTTTTGACCCACCCGCCGATTCGGATGCTAAGACCTGCCAAACCAGCTCCGCCGTCGGGTCGGGTCACAATGGATCGGATGGGGACCCGATCGGAAAATTCATCCTTTTCCAAAAGAGGACCATCGGTTAAGGTGGTCGCGGCTAGCTGTTCCACCGGCGGCAGAGTGTGGCCTTCCATTTATTCTTGGATCGCTGAGATGTGGCGAGATCGAGGTTGCTGTTTTGGAAAAGGATTTGCAAGGTGAATGGAACGAGTCTGAAGAATGATGATTGTAGCTGGATAAGTTGGCTTGATTTGTGGGTTGAAGATGGTTTTTGGTCTGAAGAGGAGTTGTAGAGCTGTGTCGAAGACGATGGGTTTAACTTTGGGAATGGTTTTTAGGGTTAGGGTTAGGGTTCTTATTGGCTTCTATGTCAATTTTGACCCTTTTATTTTGGTCTAATTATCTTTTGGGCCTATATTTCTAATTTTGATTTCCTTCATTAATAAAGTAATTTTTTGACTAAAAAAAAAAAACCCTAAGTACGGTTACCAATAAAAGCTATTTATCAAACGTATTACCGAAATGGTTTCAATCTTTTAGTAATATTTTATTTACAAATATCAACATTCATCGATATTTATCCATTTATGTAATATTCAATATCTATTCATTTATTTCATACACGGCTTTTCTATAACTAAAAATATACTCAATACAAAAGTATAATTTCGAAATATGAGGTGACTTAATTAAGTGTAATTACCACAAATATTATCTTCTCTACCAATTTAAACCTATTCCAACTTGAATTATATAAGTACCATTTTTTTATTCCCACAATCATTTAAAACTATAGTCGCATAATTAATTAAAGTACATTTTTATACATACAAACCATACATTTTATTATAATATATTAGTCAAATTTGATAATATTAACTATTTAAATTACACATTTAATTTTTATAAAAATATTTTTATTTTTATTATTTTAAATTTTTTTCATATTTAATTCCATTAGTTTCTGTTTGACTTATCATACATATAATTTTCAATTTTTTCTAAAATTAGAAATATTTTTAAAAAATTGATCTAAATATGTTACTCTATATATACGCTATTTGAAGAGTTCAAAAATAGCTCTAGAGTAATTTTGTGTTACGATAATCTTTTAGTGTTTAAAACACTATTAGGAAAAATCGAGAGCAAGATTAAGTAGAGAGAAAGTAGTACCCCTAGTTGGTTAGCAAGGCATGCTTGTGGCCAAAAGATCATGAGTTCGAGTCCCTCCGAAAAAAAAAAGAGTATTATATTAATCCTAGAATCTATAAAGCCTGTGGTCCTTTTATAGTACAATTATGGGCTCCACACGCTTTAATTCCCATTTATTACATTCTTGGTCTCTATATTTTTCCACTTTTTTATAATAACTATTTCTATTGTATTCTTCACAATTCTCTCCTAATAAAACAATTTCTTTACAATTCTCCCCTAATAAAACTACTTCTTTACAATTTTGCCATACGTCTTTTATTCTCCATCATCAGTAGCCCCCCAGTCCTAGTAAAATATTTTTGCTGGGACTGTGAAGACATCTCCGCACTTTATTCTGTTCATTTCAATCCTCCTCGGAAATGTACTTCCTCGAATATCTTCTCCTCGAATATTTCCTCTTCAAATGCAAAATTTCTCCTCGAAAATACACTTTCTTGAATATCTTTTCCTCGAATAATTCCACTTCAAATGCAAAATTTCTCCTCAAAAATGCACTTCTTTGAATATTTTTTCCTCGGAATTAACTGTATCTGCATAATGTAGCCTCCCATATTAGGCTAATAAATTGCAAGGATTGGATTCATCAAAATTATTAGTGCGACCCGGCAAACCTCAAGAAATTTCCACCTTTTTTATGACATCATTAGTCGTAATTCCTTGTCAGCAAATCTCTTGAGAGATCTTTTCCCTGTTCCCAATATTTTTCATCATTGGATTGCCTCTTCATCTTCTCCCTCGTTATTTGAATCAACAAAATTGCACCTATATTACCCATAATGCCCCTAGGCAAACAAAAGAAAATGTCCTCAGGCCTAACTTAAAATACTGACCTCATTCACTGTCATTCGAAACTTTTCATTCCAAAAATTTTAGAGAGAGAAAGCTGGCTTATAAACCTCGTCGGATTCCAGAGTGGCTTTTGATTAATAAAAAATTACAAGAGAGAGTTACTGGTGGTGAATACGTTGAGCCTCAACCCTAACCATCTGTCACCACGTTCTACGGTTCTTGGCCCCCACCGGAAAACTCTGCTGCTATCATACCCTTCGAAATTTCGCAACAACACCAAGTGTCTGATCTCAACACCCTCGAACCAATGGGTAAAGATAAACATCATAAACATTCGTCTGGGAAGAGGAAAAGGCACCATAAGGATAAGAAAAAATCCGAGGAGCACAAGCGCGGCAAAGTAACTCCCTCAGCAACCCCAGAGCCCCCTTTGGCTGCAACAATTGAAAACCCTCCTCTAAAAACCGACAACGCTGGATCAAGCCTTCCAGCCACTCCTTCGATAACGGCAACCGGGAGCCATCGATTTTCTCCAGGAAGGAATACCATTACCGAAGAAGAGCTTCGAGAAATGCGAAATAAACCCTGAGCTGCTAAAGGGAAAGCAATTGCCTCATATACTCCTGACCCAGCAATTTAACCTACTTCTATTGCAGAACAGAGTAAGACCCTTGATCATCTCGTAGAGTCCTCTAGTCAAGCGATGACCACTCTCCCAACAATGTCTGAAGAGCAAGCTCGTCGGATTGCCCCTAAGTCTAAAGGAGACATCACTCTTCCCTTAGAGCTTGACGCCATCGCAGGAAATAATATTCGAGGAATCGAAAACAAGCATATGGTTGCGCTGCACAACATATCGTACAAATACTTTGTGCCCTCGGAGGAGCCCATGTTGAGAACCCGGTGGTGCATTCCCTCGTATATTGACATTAGGTTCCCCTCAGAAGGTGAGACTCTTTTATCAGTGAGGGACCATGAATTAATTGTTTATACTGAAATTATGAACTGAGGTTTAAGGTTTCCCTTAGACTCATTTTTTATTGAGTACTTTGCCAAGGTTGACCTTTGTCCTTTACAAGATGGTCCGAACATATGGTTTACACTTATGGCATGTATAATGGCTTTGAGGATTTCGGGCATTGAATTTTCCCTAGAGGAGCTCATCGGATTATCTAGCTTAGCAAGGAATTCGTTTTCCCCATTATACTCACTGACTTTTGGCCGAAGACAAAAGGTGTTAACAGACTTGCTAGAAGCTGATAAGAAATGGAGGCATCAATTCATCTACTTCTCAGGCCATTGGGAGACCGGGTCAGAATCGACTCCTTCCAATCCACACAAACTATCTCTGTTGTGGACCAACAAATGTAAGTCCACTAACTTCTTCATTTAGCTTTCCTCCTCGGATAATGATGTATTAACTTAAGATTTTTGTAGCTATGACATACATTTCAAAACCATACTCAGACTATGTGGAGAGTGCTACCACTGTTTTCACTAAGCTTAGCGAGTGGGCCAAATAACATTGGGAAAACAGATTTCGTTTGTGCTTTATGAACAACAACTTGGCCATGAGCCGACTCTCGAGGTTGGACCCCCTTGACCGATTGACCCTGCAAGAACTGAGGACCCCTCTCCCACAACAAGAAGTTCTAGAGCGAGTGACTAAGAAAGATATAGTCATCTATCTACCGAAGCGCTCTCGTGCCAAAAGTTACCTTGGTGACTCTGATGAAGAAGTTTCCACGAAAAACCTGCAGTCAGATACTAAAAGATTAATTGTCACTCAGGAGCCATCCTCTTCGGCCAACACTATTGCACCCAGTTCAATTTCTCTTCCAAAGAAATCTGTCCATCCTAGCAAGACGAAAGATGCCAAGACAAAAGAAAGCAAGAAAAAAATTATCTTGGAGCCCATCGAAGAATTATCCGAGGATGGCAAAACACAGGATGATGCCCAAGAAACTATCCAAGGCACAGAGCCCCAGAAGGTATCAAGTGAGCCTGAAAATGAAATCAGAGAAAATTCAAGGCAAACACCCAATTCTCCTCTTACCCAAGCTTCGAATCCCTCTTGAATTGAAAGCACTCCTACATTAGCACCACTCCCAATTCCCCAAAGCAATCCTCCGCAGAACATTGATCTTAATATTCTAACTGGCGAGTCTTCGGATTTCGACCCCACGGTACTAGGCTCACCCTTCAGCTCCTTCAAAATTCCTCAGCACGATGAATTTTCATTAAGTTTTTGCAGCCTTCTTCATTCTTCTGTCAACATGGGAAGAAGAATGCAGCATCTAGAAGACCGAAAAAATCATTACAAGTTCAAGACATCTCTTGTCTCCTTGCAACTTGAAGAGGCAAAGAAACAATATGCCATTGTGGAATTCAAACAGATGCACTATATGAAAGACTGTCAGCCTCAGAAAATTGCGTCATTATGCTCGAAAGATGCTGCCAGGAAGAAAGAGACCTCTACCAAAAGAAAACGGGGGCTCAAGAAAGACTCTTGACAGAATTTTAAAAAGCTCACCAACTGGCATGCAAAGGATTTAAAGACTGTTGTGATGATTATGAGAAATTTACGGAGGGCAGAAAAAATTTGGTGAAAAGAATCGAAGATTTCCCTAAGCAAGTTGAGGAGGAGAAAGAAAAAGCCGTGAATGCCTATGCGGCTAAGTGTACAGACAACCTCAACGCTTGAGATGCTACAATCCGAGTAGGGCTAATCACCCAACTTCATACAGAACACCCCGAGTATGAATTAGGAAGTTTTTGGAAGCTTGTCTCCCCCAACCTTCGCCCTCCTAACATTGTGGTGAGTGATAGTAAAGCGTCAGATTCAAAGAAGAGCAACTCCTCGAACAATTCTGATTAGTTTAAAAAATGTTAGTCTGTTTTGGAAATTTTTGTGTATAAGTCCTTGCAATGCAATTTTTGTAACCCATCTGATGTTCTCCGAGGAGCATCTTATAACTTGTAACTCCTCAAATTTTTGTGTATGCCACTTTGTTGAAATGACAATCTTATAACTTTTTAATCTTCACATTTTTCATATGAAAAAATAAGTGTGTGCCAACTTGCGTTGAATGGTTGCTCTGTAGTGATTTGCATCGTAATATTCACTATATGCTGCGCTAAGGCTAGCTTAGAAAAAATAATTCGAGGCACAAAAAAATTTTGTCATAAAAAGAATTATGTGAAGCAAGAAATATCGTTCCACAAAGAACAATCTGAGGCACAAGATATTGCCTCAGAAAGAATAGTTCGAGGCACAAAATATTGTCTCCAAAAGAATAGTTCGAGGCAAAAAATGCAGTTGTATTAATTAGATCATAGTGGCACCTTGACCTTCATGTGCCTAACAGGGTAGGAAAGAGTATGGCCTCGCTGTTTTTGTAAACCTGGAAATACACAAAAAACAAATATTACATGCTAACTTCTTCCTCATTCAAGTTACAATTTTAAGTGTTCGATATTCCATGGATGTTTAAGACTTCGCCCTTCCTTGTCTTTTAATCTATACGTTCCCTGCTTTACTTTCTCCGTTACTTCATAAAGGCCCTCCCAATTTGGCCCCAACTTTCCAATACTCTTCTCTTTAGTGTGCAGAAAAACTTTGCGTAATACTTTGTCCCCCACCTTGAAATCTCTTTGCTTTATTTTAGAAGCATACCTACTTCTCATTAACGTTTGATAATGCAATGACTTCAAATGTGCGCGTCGCCTTTTCTCTTCAACCAAAGCCAATTCCAAGGCTTTGCTTTGATCGTTCAAATTTTCTGTGTAAGCTGCCACACGATATGATGGGAAGACAATCTCCGGAGGGACAACTGCATCCATACCATACACTAAGGCAAATGGAGATTTAGCAGTTGCAGTTCGAGGCGTTGTCCTATAGGCCCACAATACTTCTTGTAAATAATCGGGCCATATTCTAGCCTTTCCTTCCAACTTCTTTTTCAACCCATCCAAAATTGTTCGATTGGTTACTTCCACCTGACCGTTAGCCTGGGGATGGAATGGGGCGGAAAAGCATTGTCGTATGCCCCTGGAAAGGCAAACACTTTTAAACTCATTGTTATCCAATTGAGGCCCATTATTCGTTGTAATTTATATTGGTACCCCAAAACGACAGCAAATATTTGAGACAATGAACTTGATAACATCTTTTGATTTTGTCCCTACTAGAGGTTTTGCTTCCACCCACTTAGAAAAATAGTCCACTGCTACGATTATAGTCTACCTTCTACCAGACGCCATTGGTAAGGGTCCAACTAGGTCTATGCCCCACCTATCAAATGGGACTGCTTCCGAAATATTCTCCAAGAACACTCCGGGCTTATGTATTATGTTTGCATAGTGCTGACACGTATCACACCGCTTGACCAAATCTTTCGCATCAGAAGAGATAGTCGGCCAATAATAACCGGCCAAAAACACACGCCGAATTAACGCCTTATATCCACAATGGGCCGAACCTTCCCCATCGTGCAATTCTGACAGGACAAACTGCGACTCATCCTTAGCCAGATACCTCAGTAATGGTATGCTCAAAGATTTCTTATATAAGACTACACCCAACATGGTATAACCGTGAGACTTAAACCTGACCCTCATAGCCTCAGAATTTTCGGTGGTAAACTATCTTTTTCCAAGAAGTCTATGATTTCAGACCTCCAATCATTCGTGATCATATTGCTTACCTCTGTAATGTTCATTAAATGCTTTGTGCCGGCCATAACCGAAAAGTACTCCTGAATCAATACCCATGGGTGACCTTCCGATCGTGAAGCTGTAGCCAAAGAGTCAGGGACGACATTTGCCTCCCTCCGAACATGCTCGTATTGAACCCCATCAAACTCGACGACCAAATCTTTCAACGCTTTTAAGTATTGAATCAGTTTATCTTTTCTTGCCTCAGACTCCCCCAAAGCTTGATTTATCACCAACTATGAATCACTAATCAATTTGATCTTTCTGGCTCCACATATTCGAGCCAATCGTAAACCTGCCAATGCTGCCTCATACTCTTCCTAATTATTGGTTGCCTTGAAACAAAATCGAATAGCCTGAAACATAACTATCCCCTCTTGAGAAATTAATTGGACTCCTGGACCACTTCTAGAATTATTTGACCCCCCATCTGTTCGAACCAACCATTCTGTCTGATCAGAGTGGTCAACAATCTCCATGTCGTCCCTTTCTGAGTGGAATTCGACCAAGAAATCAGCCAGAACCTGAGATATTATTACCGTCCGAGGCTCGAATGTTATGTCAAAATCTCCCAGTTCGACTGACCATTTAGTCATTCTCCAAGATATATTCGGCCTCTGTAACAAACCTTTCAAGGGGAATGTCGTTCGAACAACAATAGGATGTGCCTGGAAGTACAGTCTCATTTTTCGGGTAGTTGTTACCAAAGCCAAAGCTACCTTTTCCAACTTAAGATATCGTTTCTCAGCATCCAGCAAACTACTGCTGACGTAATAAATGGGTTTCAACATATCGACCTCTTCCCGGAGTAAAACGGCACTGACTGCACAATCTGATACCGACACATAGACAATTAATATTTCCCCCACCAATGGTTTAGACAGTATATTCGGGGACATCAAATATTCTTGAATTTAGCGAAAAGCGGCTGAACACTCCTCGGTCCAATTAAATTGTTTCGCATTCCGTAATACCTTGAAGAAAGGTGCACATTTGTCCGATGATCAAGAAATAAACCTATTCAATGCCACCAATCTCCCTGTTAGAATTTGGACTTCCTTAATATTCTGAGGTGGCGTCATGGTTGTTAAAGCTTTTATTTGTTCTGGGTCAGTTTCTATGCCCCTTTCACTTATCATGTAGCCAAGGAATATACCCGATCGTACCCCAAAATGCACTTTTTTGGATTCAATTTCAAATTGACTTTACTTAGATTTTTCAAAGTTTCCTCCAAGTCAGAGAAATGATCTTCGTCCCGCAAACTTTTGACAAGCATGTCATCAATGTAGGCTTCGACGTTCCTACCAATTTGTCCCTCAAAGGATTTGTTGACCAAACTCTGATAAGTTGCCCTTGCATTATTCAGGCCAAAAGGCATGACCTTGTAACAATATAATCCTCTCCTGGTGATAAACAATGTGTTTTCTTCATCTTTTGCGTCTAACCTGATTTGATTATACCCCGAATAAGCATCCATGGAAGATAATAATCGGTTGCCCGAAGTCGAGTCCACTAACTGATCAATGCAAGGCACCGGAAAAGGATTCTTGGGGCAAGCTCTATTCAGATCTGTGAAATCCACGTACATCCTCCACTTGCCATTCTTTTTCCTAACCAAGACTGAATTTGAGGCCCATACGGGGTATTGCGACTCTCGAATGTGGCCTATGCTCAATAACCGTTCCACTTGCGAAAGAATAGCTGCAGACTTCTCCTGAGAAACTGGTCTCCTTTTCTGGACAATAGGTCGGATATCAAGCCGTACTGCAAGTTTATGACATATTATCTCTTGTGGTACTCCCGTCACATCCTGTGCACATCAAGCAAACATATTTAACTTGCCTGATAAAAACGCAATCAGCCTTTCTTTGAACTCAAAAGAAATTTTTACTCCAATCTTCAAAAAAAATTCCATCCCCAAACTTATGCTCCTCGGAATCTTCGTCTGGAACCAGAAACCCGGGGGTCTCCCTCGGATCATCACAGGGAATAATTTCCGAGGAAGTCCCCTTTAATTGCTATGCCTTGTCTGAAACTTCTCCTCGAACTCCTTTTGAGGATAAAACTATCTGATAACATTCTCGAGCCATCTTCTGACTGCTCCTGATCATCCATATATTGTTTCCGACCATATATTTCAGACACTGGTGTACCGTCGAAATCACACCATGCATTCGAGACAGCCAAGAGCGACCCATAATTGCGTTATACGATGTTGGTGTGTCAACAACAATAAACAGCACTTCCACTTACTTTCTAAACGGCCCACGACCTAACTCTACCACGCATTGAAATTCTCCAACAACCACCGCTGTTGCACCGGTGAACCCTACTATAGTTCTATCAGATCGTCGTATAACAGGCGGGTCGGAAATTCTCCTGTAGGTACTCATAAACAAAATATTCGCGGAGCTTCCTGTATCAATAATTATCTTCTGAACTTGATCTCCAGCTATATCCGCAGCGATAACCACTGCATTTTCATGTGGGCCCGTGACATTTCGCATATCATCATCATCGAAACATATAATAGGGGAAGGCAAACGATGCATATGTGCTGAGACCCCTGTTTCAATCTGTGTGGTCAAATTCACCATGTGTCTCTTCCGCAAACTATTAGAATTCCCTGCGATGGTATCTCCTCCAAAGATAGCCAGCGACTTGAAAAACGCACACAGGTCATTTACTTTCCCCCTTGGAATAATCTCCTCCACCATGTTCACGTTATTTCTTCCCTCCTTAGGATCTCGATACTCTTGCTCAATATCGAAAACATCAATCTCTTCGGAAATCACCATTGTTGTATCAGCAATCTTTGGGACAACCTTTACCGTAGCATTTTTCTGGGAATGTTTTTTCATAAATTCCAATAACATTATGTTCTCAATCAAAGCTTGTACTTCTTTTTTCAGAGCAATGCAATCCTTAGTGTCATGCCCAATATCCTCATGGTACTTACAGTATATGTTAACACTTCTGTTTTTCCTTGGAGTCTGAATAGGGAAAGGTTTTCTAAACTGCACCGTTTATCTGGCCTTATCAAATATCGTGGCCATATTTTCTGTTAACTCAGCAAAATAGTCTGGACGGATCCATTTGTTCGAAATTGGCCTTGTTCCTTGGTTATAACTTTGGTGATTACTATAGTTATGTGGATTTGATTTCTGCATCGGCGGATACTGACCCGTACCTTTGGATTGGACATTGGTTCGTAGCCCTTGATTGCTGGACTCAGACCTTTGAAATTACTTCTGATCCAGCTGATCGCCTGATCCTTTCTCGGATGCCTGAGTCTCTTCCACTAAAATTTACTTCTCAACTTGATCTAACAATGCCCCAAAAGTCATGGCTTGACTCTCCACCACCGTATCCTTTAAGAGTCCAGAGAGGAGACCCGTCCTGAAAGCTGCAAGTGCCACAGAGTCTTTGCAATATTCCATGTCCGTTTTTGTTTTGACGAATCGGTTGGTGTAATTCTTCAAGCTTTCCCCAACTTTTTGCCTACAGTAGATTATCGTATCTCCATTGGCTCAGAACTTTTTTCTCCCCATAAAATGTTGTCTAGAGATATTCTAGAACATGTCGAAATTCTTTATCGAGCCCTGTGGAAGACGGTTGTACCACTTGGAAGCCACCCTTTTGAAAGTCTGAGAAAATGCTCGACACAGAAATTTATCATCGTTATCGAAATTAATCATGAAATTCTTGAATTGTTAGATATGTTTATCAGGGTCTTGTGTCCCGTCGGACTTTTCTAACTTCGAAATATCAAAATTCTTTGGAAGGTTGCCAACCAAAATATCCGAGGATAAAGGAGAAGCTCGCCAATTATGACCCGTCCGATATACGTTTGCTCTCAAGTTTTCATGGCTCAAAAAATATAACCCCTCCTCGGAAGGCAGAGTGTATTGATGCTGTCACTCTGAATTCCGTGGATCGACATTTTAGTTCCCAGAGGGAAAATTCATTTGGCCATAGACCTGTTCATTAACGCGAGCACGAAAACTCTTTGCCCTCAGAGATTTCCTCTCCAAACTCCTCCCCCTCTGGTGTTCCGCACGCCTTCGATCATGCTTTTTCTTTCTGTGATTTCTCCTAGGAGACGATTCCGGTGAGCTATAACGAGAATAATCGCTTGAGTCAGAAGATTCCAGGCAACACTTTTCTTTCCTCCTCGAAGAACGTCGTTCATAACCTCTATATCTATCATCCTTATTTTTAGGACGAAAATCGATTTCATGCTCTTCTTTTCCACTATCAGGCTCCCTTCTCACCTCGGAGCGAAGATTTTCCTGAACAGTTTCTTTTTCCGCCCTCAATCTTTTAATCTCCAGCAACAACTCGTTCCTTCGGGCCAGCAGGTCCGAATCATCAAAGGTGTCTCTGACACACTGGCCGCCATGTGCCTCATATTCCATATTGTTCCGATAAGTGTTCCCTACCAAGTTCTCCTCGCAGTCGTTAACAAAATCATCCCCTTGCTCTTCCATGATTCTTTTCGGATTAGGAATTACTTCCAGAAAGTGATTGTCGTCAAAATAGTCTTTGTTTCCCACAGACAGCGCCACTGAAGAGTTCAGAAATAGCTCTAAGGTAATTTTGTGTTACGATAATCTTTTAGTGTTCAAAACAATATTAATTCTATGTTGGGGAGCCTTTTTAGAGAGAGAAAGCGAGAGCAAGATTAAGTAGAGAGAGAAAGTAGTATTATATTAATCCTGGAATCTATAAAGCGTGTGTGCTTATTTTATAGTACAATTATGGGCCCTACACGCTTTAATTCTCACTTATTACATCTTTGGTCCATATATATTTCCACTTCTTTATAATAACTATTTTTATCGTATTCTTCACAATTCTCCCCTAATAAAACTACTTCTTTACAATTCTCCCCTGATAAAACTACTTCTTTACAATTTGTCATACGTCTTTTATTCTCCCTCATCACTATTTAATATTAGTCTAATAGTTAGTCTACGAGAGAGAATCAACCCCTTTTATATATACTTTGTAGTATTATGTTTGTGAATTCAAGAAAACTATAGCGTCCAAAACTTTCCAACATCATCCATATTTTCTACCCCCCAACGTGCTTTCGATATAGCTTCCATCAGCCGACGTTTTTCCGGTCTTCGTTCTCTTTTGACCAACGTATTTCCGGTCTTGTTCTTTTTGCGCCGATGAATTTCCGGTGTAGTCTTGCTTTTTTCTCCATAAGATTAATGAGGGGGTATTCTCCCGTCCAGAAAAACATAAAAGACCGAGCAGATGACGAACACAAGCTAACTAAATGAGCAAGGATGCAATAGGAAGTCAAAGTTAATACGACTGGTGTGAAGAGATAACATTGACCGATCCAGACAAATTGGTTTACAAACCGAGCTTGTTATGTAAGAGTTGAAGGACGAACGAGCTAACAAAGGGTTAATCGAGCTAAAATAATCGAGTCCAGTTCAGATTACACCTCGTTTCGAGCCGAGCAAAGGAGATGAATGAAGAGATCACTAGGTCCTGCTCGGACTAGCGCGCGTCCAGAACAGAGGCAGTATAAATTAAAAGAAAAATGGTTTCTAAACCACTACTTAATGATGTTCTTAACTTTATTCAAACCACATTATAATTCCAGCTATGATTATAGGCGACGTGATGTAATTATAGTAGTGGGTGTAATAAGTGGGAATAACGATCTCTGTAACCGCCCATAAATGGGAAGAACTATAAGTAGGAGAATTCTCCAAAATAAATGTAACTTCTCTTTTCTGACCAACTCAGTTTTTCTAGTTTGGCAAAGCTTTGCTGTTTTTCGTAAAACATTTAGCGCCGTCTGTGGGAAGTCATAATCAGTCACTAACCAAGGTAGTCACTAGGTGAGGAATCGAGAGAGAAAAACATGGGTCAAGCGAGCCAGTAATCACCAGGAGGGTGGTGGCAAATCCCTCTCTCAGACAAGGTAACCTGTATTCTGTCTCTGTTGCCGCCTATGAGGCCGATATCTTGGCACCAGCCGGGACATGAGAGTAGGTAGGTCAGCCGCTGACACTTGCAGTCGTCACCGGGGTTGATGTCCAAGCTCGTCAACCCGCAGAAACTCCCATGGCTCGAGAGGTGATGAAAGCCAACACAGCAATTAATCCGACTTTCCAACAACTTGAACAACAAATCCAGTATCTCCAGCAGGAGCAGTTAAGAGTTACACGAGAGCACGATGCAAGAGAGTTGTCCTTGCACGTTACCATGGCAGTCATGAAAGATGCTATCCATTCCCTAACAGCTAAGGTCAGACAAACAAGCAGGGCAAATCATCAATCCGGTTCGGAGGCTAGCAAAGTTAACAGGATGGAACAATTATTTAGACGGGACAAAAAACATGAGGGCGAAGGAGAAAGCGAGGGCAAGAATCGATCTAAGGAGCAGGATTCTAGGAAAGTGGTGGCTGTTGCGTCATCCAAGAGAGCGAGAGAGGATGCGGATCTCCGCTATAATCAAGTTCGCCTGAGGCTATCAGCTTACATACTAAAGAAATCGTCATTCTCCAAAAATATTCTCGAGGCCCAACTTCCAAAGAAGTTCGATCCCTTTCGAAAGGAAGCCTATGATGGAATGGCGACCCGAGAAGAAATCTAGAACAATTCCACAACATGATGATGGAATTAAACTCGGACGATGCCATGCTGTGCCGAACACTATCTATGATCGTAAAGGTAACGCGATGGATTGGTTCAGTAGCTTACCGAAAGGTTCCGTCTATGATTTTACTGGTCTTTGGAAAGCGTTCAAAGAGAGGTTTGTTGGGAACAAAGAGTTTAAACGTAATCGATATTCGATCATGGAGCTTTATCACGATGAGGTGAGTCCCTTAAAAGTTATGTAAGATGATTTTTTCATGGTATGAATGTCTTGCCAGACTTAGCGGAGAACATGGTGGTGGCATCACTTAAATGTGGGCATTACCGGAAGGGGGAGCTCTACACATATCTCATCGAATTCCAAACATAAAATATGGAAGACCTGCTCGCTCGAGCGGATACCTTTATCAGAGTCGATGAAGCTAGAAGGGGTGGCTCGCCGAATAGACATGATCAGATTCTAAGGATGGAGGATCGGAAAGGAAGAGGATTGAAGAGCAACCCAGAGAGAAACAACCGACGTCGCCACCAATTCGAGAATCCAACTAGGTGATTCACCCCCTCAACCAAATCCATTTCTGTAATTTACGACCGAACGAGGGGGAGAGCAAAGTATCAGACGCACCGCCCAATGAGTGCCCTGGGGTTCAAGTGTTCTAACCGTTTTTCTGTGCATATCATAATGATCGTGGGCATTCAACGGACGAGTGTTGCCAACTTCGGGAGAAAATCCTCTTGTCCTATTTCAACAGCTACCGACAACCGAGCTAGTAGCCAAGGTAGAAACGATCAATGCAATCGATTACACTACCGATTGGAGACAACCATATCTGCAAAATATTTGACGGGCACAGAACTGCCAGTTAATAAGAATGTCGCTCGAGCCCTGCAACTAAAGGTAACAAAATATTGCGTTCTCGACAAAATTCTTTACAAAAAAAATGCCACCAGACTGTTGCTTCGATGCCTTGAATGTACAGCGGCGAATTTAGTCCTGCACAACTTGTATTCATGAGAAGTAGGCGCTCATTATGGGCATTAGAGTTTGATTCGACGATTTTTATTGGCAGATTTAATTGGCCAGAGTTGGCGACCGACGTGGAGAATTTAGTACAGTCATCAATGTCAGCAATGCGCTAATATACAACACATTCCAAGTGAGCCTATGCAATCCATTCTTGTTCCTATCCCTTTCGATAAATGGGGGATAGACCTGGTTGGACCCTCGTCAATGGCCACCATGAAGAGACAGTTCTTGATTGTGGGGGTGGACTACTTCTCCAAATGGGTTGAGGCAAAAGCTTTGTTCTAAACCAAGGCGCAGGAGGTATGTGACTTCGTTCATAATCAAATTTTGACTTGATATGGCATACCCAGAATCTCGATGACCGATAACAGCCCGCAGTTCCAAACTTCAGTACTCACCATCTTTTGTAATAGATATGGGATCACCCAACATTTTTCGATGCCATATTACCCACATGCCAACGGTCAAGTGGAGGTAACTAACAGAACAATACTCGAAGAAATTAAGAAGAAGCTTGAGGAAGCCACAGGAAAATGGCCAGAGAAATTAGTTGAGGTCTTATAGGCATATAGAACTACGCCACGAGCATCAATGGGGGGATACGCCTTTCGCCCTAGTGTATGGTAATAAGGCAGTCATACCAACAGAGATCATTATGTCAAGTCACCGTATAGAAAATTACGATGAAGAAGCGAACTTGGTTGCTAGAGCAGTTAGTATAGACCTCTTAAACGAGCAGCGCGGCCAGGCACGAGTCCGAGCAGAGCACTACAGAAGCGTGATGATGAGACGATTTATTGCTCGGTTAAAACCCCGCAGTTTATTGCTCGACTGGCAGACAAAGAAGATTGTGTGCTCAAGCACCCCTGGAATATGAATCACCTTAAATGGTATCATCAATCTGACTAAACTGTAATGATGCGTTATTTTTCCTCCATGGTGGCACGGGGAGGTTTTTTAACGAGGCATCTGAAACATGTACTTTATACTTAAATATGAATTCTGCTTTTGCCACCATGTGTTTATTACAAGTTTTTTATCCTTACAAATAGCAAATGGGTCACTGATCATGGCTAAATGGCTACGCAATGAACCACACTGAGTCCAAACAAAGTGTCTATAAACACAAACATGCTAATTGGCCACGCCCACGGGCTACGTAAAGGCCATAATGTGCTTCATACCTTGTATCAGGTATATTGGCGAACTGGTTAAAAACCAAGTCTATAGCAGACTACGCAATAGGGTTTTCACAACCTCTCTGCAAATTAGCTACAAAGACACTACTTATCTTAAGCTACGCAATGAGCCCTACTGAGCTCGACTTTGTAAGGACCGCCCTATAAAACTGTATATAATAATAAACACATCTCCCATAATATATATTATCGCAAATCTTCTAATAAAAAGGTACACCCAAAACACCCAAACTGCCAATCCAATAATAAATAAATCGTCTTTCCAACCAGTCCAACAAAACAAAGGGTATTACCCAAAATTACAAACAGTTAAATCTCTGGTTTAAAGTCTTTTTTACGAATGATATATTAGCATTACACGTTTGAAGGGGGAGGCAGCTGGGTATGATCTGGGTGAGCCTCATTGATAGCAAGTCCTACTGGATCAGGTGTAGTTGTGTTAAACTCAGTAGCGACAACTTTCGCGGTGGGGAGGATAATCGCATCAGACACTATCTAGGGTGGAGCTTCTTTCAGATGCAAAGGCATGTTAACCGGGGGATACAATGACTTGAGCTTCATCCATAGATTTAGTGATACCAGATTCGCCGCGACTTCTTTCTCCTCCCGAGCTATCATATCAATCGTAACACTCATCATTTGGGCATCCTGCTCTTCTAGCGCAAATTTTAAGTTCTTTTTCCATTGATGCCTTCTAAGCTCAAACTCCCTCTGAGCATTCTCCAGTTTTGCTTTCAGTTCAGTATTGTCTGACGACATCCTCGCCAGTCGGTCAGCTTGTTCATCAACCCTCTTAGCATGTGCCAAATTTTTATCAAATAAATTCTTCAACCCGCGTTTCTTTGAATCAGAATGTTGTTCTGATTTAGTAAATTCGTATTGCCTACGAATAGTGCTTTGTATTTCTCATCGCTGCAAATTAAAGCTTCCTTCAGCCTCTTTATCTTGGTTTCCAGCTTCTCACGAGCCTTAATCACCTTGTCATTGGAAACTCTACCAGACCCATAGGCGTGCCTCAGGTGCACGACCTCTGCAGTAGTTGTTTCGCTGATCTAAATTAACATCGGCTCTGGCTACCACTTTTCCATTACTTCCAAATCGGCCACAGATATACGTCGATATGACTAGTACAACTGAAGTATTATACAACTGCAAAGCGCACAAAGTCAGTTGCATTCTTCTGCATGATAATTTATTTTACAATATATGTTCTTACCTCAATGGCGAGATCCACTTGCCGCTGTAAAATATCACTCATGGGCATCACATCATAATAGGAAAACTAGAGAGTGTGCTTGAGTTGCTCAAACATGAGCATCGATGGGCGAGGCATGACGATCTTCTGGGGAGAAGCTCATTCATGGAAACATTCTTCTGACTGACCTCAGCGCCACTATTTCCCACTGCCGCCACTGCAGGCTTTGTCACATTTCCAGCCGAAGGCAGCACACTCATTCCTCGAACTGCTGTTACCGAGGGATGAATAGTTGAAGTTTTAACAAAGTTCTTCATTCTTCCTGCTAGCTCTTTTGAGATTACCTTCTTAGGAAGCACTCTTTCCTTCTTTTCTTCATTGTCTTCTACCAAATTGATAGGCTCTGCATCTATCTCGGGCCCTTTACCTGGTCATTGCTTTTTTTAGAGAGGAACCTGGAGGATCACCAACATTTGCTGAGGAAGCCTCCCTATTACCACTTTCCTCATCTCTCAGTTGAAGTTTCTTGGTAGTAAAGGGAATGGCATCCAAGATCAATTTCTACTTCTTATACAAGGGCTTTATCAAAGAAGTGGAATTTTTGTCTTCTTCATCGTCTCGTTCTGATCGCACTCGACTGCCATCAGCAGCTCATTGCCCCTCAAGAACATTACCTCCACCTTGATTCACCTAATCAACCCCTTGAATGGCCAGCTGGAACCCCTATTTATCCTACTGACAAGGAACTGAGGAAGACCCCTAAGCTTCCTTACCTTTGCGGGTCTGAGACACCGATAGCCAAACAATATCGTTATTGTTCTCCCAATATCTCGTTTCCACCAGGGCTCAGATGTGGTCCATCGTGACTTCTGTACCATCTGCCATTGTCATCCTTCCGTCATTGGTCACTGTCAGCTCAGTTATTGGCCACAAACCCGACTTAAAGTAATTATACTGTATGAATAGCAGTTTAGGTCTTGCAACCAAGTGGAGTCGGTTAGATTGCCAACCTCAAACAAGAAATTTACGCAGTCTTTGGTCAAACCCTCCTTCCACCACTTCTGGCTGTCTGCTTCACCTGCATACACAGATAAAGAGGGACTCAGTATCCAACATTTTAATTACAGAATAATTCTTTATACAAATTAGGCTACTGATGCTTACACTTCGCTCTCCACTTCCTCTCTAATTGGAGGTTCAAATCGGTTTTTCATGTTCACAATTTTCATTGGGTTGGACAATATCTTTAGTGCGTGATCTCTTTTTTGTTCTCCTTATAATAATAAGATGAAGCGATTTGTCAATTGGGTTGGAAAATATCTGTATTTGTCATGATAAGATGGAGCGTCTCAGATTTTCTAGTTGTTGCATATGGATAATAGGGACGATACAGCCTTTGGTTACTAAAATTGAGTATGATATCACTAATGAGACGTATATAAATTTGGATATAGTATTTTAATTTATGATTTTTGAAAAAAATTATTTTTACAATAATTTATATTCTAACAGACGGTATGAATTTAATGTTATGTTTATATGTTTGGTCTTCTTCGACTAAAAAATAAATGGTTGATGATGGTATATGAAATCTAAAATTTCAAAAATAAAAGATAAAAAAATTAATATCCCATAATAAAAAAAATAGTAGAGAAATGAAAAACCAATTATACACCAAACAAACAAAATGAAAATAAAGCTAAAAACATAATCAGCATAACCAATCTCAAAATATGTTTATGGACGTAAAAGAAAATGTTGGTATCTTACCAATAACATCAAACCTCTATAAATATTAAACTTTAACTACATTAATATATTAATAGTTTTGATATTAATTGATTTAAGGATAACATATTTAAAACTTCCTATCATATAATTTGTATAATAATAATAATAAAAATAATAAAATAATTAATCTCTGCTGAATTTAAAAATAATCTATAAAAACTTATAATAATAATAATAATAATAGTTTTGATATAAGTTTACACAAACCCATTTTTACCATGTTAGGGTATTTATTTAGTGAAACGGCAATAAAATAGTCTAATTCAAAAGGTATTAAAGGCCGACTCACCCTGTTACGAAAAAGGGATCATACCTTATAAATAGCCAACATGAATATCTGTCTCGAAAAGTCTTGTCAATTAAGATTATGGATTCTAATTATGGAAGTACATAGGCCTCCGTCTCTTACAATGAAACCAAAATGATGAGACTTTTGATATAGATTTCTTTTCTAGAGAAGATACATTCGCTGTACTATTTTCTCTAAATTTAGATGATATCATTAACATGAGAGAAGACTTGTGAGGACTTGGAGCAGCGAGAAGGAGATATTATGCAAAGAAACTATACAACAGAAAAATGTTAAATGTTTTCCCTTATATAATCAAATTTAAGTTGAATTTTGTAGTTTAGATACATAAAAAATGAAACTCATCTTTTTTTAATATCTATTTTTTTAGATAACCGAGCTGGAATTTCAGGGCTGAAAATGCTAAGGTCTCCCACGTATTTAGGTCTCCCGCGTATCTAACCTTCTCTGTCTGGGATTCTGAAGGAAAAAAATTCTTCCAAACTTTGGTGTTATCGAGGTAAAATTGAAGAGAAGGTTTTTTTTTCAGGTGGAAACCATAATCACAAAAGGATATTGTCTTACTCAAATTAGTATTATATGTGATAATTTGTTTTATAAGTTGATCTAATTGAAGATATTTTTTTTATGTTTTTTTAGATGCCACTGAAAAGCCTATGCCTATCTACTAACTTGTGAATAGAAGTGTCGGGTAAACTATGAATCTGGTCCAACGGGCGGGTAAACTATGAATCTGGCCCATTACAACGACAAATGGCCGGTATTAGTAGTGTTTTTCATAAAAAAAAATTGTCCATATGTCTAATAGGTATATGTCTAATAAGTAATAGGTATGTGAGTTTGGAGTTGGAAATTTTATTAATAATTTTTTTTAAGTAATAGGTATGTGAGTTTGGAGTTGGAAATTTTATTAATATTTTTTTTTTAACAACTATTATGTTACTTGTTTGGTGTTTTTATTATTAATGAATTGTTTGTTTTGCTTTTTTTTTTTTTATTAAATGTTATTTAAATCTATTTCTATTTCAATTTTTATTTTGTTATTTATAAGTAATTTATGTTTATGCATACACTTATACAATTCTAAAAATTTTAAATTTAAACTTCAAATATTGAATAGTTCGAAAATACAATAAACTATTTAAATAATCTAAACATAAACACTTCAAGCTTCCCAATAATTTAAAATCCGCATACAATTATATATCTAATAGGTATATATTATTTAATATATACATAATATTAAATAAAATATCTCTTTCCTAATAATTTAAAATCCGCATTCAATTATATGTCTAATAGGTATATATTATTTAATATATACCTAATATTAAATAAAATATCTTAAATATCTAGTATGTTCAAACAATACTATATTAAGTAAAAATAATTTCAATAATCGTAAAAATATTTTCAATAATATTGAAATTTGTAATCGTAATCAAAATAAAATTAGATGTATATATTAAGTAAAATACCTTAAATATATAAATATAATCAAACATATCAAAATCATATTACAATTATTATTGCTTAATTATAGAATTTAATTATAGAATTTCGATTAAAATGATATAGTATTTAAATTAAAATACATTAATTAACTCGTACATATCTTATTGAAATTAGATTCAATTAACACCTACAAATTAATTATAAATAAAATTATAAAATATTTTGATAATAAATAAAATTATAAAATATTTTGATAATAAATAAAATTATAAAATATTTTGATAATAAATAAAATTATAAAATATTTTATTAACTCGTACATATCTCAATTATTGAAATTAGATTCAATTAACACCTACAAATTAATTATAAATAAAATTATAAAATATTTTGATAATAAATAAAATTATAAAATATTTTGATAATAAATAAAATTATAAAATATTTTGATAAGTGCCTAAATGGTTTTTCTCCAAACCTGCAAACTGTTAGGACCGCAAACCACCAGAACCGCATAAGCAGTGAACCGCCAGAACTGCAAACTGGTAGAACCGCAAACTGTTAGAACCGCAAACCGCGGTTCTCTCTTGAACGGTTCGCGGTTTGAACCGTTTGACACCTCTACTTGTGAGCAATAATTTTTCCGTCTTATGGTTAGAGTTTAACACAGAACCGCTGATAGCGTGGGGAAGATTCCGCCGATAGCGTGGAGGAAGATTCGAAGAAAGAAACAACGATAAAACTCTAACCCTAGGTTAGAAAAAATAGGAGACTCAGAAAAATAATTTTCATAATTCAATTAATCAAAATCTAGGCTTTATATAATAGCTTCTCAAAACCCTAAATTATAATACAAGGAAATAAAATAAATTTTTTAAAATAAAATAAAAAACAAATCAAATCAAATCTTAATATAATTTGATTTGATTTAAATACATAAGATATTTGAATAAAATTAAAAAAAAGGTTTGTTTGGACTTTCCGGGCTACATCAGCGGTTCTGACGGTTTGCAGTTCTAACATGTCAGTTTGCAGTTCTAACATGTCAGTTTCGCAGTTAAACCAGCTGTTTAACCACTAGAAAAATCATTTAGACACCATTTAGTAAAATATTTTATAATTTTATTTACCATTAATTTGTAAGTGTTAATTGAATCTAATTTCAATAATTGAGATATGTACAATATAAACGAGTTAATTATGCTATTTAATGTATTTTAATTTAAATATTATATCATTTTAATCGAATTTCTATAATCAAGCAATTACATTTAAAAATAATAATTGTAATATGATTTTTATATGTTTGATTATATTTATATATTTAAGATATTTTATTTAATATTAGGTAGATATTATATAAATTATATATATCTAATTTTATTTTGATTACAACTTTCAATATTATTGAAAATATTTTTAAGATTATAAAATTAATAATTTGATTGTCTTAAACAAGATATCGCAAACAATATAATTGTAATTTCACTTGTATATTGTTTGAATATATTTAGATATTTAAGATATTTTATTTAATATTAGGTACATATTAAATAATATTTACTTATTAGACATATAATTGTATTTAAATCTTTCAAGCTTGAAGTGTATGTTTAGATTAGAGGTGGCAATGTTGGTCCGAGCCGGCCCAAATCGACCCGACCCGGTCTAATCCAGTCGGGCTTTGTCCGGCCCGAACATAATATGGGGCGGATACGGATATACGAATTATGACCCGTAAGCGGGGCGGGCCGGGTATGGATTTTTAATTTGTCCAACCCGACCCGCCCCGCAAATATAAACTATATATAAAAAATAAAAATATATTAAAAAGTAATTGTAAATTTGTAAAATATAACTAAACTATATATTTATTAATTACTAAAAGACCGACTTTTATATAATTTCCAATAATATACGAGTAATTATTTTTTTACTTTTAGAATATAGAGTTAAAAATATAATTATTAATTATATTTTTTTCCATAAACCTAATCCCATAAATTATAAATATCTTTCTTCCAATCTTTGCCTACATATACTCTCAATCCTAATTTCTAACTTTTGAAGTTCAAGTACATTGATTTAAAAATATTTTTATAATATTTTGATCTTTTAGATATATATTTTTTAATTTCGTATAATAATTCGTTTAAATGATTTTGTTACATATATAAAAATAAAATCCTTAGATCATTTGATATATATTTTACTCTTTTAATAAATTTAACTAGGACTGTTGTATAGTCGACATTTGATAAATATTTTATTATTTTATTGTGATATATATTTTATTATGTTAGTAATTGATATTTAGATTTTAGATACTAATAAATCTATAAGATCTAGTAATTTATTTGAATTTGAAATATACTTAAAACTATAGTTTTTCTTTAAAAATAGAAATATAACGTCGAGACTAATATTTAGGGGCCGGGTCGGGCTGACCCGCAGACATAAATGGGACGGGCTCGGGTTTGAAAATATTAAACTCGCTGTGGGTCGGGCCGGATTCGGGCTCGAATAAAAAACAGCGGGCCTAAGCGGGTCGGCCCGAACCCGATCTGAACCCGGCCCATTGCCATCCCTAGTTTAGATGATTTAAATAGTTTTGGGCTATTTTTTAGAACTATTCAATATTTGAAGTATAAATTTAAAGTTTTTAAAATTGTATAAGTATATGCATAGACATAAATTTCCTTTGAATAACAAAATAAAAATTGAAATTGAAAGAGATATAAATAACTTTTAATAACAATAATAGTTCAAATTCCCTATTTATAGAGTTTTTTTAAATAATAGTTTGAATTCCCTATTTATAGAGTTTTAATTTTTTTTAAATAATAGTTCGAATTCCCTATTTATAAAGTTTTATTTTTTTTAAATAATAGTTCGAATTCCCTAGTTAGAGTTTTAATTTTTTTTTTAAATAGTTCGAATTCCCTATTTATAGAGTTATAATTGTTTAAAAATAATAATAGTTCGAATTCCCTATTTATATAGTTTTATTTTTTTAAATAGTAGTTCGAATTCCTATATAAAGAGTTTTAATTTTTTTTCAAATAGTTCAAATTGCATATTTATAAAAAAAAAATTATTTTTTTATAAAAAATAGCTGTTGGATGACGTCAGCAAATGCGGTCATCCATCCGGGGCATTCGGACGTGCGTGCGGATGCCCCGAACTCGGCTACGGCTAGTATTTCAAACTAGCCCTTAATCCATCCGGACCATCAGGACGCACGTCCGGATGGTCCGAATTCTCAGTCCGAGCCTCCAGACTTTTTTTTTTGAAATTTATGAATTTTTTTTATAGGTGTCCCCTATAAATAGAGGAGACCCCAACTCCAAACTCACACACTCTCTAAATCTACTCTACATCTCTCTAAATCTCTCTACTTGTTCTAGAATTTCTATAAAACTCTACTTTCTTATTTTACATATTGTAGTTCTACTTTCGAAATAGTTAGATTTTTTTTTCCGAAAAATAATTGTTATTAGTTTTTATTAGTTGTTATTTGTGATTATCCCAAATTCTCAATGACGTTTTATGGCTTCAACAACAGGTTAGGACAATCAACCAAGAAAACTGATTTTTGGAATTTTCTTCCTTTATGATGTCTCCTCAACCCGAGAGGGATCCGATCACACGACGCGTCAAATCTGCCACTGCACCTACAAATATGAGTAAGACCTTCAAAAAACTTTTAATTCCAAGATGTTCGATAAGGAGACACGAAGCGTCAAACCTGCCACTGCACGTACGACTTTGAGTAAGACCGCCAAACAAACTTTTAGTTCTAAAATGGTCGACAAGGTGATACGAAGTGTCAAACACCCGACTATAACTAAGAGTAAGACCGTTGTTCCTAAACAGGGTCTTAGTACGAAGACGAAGATGGTCGATATGATTGCTGCTGCGTTGAGTAAGGTTAATCGTGAGACTCGAGGACAAGTTTTGGCAGATCCTTTACAAATTGCAGTTACTGTTGAGAAAGTTTTGCGTCTTAAAAAAATGGCTAGCGACAAGAGACTAAAAAATGTATTTTAAATTTTGTATTTTAATTTGAAATCATTTGTACAACTCTTTCCCGCAAGAGTATAAACTATGAACAGCTAAATAAACAAAAAATTTTTTTTATCTTTTATTATAATAAGTCGAGTTGTACTATCAAATAATTATAAGATAACTTTTTATTAAAATAATAATAATAATAATAACAACATAACTTGTTATATTAAATATTTTAATATAACTTGTAATCTTTTAGCATGATGAAATCTGATTTTGGTTTAAAAAATAATAAATAACACTTGTAATATTTAAAACCAAATCAAAATAATAATATTCAAAATGTAATATTAAAATTATAACAATATAACTTGTAATCTTTAGCATGACAAAATCTGATTTTGGTTTAAAAAATAATAAATAACACTTGTAATATTTAAAACCAAATCACAATAATAATATTCAAAATGTAATATTACAATTATAACAATATAACTTGTAATCTTTTAGCATGATAAAATCTGATATTGGTTTAAAAAATAATAACAAACAACTGTAATATTTAAAACCAAATCACAATAATAATATTCAAAATGTAATATGTAATCTTTTAGCATGATAAAATCTGATTTTGGTTTATAAAATAATAACAATCTGATTTTGGTTTATAAAATAATAACAAACAACTGTAATATTTATAACCAAATCACAATAATAATATTCAAAATGCAATATTAAAATTATAACAATATAACTTGTAATTTTTTAGCATGATAAAATCTTATAAAATAATAACAAACTACTATAATATTTATAATCAAATCACAATAATAATATTCAAAATATAATATTAAAATTATAACAATATAACTTGTAATCTTTTACCATGATAAAATCTGATTTTGGTTTAAAAAATAATAACAAACACGTGTAATATTTTAAACCAAATCACAATAGTAATCAAAATATAATATTAAAATTATAACCATAAAATTTGTAATATTTTAACATGATAAGATATAGTTTTGGTTTGTAACATAATATCAACACTGCTAATATTGGATCCCAAAAAATAATAATAATATTCAGAATGTAATAATAACATAAGTAATATTTAAAATTTTGGATTATATAATAATCACAACACTTAAAATATCAATAACAAAAACAAATTAATACTAACCAAAGTGTAATAATAATTGTATAATCATATACAATATCTCAATATTTTTTAAATATAACTTAAGATATGATTTTGGTTATAAAATAATTAAAACACTTATAATATTTATAAATAAACCGCGATTTGCGGTTCTAACGGTTTGCGGTCCTGGCGGTTTGCGGTTCTGGCGGTTTACTCCTTATGCGATTCTAACGGTTTGTAGTTCTAATAGATCAGTTTGACAGTTTACCCACCGGTTTACAAACAGTTCTCGAGCTTTTAACCGCGGTTCCATAACCGTTTGACACCTCTACTTATGGAAGATGTAGGATTCATATCATCAATTAAAATATTACATGGGTTAAGAGCCGGTGGACATTGTCTCTCTTCCATAAGTTTTTCTTTTTCAATATATCTGTACATTTCATAGTGAGGAATTTATTCACCTAACTCTTAGATCGATAAAACTAAGTAATTGAGACTAAAATATTTTTTATCTTTTATTTTATAAAAAAACATTTAATTATAGAAATTATTGTGACAAAAGCTAAAAATTATTAAACTAGTATTTAATACTTATCAGTTCCCAGTCCCCTATGAAATATTGATATATTATAAACTCATGTGTATCTTAGTCTACACCTGGTCGCGAATCCCTTAAAATGTGCTAGTTTACCAACTAATTTATATAGTCTCTTTTTCCGTCTTATATAACAATTAAAAATTTAAAGAGAAAACAATTGAAAATACCTGCTCCACAACTCAATTTGGTGTGACTGGATTTACTCTAAAAATATTAAAAACAAAAATTTATTATCTTTAAATATTGACTCTTCTCCTTCTTTGATTTGGAGGGAAATTTTAAATCATATACCTATCGCTAGCAATTTTTATAGGGTCGCGATTGGTAACGGAGAGAATACCTCTTTATGCTTTGACCTTTAGTTGCTCTCAACCTCGTTGGTCAATCACTATGGGCACATTATTATCCATAATTCTCGTTTAAGGAGGAACCTCAAGGTTCCCAATTTCATTCGAGATAGTCACTGGAATTCGTCGACTCATTTAAAGTATGCGAGTGCTAGAAATCATCGAACCTTATAGGAGATTAACCATCTCACCATTTCCCTCCTTCCTCCTAACATCCTCTTTAACGATGTCCATTACTGGATTGCTAAAATAGGAACTACCAAGTTCACTACCATGATACCCACAATGACATTCGTACGACCACCCCTGCGTCGGGTGTGGGTGGTTAGTTTTGCATAAATTTAATATTTCTCATCATTTATTCATCATTTGACTCGCCATCCATGGAAAACTATCTACTCGAGATAAGCTTCTGAGTTGGGGTCTTAACACCTCTCGAATTGTGTTTTATGTGATTATGTTTCAGAAACCATTAATCATATCCTCTTTTACTATAGTTACACCAAATGCGTTAGGGCTCACGGAAGCTCCAAGCTTGGTTTTCCTTTGAGTCATAATACCAATTGGGTCTCGTGGATGCATAAGACGTCTAATCGGCCTCTTTCTAGATCTCGACCTTATTGACATGTCTGCTTTGGCGCAGTTGTCTACCGTGTTTGGGGTGAAAGAAATGCTAGAATGTTTAGTTCATCTCATATCCTCGCCTCTACGGTATCGTACCACATACTTTCTGACCTCCGGTTTAGATTCATTGGTAACAAAGTTGTCTGGTCCATACAAACCCTTTAAAAATATAACTTAAGAATGTTTTGTGTTTAATTGCAGTTGTCATCTTTTCCTTTTGTCTTAAACTTCGTTTGCTCACTTTTTATCGCAGCTGCTTTGTCTCTATGTTCATGCAGATCTTAAAATTTTCGTTTTGCTTTGTTGTATTTGTTTTACCTAGTTTGAGTCAAGTATTTCGATCTTGGAGCTCTTGCTTTGCTTGGTTATACTTATTCAACCAAGTATTGGTTTCTCTTTCGATTTTTATTTTTTTTACTCTTAGTGCCACTTCTCGTGGTTTACCCTGAAATTTGTAAAATTCACTTTTATTTTTATTTAATATATTTTCAACCAAAAAGATAAAAAAAGAACAACCTAAGAATTAGTGAAACAATTCGGGACTACGGACAACTTTACAAAGTGGGAAAGAAAAAACGTGAGTTCGTATAAGAGAGCGATGTTCACTAACTTCGGGTAAAAAATGATTTACTATATTCCTTAAAAAGAAGAATTTTTATAATTATATTTTGATATAAAATTTTAATTGATGATTATATTAATATTAATAGTCATAATTCCAATTATACTAATTGAAATCAACTTGTAATGTTTTAGAAAAAGAATTGTGTGGGAACTGTTTAACAAAGAAGAAAATATGAGATAAAGTGGAAAAATGTATCTTTAAGATTCAATTCGGCACTTCATGGTTGGTACGAGAGATATCGACAAATCGTCTATTTTATTTAATGTATAAATTGAATTTTTTATTTAGAAAATGATATAATTTTATTTTTTAGTAAGAATTAAAAACTTTATTAAAAAAATTGAAATTTTATAATGAGGTTCATAATTCTTTTTTTATTAAAAGTGGAATCTTTTTACTAGATTAAAACAAAATAATCCACACATTAACGAATATAAGCCCAAAACCAAGCTAATTTTAGGGTTTACTCTATCTTCAAAGCAGTCATCTACACCCAAAGTAAATTTGGAAGCAAAGTTATATTTTTTTATGAACTGGTTTTATCATTGAACATGGTGCTCGACAGTGGATTGTGATGGCGTGACACCATACGGAAGGTAGTCGGTATGAAAATCAAGAGCTTCAAGTTTTAAAAATTTCATGACTGTCACGAGCACTAGAGAAGAGGATCCAGCATGCCTCAAAACGGAGGGATGAGCTCCTTCTTTCAAACGAAACGTAGGATCCAAAATATTATTAGAATGAGGTAAATTGATTTCAGAATGTCTACAATCTTTTCTTCCTTCTAAATTCAACTCGATTTTTTTATTTAATTAAGCTTTTACTAGATTTTGTTCTTGTTTCCATCTTCTTATAACCATCTTTGAGGGCATGACTTAACAAGTTTATGGCTTCCCAGGTAATTTTAGTTTCAGAGAAACTAATTATTCTCTTCATCATAATTTGATCTCGATTCTTCAGGATCTTCAAGCCTTGACCATATTTTGTTCATGCCTTCAACTTCAGAATCTATAATTGAGTACTTGAATTACTTTAAATGCTTGTCTAGTTGATGGAAGAAACTGGGATATCTTTAATTGAGTTATGCTTCAAGCATTATTCCCAAAGATGAATCAGTAATAGGTAGGTTAATTAGGCCTTTCAGACATTACTTTAGTGGTATTAAGGTTTTTATGTGGCTTTATTTTGACTTTTTTCATTTCCTTAATTAAAAGTTTTTTGATGCTTTACCTTATTGTGTTGTTTTTATAGGAGGCGAGGTAGACTATCGATGTATTCAAGGTTTGATGAGGGAGTATTAAGTTTTGGTGAAACCAAATTATTATTTGTTGATAGCAAAAATTTTGTGTCCATAGTATGCAAAGCTTCTTTGATCCCAGCATCTTTGAACTCAAGTATGTTATTGTTGTTCACATAATATCTTATTGATTTTCTGGCTAGCTTTTTTCAAGTGGAAGTAGAGAATTGAGAGAGGGTTGGTTGTTGTTTTGGGATTAGGCTTTTAAATGTGTATTCTTACTCATTTGGAACTTGATCAAGGTTAATAACTTCATGATCTTGCATTGAATTAACCTTTTTGTTGTTGTCTATGGTGTCTTGAGCCACTTCATTCACGATTATAGATTTTGATTTAGGAATCCATTGTTCTTTTGGTTTAGATGACTTGTTAGCACTGTAGGTTTAATCCTTTTGATTGATAGCTTCTTGATGTACTTCTGTTGTCAAGGATTTTCTACAATCATCTTGTTTATGTCCTAAATGGAGACAAACTGAGCAATATTTAGGCCTATCATCATATTGAACCTCTTGCCAATAACCATCTATTTTTCCAAAGCTGAACCAGGATTTATTCATCAGGTTCTTAGACATGTCATGTTCAATCCAATCCTTACAAGAGTTGTACATTCCCATGTTCTTAAAAGGAACACAAATAGCCAATGGGTTACCAATAGCCTTTGCAATATTCTTGATGGTGTCTTTGTTATACATGTAGGCAGAGATGTTTGGGAATGAGACTCAAACAAGTATTATTGGGGATTCTTTCTTGGGGTGACATGTGGGGGTCCATTTTAGAATGTGCATGGTATGATGACCGATAGTCTATATGTTATATCTCCACAATTTCCTTAAGTTTTCATGAAAATCAAGTTCTATCATGAGGTGTTTAGGATCCAATAATGCAAGACTAATATTTTTATTGAAGCTAAATGTACCAAAACAAAATTGTATCTCTGACATTGGAGTTCTACCAGACGAAAACTTACCAATAAGAGTGTGTTTAGAGATAGTTTCCATGATGTTTTTGTCCTTTTCCAAGAACTGTACTGATTTGTAGTCGCTCTATTTTCACATTTCCATGAGTAAACACCTTAGATAGAATCCTAGTAGCATATGCATAGGATTTAATAGGTAAACTAGTGTTTTGAGTTTGGTGTTGGTTGTCCAAGATAGGTTATTTAGGTTAAAGTTGTTCATATATGGGATTGTTTCTCAGGGATCAATATAGGCTAGTTTTTAAATATTAGTTTCCAGCTTCTTGTTCTTGTAATCCATTATTTTGATTCAGTTGGAGGAAATCCTTGGCTAGATTTGCTTGTTTTGCTTGTTCTTGTAATCCATTGTTTTGATTGCTGTTATTTTAATTAGGGGTTGATCGGTTGTGATCTTTATTTTTTAGGCTCACGGGAATTATCGACGGACCTTTTACCATTGTCAATTGGAGAAGGATCATACACATTGAGAGTAGAGGAAATTGTTCAAGATTTCCTTTCTTGGAAATCTATAATTGTCTTCATGATTTTGATGGTAAATATATTTTTATCCTCCACTCACTCGCTCGATTGTATTACATTTGGTAATTCTTCATTCTTGTTACTGTCGAGGGTATTTTTCAATTTTCTTGAGATTTACCAAGTTTACCTCGTCAATTGTGATAGACGTATATCGACCAAAGGTTTTAGTATTTTCACTTTGTTGGTACAATAATCTATAGCAAAAGGCTCTTTTAAAGTTCCTAAAGTTGAGACTCCTCTAAACTTAACAGATCTTTAGAGAAAGAGACCGATTTGAAGAGTGACCCAGATTGTATACTAATGAGTTTTGAGATAAAGGCGTGAGAGATTAAATCAAGATGAGAGGATACTCTCGGTGCAAATCTACGATATTTAAAAGTGGTTATATATGTAAGATATAAGTGTTTTAAGAAGAAAGTTCATATTAGT
The DNA here is from genome assembly GCA_036936605.1 of Limnanthes douglasii subsp. nivea. NCBI lineage: Eukaryota > Viridiplantae > Streptophyta > Magnoliopsida > Brassicales > Limnanthaceae > Limnanthes > Limnanthes douglasii. The sequence continues at coordinate 8,810,185 of JAUPFV010000003.1, read as the reverse complement.
AAGAACTACCCTGAGAATAATGAGGAACATAACCATAAGATGTTTGACGCTAGAGATACTTCGATTGTCTAGGATGATTATTGAGATACTAATGACTTAAAGGCTTCAACTAATTGATATATTGACAAGTGGGGTTTAGGCTCTGAAGCTTCATTCGACATGACTTCCAACAAACCTAGATTTAAAAACCTAAAGTCGTTTGATGATGCTAAGGTCATTCTAGGAAATGAGGAGCCATGTGTTATGAAGGGAATGAGGAATGTTCATATCAAGTTGTATACATGACTTGACATAGTGATAAAAATATAAGATATGTCTCATAAGTCAAATGTAACCTACTTTCTATTGGAATATTAGATTATGAAGGGTTTAAGTGTAGGGTGGAGATTGAATATTGATGATTTTGAAATGCTTACTAGTAGTGGTTGGAGGGGTGTTTAGTATAAAGAATGAATTTACCAAGCTGCAATATCTGATGTTAGGGAATTTGAGTGAGACAATCCTAAATAAATTTAGTAGACAAGAGTTTATGGATGATGATAAAGTTCAGAAGTAAAGCTTCTATGAGAACCGTGTCTTGGATACAAGTAAAAGGTTTAAGTTTATGCCCAACAACCATACAACTTATGATGTGCTTGAATATATTCATTTTGGTGTTTGGAAACCTACAAGGGTTCCTACAATATGAGGTTTCAAGTGTTTTATGTCTATGATTGATGAATATTTCTAGAAATATACAGGTTATAATTTTGAAGACCATAGATGAAGCATTTGATATTTTTAAGGACTAAAATGGCTTGGATTTTCATAAATTATATCAACTCTCGCTATAATCGGGTTATGAACCGTATGTCTTAATGATGGCCAATCCCGCATTAGATGTCATGTTTTATTGTGATACCTGCAAAAAAAATTGTATTACAATAATTTTTTAGAATGAACATATTTTTAGGTTTGTAAAAATAAACTAAGTCCTTAGTCTTATCAAAGATGACACTCGCGTATTCATTCAACTCATTATAACATTCGTCATTACCTTACTTCTTCTTTTTATTTTCAGCTATGCTCTTTGTTTTGTTGACCAGATTTTATGGTTAATACTAAATTGGAAGTGCGATTGAAGGCTTAAAAGTTTGACATTGATCGTTTTTGTTCGACCCACAAGCTGTCTTTCACAAATTCTGTCAATTTCTCATTATCAAACGGGTTATGAACTTTATCTTTTAGTGTTTGACAATCACGTGGTAGATATTATGTATGATTGTACTACGTGTATAATCTGTCAAAATCACAAAAATGTTTGAAAGGGAATATATTTTCAGGATTTCATAAACGAACCAAGTTCTTAGCTCACAAACATGACGATAATATTTTTATTCAAGTATGTATAACATACATCCTTACCTAGCCATTCTTTAATTTAATAGGTTTATCCATTCCTCTGTTGACCATATTTTGTTGTTTAGTCTGAGTTGGAGGTGTAATCTGATGGTTTAATGTTTGAATTAAATTTACAATTATTTGTTCGTTGATATTAGTCGTAGGGTGGTGAGAAAGATAGGTATTTGAAACCCTCTAAAATTGCATACACATTGCATCACCAACTTTGATTTAAACTTTGACATGAGCTAACATATTACCAAATATTTGGGATATTTTATCATATTATACTTCACTAATAGCCCTAGTTAAATCCATGCCTATATGCCACACATGCAACGACTTCATGACAGTTCTCCAAGATTTTTCTTTGTTCGGACAAACCATTTGGTATACTCGTATATTATTCTATTAAGCTCTCTTTTCGAATACATGACGAAGTCTTCGTCATCCCATATGACTTTTTTCTGTATGAACTGGTCTCAAATATTCATTCATAGTGTCTCGAATTTATTTATTCAACTGGCTCGTATACCATGTGCGGGCATTGTATCAAAATGTCACATAAAAAGCACGATATAGCAGCATACCATCTTTTATGAAGCCAAACACCTTGTGTTGAAACTGATTGATATGATGCTCAATATTTCTTGTTTCTTTGTACTAGTCCATCTTATATCTTGTATTTATTGAACTTTAATGGTAAATTACCCTATATAATCTCAAATGGTAGCGGGGACAACATGGAGTTTCATTTGGGTTTGGTAGCAACAGATCTAAGATAGACAAGTTTTGTGTGGTCTACTAAAGTTAGTCGTCATTTATTAGGAATGATTGGTCCAACATCAATTGTAACTGAATATGGATAATTTTATGAGATAGATAGTGGGTAGTTTTATGGATCCAAATGCCAAGGGTTTGGTGGACCCATATGTTAATCAATTAAATAATTTTTATTGTTTAACTCATTGTGTTGGGCTACACAAGGTATATAGTGTGTGATCTCATTTTTTTATTCCGATAATGATAAGATGAAGTGAATCGTATTATTCAACTAGCCCGAGAGCAATCACGACGAGAATGACGCTTCCTAAACTTGTATATTGATTCGCAGTTAGACTGATCATAAGACTTTTCCTTTTCAAGATAGTGGTGGCGAATTATAAAGATGGTAGCATCGCAACCCTCCTTAAAACTATCTAAGTTGATGATTTAATAGATGACATAGTGAATGCCTTTTAGGTTTGGGCAATAAGTTCGCCTTCTAGAGTTCAGATTGTAATGAGATTTTCTAAGTGGGAGTGTCTCAAGCCGTCTAATTGTTACACATTAATAATAGATACATAAGGTCATCTTACTTTAAATATATTATTATTATTATTATTTTCTTCTCTCATTATTTTAATAAATTAATAATCTGATACAGAGTAAACGCAAAGAAGTCAATATAGGGGAAACCCTAATTTTATTTATCAAAATTCAACCCCCTTACATTGTAAACAAAATCTGTTTAAATAAGGGTTCGAATGAAAACCATAATATAAAAATTACGAAAATGCCCAAAAGTACTGAAAAGAATTTCTCTACAATCTTCAAGAAAGCACGAGCAAACGTACACTTCCGCAAACCCTTCCCTCTTCAGACTCCAAGGGAACATAGAAAGAACAAGTACTGCCAGTTTCATGACGACATTGGGCATCACACTAAGAATTGTGTGGCTTTGAAGAAAGAGGTCCAATACTTGATTGATAACGGAAAATTGGTTGACTTTGTCAAAAATAATACCGCAGTGGTTCCTAAACAAGAAGTCGCTCCAAGACAAGATGGTACCATGATGATTTTGGATGCGATCGAAGAAGAATTTCTAGATGCTTTTGATGTGGCAACAGAATATCTTGATCCGAAGCCGGGCAGGAATAGCGTAAACATGGTCGAGAAAATAATCCCTCAAGGAAAGGTCAGTGACTTATGTTCATTTTTTGAGTCACTAACCATTTTTGGGGGAGATATAGTGGCACTAATATCAAACTACTCAAGGAAGAGGCATATTGTTAGTCTAGCAATGCAGTTGAATGCGGGAGCCTCATCACACCTTTATCGGAACCCATCACCAATCATTTGCTTCGAGGATGACGACATGAGGGAAGTTGCTGGTCCACATGAAGACATCATGGTAATCGGAGCAGAGATAGCCAGAAACGAGATAAGAAAAAATCTGATTGATACGGGAAATTCCGCCAATATCATATTTATGACCACCTACAATAAGATCACCAATCATCCAACTATCCAACGATCCGAAAGGACGATAGTGGGATTCACCAGTGCGACCGTGGACGTCATCGGATAATTCGAGGGAATAGTGGAGCTAGGCAGGGGGCCATTCAAGAAAATAGTGACAGTACTATTTATTGTAGTGGATGCACCCACATCGTACAACGTCATCTTTGGAAGATCTTGGCTGTCCAAGATGCACGATGTACCATCCATGATCCACCAATGCTTGAAATACGTAGTGGGAAGTAACATTGGAACTATAAGATCAAGTCAGAAAATGGCTAGAGAATGCTACAAGGCAGCGTTGGCCCCTAAGCAGTTGAAGGGGGTCGGCTGCAAGAAAGAATAACAGTCAGAAGGGCCTCCTTTGGATTCCGATCCTGTTGATGATCTGAGGGAGTCCCCTAGATTTATGGTCCCCAATGAAGGTTTTAAGGATCATGTGTTTGTCCCTGGAAAAAGTCTCAAGATAGGAACGATATTATCGCCTGAGGTAAAAGAAAGCTTAATCAGATTTCTTTCGACCAAATTACATTTGTTTGCGTGGTGTATAGAGGACGTTACAGGAGTACCAGAAGAAGTCATTTGTCACAGATTAGTTATTCGGAACAGCGTACGCCCAATCATTCAGAAGCGAAGATCTTTTTCCCAAGAAAAAACTGAAGCGATAATGGCAGAAGTAGATCGTCTAACAAAAGTGGGCCACATCCGTGAATCACAATACCCGTTATGGACCGCTAACCCGTTCTTAGTAAAAAATAAAAATGGCAAATGGCGGATATGTGTAGACTTCACTGATTTGAACAGAGCCTGCCCTAAAGATCATTTCCCGGTCCCACGAATAGATCAGCTTGTGGATTCAACATTCGGAAATCGTTTATTGTCGTTTATGGATGCATATGCCGGATATAATCAAATCAGGATGGACCCAAAGGATCAAGAGAGTACGACTTTCATAACTAGAAGAGGTCTACATTGCTACCGAGTTATGTCATTCAGACTAAAAAATGCGGGGACAACGTACCAGCGGCTAGTGAACAAGGCATTCGAAAGCCAAATTGGCAGAAACATGGAAGTTTATATTGACGATATGTGAGTCAAAAGCTTAAGAAATGAAGATCATTTGGCTGACCTAAAAGAAACTTTTGCTAATATGGCTAAAATAAATCTCAAGTTGAACCTGGAAAAGTGCACATTTGGAGTAAGATCTGGAAAGTTTTTAGGTTACATAGTCAGTGAGCAAGGCATCGAAGCAGATCCTCTGCAGCTAAACGCCTTATGTAATATGGATCCACCTAGAACCATCAAGGAAGTGCAATTTTAACCGGAACAGATTTATATCCAGGTCGTCGGACAAGTGTGCTCATTTCTTCCAAGTGTTAAGGAAAGCGAACCGTTTTGACTGGACTCAAGAATGTTCTGAAGCCTTCAATCAAATCAAACAACATCTTTCGTCCCCGGAGATACTAACAAAGCCGAATTCGGGGGGAAAGTTATTCCTATACTTAGTAGTGTCTGATTGTGCATTCAACTCAATTTTAGTCCGAGAAGAAGCAGGCCTTCCTAAACCAGTTTATTATATGAGAAAAAGCCTCTTAGATGTAGAAAAAAGATACCTTAAGTTGGAAAAACTAGCCCTCGCCCTAGTAACATCGACTCGAAAAATGAGGCCATACTTATAAGCTCATACGATAGTGGTACGAACATCTTTTCCTTTGAAAAGTATGTTACAATTACCCGATGTATCTGGAAGGATGACTAAGTGGTCGGTAGAACTGGAGGATTTCGATATTGAGTTCGAGCCACGAACAGCAATCAAAGCGCAGACGCTAGCTGATTTTTTAGTGGAATTTCATTCGGACAGAGACAACGTGAACATGGAAGCACAAAAATCCGACTTTGAATGGCAAGTCCGAACTGATGGAGGTTCTAGCTCATCTGGATGTGGAGCAGGTGTGCAATTAACATCACCGGATGGCATCGCAATGTATCAAGAAATTCGACTCGGTTTCCAATCATCAAACAATGAGGCAAAGTATGAAGTAGCCCTAGCCGGATTACGACTTGCAAAGATTTGTGGGGCTAAACGAGTTAAATTGATCAGTGATTCTCAACTTCTAGTGAACCATTCCCTCGGACGTTCGGAGGCAAGAAAAAATCATCTGGTGAAGTATTTGGGAGTGTTGAAAGCCATGGCTTTGGAGTTCAAAGACGTTCGATTTGAGCATATCCATAGGGCAGGAAACTCAGTGGCTGATTCATTGGCCAAGGCATCCTACTCAGAGGAGTATCCGTGGATAGTTACTCAAGAAAATCCATCCATAACAAAAGGATCCAAAGCAAGGGAAGGTAGCACCGAAGCATTCCAGATATCCACGACTTTAGCAAAAGACTGGAGAAGCAAACTACAAGATTTTTTAGTCCATGACATGCTGCCCATTGACAAAGTCAGAGCCAAGAGAATACGCTTCAAGGCCTACAGATACGTCATCCTCAGAGATATGCTATATAGACGATCTTTTAGTCGACCCTTACTTCGCTGTTTAAGAAGGATGAATCATTGTTGGTACTCACCGAGTTACACGATGGGGAAGGCTCTGCCCATTGTGGATACAAGACACTGATACGAAGAGTTTTTCTGGCAGGATACTATTGGCCTACCCTCTCAGCGGACGCTAAAGAGCTAGTGCAGAAATGTGACACATGTCAATGATTTGCGAATTCGATTCACCTACCTGGGGTACCTCTAGAGTCAATATCAGAATCTCTCCCTTTCAACTGATGAGGAATAGATCTGGTCGGACCACTTCCTATGGCTTCAGGGGGACGTCAAACAATTATCATTGTTGTGGACTATTTTTCCAAATGGGTGGAAGCAGAAACGTTAGCAGGAACAAGGGCAAAAGATGTAATCAATTTTATCATTTCTAACATCTATTGCTGTTTTGGCATACCCAGGAATATCACGATGGATAATGGCCCCCAATTTGACAACAATGAAATGAGAGCTTTCTGCGCTTCCAAGGGGATACACCAATGTTTTTCGACATTGTTCCACCCCTAAGCGAACAGTCAGGTCGAAGTAACCAATCGAACAATCTTGGACGGCCTAAGAAAGAATTTAGAGGGCAAAGCAGGGAAGTGGTCAGACTACTTACATAAAGTGATATGGGCTTAGAGGACCACTCCTCGGACAGCAACACATGAGTCACATTTCGCGCTTGTATACGGAATGGACACAGTGGTGCCATCAGAAACTATGCTCCCATCTTTCCGATTGATTGAATATTCCGAGGAGGGGAATGACAAAGGAAAACGCACGAAACTCGATCTGATCGAAGAAAAGAGAAGAAAGGCACAACTGAATACCCTGCACTATTAAACGTTGATGAGAAGCCGGTATTCGTCGAAGGTCAGAAGAAGATAATTCGAGGTGGGGGACAGGGTATTAAGGAAAGTCTTCATGCATATAAAAGACAAGAGACTCGGAAAACTCGCCCCGAATTGGGAAGGGCCATACACGGTCACAAGGAAGTTGAAACCGGGGACATACAGATTGAAAGATAAAGAAGGAAAAGATCTTCCACATCCGTGGAATATCGAGCACCTAAAAGCTTATCTAGTTTGATTGAGTGATATGTAAATATTTTCTTTAACAGTCTATGTATGTTCCGGTGGCACACTCTTTCCTACCCTGGTGGCGCAGGAAGGTTTTAATGAGGTGCCTAAATAGCCGGCTTATATATCAAATCTTATTGCCTTCTTTAAAAACGGGACCAAGTTCATATATTTGAACTCAAAACATACTCCAAAAGAAATTTGGACAAGAAAGTTCATCGTTTTGAACTCAAAACATACTCCAAAAGAAATTTGGACTAGAAAGTTCATATTTTTGAACTTAAAACACACTTCAAAAAAAATTGGACAAGAAAGTTCACCTTCTTGAACACAAAACACATCTCATGAATGTTTAACTCAACATCGAATCAAAGTAAGAGAAATATGAGCAAAACATTATGCTAAGAAAGCATCACTAAAAGTTCCAGTAACAAAAAGGAAGTATTACACTAAAGGTTTCTTGTCACAGTTATCATACGATAAGAAGTTAACAAAATAAAGACTACCCAACATAAGCTACTCGGAGGAAGAATTTCTTTTACTACCAGCAGGAGAGTCCGAGTCCGACGAAGAGCTTTCCGAGTCTTTATTGGATTTAGGGTCTTCCACGGATACTCCAGGGGGATGATGCTATTCGATGACTCGAGTCCAGAGGCTACCGAGGTGTAAGTCTGGGAATTTTTCATGCATCTCCATTACCATGGTTGATCTCAGTTTGGCATCTCGCTCCTCGAGACGAACAACAACATTAGCAGCATTCTCATCAAGACTTTTATTCTTCTTAGCCTCAAAGTTTGTCTTCAAACTCTCATGGGCTGCTGATAATTTCTCAAGGTCCTGAACAGCATTTTCGAAGTATACCTTGATTTTGCAATAACCTTCGAGAAGACCATCAACTGTAGTATCGCGTTCGGCATCCTTAAGGATAAATTTCTCTCTTTCATCGTTAAATTTGGTCTTCTCCTCAGAAAGTTCAGCTTTAAGGGAAGTAATGGTAGTCAAATGCTCCTCAGAGGTCTTTTTCTCCTTAGCCAATTCATCGGTCAACTCTTTGACCTTCAACTTTAGCTCTTCGGACTCGGAAGAAAGAGACTGTACCTTGGCGGTAACTTCCGATGTCTTGGCCAGCTCATCCTTTTATTCCTTCACCTCCTTTTTCAGGTCATTGGATTCAGAGACTAAGCCTTCCACTCTAAAAGATATCACAGTGTGTTCAGCTATCTGAGCAGTCAAATCCGTCACCTTATCTTTCAACTCAGAGACCTCCGATGTTAAAGCCTTTACCTCTGCCCTCCTCTCAGTAACTTCTTCTTTATAGTGATCATTCCAATTCGCTTTGCGTTCGAGTAGAGCAATAGCATGCAGTAGTTTGTTTAACTCGTTCGCCACGTAATCATTGCCATAAACGTCGAAATAAGGAGAATCCGGTGAGAGATACCCCCTTCATCAGGACCACCTTCTTGACCTTCCCCTCGAGTGGAAACAAATTCTCTACCAGGGTTAGAATCGATAATCACAAATTTACGGGATAGTGGCAAACTCGGATTATTGGTGTTGTCACTCTCCCCTCCGCTCTCAACAATCTTTTTATTTTTCTCCTCAGTGGTAAACTTCCGTGGCCTTGTGGCACCAGGACGACCTTGAGGCCTAACCTCAACTCAGTGATCAGCATCATCTGGTTGGTTGTTAGGCTGAGAGGAGGGAGAAAATACTTGAGGATCGAGGGGGGCTGGCTGTTGAGGATCCGATGACACCATACCCTGAGGCAAGTTTACTCGGGTATCATCATGATCACCCAGAACTCTTGGGGGAGGACTAACCCGCACCCTCTCTTGGGAATCACCCTGAGCATCGGGGGCATCGTCATTGGACGCAGCATCATCCTTGGTGTCTGCTTCTTCACCTTTCCTCGGTCTTGTCTGCATCTTGATGGCTCAGAGCTCGAGCCCGAGTAGGGAGGTAGACTGCGTTATCCAAACGTTCCAATCGTGCAAGGGTCAGCTATAGGTTATGAGGGGTTGGTATCGGAAAGAACGACCCGTAGAGGCTCTACCTCAATCACTGCAACATTTTCAGGGCCATCGGATAAAGATTTTTCCTAGGCTTCTGGAATGGAAGAAAGGGACGATTCCACCCGAGTCCCGCTTGGAAAAGTTTTTAAAGGACTAACATCTGGTGTTGTTTGAGGAGAGCCTTGGGGAGTAGTAGAGAGAGTTGGCTCCGAGGAAGGAATCCTCATTCGAACCGATTTAACGGCTGGAACCGGCGATCTTTTTTTTAGACTGATCTTAATGTTCTTTAGTCGGTGGTCTTTCTCTTTCCTCACCCATTATGGCGAAGGGGGAGGATTGGGAAGGAAGAGTCGAGGGATTTAGAGAAGCAGAGAGATCAACCTCACCACTTGAAGGGTGTGTTTGACCAGGGGAGGATGCAGTAAGCCGGGCAGAACGTTCGCGAGCAAGCCGGGCAGAACGTTCGCGGATCGGAGCCTAGTTGTCTCGAAAGTTAGACTCCCAAATATCTGCAGGAGAGGGATATTCTCTTGCACTAGAAGGTCTAGCAGCACCAATTCGATTAGAGATATTAAACCACCTCCAAAGTTTATACTTTCCAAGATTAAGAAACTCTTCAGGCATGAAAATGCAAACTTAAAGTTTTTTTTTGTTTGGAACAACTTCTCTTTCTAGAACGAAATCTGTTTAAATGAAATCAGAAACCATTGTTCAGAGAGAAAGTGGGCTTTATATAGGCAAAGGGAGCAGAAGGTGAACAGTTCATGACACGTGTCATGACAGCTGCGCCGCCTAAAAAAAGTTTTTGACTTGATAGCAGCGAAACCAAGCACGCGTGTCTAACATTAAATGATTATTTAGGTGACATCAGCCTGACCAAAGGGTGAGGTCAGCAAGATAGAATCTGATCCGAGTCAGAAGCTCACCAGGGAGTACGAGATCCGATCATGATGAAATCTGACCCCGATAAAGCTCGTTCAAAAAACAAAGCGCCGAGCAGGGTAGCGCTCGATCCGATCCGAACAACGGTGAGTTGTAATTCAAGTCCACGTCCAGAGAACTGCACTTGGACTGGGGGGCTACTGATAAGGAAAGGAAAATATAGGTGTTTGGCATGTAATCTAGCCCACTAATAAGGTTAAAGCCAATGTATTTAGTGGCTAAGGATCAAAGTAAAGCACATATAAGAAATGAGGAACTTGTATGATAGTCCCCTAGAACTTGTTTGTAAATAGTAAAATAGTGGGGTAAGAAATCTATTCTCATAATGGTAAACATGGAATTTCACCATCTACATCTTTTCCTATAAAAAGGACATTCCCTTTTGAGAAAAGGGGCCAATGATTGAGTAATAATTACAATATATATTCCTTTTGTCTTTTCCATTTCTAGTAATTCACTATCATGTCATACGAACATTCTCTAGTCCGACCCCTTCGCACAAACATATTTGTTCCTAAGCCTCACTAATCGGTGCCTAGGTTTAATCCCTCCAAAACAATGTATGAAGTTATGACGCCCCTTGTATGCCAAACCATGGCATTATATGAGGTTTATAATGAATTCTTGGATCTCGATCTGAGCATGTATATCATTGAATATTTGTTGGAGGGGACAAGCTCACATGAATCAATTTGTATTCGTGAAATCATCAGATAGCTGACCTCAAGGTTTAGTCATTCAATTATATTATGGTCCACCTCTATCAGAATTTCTTCCCTCCTATTACATTCAAAGATAATCACTTAAGAAGCTAATAAGGCCACAAGCGGATGTTGTAATCATCGTCATTATAATCACGGGAGTTGAAGTCATACGAATCATGCTTAACATACGAAGCCCTGTGAATATTTTTTATAAGAATAATTGTGATAAAATAAAAGGTATAAATTTTTTCTTAACCTCGAAAAAGGTCATCACGAGTTTCAATGGAGTCAAAAATCTAGTGCTCGGTCAAATATGACTTGATGTAGCCCTCAGGCGAGGGGAATAGAAAAATCATAATATGATAGTAAACAATCATCATCTTACAATCATATTTGCAATCGAAAAAAGCTCAATCGAATGCACACTACCATAGTAGTAGTATACATAAATGCATATAATATATTGTTAGCATAAAAACTGTGTAATCTGTGGCAACCAAATCATTACCATATAATGTTAATCTACTTTATTTTCTCCACAAAAATAAAAATTAACTAAGGCTTTTATTGTCGTACATGAATTAGACAATCTGATGGATCCCCCTCCCCTAAATAATCTTGTATTTAAAAGTATTAGAAGATGTCACACATATTGTAAAAAACATAGTCTGCGTCGATAAAGCTTACACGAGGCTTTACAATCTTAATTATTAATTTGTGTCCAACAATTTGGATGTTTTAATTGGTCTGCATATAATGTCATAAGGGACTCGGCCTCAATTATATTCCATAAGATATCCATCAACACCATTTGCCAGCCTATCGAGCAAAAGCACATACACTTCTCTCATGAGAAAGTTGAGGCTATCATTATCGGGTCAAATAAATAAATCATATTGGCCACGCCAGGGAATTCTTATACTTTGTATGGATTGCATATTTAATCCTCGTTAATAAGAAAAATTGTAAATGAAATATATGTGTGGACTTCACCAAACTTAACCGATATTTCCTGAATGGTCTATTTCTGGTCCCGAAAATTCACCACATGATGGATGCATCTTCGGGAAACAAGCTGTTATATTCCACGAATCCATATTTATGCTAGAATCCAAATTTCATACATTTCGATGATAAGAAACATACAGTTCTCATGACCAAGCAAAGTCTTTAGTGTTATAGGGGAATCTATTTTGGTCTAAAGAATATTTATGCATACATTGATGACATGTTATTCACCTTACAAAAATAACATAACCACCTCGCAAACTTGGAAAAGACTTTTGGTAACCTCTTAGCACTCGATCTCAAACTCAATACAAATAAATTTACATTCGGAGTCCATTACAAGACCTTTCTGGGATACTTGGTCAGCAAAAATGGATCACAACATACCCAATTAAGCTAGTGAATTTAGAAGTCATGAATCCACCGTGGTCTATCAAATAAGTAAAAATATTTACAAGAAGGTTGGTTGCTCTCAAACATTTAATCTCCTGATCATCTGACAAGTGTGCTTTATTATTCAGAGATGAGTGTTATCCTACTCAACTGGATGTCTGAGTTCAATTAGAAATTCTACTAAATCTAAGAGCATGTGAATTCCCCCAATATCTTTACTTGACTAAAGTCAGGTGACACTCATTACTTATAACTATGTTGTAAGCATAGTACTACTTAAAGAAGAAATATCCATCTACCAAGTTATTTATTACATCAACAAATCCATGCTCTGTCTGGTAATGACTGTTAGGAAAATAAGATTTTACTTTCAATGCCACACAATTATGGTCTAAACCTTTTTTTCTTTGACAAAAATCCTCTAAAATATCATCATTTCAGGCATGGTAACACGATGTTAAATAGACCTGTGAGATTTGAACATCAATTTTGAACCGTAAATTTTTGTTAAAGCTCATCCACTAGCATATTTCCTCACAAAATTTCTTGTTGGAAGGCCTACCCTTTAAGATGCTAGTCCCGAAAATATATGGATAGTCCGTACAGATAAAATCAGTTATAATTCATAAGTTATACATCAACACAATTTAGCGACATATCAAGCAAGGTTACAAAGTTTTCTCTTATGAGGAAGTCAAGTCTATCATTGTCGGGTCAAACAACTAAACCAAAATAGCATGTTAGAGAAGTATTATACTTTGTGTGGATCGTGAATTTTATCATTATCAAGAAGAAAATTGGTATATGATAGATGTGTGTAGATTTTACCAAACTCAACCGATCTTTCCTGAATGTTCCTTACCCGGTCTCGAGAATTAACCAGATCATAGATTCCACTTTAGGAAATAAACTACTATATTTCATGGATGAATATTGATAGTAGAGCAAGATTTTCGCTGCTATAAGGTAATCTTTTAGGTCTAAAGAATGTAGGTGCGCCATACTAACGGTTGGTGAAAGAACCCTTCTTTATCCAAATCAGGCGTAATTTTCATGCATACATCGATGACATACTAGTCACTAGCTGAGAAGAACATAACTACCTCCAAAACATGGAATGGACCTTTGGTAACCTCTCAGCAATCAATCTAAAACCCAATATAGATAAATATATATTTGAAATCCGGTACCGGAAGTTTATGGGGTACTTGAGAAACAAAAAAAATCACAATTTACCCAATTAAGTTAATAAATCTAGTGGTCGTGAAGCCATCACAATCTATCAAATATGTTAAAATCCTTATGGGAATTTTGGTTGCTCTCAATTGTTTCATCTTCTGATCCTCTGACAAATGCAACTCATTGTTCAGAAACTGAAGGAGGTTAGCCAGTTCAACTGGATGTCTGAGTGTAATGAGTTATTTTATAAAATCAAAGAGCACATGAATTCCTCTGATGTCTTCACGTCAACAAAGTGACATGACATCTCCCACTTGTACCTATATTGTAAGTGAAGTACTGGTTAGAGAAAAGCGAGACACCTAACAAGATATTTACTATATCATCGAATTCCTCCCCCTCCCCTCAACGCTCTGGTAGTGGCTGCCGGGAAAATAAGATCACACTTTCAAAGCTACACGATTATGGTATGAACATATTTTCCTTTGAGGAACATATTCTAAAATATAGACATTACAGGTAGTCTAACACGATAGTTTTTAGAATGGAAAGATTTTGATATCAATTTCGAATGATAAACTTTTGTTAAAGCCCAAACTCCATCATATTTCCTCACTGAATTTCAGATCTAAAGGCATACCCATTTGGAAACTAGTTCTCAACCAATATGTATAGTCTGTGCAAACGAGGGCTCAAACAATCAAGTTCTCAGAGTTGGTATTCAGGTCATATCTTCTTCTAGGGACCATCTTCATCAATTAATCTGATTTGGATTTATTCCCTCAAACAACGATACCAACTATGAAGCAGTCATTGTAGGGATCTAGCATGTAACACTTCTCATTGACTCACATATAATGGTCAATTATTGTTTAAGACATGCTCAATCCAAAAAAATATACATTTATTATTTATCTAGAGAGGTTATGGGTTTACGTCTCAACTTCAAAATGTAGTATGAACAAGTACCATGGGTTGGAAACAAAATAGCTGATGCACTCACTTATACAAACCATCACGGGTCGATCCCTCTTAATCAGCCTACGAGGCTATGACTATCAATAAACCACTAGATTTGTAAAATCTAATCTGAGCTTACCTCATGAAAGGAACACTTTCACACAAACAAACTGAGGCTAGACATAATGATAGAAAACGAACACTTCCAAACGATAAAACTGAGGTTATGGATATCAATAAGCCACAAGAATGGTGAAATCCAAGATAATCGCGACTGGCTTCTCAATCACATCCACGATATGCTAGATACTAGGTACTACACGTCTTTCTTAATCATTGCCCAATCGCTAAAAAACTCTCAAGAGAGAACAATGCATGATAGTACCTCCACCTTTATATCATGAAAATCCCGCTCATGTGATGAAACTTTTCTAGTTAAGGCTTGTTTTGGGGACATAATCAAAGGTAATATATGGAAACATGTTTGTCTAATCAATTTATGTGCATGGGGAACCAAATTAAATAGGTCTATTAAAAACCTTACGTGTGAAAGTCCAATATTTGAAATAATTACATCATTCACAAGTATCCAATCTCAAAATTCGTTGTTAGAAAGAAATAATCCATTTTCCCAACCTCTTCGCATATGTAAGACCCGCGACCAGTTCATATTGACTATAAACAAACAAGTTATACTACAACATATCTATAGGAGAGTACATGTTGGTAATTGCTAAAACTTCTTCCGTAGAAAAGGTATTTTGGCATAATGCACAGTCATGGTCATGTGCATCAACAACCCTATTCATTTGACACCAAATAGTTAAGGAACATTCCCGTCAGTTGGAATAAATTTCATAATATCGGGTCTAAGGGGAACTGATCTCCCGCATTAAGCATGTATGCAAACAATTTTTTTTTATATAAACTGAAACAATCATTTGGTGTATCTCTCTCGATGGAAAACTTAATCCTTACAGATGCGGGAATTTTATACAGAGATTGGAAACTTTCAAGCAATTTATGATTGCTAACATCACAAGACTCGTGAGTTACCTTCATAGATAAGAGCTGGTCCATATTCATTTGGCTTTTTCCCTTACGCAGAGTTACATCTTTATGAACAAGGATCACTCATGCCTCTACCGACACCACTTCGTAAATCTAGATATCATTCATCTTGTGATGCTTCTCGAACTGAGATGCAAAGATCATAGTCATGTTATGAAATGACCTTCCACTGTTGGAGATTTTGAGTTCGAGCACACACTTGTCTTCGTGAAATCTTCATGAACAAAATAAAGAGGGGAATAATTTTTTTTACAAGAAATTATGGAAGATCTTATGATATAATCAAAAAAGTAAAGTAAGAAAATTATACTACAATGCGATATTAAATTTGATTGATATAGAACTACTCTCCATCTTGACAGTCCAAATTTCGACATATCAACGACTAGGATAGCCCCCTAACAATATTGAAAATTTGTTGTTGCACGAGCGCCACGTGTCTAACATTATTTTGATGGACGTCATTCAACTTGACATTATATTTCATTTTCTAAATAATACACTACGCACACAAATCTTTGATGATTCCTTAAAGTGATATTTCCTTTCATACAAAGGTTTAACTCCTTCCCAATTTTTACATACGGTCTTAAGAAACTCTTAATATGCTAATATGACCCATTTTTCCTTCTCATTTTGTTTTGACTTATAATACTATTTTTATTTTTACTTAAAAGTACTAGAAGAGAGATAAGGTACCCACTTAGGTATAATTAATAACAAAGTCTTTTCGATTCATAAATATGTATGAGGGAGTTTAGCAGTTTGTTACATATTTATGTACTATTTTCCCTACAAAAAATTGAATATTTTTCTTCAGTGAAGGTTTTGGTAGGAAAAGAGTTTTTAATGAGGCGTGAACATGTCTAGTAATGAATTGAGCTTTTTAGAGTCAGATAGTTTTATAGGAAATTGGGTTATTATAAGAAGAGAGCAACATATCATGAACATCAACATAAGTGAGAGCCTCTCCATACTGGTCAATTAGCTTCAAAAAATTCAAACTCATAAGATCAACTTCTCAAACGAACTACAGAGGCTTTATCAACCGTAAAATCTGAGGCATGCTCTTTTGCATAAAC
Source organism: Limnanthes douglasii subsp. nivea (assembly GCA_036936605.1). Lineage (NCBI taxonomy): Eukaryota > Viridiplantae > Streptophyta > Magnoliopsida > Brassicales > Limnanthaceae > Limnanthes > Limnanthes douglasii. The sequence goes on along the minus strand of JAUPFV010000003.1, from coordinate 8,793,559 downwards.
TCTCAACCCATACCTTATGGGCTTGGTAAATAAAAATCACAAAAGGCAACAATACGACTACACTTGGGTTAGTCATACTCCTCTTCATTTTATTCGCAAGGATGTTAGAGGACTTAAGATATAATCTACTTAAACTCTAGAATTATAAAATGCTCAACTAAGCACTAATATTTGTAGAATGATCGAACGTTAATTTATAAAAAGATTTGAGAATACACTTATGTAGCACGTTTATCATATTAATTACAGTCAATATGTAATATAATGGTAATTTATTATGTAATAAATGAAACCGTTACACCTATAACCTAACTATAAATACAAACTATAATTATTTAATATTATATGTGTATCACATATCTCTTATCTTTTTGTCTAATATCCACTTGTAACTAACTTAAGCTTTATTTACCTTATTCGGCCAACAAAATCACAATACATCAATAGTCGTCGTCACCCTTAATACCTTTGTTACCAATAAACTAATCTCTGAACAAGGTTCACAACGTGTAAAATATTCAGATAGAATCTAGACGGAGCTGGTTCAACCAATTTAAGGCGTTTCTTCTAAATTTTAATGATATAATCCAACACAAAAGTCTATCATGACATAAAAAACAAAGTATCTCATTTATTTAATTTTTTCATGTGATGTTATGGGTCATTGAACCGTCATAATTATCTATTTTGATTTATTAACTTACGTAACAAGTTTTCAGCCATTTTTTGTGAATGAGAGGCAATTTTTCTAAGTTATATTTTGTATTATAACAAGGTCCTTCAACACCATCATTCAACTTCAGGTTCTATTGATGATGGTTTCGGTAAGGATCCAAGACAAAGAGGGAAAAATGATTCGTAAAAAAATAACATGTACAATTCAAGCCTCATACATTAACCTTGAGTCGGGGAAATAAGATGGTTGGGCTGAGTGTTGGGTAGCTGGGTCCATAAATATTACATAAGATGTTGGAGTGGTTAAGCCTGTTGTACGGGTTTAATAAGCACTTTGAGACAAACTTTTATTCTCTTCTTAGATAAGAGTTTTAATGATGGTTTCGATCCCTAAAGTGACATTGACGCCTTGTGCGGCTCTTGTTACACTGATGTCTTTGTCTTTCAGGTGATGATGAATCATATTCATAGTTGGTAAATTGACGTTAACTAGACAAAATGGAACAGTTTTTGCACCGATCTCAACGATCCTTCATTAAATCGCATACCCATTATCTATACGGACGTGTCATAATGATTCTGAAATCCCATCGTCTCTCTTGGTAGCTCCCGCTTCTATATCTACCTGTCTAACCTCTAATATCAAAGTTGGAGGCCTAAACCACATGCTTTCTATCATCCCCAAATGTTAGACATCTCAATTGCATGGACACGAGCAGTGGCGTAGCCAGGATTTGATCCCTATGGGGTCCTGGTTATCGTCCAAGAACGATTTTTTTTTTTACACTAAGTATGTTTTTTTTGTTTTTTTGGTTAACTAGTGCTGAATCCCTTGTGTATTGGTTATTTTCTTTAGTGTTTTTTGTTTTCATGAATCCTTTATGTATTGGTTATTTTCGTTAGTATTTTGTCAATCTATAATCATGACCACACCAAAGTTATCGGGCTTGACGATGCTACCTCACATTTAGCTTTTTTTATCCTAGTCTTTTTTTACTTATCTTCGTATTATATGTCTTCTTAAGATCGGTAGGAGTCCAGAGACGACAAATTTATGATATAATTAATTTTTTTTATATTCGAATTTTAATTTACTCGAATTTAACTTACTTAGCTAGTGTTGAAATTAAGTTATTGTTATTAGCAAAAAAATGTACATGAAAAAGATTTAAAGCAATCCCTTGAATTTTCTAAGACAGAGGTAGTTTAAGTTAACTCTATTTATATTTATTAACTTACTTTTCTATTTAAATGTATTAGAGTAGTCATTCCTTTCCTCGTTTTAACATTCCATCACACAAATTATAACGTTATTATCTTAAAATATATATCGAAAATAAGAGTTAAAAAAGTAAATATATATTATTAAAAATAAATTTAAAAAAATAAAGAATTAAATATATATTATTGAAAATAAAAATTTAAATATATATATTATTGATAATTCCTAAATAAGAGTTAAAAAAAATTAAATATATATTATTAAAAATAAATTTAAAAAAATAAAGAATTAAATATATATTATTGAAAATAAAAGTTTAAATATATATTAAATGTATTTCCATTTTAACCTTAAACAAAAGGTTTAAAAATAAATTTAAAAAAATAAAGAATTAAATATATATTATTGAAAATAAAAGTTTAAATATATATTAAATGTATTTCCATTTTAACCTTAAATAAAAGGTTGGAGTTTTCACTGAGGTTCGAACCCCAGACCCCGTGGGTTCTGGCCTCACTTTTTTCCACTGAGACAAGCACACTTTAGAATTCAGGAATGTTTATTATGGTATCTACTATGATTTCGTGGGTTCCTAGGAACCCAGGGACACCACTGCAGCTCCGCCAGTGGACACGAGACACCTCTTCAAACTGTACTCGAAGCATATCGAGCTTGTGAGACTTCTAAAATCTTGTTGGTTAACTCTCTTTTCCTTTTTTTTTTTTTGGTGTTAATAAAACATTAAATTGAAATTAAAAGGTTCATACAATGGATATGGGGCATTCCCCTCCAAGTTCGTTTTACATATGACTAAAATTAGTCATTTGACATACTAGGGTAAAAACATAAACTGAATACTCAAGACAATAGATAATAAGATCTCGTCCTTGACATTTAGACCAATGGTTAGCTCCAACAACTAGAAATCTGCAACAGCATCCACAATCAGCATCCGTAAGGAAGTCGGGGCTCTAGCCGTCCGCTACAATGGTCCCTGCAACAAATAGAGTTATCAAGAATTATTTTTAGAAAGTCCAGCCTGGCTTGGTTCCCTGGAATCTAAACCGAAGATCCGAAAATATTCGATGGGAGACCAAAGAGGCGGAAGCCGGAGGGGAACCAAATGTTCTTTGATTCCTCTCTTTCCAAACATGGTAGATTATCGCAGCGAAGCATGATTGCCAAATAGGGAGGTTTCGAGATGGAGACCAATTTGATGCTTCACTGACCCAAGATTGCCAACAGGAGGCGCTCATGGGAAAGCCTAATCTAATACTAGCATTTGCCCAAAGGCTCTGAGCAAAAGTACAGTCATAGAGAAGATGAGGAGTAGTTTCGAATTCAGAGCTGCAAAGCAGACAATGAGCTGGGATGTTGTAATCCCAACTGATTAGCTTGTCTTTGGTGACAAGCTTGCCCAAAATAGCTAACCAGAGAATGAAAGAGTGTCGAGGGATATTGAATTTGCTCCAAACTAACCCTGCCCATCCTACTTTAGGATGGGTCAACCGAATAGCATGGTACGTGTTATTGATGGAGAATTTAGGACATCCTTCTTTGGCATTCCAAAAGGGTATATCCCCTAATGATATGTTAGGAGGAGGGAGAGAGCAGATGAGCGATTGAATCTCCTGTAGACTTGCTCGGCTTCTAGGATTCGCAGTTCTGGAATTCGACGGCCATGTCCAGCTTCCATTGTGAATAAAATCCGCTACTTTTAGATTCCGTCCAAGTCTGGAGTCCTTGATGATGCTTTCTCCATAATGGGAGGCAAGGGACGAGGGAATGAGCCAGGCATCGAACCAGAAGGAGGTGTTCTCACCATTTCCAATTGCTATCCTGCATAAATTACCAGCCAAGGGACGAAGGCGAAGAATTTTCCGCCAAATCCAAGAAATCGATGAACCCATCGGGAGGTTCCAAAAGATATTGTTTTTAATCTTTTCAGATTTTATCCAGCAGCTCCAGATGGACTGGGCGTTGTTGCTTACTATTGACCATAAATGTTTGAGGACGGCCGCCTGATTCCAGATTTTGAGGTCCAGAATCCCAAGGCCGCCCTCCACGGTGGGCAAAGTTACTTTTTTCCAAGCCACTTTAGCACCATGGATTTTTAAATCCGAACCAGACCAAAGAAAACGTCGAAGATATTGAGTCAGTTCATTTAAAATTCTCGAGGGGAGGATGAAAATGGAGGACCAGTAGACTTGACCGGCAAAAAGAACAGACTTAATGAGTTGAAGCCTACCAGCATAAGAGAGATGTTTAGAGGTCCACGAATTAATTCTAGAGGTGATTTTATGAATGAGCGGTCGACAATCAGAATGAGTAAGACGGCTAGTTATAAGAGGAACCCCTAAATATTTAACAGGAAGAGATCCTTCCGGGAAGTTCAGGATATTGCTGAGTTCAATACGAAGAGGATCAGCAATACCTGAAAAGAAAATGTGGCTTTTGGAGGGGTTCACTTTTAGGCCAGAGAGAGTATAGAACTCCTCTAGACCGTCTTTAATAAGCATGAGGGAGTTCACATCTCCATGACAAAAGATCATAAGATCATCAGCAAAACAAAGGTTGATGATTTTAAGTTTTTGACATTTCCAATGAAACCGAAAGTTGCTTTTAGTGCTTTTCTCCTTCAGGATGCAGGATAGGACCTGCATGACAAGGACAAAGAGGAAGGGGGAGAGAGGGTCGCCTTGCCGGAGACCTTTTCTCCCTTTAATGTTCCCATGGGGATCTCCATTAAGGTTAATGGAATAGGTAGGGGATGAAATACAAGCAATGATCCAGGTGATCATTTTAACAGGGAAATGCATTGCAACAAGAATGTCAAGGATGAGATGCCAGTTGACATTGTCAAAAGCCTTCATTAAATCAATTTTAAGCGCGATTTTCTTGTCCTTAGCAAAGATGTGATAACCCTTCAAAAGCTCTTGGGAGAGGAGGATATTATCAGAAATATTTCTCCCCTTGACAAAAGCCGATTGAGAGTTATCAATCAGGTATGGAAGAGTATCCTTAATACGGTTGGCTAAGATTTTGGATATGATCTTGTAGCTAACATTACAAAGTGCTAAAGGACGGAAATCAGAAGGATTTGAAGGTGCATTAATTTTTGGGATGAGAGCAATAGAAGTGGAGCTCCAGGAAGCATCCAGAGAATTAGACTGAAAGAAATCAAGGACACCATTACAGATGTCATTTCCCACAATACTCCAATTTGACTTGAAGAAACAAGAATTGAAACCATCGGGGCCCGAAGCTTTATTACTATCAATGCAGAATAAAGCCGATTTTATTTCATCACGAGTTATCTCGCGAATCATAGAATCAGAGTCCAAACTGGTAACTTTAGAGGTAAGGAGAGAAGAAATCATCTCAAGGCCAGGGTAACCGACAGGGTGCCTGACACCAAGAGTGTTTTCAAAGAATTTCACAAATACATTTGAGACGCTAGCTGGGTTAGAGACAGATACTCCATTCTCATTACAGATAGAGATGATTTTATTCCGGAACAGGCGGGCCTTAATGCTGTTATGGAAGAATTTGGAGTTTTTGTCTCCCAATTTGATCCAATTCTCTCTGGATTTTTGCTTAAGAAAAGATTCCTCAGCTCTACTATAAAAGATATATGCAGCAGAGGCGTCACATTCTTCAGAGACCAAAGAGGGATTGAGAGGGTCTCTAGCGAGATTAGATTGAGCTTGAAACAGGTTTTCCTGAGCTTTAATAGCACGGGAACCAATGTCACTAAATTCCTTTCGATTGAGGCCAATAAGGTCAGGCTGAAGTCGTCTCAGCTTTTCAGTGACCAGTTTCATCCCAGTGGAAGTAGCTGGGCTATTCCAGCTGGATTTAACGATCTCACTGAAATGCGGGTGAGATTGCCACATATTAAAAAATTTGAAAGGTTTTTTGCGCTTGGGTCGAGGAAAGCCAAGGTTAAGCAAGACGGTGGTATGGTCAGAGGATCTAAGGTATCCGAAATGCGCAAACGACATAGGGAACTTATCATCCCAACTAGGGTTTACAAGGACTCTATCAAGCTTAGACAAAATCGGGTTATTGGGCTGTTTATTGATCCAGGTGAATTGAAAACCTGTGGATCGAAGGTCACTGAGATCACAATTGAAGCAGCAATTGTTAAAGTCCTCAATGGCAGTAGACCAATTTTCGGAGGAACCCACACGCTCATTTGGGTGACGAATAGCGTTGAAGTCTCCAAGAACAACCCAAGGACTACAAGAATTAGCCAAAGAAATGGTAGCTAAGTCATTCCAAAGGGGAATTCTATCAGAGGCGTCATTGAAAGCATAAATTGCCGAGAATCTAAAGGAAGAGTTATTATTATGACACTTGGCACTACAGTGAATGTACTGCGAGGATTGGGATTCTCTAGAAATGGTTATGACACTAGGGTTCCAGATTATCCAAATTCTTCCTAGGTGGTGGGAATCGTGGTTAGTGAGGACATGCCAGAAAGGAGCCATATTGCTCACAATAGAGTCAACTCTATTCAAGGCTACTTTAGTTTCAACAAGAATTAAAAGGGAAATACTGTTACTAATTATGAAATCAGTAACATCTTTTTGTCTAACGGGATCGTTTAATCCCCTAACGTTCCAAGAAGCAATATTCATAAAAGAGTTCTTACAGTGCTCTAGACGATGGTCCTGTCGGAGGACAACTCCTTTCTTCCCTTGGCCGTAGGCTCTTCTGGGTGGTGTTCTTTTGATGGCGAGTCTACCTCCTCCCCACTTTCCAACTCCTTTTTTTGCTGCAACTTTGGTTTGCCAAAGGCATCCATATATTAACAAAACTCGCAATGACTAATTGGTCGATTTAAAAAAATACTTACGAATACCAGTCCATTTATACAAATGGTGTTATTGATCATACTAAGTATATTTGTGTTTGTCTATTTTCATTAATAATTTATATATATATAAAATAATAAGATATCACAAATTTTTAGGATAAAATTACGATGTTTGAAAAAAAATGACAAATTTTATTTATAGTATTATGAAAATACATATACTAAGTATATTTTGTGTTTTCTATATAATATTTTTAAAAAATATGATTCGAATTTTTAAACCGAGTTAAAAACAAATAAACATGTGTATGTAAACCAAATACTACTCGATAAAAAACTGGATACAATTATAATCGAAGATCATGACCAAAATTTATTTTTAATTATAAAATAAAAATCTTTAAATAATAAATCAAATATATATATATATATATATATATATTATATATTATATATATATATATATATATATATATATATTATATCTGAATAAAAGTTTAAACTAATTTCTGAACTACTATAATTGCACATGAGTTTGATTACCGTGAAGCTTTCAATTAAGTTTTCCTTATATATTTCGATTTCAATTAAGTTTTCCTTATATATTTCGAGTCCTTTTCTTATAAAATGTTTACGTAAGCATTCTCCTTCTTTCTATTTCTTATCATTATGATATGGACTAATCATATTTTCATTAGTATTCTCCATCACCATAAATATATAAATTTATAGACTAATCCTATTTCCATTAGTAATCTCCATCACCATAAATATATTTTTATAGACTAATCATATTTATTCAAGCATGAATTAAACATGTAGTGAAACTCCTAATTCCATTATTAAGTAGGTAATGATACTTTGGTTAATGACATTCAATGTACACTTAAACCCAATTCCATTATTAAGTAGGTACAAATAATTTAGTTAAGGATACACAAAGTATACTTAAACTTAATATAATATGAGTTAAAGTTTTAACTTCATTTCTAAAAGGATAAAGTTTTTTATTTAATACCACAAAAAGATAAAGTTAGTGCAATAAAGTTGGTAACAATTATTTCCCATAAAGATGAACAATTACTACTTTGACTACTAATGTATACAAATCAATAATTGTAATAAATATCTTTTATATACAAGTAGGTACAACATACACAATATATTTTTTTCCCCTCTATCGTTCAGACGTATTCAAAATCAAAATTTGGTTTTAATTTGGATGAACCATAATAATTTTTTTATATAAACATAATTTTATTAAACCAATATATGATTTTTAATTGAGAAAATATTGAATATTGTATTTGAAAATCGAATCCATCGGAGATTGTGGAACGATAAATTGTATATATCGGACCGGATATTATATAGGCTCGGGTTAAAATTGGTAAAAAAAATAATCATGTCTAATTTTTTTTACCGGACTTAAGGATTTAAAAGCGTATTTAATGTAATTGGAGAGGCATGTGATTATACGGGTTTTTTTATAAATGTCGATAAACGCAAACAGATTTTATTTGGGGTTCTGATATTCGAATTAGGTCCTACGACTACTCAAATCAAACGAGTCGAGAAATCTAACGATTTTCGGAAGTATCACGGGGCGAAACCGGGTGATGAAGTTCAAGTTCAAGATTTTACCGTTTAAACCATTTTTTTTCCTGTTTTTATGAATTTTCTACATTTTTCTATTTTTATTAGATTTTATTAAAATACTTAACGAACTCCGATGGCTTTGAAATTGGGCTGAACCTTTTTTTTTATTGAGTAAGTAATTTTGGGCTAGGGTTTCCAGCACTTTTATAAAAAAACTCTCAAACCCTAGTTTTACCGCATACTCTTTTGAATATAATTCGATCTTCTTTAAAGTCTTTTTTTCTCTGACCTTAGACTTAACTTTATTTTATTACATTAGAAGGAGCTGTAATTTTAGGATAGAGTTTCGAGCACTTTTATAAAAAAGATTCTCAAACTCTAATTTTACCGCAATTTTTTTTGAATAAAATTTGATTTTTTTTTTAAATCTCATTTACTCTGATCTAGGGTTAGAGCTAATCTATCTTTCTATTTTTTCCATATTTCTTTCTCAGTATTTTTCGCTTCCCTCTCAGAACTTGGCGCTACCGATACCAAAAATATCTTTCCATTTCCATGGGACAAAACTTCTCACCCGTCTATAAAAACTTCTGAAAATAAATCTAAATAATTCGACAAATAAAAAAATATCACCTAACGAATGAGAAAGTCTCTGATAGTAAGAAAATCTCTTCCGATAGTGGTCTCTCCTCTGCCGGATGAGAACATCTATACGGACCGATGATCAAACAACATCTAAAAACAACAAAAATAAAAACTCATAATTTTTTTTTGAACAAATTTAGCCCAAACCTATTACATATTAAATATTAAGATGGCGAATGTTGACATGAAAGAAAGTAAAAGGCGAAAAAGTACCTTTATAACCTAATCAAGGTATTTGGTACTGGATGATAAATAATAATAAAAATAATAAAGGAAATTAGGTAAAAGACAAAAACAAATTAAAGAAAAACATGTGAGTGGGCTCAAATAAAACACACAAAGCCGGCTAAGGAGGAACTACATGTGGCTCCATTCCAAGCTGTCGGTGTCTCATCTAAATCAATTTCTAGCCTTGTGTCTAAGCTAAGCTAAGCTCAGCTGCCCTTATATTCAAACATTTTACTTTTTTATAATATATATATATAAAAATTATAAACCGTAAATCCTCCGTCCACTATCATTATCAGATTTCGATATAAATATTTCGTTGATTTTTAGATATTTGTTAAAATGATATTTTTATCGTATCACACTCGTTTTTTATGTTCAAACTTTTTACTATTTTTAAATGGTTAAGCACATTTTCTTTTTATCACCCTACATTTTCAAAAAAAAATTATCGCCACAACTTACTTCGTATCGTTTTCTCGTTGGAATATTCAATCGATTTTTGGACAATAATAGTCTTCTTTAATCAGCACTCATATTGAATCTATCTTTGTAATATTCTCTTTGGAAACAGAACGAGTTAATTTTCTTCTTTATATTTTATTAAAAAAAAATACTGGAGGCTATTTAAACATTGGTTACGAAGAGATAAACGAGATTCACACAAATAAAAATATGATATTAAAGCCCGATCGGAATAGACCCGATCCATGGTTCACAAAATGTCTTGACCATTCAAGGACTTTGTTTCATAAGATAAAAATTCAAAAAATGAAACAAATGCCTTGTTCGTCCAAGAACTTTAGTTTTAAAACAAAAAATAAAAACAAACCTTAGGGATTTTTCCCTTCGGTATCTTCATCACCCTTATCTGTCTTACGACTTTTGAGTTCAGCACTCGAACTCTCACCAGTCCTTCATTATCTTCAGAGTCTTCTCCACTTGCGTAGCCGTGTTTGTCACCATCTGCCATTGTATGAAAATGAAGGCCTTCCTATTCCACAAATTTCCACAAAGGACCAAGGGTCATCTTCGGAAAAGTCCCGTGAAAAAGCAAAAACATTTCAAACTTAATCCCATTATCTATTTTCTCCAAAGAGTCCACCACTTTAGAAGCATACTTCTCTATTCTTGCAGGTATCTTTTGAGGTTGCTTGTTTACTAGAGATGTATTCTCTTCTGACTTCTTATTAAGAAAATTCTCCAACTTGACTTTTTCTTCGGATAAAGTCTTGACAGTAGTACTATCTCTAGCTTCTAGTTGCTCCTTCAAAGTTTTGATCTCGTTGGAGAAAGAAGTTTCCAGTTCGGAATACTTGGTTTGTAGATCTTTCTGTGCATCTTCTGACTTGCGCAATTTGGCAGCTAAATCTTTTTTTTCTTTCTTTAAGGATTCTATGCTTTGCTGAGCGGTAGATAGACTATTCGCCAAGCCCTTATATTTCGATAATATAAAATTAATATAAAATTAATATACCAATATATTGTAACTTCTAAAAACATCAATATACTAGTTTGATATAAAGTTATAATTATATTTCGTTTTTATTCAACTAAAAACTCTATTTACATTGATAAAATGATTACCATGCACATGAACGATACCAATCTCTTTACTTTGTTAAGGGGACATAACACCTTTTAAAGGTAAAATGTAACCATAGTCGATGGAAAATTATATATATAATGCATTTAAATGCGGTCACATTCACTAAATAAATTTCAAGAACCATAATCTATTTTTCTTGAGTGACAATTAGGGTTACGTAGTCGGCCTATGTAGTTCAACATCAAATTTTTCATGACTATCCTAAACTACTTTATACAGAGGGAAATGTGATAAGATTTCTTCATTTAGTGTAGATCTCATATGCACTCATTTGTATAAAAACAATTATGTACAACATATCTGAAACCCTAATGACCATCCGAACTCATGTTCTTGCAATTAAATATACATAAATTTTGAGGGAGATGTTTGAAAAATAATGACGTATCACTAAGTATTTTAACCTTAGGATATTTGGAATTTTAGAGGTTTATTTTTTTGTAACTCGTATAACTTTTGTTTGACTACCTAATCATGTAGTGCTTTCATTATAGCCGTAAAATATCACTTAAACACGACTGGGTTTTCGTATTACGACTTTCTTGATTATATATTTAAAAATCAATTTCTCCATTTTGGTTATAACAAATTAGCACATTTACTATCTATACTTTTAGTCTTCGTCTTCTTAACATGTGAAATTGCTTCAGTTTTCCTAGTTGTAAGTACTTTGAAAATTTTCATTATAATGTAGAGCCTACACTCGCGATCTTAACCACGAATCAAAGAACAGTCAATGATATTTTCTCCTTGATAGAATCATCTTTTTTATTGGGCGTGTTTGGACAAGGTCAATGTTTTCAACCTCTTTTTGATCATACTTGCATTGAATTATCTGTACATGTAAACCAATCTTGTTTGTGCAAAACAAACCATGCATCATTCTAATAACACATCCGTGTTCTGCTTTGTCGTCCCATATTAGTCTATTTTTTTAGTTGTATAATAAAATATCAAGAGAAAAATTTGACACAAAACTTCTAATTTGCTTGGATATCCAACTATCAAATGCAAATTTAAAGCTCAGCTTACTTTTTTTAATGATGATTTTATCTTCATGTGTTTAATCTCCAACAAATAATACTCTTTTCCCAAAAATAATTCAAATTTAAGTTGGTTCGTCCTAATGAAACGTTTCAAATAGGCATGTCAACTTTCATTCAATCGGTAATATAAAATAATAAATGTATTAAATTATCAAAGGTTTGGCTTACCGATTCATTATATTATTACCGAATTGTTTGAACTTGACGATGTAAGCAAAATTGAAATTTTCACAGTAAAGTTTGAGCTAAAATGTTTGAACATAATCGAGGGTTTTAAGATATGCTTTATATTTTTCTTTCATATGTGATATGTTTGAGTTCAAATTTATTTTGGTATTCAAATAAACGATTGTATCTCAATTCTTTTGAAATTATTTAAACACATTTTCATCCATAAATATTTTTTAGTACTTTCTGCGATATTGTTTCTTTTATGCCATCTACATATCATGTGTGTCGATTTCAGAAATACATTGTCAATTGTTTTCATTCATGCAAGTTCTCTATCCGTCAACAACATATCAAGTAAAACACAACGGTTTTCCTCAACTAGTAACCATGGACAATCCAATTCCTAGTATAATTGGCAACCCTTTTCATAAAAATGAATACAATGCAAAATGTAATATTTGTTGATATAATAGCAAGAATTTTCAAAAAGTTGTATATTGTATCTTATCATCTTGTATGTATTATCCATAATAGGCACCTTAATAAATTTTATTATAGACATCGCATGTGTAAAAAATATATTGGTGATTGTTTGAGACCCATCGCTTTCCATATTATGTTGTTCAATGCACATTTTCTCTTTCATTTTATCCAACAAAAGTTAAAGTTGTGATTGGTCGTATTTATCTAACGTATGATGTTTTTGTCTACTATTATAAATGTTATGCACATTGAATATCTTATAATAATTAAGCTATTTTAACATGGGTAAAAGTTCCCAAGGATAGGAACCACGTAAAGATAATTGCTTCAGCCATTCTTCTTCAACTGTACTAACTTTTTTTATAGGACATCCATCCAAAAATTCAGATGGTTCATGTTTATTCATTCCGTATTCAACTTTAAAATGTTAAATGAAGAACAAAAGAGCGAAGAAGAAGTCGCTTAGAAGCGGCTAGGGTATTTGTATTATTTAGAAAGTATATCTATTACATAATGTCTAAGATCTTATTTATAGATATAATAAATGGTTAACGGGATTGGACTTATATCTTTATCATCCTCCCTTAAAATCATAATGCAACAGTAATAAGCATTGAAAGTTTGTCACAAATAAAACAAAATTGCATCGTTGACTGAGCCTTCGTGAAAATATCAACATGTAAAGCTGATGGAATATATGAAAGCGAGATGGTCCCAATCTGAAGATGATACCGAGTGGAGTGACAATCTATTTCAATGTGCTTCGTCCTCTCATGAAAAACAGAATTCTTTGCTATATGCATGGAGCTTTTGTTATCACAATGCAGGGAAGTGAGTTTAGTAACATTAACTCCCATATCTGCAAGAAGCCATCATAACCAAACAATCTCACATGTGGGGACGACCATAGCATGGTACTCAACTTCAGTAGGCAATCTAGAGACAACATCTTGTTTCTTACTTTTACATGAGATTAATGAATCTCTAAAGAAAATATAGAAACCAGTAGTAGATTTTCGGTCACAAGAATCACTATCCAATCAATATCGCTATAGGAACGTAGTTCAAGTGAAGAGGTCGAAGGAAATAAAATGCTCTGGAACTGAGTGTCATGAAGATATCTCAATATTCGAAGAACATCTCCCCAAATGACGGATGTAGGAGTAGTAACAAACTGACTAACCACATGAACAATATAAGCTATATATGGTCGAGTAACTGTAAGATAGACCAAGCTCCATACAAGAGTTCCTATAGAGTTGGGTTTGACAAAGGAACACAAGCAGTTGGAGAATACCGAGCATTGGTTTCAAAAAGGGTATCTACTGTCCTGTTATCAGAAAGTTGTGCTCGCTCGAATAAATCAGATATATAATTTTCCTGAGAAAGAATATAACCTTTTGGAGAGTAAGCCACCTCAATACCTAAAAAATAACGTAATAGTCCCAAGTATTTCATCGCAAAACACTGAGCCAATTCACGTTTTAGTGCCTCAATGCCATCAATATTATCACCTATAATGACCATATAATCTACATACAGGGATAAAATAATTCGCCATGCACTCATACATCTGATAAACAAGGCTGAATCATGATTACTAGCAAGGAAACCAAGTAAAGTAATAATTGTAGAGAATGATAAAAACCAGATACGAGGAGCTTATTTGAGACTATATAAATCTTTTCTAAATTGATAAACTTCACCTGGTTGGTGAGAAAAACCTTGAGAATGAGTCATGTAAACCTCCTCATGAATATCATCATTCAAAAATATATTTTTGACATCTAGTTGGAAGATTTTCCATTGGCGAACAGATGCAACCGCAATAAGAGTACGAACTGTCGTCATTTTTGCCACTGGGGAAAATGTCTCATCATAATCAATACGATAATTCTGTGAGTACCCTTTTGCTACAAGACAAGATTTATATTTTTCAACAGACCCATCATATGTTTTTTAATTTTAAAAACCCATTGAGATCTGATTATATGCTTACCAGATGAAGGTTTAACTATATTCATGTATGAGTCTGGTAAAGAGTAGTAAGCTCTCCGACTATTGCATTTTGCCAACGACGATTAGAAACAACTTATTTAAACGACTGAGGTTCATATAAATTATGTATGTTTTCTATGAAAGAGGCAAAAAGAGTTGAGTAAGAAGAATACACAAAATCTGGCAGATTGGTAGAGTTAATTGTACGAGTAGATCTTCTGAAGGATGAAGCTGGTGGTTCACTAAAAGAAGGAGTTGAATCATGCCTTAAAAAATCAGAAGTGGCATCAACTGTAGTCGATGTATCATAAGCTGGCACATCAATATCAATGGGTATGTCACTATTATTTTCAAAAGGATCAATAATATGAAGTTTAGTACTAGTTATATCATGTGATTTCACTGAAATCGAATAAAACAGGATATGCTCAAGAAATGTAACATGTCGAGAGATATAAAGTTTATGACTAGTGGGATCAAAACAACGATAAACTTTTTGTCTAACACCATAACCCAAGAAAACACATATTGCAGATTTATGGCCCAATTTGTTGCGTTATGCATGAGGACGAAGGACAAAATATGTACTTCCAAACACTCGTAAGGAAGAATAATCTGCAAGTTGTCAATATAACTTCTAAAAAAAAGATATCCTTACATAGGGAATTCGATTAATCATATATACAGCAATATGAATTGCTTCTCCCAAAAAAATAGTAGGAACCTCAGCAGATAAAAGCAAATAACGAGCAATCTCAATAAGGTGATGATGTTTTCTTTCTGCAACACTATTCTGCTGAGCGGTGTCAGTGCAAGAAGACTGATGTATAGTACCATAAAATTCAAGTAACTGAGTAAGTCATTGGATGTATATTCAACCCCTAACTCACACCTGAAGGATTTTATTATAACAGAATATTGAGTGTTAACAAGTGCCCGAAATTCCTTATAAATTCCATGGAAATATGATCTTCGTCTCATAAAGTAAACCTAAGTATATCGAGTATAATCATCGATGAAAGAAACATAGTAGGATAAACCACCCTTTGTGGAGACAAGAGATGGACCTCATACATCAAAATGAATAATATCAAACAGAGCAATAGAGGAAGTGACATTTTTTATTAAACGGTAATGCCGAACATTTTGCAAGTTTACAACCACTACAATCCGAGATATTACAAGTGTTTAGCTGACCTAAAGGACCTGTATAGACTAGATTTTTTAAACGCGATGCATATACATGTCTCAGACAAGAATGCCAAAGATAAAACTCATACGGTGATTGATTTAAACGAAACGAAGACAAATCAACACCAGAGACAGCAACTTTAGTCAAGTATGTTTTTCCATTATCAACACCATAAACATCCACATATGTTATATCGAGTTTCTCTAAAACATAGATTTCCTTTAATTTAAGACCTTCCACAATCACTTTATGAGTCTGTTGATTTTGTATAGCACAAACAGAATCAAAAAACAAGATACAATAACCAGATTTACACAATTGGCTAACCGAAACAAAATTCAAAGCAACGGTGAGAATGTAGTAAACATCGGATAGTGATATATGAGAGGTACAAATAGAGCCAATACCATGTAGCACTAGATAACAAAACATATATGGGTGAAACATAAGACAACGAAACAAAGTTCGACATGTTAGGTGACATATGATGAGATGCACCCGAATCCAAAATCCACAATGATGAATCAATACCTAAAGTGGAAGATAAGGACATACCTAATTGGTATGCAGATGTAGACACAACAAAGTTCTTATTATTCAGTTTGTTACTAGTAGATTGTAGAAAATCATCTTTTCCTATCATATTCGCAATAAGATCCACAATATCTAATCGAACAAAATCTAACAATCAAGAGATACCAAATCCAAATCGGAAAAATCACAATCAAAATATTAACCAAACCCAAAATCCGAAATCAAACCAAGTTAAAATTAAAAATCTCAGTGGTCTAGCAAAATCAAATCGAATACTCAATCAAATCCAAATCCAAGTCCAAATACCAAGCTAGATCCAATTTTCAATTTCTGATTCCCAATTTCGAATAATCGATAATAATTCACGATTTTAAACTTATTTATTAGCTAAACTTTTAAATTAAGTCTTAAAATATATTTTGTTGCACTATTTAATATAATTTGGCACTATGAAGATTTATTTCTTACATGTATTAAAAATAGTATTTTAATATATATATATATATATATATAAATAAAGATTAATTACCATCTTATATCCGGTCCAAAATTCAGTTATTAATTATTAGTTATTATTTTTATGTTATCAAAAAGTATTTCAACTAGCCGTTTTTAAAATTAACTTTTCGTACGTTTTTGTCACAATAACAAAAAAAAATTATGATTAACTTTAACAAAAAAATTTATATCTTTCAAATCTTTATTCTGAAAAAATATCTCAAAGTACAATTGATTTTGCTTTTTTAAGATGAACAAACTAGACCCATACATGATATTTTTTTGAAATGTTTTTCATCGGACCAGTTAATCATGGCTTCTCATTTCGTATAACCTTTGTTTTCTACTTTGTATTTTTCGTTTATCCATGGTTTTGTATTTTGAATTTTTGTTTGAACGTTGATTTCCTACTTCACACTTAGGTATTTGTTTTTCAAATTTAACCCTGATTTCTCATTTTACATTTTGCATTTTCGTATTTTGTTTATTCGTGGTATCACATTGTTTTCAAAGTAAAACATGGTTTGCTATTTCAAATTTTTGTTTAAACATTGTTTGATATTTCGTACTTAGATAAGTATTATCCTAGTTTTGTATTTTGCAATTGCAGGTCCTGTTTTTTGCAATTTTGATACATAAGATGTCACATTTTACATTATGTTATACTCAAAAGTCATATTTTTTGTATTTGAACCTATTTGACGGTCCAAAACTCGATAAGTCACCACAAAACCTTCCTAAATCTAACTTTAATCTATTTGAGAAAGAAAAGCCATAATTTTTTAACGTTTAAACTTAAAACTTTAACTTCTCACTTAGTTTCAAATCAAACTCTAAGAGTAAAATTTTACCTAAAATTGCTTAAACCATAACATATTGTGGGAAGAAAACAAGAAGAAGAGAAGAAGAAAAAATGGAAGAAAAAAGCTCGCGATTTTGGTTTGAGATAGTTCAAGATAAAAGATAAAAAAAGAAGAGAAAGAAAGAAAAAATAAGAAGAAAAAACAAAATTTATTTCTTAAAAAAAATTAAGCTTATATAGGCAATAAAGATATGTAGGGTATTATAAAAAATTGAAAAGTAAATGATAGTCTCGATCTTAAATAATAATAATAAAATAAAATTTGGGGTATTAAATAATATATATATATATATATATATATATATATATATATATATATTTATTTATTGATACTTAATTGTACTTAACCTATATATATATAATCAGAATGATTGTTAAAAAAATACATTTTTACTACTCGTAGTGGTGACCCGCATGTATTATTATTTACAAACTTTTCATGAAAAGAAAAAACTAAAAAACTCATGTCCTTTATAATTTTCAACCACTACTATTATTTTTACTAAACATAGTCATATAGCACAACATCACAGTGAACTCTGAAACTCACACAATTCTAAAATATATTCTTACTAAACAAAGAATGACCATAAATCCTCAACTAAATAGCTTACCCACTGAACAATTTTTACTCATTTGTTAGTTTTTCAGATTCATTCCAAAAATTGGATTTATGGTTGAAAATAAATACATGACTATCCATACCACATACCCCGTAAAAATACCACTGGAAACGGCCGTTAAAGAATTATAATTACTGCCGATTTTTTTATTGATTTATTTTGGATCTTTAAATTTAGATAATTTGAGAGACAAATGATGTTCATCGTCATTACATTGTAAAACTTGTTATAATTAGATTTCATATGATATTTGTCAGGTGTATCTCATATATATATATATATATATATATATATATATATATATATATATATATATATATTAGTATGGTTGTAAAAATGGTATCACTACGTTGTGAAAATTATTTTGCTAGGTTTGGTACCCCATTATTTTACAAGTACATTAATTCTCTTTTGTGAGACGTGTAATTTTCTTCAAGCATAATTATAAACACTGTACCATTACATAATTTACATTGATAGAAAACCCACGCATGCACCACTGGTTTCGCGTATTATATTATTTTTACACATTTATACATGTGAATTATATATACTGATCAGTCTTGATATATTGAAGAAAGAAAATAAAGTCTAAAAAGAGTTATAAAGATAATTTTAGAGAGATAATGTTAATCGAATTTCTAGAGAGAGAAAGTAATTAAGAGTTAAAGTATGCAAAGTGTTGATCAATCTTATTCCCAAGGCAAATACACCTATTTATAGGTGAGGTTGTCACATGTAGCAGAAGTAGTCAGTGTTGTGGATACTTCACCCCACTTTACTACTTAGTGCAAACATAGACTACTGACTACTGGCGATTAAATTAATTCAATACACCTAAATTTGTTGGTGTATTATCATATTGGCGATATTTAATGAGTCTCAATTATTTATATCCTTATCATATACTATTTCATTATATATATATATCGAATAAAAATAATAATATCGCCAATACACCAACAAATTATTTTAGGCCATTAAATTAATTTTTTTTATTATTTTAGGCCATCCCAAGCACAAATCTTCTAGTTTTGTTAGGACTCATATGTGGTTTTGGTATTGTAGTAGCAAGATTTAGGCAAAAAAAATGAATTTAGGCTATTACTTGCAAAATATAAGTAATTATAAATATGAAACATTGAATAGATTATATGCAAAAATGTAGTCTAGTTAATTTAGATTGGAGATACCATCATTTATGATGTGTGAAGCCCTCGTGATTGATTTAATCGTACTCATAATGAATAAAACTAACTAACTCACCATTACAATGAAGAATTATGTTCGACCATTCCAAGTACAAATCTTTTAGTTTTATTAGGATCTGTATGTTGTTTAGGTGTCGTGGTAGCAAAATTTACAAGAATTGTTGGTTTCAGATGCTTGTTACTATCATTTTGCAACCTAGGCTAAGAATGCTAAAATCTACGATAATGCTTATGAAAAATACAGAAATATTATATAAATTGTATGCAAAAGATGCAAAAAGTATGACGCGAAATAAAATAACATATGCAAAACCTACATCAATGATTAATAATACTAATTATATCACCAATGAAATAATGAATTATTTTTTACTATTCCATCCATGAATATGTTAGGTTTGTTATGGCACATATGTTATTTTGGTGTCGTGGTAACAAGATTTAAACGAAATGTCGAACTTAGATGCTGGTCTAGGAATATGAAAATCTATGTTATTACTTGTGAAATCTAAGTAATTATAAATGCGAAACGTTGAATAAACTATATGCAAAAACTTATAGTATAATTTATGCGAAATGGACATGATATCATTCGTGTTGTGCAAAACCGGTGTACATCAGGATTGTGATATTCTAACAATTTTTACCTCCAAGAACGATCGATTGTGCGCCATAATTCAAAGATTTAACAAAATACGGATCATGTTTATTTTGAATGAAAGCCTTTTACTTATTTTGCGTGAGCACTAAGAATTTGCTAAACCTTTTTTTATCATCAACAAAACTAATAGTTACCATGTCATATTTGTGAAACAATATTGACTAAATATTTGTGCAATAAGTTATAATACATAAAATATATACGAACTGTTTGTTTCAACTGGTTGCATGTATTCAAATTATAATACTAAATATATGAAACCGTAATTCAAATGACATGTAAAACTTGACTCAAAAGAGATTTAAAACCAAATGCCACGTGATAAACCTTACTTTAACTGCAGAAAAAATACTCTAAAATTAATATTTTAAAAAATAACTAGCTGAGGATTGTGAAATAAAACACTTTCACATGACAACACGTAAAAAAATTTGATTTCCAAATAACAAAAACCTTAGATTTTATTCTTGCTTTAAAGAATATTCTTTCCTCTTCCTACCCAAGTTATTGCGGGTTGTTAAAAATGAAACCTTGAGTATAATATATGAAACCTGATTCAACATATACTTAAGAACAAATTTCATGTACGAAACCTACATGGATGTTGTATGCAAAACCACACATGTATATAATATGTGAAACCAAACACGTATATTATAAACCTAATTAAATTAAGTTTGAAATATAGTTGTAAAATTATATTATATTCACTGCGATACTAATACCCTTAATTTAAAAGTAGTATTTCACAAGATCATGGTGAATTAGTTTAATTTTTTACTATTTAATATAATATGAACTAAAAGTCTGACGATTTCTAGTGATACCAACATCTCTCTCTGTCTCTCTCCATAAATAGTTTCTACCTTCCTTGTATTACCAAAATGTTAACGGTTTCTCTACCGACGTAAACAGATAGCTACAAACATAAATAGTTTCCATGTCGAGTTATGAATATGCAATCAGGAATTCTATGGATAAGTTATCTAATATTTATTGGTTATTTAATAATTTATATTATCTTCTTAGTCATGTCAGCTTTCCTCTCATTGTTTAGGTGAAAACTCTCCATACAGTCACCTACCTCCATAATATATTATCATACAAATATCTTAACTACAAACACCAAATTTTTTACTCTACAACTGCAAACCCATATATGACCATATTTGGGTGTTTGGTTGTGAATGTTATCCAAACTTGTCTGTCGTTCAATAACACAAACTCACCTCAAGATCCATACGATGTATTTTCATTGGTTACCCTAAAAACTTTTGAGGGTATCATTTCTTTGATCCCACAACCCTTATGTTTTACAAAAAGACCTTCACGTTCAATACTCAAAGTCCACCAACCACGTATAAATTTATAGATAATATATTGATAACCATTATTTTAATACTTCATCTTCCGTCCCATCATCAGGCTTTCACAGTCATTCTTCTCCAACTACTTTACCTTCTTCACCCATCTCACTACCAGTATAAAATCCATATCTGTAACATGCCAACTTTGAACCATATTCAGTTAATACAAATCCAACCTAACCCAAACACCCACTATACCAAATCAACTCCTCGCACAAACTCGTTAAAACTTGGAATCACTAAACCAAACCCATAATTCAATCGTCACGCGTATATCTCTCATGTACCAACATCCTATGTTAAAGCTTTAAAAAATCCTTGATGATTATATATTATGTAAAGTTAATTCAATACTTTAGAAATTAATGATACATGAGAATTGGTCCCCTGACCATCAAACAACCTTGTCATTAGAGTGAATTTAATAATCTTACAAAGTGCGAATACTGGTTAAAGGGAAATCACAACTATTGGTATTGATTACCTTTAGCCCAGTTTTCAAGCTTGATACTATCATAATTGTGGTATCCTTAGCAGTCTCAAAGGCATGGAAAATAAATCAACTTGATATGAAAAATATGTGTTTACATGATACAATTCAAGAATTTTTTTATGAATCAACCACCGGGTTTCATCGCCGAATCATGTATGTTGGCTCAAAAAATAACTTTATGGACTGAAACAAGTATTGTAGGCATAATACACTTATTCTGATATATTTCTTACATCATACAGTTTCCATAGTAGTCTCTCTGATACACCACTATTTATTCTTTGGTAAGGAAATACCATGGCTTATCTAATTCTGTATTATATTAAAAGCATCATATACCTACTTACTAAAACAAATTATTGACATGCTCTCACCCGATTTTTTTATGTCGAATTTAGTTCTCTTTCACCACTTTTTAGGTATCTCAATTCAAAAAGACGGTCGCAGTTTGTCTTTATTTCAATCACAATACGCTCATGATATCATACATCATCCATTTATATCCACATACAGACCGTGTAATACACCCGTGTGCACTTACTCCAAATTGAATGTGTCATATAACCAATTATTACCTGATGATACATTATATATGAGATTTGATGGGGCCTACAATACCTCAGTTTACTTACCTTAACATCTCTTATGTAGTTCAACATGTCTATGTTTTTATGCATATTCTACAAGATCCACGCTTCAACTTTATGAAATGGATTCTTAAATATATTTAGGATAACATTGACTATGATATGCGGCTGACTATAACGCTATTGTTATCCGTCATTAATAATTCTTGCATCGACTATGGTAGATATCCTGATTCCAAAAGATCAACATCATGATATTGTGTGTGTTTTGGCGTTATTTTGGTTTCGTGATCTTTAAAATGGCAATCTACTATTTCATGATCCAATATTGATGCTGAATACATAAGATCGACTAATGTTATAGCCAAAGCTAGTTGGATTCAAAATATTCTTCTTGAGCTATATATTCCTATCACAAAACCCATATGGCTTACTATGACAACATGTATGTCATATACTTGTCGCAACACCAGTTCAACATCAATATTACAACACGTTGAGATGAACATTTACATCGTGTGTGAAAAAGTATAAATTGGTCAGGTCCAAGTTTTTCATGTGACATCATCCTCCCAATATGCCAATATTTTCACTAAAGGATTATCTCGAGAACAACTCGAATTGTAGATGACTATTAGAGACTATATATAATATATTGTATTTAATAATTAAATAAATTGGTAAATATTCTAATTTTATATTTATAGTTAAATAAACTGTTCAATATTCTTAAATTATATTTAAACCTATACAGTTTGTTTAATATTCTCTCTATAATTTTGTATTTATTTTTTAGATTATTTTCTTTATTTAATAAATTTTGTTTTTGAAATTTAATCATCGAATCAATTAGCTATAAACTATTTTAATTTTTGAGTCATTGTTAAAATAAAAAATAAAAAGTTTAACTTGAGTGGAAAAATAGAAAATATGATAACTATATTGAAGTCCTATTCCTCACTCGTCAATTTTTTCATACCAATTGTCGTTCTCTACTTCATAATATAACTTCGTGCATAGGGTCTTGGACCTTAAAACATCTTTTATATACTGGTTGGCTTCAACTCATTAATTATATTCTATTTGTTGTGTAAGTTTATTGGTCCTCAACTTTCATTCTTCCTTCTAGGGTGCTCAAAAAGATTTCCCAATCTCTCAATCGTTTCCTCTCGTCAGACCATGAGATGAAAATCTTTGAGGCCAAGGTGGTTTGGTCCGATGTTACCGCTCATAAATTGGATTATGACATCTAAAAATCTGGAATCAGATGGTTGTCCTTAAACATATCTGGTAATAACAACAATTCAACATGGTATGACATAACCAAAAAAACAAAAATTGATAATCTCTGGCTTATTAATGAAGGATCCTCCTCTTCATGGACTTAGAGGAGGATTTTACGTCTTAGGAATATGGCTTGTAATTTTTAGATGGTTGCGATTGGTAATGAGGAAGATACCTCATTCTGGTACGATCTTTGGCCTTTTCTCACTTCTCTTGTAACCTATTATGGGAAATATAATATCCATGGTTCTAGGATTGGAAAAGATCTCAAGGTCTCAGACATCATGCATGATGGTTATTGGAACTAACCATCCCACATCAGATCTACAATTTTTAGGAATTGAAATAATATTCAAAAGATCAATAATCTTATTCTCTCAATCTCTACACCTAGTTTAGAGTTCAGCGACGTCCACTATTAGATCGCCAAGGATACTTGCAACATAATTTGTATGTCCACCCCTTATGTCGGATGAACCGGTTTAGTATGACACAAGTATAATGTTCCTCGCCATTCTTTTCATCCTCTGGATTTTCATCGAGAAACAATTGTCTACGCGGGGCAAACTTCGGATTTGAGGTGTAAATTCTCCACCGGATTGTGTCTTATGAAATTCTAGTCTATAGACTATTAGTCATATTCTCTATGACTATAGTTTCAATGAGATAATCTAGGGTTTTTCTAGTTCCAAGATTGACTTCACCTTAAATGACATTACTTGGTAGTCTTGGATGAATGAGGCATCATCATGATCTTCCTCTCGAAATCGACATCTTTAGTGTTTTTGTTTTGTCGCGGTAATTTACCATGTTTGGTGGGAGAGGAATGCTAGAATATTTGTCTCCTCCCCTCATGCCTTTGCATCTACGGTTTCGTACCACAATTTTTCTGACCTTTGGTTCAGGTTTCTTGGTACCAAGATTGTTTGGTCAGGGTAATCTTTTTATCTTCTTTCTAACCTAATACGCTTTCTATTAAGCCACTTATTCTCATGATGGTTGTAGTCTTTGTTCGTAGTGTCCACACCTATTCTTTCATGATGACTGCGATTATTGCTCATAGTACTCATCATCCGTCTTTATTACCGTTGTTCTATTTTTGTGAGAGTCACTTATGCTTTAATGCTTTAAATCGCTTTATCTTCTTTTGATGATCAGACAACATAAGTCAGATAACTATTATAAATTTGGTTTTTTTTTTATAATTTTATGCTCGTCTTTAAAATGTGCACTTATATATTTATTTGTAAAAACTATTTATTTTAATCTCTATTTAAAAAGAAGAACTTTAATACATATATTACCGCTTAATGAAAATAAAATGCTTATAATGATTGAACTTAAATGGAAATCCAACTATTAGAAACTGCCTAAATATAAATACACAAAAATAAAATATAAAAAACAAAAGAAACAAACTTCGCTGGTCATCGTAATGAAAAAGAAGAAGAGTTAATACTAAAGTAAAAGCAAAAAGAATGCAATAAATTTGGATTTATGTGCAATATTTAACTTTCATAGAACAAGTTCCTTTAATCTTAGTAAAACAATATTTTATCAAACATTTCTAATTCATGGATTAAAATAACACAACATTTCAAACAACTATAAAAACTTATGTAAAAATGTGTTATTTTTTGTGTCTTTAACATAGATCACATAAGCAACTACCAGAAAACAAATGACTATAAATATTCCTGAAATTATATTTTTTCATCCCAAAACATATGTCGTTTTAAGATTATGCACGGGTATTAAGAAATGTAATAATTACATCCTTTTTTCCATAAAAAACAAAAAAAAATACAATTGATAAATGATTATAAATAATATTAAAATTTGCATTGGTAAACGAAAACGACATGTATTATGGGTGAAAAAAATATTTCCTAGAACGATAAATTAAATTACCAATTAATATAAATAACACAATATTTACATAAAAAAAGCTAAAAGATTTTTTTTGATTCCGGTGGTGTCAAGAACTAAAGATGATACAATGTCAAATTATAAACATAATTATATAATTATATTTAGTTTTTGAATTTATATATATTTTGTATAATTTATTTTCAGATCAAAGGACAAAAAAAACTAAAAAAGAATTTTAAAACAAAAAGTAAATAAAAACTTGAGTCCATATAATTATTGAATTCTTAAATAAATACTAAGTTATTTTAATAGTGATAGAGATAATTATCCACATTTTGACCTTGTTAAAAAACGTAAAATAATAAAATTGTACAATTTTGTACGAGATGGACCAAATGTGAACTATTCACAAATCAAAAATCATATAAAATGAATAAAAATGATAAATTATTATCTAAAAGAGAGTATGTTGAATTGTGGGAATAAAATTTAAAATATTTTAGTAAAGTTAAACGTTATTAGGGGTGGCTTATGTTTTAGGTTTACGTTTGACACGTTTTGAATGTATTTTACAATATTTTGACCGTAAAGTAATATATGTTAACTATTTATATTTATTTTCGTAACACTTTAATTTTCGTACTTTAAAGCATTTTAATTTTTTTGTATTTTCTTAGGTAATAATCAACATTTTACAAAAATAAACATGAAAAACGAAAACGCGTAAAGTATAAAAAGTTAAATATTACAAAAATAAATACAAAACCAAACTCTTATAACATGTATAAATAGCTCAAAGTGTTAATAAACAAAAAGAGAAAAGTAGCCGCCAATAAACGGCTAGGGTTTTTGATTAATAGAAAGTGTGTATTAAATAGAGTCTAAATCTATTATTTATAGATAAACTATATGAGCTAATGGGCTTAGGCTTTATATCTCTAACACCCTCTCTCAAACTCGTGAGTTTGTTACACAAAATTAAAAAAAAAAACAAAATTGAAACATCAACGAATCAAAACAAAACATCAAAACCAAAATCGAAACGTCAAAACCCAAAAATCAAACTCCAATCTTCAAACTCCAATCATCAAGCTCCAATCTCCAAACTCCAAAACTCAAAACTAATCCAAACGAAATCCAAACACCAAACGAATCTAAACGAAGTCAAGCAAAGCCAAACAAAGCCAAACCAAAACCAAACAAGTCCAAACGAAGCCAAACGAATCCAAACCAAGCCGAACCAAGCCAAACGAAGCCAGAACAAAGCTAAACAAATCCAACGAATTCAAAACAAAGCCAAACAAGTCCAAACGAAGTCAAAACGAATCCAAACGAAGCCAAACTAATCCAAACAAAACCAAACGAAACCAAACGAATCCAAACAAAGCCAAACAAATCCAAAACAAAGCTAAACAAATCCAAACGAATCCAAACCAAGCCAAACCAAGCCAAACGAATCCACACGAAGCCAAAACGAATCCAAACAACTTCAATCGAAGCTAAACGAAATCTATAAACGAAGAACGACATCTAAACACCAAAACGAAATCCAGACGAAATCTCAATGCCAAATACCCAAACAAATCCAATCTCAAATACAAAATTAATATCCAAAAACCAAACGAAATTCATTTTCCAATTTCTAATTGCCAATTTTAAATTTCCAAAATCAAAATCAAAATCAAAATCAATTTGAATTCACGGTTTTACCAACAAGACTGCTGCACTGTTCCAGTTGCAATTTCTCCCAAACCCTAGCACCGAATCATAATCTGACCGATCATATTGAAGGGTTGGATTTCCTGAACATGCTCTCCAAAATTCAGTAAAAACGGACATTGTTTGCCTTTCGATCGGATCGTTTTATTGGAGCTGCACACAGAAGATCCGAAAACCGAAAACTATATCTATTCTGACGAAAAGTAGATAGAAATTTCCAACACAAATCCAGTCGAAAAACAAGATAAAAAAAATTGGAAATCACACAAAAGCAGATCCAAAACAATATCAATACATAATCCAAAATTTTCGAATAAATCCAAGATTTCCAAATAAATCCTATTCCAATCCGAAATCCAATACTACTACGAAATTGAATACCTGGTAGATCTACAAAAATTCCGGCGGATAGCTAAAACAACTGCCCGCCGGCACAGCGGAAGACACGAAAACTTCAAGATCTAAGCCAAAGCTCTGATACCACGTTAAGAAACAAATATAGAGAGAAAAGAGAGAAGTGACCGCCAATAAACGGTTAGGGTTTCTGATTATTAGAAATTGCGTATTACATAGAGTCTAAATCTATTATTTATAGATAAACTATATGGGCTAATGGGCTTAGGCCTTATATCTCTAACACAAAGATATCCATATCTTCCATTCAGACACCAAGAGTCCAAAATTTATAGTACGAATAAAGCCTACAATTTCTTAAATCTCTTTGATGATACTGTGGACCGCAAACAAAAGGTTTTTTCTTTTCTTGCTTAGAAAATGATATAAATGAGGGTTGAAGGTTTTATAGTAACTTGTGAAATAGGGTAATCACAATTTGAAAAAAAAATAGAATTGATTCTCTAAATGAACTATGCAAATCGATGTCAGAGAGAAAAAAAAATTCTATATGTTTTTAAGAGCAGCACAATTGTGTTTACATACCAATATTAGGGTTAGAGATTAACTTATATACTAAGTGAAACAATTTCATATAATTTTATAAATTCCACCATTTAATTTCATTTCACTTAATTAACCGTGTGTACTTTTCTTTTCTCAAATTTACTCTTTTATTATATAATTTTATAGAACATGATAGTTTCACTAGTACCATGAACCATAAACTTTATTGGGCTTGTAGAGCCAAATACTGAATTGTTGAGATAAAAGATCCTCCCTTTAGGTATTTTTTAGTCCAACCGATATCCACATATTATTTATAACAACATAAGACCAAATAATAATATCATAATATTATTATCATTATTCGTCGATCAAATATTCCAATTGAGCACTTTAATTGGAGTTATTACAACAAGCCTAGATATCATAAATTATATATGATGAGACATTCCGACCTAGGGTTCTCTCACAATCTTCCACTTGGATCATTCATGTGTACTAAATTGTATCCATATGAAATATGCACTATATAACACTATTGTTTACGAATAATATCTAATTTTTTATCCATTTCAGAAGATAGACAACAATGAATTAAAGAGTTATATCACGACTCATAATATGTAATTGCTCTCAAATAAATCACATTGTTAACTACCACCTTAGTGAACCTTGACCTCTCATGGAGTGTGGCATGAAAGTATGTCGTGGCCCTATAATCAATACGTGTTTATTTTTTGAGTGGTCCTACTGAATTGAGATCACTAAATATCATAGCAAAAATGAGAACTAAATTATTTTATTATTGATAATAATTCAATATGAAATACTGAATCAATTTATTATTGATTACTTGAGGGTATGCATGTGAAAATAATATAATCTGAAATATGCAAAGTTGATTTGAATTCAATTATGAATTAAAATCACTCCCATTGAATTCGAACATTCTCTAGCTTAAGAATACCCACATGAATGTTGTCTACATGAAAGACTATATGTATTGAAATCTTAGTATAAAGAGATAGCAAAGAGAAAGTTAAAAATTTCCACTTTACCAGTAATCTTAGTTGAATTAATAGAGTTTGATTTATTTGTCATATTTTTATTTCTTTAATTATAAGGAACTTGGTGATTTTTTTTATTGTTACTAAGTGTGCTACAAATTTTGATCCCAATAATATATATGCAAGCCTAAACTATATTGTAACATCCACTTACCCTATAAAGTCACTCATTTAATTGATCCCCTTAATTTCCTAACGTTTTTTATGTTATTATGTGATGTTGGATACTCAATATTGGATGACATATATGATATGTACAATGCTTCATCATTGGAATCACTTGAGTATTCACTTAAGATCTATATAATGAATCTTATACCTTTTCTAAATTAACCATGAACATACATTAAAGTTCAATTGTAAAAAATATATGAAATATTTTGTACCTTCTAAATTTCCAAATAGGTATTGAGATTTTTTTACTGAAAAACTTATCTCAAATCAACTCAAGCAAACTAGTGGTTTGTCATTTTCGTACCATAACACATTTGTATGATATTAATGTGTGTATTATGTAATATGTCCACATAATTATCAAGAGTAATCTTGACTATTCTTGATTTCTTAATACATAAGACATCTCACCTATAAATTTCAGACTTAATATTATTTAACATAAATTTCTTGATGGCATGCAGCACGTCACTATAGCTTATGGTAATTAATACGACAAGAAATTCTAAATATTAACCCACTCCCGCTAAATTAATGAAATTCATAATACTTTACTAATGAGACACTTAAAATTAATATCATAAAATAAACTTCTAATTGTTACATATTATTGACTCTATTAGATCTATATATGATTTTTAAAAACTTGTTAATCTTCACGTGGACTGATTAACTTTTGCAACTCTTCAAGTTTAATTAATAGAGTTCTTAAATTGTAATATATATAGTTTCTATTAATGTTATCATTCAGAAAAACTTCATCCTTATATTAATTTAATGAATCTTAATATTTTAGAAGTCTACACGTCATGCGAATATTATCTCAAAAGAGTTCTTTAAAAATTCTAAATTAAAGATTCTCTTAAAATGTCAATCTATTCATATTGAATGATACATGTTTTGTGTAAGATCTTCTCAATATCCTAACTGAATTATCTTACATTAATTTTTATTCCTACTACAATAGTTCATAATTAAACATTGAAAAATATGAGCATGTTTCCATGGAAGCTTGACCTGAATTCTCCATTTACATCACAATATTTCCCCATAAACCAAATATCCTCAAAGTAACTCAACTGTCTCATATTCAAAATTGTATGGGTTTATAAGATAACTGTTATAGAATGGAATTAATTCTAAATGTAGATAATTGTTACTGTATTAGACTTTAGTTATACAAGGTATGTAAGGCTTTGTTTGTACTAGGCGTCCATAAATGTAAAATTTTCTTCAACCATTCTTTCTCTATGTTAAAGCTTAATATACTCATTTTACTAATTTATTCCTTATGAATTCGGTTAATGAGGAACTATTTCACATCTTAACTATATAAACTCAAAAAACAAGTCATAAAATTGTTCACCAAACTGTCATACCTCCCTTGAGTGGTAACCATCATAAACAAATATATTAAAATATTTGAACTTATCAATAAACTCCAACTATATTGAAATATGTGCAAATACGAGCCACGCTATCTCACATATAATTATCTTTGAATAAAAATGTATTCATTATAACCATATAATTTTATTCAAAAATTTTAACTGCTTATTATAATTCTAATTTTCTTCATATGATATGTTCCTATACATCCATAGGATACTAGGATTCTGAAGAATCTTATCAACTATATTGCCCTCCTTTTTTGAGAGACGTGACCATAATGTTTATATATATATTAGCATAGTAATTTAATTTATTTTGCTGAATGATACATAAATTTCGATAACATCATTCTAAAATTTATTAACTGCAATTATTAGTAGAGACGGTGGGCGCCAATCCTCTATACAATTAATTTATTTTGCAATTGCTATATATTTTAATCAGTATTAACTCTAAAGATGTTTACCATAACTTAATTTTAGTGGTTCAATGAATCTATTGAATGAAGATCAAAGATTGGTGAGAGCTGTAAGACAATAATAAATCACCACTATAGTTAAATATATTTTACCATCACATAATTTTGAGAATTTAATATATCTACCGAATGAGGATCAAATATAAAGTGGGCTTACTTAATTTCTGAAACTTGGTGCAACATAATTATCTTTATTACTTAATATACATGTTCTTTAGACAAATTTAATTTCCAAGTCTCTTTATTAGCTAGTTGTTAATTTCTAGAACTAAACTACTCAGTTATTCAAAATTAAAATTAAAATATCATATAGATCTGTGAATTATGGATCAAATAAAAAAAATCACATAAATCAGAAAATTGAGTGCTAATATATGGCCTTCAAGTCAGCTAGTCAGACTGGTTTCTCACACTCATTGTAAACACCAAAACCCAAAATCCTACTTTTCTTTTGAATTATGGATTAATTTTTCAAATTTTTAGATCTGAAAATTGACCATGTAATTAGACTTAAAATTATTTTAGTATAATTGTTTAACCATTTCCCTTATATTAGTTCTTGATTTTCATCAATTCTAGATATAAGCACTTGAAAAACAAACTGAAGAATTAAAGCACTACAATTTCTGAATTTCGGCAATAAATTTTACAATTATATTAAAAATATTCCATAATACGTTTTAAAGATTTGTTCATGGAGTATCACTACTGTATATGGTTGGATTCCTAACCTATCTAATGAAGAGTAATCTATTACCATAGTATGACATATATTCATGCGTTCTTACTGAATAAATATGTCATTCTTTTCATTATATCTGAATAATTTGGAATAAGTTAGTTAAGATATTCAGGTGTTTTATCAGGTTGGAGGGCCTGAAAAGGAAATTATATGTGCCACACTTTTCATAATCAGTAGCCGAGACGCAGGATGCCAATATGCTATACCTTACATCTGGAACCACTATTTTAGGTTAGACATTATAGGTTCTATACCATATTTTAAATCAGTCAAGCCTTCCTTAGGGACCGTACCAAACTGATTTATGGTAACTAAATGAACCTTTCAACAATAAAATACATGAGTATGGTACGCATAAACGCAAAAAATGAATCATGAAACATGATTTCACCACCATGAAATATGTGTGGTGGTCTTTCTTGGGGTCAAACTTCACGCACAAAACTTGTTCCCTAAACTGTGAGGTCTCAAACTTGTTTCTTTTTCATGACTCGCCTGACAGTGCCCACTCAAACGAGACATAATCATAACGTAACTCAATACGATTTGAGTGTCCGAAGTATCTCATGGATGTGATATATCTCATCAAATACGGAGATAAAATTATATGAATGCCCATCAAACTCTATGTACCTGAAAGAAAACAATTACTGGCATGCAAGACATCACCTTGTACATCATTGATGTTTCTTCTTGAGACCCCTCCATATTGATGTAGCTTTTTCTGGCATTGTTGGCTGTGTAGAAGCCGAAATATTGGTTTTAGAACTATAAGTAGAAGATGCGATTTTTACACATAAATCTCATGATCTATTACACATAAATCTCATGATCTATTACACATAAATCGCATGCTATGTTTTACACATAAATCTCATAACCTATATTTTATACATAATTTCATGACCTTTGTTACATATAAATCTCATGTTCGTCGTTTTAAATCTACACTAATCACGCGTGATTTGTTTTATACATAAATCTCATGACTTATATTTAACACATGAATCGCATGGCCTATTTTACACATAAATCTCATGACCTATTTTGTACATAAATCTCATGACCTATTTTACACATAAATCTCATGTTCATCGTTTTAAATCTACACTTATCACACATATACATAAACTGATTACTCCTATTGAATAGTTCTAAAATTGCATCCTCTACCTCAGACATTCAACGAACCTAACTTCTCTTTTACTTTTTCATACAGGTTGACGAAGGTAACCATTGATTCAATCGTACCTAGTTGGATGAATTCCAAGTAGTTGAAGATGAATAGGAGTTTAAGGAGTCTAACTCTGATGATTGATGATTATGGTGGTCGATGTGTTTATTTATTTAGTTAAACATGTCAATCCTAAAATATGTTGTATTTTTTGTTGGGTTCGAGTTCCTTGACAATTGTAGGGTCATGTATGTTGTAATCTAACAGTTGTGTGACTAATTACATGGTCTATTTTACACATAAATTGCATGATCTATTTTACGCATAAATTGCATGACCTATTTTACACATAAATCTTATATTCAACGTTTTAAATCTACACTAAAATCGCATCATCTACCTAAAACAACTAAAAACAAGATTCCGGGAAAACATAACCAGGAACAACGATGAACTATACCCACAAATCTCAAAATGACAAAACCAATCTATCATGACCAATTTTACTCAAATCTTGTATGACTTGTTTTACACATAAATATCATGACCAGTTTTACACATAAATGTCATGGTTAATTTTACACATAAATCTCATGACATATTTTACACATAAATATCATGTTCATCGTTGCACTGAAATCGCATCCTCTACCTCCTCACGTAAACAAATTTTCTGAATCTTGATGTTGTGTTTTTTAAGCCTCCACCACACAAAATGCATCCTCCTCACGTAAGCAGAGCCATGAATTATATATTAAAAATGCACTTCCAATTTACGCATGAATCGTAATATGTATGTCGCATAAACAAACCACTACGCAAATAATCAAACATATGAAGTTTACATTGAAATCGCAGGGTGATATTACAGACAAATTGCATAACCGGCAAAATGTAAATCACGTTAGTGAACTCTGCACTACAAAACCTAGAAAACAATTGTATACTGAAATCACGATACCACTATGCTCAAAAAATGCATCGTCAAAATCAACTCACGATCTTGAACCTGAAATCTAAAACCTATAAACCAACAGAGATCGTAAAGTATGAAATCGAGTATGTATAACTAAGAAATAAACTAAGTAGGAACCTATAAACAATATCAGCTATGTATAACTAAGAAATCAACTTACGAAGCTAAAATTTTGTAGTTAAGAACTTGCTTATTTTAAACACGAAGGATCGTATAGTATGGAAATACTCAGAATTTCAAAAATACTATTCACATGCGATACTGAGAACTTTGACGATTAAAGGAACTAAAAAATAACTGAAAAATAACTTTAGGGTGACCGTGAACAAGAGACGGAGCATAAACTTTTACCTGAAGCAGTTAATACAGAGGACAAACAATTGTTAGTCTTCAATTCAAAATGCTGAAATTCTAAGATAAGCTAAAGTCAGGTTGGTATCTGAAAGTACGCCGGTAAAATGGTCGGAAAACAAAACTCGAAAACAAAGTTTTTCTCTAAAATGGGAATTGTTAGGGTAAAAGTAGTTTGGAGGAGAATAGTAGGGTATAAGGAAGCTGGTTTCTAGAGATCCAATGTTTGAAATTTTTAGCATAAAAACCAGCCAAAAATGAGGGTAGTTATGTGATTAATAAAATATTGGGTATTGTAAGGGAGTTAATTTTCTAAGAGAGGTGTTTAATAGGCATAGAAAATAATATGGGTACTAGGTAACAATATAGTTCTTGCGTGGGTACTTAGTGAGACATTTCTCTAATAATCATGTAGATCTTTCCTAATTGAATGATCATGTAAATCTATGAATTTGAGGTGAAATAAAAAAAAGGTTTTGGCTAAATTTCACCCATAAAAACTATAACCAACCCAAAAAATGGAGGATTCTTTTTAATTTTTGATTTTTTACTATTTTTCCATTTGACTTAAGTAGATTTCGTTTTGTCACCCGCCGGTGAAGTGTTTTTTTTACAGATTCACCCTGCCAGGGGAGAAGGTCCACCCCGACGGCGATAATAAGGGCAATTTCGATAAAAAATGTGGTTGGTTATAAAATGAAACGGGGCTACTTAAATTTGGGGTTGGTTATCTTTTTTATACCTAATTTAGCCAAAGCCAAAATAAATCACTTAAAACGGATAACCGAGCACCAAGTTATGACTTTCTAAAGTCAAACACCCAAAAAAATCACCTGCATCACAAGTTCACTGCAACCATATCAGGGGGTGATCGCGGTGAACTACACATGCAACGAGGTTACTACACTAATCTACCCCTCGGTCACGGAAAATTCCCCGATTCCAAAAAACATGAAAACCCTAAATGTCATGAATTAAGGTTTCAACCTGAAATTTTAAAATCAGATATGCACATGAACATACAATATAAAATAGACGTGTATGTGCCATCGATCGCACCAATCAAGCCTCAGACGTGTTATTATACGTTCTTATACATAGATATCTAAACATAAATCATATAAATTAAAATAGAGGGTGTTTCTCCAAACTGGAGAAATTAAAAATTGAATTTCAGGAACTTAATCTCGAAGTTCTTATTCTTACACAATAGGAATCAGAGTAATGATAACAAGAGATATAAAACTTACAATTTGCTATATGTCTTTGATTATACTATAGACTACAATGGAAGCCTTTTTAGAGAAGGATGCAGATGAAGTTTGAAGTTCTTCGAGTAGCTTGTGAAATGACGTAATCACAATTCCTGAAGGAGTGAAATTGATGTCATAGATGAACCTTGCAAACAGATGTTAGAGAGATGAAAAATTTGTGGGTTTTTAAAAGCGGCATAACTGTGTTTCGATATTGAAACTATTGCTTTTACATTAAATAAAACAATCTAACCTAATTTCATTGAAGCACTCAACCCTTTCCCTTTTACTTAATTATCAAGGTTTTAAACAGTAAAGCGTCCATGGGCTATCGAATTTAGTGACAGATAGTCCATAGACTTTCAAAAGTCCGTTGGTAGTCCATAAACTATCCATTTTGGTGACATATAGTCCACGGACTTTCAAAAGTCCGTTGATAGTCCATGAACTGTCCATTTGGATAAAGTTAGTTCAATGCACATATTTATTACGAGGACTAAATTTTTTAAAAATAGAAAGACAAATGACTAACTTTATCGAAAATGAATGTTGATGGACCATCTCGATGGTCCATGGACTACAAACGGACTTTTGAAAGTCCAAAGACTATATGTTAGTAAATTCAATAGTCGAGAAACGATTTATTATTCAAAACCTAATTATCCACATTTACTTTGTATCTCTCAAACTTACTCTCATATTACGTACTCTTACATATATGTTCTTATGATATCACTACTACCTAAAAATCATAATCATAAATACTATTTAATTCAACCGCTATAATAATAATAATAATAATAATAATAATAATAATAATAATAATAATAATAATAATCCATTTAATATTTATAATAATGCATTAATTTAAAAGAAATTGTATACAAAACCTATCAAAACATTTTTAGCCTAAAAAATCGATGATATTCTTTTTAACCATAAAAAAAAATGTGAAAAATGACTATAGGTAGCCGACAGATTTTTGAACGAATATTAGACCAGTTAGAAACGGCGACGTTTAGCCTACTCCTTGGTAGTTTCTCTTTCTTTTTCAGGATCCTTTTATACTTTTGTCTACCGAATCATTGGAAGAAACGTGACTCTAGTACTTTTTTTAATTGTACTTTATTGTGGCCCTTGTATATTTTTATTTTGTCTAGAAGTTGCATAAACTTTAATTTCAAGCGAACTTAAAGATCCCCCATTCCCGATTAATATATGATAATGATCATTATTAAATAAATTGAACGCGTTTATAAATTACCTACTAAATCATTATTATCATCTTTTTTAGAAGCCGAGTAGGTGAGGGAGTACTTCAGTGGAAACTGCGTTACTTTGCTTTATATATTGTCTAAATTATTGAAGAATGACGACACGTAAAAAATTTTAGGATTAAAAATTGAAAACGCATTAAAGTAGAAGAGGAAAATTGATGAGGTTTAAAAACTCATCAATTTTATTTTTCTACAATGACGAGGTTTTAATTTGTTCGTTATCAGCCGAAAATAAAATTGAAGTGTTCAAAAGATGCGATGTACATTTTTTTCAAACTGGTATCGTTGTTATATTTCAAACTCATATAAAACTGAATTTATAGAAATTATTTTGATTAATGTAAAATGCTAGCTAATATCGAACTGTTTTTATCTACTATGAGCTTAAATTTTTTATGAATTAGATCAGTGGTGTAGCCATGACCAAAATGTTATGGTGCTCTAGACTTGAGGATGTGGATTATTGACCACCAGAATATGGGTTCTCTGGAATAAAAATTGCATCTTGTGTTTTTCTTAAGGTAGCTTTAGTGATTATATTAGAGATATTTGGATTTGCTCATTTATATGTAGGAGTTGTTTTAAAATATATGTGCATGCTATAAAAATAAATAGAAAAAACTCAATAACAATAAAATTTCAACTTAGCAATGCAAAATAAAAAGAATGTTATGATTTAGGAAAAATTATTTACTCCGAAATTAAACCAACTCTCGATCAATGATAATGATACAAATCGGATTCTAGATATATGACCTATTGTTAAATTGGAATTATGTGCATCTAAAACACCTTTTACTAAAATTAAAGTAGTTGTATGTAAACCTACAGCAATAACACGATGAACCAAGAAGTCTTTAGGACCTATTGTTAAAAATAATGAATTATTATTCTCATTAATAGCATTTAACTAGGTAGGCAACCATATGCTTTGACCCCCATTGAATGTTGGGCCATTCGTTGGAGATAAAAGTACATCAAATCCATATGAATTTTTACCATATGCAATTTATATCCATTGGAAAAATATATATATATTCGATCAATATTTGTTTCTTTGAAATATCGAAAGCAAGAATAACATCTTCATGGACATAAGGTCCCAAAATATGGAAACCCAGAAAAAATCTGGGCCAACTTAAATTGGATATGATAGCTTCCTTATGGTCTAACATTCTTGCCAATAAATTATCTTAATTCTTCTTCGGATTGTAATCTCTAATAAAAAAGATAGCTCAATGAGCAAAAGCTCATGTCCTGATGAATTTTGCGATGTATTAGTGATGGGTATATAATGGAGTTTGGGTAGTAAAGTCTTGTACTATGAAGTCATAAGTAGGTAAAGAATACATATGTTGAGCTACTAAAAAAGTAATAACCCCTAAGGAGGCTAGAAAAATGTCTAATTAAAAATAAATCAAATTATTTATTTTGTCATAATGACCCTTATGCCCACACTATAATCGTCCTTCTGGAGGAATATGTGTTTCAAAAGATCTTTTATATTGTGCCAACTCCAGAATTTAGTTCTATACATATGACCCGCAATGAGAAAAATAAAAGCAATTGCTAAATGATTATGAATAATATCCGTGAGCCATAAACTTTGTGTTTGTGGATGAAATTCCCCAAGAAGAGTGAGAATGACACTTCTTGACCCTTATGAGGTACCAAATAAATGACGAACTGGGGTTTTGAGCATAAATATTCCACTGACCTATAAAAAGTAGACCTAACCCTTACAGATGTAATAATAAAACTAAGAAATTATTCCATCGAACATATTCCCCCCGGTATCTGGGAATAGCGACATGGACTAAATGCCTTGTCCAAGCCAAGGAACTTTACCCCGAATAGTTATGAAAAATGATGATTGAGGCGAGATTTAGCATTTTTAAACCATGAAACGTTCGGTTTCCATTTAAGTTATAGGTTTATCCAACCCACTATTAAAGATATGGCCAAAAAAGAAGAAGAGCTCCAACAAAAAGATCTTCGTTAGTACATAAATCAATTGTATACCACCACTGATAAACACCAAAATAAGCGATATTCAGTGGGCCAAGAGCACCCCATCGATTAAAAGCTTCCACAACTGATTGACAAAAATGAGGATCCCTAATTACATGAGCAATCAGTCTTACATGTAGAGGGTCGTGTACCCACGCCTCAAAATTTCCTTGCAAAGCTACATGAAACAAATTTCTGGAAGTCTACTAGAAAAGTTATTGCTAATTGAATGAAGCGAAAAACAAAAAGATTCTGATAAAAACGTTCCTCAATAATATCATCATGACACTTAAAGTCATGTGCGGTAGCAATACCAAATCAATACGATGAGTAGTGGGGTCCTAAACTAAACCTTAGAAATCTTAATGCCATAATTCCTTTCAAATCCTCTTAGCCATT
Organism: Limnanthes douglasii subsp. nivea; assembly: GCA_036936605.1. Classification (NCBI taxonomy): domain Eukaryota; kingdom Viridiplantae; phylum Streptophyta; class Magnoliopsida; order Brassicales; family Limnanthaceae; genus Limnanthes; species Limnanthes douglasii. The sequence goes on along the minus strand of JAUPFV010000003.1, from coordinate 8,753,965 downwards.
ATCCTACTACAATAATTCTTGTTAAGAAGAACGACATGTTGTGGAAATTCCACCTAAAAGGTAATGGGTTATTCATACAGCACGTCCTTGTACAATACTCAAAGCTCTAAGTTGAGTAGCAGAAGTAACTTCTAATTTATTATGAGCCCAACCAATGAATTCAATAAGTTCTTGCCAATAACCACTCCTGCTGAGTAGAAACATTAAACTAAAATCCCATACAAAATGAGAACCTAAGTAAAAAGACCGTATACAGATAATGAAGAACCATAAGATTGAATTACTTGGGGATGCTTGTGGGCATAACAAATCGTGGAGCCACCCATTACACGTAATGGAACTCTGTGCAAAGTTTCCTCTCGTGATATGAGTTAACACCCCTTGATCACTTATACTACCCCAAAAACTCTAACTGCATTTTCCAACTTAAATGAAATATTACTACCAAAATTGAATTGTACATCTAGAACAGTCTTAAGAAGACATGATCACAAGCGGATACTTGACACGTCCCCTCTCTTCCAAGCCCATGTTTTCTTTTGTTTTTGGATATCTATAAGAAATCTTATTAATAAATTATAAATAATCTGGAAATGAAAAGAACATTTGAGAGTAGAAGAAATGAACTTCAAAAATCTAAAAATGGGTAATACAGGAGAGTGTGGAAACAACCTTGCAGTACAATAAGTTCTTGATACGGGAAAAATGAGTAAATATGTTAATCCCTCACTTATGAGATTCACTTCAAGTAAAGTTGAGGAGGTTTCGTAGATCTTTCTGATACATGTAAAAATACACTAATGTTCCATGTAATACAATCTGTTTGAAACTTTTCATAACTTCATTCCATACTTGGTCCAAAGTCCCACAATCCGCTTTGATTTGGCGACGTTCATTCATAACATTAATAGCCAGGTTCGAAGCAACGGTCTCACAGACTAGCAAGACTTTAGGCCCAAAGGTCTTTGCGTAGTTGAGGTGGGTTCAAAGTTATATACACGATATTATTTTCAATTTAAGTAATGTGGGACTCTGAACCAAGTATGAGATGAAGTTTACTCTTCAACAATATAAACTTCCATCGGTGCGCTACTTTCCTAGCAATTTTTTCTTCTTTGAATTTGGAATAACAAGCTTCCATCAAAATAAGAAGTAGACTTTATCTGATTTTTATGCTCATACTATATTCTTTCTTATTCTTGTTTGGTTTAGATTTGTACAATTGGCTCGATTTGAAAATGATAGTACTATATATTTTGTATTCTCGGATGGAGTGTTTGATCTTATAGCATATAAACTCGGTACTCAGGTTCATCCCATGTTTTTATAGGCTTAATACTCGTAGCTTGTCTGATGATTTTGTTGAGATTATCATTAACATACTTGAGTTGTATTTATATGAACTTTCAGGTGAAATCACTAATCTAGGCTGAAGCTCAAGCTGAAAATCATTCTAGAAGCCGGTTTGAACTCATGGTAAAAGCTGGATGATTTGATTTTTGATAAATAAGTCCTTTCGAATGCCAAGATTTTGATAGTCTTAAAAATTGATTGAAGCATGTTGCAAAAAAGAAAAACCAATACTGTTAAATTAAGTGTAAAAACAACTTTTAAATAACTTATAAAACTTTTAAACGAAAAAATATAATATTGAAACTAATTTATGAGGCAAATCTTCGAAACCGATGTTTCCATCGTCCAATTCGGTTGTCCCTGTTCCTCGCCGCTGTTTCCGGTGTCGGTGTTCGTAGACGAAGCAATTTATAATGGCATCGAGTTTTGTTTTTTGGTAATGTTTTTTTTATTTGTTCATCAAGACTGACGCTTCTCTGTTGGCCACCATCCATGACGGATAGATTCCCGTCGATTTTCACGGTTACAGATAATGATGGCTCTGTGTTGATTGCTCATTGCGGCTAGATTTTATTGTACATCTATAGCGTTATCTGCCACGAAGGATTTTGCATCTTGCGTCGAGTCTTCCTTGCTCCGAAAAATCCCATGCGGTCTTATGCTTCTCTTGATTCGTGGCAAATCCATTGTTGTAGTTCTAGTTCAAGTCCATAAATCAGGTGCCACTGATGTTAATTTATCTTTAGACAACATAAAAATAGTATTTTCTTGTTACTTAGTGTTTGAACTGTCCCATGTTTTACCAAAGCTATTCATTTTTTATTGTGTGCTTTGAATGTATTAATTTTATTTTATATTCAAGAAAAATCATGATTTTGTGTCTCTCAGTGTTTATCTCGAAGTTTATGTCACAATTTTTTTAATTAATTTATAGTTTTTTATTAAAAAAAACTAATATAATTTTTTTTATAAGTATTTTTTTATTAATGCCAAAATAGAATAAAATAATATTTACAATGTTGCACAAAAAAATTAATTAAACTGTTTAATTTTTTTTATAAAATTTGTTATTATCAAAATAATATTATTAAAATAACTTTTCAAAACATACCATTCATAAAGTAAACATAAATAGCGTTTTAAAAATAAATTAACGATAATATGTTTTGTTATTTGTTAAGGTTCTTAATAGTAATAAACATTTAATTAATTAAAATGTATAATTTATAATTAATTGAAAAATCGATATATTTTTAATAAGTTATTTTAACTATCCATAAAAAAAAGCACCCGTTAGAGCTAAACATAGGTTATTGGATTTTAGGTGGACATTTCAAAATCTTCTTCGCTTAACAGTTATAATATTATAGTTTATAGTTTTGCATTTATGAGTTTTGGTTTTGTTATAGATTTTTATGTATGAAAGACATATTTGTTGTTTTTATGGTTTTCATAGTCTTCTTGTTTTCATCCTAGAGGGTGAAAGCTCTTCACAGACATACCATCTAACCCAAATCATAATAACATGATTAAGTTTATTACCCGTCCTGAATTAATAGTACTATAATAGAAAATCCAATAAAGTGGACTTTCTAGAAGTGTTGTCTATGGATTAAATACCATGATTCGAGTAGAGATATTCTCAACATCTTCTTCTTGATCTCTCCTATGTATTCATTGGATGAGTAAAGCTTAATCTTGTTGCATGGTGTATCATGAACATTTTTCGCTTAAAAATAAAATGTATCTAATTAAATTAAGCTTTTTGTTTGATGTTGTTAATAAAAAATGGATCTAGTAAAATACAACAATTAAAAAAAGGTTACCAATTATTTTATGTAACAATCAAAATATTTTTAGTTATTTTTATTATATTATTTTTATCTTTCATTTTATAAAATTTAAAAAGATATTTGGTAACGTAGAACCAGCCAAGTTCTTATGATGTGACTTAAAAGTCAAGTCTTTCAATATTGACCTTAAATAGAACAGAGGAATGACCTCCATATGTCCCATGAATAACCACAATACACAAATAATTATAAAATAAATAATTATAAAGTATATAAAAGATTTTAAATAGGATTTTGATTGAAAAACCAATTCGAATTTAAAGTTTAAATTTTTAGCATTGATAAAAGAAATTATAATTAATATAAATAGTAAAATTATTTTAATTAATTAATTCATTTCAAATTTAAAAATAACGATAAACTGCTGCATGATTGATGTAGAACATAGCGCTCCTTGTCTCTTTAAAAATCCAGAGTAAACCATGTATATTAAATTTTATAGTTTTGTGGATTGGAAACTCATGGAATAATAATCTATTAAAATTTTATAAAACAGATTTTATAAAATACTATAATCTTTTATGAAATCAATTTCGAATAGTGTGTAACACTGTATAGAAATCGAATTGTGTGTAACACTATATAGAAAATAGCATTATAAAGACAATAAATTAGTATGCAAATCTAAATTATTTTATGTAAATCTAATTAAAATCCTCATCCATCAATAATTTTAAGAGTTTCTTTTAAACAAATACTTCAAATCTATTAAATTCTTATTTGGTGGTATGACTAGACCTAATTTCTATTAAAAATTATAAAATTTATTAAAATTGAATTTGATTCAAATTCAAATTAGATATTTTATTATATTTTAAAGACTAAAATATTCTGATGGTTGAGTAGTCTCCGATATTATAAACAAAATGTTGCTATTTAATTTGGATTTGTATTTAAATTTAGATTTCATAATTGAAATTGAATTGTTGTTTCTTCACTAATACTAGTATAGTGTCGTTTCCAAGCATATTTTACTAGACATATTAGTTTGAAAATCTTGTGATACAACTATTGTATCTTATATGTAATTCATGTTTTGTGTGACAAATTGAACATAACAAATAACATTGTCTCTTCTCTTTCGACTATCACATGCTCATCCTGTTTCAAACTTCTAATCCAAGATTTTGTCTTCTTTGGAGACCGGACTGCACCCAAAGATTATACATGTTCTTTTCCGGTCAAGAATATGATTATTATTCTTCTCGATTTTTGGAATTATAGTGAAAGGATAAATAAAGTCTATGGATTTTTAATTCTTATAAAATTAAGGCGAATTTTGAATGCTACGGTACTGATCTTGTTACATGGGGTGGGACATACAGAGCAAAAGGGGTCTTGGATTTGATACATACAGACATTTGCGGTCTGTTCCCTACAGCATCATGGAACGGCCAACGATATTTTGTATCTTTCATTGTCGACTTTTCACGATATGGGTATCTATATCTCATTCACGAAAAATCAGAGGCCATTGACAAGTTCAAAGTCTTTAAGACCGAAGTTGAAAAACAACTTGGTAAAGACATTAAGTGCGTCAGATCGGACCGTGGTGGTGAATACTACGGGAGATATGATGGTTCAGGTGAACAACGTCATGGACCGTTTGCAAAGTTCCTAGAAGAGTGTGGCATAGTCCCTCAATATACAATGCCGGGTTCGCCCAACATGAATGGAGTATCTGAGAGACGAAACCGTACATTGAAGGATATGGTAAAAAGTATGATTAGTCATTCAACATTACCTATATCACTCTGGGGAGAAGCAATAAAATGTGTGACCTACCTACTTAATAGAGTTCCGACGAAAGAAACTACTAAGACACCGTATGAACTTTGGACTGGGCGTAAACCTAGTTTAAAACATTTACATGTTTGGGGATGTCCAGCTGAAGTGAAACCTTATAGGCCGAGTGAAAAGAAATTGGACTCCAAAACGGTTAGTAGTTATTTCATCGGATATCCCGAGCACAGTAGGGGTTTTAAGTTTTATGATCCTTCCACAAAGAATATATTTGAGACGAGTACATCGAAATTCTTTGAGGATATAGAGTTTGGGGGGAAGAATTTAGTAACGAACATTCATTTTGAGGAAGAATCAATAGAGATTCATGAAGGTTCTAACAATGATACTATAGTGTCACATGATGATATGGTAATTAGAAGGCCAATCATCACTTCAGATTCGTTAGAACATATAGATACTCAAGATGATGTTAATCTTCCTCCTATGGATGTTGTTCCAATGGAGCAAAATGAAGTTGTTCAAGAAGAACAAACTCTACCTCCTCAAGAAGTTCAAGTGCAAAATGAAGAAATTATGCCTTTGCGTAGATATATTAGAGAAAGAAAGAGCGATATATCTTCAGACTATATAGTGTATCTTCAAGAACATGAAGAATTTTATGGTTCAACAGAAAACGATCCTTTAAGTGTTCGTGAAGCCATGAAAAGTTCTGATTCTCACTTATGGATCAAAGCAATGAACGAAGAGTTTAAATCAATGCAAGATAACGCGGTATAGGAGCTTGTTCCATTACCTGAAGGAAAGAAGCCGATTGGTTGTAAATGGATTTTTAAAACCAAACGGGATTCTAAGGGTAATGTGGAGAGGCATAAAGCACGACTTGTAGCTAAGGGTTTTACTCAACATGAAGAGATTGACTTTAAAGAAACCTTCTCTCCAGTTTCTTCGAAGGATTCTTTTCGGACAATAATGGCATTAGTTGCACACTTCGACCTTGAGCTCCATCAAATGGATGTAATGACCGATTTTCTTAATGGAGACATTGAGGAAACGATCTATATGTTACAACCTGAAAACTTTATCTCTGGTGATCCAAAGTCGACGGTATGCAAACTGAAGAAATCTATTTATGGTATCACAAATTCCTTGAAGTTATTGTCTCATTTGGTTTCGAGATAAATTCAGTGGAGGATTGTGTGTATCAAAAGTTCAGTGGGAGTAAATTCATATTTCTAGTGTTGTATGTTGATGACATATTATTGGGCACGAACGATAAGGAATTGCTACATACGACCAAGAAATTTCTTTCAGACAAATTCGATATGAAAGATCTTGGTGATGCATCATTTGTGTTAGGAATTCAAATTCATAGGAATCGATCCCATGGAATTTTGAGTTTATCACAAAAGGCGTATATTGAGAGTATGTTACAATGTTACGGGATGGCTAACAGCAAAGGAAAGGAAACCCCTATATCAAAAGGTGAAAAATTTAGCCTTAAGGAATGCCCAAAGACAAAACTTGAGATTCAGGAAATGCAAAAGGTTCCATATGCTTTGGCTGTTGGAAGTCTGATGTATGCTCAAGTTTGTACACGGCCAGATATTGCTTTTGTAGTGGGTGTGTTAGGGAGATACGTAAGTAATCCGGGGATGGAACACTGGAAAGCAGTCAAAAGAGTTCTCCGGTATTTACAACAAACAAAACATCACAGGTTAACATATAAGAAGTCGGATAAACTGGAGGTCATAGGGTATTCCGACTCGGATTTCACTGGATGTGAGGATTTTCGTCGTTCAACCTCATGCATTATATTCCTTTTAGCAGGAGGTGCAATATCATGGAAACGTGTTAAACAAACACTCATTGCATCTTCCACTATGGATGCGGAATTTGTTGCTTGTTTCGAGGCATTTAATCAGGCGTTTTGGCTGCAAAATTTTGTCACGGGACTGCGAATCATAGAGGGGATCGAAAGACCCCTTAGATTATATTGTGACAATAACTCGGCAGTTCAGTATTCAAACAGTATCAGGAGCTCGGTTAAGTCCAAACATATAGATATCAAGTTCCTGTCTGTTAAAGAGATAGTACAGAGTGGTCAAATCAGTGTGGAGCACATAGGGACAAACTCGATGTTAGTAGATCCTCTTACGAAGGCATTAGTACGTAAAGTTTTTATTGAACACACCATTAACATGGGTTTTGTGTACTTAGAGGATTGTTAGTTTCAGTCGGAGTTTGTATTAAGCTATTAAATTTGTTTGTATTATGATATTCGCGAACTTAAGGTCATTAATGCAAACATATTTATATATAAGTTTTCAGTGTGCTCTTATCTTTGATTATTCGTACTCTGCTGTAAGTAGACCTCCAATTAAGTGGGACTAGTTAAGAATAGATATGTAAGATTACATTTCATATTATTCTTATGCTATGCATCATAATAGATCCATGTAGTTGATTGTTGCGATATCGTGATTACTGATGCATCTATTTGCGGTTTGAAATGCATTGATGATGACTTTAGTCCTATGTCGTTAATGGTCATTTACAGGATTGTTAAGGTTATCTATGTGACGATAGAAATTAAGAACGTTCATTAAGTGGATGCATCCTATAGTAGCATATGATGATCCAAGTGGGAGATTGTTAGAATTTCTCTATTAAGTTGGACCGTCACATGTTTTATCGATGTATCGAACTATCGTTAATATTAGTCCAATAAAAGTAATCATAAAGAAAAGAATGGACTAGTAGATAAAATGTGTATCATGGAGGTAATTGTATAGATACCAGGTTTAATTCCGAATACTGTAAAGGATTGGATTCGGAAATAAACAACTTAAACAAAACATAAAGTTTTGGGGTTATTTTGTAAAACAAAATAAATACCGGGTTATGGTCCCTAAGGGTGGAAATTTAATAAGGACTAGTCTTCATTAAGTAACCGTCTGGAAGTTACAGACGGTTAAAAGAGAGAACCGTTTTCTCACTTCAGTTCTATATAAGAATGAGTTCCTCATTCTTAAAAAGACACGAGATCAAATACAGAGAGAAAAATCCTTTAAGAAAAACAAATTGATTCTTCCTTCGAATCAATTACAAAAGTGTGTTTTGGTTGCCATCTCTTAGAAGAATCGATAACCTAGCAAAGGATCACAGATCATCCGCTTCAAGTCAGGAATCTGAAGATCAAACAATGTCTACATCCTGTAAGTATTTATTCCGCATTATTACCGGATGATTTAATTTCATGGTTCAATAAGTTAAGTAAAAAATCCGTAGAGTATTTCTTACAATTACAACATTTATAAATAAAGTTTTTAAAGGTATGTAAATATTTACACCATCAATTCTTTAAAACAAAAAAATAACCTCACATAAACGAAAATAAAAAATTGAAGTGATAGTGTATAGTTTTGGATATAAAATTTTAATTTTTAACGATTTTAAAACAATGATGAATGATCTTCAGATTCCGATAAAACATTATGAGGTCCGAAAATCTGATAGCCAAAATAAAGTTTATAAATCCAAAAAATAACAAAGATATATACTAATATCGATCGAGCTAACTATATAGTCTAGACACATCAAAGTCAATTTAAAACTATAACTTAAATTTTAAAATATATTTAAACCTAAAACAAACTATACATATATCTTGGAGTAGACATTTATTTTTGTTGTATAGCTTTTTATATGTTTAAAATAAATTTATACTTTTCTATATTATTAAAGAAGAAAAAGAAATTTTTGATTATTTTTGTTGTATAGCTTTTTATAAATATATACTTTTCTATATTATTAAAGAAAAAAAAAGAATTTTTTTGATAGAAATATTCAAAGAACCACTCTTTCATTATTAGACAATCCATATAGTTTTCTACAAATCATTGTAGGTCAACAATGACCACTTACAATTTTTTATTTATGATAAAATCCAACTTTTTTTGTATTTTAGAACACCTTGTAATCTCCTAAAAATTCATTTAGAACAACAAAAATTCATTTATCAAAATACAAATGAAAATATGTGAGACTATTTTGAATCTTGATGTTTTATTATCTTCTAAACCAATGATGCCGGTCTCAACCCTAATAAGACACATCCTCTTTGGACGGACTGGTACTAGTACGCAAACACATCACCAATAATGCGTGCCGATCATTTACGAAGACAATTTCACCATGTCTATTATTACCGATCATATTTGTACAACGAATCCGCATAGTAGTATGAACTTGGATGATACTCTTCATCGTCCATATAGTGAATGAATCGAAGGTTCGATAGCAAACATAAATAGTTGTCAAACAAATAAATCGTTAAAATGTATCTAGTTAGAATAATTTTTTATTTTGATTGATATTTTTTTATTCAGAAATGAAAATGTATCTAGTTATAATAGATGTTACTAATAAAAATTAGACATACAACAATTAAAAAAAATTAGATTACCAATTATTTTCTAGAACCATTAAAATATTTTTAGTTATTTTTATTATATTCTTTTATCTTTCACTTCTTTTTTAAAATTATAAAGATATTGCATGCGAAATATATCAAATGTTTGATGTAGAGCATAGGTTTCACTCCGAAATTTAGGGTGTGCCAAAAATATCATTGAACTAAAAAAAGTCCGAGTAATATATAGTCAAAATATATTAATATTCTATTACAACTAAATATGAAAATCTACTTCTAGTCTAAACGTAATTGCATTCTTCTCTTACGCATGCCTTGAAAGCGCTTGATAATATCTCGATCATCGATTGTAGCAAACACTTCTTTTTTCACAAATGTCACTAAGCTATCATTAAGCCATGGATTGAACATTCGATTTCTCAACTCATTCTTCACATATTTCATACTAAAAAATACTCGTTCAACACTTGCGGTGGCCACTGGTAATGAAAAAGCTAGCTTTAAAAGCTTGCACACAAATCCAAATGTTTTGTGCTTTTTTGTACGCACAAGAGTCCTACATAGATCCGTGATACTCTTCAAATCGGAAAAATTATCGTCCATCTTCATACACTCAATATAAGTCTCAAGTTGGCTAGACAACTCTTTATCACTAACATCCACAATGTCATTTGGGTATAATTTTGCCAACCTCACAAGTGAGTTAGTGCCAAAACCTTGAAATGAAGAACAAGAATTCAAACATGCCACACAATTCAACAACTCAACATTTTTGGGTGTAAATCGATCATTCAAATCTTGCATTACACAATCTATGACATTTAAAAAACAATCATTCTTGAAATGATTGTGATTTGTCAAAAATGTAGCAAGTCTGTTATAAAATACTATGCAATTATCACTAAATGGCTCAAGCACAGAATATATGCGAATGAAAGATTTAAATGAAACACAGGATTTAACGTGGTTCGACAATTGTCTACGTCCACGGGCGCCGCCAGAGAAAAGAGTTTCACTATGATAGAAAAGGTTACAGATTTCAGATTATGTTTTGTGTCGCCCTAGTAATCTATTTATAGGGAATTAATAGACTTACTAGACTATGGGCCTAATGGGCTCATACCACTGGACTAGCTCTTTTGAAGTGATTGGACAATATCATTATCACAACACAAAACTGTCCTGCCGGACACAGTACACTGTCAAAGCACTATTCGAACTGCCGGACACAGTACACTGTCAAGGCACTATTCGACTCATTCATAACAAATCTTCCCCTTGAGGCGAATATCTTTTCTTCACTATCAACAAAGAATCTTCTCTTCTTCTGACTCACCAAATGCCCTTAAGGCATTCACTCTATACAGCGAACACCGATCCAGTTTAGGCATTCCCTAAACTTTCGAACTGATACTGCCTTGGTCATTATATCTGCTGGATTATCGTGTGTAGACACTTTCTTCACATCAACAATTCCATTTGATATTATATCACGAATAAAATGATACCTGATATCTATGTGCTTTGTACGCTCATGGTACATCTGGTTCCCTGTAAGGTGTATGGCGCTTTGACTGTCACAAAACACTTTTGTAGTAGTCCTATCCAAGCCCAAATCTGCCACCAAACCTTGCAACCATATTGCCTCTTTAACTGCTTCTGTTACCGCCATGTACTCTGCCTCTGTTGTAAACAAAGCTACAGTAGCTTGCAACTGTGCTTTCTAACTGATCGCACTCCCAGCTAGAGTAAATACATATCCTGTCAGAGATCTTCTTTTATCCATATCACCTGCAAAATCAGAATCAACAAAACCAACCAATGATCCTGCAACATCATTCAGCGATTCACCAATACCAGTTTTGTTAAAAGTTAAGCCAACGTTCACAGTATTCTTTTGAAGAGATTCAATCTCTTCCCTTATAGCACCAATCCATCGATCTGCCTCTGAACTCGCTATAGCTTCTCTGTAGCTACTAGGTTCCTGCATCTCAACTTCTTCTGCAACTGACAGAGCATATGCAACTAGATTCACATACCTTTTTGGAAGTCTAATATCTCTTCTTTCTCTGCCCAATGCTATGCTATAAGGTTGTTGTTCTGGTTCAGGCGCATCATCGTCACTATCATCTGATGCTGACGCTTCACCTCCTGATTCTGGATCCACCTCAGAACCACTTGAATTATTGGACCTGCTAGGAACTGATTCTACTTCAAGCTCCACCTGTTCACTCACAACCGATCCTGATTCGACCATTTCTCCTACTTCCTTCTGACTGTCTATCGAAGCAAACTCATTAAAAGTAACGTCCCTACTGATGAGAAAACCTGGAGACTTTGGAGAGGTACACCATAACCTATATCCCTTCACTCCAGTAGCATATCCTAGAAATATGCATCTCTTTGCCCTCGGCTCAAGCTTACCATCTCTCACATGAGCATACGCAGGACAACCGAACACCCTCAAATGTTCATAATCAGCCGACGATCCAGACCAAATCTCAAAAGGAGTTTTACAATCAATAGCCGTTGATGGAGACCGATTCACCAAGTAACACGCTGTATTGATAGCTTCAGCCCAAAAATCCTTTCCCACACCGGAATGTGAGAGCATACTTCGTGCCTTGTCACAAAGCGTTCTGTTCATTCTTTCTGCGACTCCATTCTGTTGTGGTGTTCTAGAACAAGTGCGATGGCGCACTATTCCCTCAGCTTCGCAGAACTCGTTGAACTCACGACTTCAATATTCTAACCCATTATCTGTCCTAAGACGTTTGATTTTTCTTCCTGTTTGCTTCTCAATCATCGTCTTCCATTTGACAAAGGTTGAATATGCCTCATCTTTCGTTTTCAGAAAGTAAACCCACACCATCCTTGAATAATCATCAATCAAACTCATGTAGTATCTGGCTCCGCTCTTCAATGAAATTCTGTTTGGACCCCAAAGATCTGAGTGAATGTAGTCCACTGTGCCTTTAGTCTTTCTTACAGCCGATTTGCTGAATTTGACTCTAGTTTGTTTACCAAACACACAGTGCTCACAAAATCCCAATGATTCTGCTTTATACCCTTTCAACAAATCTCTCTTTCCCAAAACAGCTAATCCTCCGTCACTCATGTGACCAAGACGCCAATGCCACAACTTATTTTGATCCTGCCTACTTTGGCTATTACTCCCTGATGATGCTACTGCAGCATCGCCCATAACAACACGCCCCTGGAGAATGTAAAGACCCTTCTGCAAACTACCTTTCATGCATACCATTGAGCCTTTTGTCACTTTGATTACACCATTTTCTGCATGGTACTTGTAACCCCGAGAGTCTAGAGTCCCAAGAGAAATCAGGTTTCTTTTTAACCCAGGAACATGCCAGCACGTCAAGATTCTAACAACCCCGTCAAACATTCTGATTCTGACGTTACCAATACCACCAACAGTCAACGAATGATTGTTCCCTAAATAGACAGTTCCCTGCATTGGCTTGTACGTATCAAACCACTGCTTGAACTGACACATGTGATATGTAGCGCCAGTATCAAGTACCCAAGAGTTTTGCCCAAAGTCTGAACTCACGGACAATACATCTCATTTACCACTGTTTTCACTATCGTCAGAATCGTTCACACCTTCAACAATGTTTGCTGCATTTTCCTTTTGATTTCCCTTCTTACCATTCAGTTTCGGACAATCTCTCCTATAATGACCCTGCTCACCGCATTCATAACAATTTGAGTGCTTCAACCTTGACTTGGACCTCAAGTTCTTCCTTCTTAAAGAACTCGCTTTGCTTTTAGATCTTCCCCTAGTCATAAGACCTTCCCCTTCAGCTTGATTGTCTGGCTGCAACTGTCTCATCTCTTTTGATTTCAGTGCCCCTTTGACATCTGCTAGCGATAACTTATCCTTACCATACATAATGGTATCTACGAAGTTTTCATAGGGAGCTGGTAACAATCTCAATAGAAACAAAGCTTGATCCTCATCCTCAATATTGATATCTATGTTCTCCAAGTCCATTATAATTGATTTAAAATTATCTAGGTGCTCTGTTATGGACATACCTTGTTTCAATCTGAAATCATACAAACGTTTCTTCAAATATAATCGGTTTACTACTGATTTCTCTGAGTAAAGATCTCATAGCTTTCTCCATGCGCAGGCAGCAGTCTTCTCACCACTAATCTCGCGAAGCACATTGTCTTTCACACTCATTAAAATCCAGCACAAAGCCCTTTCTTGAAGATCTTGTTTCTCCTCTTCTTTCATCTCTTCTGGTAACTTATTCTCCACAGCCTTCCACAGCCCTTGCAGTACCAATGAAGATTTCAGTTTAATCTTCCACAACGCAAAGCTGGATCCCCCATCAAATTTTTCAATCATGTATTTTGTTGCTGTAGACGCCATTGTGAAACCCTAATTGCAAAAGCCCTAATTTCACCACGTGGCCCTGATACCAATTTTGTTATAAAATACTATGCAATTATCACTAAATGGCTCAAGCACAGAATATATGCGAATGAAAGATTTAAATGAAACACAGGATTTAACGTGGTTCGACAATTGTCTACGTCCACGGGTGCCGCCAGAGAAAAGAGTTTCACTATGATAGAAAAGGTTACAGATTTCAGATTATGTTTTGTGTCGCCCTAGTAATCTATTTATAGGGAATTAATAGACTTACTAGACTATGGGCCTAATGGGCTCATACCACTCGACTAGCTCTTTTGAAGTGATTGGACAATATCATTATCACAACACAAAACTGTCCTGTCGGACACAGTACACTGTCAAGGCACTATTCGAACTGCCGGACACAGTACACTGTCAAGGCACTATTCGACTCATTCATAACAAAGTCTTTTGGATTTATTACCTTGCACATACCTTGACTCCATGTCAGGCACATCAACTTCAAGATTACCACAAGAACCCACAACGTTTTCATAAAATGGTTCCCATCCAATATCTCTCTCATTTTCAAAAGTTGTGAAATTCTCTTTCTAAATCAAAAGATTTTTCATGATTCTTGTTAAGTCAATTAGATAAAAGAAAGGAAAAAAAGAACAATTTAGGGTTTAGTTGGGGAAAAAAGAAGAAAGGAAAAAAATACAATTTAGGGTGGTCCAAGGTTTGAACTCTTGACCTCAAAGTTAAAAACAAAACACTCTTACCACTACACTAAACTTATTTTTAGAATTTAAAGTGGTCCATGGCATACATGGCCACCCCCTAGATCCGCCCCTGGTTTCAGAGTAAACCAGGTTTATGGAATAATATAATCTATTAAAATTTTATGAAATATAATCTTAGATATCCCATACTTGGAATGATATAATCAACTGTAGATTTATAAAACATATTGAGTTTCATATTATTTAATATAATCAACTCCAAAATTTGTGTAATACCTATAGAAAATAATATTAAGAGAATTTAAAGACAAGAAATTACTATGCAAATCTAAATTATTTTATGTGAATTTAAAATATTTTATTTTGCTAATCTATTAATAATTTTAAGGGTTTTTTTTTCACTAGAAACTTCAAATCTTTTAAAATTTTTATTTGGCGGGCAAAACCCAAATTTCTTGTTTCCAAACAAAATTCATTTAGAGATTTGTTGTTTGGATTATAAGTTGGACGCGGATGTAATTTATAAAAACATTGTACGTTTATGAACTTTTATAAAATAAAATTTTAAAATAAATAGAAAAGTCTTTCAATTATGTAGGTTTATAAAATAAGTTGGATGCGGATGCTCTTAGAAAAACATTTCCTTCTTCTAAGCCAAAAGTGGAATCATTTTATTTTAGGTCTAAAACAAGAACAGTATACATCAAAAGGCGATTTGTATTTACAAATGAAAAACAATGAAGAAAAATCCAATATATATTGGTAAACAAAAGTTCGCAGACCTTTTTGGGTTATAATCGGTCTTCTCATGTAAAGTACTTATTAATAAGGATACGTAAACCAACGACCATTCAAATTACCACGTTTATATATATAAAAAAAATTAAATATACATTGCAAATATATAAACATTTACACCATCAATTTTTTAAAAC
The DNA here is from genome assembly GCA_036936605.1 of Limnanthes douglasii subsp. nivea. Taxonomy (NCBI): domain Eukaryota; kingdom Viridiplantae; phylum Streptophyta; class Magnoliopsida; order Brassicales; family Limnanthaceae; genus Limnanthes; species Limnanthes douglasii. The sequence goes on along the minus strand of JAUPFV010000003.1, from coordinate 8,738,513 downwards.
AAGAAAATAACCTGACATGAAAAAAAGAAAAAGAGTGAAATAATAGTGTATAGTTTTGGACCTAAAATTTCAACAGTTAACTACTTTAAAGGGAATGATGTTAAGCGGGTAATAATATTAAATACCGGATTCCCAAAAGAATGAAATTTATAAATCGAAAAAATAACAAAGATATATAAATCTATACTAATATTGATTTTATATTATCAAAAATAATAGAGCTCGTTAAATATGTCAAAAACAATTTAAAACTATAGTTTAAATTTTAAAATAGGTTTAAACCTAAAACAAACCATACATGCATAATTTTAATATATATTTAAACCTAAAACAAACCATATATATATATTTTGGAGTCTCGACAAAGCAAGGGCTAAACACATAAAAAAAAATATCGTCATTGATTAAACATTTATTTTTGTCGTATAGTGTTAAAAATAAATTCATACTTCTCTATATTATTAAAGAAAAAAGAATAGAAAAAAAAGATAGAAATATCAAAGAGCCCCTCTTTCACTTCCAGACAATCAATATAGTTTTCCATAAATTAGTGGAGGTCAACACTCGCTTACAACTTTTTATTTACAATAAACTGCAATTTTGTTGGGAATTGCTAAAAAAAACCACCTCAAGAAATCGCACGAAATTAAAAATTGAAATTATTTCGTAAAGTTATTATTTTTAACAATTTTACCCTTTACCAAAACTATAAATATAAAAAATTACTCCGTAAAGTTACAATAATTTTTAGAAAAAATGAACATTTTCTCCCCCTCCTCTCTAAACAGATCTCTTGATTTCCAAAACCTAAACTAAAACTTATCTCTTACTAAAACTAAACTAAAGTTATTTAAATTAAATTGAAGTATTATACTAAAGTTCATTTAATTAAAAACTAACCTAAACCTAAAAGTAAGCAGTCTTACCTCACCCTGATCGCGAATCAACACCCACTATGAAAACCTTACCCACGATTGCCACAAACAATCACCAACGGCACCGAATCGAGCATACAACCACCACTCAGATCGAGCATACAACCACCTCCGAATAGAACATCTTGACACCAAATCGTCCATTTCAATCTCGAATCGAGCATTCCGACACCAACAAATTTGACTATAAGTGTTTAGAAATGTATTTAAGGGTTTAGATGGGTAGTTTATAGCTGAGTTTTTTGTTATATTGTAGTTTATATACCCTTTGGTATGCTGGTGTTCTTCGCCAGCGGTTGACAAAGAACATCTGGTTTTCGCCAAACACGGGCGGAAACCAGTGTTCTCACGTCGTACATATGGTGTGGAGATATCTTCGCACACCGTACTTATGGCGTGCGAAGATAGCCGCACTCCATACGTATGGCGTGCGAAGATATCCTCACGCCATACGTATGACGCTGCTAAGCTCCGGTGACCGGATTATTCCGGCACCGCATCTGTGTCCTTTGTATGACGTGGGTTGTAATTAAATAGAGTTTAAGGGTTTTTTGAGTTTTTTGTCTAATGGCAATTTTGTAAATATAGAAAATCATTGCGGAATAGTTTTGACTTTTTTTAGCGATTCCAGAAATATTATTGTCATTGATTAAACATTTATTTTTATCGTATAGTATTAAAAATAAATTCATACTTTTCTATATTATTTAAGAAAAAAGAATAAAAAAAATGATAGAAATAACCAAAGAGCCCCTCTTTCACTTCTAGACAATCACTGGACCACTTAAAACTTTTTATTTACCATAAAATGCAACTTTGTTGTATTTTAGAAAAACTTATGATATCCCAAAAATTCATAAAATTCATTTATTAAAAAAAATGAAAATATGTGAGACTATTTTGAATCATGATGCTTTATTATCTTCCAAATCAGTGATGTTCCTCTTTAAAAGTTTTTAAGATAAATATCAATCATTCTCTTCTATATTGTTCAACAATCAATCACTCTCAATTTCAACTCGACAAAGAGAAGTGTTGATACACTAAGGGAAGCTAATTTGAAGGAAAAAGAGTGTTCGTGAGAGTAGATTATAGACTTCTATGGACCGCATACGACGGAGACCTCGCCAAGCACTACGAACAACGACTCGCTCTCAGTACCATCGAGTATTTGATTAATCATGGAGCTAAGATTATTCTCGCTAGCAACTTGGTATGCATCATATATCATTTAGTTTTTTTCTTTTTGGTCGTGTTCGTCGAGGATTGTGATTTCTCAGATTTGTTTCAGTTTCGTATAACTCTCACATGATCAAATCGAAATCGGAAGTATTTATTAGGTTGTTGAACTATATGCTTTATTTGGATTCTTAGTTTCGTATGTCATTCTTGGTCGATTTGTCCTGACTTGTTGCATTTTGAGAATCATTTTGGAGCTAGTGTTGATGTATGAATAGTCATTTTCATGGACGATGATTGCGTTTCATTAGTATTTGATCTATGTTGGGCTCTTCCTATATGGGAGTCCAATTACCATATGGGCTAAACCCAATTTGGATAACACATAGGATTTTGGTTTATGTATAAATATATTTTTATACAGTGTCTTTCGGTGATGAGCATCATATTCTATAGTGCAGTTTTTGAGAGAAAGAGGTGATTCGAGGCGGAACTTTGTGCTTTCAATCGGACTGTCTCCGGTTGTCCGATCGGCTTCAAGTTTGGTGAGAAGGCTTGTCTATTTGTCTTCTGCAATCTATTCAGAGGGTTTTTGATTTGGAGTCATCTAAGTGTGTTTTTCGATCATCTTCGTCTAACTGCGTTTTGGGGATATTTTAGTGAATTTTCAGATTTCGGTTCATTATCTTGTGTATTGGGGTTGTGTATGAAGTTGTCATACTTTTTGTTGCGTATGCTCTAGTTTTATCTAGAGAATAGTTTTGTAATTCATCTTCTGATAGTGAATATTTGGTTGTACTTCGAAATCAGTCCCGTGGTTTTTACTTCCTACACTGGGAAGGTTTTCCACGTAAAAAGTGTTCTGTATTGTTTGCGTTTATTTTATTCAGACTTAATATTTTGTTTGGGATCGTTATCTCTATCATACTTGATACAAGAATGAAGATTTCGTTTGTGCTTCTATTTCTTGTCAAAGTGGTATCAGAGCGAGTGGTTGTGTACTTGTCTTGCATCAAATATGGAGGTGAATACAAGCAGAATGGTGACGATGAATGGTTTGAATTATCACATATGGAAATCGAAGATGGAAGATCTTCTTTATGTTAAAAGTTTTCATTTACCAGTGTTCGGTGATGAAAAACCTAAAGATAAGTCTGATGCAGAGTGGATAATTATTCATCGACAGGATTGTGGCTTTATTCGGCAAGGCAATGGGTTGATGATAATGTGTTGAATCATGTTATAGACGAAACAGATGCAAGGAAATTGTGGAGTAAACTTGAGGAGTTATATGCTCTGAAGACAGGAAACAGTAAGTTACTTTTGTTCAAACAATTGATGTATTTGAGGTATCAAGATGGATCACCTCTTACAGATCACTTGAATACCTTTCAAGGATTTATTAATCAGTTGGCTGCTATGGTTATCAAATTTGATGACGAGATTTTGGCGTTATGGTTGCTTGGTTCACTGCCAGACTCATGGGATACTTTCAGAATGTCTCTTTCTAATTCAGCTCCTGAAGGCAATATCTCAATGGCATTAGCTAAAAGTAGTGTATTGAATGAAGATACGAGAAGAAAAACAGTTGGCTTCTCTTCACATTCAGAAACTCTAGTCGTTGAGAAACGTGGTAGAAATGAAAATCGCGGTTGGAAAACTAGAGGTAAAAGTAGAAGCAATAGTCGGAACAAGTCTAATAAATTTGCAGATTGGGAGTGCTACTACTGTCATGAGATCGACACTAAGAAATTTTGTCCTAAGTTGAGAAAAATGAATAATTTTGGGAAATCCAACAATGGTAAAGAAGAAAAGAACAAGGAGAAAAATTATGATGAAAGTGGTGACGAGAAATATGTAGTTGTAGTTTCAGAGAGCTACTTCGTTGGTATTGATGATGCTGTTGTGAATTCTGTGTCTGATGAAAATGGTTGGGTAGTTGACAGCGGTGCTACAATTCATGCCACTTCCCGTAGAGAATTTTTCTCATCTTACACCTCTGGTGACTTTGGGTCTGCAAAGATGGGGAATAATGATTTGTCTAAAGTGGTTGGTATTGGTGATGTTTATCTAGAAACAAGCATGGGTGCAAGATTGATTTTGAAGGGTGTTAAACATATACCCGATATTCGATTGAATTTGATCTCTACAGGGAAGCTAGATGATGAAGGCTATTGCAGTATTTTTGCGAATGAGCAGTGGAAACTTACTAAGGGCTCGTTGGTTGTGGCAAGAGGACAAAAATATTCAGCCCTCTACATCATGTCTGCAAGGGTGTCTGCTGAGAAAATCAATGTTGTTAATGATGAAGCAATGCTTGATTTGTGGCATAAAAGACTCAGTCACATTAGCGAAAAAAGATTAGATATTCTGAGGAAGAAACAGTACATTCGTGGGATACATAAAGCTCATTTAAAGAAATGCGTACATTGTTTGGCTGGAAAGTAGAATAGAGTATCTTTCAAGAGCTCGGCTCGTTCAAGAAAACCAAGTTTGCTTGACTTGGTACATACTGATGTTTGTGGTCCTTTCAAAACGAGAACACTTAGTGGTTGTTTGTACTTTGTTACCTTTGTTGATGATCATTCCAAGGAAATTTGGGCTTACACGTTTAAAACAAAAGATCAAGTGTTAGATGTCTTTAAGCAGTTTCAAGCTTCAGTTGAGAGACATACTGGGAAACAATTGAAGTGTGTTAGAAGTGATAATGGAGGAGAATACATTGGTCCTTTTCATGATTATTATAGACAGCAAGGTATTCGGTATTAAAAGACATCTCCCAAGACCCCTCAGTTGAATGGCGTAGCGGAGAGACTAAACCGAACATTAATTGAAAGGGTAAGATGTCTTCTTTCACAATCACAACTCCCTAAATACTTTTGAGGTGAAGCTTTAAATACAGTGGTACATGTCTTGAATCTTAGTCCTTCTGTACCTTTAGATAGAGATATCCCAAATAGAGTTTGGACAGGTAAAGATGTTTCTTATGATCATTTGCGTGTCTTTGGGTGCAAAGCTTATGTACATATTCCTAAAGATGAGAGATCTAAACTCAATTCAAAGACAAGACAGTGTGTATTCATTGGTTATGGTCTTGATGAGTTCGGCTACAGATTTCATGATCCAATTAATAAGAAGCTTATTAGGAGCAGAGATGCCGTGTTTATGGAAGATCAGATAGTTCATGATATTGATAAGAGTCAAAATTCAGCGCCTATGTCTGAGAATGACTTGGTAGAATTGGGGCATATCCCGCTTGCACATACTCCTACAGAAGTTGAAGAAAATTCAGACGGTGACTCATCTCCCTCAAGAGGTTCACATATTGTTGATACTGGTGATCATGATAATGATTTCATGCATGAACAAGAGAATGAAGAAGATGTTGAACAACTTGAAGTTCCAACGCGGAGATCTACTAGAGATAGACAACCCTCTACTAGATATCCTTCTGATGAATATATTTTGTTAACCGATGCAGGTGAGCCTGAGTGTTATGATGAGGCTATTAGTGGTGTATGTAAAAATCAATGGATTGAAGCGATGAATGAAGAGATGCAATCACTTCATGAGAATCATACATTTGAGTTAGTGAAGATACCTGAAGGGAGAAAAGCCTTGAGTAAAAAGTGGGTGTATAGGTTGAAGCAAGATGATAGTTCTCTGCAACCTCGGTACAAAGCAAGATTGGTAGTCAAAGGCTTTGGTCAGAAAAAAGGTATTGATTTTGATGAAATATTTTCTCCAGTTGTAAATATGTCTTCTATTCGTGTGGTTCTAGGCATTGCAGCGAGTCTAGACTTGGAAATTGAGCAAATTGATGTAAAAACAACATTCTTGCATGGTGACTTGGAAGAAGAGATTTTTATGAAACAGCCTGAAGGTTTTGTGGTTGAAGGAAAAGAAGATTATGTATGCAGACTGAAAAAGAGTCTATATGGTTTGAAGCAAGCTCTGAGGCAGTGGTATAAGTAGTTCGTGTCAGTTATGGGGGAGTAGGACTACAAGAAGACTTCTTCTGATAATTGTGTATTTGTGAAGAAATTTTCTGATACCGATTTTATTGTTCTCTTACTTTACGTGGATGATATGCTTATTGTTGGGAAGAATACTTCACGGATTGATTCTTTGAAGAAACAGTTAAGTAAGTCTTTCGCAATGAAAGATTTAGGTCCAGCAAAGCAGATTCTCGGCTTTGTAATTACTAGAGACAGAGACTTGAAGAAGTTGTTCTTATCACAAGAAAAATACATTGAGAAAATTCTTCAGAAGTTTAATATGGACAAAGCTAAAGTGGTTAGCTCACCACTTTCCGGTCACTTCAAGTTAAGCAAGAAACAATGTCCTTCAGCTAATGAAGAAAAGAGAGACATGGAAAATATTCCATATGCATCTGCAGTTGGAAGTCTCATGTATGTACTCGTCCTGACTTAGCTCATAGTGTCTGTGTTGTGACCAGATTTTTGTCAAACCCAGGTAGAGAGCATTGGGAAGCCGTGGAATCGATTATGAGGTATCTGCGAGGAACCTCTAATTTGAAGCTCAGTTTTGGGATGAATAAACTTGAGTTGTTGGCTTATTCTGATTCAGACTTGGCTGGAGATGTCGATACTCGCAAGTCTACTTTTGGATATTTGATTAACTTTTGTGGTGGCGCTGTTTCATGGAAATCAAGACTACAAAAGTGTGTTACCCTTTCAACGACAGAAGCTGAATTTATTGCAGTGACAAAAGCGAGTAAAGAGCTACTATGGATGAAGAAGTTCTTGAAAGAACTTGGATTTGAGCAACACATGTATGTGCTGTTATGAGATAATCAGAGTGCTATTCATCTCGTGAAGAATTCGTCATTTCACTTAAAGTCGAAACATATTGATGTGAGATATCATTGGATTCGAGATATTCTTGATGCTAAACTAATGGAGGTTGATAAAGTTCATACAAATGATAATGGGTCTGATATGATGACAAAGGCTTTGCCTAGGGGAAAGCTTGGACATTGTAGATTGATCGTCGGGATGACGAATCCTCCCACATAGTCGTGAGGGGGAGATTTGTTGGGCTCTTCCTATATGGGAGTCCAATTATCATATGGGCTAAGCCCAATTTGGATAACACATAGGATTTTGGTTTTATATATATATATATATATATATATATATATATATATATATATATATATATATATATATATATATATATTTATACAGTGTCTTTCGATGATGAGAATCATATTCTATAGTGCAGTTTTTGAGAGAAAGAGGTGATTCGAGGCGGAACTTTCTGCTTTTAATCGGACTGTCTCCGGTTTTCCGATCGGCTTCAATTTTGGTGAGAAGGCTTGTCTATTTGGTCTCTACATTCTGTCTAGAGGGTTTTTGATTTGGAGTCATCTAAGTGTGTTTTTCGATCATCTTCTTCTAACTGCGTTTTGGGGATATTTCAGTGAGTTTTCTGATTTCGGTTCATTATCTTGTGTATTGGGTTGTGTATGAAGTTGTCATACTTTTTGTGGCGTATGCTCTAGTTTTATCTAGAGAATAGTTTTGTAACCCATCTTCTGATAGTGAATATTTGGTTGGACTCTGAAATCAGTCCTGTGGTTTTTACTTCCTACACTGGAAGGTTTTGCACGTAAAAAGTGTTCTGTGTTGTTTGCGTTTATTTTATTCAGACTTAATATTTTGTTTGGGATCGTTATCTCTATCATACTTGATACAAGAAGGAAGATTTCGTTTGTGCTTCTAACGACTCGCTTTCAGTACCATCAAGTATTTGATTAATCATGGAGCTAGGATTATTCTCGCTAGCAACTTGGTATGCATCATATATCATTTAGTTGTTTGCTTTTTGGTCGTGTTCGTCGAGGATTGTGATTTCTCAGATTTGTTTCAGTTTCTTATAACTCTCATATGATCAAATCGAAATCGGAAGTATTTATTAGGTCGTTGAACTATATGCTTTATTTGGATTCTTAGTTTCGTATGTCATTCTTGATCGATTTTCCTGACTTGTTGCATTTTGAGAATCATTTTGGCGCTAGTGTTGATGTATGAATAGTCCTTTTCATGTACGATGATTGCGTTTCATTAGTATTTAATCTCTTCATAATCAGATGAAGCTATTACGGTTAGGTAATCATTCTGCAGGTTTCCTTTATGTGCATTAATTAAGTTCTTCTTACTAGCTATCTTGTGACATGATAATCCTTGTTTTCTTATGATTGGATCTCTCTAGTTCATTAATTATTAACAAAACTATAGTGTTTACCTAATTGTTTAAATTTATATTTTATATTTTTATAGGTTCTTTTTTCCTAATTTTATTGTATTTTAGATGTTGTTGCAGTCTTTTTTAAGAATTATGTGGATTCTTTTTTTTAAGTGGTTCAAAACTTTGTTCTATATATATATATATATATATTCAGTATTTGAAGTTCAAGCTAATTTGAAATTTGAAGACAATTTTGACATTTTTTTTCTCCCCACTCTTTTTAAAGTCGAAAAAATTATCATTAATGAATTTTCAATTTTTTTTCAAACCATTTATCTAAAAAAAGGTTAGATATGAAACTTAAATAACTATTAAAAAGATATTGTCGGAAGAATCAAAGAAAATTTTATATGCAAGATGCATACAAGAAAAACATGATAATTTTGTTTGCCTTTAACAACCGGTTTAATGATAATCATACAAGAATAATATGAAAAGCTAAAAGAACAATTAAAAAAAAGTCTACCACAATAGATTTTACTAAATAAGACCAGTTAAAAGTATATCGATAATTTACCTCCACTAATATGTATAGTTCCATCATACAAACCATTGAATTATATTGACAGTAATGCAATTTCTTTTAGAAAGACTTGCTCTTTCGAGATGGAGAGATCCAATTATGATTTATTGAACCTTTTTTAATGGTATATAATTATATGTATTATTATTTTTGGCCCAAATTACCTATACGTTTTAAAAATCTTTATTGTTCCATTTTAGCAGCTGTTTTTTTATTATATTTATGTAAAATTTAATGTTATATATTATTTTATTTTATTTTATTTTTTAAAGTTTGATAAAAAAGTATTATTTAACTATTAATTATAGATTAGTGAATCCATAATTATTATACAAAATACTTTATGTTGACTATCAATTATTACGTAAATATGATGAAATTATATATTATATACATGAAAATCTATACCATGTCACGAAATAAATTATATTTGTTTTGTTTATCGTACCATGTATCATATCATGTATGTGGTTTTTTTTTCGGAGGGAACCCGCAGCCGCTACTCAGAGTGCAATGAGTGCGCACAGGGTACCCCTTGGGGGCATCATGTATGTGGTGTATATCATGTATGTCGTGTCTTTTTGGTTCGATCTATAATTTAATCTATTTTTGTAAAAAAACATAATTTAAGTAGAGCTTTTACTAATTAATTATATTTATGATAATTTAAAACCACGTTTTTATATAATAATGAAAACCCACATATGGATGATGAAACCAACATTAATTTATGCATTAATTTATATATTTGGTTGTAACAATTAACCAAATATAATATAATCTTAATTTTTCTATATAAAAGTAAAAATAAATCATCCTTAATGCCGTGTTCGAAAAAGAAATTAAACTAAATAAATAACTAGAGATACAACAAAAACAGCAAACAAAATATAGGGTAATTTTGTATTTTTTTTACTTTAAAGTAAAGTAAATCATATATATTTTTTACTGCTTCATAAAAAATAAACAATTACCAATACACAAACACATCATCAATAATATGTGCCGATCATTTACGAAAACAATTTCACCTTATGATTGTAACACAATGCACCAATCATATTTGCCAAAGATCAACACTCTTCATCGTCCATGTAATGAGTAATCTGAGGGTTCGATAGCGAACATAAGTAGTTGTCAAGCATAGAAACCATTAAAATGTATGTAGTTAGAATAAGTTTTTATTTGATGGATATTTTTTAATTGAAAAGATAATGTGTCTAGTTAAAATAGATGTTAAAATTGGACATACAACAATTAAAAGAAAAATTAGATTACCAATTATTTTATGGAACCATTATAATATTTTTAGCTACTTTTATTTTATATTTTATATTTTATTTTTTTAAAATTTATAAAAATATTGCATGGTAGCGAAGTATATCAATATATTGATGCTTAATGTAGAACATAGGGTTCAGAGTAAACCAGATTTATGGAATAATAACCTATTAAAATTTTATGTAACAGATTTTATGAAATATAACCTTACATATTTCATACGTGGAATGATATAATCAACGGTAGATTTATAAACTATATTTGGTTCAATTCCGAATTTTGCCTAATGCCGTATAGGAAAGGAACTAGCATTAACAGAATTTAAAGACAAGAAATTACTATGCATATCTAAATTATTTTATGTAAATTTAAAATATTTTATTATGCTAATATATATTAAAATCCCGCTTCCATCAATAATTTTAAGGGTTTTTTTTTCAACTAAAAACATCAAATCTTTTGAAACTAGCCATGACGGCTGTCAATAACCATGGTGAAAAATAAAGATTAATTTTTAAAATTTGAAATTTTATATCAATTATTAAAGTTAAAAAAATTGAAAATTAAATTATAATTAGATTTAGTTTTTTTAATAAAAGACCAAATCGCAACGATAACGAATCGAAACAGAACTAAAATAAATCAAAACAAATCGAAATCGAATCTAATCCAATTGGACCGAACCGAAAACTTAATATTCCGGTGCAACTAAATCCAAAAAATGACATTTATTTTAGAGTCTAGACAAGGGAAAAAAAAACTATTGTCATTAATTAAACATTTATTTTTGTCGTATAATGTTAGAAATAAATTTATAATTTTCTATATTATTAAAGAGAAACAATGAAAAAAAATGATAGAAATATCCAAAAGCCACTCTTTCACTTTTAAGACTATCAATATACTTTTCCATATATCACTATAGGTCAACAGTGGACCGCTTACAATTTTTTATTTATGATAAAATGCAACTTTGTTGTATGTGAGACTATTTTGAATCTTCATGCTTCATTATCTCCCAAACCAATGATGTCACTCTTTAAAAACTTTTAAGTTTACTACCATTAATTCTAAACAAAATTATAGCATTTTATAGAATTCTTTAAATTTATATTTTTTATTTTTGATAGTTTATATTTTTTCCTTATTTTATTATATTTTAGATGTTTTTGTACTTTTTATTAAGAATTATGTCGATTCTTTTTTTAAGTCGTTCAAAACTTTGTTCTATATATTCAGTATTTGAAAATCAAGTTAATTTGAAATTTGAAGATAATTTTGACCTTTTGTTTAAGTTTTTAGTTTTTTTTTCTTCAAGTCGAAATCTTTTAACTCATTCATAAGTTTTCAAAAAAACTACTTAAATATATTTTAGAACCGTTTATGTAAAAAGTAAAAGTTAAATATGAAACTAAAATAACCATTCAGACAAAAAAATTGTTGAAAGAATCATAGAAAATTTATGTAAGAATAACATGAAAATCCAAAAGAAAAATTAAAAAATAATCTAACACAACAAATTTTACTAAGCAAGATTAGTTAAAAGTAGATCGATAATTTACATGCAGTAATATGCATAAATCTGTCACGCCAAAACACCTGCATATCATACACGTCGTTTATGATTTTTAATTAAAATTAAATTTTAATTGATTTTTTTTAAAACGGACCGAACCGGACCGAACCGAAATGGACCAAAACGGGATCGGATCGAATTCGGACCAAATCAGAATCGAACCGGATCAGACCGAATCGAAAACTTAGCGATTCGTTCTGGTTTCAAAAATTAGGACCGAAAACTTAGCGGTCCGGTCCGGTCCGGACCGATAAGCTTAGCGGTCTGGTCCGATCCGAACCGATAAGCTTAACGGGTAGCCTTGTTGTCTTTCATCCGGAGAGTAAAAGTCATAATGACGTGATTAAGCTCATTAATCTCTTGAATTAATAGTAATAGAGCAGAAAATCGAATAAAATGGACAAATGTACCCCGATTTTTCAGACATTGAAGGGTGCAAAAGGCTTCAACTGGTCTCCACAATTCGACCAGGCGTTTGATGAAATAAAGACGCACTTGTCTTCTCTGAAAACCCTTTTTAAACCTATTGACGGAGAAACACTGTATATATACTTAGTTGTGTCAGAATGTGTTGTGTTATAAGTGCAGTACTGGTAAGAGAGGTGGATAATTATCCTCGTCTGGTGTACTACATCAGCAAGAGTCTGATGGATGCTAAAAAGAGGTACCTAAAGCTTGAAAAACTGGCACTAGCCTTGGTGATTGCTGCCAGAAAAATGAGACCATATTTTCAGTCTCATTTGATCATTGTCCGGGCGTCTTTTCCTTTGAAGAATGTTCTTCAGAAGGCAGACATATCAAGCAGGATGACTAAATGGTCAGTGGAATTGGGTGATTATGATATTGATTTTACTCCACGAACTGCAATCAAAGCTCAATATGTGGCTAATTTCTTGGTAGAGTTTCGTTCATACAGAAGTACTAAACAAGCTAGAGAAGAGAAAACTAAAAAAAAGTGGGTAGTCCGGACAGATGGTGGATCAAGTACAATGGGTTGTGGGGCTGGTATTTGTTTAACCTCTCTGTATGACGATAAATTATACCAGGCTATATGCTTTGCTTTTAGAGTTTCTAACAATGAGTCCGAATACGAGGCAACTATTGATGGTCTAAAGTTAGCTTTTTTGTGTGGGGCTAAAAGATTCAGATTAATGAGTGATTCTCAGCTTCTTATCCATCATGCTCAAGGTCAATCTGAGGCTAAGAAAGAACAATTGAAAACACGCTGGCAGACTCTTTAGAAACACACTGGCAGACTCTTTAGAAACACGCTGGCAGATTCTCAGCTTCTTATCCATCATGCTTAAAAAAGTAGCAACTAACTTGAAAAATGTTAGCTATGAGCATATTCTTAGATCGGAAAACACGCTGGCAGACTCTTTAGAAACCATAGCATACTCTGAGTCCTACCCATGGATTCATGTACAAGAATTCTCATCCATACAACCGAATCAGAACAAGGAAGAGGAGAGGAGCTTAAGTGTACAAGTGGTTCAACCCAAAGACTGGAGATTTTCCATTCTTCAATACATCTCTGATGGGATTTTGCCTCCGGAGAATCCTATGGCAAGGAAAATGAAACACAGGGCTCGTGGTTTCTTAATCATAAGAGAGGTTCTTTATAAGAAGTCGTTCAGCAGACCTCTCATACGTTGCTTAGGGGCTGAACAGTCCCAAATTGTCTTATCTGAACTACATGATGTAGATGGATCAGCACACTGTGGCTATAGAGCTTTAACCCGGAGGGTTTTGTTGGCCAGATACTATTGGGCATCCATAATGGCAGATGCCAATGAATTGGTGAAGAAATGTAACCCATGCCAAATATATGGTAACGAAGTTCATATCCGAGTTGTTCCTATGGAGTCAATTTATGAGCCAATGCCTTTGCTCGTTGGGGACTGGATTTAGTTGGGCCTCTACCAATGGCGTCCGGACGCCGCAGGACTATTATTGTAGCCATTGATTATTTCTTAAAGTGGATGGAAGCAGCCCCCCTGGCAGGAACTACTTCAAAAGTTTTTAAAAAATTTATCTTATCTAACATTTGTTGCAAATTTGGAGTTCCACAAAAGATAACCACAGATAATAGGCCACAATTTGATAACAAGGATATGGAGAATTTTTATGCCTCCCGGAGCATTCAACATTTATTTTCTTCTCCTTTCCACCCACAAGAAAATGGTCAAGTTGAAGTGGCAAACAGGACAATCCTGTCTGGTCTTAAAAATAATTTAGAATGGGCTGCACGGAAGTAGCCAAGCTATTGGCAAGAAGTATTGTGGTCATACCGGACTACTCCTGGAGCTGCTACACAGGAATATCATTTTGCCTTGGTGTATGGGATGGATGAAATTTCTCTTATAGAGGAAACTCTTCCATCATACAGAGTCCACAATTCTTCCAAACAGGCCAATGAGTTGGCAATCAGAAGTCAGTTTGACTTAATATAACAAAGAAAAGTTAAGGCTCATCTTAGAACCACCCATTATTACCAAGGCTTGATGAGAAGCAGATTTGCTTCCAAAATTAAGAGAAGGGACTTTCAGTTAGGGGATACAGTATTAAAAAAGGTTTTCTTGCATACTAAGGAAAAACAGTTGGGCAAACTAGCTCCGAATTGGGAAGGCCCTTATGAGGTCTCCGAAAAACTTAAACCTGGGACATATAGGCTTCAAGGAAAAGATGGAAGAATCCTAAAGCACCCTTGGAATATTGAACACCTCCGGTTATACCTTGAATGAAAGTTGTGTAAATATTTACTTGTTTAAAGTCCATGTAAATATTAAGGGGCATACTCTTTCATACCCTGGTGGCGCGGGGAGGTTTTAATGAGGTGTCTGGGTTTTTTAATGAAATATGATGCCTTCTTAAAATATTCGGAGTAATTTTATTATAATTCCTTTCAAGTCTTTAATTTTACTTAAGATCTTTGACAGATCGGATTAATTTGGTTGAATGATGATCATTAAACACATGTCCTTAGAGATTTTAAACATTCTCATCTTAAATATTTGTAAAGTAAATAAAGGTTATTTAAACATTAGCCATTAAAATTGAAAGCAAGTATGAAACAAAGTAAAATTTGAGTAAGATAAACCAGTCCGGGTAAAAACCGGATAATGATATTAGAACACAGAATATGCCTTGGCCATCTAAGGACTTTCAGTTTTAAAAAAGGCTTAACCAGACTCAAACCTGACACAATTACAAAAATGTCTTGGCCATCCAAGGACTTTAATAGTTCATAAGATTAAAAAAATATAGTTCAAAACCTCAGGGCTTATTCCCTTCAGATTTCATGCGTCATCTCCTTTCTTAGGGCCTTTGAGCTCAGTACTTGAACTCTCCATGGTTCCTTCTTCTTCATCAGTAGTGTCATCAATTCCACTAGAGTAGTTCTTCTTATCACCATCTACCATCGTATGGAATGGGATGTCTTCATACTTTATATATTGCCACAAGGTACCAAGCGTCATCTTAAGAAATGTTTGGTGGAAAAGCAGTACCATGTCAGACTTCACTTCGGTATATCTTTTTTCTAGGGAATTTATCACCCCGTTGGTGTATTCATCGATGCGGGCCTGAATTCCGTGATCCTGCTCTTTCACCAAGTTTTCTTTCTCATTGGTTTCCTTGGACACAACCTCTTCAAGGGAAGTCTTATCACCGGACAAGGTCTGAATGACATCATCTTTAGTCTTCACATCTTCCTTCGGGGTGGAGAGATCTTTCTCCAAACGGGAGCACTTAGTTTGGAGCTCTGTGTTAGATTTCTCCAAAGTGGCCAGCTTGGTTGACAGATCTTCATTGTCCTTCTTCAACTCTTCAAGCTCCTTCTTCAGTGCCTTAATGCTCTGGTTAACGTTAAGGATATTAGTTGACAAAGTCTCATTGTCTGTGTTGAGGGTGTTGATGAGGGCGGACTGAGTTTTCACTTACCTTTCTAAGTTGAGTACTGGTTAAACATGACCTAGAAGAGAATGAGCCACCACATCGTTTCTCCCCGGAGACAGTGTAGGACTTGCCATTGTAAGTCACCATATTAGAAGAGCTTGGAGGACGGTAGGGGCCAGCGAAGTCATCTTTTTCAAAATCATTGAAATAAAGATCAATGTTTTGGAAGGCCCTGATATCTACTCTATCAATCTCTCCTCTGGTACCTTCCCTGGATTTTAGATCGATGGAGGAGAGATCAGTGCCTTCCTTCAGTGTCTACTCCATCAATCTCTCACCAAATTACCAGAAGTAAAACAGTTGTGGAAAGCGTTTCCCCAACGTTCTACGACCCACGCGTTCAGCTTGGCACATGTAGTCTGCCCCTCCTCCAGATAGTCGGTGTACTCCTTCGGTAATACTGATAAGAAAGAAATGAGTCATTCAGGAGTGGAATATTTGTAAAAGTGAAAAAGAGAAAATAAAAAACAATATTGAAGACTTACTTGTGCTCTTCCACCTACTAGTAAGCATGCTAGGGTTAGTTTGGGCTTTGATCTTTCTCTCATTCTCCGATGACCCACTAATGAACAAGAACTCAGTTTTCCAGTTCTTTTTCGATTCCAACAAATCATCTACCACCTCGAAATTATCTCCTATGTTAAGGTGATAAAATGGGATGTGATGATTTTTACGCAGATGATTTTTGCACAGCTGGTTGAGCACCAGTATGGGTATAAACGTAATTGATGTTCTGCATGACCAACATATACTTCACGTTGACTTTTTGAAAGCAAGGTCCTACCTTGTCCTCTAAGCCCTCCGGAAGATCCGGATGAGCCATTCCAACCTTTCCTTTGCCTTTCTATTTCCTGTCAGAGGAAGCATCCCCAGTTTTCCCTGAGGATTTTGTTTCAAATGGGGCCTCTTCGACACTATCCTCCATCACTTTGGAAGGTTTATCGGTTGTTGTAGATGGAAGAGTGTCAGCTTTTGGCTCAACGATCTGTCCAGATGGTTGAGCACCAGTTTCTTCTAGAGGTCTGGTGTCCGGTTGGGGCTCAATTCTGAAGGATTTTGCTTGAGAAACGACTTTGGATGCCTCTGATCCGGAGGGCTTATTTCGAGGGGCTCTAATAGAAATCTCTGATCCGGAGGGTTTGTCTTTAGTTGAAGACTTAGAGGCCCCCGGTTTGGAGGACTTTGATTGTGAAACAGTTGCTTGGGCTTTCACCAAGCGAGTTTTCCGGCGTGGATTGGTTTTATCTGGAGATTTTCGACATCAGATCCCATGGCTATGAACGAGGAGGGTTTTCTAACACTTGATACTGCTTTTTCTTGGGCAATAGAAGGTTGGGATTTTGTACAAAGGAGCGTGATGGGATTGGCGAAAGGTTTGGCTTGAATAGACGTTTGGGTTTAGCTTGAATGATCCTTGATCAGCTTCTTGAGATGGGTTATCAGACTTTTCGCCTGGGGAGACCAACATCAATGCATATCTATCGTTCAACTTTCTTTGCCTTCTCTAATTCAGACAAGTCCAACCAGCCGCCTTTTATAAGAGAGTTTCTAGCTGTGAACATAAAACTATCTAAGAACGATTTTGAAAGAAAAGGTGAAAGCTATATCAAAGATTTGAAGACTGATGAAGATAATGAAACAATAAAAGAAAATGATTTATATATTAGTAAGGAATGCAACTGATACAAAGGAGAAAACGAAAATATTCGAGCAATGATTGAAGACGGCGCTGTCGTAGGTAAAAAATTAAATACAGAGGTTACTTTTTAGGCTTAGTGGGAGCGCTGATCTAGGTAAAAAATGGCTGGTAGGTCAAATCAGGATGCGACACGTGTCCCACGATCCAAAGAAAAACTCTTAGAATTCTGAGAAGAAATCAGTCCGAAAAAACCTCGAACCAAACACACGAACATGCCGGAATATATTGTTACTGACTAAGTGAATTGTCTAGTCCTGCCAAAGATTTTTTGACAAAGCCTAAAAAAGGGGCTACTGATGAGTCTAGATAAATCCACCACTGCTTACTGAGATATCCGGACATTGGTAATTCGGACATAAACTGCCCACTGAACTATTCGGACAAGACAAAAGTATTAAATAACTAAACACCTTTTGAATAAGCTAGGTGTTAATTAGCTTATTAAGTAAATAGATCCTTAAACTTGACCCAGTTTCATAACTTGACCCGAAAGCCCATAGGTCCATAATTAATGGTATAAATACCTCAACTACTTTCATTAATGAGTGTAATGAACATTTAATACAACTAGGCAGTTTAAATCTCTCACAACAAAACACCCAAACATTTAATACCTTTAAAACTTTCCAAAACACTTGACAAAATTACCCTCAGCCTGAAATAAACCACACCAGCATCAGTTCCTAATAAGTCTAATAATTCGAGTGGTTCTGAGGTGTATCCAGAATCAGGAGGTGAAGCGTCAGCATCGGATGATAGTGACGATGAAGCGTCTGAACCAAAACAAGAACCTTATAGCATAACATTGGGCAGAGAAAGAATAAATATTAGACTTCCAAAAAGGTATGTGAATCTAGTTTCCTATGCTATGTCAGTTGCATAAGAAGTTGAGATGCAAGAACCTAGTAGCTACAGAGAAGCTATAATGAGTTCAGAGGCAGATCGATGAATTGGTGCTATGGGATAAGAGATTGAATTTCTTCATAAAAATTAAACATAGAAGCTTGTTAACTTGCCTAAATGGAAAAAGGAAGGCAGTAAATAGGTGTTCAAGAAAAAGGAATGTAATCCAATGGTTGAGGCATCTCGATTCAAGGCAAGACTGGTCGCTAAGGGTTTTACTCAAATGGAAGGAATCGACTTCAATGAAGTGTTTTCCGCAGTGGTGAAGTATAGTTCGATTTGATTTTTGTTAGCCATGGTAGTTTTGCAAGATTTAGAGCTTGAGAAGTTGGATGTGAAGACTGCGTTTCTACATGGTGAATTGGATGAGCAAATATACATGAACAACCAGAGGGATTTATCAAACCTAATATGGAGGATAAAGTTTGTCTGCTGTAAAAGTAACAGTATGGTTTGAAACAGTCACCTAGGCAATGGTACAAAGTTTTGATACATTCATAGTGTCAAAAGGGTTCACGAGGAGTCCATATGATAGTTGTGTGTATCATAAAAAAATGTGAGATGATTCCTATGTTTACTTATTGTTGTATGTGGATGATATGCTTATTGTTGATTGTAGTATGTCACACATTGTGCAAATAAAGAAGCAACTTAATGCTGAGTTTGAGATGAAGGATCTGGGTAATGGAAAGAAGATTATTGGTATGCAGATTATCAGGAATATAAGTGTAGGATCATTACACTTGTCTCAACAAATCTATATTGAGAAACTGTTACAACGATTCAACATATTACTTAGCGTTCCGTTTGCTACTCATTTCAAGTTGACTCCAGCAGGAGCGACCAAAGACGTTGCTGAGTTGGAACAAATGTCGAAGGTTCCATATGCAAGTGCAGTTAGTAGTATCATGTATGCTATGGTATGTACACATCCTGATATTTCACATGCGGTTAGTGTAGTTAGCAGGTACATGGGATATCTTGGGAAAGAACACTGGCAGGCAGTGAAATGGATACTTCAGTATACTGTGAACGTTGGCTTAACTTTTAACAAGGCCGATATTGGTGGATCGCTGAATGATGTTGCAGGATCAGTGGTTAGTTTTTTTTTATTCTGATTTTGCAGGTGATATGGATAAAAGGAGATCTCTGACAGGATATGTATTTACTCTAGCTGGGAGTGTGATCAGTTGGAAAGCACAGCTCCAAGCTAATGTAACTTTATCTACAATAGAGGCAGAGCACATGGCGGTAACAGAAGCTAGTTAAAGAGGAAATGTGGTTGCAAGGTTTGGTATCAGGTTTGGGCTTGGATATGACTACTACAAAAGTGTTTTGTGACATTCAAAGTGGCATACACCTTATAGGGAACAAGATGTACCATGAGCATACAAAGCACATAGATGTCAGGTATTAATTTATTTGTGATATAATATCCAACAGAACTGTTTATGTGAGTGTCTACACATCATAATCCAGCAGATATAATGACCAAAGTAGTATCAATTCGAAAGTTTAGGAAGTGCCTAAACTGGATTGGTGTTCGCAGTATAGAGTGAATGCCTTAAGGGAATTTGGTGATTCACAAGAAGAGACGTTTCTTTGTTGATAGTGAAGAAAGAATATTTGCCTCAAGGGGAAGATTTGTTGTGAATGAGTCAAATAGTTCCTTGACAGTGTACTGTGTCCAGCAGTACAGTTTTGTGTTTGTGATAGTGTTATTGTGCCTTGACAGTGTATTGTGTTCGGCAATATAAATAAGTGTTGTGAAAATATCATTGTTATTCTTGTGGTGTGAGCCCATTAGGCCTATTATCTAGTAAGTTCTATTTATTCTCTATAAATAAACTATTAAGGCTATCCAAAGCATAATCTGAAATGTGTAACCCTTTTCTATCATAGTGAAAAACTTTTCTCTGGCAGCGCCCGTGAACGTAGACAATTGTTGAACCACGTTAAATCTTGTGTTCTATCTTTAATGTTCTTTGTTTCATTTGTGTTATGTGCTTGAGCCATTTTGTGATAAATTGAATAGTGATTTTATAACAAAACTATTGAACGATAAAATAAGACATGGACCACCGCTAAAATTTTGAGAATTAATAAAACAACTCATAGTATCCATAAAACTTAGATTGTATAATTTAGAATATCTACGTTATCTCTATTTTATAACTTGTGTATATTTAAATTATAAAATTTAGAATAAATTATAACTTCGAAATATTTATAGTTATTTTTTGGTAATGACTTATGAATATCTATAATATTTTGTTTATTCGGGGTAACATATCTTATATATTATTTAACATTTGTAGAATAAAGCACTATATTTAAAAATCCAAAAGAATAATATTGATTCTTCTAGTAATAGTGTGATTCCTTCTAATATGATTTCATTGTCTCATTAGAGATAGTGAGACTCCTAATAAATGGTTAAGATTTTGAATAAATTTTACCTTTTGATCTTTTTATTTCGATTTCCGGTTCCGCCAATTGACATGTTTTTAGTGACATTATAAATCTATATTAAAGAAAATCATATTGGCATCTATAATATTAAAACTCGTCCTATAATATTAAAACTAATTATATATAATAAAAATTTAGTCAAAATATAATATTTAGTTTATATACTTATAGAAGTGTAACTAATGTAATTGTGTCATAAATTTATTGAATATAATTATTTTATATAAATAATTTAGCCAAATCAAAATATAATATTAAAACTAGTACGAAAATTTTAATAATGATAATATTTGGTTTCGATACTTATACTAGTTTAATTTAATTGATCTAATTGTATTAGAAATTTATTAAATATAATTATCATGTAAAAAACTAGTTAAAATATAATATTTAGTTTTTTTGGCCCACGTGAATCCGTCTATAAATTAATGTTCATGATTGGACGTTTTTGAATGCACTACAATTATTATATATATATATATATATATATATATATATATATATATATATATATAAAAAGTAGTGTGTGAAAGGAAAAAAAGAGGTATGGAGAGCTAAATGCAAAGTTCTAGACATAATAATGTATAATTTGTATACTAAAGGTAAAATAAAAAAACTGAGTACGTTAAATATACTAAAGTTAAATAGAAAAATTGAGTAGAATAAATACAAAATGCAAAATATACGTTAATCTATATGGGAAATGCGAACATTAAATATTTTATATGATAGCACATTCGCATAAAGTAATTCAAGAAAATAAGGATATATAAAACTAGGGTCATTCAAATTATCACATTTATATATATAAAAAAAATATACATAAAAAAATTATATAAACATTTACACCCGCAATTCTTAAAACAAGAAAATAACATGACATAAAGGAAAAGAAAAAAATTAAAGTAATAGTGTATAGTTCTAGACATAAAATTTCAATTTTTTATTATTAATTTACAGGTTTTTTATAAAAAAAAAGTAATATAAGATTTTTTATAGTATTAATTTACTAATGCTAAAATAGAATAAAATAATATTTAAAATGTCCAACGATGTTCCACATAAAAATTAAACGAACTGTTTTCAAAAAATTATAAAATTTATTATTATCAAAATAATATTATTAAAATAAATTTTTAAAACATACCCTTCTTATCACTTTTTTAATCTGTCTAATAAAATAAACATAAATACCGTTTTAAAAATAAACTAATGACAATATTTTTTTGGTATTTGTTGGATAGTAATAAATAAAACTAATTAAAATTTATATTTTATAATTAATTAAACTAAAATCGATATATTTTTAATAAGTTATTTTAACTATCCATCCAGCGATAACAAGTTTTTTTTAAAGAAAAACACCCATAAAAAACTTAAAATAGGTTAAGAGAGTGAGATTCAAATTCCAAAATTTTGATAATAACCAACATTTCAAAATATAAATTTTCCAAATAAACCGGGTTTGTTGTTTTTAAGAATGAAAAATCAAAACTATAAGTTTGGTTATGAATTTGTTTAGAATATGACTTAAAATATAGTAAAAATAAATATTAAAAGAGAAGATTATGACTTTGTTTTGTTGGTCATTGGATATTAGGGGACATTTCAAAATACCGTTTAAAAATTATATTACTATAGTTTATAGTTTTGCGATGTTTTGTTATACATCTTTATGTATGTTTTTTTTTATTTATGGTTTTCATAGTTTTCTTGTCTAACCCAAGTTATAATGACACAATTAAGTTTATTATCCTCTTGAATCAATAGTACTAGAATATAGAATCGAATAAATCGATCTAAAAGTGTTGTCTATGGATTAAAAACAATGATTCAAGTAGAGATATTCTCTTCGATGAGTAAAGCCTAATCTTATTACATGGTGTATCATGAATACTTTTTACTTGAATAGAAGATGTATCTAGTTAGAATAAGTTTTTATTATATTATTAATAAAAGATGGACGTAGTAAAATACAACAATTAAAAGAATTATCAATTATTTTATGTAACCATCAAAATATTCTTAGTTATTTTATTATATTTTTTTTTATCTTTCAATTTATAAAATTTAAAAAGATATTTGGTAATGTAGAACACAACAAAGTTCTTATAATATGAGTTAAATTCATGTCTTTCAATTTTGACCTTATAGAGATCGGAGAAATGGTCACATGAATAACCATAAAACACAAATAATTATAAAGTAAATAATTATAAAATATATGGAAGGTTCTAAATAGGATTTTGAAATAAAAACCAATGTGGATTTAAAGTTTAGATTTTCACCACTGATAAAAAAAATTAATATAAATAATAAAATTATTATAATTAATTATATTTACAATTTAAAAATAACGGAAACGGCTGCATGCTTAATGTACAACAGAAGTTTTGCGGGTTCGGAAGAAAAATTATCTATTAAAATTTTATAAATCAAATTTTATGAAATATAATCTTTTATGAAATCAATTTCAAATTGGGTGTAAAAGAAATTTGAATGCAAATCTAAATGATTTTATGTAATCTAAAATATTTTCTTATGTTAATATATATTAAAATCGCTAATCCATCAATAATTTTAAGAGTTTTTTTTGTAGCCAGATACTTCAAATCTATTAAAATTGTTATTTGGTGGTATGAGTAGACCTAATGTCTATTAAATATTATAAAATTTATGAAAATTGAATTTGATTCAAATTCAAAATAGATATTTTATTATATTTTAAAGACTAAAATATCCTTGATGGTTGAGTAGTCTCCAATATTATAAACAAAATTTTGATATTTAAATTTAGATTTCAGGATTTAAATTGAATTGTTGTTTCGTAACTAGTACTAGTATAGTTGTCATTTCCAAACATATCTTACTAGACATATTAGTTTGAATATCTTGTGATACAACTATTGTATCTTATATATATACCATTCATGTTTTCTGTAAAAAATTGTCTTCTCTTTCGACTATCACATGTTCATATGTATCATGTCGGTTAAGAATAAGAATTATTCTTTTCGATTTTTGGAATTATAGTGAAAGGATAAATAAAGTTTATGGATGTTTAATTCTAATAAAATTAGGCGAATTTTGAATGCTACCGTACTGATCTTATTACGTGGGGGCGGGACCCGTTAAATCTATAAAATCTATAAAATCGGTTCGAATTTTAATGGTTTAATTTACGATTTTATTTTATAAATCGAAATTATAAAGAACGGAAATGATAAAATTGGTTTGGAATAGGATCGATAAAATCGATAAATTGATTTTTGGAATCAAACCGATAGAATTGGCGAAGGGACGGAATCGAACCGATAAAACCGACCTGTTGAACCGATACAAGATCAAACATATAAAACTCCATTTATTTTTATATAAATTTATTTTTATATAAATTATATCAAACCCATTAAAAATTTTAATTTTTAAAATTTGAAATTTTATATCAATTACTAAAGTTAAAAAAAATAAAAAATATATTTTAATTGGATTTATTTCTTTTTAATAAAAAACCAAACCACAACGATAGCGAACCGAAACAGAACTAAAACAAATCGAAACAAATCGAACCAGATTAGACCGAACCGAAAATTTAATATTTCTGTGCATTTCAAAAACTAAAACCGAAAACTTAAATCGTTTGATTCAAATTAATAAACTTAAAGAACTATAACGCACTAATAAATTTTTAAAATGGTTAAAAAAAGTAAATTTAAAAGGTGCATGTAAATACACATAAAAAATGTGAGAAAGATTATAAAAATAAACCCCAAAAGCTAATCATTCTTTTAGACAACTTCAATACTATAAGCTTAAAAAGCCAGCTTTGATTTCGACTTATAAACTTAGAAAAAACCTTTCCTTCTTCCAAGCCAATAGGTCTACAACAAAAACAGTATACATCAAAAGGCGATTTGTATATAAAAATGAGAAATTTATTAAGAAAAATCCAATATATATTGATATACTAAGAAAAATCCAATATATACTAAAGTTCGCGGACCTTTTTGGTTTGTAGTCAGTCTGCGTAAAGTAAGAAAAATCCAATATATACTAAAGTTCGCGGACCTTTTTGGTTTGTAGTCAGTCTGCGTACCATTCAAATTACCGCATTTATTTATATATATATATATATATATATATATATATATATATATATATATATATATATATAATTAAATATACATTTCAAATACATAAACATTTACACCATCATTTTTTTAAAACAAGAAAATAACATGACATAAAAAAAAGAAAAAAAGTGAAGTAATAGTATATAGTTCAGGACATAAAATTTCAAGTTTTAACTATTTTGAAAGGAATGATGTTAAGTAGGTAATGATCTTAAATATTGGATTTCGAAAAAAAATAAAGTTTATAAATCCAAAAAATAACAAAGATATATAAATCTATACTAATATTGATTTTATTTTATCCAAAAATAATAGAGCTCGTTATATAGTCTAGACGCGTCAAAATCAATTTAAAACTATAGTTTAAATTTTAAAATATGTTTAAACTTAAAACAAACGATACATGCATAATTTTAAAATATATTTAAATCTAAAACAAATCATACATACATTTTGAAGTGGAGACTACACAAGTGCTAAACACATAAAAAGACAAAAAAACTATAGTCATTGATTAAACATTTATTTTTTTCGTATAATGTTAAAATAAAATTTATACTTTTCTATATTATTAAAGAAAAAAAATTATAGAAATATTCAAAGAGCCCTTCTTTCGCTTCTAAACAATCAATATAGTTTTCCATAAATTACTGGAGGTCACATCGGACCACTTACAACTTTTTATTTACGATCAAATGTAACTTTTTTTGGTGAAAATAAACTTTAAATTAATATAAATAGTTCATACAAGTGATCTGGGGCATACCCCGAGGAGATATAATCTACTGAAATTAACTGATAGGAGACAGATAATCAAAAGAGTACTTGAAGAAGAAATACAACATAGAACATAGGACGTCATAGAAATATCTGACAGATAGCACACCATACTCAAAGCTCGGCCATCTGACTGGATCATATCGTCTGTGGGTCCTCTGATAGACATCGAGCATGGAAATCCTGCAAGAAAGAGAGAACAGTAAGAACATGTCGAAATATATTTACTAAGGCCAGCTAATCTTGGTGCCCTGAAATCGAAATCGTAGATCTTCTACAATGCGATGTAAGTTTAAAGAACCCAGGGCTGGAGCGGAACCAAAAATTCTTGCATTTCGCTCTCTCCAGACATGTTAAATGACCGCGCCAAAGCAAGTGCGCCAGAGAAAATGGTCACGAGAGTTAGACCATTTTGACGCCTCGATAATCCAAGATTGCCAACATGAAGATGGAAAAGGAAAGCCTAGTTTTAAACTAGCTAGGGACCAAATATTCTGAGTAAATCTACAATCATAGAGAATATGAGAGATAGATTCAGAATCAGAATTACATAGGACACATTCAGACGGGGTGTTAAGACCCCAGCCGAGAATTATGTCCCTGGTAGCAAGCTTGCCTAAGATAGCAAGCTAAAGTATAAAGGAGTGGCGCGGGATGTTATATGTATGCCATATTAACCCGGCCCAACCCACAATGGGATTGGGCAGCCGAATTGCGGTGTACGTGTCCTTGATAGTGAAGGTGGAAATTCCTGATCTTGTTGTCCAGAAAGGAACGTCGACTGAAGAGATTTTGGGGAGAGGGAGATATAGGATAAGGTTATTAATTTCAAGTAGATTCCGACTACTTCGAGCTCTTTCCGGACGCAAATCAGCAGGCCAGTTCCAATTTCCATTATGAATGATATCCGAGACCTTTAGGTTAGGTCCCAGCCGAGAGTCATAGATGATGTTCTCCCCATAATGAGAAGCTAGAGACTTTGAAAGAAGCCAAGGGTCATACCAGAAAGAAGTACTTTTACCATTGCCTATAGCCACCCTGTACAAATTACTTGCCAAAGGGCGCAGGCGAAGAATTTTCCTCCAAATCCACAATGGATTGGATCCTGGATGAATGATCCAGAAGTTTTTGCATTTCAATTTTTCCACTTTAATCCATTCACTCCAGATGGAGTGATTGTTATTACTAACAATAGACCAGATATGTTTAAGGATGGCCGCCTGATTCCAAGTCTTAAGATTTAAAATCCCAAGGCCACCCTCTTTGATTGGAGAGGTTACAGAGGTCCATGCAACTTTAGCCCCATGAATTTTCGTACTCGTTCCCGACCAGAGGAATCTACTAAGGAACTAGTTTAGCTCTTTGATGATTCGAGAGGGAAGGATAAAAATGGAGGACCAGTATACCTGACCAGCAAATAAGACAGACTTCATCAACTGTAGCCTCCCAGCATAAGAGAGATGCTTGGAGGTCCAGGATTCAATGCGGTTAGTGATCTTATGAAGAAGCGGGCGACAGTCAGAGTGGTTTAGCCTTCCAGTTATTAGGGGAGCTCCCATGTATTTTACTGGGAGAGAACCTTCCGGGAATCCCAAAATGGCCAGCAGGCTAGACTTGAGGGGCTCCTCAATACCCGAAAGGAAAATATGACTTTTTAAGGGGTTAACTTTTAGACCAAATAAATGATTGAATTCATCCAGAGCCTCTTTTATAAGAATAAGGGAATTTGAGTCCCCATGGCAAAAGATCATCAGGTCATCTGCGGAGCAGAGATTAATGATTTTAAGCTTTTGGCACTTCCAGTGAAATCTAAAGTTTTTATCCTCACTTTTCTCCTTGAGTAGCCCAGAAAGAACTTGCATGATAAGAACAAAAAGGAAAGGTGATAGTGGATCACCTTGTCTTAGCCCTTTTTTCCCTTTAAAGTTACCATAAGAGTCTCCATTAATATTAATGGAGTAAGAGGGAGATGAGATACATTTTACTATCCAAGAGATCATTTGGTCAGGAAAGCGCATTGGAACCAGGATGTCAAGAACAAGGTGCCAATGGACATTATCAAAGGCTTTCATGATATCTATTTTAAGAGCTATCATTTTTCCAGCAGCATTGATATGATAACCTCTCAAGAGTTCTTGGGACAATAAAATGTTATCTGAGATGTTCCTTCCCGCCACGAAAGCTGATTGGGAAGGGTCAATAAGGTAAGGGAAGGAGTCCTTAATTCTATTAGCTAGAATTTTGGAGATAATCTTGTAGACAACATTTCATAACGCAATAGGTCTAAAGTTCCCAGGGACAGAGGGATAATTAATTTTAGGAATAAGGGCAATGGAAGTTGAGTTCCAAGATTTGTCTAAAGTTCCCGAATTAAAGAATTCAAGGACCCCATTACAAACATCAGGTCCTACCACTCCCCAAGAGGACTTAAAGAAGGAGGAATTGTATCCATCCGGTCCAGAAGACTTATTGCTGTCAATACTAAATAAAGCAGATTTAATTTCTTCACAAGTGATTTCACGAATCATGGATTCCCTATCATTACTTTTAACAGAGGATGTAATAAGGGAAGAGACTCTATCCAGTCCCGGGTAGAAAGAAGACTGATGCGTTCCCAGAGAATTCTCAAAGAAATTTACGATGACTTTAGATATACCAGCTGGCGTATAGATGGTAACTCCCGAGTCATTATTAATCGTTACGATTTTATTTCGGAAGAGACGGGATTTAATACTGTTATGGAAGAATTTAGTATTCTTGTCTCCGAGCTTGATCCAACTTTCTCTAGATTTTTGTTTTAGAAATGACTCATCTGCCCGACTATAAAATATATAGGCTTTGGAAGCCTCGATTTCATCGTAAATAAGTCTCAGATTGAGGGGGTCTAAGCCAAGGTTTGCTTGGGTCTCGAACAGCTTGGATTGAGCGTTGCTAACTCTATTACTGATTTCACTAAATTCTTTACGGTTAAGTTTTGAGAGCTCGAGTTGGAGCCTTTTTAGCTTATCAGTAACAAGCCTCATACCAGTGGACAATGATGGGCAATTCCAGCTATTGAGGACTATTTCCTTCAAAGAAGGATGAGATTTCCACATTATTAAAAAACCGAAAGGGATTTTTACGCCTTGGTCTAGGCAATCCAAGGTTGAGAGTTACTGTGGTATGGTCTGAGGATCTAAGGAAGCCATAGTGGGCATACAAAATTGAGAAGAGGTCGTCCCAATCGGGACTGACCATGACCCTGTCAATTTTTGAGAGAACTGGACGAGAGGGTTGCTTGTTAATCCAAGTGAAGTTAAACCCGGTAGACCGGAGATCACTAAGTTCACTTTGATAATAGCAGCTGTTAAACTCATCAATTGCAGAATACCAGGTCTCAGAAGCTTCAGTTCTCTCGCCAAGATGACGGATAGCATTAAAATCTCCTAATGTGACCCAAGGTATATGATTCTCAAGTTTGGAAATAGCTATTAAGTCATTCCAAAGGAGAGAGCGATCCACTACTTCGTTAAATGCATAGATAACGGTAAGCCTAACTATCGCATTATAATTATGGCATTTGATTCTGCAGTGGACGAACTGGGGTGAATCCAAAATTTTGGAGATTGAGATCACACTTGGGTTCCAGGTAACCCAAATGCGCCCAAGGGGATGGGAGGAATAATTATGAATTACATGCCAAAATGGGACCATTTTACTTATGATAGATTCCACCTTTTCTATTTGAACTTTAGTCTCGACTAGGATAATCATTGAGATACTATTTCTAATTATAAAATCAGTTACGTCTTTTTGTCTTACAGGGTCATTGAGACCCCGGACATTCCAGGAAGCTATATTCATCAGGAGAAAGACTTACAGTGGGTCAGACGATGGACCCGTCGGAGGTCATATCCAATTTACCCTTCCCATTTGGGTCTACAGTGCGAATCCTTTTTGGAGGAGAGTCCGCCTCTTCTCCGCTTTCCACTTCTTTCCCTTCATTGATAGATGAAAGATGGTGACTAAGATCCTCTTCAGGAATGTATTCGGATGGATCTTCCTCAGAGGACGAAGTAGGAGCTGGGAATGGAGAAGGCTTAATTGGGCCCCTTTTGCAGATTCGAGTGGGATGACCAAAAATCTTACAGTTAGCGCACTGAGGAGGAAGGCCCTGGTACTCAAATGATACCGAGATTGATTTTCCCCTTATCTTAAAGGTGAGCTCAGAGCGGATAGGAGATCCTACCGAGATCATAATACATATGCGGGCGAACCAAAGTTTTTCTTTCCTCTGTGTTTGGTGATCTATGTATAAGGGAGTCCCTAAGACTGAGCCAATATTTATTAAAAGAAAAATGAAAATATGTGAGATTATTTTGAATCATGATGCTTTATTATCTTCCAAACCAGTGATGTTCCTCTTTAAAAGTTTTTAAGATTACTATCATTAATTATAAACAAAACTATAGCGTTTATATAATTGTTTAAATTTATATTTTATCTTTTTTATAGTTTCTCTTTTTCCTCATTTTATTGTATTTTACATGTTGTTGCAGTCTCTTTTTAAGAATTATGTCGATTTTTTTTTTAAGTTTTTCAAAACTTTGTTCTATATATTCAGTATTTAAAGTTCAAGCTAATTTAAAATTTGAAGATAATTTTGACATTTTGTTTAATTTTTTTTTCTCCTCACTCTTTTGAAAGTCGAAATCTTTTAACTCTATTTATAAGGTTTTGAAAAAACTGTCATTAATAAATTCTTAAATATGGTTATAAATATAAAACTAAAATAACCAGACAAAACAAATTGTTGGAATAATCATAGAAAATTTTATATCTAAGAATTCGTGCATACAAGAATAACATGATAATTATGTCTGCCCTTTACAATAGGTTTAATGATAATTATGTAAGAATAACATGAAATTCCAAAAGAACAA
Organism: Limnanthes douglasii subsp. nivea; assembly: GCA_036936605.1. Lineage (NCBI taxonomy): Eukaryota > Viridiplantae > Streptophyta > Magnoliopsida > Brassicales > Limnanthaceae > Limnanthes > Limnanthes douglasii. Next base: position 8,707,883 of record JAUPFV010000003.1, on the reverse strand, counting down.
TTAAAAAAAATCTAACACAACACATTTTACTAAGCAAGATCAGTTAAAAATAGATTGATAATTTACATGCAGTAATATGCATAAATTTTTTTAGAAGGATTTTCTCTTTGTAGATGCAGAGATCCAATTATGATTTATTAAAAGAGAAATATTGTGTTTACTAGTAAGAATAATAACTTTTTTTAATGGTATATAAGTTTATGTATTATTCTTTTTTGTCGAAATTACCTATGGTATATATGTTTTGAAAATATTTATTATATTTTATATATTATTTTATTTTATTATATATTTTTAATTTTTATCAAAAAATTATTTAATAAAAATATTAAATATTTTTACCATACAAGTTTTATTAATAATAAAGCAAAGTTACAACCTCACTAGACATCTAGATTATATTTGTGGCCTTTGAAAATATGATTACTCGAGTGGTGGAGGAACAGTGGCGCAGATCGGTATGAATAGTGGTACAGAAAATGTGATTATTAAGGGTCTTGGTTTTTTTCTTTTCATTCCTCAGATCATAGAATTAAAATAGACCAAGCTAGTGTCAATTTTATGAGTCTAGATTTTGTAAGAAGAGATTTGTTAAGCATAGCATTGTTGCACATAACCTGTTTGATGAAATTGGCCACCCAAGATGTATATCTCTTCCATATTGAAAAGACAAGGCCTTTTGTCAATAGCGGTCGAATCCCTTAAGCCTATAAGTAGGCAGTGTTTTTCCTACACTACAATGCAGCCTGGTGAATCACTGCCTATCCCGCAGGAAGTTTGTAGGGCTGTTTCGAGCTCGGTTGGGGGTTTAGATGAACTAGAATCTAGTCTTAGCCAATTTACTGGTATTTTATCATCCACTTTTGTTACTCAGGTCATTGATTCATGCAAACATGAAGCACCCGACAGGAGACTGACAAGATTTTTCTTGTGGGCGCATAAACATTTATGTTCAAGACTGGAAGATAGTGATTTCAATTATGTGATTCGAGTAATGGCAGAGAAAAGGATCATAGAGCTATGCAGATACTGATTTCAGATCTTAGGAAGGATAATCGCACTATGGATGCAGATATTTTGGTTAAATTAGGGAGAGAAGACGAGGCATTGGGTATCTTCAAGAACTTAGATAAGTTTAGATGCCCACAGGATAGTGTAACAGTAGCTGCTATTGTTGGCGCTCTTTGCACAAAAGGACATGCGAAGAGAGCAGCTGGGGTTATTTTTCACCATAGGGATAAGATTTCTCGTGCTGAATTGGAATAGTGTATTTACAGAAGCCTTCTTCATGGATGGTCTCTAAAGGAAAACATAAAGGAAGCAAGAAAAGTAATCCAAGAGATGAAAGCAAATGAGACATGTTTTGTTATACCACACTTCTAAGGTGCCTTTGTAATAGAAACCTTAAAAGAAATCCTTCGGGTCTAGTTCCGGAGGCTTTGAACAGTACGATGGAAATGAGATCCTATAAGATTGCACCAACCTCCATAAGTTACAATATACTGCTTTCTTGTTTAGGAAAAACCAGAAGAGTGAGGGAATCATGCCGTGTTCTTGAGATAATGAAAAGTTCGGGTGTTGCTCCCGATTGTGTTACCTATTATCTTGTTGCAAGAGTATCGTTTCTGACAGGAAGGTATGGAAAAGGTGCTAAAATGGTGGAAGAAATGATCGAGCAAGGGCTGGTACCAGATCAAAAGTTTTACTGTGATCTTATTGGAGTCCTTTGTGGTGTTGGACGAATCGATTTGGGTCTTGAACTTTTTGAGCGAATGAAGAAAAGCTCGTTGTGTGGCTATAAAGAGGTCTATGATGTTCTTATACCAAAACTTTGCAAAGGAGGGGACTTTGAGAAAGCTAGAGAGTTGTGGAATGAAGCTTCGGCTTTGGGTATATCTCTAGGTTTCTCAAGTGATGTGCTTGATCCTACAATCAATGAGGTTTTTAAGCCAACACGGAAGATAGAGGAAATTGTTGAATGTAAAGCCAACACAAAAAATTACGGTGCAAATCTAAATTATTTTATGTAAGTTTAAAATATTTTCTTATGCTAATATATATTAAAATCCCTCATCCATCAATAATTTTAATGGTTTTTTCCCACATCAAAATCTTTTAAAACTATTATTTTGTGGGTATAACTAGGCCTAATTCCTATTAAATACATTAGAAAAATTATGAAAACGAATTTGATACGAATTAAATTCAAATTAGATACTTTAAAAACACCAAAATATTCATCTTTCTAAATTACTCCAATACGTCCCTTCAAAATAATTTTTTCTGTCCGAGTACTCTCCAATAATGTAACTTTTTTGTCGTTGTTGATTATTTAATTTGACTTCAATTTTGGATTTCATAATTTAAATTGAATGGGTGTTCCTAGTACTTAGTATAATTGTCATTTCCAAAAACCTATACACATATCTTACTAGAGATATTAGTTTAAAGACTAAACATAGGTTTGTTTTTTATACAACTATTGTATTTTATATACAATTCATGTTTTGTGTAAGACAAATTGAACATAACAAATAACTTTATCTATTATTTTAAATTTAATATTTCAGACTATATTATCGTAATCAAATATTTATTTCTTATATTTATGAAATATAATTTATCGTATGGAAATTCGTTGTTTATTATAAGTTGGATTCCGATGTAATTGGTAAAAACATTATTATAAACTTTTATAAAATAAAATTTTAAGATATAAAAGTCTTTTTAAAAGCAGAAACTCATACCTAATTATTTTAGGTTGAAATTACATAAAGTTAATAAATAAAAAGTAGATAAATATTTAAATATGATGAATATTAATATTAGATAGTAGTGCTACAAATTAATAAATTTAAGACATTTATTTATAATCACCCAAAAAATTTGGTTCGTTTTTAATGTTTTTTTGGTTTTTGGAATATATTGTATACGTTTAACATCAAGTGGGTTCAAGTGGGTTCAATTTCTTTTTATTATAAACTGAGTCTAATGGATTTTGGGCAAGGTCAACTTTGGAAATTCGAACAGGTTTTAAAGTATGTTATTTGGAAAAATTATATATGTTCTTGTCCAGTTAAGAATACAATTATTATTCTTCTCGTTTTTCCTATTTTGTTATTTTTTAAATATATCTTGTAGGTAATGATTAGCAGAATATAATTACGTAGGTTAAAATCAAAAGGACACATGTAAATGTATGGTCCACGAATGTCAAAATTAAGGTAAATTCCGCATGCTGGTAACTGATGTTGTTAAGGATCTGTTCGAATTTTAATGATTTAGTATGTGATTTTATTTTAAAAATCGAAATTGATAAGTATCGATAAAATTATGGATCGATTTTTAAAATCAAATCGTCAAAACTGACAAACTGATATAGAACCGAAACGATAAAATCGATAAATCGGTTTTTAGAACCAAACCGACAAACTATAGAACAGTTACAGAACCGAAAAGATAGAACTGACAAACATTGGAACAAAGAACCGATAAATCGATAGATTGATTGATTTTTTTAAAACTTTTTTATTCATTATATTGCAAAAAATTACTAAACAATCACGTATAAAAAAATAAAAATTAATTTTTAAACTTAAAATTTTATGAGAGTAAGAGACTGACGGTTACCATGGAAAAATATCATCAGACCATCTGCAAACAGAGATTGATGAATTTCTGCTTGTGACACTTCCAATGAAAACAGAAATTCCTATCATGGCTTTTCTCCTTGAGGATACTGGATAACACTTGCATGACAAACACAAAAAGAAGAGGCAAGAGATGGTCTCCTTACCTGAGACCTTTTTTTCCTTTAAAGTTTCCACGAGGTCTCCATTTATATTAATAGAGTAAGATGGAGAAGAGGTGCACTTGACTATCAAAGTGATCATCTTCTCAGGAAAATGCATCGCTACGAGAATGTCAAGAATGAGAATGTCAAGAATGAGGTGCCAGCGAACATTATCAAAGGCTTTCTGTCAGAAATATCTCCACCAACTAATGTGATATTGTCCGCTTTGGGCGATTAGTTCCGCACGGTTTTGCTCTTAGTTCACTCCCAAAAGGCTTCACATTAGTTGAGATATTCCATTCACTTATATATTGTAAGTAATTTTTCAGTCTAAGCGATGTGGAATACATGATCAAGTTTACTCACTCTTAAAACTTGATCCGCGAAATTCATTCTGCCTCACTCAAGAGGCTCATCCCATCGCATCGCTTAGAACACAGGTTTCAACCTTGCTCTGATACCATGTCAGAAATATCTCCACCAACTAATGTGATATTGTCCGCTTTGGGCGATTAGTTCCGCACGGTTTTGCTCTTGGTTCACTCCCAAAAGGCCTCACATTAGTTGAGATATTCCATTCACTTATATATTGTAAGTAATTTTTCAGTCTAAGCGATGTGGGATACATGATCAAGTTTACTCACTCTTAACACTTTCATGATATCAATTTTAATGGAAACTCTTTTGCCTCTACCATTATTATGATACCCCCTCAGAAGCTCTTGGGACAACCGAATGTTATCAGATATGTTTCTTCCCGCAACAAAAGACGATTGGGAAGTATCTATAAGGTAGGGAAATAGAATTTTATTTTTATAGAGATGATTTTATAGACAATGTTGTATAGTGCAATCAGTCTAAAATCAGCAGGCGTAGAGCAATAGAGGTTGAATTCCAAGACTCAACCAAGGTTCCAGTATGGAAGAACTCTTGGACACCGTTACAGATGTTGGGGCCAATAATGTTCCATGTTGACTTAAAGAAACTATAGTTAAAACCACCGGGACCAGAAGATTTGTTACTATCAATACTGTAAAAAAACAGATTTGGTTTCAACACAAGAGATCTTGCGGATCATTGACTCCCTATCAACATTCGTAACTCTAAAAGAGAGCATATAATAGATTTTTTCCAGTCTCGCGTAAGTAGTTGAATGCTTAGTACCAAGGGAGTTCTCGAAGAATCTCACAATAAATTTGGAGACACTAGCAGGGGAGGAAATAGTGTCTCCTAAGTCATTGGTTATCGAGATAATTTTATTGCGGAATAACCGGGATTTAATACTATTGTGGAAGAATTTAGTATTCCTGTCACCCAGCTAAATCCAATTTTCTCTAGATTTTTGCTTCACAAAGAATTCTTCAGCTCGATTTAGAAAGATGAAAGACGAGGACGCCTCAATTTCGTTTGTTAATAAACGGGGGTTGAGGGGGTCAGAGGCTAGCTTAGAATGGGCCTCGAATAAAGTTTTTGAGCATTCGAAACTCTGGAGCTAATGTCACTAAACTCTTTACGGTTAAGCACTGTTAACGCAGACTGCAGTCGAGCGAGCTTATCGGTGACCAGCCCCATCCCAGAGGAAGAGATGGGAGTGTTCCAACTAATGATTACAATATCCTTGAACTGAGGATGAGATTGCCACATGTTGAAATATCGAAAAGGTTTTTTCCTCCTTGGGCGGGGTAGCCCAAGATTAAGGGTAACCGTAGTATGGCCAGATGATCGAAGATACCCAAAATGGGCATGAGACATAGGGAAAAGGTTATCCCAATCAGCATTTACAAGGACACAATCTGTTTTGGAGCTGATATGATGAGAGGGTTGCTTATTAATCCAAGTGAACGGAAAGCCAAATGACCGGAGATCACTGAGTTCACATTGGTAGCAACAATTATTGAATTCATCGATTGCTGAGGACCAGTTTTCGGAAGAACCAAGATGTTCATTCGGATGGCGGATAGCATTGAAATCCCCAAAGGAAACCTAAGGGATGTTGGTTTCCTGATTGGAAATGTAAATAAGGTCTTTCTTATGAGGAATGCGATCTTGTGCTTCGTTAAACGCATAGATAGCAGAGAGTTTGAAAGGGGCTTTATAGTTGTGAAATTGGGCAATACAATGAATGTACTGATGGGATTTGAAGATCCTTGTGATCGTAATCACACTAGGGTTCCAAGTAATCCATATTCTACCTAGGGGTGTGACGAGTGGTTGGTTATCACATGCTATAAGGGGACCATATGTCTTATTATAGAGTCCATTTTGTGAAGCTGAACTTTTGTTTCTACTAGAATTAACAAGGAGATACGATTACTAATAATAAAGTCAGTGACACCTTTTTGCCTAACAGGGTGATTTAGACCCCCGAACATTCCAAGAAGCAATATTCATAAATAGAAAACTTACAGCGCATTAGACGATGGTCCTGTCGGAGGATAATACATTTTTACCTTGTCTTTGGCTTCATCTGAGCGAATCCTTCTGGAGGGTGAATCGACCTCCTCGTCGATCTCCACCTCCTTGTCGTTTTTGCACTTGCTGAATTCGGTCAGTATGTGAGACGAAGGTCTTGTCAGATGACATGTCCATATAACCATTAGCACCAAATTTAACCTCTTTAAATCGTTCCAAACAAACCGATAAAATGAACCAACAAGATTAGAGCGACCACAATAACCAGAAGACAAGTTAGATTATAACTCATTTAAAATATTGAAGAAATTAAACCCATTTAAAATACTCATTTTTTTCAATTTAAAATACTAAATAAATTAAAATAATTTAAAATACTAAAGTAATTAACTTCATTTAAAATATTTAAATAATTAAAATCATTTAACATACTAATTACATTAAAATCATTTACCATAGTATTGAAACTAAGACATTTTAAGATACCGATGACATTAAATATATTTTAAAATTAGAGAAAGAATACGAGGCCCAATCGGATTAGGGTTAACTCCCAAAAACGTTAACAAAGCAGATTAGGGTTAACTCCCAAAAACGTTCACAAAGCAGATTAGCGGCCGCATTTACACCAGCAACCATCTGTTTCGCTGTCAATTGATAATGAAAGGGTCGAGAATGAACGGAGGCAAAAATAGTAGTTACCCATACCATTGTCGAAGCCTTCGGTTTTGGGCCAAACGACCTGAAATCCAAGAAGACAAAATTGATAAAAGACCGTTAGAGACGAGAGTTTCTCTCTAGGGTTTTTGTTTTAGTGATTTTTACGTAAACAAAATAACAATTGTTATATGAAACAACATTAGTTATGTATGCCCCCAAGGGGTAACCGAGTTGGTTGGGTATGACATTCTTATAATCAAAAGGTCATGAGTTCGAGTCCCTCTACATACGCTTTCTCGGCTGAGAGTCTGTCACCTTGTCTGATTTACCTTCTGGCGTTTGGTTTGCAGGCTATCGCCTCAGACTGAGGGTTTACCCTGTGCGCACTCATTGCACTCTGAGTAGCGGCTGCTGGTTCCCTCCGAAAAAAAAATATTAGTTATGTATATACAGTAAAAATTGTTAGGATGAAGAGTTTTATTAATTTAGTTAGACATTATTATATCGATAAATTAATAATTTATTAATTTAAAGTGGTGTTATGTTTAATTTTTAAATTTCTAAGTCCAATGCATATATTAGTTAAAGATGAAAAATAAACTACAAAAACAAGTAACATATATTGAAGGTACAATCACAAATTAATTCAATTTATCAATATTTAGAATTTGTCAATATTGATATGTTAGTTCATGGTACCAAAAATTTGGTCTATGGTACCAACAAAGTAGTTTAAACCTGTGAAGTTTAATTATAAAACAAGGGACTATAGATTATTTTTTAGTACAAATTAATTGAATTTCTCAAGTTCATTAGAATCTTTTAGCAATCATTAAATCATAGTTTGGTTGGGATCATTATATATGCACTGAAATTTATTTATTTTTATTTTAATATTGTATCCTTCAAGTTCTAATTTTATACCTGTCCCAAATTTAACTAAACAAATTATTGAATTTTATCAAGGTTATAAATTTATCAAATATTAATTTATAAAGACTTTCATGTAAAAACATTAATTCCAAGCGAACTTAAAATCACATTTCTAATTAATATACATAATGCTGAACTATGTACAAATATCCAACCAAATATCCAACTTATGTTGATCCTGGGCCATCATGGTAGTCTCAATCAGACAATCACTTTTGTTAATAAAAATTTAAGAACTAATGGTATAAGGCAGAAGGATCTAATATTGACGCCATGATCAATTTCCAAGTCGACTCAAGTTAATAACGAATGGAGTTAATGGTTTTTAAACAATGCAGAAAATGAAACAAGCTCACGATAGATTACAAAGTAAAAAATGATTGCTAAAAAATCTCTTACCACCTTACAAGTTGAGCGAAATGGTACTAATGCTAAAAAGCTATAATACTTGCAACAAATGCAGAGCTAATGAAACAAGGTACTACTTTGACAACTCATAATACTGATATGATTTCTCAAAACACCACCCTCACTGAACGAAACAAACTTTGAATACTCAGATCAATTTTTTAACAACTCAAGTATATGATTTGAAATCTGAAATCGCCATGCTTTTAAGTGACTTCGAAAAACAAAAAATCATAGAGTTTTGAAAGATGAAAGACAATACCGATCACGGTTCTTTTGACATTATCACCGAGAGAGAAGAAGTTGCATTCGCATCAGCTGATGTGTTGGTTAGTGAAAGTCAGAAAGAAATCATCCAACCAATTATAGCCGCAAATCCTATTATCCAATTATGAGAATTGGAAGACCATCCTAAACGTCTGAAGAAAATACTAAGTTTAGAAGAACAAAAAGAAAATAAAATAATCTTCATAGATGCACCAAAGATCAGAATGACAAAGAAAAAAAAATGACGAAGGTATGAAAAATCACACAACCACGGACATTCTTGAGAAAGAGAAACATTAGGAAAAAACCAATGATATAGGTGATTCCAATGACCACCGGAATTTATTTTTCCAAAAATGACGAAGTCCCTCCGTGGACTTGCACACAGTTGAAATTCCTAAGGAACAAAAGTGATGAAGCAAATACTTATCCTTATTTTAATATCTACACTGATGCATGATCTTTGGACACAAACATACCTTACTCAACCAACTCGGCTACCCCTTAGGGACACATTACAAATATTATGAACCCGTAGGTAATTGATGGCGTTAGGCTCAGTAATAATACCAAAAATAAAAGATTTAATCCATAACAAATGTATATAAAAGTAAAATTAGAAAAATAAAGAAGAAGAATATAAAAAGTAGATTGTATTTATGTTTTCTTCACTTTTAGTTGTTTCATTCTCTCAATGTTTGGAGGTGTTAAATTTTTATTTATAGGAATAGTTATGAAGCCTATTTTTTTTAATTAAATAATAAAATATTATAGTTTATGATTCAATCTTTTTATTTTTTCTAAAAAAACCATAATTCTTATCAAATAAAATAAAAAATATATTTATTATTTTAAATTAAATAATAAGATATTATAATTGATTTGGAGACTAAAATATTTGTATATTGATCTTCAATTAATTCTTTATTTTTTCTCTTATTTATCTATTTATTTAATTATTAATAACTATTTGACTTTTATCTTTTTTGAATTGTAGCTTCTATTTACTTTTTTCTTCCTCCAAATCCGTTAATAAATATAAAATAATAAATTCGATAGTATTTTTATTCATAATTAAATAAAACTAACAGTTAAATTTATAAAAAATAATATAAAATCAAACATCAATATATTTTGATTAAATTATCTATACTCTGCTAATCTTAAAAATAACAATAAAATACCACAATAAAAAGTATCTCTAATTGATTAAAATATTATCCTATGATATAATATATATATATATATATATATATATATATATATATATATATATTATGATTAAATTATTATAAAAATTGATAAACATGGTCAACTTTCTAAATGTTACATCTAAGTGACTCAAATTGCTCTCTTAACAATAAAGATTAGCATGGCCCCTGCGCAAGGATGACACGCATAAATCGAGAAATGGTCCAAATTTTTTTTTTGCCCCCAAGGGGTAGCCGAGTTGGTTGAGTATGGCATTCTTATGACCAAAAGGTCATGAGTTCGAGTCTCTCTACATACGCTTTCTCGGCTGAGCCTGTCACCTTGTGTGGTTTACCTTCTGGCGTTGGTTTGCAGGCTATCGCGTCAGACTGAGGGTTTACCCTGTGCGCACTCATTGCACTCTGAGTAGCGGCTGCGGGTTCCCTCCGGAAAATAAAAATAAAAATATATATATATATATATATATATATATAATTAATTGTTTATTTTAGTACAGTGTTTTGTATCCTTTTATGGCCTAAGGTAAGGCCTTAAAATTTCATTAATGTAAAATTGAATTATTGACCTTTTAACTTTTTAAATTTGTGTAACCGTTGATATAATGTAATTTATATTTTATTTTTAAATTTATAATTTGAAATTTAATTTGATTTTTTCTAATTAAATAAATGTTAAAAATTAAAATATAGAGTTAATTTTTGATTTTTTTAATTGGTTCTTATTTAATAATTTTAGAAATACAACGTATATCAGCTTCAGTGATTTTATGGATATGATTTCCTAGGAATTCTACTGATTTATTATTTTTATCATTTCGGTTTTACCATTTTGCCAGTTTTAAATAAATTTATTCGTTCGTCAGTTTTATTGGTTTGGTTTCTTATTCATCGCGTTTTTAGATTGGAACCACAAACCGTAAAAATAAAATCCATCCCATTTTACTATTTTGGTTTCGTACAGCCGGTCAAACAATAAAAGTGAATCATTGAATTTAATCAACTATCCTAGCTAATACCAAATAATAATAATAACGATTACAGGATAGGTATTATTATTTTTATTAAATAATACAATTAATTTTTTATTGGTATTGAATTATACTCGATTTAATTATTTGATTCACTCCTGTTTCTATATAAACCAGACTGATTTTTTTTTCTCTGACACTCAAAATTGGGTCGTTTCCTAAATGAATTATTCTTTTTTTCTAATTTCAAATTTTCAAATGAAGTATTTTCTGTTTTTTTTCTCTTATATCAATTTTTCATAAAGCTCTTCTAGTGATACCAACTCTACGGCTAAAGAATGTTTCGGCCTCGACCCCGAATCCGAGAGAAGAATAATTATTAATAGACTGCGAAAAATCGAGTAATTTTGATGATCTAACTACCTCCCGATTTATTGAACCACCCTTTCTTAAGGGTAGTTTTTAATATCTTAGGCTCTAGCAATGGCCTCTTATGCGTTGTTTGTGATTATGGTTACAAAAATTTCTATTTATGGAATCCATGTCTTAACGAATACAAGAAAATACCTGGTCCAGAGTATCCTATATATAGTGAAGTTGCTCGGTACGGATTTGGGTATGACCTCACTACCAATGATTACAAGATTTTAATTTCTACGATGTGCAAATGGAAATCCGTTGACGCTAAAATATTCATCTTCTCGCTGAAAAGAGGTATTTGGAGATGTTTAGGGGATAACAAATTGTTTGATAATCATTGTCTGGATCATTTTCCTCCTCTTTATTCGACATTTCAAGGGGTTTTTTTTTAATGGAGCTTTACATTGGATTTGCTTCGATAAGACGACTGGTGAAGTTCGTATAGTGTCATTTGTATTAGTAAAAGAGGAATTTAAGATTATTCCTATTCAAAATCTTCTAAAAGATGGACAACATATATGTTATCTAGGCGTTCTAGATGTTCTAGATGGTAATTTATGTGTTACTACATACTCTGGCATTGGCGCTTGGATAATGAAGAAATATGGTGTAAGTTCATCTTGGACAAAATTGACGGATAGTTGGATTAGTAGAAAAGTATGTTCAACACTCTTGGACAAAATTGACGGATAGTTGGATTAGTAGAAAAGTATGTTCAACACTGTGCTACACAAAAGGAGGTGAAATCGTATTAAGATGCTCTACTGGGTGTTTAATTTATGATAGGGAAATGGATTCTATCAAGTACTGTGACTTTCACGATGCAAATGTTTACGTGGAAACTTTGATTTCACCGAATGATTTGTATGAAAAGAAAACCTACCTAAAAAAAGAGAGAACATTCTCGAGTCTTCTTGCATATATTTTAAATTATGCTTGCTCTAAGTTTGGTACCCGGTTTAAAAGCTTTCGATTTCCTATTAACCATCTGTAAGAAAGTTTTTAAACCCATAATCCATCCTATCAGATCAGGGACCTGCAGATTCAGAAAAAATTATCATCCCTACTATTTATCCAAATAAAAAACCTTCAACTTCAACACCTAAATCCAAGAAGGGAATCCTACAATGAAAAATGATAAATATAGATAACTCGGTTAATAATTAGATTATGATCTAACAGTTTAATAATTTTAAAATCTGAAAATGTTCTTAATGGTTTGAGTCATATATTCTCTTATAAAGATTTGTTATTTTCTCTCTTTATTGTCTTGTCTTAACTTTATTTAGATTTAAAAAAAAAAATTCAATTTTTTGAAATTTAATATATATTTGAAATGAATTGATTATATTTAATTTTCATTATGATGTCAATAAGAGTTTATATTATAGGAATACTATTTTCAAATTTGAATTTCAAGTGAAATACATTTTGATAAAATCAAATAGCTAATTTGTTTTAGTGATTTTTAACCGGTCTTCTATGAGTCTTCCTGTTACTTGTGATGCGATTAAAAATGTTCTTTTTAGTATTGATAGTGATAAATCATCCGGGCCTGATGGCTTCAATGCGGGTTTTTTTAAACATTCTTGGAACCTCATTGGCAAAGACATCTGTGATGGAATCTTAATGTTCTTTAGTACGAGTTGTCTTGAGCCTTCTTGGAATACCACCAACATTTCCCTTATCCCTAAGAAGGAATGCCCCTCTATACCCGAGGACTTCAGGCCAATTGCTTGTTGTAGTGTGGTTTACAAGATAATTTCTAAGATCCTTGCCAACAAGATCAATGACTCTTTCCCCTTTATGATTGAAAAATCTCAATCGACTTTTGTGGCTGACCAAAATATTACAGATAATATCCTTCTGTCCCAAAAATTCCTTAGGGGTAACCAGACTAACTGTAAAGGCCAGAGGGTCGCTCTTAAAATCAACTTGATGAAAGCTTTTGAAAACGTTCGTTGGCACCTTATCCTTGACATCTTGGTGGCTATGAATTTCCCAAAGTATTTGGTCATTCAATGCATCGCCACCCCTTCTTATTCTGTTAATATCAACGGAGATCCTCACGAGAATTTCCAAGGCAAATAGGGTATTAAACAAGGTGATCCCTTATCCCATTTCTTATTTGTCTTGGTCATGCAAGTTCTCTCCAGTATTCTTAAGGAGAAAAGTAGTGATGCGAACTTCAATTTCCACTGAAAGTGTCATAAGCTTAAAATTGTCAACCTCTGCTTCGCAGACAACCTAATGATTTTCTGCCGTGGTGACACTAATTCTCTGAATCACATTAAGGATGAGCTTAATAATTTCTACGATCTCTCACGCCTTAAAGTCATCCCTCAGAAAAGCCACATATTCCTCTCGGGGGTTAATCCCTCTCTTAAGTCGGACTTGATCAATATCTTAGGCTTCAATGTAAGCTCTTTCCTGATTAAATATCTTGGAGTCTCTCTTCTCCTGGGTCGATTTTCCTATAACGACTATCGATCCTTTCTTGAAAAAATTACTACCCGTATTGCATCTTGGACTTCCAAACACCTCTCTTATAAAAATAGGTTTAAACTCATTAAGTCTATGCATTTTACGGGTCAGGTTCCATTCTTTCGGCTAGATTTCTTAAAGAACTCTATGAGTATCTTCTTCGTTTTCTCTGGTTTGGTCATGAAATAAAGGTAAATGGTGCTAAAGTGGATTGGCATGTTGTGACCTTGCCCTTGTTAGAGGGCGGCCTTGAGATTCTAGACCTAAAAATTTGGAATCAGACGGCCGTCCTCAAACAGTTGTGGTCCATAGTTGGTAAACATGACAACTCAATCTCATGTGACTAGATTTACTCTGAGAAAATTAAAGACAAAAAATTCTGGTCTTTAAAGATTTATTCTTCTCCCTCATGGAGGAAAAATTTAGGTCTTAGGCCGTTCGCTAGCAAATTGTATAGGGTAGCAATTGGTAACAGGGATAATACCTCTTTCTGGTTTGACCCGTGGTTGCTCTGAACCTCTCTAGTCAACCATTATGGGCTTAGTATTAGTCTGGATTCTCGTATAGGGAGCAACCTCAAAGTCTCTGATATCATCCAAGATGGACTTTGGAATTGGCCACCTTACTTAAGGTCTGCTAGTGCTAGAAACCATCGTTTTTTTCAGGAGATCAACCATATCATCCTCTCCCTGCCTTCTCCTTGTATCATCTCTAATGACACCCACTACTAGATTGCTAAGAGAGGAATCACCAAGTTCACAATCAAGGATACTTACAACGTCATCCGTACGCATAATCCTTGTGTTGGGTGGGCAAGGTTAGTTTGGCATAAATTTAATATTCGACGTCATTTTTTCATCGTTTGGCTTGCTATCCAAGGAAAACTTTCCACTCGTGATAAGCTTTTGAGTTGGGGTTTAAACACTCCTCCAAATTGTGTCTTATGCAATTCTGTTTCTAAAATCCTTAATCATATTCTTTACGACTGTAGCTAATCTTAGAGAATTTGAGGTCACGCAAGCTCCAAACTTGGTTTTCTTTAAGCCACAATAATAATTGGGGCTCTTGGATCCATGAGGCGTCCAACTGGCCTCCATCCACTTTACGTTACCTTTGGCGTACCTGCTTTGGCGCCATCGTCTACCATGTCTAGTGTGAAAGGAATGCCAGAATATTTTGCTCCTCTCATTCTCTTACCTTTGGCGTACCTGCTTTGGCGCCATCGTCTACCATGTCTGGTGTGAAAGGAATGCCAGATTTTTTTGCTCCTCTCATTCTCTTACCTTTGCGATATCTTACTGCATGTTTTCTCACCTACGGTTTAGATTTTATGGTACACATATTGCTAACTCATTTTATCTCTAACTTATTTTTTTTTTGTTTTTAGATTATCGTTGACTTCTATCACGACCGGCATGCTAGCTTCGTTGACTTTTCATGATGCTACTTAGTTCCTTAGTTTATATCAGGCTAATCCAATCTCTTTATCCTCTAAATTAACTTGGTGTATCATTCGATTGATGAAACCATCTATTTCTACTGGTTTGTTGTCTTCGCTCTTATCGAAGCTGCTTCTTGTCTCATTGTATTCATTGGTTTTCGTACTTTTCTTTCCCCTGTTGTACTTGTTTGGTCAAGTTTAGATCAATTTTTTCGATTTTTTTTCTCGACTCTTAAGCCACTCCTCGGAGTATACCCCATGTATTTGTAAAAACCCCTTTTAATTTTATTTAATGTATTTTTTCTACCAAACAAGTAACAAAATCGAAATCGTTATATAATAACAACATTAGTTATGTATATACAATAAAACTTTCTATAAATTAATAATGTCGGGATGAAGATATTTTATTAATTTAAAAAGGTGTTATTGTATAACTTTTAAATTTCCAAGTTTGATGCATATATTAATTAAAGAGGAAAAATAAACTACAAAACAAGTACTAAAACTCATTTATGAAGGTATATTCACAAATTAATTGAATTTGTCAAGTTTATTATTTTTTAATAAATAAAATGTTAGTCCATGGTACCAAAAAGTTGGTCCATGGTACAAACAGGGTAGATTAAACCTGTGAAGTTCAACTATAAAACAAGTGACTATAGATTCATTCTTAAGTACAAATTAATTGAATTTGTCAAGTTTAGAAAATATTAAATTAAAGTTTCGTTGGGACCAATATATATAGACTAAAATATATAAAAAAAAATTATCGATAAAGGTCCAATTTTATACTTGTCCCAAATTAAACTAAAGAAATTATTAAATTTATAAAATATTAATTTATAGAGATTTTCCAGTATAAAAATTAATTTCAAGCAAACTTAAAATCATATTTCCAATTAATATACAATAATGCTAAACTATGAACAAATATCCAACCAAATATCAGGTCGGTGCTGATCCTGGCCATCATGGTCCAATAGTCGAATCCTAATCAGATCATCTCTTTTGTTAATAAAAATTGGAACTAATGTTATCGGGTAGGGGGATCCAATATCTATTAGCCTCTTCATTATACCTCAGGAGTACCTCATAAGAAGTATTAATCACCTATTCAATCTTAATCTTTAAATGAAGTTTAGAACGTGAATTATCTAGCCATTGTTGATGACTCTTTTAAACAACATAAAAAATCTAATCTCCTTCGTTAATCAGTACCAATTAATTTCTGGCCAATCCATTAATAAAAATAAATCTAGCTTGATTGTGTCAAATAGAATAAGCCATATTAGAGTTAACTCATTAAAAAATATCATTGGATTAATAAAAAACCCTTCTAATTAGAATTTTATTATAGCTCTCATTCTATTATTTGGACCAATTAGAATATCATCTTTAAGCCTTACAAGGAATGTGGATTGAATATTAGAATTGTTTTTTGATATTCAAGATACCTTTTCTTGTAAATTATGGTTCAAATTTCGTGAAAAATAAAACTTTCTGGTCTAAGTATATGCATTCCATATATTGTAAGAACCATCATTCTCTCATAAATATAAACACTAAATGGTCTAAAACATTGAAAAGATTACTGCAAATTAAAGATAAAGGTGAAACATTTATAATGTAGAAAATTGGTAAATGTGACACATAATTCTGGTTAGATAATTGATTTAGAGAAAAGCATTTAATTGATCTTTCTTGTAAGCAAATTTTTGATTGGTACACTATTGATAAAGTTAAAAACTTCTAAATTAATGGAAATTGGGATATAGAAAAACTTAATCATATTATGATTCCATCTAATATTAAATTAATAACTAATCAATCAATTCGTATTGATAAAGAGGATACAATTATATGGACATTAGACAAATCTGGAAACACCAAAACTAAATCAACTTCTGAAAAATTACAAAACCACTGATCATTCAAACCTTTTTGATTTTTTTTTTTGAACAACTCCATCCCAACTAAATACTGTTTTTTCTTTGGAAGGTTATGAAAGGCTGGATCTCAGTTGATCATAACCTTCAAAGAAGAAAATTCTCATTGGCTTCCAAATGTCGATTATGTCCTAATTCTCGATATGTGAATCATTGTTTTGTTAATTATAAGATTGCGTGTCTTATCTGGTATGAGTTTTCTAGTTTATTTAAGGTTGATATTAGTATCTATATGACCATTCAGTATCTTGTAAGATCTTTGTTTTGGTGCACTGATAAAAAAGTTCATATTAGAACTATCATCCCTACTACTGTGTGATGGCTTATCTGGCATTTTAGAAACAAAGCCAATTTTGACATAAAAATATAACATCTAACCAAATCTTACTCAAAATAAAATTTATTCTATCAAGATTAGATAGTGCAAATATTTTCAATAAGAAAATATGGTTAAGTGATTATAATATTGCTAAAAACGTAGCTTGTTTCCTTTATATAAATGACAGCAAGAAGATTATAGTTTTAAAATGGATTCACCCCATTGAGGATAGACTTAAACCGAATGTTGATGGGTTTTGCATGTTCAATGGTGATTCTAGTGGAGCTGGTTTAGTTAGAAATAATAATTGTGATATTTTAATTGCATTTGGTAGATTATATAGTAGGCAAACTTCCTTGGCTGCTGAGTGTAAGGCCTTATTAGATGGCATTATCATCTATTTTCAAAATGGTTATAGAAACATTAACATTTAAACTGATTCAACAATACTTGTTAACATGTTATCATCTGGGCTCTCCCATTGGTATTTGGAACCAACTTTAAAGTGATGTAGGAAATTAATTTTTCCTAACATGTCTGATAAGGGCAGAAAAATAAGGAGAACAATAATAGAGATAAGGTAAATAATTAATGACTAATCTAAAGCAAACATAAGAGTTGAGGGGGGGGGGGAGACAAATGATAGACCATTGAAACTTGTTTATAATTAGTAAAATATAGAGGTGAGAAAGTCTATTGATTAATGACAAATATGTAATTTCACTATCTAGTCCATGTACTATATAAAGGATCCTCATTTTTAGGAAAAGGGCAATGATTAATGAATGATTGAGACATTTATTCCTTTTGTCTAATTCTCTATCTA
This sequence comes from Limnanthes douglasii subsp. nivea, assembly GCA_036936605.1. NCBI lineage: Eukaryota > Viridiplantae > Streptophyta > Magnoliopsida > Brassicales > Limnanthaceae > Limnanthes > Limnanthes douglasii. Next base: position 8,689,792 of record JAUPFV010000003.1, on the reverse strand, counting down.
GATAATTCGTTTCTCACTCTAGAATCGCTCGCATACGAACATTTCTTAGACAGGATTTATGATACGAGAATTGTTTAGTGTGACCCTCTGAATACAAAAGACCTTCAGACTTGTCAGTGGCGCCGTCTATGGGAACCTGATAGGTACCCGGATTCAGTTTTCTAAAACCTAAAAATTCGTTTAAAAAAAATTGTTCGTTAATGATGGAGGTTAATATTCACACCGAGCAAGGAATCTGACCAAAAAGCCTTGCTATAGGTGGGTTATCTGGAGATTTCATGGTAGGAGAATTGGTCCCTGTTAGGGAAAATATCGACGATCGGAAAGCCGATGAGGCACTTAAACAATCAATTTTGATAGCGCGAAAAAATGAGCTTTTAGAGGATATTGAAAGGTTAAATGTAGAAAAAAGCGCTGGTCAACGAGCAAAAAATCAAATTTGAAATCCGACAAGAGAAAACACGAGGAACCAAAGACGAATACGATGACAGATCCGAGGACGTTCGTCCTAGGAGATATCATCGATCAACTAAAAAGAAGGTAAAATTCGATAAAAGAAGTAGGAGGTCTGACTCGAGTGACCGATCATCAATAGGCTCAGATTCTGCCTCTTCCAATCGCGGTACTCGTTATCGCAAGAGCCATCACAAGCGAGTGTCGAAGAAGAAAAGGGGCCGCAATCTAACGAGATTGGAGGGGACAAAACTTGGGACAACAGTATATCAGAAACTTCATTCAAATCACATCAATTCCGATTACAGATTCAGTAGTCAGTTTATCTACCCATCCGAGGAAGGCAAGTATACCCTCAATATTGAAGATCCGAAGGGTGCATACAAAGCAGGGCATAATTGGAGGTCTTCCCCGCTCTCTCCGGAGATCCTTTCTGGACATATCCCTAGATGGTTCGATATTTCTAAGTTGGAAAAGTTTGATGGGACCCAGGATTCGGACAACCATATCGAGCAGTTTAAAAATTTCATGAGAAATTAAGACGATGATGATAAGTTATTGTGTAGGGCTTTTTCTCAAACTTTCAAGAATGCTGCTTCAAATTGGTACAACCGCCTTTCGGGGGGCTGTATCAAAAACTTTGACATGTTTTGGAGCATGTTCCGGCAACACTTTGTTAGAAGTAAGCAGTTTAGGGCAAATGGTGACACGATCATCTATTGGAGGCAGAAGGTGGGGGAAAGTCTTAAAGAATATACGAAATAGTTTCTCCAGGTAAAGACCAACATGGAATTCTGTGAAGATAAAGTAGCTCTAGCAGTTTTCCGAATGGGACTCCTTCCAGGGGTAATGAAGGATAATGGTGCAGAAACTCAGGCAATGACATTTGGAGCGTTACTAGATCAGATAGAAAAAAGAATTCTGGTCGAGGAAACGAGGGCATCAGAATTAGAGTCCATGGCTCAGTTTTATCAAAATCCTCCGATGAGCAAAAGAAAGTCCATTGATTAATGGCAAATATGTAATTTCACTATCTAGTCCATGTACTATATAAAGAATCCTCCTTTTTTAGGAAAAAACAATGATTAATGAATGATTGAGACATGTATTCCTTTTGTCTACTTCTCTATCTAGATAATTCGTTTCTCACTCTAGAATCGCTCGCATTCAAACATTTCTTAGACAGGATTTATGATACGAGAATTGTTTAGTGCGACCCTCTGAATACAAAAAACCTTCAGACTTATCAGTGTCGCCATCTATGGGAACTTGATAGGTACCTGGATTCTGTTTTCTAAAACCTAAAAATTTGTTTAAAAAAAGTTGTTCGTTAAGGATGGAGGTTAATATTCACACCGAGCAAGGAATCTGACCAAAAGGCCTTGCTATAGGTGGGTTATCTAGAGATTTCATGGTAGGAGAACTGGTCTGCGTTAGGGAAAATATCGACGATCGGAAATCCGATGAGGCACTTGAACAATCAATTTTGATAGCGCGATAAAATGAGCTTTTAGAGGATATTGAAAGGTTAAATGTAGAAAAAAAGCGTTGGTCAACGAGCGAAAAATCAAATTTGAAATCCGAGAAGAGAAAACAAGAGGAACCAAAGACGAATACGATGACAGATCCGAGGACGTTCGTCCTAGGAGATATCATCGATCAACTAAAAAGAAGGTCAAATTCGATAAAAGAAGTAGGAGGTCTGACTCGAGTGACCGATCATCAATAGGCTCGGATTCTTCGTCTTCCAATCGCGGTACTCGTTATCGCAAGAGCCATCACAAGCGAGTGTCGAAGAAGAAAAGGAGGCGCAATCTAACCAGATTTGAGGGGACAAAAGTTGGGACAACAATATATCAGAAACTTCATTCAAATCACATCAATTCCGATTACAGATTCAGTAGTCAGTTTACCTACCCATCTAAGGAAGGCAAGTATACCCTCAATATTGAAGTTCCGAGGGGTGCATACAAAGCAGGGCATAATTAGACGTCTTCCCCACTCTCTCCGGAGATCCTTTCTGGACATATCCCTAGATGGTTTGATATTTCTAAGTTAGAAAAGTTCGATGAGACCCAGGATCCGGACAACCATATCGAGCAGTTCAAAAATTTCATGAGAAATTAAGACGATGATGATAAGTTATTGTGTAGGGCTTTATCTCGAACTTTCAAAAATGCTGCTTCAAAATGGTACAACCGCCTTTTGGAGGGCTGTATCAAAAACTTTGACATGTTTTGGAGTAGTTCCGGCAACACTTTGTTAGAAGTAAGCAATTTAGGAAAAATGGTGACACGATCATCTATTGTAGGTAGAAGGTGGGGGAAAGTCTTAAAGAATATACGAAACAGTTTCTCCAGGTAAAGACCAACATGGAATTCTGTGAAGACAAAGTAGCTCTAGCAGCTTTCTGAATGGGACTCCTTCCAAGGGTAATGAAGGATAATGCTGCAGAAACTCAGGTAATGACATTTGGAGCGTTACTAGATCAGATAGAAAAAAGAATTCTGGTAGAGGAAACGAGGGCATCAGAATTAGATTTCATGGCTCAGTTTTATCAAAATCCTCCGATGAGCAAAAGAGTGCCAGTTTCTGAAAGTGTCCGACCCCAGCCAGCTCAACAAGTTAACAATACGAGAAACAAAGCCCAAATTTCGAACCAATCATCATCAAGAGGAAAAAACAATCAGCAACAGTATGTTCAACCCATTTCAAATAAATAAATCAGACCAGCTCATTATGCAGAGTTAACTGAGAACGTGGCTGCTATTTGATGAAAAATCTCGTCCAAATGTGCATTTTCGTAAGCTTTACCCAATGCAAACTCCAAGGGAACAAAGAAAGATCAAGTATTGTCAATATCACGAAGATATTGGCCATGATACCAGAGATTGCATGGCACTAAAAAAAGAAATTCAGTATTTGATGGAGAATGGAAAGCTAGCGGAATATGTTAAAAAGAATGTTGCAGCATTAAAGCAAGAGCCTGCCCTGAAACAAGAAGATGCTTTAATGATAAATGAGCTGATAACCGAAGAAGATATCGATGCTTTTAATATTACGACAGAGTATTTGGATCCTAAACCCGGTAGAAACAGTATTAATATGGTGGAAGAAACAATTGTCAAGGGGAAGGTTAGTGAATTATGTACTTTTTTCGAGCAACTGACTATTTTTTGTGGCGATACTGTTGCAGGAACATCAAACTATTCTCGGAAAAGGCATATTGTCAGTCTAACAACTCAGCTAGAGGCAGGAGCTTCCTCACATTTGTATAGAATTCCATCTCCAATACTTTGTTTTGATGATGACAATATGAGAAACATAGTTGGTCCCAAGAGGACCCTGTAGTCATCGAAGCAGGAACAGCTGCCCACGAGATTTGGAATATTTTGATCGACACGGGAAGTTTTGCCAATATTGTGTTTATGATAACTTATAACAAGATTCAAAACCCGCCAGCTATCATGCGATCAGATCGGACTATAGTAGGTTTTACTGGAGCAACTGCTTGGTAGTGGGTGAGTTCAAAGGGACCATCGAACTTGGACGAGGACCTTTCAAGAAGATAGTTATTGTGTTGTTTATTGTGGTGGACACCCCAACGTCATACAATGCAATCCTTGGAAGATCTTGGCTATCTAAGATGCATGCAGTCTCCTCAACTGTCCATCAGTGCTTGAAGTACGTAATAGGGAACAATGTGGGAACTGTGAGAAGTAGTCATAAGATGGCAAGAGAATGCTATCGCGCAACTTTGGCCACTAAACAACTTAAAGGGGCCGATCTGATGAAAGAATAGCAATCAATTGGGGCTCCTTCGGATTCAGACCCTGTAGATGATCCGAGGGAGGCCTCCAGCTTTGTAGTCCTAGATGAAGGATTTGAGGACTACATTTTTTCACCAGGGAAAAGCTTAAAAATTGGAACTAACCTTTCACCAAAGGTAAAAGAAAGTTTGATCAGTTGTCTACTAACTAAATTGCATTTGTTTGCATGGTGTACAGAAGATGTAACATGGATGCCAGCGAAAGCAATTTGTCATAAATTGGCAGTTCGGAACAATGTTCGACCTATAATACAAAAAATAAGATCCTTTTCCCATGAAAAATCTGAAGCTATAATGGCAAAGGTAGACCAGTTGACTAAGGTCGGACGCATCCGTGAATCACAATACCATCTGTGGACAGCCAAATCGGTGTTAGTAAAGAAAAAGAATGGAAAATGGAAGATGTGTGTGGACTTTACCGATTTGAACAGGGCTTGTCCTAAAGATCCTTTCCCTTTACCTAAGATAGACCAGTTGGTAGATTCAACTTCAGGGAACCGGTTGCTCTCGTTCATGGATGCTTATGCATGATACAACCAAATTCAGACGGACCCCGAGGATTAAGAGCATACGATGTTTATTACTGGACGAGGATTATATTGCTACAAGGTAATGCCATTCGGACTGAAAAATACAGGAGCAACGTATCAACGCCTAGTAAATAAAGATTTTGAGACTAAAATTGGAAGAATTGTGGAAGTATATATTGACGATATGTTAGTCAAAAGTTCCACAGATGAAGGCCATTTAATTGATTTGGGGGAAACATTTGCTAATTTAGCAAATACAAATTTAAAGCTAAACCCAGATAAATCCACATTTGGGGTCAGATTCGAAAAAATTCTTAGGGTATATAATAAGCGAGCAAGGGATAGAAGCTGATCTGAACCAGTTAAAAGCACTAAATTTGATGACCCCTCTGAAAACAATCAAAGAAGTGCAGATTTTAACAGGTAGGCTAGCAGCGTTGAATAACTTTATCTCCAGATCGTCGGATAAGTGTGCTCCATTCTTCCAAGTTTTGAGAAAATCAAATTGTTTTGCATGGACACAAGAGTGCTCAAATGCTTTCCATCGGATAAAGGAATATCTCTCCTTTTCGGAAATTTTGACAAAGGCAAATCCGGGGGAGAGGTTATATATTTATTTGGTCAAGCTATGCCGTTAGCGCTGTACTAACTCAGGAGAAAGATAACTCTCCTAAATCGATGTATTATGTGAGTAAAAGTCTTCTAGATGCTGAGAACAGGTATCTAAAGTTGGAAAATTGGCTTTGGCATTGGTAACAACGGCAAGAAAAATGAGACCATACTTTCAAGCCCATTCAATTGTGGTACGAACTTCTTTCCCATTGAAAAGTATTTTACAAAGACCAGACGTATCAGGAAGGATGACCAAATGGTCGGTCGAATTGGGAGACTTTGACACAGAGTTTGAACCAAGAACTGGTATTAAGGCACAAGCACTTGTTGATTTTTTGGTAGAGTTTCATACGGACCGACCGGATGAAGAAGCAGATGAAGAAATGCTTAATTCCAAATGGATCGTTTGGACCGATGGAGGCTCCAGCTCTTCGGGTTGTGGGGTTGGTGTAAAATTGGTCTCACTAGAAGGCATCGCTATGCACCAGGCAATCCGTTTTGGGTTTAAGGCATCCAATAATGAAGTAGAGTGTGAGGCTGCTCTAGCCGGATTAAGGTTAGCAAAAATTTGTGGGGGAAAAAAGGTAAGGTTGGTAAGTGATTTACAACTTTTATTAAATCATGCATCTGGCCAATCTGAGGCCAAGAAAGATCACTTAGTCAAGTATCTTAAAAAATTGAAAAGTTTAACCTTACTTTTTGAAATTATCAGGTATGAGCACGTTCACATGGCAGCAAACTCAATAGTTGATTCATTGACATCAATCTCTTATTCCGAAGAGTATCTTTGGGTTGTGATACAAGAAAATCCATCGATTATTAAAGAGCCCGAGTATAGTGAAAACAACATTGAAGTTTCCCAAATTTCGATGGTTGTAGCGAAGGATTGGAGGAGTGAGATTATGGATTTCTTAACAAATGACATGCTTCCAATCGATAAGGCAAAGGAAAAGAAAACATGTTTCAAGGCATATGGTTATAAGTTTTCGGGGATGTATTATATAAGAAGTCTTTCAGTAGACCTCTGCTTCGATGCTTATGTAAAAGTGAATCACATATGATTCTTTCTGAGTTGCATGACGGGGAAGGGTCAGCACATTGCGGATATAAAAGTTTTATAAGAAGAGTTTTACTTGCTGGATATTACTGGCCAACTCTCTCCTCAGATGCGAAGGAACTTGTTCAGAAGTGCGATACATGTTAGAGATTCACTACTGTAATACACACCCCACGAGTTCCTTTGGAATCGATATCCGAGCCAGTCTTTTTTACCGATGGATGATCGATTTAGTCGGACCTTTACCGATGACGATAGGGGAAGGCAAATGATAATTGTGGTTGTGGATTATTTTTCGAAATGGGCAGAGGCTGAACCGTTGGCAGGAACTAAAGCCAGGGACGTTATCAAATTTATACTTTCTAATATTTTTTGCCGTTTCGGAGTTCTGAGGAAGTTAACAATGGATAAAGGGCCACAATTCGACAATAAGGAAATGAAAGCTTTCTGCGCAGAAAAGGGAATTAAAAAATGCTTCTCACCACCTTTCCATCCTCAAGAAAATGGCCAAGTAGAAGTCACAAATCAGACTTTATTGGATGGGCTACGAATTGTTTTGGAAGGAAAGGCTGGAAAGTGGCCGAATTATTTACAAAACGTTCTTTGGGCTTACAGAACAACCCCGCGGACAGCCACCCAGGAATCACCTTTTGCACTAGTTTATCGAATGGATGCAGTTGTACCTTTGGAAACAATGTTCCCTTCATATAGACTCAGCAATTACTCGGAAGAAGCTAATGACAAAGGAAAAAGAACAGACTTTAACTTAATTGAGGAAAAAAGAAGAAAAGCCCAATTAAGTTCTTTGCATTACCAAACTTTAATGAGGACTCGATACTCTTCAAAAGTACAAAGAAGAGAGTTCGAGGAAGGAGACAAAGTATTAAGAAAAGTATTCTTGCATACCAAAGAAAAAAGTCTGGGGAAGTAAGGCCCAAAATGGGAGGGTCTGTACACGGTAACCAGAAAAATCAAGCCATGGACTTACAGACTCAAAGATAAGCTGGGAAGAGATCTTCTACACCCATGGAACATTGAGCATTTGAAACTTTATCTAGAATGATTGTACAAATTTGTAAATATTTTTTCCTTTTCTAAACAATTATGTAAGGATCGGTGGCATACTCTTTCCTACCCTGGTGGCGCAGGAAGGTTTTAATGAGGAGCCCTAAATAGCTGACTTATATATTATATCAGTTTGCCATCTTAAGACTTATCGCCATGGGACATGTTCGAACCTGTCGTTGACCCTCTAAAATTATTTGGGGGGCAAAGTGTTCATTATTTTGAACCTATTTGTTGACCCTCCAAAATTCTTTAGGGGGCAAAGTGCTCATTATTTTGAACCTATTTGTTGACCCTCCAGAATTCTTTGGGGGGCAAAGTGTTCAATATTTTGAACCCATTGCTGACCCTCCAAAATTATTTGGGGGGCAAAGTGTTCATTATTTTGAACCTATTGTTGACCATCCAAAATTCTTTGGGTGGCAAAGTGTTCATTATTTTGAACTCATTGATTGACCATCCAAAAATCTTTAGAGGGCAAAGTGTTTATTATTTTGAACCCATTGATTGAGCATCCAAAAATATTTGGAGGGCAAAGTGTTCATTATTTTGAACCCATTGTTGAACATCCAAAGAACTTTGAGGGACAAGTCACTCATTACATTAAAACCTGTTGTAAACTTCTTAAAAGTTCTTTGGACAACAAGGAATTTACTAAAGATCTATTAGGATAAGTCATCTGAAAATCCTTTGGATAATAAACATTGTGTAAAAACGACAAAAACCTTAGAAGTTGGAAAGTATTCACGATAAACAAAAAATATACATTACAAAAAGATCCAAATATTTTGAACAGAAGATAAGTTTACACAAGGTTAGTTAGAAGCAGAAAGGTTTTTCCTGTCTTCCGAGGAGCTTGACTCAGAGGAAGAAATTCTCGAGTCACTGCTACTTACCATATCTTTTTCAGAGAGGCCGATGGGACGATGCCATTCAATCACTTGTTGCCAAAGGCTTCCCAATTTCAGATCAGGAAAGCGTTCGTGAAACTCTAAAACAAAAGCATACTTTAGGTTGGCATCCCTAACATTAAGACTAGTAGTGACCTCAGCAACATAAGCATTCAAGATTTTTTTCTTCTCAACTTCGACTCTTTTCTCGAGGAAATTGATATTCTTTTCACAATTTTCAAGGTCCTCGACTGCACGATCAAAATAAATTTTCATTCTGCAGAAGGAGTCAGCAAGGCCTTCAACGGTTGTATCACGTTCAAGATCTTTAGTGATCCATTTCTCCTTTTCATCATCAAATAAATTTTGTTCTAAGGAGATTTGAGCTTCCAAGGAAGAAATCTTCTTGTTGCATTCGTCATTCTTCTTCTTCTCGTTGGCAAGTTCTCCTTTGATACCCTGCAGCTTAGCCAAGTCTTTCTTCAAACCCTCAATTGTTGCTTTTAAACTAGTTACATTTTGAGAGGAAGTAGACATTTCAACTTTGGCTTTATTCAGTTCATCGTTCAAGTTTTTACTAATGTTTTTAAGATTAGCAACCTCACCTTTAAGTTGGGTGACCTCTCCATTTAAAGTTTGGGCCTCGCCTCTCCTTGTAAGAACTTCATCCTTGTAGCGATCCTTGCGGTTAGCTTTCCTCTTAAGAAGGGAATCAGCAACTAGTAGCTTTTTTAGTTCGGAGGCCAGATAGTCGTTTTCATAAACATCAAAATAAGCTGAAACAGGAGATACGGCTTCTTCCTGGTTTGCCTCTTGAGGAGTTTGACTAGTATTTACTTTTTCGCGGGGTAAGAACTCACCTCGAGAATCAGAGTCCACCACAACAACTTTTTTATTGGAGGGATGTTGGGACCGGTGGTATTGTCACTTTCCTCATCACTGACAACTTGTTTCCTCTTCCTGGTATGAGTAACAACCTTTTGGGTTTGGACAACATCCTGTTGATTAATGGTTCTTGCTTCAGAAGGGACTCCATCAACAGTTACAACATTTTATAAGTCAGGGACCTCAGGAGTTTCAAGGGAATTTCAGTAAGGTCTTCCACATACAGGCTGTCTTTGATCTCTAAAACCTGGTCCTGTTGAGTTTCGGTATCCGGAGCCTCCAGGGGACTAACATTATCATTAAATCTTCGGGCTTTGACTCTAGGGTCACATCGGATACCATAATACGAGTTACTGTCAGAACCCTGCCCCTCTGCATCTCCCTCTTTGTCCTCATCCTCCTCAGACTCCTCAACTTCATCTCTGGACTTCTCCGCATCTACGTGACTAGGAGCCCAAACACGAGTGGGTAGAAAAACCATGTTGTCTAAACAACGAGTTCTCTGGAGAACATCAACATCCGAAGGAGGATCAATAAGCTCTTTCCAAGTTTTCTTCTGACCCGGATCATGTCGCTATAGTTGACTTTTAGCTAGGTTGGTCGGAGTAAAGCATTGGTGGAACTTATGATTCCAATTCTCCCCAGCCCAGAGATTCAACTTCTTAAGCACCACTTTGGCAGAAGGAGCATAATCTTTAAAGGGTTTTGAAATCCCTTTCATGGCTACCAACAAAAATAAATATTATTTATTTATTATCTTACGCAAGTAAACAAACAACCAAAAAGAAGTAGAGTGAATACCTATTCCTGACCAGTGAAGAGTAAGCCGATGATGAAGATCGGGATAATCCTCGAAGCCAGTCTCCCACAATCCGGAGATAAAAATAAACTGTTTTTTCCACTTCCAATCGCCCTCTAGAAAGTCTTTCACCAGCTTATAATGTCGGACCAAGCCTAAAGCATAAAAGGGGTAGTGGGAATTCTTGGCAACCCCTGAGACAAATACAAGTTGTTTCATGGATAGCTCGTTCTCGGACAACCTTGACGCCATAATACATGATATCAAAGTATACTACATGTTGGGACCCGCTTGCGAGGGGCATAGGTCAATACGGTGGAAATACTCAACTAGAGCAGGGTCTAGTGGCAGACAAAGACCCCAGTTCATCAAGTCTGTGTATAAAACCAGTTCATGGCCCCGAACTGATAAAAGGGTTTCCCTAACAGTGGGAAAACGAATCTTGACAGTACTCGGAATGCCCCATCGATTCCTAAGTTTGATTTCTTCCGTAGGATGAAAATATTTGTACTTGATTTTATACAAGGCGATCTGGCGGAGATTATCTCCGAGTATATCCTCTCTTTTAGAAGGGAGGTTTATGCTACCTTTTTATTTTTCTTTTTTCCTTTCTTAGGAGAGATAGCAGCAATGGCCTCCGAATGGGGAGGATTAGATGGTCCGACGGGAGCATCAAGGACAGGAACAGCTCGAATGGGTTGCGCTTCTATCATTACAACTTCCTCAACATCGTCTTCATCGTCAGGTTCATCTATTAATCTCCTCTCTGACAACTCCGGGATGGCTGTCAATGTTGGCTCTGGTTGGATACCACTTGAGGAAGCTATTTTTCGAGGACTTCTCTCGGGAGTGGTTTGAGGAGACCTGTGAGGAACATATTTAGGGGTGAGTACGGAGGAAGAAATTCTACCCTAACTAATTTATTTGTTACTTCTGGAGACCTTTTACTTTTTTGGTTTTCGTCCCCCATCGGTAGGAATGAAACAAACTTCGGGGTAGAAAGATCAACTTCATTTCCCTCTAAACCAATTTAGTTAGGGGGTAAAACCCTATTAACCCTCTCATTGTTTTGGATTCGCTCTCGAAGAGGAGCCTAGTTATCTAAAAAATGAGAGTTATAAATATCAGCAGGGGAAGGGTAATTACCATGTGAGGACGAACAACTTCCAGACTCATAAGAATTGCGGTTTGAGGGTTTGAACCACCTCCAAAGTTTGTATCGATCTAGATTAATAAACTCCATAGGCATCAAAGTCTAGAAAGAAGAGGGTGTTTATCTCTCTAAAATGCTTTCTGGAAAATTCAAAAAAAGAATGAAGAAGCCTTGAGGGCAATATTTATAGAACGAGAGGAGCCATAAGGTTTTGTGTATGACACACCTCCTACCTAGGACGCCAACGTATCAGCCAAGAAGCGCACGCCGAGCCTCAAAGACTAGGGGGCTACTGATAAGGGAATAAAAATAAGGAGAACAATAATAGAGATAAGGTAAAGAATTAATGACTAATCTAAAGCAAACATAAGAGTTGATGGGGGGGCGACAAATGATAGACCCTTGAAACTTGTTTATAATTAGTAAAGTCTAGAGGTGAGAAAGTCCATTCATTAATGGAAAATATGTAATTTCACTATGTAGTCCATGTACTATATAAAGGACCCTCCCTTTTTAGGAAAAAGGCAATGATTAATGAATGATTGAGACATTTATTCATTTTGTCTACATCTCTCTCTAGATAATTCGTTTCTCACTCTAGCATCGCTCGCATACGAACATTTCTTAGACAGGATTTACGATACGGGAATTGTTTAGTGTGACCCTCTGAATATAAAAACCTTCAGACTTATCAATGTCCATCAAGCATATATCTGGAATCCAAAACCAGGTAGCCGACTGGCTTGCCCATTGGACCATTAAATGTAAAATGAATAAGGATTACCATAATAACCAGCTTCACAACCCTCTTGGGACCATAACCTTGCTTGAAAACCTTGGTACTTGTTATCTTAGAGTCTTCAAGGCTTCCTTTATATAATGTCTCAAGTCTAACTATTTTGTGAGTTTTGTAGATACAAGAAAGGAGATCCAATATCAAGTATTCCATATGTTTGAAGTGGAAGGATCTGTTAAGCTCAAGTCTTGGATAAGCTCAAATGGTCAAAAGCAGTAGCTCCTCATACTATTCTTAAAGCCTTCATGACTCTGCTGTTGATGCGCAAGTTTTACTCTGTATCGAGATTTTAGACTTCCTACCTATCAAGTATAGTTGTTGTAATCTAATTTGAGTCTATATCCAAAAAACAATGTTACATATCAAACTATATCCAATAAAATTTTGATTTTGTTGGGAAAAATACGACAAGGTTCAATAATAAATGAACCAATTTAGAAATTACCTACTATTTCATTATTATTATTATTATTTTTAAATTTGAGAGTTGTTGAGTATTTAAGTGGAAAATATTATTATTACCTATGTTTATATCCCGTCTAAATTATTTACGAATGAATGAGGCGTAATAATTTGAGAATTTAGCTTTTGCAAAACACATTGATTTAAACTGATGTTATAGCCAAAAATAGATTATACGGTTTTAACTCATGTTAAGAAAACTAGTTATATTCGCACTTCATAACACAGTGGTTTGATTTAGAATGTAGGTATTACATTTTTACTATTATTATTTTAAATATGTGTCTTTGTTGTTTACTTTTCTAAAATTAATATGAAACATAGTGATTGAACTGTTAATATATTAGTGATTTAAATACTCTTCCCATATCAACAAATTCTAAAATATTCAATATGTATTAAAGAATTAGAAAAAAAATTAGTTCTAAAGAAAAATAATTTATTGGTGATTTTTTTTATTCCAAACGTAATGATCAATTTAAAAGACATATGTTTTGTTTGAATTCGTAGGTTTTTTTGTGTAAAAATTGTATTTAGAATTATCCAAACATTTTATTTTTTATGTATAGGAGTATGTGAACTCTTTAGTGTTTAGAATTACGTTTAGAATCATCTGAGACGTAGTCTTTGATAAGGAAAATCTTTTCAAAGACTTAGCCAAATAAATGAAATGCAATCAATAAAAAAGATGAATAAAGTGCGAATTCTTTGTATAAGAAAAATGTGACCAGTCTTTCAAATAAGATTGTACCAGGTTTACAAATATTTGTCTACCTATAGTATTATTATATGTGTATCCAATCATCGATTTACAAGTGTTATTCAGTTATAACCGTCTAACTAACTTCTTTTTCCTCCTATAGGAAATGGACACGTGTGTGAAGGCGCGCATTTGAAACAACTTTCACACATCTTTAAACTATATCCTCGTTAATTCATGGTTTGTGTCTCATCATAATTCCTAATTAACCCTCGTCAATATTTTGAATTATATCTCTTCATACTTCTGAAATAATCCCTCATCTAATTCACAACCTATACCTTATCAAATTTCTAAATTATCTCGTAAAAAATATGGTCTTGTATCCCGTTACGAACTTGTTTTAAGCTCTTGCGACTCTTCTAATCTTTACCTCGTCTATATAAGTAATATATTTCCTTGACATAATATATCCTTATCAAGACTCTTCCCTAGTATTTGACAATAAATGTATTATATAATTATAAAGACTAGATAATACCATAAAGACGAGGTTAATTAATTTTATATAATATTCGTATGAATGCACTATCAATATTGACACATGTCAAAAAACACCTGAAATACTCAAATAATGCATCTGACAATAAAATACCATCTCGTCATGTTCTAAACACATATCTATCCTTAATATTTTTTAGTCTAACGGTGTTACTATTTTTGAATTAACTATTCTTTCACTATAAAATACCAATATCTTTTTACTGCTAAAAATTTTATTCAAGCCGGTCTGTGGCCGCTTCTTGAGATCATCATGACTCAAGATGGAAAACCCATGCTACACTATACCAAAAAACCAGTTACTATTAAAAGTGCTATATGTGTTCTACGAGAATGTATGAAGGCTCAAAATCCTAAAGGACTTGGCTTAGGACACAATAGAATTGCAGGTTCGGTGGTAGATTTGGGCTCAATTCGAATTACCAAAAAAGTATTTTTTGATTTCCAAAGCGTTATACACCTTACATAGAACCATATGTACCACGAGCGTTTGAAACACATAGATGTCAGATATAATGTTATTCGTGAATATCAAATAGAATTTTTTATGTGATAAAGTGTGTACACACAACAATAAAATAGTAATATGACCGAAGGTAGTATCAGTTTGGAAGTTCAGAGAGTGTTTAAACTGGATTTGTGTTTGCAATATCGAGTATGGGCATTTTGGTGAGTCAAATGAAGAAAGTTTCCTTGTTGATAGTGAAGAAATGATATTAACTTCAAAGCCAAGATGATCATATAAGAGTTCATAAATATACCTTGTGATTCTTGCAATCACAATATAACTTGTGACCATATGTATTTATAAATAACAAAAATAATATTTAATTGGATACATGTTCATTGTTAAATTCTCCCCTAACCACCAAGGTAGGCTAGACTAAACCACACTACACAGAGTAAAAAAAGAAATTAAAATCATAAATGAAGGGTTTGTAAATGGCGTATAATTTCAAGTGTTTCATATTTTATTAATGAGATAAGGACATGCTCTTTTCATCAAACAAATAGTTAGTAGCAACCTTGAATTTGGAAGTGGTTGTGTATGAGCTTTCCCACTTCAGAGCAAGCTTGCTAAGGTTCTAATTTTTAATATGTTAAAACACTCATCTTAGAACATTGTCACCAACCCGAGCATCACAAAATCGAACCTTAGATTGTATGTATTACATAATCACGTTTGATAATATTGCGTACAGAATTGTAAATTGATTTGTGTTTCCTTAACGAGATTCATCTCGATGCAAAGATATTTGGTGTTGGAACCTTCGTCATGGTTTGTAAAATGAAGAGATCTTAGGAGCAGTTGGACAAGGATCACCAACATTTAATAAACAAGGGTAAGGAAAATCTTGGTTGTGGTGCTCTACATGAGAGTGCACCTATAATACATGTTGAAGTATATTGAACCTTTGAAAATACACTGTAAATCTTCCAAAAAAGTTCGGTTGGTCACCTCAACATGTCCATTATCAGGTTTTTGGATTTTTCCAACAAGCATTTACTATACAAAGGAGATGTAATAGTACTAACCCGTAAAACAGTACTTCAAAACCATGACAACGTTATAAACACTAGCACTCATCAATGTATCAATTATTAAAATCTCATAAACTTATAAAAATATTAAGTAATTAAATAAATAATATTGTAAGATAGATATATGTTGCATTATGATATTTTTAAATATTAGAAACACTATAATGAGTGATGTTAGATAAGAGGTATCAAGTAGTGTGTAAACTAAGTTTAGCGTGTTTAATTGAAAGAATTAATACAATATATTACTTAACATAATGTGTGGACAATGGCATTGGTCGCATTAATTAGGTGTATCTTGTATCACAATGCTTATTTTTTAAAATATTATGATTTGAAAAATGTATATAAAATATTGGACCATGCAAACCATATTCTCCATTTGCGTCATCTGTAATAATGCGGATGAAAACCATATTTATGCAAACAAAAAACTACAATAACATACCACACACAATAATTTTATATATAATACGATAGTAAATCAACCTATTTTACGACTTTGCGAAGAGAGTGATTGGCCAACAACGAACATAAGCTATTAATATGGTGAACTATTATGAAACATTGGATATCAACGACGAGATGTGACTTAAATTAATGAGTTTGTAGTGCCATATATTTTTTTAAACTTGAAATAAAATCGTTTAAAAGAGTAGCCAAAATTTGAATTGAATTTTAAAGTTTTAGTTGATGTAACTCTTCCTAAAACACAAAACATATGTATTAACTAATGGTAATTTATTCTTAATAAATTTATTTAAACTATTTGAGCTTAATGAAGATAATTATTACACAATAAACATGCATAAAATATTAGCTATTGTGAATAGTTGAAGGATATCTAATGTTATTAATAACTGCACTATAGATTCGAAGTGCTATGTTTTGTAAAGGCATTATGTTTTCAAAGTATTTTATTTCGTAAATGTATTATATTTTTGAAGCGTAATGTTTTGTGAATGCACAATTTTATTAAGTTGTTATATTTTTCAATTAGCTTAGACAATATGTTAAAGTTCATATAACTTATTAAAAGAAGAAAGATAAATATAAAAAGTTCCATTAAGTTATAGTTAATCCAAAGGTTACATGGCATATTCTGATAGGTGATGACTTACAAAAAAAAGAAAGGATAAATCAAAATGGGTGAGAATTTAACTGTCCTCGGATGTGTCTTCTGATGATCCAGTCTCTTCTGATGATGACTCAGGCACAACTTCGAATACTTCACTAGAAATGTTTCCTTTAGAAATTTGTTTCCAAAAGTTTGACAAATTCAATCTTGGAAAGGCAGCATGGACTTCTCGAAAAACGTCTATAGTGCTTTGGTCTTTGGAATTTTGAATGTTAGCTAACATCAAGGCTTCGCAAGCATTCGCGGCCGCTTTTACAGTGTTTTTATTCTCTTGCTCCATTCTAGATTTCAAAGCCTTAATATCTTCAACCAATTTTTGCTGAACTAAAATTCGTTTAAGATAAATGAAGCAAATATTGAATGAACATAAGCTAGATTGAATGAAGTAATAGTTTAATTATAAAAACATTATTAGTATAGCAGGATTTAATATTAGGTAGATATTAAATAAATTATATATATCTAATTTTATTTTGATTACAACTTTCACTATTATTGAAAATATTTTTAAGATTATAAAATTAATAATTTGATTGTCTTAAACAAGATATGGCAAACAATATAATTGTAATATCACTGGTATATTGTTTGAATATATTTAGATATTTAAGATATTTTATTTAATATTAGGTACATATTAAATAATATTTACTTATTAGACATATAATTGTATTTAAATCTTTCAAGCTTGAAGTGTATGTTTAGATTAGGGGTGGCAATGTTGGTCCGAGCCGGCCCAAACCGGCCCGACCCGGTCTAATCCAGTCGGGCTTTGTCCGACCCGAACATAATATGGGACGGATACGGATATACGAATTATGACCCGGGGCGGGCCGGGTATGGATTTTTAATTTGTCCAACCCGACCCGGCCCGCAAATATAAACTATATATAAAAAATAAAAATATATTAAAAAGTAATTGTAAATTTGTAAAATATTACTAAACTATATATTTATTAATTACTAAAAGACTGACTTTTATATAATTTCCAATAATATACGAGTAATTATTTTTTTACTTTTAGAATTTAGAGTTAAAAATATAATTATTAATTATATTTTTTTTCCATAAACCTAATCCCATAAATTATAAATATCTTTCTTCCAATCTTTGCCTATATATACTCTCAATCCTAATTTCTAATTTTGAAGTTCTTTGGATCTTTTTCTATTATTCTATTGTGTTTCAAGTATATTGATTTAAAAATATTTTTATAATATTTTGATCTTTTAGATATATATTTTTTAATTTCCTATAATAATTCGTTTAATGATTTTGTTACATATATAAAAATAAAATCCTTAGATCATTTGATATATATTTTACTCTTTTAATAAATTTAACTAGGACTGCTGTATAGTCGACATTTGATAAATATTTTATTATTTTATTGTGATATATATTTTATTATGTTAGTAATTGATATTTAGATTTTAGATACTAATAAATCTATAAGATCTAGTAATTTATTTGAATTTGAAATATACTTAAAACTATAGTTTTTCTTTAAAATAGAAATATAACGTCGAGACTAATATTTAGGGGCCGGGTCGGGCTGACCCGCGGACATAAACGGGACCGGTTCGGGTTTGAAAATATTAAACTCGCTGTGGGTCGGGCCGGATTCAGGCTCGAGTAAAAAACAGCGGGCCTAAGCGGTCGGCCCGAACCCGATCCGAACCCGGCCCATTGCCATCTCTAGTTTAGATGATTTAAATAGTTTTGGGTTATTTTTTAGAACTATTCAATATTTGAAGTATAAATTTAAAGTGTTTAAAATTGTATAAGTATATGCATAGACATAAATTTCCTTTGAATAACAAAATAAAAATTGAAATTGAAAGAGATATAAATAACTTTTAATAACAATAATAGTTTAAATTCCCTATTTATAGAGTTTTTTTAAATAATAGTTTGAATTCCCTATTTATAGAGTTTTAATGTTTTTAAATAATAGTTCGAATTCCCTATTTATAGAGTTTTATTTTTTTTAAATAATAGTTCCAATTCCCTAGTTAGAGTTTTAATTTTTTTTTAAATAGTTCGATTTCAAACTAGCCCTTAATCCATCCGGACGTGCGTCCTGATGGTCCGAATTCTCAGTCCGGGCCTCCGGACATTTCATCCGGACATCCGGACTTTTTTTTCGAAATTTATGAATTTTTTTTATAGGTGTCCCCTATAAATAGAGGAGACCCCAACTCCAAACTCACACACTCTCTAAATCTACTCTACATCTCTCTAAATCTCTCTACTTGTTCTAGAATTTCTATAAAACTCTACTTTCTTATTTTACATATTGTAGTTCTACTTTCGAAATAGTTAGATTTTTTTTTTCCGAAAAATAATTGTTATTAGTTTTTATTAGTTGTTATTTGTGATTATCCCAAATTCTCAATGGCGTTTTATGGCTTCAACAACAGGTTAGGACAAGCAACCAAGAAAACTGATTTTTGGAATTTTCTTCCTTTATGATGTCTCCTCAACCCGAGAGGGATCCGATCACACGACGCGTCAAATCTGCCACTGCACCTACAAATATGAGTAAGACCTTCAAAAAACTTTTAGTTCCAAGATGTTCGATAAGGAGACACGAAGCGTCAAACCTGCCACTGCACGTACGACTTTGAGTAAGACCGCCAAACAAACTTTTAGTTCTAAAATGGTCGACAAGGTGATACGAAGTGTCAAACACCCGACTATGACTAAGAGTAAGACCGTTGTTCCTAAACAAGGTCTTAGTACGAAGACGAAGATGGTCGATATGATTGCTGCTGCGTTAAGTAAGGTTAATCGTGAGACTCGAGGACAAGTTTTGGCAGATCCTTTACAAATTGCAGTTACTGTTGAGAAAGTTTTGCGTCTTAAAAAAGTGGCTAGCGACAAGAGACTAAAAAATGTATTTTAAATTTTGTATTTTAATTTGAAATCATTTGTACAACTCTTTCCCGCAAGAGTATAAACTATGAACAGCTAAATAAACAAAAAAAATATTTATCTTTTATTATAATAAGTCGAGTTGTACTATCAAATAATTATAAGATAACTTTTTATTAAAATAATAATAATAATAACAACATAACTTGTTCTATTAAATATTTTAATATAACTTGTAATCTTTTAGCATGATGAAATCTGATTTTGGTTTAAAAAATAATAAATAACACTTGTAATATTTAAAACCAAATCAAAATAATAATATTCAAAATGTAATATTAAAATTATAACAATATAACTTGTAATCTTTAGCATGACAAAATCTGATTTTGGTTTAAAAAATAATAAATAACACTTGTAATATTTAAAACCAAATCACAATAATAATATTCAAAATGTAATATTACAATTATAACAATATAACTTGTAATCTTTTAGCATGATAAAATCTGATATTGGTTTAAAAAATAATAACAAACAACTGTAATATTTAGAACTAAATCACAATAATAATATTCAAAATGTAATATTAAAATTATAACAATATAACTTGTAATCTTTTAGCATGATAAAATCTGATTTTGGTTTATAAAATAATAACAAACAACTGTAATATTTATAACCAAATCACAATAATAATATTCAAAATGTAATATTAAAATTATAACAATATAACTTGTAATTTTTTAGCATGATAAAATCTGATTTTGGTTTATAAAATAATAACAAACAACTGTAATATTTATAACCAAATCACAATAATAATATTCAAAATGTAATATTAAAATTATAACAATATAACTTGTAATCTTTTACCATGATAAAATCTGATTTTGGTTTAAAAAATAATAACAAACACGTGTAATATTTAAAACCAAATCACAATAGTAATCAAAATATAATATTAAAATTATAACCATAAAATTTGTAATATTTTAACATGATAAGATATAGTTTTGGTTTGTAACATAATATCAACACTGCTAATATTGGATCCCAAAAAATAATAATAATATTCAGAATGTAATAATAACATAAGTAATATTTAAAATTTTGGATTATATAATAATCACAACACTTAAAATATCAATAACAAAAACAAATTAATACTAACCAAAGTGTAATAATAATTTTATTATCATATACAATATCTCAATATTTTTTAAATATAACTTAAGATATGATTTTGGTTATAAAATAATTAAAACACTTATAATATTTATAAATAAACCGCGATTTGCGGTTCTAACGGTTTGCGGTCCTGGTGGTTTGCGGTTCTGGCGGTTTACTCCTTATGCGATTCTAACGGTTTGTAGTTCTAATAGATCAGTTTGACAGTTTACCCACCGGTTTACAAACAATTCTCGAACTTTTAACCGCGGTTCCATAACCGTTTGACACCTCTACTTATGGAAGATGTAGGATTCATATCATCAATTAAAATATTACATGGGTTAAGAGCCGGTGGACATTGTCTCTCTTCTATAAGTTTTTCTTTTTCAATATATCTGTACATTTCTTCATAGTGAGGAATTTATTCACCTACCTCTTAGATCGATAAAACTAAGTAATTGAGACTAAAATATTTTTTATCTTTTATTTTATAAAAAACATTTAATTATAGAAATTATTGTGACAAAAGCTAAAAATTATTAAACTAGTATTTAATACTTATCAGTTCCCTGTCCCCTATGAAATATTGATATATTATAATCTCATGTGTATTTTAGTCTACACCTGGTCGCGAATCCCTTAAAATGTGCTAGTTTACCGACTAATTTATATAGTCATTTTTTCCGTCTTATATAACAATTAACAATTTAAAGAGAAAACAATTGAAAATACCTGCTCCACAACTCAATTTGGTGTGACTGGATTTACTCTAAGAATATTAAAAACAAAAATTTATTATCTTTAAATATTGACTTTTCTCCTTCTTTGATTTGGAGGGAAATTTTAAATCATATACCTATCGCTAGCAATTTTTATAGGGTCGCGATTGGTAACGGAGAGAATATCTCTTTCTGCTTTGACCTTTGGTTGCTCTCAACCTCGTTGGTCAATCACTATGAGCACATTATTATCCATAATTCTCGTTTAGGGAGGAACCTCAAGGTTCCCAATTTCATTCGAGATGGTCACTGGAATTCGTCGACTCATTTAAAGTCTGCGAGTGCTAGAAATCATCGAACCTTATAGGAGATTAACCATCTCATCATTTCCCTCCTTCCTCCTAACATCCTCTTTAACGATGTCCACTACTGGATTGCTAAAATAGGAACTACCAAGTTCACTACCAATGATACCCACAATGACATTCGTACGACGGCCCCCTGCGTCGGGTGTGGGTGGTTAGTTTTGCATAAATTTAATATTTCTAATCATTTATTCATCATTTGACTCGCCATCCATGGAAAACTATCTACTCGAGATAAGCTTCTGAGTTGGGGTCTTAACACTTCTCGAATTGTGTTTTATGTGATTATGTTTCAGAAACCATTAATCATATCATCTTTGACTATAGTTACACCAAATGCGTTAGGGCTTACGGAAGCTCCAAGCTTGGTTTTCCTTTGAGTCATAATACCAATTGGGTCTCGTGGATGCATAAGACGTCCAATCGGCCTATTTCTAGATCTCGACCTTATTGACATGTCTGCTTTGGCGCAGTTGTCTACCGTGTTTGGGGTGAAAGAAATGCTAGAATGTTTAGTTCATCTCATATCCTCGCCTCTACGGTATCGTACCACATACTTTCTGACCTCCGGTTTAGATTCATTGGTACCAAAGTTGTCTGGTCCATACAAACCCTTTAAAAATATAACTTAAGAATGTTTTGTGTTTAATTGCAGTTGTCATCTTTTCCTTTTGTCTTAAACTTCTTTTGCTCACTTTCTATCGCAACTGCTTTGTCTCTATGTTCATGCAGATCTTAAAATTTTCGTTTTGCTTTGTTGTATTTGTTTTGCCTAGTTTGAGTCAAGTATTTCGATCTTGGAGCTCTTGCTTTGCTTGGTTATACTTATTCAACCAAGTATTGGTTTCTCTTTCGATTTTTTTTTACTCTTAGTGCCACTTCTCGTGGTTTACCCTGAAATTTGTAAAATTCACTTTTATTTTTATTTAATATATTTTCAACCAAAAAGATAAAAAAGAACAACCTAAGAATTAGTGAAACAATTCGGGACTACGGACAACTTTACAAAGTGGGAAAGAAAAAACGTGAGTTCGTATAAGAGAGCGATGTTCACTAACTTCGGATAAAAAATGATTTACTATATTCCTTAAAAAGAAGAATTTTTATAATTATATTTTGATATAAAATTTTAATTGATGATTATATTAATATTAATAGTCATAATTCCAATTATACTAATTGAAATCAACTTGTAATGTTTTAGAAAAAGAATTGTGTGGGAACTGTTTAACAAAGAAGAAAATACGAGATAAAGTGGAAAAAGATATCTTTAAGATTCAATTCGGCACTTCATGGTTGGTACGAGAGATATCGACAAATCGTCTATTTTATTTAATGTATAAATTGAGTTTTTTATTTAGAAAATGATATAATTTTATTTTTTAGTAAGAATTAAAAACTTTATTAAAAAAATTGAAATTTTATAATGAGGTTCATAATTCTTTTTTTATTAAAAGTGGAATCTTTTTACTAGATTAAAACAAAATAATCCACACATTAACGAATATAAGCCCAAAACCAAGCTAATTTTAGGGTTTACTCTATCTTCAAAGCAGTCATCTACGGCCAAAGTAAATTTGGAAGCAAAGTTATCTTTTTTTATGAACTGGTTTTATCATTGAACATGGTGCTCGACAGTGGATTGTGGTGGCGTGACACCATACGGAAGGTAGTCGGTATGAAAATCAAGAGCTTCAAGTTTTAAAAATTTCATGACTGTCACGAACACTAGAGAAGAGGATCCAGCATGCCTCAAAACGGAGGGATGAGCTCCTTCTTTCAAACGAAACGTAGGATCCAAAATATTATTAGAATGAGGTAAATTGATTTCAGAATGTCTACAATCTTTTCTTCCTTCTAAATTCAACTCGATTTTTTTATTTAATTAAGCTTTACTAGATTTTGTTCTTGTTTCCATCTTCTTATAACCATCTTTGAGGGCATGACTTAACAAGTTTATGGCTTCCTAGGTATTTTTAGTTTCAGAGAAACTAATTCTTCTCTTCATCATAATTTGATCTCGATTCTTCGGGATCTTCAAGCCTTGACCATATTTTGTTCATGCCTTCAACTTCAGAATCTATAATTGAGTACTTGACTTGCTTTAAATGCTTGTCTAGTTGATGGAAGAAACCGGGATATCTTTAATTGAGTTTTGCTTCAAGCATTATTCCCAAAGATGAATCAGTAATAGGTAGGTTAATTAGGCCTTTTAGACATTACTTTAGTGGTATTAAGGTTTTTATGTGGCTTTATTTTGACTTTTTTCATTTCCTTAATTAAAAGTTTTTTGATGCTTTACCTTATTGTGTTGTTTTTATAGGAGGCGAGGTAGACTATCAATGTATTCAAGGTTTGATGAGGGAGTATTAAGTTTTGGTGAAACCAAATTATTATTTGTTGATAGCAAAAATTTTGTGTCCATAGTATGCAAAGCTTCTTTGATCCCAGCATATTTGAACTCAAGTATGTTATTGTTGTTCACATAATATCTTATTGATTTTTTGGCTAGCTTTTTTCAAGTGGAAGTAGAGAATTGAGAGAGGGTTGGTTGTTGTTTTGGGATTAGGCTTTTAAATGTGTATTCTTACTCATTTGGAACTTGCTCAAGGTTAATAACTTCATGATCTTGCATTGAATTAACCTTTTTGTTATTGTCTATGGTGTCTTGAGCCACTTCATTCACGATTATAGATTTTGATTTAGGAATCCATTGTTCTTTTGGTTTAGATGACTTGTTAGAAGTGTAGGTTTAATCCTTTTGATTGATAGCTTCTTGATGTACTTCGGTTGTCAAGGATTTTCTACAATCATCTTGTTTATATCCTAAATGGAGACAAACTGAGCAATATTTAGGCCTATCATCATATTGAACCTCTTTCCAATAACCATCTATTTTTCCAAAGCTGAACCAGGATTTATTCATCAGGTTCTTAGACATGTCATGTTCAATCCAATCCTTACAAGAGTTGTACATTTCCATGTTCTTCAAAGGAACACAAATAGCCAATGGGTTACCAATAGCCTTTGCAATATTCTTGATGGTGTCTTTGTTATACATGTAGGCAGAGATGTTTGGGAATGAGACTCAAACAAGTATTATTGGGGATTCTTTCTTGGGGTGACATGTGGGGGTCCATTTTAGAATGTGCATGGTATGATGACCGATAGTCTATATGTTATATCTCCACAATTTCCTTAAGTTTTCATGAAAATCAAGTTCTATCATGAGGTGTTTAGGATCCAATAATGCAAGACTAATATTTTTATTGAAGCTAAATGTACCAAAACAAAATTGTATCTCTGACATTGGAGTTCTACCAGACGAAAACTTACCAATAAGAGTGTGTTTAGAGATAGTTTCCATGATGTTTTTGTCCTTTTCTAAGAACTGTACTGATTTGTAGTCGCTCTATTTTCACATTTCCATGAGTAAACACCTTAGATAGAATCCTAGTAGCATCTGCATAGGATTTAATAGGTAAACTAGTGTTTTGAGTTTGGTGTTGGTTGTCCAAGATAGGTTATTTAGGTTAAAGTTGTTCATATATGGGATTGTTTCTCAGGGATCAATATAGGCTAGTTTTTAAAGATTAGTTTCCAGCTTCTTGTTCTTGTAATCCATTATTTTGATTCAGTTGGAGGAAATCCTTGGCTAGATTTGCTTGTTTTGCTTGTTCTTGTAATCCATTGTTTTGATTGCTGTTATTTTAATTAGGGGTTGATCGGTTGTGATCTTTATTTTTTAGGCTCACGGGAATTATCGACGGACCTTTTACCATTGTCAATTGGAGAAGGATCATACACATTGAGAGTAGAGGAAATTGTTCAAGATTTCCTTTCTTGGAAATCTATAACTGTCTTCATGATTTTGATGGTAAATATATTTTTTATCCTCCAGTCACTCGCTCGATTGTATTGCATTTGGTAATTCTTCATTCTTGTTACTGTCGAGGGTATTTTTCAATTTTCTTGAGATTTACCAAGTTTACCTCGTCAATTGTGATAGACGTATATCGACCAAAGGTTTTAGTATTTTCACTTTGTTGGTACAATAATCTATAACAAAAGGCTCTTTTAAAGTTCCTAAAGTTGAGACTCCTCTAAACTTAACAGATCTTTAGAGAAAGAGACCGATTTGAAGAGTGACCCAGATTGTATACTAATGAGTTTTGAGATAAAGGCGTGAGAGATTAAATCAAGATGAGAGGACACTCTCGGTGCAAATCTACGATATTTAAAAGTGGTTATATATGTAAGATATAAGTGTTTTAAGAAGAAAGTTCATATTAGTAAGAACTACCCTGAGAATAATGAGGAACATAACCATAAGATGTTTGACGCTAGAGATACTTCGATTGTCTAGGATGATTATTGAGATACTAATGACTTAAAGGCTTCAACTAATTGATATATTGACAAGTGGGGTTTAAGCTCTGAAGCTTCATTCCACATGACTTCCAACAAACCTAGATTTAAAAACCTAAAGTCGTTTGATGATGCTAAGGTCATTCTAGGAAATGAGGAGCCATGTGTTATGAAGAGAATGAGGAATGTTCATATCAAGTTGTATACATGACTTGAGAGAGTGATAAAAATATAAGATATGTCTCATAAGTCAAATGTAACCTACTTTCTATTGCAATATTAGATTATGAAGGGTTTAAGTGTAGGGTGGAGATTGAATATTGATGATTTTGAAATGCTCACTCGTAGTGGTTGGAGGGGTGTTTAGTATAAAGAATGAATTTACCAAGCTGCAACATCTGATGTTAGGGAATTTGAGTGAGACAATCCTAAATAAATTTAGTAGACAAGAGTTCATGGATGATGATAAAGTTCAAAAGTAAAGCTTCTATGAGAACCGTGTCTTGGATACAAGTAAAAGGTTTAAGTTTATGCCCAACAACCATACAACTTGTGATATGCTTGAATATATTCATTTTGGTGTTTGGAAACCTACAAGGGTTCCTACAATATGAGGTGTCAAGTGTTTTATGTCTATGATTGATGAATATTTCTAGAAATATATAGGTTATAATTTTGAAGACCATAGATGAAGCATTTGATATTTTTAAGGACTAAAATGGCTTGGATTTTCATAAATTATATCAACTCTCGCTATAATCGGGTTATGAACCGTATGTCTTAATGATGGCCAATCCCGCATTAGATGTCATGTTTTATTGTGATACCTGCAAAAAAAATTGTATTACAATAATTTTTTAGAATGAACATATTTTTAGGTTTGTAAAAATAGACTAAGTCCTTAGTCTTATCAAAGATGACACTCGCGTATTCATTCAATTCATTATAACATTCGTCATTACCTTACTTCTTCTTTTTATTTTCAGCTATGCTCTTTGTTTTGTTGACCATATTTTATGGTTAATACTAAATTGGAAGTGCGGTTGAAGGCTTAAAAGTTTGACATTGATCGTTTTTGTTCGACCCACAAGCTGTCTTTCACAAATTCTGTCAATTTCTCATTATCAAACGGGTTATGAACTTTATCTTTTAGTGTTTGACAATCACGTGGTAGATATTATGTATGATTGTACTACGTGTATAATCTGTCAAAATCACAAAAATGTTTGAAAAGGAACATATTTTCAGGATTTCATAAACGAACCAAGTTCTTAGCTCACAAACATGACGATAATATTTTTATTCAAGTATGTATAACATACATCCTTACCTAGCCATTCTTTAATTTAATAGGTTTATCCATTCCTCTGTTGACCATATTTTGTTGTTTAGTCTGAGTTGGAGGTGTAATCTGATGCTTTAATGTTTGAATTAAATTTACAATTATTTGTTCGTTGATATTAGTCGTAGGGTGGTGAGAAACATAGGTATTTGAAACCCTCTAAAATTGCATACACATTGCATCACCAACTTTGATTTAAACTTTGACATGAGCTAACATATTACCAAATATTTGGGATATTTTTTCATATTATACTTCACTAATAGCCCTAGTTAAATCCATGCCTATATGCCACACATGCAACGACTTCATGACAGTTCTCCAAGATTTTTCTTTGTTCGGACAAACCATTTGGTATACTCGTATAGTATTCTATTAAGCTCTCTTTTCGAATACATGACGAAGTCTTCGTCATCCCATATGACTTTTTTTCTGTATGAACTGGTCTCAAATATTCATTCATAGTGTCTCGAATTTATTTATTCAACTGGCTCGTATTTGGTTGACCATGTGCGGGCATTGTATCAAAATGTCACATAAAAAGCACGATATAGCAGCATACCATCTTTTATGAAGCCAAACACCTTGTGTTGAAACTGATTGATATGATGCTCAATATTTCTTGTTTCTTCGTACTAGTCCATCTTATATCTTGTATTTATTGAACTTTAATGGTAAATTACCCTATATAATCTCAAATGGTAGCGGGGACAACATGGAGTTTCATTTGGGTTTGGTAGCAACAGATCTAAGATAGACAAGTTTTGTGTGGTCTACTAAAGTTATTCGTCATTTATTAGGAATGATTGGTCCAACATCAATTGTAACTGAATATGGATAATTTTGTGAGATAGATAGTGGGTAGTTTTATGGATCCAAATGCCAAGGGTTTGGTGGACCCATATGTTAATCAATTAAATAATTTTTATTGGTTAACTCATTGTGTTGGGCTACACAAGGTATATAGTGTGTGATCTCGTTTTTTTATTCCGATAATGATAAGATGAAGTGAATCGTATTATTCAACTAGCCCGAGAGCAATCACGACGAGAATGACGCTTCCTAAACTTGTATATTGATTCGCAGTTAGACTGATCATAAGACTTTTCCTTTTCTTTTTAATTTCTGATACAATAGTGACATGATATCTGGTTAGATCAAGGTGAATATGAATGTTGATAGTGGTGGCGAATTATAAAGATGGTAGCATCGCAACCCTCCTTAAAACTATCTAAGTTGATGATTTAATAGATGACATAGTGAATGCCTTTTAGGTTTGGGCAATAAGTTCGCCTTCTAGAGTTCAGATTGTAATGAGATTTTCTAAGTGGGAGTGTCTCAAGCTGTCTAATTGTTACACATTAATAATAGATACATAAGGTCATCTTACTTTAAATATATTATTATTATTATTATTATTATTTTCTTCTCTTATTATTTTAATAAATTAATAATCTGATACAGAGTAAACGCAAAGAAGTCAATATAGGGGAAACCCTAATTTTATTTATCAAAATTCAACCCCCTTACATTGTAAACAAAATCTATTTAAATAAGGGTTCGAATGAAAACCCTAATATAAAAATTACGAAAATGCCCAAAAGTACTGAAAATTTGAAATAACATAGTAAACGAGTCTAAATGCCCAAAAAACGCCATATGTCACGAGTATAGCTGGTGACTTCAACTCGTGGCGTCGTTCCCTTCCAAATACGGTGATGTGGGTCAAAATCGGACACCGGGAGCTTCGAAACTGTCAATTCACTGCATTCTTCAGGTGATCGCATGTCTTCATAAATTCTAGCGCTAATCTGTCTGCATCATCCCCTCCGGGGTAGAGAAGATTCGCCCTCGAATCAGAACCAGTCTCCTCGTCAGAAGAGTCACCTGCATAAGGAATCAGATGCTTAACATTAAAGACATCAGACGTACGGACATGGCTAGGCAAGCGCAATCGATAAGCATTCGGGTTGATCCGCTCCACAATCTCCACAGAGCCAATCTTCCGGTCGACCAGTTTGTTGTACTCACCGGCAGGGTACCTAGCCTTGGTTAGAACTGCCCACACATAGTCACCAACTTCGAACTATACAGGACGGTGATGAGAATCCACCTGCGCCTTATACTTGGCGGTGCTCAATACAAGCTGATCGTATGTCTTTTGGTGGGTTTGGCGAATCTACGACACAAGCTCCTCAGCAGTGGTGTGAACACGAATTTTACTGGGCAGGGCGAGCAAGTCCACAGGACCCCGGGGCACAACACCATACACCACCTGGAAAAGACAAAGACCCATCGAGCGGTTAAGGGCATGGTTGTGGGCAAACTCTGCCTGCGGTAGGCGCTGATCTCATGCCTTCGGATGATCTCCCACCAGGCTGCGCTACAAGTTACCGAGGGAACAGTTAACCACCTCTGTCTGACCATCAGTCTGGGGGTGGTAGGCACTACTAAAACTGAGCTGCGTATTCACCATGCGCCATAAGCTGCGCCA
The DNA here is from genome assembly GCA_036936605.1 of Limnanthes douglasii subsp. nivea. Classification (NCBI taxonomy): domain Eukaryota; kingdom Viridiplantae; phylum Streptophyta; class Magnoliopsida; order Brassicales; family Limnanthaceae; genus Limnanthes; species Limnanthes douglasii. The sequence continues at coordinate 8,659,981 of JAUPFV010000003.1, read as the reverse complement.
TAAATGACTCACAAACCTGGTATCACGGTCAGAAACAATGGCACTAGGGAGGCCATGAATGCGGTAAATATCTCGAAAGAAAAGCTGCACGACACACACTGCATCAAATGTCTTTCTACATGGGATGAAGTGTACCATATTAGAAAAACGATCAACCACCACAAAAATAGAGTCGAACCATGTTGAGTCCAGGGTAATCCAAGAACAAAATCCATAATGATGTCGGTCCAGCGCTGAGTATGAATTGGCAACGGCAAATAAAGACCCGCATTCGTTGATGTTCCCTTGGCCAACTGACAAACTCGACAACGAGAGATATAACGACCAACTTCCTTACGCATCGAAGGCCAAAAATATGATGCGGATAGCAACTGGTATGTCCTATCACGGCCCACATGACCCTCGGCATGCAACTCCTTGATCAACTGAAGACGCAGGCTACAGTCAGGGATACAAAACTGTACCCCGCGAAAGAGAAATTCATCCTCCATTAAGAAATCATATTGTGTCCCCTGCTGAATTAGTTCAATAACCCGAGAGAAGAACAAGTCAGTAGCATAAAGGCCAACAAAAGAATCAAAACCAGGAACCTGAACTCGCATTTCAGTCAGCAGACTGTGATGACGGCTCAGAGCATCAGCAACACGATTCGTAATATCGGCCTTGTGCTTGATGACAAAAGTGAACTGCTGCAAGTAAGCTATCCAAGAAGCGTGTCTATGAGAGACCTTGTCCTGGATGCCAATATACTTCAAAGAGTCATGATCAGTATATAGCACAAATTCACGCTGAAACAAATAATGGCGTAAATGTTTGATAATCCGAACCACAACATAAAATTCAATGTCATATGTACTAAATCGCAGCTTAGCACTCACCAGTTTCTCACTGAAGAAAGCCACAGGGCGCCCTGACTGGGAAAGAACTACCCCAATACCAAATTTAGACGCATCACAGTGAAGCTCAAATGGCTGGGAAAAGTCAGACAGCACCAGAATAGGTGCAGTGGTGAGACGCTGTTTAATCTCTGTAAACGCCGCATCAGCATCCTCAGACCATTCAAATTTCGTGTCCTTCATGCAGTCCGTAATCGGGGCCATAACACTGCTGAAATGGAGAATGAAACGCCGATAAAAAGAAGCTAAACCATGAAAACTACGAACCTCGGTGATGGAAGTAGGTCGAGGTCACTGGTCCACTGCAGTAACTTTGCTCGGATCAGCTTGTAACCCTTCAACAGAGACAATATACCCTAAAAATTGGACAGATGGGGACATAATGGCGCCAATGTTTGATAGTCTGAACCACAACATAAAATTCAATGTCATATGTACTAAATCGCAGCTTAACACTTGCCAGTTTCTCACTGAAGAAAGCCATAGGGCGCCCTGACTGGGAAAGAACTACCCTAATACCAAATAATGACGCCAATGCTAGATAGTCTGAACCACAACATAAATAGATAATGGCACCAATGCTTGATAGTCTGAACCATAACATAAAATTCAATTTCATATGTACTAAATCGCAGCTTAGCACTCGCCAGTTTCTCACTGAAGAAAGCCACAGGGCGCCCTGACTGGAAAAGAACTGCCCCAATACCAAATTTAGACGCATCACAGTGAAGCTCAAATGGCTGGGAAAAGTCGGGCAGCACCAGAATATGTGCAGTGGTGAGACGCCGTTTAATCTCTACAAACGCCGCATCAGCATCCTCAGACCATTCAAATTTCGTGCCCTTCATGCAGTCCGTAATTGGGGCCATAACACTACTGAAATAGGGAATGAAACGCCGATAAAAAGAAGCTAAACCATGAAAACTGCGAACCTCGATGATGGAAGTAGGTCGAGGCCACTTGTCCATTGCAGTAACTTTGCTCGGATCAGCTCGTAACCCTTCAACAGAGACAATATACTCTAAATATTGGACAGATGGGGACATAAACGCGCATTTGGCAGCAACACCATAAAACTTGTCCCGACGCAACACCCATAACACCTCACGTAAGTGAGACAAGTACACAAAAGGGTTAACACTATATATCAGAATATCATCGAAGTAAAGAACAACAAATTTACCGATGAAATGCCTCAATGCCTGATTCATGACACGCATGAAAGTGCTCGGCGCGTTAGACAGGCCAAACGACATCACCAGCCACTCGAACAGGCCCTCACGAGTCTTAAACGCCGTCTTCCACTCATCACCAGGATGAATCCGAATCTGATGGTATCCACTATTCAAATCAAGTTTGCTGAACACAGAAGCACCACCCAACTGGTCCAAAAGATCATCCAGAAGAGGTATAGGAAAACTGTAGCGAACAATGATCTTGTTGATAGTTCGGCTGTCCACACACATACGCCAGGAACCATCCTTCTTCGGTGTCAGCAACGCCGGAACTGCACATGGACTGAGACTTTCTCGAACATGCCCCTTAGCCAAAAAATCCTCCACCTGTCGACGTAATTCCTCATGCTCCTTTGGGCTCATGCAATAGTGGGGCCGATTTGGGAGAGCAGTACCATGAACCATGTCGATTTGATGTTGAATATCTCTCAGAGGAGGTTACTCGGGGGGGGGGGGGGGGGAGGGCAACGTCTCAGGAAACATATCTGCAAATTCCTGCAAAAGAGACTGAACTGTAGGGCTAGGGTCCGTACGAGACTCAGTCACAACAGGAGCACAAAACAGCAAGAAAACCAAACCAGCTTCTTCCATGGCCGCCTGAAAAGGAGCACGGGACAACAAGGTTGTTGTGGAAGGACCAGAGCCAATGCTGAGGGACCGATGCTTTGGCGGTACTAGAACAATCTTCTTACCCCAAAAAAAGAATGAATAAGTATTCGCACAACCATCATGCACAATAGACAAATCATACTACCAAGGGCGGCCAAGCAATAAGTGACAAGCGTCCATAGGCACTACATTACAAAACAACTCATCCCGGTATGTCTGGCCTACAGAAAATGATACAAGCACACGTTGAGACACAGTGATATCAGTATCTTTACTCAGCCAGGCCAGCTTGTATGGCTTGGGGTGCGATTCTGATTTCAACCCGAGCTTCGAAACCGCTGTCTCAGAAATTACATTCTCACAGCTACCCGCATCAATAATTAAAGTGCACACCTTACCGCCAATCGTACAAGTGGACTGAAACACATTATTCCGCAGCCGGTCACTCTGATCAGGAACACGAGGGGAAAGAAAAGTGCGCCGTACCATCAAAACTGCACCAACATCACCAGTCATAACCTCCGCCGTGACCTCAGTCACATCATCATCATATGTATCAAACTTCGGAAGACCAACAGGAACAATGGGGGCCGGTTCAAACGCCTCGTGAGAGAAAAGACCCATATCACCCGCAGCATTCGGACACTCTACCTGAAGATGCCCTAACTCACCACAGCCAAAGCAACGTAACTTACCAGCAGAACGGTTGGTCGCACGGCTCCCAAGAGGGGCGTGATCAGGGGTTGGACGTGGAACTAGGGCGGGCACTGAGGTCCCTATAGGAGCACCAGTCCGTACGCCAATCTGGGTCCGTCGAGCCAACTATGTTTCTTCCTGGAGGACACGCCGATGAGCTTCCGAAACAGATAACGGGTCGAACATGTTCAACACATCTTGGAGTTGAGGGCGCAACCCCCCAATATAGCGGGATACCCGCTGATGTGATGAATCATTCACCTCCGTACGAGCAAGCAACTGATAGAACTCCTCGGTATACTCATCCACAGAGCGTGGCCCCTGACGAAGATTCTGGAAATGCTGGAATACTTCTCGCTCAAAATTGTAGGGCAAGAATGCCTTGCGGATTTTCTTCTTGAACTTCTCCCAACTATGTACTTGTTCCTTGCCTTCCCGCGCACGGATCTTTTTTACCTGCTGCCACCAAGCTTGTGCCCTGCCGCGCAGGTGGATGGTAACCAAAGCTGCCCGTCTCTCCTCAGGTTCTTCTTTGAAATCCAGCACCTCCTCAACCTGGGATAACCAATCAACAAACTCCTCCACCCGAAGGCAACCATCAAATTCAAGAATGTTGACCTTAAATCCAAGCTCCCAAAGGCGGTCCGGATTAGCGTTCCGTTCTGGCCTTTCTCCAAAAGGGTTATCGAGATCTCCAGCCTCCACACCGGGTTGCCTGGCAGTAAGTTCAGCCATCTGACGAGAAAGATACTCGACCTGACGGCGCATGTCAATATTCTCGCAATCTCTGAAATCACTCGCATCTCCTTCCACAGCAACGCCGTTGCGACTTCTGGTTCTTCCTCGCACCATCTCGCATGACTGTATGTCTCTGATACCAATATGATACAGAGAAAATGCAAAGAAGACAATATAGGGGAAACCCTAATTTTCTTTATCAAAATTTAACCCTCTTACATTGTAAACAAAGTTTGTTTAAATAAGGGTTCGAATGAAAACCCTAATATGAAAATTACGAAAATGACAAAAGTACTAAAAGTTCGAAATAACATAGTGTTGTGGGTCAAAATCGGACACCGGGAGCTCCGAAACTGTCAATTCGCTGCATTCTTCGGGTGATCGCATGTCTTCATAAATTCTAGGGCTAATCTGTCTGCACCATAATCGTTTTAAACATAAAACAATTTGTTGGAACGAAAATTCACTCTTAAAATTTGGATTATGTTCACCAAAAATGTAGATATATTGTTTGTTAGATATACAATATTAAAGTAGAGCAATTTATAAAAAGTCGCTGACCGTGTTTTTAAAATTGATCACACTTTTTAAAAATTAAACATCAAAATTTCTCTCTAAAGAAATATGTCGATTATGATTATTAGGTTTTCGAATCATGGATCGCAATGTCTAAAAGATGGTGTGCCTCTGTCGCATTTGAAGAAGCTTAAGGTATATCACGGCACTACCTCTGATCTTGAAACTGGAAACAAGTATAATCACATGAATACAGCCTCTAACAATGAAACCGAATTCAACGATGGTAGTAATTTTAAAGATCGAATTGATTGCCAAACAATTGTGGAGTACCATAGACAGGTCTGCAAAAACGACATAAGTAATTGATAAACTCTAATTTCAAAATCATATATCTTATTTCTGTTGTTTTCTCAATTGGGTGTTGCCTATAACTAAGAAGTTGATGACCATGCTTTTGATTGTTTTTCGAGAGAAGATACATTCGATTAAATACATCCTCTGAATTTGGATTGTCTGACATGGGAGAGAAAACTGAGAGAGTATAGACGGATATATTATGTAAATAAGCTCTTAAACGATATAAAATTATATATATATATATATATGTTAATATGTTAATATTTGAAGTACGATCTTCCTAGTTAAGGGGATTCTATGTTATATAACCTTTCATGTCTTAGGTGAAAACATCTTTCCAAACCAGAGTTTGGTTTTATTGAGGATATAAAATTTTCCAAGCCAAAACCAAAAAAGAAAAGTAGATATTTGTCTTCTATTTGTGTGTTACAAGACTTAACTCATTAATTTGAACATTTTTTTATGTTATTTGTAGATGTTACCACTGAGGATGATGATGATTCTTAAAAATATTGTTGTCTTTATGTATGGGATACATTGCTACATCTCGCTCTCACTTTTAAAAATATGCCATCTTTAATAAAATGAGTAATCTTATATGTTGTCGAATCACATTTAAAAATAATAATTAAAAATTCTTCACTTTTTGGGTTACAAAATAGATTAAAGAAGTAGATTATTCATAATAATTTTTCGTCAAAGTTATATATTTATCTTTCATCATTATTTTCGTTAAAGTTTATTTATTTTTCAAGATTCTTAGTGTCAATTGAGATGGACTTTATTTTCTGACTATAATTCATTCGAGGCCAAACCTCCTTTAAAGGAAAAACCTCTTTTTATCTAAGATATTTAGTCCTCTTAGATATTTCTAATTATTTATTTAAGATCTATCTTCATGATATGGTCTAGATTTAGAGATGACATTTGTTGTTGTCGGTATACATTTATCTCTATCATTAGTTCGTAGTTTTGTTGAAGAATCTCAACATTTTTTTGTTGACGAAGATCGATTTTCATTAGTTATGAAGGTCTTAGCACAAAGTTTATGAAGATGAAGGTTAATGTGATCTATATTTTTTAAGTTTATTACTTCATCAATTCTAAACATTTTTTCTAATAGAATTGTTCGCACCACCCAAATTCAATAATTATATCTATTATTTTACCACTTGTAAATATATTTTTCTATTATTTTTGTCGATTATTATATTAGGTTTTTTTTATCGATCTCAAAATCTAAAAAGAAAGAAAGAATATAAAAAATATAAAAATAAGCTTTATATAAATAGTAAAAAGTATTTAGGATATTTAATAGAAAAGTTGGATATGAATTGATAGTAAGAAAAATAATATAAATTTGGAATAGTTAAAGAAAATGATTTTAATTTTTAATTAATATATAATTTTAAATTAAATATTAGGCTTTTATTTATTCACATTTAAAGTATCTAAAAGTTATTAGGTAATTATGTCCGTTTAAACCTGAGTTAAAATCTTTTAATGTTTAACATATATTTTAACGTTTAACAAAAATATATTTGTATATTTGTTTTAAAATTTGTATCAAATCTTGATACTATCAAGATAGAATCGTTGTTCTTGATCCGTGCAGAAATTAAATTAGAAGAGTAGAGAGATAGCGACTGAGAATCAGCTCTGATATCGAATCTGAAAATCATCATAGCCCTGGATCTCATTTCTTCAACTCAAATCATGGCATAAATGAAACTACTCAGCACTTACACCAAACGGCCGTCGCAAATTCCTCATCGACTCACTCCAAACCATCACAAAGAGTAGAGCAAAAAAAGGATGAAAATACAACACTCAACTTGCTGAATAACGTAAGTGATTCATCGACTCACGTCGAACCATCACAAAGAGCAGAGCAAAAGAATGATGAAAATACAACACTCAACTTGGTGAATAACGTAGATGATGCAGACACCAACGACGACAACAGCGAAGTTGATCTCGACCTTACGTTATGAGTAAGTGAAGATTCAAAGTTTACAAGTTATACATTTCTATTGGAGAATGGAAAACTTTTAACTATTAAAAATTTGAAAAGAATAAATGCAATTATGTTCATATGGTTTGCTCTATTTAGACTGAAAAAAAATGTATATTTGTTTTTACAAGGATTTGGAATTATATATTTATCTAAAATAGTCCTATTATTTTACAAAATATATAATAAACCTGATAAAATATTGTTTTGGTTTTACTTGACAAAATTAGGTGCAATTTTTTCGCATTGCTATCAAGTAAGCATTTTAAATAATCAAATTATTATTTTTTATATAATTATTATCGGAGATCAAAATAAATATATATGTTTTTATGACATATCATTTTCATTGTATTATAAATTTTAATATTCATATAATTAAACTGTCTTGAACAAAATAGGTTATGATTTATTACAAAATGGAATATCTAAAACAATTCAATAAATACATAAAAATTAATTTGATTATTATTTCGTTTAAATATAATTTTTTTTTAATATTTAAATGACTAAAATAAAAACATATAAAATATAACCCATAACATAAAAAGTTCAATTAGAAAAGTACTTCATTTAACAAACAGTAAAATAGTTAAAAAGAAATTATTCTATTTCTTTTATAGTAAAAGAGGAAATATTTTTGTTTTCTTTTTTCCAAAAAGAATTGAGTTGTATTTATCTATATAATAATGACTATGGGAAAACATATTCAACGTGAGAAGACTAGAAAAATAAGGTGCAACATTTTTTTGTTTTAAAAGAAATCCTTAATTAATAAGTACCAAATTTTTTCTTTTATATCATTATTATTAGAGATTATAGTGCTTATTATATTTACATGTTTTTATTAAGAAATATGATTCTGGTTCAAAGTTAGTTGTATTATAAGTTTTAACATTATTTTTGAATGACTGATTTTGTTTTTAAATTCTTTTGTAGTTATTATTTAATTGTTTGTTTATTAGAAAATTTAAACTTATTATTATTGAGATTCATTCTCCACCCCATAATTTAGTTATTTTAGATAATGTTGTTATTTTAAATAGAAGAGTTACCATATAGGATAGAGTAAAAGATAAAACCTAACAATCGTCAAGATCCTAAGTAACTTTAAAAAAAATATTAATTCATTTTTAATAATATATATTTATATATGTTTATTTTATTATAAAATTAATTTTTAGTATTTGTCAACCGAGGTTAGAGGCTGATTCAGTTAAAAAGAATTTTATATATCTGGCTAACTTTTCACAGAAAGAAAAGCATGATGTTCTACTTTCTTTGATGAACCAAGGAACCGGTAACTATATATTTAAATGTATTTTTGTGATAATAGTTTCTATTTTTATAGAAACAAAACTACAAGAGAGAAAAGAAAAAGAACATAAATTTTTAATTTATTTTAATTTTTATATTTGAAGTAGAAGAAAAAAAATACAATTTAGAATAAGAATATATTACTTTTTTTATAGTGAAAAAGATAATAAAAATTTATGCTTAGTTGAAAAAAAACTATAATGTTGTAGTTAGTATAATAAACTATAGTTGTACTTAGTATATATATGGAACATTTGGTACATTAAATTTTTGGAAGAAAATAAAACACAAAAAACTGAGTTAGATAGTTATCTATAATGTTGGTATGTTGGGCTTAAATGTGTTATGATTTGGACCCAAAAATGGGGAAAAGCTCAAAGTGTATAGATAGGTTGATAAAGAAAAACTCATTCTCGCCATGTAAACTAACTCAGCTAAAAGAGGAGCTCCCATTTTACCAATCCAAAAATACAGGTAGGTTAATTTGTAATTAAATTATGATCTAATACTTTAAATAATTATTGTTAGTTTCGATAATCAATTATTATATAGCTAAAGGGGTAAAAGAATCTATTTTAAAAAATTTAGAAATCGAATTCCATGGAATCATGTACATTGGGGACGGGAGCATGTGTGGAAACTGAGGGAATATTAGATAAAGCGGAGGTTATTTATTAATTTATAAATAATTTAAATTTATTTAATATATTTATTGAGTTTTTTCTAATAGTTTGTATAATTTTGGAAAAGAAGGCCTATATTTTGTTTATAATTTTATTTAAATTGAATAGAGAAAAAACGATTTTAAACATTTTTTTTATCTTAATTTTGTCAAACAAGTGAAACCCCAAATTTTGAAACAAAGGTTGAAATTTCGAAAATATTGATTTTGTGTATACTATCAAAGACTTATGTTCCATAAATGCCATTTTGTAATTTTGAAAATGATTTTTCGATTTTATCGTGCATGTAAGATTCAGTAAATTTTGTGGGTTTTAAATTCTTATGATTCTCCAACAAAATTGATGGAGATTTAAGAAGTATTTGAGTTGGTAGAAGTTTGAGGGTACGTGGAACTGATTTATTAGAGCGAAGAAGCTTGGGTTTTATAATCAATGAAGGTTTAGGATAGACTGAGAAGATGGAAAAAAGAATCCACAAAATATATTAATGTAAAAAAACATCTTTTAGAAAAAATAACACTATAGTCCTTTAGTATATATTTTATTGCAATTTTTTATTGGATTAGATTAGAACGAGAATCTATTTTATTAGAACAAAACTTATAACCGTAATGGTATTTTGATCAGATTTGTTTTTTTTAATAAAATGGAGTTTCATTGATTCATTTGTGAACATTATCATAAAAAATGTTTTTAAAAAAAGTTCAAAAATATGATTTTTTTACCAGAAATTGTTAGGATAACAAAAAGCAAAATATAACATAAAAACTTACACCAAATTACTCCATAAAACACTTTTTATTAAATGACGATAGAAATTATCCCAAATGTTGAAGATTCGAAATATTTTTTATACTTTTTCGTTTTTAAAATTGGTTTGGATGCGTTGGAATTCATCAAAATGGGTAACAAACACGTGTGCATCATTTGAATAATATGGTTGACATCATTTGAATAATATGGTTGACGATTATAGTCGTAATTTACTTTTAATTTAAACTACTTAAATAATATTTTAATTTAATATCCATGACTCATTAATATACCTATTTAAATATAAGTCCCCTATGTTGGATAGTTTTTTGGAATGTTGAACATATGGAAGATTCCGTAACAAATTTAAGAAATGGGGAACTTAAGTCAAGTATGAAGCACAACTTCCTAAATCACTCTTCCCTCTCTCCTTTTTATCCAACGGTAACTTTGTTCACCCTTGTTAGCTTGTAAAAATCTGGATCAATGGACAAAGATCCATTTGATTGATGGCTTCATTATGCAGATTCTCCTTTTCTCCCTTGTCTGCTGTAAGATGGCTCTCTTGTTTGGTAGAATTTCCCACAAGCAACCCATCTCCACCAAGTTTATCTTATAACAGCTTCCTGAGTTTCTATTGGGACAAGATTGATTGCATACTCAATCTTCAATCTAATGGTCTCATTAGAGTCACCCAGTCGTCAAACCAAAGGTCTATTTGGATTCTTCAGTAGCCACCTCTGTAGTGAGCCCATCTGTTTGACTGTATCTCTTGTAGACCTCTATTCTTTCTCGCTAACCTCTATCAATCAACCATCAACTCAAAACCAGTCACCTATCTTTTCATCCCCCTTCTTTATCTTTTGGGCTAAAGTATGTTTCATTCTCTCTTATCACTGTCCTATACTCCGCCTTAGCATAGAAGCCAAAGATCAGCAAACCCGTCCTTCTCTATTCCTTGTTGACCAGCCCCCTCTCATTTCTGTGTCCTGAGGATTATAATCAGCAACTCAGTTTCTCATCTAGTTACCTTAACAGAACTAGAAGTATTTTCCAAAGTTTAGTTTCCCTTTCTAATCAGCGTAATATGAATTCCCTTCCTAGTTATCCCCACCAACCAAAATACTGTCAAAAGATCACCCAAACCCTTTCCAGCATCTCTCTCCTCATTTTGGCAAAACCCAGTATTTATTTCCCTCTCTGCCTTCCCCTCTTTGTAAGGTATAGCTATTTTAAGCTCTACTGGCTTTATGTTATACCAAGCCAAAGACTACACCTACTCTGTTCTGCTTTCTCTAGACTAGGATTTAAGTATTTTCTCCTCTTAGCTTTATCTATATTCAGCCTTTGCAGCCTCACCATGGTAGCTACAGCTAATATAGGAAGCCATAGACCTTCTTTCCTCCTCTCCTCTCTCCCACAAGCTATCTATATTATCCTACCTCTAACTCTCTCCTTCTATACCCATCTCCTAATCAGCTGTGTCAACCCTCATTCTATCAAAATAAAAACTTCTTACCTGATGGACCCCTCTGACTCGTTGAGACCATCCAAGCCATCGAGCCTCACTGGAACCTTCTCCCCCATTCGTATGCATAGCTTTTCCTCCTCCCTTTCCATGTTTCCCTGCACCTCCGAGCTTTTCCAGCCCTCTTCCACCTTCCTAGTTTCCCAACCGATCATCCCTGCTCCCTCATCCTCTCACTCACATCAAATATCTTCCATTCACGAAAACTATGTCAAAAATTCCTTAGCCTTGGCCACACACCATATGGAATCTAGCCAAGGTCAAATCCTCTTTCGGAATGCTCCTCTAAGTGATTTGAATAGCTTCTGACCTCCACTTGAGCTCAACAGCGCTCTCCTCCCTCAAGTAATCTTCTCGATAACCTCTTTTAGGAATTGCCCACATCTTCAAGCCTCTCTCTCAAGGTCAGTTGCCCTCCATCTGCTGACTTAGGGTTCTGAAAACCTGGTGGCGACGTTCGACGAGCTCTATTATCTCCATTTGTCGCCCTCTATATCTTTGTCAGTCGCCCTGGTATAGAGAAACCCTCATCGTGTCGTCCATCTTCCAGCCCTTTCCGGTCAGGTTTTCACACCGTACTGCTCAAAAGAGAGGTTGGGTAGCATACCTATCCTTGCATATGCATCACCGTCCTCGATCAAGACTGACCTCTCTTCTGGGATTGGAGGCTCTCAGCCCTGCTCTAAGGAGCCAATCATTGATAATACTACTTCGATTTTCTCCACCGGAGGCGACCTACTGGAGAACTCTTCATTGGAGAAGGAGTTGTCTAACCCATCTAGGGTTAATCCCTCGATTCTGCCCAGAATATTAAGTAGTGGCAAATCGGGAACTCAGGTAGGGATAGAAGAACAAGGTATGAGTTCTGACTTTCATAGTTTATCTCTTGGCAGATCGATTGCAAGTTTGAAGAAATCGGGTTCGAGGTTAAAGGTTGGAAGAGGGCTAGGAAGAGTAGCAGAGAATTGGGGTCTTTCTGGTGTTAAGTCGATCCAATCAATGGATCCTTCCTCTTTGGGCCGTCACTCTAAATGCATAGGGCTCGCCCAAGTCTTAACAATAGACATGCCTAATAAAAACAGAGGGAAATGCATGTTGGGAGGTGGTGCTTCATATGGCCATCACTCTCTAATTCAAAATTTTGGGAATGCGGGTAAAGGCCCAAAATGGAGAAAATATAAACTGACCCATGCTAAGCCTTTTATCCTGATGTCTTCAAATGAATTATCAAGAGGTATCTCTAGTTCGAACTCGCCTCCTAAATCTACCTCTCTCTCCACATATGCAAGTATTGTTGCGGGCCATAATGATAATTTCTTCCCTTTGGCGATTGGCATCAGTCATATGGAAATGGTGGGTAACGAATTCAATATGAATGACTCGGCTTTAGGATCTCCAAATTCTTGGAAGGCTTGTCATTATGGAAAAGCATTCTTAAAAACAATAGCTTACTCTTCGTTTTCTTCTAAAACGTTTTTCCAATGTGTCTAAGGAATTTAGTATCTCAATCTCATATAATAGTCTTTGGCATTCCACGTAAACAGATCACTTCATTAAAGAACAAGTCTATTGTTTGAGAAACATCATTTACCTTAAGACATGGTATAAAATACACCATCTTCAAGAATATTTCCACCACAACAGAGGTGGAATCTTTGTATCTAATTTTGGAAGTCCAACATAAAATCTTAGATATATCCACCATTGTGTAGTAGGAATCAAACAATTTATATAAATACCATGATGATGCATTATATAGATTTTACTTTCAAGAAAATAATACAAGTGTTGCAGAACTTCTCTATATTTTTCTTCAAGTGAGGTTTCCTCTATGTGATTCTCTTAAGATCAAATCAGGCGTAGAACCTTATGTAATACACAAACAATTATATTTCAACTCATAATGTTTGTAAAACAATCCAAAGGCCCCTTTAGAACATTCATTCAAAGGTGTCCAAAGTATGGATCATCTTCATACAACTCTTTTATGTGTTCAAATATTGAAACAATTGATTTGATTGTAGAGATTAGTGCATGTCTCTTTGAAAATACATATACTAAAATATTTTCTATTCTTTTTTGTATTTGATAATGTAAGGGAATAATCAATTAACTTCAACCACTTAAAATTCCATATTTTTATTTTGGTATGACCTCTTAGATGTTTGAGATATTTTGACAACAAGTAATATTATCATGTTTCCAATGATCTGACCAGTGAATAAAGCTCATTATCGTAGGCAAGATAGTGTAGTACCACTTTGCTGAATTTCATTAAAGTAGACTATGAAAAGTCCTTTTTGAGTCAATAAACCTTCAATACCCAGACTTGAAGCATCAAATTTATTTCAAAAGTTTTGTCAAAATCAAGAAAACCCAAAACTAGTGCTTGTGTGAGGTTGTCTTCGATGACTTGAAAAGCCTTCTCTTGCGCTTCTTCCTACATGAAAGCCATATTTTGTCTTAATCACATTAGTGAGAGAAGCTGTTATGGTGCATAAATCCTTCAGAAATCTCCTGTAAAAAACTAGTCAATCCATGGAAACTTCGAACATGTCCAATGGTCGTTGGTGTTGGCCATCTTTGTATTTTTTTTATTATTTCTTTTTAAACTTATAGGCGTGGAAAACTCATAGAAGATAAATTGTTATAGGTGTTATAGATTCTCTCTCAAACACTTATTGTAAATTAGTATGTCATCAAAGCATACCACAATAAACTTGTTAATACATACTCTTAGAAACTCATATCATCCTTATAAACGTACTTGAAGCCTTAGTGAGACCAAATGGAATAACCAACCATGCATAGATTATTTTCTTAATTTTTAAGGTTTTTCCCTTCATTTTCTTCTCGCATTCTGTTTTAATGAAGACAACTCTTTAAATCAATGTTAGAGAAAATGATGAAACCACTAGGTTCATCTAACATGCCATCAAAGTCTTGGAATTGGATAATAGTATTTGATGATGATATTATTAATGGCACGACAATCCAAACACATTATCTAATTTCCATCCTTTCAAAGATCTCTCCAAATATTGGATATTAAACTATTTTATTATGTAAGATACAATTTTTGATACTATTATGATATAATTTTATGTTACAGTCTCTTAGTTTGAGCCAGGTCTCTCTCTATTTTTGTTTGAGAAATTATTCCTCAACTCTACTAAGAAAGATAAATGAGGAGGAAGCCTCGATCTCTACCTAGACGAGTAGAGGGTTTGAAGGGCTCTGCACTAGATGGGAATGAGCATTGAAGATATCATATTCGGTGTTGGTCATCCATTAGCTGATATTACTATATTCTTGATGATTTAGACTATGAATGACATATTGAAGTTGTGTAAGTTTTTGTTAAACAATACACATTCTCTGAGCATGGAAATGAATGTTCTAGCCAATAGAGAAAATATCACTGTAGTAAAGGTGAGACTGCCACATAAGTAAAAATATGAAGGGTTTTTTCGTACGTGGATGAAATATGCCAAGATTTAAATGATTGTAGTGTAATACAACATATGGGGGATGTCATAATGCACAAAATATATTAAAACAAACTTATCCCAATAATTGTTGAGTAAGACATGGTAAGTTTTAAATAAAATAAGATTGATTGGTTTCTTCTTAGGCTAAGAGAATTAGAAGATCGAGGATCGAAGGTCCTTTAGTTCACATTAATATAAAAATGAGTTAAAATCATCAATGGCCAAAGTCCACGGATCAGTTGAACCAATGTGTTTCTCTAATTTACAAATAACGTTGAAATCCTCAAGTACAACCTATGAAGTTCTTTGTTCCAAAGCCAAAATAGCTTCCAGGTTCAAACAGATGGGGGAGACGCTCTGGTGCGTCATAAAAAAATAGATGAAAGATAAACAAAAGAAAATAAGGATTTTGAGGCTTTAAGCTTTACAATAAATGTATTGCAAAAAGAATGAGAGGATAAAAATAGATATCACACTCAGATTCTAGATAATCTATATCCTTCCCAAAAGAAGGAGAGGTATGCCAGAGAAAATGATCTGATTATGGAATCCACCTAAAACAAACGAATCCTAGTTTTAATTATAATCACACTAGAGATATAATTATTAATGATAACTTTAGTGATATATTGTTACCAAATTGGGTCGCTCAACCCTCAATAAACATTTAGAAACTTAAAAACATATATTGAGTTTAATTGTTCGGATTTTTACGGGACAAAACCTTGTCAACTATACTATTACCGATCATTTCTCAAATTTGGGATGATCTCTTGATGGTGGGAAGCCTACCTCATTCCCGCTTGCAGTGCTCTCAATTTCTATTTTAGGGTTAGTCTCCTTAAATGTATAAATATGAGGGCGGTCGTGAGGTGAGATAGAAGGATCACATCTGATGGCCCTAGCCCATGTATGGTAATTAGAACTCTCATCATTTATATATACAGAGGCATTCAGAGTCTTCTCGTTTCTCTTATGAATGGGAATATGTCTTTTATCGGGCATCATTGGGATAATTAGTGCAACCAAGGTATGACTTGAGGAGAAAGGTCCCTTAAATTAAACAGTAGTGTGTCCCAAAACAACACAATTTGTACAAAATAGAGGGAGGCTTTGCTATTCGAGCCTAACGATCGTGAATTGATCCCAATATCAAATCGGTATCTCAGTTTCCAACTTTAATAACAACGCAAATACGGGTGAATCTCAATTAAAATTTGTTCTTCAGTTTTTTATCTGCGTACTTCGGAAAACCGGGTGAAATAATATAACTTAATCCTTTTGAAGTCTCAAGTCGTGAGGGAGGTTGAAAATTATCACCCATATTGAAATTTCTTTTAGGAGATCTTTAACTAGAGAGGTTGTTCGCTCTAATTTCTTAACGATAACCAGAAATCCCCTAAAGTGTCAAGGATCCATATACAACACGAAATTAACCAAGACCTCAGTGTGAAACTTAAAATAAAAATAACATTCCAAAATAGACCTAAATTCCCGGAGAAACTTGCCCTACATTGCTTCAGTGTTTTATATGGGATTTGGCTAAGAAAGTATCATGATAGGCATTTTCGTCATGTCTTAGGAAAGCCCATGTTAGCATCTTTGGGAAATATCAATAATAGACCTACATAATCGTTGGGAACATTGACGGAACTCAAAGAAAATCAATTGTATGTATGGACAAAAACTATATTTGCCCATAAATAAGGGTTTTGGCATAGCGGTTTGGGGATGAAATAGAATTTTGGTGTGAATTGAGACGGATACACTAGTGGGGGTTTGCGAGGAAGGACTAGTAACAATTTTTGATAGCGAGATAGTTCGAATTAAGGTTAGATAAGTAAAATGTGGTATTGTTAATTGACATTTGAAAATTTATATAGTTTTACATTTGTTTTCCTTGGAACAGATTCCTAATGTGTAAGATTTACGAGAGATATTTACGGTTTTGGAGCGAGGTAGGCCCAATTATTGATTGGTCAATGTATCGACCCATTTTATGAAACCAAGTCCAAAACCCGAATAACAACCGGCCTTTTTTGAAGATCTATATTGAGAAGTGCACTTGGGACGGGTGTAACAGAAAGAGTTTCACTAGACATACAAGAAAACACCACCTCACGTTGTCTTTAAAAATCTGAATGAATTTTAAATATTGGGCCATAATCTAACAATAAAACCGGACTCAGAGCACCAAATGCGCCTAATAATTCATAACCAACATATAAAATAATATAATCATGCGAATGGTTTGGTTACTAATTTATAGTTTTCACTGACGAGTTTAAAATATTTAAGTTACTGATTTTGCTTTTGTAGATTTGAAAAAGTACTAAGATAGTCGCATTGTGCATTTATAATTCCTCCAACTCTTCATTCTCTATTGCAGCACAAACCATCAAAATTAAATTTTAAATGTCCTTTTAGATGTTTAACCCATCGCACCCATCTACCCAGTTTACTCTAAGGTTGAACTATTGATAGTTTAAGTGAAAGTATGATTCTATCTGAATGAAAACTTGGAGTATCAATCATTTTTATTCTATTACATATGTCAATACACATTCGTAGTAATAGTTATCACATGTTGATTTGAACAAATGTTTATCATATTATTTTTTGATTGATTCTTCCATTTCTAAACATGCCAAGAAATAAACTTGGGGAGAACGAGTGATAACACAAAGCTTGCATTGATTTTCATTTATATTGCAATAAAATCTGAATAATTGTAAAACAAAAAAAAAACATACGTCGTCAACGTTTATTTATTAATGATTATGATAATTAATTATAATTTATAGTTACCGTTTATATCAAATTATTAAAATTGATAACATTTAATTACAAATTTTTTAACAATTATCTACCTTGAAATAACAAATTATTAAAATAACAAATTTTTTTAACAATAATTTTGCCCCCAAGGGGGTAGCCGAGTTGGTTAGTAAGGCATGCTTGTGACCAAAAGGTCATGAGTTCGAATCCCTCTGCATACGCTTTCTCGGCTGAGCCTGTCACCTTGTGTGGTTTACCTTCTGGCGTTGGTTTGCAGGCTATCGCGTCAGACTGAGGGTTTACCATGTGCGCACTCATTGCACTCTGAGTAGCGGCTGCGGGTTCCCTCCGAAAAAAAAAATGCAATAATTTTGGTTGGTTATCAGACTACTACGTGAATTTATATTCAAATTACATTCTTACAAATCGGCTATATAAGAATTGATATTTCTTTTGTTTCGCAGAAACTCAAAAATGCTAACTTTTTTTTCTCACGTCAAAAGAACAAAGATGAGGAAGATAAAATTATATAAAAAACGATCTTCAAACTTAAAAGAGATGCTCCTAAGATGTTAAGAGGGAGGTCTTAGATTCAATGAGTCCAAAAAGCAGAAAACTTAAACCTGGAGCTGTCTCTCACCCTTCGAAAAGAAAAATGAAGTTTCGCTGGAAAAGGAAGAAATTAATCACCTAAAGAAAAATGAAGTTTCTCTCGAAAACGAAGAGATTAATCACCTAAAGAAAAATAAAGTTTCTTTCGAAAAAGAGTAGATTAATCACCTGTATTTAGTAGAAAATCGATTTGAATCTCTTTAAAATGGCAAAAACAATTGTAACGGAAAGTAGAACAGAGGAAAACTTGTTAGATTTGATTTTGGAAGAGGAAACAAATTTTTTCTTTTGGACGCGGTTTCAATTAAATTTGTTTAATTTCGAATTCAATCCAGAATCTTTGTAAAACCTTTAATCAGAACTTCTATTTTAATAAAAAAAAATCTGGCTTTAGGAAAAAAATTCAAACTCTGATCTTCAAAATAGTGAGATAGTCTATTTTAAATAAAATTAATATAAGACATTTTATTTATCAATGACATGGTAGGTAGGTAACATATCAAACTCGAGTAATAATATTAAAGATGTAATACCACCGGCATTCTTTATTCGATTTATTTTAATGAACAAAATTTATAAAATTGAACGAAAACTAACTAAACACTTCTCTATTTGATTAGGGGTTAGAAACCCTTAGCATTAGCCAATAACATAGTATAAAATAATGATTGCGACTTGTTATGTGCAGTAACTTATCTCTCAATTAAGATACAGATATGTAAAAAGTCAAAAATTAAATAAACTTGTTTCTCAATCAGGACAAGTGTCAACTTCTCCACTTACCATATCCTCCGAACTGCGATCTCCCGGATTATCTCACCTCCCAATTCCTGGAAGCAATCCACGTCAAACCCTTGATCTCAATATTCTAACAGGTGAGACTTCTGATTTTGATTCGACCGCAATAGATTCTCCCACCGGCTCATTCGAAGTTCTTTTGGGGGATGAGTTATCCCTTAAAGTTCAAAGCCTTCTTCATGCTTTTGTGAACCAAGGAAAGAAAATGCAACATTTGGAAGACATAAAAAAACCTTCACAAGTTCAAAGCTTCACTTGATAGGGATCGAAGAATTCTCTGAAAAAATTGAGAAGGAAAAGGATGCAGCTGTGGATGCTTATGCAGCAAAATGTGTAGATAAACTTAATGCAAGGGATGCAATTACTCGAGCAGGTTTAATCACACAAATTCATCAAGAGTATCCTGAATATGACTTGGGAAGTTTTTGGAAACTAGTCTGCCCCGAACTTCGCTCACCTAACATTGTTGTTAGTGATAGTGAATCATCAAGTTCCGAAGAGAGCAACTCCTCGGAACATACTGAATAGGCCAAATTCGGGGAGATAAGATAAACTTTTTTGTTATGGAAATCATTTGTGATATCATCATGTTCCGAAGAACGTTTGTTTCCAATTTTTTTATAAGCTTATTTATGTAAGTTTTATTATGGTTGTATTCACTTATCATTTTTTGCCTTCGCCACTTTTTGTAATAGTATCACTCTTTCTCCAAAAATCATTTACTTAGAATTTCCTTATCACTTGTTCGCAACTTCATAGTAAGTATGAAAATGATAATATTTCAACTTGCGTTGAGTAAGATAATTGCTTCCTCTCACATTTAACCAAACATGAGTATAACACGAATTGTACACCAACTTGCGTTGAATAATATAACTTCTTCCTTTCATTTTTAACTGAACACAAGTTAGAAATAATTGTTTATCAACTTGCGTTAGATAAGATAAATTCTTTCTTTCATTTTTAACTAAACACAAGTTAGAAATAATTGTATATCAACTTGCGTTGAATAAGATAATTGCTTCCTCTCATTTTTAGCTAATCATAATAATCAGACTAATTTGCAAATCAGCTGCAATAGTTCGAGGCAAAAGTTCAAATATATTGATCAACGAATAATGACACCTCACTAAAACCTTCTTGTGCCTAACAAGATAGGAAAGAGTATGCCCTCGCTATAATTTTGAAACCCGAAAACAGAAAAGAATCCTCACATGCCATACTTCTATTCTTACTCTAAATATAGTTTTAAATGTTCTATGTTCCACGGATGCTTGAGATATCTTCCCTCCTTATCTTTCAACCGGTACATTCCTTGTTTCACATTCTTTGTTACTACATAAGGACCTTCCCAATTGGGTCCCAACTTCCCAAAGCTTTTCTCTTTGGTGTGAAGAAATTTTTTTCGCAATACTTTATCTCCCACCTTAAAACTCCTCTGCTTTACTTGCGAGGCGTATCTACTCCTCACTAAAGTTTGAGAATGTAAAGATTTCAGCTGCGCACGTCGCCTCTTTTCTTCTATCAGATCCAACTCTATAGCTCTGTTTTGATCATTCAGCTCCTCAGAGTAACTAGCCACACGATATGATGGGAAGACAATCTCTGAAATGGACTACTGCATCCATTCCATACACCAAAGAAAATGGAGATGCTGTTGTTGCAATCCGGGAAGTTGTTCTATAAGCCTACAATACTTCCTGTAAATAATCTGGCCATCTTCCTGCCTTTCCTTCCAAATTCTTCCTTAACCCGTCGAGGATTGTCCGATTGGTTACTTCTACTTGACCATTAGCTTGCGGATGAAATGGAGCAGAAAAAACATTGTTGTATGCCCCTAGAAACACAAAAACTCTTGAACTCTTTATTGTCGAATTGAGGTCCAATAACAGTCGTAATTTTCATTGGCACCCCAAAACGACAACATATGTTTGAGATGATAAATATAATAACATCTTTCGCTTTGGTCCCCGTTAAAGGTTCCGCTTCCACCCATTTAGAAAAATAATCAACCGCTACTATAATTGTCTGCCTTCCTCCAGACGCCATTGGTAACGGTCCAACTAAATCGATACCCCACCTATCGAATGACACTGCCTCAGAAATGCTTTCTAATAAAACCCATGACTTGTGAATTATGTTAGCATATCTTTGGCATGTATCACACCTTTTTTGACTTACTAATCCCAAAATTAATATTAAATTAAATATTATCGTGGACATGATTTTTGTGGTAAGAGTATATAAAAAAATGGTCTGAGAACAATAAGTGTGAACCCACTTAAACTAGCAAGAGACCTTTTGGAAGTACAACCAAAAGCAAATCCGTGTGCGCCTCCGAGCTTCTTGCTAGTCCGTGAAGTCCGTCAGACACTCGCGCACAACAATTCTAACATTTTTCTAAGGTGTTGGGACGCTTAAATGAGGACTAGACTGTGATGTTACCATCCAACAGCTGAAGGATATATGCCACAAGCACATCTCAAATATTATCAGAGTATCTAGGAGTCTAAAAAAATATGGTTAACGTTGTTTAATAGTGGACAGGAAAAATGATCAACGCCCCATTTATTATGCGATCAAGGAATTATTGGGAGCATAAAATAGGTACACAATTGTTGAAAAGGTGTTTCTTTCTTTGGTAACCGCGACAAGAAAATTTTAAAGATATTTCAAAGACGACTCAATCGTAGTACCAACAAACCAGTCAATCAAATCTACATTGAGTATGAATGAGTCGTTGATTAGAGAAGTGAGCCATCGAAGTAGGAAAAATTAGTTTTATATTCATCCTCCACAGTGACATAAAAGGACAAGAATTGGTTGACTTCATATCAAAAAGCACGAGAGAAGCCCTATCGGAAATCCATGATTATACACCCAAGTATGTTATGTATTAGATGGTGTATCCAACAGTCAAGGCGTAGAGAAGGAATGTACACTATGTCTCAACCGGAGAAGAGGTGCTTTTAGCGATAGATTTTGGCTTTAAAACTTTGAATGATAAAGTAGAATACGACGCAATGGTAGCAACTTTAATCGTTGGCCACTTATCGTGCGAAACTCATAACTGGTATAAAAGAAATACTTGGGGTGTACGAGGCCAGGATAGAAAGAATATGGTGGTACTTAAGAATCGTCAAGCATTATAGCACGCTTTAAGAATGTGTTCCCTTGAGCATGTCGAAAAAATCAAAACATAGTGGTTGACTATCTGGTAGCTAAGAGCAGTTGATGTGAGAACCGTAAAATGGTTAGTTACAGAACCAGGCACAATAATGTATAGGATCCATTGAATATCAAAGAATTGCTACAATAGGAGCATAGACGAATTCATTTATTATCGAGGAATATCTAATAAAAAAACTCATCCAAACAATAAAGTACAAGGATGAGGTTGTGCTTGGCTAGGTATATGGTGATGGATATGAAGTTATTTATAATGAATACTTGCAACCACTTTTTGAAATTTATTAGACCCATCGAACCTGTATATTTTTGTTGGGAATATGGGTGTTATGAATACATGGAACCGCATATTCCTCTTCCGTAAGAACAACCAATTTCGACCCTAGTATGATATTGTCCGCTTTGGCACCCGAAGGCCCTCACGGGTTTGCTTTTTTTCCACTCCCAAAAGGCCTCATACTAGTTGAGGTATGTTCTTACTTATATACCACTGATCCTCAACCGATGTGGGACTTTGGTCGTCACCCTAACGAATCCTCCTCTCGAACAAAGTACCACCTTAGCCTCCTCTCAATTGACTTTCATCCACCCACTCCACTCTAATCAGGTTGAAAGACTACCTGACGATAGAGTCACTACGGATGTTACTGCTCACCTCTAGAGCAGATTACATTGAGCATGATTACTGGTTCATCATGTTCAACTCCTCAGAATTTCATCCACCACTTCGTTAGGTCTGGGCCTGGAGCTCTGATACCACGTATTGGGAATATGGGTGTTATGAATACGGGGAACCGCATATTCTGGAATATGGGTGTTATGAATACGGGGAACCGCATATTCCTCCTCCGTATATAAGTAAGAACAACTGATCTCGACACTAGTATGATATTGTCCGCTTTGGCACCCGAAGGTCCTCACGGGTTTACTTTTAGTCCACTCCCAAAAGGCCTCACACTAATAGAGATGTATTCTTAACTTATATACTGATCTTTCTTCTCACGTATTGCCGATGTGGGATATGGGACTTTGATCGCACCTAAGAATCCTCCTCTCGAACAAAGTACCACCATAGCCTCCTCCCAATTGACTTCCATCCGCCTACTCTAGTCAGGTGGAGAGAAACCTGAAGCTTTAGGGCGGATCTATCTGCTCACTATCAGATGACACTGTGCCACTCCTTGATCAAGCCACCTACTTGTTGAGCTATCAGGCACTCCATCTTTAGATGAATATGCGCCGCTCTTTGATCAAGCCACCTGCTTGATGAGCCATATGGCGCTCCATCTATAGATGAATCTGCGCCGCTCCTTGATCAAGCCACCTGCTTGATGAGCCATCTGGCGCTCCATCTATAGATGAATCTGCGCCGTTCCTTGATCAAGCCAACTGCTTGCTGAGCCATCTGACGCTCCATCTATAGATGAATATGCGTCGCTCCTTGATCAAGCCACCTGCTTGATGAGCCTGGCGCTCCATCTATACAGTAGATCATTCACTTTGAGTATGGCTCCTGGTAATTTGTTCGGTATCCCACATCACACCCAACACATCGGCTTCTGTCTGGGCCTGGCGCTCTGATACCATTTGTTATAAATCACTATGCAATTGATCATAAATGGCTCAAGCACAGAACACAAATTAAAAAAGGAGAGACTAAAATGAACACATGATTTAACATGATTCGACAATTGTCTACATCCACGGGCGTCGCCAGAGAAAAGTATTTCACTATGATAGAAAAGGGTTACAAATTTCAGATTGTGTTTTGTGTAGCCCTAGTAGTCTATTTATAGGGAATAAATAGACATACTAGAAAATGGGCCTAATGGGCTCATATACACTAATAGAAAACCATCCATTACATTACAGCTTACTGTTAATGACACAAAACTGTACTGCCGGACACGGTACACATTTAAGGCACAACAACAGTATCATAGCCACGAAACTGTACCTGCCGAACACAGTATACTGTCAAGACACTATTCGACTCATTCATAACAAATCTTCCCCTTGAGCCAAATATCCTTTCTTTACTATCAACAAAGAAACTTCTCTTCTTCTGACTCACCAAATTCCCTTAAGGCATTCACTTTATACTGTGAACACCAATCCAGTTTAGGCATTCCCTAAACTTTCGAACTGATACTGCCTTGGTCATTATTTTTGCTGGATTATCGTGTGTAGACACTTTCTTCACATCAATAATTCCCTTTGATATTGTCCGCTTTGGCATTCACACTATATTGTCCGCTTTGGCACCCGAAGGCCCTCACGGGTTTGCTTTTGGTCCACTCCCAAAAGGCCTCATACTAGTTGAGGTATGTTCTTACTTATATACCACTGATCCTTCCCATGTCTAACCGATGTGGGACTTTGCTCGTCACCCTAACAAATCATCCTCTCGAACAAAGTACCACCTTAGCCTCCTCTCAATTGACTTTCATCCGCCCACTCTAATCAGGTTGGAAGACTACATGACGATAGAGGGACTACGGATGTTACTGCTCACCTCTAGAGCAGATCACCTTGAGCATGACTACTGGTTCATCATGTCCGACTCCTGAGAATTTCATCCACCATTGTATTAGGTCTGGGCCTGGAGCTCTGATACCACGTGTTGGAAATATGGGTATCGCATATTCCACCTCCGTATATAAGTAAGAACAATCAATCTCCATACTAGTAAGATATTGTCCGCTTTGGCACCCGAAGGCCCTCACAGGTTTGCTTTTGGTCCACTCACAAAAGGCCTCACACTAGTTGAGGTATGTTCTTACTTATATACCACTGATCCTTCCCATGTCTAACCGATGTGGGACTTTGATCATCACCCTAACAAATCCTTCACTCGAAATACTGGTTCATCATGTCCGGCTCCTGAGAATTTCATCCACCATCGCGTTAGGTCTGGGCCTGGAGCTCTGATACCACGTGTTGGAAATATGGGTATCGCATATTCCACCTCCGTATATAAGTAAGAACAATCGATCTCCACACTAGTAAGATATTGTCCGCTTTGGCACCCGAAGGCCCTCACAGGTTTGCTTTTGGTCCACTCCCAAAAGGCCTCACACTAGTTGAGGTATGTTCTTACTTATATACCACTGATCCTTCCTATGTCTAACCGATGTGGGACTTTGATCATCACCCTAACAAATCCTCCTCTCGAAAAAGTACCACCTTAGCCTCCTCTCAATTGACTTTCACCCGCCCACTCTAATCAGGTTGGAAGACTACCTGACGATAGAGGCACTACGGATGTTACTGCTCATCTCTAGAGTAGATCACCTTGAGCATGACTACTGGTTCCTCGTGTCCGACTCTTGAGAATTTCATCCACCATCGCGTTAGGTCTGGGCCTGGAGCTCTAGTACCACGTGTTGGGAATATGGGTGTTTTGAATACGGGGAACCACATATTCCTCCTCTGTATCTAAGTAAGAACGACCAATCTCGACACTAGTATGATATTGTCCGCTTTGGCACCCGAAGGCCCTCACGGGTTTTCTTTTGGTCCACCCTCAAAAGGCCTCATACTAGTTGAGGTATATTCTTACTTATATACCACTGATCATTCCCGTGTCTAACCGATGTGGGACTTTGGTCGTCATCCTAACATTTTTTTAAGAAAATCCATATCGGCTCATGTAAAAGAAATATTGGCGGTCATACACTGGTTTACAAAGCCCTAATTCTCGGTTACTAGTGGTTGAGCATGCGCATGGACACTCAAGAGATAGAAATAATGTGAGAATTTCTAGGGGTGGTCCAAAGTTTAGCACCACCCAAGGGTAGAATTAACTTTGATATGAAGTACAGGTCTTTTTTATTAGTGGAGTTTATACATAGTGCATGTCTTTTTTATTAGTGGAATTTGTACATTTAAAATGGTAGCATGTATCATTTGGATGTACCAGACCACATCCTAGCCCTACTAGAGAAATGTCATTCCAACTAACGTATAGCACGAAAGAAATGGTGCCGCTAAAAATTGAGCATCATAAGCTTCTAGTCATTAAAAACCCTTCACTGCATGAGACATAGTCATCAACTACTCCTAGGATAGAGTGAGCTCGGATTTTATTCGCCAGAGATGACTCTGGACCAAGTTGGATGACGTGATACACTTATGAAACTTGTTCAACCAGGTATTTCCAGCCCATGGATGCAGCTTCATAACAACTTTATAATGTTGATGTTGGGACCTCAAGATAAGTGTAAAAATAATAAACGCATAAGCTTTAATGCGTCAAAGGTTAATCATAATCATAGTTTACGCCGACACAAGATGAACTTACCTATGATCTTCCACTCCTTCGAGACCAGACTCCGGTTAGTCTCTCTTGAGATCTCCTTGTCATTTTCTCAACAATCCATGATAAATAGGAATTATGGCTTCTAAGTCTTCTCAGCTTTAATGAAGTACATAAAAAGTTTATACACGTTCCCTAGAGTGATCAAATAAAAAGAGATACGAGGGTTGCTAATAAGGAATTGATCACCACGAAGTGCTTTATCGATATTTCAATCTCATATAGTCTAGACACGGTTATGCATGACATTGGAGTGAGCTTGGTGTACGAACTCGCTTGGTTGGGGTACAAGCTCACTAGCTTAAAAAAACTGAACTCTCAAGGGATCCAACGAAAAATGAAGCCCCCGGTTTTGGATATCAGGGTTGACCACCAAATTTTCATTTCGAATGAATATCGGTGTCTCCCTTGTTTTGGGGAAGCATATATTCACTGAGCTCGGGATTCCCCACAACCCCAAAGTTCTAACTCTTCATATTTATAGTAATAGTTGTACTTGATATCATGAAGAGCAATCAAGTACATGTTTTCGACTTCATGATTATGTCATAGCCCTTGTGTTATTGTAAAAGAAAGTTGACCTTTGCTCATTTTGGTTTTAGTCTCTTGGGATTCAGAATCCTCCATCTGTCCTCTTTCTTCCTATTTCTTAGTATTATCACCTACTCCACCCAAGGTACTACCCTCTAATCCCAAGGAGCAATCATCTGCCTCCTTCTCCGGTTCATCGATTAACCGCATAAGGTTATCATCATAAACTAGTAGTCTGTTTTAAGATCCCTTTGGAATTGTAGTTCGGGGTGCACGAATACTATGGGTTTTAGTAGAAGCGTCAACACCACACCCATCTAATTCTTTTAGGGATGTGACTTGGGATGCAGGGACCATTTTGGGCCGCTTATTTTTCTTTTCTTCATGGCTAGAAGAGCGTCTTCTTTTTTTGAAGGTATCAATGGATCCTTCAAGAGAGAAGTCTTATCATTTTTTGAATCTCTCATCGGTATGAAGTACAATCGTTGTTTGTTTCTCCTCTTTCCTTGCAAGTGAGTTCGTCTGGAGGAGTAGAAGTTTGACATTGAAGGTTGAATTGGAGGAATAATATAAGGTAGGGATCAGTCGATTTAGATTGTCTTTTAATACAAAAGTTTCCTCCATAATCAAATACTTCAACAACGTAAACGTAAACATGCCTTCGTCAAGGATCCCAACATCTTTTAGGGCTTTTTCCCTCGCCTCTATTTTTTCTCATATTGACAAACAGTCATGTAGAGCATTATCAAGAAAAAAGTATAACTTCAAAGATGATATATAGTATCATAGAGTGAAAATAACTAGGGTTGCTACCTCAAAATATTTTATGGCGGTAATTAAGCTAGAAACCGAGATTTACAGTGGCTGAAAAACGAGAGATTCTCTCTATATCTCTAAAATCAGTAGAGGTAAAAATAATGAGAGAAATGGAAGGGTGAATTTATAAATATTTTGGAAGCCCAAAAGAGACCTATCTTAGGGCCAACGGATACTTGGTGTTTGGGAGTTTAAAGATCTCACGACTGTCTTTTCACACTCTTAACGAATACTTGCGTGGAGAAGTGGGACAATTTTATTCTCCACCCTTCACTACTGAAATTCTAGTGATTGGGTCAAATACTTCAGTAACACGTGTACAGAAGTAAAACCACCCGTGATGTACACGAGACTAGAGATCTTAGAAGTGATGATAATCAGAAGCAAGGTTAGCCATTCATAATCAATTCGGATCAAATGGTTTTGGTCAATATCAAAAGCACGAGTATGAAGAAGTACAAAGCATTACCAGAGTTAGTCACCCTGAAGAGTCTTCACAAAAACTAAGAGGCTATCGATAATGACCAAATTATCCGACTCACGCATTCGACTGGTGAAGAATTGCACCGGAGTTAACTCAGTAATATAAACTCAATAAATGTGTAATATATAGGGTATCTTGTGCAATAAGAAATAAGAATGTTTAATATAATTGATTTAATATGATGGAATAGTCCATTATGGATTATTCATGTAGGCTCGTTAACTATGTAGGCTCAAGGGCCCAAAAAACTACTATATAAAGCCTCCTACCTTTATTAGGAGAAGGGGTAATTAATTACAACCAACAAGTTTTTACAAATCATTTTTTTAGTTTTTCTTTTTTAGAATTCAAACGTTAAACTTCTCTCTAACATCTATGTCATTTTACTCAAAATATACCAATGTCGAGTCTTTTTATTCATCAATGTGATTTTTTGAGGTGGAAAATATATATGTGAACCATTCCAAAATACTGCAGAAATGATCCAACATGTATTATTCGGTGTAGTCTAAGAACCGAATATGATACTCATATAAACCTAGCTATTTAACCAAAAACCAAGCTATATATGCAAGATACATCTCAACTATGACCTAAATATATAAACTAAATTAAATAGTTGTGAAATAATATAATATAAACGTATAAATATAATAAATGATTAAGCAAAAAAATTATGTAATATTTTTTGGTAGGCACTTTTTTAGATCTCATCTAACGAGATAAGTAAAATATAATAAATATAAAATATCATCATAAGACCAGTCAGACAGATGAATCATGATAAATGAGTATAAATCCAACTATCGAGCAAACCAAAAAACTAGACAACCTTAGAATAGAATGAACACCTAATTTGTAACACATATAATCCAAGAGAGACCTCATCCTCCCTCCCCCACCCCACCTCCATCCTCATAAACATATCAATCCAATGTGCATACATTAACTACAAATACAAGATAATTTGGCTTCATAAAGTCTCAATTGCTCTTTGCCAATATCGTGCACCTAAAATGTACAAACTATAAGTACGCATAACTTTTAAAACATTAACCATCATCATTTAAATATTTGAATTGACATATTTCAAACTCATAAATATGTGTTGTATCCACTTCAACTTAGCATCAAAATACGATCATACTAACAATTATGGTGAATATTGTAAACCTAAATATACAACATATCCACAAAAAATTCATAAAGCTTTTGTTTATCAATATATGAAACTGGGGTATATACCCTCAACAAAGATATTTGAGATAACATAAAACTCTCTAATTTAGTGTTCATCTCCCCAATACTGAATTGAAAGATGTCAGTTTTATGATTCTATTATTTGTTAAACAACATATACGCCCATATATACATATGGTAAACCACAAGAAAAGCATACATTATGAATAATTGGATGTTTCTCTTCTTCTTTAAACTCCTCACTAAGATTTAAAATTTACTTATGATGTTTGTCAAAAAGTTAAAATAAGTAGTAGAATCTTCCTTTTGTAGTCCAGTGTCGGATATACCACATTCGCTCGATTTACCTTTTTTGCATTTCCGACAGCCCTCATCTTTTGTTCCACAATTGGCATTACTGAATTATTGTCGTATTCACTTCGTACAAAGCTGACTAGTTACAATTGTTCATGTCTTCTTTTCAAGCTGAGTTGATGGACCACTCTCACGAGATGAATTGAAATGTAATAAATTATAAATGAGAGTTAAATAATTATAAAAGTACTCATACTAAGATGGTAATTTATTAAAAGTAAGGTAAAAGTTCTATAAAAAAAGATGCAATATTTTTTTTTGTTAGTGTGTCAAGCAGTCCTCCCAATGAGTTAGCTCATTTTTAGTAAGATAAAACAGTAGGACTATAACAAATTCAAAATAATTAATAAAATAATTTTTAAATTCAAACATACTATCATCGTAAATGAATTTTATTAAAATCAAAATTAGATTGATGAGAATAAATATTTATATTACTAAGCAAAAAAACATAATTAACTATAAACTTTTTAAAAATCACATTTTTGTTTAAACTAATGTTATCTATACAACCGATATCCACAAAAGGTAGTCTTATTATATAGTTGATGTGATTGATCATATAAACTAATGTTATTATTATTTTTAAACATAACTACTTATCTTTTAGACATATATCTCAGCTAGTCCACCCATAAAATAGATAAAATTAAATATACTAGAATATGTATATCTAAAACATTTATCTAAAAGTATTTAATTATTTCACCTAAAATATTTAAAATTTGTAGTTAAGTAAAATAACTAGGAAGATCTGAAACATATATTAGTTATCCATATATATAATAAGGTTGTGAACATGAATTAGTTTCTTGACTATCCTTTGAACCACAAAAAATATTATTCTCATGGTTGTTCAATAGTAACAACAGTTTACAAGATAAAAATAACAAAGAAAAATATAGTGTTTACAGAAACTCCAAATTTAGAGCTCACACAAGATATTATTCCATGATCGCTCTCTGATCTACTAAGTATTTTCTCTCTATCTTTGTTGTATATTCTATCATAGTCTCATCTAGCTTCTCTGAAGTCCAAAGAGAACTATATATAATGTTTGGCTAATAATCTCTCGCCTCAACAAACTTCTCAACAAAAATAATAATTTTTATCGTAACAAGGGGTAACTGATTCTGGTGTAACAAAAGATTGATCTAACCAATATAACTGTGCCCTCCATTTTTTTTTTCTCAAAGTATCAAAAAGTGTTGAGTTAGAGTCCCATTCTAACTAAGCTGACATTATGTACCACCTATCACAGTTAACAACTTAAGTCCACGTTGTCTATCTCTTAGCTACTGTAAAATGTACTTCATTTGTAGTACTTCAGTCTGAAGCAGTCCTCGCCTCATCCAAAGGACCCCTAACTTCCCTTGCTCGGTTATACTAATGTCTTCCAATCTGTAACAGCCAATGCATTTTCATTTTGGTCTCGCATCTATCATCTAGCATTTATGTCTCATATCAACCATTTCTATTTTATACTGTTCTCGCATCTATCATCTAAAAATTAGGTATCGTATCTAACATCTGGTCTTTATGTCTCATATTTACCATTTTTATTTTACACTTTTCTCCCATCGATCATCTAAAAATTAGGTTTTACATCTATCATCTAGCCTTTATGACTCAAATCTACCATTTTTATTTTACACTGATCACGCATCTATCATATGAAAAATAGGTCTTACATTTATCATGTAGCCTTTATGTCTCACATCTACCATTTCTATTGTACATTGGTCTCGTATCTATCATCCAAAAATTAGGTATCGCATCTATAATCTAGCATTTGTGTCTCGTATCTACCATTTCTACTTTACAGTAGCCTCATATCTATCATCTAAACAATTAGGTCTCACATTTATCATCTATTCTTCATATCTCACATCTACCAATTCTACTTTACTTTAGTCTCGCATCTAGTAACACTAGATGCGAGATGCGAGACATTGTACACGTGACACAGACATACCTGAAAAATACAAAAGCATAGTAAAACTTTATTGAAACCCATAATCTTTTTATTGCTCTAAATAATCCATAATTTTAAACCTTATAAGCACATTCTAATTATAATTCTTCTAGTTTATCCATTTGATCACAGTTTATTAATTTACAGAAAGATTGAGAGATTTATCGATTTTAGTTTTAACGATTTATAACGTAATTAAATTTTTATCGATTTATTTTGTAATTAAATTCAATTTCAAAATAGATATTGAAAGAAGGAAAGAGAATAGATCGAAAATAAAAAAAATTAAAGAAGAAGAAGAATAAAAAAGGCGAAGAGATAAAGAGAGTGTTTAATAAAAATACATAATTTGGTAAAAACAAATAGCGTTATATAATCAGTCAAAGTATTTAAGGTATTAAGAAAACTAAATAGTAGATAATAATTAGCAAAGTTAAAGGGGTCTTTGCTAGGTACATGATAATAAGGATAGTATGTATATACTAACTTTTATTTTTGTTAGTTATTGGTACCTTATTTTATATATATGTGTGTATATATCCTTTTTTATACATACATCTATCTATAAAAATTAATAAAACTAGAGCTACTCAATCCCACAGATGTAGAACATTTATCCTCAAGTCTTTATCTATCGGGCCAAAAATATTTAGAAGTTGTAGTAAACTAAAATAACTAGAAATAAATAATAGAGATATTCCTAACTCATATGCATACTAATACTATAAATTTAAAAATTAAGTTTTCATTTGCATCATTTTTCTAAAATGGTGATATTAGTTTGGCTACTCATAATAAAAAATAAAAAAATATTTTAGTTAGCTTTTAGAAATAATGTTTCGTTTGGATGATGATGTCTCATACTATTTATCCCCGTAAACCAAAACTTTGAACATAAAAGCAACCAATATACATAAAAAATCATAAAATCCTTAAAACGTCACAACATACTTTAAAATTTTAAAAACTTAAAAATTTAGATGCTAAAATTACATCAACTATAATAAAAATATATCTCACAATTTTGTCGCGTGTTCATAAAACTATCATTCATCTCTTTAACTATCGCTTAAGGGGAATATGTTGGTGCGGTTAATGTTTTAGGGGTTTAGAGAGAGAAACTCTCTTCTTTCTAAAATTCCTAATAGGGAAACAAGCTCTCCAGCACGTTGCCAGAGCTCTTATATAGGTTAGATCTCTTTTGCCCCTCACCAAAGAAGGTTGATCTCTCTTCCTCCTTCTATTTTCCTGCAGATCTTGTTCTCTTACAGACCGTTCTCTTTCCTCTCTCTAGAGATTTTGTTGTTCCATAAAAAGGTTGTTTCTTCTTTTTCTAAATCTATGTTTGTTGTCAGTGGCCATCATATAGCAATTGGAGGCCTCCGTCTTTCTAATTGGTCGTCGATGGGTCTCCTACTGGTCGATGCATAGAGCATATCGCGTTTTTCTAGTTTTGGCCCTTTTTGGGTTTTTCTCCAATTGTGTATTCAAGTTTCAGGGTGTCTCTCTTTCTATCTTTAACTTCTTTTGACTAGAGGTTTGTTTTCGTTAGCGGTGGTTACAACCATCTAATGTCATATTTAACAGATATGATTATTAGATATATATTTTTTTTCTCTTTCAGATTTATCACATGTTTGTGTTTTTTATGTCTATGGATAAGTGATTTGTAAGGATCTTTTGATTTGTGTATTTCTTTTAGTCTCACCCTTAGTTTTTGGGTTGTTTGTTCTAGATCTTAGAGTTTCATAGCTAGATATTAAGGTTCTAGATCTAGAGCGTGTGGATTCAATTTCGGATCTTTGTATATTTATATATTTGAATTTGGGTTGTTTTTAATATAGTATGATGTTAGTGTCATAGTAAAATTATATTTTGAGTTTTATGTTTGACAACTTCATCTTCCTTATCTGATGTGCGGTACTCATGGTTGTTTGATAATGTCTAGTTGTTAATTTTGGATGAACTTGTTCTAATGTCATCCGATTTCTCTTTAGTACGTCACTAGTGTTCCGGTTATTTTCTCTAATAGTGATCCTAATACATTATTTTGAGATCATCGGTTGTATTTTATTCTTTTCGGCTTGTTGTGTTATTGTACTTTTGATGTTGATCTAGATTATTTGAATCTTGGTTATCTTGTCTCTGTTTATTTTTTTAATTGCTCGAGAAACTACCTCCGGATATCTTTGTTTTATCACTTATTGTTGTAAGTCTCGTTGCCTCTCGTCGAGGAGTGTCCAATGATCTTGTAAAGATATCATTATTTATTTGCTTAATACTTTAAATTACCAAAAAAACATTTTGTGAGGAAATATGAGGTTGGAAATGTCATAGATCTTGTTATGACATGTACTTATGTCAATTTATTGGTCGTATGTGCCAAATGTTTTTTTATAGAAAAATTAGAATACGTCAAGATTTCGGTAACTTATATTATAGTATTATAGTAATCCTAAACATCATATTAAAAATAGTCATTGATATGCCTTTATTTTTTCTATCAATATTTCTCCTTCTTTTAAAGGTTGAATTATTTTATTGAAATGTCTTTCTAACACAATAACATATGCATCTTACGACGCTCCATAGATATTTTATTTATTGGTTTCTCAGGTGTGGGTTGGAGACGTTAAGACTAGAAAATAACATAACTCTAATAATATACCTCGATCTTATATGCACATCTAATGGCATAGTCGAACAATTGTGCATATTTAAATATTTTATACATCCGCAAATACTCGTATGTTGAAAAAATACCTTTTGAATATAAACGCAAATGTTTATTCTATATATTGTATATATTTTTTAAAAATTCATTTAAAAAATACAAGTTAAACAAACGTACGACTGTAATTGACAAACACGTGAATGTAAGCCTATATTTCAGACAGGATTGTTGGTAATAAATTCCTCAAACTGTCTTTAGTGAAGCTCGTGTACAGAAGTGTAACATGTATGTAAATAACCCATTTTAATGTAAAAGCGTGAAATAAATGAAGTGGTCTAAAATCCAACACTTTAAGATCATAACGAATCTGTTCCGAAATTGAATGTTAGGTGTTATAAAATTTTATCAACATATACATCCCATAAATGTATCCATCTAATTTTTCTAATTATTTTAGCACAATCAATCATTTGACATTTATATATAAATTTACTTTTGTTGATCTAGTGAACAAGAAACGTATAAGTCATGTGTGTTGTAATATATGTGACATAGAAAAAGATAATATATTTAGCATAGTTATACTACGCATGTCAAGTTATGTTTTAACTCTATGGAGAGTTATACCTAGAGTTTTCACAACTATTTTGGCCTTTAGACAAGCTCTCCAAAAGTTAAGGATTTGTACTGCACTTGATAACATCAAAGGTGACGGTAATTTTGTTGAATGAAAACTGAAAAATATAAATGGCATCTTTTGATTGAAGACTTCACAAGAGTCATGTGACGGTTCCAACGTAACAGTATGTCGATAAAAAGATTGAAAAAACGGGTGTCAAACACGAATAAAACTCGAATATGTTGATCCAACTCTTAACCCCACAACATTAGATAAAAAAAATCTCTTACAAACAAACATAAATTTAGTGTATTAAGATTAATTCAGATATAGTACAATATATGTTGAATATATAAATTAATGTCTTAAAAACGTGGTATTGCTTGATGTTGACGGTCATTATACCGTTGTGTCACGTATGGTAGCATGCTTTTGAGCAAAAAAGTTACTTTCTTAAGGTTTATGACTGATGTCGTACCATCCAAATCTATAAACATAGACTTCGAGACTGGTGTAGGACTCTACTCGTATTATTTGTTATTTTGTTTGATCTAGGCGTCAGGTCACGTTATTCATATGATATAATATGTGTAACACATAAACAGTTAACTTTGCGAAATCTTTTATTTGGATTTGATTTCAACAAAATATGTAATCATAATTGAAAAAACAAATATATAAGGAACAAATGTTTGATCTTACAAAAACAAAAATGCGAAAATCGAATATTGTATTGTGCATACACTCTCACTTTGAGTAGAAAGGTATTTTGTTCTTGAAGATCTCTTATGTTTTCGTAACATATATACAAATACAAGAATATAAATGACTTAAAGTAAATAAATAACTGTTCTCGTCAACCTCGTGCGTGATATCACGCAAAATAATCGCATATAACTCATGAGATTTCTAAAATAAATAGATTATGACTCTAACCATAAAATCAAAACTGAATGTTTAAATATATATTATGCATACAAAACCATAAGCGAAGACACATAAAAAATAATATAAAATTTAACATTTGAATTTATAGATATAAACTTAACATACAATCAAACTAATTATAAAATACGAATGCAAGTTTAAAAATACTTAAATGAATATTTATGATTTTTTTTATTTATAAATATTTTTTGAAATCAAATTTTATTTTATAAAATTAATTTAAAAAATAGTTATATGTATGATTTTGATAAGTTGATCTTAACATTTATTTTAAAGTAATAACTTGACTATCTTATTTTGATTAAAAAATAGTTAATTTTCAATTGACGTATAATATAAACAGATTTTGTTTATCTCGAACCATAACTAATTTTAATAGTTTTATAATGTATATTATGGAGGAAATAATTTATAAGAATCTTAACAGGATACGAATAGGCATCCTGTTAAAATAATTTAAAATTTTAACTCGTCCATAATATATAAAATCACTTATTAAATTTTTAAAATTTTCAGCCAGTCCGTCATATTAAAAATCAATTAACACTCTACCAGGAACGGTTAGATACCTAAAATCTAACCTGGTACATAATAAAATTTAAGAAAATATTATGCAAGAATATGCTTGGTTTGATATATACACCTTGGTTCTAATATATGCAAAAGTTCAATGAACAAAAACAAATCCTTAAAACATAAAGGATTTCAAACGATCTCTAAAACATTACCCACGGATATAAACATAAATAGTAATCCTAAAATCAATTCACAATCCCGTAAAATACATCCGAATTCTAAATTATAAATCGAATATTTAGGATTTTGAAAAATATTTACACCCTCAATAATAAATAAAAGAAAATTTAGATGGCCTAATAAAATCGGTCTCAAATAATATTAACGAGCCCCAAAAATCATTTTTAATAAACTCTTAAATTTTAACAAAAAATTAGGACTAACCCTAATAAAAAACAAAACTTAATCCAAATGGACATTTCTAGCAAGTTAAAAACAACCGCGAGAGAAATAAACGCACCTTTTTTTACCCTTTACTTAGTTAAAATGAAAATTACTGCACACCCTTGATTTGGTTAGGAAAGAAGAGCAATAAAACATTTTATTTACCTCTATTTGATAAGGAAAGAAGAGCGAAGAACGGGCCATCAAATCAATATAAAATTTGTACATCCTTTACAGAGACTAGAGACCGAAAGCAAGCGATTCAGGATCAAGCAATAAATCCATCTATTGGCTCATGCTTTTGTGTCTAACAATGCTAAGCTTTGTAAAATAGCTAGTAAACGTTTTGTTCATATATTCCAAACCATTATCAGTCTAAAGCTTCAATATTTTTTCCGGTTTAATTATCTATTAATGTCTTTTAGTTCACAAAGAAAGCAAAAGTTTCAATAAATCCAAAAGACAAATGTACCTACGCCTGTAAAGATTTAAAATCAAATATATCAATCAAAGATCTGCTCTCCCTGGATGACGTGGGAAAGGAATAACATCTCTAATGTTGTCAATGCCAGTTGCGAAAAGAATCATCCGCTCGAAGCCAAGACCGAATCCACTGTGTATCACAGTTCCACTGCGCCGCAACTCCAAGTACCATTCATATGGTTCTAAAGGAAGTCCAAGCTCCAACATCCTGACAAAAAATGGGACAAAAAATGAGCTTTGTTAGCTAACCAGTTCTTCAATATACTATGGTTGTTCGGTGCATGACTTATAAACTAAAAATATATAATAATAAGGCAAAACTTGTTTGGTGTACTGAGATCCAAAGATAGAAAATGCGACTTTGGCGAAACTCTAGGTGTAAGCAGAGGTCGGGTTGGACAGGTTTGAGGCAACGAATCCAAACAGATCAAGGCCTTTTAGAAAACGCCAAATAACCACCAAAACATATTGACATAAAACCAATTTCATTTTACCTTCAGATCAATTCGGGTTGGGCAATTTGGCTGAATATTTGTCTACATCAAACTAAAAGGTTGTATATAACCAGAAACTTAAACCAGAATAGCTTTGAAATTTGATAGAGATTTTAATAAAATATCGTGGAAAAATCCAAAACACATAAGCAAAGAAGTATTAATATATTCAGCTTTCACGGTTTTGATTAATCTAAACCAAAAAAACTTTAAATAGCTAGATCAACCAAACAAGTTTCTTGCTTATAAGCTAAAAAAGGTCGGAACACCAAACACCCCTTAATATATATATTGTATTATAATACCTGTCTCGAATGTTCTCATGTCGTTCTTCCCTTTGACTCCCCCCAATTAATTCTCCCACCTGAAACATACAAAAATATAAAATGATCACAAAAATTAATATGATTTTGTTGCATTTGGTTAATTCTATGCAATCAGTGGCCTACCTTTGGTACAAGGACATCCATTGCAGCAACTGTCTTGTTATCATCATTAAGTCTCATGTAAAATGCCTTGATACCTTTTGGGTAGTTATAAACAATCACAGGATTCTGGAATTTTACTTCTGTTAAATATCTGCATGAAATGGGTGAATAAAAGTCATCAAGCATGATTAGTGAATCTTTACAATGACCCAAGGCTATATAATCAAAATTATTATTTTTAAGACTCAGTATTGCTTACCTCTCGTGCTCTGACGCTAAATCAATGCCCCATTCGACTTTGTTTTCAAATTTCTTACCATCTTTGACAGCCTCTTCTAGCAGTTCCACAGCTTTGGTGTAAGTTATACGAGTAAAGGGGATCGAAGCAACCAGCTTTAGACGGTCAATGCATCCTTTATCGATACTTTTAGCCATAAATTGCATATCGTCCAAACAGTTGTCGAGTAGCCACTGACACATGTATTTCACATATGCCTCTGCACACTTCATGACATCCTACAAAATGCAATAGAGGAAGAAATGAAATGCCAGGCTATGTTAAGATATTATTGTACAATTTGAGAGAGAAATTTAGATAATGAAAAGGTGAAGAAAATAATATGCTTGTTTATAAGCGAGAAAACACGAATAATGTTTTCTTTTGATGAGTATAATAGTTCAATTATATCGGCGGGTTGATAAAATAGACCTAAAAATCTTTAAAAACTTTGTATACCCTTGTAAACTCGTTTCAAGCTTTCCTAGTTCCCAAAGGTCAGTATTAATTATTTCCACATTTCTCCTGATAAGGGTCTTTTCCTTGTATCTAGAACCAGTTTTTCTAAAGATACAATAAATAAAGGAGAGCCCAAGTACCAAAAACGAAGACTAGAGCATTCAAATCAAGATACGATTACCGTGTTCAGATGGACTTAACTGTGTAGTAGAAGGCTAAAAGTAAAAGTAGACCCATTCAGCTTTTAGCCAATTAAATACTATTCGAAGGACAAAGTTGGGATCTGGATGTTAGAATGTTTATTTACGAATACTGAAAATTGAACCTAAATCGATTCAATTAAGACTAGCCATTGAGTGTCAACCATACATATATCCTTATGTTTCATTTCTATACACCAGTGTAGAATATTATACTAAACTAAAGAACAATCCATTATTTCTCTAAAAAATCAAGGGTCGCTAACAAATATATAGTTTGAGATCCAGCTTGAAGAAAGCTTAGCTGGATTTGATACATTTTGAGCTCGAGCTCAAACTTTATCAAGCCGATCGAATATATCCACATGACTCACGAGCTATACGAAATTTAGATCAAGCTCGACCTTATTTAAGGGCGGCTTGATGATATCAAAATACAAAAGAAATAAAAAGTTTTTTTCTATAAAATTATCAAAATTATTATGAATACTCCGGCCCGAGCGGCCGAGCAGGCTTGCAATATAGTCAAGCCAAACGAAACCGAGCCTCAAATAGTCAACAATTCTTATGAATACCCGCCCGGGCCAACTTGAAATATAGTCAAGCCAAACTTAAACCGAGCCCCAAAATAGTCAACGATTGTGATGAAAAACTCGTTCGGCTAGAGTTGAGCTGACTTGAAAAATTATCAAGCCAAACTTAAACAAGCCTAACAAGTAAAAACTAATTTTGCTCACAAATCAAGCTCGAATAGCCGGATATTTGGCTTAGCTAGAATTACAAACAACCAAAACATATTACCTGGATATCAGCAAATGCAATCTCAGGTTCCACCATCCAAAACTCGGCTAAATGCCTTGAAGTGTGAGAATTCTCGGCACGAAATGTGGGACCGAATGTGTACACCTTACTAAGAGCACACGCATATGTTTCAACGTGTAGTTGTCCAGAGACGGTCAAAAATGCTTGACGAATAAAGAAGTCTTTGGAAAAATCTATCTTTCCATCTTTCTCAGGAATACCGGGCTTAAGCTTTGATCTTTCCTCTAACTTGGCTAAATTCTCCTTTGCCTTTGTAAGTTCAGCCACCGAAGGAGCGATATCTTGCTTACTAGCTTTAGCAGCTTTTCGTTGAGAAACAACTTCTCCTTTCTCCTTAACAATTACTTTAGCAGCTTCTACATCGGCTTCTGATGGAGGAGGGTTCTTAATCAGTTCCTCCGCTAACTTTTGGGCTTCATTAATCAATGTTGTAACTTGGAACATTTCACCGGCACCCTCGCAATCATTGGTAGTGATAATGGGAGTGGGAATGTGAAAGAACCCGTATTTTTTAAAGAAACTATGGGTCGCGAAATTTAGTGCACTTCGGATGCGAGCAACTGCAGAAATCTGTAAAATTTGCATACATTATAGTACTGCTAATATTATCTGAATTCACATTTAACTTAGTTTAACAACCCTAGAATGAAACTCAGCTAGTTTATCAAATCTTCGTATGTTAATCCATATTCTCTACTTCAATCTCTAAATCCAATTCATATTGCATCAATCTATATATATATATATATGGACCTGCAATAATATAGCCGAGTTCAGAGAGTTTACCGTGTTGGTTCTGGCACGAAGATGAGGCACATCTCTCAAACGTTCAAGAGTGAGCTTTGTTTTTGGGATGGGGTACTTAGCCGGATCCACAGTCCCTACATGAATCACTTTCTCGACACGAAGCTCAATCTTCTGCTTAGCTCCTTCAGGGGGAACCTTAAGCACACCATCGAACCAAACGCACGTACCGGTCGCCACGAGCGGGCTGAGATCCGCTACGGTTGCGTCCACCATAACTTGCAAATTACCGGAGCATGACCCGTCGTTTACCTCGAGGAAGGCAAACGCGCCTTTCCCCTGCTCTCTTCCGGTTTTGACCCACCCGCCGATTCGGATGCTAAGACCTGCCAAACCAGCTCCGCCGTCGGGTCGGGTCACAATGGATCGGATGGGGACCCGATCGGAAAATTCATCCTTTTCCAAAAGAGGACCATCGGTTAAGGTGGTCGCGGCTAGCTGTTCCACCGGCGGCAGAGTGTGGCCTTCCATTTATTATTGGATCGCTGAGATGTGGCGAGATCGAGGTTGCTGTTTTGGAAAAGGATTTGCAAGGTGAATGGAACGAGTCTGAAGAATGATGATTGTAGCTGGATAAGTTGGCTTGATTTGTGGGTTGAAGATGGTTTTTGGTCTGAAGAGGAGTTGTAGAGCTGTGTCGAAGACGATGGGTTTAACTTTGGGAATGGTTTTTAGGGTTAGGGTTAGGGTTCTTATTGGCTTCTATGTCAATTTTGACCCTTTTATTTTGGTCTAATTATGTTTTGGGCCTATATTTTGTATACAGTTAATTTTGATTTCCTTCATTAATAATAAAGTAATTTTTTGACTAAAAAAAAAAACCCTAAGTACGGTTACCAATAAAATCTATTTATGCCCCCAAGGGGGTAGGCGAGTTGGTTGAGTATGGCATTCTTATGACCAAGAGGTCACGAGTTCGAGTCCCTCTACATACGCTTTCTCGGCTGAGCCTGTCACCTTGTGTGGTTTACCTTCTGGCGTTGGTTTGCAGGCTATCGCGTCAGACTGAGGGTTTACCCTGTGCGCACTCATTGCACTCTGAGTAGCGAAATAAAAAATAAAAGCTGTGCGCACTCATTGCACTCTGAGTAGCGAAATAAAAAATAAAAGCTATTTATCAAACATATTACCAAAATCGTTTCAATCTTTTAGTAATATTTTATTTACAAATATCAACATTCATCGATATTTATCCATTTATGTAATATTCAATATCTATTCATTTATTTCATACACGGCTTTTCTATAACTAAAAATATACTCAATACAAAAGTATAATTTCGAAATATGAGGTGACTTAATTAAGTGTAATTACCACAAATATTATCTTCTCTATCAATTTAAACCTATTCCAACTTGAATTATATAAGTACCATTTTTTTATTCCCACAATCATTTAAAACTATAGTCCCATAATTAAGTAAAGTAAATTTTTATACATACAAACCATACATTTTATTATAATATATTAGTCAAATTTGATAATATTAACTATTTAAATTACACATTTAATTTTTATAAAAATATTTTTATTTTTATTATTTTAAATTTTTTTCATATTTAATTTCATTAGTTTCTGTTTGAATTATCATACATATAATTTTCAATTTTTTCTAAAATTAGAAATATTTTTAAAAAATTGATCTAAATATGTTACTGTATATATACACTATTTGAAGAGTTCAAAAGTAGCTCTAGGGTAATTTTGTGTTACGATAATCTTTTAGTGTTTAAAACACTATTAATTCTACGTTGAGGAGCCTTTTTAGAGGGAAAAATCGAGAGCAAGATTAAGTAGAGAGAAAGTAGTACCCCTAGTTGGTTAGCAAGGCATGCTTGTGGCCAAAAGATCATGAGTTCGAGTCCCTCCGAAAAAAAAGAAAAAAAAAAGAAAGTAGTATTATATTAATCCTAGAATCTAGGAAGCGTGTGGTCCTTTTATAGTACAATTATGGGCCACACGCTTTAATTCTCATTTATTACATTCTTGGTCCCTATATTTTTCCACTTTTTTATAATAACTATTTTTATTGTATTCTTCACAATTCTCCCCTAATAAAACTACTTCTTTACAATTTTGTCATACGTCTTTTATTCTTCATTATCAGTAGCCCCCAGTCCTAGTAAAATATTTTTATTGGGATTGTGAAGACATCTCCGCACTTTATTCTGTTCATTTCAATCCTCCTCGGAAATGTACTTCCTCGAATATCTTCTCCTTGAATAATTCCTCTTCAAATGCAAAATTTCTCCTCAAAAATACACTTTTTTTAATATCTTTTCCTCGAATAATTCCACTTCAAATGCAAAATTTCTCCTAAAAATGCCTTGAATATCTTTTTCTCGAATAATTCCACTTCAAATGCGAAAATTCTCCTCAAAAGTGCGCTTCCTCGAATAATGTTTTAAATACTAGATGCCTCTTCGAATGAAAAATGTCTTTTCGACAAATGTATCATTGAAATACAAAATACCTTTTATGTCATACTAATCAGTAGCCCCCCCAATCCTTGCAATGTTTTAGCAAAGCTTGAACCAAGCCTCATCAATATCGTTCATCAGAATTAAATGTATCTGCATAATGTAGCCTCCCATATTAGGCTAATAAATTGCAAGGATTGGATCCACCGAAATTATTAGTGCGACCTGGCAAACCTCAAGAAATTTCCACCTTTTTTATGACGTCATTAGTCGTAATTCCTCGTCAGCAAATCTCTTGAGAGATCTTTTCCCTGTTCCCAATACTTTTCATCATTGGATTGCCTCTTCATCTTCTCTCTCGTTTTGTGAATCGACAAAATTGCACCTATATTACCCATAATTCCCCTAGGCAAACAAAAGAAAATGTCCCCAGGCCTAACTTACCCTAAAAGCCCATCTCCCTCTATAAATACTGACCTCATTCACTGTCATTCGAAACTTTTCATTCCAAAAATTCTAGAGAGAGAAAGCTGGCTTATAAACCTCGTCGGATTCCAGAGTGGCTTTTGATTAGTAAAAAATTACAAGAGAGAGTTACTGCTGGTGAATACGTTGAGCCTCAAACCCAACCATTGAGTGTCAACCATACATATATCCTTATGTTTCATATCTATACACCAGTGTATAATATTATACTAAACTAAAGAACAATCCATTATTTCTCTAAAAAATCAAGGGTCGCTAACAAATAAATAGTTTGAGATCCAGCTTGAAGAAAGCTTAGCTGGATTTGATACATTTTGAGCTCGAGCTCAAACTTTATCAAGCCGATCGAATATATCCACATGACTCACGAGCTATATGAAATTTAGATCAAGCTCGACCTTATTTAAGGTCGGCTTGATGATATCAAAATACAAAATAAATAAAAACTTTTTTTCTATAAAATTATCAAAATTATTATGAATACTCCGGCCCGAGCGGCCGAGCAGGCTTGCAATATAGTCAAGCCAAACGAAACTGAGCCTCAAATAGTCAACAATTCTTATGAATACCCGCTCGGGCCAACTTGAAATATAGTCAAGCCAAACTTAAACCGAGCCCCAAAACAGTCAACGATCGTGATGAAAAACTCGTTCGGCTAGAGTTGAGCTGACTTGAAAAATTATCAAGCCAAACTTAAACAAGCCTAACAAGCAAAAACTCATTTGCTCACAAATCAAGCTCGAATAGC
Organism: Limnanthes douglasii subsp. nivea; assembly: GCA_036936605.1. NCBI lineage: Eukaryota > Viridiplantae > Streptophyta > Magnoliopsida > Brassicales > Limnanthaceae > Limnanthes > Limnanthes douglasii. The sequence continues at coordinate 8,615,267 of JAUPFV010000003.1, read as the reverse complement.
CGGATATTTGGCTTAGCTAGAATTACAAACAACCAAAACATATTACCTGGATATCAGCAAATGCCATCTCAGGTTCCACCATCCAAAACTCGGCTAAATGCCTTGAAGTGTGAGAATTCTCGGCACGAAATGTGGGACCGAATGTGTACACCCTACTAAGAGCGCACGCATATGTTTCAACTTGTAGTTGTCCAAAGACGGTAAAAAATGCTTGACGACTAAAAAAATCTTTGGAAAAATCTATATTTCCATCTTTCTCAGGAATACCGGGCTTAAGCTTTGATCTTTCCTCTAACTTGGCTAAATTCTCCTTTGCCTTTGTAAGTTCAGCCACCGAAGGAGCGATATCTTGCTTACTAGCTTTAGTAGCTTTTCGTTGAAAAAGAACTTCTCCTTTCTCCTTAACAATTACTTTAGCAGCTTCTACATCGGCTTCTGACGGAGGAGGGTTCTTAATCAGTTCCTTCTCTAACTTTTGGGCTTCATTAATCAATGTTGTAACTTGGAACATTTCACCGGTACCCTCGCAATCAATGGTAGTGATAATGGGAGTGGGAATGTAAAGGAACCCATGTTTTTCAAAAAAACATTGGGTCGCGGAATTTAGTACACTTTGGATCCGAGCAACTGCAAAAATCTGTAAAATTTGCATGCATTATAGTACTGCTAATATTATCTGAATTCACATTTAGCTTAGTTTAACAACCCGAGAATGAAACTCAGCTAGTTTATCAAATCTTCGTATGTTAATCTATATTCTCTACTTCAATCTATAAATCCAATTCATATTGCATCAATCAAGCCGAGCAACCAAATTTAGTTCAAATATATCAAAGATCAAAGATCTGCTTTCCCTGGATGATGAGGGAAAGGAATAACATCTCTATATTGTCAATGCCAGTTGCGAAAAGAATCATCCGCTCGAGGCCAAGACCGAATCCACTGTGTATCACATTTCCATGGCGCCGCAAGTCCAAGTACCATTCATATGGTTCTAAAGGAAGTCTAATCTCCAAAATCCTGACAAAAAATGGGACAAAAAATGAGCTTTGTTAGCTAACCAGTTCTTCAATATACTATGGTTGTTTGGTGCATGACTTGTAAACTAAAAATATATAATAATAAGGCAAAACTTGTTTGGTGTACAGAGATCCAAAGATAGAAAATACGACTTTGGCAAAACTCTAGGTGTAAGCAGAGGTCGGGTTGGACGGGTTTGAGGCAACGAATTCAAACAGATCAAGGCCTTTTAGATCAATTCGGGTTGGGCAATTTGGTTGAATATCTGTCTACATCAAACTAAAAGGTGGTATATAACCAGAAACATAAACCATAATAGCTTTGAAGTTTGATAGAGATTTTTATAAAACATCGTGGAAAAAGCCACAACACATGAGTAAAGAAGTATTAATATATTCAGCTTTCACGGTTTTGATTAATCTAAACCAAAAAACTTTAAATAGCTAGATCAACCAAACAAGTTTCTTGCTTATAAGATAAAAAAAGGTCGGAACACCAAACACCCCTTAATATATATATTGTATTATAATACATGTCTCGAATGTTCTCATATCGTTCTTCCCTTTGACTCCCACCAATTAATTCTCCCACCTGAAACATACAAAAATATAAAATAATCACAAAAATTAATATGATTTTGTTGCATTTGGTTAATTCTATGCAATCAGTGGCCTACCTTTGGTACAAGGACATCCATTGCAGCAACTGTCTTGTTATCATCATTAAGTCTCATGTAAAATACATTTTGTCCGAAGAGCAAGCTCGTTGGGTTGCCCCTAAGTCTAAAGGAGACATCATTCTTCCCTTAGAACTTGACGCCAGTGCAGGCAATAATATTCGAGGAATCGAAAACAAGCATATGGTTGCGCTGCACAACATATCGTATAAATACTTTGTGCCCTCGGAGGAGCCCATGTTGAGAACCTGGTGGTGCATTCCTTCGTATATTGACATTAGGTTCCCCTCAGAAGGTGAGACTCCTTTATCAGTGAGGGACCATGAATTAGTTGTTTATACTGAAATTGTGAACTGGGGTTTAAGGTTTCCCTTAGACCCATTTTTTATTGAGTACTTTGCCAAGATTAACCTCTTCCCTTCACAAGACGGTCCGAACATGTGGTTTACACTTATGGCATGTATAATGGCTTTGAGGATTTCAGGCATTGAATTTTCCGTAGAGGAGCTCATCGGATTATCTGGCTTAGCAAGGAATCCGTTTTTCCTATTCTACTCACTGACTTTTGGCCGAAGACAAAAGGTGTTGAAAGACTTGCTAGAAGCTGATAAAAAATAGAGGCAACAATTCATCTACTTCTCAGGCCATTAGGAGACCGGGTCAGAATCGACTCCTTCCAATCCACACAAACTATCCCTGTTGTGGACCAACAAATGTAAGTCCACTAACTTCTTCATTTATCTTTCCTCCTCGGATAATGATGTATTAACTTAAGTTTTTGTAGTTATTTACCTAATGAATTTTAGTATAGCAATAGTTTAGTTATAAAAACATTATTAGTATAGCAGGATATTTAAAATTCATTCAGATTTTTAAAGACAACGTGAGGTGGTGTTTTCTTGTATGTCTAGTGAAACGCTTTCTGTTACACCCGTCCCAAGTGCATTTCTCAATATAGATCTTCAGAAAAGGCCGGTTGCTATTCGGGTTTTGGACTTGGTTTCATAAAATGGGTCGATACATTGACCAATCAATAATTGGACTAGTAAATGTTTGGTTTTCCAGACACTGTAGAAAGCGACATATTTTATGTTTAGAGTTTAGGATGATGAAATTCCTAAACCTAGCTCCTTATTTATAGCCTTTACAATGTGAAGTCCAACATTATAAAACCATTCCTATTATACTCCCTTGTGTCCGGGGACCATAATCCAATAAATTGATAATTCAATTTATTCTATAATTTATTAGTTCAGTCTTAAGTGTTGAGATTTGTACCCTTTTTATCACAGTGCTCAAATTCAACCGGGTTACCACACTTGAGTCCATAATGTTTTTCACCCATAAGTCTAATTTAGTTAATTAAATAATTAACTAAGATTACTTTTAATCTTGACTTTCTTAAGAAAATGACCGAATATGTTTATTTAGTATGTCGATCTAAATTATTTTCGGTCTATAAATATATTAAATAAATATATTCCAATAATCTCCTACTTGGACCACCACATGCTACTCAAGAATACATACTCAACTCTAATAGGATCCCTATATTAATTGTCAATGGGTAAACGGTACAACTCCGTACATGATTGATAACAATAAAGGACTAAAGACTTCTTTCTCGTAATGTGAACAATAACATGCAACAATAATCAAATTACTATTATCAATAAATTATTTTGGCCAATTATGGAGTGTGGCCTAAGAGTAATATGGCTTGTAATTGTACATATTTACTCGTAAATGGTTCCTACCTTTGGAGATCCAATACAGTACATATATCAATAAAAATTTCTAAGCATATATATTTTGCAATAAACCTTAATTTGCGCAATATTGCACAATATAACATCAGATCCCTTACAAACTCTCTCACTAAAACTAACATTCCTCTAAATCACCTACACCCATGGTGATGGTGTGTCCCTGAAAAACCTTAGGCAAAACCACATTTGTTAGCTCATGGAGTTTGTACCGATGTGCTCTAGACTAATCCGATCTATATGTACTATATTTTTAATAGACGTAAACTTTATGTTTATGTGTTTGGATTTAAACAAGCTCATATTGTTGTTAGAGTAATGCACTACTGGATTGTTATCGTAATATAACCTCATGTGACCTTATATCTCTTGTACAATACATAAGCCAGTAACAAAATTCTGCAGTCATGGCGCATGGTTTGATGCCTCAAATCATGTAACAAATTCTGATGCCATGGTAAATGATGCAATAAGTGTTTCCTTTATGCTTTTCCAGGATGTTGCATCTCTAGCCAATAAGAATATGTTATCTGTTATGCTCTTTAGTGTGTCAATGCATCCACCAAAATCTAAGTCGGAATACCCAGTGATCTCCAGTTTATCTAACTTCTCATATGTCAACATGTGCATCCTTGTTCCTTATAGGTATTGGAGTACCCTTTATATAGATTTCAAATAATCCATGCATGGGTTACTAACACATCTCCCAACATATTTACAGCAAAGGTAATGTCGTACCTAGTACAAACTTGAGCATACATTAAACTCCCAATTGTCGAAGCATAAGGGACCGTTTTCATTTCCTCAATCTCAAGTTTTGTTTTAGGATATTAACCTAGACTAACTCTGTCACCTTTTGATATATGGATACTTAAGGGTTTGCAATATGCTAATCCATAATGTTTTAATACACTATTAATGTATGCCTTTTGTGATAATCAAAGAATACCACGAGAGTGATCCCGATGTATCTGGATTTTTTAACATAAAACTTGCATCATTTAGATCCTTCATATCGAACTTGTCTGATAGAAATCTTTTTGTAGTGTGTAACAATTCCTTATTGTTCGAGGCAAGAAATATCTCATCCACATATAATATAAGAAATATGAAATTACTCCCACTAAAATTGTGATACACACAATCTTCAACCGAGTTGATTTCAAAATCATAACTGACTATCACCTCAAGCAATTTGTGGTACCATTAACAAGAGGTCTCTTTGAGCCCATTTATGGATTTTTGTAAGTCTGCAAACCAGATCCTTTGAGTTGTTTTCTACAAAGTGTTCTAGTCGCACCATATAGATCGTTTTCTCAATACCGTATTGTCATGTATCAAATTTTATTGTTCCTTCATAACATCAATACATTACCGATAGTCAAAGATTTCCATGGTCATTTTAATCATCTATATTTCTAGCGCATGACTCATCATGTTAATGAAGATATATAACAAATTCTGGACCTATAGTACTCTTTATTTCTTGTATGGACCATCATAAGTGATAGTGTAATTTTAGTGTGTGGGGGTAGTATGAGAATTGTGTAGGGGGTATTTAATGTTTTGTAAAAGATAGTGAGAGAAAAGAGGTGCTTAGTGTATTAAGTATTGTGTTAAAAAAATCCAACCCTCTTAAATGAGTTGGTTGGGGGTATTTATAGTTTTTATGACCCATGGGCCTTATGGGTCGAATCTTTAAGTTTAGATATTTTATCCATGGGATTTTGACCCAAGGTCTTTTAAGTAATATGATCAACCTATACGTTTGTCCGAAGGTCTTTGTCCATGTGCTTAACTGTTCATTTGATAGTGGTATAACAATGTCTGAACTGCCCTCCGAATGTCTAAGTATGGAGGCGTTCGAACATATCCAATCCTCATCAATAAGGACACTATTTCCTCTTGTTATATTTCTAGAAGAGGGGTGTTTGATCATTATAAACGATTTCATTTTGATTATTTTGTGAAATATTACCTTGAGGTTCATTTTATTCTACCTAAACCATATTTTTATCATGGTTAGACTCAAATGGAGCATCAATGTTAATTTGAGGATTTGTCTTGCATCTATCATTTCACATGTAGTTAGTAATGTATTAGTCTCGTATAAAATTTGTTATACATGGTCTTGTATGTCATGAATTATCTGACATATCTTTTATCATATATTATCTCACATTTATCTTATCGCGTATTGTCTTGCATGTTATGTTTTGTACCGCATCTCTGATGTCATATAATGTCATGCGTGTTATATAATATCTCATACATATCTATGAAATTGTGTATTGATTAAATATATAACTTACAAATTGAATACCTACATAAGAAGAAAATTTTATGTACAATACCAAAAATGAAGATAATAAGTCCAAGAAAAATCCCTCAACAAAAAAAAGAAGAGCACTTGATTCTAGTGTAATGGTTTGCAAGTACGCTAAATGTTTTATTGAAATTGGAAGAGTTAGAACATAAAAACCTGTGATATTATAATATTAAGGAACTAGTTTCTTAATGATAAACACACAATCATATTTTGGTGATATACAGTTGGTTAATGAAGTCAATCGTTATCTAACATTAGTTAATGATGTAAACACAATTAGACTTGTATATATGTTGCAATGTTCCTTAATGATATAAACATAATCAGAGTTGTATCTATGTTGTAATGTTCCTTAATGATGTACTTGGTTATGAATTGGTATGCTATAGTGAATTATATACTGGTCTCGCATATATTACCTCACATGAGGTTATTATAAATTGTTCATTTATGAATTAGTCTTGTACAATTAAGTATATACTGGTCCTGAATCTATCATATCTTAAACATCTCTCACCAAGCATGTGGTTATCCAGAGGATAACTGGAACATTCGAGATAAATAAAATATATACAAACCTTAAAAATACCCTTTACAAATTATAAAAGGCTTATTGTTATATTGAACTTTAATAACTATTTTATTTGTTTACTATAAGGGAAACCCTAATGACCAAACACCCAACCAACTATGGAAACTCATAATTGGTTAACCTCGCACGAGTTGGGTGTTTGGTCATTATGGAAACTCATAATTGGTTTACCCAACCAACTATGGAAACTCATAATTGGTTGGGTGTTTGGTCATTATTGTACTATAAAAGGACCCCACACGAGTTGGGAAGGATTGGTTGATCATAATTCAAATATATTGTCTCTCTCTAAAAGTGCAGAACTTCTCTCTCTAAAACTAGTGGCTAAACTTTCATTGATACGAATTACATCCTCACAAAGTTATTTTATTCTAGAAATCTCATAATCCGATACAAAAAAGTCTTTCTGGACAGTCATCATCATAACCGACAACGATTGTTGGAACGAGGCCACTCAGCTTTTCTCTGATAGAAGATCTTATCAATCATATATGCATGAAATTGTTAACGGTATTAGTCTTCTTCATGCCCCTTAAGTAGGGAGGATGTTACAATTTGGATCTCAAACCAATACAATAACACTTTTACATTAAGTAGTACTTATCATCACATTCAGTGATAAAATATATCATATAGATAGTATATATGTCTTATAATGACGATGTAAGGCTATATTAAAGACTAAAAAAGAATAAAATACAAAGTTGTGGCGTTTGTAAAAAAATATGATAATACGAGCCACATGCCAAGCGAGCCGATGATCATAGTACATGTGCCTTGTGTATTTTATAAATGAGGAATATATCTAATAGGACCTTGATCAATGGTTACAAACAAAAGACAATAATTAGGTTTAGCCGTTGATTATTTTACAAAATGGGTCAAAGCAAAAGCTTTGTACAAGAAGAGGGCTCGTAAAATTAGTGATTTCTTAAAAAGTCATATCCTATCTAGATATGGGTTCCCAATAATTTTAATAATAGATAATGGGCGTCAATTTTATAATGATGGGATGACGAAGTTTTGTAGAAGGTTTGCAATAGAACAACAACTTTTGACTTTATATTCACTAAAACAAATGAGAAAGTGGATGTAACGAATTGAACATTGATGGTTGGAATAAAAAAAAAAGGGGTCTAAAGAAAATAGGCATAATAAGTTAGCAGTCGTGCTATGGACATATAGAGCCCCAAGTCGGCTACGAGTGAAACTCATTTTTTGTTATTATATGGGATGAAAGCAGTAGTTTCAAAATAAATTATCATTCCTAGCCACAATATAAAATATTATTCAGAAGAATATAATAGTGAAGGAAGACAAGTATCTATCGATTTGATAGAAGAACGACGAGAAGATGCTTAAGTCATATTTGACTCAAAGTTAAAATCTAGAGTCCTTAAAGATGGCGATTTGGTCATGAATAAAATATTTCAAAGATCAAAATAGAAGAATGAAAGAAACTTAGCTATAAACTATGATGGATCATACAAAATTATTTCTAGAGGATAAATCATATAAGTCTTAACCATTCTATCGAACGCATCGTAAAAGTTAGATTGTTCTGAACAAAAACAAAACCTAAGTTTTTAATAAAAATTACATATTGAAGAGGTATGAAATGTTCAAGGACCTTTCTGCAATAAGCAGAATGTTGTTACGTAAAGTGCAAATGAGTCGGTTAGTGAAGAGGGATAAATGTAGAGAGAGAAAATGTCAAATCAAGTATTAATCATTGAAAAAGTGTCATTTCACAAAAGGAATGTTCCACCTTATATAGTATGGGTGGTGGGACCCATGTCACATGATATTTTGTACTTAGTCCCTTAAAATACAAATATTTCTTACTCTAACCCTATTTATAAATAGGTCCTTATTTACCCATTATTTTCTACTTTGGCCCTCGCGTAATCTAATTATTTCCTCCTTTATCACATATAAAATTAAAAATATTATAAATTAGACCTAAATAAAAGTTTCAAACATAAAACTAACATATTTATAACACTAATCTAATCTAAACCAATATAAATCCTAAAATACTAAATATCCTTTAAAAAAATACAAAAGACTATAAATTAATTAATTTAACAATTTTTAATAAAAGCATTGACGCTTGAATCGTTGTCTAGTCCTTCGTCTAGCACATTGTCTGTCATTTAGTCCATCAACTAAAAAATCACGGATGATGGTCCATTGATTATTGAAAATCTATAAAATTAGACCACGCCCTACCACATGTCACCATACTTAAATGGTTATTGTCTCACAAACATTTCCTCGAATTTTAGTTCCATTTTTATACTTTCAATTTAATAGTTCATATTTTTCTTTATTCTTATCAAAACAGAGTATCACAAAAAAATTGATACTCTGTATCAAGTTCCATTGCTAACAATTCCAAAGATCTGGAAAATAAGTAGAAAATTTCAATTTTTCTTTGTTGAATGACTATTTTTTTAAAAAATGAAGTTTTGGAGATATTAATCTTGGTGTTACTGCCAATTTTGATAATAAAAGTACTGTCTTCTTCGATTCGTGTTTTTCTTTTCCAATTTTTTTTGTTTGGTTGCCGAGAAAATAAAGAACTCGCCTAAACAATTTAGCAGGAGCAAACTGTTATAAAGAATGGATAGTTACACTATTAATCAACTAGAGTACCACATTAACAGGAACAAAGTCTTAATATTCTAAACATTATCTAAAGTGGATAAGAATGATTAAATTCTTAATTTAAGTTTGTCAATTTGTCTTTAACATCGTCGTCATCTTCCACACCGGCGTCAGACCCGTCTTGATTTCTGCTCTCATGGGTGGAATTGCTCTAATCTGTGCACATGGTTGATTGATTCATCACTGGAATTGTACAACACACAATAATAAGGAGGAGTTTATACCCTAGCTAATGAGCTTGTCCTGGGTAGATAACTTATCAAAGATGGAAAACCAAGAAATAAAGAAATGGAGGAGGGGGAACAATATATTTATGTCAAATTAACTACGCCCACCCATTAATGGGTTTAAGGGTACATATCGCCTCGTAACTGTCTTTAATAATGAGTTTAACACTCCCTCTTTTAGCAGACCACCAATGCATGTCAACATAGTTGATGCTAGAAAGAGGGAGATAAAGAATGAGATGGTTGATCTCTTGTATGTTATAATGATTTCTAGATTTAAAAGACCTTAATTACATCAGGAAATTCCATAGAACATCTCGAATGATATCGAAAATCTTGAGATTGCTCCATATATAAGAATCTCAAAGAATATTATGCCCATATTGGTTTACCAAAGAGCTTGAGAGCTAGGGTTGTCAAAAAAATCTAAACAAACCGATATCTGACCGACATATTCGATATCGAATATGAAAAAAACAGATAATATCCGTATTTGAAAGAAAACGGATAATATTTGTATCTGTATTTGAAAATAGCGGATATGGATATAGCCATATCCGTATTCGAAATATTCGATATCCAAAATTTTATAAATAAATAATTTTTTTTATATTTAAACATGTTTTTTAGCTATCTCACATTGTAAAAAGCAAAACAAATTACTAACAAAGTCGGATATAAATATAGAGGGTTGCTTCTCTAAAAATTGTATCTTATCCCACATATGAAGTCGGAAAAAGAGTTGTTACCAAGCTGTCTATAAAACACATGGTGGCTTTTTAAAACAAGTATATATTTTTTAGTCTTCTCCCACATCTAAAATGTGAAAAAGAATCGCTACCAAGTTGTCTATAAAAGACATGTTGACTTTTCTAAATAAGTATATTTTTCTTAGCCTTATCTCATATTTAAAATGAGGATACGAATTTCTACTAAAGTGTCTATAAAAGACATGGGCTAACCAACGAATTGTGGCTAATAGTAAAATTAGTTAAAAACATTGTTGAAATTCTGCTATTCGGATTCAGATATTATGATATTATCCGTATCTGGAAAATATCCGTCAGATACGGATTTAGATATATTTTGTTTAAAAAAAATCGGATTTGAATTCGAATTCAGATAATGATTGCAAATTTCGGATTTGGATTCGAATATAGGCATATTCGTATTTGAATATCCGTATGACAGCCCTATTGAGAGCATCCAAATAGTTAAAGCAGAAGGAGGCATTCTCTATGTTGAGGGAGAAGGTTCAATCTTTAAAGAATATAAGTTATTTTCCTTAATATTCTTAGAGTTAATCCAGTCACACCAGATAGTGTTGTCATTTCTACCAACAATGGACATCAAGTGTTTAAGAACAGCTGCATGATCCCAAGTTTTTAGGTTAAGAATCCCAAGGCCTCCCTCTCACAAGTGCTAGGTCACAACAGACTAAGCTACTTTAGCACATGTAACTTTCATTTCGTGGACAGACCAGAAGAAACGTCGAAGAGAGTGAGAGAGTTCTTTAAGAACTCTAGCGGGGAGAATAGAGACTGAAGATCAATAAACCTTTCCAGCGGAAATCATATATTTATTGAGCTAAAGCCTTCCTGCAAAAGAGAGATGTTCAGAAATCTATGAAGTTATACATGTTATAATTTTGTCTAGAAAGGTCGACTATCGTTATGGGAAAGTCGACCCGAGAGAAGATTGATACCAAGGTATTTAACTGGAAGAGAACCTACGTTGAAACCAAAGATATTGACAAAATTCATTCTAAGAGTGGGGTTTACCCCAAAGAGCAAGATGTAGTTTTTTTAGAGATAATTTAAAGTCCCAAGTGAACGAAGAAATATTAAAGACCATTCTTGATAAGATTGAGGGAATTAATTTCACAATGATAAAAAATAAATAGGTCGTTCGCGATGCCGAGATTGACAATTTTAAGCTTATGACACTTCCAATGGAAATTAAATTTACTTTTCTCATTAAGGAAACTATAGAGAACTTGCATGACCAAGAAGAATAAGAAAAGGGATATGGGATCATTTTATCTTGTACCATTTCTTATCTTGAAATGCCCGTGAGGATAACTGCTAATGTTACTAGTACAGGAAGAGGTTGCGATACATTTAATAATTCAACTGATCATCTGTTTCGAGAAATTTATTTCCATCAAGATATCAAGGATACGATGCCAATGAATATTATCAAAAACTTTCATCAGGTCAATTTTAAGAGCGATCATCGGACCTTACAGTTAGTATCATAACCCTTAAAGATCTCTTAGGAGATGCAAATATTGTTCGTAAGATTACGTCCAACCATAAAAGCCGATTAAGATTTTTCAATTTAATAAGGAAAAGAGTCTTTGATCATGTCGGCTACGATCTTGGAAATAGTTTTATAAACCATATTGCAACAAGAAATTTGCCCGAAGCCCTCAGTAAATAAAGGGAAATTACTCTTAAAGATTAGGAAAATGATGGTTCCTAAAGGCTCAACACGACCCGTACTAAAGAACATTAAGATCGCATCGCACATTTCTTTACCAACAATGTTCTAGAATTTCTTGAAAAATCTTGTGTTTAAGTTGTATGGTACCGAGTATTTATCGCTTTCAATACTAAAAATGGAACTTTTAATTTATGTGCAAACAATAGGACAAAGAATCGATGACATGTCCTCAACATTCACTTTGACATAAATTAGTGAGGATTTTAAGTGTTTTAGATTAGAAATATATTATATACTTTTCATATTATAGTGTTGGTATATTTCTTCCATTCCTTTTATTTATTTATTCTTTTAGTCGTTAATTCTTTTATATTTTTTTCGATTTCTTTTTATATTGTACATCTTATTATTTTCCTTTTTAATTCTTTCAAAGTTACGATTTATAAGTTAATTTAATTTGTTTCTTCTTATTTTAAAGTTATGATTAACGATATCCATTTCAAAGAACAAATTTTAAATTTAAATTTTATTATATTTTTGAAATCAAATAAAAAGATTGAGAATATTTCAAAGTCAACAAAAAGATTTCCATTCACAAATGATGAAATCTGGAGACACTCCTGTCACGTCTTCGGTGCACCATGCAAATATATGTAACCTTGTTGACAAAAAATAGAATTAACCTCTCTCTCTCTCTCACACACACTTCTGGAGATAACTTTGTACCGATTCTTAAACACTTTATATTAAAAACCATGATCCTTAAAACTTTCATCAGGGTCCAAACACCCGGGGGTCTCCTTCGGATCATCCATAGGATCGAACCCCGAGTAAGACCCCACTAACTGTTATGTTTTTTTACTCAACCCCCTTGATCTGCTTTAGGGCCAAAACTGTTCGGTAACACTCTCTTGCCATTTTCTGGCTACTCCTAATCATTCCAACATTATTTCCCACTACATACTTCAAGCATTGGTGAATGATCGATGCCATTGTCTGCATTCTAGATAAAACGATTCTTCGTAATATCGTATTATAAGATATTAGCGCATCTACCACAATAAACAACACAGTCACTACTTTTTTAAACAATACCCGACCTAACTCTACTTCTCCTTTAAATTCTCCAACCACTTTAGCGGTTACCCTAGTAAACCCAATGATTCTCTGATCTGACCGAAGTATTGTAGGGGGCTTTGCTATTCTTTGATAAGTTTCTATGAATATTATATTTGGAAGAACTACCAGTATCTATCAAGATTCTTCGTATCTCTTCCCCATCTATTTCTGCCACAATGACCACAACATCCTCATGCAGACTAACCACAGCCCTCATGCCATCATCTTCAAAACAAAGTAGTGGAGATGAACTCTTATACAAATGCGATGAAGCTCTTGCTTCTAACTGAGTTGTAAGACTTACGATGTGCCTCTTCCAGGAATAATTTGATGTTTCTGAAACAGTATCACCTCCAAAAATTGTTAGCGATTCGAAGAAAGAACATAGTTTACTAACCTTTCCACTCACGACTGATTCCTTTACCACCAAGATACTATTTCTGCCCGATTTTGGATCTAAATACTACGATTAAACGTCAAAAGCATCGATAGGTTCCAAAATCATCAGAGTGTTTTCTTGTTTTGGAGCTGCAATAGAGTTTTTCTTGAGAAACTTAGTCAACTTCCCTTTTGGTATCAAGACTGGTATTTCATTTTTAACGCTACATAATCTTTTATGTTGTGCCCAACATCGTTATGGTATTTTTAATATCTGTTGCTGATGCTCTCTCTCAGAGTCTGCTGTATTGGTAGTGGTTTGTGAAATTGTATGTGACTTTGAGCTCTGTCAAAAATTGTTGCTACACACTCTATCAGCTCGGTGAAATGTGCTGGTCAGACCAATTTATTGGATATAGGCCAGACATTCCACTGTGTGTTTATAACTTACATATTTACCCACAACTTTGGAGGTAATTGAGTTGGTGTTTGAACTTCTACTCGAGGTCGGATAATAGTTATTGGTAGTAAATTGTTATGTGTCACCATCGGAGCTTAGTCGAACTGATTTTGCTCAAATTGTTCCATGGAATTCATTTATGATGCTTATGTTTCCTCCACCAAAATTCATTTTTCTACTCGATCCAAAAATGCCCCAAATGTCATACTTATCTCTCTGCAGCAGTATCTATCATTATATCGGGCAGAAGTCTCATTCGAAAAGCTGCGAACGCCATATTATCTTCAAAACTTTCCATGTCAAACTTAGCCTTGATAAAATTTCCATATTGAAATTTTTAATACAACCCTTTGGTAAGTGGTTATACCATTTTGAAGCTGAGTTCTCGAATGTTTTGGAGAAGGCCGTACATAGAAATTTGTCATCGTTGTCGTAATTGATCATAAAATTCTTGAACTGTTCAATGTGGTTGTCGGGATCTTGAGTCATATCGAATTTTTCTAATTTTGAAATATCTAACCACTTAAGTAGATGTCCTGACAGAATCTATGAAGAGAGGGGGGACGACCTCCAATTGTGATCAACTTTATATACACTGCCTCGGGTCCTTCATTCATTACGGTATATAAACTTTCCTCGGATCGATATGTGAACTGTTTAATTACAAGATATTCAAAATTATAGCTTCCCGCAGGCATCTGCACATCAGATGCTCCCTTTTAGCAATATTCACAACCCTCTCTTGTTCCTAAGAACCAAGTCTTTTTCTCTTGGTTTTTCCTTTCTCTTCTTGAACCTCTAGTCCGATAAGATGTCTGACGTCCATCTCTGTACCACATTGAATATCTTTTCTTATAACTTTTTTCACGTTGGTTATCCCTTTCCGGGGAAGAGGATTCATTTGAGTAATACAAAAAATATTTAATAGATTCTAGTTGACTCATAACGATGTCTAGGCTTAATCATTCTCTTCGAAAAATGACGGCCTTATCTCTGATGCCTTTCACGCTTATCATCAATTCGAGGAGCACCTTCTAAATCATCTTTTTCAGTTATCAACTCTCTTCGGACCTCCGATTTAAGCCTCTTTGAGTTTAGAATTTTTTAATTCTCAATATTCAACCTTTTGGTATCATTCAAAAGTACTCTCTGGTCGAACTACTAAGAGAGACTCTTCTAGTAGTTTCTCATAATATTGTTCACTATTATTTTGTTCCTTTACTACATGCTCTTTGTTCGGGAGATCTCCAGATGAGTTTCTGATCACACGATAATTTATGCCAGCATCGATTTCTCATAATATTTATGTATTCATCACTCAAAGTATTTGAGAATAGAACATTGGTTTTGGAAAAACAATTCTTGGTACCAATCGCTTTCCCACAAATGACACCAATGATAGTTCAAAAGATTTCTTAGAGGAGTTGTCTATCTAAGCAATGTTTATAAGAAGGTATTTAGAGAGAGAAAATGGGAACAATAGAGAGATAAAATGATAAATATAATAATAAATCAATGATTGACCCATTCCCCAAAAAATAGGTGTTGCTTTATATAGTACAAGTGATGGGTTTACAATTTATATGTTTACCCCCCTCTCATGGATACTTCACACCCTACTACTTTACTAATCTGAACCATAATTGTTATTTATAACATAAAACACCCTCAATATTACATATTTGTTGGGTTTCTTACACAATATTATATTAGCCAAATTAACTCCATTATTTACCCAATTTAGCTTATTTTTCCCAATATTTCTTCCCCCAATCAGCTTCAACACATGATTTTCCCCACTTTACTTCCCTTTAATTTCTCATTTTATTTCCCACTCATTTTCTATTTCTCACTTATTTCCCACAAAGAACTACACTTAGATTTAAATTTTCTTCATTTTTAGCAAAATATCCCACAGCTGCTTCACTAACCCGACTTCTTATCTTCCAAAAGCATGATATCTTCACTTATTGCAGAAATGGGGTTTCATTTCCATTCTATGGCCTGAAATATAAACATAATAAAAGATAAGTATCTTGTTCCATTTATTGATAAGATTTAATCAATAACAAGTAAATATACATATATAAGAATACAACTATATTTCTTTACATATTCATCCAAGTTTTTTAACTCACTAGCTGAGTGAGTAGTTTTGTCAATTCCGAAACCAAACAGATATGATCGATTTTGTATCAGATATGAAAACAT
This sequence comes from Limnanthes douglasii subsp. nivea, assembly GCA_036936605.1. Lineage (NCBI taxonomy): Eukaryota > Viridiplantae > Streptophyta > Magnoliopsida > Brassicales > Limnanthaceae > Limnanthes > Limnanthes douglasii. The sequence continues at coordinate 8,599,374 of JAUPFV010000003.1, read as the reverse complement.
ACGTAAAAGGTATCCCTTTACAAACATATGACTCATATAAAAGCAGATGATTTACTATGACTAACCGAATGTTGAGTTTAAATGCAGTTTAAAGTGCTCATCCGATAGCACGCAAATGAAGGAAAACGCACAAAGTATGTGAAGCCTCTCTACCTCTATCTTTCTCTGTCTTCTCTCAGTTTCTCTTGGTTGGGTGTTTCTCGCTCATTTTTTTGATATAAATTTGTATTTTCTTAAAGACGTGTTTATTATAGATTTGTTTTTTTCTGTTTTTTAATAATCGTGAAATGAAAATAGCATTTTTATTTTGCCTTTCTCGTCATATACTAAGTGTTGTCTGAAACTGAGTTGTGTTACTCAATGTGTTGAACTGAGATTTTAGTGTGGTTGCTTTTGGTTTAAGGTTTTATAGAATAGATAAGTGGAATAAATTAGGAAAGGGCTCAGTTTTGTATAAAAACAAAAAGTTAAAAGTTACAAGAAATTAATTTTTTGATAGATATGTTCTGAATATGCTCTCTAAATTGGATTTTAAGGGTCCTTTTCATTTTAGCGAAACTTTAGCTTCATAACATATTTATTGTTGTGGGTCAATGTATGTGTAGGAAGATCTCTTGTTCCGTTCACCAGGATAAAAAACAGTTCTAGAATGTAATATATGTCTAAAATCAAAGTCCCACCAGAGCGAAGGTTTCACTGCTCTTCTTCGCGCTTTCTAAATGTATTGGAAAATCATGTAACACTTCACGGTGGGTTTGCAGCTGATGATAATCTTGTGGTATTTGAAGAAGGAAACACGTGGATAAACGTTGGATCATCAAAAACTTATGAACCTCTAGAAAACAATGTTTGGATTCTAGATAAATCTTTGAAGTCTTGTAAACAATTTATTATTAAAATATTTTTGGAGTTCTCTAAAAATTTCAATTGAATAAAATCAGAGAGATTTCAATTGAACAGAGAGTATGAAAATTTATGTGTATTTTGTTTTTCAACCCAACTCCTCCTTTAAGCAATTCGGCTATCAAATCAGTTTGGCAGTTAGGGCAGTTAAGGTCTTTAACGGGAGTTGAATTAAAACTTTTGAAATTTGAATAAAACGTTCAAATTTTCAATTTTGAAATTCTGTTGACTTGCAACAATAGCCAATTTAACCAAAATAAAAAAATTCCAATTTTGAAATTCAGTTTGACTTGAGTTCCTGTTCAAAGAGTTTTGAATCAAATCTCTAGGTCTAGGTATATAAGTAAATATCTCTTCATCAAATATTGCATCTTTTAACTCGATAACCGTGTTCATCGACACATAGTCATTGGATTCTAACACATAGAACCTATATGTAATGGAATGCTCTGCATATCCAATGAAGATACAATCTATACCTCTTTCACTCAAATTTTTCCTTTTGGGTTCAGTGAGCCTTACAACTGCTTTACAACCTCAAACTCTCAGATAATTCAGCATTGGAGGCTTCTTAAACCAAAGCTCATACGGGGTCATCTTATTCTGTTTAATAGGAATATGATTCAATAAATAACAGGCTGTTAACATAGCCTCACCCTTGAATCCTTCATTCAAACCCGAATAAGATAACATGGAATTGACCATTTCTTTCAAAGTCCTATTCTTCTTCTCAGCTATATCATTTTGTTGTGGTGCATAAGGAGCCGTGGTTTGATGAATTATACCCGTAGACCGAAAATATATAGGATCATAATATTCACCTCATCTATCGATACGTGGATTTTTAATCAAATCATTCTTATGTAGATCTACTTCTTCCTTATATACTTTAAACTTATCAAGAGCTTCATTTTTAGCATGCAACAAATAAATATAACAATATCAAGATGCATGATCAATAAAGTAATAACATACTTTTTATTTCCTAACGAATGTGTAACTTGGATAGCACATAAATCACTATGTACTAGTTCCAATATTTTGGAAACTCGGTTAACATTATTGAATGGTTTTCTAGTTATCTTAGTTAACATGCAAGTTTTACATTTTTCATTGTTTGCATCAAGAGGAGGAATAATGATCATTTTTAATATATATTTTATTCTTCCAAAATAAACATGTCCTAATCTAGCATGCCATAATTCTGTTTTATTCAAATTTCTACACATACTAGTAGAAGCCATACAAACACAATCATTCTGGAACAAAACATTAATATTTAACATAAACATACCATTACATAAATATCCAAATCTCATAAATACACCATGTTTTGAAAATACATATTTGCCATTTTCATACACTTGTTTGAAATTAAAATTGTTTAAAACATAACAGGACAAAAGATTCTTTCGAATATCCTCCCTTTTGACCATGGAATGGGCTCCGTCTCTTGACCCTGTTAATCATGATATAATCTAGCAAGCGTGCACTCTGCACTCTACGACTTGTTTGATAATGTATTATGATTAAATTGGTCGACTAGTCGATCTAATTATACTAAAATATCTAGCAGAACCTTCACCAGACGTTGTTGATTTCAAATTAAGACAACAGTGTCAAGCAAGTCACTATACCACAGGTGTCTTAAAATTAAAAATCAACAACATCATACCTTTCCCTATTCCTCACCATCGCACCATGATTCAGTTAGAAAGTGTTGAGAACGCCGGAAACATCAATTGTAGACCGAAATATTGATGATTTTACTTTCCGAGTGTTATCATAGAACATTCTTTCTGAAATCTTTTCCCATGCTTCTACGTAGTATCCTAACTATGCTTTTGATTGGGAATATCATAATTTTTTTCTCAAGGAGATGATTAGTTATGATGCTGATATATTATGTGTTCAAGAGGTAAAAATGTTTTTGCGTTGTTTCGACCTTTGCAATCGTACCTTATTATTTTTGTATGACATGGAAATACAGTTAATCGTACGTGATATAAAACTTCTATAAGAACTGAGCCCTGGTAGATTAGGAAACGGTAGCCTATCAAAAAGTAACATTCTAACTTATTTCTAGTTCCAACCTTTTCGAACCAACTGCAGTTTTATTCTTCATCACTTCTCTTTTGTCATTGCCCTCCTTATTTTTTTTTGGCTTTTTTTATTTTTAACATTTGGAGAGTCTGATGGTTTCTCAGTCTCTCCAACACTGACTAAAATAGCTTCCAACAGAGCTGCATCGATTTCATCTGGTGGCCCCATACTCTCTGGTTCAAGAATAACTTGAGATGAACCATCTTTATTCTTCTTTTTCTTTTCTTATTCTTGTCACAGTAATAGAGCCCTATTCCTACTTGAAGGTATAGTTTCTCATTTCCTACTTAAGTCTTTTTTAAATTTTCGAGGATCAGGGAGGAATGGTAAATTGTAAACATGAAAGCTCACAGATCGGATTTGCTATCCACAAATGAGCTCTCGCCATATTTCAAGGAGTAAAGCAGTTGTGAAACCCGGTTATCCACTTCTTTGTGACCCATTGATTCAACTTTGTAAACATTACTTTCCCATATTCCAGATGTTGTGCAAGGAGCTTCCAGAACACTACAAAACTAATCAGAAGTAAGAAATAATAACATCAAAATATGGAAACAAAAAAATCTCTCTAAAACACTTACATGAGCTTTCGAGTATCTTGTAAGCATACTCAGATTTCTTTTAGATGTGATTTTTTCTGTTGTTTTCTCAAGCACCACTGAAAAAAAAACAACTGAGTCATCCTAGGTTTGTCGACTTCCAAGAGGTCATCTACCACTTTAAAGTCACTCCCCATATTAAAATAATAAAAGAGGATATGGCCATTACGACACAAACCAGCCACAACAGCTAGTTATTCCATAGGCATCCGAATTTTAGATAGTCTAGAAGCTATAATACTAGATAATAGCATGAACCAAGAATTATGGCTTAATTGACTTAGGCATAATTTTACCAAGTGGAAATACCTCGCTATTTATGGATCCAGGGGAAACCGAAGGCCCCAATTGAGCACATCGATATAAATGATAAATTTTACAGCCTTGTTGTCTATTGGAATGTCTCTAGGTTGAGGCAGCCTCACTTTGAACTATTCAGAAAACCCCTATTTTTTCTGAATCCCTTCCAGTTCGGATTCATGAAAGTAAACATATGACATTATGTGTAAAGTTATGAGGTACTTGACACTCATCTTGATAAAATTGGGCCCACCTCGCCCAATAAGGCACTCAGGAAGTGGTTCGGATTCAAGTAAGACATCTTGACATTTTTTTTTCTTGTGTTACTTTTTCAGTGTCCCCGGTTTGACCTGATGTTTCTAAAGAGGTGTCTTCACAACTATCATTTATATTTTCTTCCTCACGTGTGGTCTTTGTTCCATGGGCTCACTAGGCTGAGTACCAAGATTCTTTTCCTCAATACGAGGGGCTCAATTGATGAAACTGTGTGATTTTATCCTGAAATCATTTCTAAAGGAAGTTTAGTTGTGATAGCTTCTCCAAAGATTGGAATTAATTATGGGGGATTACTAAAATTAGTAATAATTTCAGTTGATTTTTTATTTTTCTCGTCCAATAAGGGAGGTTTAGTTTTAGCCTTAGAAAGTTTGGTGGTTCTAAGAGGAGTACTTTTGCCAATATCTGATCCCATGGAGATAAAAATTAAATGAGGTTTACGATTGCTAACTTCTTTTGCTGAGGATATTTTCGTTGACCGAACAGATTAGTCGGGAGATGTAGAAGATTGCGCAATGAGGCTAGGTTTAGAATGGATTGGTTGCTTATTCAATAAGGAAACTTTATTGTTGTCTAAAATTTGAGTCACAACTACTGTGCCTGGTGAAACAAGTAAGGCGAAGGAAATTCTGGCTTATCTTTTTTTCTTCTGACTCAGATAGATTGAGCCAACCTTCTTTAATTAGTGCAGTCATTGCTGTAAACATACAAACTCTGAAAAATACTAAAAATAAGAAATTCGACGAACAAGGAAGAAGAGGGTGAAATCTAATTTGAGCAGATTCTTTCTCTGTCTAAAATTGTAGATTAAATTGTTGCTTACTCTAGAAATAGAAACAGTGAAAAATATTACCCTTGTAAAGGTGAAGAAGAAACACTTGAGTATTTTTACTAGGGAAGAGGAACCAATAGTAATAATTAAATGGGGGCTATTAAATGTAGTCGCTTTTCTTTTTTGATTTTAGATACAGTTACCAAAGGTAAAAAGGTCTAATAACCAATTGACAGGTGTCTTAAAAAGGTAACCGTGCCAAAGTCGTGACCTTTCAATATAAACTGTTTTAGATATCCTTCGAAAATCATTTAACATATTAGCTCTCCCAAAGTACTTCAGAAATAGCTAAGAGGGCTAGATGATAGAGTCAGATTATCTTAGAGGTCAAAAGCTCTCATGAAGCTAGTCATATTGTTAGTGGTGCATTTTTTACACCACTAACCGCCTCATCATAACACTCAGGCTTACCTGAAATCGGTAGCCGAACTCATCAAGACCATAACCAACTAATACACATTGTCTTGTCTTCGAATTAAGTTTAGACCTCTCATCTTAAGGGATATGCACATAAGCTTTGCACCCAACGACCCACAAATGATCATAAAAAACAAATTTTTTACCTGTCCAAACTCTATTTGGCATATCTCTATCCAAAGGTACAGAAGGACTAAGATTCAAGACATGTACCATTGTATTCAAAGCTTCACCCCAAAAGTATTTAGGGAGTTTTGATTGTGAAAAAATACATCTCACCCTTTCAATCAATGTTCGGTTTAGTCTCACAGCTACGTCATTCAACTAAGGGGTCTTGGGAGGTGTCGTTTGATGTCGAATACATTGCTTCCTACAATAATCATCAAAAGGACCAATGTATTCTCCAACACACTTCAATTATTTCCTAGTATGTCTCTCAACTGAAGCTTGAAACTGCTTGAAGACATCTAACACTTTATCTTTTGTTTTCAAAGTGTAAGCCCAAACTTTCATGGAATGATCATCAACAAAAGTTACAAAGTATAGACAACCACTAAGTGTTCTGGTTTTGAAAGGACCATAAACATCAATATGTACCAAGTCAAGCAAACTTGGAATTCTTCAAGGAGCCAAGCTCTTGAAAGACACTCTACTCTACTTTCCAGCCAAACAATGTACGCATTTCTTTAAATGAGCTTTATGTATACCACAAATGTATTGTTTCTTCCTCAAAATATCTTATCATTTTTCGCTAATGTGATGGAGTCTTTTATGCCACAAATCAACCATAACTTCATCATTAACAAAATTGATTTTCTCAGCAGGCACCCTTGCAGACATGATGTAGAGGGCATAATGTTTTTGTCCTCTTGCCACAACCAACAAGCCCTTAGTAAGTTTCCACTTCCCATTCGCAAAAATAATGCAATAATCTTCATCATTTAGCTTCCCTGTAGATATCAAATTCAATCGAAGATCGGATATATGTTTAAAACCTTTTAAAATCAATCTTGCACCCATACTTGTTTCTAGATAAACATCACAAGTACCAATCATTTTTCAAGGATCTTTTCCAGGTTCAAGCTTTTAAAACCACGAGTTTTATTTAGTTATGAGTTGGAATTTTTACATATACATAATGTTTGATGGAGCATATACAACTTTTGCTTTTCTGCTTCTAACTTCTTGTTTGGCGGATTTTTTAGGGATCTTTTCCAGGTTCAAGCTTTTAAAACCACAGACAAATGCTGCACTGATTAACTTTTCTTTCTGACCCGATCAGTGCCATTGTCACAATGCTCTTTGATGAATCAAATGTTGTACCTTCAGTTTTCAAAAAGCTTGTACCACCTCTTAACCCCATCATAAACTGTTTAGTATGACCATAGGATGGATACCTTGGGTATGATAAGATACACAAAAACATAGATACAAGCTAAGATACGTAGTATCATCAAGGTTTAGAACGAGATACAAACAATACTCTTCCGCACATCAGGAGACAACAGAAATTAAAGAGAGAGTAAACCAGTCACTCTCACCATTTATATATTATTCTAAAATAGGTAAACAAGGGCACACTATATAAAAACTTCAACAAACTAGAGTAGGAAATAGTTGCTAGTCTATAAAAGTCGAGGGCAAGCTATAAAAAAGGCACAAATTACTATTCATAGTGGCTGGCGCCAACTTGCTGGCGAAATTTATACAAACATCGCCACAGGTTGGCCGAAGCAAAAGAAAGTTAAACTTTGAATTCCGCCAAGCGCTTTTGAAGACACCCCTACCACCCACCCCTACGAATAGTAAACGGCTCTTTTGATACCATCCCCTGAAAGTAATTTTAAATGACATAGAAACGCAACTCTCCCTAAAAAAGACATAGACCTGGTGGATAAAAGACAATGCGAACTTATGAGGCAACACCAAACCCATATTTCCGTACCATGTAAATTCATAACTAAATCCTTTTACAAACAAAGTAAACCTTATGACAGCATTGGAAACAACACATCCTATATGGGCCATCCTCAGTAAGACAATCAATGCTACCTCGCACTAAAAGTGTATGAGCGTCGCTATCATTTTTAGATCAATAAAAATATTATATATTAAAGCCAATACATTAGTTTAATATATGTCTGTGTGTTTTCTTGTAAATAATACATACCTGCCAGGACAAGAATTCAAATTTCCACACATCAACACAGGAACTTTGAGCTCGCAATATTCTCTAGTTTGTAAGATTAAATTATGTAACGAATTCGGAAAAACAGCAACGTGAAATAGGGTTTTGAAAGATAATATCCGTTGAGAAAAAACTGATACCGAAGCAGTTTGAAGCCGTTTTATTCGTTTTATATTTCAGTTATTTTATAATGTAATGTATAAGATATTATGTTAGTGAAAAGAAAAAACCCTTTTTCACAAACTTTGTCGTTTTTGTTTAATTTTTTTTAACGCAATCCTACATTTTAAAGAAGCACATGGATTGAAATCCAACGATTGGTATCAGAGCCGCAATGTCGCATACGGCAGGATGGGATGATAGTAACGCCAGTGTGGTGAGAGGCAGTGGGAGCATGCAGACATGAGTTTCTTGAGGTAGATCTGTCTCGAGGGAGAAATCTCTATCCTTCCAGTACCCGAATTTGTCTGATACAAACTACCAAGTATGGGCTATGCATATGAAAATTTTCATGTGCATCCAGGGAGTTTGGGAAGCAGTGGAGTCAACGGTTGACACACAAAGGGACCAACTTGCACTCGATGTCCTCTACCAAGGGTTGAATGAAGAGACACTATATCAAATTCTGGATAAAGACACCACAAAAGGAGTGTGGGATGCGTTGAAAGAGACTCATGTTGGAGAAGATCGTATTGTAAAAGTCAGAACTCAAGCGTTAAGAAGAGAACTAGACAGCATGGACATGGCTGAAAATGAATTCGTTGATGAGTACACCAGAAAGATGACCATGATAGTCGGTAAGATAAGGTCTCTTGGACCAAACATTGACAACAGTTATGTCATCAAAAATTGCTGAGATCGGTGTCATCAAAATTCATGCCAGTAGCCACGACTATTGAAGAGTTTGGTGATATCTCCTCCAAGTCTCTGGAAGAAATCATAGGCTCTTTAAAAGCCTTTGAAGATAAGATGATAAAATTTGAGGAAAAGAAAGGTGTTGAAAAAATCTTGTACGCAACGACAGATATGCAAAACAGGGATCAAGGCAGTTCGAGTAACAGAGGAAGAGGCCCAGGAAATGGAAGAGGCCGAGACAGGGGTACGGATGGAGGCAAAAGTAATTCCAGCAAGGAAGGTGAGAGACAGAAGAAACATAATTCCACCTTTGACATAAAAAAGGTCAGATGTTACAACCGCGATAAATATGGTCATTTTGCTGTAAATTGTGGGTACAAGACAGAAAAAAATGTTTACTTATTTCAGCAAGTGGAGGAAGAAGCTACGTTGCTTGCAACAGAGATAAACTTCGATACTTTGGTTAAATGAGAAGTCAGATTTGAAGATGGATGATCGAGTGACTACAAAATTGAGGGAGAGAAATGTAAGATTAAATTATGTAGTCACGATTTCGGAAAAATAGCAACGTGAAATAGAGCTTTGAAAGATAATATCAGTTGAGAAAAAACTGATACCGAAGCAGTTTGAAGACGTTTTATTCGGTTTATATTTCAGTTATTCTACAATGTAATATATAAGATATTATGTTAGTGAAATGAAAAAACCCTTTCACACAAATTTTGTCGTCTCTGTTTAATTTTTTTAACGCAATACTACATTTTAAAGAAGCACAAGGATTGAAATCCAACATAGTTCATGTATAAAACAAATCAAAGAGACAAAACTGACACAATTGAACAAACAGATGAAACAATTGAACATATAGATGTTTGATTTTATTACTTAGGAATGAAACAAAAGGGTTCGGTACTAATAGAAATATAGTTCACACTACCCACTAACATCACTTCATAATTTGAGACTTTAAGACTTTTTAATGTAACTCCCACTACTTCATTAAGTCCTTTAGTAGTTAGGAATTGATTTTGGAGTTGTCTGCTTCTTACGGGTATACAGTGGGGATTTTGCGAGTACACGGAGGGAACTTTATGGGTATACAGAGTGTATGCTTCTTATAATTAAGATCAAAAGTGTGCACTAATTTTTTACACTCCTCCTTAGTGCATTCTTTCGATCAACTAGACCGAGAGCCCCTCTGAACTCTTCAAAATTCGATTTGGGGAGAGCCTTCGTAAGGCCATCTGCAGCCTACTCATTTGTCCGTATAGATTTCAACTCAATTTCTTGATTAAGTACCTTATCTCGGATAAAGTGATGGCGATTATCGATGTGTTTTGTGCGAGCATGAAGTATAGGATTTTCAGCAAGTTTAATGGCACTTTTGCTATCACAAAAGATGGAAATAGAAGGGTGTAGTACCTGATTGATATCTCTAAGAAGTCTTGTAAGCTAAATACACTCTTGGAAAGCTAATGTGGCTGCAACATATTCAGCTTTAGCAGTTGATAATACCACCGTGTCTTGCTTCTTACGGCACCAAGATATAGTTGTTAAACCAATATTGAAACAGTAGCCTGAAGTGGACCGTCTGTCATTCATATTGCATGACCAATCAGCATCAACAAACCCACGTAAATGGAACTCTGTATTATTTTGTTACATCAATCCATACTTTAAAGTTCCTTTCACATATCGAAGAATTCGTTTTGCAGCAGCTATATGACCAACACGTGGTTGATTCATAAATTGGGATACTATTCCAATAGAAAAAGATAATATCCGGACGAGTTAGTGTTAAGTATAAAAAAAGCCCACAAGTTTGCGATACTCAGTCGTAACATCTAATAAATCACCTTCATTCTTGTGTAATTTTAGACCTGGATCCATTGGAGTGGTTGTATAGTTTGCATTTTCCATACCAAACCGGGCTAAAAGCTTTGTAGCATAACTTCTTTGTGACAGAAAATAACCATCTGCTTCTTCAACTTCTAAACCAAGGAAGCAGTGAGCTTTCCCTGAGTTTTTCATCTCAAAACGAGTAGATAAATCCTCTTTTAGCCGTTTGATTTCAGTTGAATTATTTCCAGTAATAATCATATTATCAACGTATAGAAGGATTATAATAGTTAAATTTCTATCAATTTTCACAAAAAGACTTGGATCTGAATCAGATGGATAATAACCGCAAAATAAGAAGTATTTCGCAATATTACCATACCACGTACGAGGTGTTTGTTTGAGACCCTAGAGTGCCTTCTTAAGTTTGCAGACATATTCTGGAAATTCTTTTGAAACAAAACCAAGTGGTTGTTTCATATATATATCCCGATCCAGTTCGCCATAGAGGAAAGCATTCTTTACATCGAATTGCCAAAGAGACCAGCCTTTGTTTGCTGCCAAATAAATAATAGTACGAATTATTACCATCTTTGCAACTGGTCTGGAAGTTTCTTCATAATCAAAACCATGTTGTTGAGAGAAACCAAGAGCAACTAGATGAGCTTTGTGTCTAGAAACACTTCTATCTGCTGCCTTCTTTAACTTGTAAACCCATTTACATGTAACCAATTTAACATCTCTCGGTTTCGGTACAAGAACTCTGGTAAACTTTCTGTCAAAAGCTGTAATTTCATCATTCGTTGCATTCTTTTATTCTGACTTCCCTTGAGCTTCAATATAGGATGGAGGCTCATTTTGCAACATGTCTTCTAACATAAAATAAGAAGTGATAGTATATTGGTTTACTTGAATACTTCATAATCCTTTAAATAAATAGGTAGCTTCCTAGGTCATGTAGTTCTTCGGAGTGCGACTTCTCCTTGTGGTGAACTATTATGACCAGAAAATTCTGAACTCCCTCTCTCACTAACATCTTCTTGAGCAGAGATCGACTCAGGATCAGTTTCAACAAATGGCATAAATACAGAGGTTTCTTCCGGACTAGCAATTGGGTAAAAATTAGAGACCTCGTCGAAAATAACATCACGAGAAGTCACAATCTTCTTAGTGACATGATCCATACATCTCCATCTTTTCATATTCACATCATAACCCACAAACACACACTTTCTTGCTTTCGGATCAAGCTTAGTTCGATTTTGCTTAGCAAAGAGACCCAAAAACTCTAAAGTAACTCACATTAAGTTTGATAGTATATAGCAGCTCAAAAGAAGATTTTGATGTACATGGCCATTGAGGCAATTAGTATATCACATGACAAGCCCACTGCATAGCTGCTGCCCACAACTCTCTCGGGAGGTTCTTATCGTGCAACCAAGATAAAGTCATTGTTGTAAGATGTGCTAAGTTACGCTCGGTGACTCCATTCTTTCGTGGGGCATCCTGGCATGTTAGTTATTGATAAATACCATGTTTGCGGCAGAATTTTGAAAATTCGTGTGACTGGAATTCACCCCCATTATCAGTTCGTAAACACTTCAAAACAGTCATGAATTGTTTCTCAATTATTTTTTTAAAATTCAACGAAATGTGTGAAAGATTCTCTTTTGTTTTTCAAGAGATACATCCAACTATAGAGATAGAAATCATCAATAATAACCATCATATAACGGAAACCACTAAAGCTTGGTGTTCTTGTAGAATCCATGAGATCAGAATGTACAAGCTCAAACAATGATGATGCACGGTTTAATAATTTCTAAAAAGGGAGTCGATACGACTTACGATATTGACAACCAACACAAATGGCATCATGATGTGTTGATTTGAATAAGAGAACTCCTTTATATCGTTTATTTGTTGATGTTTACTAAAACAATTGATTACCAACATGTCTGAGTGGAGTATGCCAAATGAAATTGTTGCATTTTGACTTGTCTTTTCTATATACGCCTCACTTGCAGATAAAACATATAAAGAGTTTGCCTTTCTTCTAGTGAATAAGAAATTAGCATCAACACTTTTATAATCATCAAGAATTTGAACATCATTTGGTCCGAATAAAACATACTTACCAGAATTAATGATTTGAAAAACAGAAGCAAGATTCTTCTATAAATCCGGTACTTGGTATATGTTTTCAAGTGTAAGACTTTCATCATATGAATTTGCAGCCTTTACACCGAAATCACTTTCTTTCACTACTGGATGTAATGAGTTGTCTTTTGTCACGATTACTCGTTTGTTCAAATGAGGAAGAATATCAGAGGGTATAAAAGCATTACCGGTAGCATGATGTGAGAAAACCAAATAAACAATCCATTCGTTCTTGTAGTCAATACAACTAGTATTACCTTTCGATTTATTTTCAGATCTATGTATAGTAGAAGCCATGTTTTCTGGTTGATTAATAAATTCAATTTAGAAATAATTTTCCTACTGTAGCTCATTGCTATCTTCAGCATCATATGCAACATTTGCATCTGATTTCACGATTTTCGAATAATAGTTTGGTTTAATGTGGCCTGATTTTCCACACTTCTAGCAAATAGCTTTGCACGACAATCCAATTTCATGTATCCAGTACTTCTGCATCTAAAACATGTCCGTTTAAAATGGTTTGCTGACTCCCATTCATTCATTTTCTGCTTACCACCATTTTAAAAATGAGTTTGTGTTTTTCCATCTTGACCTGTCTTTGGTAAAAAATGTATCTTCAACATCAGCTGAATACTTACCAAGAATTTGTTTAACCAATACTTCCTGGTTAGAGAGTAGGTTCTCTAACTTAAAAATTGATAGTTGGTTAACCCATCCTTATATTGATGATATAAACGGCACGAAATCAGATCGTAATCCACGAATCAAATAACATCTTAGCCTTGCATCACTGATAGGTTCATCAATATCAAAACCTAAAATTTCCAAACATATATTCTTAACCTTAAGAAAGTAATAAGAGATCAACATATTACCGTGGGTTAACGAAGAAAGCTCATTCTCAAGGTATTGAAGCCGTATAGTATTTTTCTGGATAAATAACCTGTCAAGAGTATCTCAGATATCCTTTGGAGAATCCAATGCACGAACATGATCAATAAATTCCTTACCAATCGAAGTTCTCAACGTGAATAACGCATTTCCGTACCTTACTTCCATTTCCTCCTTAACTCAGCATTTTCCGGAGTATCACTAGGAAGTATCTCGATACCGGAAACAAGATCTCACAAATCTTGTCATTGAAGGAAAGCCTCCATACACAATCGCCAATATTGGTAATTGGCTCCAACAAGCTTCTCCGTAGATATTGAAGAAGCTGAATTACTTTCATTCTTATTGATTTAAAAGTAATAACACTTGACAAGATTTTTTATTTCAAAATACAAAGTCATTTTCAAAATAGTGGTAAGCAGACAAGGAATGATGGGGAGTCAGCAAACCACTCTAAACTGACATGTTTTAGATGTGGAAGAATTGGACACATGAAATCGGATTGTCATGCAAAGCTTATTTGCAAGAAGTGTGGCAAACCAGGCCACATTAAACCAAATTGTTATTCGAAAATTGTCGAATCATATGCAAATATTGCATAGGATGTTGAAGAGAGAAATGAGCGACGGTGGGAAAGTTTTTTCTCAATTGAGGTTGTTAATCAACCGGAAAACATGACTTCGTTTATTAATCAACCAGTTTCCCTTGGTCCCTCAGCTGTGTGCGGTGTACCGATTCCTGGACTCGGGCCCTGTCTACCTGCACGCCCCACACTGAAGAAGGTAAAAAATGGTTCGACTATGTTTCCTGGTGGTAATAATAAGGTAGAGAAGTTACAGAGTAGTATCGTGACTGGAAATGGTCCGCGTAAGAGCAAAAACAAACCGTCCAAGTTTTTGTTGAAGGTTTTACAGAGCTCTTCTAAAAGCGGCATTAATACAGCAATATACCATGATGGTCAAGTTGAAGCGGGTTTATCTGAGTTGAATGCGGTATAGGTTCATAAGAAGATAGCAGAGATGGTTGTTCAAATCAAGTGGAGAAAATTGAAGCTTGTTTATGGGCATGATATAAGGATCGGTCATATGCCTGTTAATTGTAACCTTAAGGTTTTGAGGGAGATTGTGAGTACAAGATTTCCAACGTTAAAGTCAGGTTTGATCAAGTATAAGGATAACGATGGAGATTTTGTGACAATAATGTGTACGGACGAGCTCCAATTTCCAGAGCTGTCTGTTGATAGTAAACTTGAATCAGATGTAGCCGAGTCCGTTGCAATGTTGAGGTTGCATATCGTTGAGGTTGATCCAGAACAAGAAAACCCCTTGGTGAAGGAAGAAGAGGAGAAGCCTCATGAGATTCAGAAAATTAAAATGGATGAAAGTGGATTCTCTTCTCTTGGTGGTTCTATTTCAGAATCTTGAGATCATAAATCTCGATAAACTAGACAAAAATATTCAAAAGAAATCAGAAGAACTACATGGTAAAGAAATTAAAACTGATGATTGGTTGTTCGATCTTGCACAACCTTTCCATACTCATATAGTAGAGTTTCTCCAGTCGCAAACCAAAATGGTGGTCATGGCTGCTATTGTGGTTGCGGCTTTAGTCCTTCATGTTGTTTCAGTTGGTTGTTTATTTTAAAACTCGGCTGGGGTCTAGCGGGTGCAACCATGGTGTTGAACTTTTCGTGGTGGTTCATTAATATGGCTCAAATCGTTTATATATTGAGAGAAACTTGTGGAGCAGCCTGGTCTAAGTTTTCAAGGCAGACGTTTAGTAATTTGTGGGGATTTCTTAAAGTGTCCCTTGCTTTCGCTGTCATGCTCAACTTGGAAGTAGGGTTTTTCACAATATTGATATTGTTCACTGGATATTCAGATGATGCATAAAAATAAGTGGAATGAAAAGATGCAATCACTTCATGAGAAGCACACATTTGATTTAGTGAAGCTACCTGAAGGGAGAAACAGCTACATTTGTTCCAATAACAATATGGTCAGAAAAAATGCATTGATTATGATGAAATATTTTCTCCAGTTGTAAAAATATCGTCTATTCGTGTGGTTCTATGCATTGCAGCTAGTCTACGTTTGGAAATTGAGCAAATAGATGTAAAAAAAACATTCTTGCATGGTGACTTGGAAGAAGAGATTTTTATAAAACAGCCTGAAGGGTTTTTGGTTGAAGGAAAAGACGATTATGTGTGCAGACTGAAGAAAAGTCTATATGGTTTGAAGCAAGCTCTGAGACAGGTATAAGAAGTTTATGTCAGTTATGGGGGATCAGGACTACAAGAAGACTTCTTCTGGTAATTGTCTATTTGTGAAAAAATTTGTCGATGCAGATTTTATTTTTCTCTTACTTTACGTTGATGATATGCTTATTATTGGTAAGAATACTTTGCGAATTGATTCTTTCGCAATGAAAGATTTAGGCCCAACAAAGTAGATTTTTGGCATTCGAATTACTAGAGATGGAGATTCGAAGAATTTGTTCTTGTCACAAGAAAAATACATTGAGAAAATTCTCCAGAGGTTTAAGATGGACAAAGATAAAGTGGTTAGCTCACCACTTTCTAATCATTTCAGGTTAAGCAAGAAACAATGTCCTTCAACTAATGAAGAAAATAAAGATATGGCTAATATTCCATATGCATCCGTAGTTGGAAGTCTCATGTATGCCATGGTGGAAACTTACTAAGGGCTTGTGGGTTGTGGCAAGAGGACAAACACATTATCCTTTTATATCATGTCTGCAAGGGTGCCTGCTGAGAAAATCAAATTTGTTAATGATGACGTTATGGTTGATTTGTGGCATAAAAGACTCACTCACATTAGCAAAAATGATATGATATTCTGAGGAAGAAACAATACATTCGTGGGATACATAAAGCTCATTTAAAGAAATACGTACATTGTTTGGCTGGAAAAGCAGAGTATAGTGTCCTTCAAGAGCTCGGCTCCTTCAATAAAACCAAGTTTGCTTGACTTGGTACATATTGATATTTTTGGTCCTTTCAAAACCAGAACACTTAGTGGTTGTCTATACTTTGTTACTTTTGTTGATGATCATTCCATGAAAGTTTGGGCTTACACTTTGAAAACAAAAGATAAAGTGTTAGATGTCTTCAAGCAGTTTCAAGCTTTAGTTGACAGACAGACTAGGAAACAATTGAAGTGTATTAGAATAATGAAGGAGAATACATTGGTCCTTTTGACGATTATTGTAGGCAGCAATGTATTCAACATCAAACAACACCTCCCAAGACCCCTCAGTTGAATGACGTAGCTGAGAGACTAAACTGAACATTGATTGAAATGGTGAGATGCCTTCTTTCATAATCATATTTCCCTAAATACTTTTGGGGTGAAGCTTTGAATATAGTGGTACATTTCTTGAATCTTAGTCCTTTTGTACCTTTGGATGGAGATATCCCAAATAGAGTTTGGACAAGTAAAGGTGTTTCTTATGATCATTTACGTGTCTTTGGGTGCAAAGCTTATGTGCATATCCATAAATATAAGAGGTCTAAACTTAATTCAAAGACAAGACAATGTGTATTAATTGGTATTGATGAGTTCAGCTACAGATTTCATAATCCAATTCATAAGAAGCTTATTAGGAGCATAGATGTTGTGTTTATGGAAGATCATATAGTTCATGACATTGATAAGAGTTAGAATTCAGTGCCTATGTCTGAGGATGACTTGGTAGATTTGGGGCATATTCCGCTTGCACATACTCCTACATAAGTTGAAGAAATTCCGCTTGCACATACTCCTACAAAAGTTTAAGAAAATTCAGATGGTGACTCATCTGCTTCAAGAAGTTCACATATTTTTTATACTGGTGATCATGATAATGATTTCATCGATGAACAAGAGAATGAAGAAGAGGTTGAACAACCTGAAGTTCCAACTCAGAGATCTACTAGAGATAGACAATCCTCTACTAGATATCATTCTTATCAATATATTTTGTTAACCGATGCAGGTAAGCCTGAGTGTTATGATGAGGCTGTTAGTGGTATGTGTAAAAATAAGTGGAATGAAAAAATGCAATCACTTCATGAGAATCACACATTTGATTTAGTGAAGCTACCTGAAGAGAGAAAAGCCTTGAGTAACAAGTGGGTGTATAGGTTGAAGCAAGATGATAGTTCTTTGTAACCTTAATACAAAGCAAGATTGGTAGTCAAAGGCTTTGGTCAGAAACAATGGATTGATTTTGATGAAATAATTTCTCCAGTTGTAAAAATACCGTCTATTCGTGTGGTTCTAGGTATTGCAGCTAATCTAGATTTGAAAATTGAGCAAATTGATGTAAAAATAACATTCTTACATGGTGACTTGGAAGAATAGATTTTTATGAAATAACTTGAAGGTTTTTTTGTCGAAGGAAAGACGATTATGTGTGCAGACTAAAGAAGAGTCTATATGGTTTGAAGCAAGCTCTGAGACAGTGGTATAAGAAGTTCATGTCAGTTATGGGGGAGCGGGAGTACAAGAAGACTTCTTCTGGTAATTGTGTATTTGTGAAGAAATTTATCGATGCAGATTTTATTTTTCTTTTACTTTACGTGGATGATATGCTTATTGTTGGTAAGAATACTTTTCGGATTGATTCTTTGAAGAAATAATTAGATAAATTTTTCGCAATGAAAGATTTAGGCCCAATAAAGCAGATTCTTAGCATTCGAATTACTAGAGACGGAGATTTGAAGAAGTTGTTCTTGTTACAAGAAAAATATATTGAGAAAATTCTTCATAAGTTTAAGATGGACAAAGCTAAAGTGGTTAGCTCACCACTTTGCAGTTATTTGAAGTTAAGCAAGAAACAATGTCCTTCAACTAATGAAGAAGAGAAAGATATGGCTAATATTCCATATGCATACAATTGGAAGTCTCATGTATGCCATGGTATGTACTTGTCCTAACTTAGCTCATAGTGTTTGTGTTGTGAGCAGATTTTTGTCGAACCCGGGTAGAGAGCATTGGGAAGCCGTGAAATAGAATATGAGGTATCTACGATGAACCTCTAATTTAAAGCTCAATTTTGAGATGGAGAAACTTGAGTTGTTGGCTTATTCTGATTCAAACTTGACTGGAGATGTTGATGCTCGCAAGTTTACTTCTAGATATTCGATTAACTTTTGTGGTGGCACTATTTCAGGGAAATCAAGACTATAAAAGTGTGTTGCCCTTTCAACGATAGACGTTGAATTTATTACAGTGACAAAATCGAGTAAAGAGCTATTATGGATGAAGAAGTTCTTGGAGAACTTGGATTTAAGCAATACATGTATGTACTATTATGTGATAATCATAGTGCTATTTATCTCGTGAAGAATTTGTCGTTTCACTCAAAGTCGAAACATATTGATGCGAGATGTCATTGGATTCGAGATATTCTTGATGCTAAACTAATGGAGGTTGATAAAGTTCATACAGATGATAATGGGTATGACATGATGACAAAGGCATTGCCTAGGGGAAAACTTGAACATTGTAGATTGATTGCTGGGATGGAAAATCCTCCCACATAGTCGTGAGGGGGTGATTTGTTGGGTTCCTCCTATGCGAGAGTCTAATTATTATATGGGTTTAGGCCATATAAGAGTAACATATATGATTTTGATTTATATATAAATATTAGTCTCTTGTCTCATGCTTTCAGTTGTCATAATTTTTATGTGGAGTGCAGTGCAGTTTTGAGAGAAAAAGCAATTCAAGACACAACTTTGTGCTTTCAATCGGACTGTCTTTCGTTGTCCGATCGGCTTCAATTTTGGTGAGCAGATTTGTCCTCTACAATCTGACCAGAGGGATTTTAATTTGGAGTCTTCTAAGTAAGTTTTTCCGATAAGCTTATTCTAACTGCGTTTTTGGGGATATTTCAGTGAGTTTTGTGATTTCGGTTTACTATCTTTTGTATTGGAGTTGTGTATGAAGTTTTCATACTTTGTGTGGTGTGTGCTCTATTTTTATCTACATAATAGTTCTTTAATCCGTCTTTTGATAGTGAATATTTGGTTGGACTCTGAAATTAGTCTCGTAGTTTTTTACTTCCTATACTGGGAAGGTTTTCCACGTAAAAAGTGTTATGTGTTATTTGCGTTGATTTTATTCAAACTTGGTATTTTGTTTGGGATCATTATCTCTAATCATATTTGATACAAGAAGGAAGATTTCATTTGTGCTTCTATTTCCTGCTGTTGGAATTTTTGGTCTCCTACTCGTGTGGTATTTGGTACACTTTCTTGTGAGTTTATGGTACTTTGCCTTGGTTTAATTCATGCACTAGAAAGCTATCTCGTCTATAGTTGGTTATTCAAAATATATCAACCCATCGATATTAGCAAAATCCGATACCTAGCGATTGTAATAGACAGTGACGACCCTCGTCAAACTACAAAAGTCGTTAAGCTTTTGAAGTGGTTGATGACTATCAGTGTGAAGAATGTACGTCTCTACGATGCTGAAGGGTTATTAAAAAAATCAAAGGAATCGATCTTAGATGAATTAGATGAAGTAAGATTTTTCGAGAAGACTAATGAAACTGACCGAATGCTTCATCTAAAACATGTTAAGTTAGAATTCGTTTATTTCTTCAATGGGAATGAAACTGTGGCCAAAACAGCTAACTTACTTTTTCAGAAATACTTACAATTGGGTGATACCTGCAGAACTCAACAACATCAATTATTTACAGAATCTCAAATGTCTGAAGCTTTAAGAGATGTTGGGTGTGGGAGACCTGTTGGATCATAAACTTGATCCACTTAAAGGGCCCAACCAACTCAAAGGGTCCAACCTACTTAATAAGGCCCATCTAGAAAGAATATTCTAGAAACATTTAAATTAATATTTAGTAGTTTAGGTTGAGTGCAAGACACACTTTGATGTTGAGTGTAAGAAACACTTTTACCTTGAGTGTAGACTTGAGGTTGAGTGTTTAACTATCCATAAGATCTTAGATGGTGGATCCTTGTACCCATTATGGTTCTATAAATAGTGGAGCTCTCCCACCATCTAGAGGATCACACAAACACACCAAGAATCAAAGTTAGAGAGTAAATTAGAGTGAGAGAAAAGAGAGACAAGAATGCTCTCTTGAGTGTTAGAAAATTATTTTATCTTCTAGTGTGAGTTATAAGAGTGTTTTGTAATATTTCTCCTTTTCTATCTATATCAAAGTTGTTTGTTTGTTTTAAAGAGAGTGTTAGTTTTATATTTTCCGCCAACAAAGTGGTATCAGAGCCACAAGCTCTTTCCGAAATTTTGTTTTTAAATATTCAACATATTGAAAAATATGGCAAATGGTGTATCATCCTTCCAAGTTCCAACACTCAACAACAACAACTACGATAATTGGAGTATCAAGATGAAAGCTCTCCTTGGAGCACATGATGTGTGGGATGCCGTTGAAAAAGGGTTTGACGAACCCGAAGATGAAGCAAACCTTATTCAAGAGGAGAAAACAGCTTTCAAGGATTTAAGAAAGAGAGACAAAAAAGCTCTCTTCCTCATCTATCAAGCATTAGATGATGATGGCTTTGAAAAAATTTCAAGTGCATCTTCCGCCAAGCAAGCGTGGGAGAAATTACAAATTTCTTACAAAGGAGTCGAAAAGGTGAAAAAGGTACGTCTCCAAACATTAAGAGGTGAATTTGAATCTTTACATATGAAGCGTCCGAATCTATTTCGGAATATATTTCAAGAGTAGCAACCGTTTCTAATCAATTAAAAATAAATGGTGAGAACTTAGAAGATGTGAGAGTAATCGAAAAAATACTCCGCTCGTTGGATCCCAAATTTGAGCACATCGTCGTGACGATTGAGGAAACTAAAGACTTGGAGAAGATGATGATTGAAGAACTCCAAGGATCATTACAAGCCTACGAAGAAAAGCACAAGAAGAAGCAAGAGATCACCGAGCAACTCCTCAAAGTATAACTCAAGGACATGCATGCAAGTCAAGACGATGATAGAAACCAACGTGGCCGAGGAAGAGGTAGAGGCCGCGGCCGAGGTGATTATCATGGACGTGGACGTGGCTGGAATTACAACAACAATAATTCCAACTACAACTACGAGAAACGAGAAAGCTCAACACGAGGTCGTGGAAGACAAAATCCGAACTCGAGGTATGATAAATCTCAAATCCAATGCTATAAATGTCAAAGATTTGGACATTATGCTTCAGAATGTAGAGGCCCCAACAATAGAGTTGAGGAGAAGGCCAACTATGTGGAAGAGAAGACGGAGGAGAAATATATGTTACTACTAACATACAAAACCACTAATGAAGGCCAAGAAAACACTTGGTATCTTGACACCGGTGCAATCAATCATATGTGTGGGAAAAGAAGCATGTTCGTAGAGATCAATGAAGCCGTGAGTGGAAATGTCTCTTTTGGAGATGATAGCAAAATATCGGTGAAAGGAAAAGGTAACATTCTTATTCGTGCAAAAGATGGTAGTCACCAAATGTTCTCAAATGTTTATTACGTACCTAGCATGAAAAACAACATCTTAAGCTTGGGACAACTTCTAGAAAAAGGCTATGATATTCATATGAAAAATTATAGTCTTTTTATGAGAGATGCAAAAGGGGATTTAATTGCTAAAGTTCAAATGTCAAAGAATAGAATGTTTCCTTTGAATATTCAAAATGATGTTGCAAAGTGTCTTAAGGCATGTCACAAAGATTCGTCGTGGCTATGGCATGTTCGATTTGGGCATTTAAACTTTTCAAGTTTAGAGTTATTGTCAAAGAAGGAAATGGTGAGAGGGTTACCGTGTATCAATCATCCTGACCAGTTATGCGAAGGATGTTTACTTGGAAAGCAATTAAGAAAAAGCTTTCCAAAGGAGTCAGAGTCAAGAGCCAATAAACCTCTCGAGCTTATTCATACCGATGTGTGTGGTCCAATCAAGCCGAGCTCTCTAGGTAAAAGTAACTACTTCCTTCTCTTCATTGATGATTTTTCAAGAAAAACGTGGGTATACTTCTTGAAACAGAAATCTGAAGTCTTTGGAGTATTTAAGAAGTTCAAAGCAGTTGTGGAAAAAAAGAGAGCGGAAATAAGATTAAAGCCATGAGATCTGACCGAGGAGGGGAGTTCACATCCAATGAATTCCTAGAGTTTTGTGAAGCACATGGAATTCGTCGCTGCTTGACAGTTCCTAGATCACCTCAACAAAATAGTGTGGCAGAAAGGAAGAACAGAACAATCCTTGATATGGCGCGAAGCATGCTCAAAAGTAAGAAACTGCCTAAGGATTTTTGGGCGGAAGCAGTGGCATGTGCGGTTTACTTGTCCAACCGATCTCCAACAAGAAGTGTTTGGGGAAAGACACCACAAGAAGCGTGGAGTGGAAGAAAGCCCAGAATTTCCCACTTGAGAGTATTTGGAAGCGTAGCTCATGTCCATGTACGAGACGAACAACGAACCAAACTCGATGATAAAAGCAAAAGTTTTATCTTCATCGGTTACGACTCAAGTTCCAAAGGCTACAAGTTATACAACCCAAACAACAAGAAGGTTGTGATAAGCCGAGACGTGATAGTTGATGAAGAAGGCGAATGGGATTTTGGGTCTCATACAAATGAGTTCACATTTTTCCCCCAAATTGAAGAAAATGAGAAGACACCAAATGAGCAATCAGAAGATGTTGCTACCCAACATGCCTCACCAACATCAACTACTCATGGAGACTCGCCACCTTCATCATCGTCAAATGGTAGTCAAAATGAGAGAGCAATGGAACGTATAAGAAGCCTTAGTGATCTTTATGAGGTAACCGAACCAATGGATAACATTACACTCTTTTGTCTCTTTGCTGATTGTGAGACACTGACATTTCAAGAAGCTACACAAGAGAAACAATGGAGAGACGCGATGGATGAAGAAATTAGAGCCATCAAGAAGAATGACACATGGGAACTCACCTCACTTCCCAAAGGGTGCAAGACAATAGGCGTCAGATGGTTATACAAAACTAAGAGAAATACTAAGGGGGAGATTGAAAAACACAAAGCGAGACTTGTTGCAAAAGGCTATGGTCAAAAGGCGGGAATTGACTATGATGAGGTATTCGCCCCCGTTGCCCGATTGGAAACTATTAGACTAATAATTTCTTTGGCTGCTCAAAACAAGTGGAAGATTCAACAAATGGATGTAAAGTCAGCATTTCTCAATGGCGTCCTTGAAGAAGAAGTGTACATTCAATAACCATTAGGCTATGAGATCAAAGGCCACGAAGATAAGGTGTTGAAGCTAAAGAAGGCTCTTTACGGGCTAAAACAAGCACCAAGGGCCTGGAACAGTAAAATCGACAAGTATTTCCAAGAGAACGGCTTCAACAAATGTCCGTACGAGCACGCTCTATACACCAAGATCAAAGATAGAGATATTTTGATCGTGTGTCTGTACATGGACGATTTGATCATCACCGGAAGCAACCCAAGTATGTTCAATAAATTCAAGGAAGTAATGACGAAGGAATTCGAGATGACAGACTTGGGGCTCATGGCGTACTACCTTGGCATTGAAGTTAAGCAACAAAAAGATGGAATTTTCATCTCACAAGAAAACTATGCTAAATACATCCTGAAGAAGTTTAAGATGGAGAATTGTAGCCCGATAAGCACACCCATGGAGTTTGGAGTCAAAATTTCCAAGCATGAAGAAGGCGAAAGTGTAGATCCGACATTATTCAAAAGTTTGGTAGGAAGTCTACGCTATTTAACTTGCACGAGACCAGATATTCTTTATGCAGTTGGATTGGTTAGCCGCTACATGGAATCTCTAACAACTACTCATTTCAAAGCTGCAAAGAGAATCCTTCGTTATCTGAAAGGTACAAGTGATTTTGGATTACTCTATTCCATTTCTAATAATTATAAACTTGTTGGGTATAACGATAGTGATTGGGGTGGAGACATAGACAATCGAAGGAGTACAACTGGATTTGTATTCTTTATGGGAAATATTGCTTTCACATGGATGTCAAAGAAACAACCGATTGTCACGTTGTCCACTTGTGAGGCGGAATACATTGCTGCTACTACATGTGTTAGTCATGCGATTTGGCTTAGAAATCTATTGAAGGAGATAGACCTAACACATAATGAGCCAACTAAAGTGTATGTCGATAATAAGTCACCCATCGCCTTAGCCAAGAATCTAGTATTCCATGATCGAAGCAAGCATATCGACGTTCGCTACCACTACATAAGGGAGTGTATTTCAAGAAGGGATGTGCAAGTAGAATATGTGAAGACACAAGATCAAGCTGCCGATATTTTCACCAAGCCACTGAAAAACGAAGACTTCAAACGATTAAGGAAACTACTAGGGGTCACGAGATCAAGTTTAAGGGGGAGTGTTGGATCATAAACTTGATCCACTTAAAGGGCCCAACCAACTCAAAGGGTCCAACCCACTTAATAGGGCCCATCTAGAAAGAATATCCTAGAAACATTTAAATTAATATTTAGTAGTTTAGGTTGAGTGCAAGACACACTTTGATGTTGAGTGTAAGAAACACTTTTACCTTGAGTGTAGACTTGAGGTTGAGTGTTTAACTATCCATAAGATCTTAGATGGTGGATCCTTGTATCCACTATGGTTCTATAAATAGTGGAGCTCTCCCACCATCTAGAGGATCACATAAACACACCAAGAATCAAAGTTAGAGAGTAAATTAGAGTGAGAGAAAAGAGAGACAAGAATGCTCTCTTGAGTGTTAGAAAAGTATTTTCTCTTCTAGTGTGAGTTGTAAGAGTGTTTTGTAATATTTCTCCTTTTCTATCTATATCAAAGTTGTTTGTTTGTTTTAAGTTATTTTTATATTTTCCGCCAACAAAGACCATACCCGGATCTTTTACTAGTTTACGGACCCATTAGATGTCACCTAGGTTTCCTTGCCTGGCAGATACGATATACAGAGATAATACATATCGGTATTTTGAACTCCATGAAGTACGGTGCACTTCTAAAGGTTGTGTACAAGTTTACTAGGGTACACCACAATTACGGTACATGAGGCTCTGTATTTGGCACATCTCAGATTAAACTGGGAAATGTTTTTAGATGCAACGTTCTTTCAAGCTTTATTAATGTTTTAAACGTGCTGATGAAACTGAAAATCGATGGTTTACTTCTAGTTTTACAATAATACTAAACCATATACAACCTTAATGTAAAATAATTAATATCTAAATATTATTTGTGGTTTTTGGTATGATGTATAAATAAAGAATACGACATAATAGTAAACATGTATACATTTAAGAATGATTCGTTCATTTTACATAATTTTAAGAACACTAACCCATTGGCTCAATGAGGGTTAGTTTGCTACCAACATATTAGTTTTTAAATAAATAATTTGATTCAAAAACTCGGGGAACACTAACCCATTGGCTCAATGAGTGTTAGTTTGCTACCAACATATTAGTTTTTAAATAAATAATTTGATTCAAAAACTCGGGGACCATATGAGGTATTTTCCATCTCCATGATAAGAAAAAGGCTTTAAGCCTAGTGATCTTCATGATAAAAAGATTATAAGTCAAATGATCTCCATCTCTACAATAAAAAAAATGCTTTAAGGCAACTGATCGTCATGATAAAAATGCTTTAAACTAAAAGACCTTCATCTTCATGATAAAAAGATGGTTTTAAGTCAAATGATCTTAATCTCGATAATAGAAAAGAGGGTTGTATATAATTATAAATTAGCGATTATGGTTGATAAACCAAACATGAGGTTGAAAAACCAGAAGATTACGCAAGCGACCATACTATATCCTGATATAATAGTCAAATTAGTGATTATGGTTAATAAACCAAGTCTAAGGTCGAAACCCTGTAAAGTTACGCAAGTGGTCTTGCTATGCCCTGACACTATAGTCAAATTAGTGATTATGGTTAATAAACCAAACCTAAGGTTGGAAAACTATAAGGTTATCTAAATGGTCATACTATCCATTAATGCAATTTTCAAATTAATGATTATGGTTAATTAACCAAGTTTGAGATTGAATAACCATACTGATGCACAATTTGGACATATTGATCAAACCGACCTGGTCAACCCGGTTGTAGACTTGCCTACCTTAGCGAATTTGTTTATTTATTATCATTACAATTTGATGCACTTAATTGTTGATTTTTCATCTATATCAAACATTATTCAATTTTCATATAGAGCAACATCATTTTTTATATAGATAATTGAAACCATATACATAACAAAATAAAAAATCTGTATTCGGTGATCATGGCAGCTTTCTATTATAGTAAAAACCGATACTATTTTTTTCTTTTTACTTTTTTCTCCAATTTGTTGGTTAAAATCGTTATGTTTGCATTTATATATTGATGTTGTCTTACTTTCATCGAATTATATTTATGGTTAAAATATTAACTGAAATAAAATGAGTAATCTCAACTAATCTGTAAAACGTTGCTGAGACATCAAATAAAACGATCATAAAGCTTGTCTAATGAGTTTTCTTTCAACGAATCAACTTGGTAGCAAATGGATATAAAGTATCTGAGAACAATATATTCTATATACAATCATAGCTCGAGATTCAATAATTCTTACTACTCGACCAACTAACTTTATTTATTGTAAGTCTATGTTAAAATGTTTTATTAACTTTGTTATAGTTGGTCATATTTCCTAAGATTTGGCTATAATTCTTTCAAGTTATCTAATCTTTTAAATAAATTGTCGAAAATAGCATTTTTAAACTAATCGAAGTAACATTCTCCAAAATGAAGTTTCCAAATCATATTTGCTAGATTTACCATTATTAATCTGAATTCATACTTTCATGTATATTTCTCTCACTTTACAGATCTTTTTTTCTTCGTTGGGCATGTTTTTTCTACGGAATATAAAAAATATATATAAGTTTTTAGTATAATTAATAAAACTTTTTATATAATAAAATAATACACAATTATTTAAACTATAATATATAATATTAATGTATGACCGTTTATATCATGCCTTTTAACATATAGTAAACTTCTGTAAAATATGTCTTGGTATACCTAATATAATAGGTAATAACATTAAATTATATTTGTTCCGCCTTTATATAGACTTATATATATTCTCGCATGTGTTACCTAAAACATTACTAACTACATTAACTAAAAATATATCAAGTCTTTATATGGATTTCTATAAAATATACCATGATTTATCTCTTAGGTGGAAAATAAAGTTGAGAGAGAAAATTGAGAAAGAGAAAATTGTATGCGTTAATAAATTGATAAAAGAGACGCATTTAAATAGACTTTACACGGAATTCCTAAAGTTTTGGTCAAACTTAATAAAGAGCTTTAGATGAGAGTTAATACTCATAAAGACTTGGTCTAACCTATTAAATAACTTTGAATGAAAATAAATATAAAATAAAATCTTTAAACTTTAATATTATCCCTCAAACTGAAATCTGCAGATAATAGTTTTAAAAACAAAATAACCCTCTACTAAAAAAATTTATTTTAGGGCAGTACGTGAACATACTCTAAGTAAACCACGCAACTTCACAAATGTAGTCAACTTGAGAGGATTGGTCTGTATATCTGCAACTTGGTCTTCACTTCGACAATAAACCAGTTTGATTGTTCCATCATTACTAAGATCTCTCAAAATATAATATTTCACATCAATATGTTTACTTATTTCGTGTAGCACATGATTCTTGGATAGTTTGATTGCTGAGCTGCTATGATAAAAAACTGTAGTAGCTTCCACTTGCTACAAATTGAGTTCTTCAAGAATTATTTTCAACCAGACAACTTGACAAGCACAAGCTGTAGCAACAATAAATTCAGCTTTTGTAGTTGATAAAGTGACAATTTGTTGCTTCTTAGAAGCCAATAAAATAGTCACAGTCCAACATAAAAACATAGCCTGAAGTGCTTCTTCTTTCATCTTGATCTCCTGCATAATCACTGTCAGTAAAACCAAACAGGTCTAATTTTTCACCATTCTTGTACAACAATCCAATATCTCTAGTTCCTTGTAAATAAAGAAGGATTCTCTTGGCAACTAACAAATGCATTTATGTTAGATTCTCCATATATCTACTTACTAAACTCACAGAATATATTATATCAAGTCTTGTTACAGATAAGTACATCAAATTGCCAATAATTTACTTGTAAAGTGAGTTGTCCACCTTTTTTCCTTCATGAATTTATTTAGTTTCAAGCCAAACTTAGTTGGAGTGCTTACAGGATTGCAGTCCTTCATTTGAAACCTTTCCAAAATATCTTGCACATACTTCTTTGAGATATAAAAATCCCATTAGCTGATTGTATACTTCTATACCAAGGAAATAATGCATCATACCAAGATCAGATACTTCAAATTCAATCATCATGGACTTTTTGAATTCTTTAAATATTAAACTATCATTTCCAGTAAATATGAGATCATCTGCATATAAGAAAACTATGAGTAGTTTCTCCTTATCTTCAATTTTAACAAAAAGTGTATGCTCATATGGACATTTGTGAAAGCCTTGTTTCAAAAAATAAGCCTCAATGCGAACCAAGCTTGTGGAGCTTCTTTTAAGCCCTAAAGAGCTTTCTTTAATCTATAAATTTTGTGCTCATATCCACTCTTAATATGACCAAAAGGTTGTTCTACAAATACCCATTCCTCCAAGTTTCCATGTAAAATGTCGTTTTGACATCTAGCTCAAAAATAAGCCAAGAATTATGCACCGCCAATACGATCACTAATCTGATTGTATCATGTCTTGCAACATGAGCAAAACTTCTGTATAGTCAATCCCCTATTCTTTCTTATATCCCTTAGCCACCAAACGTGCCTTATACTTTTCAACTTCACTATTTTCTTTTAATTTATTTTGAAGACCCACTTTACACCAATGGTTTTGTGCCCTTTTGGAAGATTAGTCATCTCCCAAATATCATTTTTTCAATAACATTAATTTCATCATTCATCGCCTTCATCTATTTTTCATCTTTGACAGTAATTTCAAATGATGTAGGATCACAATCTGAAAATAAAGCAAAGTGAGTTACTGGATCCTCAATTTCAATTACCTCATAGTCTTACATCCATGCATGCATTTTCCGAATACGAGGAGGAGATTAAGCTGATACATCATTAGCTTCTATTACTTCAACATTAGTTTCGACTACTATTGGAAAAATTTCAGTAGCTGTTGGAGTTGCTTCTGATAAATTTTCAAGCATAAAGGTTGCTGGAGTTGGTTCGCTTTCAGAATCGTTTTCAAAGAAAAGAACCAGAGTAGTTTCTTTCCCATTCTAATCCAAAGGGTTTTCTTCATCAAAGACAACGTCTCGGCTTGTCACAATTTTCTGATTTAACGGATTAAACAAATTATAAGCTTTGGATGTTTCACTAACACCAAGAAAAAAAAATTCTCTTTATCATCAAGTTTCTTCTTTTTCTCATCTAGGATATGCGCATAAGCAATGCAACCAAAAATTATAAAATAATCTACAACTTGTTTTCTTCCACTCCAAGCCTCATCTGGCGTCATATTTTGAACAGCATATGTATGGCTTCTGTTCAAGATATGAATAATCCAATTTACTACCTCATGCCAAATTGTTTTTGGAATTCTTCCTTTTGCCAACAAGCTTCTCACCATATTGAGGATGGTTCTATTTTTCCTCTATGATACACCATTTTGTTGTGGTGTATAAGCAGCTGTTAATTCTCTTTGAATGCCATGAATATCACAAAAAAAATTAAATTCGGTCGAGCAATATTCTCCACTGCGATCTCTTCGAAGGGTTTTAATGGTCTTTCCTATTTCATTTTCCACACGAGCCTTGAAGCTTTTAAATTCACAAAGAGCTTCTGATTTTTTCTGTAAAACATAAACCCAAGTTTTTCGAGTATAATCATCAGTGAGGATAATCAAGTATCATTTACATCCCTTAGAAGTAGGTGTTATCGGACCACAAATATCAGAATGAATTAGCTCCAAAACGCATTTTACTCGCCATGACTTCCCATGGGTAAATTGAGAACGATGTTGTTTGCCAACAACACATTCTTCACAAACTTTAGTTGGAATATTAATATGAGGAAGACCTGTCACCATATTTTTATGTTAGAGGATCTTCATTCCATCAAAACCCAAGTGGTCATAACGAAAATGCCACAACCAAAAAGGATATTTTACTTCAGCAACCAGACAAGTCTACACACTTTCATTCTTTAATGGAAACAACCTGTTTGAACTCATTGGCACAACAACAATAGCTCCTCTAGTATGATCATAAATCTCACAAACACATTTTTGAATAGTACTTTTATAACCCTTTTCTAGCAATTGACCAACACTTAACAAATTACTTTTCAAGTCATGAACATAAATATATTTAAGATTATTTCTACAAAATCGTTCTTGGTTCGTATCTCAATATTACCCTTTCCCATCACCTTCACAGTGGAACAATTACCAAAACTTATTGTAGAATGAAATTTTTCATTAAAATAAGAAAAAGAAGACTTACTCTCATACATGTGGTTATTTCAGCCCGTATCCACATACCAAACATTAAACTGAGATTCCTGATTAGCTTGAACAGTCATCAACAAAGTTTCTATTTCCTTATTTTTAGAAAAAAAATTGATTGTTCTTCCTTTCTTTTGTCATTAGGTAGCTTAGTATAACATTCCAAACGATAATGGCCAAATTTATTACATCTAAAACACTCTACCTTGGATTTGTCAAAATGTTGATCTCATCCTCTACCCCTGCCTGAAAAATTATCCGTATTGGTTTTAAAATACTTGTTTCCATCTCTATTGCCATGGAATCCTCTTCATCTACCTGTACCTCGACCTATTCCTCTAAAGTTTGAGAAATTAGTATGGGTGGAAGCCTTCAGATATTGCTCCTCTGAAGTTAAACTGCGGTTCATCTTTTATTCATGGACCAACAATGAGATTTGTAGTTCATCAAGAGAGAATGTATCTATATCTTTTGACTCTTTAATTCAAGACACGAAATAATCATATTTTGTTGTGAGGGAACGTAGTATTTTCTTCACAATGGTAATATCTTCCATTTTCTCACCATGAAATCACATATTGTTACTGATTTCCATAGTCCTGGCACAGTAATTGGTAACAGACTCTTCATCCTTCATTTGTATAGTCTCAAAATCTCTTCTCAAAGCTTGAAATTGTGCACGCTTCACTCTAGCGGAGCCTTGATATTCTATATTCATGGAATCCTAAGTATCTTTGGAAGTTTATTTGCTAAGAATTATTTCCAAGATCGACCGAGAAATTGCATGAAAAATATAATTTCTTGCCTTCAGATCTTTTAGCTTTCTTGCTTCCAACTCCATCTTATCAACATCCGTCACGACAACACCCTCTGCTGGTCTGCTACTCCAGAAACAACGACCATCCAATATTATTTAGAACTTAAGAACGACCATGCTCCAATGCTCATAATGATCATCAAATCGTGGAATGGATGGTTGTACAAAACTTTCCGAGATGGATGCTTATCGAGATGTTGTCTCATGCTATGAAAAGGTTTTAAAAACCATTTGTTTTCATCAACTGGACATGGGGATATTATCTTCAAGCTATGAAAAGGTTTTTGAAACCAATGTTTTTCATCAACTGGATGGCGTCAATGTGACTTCGAATAAGGAACACTCGAGAAACATTTATCTTATTCCAATAAGGTTAACAATTATAATTCTCAATGTAACAATTGAATAAAATAAAATAAAATAATTTTGGTTGCCGATGGTGATGGTGCTATGAATTCGATGGTGATAGTGCTATGAATTCGATGGTGATGGTGCTATGAATTCGAGAACAAATTTTTGTCAACCAGGGAAGGATGATGTAGCCCAGAAGTCTAAACAAAAACCTTTTTAATTTAATTTTATTTTATTCAAATATCTTATATTATTCAAATCAAATCTAATTGTATACATATTTGATTTTATTTTATTTTAAAATATTTATTTTATTTCCTTATATTCTAATTTAGGGTTTTGAGCAGCTATTATATAAAGCCTCATATACCTTAAGTTTTAAATAAGTTTTTGGAATAATATATTTCTATCTCTGAAAATTTTAATCTTTGTTACCCTTAGATTAGCGTTTCATCATGTTACCCTTGAATTAAGGTTTCATTTATCGTTGTTTCTTCTTCTATTTCTGTTGCGTCATCAATACCACATGCAAAAGGTTCATGTAATCAAGCTTTATTAGTTGACTCTGATTCCACCGGATACTTTCAGCTCGGCTAATCAGACTCCTATTTTTGTTCTCTCCATTATCTAGTAGCTCCAATTACCATGCTCGAGAGAAAGAAAAGAAAATTCAAAGAATGTTTTACCAAACGAAGCTATGGGTTTCCAACTTGAACAAAGTAACAAAACCTTATAACTGCAAGTCGAGAAGAATCACCAATCAATCCAACATAATGGAAAATGGCTGTGTGCTGCTTCTAGAGAGCTTGATGAGCGAGAAAAATCACATTGAAAAGAACTTATCTAATACCAAAATATTATATAGGAGCATGACGAGGAATACAACATGCATGTCAACCTTTTTTTCAAAGCAAAAGAAGCACTAGAAATTGTTGTGAAGGTAACCGGTGAGAAGAAGGACAAGGTTGTTCAAGAACTATATGCTTTTAAAATCAAATCCAAGGAAAAAGAAGCAAAGACTCTTGTTGCTTTGCATAAGAAGTTGGAAAAGGATAACGTAGCTTCGTTATAATCTTATGCAGAAGTCTGTCTGATGACCGTGACTACTCAGGAAGCTGGGCCAACGTTGTGCGGATTCTTGACATTCATGAGAGGTTCCCAAACTTAAAAATTAGGATATAATGGCGGTTGTTTCCTAAGAGGGATTTTCTTTAGGTGCTTCTTTCAAACATAGTTCAAGTAATGATGGGTTATGCGGTGCAAAATGCAACAAATGAACCAAAGAAAGCGACACTAGAGTGTGTTAAAAAAATACCCATTTTGGTAATGATTCTGCCACTTTGGAATAACAACATTAAAACATATTTTTTTTTAATTTTGTGAAAGGTTCCTATTAATTAGGTAATTTTGTATTCCGAGTATGCTTGTGTATTTTTTTTAATCTTTAATCCCAAACGTTCGTTTGATCTTTAATCGAAAGCGATCACTTTCTAATGCAAAGATAAATTATGTTTTTTAACCGACATTGAAAGACCCTTTTGGTTGAAAATATAAGAATATATGTGTTGGCCAACCAAAGTTGGAATACCCATCGAGTCCAAAACCCAAATAGGTAGATGTTAACCAACTGAAGTTGAAAGACCCTTCACGTCAAAAATTAAAATAGGTAAATATTGACCAACCAAAGTTGGAAGGCCTATCAGTCCAATATCGAAATAGATAAATGTTGACCAGCCGAATTTGGAAGACCCCTCACGCCCAAAAGACTTATATGGATAAATTCACTATATAAGAACATTGCTAAAAACTTCACGCACCACCAGGATCAGAAAGAGTGTACTACCTATCAATACATGTAGAAGAAAAAGAAAAAAATGTACAACATGCTTATATTTACTCTAGATACAACTTTAAACGTCTGAGAAATGCCTGTCACAAAAGCTTGTCATCATCATTAAAGTTTATCATCAATTAATAAATTTCTTAATATGGATATCCAGGTCCTAAGTCCTATCAAACTTCTCCAACGTAGAGATATCAGAGCGCTTCGGCGTATGTCCTAACAAGATCTCAGCGAACAAAGGAGATGATCTTCCCGGTTTTATACAGACTTCCTCATGGTCTTTGTTTGCAACTTGTATAACCCTTCTCAGAAAATCCTGCGATTTAGTTGGTTATATGATAACCAAAAGTCGGACCTCCATGCGGGAACTCAACATGCGGTGTTGCTTGTTGCCCCTTACCAACGGTTACCGTCCTATCATTGTTTTTGGACGCATGTGTCCTCTTATCATAATTACTTCTCTTCTTATTTGGATCTCTAGATCGGTTAGATGGTCGATGGTTGTTTGTGCATTTTTTAGAACTCTTCTTTTTAACGTTCCTCTCACTTTGATAATCGATTTCCAGGTACAAAGATTTGTCTTAATCGTAAACTGAATAATTCATGGACTCCGTTGAATCATAACGATGTCTAGATTTTGTTTCTTTCTTTGAAGATTAACGGTCTCAACACATGTCTACATGACGCTTATCCTGGGAACGATGACCGTTATTGACTTCGTTTTCCTCCGACGATCGTTCCTTTCAGACTTCTGACTCGAGCCTCCTAGCAGCCACTACTGCATCTTTCTGATAATTTAACTTGGTAATGTCTTCCAACAAATCTTTCCTTATTGCTACTAAGGTAGACTACTCAGTTGCTCCACGATGAATTGATCATTATAGTGTTTCTCTTCGATTTGTTGTTCTTCCAAGTGGTGATATTCGGGCGTGGCTCTGATCATGAAACTTTTTATCCTAACAAAGAGCTCATATTTCACATTTACTAAAATAATTATTTTGGAAAAACGGATCTAGGTACAAACTTTCTCCCACTATGGTCGCCAATGATGGTTACAAATATATCCGAGGTGGATATAGTTCTCGAATATCTTTGATACCAGTTTTAGAGAGATAAATACGGGAAGTAGAGAGAGAAAGTGCCAATAGTAGTAATAATATAATGATTGTTCACCATTCTCCAAAAAGAGATGTTACTTTATATAGTAAAGGTGGCGGACCCAAAAACGATATGGTTGGCGCATCTAAGATTATTCTACCTCACTATTCTACTAATCTCACATATAGCCATTTATTGTCGCATCAAATACCTATAATGTTACACATTTGTTGGATTTTATATACTACAAAATTTTATTAAACCAAACCAATTCTCTATTCAGCCGACCCAGACCGGTTTTAGATAAACTATACCCTTATCAAATGTCCCATTCATAAAAAGCATCATTCAACTTGGTACAACTTTCGGGTTGGTGGAAGGTTGGCAACCGTTGTTTTTTTGTGAGATCGAGTAAAATATATACTCAAACCAACATTCACCATCTCTAATAATAGGCTATGACTACATGAAGTATACCTTTATGATCTTCAAACATAGATGTGCGAGGTATGCGTAGTATTATTTTAATATGGCTTGATTTTCGTATGATACGTTCGAGATATTACACTTGAACTTTGTCAAACAATTTTTTGTTGCTTGGAAAATTTTTCAAACAACCTTCATTTCTATATATATATATATTTTATATCTATAAATTTACCAAAAAAATTACAAAGTATATTGGTTAGTCGGTCATAATTTAAAATAAAAGACAATATTGAAATGTTTAGTTACCTTTATACCTTAACAAAATTGAATCTTATGCTTTTATGATATCTCCGTAGGAATGTCTTCCTTGTTAAAGTTTAAACATTTTCTCTTTCTGAATTTTCTCTCTCTCAATTTCCTATATTTCTATTCTAGAGCTAACATTCCTTGTTACCAACTTTAGTTGGTCAATATGGACAGATATGCAAGATACTGATCGAGTAATTTTGTATAAGAGAGATTGACACTGACAATTGCATATTTCTTATGTCTCTCCTTAATAATTATCATATGCAACAATAAGATTTCTAGAAATTATATACCTCTAATGCAACTATGCATAAGCATCTACCTTGAAAACAAACAACTCACAACATTTTATATAACCAAAAATGAGGTTTACTGAGACAAAAAAATCCATATAAGTTGGCTTTAAACATGGTGATATAAACTCTAAAGTCTACCATAGTTATATTATGAAAATAAGAAGACGAATGAATTTTACCAAAGACTTTTGGTAAGATGGTGACTGGATTGAAGAATAAAAAAATCTTGGTTTATCTGTAACAGAACACTTCAAATCCTTATTGGCGTATAGTACAATCCAAGATGATCCAAATAATTTCTATAATATCATTTTTAGTCTCGTTACAGAAGAGGATAATTACAAACTACTAAAACTACCTAAATACAAGGAAATTCATGATATAATAATATCTTTAAATCCTATAATCGATGCTGGTCTAGATGGCTACACAACCAAATTCTTTCAAGTCTGATGGCCTATTGTACAAAACATATTGTATGATGCAATCTCAACATTCTTCAAAAACTATCATGTACCACAAGGGATTTATGCTACCACTATATGCCTTATCCCTAAAACATAACAACCTCAATCATGGAATGAGTTCAGACCAATTAGTCTCTACATAATATTCAACATAATTATTTTAAAGGTGTTAAACAATAGAATAGCCATGGTTCATCCTAAAATCATTTATGATGAGCAAGGAGAATTTGTCAATAGAAGAAATATCCACCATAAAATCCTTCTTTCCTAGGAATTGGTGTATGAATTAAATAAGAAGGTACGTGGAGGAAACATCATGTTTAAAGTGGATATGTCTAAGGAATTCAATAGATTTTCATTTAACTTCATCATCGAGGTTATAAATGCGTTTGTTTTTAACAAAAGGGTCCAAAGTTTCATCATGAAGAGTATATGCTCTTCTTATTTCTTAATCCTTATAAATGGTGAATTTTAGGGCTATTTCAAGTCAACTGAAGGATTCAGGAAGGAAGATCCTTTATCTCCCAACCTATTTATTATTTTTGAAAAGAACTTAATCAGATGAATAAAAAAAGCTATTTCAAATACAACCATTAATGAGATACAAAGGAAGAAGTTACCTAGACATTCCATCTCTATCCTATGCATATGACCTTATGATATTCTCAAATGACACTTCTTCAAATGTAAAGATTCTTAACAATTTTCTCAACCATTATCAAGCTATCTCTGGTCAAATAATTAAAAAATAAAAAAATAAACTATATACAACCAAAAGTATACATTAATCAAAAGTACATCATTTGGAAAACATCACTGGTTTCAATCACAAATCTTTTCCTCTTAAGTACCTGAGCATCCTAATTAGTACATCAAACAACAACATGATATATGATGAGCTAATCATGAAGATAAGGTCCAAAGTATCTGAGTGGGACTCTAAAATTCTTTTATTTGAAGGAATGTTAACATTAATCCTGAGTATCCTAGCAACTTACACTAACAACTATATTTAGAGAAATATATTACCTAAAAATGTGATTCAAAGGATTAAATGTATAATAACTAAGTTTATATGGGGAAATTCGGAAACTAAGTCACACATCATTTGGACAAAATGGTCTAAGTTATACAAATCTGATTCAAAGGGAGGCCTAAATCTTAGGAGAGTTAAAGACCTTCAAATAGTTTATTCTTGTAATCTTTGGTATAAATTCAGAGTTCAAAATTCTTTCTTGTCCAAATAGCTAAAATTAATATATTGTCCTTACACTCTTCCTACAATAATTCAAACAATAACAATGGCTTCAAAAACTGGAAACGGTTGTTGAAAATATTATCTTTAGTTGAAACATACATTTGTTGGAAAATTGCAGCTGAAAAGTTGGACAAAAAATGAGGCTCAAACAATTATTGTATTCATCTTACTGAGAATAATGATATGTCATTGTATCAATTAGACAAGGTTAATAACTATTGGTCAGATGACCATTGGAACCT
Source organism: Limnanthes douglasii subsp. nivea (assembly GCA_036936605.1). Classification (NCBI taxonomy): domain Eukaryota; kingdom Viridiplantae; phylum Streptophyta; class Magnoliopsida; order Brassicales; family Limnanthaceae; genus Limnanthes; species Limnanthes douglasii. The sequence goes on along the minus strand of JAUPFV010000003.1, from coordinate 8,561,333 downwards.
AGACCTTCTAAAGTAACATATAACACATTCTGACATTGTTAAAGTACGTAAGTTCAGATTTAATCCTTACAAAGAAGACTCCACCATTTAGAATTTATCCAAATCTAAAGACCAAATTTAAAACCTTCAGCGTAAAAATAACTTAGGACAGCATCAGACATATATGAAACAAATCGAAACTATCTCGAAAAACATAAAACTCAGTAACTCCGAGAAAGTACTCCTTTCTCCTTTTTAGGTTATTGAACAACTGGATTCCATTTGATTCAATACGTAGAAAATGAACCTAATCATGGCATCAAAATTCAATTTTTAAAAAAATACTAAAGCAACCAAACACTTATTTGTAAAATATATTTATTAATTAATAAAAGAGTGACATTTATATATTTTCCAATAATATACCGTTTTGCGTAATTATTATTTTTATTTTATAGTCAATAATATATTTATTAATTATATTCTTTTTCCACAAACCTAACCTAATTCCATAAATTATAAATATCTTTCTTTGGATCTTTGCATATATATACTCAAAATTCTAATTTCTAATTTTTCAAGTTCTTTGGATCGTTTTCTCTTCTGTTATTGTGTTCCAGGTACGTTGATTTGTTTTTTCTAAATATTTAGTATTTTAAAAATTTCTTATAATACTTTGATCTTCTAATTATTTAGTTTTTTTTTTAATTTCTTATAATACTTTGCTTAAGATGATTTTTTTACCTATCAGAAAATTTGATATATATTTTACTATTTTAATAAATTTAACTAAGATTGCATATTTTGCACTTGATATATATTTATCAAGTTATTGATTTTTTTTATTACATAAATTTATCATTAGTCTTTATTATTTAACCTAACATCATGTTATTTGTTATGTCGTCACCAAAAGTCATGACACATTTGGAATCGACGTTTCAAAAGTTTCTTAGATGATTTGACGATGAAGATGAAAGCACCCTCATAAGTGATGGTGATGATTAATGATGCTATTAGAACCTAGAAAAACTTTAAAGAATGTCTTATGTTTGTTTTGATATTTTATTTTATACTATTTAAGACATATTATGTATTGCTTTTTTTATTAAAGATTTATGTTTATTTATTCTAATAATATTAATTTTTTATTTAGTTATATTTGACATCCCTAATTTTATGTGTTAGATGTTACTTTTTTAATTCCAATCTTGAGTCCATTTAATTTTATTTTAGATTCAAAAAATCAGTACAATAAGAGATTTAAGTATTTATATTGAAAATTAAATTTAAAATAATAAATAATGAAATAACTATTAAAATTAAAAAAAAGTAAAAATTCAAATTTTTATCTTTATTTTTAAGTTTCTAACAAAAATAATATACTTTAATGTTTCTTTATTATTATTTTAAAATGTAATATTAATTTATTTGTACTTGATGGGGTTATATATAAAATAATAGAGATACACAACTAAGTTTTAAATGAAATGGTACCGGATGTTGGTTAATCTTGAATTTGTTATGCAAGTTGATGTTAGTTAGGCAGGTTGTGATGTTTGTTAACCCTTATAAAAATTTATTATGTTGCCTAAACAAACATATACTAACATACACAGAAGTATTTTCTCCATATTTTTCTCATTGGGTTCCCACAGATTTCCCACTAGTTCTTGAATAATAACTTTACCATATATATAGGATAGCTAAAGAAAAAAATAATATAGATTTTTTTAGATGATCGACATGGACGCAAATATGATTTTGAATAATTTTATACTGTATTGCTTTATCTTTAATTATGTATGAAATGGGAAACTGTATCAAATTGAATTTTTTTATTCGTACGAACTCAACATATTAAAAAAGATAAAAATATGAACACAACATATTAAGCAATATAAAAGATAATTGGCTTTTGACCTTGGAGCTCCACGTATGTCTCGTCTCTATGAAATTCCAAGCGCAAGCCTCATCTCTATGAAATTTATCCCATGCAGCACATGGACAGGTAGCGTCAATGGAAAGGTGTATAAGAAGTTGATAAGTATAATATGAGTGTTGATATTTAGTATCCTAAAAACATAAGAATGATAATAAAAACTTACATTGATGAAATAGTTATTTCTAACAAAACCAAACCCACTTTCAAGTATTTTAGATGTCAGAAGGGGTGCACCTCGTAGTTGTAGAAAAGTGTGGTTGGAATTAAGGGACCTTGATTGTGATACAAAATGAACAATGCACTGAAAATTTGCTTTAATTGCTACACCCATCATCGATATTGTCATCCAATTATCCATCGCAGATGGTTCTTCGTAATACTTTGTAAATTTAACCACTATAAAATACTCATCCACTAATTCATCGTATAGGCACTGAAAGTTATTAGAATAGTCGGTATTCTCATCATCATGATTGATATTTATCATAATTGGCTTTTACAAGTTACTAAAACCTGTCAATAGTTTTGTCAAAATAAAATTCTCATTATTGTTTAGTGAAAGATGACCAATAGTACCTTCCAGAGCAACTCATGTGCATCAATGAGGTTGGTGGTCATGGGTGGTCTCCTATACAAATTAATTTAAGTCAGATTACATTGATCGATGGACATTAAGATAATAACAAAACTATATAATCGTATTACCCCATTTTACTTAACTTTACCAAATTTTGTCGTATTAAGAAGATATTTACCTTGGGCCGTCATCTGCAGACTTCTCATCCTCAATGTCAACTTCATCTCCATGTAGACCTTATACCAATGTATCTCTTGACGGAACAACATCCACCCATATACCATCTAAATTACCCACGATGTTGGTATCCTTCACATCTCAATAATTAGTCAAGCTTCTAAAACTTATTCACACAATGTAAAAAATAACTAGCTAAGATCGTGTCTTACAAGAACTGGATCATTATAATCTGGTCTCTCCTCTGGAGGTTCTAAGGCATGCTCTGGATCTGTCATTTGGTAGGAGTCGTCCGTACAGTTAAATAAAAATTTGTTACATTATTTTTTCTCAAATACATATGATATATATAAAAACACTAACCACAAACTAAATCGTCAAAAACTTGTGTGGCTGCTACTTTCTTTCCTGGCGTGTTGTTGGAAGACAACTAAGGCTTAAGAAATTTTAAATTGACACTCCCAAGAAAAGTAAAAAATAATATTCGCATTAAAAAGTGACTTTTCTTTTTCTTTGGACCGCACGAGATCTATCATCTATCCATGATCTATAAATCCCATGACTTATCTTCCTCAGCATAGCCAATCTTGTTGATTTACATTTTCTTAGAGCGTGCATTGGTTCGTCTTGAGTAGGATAGTCTAGCATAGGATGTATCACATGTGTCAGTTCAAGCAGTGGTTTGATACGTACAAGCCAATGCAGGGAACTGTCTATTCAGGGAACAATCATTTGTTGACTGTTGGTGGTATTGGTAACGTCAGAATCAGAATGTTTGACGGGGTTGTTAGAATCTTGACGTGCTGGCATGTTCCTGGGTTAAAGAGAAACCTGATTTCTCTTGGGACTAGACTCTCGGGGTTACAAGTGATGAGTCCGAAAACTGCATCATCTCCGGACTAGGACATATCGGACCAAGGCCACCGGACCGGACAGACCACTTCGAACACTTAGCCCATTGGACTGTTCGAACTATGACAAAAGTACTAAAAAACCTAAACACTTCTTGACTAAGCTGCTTGCTCCCCTACTAAGAGCTCATGGGTCTTTAAACATGACCTGGGTCCATTAAACATGACCTGAAAACCCATAAAGCCCAGATGTAAGGGTATAAATACCCAACCACCTGCATTAAATATGGGTAATGAAAATTAACTACAACCAGACTGCTTAATTCTCCCTCTACTCTCTACTCAAAATATTAAACACCCATAAACCTCCACAAAACTCCGAACAGATTACAAATTTACCCTCAGACAAAAATTAACCACACCAACAAGTACCGTGCAGAAGACGGTGTAATCAAAGTGACAAAAGGCTCAATGGTATGCATGAAAGGCAGTTTGCAGAAGGGTCTTTACATTCTCCAGGGGAGTGTTGTTATGGGCAATGCTGCAGTAGCATCATCAGGGAGTAATACCCAAAGTAGGAAGGATCAAAATAAGTTGTGGCATTGGCGTCTTGGTCACATGAGTGACAGAGGATTAGCTGTTTTGGGAAAGAGAGATTTGTTGAAAGAGTATAAAGCAGAATCATTGGGATTTTGTGAGCACTATGTGTTTGGTAAATAAACTAGAATCAAATTTAGCAAATCGGTTGTAAGAAAGACTAAAGGGGCAGTGGACTACATTCACTCAGATCTTTGGGGTCCAAACATAATTTCATCCAAGAGCGGAGCCATATACTACATGAGTTTGATTGATGATTATATAAGGATGGTGTGGGTTTACTTTCTGAAAACAAAAGATGAGGCATATTCAACCTTTGTCAAATGGAAGACGATGATTGAGAAGCAAACATGAAGAAAAATCAAACGTCTTAGGACAAATAATTGGTTAGAATATTGCAGTCGTGAGTTCAACGAGTTCTGTGAAGCTGAGGGAATAGTGCGTCATCGCACTTGTTCTAGAACACCACAACATAATGGAGTCGCAGAAAGAATGAACAAAACGGTTTGTGACAAGGCACGAAGTATGCTCTCGTGTTCTGGTGTGGGAAAGGATTTTTGGGCTGAAGCTATCAATACAGTGTGTTACTTGGTGAATCGGTCTCCATCAACGCCTATTGATTGTAAAACTCCTTTTGAGATTTGGTCTGGATTGTCGGCTGATTACGAACATTTGAGGGTGTTCGGTTGTCTTGTGTATGCTCATGTGAGAGATAGTAAGCTTGACCTGAGGGCAAAGAGGTGCTTATTTCTAGGATATGCTACTGGAGTGAAGGGATATAGGTTATGGTGTACCTCTCCAAAGTCTCCAGGTTTTCTCATCAGTAGGGACGTTACTTTTAATGAGTTTTCTTTGATAGACAGTTAGAAGGAAGTAGGAGAAATGGTCGAATCAGGATCGGTTGTGAGTAAACAGGTAGAGCTTGAAGTAGAATCAGTTCCTTGCAGGTTCAATAATTCAAGTGGTTCTGAGGTGGATCCAGAATCAGGAGGTGAAGCGTCAGCATTGGATAATAGTGACGATGAAGCGCCTGAACCAGAACAACAACCTTATAACATAGCATTGGGATGAGAAAGAAGAGATATTAGACTTCCAAAAAGGTATGCGAATCTATTTGCATATGCTCTTTCAGTTGCAGAAGAAGTTAAGATGCAGGAACCTAGTAGCTACAGAGAAGCTATAGCGAGTTCAGAGGCAGATCGATGGATTGGTACTATGGGGGTAGAGATTGAATCTCCAGCATATATAATGACCAAGGCAGTATCAGTTCAAAAGTTTAGGGAGTGCCTAAACTGGATTGGTGTTCGCAGTATAGAGTGAATGCCTTAAGGGCATTTGGTGAGTCAGAATAAGAGAAGTTTCTTTGTTGATATTGAAGAAAGGATATTCGCCTCAATGGGAAGATTTGTTGTGAATGAGTCGAATAGTTCCTTAACAGTGTACTGTGTCCGACAGTACAGTTTTGTGTATGTGATAGTGATATTGTGCCTTGACAATGTACTGTGTTCGGCAGTACAAATAAGTGGTGTGACAGTATCGTTGTTAGCCTTGTGGTATGAGGCTATTAATTCCCTATCTAGGACTACACAAAACACAATCTGAAATCTGTAACCTTTTCTATCATAGTGAAACGTTTTTCTCTGGCGGCGCCCATGGACGTAGACAATTGTCGAACCACGTTAAATCCTGTGTTCATTTAAATCTTTGCCATTTTGTGATAATTGCATAGTAATTTAATAACAAAATACCACATGTTGGGAATATGCGTGTTCGGTCCACATATTCCAACCTTTTCTATCATAGTGAAACTTTTTTCTCTGGCGGCGCCCATGGACGTAGACAATTGTCGAACCACGTTAAATCCTGTGTTCATTTAAATCTTTACCATTTTGTGATAATTGCATAGTAATTTAATAACAAAATACCACATGTTGGGAATATGCGTGTTCGGTCCACATATTCCACCTTTGTATATAAGTAAGACACATATTCCACCTTCGTATATAAGTAAGAACAACACGGTCTCAACACTAGTGTGATATTGTCCGCTTTGGCACCCGAAGGCCCTCACGGCTTTGCATTTGGTCCACTACCAAAAGGCCTCATACTAGTTGAGATATGTTCTTACTTATATACCACTGATCTTTCCCATGATTAACCGATGTGGGATGTGGGACTTTTGGTCGCCACCCTAATAAATATTTTTGTGTATATTTTTTCAATCTTTTTATTGAGATGTTAATACTTAAAATTTTAGAACCGAATAATTTATATACACGTACTAGAACAAATTAACCAACCATCACATATATTCAATATAAAAGTATAAAAAAAATACATTTTGTTATATTAAAAAAATAGATTAGTTTTTATTTATAATAAATTGGTATATATATATATTAAAGATACATGTTGAATATAGTGGATTAGTATTCTAATACCCACTAATTTATACTAATAATAACATTATATTAATATATAATTTACATATAACTTGTTATAGTCCGATATAATAATTAAATTTCGATTTTGTGGATTGATTTATATCATAACTTTTTATTTATAAGACTATACAAATTTTAATAATTATTTAAATATTATTTTTTTTTAAATTTGACTTTTACTAATCCTAACAAAATTTATTAGGATAATAAAAAATTAAGTAGTATATCATTCATGAACTATTGATAATATGCATTTATATAAAATTTTTATATAATATTGATGATAAAATTAGTAATATGAATCAAAGATTAATAGAGACAAAAATAATCATGGTTATCCATTTAAATAAAATCAAACTACATAATACAATTTGTTTTTGGTATTTAGATATTATATGTAGCGCTATTATCACAACTCGGTAATCCGTCCGGGACTAATGCGATAAAATCCATCTGAAACCTATTTAGTAAGAGTAATGTTTCTCGATTCGTTAACGAGTCGAGGTTTGAACTCAGATTGATTAGAGGTTTGGATCGATAAAACCAAAAAATATCTGATTAATTTTCTTGTAATATATATAATTTTATATCAATTAAAACCTAATTAATAAATAACATATTTTTATATTACTAAAAAGTATTTAATTAAAATATAATAAATTATAATATAGCTATTGATATTTAGTATGTATATATATCACATAAGTAGACTCATGATTGATATTAGGATAAAATAGGAAGCAAAACATTTATTTAGGTGCGTTTGTAAAATAAATACCACCCCGCTCTCAGCCCCAAGGTTTAAGCATAGGCTGTTGTTCCCTATGACAACATAAACACCATATTATTTTGTTATAGTTCCATCAAACCGTTCAAATGGTTCGGACCAGTCCGGTCGAAGGCTAAAAAGACTAAAATCATGACCGGTTCAGTAACATCCCTAGTTATATGTATGAGATAAAATCATGATTCATATGGTAGTAATTGCAATTATACTTTTTTTTGTTAAAACTATTTAAAAATATGGAATAACATATCTCTTTAAATGGAATCTAATTTAATAACATACTTTTGTTTGCATATTCTACTAGCATTGATTTTTTGTGATTTTTATTTTCTGGCTTTTTTTATCATAGATAACAACTAAAATGCATTATACATAATATCAGTCTAAAATTTATGAGATAATATCATCAAATATAATATTATATGTCACATTCGTCTTTAATGGTGGATAAAATTTAGATAAGTATACGTAAGTGTCAAAGAGTCTATTAGCTAGTAAAGTTGCATAATAGTTGCGAGTTACTAAGTATAATATTAAGCATATAGAGTTCATACTGATAAAATTTAGCAGTAAAATATTTTCAAATGATATCTACATACTATGCAAATTGAAAAATCGAAAAAATATTATAAAAGATAAAAAAAGGTTCAAACATGACTTGATTTGACGTATCGTAGAATAAGTTACAACAACCAAATTAGATGTTTATATGGTAAAGATAAAAAATATGGTCAAACGTTTTCTTAAGCTTAAATTTATTTTTTACTATAATCATATAATACCATGTTAATGCCTTTGAAGACAAACAAATTCATGCATTAAACAAACATGGTGATCAATCACTAATATAATTGTTGCTTTGTAATTTGAAATTCTTTGTATTCATAACAAAATTTGTATAGAATGGTAATCTGAATAATGTATTATTTATTCGATATGGGTAATATACATTCATGTATAAGATATCATATAGGATTCATAAAATGAAATTTCAAGCTAATGTGGACTAAGGTATATATTTGATATATTTCTATCTTTCAATCTTCAAAATCTTGTTCGAGAAAAGTATATTAATTGCTCAGTATAATTTTAACAAATCCATATGTAACTGTTAGAAGATATATACTTTCACTATGCATGGACTTGGTTTACAAAAATTACCGATATATTAGAAAAAAATGTAGTCAATATGTTAGAATGTAGTTGTATTATTCGATCGACACATAAGCTTATGCCCATTCAACTGTATAAATCTTCGAATTGAAAGGTCATATATCTCTAACTATAATTGATCAATAATTTAAAATATAATATATAATAAAAATTGAAAAATATATTTGAATTAAGTTTTTTTAAAATTTTATAAGATAGATAATGATACTATTAATACGGAAACTTCTCGTAAAAAACTTGTGTAGAAATTTAACATACTACTCAAGTCGTATGTGACTTATATGTATAAAAGAAAGTTAAATATGACTAATAAATCCAAGGACGAACACTCATTAAAAAATCTATGATAAAATATTTGCCTTATTTTATATATTTGTACATAGATTGTTCATCAATACTGACTTTTGTAAGCATTTGCACACTAGTAGTATTGCTAGCTATTATTAGAACTAGGAAAGAATTAAGTTTAAATATCCAAATATAGAACCACATTTTACTATAATTAAGCGAGTTCCAAATGATGAAAACATAATAACCAAACCTTTAGATTGTGTGGACTAATATTCACTTATGGATAAAGTCTAATATTTTCAATATAAATAATATCGAATATGATTTTTTTTTGCATTTTAGAAGGGTTATATGACACTCATTTAAATGTTATTCAAAACCAATTATAAAATAAAATAATGGACTACATAGAATTATATATTAACATGCATGGTTGTTTGGAATGAGTGCATGAACTATGAATCGAAACAAAGAGGCTAAACAATATTTCATAAAATTTGTAAAATTATTATTTAAGCTCCAAACTTACGGGATATAGGTTTAGCATTAAGTAGCTTATTTAGAAATCATAATATCATATTATGTAGCCACATAGTATCTTAGGCTTATAGAGAAAAAGAAACTTCATCAACATCATTAAGAAAGTATATTTTCATATTATCTTTTGAAAAAATAGTCATCCGCCAACATGCATGCATTTCATTAGTCATTTGGTGTGCATTACATATAAAAAATTTCAACCCAAATTTATAAAAAAAGCCTTCCCCAATTCAACTTCGTCATACAAACCCATCTTTATCTCCAAAACAATTTACAACACATAATGTTTCATTTGATTACACACACAAAATCTGTAAGAACTCTAAATTTAATTACAAATCTGTGTCAATTGAGGAGGCTAAAAATATAGATAATATAACGATTGATAAGATTATGGGATCACTACAAGCCCATGAAGAAAAAACTGTTAAAGAAGAATGAGCCTATTGAACAAGCCTTACAAGCAAAGTTATATTTTAAATATAATGATGAAGAATATACAAGGATCCATAGGCGTCATGGAAGTGGACGTGGATGTGTACATAGACAAGGAAGAGAATGCAGCCAACAAGGGAGGATAATCAAAAGGATGAATCATACGAGATAAGAAATTTAAGAGGTTGTGGAAGAGGAAGACACACCTCAAGGTAAGAAAAATCAAATATTAAGTGTTACAATTGTAAAAAATATGGTCACTATGCTTCCGAGTGTCGCGCTTCAAAAATTCAAGTTGAGGAGAAAACTAATATTATTGAAGATAAAGATAATGAGCTCGTCTAATTTCTAGCACAAAAAGGAAGAGAAAATTATAGAGAAAATTTATGGTATATCGATTGTGGAGGTAGTTATCATATATGTGGAAACAAGCACTATTTTTTATATTGTTTCTTTTACTTTAGTTTATATTTATTTCTTTATTAATTTTTATAATCTTCTTCTTTTGTGGTTAAAAAACCTTTATATATATATTATGAATTAAATATTTAATTTAGTTTTTATTATATATAATTTATTAGTATTATTATTGAGCATAATACTTTCAATTACCTACGAGTTCAATTGATTTATATTAGATCTAGGTTGAGACTGAGAGGTAAAGTTTATTTCCAAAATATAATAATACCATTAGGTTGAATGAATAGTAGCCACGACCATGACCCAATGAAGTCTGAACTAGGTTTTAAGTTTATATAACCTAATTATATGAGATAAGGGATTATAGATATAACCGGCCATACAAAATGGTTACTTGTGTGAGATTGAGAGGTGATGACAACACTCTCCAAGAGAAATTGGCCTTAAAATATTATAGGTTTAGATATAATTGATCTAATTATTCAGAATTCATAATAAAATGTATGTACATATTTTTATAACCCTGGAATTATTTTAATATTGATTATTTTAAATTTGATATTTTTTTTATTATTTAACAAACATCAAATCTTGATCTTCTGATGATCGTTTTAAAATTTCTGCATAAATTAGACTTTATTTTTTAGACTTTTTATGGTAGTAATTCAAATTTAATTTTTTTAAAAAAAAATTCCACCATTGGGTACGATTGAGAGTCTTCAAATACTCATTAAACTATAGCAAGAATTATACACTTGTAATTTCTCATTCAAGTTCACGGTGTTGTTGCTACAGAGGTAATATAATTTTGTTTATATCTATTTTTTGATATATTAATTTTTTTTATAATAGGTAAAAAAGTATACTTCCTTTTACTCTGGAAATTAAAAGAACATTTGAGTTGAATAAACGAACTTCAAAAATCTAAAAATAGGCAATACGGAGAATGTGGAAACAACCGTGCAGTACAACAAGTTCTTGATACGGGAAAAATGAGTAAATATGTTAATCCTCACTTATGAGATTCACTTCAAGTATAGTGAGACTAGAAGTGGAGAAGGCTTCAAGTATAGTGAGACTAGAAGGCTTCAAGTATAGTGAGACTTTTCATAATAGGTAAAAAAGAACATTTGAGTAATAGGTAATATAATTTTGTTTATATCTATTTTTTGATATATTAATTTTTTTTATAATAGGTAAAAAAGTATACTTCCTTTTACTCTGGAAATTAAAAGAACATTTGAGTTGAATAAACGAACTTCAAAAATCTAAAAATAGGCAATACGGGAGAATGTGGAAACAACCGTGCAGTACAACAAGTTCTTGATACGGGAAAAATGAGTAAATATGTTAATCCTCACTTATGAGATTCACTTCAAGTATAGTGAGACTAGAAGTGGAGAAGGCTTCAAGTATAGTGAGACTAGAAGTGGAGTAGGCTTCAAGTATAGTGAGACTAGAAGTGGAGAAGGTTTCGTAGATCTTTCTGATACATGTAAAAATACACCAATGTTCCATGTAATACAATCTGTTTGAGACTTTTCATAACTTCATTCCATACTTGGTCCAGAGTCCCACATTCCGCTTTGATTAGGCGACGTTCATTCGGAACATTAATAGCCAGGTTCGAAGCAAGGGTCTCATAGACTAGCAAGACTTTAGGCCCCAAGGTCTGTGCGTAGTTGAGGTGGGTTCAGATTTATATACACTATATTATTTTCAATTTAAGTAATGTGGGACTCTGAACCAAGTATAAATGAAGTTTACTCTTCAACAATATAAACTTTCATCGGTGCGTTACTTTCTTAGCAATGTTTTCTTTTTTGAATTTGGAATAACAAGCTTCCATCAAAATAAGAAGTAGGCTTTATGATTTTTATGCTCATACTATATTTTTTCTTATTCTTGTTTGGTTTAGATTTGTACGATTGGCTTAATTTGAAAATGATAGGACTATATATTTTGTATTCTCGGATGGAGTGTTTGATCTTATAGCATATAGACTCGGTACTCAGGTTCACCCATGTTTTTACAGGCTTAATACTCGCAGCTTGTCTGATGATTTTGTTGAGATTATCATTAACATACTTGAGTTGTATTTATATGAACTTTCAGGTGAAATCACTAATCTGGGCTGAAGCTCAAGCTGAAAATCATTCTAGAAGCCGGTTTGAACTCATGGTAAAAGTTGGATGATTTGATTTTTGATAAATAAGTCCTTTCGAATGCCAAGATTTTGATAGTCTTAAAAATTGATTGAAACATGTTGCAAAAAATAAAAACCAATACTGTTAAATTAAGTGTAAAAACAGCTTTTAAATAATTTATAAAACTTTTAAACGAAAAAATATAATATTGAAACTAATTTACAAGTCAAATCTTCGAAACCGATGTTTCCATCCTCCAATTCGGTTGTCCCTGTTCCTCGCCGTTGTTTCTGATGTCGGAGTTCGTAGACGAGGCAGTTTATAATGGCACCGAGTTTTGTTTTTTGGTAATATTTTTTTTTGTTCATCAAGACTGACGCTTCTCTGTTGGCCACCATCCATGGCGGATAGATTCCCGTCGATTTTCACGGTTATAGATAATGATGGCTCTGTGTTGATTGCTCATTACGGCCAGATTTTATTGTACGTTTATAACGTTATCTGCCACGAAGATTTTTGCGTCTTGCGTCGAGTCTTCCTTGCTTTAAAAAATCCCAGGCGGTCTTATGCTTCTTTTGATTCGTGGCAACAAGTCCATAAATCAGGTGCCACTGACGTTAACTTATCTTACTTAGTGTTTGATCGGTGGATCTTGTCCAGTGTTTTACCAAAGCTATTCATCTTTTATTGTGTGCTTTGAATGTATTAATTTTATTTTGTATTCAAGAAAAATCCTGATTTTGTGTCTCTCAGCAATATACGGGTATGTCTCGAAGTTTATGTCATAATTTTTTTATTATTAATTTACAGTTTTTTATTAAAAAAAACTAATATAAGATTTTTTATAAAATAGAATAAAATAATATTTACAATGTTGCACATAAAAATTAATTAAACTGTTTAATTTTTTTTATAAAATTTGTTATTATCAAAATAATATTATTAAAATAAATTTTCAAAACATACCATTCTTAAAGTAAACATAAATAACGTTTTAAAAATAAATTAAAGATAATATGTTTTGTTATTTGTTAACGTTGTGAATAGTAATAAACATTTAGCTAATTAAAATGTATATTTTATAATTAATTGAAAAACCGATATATTTTTAATAAGTTATTTTTAACTACCCATCAAGAAATAACAAGTCTTTTTTTTTAAAAAAAAAAAGCACCCGTGAGAGCTTAACATAGGTTAAGGGGGTGAGATTCAAATTCGAAAATTTTGATAATAACCAACATTTCAAAATATAAATTTTCCAAATAAACATGTTTGGATGTTTTTAAGAAAAATCAAAACCATAAATTTGGTTATGAATTTGTTTTATGAGTGGTTAGAATATAACTTCAAAAATAATAATAAAAAAATATTAAAAGAGAAGATTATGACTTTGTTTTGTGGCTTATTGGATTTTAGGTGGACATTTCAAAATCTTCTTCACTTTAAAATTATAATATTATAGTTTATAGCTTTGCATTTATGAGTTAGGGTTTTGTTATAGGATTTTATGTATGAAAGACATATTTTTTGTTTTTATGGTTTTTATAGTCTTCTTGTTTTCATCACAAAATGTGAAAGCTCTTCACAGACTTACCATCTAACTCAAATCATAATAATATAATTAAGATTATTACCCTTTTGAATTAATAGTACTAGAGTAGAGAATCGAATAAATTGGACTTTCTAGAAGTGTTGTTTATGGATTAAGTAGAGATCTTCTCTTCATCTTGTTCTCGATTCTCTCTCATGTACTCATTGGATGAGTAAAGCCTAATCTTGGTGCATGGTGTATCATGAACATTTTTCGCTTAAAAAGAAAATGTATCTAGTTAGATTAAGCTTTTATTTGATGTTGTTAATAAACATTGGACCTAGTAAAATACAACAATTAAAAAAAAAGTTACCAATTATTTTATGTAACAATCAAAATATTTTTATTTATTTTATTATATTTTTTTTATCTTTCATTTTATAAAATTTAAAAAGATATTTGGTAATTTAGAACAAGCAAAAATCTTATAATGTGAGTTAAAGTCATGTCTTTCAATATTGACCTTAAATAGAGCAGAGGAACAATCTTCATATGATCCATGAATAACCACAAGACACAAATAATTATAAAGTATATGAAAGTTTTTAAATAGGATTTTGAAATAAAAACCAATTCGGATTTAAAGTTTAGATTTTCATCATTGATAAAAAAATTATAATTAATATAAATAATAAAAATATTTTAATTAATTTATTTATTTAAAATTTAAAAATAACGTAAACCGCATGCTTGATGTACAAGCATATGTCTCTTTAAAAATCAAGAGTAAACCATGCTTATTAAATTTGAATAATAATAATCTATTAAAATTTTATAAACAGATTTTTATAAAATATAATCTTTTATGAAATCAATTTCTAATTGTGTGTAACACTGTATACAAAATAGCATTATAAAAAGACAAGAAATGAGGATGCAAATCTAAATTTTTTATGTAAATCTAAAATATTTTCTAATGTTAATATATATTAAAATCCCTTATCCATCAATAATTTTAAGAGTTTTTTTCTAACTAGATACTTTAAATCTATTGAAATTCATTTAGTTGTTTGCTTTTTGGTCGTGTTCGTCGAGGATTGTGATTTCTCAGATTTGTTTCAGTTTCTCATATGATCAAATCGAAATCGGAAGTATTTATTAGGTTGTTGAACTATATGATCTATTTGGATTCTTAGTTTCTTATGTCATTCTTGATCGACTTGTCCTGAGTTGTTGCATTTTGAAAATCATTTTGGCGCTAGTGTTGATGTATGAATAGTCATTTTCGTGGACGATGATTGTGTTTCATTAGTATTTGATCTCTTCATAATCTGATGAAGCTATTACGGTTAGGTAATCATTCTGCAGGTTTCCTTTATGTGCATATTAATTAAGTTCTTTTTACTGGCTATCTTGTGACATAATAATCCTTGTTTTCTTATGATTGGATCTCTCTCGTTTATTAATTATAAACAAAACTATAGTGTTTACCTAATTGTTTAAATTTATATTTTATATTTTTTATAGTTTCTTGTTTTTCTCATTTTTATTGTATTTTAGATGTTGTTGCAGTATTTTTTAAGAATTATGTCGATTCTTTTTCTTAAGTTGTTCAAAACTTTGTTCTATATATTCAGTATTTGAAGTTCAAGCTTATTTGAAATTTGAAGATATCTTTGACATTTTGTTTAAATTGTTTTTCTCCCCACTCTTTTTAAAGTCGAAAAAATTATCATTAATGAATTTTCAATTTGTTTTAAAACCATTTATGGAAAAAAAAAATGGTTAGATATGAAACTCAAATAACTATTAAAAAAGGATATTGTCGGAAGAATCAAAGAAAATTTTATATGCAAGATACATATAAGAAAAACATGATTATTTTGTTTGCCTTTAACAACCTGTTTAATGATAATTATGCAAGAATAACATAAAAAGCTTAAGAACCATTAAAAAATCTAACACATAGATTTTACTAAATAAGCCCGTTAAAAGTATATCGATAATTTACCTGCACTAATATGTATAAATCCATCATACAAAACATTGAATTATATTAATCGCAATGCAATTTCTTTTAGAAGGACTTGCTTTTTCTAGATGGAGAGATCCATTATGATTTATTGAACTTTTTTAATGGTATATAACATTTTTTTTAAATCTTTATTGTTCCATTTTAGCAGATTTTTATATTTATGTAATTTAATGTTATATATTATTTTATTTTATTTTATTTTTTAAAGTTTTATAAAAAAAGTATTATTTAACTATTAATTATAGATAAGTGAATCCATAATTATTATACAAAATACTTTCCGTTGACTATCCATTATTACGTAAATATGATGAAATTATATACATGATATATGTTTGAAAGAGAAAATCTATACCAAGTCACCAGAACACTATCACGGACTGAATTATATTTGTTTTATTTATCATACTACTTATCATATGGTGTGTTTTTATTTCGATCTATATTTCAATCTATTTTTACGAAATTCTGTAAAAAAACATAATTTAATTAGAGCTTTTACTAATTAATTATATTTATGATAATTTAAAACCACGTTTCTTATGTAATAATGAAATCCGGATGATGAAACAGCATTAATTTTTATATTTTCTGGTAACAATTAACCAAATATAATCTAATCTTAATTTTTCTATATAAAAGTAAAAATAAATCATCCATAATGCAGTGTTCCAAATTTGAAAAAGAAATTAAACTAAATAAATAACTAGAGATACAACAAAAGCAGCAAACAAAATATAAGGTAATTTTGTATTTTTTTTACTTTAAAGTAAAGTAAAGTAAATCATATATATTTTTTACTGTTTCATAGAAAATAAACAACTACCAATACACAAACACATCATCAATAATGTGTGTCGATCATTTACGAAAACAATTTCACATTATACACAATTTCACATTATACACAATGCACCAATCATATTTGTCCAAGATCAACACTCTTCATCGTCCATGTAGTGAGTAATAACATAAGTAGTTGTCAAGCAAAGCAAAGAAACCATTAAAATGTATCTAGTTAGAATAAGTTTTTATTTGATGGATATTTTTTTCCTAAAAAAATAATGTGTCTAGTTAGAATAGATATTAAAATTGGACCTACAGCAATTAAAAGAAAAATTAGATTACCAATTATTTTATGGAACCATTAAAATATTTTTAGTTACTTTTATTATATCTTCTTTTTTTTAATTTTTTTATAAAAATATTGCATGGTAGCGAAATATATCAATATAATATATTGATGCTTAATATAGAACATATGGTTCAGAGTAAACCAAATTTATAGAATAATAATTTATTAAAATTTTATGTAGCAGATTTTATGAAATATAACCTTACATATTTCATACGTGGAATGATATAATCAACCGTAGCTTTATAAACTATATTGGGTTTCGTATTACTTTATATAATCAATTCCAAATTTTGTGTAATACCGTATAATGTTAGGAAATAGCATTAAGAGAATTTAAAGACAAGAAATTACTATGCAGATCTAAATTATTTTATGTAAATTTAAAATATTTTCTTATGCTAATATATATTAAAATCTCGCATCCATCAATAATTTTAAGGGTTTTTTTCAACTAAAAACGTCAAATCTTTTGAACTAGCCATCACAACTGTCAATAACCATGGTGAAAAATAAAGATTAATTTTTAAAATTTGAAATTTTATATCAATTATTAAAGTTAAAAAGTTGAAAATTAAATCATAATTGAGTTTAGTTTTTTTTAATAAAAGATCGAATGACAACGATAACGAATCGAAATGGTACCGAATCAAAACAAAACTAAAATAAATCGGAACAAATCGAAATCGAATCGAACTCAATTAGACCGAACCAAAAACTTAATATTCCAGTGCAACAAAAATCCAAAAAATAACAAAGATTTATAAATCCATACTAATATTGATTTTTTTTTTATCCAAAGATATTAGCGCTCATTATATAGTCTAAACACATCAAAATCAATTTAAATACATACATAGTTTTAAAATACATTTAAACCTAAAAAAAGATACATACATTTTAGAGTATAGACAAGGCTAAACACATAAAAAACAAAAAAAAAAACTATTGTCATTAATTAAACATTTATTTTTGTTCGTATAATGTTAAAAATAAATTTATACTTTTCTATATTATTAAAAAAATGAAAAAATGATAGAAATATCCAAAAGCCACTCTTTCACTTTTAAGACTATCAATATTCTTTTCCATAAATCACTATAGGTCAACAGTGGACCGCTTACAATTTTTTATTTACGATAAATGCAACTTTGTTGTATGTGAGACTATTTTGAATATTCATGCTTTATTATCTGCCAAACCACTAATGCAACTCTTTAAAAACTTTTAAGATTACTACCATTAATTCTAAACAAAACTATAGCATTTTACAGAATTGTTTAAATTTATATTTATTATATTTTAGATGTTGTTGCATTCCTTTTGAGGAATTATGTCGATTCTTTATTTAAATTCTTCAAAACTTTGTTTTATATATTCAGTATTTGAAATTCAAGCTAATTTGAAATTTGAAATTTGAAATTTGAAGATAATTTTGATCTTTTGTTTAAGTTTTTAGTTTTTTTTTCTTCAAGTCGAAATCTTTTAACTCGATTCATAAGTTTTCGAAAAAACTATCATTAATGAATTCTTAAATATATTTTAGAACCCTTTATGTAGAAAATAAAGGTTAAATATAAAACTAAAATAACCATCGAGAAAAAAAATTGTTGAAAGAATCATAGAAAATTTATGTAAGAATAACATGAAATCCAAAAGAAAAATTAAAAAAGAATCTAACACAACGAATTTTACTAAACAAGATGAGTTAAAAGTAGATCGATAATTTACATGCAGTAATATGCATAAGTAAACACCTACATAATCATACGCGTGGTCGGAACCAGGTGCAGGTAGCCTTGTCTTTCATACGGAGAGTAAAAGTCATAACGACGTGATTAAGTTCATTAATCTCTTGAATTAATAGTAATAGGAGTAGAAAATCGAATAAAATGGACTTTCAAGACGTGTTGTCTATGGATTTAAAATGATATCTTCTTGTATCACTCCAATATACTAATCGAATAAAATGGACTTTCAAGATGTGTTGTCTATGGATTTAAAATGATATCTTCTCGTATCACTCCAATATACTAATCAAATAAGTAAAATTTAATCTTGTCACATGATCTATCATGTATATTTTAAATTGAAAAGAAAATGTATCTAGATGGATATTTTTTACTTGAAAAGCAAATTTATCTAGTAAGAATAAGTTTTTATTTATATCAGTAATGTAAATTGGACATACAACAATTAAAAAAAATGATTACCAATTATTTTTAGTTACTTTTACTATATATTTTTGTATCTTTCATTTCTTTTTAATTTATAGATATATTGCATGGTAACGAAATATATATCAATATATTTATTAACAGTGGACGCGGTCATGCTTGACGGCATGCTTGATGTAGAAGTAGAACATAGGATTCCTTGTCTCTTTAAAAATGAAGAGTAAACCAGATTTATGGAATAATAATCTATTAAAATTTAATATAGCAGATGAAATCTAATCTTACATATTCCATACTCCGTAGATTTATAGAATATATTGAATTTCATATCATTTAATATAATCAACTCCAAATTTTGTGTAATAGAGTATAAGAAATATCATTAAGAGAATTTAAAGACAAGAAATTACAATGCATATTTAAATTATTTTCTTATGCTAATATATATTAAAATCCCGCATCCATAATAATTTTAAGGATAATTTTAAGGGATTTTTTTTACTAGAAATTTCAAATCTTTTAAAATTCATATTTGGTGGGCATAACCCAAATTTCTTGTTTCCAAACAAAATTCATTCGGAGATTTCCAGTTTGCATTATAAGCTGGATGTGTAATTGGTAAAAACAATTGTACGTTTATAAACTTTTATAAATTAAAATTTTAAAACAAATAGAAAAGTCTTTTAAAAGGAGAAACTTATATGTAATTATTTAGGTTAAAATTATATAAAGTTAATAAATAAAAAGGAAATAAATATTTAAATACGCATGAATATAAAAATTGGATACTAACACTACAAATTAATTAATAAGTGTAAAACATTTATTTATAATCAACCGAAAAGTTTCATTTGTTTTTAATGTTTCCTTTTGTTTTTGGAATATATGGTATACGTTTAACATCAAGTGGATTTCTTATATATATTGTTTAGAATAGACAAGCAAGCTATTGAATACTACGACCAAAGAAACACAAACACAGGCTTTGTCTCTCTCTTTTCTAATCGGCCTTCTCTCTCTTTTTATATTGTATATTTTTTTATATGTTTAGAATTAATGTATATTTTTTTATATTATTAAAAAATGAATTTTTTTTATAGAAATATCCAAAAAGCCACTCATTTATTTAATAGACAATCCATATAGTTTTCTATAAATCATCGTAGGTCAACAATGGACCCCTTACAATTTTTTGTTTACGGTAAAATCTAACTTTGTTGATAAAATCCAATTTGAAGATAGTTTTTTACCATGTTTTTGTGAATTTTTTAGTTTATTTTTTCCTCACTTTTTTTTCAAACTTGAAATCTTTTAATCTTATCTATATGTTTTTTTAAAAACTATTATTATTGAATCTTTAAAAAAATATTAGAACCGTCTATGTAAAAAAAAAAAGTTAGAGATGAAACCAAAATAACAATTCAGACAAAATAAAAATATTGTTGGAAGAATCAAAGATAATTTTATATGTAAAAATACATTGTTAAATATATTATATTAACGATTTCAATCCATGATTTATTGTTAAATATATTTTAAACGTGTTTATTGTTTCATTTAAAAGTGATGTTCCCCTTTAAAAGTTTTTAAGATAAATATCAATCATTCTCTCCTATATTGTTTAACAATCAATCACTTTCAATTTCAACTCCTCTTTGTTTGTGTTTTTGTTGCTGTTAGAAATGGCGACAAAGAGAAGTGTTGATACACTAAGAGAAGCTGATTTGAAGGGAAAGAGAGTGTTCGTAAGAGTAGATTATAATCCTTGTTTTCTTATGATTGGATCTCTCTAGCTCATTAATTATAAATAAAACTATAGTGTTTAACTAATTGTTTAAATTTATATTTTATAGTTTTTCTTTTTCCTCATTTATTATATTTTAGATGTTGTTGCAGTCCTTTTTTAAGAATTATGTCGATTCTTTTTTTTAAGTTGTTCAAAACTTTGTTCTATATATTCAGTATTTGAAGTTCAAGCTCATTTGAAATTTGAAGATATTTTTGACATTTTGTTTAAATTTTTTTCTCCCCACTCTTTTTGAAGTCGAAAAAATTATCATTAATGAATTTTTAATTTGTTTTAAAACCATTTATGTAAAAAAAATGGTTAGATATGAAACTCAAATAACTATTAAAAAAAGATATTGTCGGAAGAATCAAAGAAAATTTTATATGCAAAATGCATATAAGAATAACATGCCTTTAACAACCGGTTTAATGATAATTATGCAAGAATAACATGAAAAGCTAAAAGAACAATTCAAAAAAATCTAACACAATAGATTTTACTAAATAAGACCGGTTAAAAGTATATCGATAATTTACTTGCACTAATATGTATAAATCCATCATACAAAACATTGAATTATATTAACGGCAATGCAATTTCTTTTAGAAGGACTTGCTCTTTCTAGATGGAGAGATCCAATTATGATTTATTGAACCTTTTTTAATGGTATATAAAAATACATATTATTATTGAATTATCTTTATGGTTCCATTCTAGAATCTGTTTTTTTATTATGTAAAATTTAATGTTATATATTATTTTATTTTATTTTTTAAAGTTTTATCAAAAAATATTATTTAACTATTAATTGTAGATTAGTGAATCCATAATTATTATACAAAATATTTTCTGTTGACTATCAATTATTACGTAAATATGATGAAATTATATATATGATGAAATTATATACATGATAAATGTTTGAAAGAGAAAATCAATACCATATACCATGTCACCAGAACACTATCACGAACTGAATTATATTTGTTTTGTTTATCATACCACTTATCATATATGTGGTGTGTTTTTGGTTCCATCTATAATTCAATCTATTGTTACGAAAATCTGTAAAAAACATAATTTAAGTAGAGCTTTTACTAATTATTATATTTATGATAATTTAAAACCACGTTTCTTATGTAACAATGAAAACCGACATATGGATGCTGATACCTTGTATAACAACTAACCAAATATAGTCTAATCTTAATTTTTCTATATAAAAATAAAAATAAATCATCCATAATGCAATGTTCCAAATTTGAAAAAGAAATTAAACTAAATATATAATTAGAGATACAACATTAACAGCAAACAAAATATAGGGTAATTTTGTATTTTTTTTTTACTTTAAAGTAAAGTAAATCATATATATTTTTCACTGTTTCATAGAAAATAAACAATTACCACCAATACGCAAACACATCATCAATAATGTGTGCCGATCATTTACGAAAACAATTTCACCTTATAATTGTAACACAATGCACCAATAATATTTGTCCAAGATCAACACTCTTCATCGTCCATGGAGTGAGTAATCTGAGGGTTCGATAGCGAACATAAGTAGTTGTGAAGCAAAGAAACCATTAAAATGTATCTCGTTAGAATAAGTTTTTATTTGATGGATATTTTTTACTTGAAAACATAATGTGTATAATTAGAATAGATGTTAAAATTGGACCTACAACAATTAAAATAAAAATTAGATTACCAATTATTTTATGGAACCATTAAAATATTTTTAGTTACTTTTATTATATATTTTTTTATCTTTTTTCTTTAAAAAAAATTATAAAAATATTGCATAATATATTGATGCTTAATGTAGAATACGGTTCAGAGTAAACCAGATTTATGGAATAATAATCTATTAAAATTTTATGAAATATAATCTTACATATTTCATACTTGGAATGATACAATCAACCGTAGATTTATAAACTATATTGGGTTTCGTATTACTTTATATGATCAATTCCAAATTTAAAGACAAGAAATTACTATATAGATATAAACTATTTTATGTAAATTTAAAATATTTTTTTATGCTAATATATATTAAAATGTCGCACCCATCAATAATTTTAAGGTTTTTTTTTTCGACTAAAACGTCAAATCTTTCGAAACTCTTATTTTGTGGGTATAGCTAGGCCTAATTCCTATGAAATACATTAGAAAATTTATGAAAACCGATTCTGATTCAAATTGAAATTAGATACTTTAATCGAAATACGTCCCTTCTTCAAAATGATAATTTTTTTATGTCCAAGTAGTCTCCAATAATGTAATTTTCTTTGTTGTTGATTTTTTAATTTGAATTCGAATTTGGATTTCATAGCTTGGAATACTAACGGAAACACTACAAGAATTTTCTTTATATACAACGAAATTTTTGACAACAAAAAATAAGTTATTGCCAAAAATAACCATTTGCAACCATAATAAATATTCATTGTAAAAGAATGTTGCAACAAAAAATTTATTGTTAAAAAACTAGTTATTTACAATGGTTTTAATAATTTATTGTAAAAAAATTATTTGCAACAAATCTATTATTGCCAAACCTCTAATAAAAAGTGATTTAAATTTTCATCAAATTTGAACACAAATTCTGCTTTAAATTTAAAAACTTCCACCTTTGTTTCTTTCAAATTTTAACAAAATTTAAAGCGGCAAATCTAAAATATAAAGAGGAATAATTAGGCGCTATATTTTTTTGGATTATACCAAATTCAATTTGTGTGAACTCTTCCTCTTTTTGCTTTCTTCTTTCTCGTTTCCCTCTCGGTTCTTGTTCTTGTTTTTTCTTTTCTCTAATCCTTTTCAACAAAAATTGCATGTATTCAGTTTCTACTTTATCACTATCCTATTCGATTTTGGTGTTTGTTCTTCGGATTTTGACACAACTTTGCTGTCAGCCCATACATGGATTTTGGATCTTGTTGCAGTAACCTCCAGAGCCCCTATCTATCAGCCCATATATGGATTTTGGATCTTGTTGCAGTAACCTCGAGAGCCCCTATCTATGGGGATTTCGAGTTTTATGGTGAAATGCTTAGTTTTTATTTAATTTCACCGCAACGGCTGCGGTCGCCTCTCTCTCCTTTAGACCCTCAAAACGTTTAGTAAGGCAAAAATGGCCGAAGTCGACATACTTCACTCTCGCTCTCCGACAAGAAGAAGAGCAAGAAGAAATCTATGGAAGCAGAAACCCAATTCGAGGATTTCACGATGAAGCCGTAGAGCGTCACTCCTTCAGTCCACACATCAGAGTGGACGCTTATGCTCAAGAGATACACTCGCCTCAATATTTGTTTCGGGCACTTCACTCCTCTCCCTGCGGGTTGCTCCCCTTTGAACCATCCTTTAGCCGAATACATCAGGTACGGTGTCATTAATCTCAATTAAACCTGCTAAGGCTTCCTCTCATGAGGTTGCTGAGTGGATCAAACGTATCCTCGGGGTGGAGAAAACCGGTCACACCGGTACTCTCAATCCACCGAGCCACACGATTCGTCAAATCACAACAAGGTGCTTGTAAAGAGTAGATTTGCGTTGCTCGTTTACAATCCGATATCCCTGACGTTGCTAATGTCGCTAAAACTCTAGAAAGCTTAACAGGTGTTGTCTTTCAAAGACCCCATTGATTTCAGCTGTTACAGGTCAGGGTTATAACTATTTACGAAAGCAAACTTCTTGAATACGAGGTAGATAAGGATTTAGTTGTTTTCGGGATTTCTTGCACGACGCAGATAAGGCTTTTGTTGTTTTCTGGATTTCTTGCGAGGCTGGTACTTATGTTAGGACTCTGTGTGTTCATTTGGGGTTGATTCTAGGGGTTGATGGTCATATGTAGAAGTTAAAAAGAGTAAGATCTAGTATTTTAGGTGAGAAAGATAAATGGTTAGCATACATGAAACAATGGATGCACAATGGATGTATGGTAACTATAGAGATGAGACTTACTTGAGGAGGGTACTCACCCGTAGCCATACCTATGTTCAGTGTCGTAATTTCTTAATCTGGGTTTGGGAGAACCTTAATTTATGGTATTTTAGTTCTTTGATTTATTAAGGGTTTGTATACTTGTTTTTTATATATTTTTGTGGTAGTTATTTTTACGCATTCTTTTACCACACAGTTTTGGCTACATGGAGGCCCTTCAATGAATTAGCATGAGAGATATCGTCGTCCACAGGCTTTATCAATATACTGTCTTCAGGTTTGGTTCATTCTTGTTGATTTTGATTTTTTTCATTTAGCTCTCCGTGTAGTATTTTATAGAATTTGCATTTATAGTTCAACATGTTGTAGGTTGATTTGGTTTCGAAAATACATATCGCCAATAAAAAGTTAATCTTCCTTCTTTAGAATTTTTGTTATCTCCTTCTTTTGATGGTATCCAATGAAATATTGTTCATTTGTTGCTTACTCTTTCTACATAGCCCATCTGTTGGTCCTAAATTAATTTTTTATCAATATAATTTACAAACCTCCATAAGAAACTTAGAAGATGTGATTGTGTCTTGTTTGAGATATTGACTAACAGGGAATCTTTTTTAAAACTAAAAGATAGCATTGTTACTGCAGTTGTTGCTATAAATAACTTAAGGGTTTATGTTAAAAGTCTTTAACATTATAAGTTGTATTCAATAGCAAATGTGGTGGTTCTTACCCTTGATTTTCAGTTGGACTACCTTAATTATCAAGCTCATAATCGCTATCATGGTCATCTTAACTTCCAGACATTTGCATTGCTTCAGGTTACATCACTTTGTTTTTCTCCCAAAATTAATGTCATTAGGCAGAACCATACTTATGCGGCAGTAGCTATACTATATTGTTTCTCTAGGAGTAGTGCTAATGTTCTTGTAAGAATATAAACAATATCCAGTATAAGTGATTTTCTGTGCATTCTTGGATATAAGTTTATGCTAGCTTTGATCATGGAACATTTGTTAGATTTAGATGTACACGGGTTACGTTTATGAGTCAAATCAAATATTAGTAAAATACAGTACTAATTTCACCATACCACTTTAAACTAGTTTTTTTACTTCCGATAGTATAGTCTTATTTCTTTTATCATATCACCCATTAAGAACTTTCTTACTATAACCTTTAATTAATTACTTTGTTGCACATATTTGAGGTAAGAGATTTAATTTGTTGAAGGATAACTAAATTATATATCTGACGATCATCCTGTAATTTCAATTCAGCGGAAGAAAAGTGAAAGATTTGTCTTGTTTGTGAAAGATATGACTATTAGATCAACAAAAGCGAGACTGCAACAGAATTTCGTCCCAGCATTCGCTGCTAGAGATCTCCTCATCAGCGTCATTGGTCCTTATTAAGACAAAAAAACTCTCGTCTCTCTAGATCTTCACTCGTAGCCAACATCCTCTGAAATCCTCGATGTCGACGTAGCAGGTAGCTTCTCGAAATATTCACGTCGCGTGGATTCATCATCCGAGAAATTGTAGGGCTAAGCGGAGCTCACACGATCAGGTTTTCTTACTGCAAAGAAATTGCGGGTATTTTTTAGAACACCTTTAGTACTACTAACTTAGTAGAAAATAAACTGTGAACAATGCTCATCCTTGTTCAGGCAAGGCTAGAAAAGGATGTGATCAGTAACCATATAAACATCCAAATCTCTCTTCTATTTATTTTATTTTAGTTTGTCAAAATAGCCGGTGGCAAGCTTGCTTGCCCTTATATTCTCACCATCTCCATTTTCTTCCAATTCGAAAATGGCAGACTCAGTTTCCACCTCCTCCACTTATCCTCTTTGGCATATAAGCAATTCCAGATTCCCAAACTCAAGACCTAAAGACTCCAAAACCTTGCCAATCAAGGCCTTTTATGCTTCATGTTTTTCGGACGAAAGAATTCACTGAATATGGCTCTGAGTTTATGCAGAACCAATCGATTGCAGATTTTATGAGATTCAAGAGAGATAGCGATAATAAAGGCGGTTGCGAGATGAAAACTACTATTGTTGGCTATAGAAAAAAGTTCCCTTGGTCTCTTCTCATACCTTTTCTTCAGGTTTGGTTTTTTTTCATTTTAATTTTTTCATTTTGCTCTCTGTGTAGTATTTTCTTTGAATTTGCACATATTACTTAACATGGCGTAGGTTGTTTTAGTTTGGACAATACATATAGTTGATAAAGTGTAAATCTTCCTTATGTAGAGTTTTAGTCATCTCTTTCTTTTCATGCTATGCAAAGAAATATTGTTCATTTGTTCACTATTGTTTCTAAATAGTTCGTCCATTGGTCCTAAATTGATTCTTTAATCATAAATATCAAACTTGAAGTTTGAACTTAAAAGTTATTATTGTGTCTTGTTTGAGATGGTGAGTAGCAGGGAGTGTCTACAAAAGAAAAAGAATGTCATTACTGCTGCAGTTGATGCTACAAAAATACTTAAGTGTTCAAGTTCAAAAGGCTTTAACCTTATCGGTTGTATTCAACAGCAGATGTGGTGGGTTCTTACGCTTGATTTCCAATTGGACTTCCTCGATTATCAAACTGATAATTGGTACCATGTTGATCTTGACTTCAATACAATCACATTGCTTCAGGTTACATCACCGATTTTTTCTCCCACAATAGTGTCAGTAGGCAGAGCCATGCTCCTGTGGCAGTAGCTAATATTATACTGTTATCTAGGAAATAGTTGGCGAATTTTGTCGACTAAAGAAAAGTTGGCTCCAGGAGAAGTGTTAATGCTCTGATAAGAATACAAAGATTATCTAATATAAGTTTAATCCTGTCTCGAACCTTCGATGTCGATGTCGAGCTCATTCAAATCTCCACGACGTTTGGATTTGCCATACAGGTAGATATTTCATGTGATTATTGTTATTTTATAATATAATTGTTGTTATCATGATTTGTAGTTTGTACTTTACTGGCATGCTATAAGCTGGGAAACCTGATTTTAGTATCCATTTTGTTTGAGATTTTTTTTTTAATTGAAGGGTTATTGAAATGTTATTGGGTTTTCCATTTGTTCAGGGAAGTCTTCAAAATACCCAAAACCGGTGATATATTTGCAGGTTTTTGAAGGTGTGACCAGTGCAGAAGCAATATGTCAGACACTCTAGTTTCTACCAGTTATATTCATGTGTATATTTAATTTGTTTCTAAAATTTGATACGGTATAAGTGAAAGAAAACTAAGTGTTTGGTAGGAAGTTTCGTTACCTGTTTTAAGATTTATTATTTTTGTAAAGGTTTGTTTGTAACATGATTAACTTAATTTTTTGGGTGAATGGATTTGGTTTATATATATATTTATTTGAGCTTTACTTTTTATCTTATTGTATAAATTTTGTAATATATATTTATTGTCAAAATATAAAAACTAAAAAAGTCAAATTTATATGTTAATTGATTAATTAAAATAAATAAATTGATTAAATAAAAATAAATCAGGTGTTTTATATGTTGTTGCATAAAACTATATTTAACAAAAATATTTTTCATTGCTAAATAAGATCCTATTCCAACCAAATTTTTTTATTGCTAAATACAATGCTATTCCAACCAATTTTATTATTGCAATTAAATTCTTTTTACAATGACATAAAAATTTATTGCAGCTAATAGTTTTTTCAAACGATAAAGAAAGTTATTGCAAATATGTATTTTTTACAACGACAAGTAAATCACTCGTTGCTAAGAACTTTAAGCGTCCAACCTAAAGCAACAAAAAATTTGCAATTAATTTTTTGTTGCTAAAACCTTTTAGCAACGAATTAAAGTCTTTTGCAATAAATATTTTTCATTGCAAATACCAATAATTCTTGTAGTGAACCAAACCAATGTAAAAGTAAACCGGAATGTTATTGTTCTTGAATAAGCTCAGTGAAAATTTTACCTCTATAAGATAGGGGAAGCAGAATCCATGAATGCTGTCAATAACCATGGTGAAAAATAAAGACTAATTTTTAAAATTTGAAATTTTATATCAATTATTAAAGTTAAAAAAAAATTGAAAATTAAATCATAATTGGATTTAGTTTTTTTAATAAAAGACCGAATCGCAACGATAACGAATCGAAATTGTACCGAATCGAAACAGAACTAAAATAAATTAAAACAAATTGAAATCGAATCGAATCCAATTGGACCGAAACGAAAAGCAACTAAATCCAAAAAATAACATTTATTTTAAAGTCTAACAAGGAAAAAAACTATTGTCATTAATTAAACATTTATTTTTGTTAAAAATAAATTTATACTTTTCTATATTATTAAAGAGAAACAATGAAAAAAATGATAGAAATATCCAAAAGCCACTCTTTCACTTTTTGTCGTAGAAATAGTGGACCGTTTACAATTTTTTATTTACAAATAAAATGCAACTTTGTTGTATGTGAGACTATTTTGAATCTTCATGTTTTATTATCAGCCAAACCACTGATGACACTCTTTAAAAGCTTTTAGGATTACTACCATTAATTCTAAACAAAACTATAGCATCAGAATGTTTAAATTTATATTTTTTATTTTTGATAGTTTCTCTTTTCTCCTCATTTTATTATATTTTAGATGTTGTTGCAGTTTTTTTAAGAGTTATGTCGATTATTGTTTTAAGTTGTTCAAAACTTTGTTCTATATTTTCACCGGGAGAGTGAAAGTAGAAAATCGAACAAAATGGACTTTCAAGACCTGTTGTCTAAGGATTGAAAATGATATCTTCTTGTATCAATCCAATATACTAATCGAATAAGTAAAATCTAATCTTGTTACATGATGTATCATGTATATTTTTATTTGAAAAGAAAATGTATCTAGATGATATTTTTTACTTGAAAAGCAAATGTATCTAGTTAGAATAAGTTTTTATTTGATGTCAGTAATGTAAATTGAACATACAACAATTAAAAAAAAATTAATTACCAATTATTTTTAGTTACTTTTACTATATATTTTTGTATCTTTCATTTTTTTTAATTTATAGAGATATTGCATGGTAATGAAATATATATCAATATATTTATTAACAGTATGCTTGATGTAGAACGTTAAACATACAACAATTAAAAAAAAATTGATTACCAATTATTTTTAGTTACTTTTACTATATATTTTTGTATCTTTAATTTTTTTAATTTATAGAGATATTGCATGGTAATGAAATATATATCAATATACTTATTAACAGTATGCTTGATGTAGAACGTATATGTAGAATGAAATCTAATCTTACATATTCCATAGAATGATATAATCAACTGTAGATTTATAGAATATATTGAGTTTTTTATTATTTAATATAATCAACTCCAAATAGTATAGGAAATATAATTAAGAGAATTTAAAGACAATAAATTACAATGCAAATTTAAATTAACTTATGTAAATTTAAAATATTTTCTTATGCTAATATATATCAAAAATCCGGCATCCATCAATAATTTTAAGGGATTTTTTTTTTTCACTAGAAACTTCAAATCTTCTAAAATTCTTATTTGGTGGGCATAATCCACATTTCTTGTTTCCAAACAAAATTCATTTGGAAATTTGATGTTTGTATTATAAGTTGGATGCGGATGTAATTGGTAAAAACATTCTACTTTTATAAACTTTTATAAAATAAAATTTTAAAATAAATAGAAAAGGCTTTTAAAAGGAAAAACTTATATGTAATTATTTAGGTTAAAATTATATAAAGTTAATAAATAAAAAGGAAATAAATATTTAAATACGATAAATATAAAAATTGGATACTAAAAGTATAAATTAATAAGCGTAAAACATTTATTTATAATCACCCCAGATGTTTCATTTGTTTTTAATGTTTCCTTTTGTTTTTGGAATATATTTTATACGTTTAATATCAAGTGGGTTCAATTCTTTTTTATTATAAATTGAGTTCAATCCTATTGCTGGATTTTCAACAGGATCAACTTTGAGAATTTTAACAGATTTTAAAGTATGTTATTGGAAAAATTATACATGTTCTTGTCCGGGAGTAGGATTATTCTTCTCGATTTTCCTATTTTGTGAATTTTTTAATATATCTTTTACTTAACGAATCACAAATCAAAACTACTTGTGTTGAACTTAAAAGGACAAATGGAAACTTTGAATGAATTCTCTCTAACATTCTCTTTACTCTACCAGCTCTATTTCACACGTACAACTTTGTCTATGGTAGTTTCAGACAGTTTTGTCTGAAACCAAAGTTTCTTTTTCTGGTTATGGTAGCTTCCTACTATCTATTTCCTCTTTTCGGTACCCAGACCTTGACAAACTCATCTTTTCTAGAATTTCTAAATCGGTCATCTAGGCTAAGCTCTTCTCTTTTTGGAGCTTCTAAGTCGGCCAGTTTTTTCTTTTGTTGAACTTTTCTATTTCCGTCCTCCAGTGGTCTTGTAGATACATCAGTCTCTCTCCAGTGGAACTTTTCTATCTCCGCTTTCAAGGAGTGATGGAGGAGGCTCCGCTTCCGCCATGGCCGATGGTTCGATGAGAGCATACGTCAAGGTAGGTGCTTCACCGTCGCATTTCACGGAGTAATGGAGGAGGCTCCGCTTCCACCATGGCTGACGGTTTCGATGAGAACATACGTCAAGATAGCCGCTTCACCGTCGCGGCATCCTGATCTAAAAGACGACACTTTCTCTTGGAGACTTCTCTCAGGGCTTCCACATGATCTTTTGTATTTGTTTGTGTATTTTTATTTGGTTTAGAAAATGATGCTCAGTTCATGCTCTTTTCCAGTGCTCGTTTGACCGGTAGTGTTGGTGTCGATACTAGCTCGGACTTGCGAAAGGATGTTTTCGTAATTATTGATGTTCTAACATCAAAAGTAGTCTTGTTATCGGGTCGGGTCGGTTCGGGTTTGGGCGAGACCGGGATCGACTCGTTAAATTACCGTACGGGTCGAGCCGGACCGCTAAGCGAAGGGAGCCATATATGATGGACTCGGATCGGTTCGTTAATTGTCGAGTCGGTCCGGTCCGACTCTTAACGGGCGGGTTTGCTAGTTTATCATAATTTTGTTAAGGTTATAGTTAAAAATATACATAAATTAGGGAAAACAGTTATATATCTCTTATCGGGCTGGTTATCGGTCGGACCGGTAAGAGAGTCGGTCCAAAATTTTGGCTCTCAACCCGCTCCATAAGCTATCCGGACCGGTCTCGGGCGGGCTTTACCGGACCGGTCCCGGGCGGGCTTTACCGGACCGGTCCGGGCGGGTTAAAGAGTTGAAAGGTCCCCTATCAGCTCTAATCAAAAGTTGCCGCAGGTTGCAGACGTCTAATTTTGATATTTGAAGAAATTAATTTGGTGGACCCGCTTCACCAATCCATGATCTTTTTATATTTAATTATGCGGTTTTTTTTTAATAATTTTGAAGTGGTCATACTTTATTTAATAATTAATTTAATTATCTCTTACAGGATGATAGGGTTTATTTCTTTTGACTTCGATTTTAGGACCCTTAATTATATGTACAATTGCTTTTTAAGTTGCACCTACGATTCGTATGTTACTCGTTTTTATTTAAATTTAAAAAGTTTTAAATGGATTAAAAGTAGTAGCTTTATAAATGGTCGCATTAATAAAATGATTTTTGTACTAATTTTAAATATAATTACCCTAGTTTTAAATATAACATTTAATTTCTATTGCGATAGTTCTAAAGGTAGTAAATTCGGCTTGATTATTGGCACCCATTTGTTTGTTGACTGCCAGACTGAGAAAATAGATAAACTTCATTTTGTTTGTATTTGTATTATGATCTCGGCGGGTTCTCATATTCGATCAGTACTTTCCTTTAAAATAAAATTGTTTGGACATCCTACTCGTCTTTGTCATAAAGACTCCAAGAAGGAACTCCCTTTGAGCACCAAGATTCAGTCTTTAGAGGAATCTGACCCATCCGAGATGGACCCAGAGTTTGTAGACAATAGTCATCTTGCCTCGCTGCAAGAAGTTAAGGAGGATGATAGCGGAGAAGAGGTAGATTCGTCGTCTCAGAGGTACCGACCCTCTTCAGAGGAATCTGACCCATCCGAGATGGACCCAGGGTTTGTAGACAACGGTCATCTTGCCTCCCTGCAAGAAGTTAAGGAGGATGATAGCGGAGAAGAGGTAGATTCGTCGTCTCAGAGGTACAGACCCTCTTGAGCCAAGAGATTATCCTCCGATAGGTCCACTGTCTGATGCACTGTAAGTATTTTCTTTATGAATATTGCTTCTTGAAATGGGAGGGGTCTTAATGACCCAATTAGACAAAAAGATGTCACCGATTTTATTATTGGAAATAATATCTCCCTGTTAATCTTAGTTGAAACCAAATTCCAACAAGCTCAAGTTGACCCTATCCTTAGATCTATGGTTCCTTTTTGGCATGTTATTACCAATCATTCCTCCCACCCATTAGGTCGAATTTGGATCATCTGGAACCCTAGTGTTATTTCTGTTTCTATGATTTCCGAATCTCCCCAACTCATCCATTGTTCGGCAAATGTCATAATTCCAATTCATCATTTAATTTCACTACTATTTATGCTTTAAATGAGACTCGGGACCGTTGTCCTCTTTGGAAAGATCTTATTTTTATTTCCCAACTAACTCAGGGAACTCCCTGGGTTGCTCTATGAGATTTTAATGCCATCCGTCACCCGTCGGAGCGAGTTGGATCATCCGAAAACTGGTTTGCGGCCATTGATGACTTAAATAATTGCTGCTACCATTGTGAACTTAGTGATCTTAGATCGACTGGCTTCCGATTTTCTTGGATCAATAAGAAACCATCCCATCCAATCCTCTCTAAAATCGATCGGGTAATTGCCAATCCTGATTGGGACACTCTCTTCCCAATGTCATTTGCTCATTACGGCTTTATGCGCACCTCCGACCATACTACTGTCACTCTCAATCTTGGTATCCTCAGGCATCATAAAAAACTAAAAAAAAAACTCAATAACAATAAAATTTCAACTTAGTAATGCAAAATAAAAAGAAAACTAAAAAAAACTCAATAACAATAAAATTTCAACTTAGTAATGCAAAATAAAAAGAATGTTATGATTTAGAAAAAATTATTTATTCCAAAATTAAACTCTACAGCTCTATCTTAAAAAAATACATATCAACCCATGTTAATCTCTTTAAAACTAGTTAATCAAACAATAAGGTGTGGAGCACCGCTAAACTTTGAGAATTAATAACACATTCATAGTATCTTTAAAACTTAGATTTAGAATATCTAAATTATCTCTATTTTATAACTTGTGTATATTTAAATTATAAATTTTAAAGTAAATTATAACTTAAGAATATTTATAGTTATTTTTTGGTAGTGACTTCTGAATATTTATAATATTTTGTTTATTCACGGTAACATATTTTATAATTGATTTAACATTTGTAGAATAAAGCGTTATCTTTTCTAAAAATCCAAAAGAATAGTATTGATTCTTCAAGTAGCCTATTAAGAGTAGTTTCATTCTTCTAATTTGATTGTCTCTCACATTAGAGATAATGGGACTCCTAATAAATGGTTAAAATTTTGAATAAATTTTATAAATTTCGTTTAATCTTTTTATTTCGATTTCTGGTTCGGCCACTTGATATGTTTTTAGTGACATTTTAAATCTATATTTTTTATGTATAAAATTTATTAAAAAAATCATATTTTACATATATAATATAAAGAATCATCCTATATGATAAAAATTTAATCAAAATATAATATTAAAACTAATTATATGTACTAAAACTTTAGTCAAAGTATAATATTTAGTTTATATACTTATAGAAGTTTAACTATAATTCATGTAATTGTGTCCTCAATTTATTGAATATAACTATTTTATACCAAGAATTTAATCAAATCAAAATATAATATTAAAACTGCTAATATGTACCAGAAATTTAGTCAAATAATAATATTTGTTTTCTATACTTATACTAGTTTAAAATAATTGATAATATGAAAATCCGGTATGTTATATGGTGATTATGTAGTTTTACAGAGTTTGAAGCCACTGCGAATAAAGTAGTGTGTGTGAAAGGCAAAAAAGACGCATGGATGACCTAAATGAAAAATGCTAGGTATAGTAAATGTAAAATACAAACCTTTAGATAGACTAAAGGTAAAATAGAAAAAGTTGAGTATAGTAAATACGAAATGCAAAATGTATGTTAATCTATATGCGAAATGCAGAACATTAAGTACTTTATCAGACAACATATTAAGTCGAATAAGTGTGAAATTCAAAAAAAATTATACATTGAAATGCTTGTAAATTCTAATTTATCAAATGTGAAAAACAGGTTACCGATGTCTAGATATGTTCTGAGTTTTTTCAAACTAAATGATCAAAGTGCAACTCGTTCTCTTGGTGAGTTTAAAAACTTTGAAGGTATGTTGAATTTTGTTTTAACTAAATGAGATGAGTTGGTTGGGAGAGTATAAGTTAAGTTACTGTTGCGGTGAAGTTAAGAATTAGTTCTTATGTAATAATGAATATTTCTGGTGTATGATATCAATTCTTATTCATTTGGGTTGTCCAATTATTAATATTGACATAGTCGTGGATGTAGTTGATCTAAAACACTTTAAGAAAATACTTTAAGTTTATTTGAAGGTTCGAATGATACCTTAGTTAACGAGAAAAATAGTTTTGGTGTTAGTGTTTTGGTTATTAAAAATAACTTACTAATGTTTATTGGGTTTATGGAATTAGACGTGTTGGTAAGTTTTTTTACGATGACGTTTCATCTTTAAAATTAGTTATATCTCATTATGTTGTAGAGAATGATTTTTTGCTTTAAATATGTGCATAATACAACATATTGAAAATCTACTTATGAGAATAAAGTCTCAAAGAGATGTCTACGTAGAATCTATGCATCATTTGATACACCTATTTACGTCATGGTCATTAAAAAGTATACAGGACAACATGCTTACAAGACTGGTTTTTTCAAAGAAAGTATGAAATCATTCTTATGGATGGTTTAACAAAACATGTACCAATTACAAAAATTTCTTTTTTAAGGTACACTTTCTCTTTGTGGTATTCCACCATTGCTTGTTTTTTTTCTAATGATGAAATCTTTCATGATAGCTGGTTGTAGTCGCCACTTTTTGCACTAATAGCTTGTTTTATGATGAGATTTACTGCATTTTATATGTTTCAGGTTTATTTACTTACTTTTGAAGGATATTTAAACATCCATTTTCAAAATTACAGTGGAAAAAAATATATTTTTCTATTCAATATCTCTATAGGGTAAAGAAGAACAAAAAAATGTTTTTTTCCTTTAGTACCATTATTAAAAAACACTAATAATGAAAAATATACTTTTTTAGAAGAAGGCATATAAAAAGAATACTAATGTAAGAGATAAAACTTTTTATTACTATTACTCATTTTGGAGTTAAGACAATGATTTTCTGTTATCCTCATGAATCGAAAAATACTATCTTATTTCATATACTTGTATTGGTTCTTTTTACTTTGTTTGTTGGAACCATAAGAATTCCTTTCAATCAAGAAGGAATCAATTTTAATATATTAAAAAAATAACTATGTCTATAAACCTTTTACATGAGAATGCAAATAAGTTTTTTGATTGGTATGATTTTTTTACAAATGTAACTTTTTAAGTTAGTATTGCTTATTTCAGAATATATTAACAAAATTATTAACTCTGTCTATAAAACTTTTACATAAGAGTGCAAATAAGTTTTTTGATTGGTATGAAGTTTCTACAAATGTAACATTTTAAGTTAATATTGCTTATTTCGGAATATTTATAGTGTATTCTTTCTATAAGCCTTTATATTTACTTTACTAAATTTAAATTTACTTAGTTTATTTGAAAAATGAGGTTATAATAGAATTATATGGAAGATGAAGCCTATTTAATAGTTTCAAACCTTTAATGTTTATTTTACAACAAGGTTGCGGAGACGGGATTTAAACCATGATCTCAAGATTATGAGCCTTGCGAGCTACCAAACTTCTCTACCTCGCGATGAAAAATACCGCGACAAAATTAATGGACACATAAATATTGAAAGGCCCCCTATTCTATATCTGTATAAATAAAATAGCCTATTTATACAGAATGGTGAATGGCCTTTTTATGATCGACGATCATTGGAAAAAAATATAAAAATTAAAATATTTTTTAATCCTTACCAACTTGATCTTGTTGTCTCTGACAAAAACATGCATGAACCATTTCACAAAGTACATATACGGATAACCCAAAGTCTCGATAGTTAGCTCTCGGTCTTCTGGTAAAAAACAACATCGATGGAGACATGTGGGTGCACTAACTTTTCTCATTTTTTGCCGTAATGCTTCAATTTCTTTTTTATCAATGATAATGATACAAATCAGATCCTAGATGTAGAAATATAAGAATACATACTACCTTCTTCATAAATATGAATAATATTATCGTGGATACAACAAACACATAAAGAATTAACCAAATTTTCCCGATGTAGAGGCAATCAAAAAAGCCGTATAAGTGAATATATAACCTACTAGATAAGTGGGCTAATTCAACCAATCTTTCTTGCACAATTGAAAGAGCCACTGATTTATCTCGCCATCGAATCAAATTTTCCAAAGGTGTGCGTTCGTGAGCCCATGCTAAAGTTTTAATCAAATACTGCCAATAACCACGTCGGGAAATTAGGAACATGAATCAGTAGCCCAAACAAGATGTCCATATAAGAACATTCACGCCCAGACTGATAAACTATTCATACCAAATGGATTATATTCATTGATAAGTTGTGAAGAATTTAACCACAGATAATCTCTTAACCATCCCATCAAATTAGTGGAAGATTCATTAAACTGTGAAACATTACCCTATAATAATGTTATGTGTCTCCAAATCCAATAAAAAGTAACACGTCCTATAGTATTTAACATCCAAAAAACTGCCAAATAAAAAGCATCCCAAGCTGAAATATCACAAGTACCATCTCGTCTCGGACCATCGCAAGGAAAACTATAACCAAAATATTTTTTATCTGGCATTAACTTGGAACCACGTGCATTTAAAGCACTTTTTACTAAGATTAGAGTAGTTGTATGTAAACCTATAGAAATAACATGATGAACCAAGACTCTCTAGGACCTATTGTTAAAAATAATGAATTACTATTTTCATTAATAGCATTTAGTCAGCCAGGCAACCATATGCTTCGACCCGCATTGAATGTTGGGTCATTCGTTGAAGATAAAAGTACGTCAAATCCATATTAAGTTTTACCAATCGCAAATTGTATCCATTGGGAAAATATAGGTTTGATCAATATTTGTTTCTCCGGAGTACCAAAAGCAAGCATAACATCATTATGGACATAAAGTCCCAGAATATGGAAACCCGGAAATAGGATGACCCAACTTCAATAGGATATGATAGCTTTCTTATGGTCTAACATTCTTGCTAATACATTATCTTGATTATTCTCCGGATTGTAATATCTAATAAGAAAGATAGCTTCATGAGCACAAGCTTATGTCATGATGAATCCTATGATATATTGGTGATGGGTATATAATGCAGATTGGGTAGTAAAATCTTGTGCTATGAAGGCATAAGTAGGTATAGAATCCATGTGTTGAGCTACCGATGAAGTAATAACCCCTAAGGAGGCTAGAGAAATGCCTAATTGAAAATGAATCGAATTATTTATTGTGTCATAAAGACGCTTATGCCCACGCCCCAATCATCTTCTCGGAGGAATATGTGCTTCTAGAAGATCTTTTATATTGTGCCAAATCCCAAAGTTAGTTCTATACATATGACCCACAATGGAGAAAAATAAAATCAAATTCTAAATGATGATGAATAATATATGTGAGCCATAAACTTTGTGCTTGTGGATAGAATTCCCCAAGAAGAGTGAGAATGAAACTTCCTGACCCTTGGGAGGTACAAAATAAATGACTACTTGAACCGGGGTTTTGAGAATAAATATTCTACTAACCTGTAAAAAGTGGACCTAACCCTTAAGGATATGGTAATACATATGAGAAATTATTCTATCGAACATATTCCCCCCGGATCCTGGAATAGCGACATGGACTAAATGCTCTGTCCAAGCTAAGGAACTTACCCCCAAATAGTTCCGAAAAATGATGGTTGAGGCGAGATTCCACATTTTTGAACCATGAAACGTTCGGTTTCGATTCTGGTTGTAGGTGTATCCAACCCGCTATTAAAGATATGGATGAAAAAAATAAAAGAAAAAGATCTCAAATATAAATATATTTGTTAGTACGTAAATCAATTATATATCATCACTGATAAACACCAGAATAAACAATATTCACTGGGCCAAGAGCACCCCATCAAGTAAAAGGTTCCACCGCTGGTTGACCAAAATGAGGATCCCAAATTGCATGAGCAATCGGTCTTACATGTATAGAGTCTTGTACCTACGCCTTAAAATCTCCTTGCCAAACTACATAAAACAAATTTCAAGAAGTCCACAAAAAAATTATTACTAATTGATCGAAGCGAGAGGCAAAAAGATTATGACAAAAACGTTCATCAGTAATATCAGCATGACTCTCGAAGTCATGTGCGGTAGCAATACCAGACTAAATACAATGAATATTTTTTATAAGAACAAAAAATATTTTTGGCCTTCCACTACCAGGTGTAAACATCATGGTAGGAAAAGCTCTCACAAGAATGGAGTTCTGGTATTGTCTATAAGGAAGAAATCTTCACGGCTTCTGCTAATTCCTCATGCTCTCTCTTTGTTTCCTGTGTCAACCTGACAATGATAACAAGTGAAAAATGAATCTTTTATGAGGAATAATATCATGTTCTCCCATAAAAAAAGAGACTATACTCCTGCAAAAATGGTAGGAAAGATAAAATCATATGCAGAAATCGTTAAGCATGGTAATCATCTTAAACAACTTGTTCTAAAACCGGAAAGAATTGAAGAAAAAAACAACCATATATCCTTTCAATATTCTCAAGAATGGCTCATGGAAAAATCTAAAATCACACTGGTTGGCAAATTCTCTACTGGTCTTCCGAAAAAAATTGATTCTTAAAGATTTTTTGAACTCGTTCAAATTTAAGGGTGTTTTTAATATGGAAATTAACGATTCTTACCATATTCTTTTCGAGTTTGATCTCAAGGAAGACGTTTGCAAATTCTGGTCGACAAATGTGTGGATTGTTGGTGATTCAATGATGAGACTTCTTTGTTGGTCTTCTGATTTCAATTCTAAAAGAGAAAGTGCCATTTCTTTAATTTGGACCATGATTGAAAAAGTTCTAGAGTATCTTTATAATGAGCAAATCATAAATGATATTGCTTCTGCCATTGGAGAACCGTACAAAATCATCGTTTTAGAAAAAATATAGAGGATCGAGAAATGCCGGATACGCCCTGGTTGAGATTGATGTTTCCAAAATACTGCATCATAGAGTCTGGATTGGTTTTGATAAGGACAAAAGAATATTTTTGGCCTTCCACTACCAGGTGTAAACATTTGACAAAGTGGTCTAAAATTTGCTTTATCCTTCCTTATATAAAAAAATAGTATCAATATTTTCAATCAGAGGTGTGTACTTTTGAGTTGGATTATTATAGTACATAAACCTTGTTCTGTTTATAGGCTCTCTATTCACTTAATCAAGCTTCACCTCGTCAGCTTTCCTCTTATCTTCATATACAAATTTTAAATCTTGAATTATTTAAACGACCCTACTGATCTACTCTATGTATCTTCAACACGAATGAACTAATCTACCTATGTTAAAATATCTCTCATCGTTTAACTTTCCTTCCAAAGCAAACCTCTCTGGAAATCAACAATTACTACATCATCTTTAAAACTTTCCAAAGCATTCAACTCAGCATAAAACTTTGAACATAGCTCTTCAACAATTCCCCTCTTATTTAATTCAAATTCATTATGGAATCGTTATTCTTCTTGTATCCTATCATGAACCTGTTTTAAGCCCTCGCCATTCTTTTAATTTGTATGTCATCATAAACCTCGTCTAAATAAGTAATATATTTCGTTTTACGGAATATATATTTATTATTTTTTTGTTAAGAGGTTGAGACATCACTAAAAAGCTTTGGAGTACGATTAGAATCACGCAAGACTTGGTTCTTTTAAGTTTTGAGAACGCCCTAGAAGAATTTGGATTACGTTTAGAATCATCCAAAACTTAGTTTTTAAGATCTTGAAAAGTCCTTGAAATGCTTTTGATTACATTTGAAATTATCCAAGACTTGGATAAAAATAACAATATATTTTATTAATGACATGTACCTCATTAAAATATGTGCGCGCTATCGGGGTAGAAAATAGATTGCATTCGAATAAAAAGGTTAATAAAGAAAAATATAAGTAGTACTAATAGTACTCAATACTACTTTATGCTTATGAACTATAGAGCTTCATGTGCTCTATGTTCCAGAGATGTCGAAGCGTCTCTCATTCTTCATCCAACAACCTGTATACTCCAAGTTTGACCTTGGCTTCTATTATGTATGGTTATTTCCTGTTTGGGCTAAGCTTATCCAAGAGCTTCGTCACTGGTATGAGGAACACTCGTCTGAGAACTTTGTACCCAAGTTCAAAGCTTCGATAGCAACCTTTAGAGTTATACAGGCTCCTTGTGAGGTTTTTATAATGTTATGTTCTTACACGATCCCTCGTTATTTTATCTTTAATTACATCCATTTTAATTCTTTTGGCTTTGATATTCCTTCATTCATTTTATATATATATATTCTAAATGAAGACATGTAGGCTTTAGTAAATTGGTTACGTAGTTAATTGGTATATCTTGGTCAAGCTATATGAATTATTTCTCTATTTTGATTGACGTTTTTTCTTCCTCCGGCGCAAATAGGTGAGGAATCTCTCTAGGGTCATTCAAAATATTAAGAATGATAAAGGCCTTTGGTAAATTTTATTTCTTAAGTGTCATGGAGGTTTAGTAACACTCTCTTCCTATTTTTTGGTTGCTTTTTATCACTCAACATTTATCATCGATTATATAGTGAATGTATTGATACATTATTGATACTATGGCATACAGTCAGTCCTACCAGGGATCTCGGTGGTTTGGCAACTACATAATTTATTGTTGTTTTTATCTTGTAGGATGTTAAGGTTTAGTCATAAGCTATCTTTTCCCGACTCTTAGTTTCTTCCTAACAGAATCCACAAGTTTTCATGCATCAATCAAGTTATGCATATAATCTTTTAGAGGAAGGCAATCTTCGTTGTCTCAAATCTTCTTAGAAATCTACATCTTCTCGGGCTGTCGAAACTTAGCTACATTTTTACCATGTCATATATTACTGTTAGGTTCTCGATTACTTTTGTATAAGATCCTTGATCAAACCCATCATGCTTTCAGTTTTTGTTGTAGTTGTTATTGAAGTTACTTATTTGTTTGCCCTATAAGTGTTAAATTTGGTTATGATGTCGCAACCTCATATAAACTTCATTTTTGTTGACTTTGAAGCATGAGCTTTTTCCACTTAGGAGACTCGTTATAATTTTTTGGGGGGGGAGGGGGGTGAGGAACAGTAATTAGAATTCTCGAGAATCTGGTCCTCATAGTTTCATCTACTTTGATATGTTCTTCCACTTTATCCAGCAAGTCCTCAAATTCTCGGAGGGGGGGAGTTCTAATATTTTTGATTGATCCATTGAGAGAGTATGTGGATGGTGTGGTTTTCCGTTTTGTTCATGCCGCATTGGATAAGGCTCATATGCACGTGTTTCTCTTCAACTCTCATATTCCGTTTTTACTTCTCTTTCTGGACCAAGAACGATCACGAATATTTCAAAAACATTTATGTTGTTAAAGGATTCATAGTCAGAGTGTTCGTTGGGATCATAGTCGGAGTTACCCTTAGGATCATCTTACCTTGAATAATTAGAGCAATAAGTGTATATGTGTGTGGTAGGATCGTACCAACGATACTTGAGCATGAAAGAAGTTGCATCATCTCTTTCATCAACATTTGTTCTTTATGACGATGAACCACAAACTTAGACGGTGCATCGGGCCATTATCGACCACCAGATTATGAATCATTCTTACCTCCGCTATGTGTTCCTCCCTCAGCTGCTCCAACTGTTTTTAAAATTTTGCGTTGGGAGTGACAGGTGTATCTGGCATAACAAAGACCTCCGGAT
The DNA here is from genome assembly GCA_036936605.1 of Limnanthes douglasii subsp. nivea. NCBI lineage: Eukaryota > Viridiplantae > Streptophyta > Magnoliopsida > Brassicales > Limnanthaceae > Limnanthes > Limnanthes douglasii. The sequence goes on along the minus strand of JAUPFV010000003.1, from coordinate 8,518,091 downwards.
AATGGTTTGCTATGAATTTACAAAAGAGAATGACATTATTTTATATATTTTAGCTTTCTGGTTTTGTGGATTTCAGAAAATTGTTGAACCTATAAACGATCTTTTTTTACTGGAACCTCATTTTTACGCAAGAAACACCATTTTGGTGATGTGTTTTTATGTAAGAACATTTTATCGTGATGGAAATATGATTTGAATAGATAGAGTAGACTTAAAATAAGGTAAATAGGTAAAGAAATGGCTAGTCAAAACCTGACTAATGGAGAAGAATAGTATATAAAATGGCGATGTAGTGTAGAAATGTATATTAAGCTGAAATGAAAAATAAGAGCAAGATATTAGTAATATTGAAGTTAGTTAGCTAGAAAATATGGGAGCTAAGTAGTATCTAGCGATATAGAAAACAAATTACTCATGAACGAAGAGTTTGGTAGTTGGCGGGGAGATGAGCAAAAAAATAAAAAAGCAACTTCTTGTCTTAGTCTATTAAACTTAAATTCTGGGTTATATAACTTTAATCTTACATGTTCATTTTTTGACTCAAAAATCTCATTACAATCAAATTTTTCATTTTATAAATTATAAATTAATATACCTCATTTTTTGTAAATTATAAATGAACATACAATTTTCATTTTATTTTATAAGTCTTCTTTTTCTTAGTTAAATGAAAACTTTCATTAGACAATAATTTTTGTTGATTGTTCCACCGTGAAGGTGATGAGAAAGGGTAATATTGAGATAAGAACCAAGAATGTTTTTGTGGAAATAATCTCTAATGTTTTTTATGTTCCTAACTTGAAAAGTAATTTGTTAAGCGTTGGTCAATTGCTAGAAAATGGTTATATAATCATTATTCAAAAGGGTGTTTGTGAGACTTATGATCCTACTAGAGGAATTATTGTTTTTGTGCCAATGAGTTCAAACAGGTTGTTTTCATTAAAGATTTAAAGTGTGTAAACTTGTTTGGTAGCTAAAGTAAAAGAATCTTCTTAGTTGTGGCATTTTCATTATGGCAACTTGAGTTTTGGTGGATTGAAGATCCTCCAATATAAAAATATGGTGACATATCTTTCTCATATTAGTATTCCAACCCAATTTTGTGAAGAATGTGTTGTTGGCAAATAACATCGTTCTCAATTTACCCAAGGAAAATCATGGCGAGCAAAAGGAGTTTTGGAGCTAATTCATTCTGATATTTTTGGCTCGATAACACCCATTTCTAACGGAGGTAAAAGATACTTAATTACCTTCACTGATGATTATACTCGAAAAACTTGGGTTTATTTTTTACAACATAAATCAGAAGCTCTTTCTGCATTTAAAAGCTTCAAGGCCCGTGTGGAAAAAGAAACAAAAAACTATTAAGACCCTTCGAACAGATCATGGTGGAGAATATTGCTCAACCGAAATTGAATTGTTGTGACATTCATGGCATTTGAAGAGAGTTACCAGCTGCTTATACACCACAACAAAATGGTGTATCAGAGAGAAAAAATAGAACCATCCTCAATATGGTGAGAAGCTTGTTGGTAAGAGGGAGGATTCCAAAATCTTTTTGGCCTGATGCAGTAAATTGGAGTATTCATATCATGAATAGAAGTCTCACATATTTTGTTCAAAATATGACGCCGGAGGAGGCTTGGAGTGGAAGGAAACCAGCTTTATTGTAGAATTTTTGGATGCATTGCTTATGCGCATATCCCATATGAGAAAAGGAAAGAAACTGATGACAAAGGGGAAAATGTGTTTTTCATGGTGTTAGTGAAACATCCAAAGCTTATAAATTGTTTAATCTGTTAACTCAGAAAATTGTGACAACGCGACATGTTGTTTTTATGAAGAAAACACTTGGGATTGGAATGGGAAGGAAACTACTTTAGTTATTTTCTTTGACAACAATTCTGAAGGCGAATCAACTCCAGCAGCTTTTATGCCTGAAAATTCATTAGAAGCAACACCAAAATCTATTGAAATTGTGCAAACGGTAGTCGAAACTAATAATGAAGCAACAGAAGCTAATGATGTAGCAGCTCAATTTCTTCCTCGTATTCGAAAAAGGCCTGCATGGATGGAAGACTATGAGGTAACTGAAATTAATGATCCAGTAACTCACTTTGCTTTATTTTCAAATTGTGATCCTACATCTTTGAAAGTGTTGTCAAAGAAGAAAAATAGAAGAAGGTGATGGATGATGGAATTAATTCTATTGATAAAAATGATACTTTAGAGATGACTGATCTTCCAAAAGGGCACAAAACCATTGATGTAAAGTGGGTCTTCAAAACAAACTAAAAGAAAATGATGAAGTTGAAAAGTATAAGGCGTTTTTTGCATGTATTTCTAAAACAACCTCTTGGTCATATTAAGATTGGAAATGAGCATAAAGTTTATAAATTAAAGAAAGCTATTTATGGCTTAAAACAAGCTACACGAGCTTGGTATAGTCGTATCTAGGCTTATTTTTTTAAAGAAAGCTTTCACAAATGTCCATATGAGCACACACTTTTTGTTAAGATTGGAGATAAAGGGAAACTACTAATTGTTTGCTCATATGTAGATGATCTAATATTTACTCGAAATGATAAAATAATTCAAAAAAATCATGGTCATTGAATTTGAAACGTCTGATCTTGGGATGATGCATCGTTTTTTTGGCATAGAAGTAGTACAATCAGCTATCGGGATTTTTACATTTCAAAAGAAATATGTGCAGGATGTTTTGGATAGGTTTCAAATGATGGGTTGCAATCCTATGAGCACTCCACTGAATTTACTTGAAGCTAAAGAAAGATCATGAAGGAAAGAAGATGGACAACACACTTTACAAACAATTTGTTGGCGGTTTGATGTATCAACTGCAACAAGACCATATATAATATATTTATAAGTTTAATAAATAGATATATGAAAAATCTAACAGAAACGCGTTTGTTAACATTTCAACAGGAATGTATTTACATCCAATTCAATTTTTGTATTAAAAAAGTCCATAAAACAATTGACAACAAACTATGCAATCTAAAATACCACCAATATACTTTTTATTAACTAAACTCATCTTAAAATACAATATATTTTAAACAATCAAATTAATAGACAAAAAAAGTATGAATACATTGAAATAAAAAAAGATTATATAAAAAAAAAACCAATAACATAACAAACAATCTGAATATTAAAAAAATCATGATATATCAAAAACATTAAAAACAATCATCACTACGACCAAAATCCATCTCGATTTTCATAAAAATAAAAAAATGTGACAAAAACTATTATAACATGTGGCTAAGTTATGCTAAACATAATATATAGTAATTAGATAATCTATTTATTTTTTCTCTAAATAATTGGAATTATTTGATTAATTTATCCAATCGTATCTTAAATTATTTGATTTTAAAAAAAATTATTTTCTAGATATTTTCTAATTTTAGAAAAAGAAATTCATTTTACATAATCTTTTATATTTATGTTTTACATTTGAGTGTGACCTTTAAGTTGTTAAGAGAATAATTTTTCGAATTTTGATTCAACGTAATCTTAAGACATCTTTCTCAAGCTAACAAAACTGGAGAAAGCTAAATATGAAGTAACAAGCAGCCCTTTTAAGTACCAGGAACATTTATGACACATGAAGCCATAGTTACATAGATACACATGTTTCACTTCTTTTAAAACCTTTTTGGTGTATTTAGTTTAGGATTACAAATGGGTTCTAAACAAATTTACATAAACACAACCCATCTGCAAGTCCCCAAGCTACCTCTTCCTTCTTTTATAAATGATATTTGATCACTTCTCGGCTCGAAATATTAAGAACACCTGCAAAAAACACCGAATAAAGAGTTCGGAACCATGTAAGGATTGATTCATTAACAAAAATGTATTCTTCCGTGCCAAACAACGATGAGGAGGAATGCAAGTGCCGAAACAATGTCCGATACCTTTAAGTTGAAATGGAACTGGCAACTCGAGAATTTTCTTCCCCATCTTGGCTATTCTGATCTACAACAACTGAATGATTTGGTGTTGTAGAAGCTTGGGCGGGTATAGTGTCTTCGCGAGTTTCAAGACGTTCGATCATCCGAGACACACTGGCGATCCCTGCGTTTACTTCTCTTCGAACTTCGGAACCGAGGTCGGACATGGAAGTGTTGCGGGAGAAAAAACGTTCTTTCCATCCTCTTGCACTCCTCGAGATTGATTCTTTGTATCTATAAGCATCAGCGACTTGTTAACCGATAAAGCATGAATTGTGTCAATTATGTTATTCATGTTTACTTTCTTTCCTAACTTTTTCTTGTTTTGTTTTCACTCAATTATGTTCGTGTTTCCGGAAATTAGTGATGAAAATTTTACCCAGTACTGCGGATATCCAAACCGAACCTGTGGGATAGGGTATCATACAAAAAACACTTACAGACCAGGTTGTGGTTCTACTTTTGAAGTATCCATTCAGGTAGCCGAGCCAGCCCCGAATGAACCTATTTTAGCTAGCCGTGCCTTCCCGAATAGAGCCCCCTGACCCGAATTAGCTTTTTAGTACCATATATTTATGTTTTTTTTTTTGGTTTCTATACAACTTACGATAATATGTTTTTCGTTACGTTAAAAACGTGGTTTGGGTTCGGTTGTTGGTTTGGTTTCGTGTATCAGCTTTGTGATTGGTCAAAGTTTCAGATAGAAAAACATAAGCCGCATAGGCACTACATTACAAGTTGACATGTGATATCCCCATCACCACGTGTCAAAACATATCCCTTTTTGGTATGTGTCTATGTGTCAAAATAACTCGGTAATAATCTTCAATGGGCTAGATATTTGGTGGTCGGAGTCGGACGAAAAACAATCATGGAAAACACAAAGTATAACTCGTGTGAAACATATAGGACGAAAATTGCAGTTTACTCAATATAAAGAAACAGATTGAGTGTCATATGCTCGTACCTCGTTGACGCAGCAGTAAGTTTAGATTTGAGCGAGTCGGGAAAAGACTGGAGCTCAGACGGACCTGCTCCTTCTTGATTCACAATTGACGAAGGAGAAGAATTTCTATAATTAAGAAAATCAGAACATTAGAAGTTTAGAATTATAAAACGAAAACAGACATTACGTGTATTCAAGGCGTCCAATTCATCACCTGTTGTTAGAAGAAAACCCTTGTGTATTACTCGGCATTGCAAAAGACCCAGATGAAAAGTCCGAAGTTTGATCCGCTCGCGTTGAAGAATAAGAATTACGAGTTTGTCGAGACGATTCAGGAGAGAGGGGAGCCGATGGACTACCAATGGCAATCGTAGACGGTTCGGTTTCTGACGACAAAGCACCATTTTGTGGTCCATTTGCTTGAGGAGAATATACCAAGAAATGGGATCTACCTTGACCAGATGACCGACTTCTGTGGCCTTCACGACGACCTATGTGGTGAACTCGCCTCATTGCAGCAGCTGCCGCCAAGTGCTGAATTATACGCTCTTCAAGTTCAGAATCGCTAGCACCAACCGGTAACTGCATGATTGAACAAAACCGCAATAAATAATCTAGAATGAAGCTTTGGGTAATAAATTAGATAACTTGGCAATTTAAGGGTGGCAAAAAATGTCTGATACGCGAGAAGAAATTAAAAAGGGGTACAGACATGAAGTTTAAGTCCAAAATAAGCTTTGAATGTATTTTCTAATTTGAAATCCAGGTTGTATTTGGATTTAGACAACCCAGTCATATTCAGGTTTAACGATCGATCAGTACGGATCTGACCAACCGGGTCAGGTACAAATAAAGATAAAAATACTTCAGAAAGTCAAAATCTATATAGGAGATCCAAAAACCGGACCCATGTCATATCTGGTTAAGTGGGTTGGTTCAGATGCCATTAAACCCGGATTTGACTTTGGACACATACGTGCCTGAAATTCGAGTCCGGTCAGAAAATCTACTATCTAAAATAAGCTGTTCTCCAACCCGAATATGACCTCAGAACCGGACTTTCACCATCCTTATTGACAACATCGCGCAAATAAGAAAAAAAAACAGTGTCTGCTAGCGGTAAGCTATTTTGAGAGAACTGACATGCTGCAGTTCAAATTCTCCGAGAGCGGGATGATGAAATACGGCCATGTTTCTTGCAGGACTGGCTCTTATTCTCTTTTCATGTTCTATTGCTTCAAGCAATTCCTGACTGCAGTATATGTTTTTGCTCGTTAGCTACTTCCATAAAAGCAAAAATGAGAAGATGTAAATGTTTACAGTTTATACAAAAAAAAATCAAACCTTGTTGAATCCTTCAAGCGAACGTCTTGCCAACACATAGGACACTGAGAACTCCTTTGGCACCTATACAAATGTGTTGGTGTTTTAATTTAGTTCATCAAGATTGTCAAACTAGTTATTTCTTTTATTTGAAGTAACACCAAGACGCCATTCGCATATAAATCGGTATTGTATACGATAAAACTATACCATTCAAGAATGCACTGGAGATGAAACTCGTGCCGGCAGCAGGTTACCTAAAAGAAAATAAACAAAACACAACCATAAATACAAACCCCAACATCACAAAAGAAACAAAGAACATATTGCGCGCGCGCACGTATATGTGTGGATAGATTTATTACCGTAGACGGATCGCTATCGCAAAATTCTTCGAGGCAGATACTGCAAGCATCATCAGAGGCATCTTGTATCCCTCCTTCCACAAAAGCCGCGGCCGACGTTAGATGACTTTCACCTTTCATTGCCCCCTCGGTTTCTAATCCCTTCAGATACAATCCAACAATAGAGACATTACACGACGTGAACTGAATTAGCCTATAAACCAAGCTTCAGCCTCATATGTCCTAAAACTAAGTTACAGAAGAGTCTACACATCAATTTAAAACAATCATGCTTATACTTTCTCCTTTTGTCCTATTACACAGAAAATATTCGATTCAAAACAAACACATAGAACACCTTCCAGCTTTTTACATCAGCCGAATATAAAAACAAAACCTTTACCAAAAAAAAACAAAACTTTTACAAGCTCAATTGATTTTCAGCTAAAATATAAATAATTTCCATCTGGGTTATTATTATTCATCAAAAAAAATCAAACCCTGAAACCATTAGGTGAAGAACATTGGTCAACACATAACATTAAGATATGTAAAAGCAAAGCAAACCCACATAAGATAATAAAAAAATAAAATCTTCAAAACCCTATTACAAGTTAACAGATCAAATTCAAATCAAATTCAAATCAAATTCAAAAACGATTAGTACCTCCATGAAGAAGAATTGGAAACCTTCGATAGATGAGTCAGGAAACAGAGGGAAGGCCCATGAAAGAAGGGGAAAAATACGCCTGTTCCTTAAGAGATGGATGACAAGAAGAAAGCTTTATAAACCTTTATAAACCATGAAATTCAGAGAAAATAAAAATTGAATATTTAGATTGAGAGAGAGGGAAAGAGAAGACATGGGTACCTTTACCTTTTGTTTTTTCTTTTTTTTTTTTGGAGTTTAATTATATTTATTTTTTTGTTTTTATATGGGTGTTGAAAAGCAAACCCACCACTACTGCTCCACCTTTAGAATTATTTTAATAATTAATTGGACTTTATGTGATATTTTTTATTTTTTTATGAAGGTATATATTCGGTAATTAGTTTTGAGGACCCTACTATATTCTTTTTTTGACTTATTCAACCTTTTTAGTTTTCTTTTATACTTTTTTTTTTTTTTTAATTTCTCTTTCGAAAAATTTTATCGCGAAACTTGTGGGATCATCTAACAATTTTATTTGTATTTATTTAAAATTTTATATTTTTATTATTACCATGGTCATTTTGTTTATAAAATTATAAATTTGTAAATTTATAAATTTGAATTTGTAAATTCAAGCGTTCTTAAAAAATAAGTTTTTATATAATAAAATTGTTTGGTTGGTTATTGAAATTATAAAAGACATTTTGTAGTTCCCAAATATATGTGAGATTTCATGACATGTTATTGAAATGGGTTATTTACTTAATATTTTATATTTTATTAGTGTTATGTTTATTTAATTTATAAATTTATAAATTTATAAATTTGAATTTGTAATATTTCATCGTCATAACATAACATGATGGGTTGTTGTCGATATTTTTTTTCGATTTGGAGTAACTATCTTTAAATTGTGTTGTCGGATAAAAATCATTAGTCCTCATGCTTTAACAATGTCATATTTTAATTATTTATATCCATTTTTATATTAAAATCAATCTTCTGTTGTATATTAATTGTTCATGTTTATTTAATGTCACAAGATAGTTTTTTATGTTTTTTAGTTTTATTAAAAAGTCCATTATATTTCAACAAAATTGTATTTTTAATTCAATTAAATTATATGCATGGGATTGAAATGTAAAATTTTAAAATATGGAGGATAATTAGGAGACAAAAACGAACACATTGGACATATCCTAAGCTATTTGAGTTATTTAGAGTTTTGTTAAATATTATAAACGGTGAATTACCCATAAATATCCAACCAAATATTTCATTACTACTTAATACCCAAAAATGGTAAAGTACCAATAGATACTTGAACCATAAACTTGGATAAATATACTTTCATTTGTATAAAGAGCATGCTTTAGGTTCACAAACATTTTTTTTCCTTTTGAACCAAAACATTTCAAATACTTCTTCTCTCACTATCCATTTTTCCCTCGTAAACCTAGAAACCAAAAACACCTACGAACGAAGACCACCTTTGATGAACTCCAATTTGAAGTGTGATTCGTCGTTAGAAGACTAGTTTTAAGCTCCAATATGTATTTGAAGCAGGATTATCTCTGTACAACCTACATTTGACCTTCATTCAAAGCATGAGTCTCTATAATTCAGAAATTAATAGGAAGAACTAGGTACGACTTCTTCGTTTTTTCTCTATTTGGATGGTTTAGGTGTTACTACTTCAAGTCTTGAAGCGTAAACCAGAGTTTCACACCGTCGTACTATCATTTTCCGTAAACTAGGTTTTCATAACTTCGTATTGTCATTTTGCGTAAACCAGGATTTTAGACCTTCGTTCTATCATTTTGCGTAAACTAGGATTTCAGACCTTTGTGCTGTCATTTTGCGTAAACCAGGGTTTTAGACCTTCGTAATGTGATTTTGCATAAACCAGGATTTCAAACCTTCATACTGTCATTTTGCGTAAAACAAAGTATTTAGAGTATGAGAATCTCGCACTATTTGCATTTGGTGTGTTATTTTTAGTAATTAGGCTCTAATGTATTGGTTGATGTCATGTTGTTTGATATTTTGAGATTTCATTTTGGGTTTCATTCAGTGCGAAGGTGAAATATCACCACGTCTTGCATTTTCTTTGTATCTAACACACGTCTCATATTGTTTTGAATGTTGTTGTTCACTTCTTACACGTGAATCGCATATTCGCACGTGTGTTTGTGCATGGCATGTTTATTTTAAATTTGTCACGCGTGTTTATAATATCTATTATATCTGGTCTCGCATTTGCTACCTAGGTTTGTAGTCTCGGGGGGAGGGGGGAAGCTACAAGTAGCATAGGAAGAATTTACAAGTTATAACTTGCAACTTCCTCAAGAACATGTGCAAGTTCCAGATCAGGATAATAGTGTTTGATTGCTTGAAAAATCATGGCTTGGACACATTTCTCAAACATATTAGTAAAGGGAACGCGTACCTTCTCTTGGGAATTTTTTCAAGCCATACATCGTGTTTGAGCAACCTCTCGGCCTTATCAACACGAGTTTTTATTGATTCATTGAACTAGTTGTTTTTTTAAACTAGCCATATGAGCGTCATTCTCATTGATCAGCTCAACATTCATCTTTGAGACTCTTGCGCAGTACATCTTCTTAGACTTAGCTGATTGATTTGCACTCTTCTTGAGTCGAAAAGTCTCGGGGCTAGCAAAGCGAGGAATATCATTAGAAATAGAGTATTCCCGAATAAGGATGACATCCTAATCGGAAGCAAATTACTCATTTTTATTGACAGGATAAGGTAGCTTATTCCAAATACGAGAATTTATGAGTTTTCAGCCTTGAAAATATTCACAAAATGAACATGTGGCTCAACAACATCGAAACTAAGACCGTCATGTGTGGTAAGACGTTGAAGAAAAAACCTCCAGTATTTCATCATCTTTCGTAAAGCCTTGGCACGTTTGGCTACCTAAAGAAAGAAAACGATATTATAAAACAAGTGAATAAGAAATAAATATGCGGCTTAAGGCCTCGATCAAAGCATAGCAGGCTGATTGAGGGTCGAGGGAACTAAGCCATGAGAGGGATGGGAGGTAAAAGACCAATGTTCACTCATGAAGAAAAAAAACTTATAATTCTTGTTTGGATGAGGCGAGCCCCTAATAATAACATAACTTTCCTTAAGTGGTAGAATACATAGTAGCTTGTATACTTAAAGCAAAAAAAGGAGATAACAAGTTGAATGGAAGGGGAAACCCTCTAAGACCGCACAACACTCGAAAGGCGATGAGAATGAGCCACCCATTATGAGCAAGATTGCTCGGTGCAATGTTGGTTCACGCTATGTAATCAAAGATGAAGAGGTCCAATGAAACATTACATTGGCTCGACATTAAGAAAAAAAGTGAAAAACATTACGGATACGGTACGAATAAATCGTAAGTGGTTACGATTATTAAGTATTTTAGACAAAAAAACACTTTTGTGATTAGAAAGCTTAGCCTTTTTCCCAGCCAATAATAGCACCATGCCGCATACCATCACGTGACCAGATATCTGAGTCTATGACCAAGTTGTCATTCAAAGCCTGTTCGGGCGCTAACCGCGTGACAAGGGAATTTACTATTGGCCAAGTCATCAATGAGGCATGATCGTGAACCATAGCGTGACCATGGATTTGGCCTCTTTAATCGTGTTATTGTTAAAGCCCAATTGCGCACCATTTCACAGATATGGACTTGGTATATATGGTCAAGGCACCAAAATACGCATGGTCGCACGCAGTAGCACGACCAATGTGGCCAAGCTGTTATTATAATCTCGACGCACTCTACAATATGATTAAAGACATGGCCATGGGCCAAGACATCGATCACTACTCGGTCGCGCACAATAGCGCAACTATGGACTTGACCCTTGTGGCCAAGACGTTATTATAACATGGTTGTGCACCACAGCTCAGACATGCACTTGGTCATGGACCAAGTTATCGAGATGTATTGTCGTCTAGTGGTGCAACTGGAAACTTGTCCTATGTGGCGATTTGGCCCCTATGAAAAGTAGTTACTATAACATGGTCGCGGACCATGGCATGACCTAGGACTTGACCATAGGCTATGTCATCAAGCACGTCTTATCGCGTGCTACGATATGACTAAGGACTTGTTCATGATCTAAACTATCAATCAAGTCTGGTCGCACGCCACGATATGGCTAGAGACTAAGACTCTATGGTCAAACGGTCGTACACATCGTAATCAAGCCTCTTCTCCTCCCACTCCACTTACAATATGGACACCACGTCACTAATAGCACGGACGACACGCCTGACATGTATGGAAACCGTGTGTGACACTGTACGGGTAGCACACCTGACACCATATGACACCACAACCAAAAGGACGTACTTGATTCTGATAAAGCACTAAAAAGAACATAAAAGGTTGAACCAGGAAAGGGGGATCTATCTTGGATACCCCCAAATTCGAATACTATACAAAGAGTAATTGAATCATTCTAAAAGAAGATGAAAGTTAGAATGAATAGTAAAAATTTAAAATTACATCAAGTGTAACATATCTTATGAATTAAATATAAATGTTCTTGAAATTTTTTTATAAAGTTCTTGTATAGTTTGTTTTTTATCCTTTTTTACCCTATTCGATTTGTTAAGTGAGTTTTTAGTCTCACCATTTTCGATGATCAAAATTCTATAAAATTTAGTTTATGTTAGTATTTTTTTGAACATTTTAATTTTTAAATAAACAACATATAAATAAAAAAATCGTTAAATATAACTATTATCCACTTTTGTTTTTAAGTTTAATATTTAAAAGCAAAATTTACTTTTGTGCGTGGTGATGTAAATATATTGTATGTTTGTATTTATTTTCATACATTATATTGGTACATAGGTTAAAGTTATCGGTTTATGATAAATATAATTTTAGTTTTAATTTTTTTATTAAATTAATTTTTGTCTTGGTGGATTATACACCAATTATTATTATTATTATTATTTGTGTAAAAATATTAAATAAAATAAAATTTGTTCGTACAAGTATCTATGGCATTCCCCGAGGAGATACAATCGACATAAGGAGGTCGATAGACAAGGATCTGCTAAAACAAACATAACAGAGATAAACTAGAGTAACTAAAATAATGTAACAAATGCCAGTCGAGCCGACAAAGAGTAACTTCAAGGAAGTCCACATCAATCGAAGGCAACGGACAATACCATGGAGTAGGGGACCTCAAATAAAGTAGAAGAATAAATAAATAAATTAAATTAAAATCAGTTACATAGGCCAACAAATATTGGTGTCATAGAATTTGAACCAAATATCATAGAATATTCGGTGAGAAACCAGAGAGGCATTGGTCGGAGGAGAACCAATTTTTTTTTAAGTTCCTCTCCTTCCGGACGTGATAAATAATCGCGCCAAAGCAAGAGCACCGAATGTGACGGTTTTGAGAGTGAGACCAATTTGACTCCTCACAGACCCAAGACTGCCAACATGAAGCATAAAGGAAAACCTAGTTTTGCACTAACAAAGGTCTAAATACTCTGCGTGAAACTACAGTCATAAAGGAGATGAACAATAGTTTCAGAAGCAGAGTTACAAAAGACACAATCAGGTGGGATATTGAAACCCAATTGAGAAGCTTATCTCTGGTAGAAATTTTTCTGAGGATAGCGAGCCATAAGATCAAGGAATGACGAGGAATGTTGAATTTATTCCATACTAACCCGGCCCACCCCACAACAGGGCATGCGTACGAATAGCATTATAAATATCATTGATTGTGAAGTTGATGCAGCCAACCTTCACAATCCAAAAAAGAACATTATAAGAGTTGATGTTAGGAGGGGGCAGGGTGAGGATGAAGTTGTTGATCTCTTGAAGGCTAGAATGACTTCTAACTCTAGCCGACTAATGTTTGGAGGCCAATTCCAATGACCATCAAGAATGATATCTGATACCTTTAGGTTTTTCCCAAGCCGAGAACCCTTGATGATATTGGTACCATATTGCAAAGCTAGCGAGGTAAGGAGAAGCTATGGATCATACTAGAATAAAGTACTTGAACCATTTCCAATAGCCACCCTATACAACTTACTAACCAACGGGGAAAGACGAAGAATTTTCCTCCAAATCCATGAAGGGGAGGAACCATTGTAAAAATCCCAGATTTTTTTTTCTAATTTTATCCAATCACACCAGATAGAGTGGTTGTTATTACTTATAATTAACCAGAAATGCTAAAAGGCAGCCGCCTGATTCTAGATTTTTAGATCCAGAATCCCAAGGCCGCCCTCTTTTGTGGGAGATGTGATATTAGACCAGGCCACTTTGGCCCAATGGATTTTTATAGCGGAACTTGACCAAAGGAAACGACGAAAATTTTGGGTCAGCTCTTTAATAATCCTAGAGGGGAGAATAAAGATAGAGGGCCAGTAAATTTGACCAACAAATAAGACAGATTTGATAAGTTGAAGTCTACCAGCATAGGACAGATGCTTATAAGTCCAAGAATCAATCCTCGCGGTAATTTTATGAAAAAGAGGACGACAATCCGAGTGGGTAAGACGAACAATAAGAATAGGGACTCCCAAATATTTGACTTGGACATAACCTTCCAAATAACACATAATAGACAGTAGCTCGGAGCGAAGAGGATTGTTGATACCCGACAAAAAGATATGACTTTTAGAGGGGTTAACTTTTAGATCATTGAGGGAGTAAAAATCATCTAGAACCTCTTTGATGAGGAGAAGGGAGTTGACATCACCATGACATAAAATCATAAGATCGTCTGCAAAGAAGAGATTTGTAATTTTGAGTTTGTGACACTTCCAGTGAAACCGAACGTTTTTGCCATTACTCTTCTCTTTGAGGGAACTGGAAAGGACTTGCATGACAAGGACAAAGAGAAAAAGGAAAAGCGGGTCCCCTTTCCTGAGACCCTTTCTACCTTTGAAGTTACCGTAAGGATCTCCATTAATATTGATGGAGTAAGAGGGGGAGGAGATGCAGTTGATGATCTAAATAATCATTTTTCAGGGAAGTTCATCGCCACAAGAATGTCAAGGATGAGATGTCAGCGGATATTATCCAAAGCTTTCAATAGATCAATTTTAAGGGCTACCCTTTTACCTCTACTGTTAGTATGATAGCCTCTTAAAATTTCTTGAGAAAGAAGGATGTTATCCAAGATATTCCTACCCGGTATGAAAGCCGATTGGGAATTATCAATCAGAGGGCCAGTATATTTGACCAACAATACAAAGAACAATAGGTCTAAAATCTGAAGCCATGGAAGGGAAATCCTTTTTTGGAATGAGAGAAATGGAAGTAGAGTTCCAAGAGGTATCAAGAATTCCAGTTTGGAAAAACTCGAGGACACCATTACAGATTTCCTGCCCAACAATATTCCAGGAGGATTTGAAGAAACTAGAATTAAAACCATCAGGACCAGACGATTTATTGCTTTCAATACTGAAAAGGGCAGACTTAATCTCCTCGTTAGTGATCTCACGAATCATAGAGACCTTGTCAATATCATTTACTTTAGAGGAAAGAAGAGAGGAAACTTTCTCCAACCCCGGATAACCGGCAGGATGCCTAGTACTAAGGGAGTCCTCAAAGTAACTCACAATGACCTTAGAAACACTAGCGGGAGTTGAAACAGTGATACCTTGGTCATTATTGATAGAAATAATTTTGTTACGGAAAAGATAGGTTTTTATACTATTATGGAAAATTTTAGTGTTTTTATCACCAAGCTTAATCCAATTTTTCTTTAGATTTTTGCTTAAGGAAATATTCTTCAGCACGACTAAGAAGGATGAAAGTTATAGAAGTCTTAACTTCTTTGGTGACAAGAATAGGGTTGAGAGGGTCAAGGGAAAGATTAGATTGAGCTTGAAAGAGAATATTTTGAGCATTAGAGACCATACAACTAATGTCGCTAAACTCCTTACGATTAAGGCAAGCAAACTCATGTTGAAGACGACTGAGTTTATCAGTGATAAGACTCAAACCAGAGGAAGAGAAATAAATATTTCAGCTTTGGAAATAATGTTTTTGAACTGGAGATGAGATTGCCACATGTAAAAGAATTTGAATGGTTTTTTATGTCTTTGACGGGGGAACCCAAGATTGAGGGTGACAGTGGTGTGATCAGAGGAACGAAGAAAACTAAAGTGAGAAAAATACATAAGAAAGTGAGCATCTCGGTCAGGATTGACGAGAACACGATCGATTTTGGAGATGATGGGATAAGTGGGCTGTTTTATTATCCAAGAGAAGTGGAATCCATTGGATTGGAGATCATTGAGCTCACTGATATAGCAGCGGAACGAAGAAAACCAAAGTGAGCAAAATACATAGGAAAGTGAGCATCCCAGCCAGTATTGACTAGAACACGATCGATTTTGGAGATGATGGGATGAGTAGGCTGTTTTATTATCCAAGAGAAGTGGAATCTAGTGGGTTGGAGATCACTGAGCTCACTGAGATAGCAGTAATTATTGAAGTCATCAATTGTTGAAGACCAGTTATCGAAGGATCCTAATCGCTCCTCTGGATGACGAATGGCATTGAAATCCCTTAGGGAGACCCAGAGGATGCCCTGATTTTGCTTGGAAATGGTTATTAAATCATTTCAAAGATGAGTACAATCCTGAGCGTCATTAAAAGCATAGATGTTAGTGAATATATGAGGCATTTAAATTATGGCCCTCTGCCATACAGTGAATGTACCGAGAGGATTTGGATAACCTAGAAATAGTGATAACATTAGGGTTCCAGATAACCCAAATTCTACCAAGAGGATGAGAGGAGTGATTGGTAATTACATGTCAAAATGGAACCATATACCTAATAATAGAGTCGACTTTAAAAAGTTTGACTTTAGTTTCAATTAAAATCAACAATGAGATACTTTTACTAATTATATAATCGGTAATATCTTTTTTCCTAACACGATCATTAAGACCCCGCACATTCCTAGAAGCAATATTCATAAGGAAAAGACTTACAGTGCATCAGACGATGGTCGTGTCGGAGGACAAATCCTTATTACCGTAAGAGATGACGCTAGAAAAGCGAAACCTCTTAAGAGATGAGTCCATTTTTATTGCTTCTAACAGCCTTGATCTCATCCAATAAATCTGGAAAAAAAAATATTGCAGAAACCGAACCAACCTTTTTCGATAGATCGAAAGCCAAAATCTTTAGTTTAGAAAATCCAAACATAAAAGTTACTGAAATCGAATGCGCTAAAATAATAAATTTAAATTCAATTACAGAAACTGATGAGTTATAATTAGAGTTGGACTGAGGAGTAGAAGCGTTCACATGCTTTGTGGATGACCTCACAAGCAAGATATGACCATGTAAATTTAAATAAGTATAAATTTTCTAAACCTAATAAATAAGAAAGTAATAGACGCTCCACTTTTAGAGGTATTACTTTAGTCTCGATAGAAATAAGATAAACCACATACTTTTAAAAAATTAGTTTATTCATAAAAGAGAGAAGTAAAAGTTACCTCATACTTTAGACAAATTACTTTAGTCACGCAAAGGAGAGAAGAAAAAGTTACCACATACTTTTCCAAAAAGGACAGGGTCAGTACCAATTTTAAACAAGAAAGAACACCCAGTATTAATGGGTCTCAGATGAAATCTGAGACCAGTAGAGCTTCTAACGTTGGACAAAGTCCATGAAGGACTGAGGAATGACGTCTTAAATCTCAGCACGACGCAGGAGGTTCTAGAGCGGATCTTCGCGATGCACACCAAATCGTCATAGGAAGTAGTCGACAAAAGGACAAGTCGACGACCAAGAACTCTGGAACGGAGAAGATAAAACATGAGTACGACGAACATGGTAGGATGAACAGAGTATGACCTGGAGAAGGCTTTCAGTTGACATTGCTACTAGGACCATATCTCACCCTAAAAAACATAGCTGCCTTGAACCACTCTGAGTTTCGTAGTTCTTTGAGGACCAACCGACGAAGAAAGCCTCGTGAGAGAGAAGAAATATGAAAGATCCGGAGAAATGTTGGTTGGACAGAAAAGAGTAAGACAAATGTTTAGGTAGAAGATCGGAAGAAGAAAAACTTGAATAGGAAGAATAACCCTGTCGGCGGAAGATTAACGAACAAAGAAAAAATATAAACCGGATGAGAAGCATGGTTGGAACCAAGTCAAACCATCTTGGAAGCCAATGATTTCAAGCCTAACAGTCTGAAACCACCGGGAAATCTCATATCAGAAAAAGAGAAAAACTAGCCGTCGAGAGCTAAGCTTCTCTCTAGAAAAACTAGACTAAGCTATGCTTATTTTCAATTATTTGTTGATGACCAATTGATATTTATTTCAAATTATATATATATATATATACACTATGTTTATTGATAGAAAAGTAGAATTCATTTATTATGTGTAATTTTATATTTAATAGATAATTTAGTTAAAACTAGCTATAAATCAAACATCAAAAACTCATTATTTATAAAATAAATATCGTAAATATTATTATTTAAAATTTTAAAAATAAAATTTATTTGGATATTTATTATATTCAATATTTAAGTTTGGGGATAAAATTAATTTATTCAAAAAAATAAGATCTCTAGTTATAAACAATGAGCAATTTGTGGAGAAAATATCACCATTCATGTCAAAACAATAAATAACTTATTGATTTCACGATAAAAAAATAATTCGCATATTCTATTTTATTTCTTATTTATCTTTTTCAGTATGTTTATGAGCATATTTAGGCGTAGCTAAATTATTTTTCTAGGGTTATTAAACATCTAGACATATTTTTTTGTATGGAATAATTCTATGTTCTTTTTAAAAAAAAAATTCTTTACTATTCGTATTAAAGCTAATACGAGATCAATAGGGGATATTTAGGTTGAGATCGAGAGAGGATATTTATTCTGAACTATATTAAAATCCCTATGTTGAATGATTAGTATAGTACGATTATGTTGCTAAGAGTTAGAGAGAAGTTTCTCTCTCTAGAAAGGAGAACACTCTCCTTTCTCTTTAGACGCTTTTGTTTTACATTTTCCCTCTCATTCCCTCATTTATTTGATTTTATATGTGCTCTACAACCCTCTGGATTCGTAGCACACTGAAACTATAATCTGATCTGGTTATAGCGACAAATTGAAGAATTTCTACCACACAAACACGTCCACCGTCGTGAACGCTCGTCGGGGGCTGTCGGCAGTGCTTCCGGTTTTCTGGCACGTTGTGGGTGCTATTGGTTTGTTCTTGTTCGTGCTATACCTTCATCATTCTCTATAGTGCAGAGAACTTCTTGCTCACGCCATTCTTACTACTTCTCCTCTCCAAAATCAGTCAGCAAGAATTTGTTAGGTTGTTGCAAGAATCTGTTAGGTTGTTGGAAGGGTTAAAAAGAATATGTTAGGCTTCTGGAAAGGTTACTTTGTTTTGTTCGCTGGAACTTTGGCTATCGTGAGCTGAACTTTCTTGGTTGGAATGCACAATGGAAGACGACACCAATCTCCTATATCTCGTTGTCCCTGATTCTGACATGGAGTCGAAGAGGAAAAGGGGCAGCAAGAAACCTACTGAAAAAAGGTATAATATGTGGCCTTCCCTCTTCTGAAAATGCGACGGTTATGTTTGGTAAATATTCCCAGAACGTCGATGAAGTTGATGACGAATGTTGACTGGGTGAAGATAATGAAGTCTCCCCTTCTCTTTTTGGTGAATAATCTCTTGTTCAGGCCGTTGCAAATAAAACAGTGGGGAAACCAGTGAATAAGCCCTTCGTTTTCTCTGTCCAATGTGGATCCCCTCTTTTTACTGCCGGATCTGATGGCTGAAATGTAATTTCACCACCCAAAAACCCCAAATTAGGTTGCCTTAAAACTGGACAGAGGAAGAGGACAAATATAGCATCGGTCGGTAATATAAATGCTGCCGTGACACATGTACTTTCTCTCGATCAAGATCCGATTCTGGTGTCGAATATGGTGAGCAAAATTGCTCAGGTGGTGGCTGGAGTTGCTAGACTAACTGATGGGATAGCTCATGGAGCGTGCCCGCCTAACGCTCAGACCAGCATTCATATAAATGGAGCAACTCACAATCCTCCCAAAACTTTTTCCAGTTTGTTTCAAGGCTCTCGCCTATAATCAAAAGGCCTATGCCTCTACTACATCGAGCCACGTTCCGGTGAAGAGGATATCTCTCTTGAACCTAGTGATGAGATTCTAATTGTGGAGACATGAGGCACTTCCTCATTGGTTGTTTTACGGGCAGATTTCATGGTAAGATTGCTCTTGATTCCGTAACTAAATCTTGGGGTGTTGGTTGCAAGATCTCACCTTATGGAAAATGATGGACTGTCATTAAGTTCTCCAATGAGCAAGACTTAACAAAGGTCCTCTATGGCGGCCCTTACACCATATTTGGGACGATTCTATTGTTGAAGCAGATTGAATAAGGCACTATGCTCACTGATGATCTATTCACCAAGATCCCAATTTGGGTTGTGCTTTGTGGCGTTCCATTAGGTTTCGTCAGCGAATCTGGCCTCAACAAGATAGCCTCCAAAGTCGATAAGCCCTTATACACTGACTAATTCACATGTGATAAATCCATGATGAACTATGCTCGTGTTTTGATTGAGGTTGACGTAAGTAATGAGCCAATCACCAAGTTTGGAGTCAAAATGCTTGGTGCAAAACGTTATGATCAAGTTGTTAAGTACGAGAGCTACCCCCTTTTTTGTCACATCTGCCAGCGCTTTGGGCACAATTATTTGTCCTGCCCATCCATACAAAGCACATGCACGTAAAAGACGGAGCAGAAGAAGGGGAAAGTCACGACTGGAAACAATTTGTTGTCGAGAACCTATGCACACCATTCTAATCTTGCTGCATAGAAAGGAGCCAAACCATGGGAGAAAATGGGTGCTCATACTGGGCCAATCCATTCTACTCAACAGATCAAGACCCCTCGAAGATTTAGCACAAGGAGGAGATAGACAGTCGCGAATAGCACACTCAAATAAAAATTGGACAACATGTCTTGCGCTACCGTGGCCACACGTGACTCTCACATGGCTCAAGCTGATGAACTTGGCAAGTCACCAGCCTTGAGTAATCCATTGGTTGTTGGTGTCATCTACACATAAGGTAACCTTGAAGAGGGTTATGATGGACCTTGGCAGGTAGCAAAAGGAAAGAAGCAGCAAAACAGATCGAGGCGCGGAGTGCCCATAAACTCCAAGGTTGATCCATGAAGGTTTTTTCTTGGAAGATAAGGGGGCTCTGTGGGCGATTAGACCAAGGTACATCACTTTCCAAAGTCTGTAAGCTCATAGGAAAACATTCTCTGCCCATTTTTTTCTTACTTGAAATAAAGTTTTCTCTTGCACGTCTCGATCAGTTTATATTTTCACGCTTTGCTAATTTGATGCATGTATCTAATCTTGATGCAATTAAAGGTGGGCGTATTGTTGTCATATGGGATAAGATTATGGTATTATGCGGTGTGCTGGAAGTTGGTGAACAACATATCTATCTCTTGGCCCACTATAATGTTACTCAAACAGACTTTCTACATTACTTTTGTGTACCCATTGTATAGTGTGCCGCAGAGGAGGCCGCTTTGGGAACACTTGACCTTTTTGGGAGCATCCATCAGGATTCCTTGGATGATAATGGGGGACTTCAATGCCTACTATTCTTTGGGAGACCGTGTAGGGGGTGTCCCTCTAAAAAATGGTGAGCTCATTGATTTGAATGACTTTCGGATGTCTCATGGCCTTGTTGATGCCCATGCCACAGGTGCATTTTTTACTTAGACAAATGGCTCAGTTTGGGAAAAATTAGACAAGGTCCTTGTAAATCAGTGCCAGAGTGATAAAAATCTTGTTTGCAATGCCTCCTTCCTCCCTATGGAACCAGACTCTGATCATTGCTCGATCATTGCCACAACGGTCCAATGTTTCAAGCGTGGCCTGAAGCCATTCAAAATATTTAACATGTGTCTGGACCACCCAAAGTTCAAGGGTGTTCTTTTGAGCAAATGGAACCTCTGGATTGATGGTACAAGGCAGCTTATTCTCGCTCAGAAACTTAAATCCTTGAAGAATCAATTGAAAGAACTTAACAAAATAGAGTTTCGTGGTATCATTGACAAATCTACCCATGCTAATGCGGAGTTTAAAGAAAACATCTCCTCTCTTATGGCTGACCCAAGAAACACTAAACTTAAGGCTGAGGTCAACATATTAATAAAAAGAGCCAATTTCCTTCTTACTGTCGAGAGAAGCTTCCTCCAGCAGAAGATGAGATGCACTCACTTGGTAGATGGGGACAGGGGCACTAAGTACTTCCATAGTCTTATTAAGAGCAACAACATCAAGAGCTCCATTTCTTATATAGTTTGTGAATATGGAACTCGCACTACCTCACCCTCTAAAGTAGCTCAGCTCTTGGTTGAATTCTTTACAAATCTCTTTGGCACAACGAGGCATGAAGCTCCAATTGATCCTTTCATTATGTGACATGGTCCCAAGATTAATGTTAAACAATCTGCCCAACTCACGTACCAGATTTACGATGCAGAAATTAGATATGTTTTGTTCAACATTGCAAATGACAAAACCTAGCCTAGATGGTTACATCTCTGATATCTTCAAGAAGAATTGGGACATCGTCAAGGAGAATGTTGTGGGTTGTGTGAAGGAATTCTTTCAAAAGGGTAGGCTATTGCGCGACATAAACCACATTACCATTGCTATTATACCGAAGAAGGAGACTGACCCAAGAGTGGGGGACTTCAGACCAATTGGCCTCACTAATGTGATTTACAAAGTAATCACCAAGATCATAGCACACCGCATAACACCTGTTCTGCCCGACATTATTGATGAGGGACAAATGGCTTTTGTAAATGGCAGAAATCTTATGGACAATGTTTTTCTAGCTCAAGAATTGGTAAATGGCTCAAACAGAGCTAGAGTATCCCCAAGATGCATGCTTACGGTGGACTTGAGGAAAACTTTTGACACTGTTTCATGGAGTTTCCTTGAGAAAGTCCTTCTTGGCATCGGCTTCCTAAGAAAGTGTGTGCGCTGGATCCTTAAATGTGTCTCGACATCGTCATTCTCGGTCTCCATAAATAATAAGCTTCATGGGTATTTTAAAGGAAATCATGGCTTGAGGCGGGGGGATCCCATGTCCCCGTCATTGTTTATCCTCTGCCTTCAATACTTATCGTGTCTTTTGAAAATGAAGTCAAAAATCCCAAGCTTCAAGTACTACCCAAAATATGCACTAGAAAAACTCACCTTGCCTTTGCTAATGACCTTATGTTATTGGCCAAAGCAGATGAGCCATCTGTTTTCGTCCTCATGGACTGCCTAGTGCATTTTGAAGCATTGTCTGGCCTATCTATGAATCCTTCAAAATCCACGGTCTACCTTGTCGGGGTAAGAGGTCTGGCGTATGACAGAATTATGGACAAGGTTGGATTTCAAGTTGGCACCTACCCAATTAGATACCTTGGCATACCACTAGCCCCCCTGACTGTGTTTGTGGTTGACTTTGCTCCTTTAATCGAGGCCATATCTTGCTACATTCAGAAATTGGAGCACATGCATCATATGTGATCCAAGGGGTGGAAGGCTTCTGCTTCATATCCTTTATTTTACATTGTTTTGTGCTAAACGCGATAAAATCCATTTACCTAAAGTTATTTTGGGGTGCCAGACCAGCAAGGGTCTCATTGGACAATATTTGCACACCAAAAGCTGAAGGGGGACTTGGGCTGATGAACATAAATATTTGGAATAAAGCGTTGCTCATGCGTTCCATATGGCTTTTCCATACCAATGCTGAGTCTCTTTAGGTCAAATGGGTCAATGAAAACTACTTCAAAGGCCGCACCATTTGGGAGTATCAGAGGCGTGATTGGGATAACTTCCTCGTGTGCAAACTCCTTGACATTCGTGACTCATGGCTGCAACTCTTTAATGGTCAAGGAAAGGGTTGTCCATGAGATGGAAAGTTGTGCCATGGGGGGAAAAATTTTCACTACGAAAGTTTATGACCACATGAGGATTAAAGGCACCAAGCACATCCATATGGCCAAGCTGTGGGAGCGATATGTGCCATCAAAGTACACATTCACTGTCTGGCTTGCGCTAAGAAAGAGGCTGGCCACCAAGGACACAATTCTGTTATTAAACCTGGAAAATACTCATTGTTCTTTTTGCAGGCAACATGAGGAAACCACCGCACATCTCTTTTTTGCTTGCAGTTTCACAAAGTAAATCTGGGTAAGCATTCGTGTCTAGCTGGGTATTTCTCGTGCTATGGGAACCATTGATAGCGCACTCAAATGGATAAAAAAGGAGCACAAAGGGACCTCATTCAGAGCTAGGGCAACCACACTTGCATTCCAGGCCACTGTCTTTGAGATATGGAGTGCACGGAACAAGCTAGCATTCGAGGATGAGACTATAACCAAGGACATCATCGTGAAACGCATCACTTTGGCCAACTTGAAGATACTTTACATATTATACCCGCAATATAGGCTCGCTTGTTAGAGCAGCTTGTGAGCTTATATGTTTTTGCACTTGTATGATTTTTACTCACTTTGTTGTTATTTTGAGCACTCTTGATTTGTTTGAGGGATGCCACTACACCCTTGCCTAGCGCACTTTTCCTAGCGCACTCTTCCTAGCGCACTTGGGAGCATCTTGACAATCTCTCTTTTTGGGCCATTCTGTTGGAGAGTTTTTTGAGCCCCTAATAAATGATTTTTACTTTGGCACATATATATACAATTTATATTTTACCTTAGTATAGTACGGTCATTACATGTTGAGATATGAACTAGATTCTTAGTATCTCTCACCCAGTTGTTGAAAGTATGAGACCAGATGTATAACAATTCATACACGAAGATTAGTTGTTTTAGATCGAGATATGATAACAGCAAAGTGCAAGAAAATTTGAATTTAAGGATAACTATAACCACTAAGTTAGACTAATTGTGATAATTTTTAGTAAATAGGTTATATGTTCAATAATCATGACATATTTTGTTATTAGTATTATATATTCTTACAATTATTATTTTTTATTTCTTTTTTGCAACAATAAATATGATCCTCTGGATCAAACTCAAAATTTTATTTTTGTTATTAAATCAGTATAATATTATTAGATTTTTAAATTTAATTAAATATCTAGTGTTCTATAAATCTCAAGTCTAGTATTAATCAAGACTACTGCGATAATCGTAAACTTGTAATTTTTTGTATTATTTGTAAATAAAAAATAATAAATTTTAAAACTAAACTTATAAGAATTTTAGAATAAAAGTTGTACGTTTATGTACGATGACCGCAAATATTTTCTCACGGATAATACAAATAAAATTATTTATTTCGAACATTTAAAAAGATATATTTTTTAAACGTCGTACAAAAACTTTTGATTTTTATTACACATTGAATGTGAAAACCATGAAAACTAAAACTTAAGAAAAAAAATCAGTGCAGAAATTGTGCACAATTATATACAAGTTGCATATGAATTATGCAGTAATGATGTCCAATTTTTCATAACTCGTCTGAAACCAAATAAGGTTGCGCGTTAATTTTGTAAAACCATTAATTTTTTTAACATATATCTACTGGTAAAACTGTTTCAAATCCTATAAAATGATAAAATGATAAATATATAACTGATGTTTGGTTTCTTTAATGTTTTTTCAATGCGTATTTGTTAGTATATGAAAGGGTAATACTAATATTTCAAGTAAAATTAATTTTCTAGATAGAATTTTACTAAATATTGTGAAATGTGTAGTACGACCCATGTAATACTTCAATATGAAACTATTTTTCTTGTAAAATTTATTAATTTCACTATATCGATTACGCAAAAAATCGGAATATATCATTACCATAGCAACTATATATATATATATATGTATCATTAAATCTTTCATCATTTTTTCACTATAAAAATATTAATTTCTTACAATTATTTAAAAAAATTGAAAGTACGAAATGAAAACACGTCGGAACATAATATTTTATAATTTATATTTGTAATTGCTAGCTATATGGTTTATAGTTTATTAGAGTAAACAATATTTTTTTTAAACAACAAAAAACAATCATAATAATTAAAAGAATTTGAATTCTTTTCATATGTTTTTTAGATTAAGCATATTATCTATAATATTAGATATTTGAATTCAGTTTAAAGATTAAAATCACATAATTTTAATGTTGGACTCATATGTAATTTTATTCACGATTCTTGTAAAGTTTATTATATAGATATATAAGACATTGTGAACGCGACGTTGAGATGATCTTGTATTCTCAATGCAAACAGATTGTCGATCTCGTTCAAAATATACAAATTTGATTTTATTGCATGTTACACATGAATATCGCACCGCTTATGCAAAAAGATATCACACTTGTAGGTTTTTGAATTTATTTCCTTGAACTTTTTTTACGTCATAAAAAATAAACACTATCCATTGGATATTAGATTAAAAATGTCAAATTACCTAAGACAAAATAGAAAAACCTTATAGAATATTTTAGAATTTTATTAAAGCAAAAGTTAGTTAGATCAATTCACAAGCTCGCTGTTTATAACAAAAATAATAAAATTTCAAATAACACTTCAAATAAAATATTCCAAATTGACTAAAGTAAGACTATTATAAATAAGCAAAGTTAGCCAAACTTAATAACTTACTAGTTGATAAAATAAATTTAAGCATACATAATGAAAGACAATTAATTGAGTTAAAGTATATAATTTTCAAATTGACCGATCATAGATATTCTCTAATCCAATTGATTGGTCGAGCGGGTTGAAAAGAATCCGTCTTCATATTCAAAGTAATATCTTCATTGCAATCACAATATTGAATATTTTCTTTTAAAACTCACTCGTAATGTTTGTGGCGTTGTTGAGTTTTAAAAATCAGAAGTTGTCCATATAGTTGATGAACCTTCTCAACCATAAGATTCCCATAATAATATTAGGCATCATCAACCAAAATTATTTGAATGATGACTACTATTGGACATTATGTAAACCAAATGTTGGAATAATTTGTAAGTTACCATTATAAATCTTTAATCATCACATCATGAATGGCTCGATCACTATATTAAGATTCTTTATTTAAAAGTCGCTCATAATGTTTATGGTATTCCCATAATAGAAAATAGTTATGGTATAAAAATTTTAAATATACACTCATGACATTAAATATACTTAGC
This sequence comes from Limnanthes douglasii subsp. nivea, assembly GCA_036936605.1. Taxonomy (NCBI): domain Eukaryota; kingdom Viridiplantae; phylum Streptophyta; class Magnoliopsida; order Brassicales; family Limnanthaceae; genus Limnanthes; species Limnanthes douglasii. The sequence continues at coordinate 8,491,524 of JAUPFV010000003.1, read as the reverse complement.
TTTCCTAATTGTTTAATTTATTTATTTTACTGATGCTCACTTTTCATCTGCTATTCTGAATATTTATCTTTGATTAGAGTGTGTTGCCGTTTATGCTCTGATTGCTAGGTTTGGCTTATAACCATGTTTGTTTTGATTAGAGTGTGTTGCCGTTTATGCTCTGATTGCTAGGTTTGGCTTATAACCATGATCGCAACTTAAAGTCTTTACAACATTGTCTTTCCAACTTATAAACATCTTCACTTTAATTGGATGTATAAACTCAGGTGTGGCTTATGACCATGATCGCAACTTAAAGTCTTTACAACATTGTATTTCCAACTTATAAACATCTTCACTTTAATTGGATGTATAACCTCTTAAAAATTTCCGTTGGGCTTGGCTTGGCTTGTGGCCATGTTCAGATATTACTTATAATTTTTTTATAATTTTCTAACTCATGTCATTTTTCTTTTGTTAACAATTATGAAAAAATAGTATATTTTCCATCGGCAAATTATCTTTGTCATCAATGTTATGTTTGTAAGTTTTAAAACTCTATGGTCCCCCAATTTTTTAAACAAATTTAAACTATTTGTTAAAGACTAATAAGATATGAGGGTAATGTGGATATTAATTAGGAGGTCTCGTGATTCGTTCTCATATTTATCAAGTTTCTTTTATTTTTTGTTTTAATTTATTATTGGTAGCACTTATATTTTGATGTGATATTACGGCCAGCACCCTGATTGACATGGTGGTTAATGATAAAAATATAATATTCGGGATTAATTATAATAACTAGAATTAGAACAACAAGTTATTTGTATTTTAAATAAAAAGTTACATTTGTATTTATATTCTGTAACGGGTGTAAATCATAAATGTAACATTAAAAGTACAACTCTTATAAATAGAAGCTCATTTCAAAATATATACAAATACAATTACATATTTTCTTCATCTTCTCTTTGTATTTCTTTTTTTTATCTTTTTTTTATATAAGATGATTTAGGTAATTTATTTTTTATCTTTTTATATAAGATTATTTAGGTAATTTGTTAAGGAATTTATCCTTATCAAATTTGGTTCCGTCTGTGGGAACGAGTTTCTCACTTAAAAAAACTATTATCTTTTTCCAGAAAAATTTCAGATCAATCGAGATGAAATAAAACGATAAATTTTTGATCTCAATCTTTGTTATTACCAGTAATCATATCAGTGTAAACATAAAATATCTAAAAATAAATACTTTGTTTAAAAAATAAAATTATTAATTATTTATTAAAACATATATCAGACATACATACTTTTTTTTTAAAATTATTTTCAAGAATTTAATTTATGAATACCACATGACTAATATACTAATATTTTCAAATATTTTCAAATATTTACACTAGACTTCATCAATCAAAACATGCTTACAACATGTGGATTTTCAAAATCCAATTTTGACTTGTCTATAAAAATCCTCAATCATTGCATCATGAATAATACGATCGTGATAATGGACTTCCTTATCTGGTAGATGCTCATTGGATCATCCACAACGAAAAATGAGAAAAAAGAGAGAGGCTAGAATAGATTTAAAAAAACTCTTTCTAAAGTGTTAATGATTTTTTGTTAAATCAAAGATATTCAAATTAGTTCACAAGTTGAACATTTATAACTAAAATAATAAAATCTAAAAAGTCTATCTAAATTGAAATTGTTTTGGTAGATCTGTATGTTAGTTTAGGGTTTTGTGTTGATACTGAATAAAAATAGAGATAACAAAATGTTTTAAAATAGAATAATCGAACCACAAAACTGATAGTTGATTGTTTATTTATAATAGTTGAGATGAGCTCTATGATATGACGAAACCACTTTATACAAGGATACTTCTACAAAAACTATGAGCCTATTACGCCAAATATTTTTATGGTCAGTGTATTCAGACTCGTGTTAATCATTTCTTTTATATGTAGCCCTCTAGTTATGTTGAGTATAACAATGTAGGATTAATATAATATGTCAAAAAGGGCTTTGTGTCTCAAATTCTATTAAATATTGTTGAAGGGCACTTAGTGTGTTGGTGATGCATTATACATCTAGACGATTTAATTTTATCGAACATTATAAAATTCCTTGTATTAAAGATTATTGAAGCACACTTAGCGTCTTATGTGACATGTTCAGACCTTTATTTTAGGCCTTGGCTATCCAATAGGTGGATCACCAATCGATCTTAAAAAGTAAAGACATCCAACATTGTGGTGGTGAGACTAGTAAATCTTGTGATGTTAGGTAGTATCGTGTACGGCCAACCAAAAGGCTATAAATATTATGCACGTGCTATAGTGGCATGCAAAGTCAGAATCATCTGAAATGTAAGATATTTTTATTTTTTGGTAGCACAACTCTTAAGCTTTCTTTATAGCTAGGAATCTAGTAGTCCCACTAGTCATTACGAGTGGGCAATGAATGATTATGGCATATTCCTGTTTGAACCAAACCATATACATAGATGTCGGTCAATTACCCGAGGGAATAATATGACGCCTCAATAAAAGTGTAGCTTTGTTTGGAAGATTAGTCAAATAAACTTGAATAAAATAGCCGGTTGGTTGATGAGTGTAGATATATGACCCATGGTCCCCTGGTACGACTTGACTTATATTAAATATATTTGTTGGAAGATGCAGTGTCTAGTTTGCGTGGTATGTAGCGACTGGGTAGGTTCTTTATGTCACTAATTATTATATTGTGTAGTTGTTATGTGTAAAACTTTTTAAAAATTAAAGCGTTAGAGGATTGTGTCCTAACTCTTAGTTTTCCCACACTCATATGTCAAGCATGTCAATCAAGAGTAAGCCATTAATCTAATTTTAGAAAATAAAAAATGCACATGGTTCTCTATAAATAGTGAGTCTTCACTTTCTAAAAATTTACAACTTCTTGAAAACCTCTCAAGGAGACCCTTTATCTCTTTACCAACCCATTTTAGCAAATTATACTTCAAAATATAGATGGATGAGGTGATCAACTATCTTTTGAGAAACCGCCGACTCGACTAAAATAGGGGTGTTCCTCTTAAAAGGGGTGTTCCACCAACAAAGACTACTTTGGAATCTAAAATAGGGTCATCCGATCAACCAAATATTTTCACGAACCACGTTAGAGGGGCCAAAATGAGCTTATTTGGTAAAATATTTTGGGGACACCGCATAAGAAAGAAAGTCGGAGAACCATCTGCTTATGTAGTTGTTCGCCCAAGAGTGAGGTCATGTATAACCCGACACCGTCTTATTTATTGTTAGAGCCCCTATATGTTCTTACAATCTATTTCAGTTTGGGTGAGGAGCTTCACAATCAAAATCAGTTAGTGCTTGCGTCTTTATTACAGTCTAAGGCTTAAAATAAATATCAAAATCGTCTAATTTGACCACCCAATGACTTAACGGATCCAAAATATCAAAATTTGCAAAATAAATCATAGAGGGAATGAAGTCTAAGCCATTATTGGATACCCTCATAAATATGGATGATTGTTATCATGCTGTATGTCGGGCACTATCAAATAAAGATAAATATCCTTCATGTATGACTGGTTTGGATAGAATCTATGAGGATGTAAGATGTTTTTATTATATTAAAGTTTATATCATACTTTATGTTCTAATTTAATCAACCTACCTTATTCAGCACTTGGAAGAATTTAAAACATTTATCAGAGGAACAGTATATGAAGCCATTTAAGATAGCCAATCAACCAGCTAAAATTTGAAACTTCCTTAATTGACTGAGTCATTTTATTATAGCTATAACTTATGATTCTGAAGAATCGATATTTTGATAAGCTTTTTTTCTTGCCTCGACTTGACTCAAAGCATGATTTATCACCAGTTGAGAGTTGCTTAACATACAGACTCGTTGTGCGTCTCAGAACTTTATTAGTCAAATTCGTACGATAACAACTTGTACTGAGATTCATGATTAAAGGTAGATAAACCAAACTTAATCTCTTTATGTAGTTGTTTAACCAAAAAGGAATTTTGATATACTCCAATATCGTTTCTCTTATTGTTAGATCTTTCATATTTTCTTACAATCCATTCTGGCTTGGGCGAGGTAAAAAACATATAAGGTCACTCTGCCAGGATCTTTGTAATAAAATCAGCTAGTGTATGTGTTTTTATTATAGTACGAGGCTCAGTATAATTATCGAAGTCACCTAGTCCGACTGACCACCTAGTTAACTGATCCGGAATATTCAGTGTTTTGCAAAATACTTCATAGTATAAAGAATTTCTAAACCATTATTGTATGCCTTTTGAAATATGGATGCATTTTTCATACCAGAACCATCAATGTCATAACTATTTTCACTATTGTATACCTTTTGAAATATGAACGCATTTTTCATGCAACCATCAATGTCATAACTATTTTATTCAATTGAATATACTATGCCTCAACATAAATTAATATTTTACTCATATAATACACAATATTTTAAATTATCTTTCATTTCGTATTAATGCCGCACTAATTCCACGATCAAACACTGCCAAATAAAGATAATGATTCTCTTATATGAATTGTTTGGATATATTCTATATGGATATAAGATGTTTTATTTTGTTAAATGTTACATCAGACTCCACAATCCAATTGAAATGACATACTTATTTCAACATCTATAAGAATCTAATACATCTATTAAAATACTAGATATTAAGAAATTCAAGGTTATCAACCAATCAACTAACTTTTGGGTCTCCTTAATTGATTGCGACGGATTTATAGAAATTAAATCTAATAATTGTAAAGGACCAACCTCAATTATGCGCTTGTTGACCATATTTCATAGAAAATTAACGAACTACACAAAAAAATCAATTAGATCCTCTAAATGATATGTGTCTCGATAAATTTTAACTAACATATAATCTATATAGGTTTTTATATTTCTCCTTAACTAATGAGCAAAGATCTTGTTTACCAACCGCATGTGTCTCGATAAATTTTAACTAACATATCATCGAAATAGGTTTCTATGTGTCTCGATAAATTTCTGAGTGAATATGTAAAAAAATAATTATTGTTCAAGAGTTAACATATTATAATAGTTTCAAATATATAAGGAAATAAATATTCTATTCAAAAAATAAATATTAGATTATTGACCAAAAATATTAAAAACCGACTATATATATTTTTATACTATTTGCATGTATCAAAACTATTGATTGGTAGATTAAGCTTTGACTGTTAATTATATATTTTTAATAATTAATTAACCATCATTATTTATTTTGACAAGGTGGCACGTTCAACTAAAATAAAACTCAAACACTATGCATTTTCTTTATAATATGATATATGTCTGATTTATGGAAATATTCATCCAAACTTCATAAGATCCTTTAAAAGTTCTAAACTTAACATTTATATTTCATGGTCTCATGGGAATTTCCATGATAATACCATATCAACAACCATGACAAGATAAAAATAAAGATCATAAAGCTTGAGACCACTATTAAAAGATTTGATTGAAAATTATGTAAGCATATGAAGAATATCACTGTCAAAATACTATTAGGCTATCGACTACTACGACCATCTTAGAAGAAGATGATGACTCAAGCATCAAAGTATATGAGTTATCAACCTCTACCTAGTTTTGTTTATAAAGATTTGTAAAAATAAAATAATTACATATATGGGATTAAGTATTCTAATCAATAATCGATATAATTAAGCGCATTTTCACTTATAGTTTTCAGGAATTATGTTCCTATCACGACCAATATTTCCTCTAACTTCTACCTAAATATATAATGTAATATGTACTATTCGAATGACTTCAAATTTTTAACGTTTCTTTATTTATGGATTTTATGAAACAAATGAAGGAAAAAAACTTCCCATCCGATTTGGTTCTCCAATCCACCTAGGCTAAAAAGACACTGTAAGTTACCATCAAGGATTTTGATGTTTATTACTCTTGAGACTAACATTATAGTCGTAAAAATACATAAAATGCAAATATAAATTACATACACAAGTATAACTATATAATTAAACTTGAAGGTTATAGAAGCATGGTCCATATTAAGAAATAACTAAATAATATAATTGATTATAATATTGACAATTAGTCCTACAATTTTTTTATCAAACAAATATTAGAGAAATTTAATCGCACTTCAATTTACATACTTTAGAACTGCTATTAAATTAATTACATCAAAAGCATAATAAATATAATATGTTGCAAGTTCATAAATATGAAAAAAGAGCTATAATGGAATAAATGTCTAAGGTGTTATAATTTCTCTCATAAAAGCTTTATGAGAAAACAGAGACTCGTTCACACTCAAACCATAAAAGAATATATAAAAATTCAATGAATTATGAAATAATAATAATAAATCTGATATGTTGCAAGTGCAAAAATATGAGAAAAGAAGAGGTAAAATATAATAAATGTCTAAAATGTTAGAATGGTTAACACAAAAAATTTCTCATAAAACAGAGACTTGTTAACACTAAAATTATAAAGAAATATATATATATGATATTGTAAGTAAAAAACAAAAGGCTTTGGCATAGTACTTTTAAACTTACAAGAGAAACTGCAGTTGGTTATGATATAGGATTATTTATGGGCCTAGTAGTGCTAGACTTAATTGTCAAGAGTTTGATATCGGTAAAAAAAAATCGACTGGTGATGTTAAGCTTGTGTTATGACTGACGTAGGATCCTCATGAGAGAATATATATACATATAATTATTGTAAACATCAAATATAATCTATATATACAATTTAAGAGCCTCGAGATATCTATAATATTCTTCAATAATCCATCTCTCTTTTGATTTGGGCATGGTATATGGTTTTTGGGTCTTACAAATCATATATTGCATATTAGATATAAAGTTGATCGAGTGTTATTGGTTAGTGCTGGTAAATATTCAAGAACTAATTGGTATGTATAGTTTTATTTTTGTTAATAAAATACACCATAGATCTTCCAAAATCCATCACAAATAAGTTGATGTGAGTGAATTGTTGAGATATTATTTTTGTATGGTTTTCTTAACAATGAAAAAATAGATTAGAACACAGGTTGTAGAGTAACCATTAGAATAAGTTTGATGGAGATTATCTGTTTAGATTTGAGAAATAATTGACGTTTATTAAAGTCTTAACCGTTAAAAGAATGTATTTTTTTATCTCTAATTAAATTTTCAAATATATTCAAACTACTCAATATGTTTATAAAGATAAATTAGTTAGTTAGTTAGTTAATTTGTGTCATATTTATATTATTTTGATTATCGGATAGTAATTCAAAAGGAAAAAATCTTTGAGATATTGATAATCTTGTAACTCTACGAGGAAATGATCTAAAACCATAACCTTCAGTCTCTCGTCGAATCTCCAGACCTTATGTGCACAACTTGTTGCTAGTAGCTAAACAGATAATAAGATATGTATACTGAGTACTGATCTCTTTATGTTTGAAGATTAAAAATCAATTTTTTATGGGCAAATAATATCTAGGTTATAGGAGTACAAATAGATGAAAATGTTCCATTAAACAAGAAAACAAATACTAATAAAAAATAGAGTTGAGTCAAAGACTATAGAGGTGGTTTAGATAATCCCTTATACTCGTGATATTTTACTTAAAAACAAGAAAAATATGAAAAGAGCGCAAGGAAAGAAGAGTGTATCTTATAGTTCATTTCTCACAACTTGAAGAAATGTAATAAATTATTCTTTTTATTGGGTGTGCTTGTTCATTTTCATTAAATTTTTTGGTTTTCGATCTTTTTATTATATTACTGACAACTTGTTCTATGGAAACCCAAAACCTATCAAATTTATCTATTCTAAAAGTTTGAAATTTCAAAATCATAGTACACAATACTGTTAAGGTACATATTACTTCACATATGACATGTTTTTTTCAATTATAATCTATACATTTACAGATATTTTAGTTTGAAAATTTAGGTTACAAAAATCTATTTTTATATATTTGTCGTTATTCATTTGATTTATAGTTAGTAATATTATTTAGGTTAGTTGTATATCTTCGTTTTGGATGTCTAGGATAACATCGACTATTGCAGGAGTTAGGGATTCAAAGCATCTATGGCTATTCTTGGAGTTTTCACGCACCGGTCACGCGGAGAACAACATGTTTTGTGCACATAGAACGTGTGAAACTGACATTTCTTCGCATGAGTTGTGCACAAAAACACCATAATTGCATACTAGATTTTGTGTGAAATCACACATCAAACGTGCACGATTCCGCACAGAATCCAGTATGCAACATGCACGAAATTGCCTAGGAAATGCATGAATTTCTTGTTAATTTATATACCACTTTAAAATGAACTCCTAGTACATTGTTTGTGTTTATCTATTGTTTGAGATATATTATATGTTTATAAATTATTTGAGACAATTTTTGGTTGTAGCTTTGTCTTAAGTCTAATATATAGTAACTTTCATATGAGAACCTATGTCACTGCTTGATATGTGTTAGTTTTTATTCATAATAAAGTTGCTAGATATGGGGGTAAAAATATTATAGGGTAGGATAATATATGCCATTAAATATGGAAAGGTATAATAGTATCGCAAATTGCAATAATGATAGTAATAAAGAAGGGTGAGGCAAGAGTTGGATTGTTAGGGTGGCGACCAAAGTCTCACATCCCACATCGGTTAAACATGGAAATGATCAGTGGTATATAAGTAAGAACATACCTCAACTAGTATGAGGCCTTTTGGTAGTGGACCAAATGCAAAGCCGTAAGGACCTCCGGGTGCCAAAGCGGACAATATCATACTAGTGTTGAGATCGGTTGTGTTCTTACTTATATACGGAGGCGGAATATGCGTACCGGACCCCCATATTCCGAACACGTGGTATCAGAGCGTCAGGCCCAGACGGAACGCCATGGTGGTAATATGCCCGGAGGTCGAACATGATAAACCAGTAGTCATGCTCAAGGTGAATGATCTACTCTATACATCCTAGTTCGGAGCGTTCATGACTCATCAAGCGGTAGTACTTGATTGGAGTGGATAATGGAGCTAGAGCGTCCATGATTCATCAAGCGGTGGTACTTGATTGGAGTCGATAGTGGAGCTAAGGAACAATGAAGGATGGTCGAGAGCAGTAGATCCGCTGTAAAAAGGCTCTATTGCTCAGGTGGAGCAATCTCTGATTAGAGTGAGCGGATGAAAGTAAATTGAGAGGAGGCTAAGTGGTACGTTGTTCGAGAGGAGGATTTGTTAGGGTGGCGACCAAAGTCTCACATCCCACATCGGTTAAACATGGGAAGGATCAGTGGTATGTAAGTAAGAACATACCTCAACTAGTATGAGGCCTTTTGGTAGTGGACCAAATGCAAAGCCGTGAGGACCTTCGGGTGCCAAAGCGGACAATATTATACTAGTGTTGAGATCGGTTGTGTTCTTACTTATATACGGATGCGGAATATGCGGACCGGACCCCCATATTCCGAACATGGATAATTTTAATTTCTTGATCCCTTAAGATTAGTGTAAAAAAGCTACAATTTAGTTAACTTTTTAGTGTTTTATTTTCAACTTGTCTGGTTGTTTATCTCATAGTTAATTATATTGTACTTTATTGTTAATTTGTTTTTATATTTTGTAGGTAAGAGTATCTTTATGATGCTTAACTGTGTATGCTATCCATCGTCAGTGGGATCTCGCTCCTCAGAGTAGGATTACAGATTAGGTTATAGGGAGGTGTTTTAGTCATCTTCTTGATTGTCACTCACGTTGGTCTACCAACGTTCACTTACTTGAGGCATTTTCGGAGCTGTGGTATTTAGAGACAAATTCTTTCCATTTCTCATTTGGTGAGATGATAGTGATGTTAGACGATATATACATCATCGTTGGTCTTCTCCTCACAGGTCAGGGCTTTTATCTTGTTACATTTCTTAGTAAATCTCAAATAGTTAGCGCATTTGCTCGATTACTTGGTGTAGATTACTAAAATCTTACTACCGAACTTGAGTAAAACTGTGTTGGTAGTGACAAACATGTTTGTCTTACATTTTTGCACGGAATTTGTGTGTAAAATCAATATTACAATAATGCGATCAGTGATGAGATGGTTATTCATGCCACGAGTGTATATTTACTACATATGTTTGGTTGTTGCATTCTTACAAACAATACGGGTAATAATATTTCTCTAGACTATCTAAAAATAATTAAGAACTATAACAACTCAGGTGGGTTTAATTATGGTCAGATGGTATTAGCCTAGTTATATTACAAGTTTGGTAAAAGTTGTTTACACGCCACATTAAGGTTTACTAGTTTCCTTGAATTTTTACAAACATGGATCTATGATAATTTTCCAGTGCTTTCAACTATGCAACTCGGTTCATATGCTATCATGTATGAATCTAAGAGCAACTTATTTTGTAGGAAACAGTCCAGGAGGGGATCCACATAAATGTGGATATGTGTAGTACATGTTGAGAGATATGTGATATACCATGTATTGATATCGAGTGGCTATCATTAGGACGATATCAGTTAATATCATCCAATACTTACTATCACCCTTGTATACTTTAAACCAGTCTAATATATCAAGTAGGTTGTTTACAGTTTCTACACCACCGAACATTGTCACCCAAAAATTGCGTTAAGCTTTCAATTTGCAAATCAAATCTCGCCTTACCAATTTCCATGAACTAAAACATTCGTATATTGATATAACTACATCCAGATGATCGCATTAACCTTTTCGAGCAATGTCTACCATGCTACTAATATCTTCAACTAAATAATCAGAAAAGATTCATCGTAACCACTAAAATCGTTGATCTGACTAGATTTATTTACTCGTGGAACATTCTTTTTCTTCTCTAGGGAGCTTTAGCTTTTAGTACTAGGAATGGATTTGTATTTTAGGAAGTTGTGCTACCTATCATACCATGCGTGCTGGTGATATGGCTTTGACTTGAGCCATGTTAGAATAAATATGGATTTCGTTTGGACCAATTGTTTTCCTATATTTACTAGTAACCGGTTCCTTAGGCTATAACATGTGATTTTTTTGGGTTTGAAGATTTGCATCACCTTATTTATAACATGATCTTGTATATTTTGGTATTAACCAGAGATATAACAATCTATTAAGCCGATTTTCATGTTAGGTCATCTTTCGTACCCATTTTATCTTTAGGAACAATATTTAAAGTACTCTAATATACATCATATTCTAAAGGAAAAGGCCTACATTCTCGCTTGATCATAACTAGCTCACATGCACACGGTAACCTATATATTTACCTAAAAATACAACCACAAATTACCCGATCTACACCTATTTGTACGAGCCTTCATAACTCTCGTCGATAATATCTAAGGTCATAAAAGATAAATTACCTTTTATTTTTTTATAGATAGAAATACTATACAAAATTGTTGGACAATCGTTACTTCTCTCGAATGGTTCAAAAGTGGTCGAGCGTTGAACATCAAGCAATCTATGAATGGACGTACAAAATTGTTCAAAAGTGCATAGTCTTGTACCGAGGTAGCGTTGTAGGTTCGAGTGATCACTCTTTATCCTATAATATATAAACAAAAAATTACGATTATAACACTGAATGTATAAAATTTAAGTTTACAAATGAAAATATCACTTACGAATTTTTTTTTATCTGCATGTTTATGCTCGTTCAAAAATATATGAAGAAATTTTTCATTGTATATCGGTATCCATTAATTCATGGCATAATCTAACGCATTCAAACAAGAGGAGAACATTTTGTTTAGTGTTGTAAGATTTTTGTTATATTCTTCAACCGTGTTTGATTGGGCAACGGCGTTATACAAATCCACAAAACTTTTGTCATATCTACTTTTTGCATCACCTCTTTAGTGTATGCAAAATTGTTTTTGTTAATATGTCATTTGCATAACATATGGGTAGTATTCAGGAAAAAAACGTCTTCAGTAGCTCGCATCAAGACTAACTCTGGATCAGCAACGGTGATATTCAGAAATACATAAAAATTATCCACCATCACGGTTTTTAAAACAAAGATTACGTATATTTTGTTTGTTTCTCGGAGCTCATAAAGAAGAAAATAATACAAAACATCTTGTTGATTGATGTTACACATAACAATTTTGAGAAAATGCATATTATATCTCGTAGTCTTGTAAGTACTGTCCATGACAATAACTTGAGGAAATATGTGTAAAAGCTCAATACTCATAGGATGCACAAAAAACAATTCGAGTATCTCATGAGTTGTATAATTTTTTCAAAGCCACAAGGAATACGTGTGTTACTTTAGTTTACCTAACAAGATTTACTTTAGTAATGTCTGTTGGTGCGCATGCTAGGTACATTTTGAGGGTTATGAATATTCAAACTCACGTATATCTCTCTAGAATGAGAACCTACTGTTGTTAACCTGCGAACTAATTCCTCTTCGTCCGCTTTAAGTCTTGAATATTGGGAATGACCATTTAGTGCAAAAATAGAGTGTGATTGTGTTTTCCGTTTAACACATGTAATTTCATAAAACCAAGTTGTTTTTTAACTGGAATTTCCCTTAACATGAAGGGGAATCCGTATTTTTTATGAATCACAACCCTCGGTTTTGGGTTCGATTTATATCATAGAGATTTTTTCATCTCTACTACCATCGTCGTCTTAGTACTAATAACGATGAAACCGATATCGATAGCTATATATTTTATCCATGATCCTAAATTGTCTTTAGTGTAATACATTTGGATGGTAAAAAATATGTGTGTAAGTGAGCATGATGTTTATTCTGGGTACTAAAGCATAAATAAGGATAAGGTACATGAAAATTTGCATTCACTAAATTTATGTCTGCAGAGTTTTAGAAATGCTTGGGGGTGATTTTGTGATACGAGAATCTCTTAGTGTCAATATTCTCTGAACTACTATGTTTAGGAGCCTTTTTTAGAGAGAGAAAGTGAGAGCTTAGCTTAAGTAGAGAGAGAAAGTAATATTATATTCATCTTGGAATCTGTGAAGCGTGTGTGTCCTTTTTTAGTACAATTGCGGACCCCACACGCTTTAATTCCCATCTATTACATTTTAGTCCCTACCTCTTATTTTCTTCCTATTCTAGCTATATCTTTGGTAGTTTATACAATTTTCCCCTCACATAGCTTCCTCTTTGCATTTTCCCCCTATCGTACTTCTTCTTCACAATTTTCTCCTTACCTTTTATTCTTCCTTATCAATGTCGAACATAAATTGCGCATGGAATTGCACCATTTGGTATAAAACCGTGTGTACGAGATGTCTGAAATAATACAAAATCATGCATCAAATTACGCGACATTATGCCAAATCGGACAAGATTAATGCCCACAATTTGACATAAACATGACAACGAGCGATTTGTACAACTGCGCCCACCCATGGTGCGCATTTGTGCACAAATTTACGAATGGCTAGTGCACAAAATTAATTGACTTGGACAGAACAATAAAATGTTCGTCTTCATCATTAAAATTACTACTAAATTTATCGTTTCCGTCACTTAAATATATACATTTTTTAAATAATTTTATAGTTGGTTTAGAAATTTTTGATATTATTTTGTTGTTGTTTCGAAGTGACAGGAGGAGTGAGTTTGTTTTTATATAGCTCTTAAAGCACACTTCTTTGGTTTGAAGATTGGAGTAAAACGATAGATTGGTATTTATACAAACGGTTTTTTCAAAAGGAATTCTTCTCCCACAACCCATAAACAAAATGCAAATGGGTGGCCCATGGGCTTGGGGATTAACTATTTCTAACAACATCCACAATAAATAGTGCCCATGAATTACATCCATTCGTTATTATTTATTTAACAGAAATATTAAGAATATTCTTAATATTCTTACGCAATTAAGAGTTTACGTACATACATTTAAAATCCTAATAGTTAAGATAAGATTTAAAATCCTCATTATTTATTTGACAGAATTAAGAAGATTAAGATAAGATTCTACAACAGAAATCATACGCAATTAAGAGTTTACGTACAAACATTTAAAATCCTAATAATTACTTTTTTTATATATAATATTCTTTTAAAACAGATGAATTTTATTAGAAAGACAATATATAATTTCTATAAATGGAACAATATCATTTTCATGGAGATATTATTTGATCGGTATACTACCGTGATATTTGAAAGTTTAAATAGTTATTTTTACAATGGACACAAGATATTGGACTAAAGCGGTATTGTATATTGTATATTATGAGTTAAATTGATAATAAAAAGATAGTATTTGGATTTATCAACTATTAAACCAAAATACATTCACAATTATTAGACCATAAATAAAGATGGTAAATTTTAGATATTAAATTTATTTTTTTCAATTTTACGGTTTATTCTAAAGTTTATTTTTTTCTAAAACTCAAAAAACTAGAGTTAAATTATTGAATTTCATCCATTGTTATCGGTATTTATCCATCAAGAACTAAATACATGGTTGATCGTGATTGTAAGAAAAATCTACAACCGGTTTAGAACTAAGAATCCAACGTCATATGTTCTCTTGTCGCTTCATTGCTTCTGTTGGTGGCGTTTTTAATTCACTATCCAGTTTAATTAATGTTGTAAGAATGACTATTGGTAAGTCTTTCTTTATCCAATTGTATATTAATTTGATTATTAATATCCACATGAAATATTTTGGATGTATGTTTTTATAGACGTTAGATCTTACGTTTGTATAATAACATAGACATGAATCTTATATATATGTTTATTTCTCTTAAATTAATTTAGTTAATTAGTTTAATTTTTTTGGAAGAAATAAAAATCTCTTTACGATTTGATTGTATGTAAAGACTAACGTTGGAGCTACATGTTGTGAATTATGCTTGAATGATACGTAAAGACATTAACTAGTTTTCACGATTTGATAATTAAATACATGATTATATGTTTTATGATGTATCAGTAATGATAACAAAACTTGATTTTCTGGATGTTGCATAAAACCCTAATTAAGTAAGAAATGAGTCTTTTACTTTAAAAATCAAGAGGTCGTCGGGACAAAGAGTTTATTACAGCAAAAATATGTATGCAACACCAGCTATGTCGTGGCGCTTGCATGAGTTTATGTAGTAATTGAGCTTAAGAGGCCGCAACTTTGCAGCACACATGTGTCTTACCATGGACAGCTCTAGCAAAACAACATTGCTACATCACGCATGTGTGTTGTCGCGGAAACAGTCATACCATTGTTAACATGTCACGAAGCTATGTGTCGTTGTTTAGGGTAAACTCACCGATTGTGGCCAGGTCTTTAGTTGGTTTTACATGTTTTAAATATGTTAATTTTAATTAATTTTGAATATGTATAAGGTTGCATATTTAAGGTATGATTCAATGTATGTTATGTTAGGTATTTAGAGAATGTACACTTATTTTATCCCATTATGTTCGCGTTAACTAAACATGCAATATTGAGAATGTATGGCCTTCAGGATGAAAGTGATGACAAATTTTTATTGAGCAATTAGTCTCTTGAATGTATGAGATAATATCCTACATGTCGAAGGCGTTTTTGCTTTTATTTTCAAGTTTGAAGATTGAATGTCATTCTTCTCCCTTATAATATTAACACATTTAAATGGGTATTTTATATTCAAAAGATTGTTCTAGATATTCGTACTGAATTTGTGATCCATGGGTTTTTCGGGTCAGACTCTGGATTTGGGTCAAAATTTAAAGCCCAAACCATAAATGGTTCTAGCATACAACTGAGTTACCATTAACCAGGTCGGGTTTTTCATGATGAGCTAGATATAAAGTATACCGGAATTGCGCCTATGGATAAAGCAACAATGTTCTTCCAAAAATATACGACCCTACCAGTAGCCCTTTTCGTTCTTTAAGAAACATTTTGGAAGAGCTAACTTATTATAGAAAAAGGTTTGGATCGTGTCTGAAGTGTTTCTTGAAAGGGTTGTTTACCAAGAAAGAGGTCCCTTATCGGATTTGAGGTGGTTCGTGTTGTTTACCAAAAAAAAGTAGTTTCCAGCAATAGGAAACCCTCAGCGTTCCTAGCTATGGGATCAGATACTGAATATGTCACCCCTGGAGAGGTACTCGACTCTCTAAGTCCAAAAGCACCTCTTCTTCTTCCAAGAATATTAGTTCGGAAGCGTTAAACCCTACTGCCCAGTCCCTTGCAAATCTGACCCCCTCCCTTCCCATAATGAGGCTACACAAACTAAAAAAAGAGGTCATATATGCCAAATCGACCGAACAACGGTTGGCCATTATGGAAGAAAATATGGAAGACAATGGGGAGGATACCTTATTGGAGACATCCGGACAGACTGAGAATACTATACCAAATCGGTCAAATAGGAAAAAAAGTAGGAATGCCTAACACCAAATCACTCCCTGAGTGTTTAGAAGGGAATGTTGGGCCAAATCTTCTCAAGGTCAATGTGAAATATTTGTTGTCCCTTCAAAAGATTAAATATGTGTGTACACACCACTGAACTAGATCGGATATGAATAAAGTGGGGCTTCCTAAAATCTATAAAGTCAGGATCCCAGTTACACCGGATACTCTTTTAGATTGCAAAATAAATGAACTAGTGGTGTACACCAAAATGCTAAACAGGCGACTTCACTTTCCCTTGGACCCGGAATTCATTCGGTACTTTCACCTAATCAAGATTTTCCCCAGTCAGCTAAATCTGAACGCCTGGTATACCATACTAGCCAACATTATTGCTTCTAGGCTATCAAAGATCTCAATACCCATGGAGAAATTTGTTGTCGTGGCTGGCTTATGTAGGAATCGTCTTATTCCTTTTTATCACTACAACTGGGGAAATTATTACAAAGTAGTGAATGATATGCAGGAGGCTGAGAAACCTTGGAAGACTCGGTTTCCGTTCATAAGTGGGGCCTCGGAAAACGGCAAGAATGTCAACTACCAAACAAACCCAAGTCAACTGACTACGTATTGGAGGAGCTAAGGTAATGATTGATAGGATCTCCACTTATGTTTAAATCCTGTGTAGTTTAAACCGAACTAAGTATTGTGTTTTATTTTCTTTAGTACTTTTTTGAAAGATGTTTCATGAGTATTTGGAGGTAGGAAAAGCTACATTTGCCAAATAGAATCAATCGGCATAGGAAATTGTGGGTTTGGTTATCATAACTGTTTTACTTCAGGTAACATGTTGAGGGCTCACTTGTGGAACACTACTAGGAGCAAAGACATCACTTGTGAACAACTGACCACCCCCTCTAGTAGATGATATCCTTAAAAGAACATAGGCAAAGGATGTCAAGCTTTACTTACCAGCCTAGAGTAAAACTCCTAGCCATCTAGACAAGACGCAGAAGAAGAAGAAGAAAACCGGAACCGATTCATCTCCCCTAACCCCGAAGGAGCCTGTTCGGATAATGCTAAAGGGATAAATGTTGTTTAGTTAGAAGCATTGGCTGCAATAGTTAGGAAATCTGGGGAATTGGATCAATCGCCTCAGGTTAAGAAGAAAGGTCACAAGAGGCCCAATGATGGTGATGACCGAAGAGCAAAACAAGGAACAAAAGTAATCTAGGGTCAGAGGTAATTCTTTGCCCCCTATTGATAATCCTTCTCTTCCAATAGATATTCTTTCACAGGTAGGGGCACCATATGATCCTTCATCTCTGGCATTTCCCACAACTAACCAGCCATCTATTGAGGGAGAGGTTAACTTGGATGAGTTTCGCAATATGTACTTGAGCAATCTTGAAACTGATGACTTTGTTGGGTCATTTCCATAGGCTACAATAGCCAACGTTGTCACATACAATGGTGAATCTTTCGAGTTATCAAACGAGCAAGATACCATATGCCACGCAGTTTTGGGCTTCATTAAGCCAATAGTAAATCTGGAAAGGCAGGTTAGGGAACAAGCTGAGAACATCGACTCTCTTACCACATAGAATCAAAACTTGAGAGGTTCTCTTTCATCCGAACAGCTGAAAGTAGAAATTGTAGGTTAAGATAAAGAGAGATTGAAATCTGAGTTACAAGAGGCTAAAACTGCCCAAGAGAATCTTCAAACTAAACTCTCAAAACTAGGAACTACCACTTATACCAAGATCAAGTATTTATAGGAACAACAAACTACCAACTCAAACACCATCAGCACTTTAACCAGATAGAAAGATAATTTAACAAAACTTCTTAAAGAGAAGGAAGAAGAAAATACCCTTCTAAAAGAGAATCAAGCTCGAGAGATAGCAGCAACGATAGAGGAGTATGCTGCCGGTGTTGTGGACTCTTTGGGAAAAAGAGACGAGGGAGTTAAGTTGAATATGGTTCTGCTATTCCATCAGACCTTTCCAAAGAGGACCCTTAGACCTTTCTAGAAATATGTACCATGCGAGGAGATACATTTTCACACCATGCCATATTGTGATAAGCATGGTTATTCAAGTGAAGATGATTCTGACGAGAATTGGTGAAAGCTCAAGCGCTGATACTAAGAGTCCCAAAGACGATGTAGGTAAGAAAAAACCAAGAAGACAAAACCCTAAGTTTATAATGTTTACATTTGTGTTGAAAACTAAAGTACTTGGAAGGCCAAGACATTTTGTTGTCCTTTTTAATTCTTGTTTCGTGAACCAAAGTCCTTGAATGACCAAAACATTTTTGTTGGGTTAGATTGGAAACATTCTGATCATGATATAATGCTAATTTTTCTATTTGTATAAACTTATTTTGACTAATATTTAATTGGTATTTAATTTCACCGATTTGTTTAGTGAATGTTTAACTTATTGAATCATTTCAACAATATTTCATTTGAAGGATGAAAAATTTAACAAATCTAATAATGAGTGTTTAATAAATTTGATTATGTGTTTGAGGACCAGGGTGTTTAATAAATGTTTAATCTATCTGATTGTATCACACTCACAACAATTCTTGAATTGAGGCATAATATACCATTGATTGAAAACCAGACACCTTGTTAACCCCCCCCCCCCCCCCACCGGCGCCACCAAGGTAGGAAAGAGTATGCCATTCGAATATTTACATTGAAGTAGGAAGAGGTAAATATTTACAAGACAATTTTACTCTAAATACAACCTGAGGTGCTCAATGTTCCATGGGTGCTTTAAATCCCTCTCCTCTTTGTCTTGAAGTCTATATGTCCATGGCTTGATTCTTTCACATAACGTATAAGTGCCTTCTTAATTCAGAGCCAACTTCCCTAATTACTTTTCTTTGGTGGGTAAAAAGACCTTTCTTAATACTTTTTCTCCTAACTGAAAATTTCTTTACTTTACTTCGGATGCATATCTACTTCTCATTAAACCCTGACAGTGTGTTGTTCTTAAATATACCTTCACTCTTTTTTGTTCAATCAAATCCAACTGATTTCTAACTGCCATATCATTAGCCTATTTGGAATAGCTTTGAACTCTGAATGATGGCAAGGTATCCTTTATGGGTGTGATTGCATCCATCCCATAAACAAGGGAAAATGAAACTCTTGGGTTGTCGTCTGTGGAGTAGTTCGGTAGGTCCACAATACTTCTTGCAAGTAACTCGACCATTTTCCAGTAGTTACTTCTAGATTCTTCTTTAACCCTGTTAATATCGTCCTATTAGCAACTTCAACCTTCCCATTAGCCAGTGGGTGAAAAGGGGAAGAGAAACAGTGTTGAATTCCTCTGGAAGTGAAAAATGTCTTCATATCTTTATTATCAAATTATGGGCCATTGTCTGTGGTAATCCGTCGGGAAATTCCAAATCGGCAGCGTATATTGAACAAATGTTTTTTATAACCACCTTAGAAGTGGTTCCAACTAGTGGTGAAGCTTATATCCACTCGGAGATATAATCAATTGCCACTATTATCATTCGTATAACCTCCGGATGCCATGGGAGAGGCCCAACTAAGTCCAAACCCCATCTGTGAAATGATATGGGTTCGGATATTGACTATATAGGTACTGCTGGCACATGAATTTCATTCCCATATTTTTTGCAAAGATCACATCTCTGAACCATATCTTTAGCATATGACATGGTGGTAGGCTAGTAGTATCCTGCTAGCAAAACTCTCTTTGTTAGGGCTTTGTAGCCACAATGTGTCGATCCCTCTCCATCATGCAATTCAGATAGGATACTTTGAGACTCTTCAAATTCTTAAAAACGGAGGAGTGGCCTGCTGAAATATTTTTTGTAAATAACTTCCCTTAATACTAAGAATCCACGAGCCTTATACTTGATCCTTTTAGCTAAGGCTTTGTCCGAAGGTAAAACCCCATCGGCAATAAACTAATGTATTTCAAACCTCCAATCTTTAGATTGTGTAGCAGATACACTTAGACTTTCTTCAAATTCATTTTTCCCTTGATTTGAACTTATGGAGGGACATTCTTGCATAAGAATTTATGGGTATGATTCGAAATAGGCTATGGTGGCTAAGGAATCTGCCATAGTATTCTCCGATCTATGGATATGTTCATATCAGGCATTTTTAAACCCCATGACAACTTCTTTTAGTACTTGCAGATACTTTACTAACTGGTCGTTTTTTGTTTCAGATAACCCTTGAGCCTGGTTGATAAGCAACTGGGGGTCACTTACTAACCAAACTCTCTTTGCTCAACATATTTGAGCTAACCTTAACCCTGCAATGGTCGCTTCATATTTTGATTCGTTATTAGATACCCTGAAGCCAAAACACACAGCCTAATGCATAGTATCATTGTAAAGGTAGGTTAAAGAAACTCCAGCCCCACATCCCATTGTACTAAACCCAGCATCTGTTCGAATCAACCACTCTTTTTTAGACTTGTTATTTTATTTTTCTCGTGAGGCCTTTCAGCCTGAAATTCTACTAAGAAATTAGTTATAGCTTGAGCCTTGATTGCAGTCTGAGGTTAAAAATATATATCATGATCTCCAAGCTCAACTGACCACTTAGTCATTCTTCCTGATACGTCGGATTTTTTGAGAATATTCTTTGACAGGAAAGATGTAAGAACCATAACTGAATGTGCTTGAAAATATGGCCTCGTTTTCATGGATGTTCTTACTAATGCCAAGGCTAATTTGTCTAACTTTAAATATATTTTTTATGCTTCCAGCAAAGTTTTACTCACATAATAAACCGGGTGGGGATAATTATCCACTTCCCTTACCAGAACGGCACTTACGACATAGTCTGTTACTGCCAAATATATAAAACCTTTTTCCCCTTGAATAGGTTTGAACAACATTGTGGGTGAAGACAAATGTTTTTTATTTCAAGGAAAGCTTGATCATACTGGGGAGACCAATTAAAGTTGATGGTTTTCCGGGTTCAACTTCAAGTTGATGGTTTCCAAGTTAGAAAATATTTTTTGGAGATCGGATATGTGTTCTTCCTTTTCGAGACTCTTCACCATCATATCATATCATATATATATATATATATATATATATATATATATATATATATATATACTTCCATGCCAATCACTAATAAGTAGCCGCAACGTTCTTCAACCAAAAAGGCATCATTTCATAACAATGAAGCCCTCTATCCGTGATAAAAGTAGTTTGATCCTGATCGTTCGAATCTATTTGTATATGATTGTACCCCGAAAAATCATCCATAAAGGATAACAACTTGTTCCCTTATGTAGAGTCTACTAATTGATTTGTCCGAGTCACGGGAAAATGATCTTTAGGACACGCTCGGTTAAGATTGGTAAAGTCAATACACATGTGTCATTTACAACTTTTTCTTGACTAACATATGGTTAGCAATCCACAATGGGTATTGAGATTCTTTAATGTGACCCATCTTAGTCAACCAATCCACTTCTTGTACTATCACATCAGCTTTATCTTTGGAAAATGACCTTCTTATTTGAACTATTGGTCAAATATCACATCAGACTGATAATTTATGGGAAATGATTTCAGTAGGCACCCGGGTCACATCATCATTGCACCACGCAAACACATGTAAATTGTTCGACAAAAAAGACAATAGCTTTTGTTTCAAATTTATTGGAAATTTAATACCAATCTTAACACTTTTGCCTTTTGCTAGGAAATGGATTTCAACTTCTTCTATAGGTATTATAACACCAAGATCCTCCCTAAAAATCATCAATTTTATTATCGTCGGTGGAAGGCTCCAGTAGCTGCTATTCCTTGTTGACTTTGACCGGCTCCAAAGACTTCGAGGCAAAAGCTGTTACATAGAATCTATGGCTACCTTCTGACTACTTCAGACAACACCAACTTGTATACTCACAACATATTTCAAACACTAATGGACAGTAGAGGCCACAACATGCATCTTGGAAAGCTAAGATCTCCCAAAACAGCATTATAAGACGTTAGGCATTTAACCACGACAAACAATACTTTCACTATCTTCTTAAAAGGTCATTTTCCCAATTTTACATCCTCTTCAAGTTCACCAATAATATCTATCGAACTGCCTGTAAATCCCACAATAGTTATGTTCGACCGTTGAATAACTGAGGGGTTCTTCAATTATTTGTAAGCATTCATAAACAATATGTTTGTCGAACTGGCTGCGTCAATCAAGATTTAGCGTACATCATTTCCTCCAATTAATGCCTCTATTACCATAGTGTCTTCATGTGGCCCTACAATGTTTCTCAGGTTATTCTCATAAAAAACAATGAAAGGAGCTGGAGTTTGGTACATATCTACAGACATCTTCCCATCCAACTGAGTAGTCAAGTTGTTGACATGCCTTTTTCTTCAACAACTTGACGGTGCTGTCACAGTGTCTCCTCCGAATATGGTTAAGGATTCAAAATTTATTACCAGATCGGAGACAATAGCAGTTTTATCCATTATCACCCCTACTCGATTCTGATCCGGGTTTGGATCAAGTTATTCAGATTCCACATCAAACTTTTCAACAATCATCATGGCCTCCTCCTGTCTGGACGTTCCAATGGCCGATGAAGGAGTTGTTGGGAGGATCATTGGTGTTGGATTCTACATTATTTAGCCTGCTACCCCCTTGTTTTTAACATAAGCGCCCAATTTACCTCTTTCAATAAGATTATGCACCTCTTTTTCAAGGCAATGAAATCATGGGCATCATGTCCCACATCGTTATGATATTTGCAAAAACGGGTAATTCGGGTCTCTCTAGGAGATTTTAGTATGACTAACATTCTAAAGTGTGCATCATTTTTAGTTTTATCGTATATTGTTGCTACACTTTCCCCCCAGTCTGCAAACCATTCAGGCTGAACCTAAGGTCCTATTTTACTTCTAACCTGCTGGTTTTGGTTGGATTGATTCTGCTTGGACATATGAGACCCATTCCTAGTTCCCTTTGATCTGTAACCGGATTGGTTTGTTGTTTGAAGTGTTGATGATATGGTAGTGGATCTGTTCTGGCGAGGCACTTGATATTTCTTAGTCTCCTCAACATTAATTTGTTATCCGACTTGATTCAACAGTCCCCCAAAAGTCATAGCTTTTTCCGGGTTATTGAATCAGCCAAATTACCCGGACTTTTTCCTTGTCTCGGAAAAGCAATTGCAACTTGTTCAAAACAGTCAGCCAGCCCATTATTTGTATTTTAAAACCTACTAATGTATTATTTCAATGTCTCATTCGGTTCTTGGGCACAATGGATAATTGTGTCACCATTACCTTTAAGCTTATTGCTCCTGTAAGACTATTGTAGCATTTGAAGGCACTTCCCTTAAAGGTTTGTGAAAAGACCCTACATAGTAGCTTGATAAAATTCTTAAATTGTTCAAGATGATTGTCCAAATCTTTACTTCCATCATACTTTTCCATCTTAGAACTATTAAACTTTTTAGGAAGATGTCCGGAGAATATTTTAAATAACAATGGTGATTGCCTCCAAGTCTAACTGCGACTAAACACGGTATCTTCATTATGAGTAGCAAAATTACCTGGTTCAGATTGGAAGGCAAACGGATCGATCAACAAACGATTAATATGCTGCTCAGTTGAACCCTTCATTTTTCCTGATACTTTTTTAGTCTTCTGTGCTTATCCATTTTTCTTGAATACTTCTTGGTCAGCCTTAGTTTCTTCTTGAACTGACCTTCGTCACTATTGGATGAGATTGACTCATCAAGCTCTAAATCATTAGATGAAATGCTAGAAGACTCTCTTGTGGAACTCTCCATTTGTTTGGATCAATGTGTTTTCTTGGATCTGAGATGAGTCTTTATGAACTACTCATTTTCACCAGGATTATAAGTAGGGTGGAGCACTGACGCACCAGACTTTTCTTTAATTCCTTTTACTGCCTATTTCCGAGCCCCTAAAGCCTCAATTTCAGCCCTTAGTTGACCACATTTTTCTTGCATGGATTATTTTTCATTTCCATTGTAATTGACATAAGACACAGCAGTGTGCTCATTATTTTATTTCACCTCTTTCACCTTTGGAGGTGGAGTGTTTTGTAAATTCAGATCCATCCAAATTGGTTCGTTTACTGGTTTTGAGTTTGTAATTCAGGCACCATCGACCCCCACTATGGCCAGGTTGGTTCAAGATATGGTATAACATTCATTAAGATCATTTTAACCTAATTACTTCAGTATTTTGGGGATGAACCATTGTGAAGTAGAATATGGGTCATCCGTTATTTAGTTTAAAAAAATATGTTAACATAAAGAAAATCAGGAAAACGAAGAGACCATATAAACATTGTGAGTTTATGGGTTAAGTGGATGTTAAATCAAATTAAGTGATTTACACTTGAATAGTTTATGAGAATAAATTTTATAGCATAATTAGTAATACCTAATGAAGAAAGTATGTTTAGTTTCTTATAGTTGATGAAAATCGAATGAAGCAAATAAAAATAAACTTCATAATTTTGTTAAGATTACAGACGGTGACGGTTTGTAATTCCGTTTTAGTTTCAGTTTGTATACTATTTAAGTCAAAACAATATAATTCTTAATTTGTATCATATATCTATGTACAATTTAATTATCTTAATTAAGTATAATAGGACCAATTGGAAACTTACACGTAATGATTATAAGTTCGTATCATTTTCATGTTGCACTTCATGAGAAGTCAAATTTCATTTGTGTGATAATTTACATTGTAGTTATTGATGGAATTTTTGTGCACATATATATCGTAGTTCTACCGTTTTTTTATAAACAGTCATCTAACTTGATAAGGTGTGGTAGGTTATTTGTAAAATAACAGTATTATATAGTGTACAATCTGGTGGATACACTTCAATTTATGTGATGATCCAAGTGGTAGATTGTAAGGATATCCTGCATTTGAATGTCTTATCCATTGAGATTCCGACTATCCAAACTGTTGTAGTTATAAGTCCAATTACTTAAATACAATGAAGTATAAGTGTATTGGACCAATGGGTAATTAAACATACCTCGTAAAATATATATGGTATATAGTAGTTCGATTAATGTAAGATCTAAATAGAGGACCAATGAATTTGACACGATAGATATTGGGCTTCAAGATTATTATATGGTTATAACCTCTAGTCGATACGAGATATCAGATTACAAGAGATATCTAGCCTTACGAGTTAATTCGGTTACAAATAGATAATATTTAGAATATTTAGTAATCTCAATTTCACTCACAAGTATTAGACTATAAGTATGGATAGTAAATAATAGAAACTAAATTTATTATTTCCAATATTATGCTTTATCTTACGGTCTCTTTATCTCTCAAACTAAAACATCATAAAGCTAGATTGTTGTTCTACTTTTAGTGCTATCACTTTCCATCATTCAAGAACTGAATATGTTCATGATCAGAATAAATATCTGCAACCAGCGATTTAGATCCAAGAATTCAGTGTTATTTGTTCTCTTATGAACTTCATTGTTTATGCCAGCGTTTATATTTCATTGTCTAGTTTAATCAACATTATAAGAATAACTATTGGTAAGTCTCTCAATATTTTACTATATATTTGTTGTTTGTATTCACGTGAAAGATCTTGGATGTATACTTTTATACTCTAGATTTTTTAAAAATCAAATTACTTAAAGATGAATATTTTTTTATCAAAAATCACCATATAAAGTTAGTCTAGTTTATTATTTTATATTAACATTAGATTTTTAATCCAATTTTTTATTAGTAAATAGTATCTTGAAGCAAAACATATATTATTGAACAAAATTGACGTGGAATCGTAACTGTCCATGTAAAAGTCTCGATTCTACGACTTGTTTTTTTAGGACTAATAATTTAACGAATCAAAACATTCTCCGAATCTTTTTTTGCAATTCATATTTTCTATTATTTTTTTTGTACGGTTTAAATATTTTATATAATACTACATCATGTTCAAAACAGGTGTATTTTAATATCATTGCGATAAGTTAAAAAATACAAAAATTAATTTTGATTTTATAAAAGTAATTATAGCTTTCGTCGAAAACTATAATAATAAATAAAGTGCATATAAAACAAAATATTAAAAGGTAAAGCCTATAATGAATTTTCATTGGAATTTTAAAACAAAATTTATTTTAAAACATATTATAAGCTAACATATTATTTTATATTGTATATCATCTATAAATATTTAAACTTTTAGTGATATAAGATATAAAAAGAATTAGATGATATTTTTGTCAATAACTTTTTAATAAAACTTAGTAGTATCTTAACAAAATTTTAAAATATTTCCAAATATATATATATATATATATATATATATATATATATATATATATATATTTCCAATTGCTTATGATAAACAAATAAATTTAACGACTTTTTTAGAGAGAAAACTCTACTTCTTCCCTCACATTTTTAAAAATTAGATATGATATTTCACTAGGTTTTCATGTTTTAAAGTAAAGAAAAAAACTTCTTAAATATGATATTTCATTAGGTTTTGGATGTTTTTAGGTAAAGAAAAAATATTTATCTTTCATCAACTACTACATTTGATTTTTATATCTTTTTGTCTAATTTATTTTATTTTTAGGGTTTGTTATGTTCTTTAATATGTGACATTTAATATGTGACATTCAAGATTATAATAAAAATGTATTCACGAGCTCGAACCTCCCTACGGTTAAATCTTGTTTATCTATTATTATTTTTTAAGTTAGCTCGTTTTCAACGTCAATCAATTTCTTTTTTTTGTTGGATTCTCAAAACTTACCTTGTTGATGCAAAAATTAAAGTCTTTATGACTTTCATTTTCTTTCGCATATATGAGTCATTTTTTAAATAAAATTCACGTGAGCACCTGGTTTACGCTAGGTGGCCACAATATAGTATTATTCCACAATGATTTGATTTTGAAATAAAATCATCTTTATTTTTAGTAATAATGGTATCATTACAAACTTTCATTCAGGCTTAGCAAAGTATACACGTATTCCTTTTCAAATCTTCTCGACAATCATATTTTACAGAAGTATCCTAGTATTTGTCGTACTCACTCTCTTATTACTTCCATAGTCAATGCTAGAGACAATACCTCCATGATCCGTCTAGCAACAGATGGTAAGATCAAGAGTGTTTTTTTAAATATTGATAACAAGACATCCCCCATGTTTGAATGGATTCAAGACTAGATTTTTCCAGACGTCGTATTATATTATAAGAAGTTATCTTTGTTATTGGGCTCGTATTTTTTTTGTTTTCGACAACCTATACAAGTCGTGGAATAGAACCTTGATTGTCTTAACTCCAAAATCTGGCACCCTATCTATTGGGTTGACTATGGGCTCATTATTTTTGTAATATTTTATATACAATTATCTTTAAAATCGTGGAAAACAAAATCAATGACTCCCTTTTCATCATGGTTGACAAATTGCAATTCGCGTTCATCTCAGTTTGTAACATTTTCGACAATATCCTTCTTTTTCACGAGTTTATTTATGGGATTAAAACTAATTGTAAATATTTTAAAGTCGCCATATAAATAGATATTGTAAAGGTTTTTGACAATTTTTACTGGCACCTCACCTCGATATCGTAGATTTTTTAAACAAAAAATGATTGTTTGGATCATTCGATGCATCTTTACCATTTCTTACAATATAATCATCAATAGTGACCCACACAACAACTTCCAGGACGACTGGGTCTCTGTCAACACCCGTTATCTCACATTCTTTTTGTTTTAGTGAATGCAAATCCTCTCAAGTACCAAAGAGGGAAACACCAAGTGACTCTCGGAAAACGACATAATGGTAGTTACAAAAAAAGAACACATGTAGTCTTATTAAACGCTAGTAGAAACATGTATATTTATTGACGAAATAGTGCAACTACTTTTTCAAATCACTAAAACATGTTCCAAATAATAAATAACTATGAAGTAAATGTGAAAAAAATCCTTTTTAAATGTAAGTAAAAAGTTTCAAAAATAAATAATTAATAAATATATTTCTATATACATCATATGTAAAACAATCGCATATCACCATCATCATATTATCACATTTACGTATACTTCACGGTCTGTCTTTCCCTGAATCGTCGCCTTGCCACAAAAAGACACACTTCACTACATATCCGTGTTGGGTATCAACTTTCTTTGACATTCAGGTTACCGGTGTTCATCTTTTCTTTGCTTGCAGGTTACCGGAACGATTTGGAGTCGCATCCGGTCTTGATTGGAGATTACTCGAGAAATGACCACACTGGGAAGTGCACACAAATGGATTAGGAATGAGCACCATGACACATCATTTTGATCATGCGCCATTACTATTGCCTTCCAATCCACTATTTTTTAGATTTGGCACAGCCGCAACAATCGAGTTTTGTACGAAGAGATCGTGACACAAGTCATCATCGCCATTCGGATCACTTTTACTACCTTGAAGATTTTATTTAGATTATATCCACTTTTCGATTCATGTGTTAGAATCGTTTTAACTCTTTGATGTATCCAGTTCTTGATTTTCTTTCTTTAGACCTATCGACGATGTTCTAAAAACTTGTCCTCTTTGTTTTAAAGAAACAAATACCCTAAAACTTATAGGGTGCGCTCTTAGACAAAAACAATTCTCTTCTCCGTACTCACCAGAGTGACCATGCGACTCTCGAGACTTTAAATAAATATTATCACAGACAAAACCATGAGTTTTATATTATCTCACTCTATTAAAAAAACAAACAAATTGAAATAGTATAAAATATTAATTATATTATCTCACTCTATTAAAAAAAACAAACAAATTGAAATAGTATAAAATATTAATTAAATTAAAAAACTTACTAAAGCTAGTTCTTAAATATATACCTTAGTTAAAATCTAACTCAAAAGTATTCATGAAGTCGAATAATTGAGAAACTTTTCAACCAAAAAATTATAATTGAGAAAGGTAAAAAAATATAGGTAAAATACTTTAAAGTACCCCCTAAGTTAAGGGTAAGGGTCCCTACAAACCCAATTCCATTGATAAAGAAGAAAAGGACACTTTGCACGCTCTACCATTCCAAAATCTATTATTACAATTCAACCTAGGAAATCAGCTGCCACTTCACATTAGGATAGTGGCCGAAAACATATCCAATAAGTTTTTTATATTGAAAGCCGAAAAGTAATGAAACCAGCATGTGTTGTTTGATCTAATGAGTTATAGAGACTATTAAAGGTTTTGAATTAGGAGGTTCTTGTCCGAAAATGATTGAGATGTAAATATATTGTTTTGGTACTATTTTGATGTAAAAAATTGTGATTATGGGGTGAGAATTGGTGGATTCGAATTATATTGGTTTTAAAAGAAAAGGAGAGGGAAATGGAGGAGTTGATTAGTGTTTTCTTCTATCGATGGAATATCCAAAAGGTTGTGTCTTTGACCATTGGTCATAAAACTTTGTGATCATGATTTGTTTGGTACTATATAAATAAGAGCAACCCCACAAAGAAAACTATTATTTTATAAATATCCAACCATTTTAATCTATTATTTAGAAAACAAAATTATACAAAATAATTAAATATATATCTAAAATTTTAAGTACCTCCAGAAACTATTTTATAATATTTGGTATTTATTATTTATTTTGGATTCATATTTTTTTTACGTTGTTTTGTATGCATTTTATAATATTTCATATCTCGCATTTATTTAGCAAAATATTTTACAATAGCGTCCATTTACCACTAGTCTGACATCTAATATATGAGAAAATATTATACATTGATCTCGTATCTAGCAAAGTTAAATGATAGATGCGAGATATTTGACCACCTCAATTTATCCATCTTGACATTTTAGGATTTTTAGAGACAGAAACTCTCTATTCTCTCTAGAAACCCTAGAGTATGCCCTCTCTTTTAGATAACAGCCGTCAGCCGCTATGATCTTACCAACCGAGTAAAGCTCGATAGAATGATCTTCGAAACCATTGTCTCCATTGTCCAGTCCGGTGGTCCCAAAACCGTCATCGCCGCTATTTCAAATCGTCCAGTTCAGATCGTTGTCGGAAGTTATTTTCATCGTCTCTATTCCACCGCCTGTCGGTTCTCCAAAATTATGGCATCGAGTCTCGTATTCACTCGGCGACGTCTCCTCCTCTGCTCATCAGGATTGACGCCTACCAGATGGTCACCATCCAACCTATAGGAGACGGATTCCTGTTGAATTTCACGGCTACAGAAGACGATTTTTCTGTGTTGTTTGCTCATGGCGGCCAGATTTCGGTTACGTCTCGAGTTAGTATAATGGTTATGTTCTTCCCCTTCGTCTTGTATCCATGTCCCCTTCCTATTGTTTCTCCTGATTATCGGCAAGGTACATCATTTCGTTCGGCTTTTGGTCATAAATCTTGTTTTTTTTCAATAGAGTCATGAACCGTCTCTACTCGTGTTTTATAGGTTTGTCTCCCCGATTGTGTCTCTTTTACGGAATTAGACCATTGTCCCAGCTCAAGTAGTCTAATGGTCTGCCATAGTATAAAGTGGGGGTTGTGCTGCGCTTCTATTAAGTTCATGATTAAGCCTATGTTTTATGATTTGTTCGCTTGGTTATCCTGATGGATATCCATTCTTTTATTAGTACTGTGGAGTTCACCACATTTTGTAGACTATGTTTAGCAACATTCGTCTTGCTCTCTGTCTAGTTGAAACGTACCTCTGCTCCTACCGCTTGGTGAATCGTACCTCTGCTCCTACCGCTTGGTGAATCGTACCTCTGCTCCTACCGCTTGGTGAATCGTACCTCTGGTCCTGCCGCTTGGTTTGTGAGGCTACGGCCTTCTCTGAAGGTCAGAACCTTCTTTCTCCACGCTCTCATGAGTTTTGCGACTGGTCTACTGGTGTTTTGTCATGTCACTTGTTTGACTTGGTTTACCGTCCATTACCTGTGGAAAAATTTGGTGTTCTATATTTTCGTATTAGATTACACACCTTTCTCCTTGTTGAATTGGGACAGGCTACACACCTTTCTCCTTGTTGAATTGGGACATGCTACACACCTTTCTCCTTTTTGAATTGGGACATGTATGTTAGTACATTTCGATTTACAAATAGGTGAATCCAAAAATGCTTCATTGCATTATGTAACAAACTTTTATTTTTATTTAATATTTTTAATACCAAAAAAATTTTATTCATCTTGAATAATATACATAGGTGGAAGATAAACATCAACTTTGGTATTTGTATGTTCTAACAATATGGACATGACTAGAATCAATACTAAATCATCCGTCATCATAGCATTTTTTAAACATTTATGAATCTTTGAAGATTATTCTTCAAAATGAACGTTTGTTATTGGGTTTTTCTATTTATAATCAATTTTCTCAAAAAATCTCGAATCATCACTTCAAAAATGATTCTTATTGGAATCTTTATAAAACTTAAAACTCTTTCAATAGTCTGAATATCCAAAGAAATAACTGTTAACCGTTTTAGATTAAACCTTATATTCGTTCGAGATATAAGTCTTGACTTCATCTGGACACATTGAAACATATAAATACCTTAAACTAGTTTGCGCATAGTCCAAAGCTTATACGACATTTACCAGTTGATTTTTTTTTGGAACTCTATTAAGGTGATATACCAAATATTCTATTATTTTGTCCCAAGTGATACAGGTAAGCTGTGAGGATTAATCATACTTATTATCATATATTTTACTATACGGTTTTGTCACTCGTATACACAATTCATTTTAAATGAACCCAACATCGTATAGTGATGAACTATTTCACATTTATATATAAACTTTATAAATAGTTCATGTCGTTCTTCACCTGAACTGTCATATCTCTTAGGTACATCATCACGGTTAGATATGAGGCACTTAATTCTTTTACCAAGCTGTTTTCTACATCGATTTAACATATTTGAATTTATCAATGGTCTATGATTTCTTGTTAATAAGATAAATGTATATGTAGTACAAAACATTGTCTTTCAAAAATATGAAGTAACGTTAACCATTTCTTGATATTGTAGATAAATTATCCATAAATATTGGTGTATCTAGTACAAGATTTATTTCACACTATATAGATCTAATATTTTTACTTTGATGTGGTTTCTTTTGATATATTTGATGCAAAAACCAAAGTTTGAATAATCTATAGAGCTTAATAAATCTTCTGGCAACCATTATTATTATTATACTTTTAGAAATATAACATGATCATTTGTGTCAAAGTTTTCTCGGATTTTTCCTTTACATGTATGTTCAATAAACTTCCTAATTTGTATAAATTGATATTTTTAACATTGTTAAAGCTTCAAGTTTATAAGCACAAACTTCCTAAACACAAATAAAGATTCGTTACAACCGTATCGAGTCACTAAATGTTTTTAAGCACTATAACTTATTTGATCTATGCACAAACCATATATGTGAGATTGTCTTTAGATTTTATGTAAGATCTGTAATTTTCACACTTTTTAGATGTCTTGATTTATTATGGAAGAAACAATTCCCTTTAAATAAATTACCTCTATTTTTCTTTGTACCTCAATCATAATTTTATGCATATGAACGTTCTTTTTTTTAGTTTGTCTTTGTTGAGCACCCAACATATGTTTTTTTAGACATTCGAGTTTCATATTTTCCTCTTTTGGAACACCTTGATAATTAAGCTTATTTAAAGTTCATTTCTCATGATAAAAATTATAAGATGTCTAAATAATAATATACTTAACTAGAAAAATTAAAACGTGAAACTGATAATAACATCATCTGGAAGGTCAATCTTAAATGCTTTCAGTTCTGAAGCAATGTGTGATATTTCCGGATTGTGTTATACTATTGTCATTTTGCCACCATACTTAATAAAGGTTAAGTTGATAATTGACATCTTCATCTCCAATTTAACATTATTGACTGTAATATTATCCATATTTTTCAATATATATTTATGAATTGGTGATCTATTGTTGAATTCGAGCACGAAATGCTAAAGGTATTCCTTGTTTGATGATTATCAAATACAGATGGTTATATTTTCTCCATACTTGAATTTTTTATTCTTCGTATGATAACTATATTTAATGTTAGGTGCAAATTTATTAATCCTTAATGTTTTGTAAAATCATAACTTATCAAATACAATAACAAGTCATTTTTCTATTTTTAAAAATTAGTCTCACCAAAGATGAGATTTTTGTTACATAGTAAATTGTAGACATCTACGTTAGCTAAATATAACAATGCAAAAACAACATATAATATATACACCTCAATATTGATATATAATCTAAATAATATTATTATAATAAAACTTATTTGAAGTAAAAAAAAATTAAAATATTAATAAAACTTATTTAGGAAAATATACAAATTTATTCATATAATTTTTTTAAAAGAAATTAATATTAGTGATAGTAAAAGAAGTAGAATGAAAGATAATTTAAATGAAAGTGTTTTTTTGTAATAAAATTATTAAATTAATACAAAAATAACTATTTGGTTATAGAAAATATGAGGTATTCTTTTGATGATTGGTTTACAAATGTATACATTCATCGGGTGTATCATGGTAAGATAGAGTTTAAAACAGTTTGGAGAGATACATATGAACAAAGAATACTGATTGACATAATTGATCCAAACGAATCTAAGGAGACAAAGGAACAAAAGAGCATCCAACAACATCAGCCAGTGATAGTATAGGTCAAGAGGGACACTCGAACCTACAAAGAAAACACGAATATTAAGTAA
The DNA here is from genome assembly GCA_036936605.1 of Limnanthes douglasii subsp. nivea. Classification (NCBI taxonomy): domain Eukaryota; kingdom Viridiplantae; phylum Streptophyta; class Magnoliopsida; order Brassicales; family Limnanthaceae; genus Limnanthes; species Limnanthes douglasii. Next base: position 8,457,285 of record JAUPFV010000003.1, on the reverse strand, counting down.
AAATTAACTAGGCCATAAAATCTTCGAGCCCTGGAATCTGTAGCGAAGTTTGGAGAGAATGCACCATTAGAATGTCGATGCAAGAGAATAAATGTCAATGAAGATTCTAGCATTTTTCTAGGCCTAAAATTCGTAAACCATTGCACAGAATCCATGGCCAGAAATGGACCTAAATAAAGGGGAAAATGAACAAAAAACTGGCTACTTGTAATTAAGAGGGCCAATCCAAAATTTTTAAAAAAAGAATCAGAGTTCCGTCTTTACAGATTCCCAAATGAGAAAGTAGTAGGAACACTTCACGAAAAAATGATTGAGTATTTTAGTGAATACATAACATACATTTTAGGGTTTAATTATAACCATATAAGATGAGTTTATCTCATGTAGTGAGCTTTGCTTGAATTATCATGCAATAATTAAGTGTTTAGGTATGTTGAATTGATTTCATATTATACACAACCAAGGAGCCGAATGAGCTGATTTATGTAAAGCATGATAAAAACTGTTGATTGTAAAGATCTTACTTTTTGGTTGGGAAGCCAGATTTTAACATCCTCGATGTTAGAGAGAGCATGGAGGATACAAATAGAATTACTGATTTCTTTGAAATTTACGTAACTAATATGTTACCAGAGTGAATTTCATCAGTCCAATTCCAATATCTATTTTAGATAATGTATATGGATTTAATATTATTTTACATAGAAGCATAATAAATGATACTATGACCAAAACGGTCCCCTAAAGATTTAGAATAAAGCTAGAGATTATACCAGGGGGAAGTGAAACCATCATTTTTGGTGTGAATTTAAGTTGTAAAGAGAGAATTAAGAACAAAGAGTCTTCAAAGAGAATTTTTAGAAGTGTTCAGTGCCTCTGAATATTTCATAAGTCAAAATAACCTTTTCAGCCTCCTTAAATAGGCAGGGTGAATTAGTTAGGAAAACGGTTACATATTAATATATTTACAATTTAACCCCTAGGTTTCTACTGAAGCGTAATTAAATCCTATAATTACAGAATTTGTCATTTTAGCCCTTATTAATTACACTCAAGTCCCTAAGGAATATCTTTCCTTATCAGTAGTCCCCCTAGTTCTTATATAGACATTTATAAGAACTATTGGCTCATCGGATTCTTCCTCGGATCAACACTATTTTTATCGCTTCTCTTCGAATTTTTCCTTAGGCTATAACTCCTCTTCGAATTTTCAAGCACTGTGGTATAGCTTTACTTCTTCTTCGAATATTATCACTTCAAACATAGTTTAATGACACTTCGAAGTCTCTGACCCCTGCCTAAGAGATTGATTAGACACCTAGCAGTAGACCTGCAACACTGCATATTTCCTTTTCGTTTCATATTCCAACCAATGAAAACAACTTACTTGCCCTACTTCTTTACATTCTCAACGTCACTCTTTACTCTATAAATACCCAGTTACTCATTCATTCAGAACTTTTTAGAGAAATCACCCTTGAAACATCTCCAGACTGTTCTTCATCTTCAACCTTCTCATCTCCAACCTGTTCACCTTCAACCTGTTCATCTTCTTTTGTTTATCTTCAACCTCTCATACCAAAAACCATTGTATGAGAAGATACCCTAGATACAATAGATTTAAACCCAGAAGACCAGTAAGATCAAAGAAAAATCTTTTTCCTGGTTCCAGTAACCAAGTATTTGGGGCCTACGATTATCTTTGTATTTCTCGAAGAGCCAAAGAATACAAAGCTGCTGGGTTGATCTATAACGGTCCTCACTCTTCCTGCACCACTTTTAAATATGGCAACTTTAATCCAAACCTTGCCACTTCGTCTTCACCCCTAGCTTCTAACCCAGAAAGTAGCTCAACGACCTCTTCTTTCCAAAATCCAACCAAACCTTCAATACTAAGACCTCATCGGAAACCTAAAGTAGTTACTTTAGACAAACCACCCACTTATAACAAATCACAACTCAAATCACCTGTCCTTCAATTCGAAGAGACAAAAAACCCTCAAACCAAAACACTTCCTCCTCAATTCGAGGCTATTAGAGCTAAACGTTCCAAAAAATCATCTTTCTTAGTAATGGGTGAAGAAACAAAAACCTCTTCTACTCCTCAACACTCTCCTCCTCCCCCATTAGAAGTGGATGACACTACACCAGAGTGTAGTCAGCCAATTCCTGTGACTCAACAAGAGACACAAATTCGAAGCCATTCCGAGGACGGTCAGAAAAGAGACGATTCAGAAGCTACTGAATCTGATGCCGAGGAGGAGTCCGAGGCTGATGATGTAGCTCCTCCAAAGAAAACTCGAGGGAAAAAAGGTCTCATTACATTGCCTGAGAACGTTGCTTTATTAGTTCAGGAAAATCTCAAGCCTCTTTCTGCTTGGTACATTCTTGCCTTGAAGAATGTACCCTATAGCTACTACCTCGAATCAGAGAAGGAGCACCTCAGAAAGCTATGGGGGTTAACTGATAATATGACACTTCGACTACCGGTGGAAGGAGAGACACCCTTGAACTGTCAAAAAGACGAGCTGGTAGTGTATCCTGAACTTTTTAACTGGGGACTTCGGTTTCCCCTGGATCCGATGATCGTAAAGTTCTTCGAAATCCACAGACTATGCCCAACACAAGTGACTCCCAACTTGCTCTTCACCTTGTTCTCAGCAATTATGGTATCCAGGCTTGGAGGTATTCCCCTCGAAATCGAGGACTTCATCTCAGTAACCAAAGTGTCAAATGGTCCTGTTCTGCCATTTTATTATTTAACCCTTGAAGATGACTTGAAAATTATCGACGACCTCCTCGAAGCCGATAAATTCTGGAAACAACGATTCGTCTTTCTGTCAGGCGCCTGGGAAAATGGACATGAAATTTCCGATGCCAACCCTTCTAGACTCACCCTCACCTGGAGGGACAGTAGTAAGTAATACCTTCCCTTGTTTATCTAGTTGTTTTTGAATCAATCCACTTAACTAACTATTTTTCTCTCTTTAGAAATTCCGAGGCGTTTTAAGGGTCGTCGAAAAGAAGCCAAGCTTATCTTCCAAAAGATGGCTGAGTGGGCTGAAAAATCTTGGGGCAATGGTTTTCATTCAGCATTCGAGCCCATTAACTTCGTTAATAGCCATCTCTGGCGCATATCTCTAGGGGCCGACTTTCCTCAGGATCCGATGACGCCACCAGATCCCCTTCTTGCAGTTGAGAGGATACTTGCACCAGATGGGAAATGCTATCTTCCTCTTCGGAACCGAAGTGACAGCCATCTACCTTTGAAAAAGAAAAGGAAAATGACCCAGAAAGCCAGCACAAGCAGAGCTAAGCCTTCCCTTACTTCGAAGAGTACAAGAAAAAGAAAAACGTCTGCACCTTCACTTCCCACCATAGCCGAAGAAGACCAGCCTAACCTGAAGAAGAAAAAGAAAAAGGACACTTCTCCAAAAAAGAAGGAGAATAAGTCTAAAAAGCCCAATGAAAAGAATGAGGCTGATTTACTAGAGGCTGTGCTAGCTTCCGAAGCACAAGGTAAAACTTTTGTTGAGGAGAATCCTGAAGGAGGAATAACCCTTGAAGATAAACAAGTAGATGATTATCTAAACTTTGATGACTTCAACTCAAGTGGAGACTTCGTACTTTCTGGGTCTCAACCTGCCAATGTTGTTCCACCAATTTCTACCGAGGCTGCTACAACTTCTACATCTAACCCTTTTGCTCCTGTTCATCAGCCATTAGTCTTTCCTCACTCAGAGAAATCCGATGAGGTAATTTCGATTCTTCAACCTTTCCCAAATCTAATTACTGCAGTAACAAAATTATACGAAGAGGTGAGCAAATCTCAAAGCCAATTGGAGCGTCTTGCCCAAGAGTTAGTTAAAAGCAGAAAAGAAACAGAGTCTGAAAGGACTTTAAAAAATGAAGCACTCCAAAAATTCGAAGCTGAAAAAGAACAGCTTCTTAAAAAACACAAGGAGGAAGTCGAAGCACTTAAAACGACTCATCTGGGAGCTCTTGAAAGTCTGAAAGCTGAACATTCTACCGCCATCTCCGCTGCTACTGCACTTGTTAAGGAAACAAAAGATAAACTGGAAAAAAGCCAAAATGAGATTACTACACTTCGAACAGGATTCGAAGAAGAAAAGAAGGCTGCGGTCAAACAGGCTGAAACCAAGGTTAGCTCTGTGATGCTCAAAGGCATGAAGAAAACTGAAATTGATACATCTATTCAGATTCTTCGAGAAGTTCATGCTGCTTGCCCAAGACTAGATTTATCAAACCTTTGGAAACGAGTTCCAGAAGATCAGCGTCCCAAAGAAGCTTTCGAAGCGCCACCTAGCTCCTCCTCAGAAGAAGGAACTAGTTCCGAAGAGGAATCATCAGAAGGAGAAGAAAATGATGCTTAATAGGCTAAGCAAGTTGTTTTTGTTTTTTGTGTATTTGATTAAGTTCTCCCTCCTTTATTTTTGTAAACTTCGTATTCTATTCCACGAGGAAATGACTTATCTTTTTTTATATCTTAAACTTTGGCACCTCGAAAAATAGATGCACTCATAAGACGTGGCACCTCGAAAAATAGATGCACTCATAAGACGTGGCACCTCGAAAAATAGATGCACTCATAAGACGTGGCACCTCGAAAAATAGATGCACTCATAAGACGTGGCACCTCGAAAAATAGATGCACTCATAAGACGTGGCACCTCGAAAAATAGATGCACTCATAAGACGTGGCACCTCGAAAAATTTGGTTGTTCCTTCAAAGCTATCGCTTCGGAAAATTATTCTTGGTCAACTTCCAAAGATGATCAATCTTTGCCAAATTACCAAAATAATAAATCACACATCATAACAAACAACCAATGGCCAAAAGAAATTTTATTAAAAAATTCAATATCAATCAGACACCTCGTTAAAACCTTTCTGGGCCAACAGATAAGGAAAGAGTATGTCTGTTTTACAAAAATTCGAAGTTCAATTTTACTCACAGTACAATTTCAAGTGCTCTATGTTCCAAGGGTGCTTGAGCATCCTCCCTTCTCGATCTGATAACCTGTAAGAACCTGGTTTGACCCTCATTGTAACTTCGTAAGGACCTTCCCAATTCGGGGCCAATTTTCCAAGGTGTTTATCCTTGGTGTGTAGAAACACTTTTCGCAACACTAGATCGCCAATTTTGAATTCCCTTCTCTTAACTTTAGCATCGTACCTGCTTCTCATTAATGTTTGATAATGGATGACATTCAAATGCGCCTTGACCCTTTTTTCTTCCAACAAATCCAGCTCCACCCTTCTAGCCTCGTCGTTATCTGCCTCGGAATATTGTAGTAGTCTATAAGAAGGCAATGTAGATTCAGCAGGGCACACAGCGTCCATCCCATATACTAAAGAAAAAGGGGTCTCTTTTGTAGCCTCTCTAGGAGTTGTTCTATATGCCCATAATACTTCTTGGAGATAATTTGGCCATTTCCCTGCTGCTCCTGCCAAATTTTTCTTCAAGCCATCCAGAATAGATCTATTCGTAACTTCTACCTGTCCATTTGCCTGAGGATGAAAAGGAGTGGAAAAGCACTGCTGTATCCCTTTTGAAGAACAAAATGAGTCCATTTCCTTGTTATTAAATTGAGGACCATTATCAGTTGTTATTTTCCGAGGTACTCCAAAACGGTAGCAAATGTTGCTTTGAATAAACTTGATTACATCCTTAGCTTTTGTCCCAGCTAAGGGTTCTGCTTCTGCCCACTTCGAAAAATAATCAACCGCAACAATAATCATTTGTCTTCCTCCAGAAGCCATAGGTAATGGTCCCACCAAATCAATTCCCCACCTATCAAAAGGAATCGCCTCTGAAATTGTCATAAGGGGTACTGCTGGTTTGTGTATTAAATTTGCATACCTTTGGCAAGTGTCACAACTTCGAACTAATGACTTGGCATCTTGCAAAATGGTAGGCCAATAATATCCTGCCAACAATACTCTACGCGTTAAAGCTCTAAACCCACAATGAGCTGACCCATCTCCATCATGTAGTTCGGACAAAACATTCTGAGACTCATCCTTGCCTAAACACCGTAGTAAAGGTTTCGAAGCAGACCTTTTGTACAGCACCCCATCCAGTACCACATAGCCAAGGGATTTGTACTTTATTTTCTTGAGCAAGTGTTTATCCATAGGTAATATTCCATTTAAAATAAAGTTTAACAAGTCAAACCTCCAATCTCCTCGAGCGCACATCGGATTATTTACCACCTCATTAACAACTTCACATTGCTCAGAATTCGATCTGATCGAAGGCGATGGTTGAGTTACAATCCATGGATATTCTTCTGAATAAGCCATCGTTGCCAAAGAATCAGCCATAGTATTATTTCCTCTTCGAATATGCTCCACTTCGACATCTTCAAACTGCGCCATCATCCCCCGAAGTTCTTGTAGGTACAAAACCAAACGCTCCTTTTTAGCTTCTGATACCCCTTTAACATGGTTAACTACCAACTGTGAATCTGTTTCCAAGCGCACAAACATTGCTCCACAAATCTTCGCTAATCGCAACCCTGCTAGCACAGCCTCATATTCAGCTTCGTTATTTGAAGCATGAAAGCCAAATTTTATAGCTTGAAACATAAATTCCCCTGTTGGTGCCACCAATTCCACTCCTGCACTTGACCCTTTACTACTGGATCCCCCATCAGTTCGAATTGTCCACGTCGGATTCTCATTCACCTTTTCTTCATCTTTCTCCTCGGGTCTACTCGAGTGAAACTCCACCAAAAAATCTGCTAAAGCTTGAGCTTTAATAGCTGTCCGAGGAGAAAATAGCACATCGAAATCCCCCAGTTCCACAGACCACTTTGTCATCCTCCCTGAAATGTCTGGTTTTTGTAAAACATTCTTTAATGGATATGAAGTTCGAACTACAATCGTATGTGCCTGGAAGTAAGGGCGCATCTTTCTTGCTGCCACTACTATACACAGTGCCAATTTTTCGAGCTTCAAATAACGTTTCTCGGCATCAACCAAACTTTTGCTGACATAGTAAACAGGCTTCGAAATTTTTGTGTCTTCACTGATCAAAACTGCACTCACTGCATAATCTGACACTGCTATATACAAAAATAACTGCTCACCTTTCCGAGGATTTGATAATATTTCAGGAGAGGACAAAAGATTTTTTATCTTCAAAAAGGCTTCTTCACAATCCGAAGTCCACTCGAAATTATTGGGTTTACGTAACACCTGGAAAAAAGGCAAGCACTTATCTGAAAAACGAGAAATGAATCTGTTCAGAGCTGCTAACCTACCTGTTAACATTTGCACTTCTTTGATATTCCGAGGTGAAGACATCGATATCAGGGCCTTCAACTGTTCTGGATCCACCTCGATTCCTCTCTCACTAATCATATACCCCAAAAATTTGCCAGATCGGACTCCAAATGTGCATTTTTCTGGATTCAACTTCAATTGAATGGCTCTAAGATTCAAAAACGTTTCTTCTAAATCATCAATATGTTCATCATCACCCTTGCTTTTAACAAGCATGTCATCGATGTATACTTCAATATTTCTCCCAATCTGTGAAGCAAACGCCTTATTCATCAGCCTCTGATACGTTGATCCAGCATTCTTCAATCCAAATGGCATTACTTTATAGCAATGCAAACCTCTATCAGTAATAAAAGTCGTGCTTTCTTCATCATCTGGATTCATTCGAATTTGATTATACCCCGAAAATGCATCCATGAAAGTCAGAATTTTATTTCCCGAAGTGGAATCCACTAACTGATCTATTCGAGGCACCGGAAAAGGGTCTTTTGGACAGGCTCTATTCAAATCTGTGAAATCCACACACATTCGCCATTTTCCATTCTTCTTTTTTACTACCACCGGATTAGCCGTCCACCTCGGATAATTGGCCTCCCTAATGTGCCCCATCCTGTATAACCGATCCACTTCGGCAACTATAGCCTCAGATTTCTCCAATGAAAAAGCCCTTCTTTTTTGGATAATCGGTTTGATCTTCGGATCAACCGCTAAACTATGACATATGATACTACTTGGGACCCCTACAACGTCTTCGGGTCTCCACGCAAATACATCCAAATTTTCAGACAAAAAGGTCAACAACTTTTCTCGCATGGACAAAGATAACAGGGTGCCAATTCGAAGTGCCCTGCCGTTGCTGAAAATATATTCCTCAACTTCTTCACTAACCACCACAGAACTCGGGGTTGACCTTGGATCATCAATTCCCTCATCTGCACCACCACAAGGCGACCCCCCAAACTGCTAATTCTCCATCGGATCGTCAGTATCTTTGCTTCGTAATCTAAACGCAGCAGCATAACATTCTCTTGCCACCCTTTGGTCACTTCGGACTACGCCAACTCTGTCCTCGACCACATACTTCAGACACTGATGAACTGTAGAAACTACAGCGTACATTTTAGCCAACCAAGACCTCCCAAGAATAGCATTGTAACTTGATGGACAATCCACCACCACAAAAAGTACCTGTACTTTCTTCTTGAAAGGCCCTTTTCCCAAGGAAATTTCACCTTCGAATTCACCTATCACAATTGCTGATGCGCCGGTAAACCCAATGATAGTCCTCTCTGATCTTTCTATTCGAGGTGGAGTAGTCAATCTATCATATGTTGACTTAAAAAGTACGTTAGCAGAGCTTCCTGTATCGATCAACACTCGTCGAATTTCAGCCCCGCAAACCTCTGCTCCTATGACCACTGCATCTTCATGTGGCCCATTAATCCCCCTCAAATCATCCTCATCGAAAATTATAAAGGGCACATTCTTTTTATTATTCAGGTTTGCCGAAGCTCCTCCCTCAATTTGCCTTGTCAAATTCACTATGTGCCTCTTCCTCGAATTATTGGTATTGTTGGTCATTGAATCTCCCCCAAATATCGTTAATGATTCGAAGAAAGCACACAAGTCTCGAACACGCCCCTGACGTATTGGCTCATCTATCGTCATTAACAAAAGTCGACTGGGGTCTGGTTCAACATATTCCAAGGCTACATCGAAACCATCCACCTCACCTGCAACATCAAGAATCATTAAAGCAGTTTCCTGCTTGGAATTGGGATTACCTCCTTTAGGAGCTGTTGCCTTGGCATTCTTCCTGACATACTCCAACAGCTTTCCATTTTCGATCAGAACTTGCATCTCCTTCTTCAGAGCAATGCAATCATTTGTATCATGGCCGATATCCTCATGATACCTACAAAATTTATTATTGCGCTCCTCCCTTGGCCTGTTGATAGCTGGTGGCTTTCTAAAATTGATTGTTCCTCTTGTTTTTTCATATATTGAAGCCACACTCTCAGTCAAATCTGCATAGTAATCCGGCCTTACCCACACATTCGACCTGGACTTATACTGCTGATGGTTGTTAGAATTATGTTGATTATATCCCCCTTGATACGAATTCGAGGCTCCTCGGTTAGAAACATTTTGGTTGTTCTTCGGACGTGAGGGATTGTTGTTTGAGACGTTAGATTGTCCACTCCCTTTTTGAACAATACTAGCACCTCCTCGAACCCTTGTTGATTCTTCGACCTTAATCTGGTCCTCTACCTGAGCCATAAGAGCTCCAAACGTTAACGCTCTGCGCCTCGTAGTCTCATCGGCTAAATCCCCAGGCAACAGCCCTTGCCTGAACGCTGCCATAGCCACACTTTCCTCACAGTCATCCAGCTCAGCCTTTGTTGACACAAACCTCTTGGTATAATCCTTCAGCTTCTCTCCTACAGCCTGCTTGCACTGTATTATCGTGTCTCCATTGGCTCTCATCTCCTTGCTTCCCACAAATTGTCTGCGAAAAGCAGTGTAGAAACTTCTGAAATTTGCAATCGATTCCTTAGGAATCTTATTAAACCACTTTAGCGCAGTTCCCTTAAACGTTTGAGAAAAAGCTCTACACACCAATCTATCATCATCTTCAAAATTAGTCATGTAGTTTTTAAATTGTTCGATGTGATCATCGGGATCTTGAGTCCCATCAAACTTTTCAACTTTAGAAATATCAAAACGCCTCGGTAATGGCACTGATCTGATCTCCTTCACCAATGGTGAGTCCCTCCAATCAACCCCCTGGACATACTGGTCCTCATTTCTCATTCCCACAGTTGCATACAAGCTGGACTCACCTTCATACTTCCGAGGCGAACACCTCCGAGGCGAGTATTTCCGAGGTGAATATATTCGCCTCTCTTTCTTTTTCCTTCCTTCCCTGTACATTTTAGATGTCCGGAGCTCACGTTCTGCCCCTCCTGAACGGCCTCGAGAACGTTCATACCTCGGTGTTTCATCAGATTCAGAATCTTCAAAATCCTCCTCATCACTAAAATTTTCATATAGTCGCCTTTGCAACTTTTCCTTCCTCTTCTTTATCCCGCTATACTCTTTTTTTTGTTCAGATCGTACCCTACGATGTTCATAATGATCATCAGCCTCATCCATCGACTGATCAGACTGATCATTACGATCATCACCTGCTATCTTAGATCTAAGTCTAGCACCTTCATTATTATCTCCTTTCTTTTTTACCAATTCGTCAAGCTCAGCCACCTTCCTAATCATTTCATTCATTTTTCCTTCAAAGTCAAATTGAACAGGTTGAATTGGAACAAATTTACCTGCCTCTTGCAGATCAGATTTCAGCATTTCCATCGCCTTGCGAACGGATGGATTGTCACCTTCCTCCGGATTCATCTTCAAACAGCGAAAAATCAAACGAAATATGAAAATTCGAACGAAAAACCTTTAAAAACGAGAATTCGGACGTCGATTTTTGATCTGTTGATCAAGGTATCTTCTCCCCCTCTTTCTAGCGCCAATTTGGTGTGAATTTAAGTTGTAAAGAGAGAATTAAGAACAAAGAGTCTTCAAAGAGAATTTTTAGAAGTGTTCAGTGCCTCTGAATATTTCATAAGTCAAAATAACCTTTTCAGCCTCCTTAAATAGGCAGGGTGAATTAGTTAGGAAAACGGTTACATATTAATATATTTACAATTTAACCCCTAGGTTTCTACTGAAGCGTAATTAAATCCTATAATTACAGAATTTGTCATTTTAGCCCTTATTAATTACACTCAAGTCCCTAAGGAATATCTTTCCTTATCAATTTTCAATTTCAGATTTGTATAGTTTGGCTACAATGTATCTTAAGTTAAAGATTTTCCTCCAGCCTCAACTACGGGAAGAACTTATAGGTAAGTTCCATAGGTTTTTGTGCTTAATGTTCTCGGAAAGGATCTGGTCACAGTAGATTAAAGTAGACTTATCATTCAAAATGAACTAAATATGTTTAAGGGCGATCACATGATTTTAAAGTCTTAGATATAAAATATAAAGTTCGTCCTCATGTGAGGGCAAGAAAACGTTGGTCAAGCTACCTTACCACCGGATTTTTTCATTTATGGTCTAAATAATATGAAGCATCGTAGTAGCTGGGAAAATTCCTTGAAGACTCTAACATGGAGTACAAATATGGATGACCAATATAATTGACTGGAAAAAAATGACAACTTTTATAAACTGGAGCTTGCTAGCATAAGACAAATACTTTGAGGTTCAAAAGTGTATACGGGAGGTGAATTTATAAAAAACAAGGTCTATAATCAATGAAAAAGATACGGGTGGTGATTAAGAGATCACTGAGGTAGTGGGCATGAAGGATACCAACCTCGAAGCCTAAAAGAGAAGATATGTTGTAAGGATAGAATTTGGGACACCCGATAAAAAGCTTTTTTTTTTCTGCGGGTTAACACCAAGGCCTAAGAGAGTGGAGAATTCTAAAAAGTCTTATCATTTAAATGATGAAGTTGATTTTAGCACGATTAAAAGTCATAAATTAATTTGTGAAACATAGATTTATGGCTTTGAGTTTGTGATATTTTAAATTGAATTACAGGTTTAAGCTTTTCTCTTTTGGAATACTCAAGAGTACCTGTATTATGAGAATAAACAAAATAAGGAGATGGAATCTTTTTGGTAAAGGCCTCTGTTTAATATTTACAGAACAAGAGGGGCTTCGTATAAATTACATGATCCAGGTTATCATTAAGGGTGAGAAGTCCATGAAAACAAACATATCAAGAAGAATACGCAAGTGGAAATTATCAAAAGATTTCATCATATCGAATTCAAGTGCAACTCGTGGTCTTTTCCTGTTAAAGATGTATTAACGGAGGATTTCCAGGGATTAGAAGATGTTATCGAAGATGTTTATGTTAGGGATAAATGAATATTGGGAGCCTATAAGGGAAGTTAAGGATTCTTTAATACCATTTGTTAGGTGTAAGCTATAAGTAACTTGTAAATAGAGGTAATATCGTAAGACTACATGAGCAAAGTTGAATATATCGAATATATGTATAGGAAAGAACTGTATAGACATGTATAAACATGAGTTGATTCAAAACAAGACGGTCATAATCATGTATAAACATGAGCTGAACCAAAGCATAATGGTCATATACATGTATAGATATGATTTGGGCCAAAACATGATGGTCTAAAGCGAGCTGATCTGAAACACTCTGATCCAAAACGAGCTGGACCATAACACCAGCTGGACCAAAATATATTCTTTTATTTGCTATGTGTCTATATTAATTGGGTATTCTCTAATTGTCTACCTATATAAATTAGATTTTATATATTAAATTATTCTTTTTATATTGATTAATATTTGTTATATATGAGGTTTCTCATATAAATGAATTATGAGTTATTTCAACCATTGGTTAATGGGCTTTAATATAGAGCTTCTCATGAAGAATTATGATTTTACCTAAACCTATAAAAGAAAGAAGATATTGTTATACAATATGTGACAATGGCGTGATGGTTTCATGAACAACATATTTCCCGAGGAGTGAATTAGCCTAGGTTTTTTTAGATATAAGTGAGGTGAAAGATAAACACTAAAAAAGGATTATATGAATCATGTCATCTTTTGTAACAAATAGTAGTTGAGTCTTTTGTGTTTGAGAGTCTTTCTATTTCTTACTTGTTTATAAAAAGAGTGTATGTTGTCCGTAGTTGTAAGATTCCTTCACAAACTAAACGACATTAAACATGTCTTGTGTGTTTGGTTTTATAACAGTTATATTTATTTGTTACTCATTTTAAATATGGTAAATTGTTTTTCTCCTGAAGGTTCTTTAATCGATACATCGAATATTGTTTTGACCGAAAGTAGGTTTCCCAATACTATTGGCTAGGCTTTTTAAAATTACTCTCTAGATAAAATTACAACAAACTAGTAGTCTAAAGGTATAGTGTCCATATGATTATTAGTAAAGAAGTGGTGGTGATTGCCTGTGATATTCCACGAGGACTTGAATAAACTTGACCTTGACCTGTCAAGTCGTGTAGTTTTGTTACTACAACACTAAAGATAACCTTTTTTTATGTCCTCGTCAGTGATATGACGAATCATGTTGGCTTTGTTAGTAGGATTGAGCTTGATGATAATAAGAGAGCTAATATGATTTAACCCAAAGTAACTGAAGGGACATTTATATTCGTAATGGTTGGTGAAATAGTTAACGAAAATATTGACAACCTCTTTAGAAAAGTCCATTGATGAGTTCATTAATATAAATGATTGTATTGCGGGTTATACGACATTTAATATTATTATATAAATATTTGAAGTTGTGATCAGCTACCTTGAGATTGAATATTACTAATATTATCAAATGTAAATATAATATTACTTCATTAATAAAAAAAAATTTTAAAAATATTATTATATACAAATACCAATTAACAAATTATAAAAAAAAAACAAAACTATATGAAACCCATGCAAATGACTTTTACAATTCGTTTACTCTACTTTCGGCTTCGAGTTACAATAATAATTCATTTAGTAACCATTTTCCACACATATAATCGGTTGACTAAAAATAGTGTGGTGTTAGTTCATTAACTATCCATTAAATTAACTAATTAATAGACTAATTTTATCATAAATAAAAATAGATAGTAAATGAACTAATTTTATTGAATATGAATAATAAACACAAATGTGAAACCAAACAATTATTGGGCATGAATATTCCTAAGGGGATTTTTGCAACTGGGATATGTCTTATCCCTAAGTCTCCTAACCCTATCTCTTGGAATAATTTCAGGCCTATTAGCCTTTGCACTATTTTTAACAGGCTCATTTCGTCTCTTTTAAACACTAGAATTTCTCTTATTCTTCCTAAGATAGTTTCTAAATGTCAAGGTGCTTTTGTTAGGGATAGGCTTATTCATGACAATATTCTTATTATCAAAGAAATGCTGCACAATATTAATAGAAGACCTTCTAAAGGGAACATTATAATGCAGCTTGATATGACAAAGGCATTTGACAAAATGTCTCATGCCTTTGTCATCAAGGTTATGAAGAGATTTGGTTTCTCTGATGGTCTTTTGTCCTTAATTCATTCTCTCATCTCTAATGTAATGGTATCTATCCTTATTAATGGTAGCAGTGTAGGGTATTTTCCTCAAAAGAATGGGTTAAGGCAAAGTGATCCTTTATCCCCTTGCCTATTCATTCTTGCTGAGGAGGCTCTCCTAAGGGGTCTCTCTTGTCTTTATGATTCTAATCCTAACATGAAATACTATCTAAAGTCAGGATACATTTTACCTTGTCTTGCTTTCGCTGACGATATCGTTATCTTCTCTAATAGTGCTCTTTCTTCTCTTGATAACCTGTGTAAGTTGCTAGATAATTATCAGACTGCTTCTGGTCAAATGATCAATAAGGACAAAACCAAGATTGTTACCTCGACTAGGCAGGCCTTTGCTGCTAACTCCAGGTTGAAATCTGCTACTGGTTTCAAACTTGATCATGCTCCTTTCAAGTATTTGGGAATCAGCATTTCTGCAAATAACAAGAGAAGGAATTTTATTAATCTTATGTCTGCTATTTATAATAAAATTCAGATTTGGGATATGAAATCTTTGTCTTTTGGGGGGAGGCTATCTCTTATTAAGAGTGTTCTCCATCCCATTGTTTATTATTGGATGCAGAACACTCTAATCCCCAAGGCTATTCTCAATAAGATTGAGTTGTGCTTTAATAAGTTCCTTTGGAGGTCCAATTATAATGATAGAGCCATCCATTGGACCTCTTGGAGCCTTATTTGTAGGCCCTTTGATGAAGGTGGATTGAATATCAAGTTGTTAACTAATATCCAAACCACTTTCTCTTTCAAGTTATGGTTTTTGTTCAGGAGATGCCATTCTCTTTGGGCTGAATTGATGCATCATACATACTGTCTTAATTGTCATCCTATTATTGCTGAATGTAAAGCTACTGATTCGATTATTTGGAAACGGTTATTTTCTATTAGGGCTCAGGCTGATGGTTATGTTAACTGGCAATTAGGCAGAGGGGATGTGGATTTTTGGAGAGATGTCTGGCATGGCATGTCTCATATTGCTACTGAGTCTCACTATAGGACTTGGCTGCTTCTTGCTAAGGTCTTAACTTTCTGGAAGGATAACAATTGGGATTTCTCTTTGCTTAACTTCTTGTCTCATGATCGTATCTCACACATCAAGTGTGTAAAGATTGTTCATGACCAGGAAGATAAGATTGAATGGGCTATTTCTAAGAATAAAGAGTTTAACACTAATTTAACTTGGGATATTATTAGAGTAAAAAATACAAAGCAAAACATTTTTAAAAAGATTTGGAGTCACTTCATTCCAAGTAAATTCTCTTTTCTTTGTTGGAAGTTATTAAAAAAATTTATCCCAATTGATAGTATCCTTGCTAAAAGGCACTTCACATCTGTTTCTAAATGTCAGTTTTGCTACAGTTGTGAAGAGAAGAATCACCTCTTCATCAACTGTAGCTATTCCTGGTCTCTGTGGAACTACTATGGGATCCTATTCAGGGTTCCTTTAAGTATATTCATGTCCAATAGTCATGTGTTCTATAGCTGGTTCTGGGCTTCGAATGGTAGGTTCCATATTACTCACCTTGTCCCACAAATTATATGTCGGACAATTTGGCGTAATAGGAATGCTAGCAAGTTCACCGGTTCTTATGATAGTTTTGACTGTGCTATTAACAGTATTAACAGGGTTATTAATGGGGTTGATTCCAATGGTTCCTTAAAATTTATTCACTGGTCAGGAGTTCAAAAGGCTGGTGTTGCCCTGGGTTGTCTCTCGGTCTATAAAAGAAAGCATAAGCTTAGATACCTGAAGTGGCTGGCTCCTCCTCCTGGCAGGCTAAATATTAATGTGGACGGCGCTTGCAGCTTCTCCGGTGAAGCCAGTGGTGGCTTCTTGGTTAGAGATGAGCTTGGTAGTCTGCTCTCTGGTCATGGCTTCCTTTTTGGCAAGGTTGACCCTTTCAAGGCTGAGTGCCTGGCTCTGCTGGAGGATTTACTCCACTGTCGAATAAACAATTGGTCTAATGCCGATATCGAGTCGGATTGCCAGACCCTTATCGACATTCTGGCCGCCGGTAATGGTGCCTCAATCTCTATGATTTCTATTTGTCGCGGTCTGATCTGTTCTTCTATGAGTCTTCGGTACGTTTCTCGAACCCAGAATGCGGCTGCAGACTGGATCTCGAAATGGGCTTTGAAGGAGAAGGGGGGCAAGTCGTTTTCGATTGTTGATGCTCCGGTTGATCTTCTGGCCATTGTGACCCTGGAAAGCCTCGGTGTGGGGTATATTGACCCTGGTTGAGGTTAATCGCGAGGCTGTGGTTGTCGAGTCTGGTGGTGGTGGTTGAAGAAGGCTTGTAGCTGCACATGGTGGTGGTCATAGATGGCTCGTGAAGGCCGAATGTGGTGGAGGTTGCTTTGGATCGATGTTTGTGGCGTCGAGGGTGGTCGGATACCTCGATGGTGAAGGTGGTGTCAAAGGCATGGAATTAGGGTTGTGAATTAGGGGAAGAATCTGAAGAGGGAGTGTTTTGATCTAGGGTTTGCGAATTAGAGGTAGGATCTGAAGAAGGAGTCTGTTTTGTTCTAGTGTTTGGGGTCTGACTATTTTGACCCGATCCCTTTCTTTATCTTTGGCCCCCTAGTTTGTATCTAATTGATTTTTGGTTCGCTATTAATAAATCGGTTCTTTTGCTAAAAAAAAAGAAAAAAAAAACCAAACAATTATTAAATATTCATGTAAGATTAAGAGTAAAATAATTACCACTATATATCTTTACTCAGTGAACTATACATATATCTACAAAATTATAGTCAAAATACTATATAAGGGCAAAACCTTTACCATCTAAGAAAAATATTGTGAATGAAAAATATAGTTAACCAACCATATTAAATGTTATCAATAAAAATTGAAAGCCAATCAATATGAAAGTTATCAAGAAATTGCAATTTATTTTATGTACCCATATGAAGATATTGCAATATTAGAGAAACTGGTTTTGATAACATTGTCGCTTCTAAAAGTTGACAAAATCTTTTACAATTGTTTGCTAATTTCGGCCGCTCTATCACCGATTTTATCTACCGGCGACGGCGAAGGGCTTCTCAGGTGCGATTTCCCCGACGGGGATTGTGTACTTGTTTCTCTTTCAGAAGGGCTTCTCCAAAACCCAGCTTCATAAAACCTATTCCACATTTCCATCTCTAACGCCGCCACCGCCTCATCCGCCGCCTCCTCCTCCACCGCACCTCCTAAATCATCGTCCGAACAACTACCCATCGGATGAATCGCAAACTCACCACCATTACACCCGCACCTACACTCACTCCGTCCAGGAACACTCCCTCGAGACGGAAACAGCCCCCGTTCCAAACGCTTTTGACGGCGGCGGCGTCGTATTGCCCGCCGGCATAATCTAGCTGGAACCTTGTAAATAGCTAGTACAAGAAGGTTAACGAGACCGCACGGACAGCAACACCACACTGCGGCGCACTCCGCCGTTATATTACCGCATAACTCCGCCGCAGTCGCGCGGTCGCATTTCGTGCTAGGCGACGGCGTCGATATGCTTCGCTGTAAAAGCGGCTGCCTCCGGCTTAACGACGGCGAAGGAGTCTCCGTGTTTAAACCCCCCGGCATCTGCCTCGAGATTGGAGCATTCAAATGCATCACTTTTAATCTTGATTTCGATTTTCGAACTCTAACAAAAACAAAACCCAATTCGAATATCGGATCTGATTCGAAAACAGAGTACTAATCCGATCTTGTTCTTCCTCTTGATGTATTCGCATTAGACCAAAACAAAAAGCAGAAAACAAACGAAAAACAAAATCAATCGGTAAAACAAACACAAACCCAATTGACCCTTTTCCTAACTGAATCCCCAGAAAGAATCTTTAACAAAAACGAACCTAAAAACCGGCTGTTTGGCAGCCGAGAAAATCCAAAACCTTGACAAGAAAATCACAAAAAAAACAAAACTTTTCCTTCCCCTTCAGTAAAAAAATATCGGACCACCACTCAAAGAAGGAGTAGTGTAGATACGGTGGTGTAAACGGCGGTGTAGATGGGTTGAGAGAGAAACGCCGGCAAAAGACACCACGCCGGAGGTAAGTGACGAAGCTTGAATAAACTCCTAAACGCGAGATTCACGGTCTAAGTAACAATATTGAATCTTTTCGTAGGCTAACGTTGATAACAAAATTTCGGTTTTGGCCGATTTAATAGAAACTATAAAATCGGTTGCTGAAAAAATGGAGATTGAATCGGGATTTGTAGAAACCTAAAGAAACAAGAGTGTCTTGAATGATCTTTTAGTGTGAATATTATCATTTTATATACAAACTCTTTAGTTTGACATTTCAGATTCAATTTAATTTAAAATATTATTAATAAGTGACATTTATAGTTTTAAAAAATTGAAGTAAAAAAGGTTTAGATAACGATTAAAATAATTATAAAATGTGAGTATGATCCAGTGCATTAATTATAATAAGATAATGATTTGGATTTATATATGGTTTTTCTGTTGATTCAGGAAAATAATTGAATACATTTATTTTATATAGCACGGTGGAATAGTAATATCATTAAGTATAGGTGAGGTACAACAAATTGTTGAAATTTACTGAAAAATACAGAGATAATTACAGTAGTAAGTTTTCAATTCAATCCGGCCAAGTCGAATGGGTTGAATACATATTACATGAAATTTAAAATAAAAATATATGTAAAACTCAGCACAATATATTTATTAAATAAAAAAATTATATTATTTATAATTGATTTTATTAAATAAATTTATAAAATATTTATTTGGTATATTATTCATTCTAACTGTCATGATATATTGTTCTTCCTAATAGTGATGGATAGTAGCTGTGAGATTTTAATTTTAATTTTTAAATCCGATTTGTTTTGGATTATTTGGATGTCGTTCAATGGCGTATTATGAAATCTAATATGTGTTTTGATTAATCTAAAAAAACTAAAATAAGTAGATCAATTGTTGTATGTTTTTATATTAGATTTTAACGGTAACTTTTTTTTACCAGCAAAACTAAACATGCACTTAAATCAAACACACGAACAATTCAAAAAAAAAACCGTACTTATGTCAAATGTAGCTAAATTGTTTTATCGATCCATATTTTAGCGGTAATTTAATTGCATTGTACCATTTAGTTAGCTATCTGGTCTAGGATTATCTCACCGAATTGATTTATTCAATTTAGTCCATAAACTAATTAGTTAAGTCACAATTGTTAATATTTGAATCAAATCATTTATAATATCTGAATTTAATCTGATTTATACATAATTACCTCCATAATAGGTTTTTACTCATTTGGTTTAATTCTTAATTATATTAATTAACTTATTACTTATGAAGGACTCTCTACTAACAATGATTAAATACATCATTAAGCGTATTGATCCATAAATTTCCAACAATCTTCCACTTGGATCGTCAAATGCTACTAAATGATATATTTATTTAATATATAACATGAATCTATTGTCGATAGGTGAATTGCATAATGCGGTATATGATGATGAACGATAAATGACTAAAGGCTTCTTTTTCACATCATGAGCTCGAGACGCGACAATAATAACGTTATCGTCATCAATCAATTACATTAATCAGTTATGGTGTGAAACATAATAATAATAATAATAATAATAATAATAATAATAATAATAATAATATGAAATGCAATTGAACATATTTATACTTAATTAGTCCCCTTAAGTGGATATCTAGTTAATTTATTAGAGAAATCCGTAAACTTTAACCGAATCATATATTGTAATAGACGAAAGTGTATACAACCAAATAAAAAATATACATTAGCTTTATTATAAAAAATCCCAATGAAATTACAATTATCTAAGCAACAACGCCCATCATAATCGGTGTGTCCATAAAATACTATAAGTAATATTGTATTCATACGAGGATCTTTTACCAAACAATTCATGCTGATGTAATTTATACTTATTTGATATATCTGAAATCTCTCTTAAAGATACATGCATTTGATGTTAATGTGTTTGGGCTTAGACGAGCTCTTATTATTGTTAAAGTATTGAACTACAATAATATTGTCACAATATAAGTTCATGAGACTTTCTACCCTTTATACAACATGTAGTCCAATGAAAAATTCAACGACCATAATGCATGATTGGACGTTTGAAAGTACGCAACAAATTATATCACCGTGGGTGATAATACAATTAGTGTTTGCTTTATATTTTTCCATGATATTCCACTTATACCTAATAAAAATATGCTACATGAAGTGCTAGTTATCTTATTAGTGCATCCAACAAAATATGATTTGGGATACTCAATGATCTCCAGACTATCCAACTTTATTTTGGTCTTTGTAGATATCGGAGTACTCTAGTAACTACCATATAATGTCATCCTAAGGTTACTTATATACCTTCCTAACCAACTGATAGCAAAGATAATGTATTGTCTTATACAAACTTGAACATACATTAAACTCCCATATGCTGAAATATAACAGATCATTTTCATTTTTTCAATTTCAAGTTTTGTCTTTATACATTGACTAAATCTTAATTTATATTGTTTCAATACACTTTTCATATATGCATTTTATGATAATCCTAGAATTCCATGATGGCAATCCCGGTGTATCTATATTATTAACACATAAGCTGCATCACTAAGATTTTTCATATCGAAATTTTATAATAGTAACCTCTTTGTAATGTTTAACAATTATTTATTGTTTTAGGCATCAGGTGTATCATTTATATACAATACCAAAAATATAAAGTTACTCTCACTGACAAAAATCTCATATGAACCTATATATGGATTTGTTAAGCTCGCATACCATGGACTTTGAATGAAATGGTATAATGTGTTCAAGTTGGAACATATAGATCATTTCCTTAATATCGTGTGCAACTAATACCATAATTGTTCTAAAATAGTCTTTCAAAAATAATTATGTTTGATTTTGTAAACCCGTATATAACCCCTTCAAGTAATAAGACAAGCTCATATACCGTGTTATCTTGCATCGATTTATACTCTCTTTTCATAACTTAATCCACATTTGAGAATCAAAACTCTTCATAGCTTTATTTTAAGACAATGGATCATTTACAGTTGCATCATATGACTCTTAATGTATTTGAATATATATTATATAATCTGAAGGTATATCATTTTTCTCTCTTGTATAACTTCTTAAAGATATTATTACTTCATGTTGCATTTCTTTAGGAGGTAAATTTTGATATTCATGAATAATGTGATTTTATTATACTTATAGAAGATTGGCATTATCTAACTAAACCATATTTCGTATCGTAGTTAAGATCCTCAAGTTGAACGTTTGTTTGATTATGAGCATCTTCTTGCTTTAACGGTACCAAAATTATTTATATTGGAGTCTAATCATATGATATTTGAGTATATCCGTTAGAAACTTCATGAATATATATATCTATATATATATATTATTACTCAAAATGAACATATGTTCCTGAATTATTCCCATCAACCTCAACATCCTAAATGACCTTTTTTGTTTTCATATAAAAAGTATTTATAGTGGAAGAATCATAAAATTTTAAACATTTTCAATACTCATAATAACCAATGAAAAATAATTAATCGTATTTGGGTTCGATTTCTTTTCACGAGGATTGTAAGTCTTTGTTTCAGATAAATACCCACATATATAAAAGTATGCCAAATATAAAGCTCATATAGGATATTTATGGTTTCCTTTATGAGAACTCTATTAATAATATAAGATGCACATTTAATGGTCTCACCCCAAAGTAATAATAGTAGAGCCAAGTGATTTATCATACTTCTCACGATATCTGTTAGTGTACGATTTTACTTCTTATATACACTTTTTATGATGGGTGACCACACTATTATATACTGACTGAATTTACTGAATAAGTATATATAAAATGGTCATTTATGTTATTCATCTTTTCTTTCATATCTTCCATAGTATTCACCACCACCGTCAGATGTAACGTACTTAATGCTCTTACCTAATAGATTTTCGACTTCGACCCAAACTCTATGAAATTT
Organism: Limnanthes douglasii subsp. nivea; assembly: GCA_036936605.1. Classification (NCBI taxonomy): domain Eukaryota; kingdom Viridiplantae; phylum Streptophyta; class Magnoliopsida; order Brassicales; family Limnanthaceae; genus Limnanthes; species Limnanthes douglasii. The sequence continues at coordinate 8,434,757 of JAUPFV010000003.1, read as the reverse complement.
TGTAAGGCTTCCGATTTATTATGAATAAGTTAAAGGTAGATATAACAAGAGAAGTAATTTATAAGTGATATGAAGTACCTTTGTATGTTTAATGATTATTTTGGAAACGACCCACATATATCGATATGGATCAGTTCTAAAACTTACTTGGTTCTATGTACCCTTACATTTTTTTCCGATATGTTTCCCTTTGATACAAAAAAGTCTAAATAATCAAGTGGGCATAATAAAACTTTAGGAACAAGATTATCTATTCTTACTTTAGATATACGTATTTTTGCGAAAGACGTGCAGAATTTTTAGTTTTATTAATCTTGTGATGTGTTATTTGTGTGTTCATTACTTCATTATGATTCTCAATTGTATCTAACAAATACAACATATCATTCAATTATAAACATCCAGTACCAAGTGCTACATCATTAAATGAAACAATCGATTGATTACTTCTGAATAACACATGGATAATCCACATTGTCTAAAAATGGAAAATAAATCAAATTCCCACTGAAAGAATGTACAAACATAATATCCTCTAAAATAACATATGTCCACTAGATAATTTCAAAGAAAAATCATAATTAGATACAATTAGGCACAAATTTCCCTTTCATGTGTAGATGGACTTTCATATTTATTCAGGTTGCGGCTCCTTAACGAACCCTATAAGGAAATACACACATACGTGGTTATAGCCGTATTAACCCACCAATTATTTCTTGTAATTAAAGCAAGATTAAATTCTAAACATACAAAGTGTCGAGGTTGCATTTTTCTTTTATGTAAGCGTGATACTTTTCATAATTTTTTTATATGCCATTTCTTATTGTATAAGAAACATCGATTATCAACCAACTTATTTTGTTTCTTTTTACATGAACCATCTCATTTCTCATCAAAGTTTATATTTTAACCTACCCCTTCATTGAAGCTCACCATATACATCTAAATATGTTATTTTTTCATTTTTTTCTTGTTTCCTACTCCATGAGAAATCAACTAACCAATTGTCTATTTCTCATGCATACAACTGATAAGAATATTTGAGATAATTATACTTAGCATGAAGTGACTTTAAAATGAAACCAACTACATCCTCCGTAGAAAGATCAATCTTAATAACGTGTAATTTAGTGGCAATCTTCAATATCATAATAATGTGTTTCTTTATGGTCTATTTATCTTTTTATTTTACAGTATAGCTCTTGTTCATAAAATGTTGTATATTTATATTCCCATTCTTAATAAAGCTTTATTAACCTTTATGAGAAAGTCGGTGGCAGTGGTGATATCTGTTGGGACAACCCCATGGAATGTAACTGAAATACCTTATCTCATTAAGGATAATTATTTAATTCTTTTATATTCTTATGATTACTCTCATCACTGATGGGGGAAATTTTGGTACTATTAGTGCATCATTACTCGGTCATAATCATGACACTTGATGAACAACTCAATTTTAGTTTTTAATTGGTTAAAATATGATCGATCTAACACGAGAGGCTTATTACCAATTAGATTATAACACCAATAACTACAGAATATATAAAATACAATACATAAGTTTCAAACTCGTTAATATATAACCCTTATACTTAAACATACCATATTACATGTAAAACATAACATGCATCGCTAATAAGATATAGTTGAGTTATTATCAATCTATTTTTTATTGGTTAATAATTTACATACTTCATTTAAAAACTTAATGATTAATTATTTAATAGTTTTCACCCGTTCAGGATTGATAATATCGAGCATTGACCTTTATTTGGGCCGAAAATACTTATAATAGGAGAACTATTCATATTTTAGATTTCTTGGTTCACCAATTAACCTTTATTTGAGCCGATTAATTAAAATATCTCAACTTAACCACACACAAACACACATATATATATATATATATATATATATATATATATATATATATATATAATTACAACATAATCAAACACATATGATGTTGTTACAGGTCCGAATGGAAAGAAAACTCAAGCTTAGAACCTCTATATGTTCGATATTGCATCGAATAAATTTTCCACTACAATAGCATCCCTTAACCGTAGCGAGCTGTGCTTTGCCCCGACAATGCAAACAATTCTTCGGGATCACATCAAGGGTGATCACGATGAAGAGCTCTTGATAGCACTTCGTTATTTTGATTTTGCTATTCAATCAAAGGTCTATTACCCACAAAAGTCTTTTTTATCCAACAATAAATTAACCATAAACTAATATACAAAACCTTAATTATATTCTCTAATTGAGAATAAATATTTAGTACATGTAATCATAATCATGCTTCTATGATTAAATCAATCAAACATATATTTTAAAGAATCATAAATCCATTCCCTAACCAATTTAAACAACACGTAATCCCAATGACATTGATTCTTTACATAACATTATATTAACATGTTTTTATAATTGATTTCATATGTTCATACAATCATATATCAATTCACAAGAGAAATTTTCTATTATATTAATTGATGCAGTATATTTAATTGTTTAATATATCTATTGAACACCCAAAAATCACTCTCTTATGAATAATTCTACTAGGAAATGACGCTGAATACTTACTTGTCATATTGTTCGTCATAGTAATTATGCATTGCAGTCGTGAGCTTATTTTTATAAATCTAATTTGCTTGAATCAACCAAATCTTATGTTCAGTAATGTCTTTTTAATCTTGACTTGTGTTCTTGATTAATACGTGAAAGAAAATCACGAAGAAAAACATGGTTTTTAGGTTTTGTTAACCACTAAGAGAAGACGACGATTATACGATTCGTTGAATGAATATTGTCATTTGTCTCATAATAATGCAATCAAGGTTTTAACTTAAACTTTACTGCATTATACCTTTGAGTCAGCTCTACTAGTTTAGTCCATAAACTTCAAGTATGAATATTTAAACTTAATCCTTAATAAAAATTCACTTTAAAATATTTGATATATGATAAGTAGAATTACAGTGTAATGGGGCATATCCCGTAAGCACTTAACTACAATCGAAACATATCCAGACACCTAAATACAATTGGAAAACGATATAATGATTGTAACAGAATATATAAATACATCGAGGAGAAATCCAAAATAAATTTTAAAAAGATATAGACTTGAAATCTTGCAGCCATACACATCAAACAATATATATCATACCAATGGAGCACCGAATTAATCAACTCACCTCCTACCAAGAGAGACCAATTATCCAATAATAATGGCACAAGAATATCCAAGAGAAAAGATAACAAAGCAAAATATTTGGTCGTATGAACCATATCTGACGAGGACAATCATCTATGGCTCTGGATCCAAGAGTGTCACGTAAGAGATGAAACACCCACAACTCACATCGTTATAATACAGAATGACTCAATCGAGTTAAATAAAGTATATACAAAGATACCTCGATACCTACTCGGTACAAACAACCATCCAAAACTTGACGTCAAACTAGAAACCAAACTTTCCTCAAAGGAATATAAGAAATCACACATATTATGTTAAGGAAATTATTGGTTTAGACAAAAACAAATAGCAGGAAAAACCAACATAAAAACATAAAAAGATGTTTGGAAAAATAAGATGAAAATAGGCGATCCTAAGATTATAGTTTTTAGAGAGAGAATAGTCACTCTCTCTAATTTCGTTCTTATGACAATCAACACACAAGTAAATCTCCATCCAATACTTGGCCAAAACTATAACCCGCATTGGTCTTCAAAGAAGATAAGAAATTATGGATACTTTGTTAAGGTAATTGCTAGTCTAGACAAATGAAAAGGAGAACCATAACAAATGAAACAACATAAAGAAGGGAAAAGAAAAAATATAACCCTAAAAATTAAAAAGAAAGAGAATCTCTCTCTCTACAAAACCAAATTTAATCTGATCTTTATATAATTATTTTCCTAATAAATTTTCACATATGGATCCAAATACATAATTAATATAACAATTCACAATTTTTTGACGCAAAACTATTATCTATGAACAAATAATCAACAAATATAAACAATCCAACAATAGGCCAAAATGGAAAACAACAAATAAAAATGCATTGGTAAATTAGTATGAAAATTGATAAAAACATAATATAATTCATATTAGAAATTTGTTCATATTCTATCTATCTGATTGGCTGGTGAATATAAAACAATAATATTTAAAATATATTTTTTATTATATATTTCCAACTATTTTTTCAAAATGAAGCCAATTAATTATCGTGTTTTAAAACGGGTTGATGTCCTGAAACATCCTTGGTCTATTGGTGTGAATGGATTAAAACAGAAAAAATAAAAAATGATAACTTTTGGGACCTTGATCTTGGTTCCTCCACCTCATGGGTTTGAAGAAATTTTTTACGTCTGGCCCTATTTCGTGTAACCTATACAGGCTTGCAGTCAGTATGGTCAGAATACCTCATTCTGGTAAGATCATTGTTCTCTCAACTTTTCTGGCTATGCATTACGATCCTAGTATTATTAAAGATTCCATACTTGGGAACACAGCTCAGGGTTTCTGATATCATTGACAATAACCATTGGAATTGGCCATCCAATCTTAGATCTACTTGTGCAAATAATCATCTCAATCTACATGAGATTAAAAATTTCATTCTCACGTTTCCTTCCACTGGAATTGGCCATCCAATCTTACTGGATTACGAAGGTGAGTACTCTCAATTTCACCATAAATGACACTTATAATGCCATATGTACATCCACTCCACTTGTGGGGTGGGCCGGGTTAGTTTGGAATTTTTTTAATATTTCCCGTTACTCATTTATCCTTTAGCTCGCCATCTTTGGCAAGCTCTCGACTCGGGACAAGCTTCTGAGTTAGGGTTTAAATACTCCATCAGACTGTCCTTTGATATTCGGAATCTGAAACTATCTCTCACATCCTTTATGACTGTAGTTTCACTAAGGGTCTTTGGAACCACTATATTTCTAGGTTGTTCTTCCCGTTTATCGACATTTGCTAGCAATCTTGAGTTAGTGAGACGTCAAACTGGTCTGAATCTCGAAATCATTATATTTGCCGCTCTTGCTTAGGCACAATTATTTACCACGTTTTGAAGGAGAGAAATACAAGATATATATCTGACCATTGCCTTTTTGTGTCTAACCGAATCTACTATGATCTTTGCTTTAGATTCTTTGGCACCAAAATTTCCTGGCATACGTAATTTTTCTATTTCTAACTTGTTATTTTTGTCTATGCATATCTTTTCTATCTGTTTGGATTGCATGCGGATCCCTAGTTGTTGGTTTTTTGTTGTTGTTGATTGTTTTTTTATTCGGTTTTTCGTGTTTTGGAGATGTCTTTTATCCTAATTTTTACCGACTTTCTAGCTAGTCTACTTTTTTATTTCATGTTGTAATTATTACATGTCGACTTTCTAAAAATTTATTGTACCTCTTGAGAATATGTCCCAAACATATATATATATATATACTATCTCCTTTCTTATTTAATGTTTTATCGCTTCAATTTTTGTTATAGTGTGTTTTCCTTTTCCTTTTTGTTTCTAGAAAATTTGTTCCGACTGCTGAATGCCAAAATGAAAGATGGCCTACCTCCATTCAAAATATATACTACTAGTAATATTATGTTAACCTATAGTAATTAGAATCATAATTTGAAAGATAATTATAAAAGTAGGCACAATATCCATCATACTGAAAGACATCCATTTGGACCCATTAAAATGTACATATGGAAAGATAGTACAAGAAGGAAGAAAATGGAGCCTACATGTCTGGTTATATGGTAGACCTCACCATAGTATCTCATTAAAATCTCACATTTGATAAAAACCCAACGTGACCTATTTTTGAATTTTATAGGTTTTGTAACCCTAGTGGGCTCTACTCCTTTCCACAGTAGTATCTGGTCAGGTGAAAACTTTATATATGATGCGTCTCCATCACGGTAATTATTTCTTTGGTTAGATTCATCAGATCCATATTAACCGTTGATTTGACAGATTTTACATCGAATACTGATTGGATCCAACGGCTGTAAGCTCGCTTATGACAGTGATAGATCGAAAGTAATGACATTCATTTTCGACTAACGAAACTTTTTTGAATTTTTTTTATAAAATTTATTTTGGTTAATGTTGTTCACATTGAGAGAGAAGAGAGTTTGAGTTCATATTTTGTCATCTTGCTATGGAAGTATAAGTGTCGTTGTTGATTTTGGCTAGTTTCCGGTATGCATATAAAAGATGTACACGTGAATGACGTATACTACTATTGTACCTAATCACCTAATCATGGAGTAGTATTTAGGTATGGGGTATACCTAAAATTATAAGTTTAAAAGATAATTAAATATCAATAATTAACAAATATTTAAATATATATATATATATATATAATGTTTATAACGAAGACGCGTAAAAAAAATTGTAATAAAATCAAATTTACCACACAAATTCAACGACAACAAAATATTTCTTAATAATAAGTAGAGTTTAAAAAATTTTAAACAAAAAAACCGTCACTATTTGTTGCAGAATATGACATGATTAACATAACCATATCTTCATTGTTTATCTCTTGCCTCACTTATCTCTTGCAAAGCATAGAAGTATTTCTCTTTCTTAGGAAATATGTTGCTCGTGTAATCATGTAACTCTTCTTCTATCTATAGGTTTACGAAAAACTCTAATTCTTCGTCAGACGTTTCATATTAACGTTCATTAGTCAACGATCATAATCCACTAATATAGGAAACTTCATAAATAAAATCTAATTAATATAAAAGACTCGAGTAATATAAAATGTAATTAATATAAGAAAAAAATATGATATCCAATTAATATAAGAGACCTAACAAATAAAATACTCCGCTTCGGTAAAACTGTGGTGCTACAATCCATTTTGATGTGGATCAAAGTGGTAATTCGGATCAGCCCGCTTCCGGACACCCTACTTCAGACGAGCCTGCTTCGGCTCGACATATATTTCTTTTGATAGAATAGTTATCAGTCTTGTTAGTTTGTCTCAACCCTTAGGATCCAACAGACGTCTCTGCCACTAAGTCACATCTTAAGTTTCACCCATACAGTTTCATATGTTCTTTCATATCCATAGCACGACAAATCCAACTGTGCCCATGTAGTCCTACAATAGTACCTCTCTTAACATTGTTTTAGTCGATGATTGTTTTAGTCTATTTTAGGGGTTTTCAACATACATACATTACCTTTTTTTTTCTTTCTTCAAACCCATTCGGTTGTACATACAAATTGTATATTCCAATTCATCATACATTAAGGTAATAATGAAATCTATTTGATCAAACTCAAAATCAAATCTAGCCACAATTGACAATATAACCTTTATAGAGGTTTCTTTCACAACATGCGAAAATATATCATTGAAATCGGCATTTTTTAAAATATAAAACCCTTAGCCACGAGCCTGTGGATAACTCAACATCATAAATACATAACTCAATATGTTTTAGGTTCAAGAATATCTCCTTACGTTTCAATACATATAGCATAACCAATTACATCAACAAAACAATACCACTAAACTGTTTGTTTGGTCTCTATGTTATATCCCCTGTCAGTTGATAATTATCAAGTTCATGTTTCTCTCCTCTTCACTCAAAGTTCCTAGAATACCAGATCCTTGACCCGCTTCAGGCTCATACAATGGTTGAACTTTATTTGTATGAACCGAAATAGAACTAGGTCCAAAATATTCTTCTATAGAAGCGTCTCTAGCTTCATTTTATATATCAGATCCATCATCAACTTAAAATCTCTTCTCGATAATAATAGGTTAAGTCTCCACTACCTTATTCAATAACATGTCCTCATCATTGAAAACTACCTCTGTATTTATCAGAGCCTTTTGGCGTCCAGGTTTAAGACACCACAATATATACCCTGTTACTCATTCTCGATAGCTGATGAACAAATATTTTAGTACTCTTAGCCTCTAAGATTATCAAACTTATATTTCCCTCATGTCGAGGAATCTTGAGGATAAATAAACTTAAGCGTCATACATAAAATCCTATTGATGATATATGTAGTTGTTTTCATGGCTTTTTCCTATAAACTTCGATGCATTCTTAGCTATATGAAGCATACATCTAACACATTCTAGTATGCTTATATTTTCTCTAAACAAGCTCGTTCTGCAATAAAATCTATTACAATTCAATATTTAAAAATGTTAAGCTTTACACAATAGCTCGTGAACTTATTGTTCATATATTTTAAGTCATTATCATCCTGACTTATTGACCAAAGCGACCCTTCTCTCCTTAGGAACTTCCTTGAAGTCCAGCACTTCCTTAAACTGGGATAACCAATCAATAAACGCCTCTACCTTAAGGCTACCATCAAAGTCAGGAATGTCTACCTTAAATCCAAGCTCCCAGCGGAAGCCGTGATAAGTATTCTGTTCTAACCCTTCCCCAAAAGGGTTATCGATACTTTCAACCTCCATACCTTATTGCCTGGCGTTAAGATCAGCCATCTGACGGGTAAGATCAGCCACCTGACGGTGCAAGTCAGCATCTTCGCGATCTCTGAAATCACCTGCATCTCTAACCACCGCAGCGCCACTGCGACCTCTGGGTCTTCCTCGCACCATCTCGCAGGACTGCTTGTGTCTGATACCAATATGATACAGAGTAGAACGCAAAAGAAGCTAGATAGAGGGATAAACCCTAATTTTATTTAATAAAAAATTCTCCCCAAACAATGTAAAGAAGATATGTTTATATAAGGTTTCAATTGAAACCCTAAAACTAAAATAAGAAAATTACTAAAATATCCTAAATTATTAAAAACTTGAAATAAGCTGATAGATGAGCCCAAATGCCCAAAAAACCCCACATGTCACGAGTGAAGCTGGTGACTTGCATTTGTGGCGTCGTTTCCTTCTAAACAAGGTGCTGTATAAATTCACCGCATTCTTCGGGTGATCGCCAGTCTTCATAAATTCCAGCGCTAAACTATCTGCATCAGATTCTCTACCAAATGTTTTGTTGGAAAACATTACTATTCAACCAAAACAAGAACCGATATATGATTAAATTAACTTATGGAAGAACGATCTAATTACCATATTCAATATAATAAATAAATAGAACTTAATAAAACCAAGCACACATGAAATATAAAATATGGTTAGGATTGTGAAGAAATCTACATCCATGGATTACAGACACTCTTTTCTAAATAAGTAGGTTATAAAAAGACGCTCAAACGAAAAAGACTAAATCGTTTTTTGTAACAAAATATGACGTGATTTATAAAATATTTTCTTTAATATTTACCTTCCACCTCACTTATATCTCAAAAGACCTATAGTTATTTTACTCTTGTAGGAAATATCTTGCTTGTGTAATCACAACACATATTGTATAACAATATATTCTGCTTTAAAACTTTATAACATAGCTAAGATCAGGTCTCGTGGAAATCATAACATACATAATGCTACCAATAACATTGGCATAAGGTATCTCCAACATGTAATTCTTATCTGCTATTTGGTTGGTACTTGAGTAACACTGAGTTTGAGTTTGAAGTCAATGTGAGTTCCAACTGTTTTTGCTTCAGACATAGTGAGCTTCCTTATGATCTTCTTGATATATTATTGTTGAGAGAAAAAATAATAGTCACTTAGCCTGTTCCTCTTGATCTCAACACCAAGTATCCTCTTAGCCTCTCTCATATCCTTTATCTTAAAATCTTCTTTCAACTGAGTCTTTATCGCTTAAATATATTTTATATCTCTTCCAGATATTAGTATGTCATCTGAATACAACAACAATATGGTTTGTCTCTTTATGTGTATCTTCCCATTCCAATAGACACAATTGTCATAAAAAATACAAATGTGTTTCATAAATCTCATAAAATAATGAAATCTTATATTCTAATGTATCATCAACTATTCCAACCAATAAATGAGTCTTTTCAATAAACAAATATCAATCTCATTCCATTATTTAAACCTCTTTGACTGACACATGTAAATTAACTCTTCCAATTAACATCACCCATATTAGGTAAACATATGTGTATTTTCCCATCGCAATAGACACAGTTGTCATAATAGCTACATACATATTTTATGGATCATATAAAAGTATCAAATATTATATTACACTACATCGGCAACTGTTTCAAACCATTGTAGATGGTTTTCAATAAACACACATTACCTTTATTCATTTCTTCAAACCAATTCGGTTGTACATGCAAATTGTATATTCTAATTCATCATATATAAAATCAACAGTAACATCTATGTGATAAACTTAAAATCAAATATAGCCACAATTGATAATATAACAATGATGAAGATTTCTTTCATAACATACAAAAATACATCATTGAAATCGACATCCTCCTTTTATATAAAACCCTCAGCCATGAGCCTAGTCTTGTATATACATAACTCAATATCATGAATATATGACTTTCTTTAAATATCCATTTACTCCCAACCAGATTTTGACCCTTCAGATGCTCCACAAGAATCGAGGTGTTCATCTTCTTGAGAGACCTAAGTTATTACTTTATGGATGTGAGTCATTTCTCTTTATCACTGCTCTTAATAACGTTTTAATATATTTTGGGTTAAAACATCTCTCTACATTTCAATAGTTAAATCATAACCAATTACATCAACAAAACCATACTTCTGCAATGTATTGTTTGGTCTTCGTGCTCTATTCCTAGTTAGTTGATAACTATCAAACTCACGTTGCTCTCTTATTTAATCACTTAAATGTCCTGTAATACCAGACCCCCAACCTGTTTTAGACTCATATAATGGTTGAACTTTATTTGTATGACCTGAAGCAAAACCATGTCTAAAATATTATTTGATAGCATCGTCTATAGCTTCACTTTATATATTGGATCCATCATCAACTTTATATCTCTTTCGGACAGTAATATGTTGAGTCTTCACTATCTTCTTCAATGGCATGTCCTCATCATTGAAAAATACGTCCATGCTTCTCAATAACGTCTAGGTTTAAGACACCACAATATATACCCTTTTACTTATTATAGATACTTGTAGAACAAATATTTTAGTGCTTTTTTCCTCTAAGCTTATCTAACTTAGGTTTCCCTCATGTTCATGAATGTTGATGATAAAGAAACTTAAGTGTCATAGATGGACTCTTATTGATGATATATATCGTTGTTGTAATGGATTTTTCACATAACCTTTGATGCATTCCAGCTATATGAAGCATACATTTTACATGTTCTAGCATGATTCAGTTCATTCTCTCAACAAGCTCGTTATGTTATGGAGTTCCACCCGGTTTGGTATTTAACAAAGTAAAGATTTACGCAATAGCTCATGAACTTATTGTTCACATATACCAAGTCATTATCAATCCAAGACTTCTTCAGTATTTTCCCGGTTTGAGTCTCTACCATAGTCTTTATTGGAGAAACACTATCATTCAACCAAGACAAAAACGATATATGATTAAATGAACCTACAAAAGAACAATTTAATTTTCCATGTATAATACAATAAATAAATAAAAGAAAGCTTAATAAAACCAAACACACAAGAAATATTAAATTATACACCCACAGACAATAGACACCCTGTTATATATAAGTAGGTTATAAAAAGACTCTCAAATAAAAAAAACTAAATTATTTTTTTGTAACAAAAAATTACGTGATTCGCAAAATATTATCTTCAATATTTATCTTTCACCTTACTTATCTCTCAAAATACTTAGAGTTATTCACTCTTCTACAATATTGGACAAAAAATACTAAAATTGCAACATATCGACCAATCTACTATTACTATAACTGAAACAAAATATAAGAAAAACTCAGGTTTAGACATAAAACCCAAAATTTTAATCCGAACACCTAGTATCTAAAACAAAAATCCTAGATCTACTACCAATGAAAACAAATATATGCACATCATTTGTCAATACAAAAACTACTAACTTTCTAACGCAATAAGGTTTCAGATCTATAACAATTTGGAATACTACTTGAGCACCCATCAAGTTAAAATGATTTATGGATAGTGAACATATATAAACATGAGACACTTATAGTGTGCAATAAATACGACTAAAGATGTATAATAGTTAATAACACGACTCGACCATATTTAATGCGTACAACAAGTTACACCATAGATTTTGCAAATAAAATGGGCAAACATGAGACTTAATAAGAGAAAACATAACTGCATACTTAGGTCTGGTTAAAACCCCACTAAAATGAACCAAAGAGAGGATATAGCACTGAAAAATGAGAGACATGCACTCCAGCTTTGAAAATCGCTGATGTATAATCATTAATTCTAAAATTTCATAAACAAAAACTACAACCAACATGTTGCCATTTCTAGAGAAAATGACAAAAACAAAATAACGTAAATGACACTCTTTTTTATCGCAGTCATAGGTTTTTTTATAGAGACAGTAATAAGGAATAAAACAGAATAAACTCGGAGGTTTGGGAAGAAAACGAAGGAAAAATGTAAAAAACATTTGGCGAGGAAAAAAAATAGATATGTAAAAGGAAAAGAATGAGACAACTGAAATATAAGAAGAGAGATTTGATAAGACGAACTCAGTGAAGCATGTTTTCAATCTAGCCAATAGAAAAGAAGATCGTCGGAGAAAAAAAGAAAAAAAATAAATTGGTTAGTGAAAAATGTTCTAAGAAAATTAAATATATCTTTTATATCTCAATTATTTATTGTTCAATTTTTTAAGTTCAAATAAAAAAATTGTTACTTTCATTTTATATAGATGAATTTTAACTATTTGTTTAGTTAATATTTGATTTTTTTTCCAATAAAACGTTGATTTTATTTTATCACAAATTTGAATTACAAAAGGTCTTTGGAAAAGGCCAAGAGCTCTTTAAAACTAAAGAGCTTTAAAACTCAGAATTGAAAATAAGGCGCCATTAGGAACCAGGAAATGAAATTTCTAAAATTAAAATCCAGAGAGCCAAATTAAAGAGCATGGAAATTTTGAGCTGTGCTGATGAGATCGCTTGAGCTAGAAAAAGAGGATAAGACACTAACCAGAAGCTAGAATTTCGATTAACTCTTGAACAAGAACCTATTTCAGGCTGGAAAAGAACAATGCAAGTAATTTGATGTATAATTGGGATTAATGATGAAGATTAATCAAGCAGTTCCGATCCAAGGTAGCTAATTCCCATGTTTTTCAGAAACGTTATTGCTCTAAGGTAATTTGGAGTTTGAGCTTCATTGAAATTTAATTCCTTCTTTTCTTTAAGAGATTGTTTTGCAACCCAATCTCTTGCAGTGTTCTGCCAGAGATATATATGTATTATGTTCATTGTTGGTTGAATAAGTTTCCTGCAACAGATGATGATAGATTTAAGAAACCAAGGGTATTTTCCTCTCATGATCATCTCAGTTAGAATAGATGAATCAGTTTCAATGTCAAGCTCTTTGATTCCCAAAGACTGACAAATTAGTAACCCATCAAAAAGCGTCATGCATTCAACTATAATAGGATTTGATTTCCCATAAAGTTTGCCAAATATAGAAATAATAGATCTATTGTGATCTCTAATTAGCTTTTCTCCACTAGATTCACTAGTCCTGCTACAAGCTCTATCAATGTTTAGCTTGTATCTGTTAGACTTAGGGTTCTTCCAGTTAAGTAAATAGTAATATATGGTTTAGAAATATGATTAAAGCAGCCAATAGTTGAGGTAATTTTACTGTCTTTGACCCAATGAGTTCTTTTGAGAAGATAAGATCTGTCAAGGCTATATAGGATATGAATCACATGGTTGATCATAGAGCTGAGATTTTCAAATTTGTCTATATGTTTTTTGTTGTTTCTTGATTTCCAGATAACCCAGACAATTATGGAAAGCATAATAGTTATGATTTGAACCTTTTTGCTAGTAGAACAGTACTAAATCTGGATTAAATGAGGGAGATACATATTTTTGTTAATGTTTAAGTTGAATAAAACTGCAAAGTAGCTCCACACATACCATGAATCATTTCATTGGACAAATACATGATTAGTTGATTCGATGTTATCACATTTCTGGCTTTTAGAAGATATGACAAACTTTCTCTTTTGGATGTTGGTATCAGTAGGGATCCAATTATAGAATATTCTCCAACAGAAAGGAAGGATAATTTCTTGGGAGTAATATGATTCCATATTTTCATGTAAAGGCTAGATGTATTACCTTTAGACATGATAACATCCCAAGTAATCTTTGAATTGAACTTCCCACCCAAGGAGTTAAATACCATCAAATATGATAAGGGGGGATTCCCCAAATACGAGCGAGCACGAGCAAAGAGCACTGTGAGTTTGGATTATGATAATAAATGAAGAAAAGAACGAGTTCTACGGCATTGGCGAGCTCAAAGGTGGATCAAAGCCAAAGGTAAATACACCGATTGATGAACTCAAAGAAATATTGAGCTCATCAACGGACTGAGCTCAAGGACATGTACAGCGTTGCTGAACTCAAGATCAGGATGAGCTCGAAAATATTGGGGAAAGAGTTGATCGACTGGATGATGAACTTGATGAAAGGAAAAAACCTAAAGGAGATAAGCTGAGCGCGTACTCAGTGGGCTCGAGTTCTGCGAATCAGAACTAACCTAATTTCGTTTAAAGGAATAGTTCAGCTCGGATTAACGTACAGATTATACTCAGCGTTTGTATTATGTAAACACACGTTTTGACCCATGACTCAAACGGTGTTAGTTATTTATTCCAAAATTATAGGGATATTGAATGTGCCAGTTATTTGTTCCACAATTATAAGGATAATGATGTTAGTGGGATAGTGGCGCTAAAAGCGTGAACAAATGTAACTACCCACTAATTTGTGTATTATAAATATGAAAAACCTATCGACGAATAAAGTGATCTCTTTCTTGACTAAAAACTATAGGCTTACTATGGTAGAACTTGTTAGTTCCTTAACAAAATAGAATCACGAATATGACTCACACAGATCTTTAGGGTTTCTCATATTTCAATTGAAGAAACTGTAGAAGTTTAAGCATATCCCACGAGTCTCAAGAGCAAAACTTTTTAACTTCTATATTTTATACCTATGATCTATCATTAGTTTCATTAAAATAAATGGAAGGTTTTATAGTGAACCATTTTCTATATCTAAATGTACTATAGTATGTTTGAAATTTAAAAAAATATAAACATTATAATTACCGACTCCTGGAATATCTTTAAAAACTATAATTTTATAAATTAAATAGATTATAGTAATTAAAAACTAAATTTAGTTGAATAATTAAGTTAAGAAAAAGTTAAACTAAACTATAAAAAGGGCAACAAAATTAATATAAAGAAAAAGATCATCTAATCAATCTTGTCTTCTACTAATTAATTAGTCTACAATTAAATAATTTCAATTCGCCGTAGGACCATTCTATAAATTATGACTCAGCTCAGCATCATGTTTTCTTAAACTACTAGTAAACTAATAAGTTGTTAACTACGACTACCTAGTAATATATAAACAATGGTTCTAAATACATGTCATCTTCGGTTTATTTAAGTAGCGAACTACCTGATAAACTATAGGATATACTCCAAAGCGTATATTATATTCTGTTTTTCTCAAGAAATTCGCGGCCGCTATGCAGAGAGTGGAATGGGTGCACACATAGTAATAATGAGTGTACACATGATAAACCCTCGTTCTAACGTAATAACATGCAAACCAATGCTATAAGGTAAACCGCACAAAGTGACAGACTCAACCGAAAAAGCGTATATAAAAAGATTCAGATTCAATATTTTTATCAGAAATATGCCTTAACCAACTTGTTATTTAACCAACTCGGCTGTCCCATTAGAGTTATTATATTCTGTTTATATGTAAATGATTCGGTTTATTTGTTGGTTTTCTTTCGTGATCGCTCATTTTTTTTTTTAAATCAATAAATTTCGGTGACTAAAATTTCTAACATTTCAAAGTTATTCTTATAATACCTTTTTTCAGTTTTGGATTTTTTAATATTTTATAATTTTAATTTATTAAATATAATTAAAAAACTTAAACCCGTCACCCATTTTTCTTAATTTTTTATATATAAAATATAAAACAATAAATTTAAATTTATTTACAATCTAAAAACCTTTTATAATAATTATATTAATTACATTTATCTACACAGTTATTATTCATTATCTAAAATGTACTTCCCATCCCCAACTCATTTTTTTATAAAAATTATTTTCTAATATAAATACGTTTGCTTATGAGACCAGATTAGTTTCATGAGACCAGTTAATTTTTTTTACCGCAAATTCATATTTTTCCAAACTCTTGTTTCACAATTTATATATACTCGTATTCGTAATTCGTACTTATTATTATTATTATTATTATTATTATTATTATTATTATTATTATTATTATTATTATTATTATTATTATTACAAACTCACCCTTACCTGGAGAGACAGTAGTAAGTGATAAGGAAAAGTATTCTTTAGGGACTAAAGTGATAAATGCTGTAATTATAGGATTAAATTAGACTTTAGGAAGAACCTAGGGGTTAAGTTGTAAATTTAACAATATGTAACCGTTTTCTCTAACTAACTCACCTGGCCTATTTAAAGAGGCTGAAAGAGTTATTTTGACCTATGAAATATTCAGAGGTACTTTTCACTACTTGAATTTTCCACTGTAAACTCTCTGTTCTGAATTCACTCGTGACAACTTTAATTCACACCAAATTCCAGATGAAGTTTACCCATTGCATGAGTCCAAAGATGGTTGAGAGTCTGATATTCAAGGGCATTCAATGATCAGATTGGAGAGAAACATGAACTTGACATTTATCAATCGGTGAGAGACAGAGCACGGAGACCAAGAAAACCTTCATATAGGTATGTTTATGTTAATGTTAATGTATATTATTTATCGATTGAAATGCATGAATATGTTTTTGAACTCGAAATCTATAAAGATGTTATAAAGAGCAATGATAAAGATAAATGGTTTAAGGCCATGAGATACTAACTGATATCTCTTAAGAAGATCGCAATTGGATTATTTCGAAGTAGTTAGAGGGTCAGAATCATGTCGGGAGTAGACGTATATTCAAAAGGAAGCAACGTATTCTTGAATTTGAGTTTTCCATACATGACGATGGCAAAAGGCTCCACGCGAAAAGAAGGTGCTAATTTTAATAAAATTTTCTCACTAATTGTGAAACAAACCTCAATATGGGTTATGTTGTAAATTGTTCTTAGATTCAATATTCAGTTAGATGAAATGTATGTTCTACAATCTTTCTATATGAATATTTAGAAGAGATAATTTACATGTGCTAACCGAGAGAGTTAAAGAGACCTCTATATGGGCTAAAACAGTCGCTAATACAATGTAATCGAATATTGGATTCTTTTATGAGATCCATCAAGTATGTATGAAAGTGTTATGACATTTATGTCTATTGTAATATGGAAACACACATGAATGGACAAATCATGTTGCTATTATATGTGGATAATATTCCAATAGTTAGAAAATATATGAAATGATTGAAACGGTAACTACTCAGGTGAAGGGAGAATTTGAGATTAAAGATATTAGAGAGGCTAGGTTGATACTTGGTATTAAGATCAAGAATATGTCGAATGAGTATTTATTCTTATATCTATAAAAAAAACATAGATTAGGTTATTAGGAATTTCAAAATATAAAAAACCAAAGAGTCGGAACTCTCATTGGTTACTAACTAAAAATTTGTATCACTCAAGCACCAACCGAAGCAACATATAAGAAGTTCATGAAGGAGATACAGTATGTCAATGTTATTGGAAACATTATATTTTCAAAAATATGCACGAATCCTAATCTTGCCTATTTATTAGTATTTTGAACATATTAATGTCAAATATATGGAAGCCTCGTTAGCATGCTATTAAGAGACACATAATATAATTAAAAGGTTCATATGAAGTTGGTTTGTGTTATAATCATAAGAATATGACCGATTTAAACTTGAGAAGGTATGTTGACACTGATTATGCTAGTTGTCTTGACATAAAGAAGTCAAATTCGACCTATATGTTTACTGTGTTTGAAGGAGTAGTTAGTTACAAATCCTGTATACAAAAGTTTATTTCCTTAGCATCAACATAATTCAAATATATTAATTTGGCCGAAACAATAAAAGAAGTTATATAGTAAAAATTATTGTTGAGTGAGATCACTAGTATAGAATAAGATGTGATTTTCTTATGTGATAGTACTAGTGCTATTCATTTAATGAAGAATTTGAAGTTCTATGAGAGAACTAAGCATGTAGATGTGGTGGAGAGGGAGAAAATGAAGGTTGAAAAAATTACAAGTGAGAAAAATCATTCGGATGCTCTGACTAAGGTATTGCTGGTTTCAAAGTTCTTGAATTGCGTGAGACTTGTGCAAGTCTGAGATGTATATAAACTAGTATCTAAAGAGTCCTTAAACATCACATGGTGGGTTAAGATAAGACTAAATTGAGAATTGTTAGGTACCGAATAAAAGTAATTGAGAACATATGTACTACCAAAGACTATAAGTAGCTGGAGATGGACAACCGAAGACTTATAGAGCAGGAAATGTTTGAATCTTTCTTATTGTAGAATTTAGGCCGGATCTTAGGTGAATATATTTTTTATGGAACCTAAGGGTTAGTTATAACAAAAGCAAAAAGAATGTTTATACTAAAGTTGGACGTGCATAAATTGTCTTTTGAAAGATTTATGAATATATTTATTTGTTTCTAGAAGAAGGGGATGAAGTAAGGGGTTTGAATGAATATAAAATCTCAGTCATCGATAAAAGATTCGTTGATTTTAACATGTTTATCTTATGGTATGGTAGTACAAGGGACGTCACTACCTGACGTACGGATGTCAACACTGCCATTTTTTCTTTGTGCTTGTTTGCGTGGCCAATTGAGGAAAGAGGTTTCCATAATCTATTGTTAGCACGAAGAACAATAAGCATATCTTTCATCTCTATAAATAGTGACATATTGGTATGAAGCCATTGTCAGAATTCTAAGGAGAGAATTGTTAGAGATAGAAAATTGAATTCTATATATATATATATATATATATATATCGACTTTTGTTAAAACATAATTTTGTTGATTATTTCAAATGGATTTTTTTCCTAAAAGAGTTTGTCAAACAATTAAATTGTACTATATCTTATAAAATTCATATCAAAATTTTATTTATAATTTTATAAAATGTTTTATACTTAACTTAATTTATTTTTAGATGTGATATATATTTTTTTATTTTCAAATTTTGATTCGACATATATTATTAAGTTATTAATTAATTTTTATGACTTATTGTACTTGTTCAATATTTATTAATAAGAATATGATTTTTTAGATAAATTATATATTTTAAAAACAAAAAAATAAACTTATATATATATATATAAATTCATATATTTATTTTTAAAATTTATATAAGAGACAATTATCCCTATTTTTTATATAAAATAATAAATATGAAAATAATACCATTACATAATTTGAAACAATGATGGATAATATAAAAAATTATATTTATATATTATATTATAAATTATTTATCTATTTTTTACTTTAACTTAGTATTAAATAACTAGTATTAGTATTATTTTTAAAATATAACTATATTTAGCCATATTCTTGTTGGACCCTCACACCGCTAAATAATATTACGTTTTTATAAAAAAAAATGTATAAATACAAAGTGTTAGATCTTACACAATTCCTCTCTTCTTCTCTATTACTTTCAAGATTTTTCAAAAAATAAATCTTTCAACATTCTTATTTTTTAAATTCGACATCACAATAAGATTAAAGTCTCTTGTACAAGCATAATGATATAATTTTTTTTTATTTAGTTTTGTATTTATATAGGTTTATAAATCTCATTTACAAAAAAATGATTTTCCTAATCTTTTAATTGTTTGTTTGATGATTTATTGATTGATTTATGTGTGGAATTGATAGAGCTACGTTTATGATATATATATATATATATATATATATATATATATATATATATATATATATATATATATATATATATATATGTAGAAAATTATTCATTTGAGTGATTTAGAGTTTTAAATTTTTAAATTGGGTTTTTGTTGTTCGTCGCATGCATCACGTGATTAACCTCACCTTCGTCACATTCATTGTGTGATAATGATTTAGTTTATCACGAGCTACCGTATGATGACAAAGATGGTCATCACGCTATATACTCAAAGAAGGTGACAATCTATATATATTTCATGCAATTTTCGTATTACTTTTGCTACATCTATGCAATTTCGACATGCTTTCGTATATGTTTTGTTGACTCGTTTCATACGGCGTGCAACAATAATACACTACGTATATAGTTTACGTAATCTTTGGTAAATTTTTGTTTTGGTTTTCTTATTCATAAATTGATGTTTTTTTGTTGATATGGTTAAAACAAAAATGACGAGGAAGGTAAGTCAGCGCTCATCGTACCTCATACCAACATCACGATAGTTGATTTCATCTGATCATACATCCTGTAATGTGGGGCATACTCGTCGTGAAACATATGCATAGTCCTCATCCTCCTATAGAGACGGTACTCATTCTCTTCCTCCTACAGTAGGTGAGAGTAGTGTTGAACCATCATCAAGAGTGCAGACCCCAGATGGGGTATTCATACGCACCAATCCTCACGTATTTTGCCTGTATCTAGAATACAACAAGCACAAGACTTATAATATCTTCTAGGATTATGTAAGTTTCTTTAAAACATTTTTCTTACTAATATTTCATATTTATTATGTTTTACTATTAATTGATGTAGTGAAGACTACAAACAGGCTGGTTTTTCGCTCGGGTATCAGAACTAGGCAAAATTGGTACTCAAATTGAACGTCTCGGTGAGCCCAACAACTGTTAAAAGTGTGATTATATCATAAAATTCGGACTTCAAATTCAACTGTTTAGGGTCCATAAATCCTATTTTATTTTATTTTAAAATAAATATTTTAATTAGTGAATCAAATCTGATTACATTGAGATTGTATTTGATTTTTATTTTTAATTGTATTTTTTAGAATATTTTATTAGGGTTTTGGATGTCTCATATATAAAGCATCGTATACCCTATTTTAGTGTCAGACTTTGATTAATAGAATTTTGAGATTATTTCTTTGAGTCTCCCTTATTCTCTAACCTAGGGTTAGGGTTTCATATCTACTGTTTTTTATAATCTTCCGCCACACTATTAGTTGGTATCAGAGACAGCAATTCCTGTTACGCTGATACAAGAATCATGTTCTGAGTACCTCTTGATTTGAATGCTAGAATAGAGAACGACATCTTTCAGTCTAACTGCACAATTGGAG
This sequence comes from Limnanthes douglasii subsp. nivea, assembly GCA_036936605.1. Lineage (NCBI taxonomy): Eukaryota > Viridiplantae > Streptophyta > Magnoliopsida > Brassicales > Limnanthaceae > Limnanthes > Limnanthes douglasii. Next base: position 8,413,284 of record JAUPFV010000003.1, on the reverse strand, counting down.
GAAGAATTCGCAATTTTGTCATCGATTCAGATAACTCTGAGACTATTATTTCAGAGGAGGCTGTTCAGAAACTGCGTTGTAGAGTGAAGCTCTTCCATACCCGTACTTACTGTCAGGTCTCATAGAGTACACTGAGGTGACAATTTCTAAATGTTGTCAAATTGTATTTTTCGTTGGTAATTACAGAGATACAACATGGTGTGACGTAGTTTTCATAGACGTTTGTCATCTAGTTTTAGGATGTCCATGACGTTTTAAGAGGAATTCTACTTATTGTTAAGAAACAAAGAGAGAAACGAGAGAAGTAGCCGCCAAGAAGCGGCTAGGGTTTCTGCTTATTATAAAGTATATATTACATAAAGTATAAAATTATTATTTATAGATAAACTATATGGGCTATTAGACCTTGGCCTTATATCTCCAACATTTCTTTGACACATACTCTCATACAAACGTAGCTTTAACATGATTAATAACTAAAAAATATCTGAATTCATCAGTAACAACCGGTTATTTAGGCTATACAACATAACCGTTTTTGGGTTTTACGATCCATATATCCCTATTAAAAATATAATCTTGAAATTCAGCTCTGTAACCACATATGGAACTCTGCGATAGATAGGTTTTTTGATAAAGCACGCACGTAGTTGCATCTTTAAGAATGATACTTAGTTTTTTTCCAAAATATATCACTATCATCCTTAGCAAAAGATCTACCTTCTTTTTTTATTATAGCACTTCACATGTGCAAGCCAACTCATGTATTTTCTTAATAACACACCCACATGCTACCCGATTTACGCTTATATATCTAGCCCGCTTAATAGTCTTCTTGATTATTTCTAGGCATGCATGCGAGCTGCACAAATATTGTAATTCTATGACCATGTGCAATACAAAACTTACTTAGCTCGAAAGATTAAAAAATATTTAAATGTTGATGATGTAACAATTTGTGAATTTTAATCCAAAAAAAAATCAAAATTACATTGGTTAGTACCACATTAACATTTAGGGATGTGTGCACACTCTCAAAACTACAAACACAAATATTATAATATTATTATTTTTTATAAAAAATGTAACTTTGGAATGGAATTTTTATTTATCGGTTGGTTTTTTGTATTAAAAAAAATGCTTAATCTCGTTGGTTCGATGATTAAGAATTATTTTGCCATATTTTTGTATCCATGTCATAACATAATCTAAATATTTTGGATAGGTGGCAAACAATTCATACAATGATGCTACACTTTTGTTATAAGCTTCAATTATGTTTGCTTCGACAACAAAATTATTAAACTCCATAAAATCATTTGAAGTGAATCTAGAGGGCATCACGTATTTAACCATTCTAAGAATATCATTGTTTATACGTTATTTTCATAACAAGTGGATTACGTCGGAAAGTAAGTCTTCAATAGCTAGCATCAATGGTAACTCCCGGTCTATCAAAATGAAACTAGGAAACGCACACACATTATCCATCTTCACACCTCATAGAACACTTTAAGCGCACATATAGTTGGATTCCTTCTCTGCACTCATTAACACATAACCAACGCTAAATATAAGTTGTGTTGAAGTTACACTAACAATCTAAGCAATGGTATTCTATACATCGTCGTTTTGTAAGTATTATCCATGATAAATATATGTGGGAATATACACAGTGAGTCGATACTTGTAGGAGTTTTCCCTCATTTACGAAGTGAAAGTAAATAAAATTGATGAATCTTTTCCTTTGAAATAAACTCATGCATCAAAAATCGGGTTAGTATAATACGCGTTTTTAGTAAAAATGCGTGTGTAAGCGGTCATCATAAATATTGGTCTTTCGGGTTCCTACAACATATAATTATATACTTAGTTGTATGTATATGTGATAATACATAATGCCACACTCGGTATGTGACAATAGTACACTATGTCAACCTAATATGTGACGATACCACATTAGATCACATTAAAATTTGCGATGAGACTACCAAAAAACATAAGATTAGACCTACTAGACTACGTAATTTCGCACAATGGATACGATTTTATTCTAATTGATAAAATATATTATGCGATTCTACGATTTATATTTTTAATTTTTTTAATGTTACATCCATAGCAATATCTTCGTCTTCATCATAAAAATCAGACGATGAGCTTAAGACTTCGTTATCCATCAAATTTTAAAATTTTAGAGTGGTAGGGTTTTTATATTACGAGAGATTAGTTGTTTAGAGATTTAGGTTTTTATATGTGTGTTTTGTGAGAATGAAACTCATTTAATTAGTTAGGACTGGTAGGAGATTCATGTTTTTTTAATTTTGAATTAAAACAAAATAAGTATGGTGAAATTTTAAAAAACAACTTTATTTTGGTGTGAGAAAATATTAAATAAAATAAAAAGTGTTCATACAAGTACCTAGGTCCTACTCCGAGGAGTTATAATCGACATAAGGAGGTCGATAGATAGGACTCTGCTAAGACAAGCATAGTAGCAATGACAGAAACAACAAAGATAAACTAGAGTAACCAAAAGTAACGTAACAAGGGCCAATCGAGCCGACAGAGAGTAACTCCAAGGATGTCCACACCCTTGGAAGGCAACAGACAAGACCAATGAGGAAGGGACCTGTAAATAAAGCAGAAGAATAAATAAATAAATTAAATTAAAAGCAGTTACATGGCCCAACCAATCTTAGTGTCATGAAATCTAAACTGAAGATCAGAGAAGATTCGGTGAGAAACCAGAGAGGCGTTGGCCGGAGGGGAACCAAAAATTCTTGAGTTCCTCTTATTCCAGACGTGATAAATTACCGCGCCAAAGCAAGAGCCCCAAATGTGACTGTTTCGAGAGTGAGACCAATTTAACGCTTCACAGATCCAAGACTGCCAACACAAAGCGGGAAAAGTGAAACCTAGTTTAGAACTAGCAAAGGTCCAAATACTCTGAGTGAAACTACAGTCAAAGAGGAGATGAATAATAGTTTCAGGATCATAGTTGCATAAGACACAATCAGGTGGGGTATTGAAACCCCAACTGAGAAACTTATCTCTGGTAGAAAGTTTGCCACGGATAGTGAGCCATAAAATAAATGAGTGACGAGGAATATTGAATTTATTCCATACTAACCCGGCTCACCCCACAACAGGGGTAGGCGTACGAATAGCGTTATAGGTATCCTTGATTGTGAAGCTGTTGCAGCCAACCTTCGCAATCCAAAAAGGAACATCATAGGAGTTGATATTAGAAGGGGGCAGTGTGAGGATGACGTTGTTGATCTCCAAAAGATTCGAACGACTTCTAGCTCTAGCCGTTCTGATGTTTGGAGGCCAATTCCAATGACCATCAAGAATGATATCCGATACATTAAGGTTTTTCCGAAGCCGAGAATCCTTGATAATATTGGTACCATAGTGCGAAGCAAGAGAGGTAGAGAGGAGCCATGGGTCATACCAGCAGGAAGTAATCGAACCATTGACAATAGCAACCATGTACAAATTACAAGCCAATGGGCGAAAACAAAGAATTTTCCTCCAAATCGAAGAAGGGGATGAACCAATAGAAAGATCCCATAAATTATTATTTTTTATTTTTTCAATTTTTATCCAATCACACCAGATAGAGTGGTGTTTATTACTAATAATAGACCAGTGATGCTTAAGGACATCCGCCTGATTCAAGATTTTTAAATCCAGGATCCCAAGGCCGTCCTCTTTTGTGGGAGAGGTGATATTAGACTAGGCCACTTTGGACCCATAAATTTTCATAGCGTAACCTAACCAAAGGAAACGACGAAGGTTCTGGGTCAGCTCTTTAATGATCCTAGAGGGGAGGATGAAGATGGAGGACCAGTAAACTTGACCAGCAAATAACACAGATTTGATAAGCTGGAGTCTACCCGTATATGACAGATGCTTGGAGGTCCAAGAATCAATCCTGGCGGTAATTTTATGAAGAAGAGGGCGACAATACGAGTTGGTAAGATGACGAGTAAGAAGGGGAACTCCAAGATATTTGGCTAGGAGAGAACCTTCAAAATAACCCATAACAGACATGAGCTCAGAGCGAAGAGGATTATTGATACCCGACAAAAAAATATGACTTTTTGAGGGATTTACTTTTAGTCTAGAGAGGGAGTAGAAATCTTTCATAGCCTCTTTGATGAGGAGAAGGGAGTTGACATCACCATGACAGAAAATCATAAGATCGTCAGCAAAACAGAGATTTGTGATTTTGAGTTTGTGACACTTCCAGTGAAACCAAGAGTTTTTGTCATTACTCTTCTCTTTGAGGGTACTAGAAAGTGCTTGCATAATAAGGATAAAGAGAAGGGGAGAAAGCGGGTCCCCTTTCTTGAGACCCTTTCGACCTTTGAAGTTATTGTAAGGATATCCATTAATATTGATGGAGTAAAAGAGGGAGGAGATGCAATTGATAATCCAAGTGAACATCTTATCCGGGAAATTCATCGCCACAAGAATGTCAAGGATGAGATGCCAGCGAACATTATCAAAACCTTTCATAAGATCAATTTTAAGGGCTACCCTTTTGCCTCTGCAATTAGTATGATAGTCTCTTAGAAGTTCTTGGGAAAGAATGATGTTATCCGAGATGTTCCTTCCAGAGATAAAATCTGATTGTGAATTATCAATCAGATAGGGGAACAAATCCTTAATTCTATCAGCTAAGATTTTAGAGATGGTCTTGTAAACAACATTACAAAGAGTAATAGGTCTAAAATCTGCAGCCACATAAGGGGAATCCTTTTTGGGAGTGAGAGCAATGGAAGTGGAGTTCCAAGAGGTATTGAGAATTCCAGTTTGGAAAACCTCTATGACACTATTACAGATGTCCTGCCCAACAATATTCCAGGTGGATTTGAAGAAACTGGAATTAGTACATCAGGTAGAACATATGTACCCTTTTCTTCCTTCTTGTACTATCTTTCCATATGTACACTAAAACCATCAGGTCCAAACGATTTAGTACTATGAATACAGAAAAGGGTAGAGTTAATTTCCTCGTTAGAGATCTCACGAATCATTGAGGCCTTGTCAGTATCATTGACTTTGGAGGAAAGAAGAGAGAAAACTTTCTCCAACCCCGGATAACCATCAGGATGCCTAGTACCAAAGGAGTCCTCAAAGTAACTCACAATGACCTTAGAAACACTAGCAGGAGTTGAAACAGTGATACCCTTGTCATTATTGATAGAAATATTTTTGTGACGGAAAAGACGTATTTTTATCACCAAGCTTAATCCAGTTTTCTCTTGATTTTTGCTTGAGGAAGGATTCTTCAACGACTAAGAAAGATGAAAGTCGTAGAAGCCTTAACTTCTTTGGTGACAAGGATAGGATTGAGGGGATCAAGGGCGAGATTAGATTGAGCTTTAAAGAGAATGTTTTGAGCATTAGCAATCCTAGAACTAATGTCACTAAACTACTTAGGATTCAGACAAGTAAGCTCATGCTAAAGATGATTGAGTTTATCAGTGACAAGAATCATACCAGAAGAAAAGATAGGAAGATTCTAGCTTTTGGAAACAATGTTTTTGAATTGCGGATGAGATTGCCACATGTTAAAGAATTTGAATGGTTTTTTGTGTCTTTGACGGGGGAACCAAGATTGAGGGTGACAGTGGTGTGATCGGAGGAACGACGAAAACCAAAGTCAACGAATGACATTGGAAAGAAATCATCCCAGTAAGGGTTGACTAGAACACGATCGATTTTGGAAACAATGGGATGAGTAGGCTGTTTATTAATCCAAGAGAAGTGGAATCAAGTGGATCGGAGATCACTAATTATTGAAGTCATCAATTGCTGAGGACTAGTTTTCGTAGGAGCCTAGTCTCTCCTTTGGATGACGAATGGCATTGAAATCTCATAAGAAGACCCACAGGATGCCTGGATCTTACTTGGAAATGGTTATTAAATCATTCCAAAGATGAGTACGATCCATAACATCATTAAATGCATAGATTGCGGTGAATCTGAATGAGGCTTTGAAATTATGACACTTAGCCATGCAGTGAATGTACTGAGAGGATTGGGATAACCGATATTACATAAACCCTTGAAGCCAAACATCCCAGAACATAAACAAATGCTTATGAAATTTAGAATAACCCATATGTCGATATTACATAAACCCTTGAAGCCAAACATCCCAGAACATAAACAAATGCTTATGAAATTTAGAATAACCCATGTGTCGACATTACATAAGAAAATATTTTCATACTTAACTATAAATACCCATAACAAAGATATTTGAGTTCTACATAAACTTAGAAAGAAGCAAAACTCAATAAGTGCCAAGATCAGATCTGAGCTACGGGACTGAACTCTTACTGTTCGCTGTCGGCTGATACCGCAATTCGGATTCGGTACTCAATTTCTCACCGAAAGTTGCAGTTATCTTCTCGATTAACATCTGCATCGAATTATCTTGAAGACCAGCAAACGCCATGCTTCTTCGAGTCTCGCCGCAGCAAAAGGAACCTACCGGAGGCAGAACATAAAGCGAAACCATACTATGGAACAAAAAGAAAACAGAAGAAGGAATAGACTACAGGGAAACCCTGCTGAAGGACAGAATCAAGACCGGAAAATGACTTACTTGAACCGGATATATGTTTCCGATAATAGAGACGGTGATGGTGTCAAAAAGGTTGGACGGGCTAGAACAGGTTCATGATACGAAAAAGACAACACATATCAAACCGAAAGAGGAAAAGAAGAGAAGAAAACGATTTCAATTGCCATGAAATCGATGGTGGTTTTCAGGCTATAAAGCCTGAAATCCCCGAAAAAAGCACCGAAACACTTAAATAATACCGTTAGAAAACTAGCCGTTCTCTCTGGGTTTCTGGTTTTTTTTTTAAATCTAGTAGTGTCTCTATTTTTATCTTACTTACGTTTATTATTTATAACCGAGTATCCTTATATGCACAAAAAACTTGCGGCCCGCTTGGATAATATTTAAAATTTTAAAAAAAAATTCCCATCACTTATTTAAATATATATTATGCATAGTTTCGGAAAAAAAAATTCAGGTATTTTTAAATATATTATATATATATATACAACAAATCAATCTTTATTTATTCATTTGATCTACTTTAAAATTTAGATCGAATGCACTTTATTGTTTTGTTATGAAAATTCCTCACACATGAGTTGCAGGAGGTACATATGCTATTGATTATGCTTGTGGAAGAATATATTTGGGCCAGTAGCTTAAAAGTTCAATGTTTCAATACATTTTGGGCCACTTATTACAGTTGCCCAAATCTTGAAAAAAGGTGTTTTCTCTTTAGCAAATGAAAGCCATGTCAATATATATATATATATATATATAAAGTTTTATATTCACGATTTTTAAATTTTAATATATATTTGTATATTAATATTTTTCTTAATTAATTAATAAAAATAAAAAAAATTTGTCCTTCACTATTTTTCTAATATTTTGATTTTTGTTTTAATGATTAATATTATCATCATTAGTTAATTTAATTTTTAAAAGAATATTTATATTATATTTTGTTTTATTTTATTTTATTATAATATTATATGTTCAAATAGACTTAAAATCTAATCAAACTAGATAAAAAAAATAAGAATATAATATTTATATGTATAAGACTCGAATATAATATTCTAAACATAAAAAAATAAAAAATAAATATATGAACTTGGTTCGATAAAAAATGAGACTATATTAATTATAATATACGATGGCTCTGTTCTCTTAAGAACGGAGTTTGTTCTTGATTTTGGAATCCGGCGTAGCTCATCAGAGTGTTCTTTTCTTCACTATAAATGGTGGAGAAGTTTACCCAACTCCAAATTCACTGTCTTCACCAAAGAACCAAATCGCAATTCCTTGATTGCTAAGAAACTGCAATTACTATTGACTAAAGAGTTTCCTCTACTCAGGAAATCCGATTTCAATCCATCCACCATTGCTTCTTCATCTATCAATGGAAGTTAACTTTGACTAATTGGTGAGAATGCTAATGTAATAAGTAATCCAACTTTTGAAGAATCCAACAAATTAAAGAAGAATCCCGAATTCCACTCTGTTTCTTACACTAAAACTGTCAAACCCATGACTAAAGAGTTTCAGCATGCCAATGTGACAGTTACTCACAAAGATGATCATCCAATCATCACCTTCGCAAAAGATAAAGAATCACTTCTCAATCTATCCAAACATATGCTTATTGGCAAGTTTGCCCCTAGGAAGCCATCTATGGAAGTTATCAGAAATTTCATGGGGAAATTTAAGTTCGTAAACAATTTTAATGTCTTTGTTTGGGATTACAGACACATTTTTATCGAATTTAATGATCTTGAAGACTTCAAGAAGCTATGGTCTAGGAATGTCTTGGTTCTTGGCACCAGAATTATGCGTCTCCTAAAGTGGACACCGCAGTTCAACCCAATCTTGAATGCCCATTCACTCTGATCTGGGTTTCTCTGCCCAACCTTCCAGAATTTATGTTTAATGATGCCACTATAGGTGAAATCGCTAAAGTTCTTGGTACTCCTTTAAAAATTTGGGTTCCTTCAATAATCGCGTGAGACAGAATTGCTGTAGAATCTGGGTCGAAATCGATATCTCTAAGCCCTTGGTTCATAAGGTTATGATCAAGTTTGGTGAAGATGACAGTTTCTGGGTACACATTATCTATGACAAGATGCATAACTAGTGCAAAAAATGTTTTTACATTGGCCATTCAGATGAAAACTGTAAAAAACAAGTCTTAGAAGCATCGAAAACCAGATTAATTTCAAGCAGTAGCCTTACTAAACATGGTGAAACTAGTAACAAACTCTAATCGATCATTGTTTTGAAAAAAGAAACCATCAACATGGAAAATATCAATGAAAATAAAAGCTCATCTGAAATTGAAAGTACAAATCGGTCACATAATTATGTTATTCTAGAAAATCAAGAAGGGTACTCTATTCCTATCATGTTTGCTTCCACTTCTTTACCCAAAGACTTTGAGATCATTGATGTTTTGAAAACAATTGAGAGAAGGACTATCTATGAGCATATTGCTGATGATGGCCATTACTCTCCAAGAAATGCTGGTAGTCTGGTGAGTTCTCATGTTAAAGAGAAAACATATTATGTCTTTAAGATAATTAAGATAAAGAAGAATGCAAAAAACAAAAATCTAGAATACTAATGGTCCAGTTTCATCTAAGCTTATCAAGCTCAAAAGAGCTAATAAAACTGCATCTAATCAATGAGTGTTTCAATCTTGAGTTGGAATGCCAGGGGTCTTGGCAACAAGCAAACAATCCAAAGGCTGAAATCCCTTATCAAATCTACCAAATCTAGTTTTATTACCATTCAAGAACCCCTCATTAAGGTAGATAAGCTTCAATCTATTGCTAGTAAACTCAACTTCAGTGGCTCCATGTGTAACATCAACAATAAAATTTGGGTTTTCTGGCAGAAGGATTACAAGGTGGATGCAATTTTTAATGGAGAACAGATCCTTCATCTTAAAGTCCATCACCCTACTCTTGTTAAAGAATTCATTGATTCAGTGATCTACGCCAAGTGAAAGAGATAACTTAGACTGTCTCTTTGGGAAACTCTTAGACTACTTGATAACCCTTTAAAAGAGGGAATAATATTTGGTGATTTCAATACTATTATAAACCTTCATGAGCATCTATCTTGTTCTACTAATAATATGCGAGGAATGAATGAATTCAATAATCCGATTATAGATTGCAACCTTCAAGACGCGGGATTCACTGGTTGCAGATTTACTTGGTCCAATGGTAAAAAATAGATCGACTTGATCGTGTTTAATCAATAATCCTTGGATGAGTTACTTTGAGTCTACTACGGTGAGTCATCTTACAAGGAATTTCTCTGACCATTCCCCAATCTCCATCAACATTTCTTCAAGTCTTAAGAAATTGAAGGCTTCGTTTACGTTTTTAAACATATGGGTTTCTCATCCAGGGTTTATGAAAGTAGTAGAAGATAGTTGGGCTGCTAATATTGAAGGTACTGATGGTAACCCTACAAAGACCTTCTGGTTCAAGCAAAAATGACCAAAGTCTGATCTGAGAGAGTGGAATAAGAAGACATTTGGTAACATTTTTGATACAGTTAAGAACTATGAGGAATAAATCAAGTTCAGAGAGATCAATCTTCAAATATCTTCAACTGTTGAAAATAAAAATTTGTATGAGGAGGCAAAAAAGAATCATCTTGTGCTGTTTGGCAGAGAACAGCTCTACTGGAAACAAAAGTCCCATGTTGTTTGGCTTAAAGACAACGATCGTAACACTGCAACCTATCACCGTTTTGTGAATAAAAGGGCAAAAAAGAACAGAATTGACAGAATCAAAGATGGAGAAGTGTGGCTTACTTCAAGGGATGAGATCAGTTTATAAGCTATTAAATACTTTCAGTCCCTTCTTGCTCCTGTTCTAGTTGATGGAAATAATAATGAGCTTATGGATGTTATCCCTAATCTTGTCAAGGAGGACGACAACAATAACTTGTTGATTATTCCTGATATTAATGAAAGCATTTGTATTATTAAATCCCTCAGTTCTGTTTGTGCTGCAGGGCCAAATGGCTTTAACGGAGAGTCTTATAAAAAGTGTTGGCCTGTTATTAGCACTCATCTCTGCAATGCTATTCAGAGCTTTTTCAAATGATACAATTTACCTTCTTGGATCGAAGCCACTGCAATATGCCTTATCCTTAAGGTGGATCATCCTAACAATTGGCAAGAATTCAGGCCAATAAGCCTCACTACTATGATCAGTAGAGTCATTGGCAAGATAATCAACAACAGAGTTTCAAAGATCTTACCCCATCTAATATCAGAAGAGCAGGGCGCATTCGTCAAGGGTAGAAGTATTCATGAAACCATTTTAATTGCTCAGGGGCTTTGTTGTGATTTAAACTTTAAATGCAAAGGAGGAAATGTTATTCTAAGAGACTGACATGGCTAAAGCTTTTGACAAGCTTAACCACAGGTTCATTCTCAGAATTCTAAACTTGTTTGGTTTCAATCCTAATGTGATTTGTCTCCTTAGTAATTGTATCAGCAATGCGCACTCTTCAATCATAATCAATGGAGAAATGAAGGGATTTTTTTATCAACTCAAGGCCTGAGACAAGGAGACCCACTGTCTCCTAGTCTCATCATTTTGGCTGAAAAGTACTTAATCAGAGGCATCAAGAAAATCTCGAACGAGAATCCTAACCTCAGATTCAAGGCCAGAGGTGGTATCAATATAGCATGCCTTGCATTCAGTGATGATTTCATGGTTTTCAGCAATGATGAAGCTTCATTTATCAAAATTTTCTAAACTATTATCAGCAAGTATCGGATAAGTTAATCAACACTTCAAAATCTAAGATCATTGTGCCTAGTAACATAAAGAAGGAGGGCATTTCCACCATTAAACAAATTCTGAATTTCAACCACAAGATGTTACTTTTCAAATATCTGGGATCCACTATTGCTACCTCCACCAGAATTGCAAATTTTAAAGACTTAATTAACAAAACTCAATAATAAAGATAGTAGTTTGACTATTGTTGATACAGATAAGGAGAAACTCGTATCAAGATTAAAATCACGAATTTTATTTATTATTAATAATGCTTAAAAAAACAATGTATATAATTTAAATTTCTCATAAGTCAATTAATTTTTTATTAATATTTTAATTTTCAACCACGTTAATTAAGAAAATATTATACTCACAACATTAGGAACGAATTAATAAGAATATAATTTGTCCACTATTATTTTATTTTCCAATTTTATTTATTATTTTGTTGTATTATATATAACATTAGGACTGCTTACAACTGTGGAAATAGGGCGCGGTAACATGCGTCGTTGTATTATTTTTGTAAATTTAAACTTCGGTCTTATTTTTTGGGTCACTCTCACAACTTTTCATTTGGAAGGCGTTCGATCCCAAGTTCTATGTTTGGTTTCAATTAACACATTAAATAAAGTATCACATAAGTGGTCATTAGCTATTAAAAATAAAATAAAATATATAATATTGTCAGGTATTAAAATTTTATTTTCATATTTAAATTAAGACATTGAATGACTTATTAATAATAATAAAACTTAAAAATAAAGATAATAGATGGTACTTTGACTCCCCGCTAAGAATGATACAGATGATATATCAGAAAAAAAATTGTATCACGCGAAGAAGGTCTTGACGGTTGTCGATCACCACGGAGACAGTTATGAAAACATTTCTATATGCCATCAATTAAATTTTTTACTAATATTTTAGTTTTCACCAACGTTGATTAATAAAATCTTATACGCAAAACATTAAGAACTAATTAAAATAAAAATATAATTTGTCCACCTCTACCTTTTTTCACTTTTATTTATTATTTTGTTGGATTTTATATGATATTGTAACACATTATATTTTCGTTTGGATATTTAAATGAACACACTCATTGAGTGATCTATTTTAATGTTTATATCTGACGTTTTTAAAATCATAATAATAATCAAGCCTTTTTTTATGATGAAATAGAAATTTCAAAGAAAGTAATAATGGAGATTCTTACGTTGATTCAATTAGTCTTAGCAGTCTATCCTACTTTCTTCTCCATCATATTGTCCTTCCCAACGCTGTAATCAACAGAATGGAGATTCTTTTCAATAAGTTTTTACGGGGAAACAAAAAGAGTAAGAATGTCATCACCTGGTCCAAATGGGAGAGATTGTGCAAAACCCATGATGAGGGTGGTCTCAACCTTAAAAAACTAATGGATGTTCAGCTAACTTACTCTATGAAGATTTGGTTTATTTTTGGAAACCAGAAATCCCTCTAGGCCAAGCCAATTGCTTCTATCTATTGTAGCAATAACATTCATCATGTTCTTGCCTCCTCTCCTATAAAGAAATCTAAAACTTGAGACAGAATCATCAAAGTTAGAGATATTACTGAGAAGCGCATCTTCTATTATCTGGGTTATGGCAACATGGACTTCTGGCTTGACCGTTGGTGTTCTGAAAAACCTTTTATTAAGTTCAGAGAAAATGAAAACAAGAGCTGGTTGTAGGACATTAATGGAGACAGTGTTAGCAACTTTTGGGTGAACGGAGCTTGGAATTTTGATAAGCTCAGAACTTTAGTTACTGAGACTGAGATTACAAAAATTAAAACCGAGATGAGCCTGATAAAATCCTTTGGTCTCTTTTATCTGATAGGGGCTTTTAACTGTAAGGATACGTGGAACTTCATCATGCAGAAAGGTAACAAATCAAATCTCTATGCTAAAACATGGAATGTTGTCACTCCAAAGAAATGCTCTTTATTTTTGTGGAGAGCTCTCTTCAATTGGATTCCATCTGATTCAGTCTTGCAAACAAAGAGATTTCATCTAGCTTCGAAGTGCCTATTCTGTAATAACAGTGAAACTTCCGCACGCCTTGGTTCAATGTTCGCAATCATGGTCTGTCTGGGTTTTTTTCATCTATAAGATTCTGATTCTTCCTTACAAAAATCTTACCCATATTGTTCGAATGTGGTATTGGTCTACTAAAAATCAGTATGACATTCACACAATTCTCCCTGTTATCATCACTTGGGCTATTTGGGCAGCTCATAACAAGAAGAAGCACCTCGACTACAACGTGAATTTTTCCACCATTATCAACCACGTCTTGTACATCCTTTCTGGAATTGGTTATACTAAAGTATTAAAGAACTCTCATTGGGGAAGAGAATTTAAATCTTTTTTATCCTTGGGTTGTGTCAACCATATCAAAAAATTACACCAAGCCGCTTTTCCTTAGATGGAAAAATCCTAAAGGTAACAGATTCAAGTTAAACGTTGATGGGTCTTGTGATTTCAATATTTTAATTCGAAACATCGAAGGTGATGAGTCCGGATTATGTTACCACACTTTATGGTCACCGGACAGGGTCAATAAGGATAATGTCTACCTCACCGGACAGGTCTGCCTCACCGGACAAGGTCAGTTCGAATACTACCATTCATCGAACTATCTGAACAGAACTAAAGTACTTAAAACACTAATCACTTTTTGACTAAGCTACCTATGTACTTACTTAGAACTAATGGGTCTTTAAACTCGACCCAAATCTATTAAATACAACCCGAAAGCCCATAAGGCCCAAATGTGAGGGTATAAATACCCAACCACCAACATTAAATGAGGGTAATTAAAATTAAATACAACCAGGCAGCTCAATTCTCCCTCTACACCCTATCCAAACATTAAACACCTTCAAAGTACCAAAAAACTCTGGAAAAAATTACCCTAACACAAAAATAAAACTCACCAAATTGGCGACCATAGTGGGAGCACGACGGTGCCTGAATCTAGCATTCAAAACCATCAGAAAAACCAGTCTGAATGAATCCGGACGCACCAGAAGTACCACCAGCTTTGCTTGAAGTGGTGGGTGAAAATGATGAATACACCATCGAGGAGCGTGATAGATTAAAAGGTGAGATAGAATCTTTAAGGGCAGAGAAGGCAAAGATGGGCATAAAAGAGAAGTCAAAAGCATCAGTTGCTCATCATACTGACAACCCTAGAGAGCATGAGCCTTCGAAGACCCATGTGAGTACGAAGAAGACTCATGCTAGCTCCAAAAAGTCTCACCGGTCCAAACCAGAGGAGACAACTGATTTCAGACTCAGAATCTTCTAATAGCTCATCGGGAGAGGATAGAGTTGAAGAGTCCTTATCCTCCAGCAGTGATGAGGGCCGATCTAAAAATAAACAAACGTTGATTAAAAAGTATTCAAGAAAAAAGGATAAACATAGAAAGTTAAAGAGGAATGTAGGCAAAGGGTCATCTCATAGCCGGAGACACGTAGACCGGGTGCTGGTGGATCTTTTTGCCTTCCATGATGAACCAGGTATCTTTGCAACTCCCAATGAAGATACCGTTTTCAGTCGTGTCTGGAATTGGAGATAATCTCCATTGTCTTCCAAGATCCTGTCCGGAAACCTCCCTAAGAGGTTTGATAGTACGAAAATGGAGAAATACGATGGCAGTAAATATCCGGACAACCACTTGGAACAATTCAAAAATTTCATGATAAATTTCGATGATGACGAAAAGTTGCTTTGTAGGGCATTCTCCCAGTCTTTTACAGGGAGTGCTCTGAAGTGGTATAACAGCTTACCACAGGGGTGCATCAAAAATTTCGACACCTTCTGGGTGGCCTTTAGGAGGCAGTTTGTTGGAAGTAAGGAATTGAAGGGCAATGGAGACACAATTATCCATTGTGCCCAAAAGCCGAACGAATCATTGAAAGAATACATAAGTTGTTTTGTAAACACTAAAAACGGGTTGGCTGATTGCTTTGAGCAAGTAGCAATAACATCTTTGAGGTAGGGCTTAAACCCTGGAAATTTGGCTGTTTCAGTGACCCGGAAAAAAACCATGACTTGGGGAGGTCTACTGAATCAGGTTGGGAATAAAATTAATGTTGATGAAACTAAGAAAACTAGGGTGCATAGGCAGGTGAGGTCTGCCCCGGCTGCACCAAACACCAATCAAAATCAGTCCGGGAACAAGGCAAGGGAGGCCGGGCAGGGTCATAACAGAGCTAAAGCTCAGTCTGAGCCAGCTGCGCCTGCCCAGAGTCAACAATCTAGAAATAAAAGAGGGCATTGGGTTCAAACGGAGTGGTTTGCTGAGTTAAAAGAAATTATAGCCACTATTTATGACAAAACTAAAAAAGAAGTACACTATAGAAGGCCGGCTGCACTATAATCCCCTAGGGAGCATCGTAACAATTCTTTTTGTCAGTACCATAATGACACTGGCCATACCACTGATGATTGTATCGCTTAAAGCAAGAAGTCCAGAATTTGATTGAAAGAGGAAAGTTGGGAGCATATGTTAAAAGAAGAGGAGGAAATAGGCCTGATAATGCTCATCGGCCTGGCCCGAACAATGCAAGCACATCCGCTCCAGAGGGAGCCATGGTGATAGTCGAGAGATTCGATGTAGAGTCAGAATACTTGGACCCTGATCCAACTCGAAACAGAGTGGGTGCCATTGAGGAACGTTGTAAAACAGTGTCCGGGTTGATTAACCTTTTTGAATCACTCACAATTTTCGGAGGGGATACCATGACAGCACCCACTGCTTCTTCAAGAAAGAGGCACGTTCATACAATAGCCACCCAACTGGAGGGAGGCATGACTTCCTATTAATCACAGATTCCATTTCCCTTCATTGTGTTCGATGAGGATGACTTGAGGGATATAGCAGGTCCTCATGAAGATGTTGTTGTCATAGGAGCATCCATTGCGGGCAATGACATAAGACGAATTTTGGTGGGTACTGGGAGTTCTGCCAATATCCTCTTTTTAACTTCCTACAAAAAGATGAAAAATCCCGCGGTAATTCAACATTCGAACAGGTCAATTGTGGGGTTCACTGGAAGCTCAGCAGATGTGATCGGGGAGTTCGAAGAGGAAGTCTTGTTGGGCAAGGGCCCTTTTAAAAAGATGGTTAGAATACTGTTTATTGTGGTGGATTGTCCCACTTGCTACAATGTTATTCTAGGGAGGTCTTGGCTCTCTAGGATGCATGCAGTGGCCTCAACAGTCCACCAATGTTTGAAATATGTTGTGCAAGGACAAGTGGGAGTTGTTCGGAGCAGCCAAAAGATTGCAAGAGAGTGTTATGCAACAGCACTGGTTCCTCGGACGTTGGGAGCAGTTCGTATCAATGATGAATAGTAGTTTGAGGGGCTTTCTGGGGGTGAGGGTGAAATTGATGACCCCTGGAGTTTTAATACCGGTTGAAGAAGTTGAAACACATTCTTTGGAAGAGGGAAAAATGTTAAGATAGGGTCCAAAATGGCATCCGAACTGAAGGGTAAAATGTTGAAGTTCTTAAAAGACCATCATCATGTTTTTTCTTGGTGCAATGTTGATGTTACCGGGGTGCCAGCAGATATTATATCACACCACTTGTCCATCCGAAAAGACATAGCACCTGTGGTACAGAAAAGAAGAGCTTTTTCCAAAGAGAAGGATGATGTCATCGTTCAAGAGGTCGACAGGCTTACTAAAATGGGGCACATAAAGGAGTCTCAGTATCCTTTATGGACAGCCAATCCGGTCTTGGTGAAAAAGAAAAATGATAAGTGGCGCATGTGCATCGATTTCACAGATCTCAACAGGGCTTACCCAAAGGAATTGTACCCTGTCCCCGGGATTGATCAGCTGGTGGATTCTACGTCTGGAAATAAGCTACTATCTTTCATGGATGCCTTCTCCGGGTATAACCAGATTCAAGTAGATCCGAAGGATCGGGAGCATACTACGTTTGTCACTGATAGGGGCCTTCATTGTTAGAAGGTGATGCCATTTGGGTTTAAAAATGCTGGGCCTACCTATTAGAGGTTAGTAAACAAAGCTTTTGCTAATCAAATTAGAAGAAATATGGAAGTGTACATCGATGACATGATGGTTAAAAGTGTGGACAAAGAGCTACACTTGGCAGACCTCCAAGAAACTTTTACCAACTTAGTAAAAGTGAATTTGAAACTAAATCCAGAAAAGTGTGTGTTCGGAGTCCAGTCCGGAAAATTCCTAGGGTACATAATAAGTGAGCAAAGGATACAGCCTGATCCGGACCAGCTTAATGCTTTATTCCAAATGGAGCCTCCTCGAAATATTAAGGAAGTACAAAGATTGACTGGAAGGTTGGCTGCGTTAAATCGGTTCATTTCAAGGTCTTCGGACAGGTGTGCCCCATTTTTTCAAACATTAAAAGGTGCAAAGGGATTTGACTGGACCTCACAATGTGATGAAGCCTTCAATGAGGTTAAAAAACATCTGTCTTCCCCCAAGACTTTATTTAAACCTGTTGATGGAGAGACACTCTTCGTATACTTGGCAGTTTCTAGTTGTGCCGTAAGTGCCGTGTTGGTAAGAGAGGTGGATAATCATCCCCGTCCAGTGTATTATATCAGCAAAAGCTTGATAGATGCGGAAAAACGTTATCTGAAGTTGGAAAATTTAGCACTAGCCCTGGTGATTACTGCTAGAAAGATGAGGCCTTATTTTCAGGCTCATCCTATTATTGTCCGGACATCTTATCCCCTGAAAAACGTGTTACAAAAGCCTGATATTTCCATTAGAATGACTAAGTGGTCGGTGGAGCTGGGGGACTTCGATATTGATTTTTCTCCTCGAACAGCAATCAAAGCCCAAGTTGTGGCTGATTTCTTAGTTGAATTCCACTCAGACAAGGATACAGAACAAACAACTGAGATGAAAGATAAAAAGGTTTGGGTTGTCCGGACGGATGGTGGGTCAAGTACTATGGGATGTGGTGCAGGGGTATGCTTGACCTCTCCGTATGGTGGCAAAATGTACCAAGCTATATGTTTTACTTTTAGGGCTTCTAACAATGAATCTGAATATGAAGTTGCTATAGCTGGTTTAAAGTTAGCTCATATTTGTGGGGCCAAAAGGGTCAAGTTGATGAGTGATTCCCAGCTTCTTATCCATCATGCACAAGGTCAATCTGAAGCCAAAAAAGAGCAGCTAATAAAATACTTACTTCTTCTCAAAGATGTGGAACTTAAGTTCAAGAGTGTTGTTTATGAGCACATACCTCGAACAGAAAATGAGCTAGCAGACTCCTTGGCAACCATAGCCTATACTGAATCATACCCTTGGATCCATGTGCTGGAGTGCCCTTCCATTCAACTCAATATGGGTAATGAGGAAGAAAGCTTTGATATACAGATGGGACAGCCCCAAGATTGGAGGTTTCCTCTCCTTCAATATCTCTCCGGTGGCATCTTGCCTCCGGATAAGTCAATAGCAAGAAAAGTGAAGTACAAAGCTCGTGGTTTTGTCATTCTAAGAGATGTTCTTTATAAAAAGTCTTATAGTAAACCCCTCTTACGATGTTTGGGGGTTGATGAAACTCTAATAGTCCTCTCCGAATTACATGATGGCGAGGGATCAGCTCACTGTGGGTTCAGGGCTCTAACAAGGAGAGTTTTTTTGGCTGGTTATTATTAGCCCACTATAATGCAAGATGCTAAGGAGGTGGTAAGAAGTTGTCACCCATACCAGAGATATAGCAGCGAAATTCATGTTCCAGCCACCCCGTTAGAGTCAATTTCTGAGCCTATACCCTTTGCTCGATGGGGGCTGGATATGGTGGGACCTCTACCTATGGCGTCCGGAGGGCGCAGAACAATAATTGTGGCAATTGAATATTTTTTGAAGTGGATCGAAGCAGCCCCACTGGCAGGTACAACATCCAAAGCTGTAATAAAATTCATTTTGTCCAATATATGTTGCAGATTTGGCATTCCACAGAAGAAAACAACAGACAATGGGCCACAGTTCGACAACAAGGAAATGGAGAGTTTATGTGCCTCTAGAGGTATACAACATTGTTTCTCTTCACCTTTCCACCCACAAGCAAATGGTCAGGTTGAAGTGGCTAACCGAATTATACTGTCCGGATTGAAGAAGAATTTAGAAGGGGCTGCTGGAAAGTGGCCGAGTTATTTACAAGAGGTTTTATGGGCCTACCGAACTACACCTGGGGCTGCGACACAAGAGTCACCTTTTGCTTTGGTCTATGGGATGGATGCCATAGCTCCCATAGAAGCAACTCTCCCTTCATTCCGAGTTCATAACTTCTCCGAACACGCTAACGAGGGGGCTGTCCGAAGTCAACTCGATTTGATAGAGGAAAGAAGAGTTAAGGCTCACCTTAGAGCTGCACACTATCAGGGATTGATGAGAAGCAGGTTTGCTTCCAGAGTTAAAAGAAGAGATTTTCAGCTGGGGGATAAGGTGTTAAGGAAAGTCTTCTTACACACTAAAGAGAAGCTGCTCCGCAAACTGGCCCCAACTTGGGAAGGGCCCTATATGGTCATTGAAAGGCTTAAACCTGGAACATACTGGCTAGAAGACAATGATGGAAAGGTTTTGAATCACCCTTGGAATATTGAGCACCTCCGGATATACTTGGAGTAGAAACTATGTAAATATTTACTTGTTTAAAAATCCATGTAAATATTTGGGGGCATACTCTTTCCTACCCTGGTGGCGCGGAGAGGTTTTAATGAGGTGTCCGGGCTCTTTTATAAAATTTGATGCCTTCTTAAAAATTCGGAGTGTTCTTACTTTATTTCTTGTCAAATTTTTGTTTAACACCGGCCGGATTGAATTAAAGAAATGATGACTACTTAAAAATTTGTCATCGGAGAATTTAAACACTCTCGCTTTAGAATGTTTATGAAATAACTAACGGCTGTTTAAACACTAGCCACCAAAGTTGAAACAAACTATGAAAGAATGCAAGAGCTGTGCAAAATAAAGACATCTATTAAAATAACCGAGTTGCCTTGGCCATCCAAGGACTTTAAGTTTTCAAAACAAACAGATCTGCCCGATCAAACACCGGACACAGTTACAAAAATGCCTTGGCCTTCCAAGGACTTTAGTTCAATCAAAATAAAAAACAAAGGATAATTGATATCTTAAGACTGAGCCTTTGAAGACGGCTCAGCCTCACTTATTTTCTTCTTCTTGGGATCATCATTCTCCTCACCTGGGCTCTCCCAGGTGTTCTCTTCTTCATCGGATGAGGACGCACTAGAGAAATCAAACCTGTCACCCTCAGCCATGGTATGAAAGGGAAGGTCTGGATACTCTACAAAAGACCATAAGTCTCCCAGATTCCTCTTCGGAAACTTCTCGTGAAAAAGCAAGACCATGTCCGACTTCACCTTGGTATACATCTCTTTTTTACTATCAATCTTGGCCTGAATTTTTGCCTCTTGTTCCCTTAGCAGATCAGCTTTTTCCTCTATAGCCTTGGACACCGAGTCTTCGAGGGCGATCTTGTCGTTGGTCAAAGTAAGAATGACTTGATCATTGGTCTCCATCTCCTCTTTTGAAGAGGTAATATCTTTCTCCAATACGGACTGCGTTTCCCGGAGGCCCTTGATAATATCTTCTAGAGCAGCTACCTTTGTGACCCAACCCTCATGGTTCTTCTTAAACTCCTCGTTTTCTCTCTTCAAAACATCAGTGTTTTGGTTGGCAATAAGGAGGTCTCCGGACAATCTCTCCTTGTCAGAATTAAGGGCAGTAATGATTGCTTCCTGACCTTGTACTTGCTTCTCCAGGACCAACACTGGCTGAACGGTACTCAGTATAGAGTGAGTTATAGCCTCTCTTTCACTTGAAACAGTGAAAGTTTTACCATTAAAGGTAACTGTGTTTGAAGTGCTCGGAGGGAGGTAAGGCCCAGCAAAGTCATCTCTCGGAAAGTTTGCGAAATAGTCACCAAGTCCATCAAGCCCTGTAATGTCAACACCATCGATGCTCATGTCTCCTCCTCCAACCTCATCGGTTTGAAAGTCACCAGGGATCTCTTCTACTCTTGTTGGATCAGTAGGGTCAACAGGAGGGAAGGGCTCCGAAGGCCGGAGAGAAAGTTCATCACCCCTGGAGGTCTTTTTCCTTTTGGCCTCCCTCTTCTTGTTTTCTACTCCCCGTTTCCGGTCTCTCTTAGGAACCCTTGGGGGTTTTAGAGATCCTGCCTCTTCCCTAGCACTCTCATGCTCTACTAGTTCTAGTAGAGCAGCCTCAATCTGACTTGGAACTGGCCCCTCTTGGTTTATTGGATCAGTTTTCTCCACTTCGGCAGGGTTAGCCTCAACCACACTCTTCTTGCCTTTCCCTTTTTTTTCCTTTCATCTTACTTGGGGCCTTGGCTCGACCTGGAAAATACAGTGACCCGTCCGGTGCATGTGTTCTTTTAAGGACTACATCCGGAGGGGGTGGAGTGGTAAGTTCCTCCCAGGTCAAGTCTCTCCGGCCACTAGTGTTCCAGAGATGGGACCTTGCGAGATTGCCTCCGGTAAATGCGTCATGAAAACGGTTTTCCCACTTTTCAGCAGCCCAAGTGTTGATCTTGGTACAAGTGGTCTGCCCGGCCTTTAAATAATCGTTAAAGTCTTTGGGCAGCTCTGTCAAGAAAATAGACAAGACCAGTCAGTTAAAACAAATTTGATAAAAGTGAAAATGAGAATGTAAGGTGGGATTCTTACGATCACTTCGCTATCTGCTGGTGAGGAGACTCGGGTTGACTCTGGCCTTGATCTTCCTCCCATTCTCCCAAACGCCACTCACGAATAAGAATTAAATCCTCTAATTTCTCTCCGACTCAAGCAGGTCATCCACTGCTTTATAATTATCACCCCAGTTGAAGTGATAGAAGGGAATGTGGTGGTTTCTGCAGAGGCTGGCCACAGCTGTGAATTCCTCCATTAGTAAAGGAATCTCGGAGAGCCTGGAGGCCATGATGCAGGCCATAAGAGTGTACCAGGCGTTGGGGCTTAGTTGACTAGGGCAACGCTTGATGAGGTGGAAGTACCTAACTATCTCCGGATCTAAGGGGAACCTTAAACCCCAGTTAAAAAGCTCAGTGAAGATAACAATTTCACTAAGTTTGCAGTCCATTGGGGTTTCAGGGTCTATGGGGATTCTTATTTTAACATTCTCTGAATCCCCCACTTTGTACGCATCCGGCCCAATGCGGCTGTATGGATGAAAGCATAATTAATTTTTTGTAAGGCAAGAAGATATTTGACATGTACCTTGTGGAAACAAGGTCCCACTTTTCCTTCAAGGATTTCTGGTAGTTCTGGGTGCCTAAGGCATAGTTTCTCTTTGCCTTTATCTTTTTTGGCAGCAACAACATCACTAGTTTTTCCGGAGGGTTCGGACTCAAACGGAGCCTCTTCGATGGAATCCTCCATTACTTCCTCCATTACCGAGGAGGGGTTTTCAGTTGTTTTTGGGAGGGGGGAGTTAGAAGTTGGTTTAGTTTAACCTCTAGATTATTGAGCTTCAGTGCTTTCCTGGAGTCTGGCCTCCGGCTGGGGCTCAAATGTGGTGGTTTCTCTTCGGAGGCTTGAGCTAGTGTCCTCCGGTCTGGACAGCATGTCCTTAGGTATTTTCATGGGTGCCTCTGACCCTTTGTCACTACCTTTGACCTCTGACTTGGAAGGTGTACCTTTTTGAGCCCGCCCTTTTACCAGGCAACCTTTTCTTCGATCGACTAATTTGTTGGGAGAGATATCTGCATCTGACCCCATGGAAATAAATGGGGAAGGCTTTTTTAAGCTGGTAACTGCTTGCCCTGGTTCAACAGTGGGCTCTGATTCTTGAACCGATGAGCCTGATACAATAGGAGAAAGGTTGGTTTGAAACAATCTCCTCGGTTTAACACTTCTAGTTGAGGAGAAACCCTGGTCAGTCTCTGTGTTTGAGGTTACTGGTTTGTCGATGGGGGAAGTAGGTAGGCCTGCAGCAATGCGCCTTTCCCGTTCAACCTTTTGTGCCTTTTCTAGCTCTGATAGATTAAGATACCCGCCTTTAATTAAAGTGTTCCTAGCTGTGAACATAAACTCACAACCAAAAAGAAGAATTTGTGTTTGAGAGAGAAAGCTCTGAAATTTGGCAAAGTAAGTGTGAAGATGATGGTAAAACAGTGTTGAAGTGATTAATTTATAGTAAACACAATTTGATACCTAGGAGAATTCGAAAGGATTTGCAATAATTAGGGAACGACGCTGATGTCATCTTCATTAAATGAAGAGGTTGCTTTTCAGAGAAGGTGGAAGCAAAATTCTAGGTGAAAAAACGGCTGAAGTAACGAACCAGAGGGAGACACGTGTCCCACGAACTCTGAAAAAAACCCGTTAAGTTTCAAGAACTTTTTTCAGTCCGGATAAAGCTATATCTCAGTTCGAATTATTTGACGGATGTAGCTGTCATCGAGAACAGACTCTTTTTTAGGTCTTGCTAAAGGTTTTTGAACACCACCTAAAAAAGGGGCTACTGATGAGTCCGGATTCTGTTACCACACTTTATGGTCACCGGACAGGGTCAATAAGGACAATGTCTACCTCACCGGACAGGTCTGCCTCACCGGACAAGGTCAGTTCGAACACCACCATTCATCGAACTATCCAAACAGAACTAAAGTACCTAAAACACTAATCACTTTTTGACTAAGCTACCTATGTACTTACTTAGAACTAATGGGTCTTTAAACTCGACCCAAATCTATTAAATACAACCTGCAAGCCCATAAGGCCCAAATGTGAGGGTATAAATACCCAACCACCAACATTAAATGAGGGTAATGAAAATTAAATACAACCAGCCAACTCAATTCTCCCTCTACACCCTATTCAAACATTAAACACCTTCAAAATACCACAAAACGCTAGACAAAATTACCCTCACACAAAAATAAACCTCACTAGAAGGTACCATCATCATTGGCTTGGGGAGACTCTATGACAAAGGTACTCCTCTGATTGCTGAGTGCAAAACGCTCTTAGATGGTCTCAAGCTCTGCAATCTTCTGCAAATTACTAACGTTGATATCGATATTGATTCCGAAATTCTTGTTAACTTACTGTTTTTTGGTAAATGTGTTTGGTAACAGATATCGATATCGGTTATATTCACGATTGTTCTTTAAATCCTTGTAACATTGCAAAACAATCCTTATACTCCCAAATCGTTTTAATAATAGCAATATAACTCTAGTTAGATAATAATAATAAATATATAAAATATAAAATATAATAACACGAAATGATTTGAACCAAATTAAAAGCTACTGCAATTTGGACTAAAATCATATAATTACCCATAAAATTCATAACTATATATATGTTAGCATAAACTATTATAATGAAATAAAGCTCAACATATATATTAGACTTAAAATAATATTTTAACTCAATTGATAATAATAATTATTATTATTTTAAATGCTTTCCGTAATAATTATCAACTGGAAATGAATGTAACCATACCTATTTTAAGGTTCGATATAATTCAATTATGTTAAATCCAACTTTAATATTTTTTCAAATGGGGAGAAAATATGATCATACCATCCCATTTAATTTTTTTCTAAAAACTATTCAATTGGTTACAAAATTCAACTATAAAATTACGATTTTTTTAAAATACTAAAATAAATTTCTCCAAATTCAAACAATATTTTATAAAAGCAAACCCAATTTTTATATGTCACAATGATTTAATAGTTTTTTAAAATATTTATAAATATTGGGTTGAGTTGTTTTTTATTTTTTAAATGCGATTTTGTTAACAATAGCTAACTTCATGCATCACTTCTTTAATTTTGGTCAAATAAAAAAACGGATTTATTTGTTTTAAACGTGTTTTTAATTTCAGAACTATTTTCACGTTAAAAAAATGCATTAAATAACGTGAAAAGAAACTTAACTTAAAAGCAAACCCCGATGATTGGCATAAAAAGTTGAGAGAGAAACAAATCTACGATGAAAAATAAACCATAACTTGGACAAATCATATATAAAACAAAGAAAAAAACGAAAGTAAGTATACCCAAAGAACCAAAGTAACTCAGCAACAAAGTCCAAAATCAAGTGATCAAAGACCGCAACTAGCATGGGAGAGGAGCTTGTAAACAACATAAACAACACGTGTATGTTATAAATTATAGGGATTGGATTGGCAAGTTAACTTTAGTACCAAAGAATCTGAATCGAATAATAGAAAGCATGCGATGTGATATCATAAGGGCCAGGACAGGATGGGAGTAAAACATTCTAGCATTTCTCTCTCGCTACACGTGGTAAACAACCACAACGAAACATGAATTTCAAATGTAGCGTAAATTGGAGGAATGCCAGTTGGACGCCTCATAAAACCAAAAGACCCAATTATTATTACATAAAAAAGAACCCAACTTGGAGCTTGCGAAACCCCAGATGCTCTGAGTGAAACTACAGTCATAGATGATATGATTAACAGTTTCAGAGTCAGAATTACATAAGATACAATCCGGGGAGGAATTTGACCCTCAGCTCAAAAGCTTGTCACGATGAACAGTTTGCCCAAGAACAAGCGAAAAGATGAAAGAATGTCAGGGAATATTAAATTTTTATCATACTAACTGATGTAGGCAGAAGGCCTCTACAAAATCTATTTAAATATTTTAGTTTTATTTTATTTTTATAATTTAAAGATTAATTTTAGATAGCAAATATCAAATTAAATCTGAATGTAATCAGATTTAATAGGATATTATTTTATTCCGTTTATTTTTGTTTCCATATTTTGTAGGGATTTTGGCGATTCCTACTTAAGGCGTCTCAAACCCTAATTGAGGTGATTGAATTTTGAATAAAAAAAACATTAGGGTTTCCCCTATATTGCTTCTCGGCGTTTACTCTGTATCATATTGATATCAGACACAGGCAGTCTTGCGAGATGGTGCCAGGAAGAACCAGAGGTCGCGGCGGCGTTGCTGTGGATGGAGATGCAAGTGATTTCGGATATCGCGAGAATGCTGACCTGCGCCGTCAGGTCGAGTATCTTGCCCGTCAGATGGCTGAACTTACTGCCAGGCAACCCGGTGTGGAGGCTGAAGGTCCCGATTACCCTTTTAGCGAAAGGCCAGAACGGAACGCTAATCCGGACCGCCGCTGGGAGCTTGGATTTAAGGTCAACATTCCTAACTTTGATGAAACTTGGCTGGAATTGGGAGATCCGATTTATGATGTATACGGTGATGAGGATGAAGACTATCCGATTTATGATGTATACGGTGATGAGGATGAAGACGATCCGATTTATGATGTATACGGTGATGAGGATGAAGACGATTGGGTAACACCAAAAAACATCTCGTATTCTTTCGATAAGGTAAAAAATAATTATTTCTCTAATCCTAAGAACAAAAGAGGATCTGGAGCTAAGGATAACGAAATAAAACCTTTTACACCATTCTTTTCATCGAAAAGAAAATAAGGAATTTCGAATTCAAGTTTCTCTTCTTTTCCTACGGTTGAATCGGTGGATAAAAGATATGATATCCAGTATACCCTGTCAAATTCAAAACCAAAAATTAAAGATACAAAAAAAATCAGTGAAAACTATTTACCACTGTTCTTGCCACCAACCAAACCTTCTCAAAACAATGGAGAACATAAATTCAGAAGGGAACGAGTTCGAAAAAGAAGAAAACAAAAAAAGGGAAAACGGAGACCAGCACAACAATCACACGTTCAAATTCTGCAGTCTGTCGATATGAGGAATGGTATCTGTCATAGTGCTATAATCTATGCTAATGCAATAATGTATGCTGGAACGACTGTAGATACATTCCTGAGGTACAATCTGGACTGGTTATCCGCGGCAATCAATTGGGCTAAGTTTAATGCCACTGCTGGACTAAGTGTTATTCACAAGGGCTGCCTGCATCAAGGAAGATCATTGATGGCGGCATACTTGCCCCAGGGTGCTACCATTGTATTTGAAAACTCTCTAAATAAACTTGTTGCATCAAAATTCATGCTACTACTTTCTTCCGGGTTTTTCAATACAATCAAATTCTTTGAAACTCAGTGGGTTCTCCTTTGCAATGATATTCGAACTGGTAGTATCAATGCCAATATTAAAGACGAAAAAGTCCGTAACGCAGTCATGCGGAACCTAGATTTAGGGATGTATATTAACAAGTATGTTAAAGAAGCTACACTATGTGATTGCGATTTTGATCCAGAGAGTTGTTCCTCCTTTGCGACTATGATCTGGGTGGGTACATGCAAAAAATTAAGTATGCCAGACTCCAAATGTGACTGCTTGAGTAATTCCCAACAAGTGTTTGATGAAATGCTTTTAGAGAAAATACGGGTTTTGTTATACAAAAAACATTTTGGTACTAAATATGTCCGCTGGAGGCATCACGACTATACCACATTCGAGGGTTTTTGTATACACACAGATGCTCATTTCATAAAATGTACATTGGTGATCGAAGTGATTTTACGAGTTTTGAATACCTTGGATGATGAGTTGATCGGCTTGGAGTATCCTTGAACGCATGAAAAGAAGATTTTCGGGCCTGCTTTCATCTATCGATATTCTGCGATGGATGATGGAAATCAACACTATTTAAGGGCATGGGACGTCGCTTGCTCTACACCTAAATCAGTACTTCTGGTTCCACCAGCTCGACACTGTTTGGTTAACGCGACGAGATTTAAGGGTCCTTGTGCTTTCAAGTTAGTCATTCAGATTGACGGAGCTATTATAGCACCAGATGACCCGAATAACTGGGATCCAAAGGTGTTATTGTTTGTAGGCAATTAGACTATTGTAAAAGAAATGGCAAACACTGATCTCCAGGTTATATTTATATCAATTGATGGTTTTTGTCTCAATTTTGAGTTACTATGCTTTAATGAGCTTCTCCTAAACATTGGCACACAAGACAATATCCAAGTTACTGCGGCACAAACGATATTTATATTGGCCTTTGTGTTGCCTGATTTGTCCTATCATCGTAAAAGAGAAGTATTGCAGTCGTTGATTCTGTGGACTTATTTTTCCATGTTTGAGCCGACAACTACATTGCAGGACTACCTCTATGCTTTTCAGAGTGTTATGGCTGTTGATAGAGCCGGATATAAGAAGCCGTCTCAGATGGTTGTTATTCCTCTTGGACTACAGCAACGTAATGTAATTGGTGTTCCTGAGACGGGTTCAGGTAAGACTGCTGTTTTTGTTCTACATATGTTTCCTAGTCTGTGGAAGAGGATGAACTCTACTTTCATTAGCGGAGATGGAAACGTTGTATTGCATTCACGACATATTGGTTATCATGTTGACATAAATGAGTATGTCAGAGTTATGGGACTTGTATCCTATGCGCAGTACATGGTCAAATACTCAGTATAGTTTTATAGTTTGTCACACGAGGTACAATCTAAATCCAGAAAAGTACACAATCTCTTCTTCGATATTTTGAAGATTTCATTTCTAGGCATAGACTTTACAACAACTAGAAACACAGTATCGTTCACGGGTACATCATCTAATAAATCTATTTCTACGACATCCCCTCGACAAAATAGTCTCAGCCAAGTCAAGGTACATCAGCTACCGATAAATGAAGTTGAATCTGAGCCAAGAACTCTCCAGAATCTCTGTTTTACGGCTCATTCGAAGAAACAAGGCTCAAAGTTCAAATACCACAGACAAAACTAGACAATGAAGGTGAACGTGTATGTCACAGTCGAGAACCAAATCAGCAGCAGCAGTTAGATAAACCGTATCCACTTACTCATCCTAGTGAACTTGTTATCTGCAGAAAAGAAAGGGGAGGTGCAAACAGATTTGGAACACTTTGGTTACCCAGTGGGCTAGGAATACCCGTCCCAAGTGCATAGGGATTGAATGTTGCTGCTTCTGGTAAGGGTCATCAAGCTGATGCTCTAACTATATTACAACCTGGGATAAAAGCGGTTGGGCCAAGCTTTAAGGGAGGTGCAGATATTCAACGGTTGCATGTTGATGAGAGTGTAAGTGTTGATGAAATTGGTGGGCTATCGGAATATATTGATTATTCGATAGAAATGGTTTTCTTTATATTGCTCTATGCTGATTGCTTTGCAAGTTATAACATCCACCCCGAGTCTGTTACACCAGAATGTCGCCATGCAGTTCTTTCAATATGTCGACGTTTGGAATTCCAGGTTGAATTCTTTCCAACTGGGAAAGGATGATGTAGGCAGAAGGCCTCTACAAAATCTATTTAAATATTTTAGTTTTATTTTATTTTATTTTATTTTTATAATTTAAAGATTAATTTTAGATATCAAATTAAATCTGAATGTATCACTAACCTAACCCACCAAACACAAAAGATTGGCGGAAGAATGATATTGTAGGTGTCCTTGATAGTTACCTTTGTGATTTCTCTCTTTGGATTCTAGTAATAAATGTCTTTATACAAAATGTTGGGAGGAGGGAGTGAGAGAATGAAATTTTTTATGCCCCAAAGATTATTGCGATTTTTAGCACTGCCATATTTAATATGAGATGACCAGTTTCAGAGCCCATCGTGGATAATGTCTGGATCTTTGAGATTTTTTCCAAACCTTGAGTCGTTGATGATGGTTTTTCCTTAATTGGAAACTAAAGTAGTGGAGATGATATACCCAAGATCAGTCTAGAATGAGGTTATCTCTCAATTACCGATCATAATCTTATACAAATTGATAGCCAAAGGCCTACGACAAAAAAAATTCCACCAAATCCATGAGGTAGAAAAGCTAAGATCTAAAGCCCATAAGTTGTTGTTTTTATTTTTTTTAAGATACATGCCACTCGCACCAAATCAAGTGTTTAATTTCGATCATCTGATTTCATATTTTTAGGTCAAGAATCTCAATGTCGTCTTCCGTTATGAGGAAATATGACAGTGACCATGTCACCTTAGCTCATGAGATTTTCATCTCATGGTCGAACCAGAGAAAACGACGAATAGACTGAAAGAGCTATTTGAGAACTCTTAAATAGGATAATGAAAATTAAGAACCATTATACATTTCCAACAAGAAGAATAAGTAATCGATTACAAATCCACTAATCATGTCAGCCCAAAGACCAACAGTAACACACAAAACAGTCATAAGTTATTCACAACATTTTGTGTACCAAAATTAAAGATTGTAAAGGTTGGAGAAATACCAATCCAACTCACAATCAAAATTTTGACAGCCATCCGGACAGTTAAGATGACGGGATACACTGATGGCTTAAATTCATGAACAAGTATGGTCTTACAGAAATCAATTAAAAACAAAGTTGTTATTAAGCAAATTATATCCACATAGTTGATGATGAAAGGGTATAACATTTGAGTAAACTCATGGTTGACTCTGAAAGATTATATGGAAGCCACGACAAAGATAACACAAGATGATTCCATATATGAGCCAAAAATATTAGATCACCTGCCAACCATTATCCTCGATGAGACCATCGTTGAGCCTATTTTTTCATTGGAAAATAATATCAGTTGCACATTATTTTTAAAAACAATTATTTTATTTTTCTTCAATAGATATATGTATGTTAACACATGGCCTTTTGTGAAAATATGTGGTAATTTCAGTTGCTAAATAAAGAAAAATATATCACTTGCACGCCTCTCAACATCGTCACTACATACATTATTATTTATATCAGTACTTTTCTATGAGTAAGATACGAAAATAAGGTAAAAAGAACTATAAAATACTTGTATGCATCAAAATCGACCAAATAAGTACCAATGTCACCATATAAAAACTTTGAAAACTTGTGATTGTATATTTCATTGCCTATACGTTCCTTGACTTTCTGGTAGAAAACAAAAGGAATTTTATGCGAAGCTCCATCTTCCTTAAGATATATTACAAATCTAAAAAGAGCTTCATCAATATTATCAATCTCCAATAACTTAGTAAACTCATCTATTAGATCATGATGTTCATCGAGTATAATATTCATTACATACTGTAACTTTTTTTTATTAGTCCATCCTTAGTAAAACTATAGTCAAGGTTTAAGTAACCTCTCGTACTTTTATACATCACACAGTCACTTATTGACATTCACATGCCCATTGTAAAGATATCAACCAATAATATAATTTGGTATGAGTTGTTCTTCCCCAATATCTTAATCTAAGAGAATATTAGTAGTGCTATTGCACCGCTAGTAATTCTATGCAAAAACTTTATTTCTCACGAAACAAGAACTAAACCCAAAAGTAGCATAATTAAAGGGTTTGATACCAAAAGTATATTTGATACCAACTGTAGGTCCCAAACAATAGTCGTAAAGAATAACATAAACAAAAATAACCGATTATTCGACCCCAATGAGTAGTATATCAAACTACCAAATCAACTTCAAGACAATCAACCAAACAATACGAAACCTTTTTCACCACCAATGATTCACCAATTAATTAACCAAATTAAACCATAAATTTAATCACGAAAATAAGCAACAATAAAATAAATCAACACATAATATTTATTTTATGTGGAAATAACCCCTTCAATGTGAAGAGTAAAAAACCACGGGACCTACGGGAAGTTCCCCCAACCGATTTTTATTATTATAGTTGAGAGTACAAGTAAATCCAATTCAAGCTAATAAATATTTAAAAACCTATCAACAATTACACATAATAATAAATAACAAGAAGAGAAGCATAAATGAAAAATATCATCAAAATACTACATTGTTCCAGCAATAATTTCTACTTATTCGTAGTACCAAAACACAATCTAACCGGCCAGATTCAAGCCTCAGACATCACCAACGCGATGTCCAAATTTCACCAAAACCTGACACCGTTTACCTCTCGATCATACTTCTTTACTGTGACTACATTCAACAAATTCGAAAATTGAAAATACTCTATCTTTATTTGTATTTTCGAAAAAGCTCTGTTTTTTTGTTCTTTTGTATCTTTTATGTGTCTCCTGAATCTCTTATCTCTTGCCCTCTTATATATAATCATAGCGAAATGAAAACCATAAGTTATAAATTTGGCCTTATTTGGGATGGACCATAACAATTTCTATATTATGTCATTCAAATTAATTCAAAAAATAATATTTATAGAGATATAGTCTCAAACTATTCTAAAACATTCAAAGAATCATAAACACTACTAAAATATATGGGTTTAATTGATTCTTTTCTTGTAAATATTGTATATTCCTGAAAACTAAAGCTTGTATTTCTTGGTCATGTTTTTGGTTCAAAATTCCTCAATTCCATCTTTCCTTGCCTTATATTCCTTTCAAAAACATCTCTAACAATATTAAAATCGATTTTGATCTATATCTATTCTCACCTTACCATAATCTTACAACTTAATTTTTATTGGTATTATTACCTTTTTTACTATAAATAATAATATTAAAGCGGTATAAAATTAAAATTAAAATATTTTATTAAATCCGAATTTTGATATTATTATTATTATTATTATTGTTAATTAATTAATTGATTGATAATATTACTATATAGTTTTCTAATTTTTAATTTTTATGACAAATTTATTATTATTATTATTATTATAATAAACGAGTTTTCGGTCTATCCAATTTACTTGATAATAGTTCTTTGTATCCACCCCATCCATAATATATGTCCCGTAAAAAGAGAGAAAAAGTTGCCTTCTATCGATACACACCCCAAAGAAAAAGGTTAAAAGAACCTAGAAAACCGATATGAAAAAAAGACCAATAACATGAAGACCGATTCCTATCTCA
This sequence comes from Limnanthes douglasii subsp. nivea, assembly GCA_036936605.1. Classification (NCBI taxonomy): domain Eukaryota; kingdom Viridiplantae; phylum Streptophyta; class Magnoliopsida; order Brassicales; family Limnanthaceae; genus Limnanthes; species Limnanthes douglasii. Next base: position 8,380,043 of record JAUPFV010000003.1, on the reverse strand, counting down.
AAAATTTAAAATTCCACCCAATAATATATAATCCCCCTGATATAATCAACTTTTATATCCTACCTCATATAAAATCAAAACCCAATAACATAATAAAAACCAACATTAAAAATTAAATCAGTTAAAAAGAATCAACAACACATTAAACTCATGAAAAAAAATTACCATCTTCATCCAAGTTTTACAAGGACTTTCATCTCCATTCTTATTCCAATTTGAATTTATTTTTTAAAAACTTTTTAAAATTTAGATTATCTTATTCCCAATGAAAATCTATACTCTTTTGTGTTTTTATAATAGAAGTATTCAAATTAGGGATTGAACCCAAATCAGGGTTTTGAATTGATGTTCCGAAAATCATGAAAAAAAAGATTGCAATTGCTAAATGACGATGTATCTAGATAGTTTTGAAATCTTAACCTTCATATTGTTATTGAGAAATGAAAATACGGGTTGAATAAAGGTTTGGAAATGGGAAACAAAAATCTATTTTTGTTCTTTTTATATAAAAAATTGAGAAGGCCAAAGAAAACAAAAAAATATATGAAATTGATGAATAAAAACTCTGATAATAAAACTCTCCTAATATAATCAATTTTTCTATCCTACACCATATAAAATCCGAACCCAAAAATAGTAAAAACCAATATTAAAAATAAAATTAGATAAAAAAACTCAACAAAACATAAATCCCATAAAAAATTACACAAAAAACTTAAAAATTAAAAAAGAAAATTAAAAAAAAAAATCTACAAAGAGATTTGTCTATTATTTTTATTAAACTCGATAATCTCCTTATACATGATCAACCTATTCGCCGGCATTTTCAACTTCGCATCGTTCTTCCTCTCCTCTTCCTTAACCACCACCACCGCCGTCGTACTCTGTTTTCCACACCGCCTTTTCCTATACTCTTCATTATTCGACGACGGCTCGATCACATCATCAGCAAATCGAACCTTCTTCTTCACCCGATCTATACAACACCCAAAAACAAAATCAATAACAAATTCAAAGTCAAACCCAGAAACCAAAAACCATCAGACTTACATTCATGAGCACGACCAAGTTCGATTTCCATTTTCTTCATGAAATCCGAAAGAAGATGTTTATGGATTTGACGTGCGAGAAGAACAACACTACCCGATACAGCGAAAACAGCCATGAAACCCATTGAATTCTCCATTTTCAAATCTCTTCTTTTCTCTCTCTCGTCACAATAACTTGAAAAAATCGAAAGAACACTACAAAATTGAATGTTGATTGGAACCCATTGAAGATTGAGACATGGAGGAGGAGAGTAGAAGAGGAGAAGATGAAGAAGAAGAAATCATGATTTGGTTTGTTTTTGAAGAAATCTAGTGAGAGAAAATCTAGAGAGAGAGAGAAATGAAAATTGTTGATGGGTTGGTGAAAGAGAGATTGAAATTGTGGTATTTATAATAAAAATTATTACCAACCACTTTTTTTTTAAAAACAAATAGTATTTACTATTTATTGCTGATTTTATCCTATTTTTTTAATATTTTATTTTTTTTACCCTAAAGGTTTGGGGTGGGTTTTTTTTTTTTAATCTTAATTTGGCTTTTCTATTTTTTTTATTTTTTTTTATAGATTATGTGTGCTGTTTTGTTGAAGGATAGTACAGGGTGTATTTATTGTATTTATATTTTGAAATAGGTATTTTTTTAATTGAATTTAATATTGAGATTTAATGGGTGGTTTTTTTAATGGGTTGATTTTTTTTGGAATTTAATATTAATTTTTATGTGAATTTATTGCTAGAAATTATGGCCTGGATAAGGGTAAATAACAAACTTAGTGTTTAAATATAGTTTTAATTTCCTATTATTGTTTTAAGTTTTTTTTAAGAATTATTAAATTAAAAATAAAAAATAAAAACTTTTTATGAATACATGTACATGAAAATGAAAACAATATTAGAGCTGTGTTTTGAAAAATGAGTGATAAAAAATAGTCATGAGTATAGATGGTAATGGTTCGTTCGCGGGGTTCACTGTCCAATTCTACCATATTTTTTTACATTAGGATCGGAATTCGATCTAATTTATTTTGGTTTTATATTTTCAAATCCAAAGGTGAAAATCCAGTCCGTCTAGTCTAAACCTACTTTTTAACATTTGAATCGGGATCTGTCTATCTATTTTAGAATTAATATTTTCAAATTCGAAACCCTCCCGTCTAACTTTACATTATTGTTTTTAAAACTTAAACCGAAACTAACTCCGTTTATTTTAAATTTAATATTTCCAAACGCAAATCCATACATACAATTTTTAAATTATAATTGGTGATAGTACAAATAAACCCGATAACAAAACTGATTGTACAAACAAATTTTCTTTTACCTGGTCCATGTTATATTAACAAATTATTTGAATTATTATTAAATTATAATTGGTGATAGTTCAAACAAACCCGATAAAAAAAATTGGTTGTACAAACAAATTTTCTTTTACCTGGTCCCTGTTATATTAACAAATTATTAGAATTATTATTTGGTTAATATAATATGGACCAGATAAAATAAAATTTGTTATCCACTCTCCAAGGGGTAGTCGAGTTAGTTGAATATGGCATTCTTATGACCAAAAAGTCATGAGTTCGAGTCCCTCTACATACGCTTTTTCGGCTGAGCCTTTCACTTTGTGTGGTTTACCTTCTGGCGTTGGTTTGCAGGCTATCGCGTCAGACTGAGGGTTTACCCTGTGCGCACTCATTGCACTCTGAGTAGCGGCTGCGGATTCCCTCCGAAAAAAAAAAAAATTGTTATCCACACCCTGTAAAGGTAATAATTTAACCTGCACAGATGAAAAAGTCTTATTTTTAGACCGAACAAGAAAAAAAAGATATTATCTTGACAAAATAAGAAAAAATAAATTAAAACATAATAAGAATTCTAAATCAAGTAAGCACAAAGACTATTATCTAATCTTAAACAATGATCATGTTTAAGCGAAAATTCTTATGGAATCCTACACGAGGTTAGAAATTCTTATACAATTTTTAGGGTTATTTCTATAATAAATAGGTAATTTTTTTTTAAGTCTATTATTGGATGGGTATTATTAATATTACCTATCAATTTCTTTTAAAGACGTCGAAGTACTATCAAATTTATCTTCATTTCTTTATTAATCCTAGTTCCAATCTAATATCGTGAATTTAAGCGATTTTTTTTACACGATTTCACCGACGACGTAACTATGCCTCTCTGACTCTTCATCGATCGTTTTGACTCTCGCTCTTTCTGTATCAAATTTAAAGTTCGAACCTGCTTTTCTCTTACCACTCTAATTAGGTCGTATCTATTTCCAAAGAGCTACTCAACCTTTTCACTTTCGATTACGACAACCATTCAGTCGAAAATGTTCGTCTGTCGCGTTCGAACAACCGTCCCCGTTGTCAACTGTCTGTTTTCGACGAAGACGGTGGAAGAGATCGACGTAATACGTTGTGAAAGAGACTGGTTAGCCTAGTCTACCCTGAATGTAACGCCGTTATTGCTATACGAAAATGGACAGCATAAGGTCGTTGTGTTCGAAAATATGAGCTCACGCTCTCGAGGTTTGTTTCATTACTTTTCAGTTTTTATTGATATACAGTAGAAACTCTATAAAATAATACACTTAGGACCACCAAAATTTATTAATTAAAAGAGTTATTAATTAATCGATAAATTAATAATTATTAATTTATAGTAAAATACTTAGTTTACAAACATTTTTGAAGCTTCCAGTTAATTATTGTATAGTATACAATGCATGTATATCAAATGAAGGACCCAATTTGAAAGAAACCTTCAATCTTCCACCTTATTATGCTTCTTGTGTTCAATGTATCACTTTATGGACATTAAAAATATTTTCCGTATATATACAAGATCAAAATAGGTTAACATAAACAAATCATACACACAACATGGCTTCCCATCTTAAAGGTGTGAAAAAACAACAATGACATACGAGATCCAAATAGTATTATGCTATATATAAGGAATTATTAATTTAGATTTTATATGGGGTCTAAAGAAATTATCAAAAATGTATTATCTTATAATTTTAGCGAATTATTAATTTAGCCTTATCCCCGAGTTGGGACCGGCCAAAAATATTATCTTAGAGAGTTTATTCAATAATCGAGTATTAATTTATCGAGTTTCTACTGTACCTAAAAATCAAGACTTTTCGAGCTCGAGCTCTTTGTATGCTTGAATTTCTAATTGAGTTGAGTATCCCGTATAAAAATGTGACTTTGATATGTGATTGTAACAAATTTCATAGCTTGTTTGGTATAAAATCATATTGGGTTCCTTTAGGTTTGCTCGAATCCATGTATAATTATGTTGGTGTTCGTCGAGTCATATGAATACACTGATATTGATGTCCTCTCTACTTCATATATTTTTGTTGGCTTTGAATTTCATCTTCTGATATGCTAAAAATAGTTACACTCGCCTGCAGATGTGTGAATGGATGGTATTGCAAAAAGACATAGAGCTGTAACCAGGTGATTACGTTGTCCACTGAGAATAGATTGCAAAAGTTCTGAGGTTTGAATAGTACGGAAAAGTTTTTTGAAAATCTTCACAATGAACCTTCATATATGTGAATGAATGGTATTGCAAAAAGACACAGAGCTGTAACCAGGTGATTACGTTGTCCAATGAGAATTGATTGCAAAAGTTTGAGGTTTGAATAGTACGGAAACGTTTTTTAAAAATCTTCTCAATCAAATGCGAGGTCATGCTGCTTGTACTGCTCTTCTTCATACTTATGTCTATAACAAATTATCGGATAAAGCCGAGGCTTTGATGAAGAAAGTGTATGAATGTGGTTTCGTCAAATGTTCTCTTCCTTACGCCCATATGATTTCCTTTTACAAATCCAAATGACAACTACAGAAGGTTCCATGGATTATTGAGGAACTGAAGAGAAATACCTCATCGTAGATTATTATGAACAAGACGGTGCAGAGGCTATTGGACGATAAGGAGACAATAACAGGTTCAATATTTATTCCATACTTTCAAGGCAATTTCTCCATCTAATTAAAAATTTATATCGACTCTATGAACTTAAAACTCTTGGCAAGTTAGTATTATTATCATTTTATTGGTTTTTAGACTTTGAGTTATACATTGAACTTTGTTTGTGTCTTTATGCTTCAATTATGAGTTTTATGATACACGAAATACAAAATTGAAGAAGTGGTTTATATTAAAGATATGGTATCAAAGAGTTTATGAATTGTTTAGTGCTGCTAATTAATGTAATTTTTTAAAACTCTTTTAATCTTTTTTTGCGAAGCATATCATTTAGACTATTTGTTTGATTGGTTTTGTAAAAATAAACACAACAATAGTTTCGGTTTTATTTTTGGAATTATAATTCAAAATATACGGACTTTAAAAAAAGAAAAAAAATATTTTTTTAATAGTTACATTGTTATAAGGAAGTGGTAGGGATATAAGAGTACTTTTATAACTACTCGGTAAGAAGTAATAGTACGTTTTGGTATCAAATATGAATTTCATCTAATACTGGGCTTAATATAGAACTCACCCGTTTTTATATACTTTGGATGATAAATTTAATTTTGAAAAAATAAATTGAAATGATTGTTTTTAACATTCATTTTTTAACAATTAATTGGGTGATTATAATTTTTTTATTTTCTAAAATAATTTTTTTGTAAAAAATAATAATAAACCTACATTGAGTTAATTAAACACTAAAACTATGTAATTTTGAACATACCAATAGTACAATAGGTATTAATTTTAAATAGATAAAAAGTGTTTGTTTATAGGTAAATATAAAATATAAAATTAAAAGCGATTAAATTTACATACATATATATATATAGATATATTTTGGTAAAAACCAAAAGCCAAAAACAACATTGTTAAACCAAAGAAACTAGTATAAGTATCTGAATTTATAACGAAACGAATGGACGTAAAAAAAAATACATACGATACAAATTTATAAATGAAATCAAACAAACAAGTGTAAAAAAAAGAGGAGCGATTGAAAAAAATCTGTAACTAATCTTTATAGGTGATCAATGTCAAGAGACAAAAAAGAATTGAGTGCTTCAATAGTATGCATATAACAAAAGGAAATGAGTGATTTAATTGTATGCATAAAATAACAAAACAACCGATACATAAAGGAAGATAACATGTAAGATCTAACAGCGGGAGAACGATACAATAAAATAAAAATATTCAACGATTTAATTATCCCAAAAACGCCAAATAAACCATGAACCGATCAGCCACCGTTATCGTCTAAAAAATGGAAATAACTTTATAAAAAAGCAATAAATAATTTGGTAGTGCAAAAGATGGGGTGAAATATATCGACCAAACTACTTTGGTGTTAAAAGATATGAATAGGATGTCGGTAAGTATATGATTGGAAATCGCAGGACGACGAACGAGGCAAAAAAATTGAGTTTCTTTTCCACAAAACGTGGTAGATAATTGCTCTAAATGACGTGCACCAAATGTTACGAAGACCTGAATTAGGCCATTTTGCTAATTTATGAGACCAGATAGGCAAATCATGGTTTAGAAAATCAAAACCAAACTTTATATTGGTCGTGTCCTAAATACTTAATGAGAAGTCACAATTATAAGGATATAATTGATAGATTCGACCGCATAATGGAAAATGATACAATCAAGAGGGCGGTTTAATCTCCAACTAATGAGCCTATTTTGAATAGACAATTTCCCAATCCAACTTCATTTTTGTAGAATTCCTCATGTAGTTTCTCAAACGCGAGTTAGCATAAGAAATTTTCACATTCCTCAAGTATTTTCCTGAAACGAGCTGGAAGAGAGCGCATCAACATTCATGATATCATAAAACTATGTAACTTATGGTTTATGATATAAGAACGGGACACTACAAGACTATAAGGTGGACAGAACGAAATGAGCATATAAATTCAAAAAAAATGATAGAGGTTTTTTTAATATATTTCTAATTATGTATAAACACTCCTCTAAATATATGGTCATCAATTTAAAAAATCCGATGATGCATTTTAAAATCGTATATGATTCGTATTAAACTGATGTAATATTATATACACATATGACATCTGATTTACCTCTTCTTAATGAGTTCCAGGTTGGTTTTGCGCCCTTACGCTCTCAATCTTTCATCGTAATTTGCAATCCGAAATAATGGTGTGATCGTTTATATCGGGACCATAACTTACATACCATAAACCATTGTGAACAAAATATCACCTATTATGCTGCACTGAACGGTTCATTGAACTCATAGGATATTTTTAATTATCTTTGACCATATACTAGTAAAGGTATCCCTGAAAATTTGTATAATCTCAATATGGGTTTAATTAGTCACCTAAATATGATCATTTTTCTTAAGGATGCAAATATACAATTTTTTTTGTTATATTACTTTTATTCGTTTGAATGTGTCAGTTCTATTACAAATTGCATGGTATGTGGAACTTCATACATGCTATAAATATTAAATTTGAGGGATTTTGTCAGATTTTAACCAATGGTTTGACTTACACCAATTTGTAAGATATATTATCGACATGATGAGGTATTAGCGACCCCCCATGATTTCGAGGTTATGCCGACCAAATCAATTCCCTGTGTATCAAAATAAATGATCTCATATATGATATTTATAAAAATCAATAAAGAGGATCTAAATGTTATTTGTAAATTGTTGGCACATGTCACAGTGTTCGATAATGTTTTCGACATCAACCAAAAAATTTGGTCATAAATAATTGACAAAAATGACATGTGTTCATCGTATACAATTATTTCTTGAGTTAAAGTATGTTTTAAACTGAAAAACCTGTATTGATAAAAGAATTTATTCTCAGATACAGATCTTATTGAGACAAAAAATGATTATGAGTGTAATAACTTTTGCATATTAAAATATGACCAAATCTTACATTAAGGGGTTTTCTCCTTACTTATACTATTTAGAGGATATTATCTAGATTTTTTTCACTTTGAACTGTTAACATGGTTTAAAGTTAGGTCACGTTTTCTAATAAATGTATAGATATGTTTATTAGTAATGTATGGTGTAGTTACATGTGTCATCCATAATAATCGTTCGCACATTTTCTTCATGGCTCTGTTTGTTCTTATCATTCTAATATAATAGCTTCTTTAGGGCTCTCTTGTATCGTTTATCATCCTCATCTTGTACCACTTATCATCATTGTCTCATAGATGTTTGTCTCGTCCTTTGGTTGTCTCGTATCACCTTAACTTATCATTTTATCAATTTTTAGATATAACTTTACCTTGTCATTATAATGAGTATATACAATTTATTGGATATACCATTATCATGACTCCCCATAGTCTTTAAAGTAATAGTTTGGAAAAACAATTCCTTAAAGGACTAAGTAAATTATGTAGATGAGGTAATGATCTCGATATATATTATATACTAATTATGTAAATGAATTTTATTTCTGTTAAAAATATCATAGTCGTAAATTATTACCATGGTAGACTCAGCCCTACACATGTAATTTGTGGTTCCACTAATCACTCCAATTATCTTACATGTATAAAAAACCCTCTCACTTTTGAAAGTAAAAATCGTTAGCTTTTATTAGAATTTATTAATTATGTATCAATTATCTGGCATCTTCGATCCTTTTTTAATCTAACAACTTAAATGGAGTATGGGTGAAAGACCATGTATTTATACGCGAAGACTCATTGTCGTTATTTTTTACTTGCTTTATTTTCATTCATGTGACAAATTATAGTTGATCTGAACCCTCGCCACTAGAGCTTTAAACTCTAAAAATCTATCTTCATCTTTATTTTTTCAACATGTACATTGTTTCTCGATTATTCCTTTGAAGTTTGAGTCATATTAGTTTGTGAAAATCACCACCGACGTTTTTCCTCTCGTAGAAATAGAAGAAAAAATAGAATTTATAAACCAATTTTTATATCAGCTAGTTGATATTCATGAGCAATGTCTAAGGAAAAGTACCGACTATTTACGCTTTAATATAATATCCTAGACGATATACCCCATCAGAATAGGGGATTCGAAACATGTTTCTATACGACCATATTTGATTAGGGTTTGTGTTTACCTATGCATCCATTTATTCAAGATTTTTCAGGTATTTTGTATATGTCCCACCAACTAACTGCTAATGAATGGCGCATGATACTCAACATGATGTTGAGTTCAATGTTTTTTGAAACCTCAAGTAGTGCATCATATTTTCTTACTAATATTGATGTACACAAATCTCAAAAACCTTTTTTTCATTATATATCGGATTCGAGGTAGGTGTAAAATCTTCAACTTACTCTTATTGGACCTTATTTGGAAAAACTCATTTATTTTTGTAACTACGAAGTGAGAATATTATATTGTATTATATTATAGTTAAATTGAACGAAGGTGGATGACTGCTTGTAAAATAGGATTTGTGTAGTCCCAGTTTAGCTTGCTGATTTGTTAGTTCATGTGCTAATGCTAACCTCGTATGTTTTGTATCTGGTAAATTCAAGTATTTACCAATAGCTTTGTAGAAAATTTTACGGAGATGGTGATATAAATCATTTGGAAACACTATATGTTTTCACTTATTTGACTTGCTCACTTAAGTTCGACTCACTTTTATGGAGGTAAATTTATTGTTAGTAGGTTTTTTTCCTATCCCACAACTAACCATGAATGCTTATGGTAATGTGACTTATAATGTTAATAGAGAGGAACCTACCCTTAAGAGGTGTAATTTGTCCTTATAGAGCGTATGTATGATAAAAACAAATTTGGTAGTAATTTAAATATGCCAAAAAAAGTCAAAACATATGGAGGAGGTCTCCCCGAGCAAGGTTGTCAGTAATAAAAGGAAAGTCGATTAAGAAACCAAAACCACGTGCCATAATGACGAGCCGGAAGATCCTCAAGAAAAATAGGGTCACAAAAACATAAAAAATATTGGTGTGGTAAAATATTTACACTAAGAAGGAAAACTACCTAAGAAAAATATGAAAAGGGAAACCCTCGAGCGATGGCTCCAAAATGGTGTGGTCGCCATTTGATAAGTAAAAAATGAAAAGGAACAAGCCAGAAGGGAAACCCTAGAGCGACGACTCCAAAATTCTCCCCCCCCCCCCCCCCGCCTTAAGAAAATATAAGTTATCTTATGTAGCAACATGGGTGGGCATGTTGGGTCTCTTATACTTGTTGGGTCTATTGGGTCTGTTAGCCTGTTGGGCCTTTTGGACCTGTTAGCATAGAGAATTAGTCCACCGGTTTGACTCGTATGTTGAATAAATTCTACCCTCATCAATTATGACGGATAACTTACATAGACAACTCAAATTGGAACTATAGGTTCGTGTTTTGTTTGATAATTCTCTTGATGTTATTTCAACAAGTATGATAATTTACCCTTATATTTTGTGTAATTTTTCACAGTCATCATAACTCAATTGTACTCGCATATCGATGAATGATCCTACATATATCGAAGCAATAAATGACAGATCTTATGGTATTTGAATCAGTTAGAGAAGTAAATAAGGAGTTAGGGAGATATAAATGAGCGTATGTTGCATCAATACATAGGTTTAAGAAGCTGAAGAGGGAGAAGCTTGAAATAGACGGTGTTTTTACAAAAGTGAGTGTTGATAGAGATGCGTTGAAAAAAATGTCCCCCAATGGGGTAGCCGAGTTGGTTGAGTATGGTATGCTTGTGATCAAAGGTCATGAGTTCGAGTCCCTCTACATATGCTTTTTTGGCTGAGCCTATCACCTTGTGTGGTTTACCTTCTGGCATTGGTTTGCAGGCTATCGCGTCAGACTGAGGGTTTACCCTGTGCGCACTCATTGCACTCTGAGTAGCGGCTGCGGGTTCCCTCCGGAAAAAAAAGATCCGTTGAAAACTAAGAATGTTAAGTTGATTTTTCCAAAATTTTCTTTAATCTCTTAAAGTATAAATTAAACTACGCGAAATGAAAAATTGGTCGAGCAAAATGTTTCTCTTTTTGGTCAAAATGTTGGTATGTTGGATAAGATCAAGATGATGTCTACTAAAGTTAACGCAGCGTTGGCTGGAAATACATATTTGAAAGTAGAGATAAAAGAAGTCAAAATGGTTACGGAATATGCAAGGAGGGAAATATTGGACAAGACGACGAAGACGGTTAAAGATATAGAATACAAATTAAGGGTGGAAGCGCAAAGTCAACTGGAGATAATGCGAAAGGATACCATATTGATGATTAAGAGAAAAAATCCTAAAATTATCTTGAGTAATATTAATTGTTTGGTTTCTGAACACGAGGGTCTTAGTTCGTCATGTGATGAAGATAAGATGAAGATAGTGATGGTGAAAAAGGTAATGATAATGTAGTCGTGGTTGAGAGAGATCGTAAGTTGAAGCTATGGAAGATGTAATTTGGATTGACCAAAATAGGGATGCTAACATTGATGAAGTTACACCTCGTATTACATCGATTGATGGAGTTGTTACCGAAGGTAATTCTTTGTCATGTCTTAGGTGACTTGGTTAAGTTGTTGCTAAGAGCATTGCTTGAGTTATGCAGCTTACTATTTTGCCATTTTGTTGTACTTTGTTGATAAAAATATTATTTTTGATTGTATTATATTCTAGAATGGATACCAGTAATTGTTTTTATATGACTTCTTGTTATGTTGCATTGTATTTCTATTTTTGACGAAGTTGATACTGAATGAATTTTTGTATTTGAACAAATTAATTATGCATAACTTTGTTGGTATGTCGGTGGTATACTCATTTTGGTCACATTTTTACACGATTAACAACAAATTTATACCTTATTTTTTATTGGGGGGTCAGATGTGTATTTGAATCGTGAGTCGGAGCATAATATGGCCTATTTCATTCCCTTATAGGTTTGATATATTAACCAATTCGCTAATTTTAATTTGGATTGGTACTATAAGCATAATATGGCCTATTTCATTCCCATAATATGACATTGTAAACAGTTCATTTAGATTATAACTTTTCTATCATTGAGATCACTTGACTGATTAGCTTCTATCATGTATATCACTTAGCTTAAATACTTTATATCATGGAGATCACTCAGGTTTGTATTGGTAAAGTTTTAGGACCTAAAATGATTTTATCAACGATTCGGTCTTAACATCAAACTTAACAGTTTTATCTGTTAATTTAAATGTGTGGGTTTATTATCGGATTTTTCTTATCGAATCAGACTTCAATTCTCATCATTTCTTCAACTTGTGCATTTCGAATTAAAAAATAAAGTTTGTGTCCATGAATTTTTTAACAAATTAGCTCATATTTTGTCTCACTAAAAAACTCTCTCACGCCACTATAAGGTAATAAGAATGCATAACCACGTTTACAAAGCCTGGTGATACATTTTTACTTGTTTGATATTCCAAGGGTACTTCAGTGTGATCCCTTCAATGTATGCTAACCGATACGTCCCATAATGCCATTTGAAGATTACTTTGTGTGGTCCAACCAAATTCAGAGCTAGTTTTCCCATATTTTTTATCTTTTACTCGTTGGAAAATATTTTTCATGAATCATGACTAGATTACCTTCTATAAGAGCTCGAGTATTCAGTATGAAGTCAAACAAACTTTTTATCAAGCTTCTATAGTGTTTTTCCTGAACCTGAGCTTGGTCGCATTATTCCTCAATCAAATCGATAGAAATTTATCGTGTGTCATTATCATTTCCCTCAGATTAGTATTTTATTTTATTGTTAAGGATGATGATCTCTACAGGGACTATAACCTGCATGTCATATACTAAAGAAAAATTAGTTTTACTAGTGGTTGACCGATGGGTTGTCATATATGCCCAAAAGACCTCGACTAGTTTCTTGGGTCATTTCTTTTAGCTCCCGCAATATTTTTCTTTATGTCGATGATGATGTGGATTATTTCTGTCCGAAGATAATTTTGTAAAGTGTTTTGAGAATTTAAGGTTTATGATGAAATGTAGTGAGATAATTAAGGTGCGTTCATGTATTAAAGTCTGCCCCCCCCCCCTTCACTAATGAAAATGGTTTGGGTATTTATACTTAATTAATGACCCATGATCCTTTCGGGTCGGATTGTGGGCTTGGGTTGAGTTTAAGAACCCATTAGCTCAAGATATGAAATGACTCAGTCACGTTCCAATGAAATTACCATGTTCGGTATCTCATGATACTGGTTCAGTCTGAACTGCCCTTCAGATTGGGTTAAGCATTAGTGTCAAAATTATCCGACGTCATCAGTAGCCCTTTTAGGTCTTGCAAAAGAATCTTTGGAAGAGCTAACCCACAAGAATAAAAATCAACACATTTCTGATGTGGTCTTCCGATCTGTTTTTGTATCCGAACTGAAGAGATCGACTTTTTATGTTAAGAATTTCAAGAGTAAGCCCGATCGGAATTCGGTGGGACTGATTTTAACATTAAGAATTCCAAGAGTCATTTTTCGATGTGGGACAAGTGTCAAGTTCTGGTTCGACCTGTTGTCGTTTTTCTTCTAGATTTTCGTACCTACTAGGCTAAAAAGTTACTTAGGGTGTAACCCCCATATTTTATAGCCCTTAATCATGGCTTTTGATCGGTTTGTCTTCCCTTAGGTAACCTTCTACATTTTCAAAGTTATATATAAATCGATTTTACTAATCTATTGTCTTCAAAAACATAAATATTTCTAGAGAGAGAAAGCTTAGTAATCTTTTCAAATTGTATCTGGCTAATTTATGTTCACAGCCAGAAACGTACTGGTGAAAGGAGGTTGGTTGAATTTGTCTGAATTGGAGAAAGCGAGAAAGGTTGCAAGAGACAAAAAATTGCAACTGGTCTTCCTGTCTCTCCTGGTGAAGAAATCGATCATACCAAAAGCAAACACAAACCAAGGTTCATCGTCATCAAAGACATCTAAGGTCATAAAATTACCCTTTGTTCCAACCCTTTCTCCTCTTCAATCAGGGTCCTCTGTCCAAGAGTCTCAAAACCCCCTCCCTAAAGAAAAGAAAGTTTCAAGTGTTAAAAAACCTTCACCTTTCATAGCCATGGGTTCAAATTTTGAGAAGTCTACTGAGAAGATCACTCCTCGCCGAATAACTCACCAGTCCAAAGCTAAATCCACCTCTAGCTCTTCGAAACCTACCAGTTCGGAGATGATAAAACCCATGGCAGAAACTAAGCCATCCGAATAACAATCCACTGTAATGGAAGAAACCATGGAGGATAGTATAGAATATACTCCTTTTGAGGCGTCCGGATAGACTGAGGACACCGCAACAGATCAGAAGGGAAAGGTTAAAGTGGGTCTGCCCAATACTGAGTCGCTTCCGGAGTGTCTGGAAGGTAAAGTGGGGCCAAACTTCTAGAAGGTTAGCGTGAAGTACTTGATATCCCTTCAAAATATTGCTTACGTATACACCCATATTGCTGAGTTGGGTCGTATCCGAACAAAGTGGGGCTTTCCCGATCCTGATAACGTGAGAGTCCCAATAACCCTAGAGACTCCGATGGACTGCAAGTCCCACGAGCTAGTGGTATACACCGAGGTGCTAAATTGGGGATTCCGGTTTCCTTTAGATCCAGAGATAGTCAGGTAATTTCACCTGGTAAAGCTATGCCCAAGCCAGCTGAGTCTGAACGCATGGTACACTATGATGGTTGGCATAATGGCTTCAAGATTCTCAAACATCCCACAACCAATGGAGCAATTCGTTGCTGTGGCGAGCCTATGCAACAACCACCACATCTCATTTTATCACTACAATATGGGGAACAACTACAAGGTAGTAAATGACTTATTAGAGTCCGAAAAACCATGGAGGACACAATCCCCATTCATCAGCGGAGCCTGGGAGAATGAGAAAAAGATAAAAGCTGACTCTAAAACAAATACTATGTGGTTATTCCAAATTGACCTGTATCTCCTTTCAGTTTTTCCGAATAAGTTCTCAGACCATCTAGAGGCTGGCCAAAACACATGTGCTAAGTTAAATGCATGGGCTTTGGAGAAATGGGAGAATGGTTTCCATAACTGCTTTACCTCAGGGAATTGAGGTTTCACCTGTGGAATACTACAGGGAGAATATACCTCACATGGGAACAACTGACCACTCCTCCTTCCGCATATGTCATCCTGAAAAGAACTGAGGCTAAGGACGCCAAGCTTTATCAGCCTTCCAGGGTCAAAGCCCATATCCATCTGGACGAGATGAAGAATAAGAGAAAGAAGAAGACCACAACAGATCCACCAGCCAATTACCGAAGGGGTCCGTTCAGAAATCAGAGCGGAATCGATGCTACTTTACTGGAGGCAGTTATAGTTAAAGAGGTTGGTGGATCAGACAACCCACCAAAGATTACATATAAGGATAAGAAGCGCAAGGCAAGCAGCGATGAAAAAACTGCAAAGAAGAAGAAAGTTACCGTGGGATCATAGATAATTTTGCGTCCTTATGAACTTCCTCCTCTGGTTCATACTGACCCTACTCTTCAAAAATAAATTCCACCCAACCTTTATTCCGAACATGCCATATTGATCGAGAGGTAAATCATGATTCTTTTCAGAATATTAATATGTATTTTAATAATATGGACAATGATGATTTTGCGGGGCCTTATCGTCCTGCTAACTCGTCTAATGTTGTAACCCATAATGGTGAGACTTATGTGATATCAAGTGAACAAAACACCCTGAGTCATGCCCTCTTAGGTTATATATGTCTGGTAGTTGACTTACAAAGGCAAGTGAGAGAACAAACAACTACTATAATTTCCCTGACCACATCAAACCAATGCTTAACGATTAGTCTCTCTACCGCTCAGCAGAGCATAGAATCTTTGAAGAAGGAAAAAAAGGATTTAGCTGCCAAACTGCTCAAGTCAGAAGAGACTCAAAAAGATCTTCAGACCAAGTATTCAGGACTGGAAGCTACTTCTTCCGATGAAATCAAAGCTCTAAAGGAGCAGCTAGAAGCTAGAGACAAAATTGTCAAGACTTTATCTGAAGACAAAGTCAACTTGGAGGATCTTCTTAAGAATAATACATAGGAGAATACACCTCTAGTGCAAAAGCAAGCCGAAGAGATAGCTGCTGGAATAGAGAAGTGTGTCTCTAGAGTGGTGAACTCTATGGAGAAAAGAGATGATGGAATCGAGTCCGATATGGTCTTATTATTTCAGGAGACTTTACCTAAGAGGACTCTTGGTCCTTTGTGGAAATTTATGGAATATGATGACCTTCATTTTCATACGATGGCTGATGGTGATAAGCAAAACTACTCAAGCGAGGAAGATTCTGAGGACAACGAAGGAGTTGGCGAGAGTTCAAGTGCTGAACTCAAAAGTTCGAGGAAATGTGATGGTGATGAAAAAACCGAAGCGAACAAGCCCTAAGGTTGTATTGTTATGTTGTGGATTTTTTGTTGAAAAATTAAAGTCCTTGGATGGCAAGGAATCTTGTGCATTATTTGTTTAATTTATGTTCTTAAAACTTAAAGTCCTTGAATGGTCAAGGCATTTGTGAACCATAGATCGAGTCTACTCCGATCAGACTTTAATATCATACTTTCCTTAGCGTGAATTTTGTTTAACTCTTTACTGTAGTGTTTAAATAGCCTTCAATATTTCAGATTTGTTAAGTAAGTGTATTGAATGACTTCGATCACACATGTTTAATAAATGTGATCAAGTGTCTAACATATCCGATCTACTCAAAGATGTTTGAGAGCCGGGGTGTTTAATACGTATTTAATATCCGACCACCTCACACTATGGTTAAGTCAAGAAGAATTTTGCACCAGACTTTTGAAGAAGGCATAAGATATTATTGAAAACTCGGACACCTCTTTAAAACCTCCCCGCGCCACCATGGTAGGAAAAAGTATGTCCCCTAATATTTATATTGATATAAAAAGTAAATATTTACAAGAAAGTTATATTCTAAGTATAAACTGAGATGTTCAATATTTTATGGGTGTTTTAGTGTTCTCCTTTCCTTATCTTGAAGTCTCTATGTTCCTGGTTTGACTTTCCCACATACCATATAAGGACCTTCCGAATTCGGAGCCAGCTTGCCGAACTGTTTTCCTTGGTGTGTAAAAAGACTTTTCTTAAGACTTTGTCCCCCAATTGAAAAAAAAATCTTTTAACTTTGGAAGCAAATATGCTCCTCATCAAACTATGGTAATGTGACATTCTCAAATGTGCTTTAAATCTTCTTTCTTCAATCAAATTGAACTAGTTCCTGACTGTCATATCATTTGCCTGTTCGGAATAGTTTTGGACTCTGTAAGATGGTAAAGTAGCTTCTATGGGAGTGATTGCATACATCCCATAAACGAGGGCAAAAGGAGATTCTTGTGTAACAACCAGACGAGTAGTTCAATAAGCTCACAATACTTCTTATAGATAACTTGGCCACTTTAATGCAGCTCGCTCCAGATTTTTCTTCAGCCCGGATAAGATTGTTCGATTAGCAACTTCAAATTGTCCATTTGCTTGAGGGTGGCAAGGAGAAGATTATGTTGACAAAATAAGAACAAATAAATTAAAACATAATCAGAAAGCTGAACAAAGTAAGAACAAAGAGTAACTGCTATAATACTAGATCTGAGTTGATCATGAAACGACTTTGTTCTTCTCTCTCAAGAACAAAGAACAAATCTTGATTTTCTGGGCTTCTTAATCGATCAGTCTTTGACTATGGAGGAAGGTGAAGCTTCTCCATTCATTAACAATCCATCAACGATAAACAACATTTCTAAAAACATTCAGCTTTCTTCAATTAAAGAATTTCATCTGCTTAGGAAATTTGGCCCTACCCCTTTGTTTGGTGTCTGCTCTTCAGATAATGAGAAGCAATCTTGTTCATTGGTGATAACCATAATGTAATCTGTAATCCTGGATTCGAGGAAATCAACAAACAAAAACCAAAATCTAAGCAAAATCCTTTATCTGGATCCTACGCTAATACAGTCAAAATCAGAACAATAGAGTTTTTTCATAAGAATGTGTCTGTAACTAAGAACGATGATTACCCCGTAATTACATTTGAAGCTAATGATAAATATTCCTTGAGTAGGCTTTCGAAGCATACTCTGATTACAAAGTTTATTGCGGGTAAACCAACTATGGAGGTTATCAGGAACTTCCTGGGAAAATTTAAGTTCTCTGGAAACTATAATCTTTCTATCTGGGATTATAGACATGTTTTCGCTGAATTCAATGATATGGAAGATTTTAAAAAGTTGCGGTCAAGGAATGTTTGGGTTATTGGTAGCAAAACTATGCGTCTGCTGAAGTGGACTATTCTGTTCAATCCAAATCTTGAATGTCCATTCACTCCGATCTGGGCTTCTGTTCCAAACTTTCCTGAATTCTTATTCAACGATTCTACCATAGGGGAAATAGCTAAGGTTCTTGGAGGTCCGTTGAAAGTTTGGGTTCCGAATATAAATCGAGCAAGGCAGAATTGTTGTAGGATTTGGGTTGAATTTGATGTCTCAAAGCCTCTGGTTCACAAAGTTTTGTTAAGATTTGGCGAAGTTGATAGTAACTGGGTCAACAAAATCTATAATAGTATTCCTTCTTATTGCAAATGGTGTGCTCACATTAGGCACTATGATGAGAATTACAAGAAACAAGGGAACGAAGCTACGAAACCTAAATCAAACATCCCTCCAAAGAATGATGAGATCGGTAAACTGAAAGCGATTTTTGTCAATAAAAAAGATACTAACAATCTGGAAACTATTAAAAGTTCTACAGGAAATGAAAGCACTAATCAATCCTTTAGTGCCCCAGTTCAAGAGATTCAAGATGAAGTTATTTTTAAAGTTAACACCAAAGATATACCAAAGGATTCAGATATTATTGATGCTCTGAAAACTATTGAAATGAGGAACTTATATGAGCCAACTGCTAAAGAGGATCATTATTCTCCAGGGTATGCTAGTGTCTGTTAAGCTCTCTAGTCAAAGATCACAATGAACCGTCTTTAAAGAAAGCTGAATTAAAGAAGGTGAAGAAATCTAAAATTTGGAACTCTAAAGGACCTGTATCATCGAAACTTATCAAGCTCAAAAGAGCCACCAAAACCCCATCCAGTTAATAACTATTACCATTCTGTCTTGGAACGCCAGAGGTTTTGGCAACAAGAAAAGAATTCAAAGGCTAAAGTCTCTAATTAAAGATACCAAAGCTAACTTTGTTGTTATCCAAGAGCCTTTCATTAAAGCTGATAAGATTCATTCTGTTGCAAATAAATTGAAATTCAGTGGTTTTATTTCTAACATTTCCAATAAAATCTAGGTATGTGGCAAAAAAGTTACAAAGTGGAGGTTGTTCTTGATGGTTAACAAATTATACACCTTAAGGTTCATCATCTTACTCTGGATAAAGATTTTATGGTATCAGTGATCTATGCTAAGTGCAAAAGACATCTCAGACTATCTATCTAGGATACTATCAGAATGCTTGATAATACTTCAAAAGAATGGCTTATTTTTTATGATTTTAACACCATCACTAATCTTCAAGATAAGCTAGCTTGTACTACTACCAATCATTATGGGATGAATAACTTTAATAATCTAATTATAGATTGTAGTATTCATGATGCTGGCTACATTGGGAGTAGATTTACTTGGTCAAATGGTTACAAATGGAAATGTCTGGATCGAGTTTTAATCAATAGCTCTTGGATACTGATGTTACTCATCATGCTAGGAACAGTTCTGATCATTGTCCTATCTATATCATAGTCACTTCTAGTTTGGAGAGAGTCAAAGCTTCTTTTAAGTTCTTAAATATGTGGGTCATTTATCCTAGTTTTTTTAAGCTGGTGGAAGACGTTTGGGGTAAGAATGTTGATGGGGCTGATGATAATCCTATTATGAAGTATTGGTTCAAGCAAAAGAGACTGAAGACTGATTTGAAAGAATGGAACATAAATGTCTTCGGTTACATCTTCGATGCTATTAAGAACTCAGAGGAAGATATAATATTCAGGGAGTCAATCTTTCAAACTTCTCTTACTGAGGAAAATAAAGTTTTGCTGGAAGATGCTAAAAATAATCATTTAATGCTTTTGGACAGGGAACAACTTTATTGGCAACAAAAAGCTCATGTGACTTGGCTTAAAGATAGTGAAAAAAATACTGCAACTTATCATAGTTTTGTGAAAAAAAAGACTCAAAAGAAATAGGATCGACAGAATCAAAGATGTCAGTGTTTGGCTTACTTCAAAGGAGTCTATCAGTTCCTCTACCATTAACTACTTTCAAAACCTTTTAGTTCTTACTCTTAATGATGTTGTTGAGGTTGATTTGATGGATGTTATCCCTAATTTAGTAACTAATGAGGACAAAAACAGTTTAACTATTGTGCCTAACACTAATGAAATCCTATGTATCATTAAATCTCTAAGTTCTGTGACTGTTGTAGGGCCTATCGGATTTAATGGTGAGTTCTATAAAAGTGTTGGCCTATCATTAGTGTTGACCTTTGTTGTGCTATTCAGTGGCTTTTCAACGGACATAACCTCTCTTCAAGGATGGAAGCTATTGTTATCTGCCTGATCTCCAAGGTTGTTAATCCTAATCACTGATAACATTTCCGGCCAATTAGCCTCACGACAATGTTCAGTAGAATCATTGGGAAGATTATCAACAACAAGAATGTCAAAGTTTCTTCCCAAACTTATTTCAGAGGAACAAGGGGCCTTCGTTAAGGGCAGGAGTATACATGAGTCCATTCTTACTGCTCAGGAGATGTGTTGTGATTTGAATTTAAATGCGAAGGTGGGAATGTCATCATAAAGACACACATGACAAAGGAGTCTGACAAGCTCAACCACAGGTTCATATTCAGAATCCTAAACTTATTTGGTTTCATTTCTAACGTGATTTTACTCTTAAGTAATTGCATCAGCAAAATTTACTATCGTGATCAATTGGGAAATAAAGGTGATAAGGGAAAAAAATATAAGGGGAAATTGGAAAGAAGTATTTTTATTGGGGAAAGATTATAAAATGTATTATGAAAGTATTAATTATGGATAAATAGTAAAATATAGGGATTATGTATGTAATAGTTAGGAATTTAAGCGTGTGGGGCCCGTTATTGTACTATAAAGGGACCCCACACGAGTTGAGAAGGTTGGTTGATTAATATAATAATATTTTTTCTCACTACTTTTAGTAGCACTTTCTCTCTCTAAAATGCATCCTCATAAAGAATTGGTTGTAACAGTTTAGTCCCTCGGATATTTGCTTTACACAAAATTATCCTCGAGCTAACTCTTAATTCATCATTGGCGATGTCTGTGAGAAAACGAAGATTATCCTGACGGTAATTGCTTTCTGGAAATCGTTCTTAATCTGAGCGGAATTATAGATGAGCAGGGGGTGATTTTGTTAACGATTGTGAGGAGAATCTTGTTGGAAATACTTATTGGAATGATACGGATTATGAAGCGCACGGTGGTCAGCGCGCCAGAGAAATCTTTGACTATTCTGCTATGTTGGCTCGGAGGAATGAGTTACTATTGGAGAACGAAAAAATGAGGGCAGAAAAAGAAACTGTCCAGGAAAATCTTCATTCCGAGGTTAGAAGAGAGCATGATAGCGGAAAAGATGAGCGTGAAGTTGATCTTCGTCCTAGAAATAGGAATGGAAGATATAGAGGGCATGGACGACGTTCTTCAACGAGGAAAGGAAAATGTCACTTAGAATCTTCTGATTCAAGTGATTATTCTCGTTATAGTTCATTAGAGTCATCTCCTGAAAGGATTCATCGAAAGAAAAGATATGACAGAAAACATGCGGAGCACCGGAGGGGAAGAAGTTTGGAGAGAAAATCTCTGAGGGAAAAGAATTATCATACTCATGCTGATGAGCGAGGTTACGACCAAATGAATTTTCCTTCTCGTAACCAAAATGTCGACCAGCAGAATACAGAGTGGCAGCATCAGTATACTTTGCCTTTTGATGAGGGTCTTTATTTTCCGAACCATAAGATTTCGAGGGCTAATGTTTATAGGACAGGCCATAACTGGAGAGCTTCTCCTTTGTCCTCGGAAATTCTAACAGGAAACCTCCCAAAGCACTTTGATATTTCGAAGCTAGATAAGTTCGACGGAACGCAGGATCCTGACAATCACATCGAGCAGTTCAAAAATTTCATGATCAATTTTGATGATGATGATAAATTGTTGTGTAGAGCATTTTCTCAGACCTTCAAGTGGTGGCTTCCAAGTGGGGGCAAAAAATTTCGGGCCAATGGAGATACGATAATCTACTGTAGGCAAAAAGTTGGGGAGAGTTTGAAGAATTACACCAATCGATTTATGAAAACGAAAACAGATATGGAATACTTTAAAGATTCTGTGGCATTGGCAGCTTTCAGGATGGGACTTCTCCCCAGACTTTTAAAGGATACGGTGGCAGAGAGTCAGGCGATGACTTTTGGGGCATTATTAGATCAATTTGAGAAAAGAATCTTGGTGGAGGAGACCCAAACATCAAAAAAGGATCAAGTGATCAGCTAGACCAGAATCAATTTCAAAGGTCCAAGTCTAGTATTCAAGGGCCTCATGTTAATGTTCAAGCCAAGGTTGTGGGTCAGTATCCGCCGAGGCCGAGGACGAATCAGCAAAACTATAATAATCAGCAAAGCTATAACCCAATGAGCAAGGCCTATTTCGAATAAGTGGATTCGTTCGGACTATTTTGCTGAGTTAACAGAAAATATGGCTACTATATTTGACAAGGCAAGGTCAACAGTACAGTTCAGAAAACCTTTTCCTATTCAAACTCCGAGGGAAAACATAAGTGCTAACAGGTATGTAAGTATCATGAGGATAATGAGCATGACACCAATGAATGCTTCGCTTTGAAAAAATAGGTGCAAACTTTAATTGAGAATGAAATGTTATTAGAATTCATAAAAAAGCATACTCAGAAAAATGTTGCAGTAAAGGCTGTCCCAAAGAATAGTGACACGACAATGGTGATTTCCGAGGAAGTTGATACTTTTGATATTACAACAGAGTATCTGGATCCCAAGGTAGGGAGGAACAACGTGAATATGATAGAGGAGATTATTCCAAGGGGGAAAGTAAATGACCTATGTGCTTTTTTCGAGTCGTTAGCTATTTTTAGAGGGGATAGTATTGCAGAGAACTCCAATAGTTCGCGAAAGAGGCATATGGTAAATCTGACTACGCAGATTGAAGTAGGGGTTTCAGCGCATATGCATCGCTTGCCCTCCCCCATTATATGTTTTGAAGATGATGATATGAGGAATGTAGCGGGCCCGCATGAGGATGCGGTGGTAATTGCTGCAGGGATAGCTGGTGACCAAGTTCAGAAAATACTTATTGATACAGGAAGCTTTGTGAATATTTTGTTTATGAGTACCTACAGGATAATTTCCGACCCACCTGTTATACGGCGGTCCGAAAGAACTATAGTGGGCTTTACATGATCAACAACAATAGTCGTGGGAGAGTTTCAGTGTGTGGTGGAGCTCGGTCGGGGACCATTCAAAAAGGAAGTTGAAGTTTTGTTTATAGTGGTAGATGCACCAACTTCTTATAATGCGATTTTGGGCCGTTCCTGGTTGTCAAAGATGCATGGTGTTATCTCAGCGGTACATCAATGCTTGAAGTATGTAGTAGGGAACAATATAGGGACAATTAGTAGCAACCAGAAGATGGCTCGAGAATGTTACCAGATAGTTTTATCCTCGAAGGGAGCTCGAGGAGGAGCATCGGAAAAAGCATAGCAGTTAAAGGGGACTTTCTCAGCAATCACTACTTGTGATGATCCGAGGGAGTCCCCCGGATTTCTGATTCCGGATGATGATCATGAGGAACACAAGTTTAAAGATGGAAATTTTTAAAAAATTGGAGTAAAGCTTTCTTTTGAGTTCAGAGAAAAGTTAATATGTTTGCTTGGTGTGCAGAGGACGTTATAGGTGTGCCTCCAGAGATAATTTGTTATAAACTAGCAGTGCGACATAATGTTTGGCCTATTATATAGAAAGAAGACCGATTTCTTAGGAGAAGTCTGCAGCTATTGTTTTAGAGGTTGAACGGTTATTAAGCATAGGTCATATTCGAGAGTCGCAATACCCTGTATGGGCCTCGAATCCAGTCTTAGTCAGGAAAAAGAGTGGCAAGTGGAGGATGTGCGTGGATTTCACGAATCTGAATAGAGCTTGTCCAAATGATCCTTTTCCGGTACCCCGAATTGATCAGCTAGTGGATTCTACTTCGGGTAATCGGTTATTGTCTTTTATGGATGCTTATTCAGGATATAATCAGATCAGATTAGATGCAAGGGATGAATAAAGCACATCGTTTATCACTAGGAGAAATTATATTGTTATAAGGTCATGCCTTTTGGCCGGAAAAATGTGGGGGCGACTTATCAGCGTTTGGTAAACAAAACCTTTGAGGAACAGATTGGCCGGAATGTAGAAGCTTACATTGATGATATGCTGGTAAAGAGTTTACAAGACGAAGATCATTTTTCTGACTTGGAGGAAACTTTTAATAATTTGAGCAAAGTTAATTTAAAGTTAAACCCGGAAAAGTGCATTTTTGGTGTACGGTCGGGGCTATATGATAAGTGAAAGGGGAATTGAGGCTGATCCAGAGCAGGTAAAAGCTTTGACGACAATGAATCCTCCTCGAAATATTAAGGATGGTGATGATAATTATCCTGAGGGTAGGCTTGTAATTTGTTTGGTGTTTAATAATAGTATGTGAGTGTTTTATTTTTAGTGTAGAGAGTAGAGAGATAATTAAGCTGGCCGGTAGCAGTTAATTCTCATTACCCACACTTAATGCAGGTGGCTGGGTATTTATACCCTCATGTTTGGGCCCTTATGGGCTTTCGGGTCATGTTAAATGAACCCGGGTCATGTTCAAAGACCCATGAGCTCTAAGTAGGAGAGCAAGTAGCTTAGTCAAGTAGTGTTTAGGTTTTTTAGTACTTTTGTCATAGTTCGAACAGTCCTTTGGGCTAAGTGTTCGAAGTGATCTGTCCGGTCCGGAGAGCTTGGACCGATCTGTCCTTGTCCGGGGAGCATGCAGAGTTCGGACTCATCAGGAGCCCCTTTTTTAGATGTTTGTGCAAATACTCTTGTCAAAAACCTGAAAAACAGTCCGACACCAGGGGTAGTTTTAATCTGGACATGTCTGTCAATTTGGGCTATGGGTTTATCCAAACTGATAAAGCTTCACGAATTCAAAACGGTTTTTGCCAGAGTTCGTGGGACACGTGTCGCTCTCTGATTGGTTGCTTCAGCCGTTTTTTCACCTTGAATTTCGAACCCACCTTCTTCAAAAAGCAACCTCTTAATTAAAGGTGATGACATTAACGTCGTCTTTAATCATTACCAATCTTTTCGAATTCTCCTAGGAATCAACTTCTTTTTTCAGATTTACTATAAATACAAACTCACTTTCTACTGTTTTACCATCTCTTTCACATTTACTCTGTAAAATTTCCCAAAGCTCTCTCTCTCTCTCTAAAGCAAAAACTTTGTTCGATAGTTTATGTTTATAGCAAGGAACGCTCTGGTCAAAGGCGGGTGACTCAACCTTTCTGAGTTAGAGAAGGCTCAAAACGTCGAAAGAGAAAGACGAATTGCGGCAGGGTTACCCACTTCGCCTGTCGACAGACCAATCACCTCTGTCACAGAGCCAGATCAAGGCTCTTCTTCTTCTAAAGGCACTAAGCCTAGAAAACTATTTTAAACCAACCTTTCCCCCGTTATCTCTGGTTCCTCAGTTCAGGAATCATAGCCTATTGTCGAGCCAGGAGTAACAACTACTAGTCTCAAAAAACCCTCACCCTTCATAGCTATGGGGTCGGATACGGAGCACTCCCCTGAGAAGCTAGTCGATAGGAGGAAAGGCCGGTTAGTTAGAGGCCAAGGGTCTAAAAACACTCCTTCAAAGTCGGGGGCAAAATACAGCAGCACCGGGTCAGAGGTGCCTATTAGAGCCCCCAAAGATAGACTATCCGGTCCGGAGGGCACCAGTCCAAGTCTTCAAAGAGAAGCACCTGCTCCGGATACTCTACTGGAGGCCAGAAGCCAAAAGAACACAGAGGCCCAGCAGTCCGGAGATAAGGCTGAGTCAAGTTTGAACCCTCCCCCCACTACTGCTGCTGAAATCCCTTCAACAATTATGGAGGAAGTTATGGAGGACTCTGTTGAAGAGGCTCCATTTGAGTCTGAGCCCTCCGATCAAACTAGTAGTGCAATAGTTGCCAAGAAGGACAAAGGCAAAGAAAAATTGTATTTGAGGCATCCGGATCTGCCGGAGAGCCTCGAGGGAAGAGTGGGGCCTTGTTCTCACAAGGTCAGCGTTAATTATCTCCTCGCCCTGCAGAAAATCAACTACGCGTTCATCCACACAGCTGAGCTGGGCCGGATGCGTACAAAATGGGGAATACCGGAGAATGTGAAGATCAGGATCCCCATACACCCGGAGACTCCTATGGACTGCAAACTGAGCGAAGTTGTCATGTTCACGGAGCTATTCAACTGGGGACTCAGATTCCCTTTAGACCCAGAGATTGTCAGATACTTCCATCTGATAAAACTCTGTCCGAGCCAGCTGAGCCCCAACGCCTGGTATACCCTCATGGCCTGCATCATGGCCCCAAGGCTCTCCGGGATTCCTCTGCCAATGGAGAAGTTTGCTACTGTGGCCAGTCTGTGCAGAAATCCCAACATCCCCTTTTACCATTTCAATATGGGGGATGATGGTGGCGACTGGTTTTGAAACACAGTCGTCGGCTGTAGAAATCAAGAGGAAGAAGACAAAAAGAACTGTTGGATAATTCTAACCCTAGGTTAGATTAAGGGAGACTTTAAAGAAAATCAAAATTGTATTCAAAAAAGTCTGAGGCAAAACTAGGGTTTGAGAGCCTTTTATAGAAGTGCTCGAAACCCTAGCCCAAAATTACATCTTGTTTTCTTATGCAATAAAATAAAGCCCAGTCCAATTTCAAAGCGATTGGAGCTGGTTAAGTATTTTAATAAAATCTAAATAAAATAGGAAAATGCAGAAAATTTACTAAAACAGCAAAACGAGGGTTTAAACGATTAAATTTAGGGCCTGGACTTCATCACTTTGTGATGCTTTCGAAAATTGTTGGGCTTCTCGACGCGTTCGATTTGAGTGGTCGCATCGCCTAATTCTGATATCTGGGCCCCAAATAAAGCCTGTTTCCGTTTGTCCAAAAGGGCCATATAGTCATGGGCTTGTGCAACTACATCATCCTCCCCTTCTTCGGAAGAATTCGCCCACGAATTCTCAGCTTCATCATCCTCAGCAGCAGCGGTAAATGGCACCAGGTGCTTCACGTTGAAAACGTTATGGGTCTTCATGTGGCTTGGTAGTTTCAACCTGTATGCATTGGGATTAATCTTTTCAATGATTTCAAACGGACCCACCTTCCTTGCAGCCAACTTGTTGTACTCGTGTGCAGGATAGCGATCCCTGGTCAAAACAGCCCATACAAAGTCTCCCACTGCAAACTCCACCAGGCGGCGCTTCTTATCTGCGGCAATCTTGTACTTCTGTGTTGTTTCCTCCAAGTGTTTGCGGGTGTTCGCATGGATCTCCCATAGATCAGCAATGGCGTTCTCAACCTTAGCTGGGACCTTATCAAGCGCTGGGAAAGCTAAGTCCATAGGACCCCGTGGGTTATAACCATAGACTACCATGAAGGGACTATACCCAGTACTACGCTTGTGGTGCCTGTTGTAGGCGAACTCAACATGATAAAGACGAGAATCCCATGCTTTCAAGTTCCCAGAGACCTCTGTGCGTAACATGTTGCCTAACGTTCGATTAGTTACCTCGGTTTGGCCATCTGTCTGCGGGTGATATGCGCTGCTAAAACTCAGCTTCGTGTTTGTGAGGCGCCACAAACTCCTCCAAAAATGCCCCACAAACCGCGCATCGCGATCAGAAACGATATTCAAGGGTAGACCATGTAAGCGGTAGACCTCACGAAAGTATAAATTAGCAACATTCACAGCATCTGTGGTTTTCTTGCAGGCAATGAAGTGGGCCATCTTAGAAAACCTGTCAACCACTACAAAAATAGAATCGTTACCTCTCTGTGTTCTTGGCAGCCCAGAGATGAAATCCATGCTGACGCTTCGCCATGGTCCTTCCGGTATTGGGAGTGGTAGGTATAGACCTGCGTTGGAGGATGTACCTTTTGCCACCTGGCAAACCCGACAACCAGCTACAAAACGGATAACATCTCGCCTCAAATGCGGCCAGAAGAACTGACTGGATACAGAGTGAAGGGTTTGATCTCTACCCCCATGCCCCTCGTTATGTCTCTCCTGTACAATCAGTAATCTCAAACTGCCCTCAGGAACACAAAGTAAATTACCTTTAAAGAGGTAACCGTTGCTCACTGCAAAATCTTTTCTCAAACCTGCGCTGACGTCCTCTATAATAGGACCAAAATATGGATCGATAGCTAGTAGATCCTTCATCATCTCGAATCCCACAACTTTTCCTTCCATACGAATCATCATACTGCGTCGGCTCAATGCGTCAGCTACGCGGTTAACTGTCCCCGAAGTATGCTTAATGGAAAAGGTAAATTGTTGCGTAAATGCTGCCCAACGTGCATGGCGGGAAGAGAGTTTCTCCTGACTCTGCAGATGTTTTAAGGCATCATGATCGGTGTACAGGACAAAGTCATTGTAGGCCAAGTAGGAACTCCAGTGCTTCAAAGCTCGTACAACTGCATAGAACTCCTTGTCATAGGTGCTGTAGTTAAGTTTAGCTCCACTTAACTTTTCGCTGAAGTATGCTACAGGACGACCTCGTTGGCTGAGTACGGCGCCAATGCCCAATCCGGACGCATCACAATGCAGTTCAAATCCTGTAGAAAAGTCAGGTAAAACCAGAATCGGTGCTGTGGTTAGTCTTACCTTGATTATCTCAAACGCTTCAGCTGCTTCAGGGGTCCAGCAGAATGTCTTGCCCTTCATACACTCTGTAATGGGAGCCATAACAGTGCTGAAGTTATGTATGAATCGTCTGTAAAAAGAGACCAATCCGTGAAAAGAGCGGACTTCAGTGATGGAAGTAGGAATAGGCCAGTCTCGCACGGCTTCTACTTTCGACTGATCCACTGAAAGCCCATCTTTTGACACAACATACCCTAGGAAGACGACCGAATCTGTCATAAAACAACACTTATCGAGTCCTCCATAAAACTTCTCTCGCCTCAACACAACCAACACCTCGCGTAAGTGCTGGAGATGCAGCTCTTCCGTGGTACTATAAATAAGAATATCATCAAAGTACACAACAAGAAATTTTCCGATGAATGGGCGAAATACCTGGTTCATAACCCGCATGAACGTGCTAGGAGCGTTAGAAAGACCGAATGGCATTACCATCCATTCAAACAGACCTTCTCGGGTCTTGAAGGCTGTTTTCCACTCATCCCCCATACGAATACGAATCTGGTGGTATCCGCTCTTCAAATCCAGCTTCGTAAACACAGTAGCACCATTCAATTGATCCAGTAAATCATCAAGGCGAGGAATAGGAAACCGATACCTGACTGTAATTTTGTTGATAGCCCGGCTATCCACACACATTCTCATTGAGCCATCCTTCTTTGGTGTTAATAGTGCAGGAACCGCACAAGGACTAAGACTCTCCCGGATGTGGCCTTTCGTTAACAGTTCCTCCACCTGTCTGCGGAGCTCTTCATGCTCTTTTGGGCTCATCCGATAATGCGGTCGGTTTGGTAGACTAGCACCCGGTACAAGGTCAATCTGGTGTTGGATATCTCTCAATGGAGGAAGACCTGTAGGTAAAGTATCGGGAAAGACAACAGAGAATTCTGCTAAAAGCGGCCGAACTCGCTCAGGTATACCAGCAAATGGATCAGTACTAAATTCTTTAACCATCAAAAGATAGACAATCCCTGTTTCATGAGCATGTTCTATAAACGCCTTTTGAGCTAGAAAGTTCTTACCCGACTCCTTTGATACTGCAAGGGCAGGTTTTGGAGAAACCTCTCTAGTTGGTGCTAATATGAACCTGACATTATTCCATATAAAACTGTAGCGGTTCCTCCTACCATCATATGTGACACTTCTGTCATATTGCCAGGGTCGGCCTAGCAACAAGTGACACGCATCCATCCCAATGACATCGCACCAAGCTTTATCCCTATAGTTACCAACAGAGAAAGATACCAGACATCTTCTAGAGATACTTACCTCACTACCTTTCTTTAACCAAGCAAGCTTGTAGGGGTTTGGGTGGTCTTCTGTTTTCAGGGCCAGTTTCTGGACAACTTCTTCAGAGATAACATTTTCGCAGCTCCCTGAATCAATAACGAATTTGCATACCTTTCCCCCAATAGTACAAGTCGATTGGAAAATATTGTTCCGTAGCCAATCATCCCCATCACTTTTGGCTTTCGGCGTCAAGCAGATACGCCTTAGAACCAATGCCTGACCAATATCTCCTCCTGTAACCTGGTCCTCTGGAACCTCATCAACAACATCCTCTGGTTCTTCATCAAACCGCGGCTCGCCCTCCAGGGAAAAATCAGCAGTGTCAGCGAACAGACCCCTCGGGTGTTGTGGTTGTTGTCGTAATTTGGGACACTGTAAAGCAACGTGCCCTAGTTCATGACAATGGTAGCACCGGACCTGTGAGGAAGTAACTGTGCGACTAGGGACCTGCAAATTAGCACCTGTGCGCATAGGAGAAGCAGTTGGCACTCCTGGGTTAGGGCTTGGAACCGTCCTTTTGGGGAATGTCAATGGATTTGGTCTGGCAGTGTCTCCTCCATAAGGCCTTCGTGAAAGGGCTTTCTCCAGATGCAGTGCGCGCTGATGTGCTTCAGACACATTCACAGGGTCGAACATATTCAGCTGGTCCTGAAACTGTTGTCGCATCCCCCCTATATAGCGAGAGACTAGCTGATCTGCTGAATCAGTAATATATACACGGTTTTGTAGCGTGAAAAAATCGTTAGTGTACTCATCAACAGTCTTTGACCCTTGTTTAAGGTTTTGGAACTGCTGATACATTATGCGGTTATAGTTGTAAGGCAAAAACGCAGCCCTCATGTGCTTCACAAACTTAGCCCAAGTTGTTATTTTTGTCTTACCGTGCCTTGATCTGGTCTGCTTGAGCTGTTGCCACCAGGATGCAGCTCGGCCTCGGAACTTAGTTGCAGCCAACTGTACCCGCTTTGCATCCGGAACCTCCTTGAAATCAAGAACTTCTTCAACTGAGGCGATCCAATCTAAAAACTCCTCTGGTGCAAGACCCCCTTGGAACTCTGGGATCTCCAATCTGAATCCAGATTCCCACCGGTTGTTGGCGTTCAGATCAGAATCTCTCGGTGGCGGCTGCTCAAAGA
This sequence comes from Limnanthes douglasii subsp. nivea, assembly GCA_036936605.1. Lineage (NCBI taxonomy): Eukaryota > Viridiplantae > Streptophyta > Magnoliopsida > Brassicales > Limnanthaceae > Limnanthes > Limnanthes douglasii. Next base: position 8,348,519 of record JAUPFV010000003.1, on the reverse strand, counting down.
CTTGGTCACGGCAGTCTTGTGGTGAGTATTGACCCCTAACTTGTTCTCGCCGAGGAGCAAACGGATTTTGCTCGCGGCCGATCTCTCTCTCAGATCCCGACGGCTGGTTGCTCGAACCTGGAGCTCGAAAGCCGTTGGTTTGGTTGTTCAACAGCCTCTGTAGTGCTTCTTGTACGTCTCTCAACTGATTTCCCAACGAGTGCATCTGTTCACCAACCTGGGATTGGAATTGACCGAATTCATCACGGTCGATCGATTCAGTGATCGGAATAGTGGACTTCCCCCGAAAAGATCGCTTTGGCGGCATACCGTCGTTACCCACGCCGTAGGAACTCTGAATCTGATACCAATATGGTGGCGACTGGTTTTGAAACACAGTCGTCGGCTGTAGAAATCAAGAGGAAGAAGACAAAAAGAACTGTTGGATAATTCTAACCCTAGGTTAGATTAAGGGAGACTTTAAAGAAAATCAAAATTGTATTCAAAAAAGTCTGAGGCAAAACTAGGGTTTGAGAGCCTTTTATAGAAGTGCTCGAAACCCTAGCCCAAAATTACATCTTGTTTTCTTATGCAATAAAATAAAGCCCAGTCCAATTTCAAAGCGATTGGAGCTGGTTAAGTATTTTAATAAAATCTAAATAAAATAGGAAAATGCAGAAAATTTACTAAAACAGCAAAACGAGGGTTTAAACGATTAAATTTAGGGCCTGGACTTCATCACTTTGTGATGCTTTCGAAAATTGTTGGGCTTCTCGACGCGTTCGATTTGAGTGGTCGCATCGCCTAATTCTGATATCTGGGCCCCAAATAAAGCCTGTTTCCGTTTGTCCAAAAGGGCCATATAGTCATGGGCTTGTGCAACTACATCAGATGACTTCAAGGCTGTTGATGATTTATTGGAGGCGGAGAGGAATTGGAGGACCCAGTTCCTATTCGTTAGTGGTGTTTGGGAGAACGGACAGAAGATCAAATGCGGGGTGAACCCAAGCCTCCTCAGAAGCAGGTGCAGGAGTGACCGTAAGTTTTCCACTTTATAATTTTTTTTAAAGTAGTTCGAACTAATGGGTCTCACTTTTGCCTTGGCAGTACTGCCCAAGGAGTTCAGTGACTATCAGAAAGCCGGGCAGGCTACTTGCTCCAAGATCAATGCTTGGACTGCTGAGAAATGGGGGAACCGATTCCATGCTGCTTTTACCAGTGGCAACTTGGCAAGGTCTCACTTGTGGAACACCACAGGTCGGAGAGACTTGACTTGGGAGGAGCTCACCACTCAGCCTCCTCTGGATGTTGTACTTAAGAGGACTCACGAACTAGATGGGACACTCTTCCTGCCAGGCCGGGCCAAAGCCCCGAGCGAGATGAAAGGAAAGAAGAAGAAGGGCAAGAAGGTGGTGGGTGGTGCTAACCCTGCTGATGCAGAGAAGGATGCTCCAACAGACCCGGAGGGGCCAGCCCAGAGCCAAATTGATGCTGCTCTCTTGGAAGTGGTGGAGCAAGAGACTGAAAAACAAGAAGCGAACCTCCCAAAACCTCCAAGAGCTTCCAAGAGAAATCGTAAACAGGGAAGCGAAGGCACAGACCGGGAGGCCAAGAAGAAGAAAACTTCTAAGGGAGACGAGCTTTCTCTCCGGGCTCCGGAGCCTTCTTTCCAAGCTGATCCTGCTGACCCAACACATGCCGAGGAGATTCCGGGTGACTTTCATACCGATGAGGTTGAGGGGGGATATATCAACATCGATGGAGTAGACATCACCGGTCTTGGTGAGCTTGGTGAATACTTCCTCAATCTTCCCAGAGATGACTTTGTCGGGCCTTACCTTCCTCCAAGCACCTCCAACACGGTCACTTTTGATGGTAAGACTTTTAGCGTTTCTAGTGAAAGGGATCCCATAGCCCACTCTTTGTTAAGCAACGTTCAGCCTGTACTTGTGTTGGAGAAACAAGTCCGAAACCAGGCCGATATCATCAAAGATCTCAAGTCTGACAAATAGAGGTTGTCCGATGACCTTCGTACTGCCACTTCCAATGCTGACATTTTAAAGGAGGAAATCGAGGAGTTGAATAGAAAGCAAGAGGCAAGCACCACAAAAGTCTCCACTTTAGAGGACACCATTAGAGAGCTCCGGGAGAAGCTGTTCGGTCTGGAGAAAGACCTTACCACCTCAAAGGGAGAATCCAAAGCTAAGTATCAAATCATTACCAACCTGACCAATGACAAAATCGCTCTTGAGAATACAGTGTCTAAGGCTTCCGAGGAGAAAGCGACTTTGCTAAAGGAGCAGGAGGCCAAGATTCAAGCCAAGATCGATGCTTATGCCAATAATGTGATCGACACTCAGGAGGAGATGTATGCCAAGGTAAAGTTTGATATGGTCCTACTATTCCATGAGAAGTTTCCGAAGAAGAACTTGGGGGATTTATGGCTTCATGTTGAGCCTGAAGACCTCCCGTATCATACGATGGCTGAAGGCGACATGTATGGCTACTCTAGTGATTCCTCAGATGACGAAGAACACACCGGGGAGAAACCTGGCGAAGAGAAGAGTGATTTCAAAGATAAGGAAAAGACAGATGAAGGTGAGCCATCTTCTAAGGCTCAGCCTTAATTCATGATTCAGTTTTTACTTAGTTATCCAAACTAAAGTCCTTGGAAGGCCAAGGCATTTTTTTTTGTAATCGTGTCCGGCAACTGACCGGATAGGTTTTCTGTTCTGTTTTTGACAATTTGAAAAGTCCTTGGAAGGCTAAGGCACTTTAAGTTATTTTAATGAATATCTTTGTTTCATACAATTCTCATCTTCTTTCATAGTCAGTTCCAATTTTGTTGGCTAGAGTTTAAATAGCCTTTAGTTATTTCATAGTGAGAGTGTTTAAGTTCTCCGGCTACAGTTTAAATAGCCCTTAGTTATTTCAATCCGGATAGTGTGACAAAGGACAAAACTTAAAACACTTGGAAATTTTTTAAGAAGGCATCAAATTTTATTCAAAAGCCCGGACACCTCATTAAAACCTCCCCGTGCCACCAGGGAGGAAAGAGTATGCCCCCAAATATTTACATGGATGTTTAAACACGTAAATATTTTACAAATGCTACTCCAAGTACATCCGGAGATGCTCGATATTCCAAGGATGAGTCAAAACTCTTCCATCTTTGTCCTCCAACTAATATGTCCCAGGTTTAATTCTTTCAACAACCATATACGGACCTTCCCAAGTTGGGGCTAGCTTTCCGAACAGTTTTTCTTTAGTGTGTAAGAAGACTTTCCTTAATACTTTGTCCCCTGGTTGGAAATCTCTTCTTTTAACTTTGGAAGCAAACCTGCTTCTCATCAAGTCCTGATAGTGTGCAACTCTAAGGTGAGCTTTAACTCGTCTTTCTTCTATCAAATCAAGTTGATCTCTGATTGCCACCTCGTTAGCATGTTCGGAGAAGTTGTGAACACGAAATGACGGGAGAGTTGCTTCTATGGGAGCTACTGCATCCATCCCATAGACCAAAGCAAAGGGTGACTCTTGTGTTGCAGCCCCAGGTGTTGTCCGGTAGGCCCACAAGACTTCTTGTAAATAACTAGGCCACTTCCCAGCAGCCCCTTCCAAATTCTTCTTTAAACCGGACAGTATAGTTCTATTAGCCACTTCAACTTGCCCATTTGCTTGTGGGTGGAAAGGCAAAGAGAAGAAATGTTGTATACCCCTTGAGGCACAGAAGCTCTCCATTTCCCTATTGTCGAACTGTGGCCCATTGTCTGTTGTTATCTTTTGTGGGACACCAAATCTGCAACAAATGTTGGATAGAATGAATTTTATAACAGCTTTTGACGTTGTCCCTGCTAGAGGGGCTGCTTCAATCCACTTCGAGAAGTAGTCTATGGCCATAATTATAGTTTTGCGTACTCCGGACGCCACAGGGAGAGGCCCTACTAAATCTAACCCCCATCGAGCAAAAGGAATAGGCTCAGAAATTGACTCTAAAGGAATGGCTGGGACATGAATTTCATTGCTGTACCTCTGGCATGGGTCACACATTCTTACCAATTTCTTTGCATCTTTCATGATAGATGGCCAATAGTAACCGGACAGTAAAACTCTTCTTGTTAAAGCTCTGAATCCACAATGGGCTGATCCCTCACCATCATGCAATTCAGAGAGGACTACTGGAGATTCCTCATCCCCCAAATATCGCAGGAGAGGTTTATTGTAAGATTTTTTATACAACACTTCTCTCAATATGATGAAACCACGAGCCTTGTGTTTCAATGTTCTGGCTAGTAACTTATCCGAAGGTACGATACCATCGGAGAGATATTGCAGGAGAGGAAACCTCCAGTCTTGAGGTTGTTTCACTTGCACTTCAAAAATTTCCTCTTCTTTTCCCTTACTAAGTTGAATGGAGGGGCTTTCTAGCACATGGATCCATGGATATGACTCCGTATATGCTATGGTTGCTAACGAGTCTGCTAGCTCATTTTCTGCCCGGGGTATGTGCTCATAAACAAAACTTTTAAACTTGAGTGCTTCATTCTTAAGGAGGAGTAAATATTTCACAAGCTGCTCCTTTTTAGCCTCAGATTGGCCTTGGTCATGGTGGACCAGAAGCTGGGAATCACTTAGTAGCTTGACCCTCTTAGCCCCACAAATGTAGGCTAACTTTAAACCAGCTATAGTTGCTTCGTATTCTGACTCATTATTAGATGCTATGAAAGCAAAACAAATAGCTTGGTAAATTTTGTCTCCATATGGAGAAGTTAAACACACCCCTGCACCACATCCCATAGTGCTAGATCCACCATCTGTTCGGACGACCCATACCTTTTTATCTTTTATATCAGTAGTTTGCTCCGAATCCCTATCGGAGTGGAATTCAACCAAAAAATCTGCCACAGCTTGGGCCTTGACTGCTGTTCGAGGAGCAAAGTCTATGTCGAAGTCCCCAACTCTACTAACCACTTAGTCATCCTGCTTGAAATGTCTGCCTTTTGGAGGACATTCTTCAGGGGAAAAGAAGTCCGGACGATGATGGGATGAGCCTGGAAATAAGGCCTCATTTTCCTGGCAGCTATCACCAGGGCTAATGCTAATTTTTCGAGTTTCAAGTAACGCCTTTCTGTATCTATTAAACTTTTGCTGATGTAGTATACTGGATGAAGATGACCATCGACCTCCCTTACCAATACAGCACTGATGGCACAACTTGAAACTGCTAAATATACGAAGAGTGTCTCCCCATCAACTGGTTCAAACAAATTTTTGGGGGAGGACATGTGCTTCTTGATCTCATTGAAGGCCTCATCACACTGTGGGGTCCAATCGAATCCCTTTGCACCCCTCAAGGTTTGAAAGAAGGGGGCACACCTGTCCGAAGACCTTGAGATAAATCTGTTTAAGGCAGCTAATCTCCCCGTTAACCGTTGTACTTCTTTAATATTTCGAGGAGGCTCCATTTGGAATAGAGCATTGAGCTGGTCCGGATCGGGCTGTATTCCATGCTCACTTATAATATAGCCTAGAAATTTTCCGGACTGCACTCCAAACACACATTTTTCTGGGTTTAATTTCAAATTCACTTTTACCAAGTTGGCAAAAGTTTCTTGGAGATCGGACAAGTGCAATTGCTCATCCACACTCTTCACCAGCATGTAATCAATGTACACTTTCATATTTCTTCCAATCTGATCAGCAAATGCCTTGTTTACTAATCTCTGATAAGTAGCCCCAGCATTTTTCAACCCAAACGGCATTACCTTGTAGCAATGGAGACCTCTGTCAGTGACAAATGTGGTATGCTCTTAATCATTCGGATCCACTTGAATCTGATTGTACCCGGAGAAGGCATCCATAAAGGAAAGCAGCTTGTTCCCAGAGGTGGAGTCTACTGACTGATCAATCCGGGGGACCGGATACAAATCTTTTGGGCAAGCTCTATTGAGATCTGTGAAGTTGATGCACATGCACCACTTGCCATTTTTCTTCTTTACCAAAACCGGATTGGCAGTCCACAAAGGATACTTAGACTCCTTGATGTGCCCCATCTTTGTGAGCCTGTCAACCTCTTGCACAATGACATCGGCCTTTTCCTTAGAAAAAGCTCTTCTCTTTTGAACCACTGGTGCTACGTCTCTCGGGACAGATAGGTAATGTGATATCACTTCTGATGGGACCCCAGTAACATCAGCATTGCACCAAGAAAAAACGTGCTGATGATTCTTCAAAACCTTTAACATTTCATTTTTCAGATCGGGTGGCATTTTGGAGCCTATCTTAACACTTCTTCATTCCTCCAAACAGTGTTTCTCTACCTCTTCGACCGGTATCAATACTCCAAAGGTCTCTCTGGGGTCATCAATTTCACCCTCACCCCCAGTGTTCGGGGAGCCAGAGCAGTAGCGGAATTTGTTTCCCAGTTTTCTTTGGCCCATTCACTAAGTTTGGTGAAAACCATGGTGGAACTTTCTACATAGTCAGCATAGGGCTTAGAAATCCCACTCATAGTTGTGCAAAAGTTCGAACAACAAATTATTAAACTATTATTTGAGGAAGATAAAATTAAAAGTTAAAAATACTTACGTCTGTTAGTCCATAAAAGAGACAACTTATGTGGATTCGAGGGGGTCGACTCAGAGCCTGTCTCCCAATGGCCGGAGAAGAAAAGGAATTGTTGACTCCATTTTTTATCAGCCTCTAGTAAGTCCTTCACTACTTTTTGTCATCGACCAAAGGTCAGTGAGTAAAACGGGAAAAACGGATTATTTGTCAAGCCAGATAATCTGATGAGCTCTTCTAAGGAAAATTCGTTGCCAGAAATACTTGAAGCCATGATACATGCAATGAGTGTGAACTACATGTTTGGACCAGCTTGTGAGGGGCAGAGGTCGATTTTGGCAAAGTATTCAATGAAGAATGGATATAAGGGATACCTCAACCCCTAATTCACGATCTCTGTATTAACAACTAACTCATCATCCTTAACAGATAAATGAGTCTCACCTTCCGAGGGGAATCTGATGGTAATATACGAGGGATGCACCATCGAGTCCTTAGCATGGTTTCTTCCGAATGCAAGAAATATTTGTAGGAGATATGGTGGAGTGAAACCAAGTGCTTGTTCTCGATTCCTCGGATGTTATTACCCACAATGACATCAAGTTCTAAAGGAAGAGTGATATCACCCTTGGATTTTGGGGCAATTCTTTGAGCTTGCTCTTCGGAAATTGCTAGGGGCGTTGCAGATATTTGACTAGAAGAGGCCAATGAAGGACCATTGGATTTACTCTTCTCTGCAATATGAATTTGTTGTGTCTCTGACTCAGGGTTTTCTGAGGCGATCTCTTTCCCTTTATTTTCCAAAGATTTGTTTCGGAATGATTGTACATCTTCATCGGTAATAGACTAATAGTAGTTCTTGAGGGGGAGAATCGAGGACTTGCTTGCCCCGTCATCGAAGGGGTGGCTGGAAGGTTTGATCTAGAGATGTCAATTTTCAAAGAAGGGTTGTCAATTACTGAGTTAAATTCAGATCTGGGGTTTCCGAAGGAGTTTCTTTAGCACGTTTGCGTTCTTGAGAGTTTCTTTTATCTTTGTGATGCATTTTCCTTTATCCAGAAGAATGCTTGTGATGTTTATCTTTACCCATAGATTCGAGGGGTTTGAGATCGGAACGTTGGTTTAAACAAGAGATTTCTAAGGGTATGATGGCAGAGGAGTTTTCCGATGGGGGCCATAAACCGTAGAAAGTGGTCACCAGAGGTTAGGGTTGAGGCTCAACGTACGTACCAACATCAACTTTCTCTTCGAATTTTTGGCTAATGAACAACCACTCTGGAATTCGATGAGGTTTAGGGAGCATAAGCCAGCTTTCTCTCTCTATAAAGTTTAGAATAGAGGTTTTGGATTGTAAATGAAAAAGGCAAGTATTTATAGAAGCAAATGGGATTTTAAGGAGGAAAAGACATGGGGATATTTTCCTTTGTTTGCCTAGGGTTGTCATAGGTAACATAGGTACATTTGTATTGAATCAAGAACTGAGGAAGAATGTGAAGAGACAATCAAATGATGGAGAACTTTGGGAAGTGTAATAAGATCCCTAAAAATATTTGGTGACAAAGACTTTCGACAAATGACGTCATTAATAAAAAGATGGGAGATTGCTGACTGGGATGTGAGATCTGACACTGATAAGTTCGATGAGCCTAATCCTTGAAATTAATTAGCCAAGACCAGGGGGCTATTCATAATTGTATTGATACGATTATTTTTTAAGAAGACTCTTTGGAGGCACCAAAATGTCCACATGGTTGTTTCCGATGAGATTTTTCGAAGGGTTAGAAATTACTTGTGTTGGGCTATTTTCTAGTCTTTGCTAAAAATTGCAAGAATTGGGGGGCTACTGGTCAGTGTCGTCGAGGAGTTTCTCATCAGAAATTAATTTGCGAGGAAATCTTTTTCGAGAAGAATCCGAAGACGAGGAAGTGTTTTTCGAGGAGAATTCGAATATAAGAAGAAATTCGAAGACTTCATTGTAGTATTTTTCGAGGAGAATTCGAAGATAAAAAGAAATTAGAAGACTTCATTGCAGTCCTAGTAAAAATATTTTACAAGAACTGGGGGGCTGCTGATAAGGGAGAATAAAAGATATAAGAAGAAATTGGAAAAAACATTTTTATTGGGGAGATATTGTAAAATGTATTATGAAAGTACTAATTATGGATAAATGGTAAAATAAAGAGACTATGTATGTAATAGTTAGGAATTTAAGCGTGTGGGGCCCGTTATTGTACTATAAAAGGACCCCACACGAGTTTAGAAGGTTGGTTGATTAATATAATACCATTTTCGCTCTCTACTTTTAGTAGCACTTTCTCTCTCTAAAAAGCATCCTCATAAAGAATTGGTTGTAACAGTTTAGTCCCTCAGATATTCGTTTTACACAAAATTACCTTCGAGCTAACTCTTAATTCATCAGAAGGGATTCTTCATCAACACTCAAGGACTGAGACAAGGAGATCCACTTTCTCCTAGTCTCTTCATCCTGGTGGAAGAATATCTTATTAGAAGCATCAAGAAGATCTCTCTTGATAACACTAACCTCAGGTTCAAAACAAGAAGCAGAATTGTCATGTCCTGCCTTGCTTTTGCTGACGATTTTATGGTCTTTAACATTGGAGGGGCTACTTCTATTCAAACTATCAAGAATTTTCTAGAGCACTACCATCAAATATCCGGCCATGGGAAATCAGAGCATTTCCACCATTGAGAACATCTTGAACATTAAACACAAAACCTTGTCAATCAAAGATCTGGGTTCTACTATTGCCACTTCAATTAGTATTGCTAATTTTGATGATTTGTTGGACAAAACTAGGAGGAAAATTCTTGGATGGGATAAAGTTGATCTTTCATTTGCTGGTAGACTCTTGCTTATTCAAATTGTGTTATCCGCCTTTCATATCTTCATTCTTCAGATTAACAGACTGGAGATTCTCTACAATCAATTCCCATGGGGAAATAAGGATAACAAGCATGTTATTATCTGGTCAAGATGTGACAGATTGTGTAAAAAACTGATGGAGGCGACCTTAATCTCAGGAAGTTGAAGGATGTTCAGCTTATTTTCTCAACGAAGCGTTGGTTTAATTTCAGAAGTCAGTCTTCTCTTTGGGCTAAATTCACAGCTTCTATTTATTGCAGAAACCAGATTCACCCTAATCTTGCTATTTCACCTATCAAAAAGTCTAAAGTGTGGGATCGCATCATCAAAGCAAGGGACAATGCTGAGGAACATATATTTCATAATCCAGGACAATGCAACATGGACTTTTGGCTTGACAGATGGTGCTCTGACAAGCCTTTCATCCAATTTAGAGACAACATCAATAGAAGTATGCTTTGGTATGTTAAGTGTGACAGAGTTAAAATCTTTTGGATAAATGGAAGCTGGGATTTGGTCAAGTTGAGAACCCTGGTGACTAATACAGAAATAAACAAGATCATCACCATCACTATAACTTACAAGCCTGATAAGATGCTATGGTCTCTCTCTAAGGATGGTGAATTCAATTGCAAAGACACATGGAATTATATAAGACAGAAAGGAAACAAATCAAACCTCTACTTTAAAACATGGAACACTGTAACGCCTAAGAAATGTTCGTTTCTTCTATGGAGAGCCTTCTACAACTGGATTCCTACTGATGTAGTCCTTTAAAGTAAGAATTTTCAACTCGCATCGAAATGTACCTTCTGCAATAACATTGAAACTTCTCAGCATGCCTTAGTTCAATACCCTCAAGCTTGGTCAGTTTGAGTTTATTTCAGTGCCATCTTCAAGATACAGATTCTTCCTCACATAAACGTGGTTCACATTGTCAAAATATGGTACTTGTCCACTCAGAAATAATGTGATATTTGAACAATCTTTCCTGCTCTCATTGCATGGTCCATCTGTTATGGTCGAAACAAGAAGAAACATTCTTATCACAATGTAAGTGCTGTCACCATAATCAAGCATATTCTTTACATTCTTTCTGGTCTCGATTACGCAAACGTCTTAAAGAAGAATCATTGGGGAAGATCCTTCAAAAGCGTTATACCTTGGCTGTGTTCATCAGATAAGAAACGTCTCAAAACCTCTTTTCCTCAGATGGAAGAATCCCAAAGGCAACAAATTTAAGCTGAACGTGGATGGCTCTTGCAACTGCAGCAATGAAATAAGTGGAGGTATTCTGGTGCGTAACAGTAAAGGTAGCATCATCATTGGTATTGAAAGACTTTACGACAAAAATGATCCTCTTATTGCAGAATGTAGGGCACTGCTTAATGGTCTGAAGCTTTGTAATCTTCTAAATATCGATAAGGTGGATGTCGATATTGTTTCAGAAATCCTTGTCAAGCTTCTTTTATATGGAAATTCTATGTGGTATCTTGAACCGATTCTCAACTGCTGTAGAAAATTTATTCAACCATACATGGTCATCAATCATATCTATCGTGAGCAAAACTATGGATCAGATTGGATTGCAAAAGAAGTTCTAAACCAAGGTAAAAATCTGGATTTTAAAGAATCTGATGCTCCTGCTAAATTGAAGGCTATTACGTATTTCGAAAGCCTGAATTTAGGCTACCTTCGTTTCCAGCAATGAAGAGTCGAGTCTCTAGTTCTTTTGGTTGAAGAAGAAGAAGTCTAAGAGTTGTTTTTTCAATATTTTGTAATATTGCCTTTAAAACCTTGTACTTTTCAATAGTTCTCAATGTAATATAAATTTAGTTATAAAAATAAGTAAGAACAAAGACTATTATCTAACCATAAACAATGATCCCGTTAAAACAAAAATTATAATTGAGACATAGACTATGTTAGAAACTTATATAACTTTCCGGGTTATCTCTAATATGATACAAAATAAGTAAATAATTTATTTTTAATTCATTTATAAATGTTTGTAATTAAATATTATTTAATATGATCTATTAGTTTTTTTTAAAAGATAATGAAGTACTAATTTTTTAAAAAACTATCAAATTTGTCTTTATTTATTTATTAATCATAATTTTGATATTTTTTATTTCGTCGTCCACCTAATCTTGTGAACCCCAACGATCTTATTTTTGAATACGATTTCACCAACGATGCAACAATGGCTATCTGTCTCCTCATCAAGCACCTCGATTCTCACTCCTTTTGTATCAAATCCAAAGTCCAAACCTACATTTTCCCTTACCATTCTGATTGGGTCAGATCTATTTTTTAGAGTACTAAATCTCTTCACTCTCGATTACGACAACCATTCAACCAAAAATGTTCGTTCGTCGCGCTCCAACAACCGTCCACACCGTCAACCGACTGTTTTCGGTGGAGACGGTGGCAAGAGACAGAAAAATCCTTACCGAGAAGGAGAAGTGCAACAAATAGAGGTCCCCGTGATACGTTGTGAGGGAGGTTTCTTAGCCTAGTCTACCCTAGAAAAGAAGAAAGTCGTTGTGTTCGAAAATACGAGTTCAAACAGAGGTCCTTAAGTTGAAGCGCTACAAGCACGCTCTCGAGGTTCGTTTCATTCATTTTTATTTTTCATTAATATACCTAAAAATCAAGACTTATCGAGCTCAATCTCTTTGTATGTTTGCATTTCTAATTGAGTTGAGTATCCCGTATAAAAATGTGACTTTGATATGTGATTGTAACGAATTGCATAGCTTGTTTAGTATAAAATCCAAATATTAGGTTCTTCTATACTTGCTTGAATCCATGTATATATATATATATATATATATATATATATATATATATATATATATATATCTTTCCAGCAATGTCCTGTTCATCATTTCAATAAGAGAATTATGTTGGAGAGTTGCTATCACGGTTCAGTGTATATGAATGCAAAGTTTAGAATAATAGCTAATGAATGTCTCATTTACATATTCCAAGCCATTGCCAGTTCTCTATTGATGCAGTATATTCACAGTCTGATTCTCCATCAACCTCTTTTAGTTCATAAAAGTATCAAAATATTTCATCATTGGTTTTAAAAGTATACCACACTTTTATGAAGTAGTCAACAATCAAAGACACATAATACCTTTTACTACTAATGGTGGGTTGCCTTGAAAGGCCCTAAAGATATGAATGAACATATTCAAGAACATCACTCGTTTGTATAGTTACTAAGCATGAGCTGAACCCTCTTACTTTTACCTAGCACATAACTTTCACAAAAGCTCAACTTTTGAACTGTGTCACTCTCCAACAAACCTTGCTTGCTAAGATCAATAAAGCATTTCTCACTCACATGACCTAACCTCAAATGTCACAACTTGATTGAATATCTTTCTACACCAAACACATCCCCAACCACATTAAAACCTTCAAGAATTAACACATTATCAGTCTTATAGATATTCATAACAACTACCTAGCCTTACAAAACCCTAAGTCTGTCATCTCCACCCTTATATGTAATTCCTTCCTCATCTAACATGCCAGTAAGAAGAGGGTTTCATTTAACATCAGACACATACATCACGTTTGTTATCACCCTTTCAAGTTCTATAGCTTGAGCCGCACATTCCTTATTTTATTTACAAACAAGATTCATCATTCCCGATGATGACCTTACCACCAACAAATAATCTCAGGTTTTCAAAGTAATATGTGTTGGAATTTATGTGGAATTAAGCTCATAAATCAAACATCCATTTGTCATTTTACCTCTAAGCACAAGTCATGAAAATATCCGTAAATTCATAGTCATCTAAGATCATGACATCATCTTCAACATCATACTTCAGATAACTATCATATTTTTTTTTCTGTCTAAGCATGTGCTATTGGTATGACCTTCCTTTTTGCACATCCAGCAAACTTATATTATAACCACTCACAAATTTCCTTGATTTGCACTGAGCGTTACTTTATTAACTAAATATCATATTCCATTAATGTTTCTCACACTCAGTCTAATACCTTCACAATCGCTCTTTAGAACTTTTATTAAATATCTTGAGTTCAAAGCACTATTAACTTTGGTTATCGCAAAATAATTTTTGCTATAGATTATTATCCAAAAAAGTGCTCATATGTTCGTTGCAAGAGAGCTCAATATGATTATTAATTGATCATCTTATATTTTGACTCTAACTGCATTCAAGTCAAGAATGATGCTATTAAAATCACCCAGGTGTCTTCGGATTTCCTTGGTACTATCAGATGTTAACGTATACAATTGTGTGTCTTGAGATACAATATTGCAAGGTGCATCTTTATGTAAATAGATACTATCCGATTTTATATCCTCAATATCGTCAGATTTTCAGATACCTTTCGAAGCACCTTCTCCCCCCAAGCTCAAGACCAGAGCACTATGAACCTTGGATAATACTTCGACATCAACCAAATAAGTAATTTTCTTATCAATAACAATGTACAACCCTTTTTGTAAATGAAAACCTAAATACATCCATTTCAAAATCTTCCATACAAGTGGTCAAGCTAATTTATGAACTATTAGGTTTCAATTGATGTTTTTGTACCTAAGTCTTTAATTTGAGTTTCAATCAATCAAATTATAATTTCCAGTAATTTCTGTCTTTTAGTCTCAGATATCCATATTTGTCCATAAAATTTAACAACAACATTCTACACGAGTCACTTTTAACATACACCTAACCATATATATATATATATATATATATATATATATATATATATATATATATATATATATATATATTCATACTTCAATCATTATTTTCTCATATGAATCCCAAAATATATATATTGTCAAAATAGTAAAATATAACTAATAAAAAAGAAGGATTAAATCAGGAAATAATCCATGGACTACCCCATTTTCTTTCATTTAGTCCATCAACTTCAAAATCATCGGTGATGGTCTATGGACTTAGCAAAATCTATAAATTTAGTCATTGACTAACATAATTTATAAATTTAGTCTTTCGAAATTTCAAAATCTATAAATTTAGTCCCTGAATCGAAAAAAAGAAAATCCCCCACTAGGGACTATAGACTTTGCCAAGTTGATGGACTAAATTTATAGATTTTGTAACTCTAAAAACTGTCATCGATAATTTTAAAATCGAAAGATTAAATGAAAAAAAAACGAGATAATCGATAGATTATTCCCTAATTTAGACCTAAAACAAATTTTTGTAGATAACTTGATATTTAATATTTTTGTTTTGTAAGATTATGATTTTAAGGTTAAATTTGAGCAAGAGGTAGTGCTCTAAAAGAGTAGGGTAGTCCATTAACTTTATGTCTCAAAATCTTGTTACGTTCTAAGACTAAACGTTGGGGTGCCTCAACACAATTGGGTCCAGAGCTCAGTGGTAGAACATAAAAATGGAGTCTTGTTGTTGCTTGCTATCTCCACCTGCAAAAATCAATGCCCATTTCAATAGCCACCCAAAATTCAACAACTCAAAACTTCAAAACTCACAAAGTAGTCTCCTTTCATTACAAACCTTTTCTAGTGTCACTAATCACAAACTTGGTAGTCTGAAATCAGGGCTTAGGAAGAGGAGTTCATGGAATCTAAGCTCCATATTGAGTTCAGATTCTGTTTCCAGTAAAGACAGGAGTGAGGTTTGTGAAGAGAGTTACTATGATGCGATTGTTATAGGGTCAGGGATTGGTGGGTTGGTGGCTGCTACCCAATTGGCTGTGAAGGGAGCTAGGGTTTTGGTATTGGAGAAGTATGTGATTCCTGGTGGGAGTTCTGGTTATTACCAAAGAGATGGCTACACTTTTGATGTTGGCTCTTCTGTCATGTTCGGTTTTAGTGATAAGGTCAGTTGTTTGAAATCTAAAACTTTTTCCTTTTTGTTTAATCAGCCAATTGTGAGAATCAGTGGTGCCAAATAGTTGATAGGACACTTAGGGTTGAAGCTTTACTGTATAACAAGTTTAAAGGTTGAAACTTTGTTTCTCTTCTTTAGTATTTATGGTGTGTTTTGTTAACTTTAGTGCATAGGTATGTTAAATTTAGTGCCTTTCCTTTATATTGACAGGGAAATCTGAATCTTATAACACAAGCATTGGCAGCAGTTGGTTGTGAGATGCCAGTCATACCTGATCCTACTACTGTACATTTCCATTTACCGAATGATCTTTCTGTTCGAGTACATCGAGACTATACCGAATTCATCGAAGAGCTTATCGATAGGTTTCCTCATGAAAAAGAAGGGATTCTTAAGTTCTATGGAATCTGTTGGAAGGTCTATTCTGCTTAACTTTCGTATATGTTGTTTTCGCCTCTTTTTGTTATTTTTGTGTTACATTAAAGGGGTTTACGTATCTATTATTGTGTAGATATTTAACGCCTTGAACTCGTTAGAATTAAAGTCGCTTGAAGAGCCAATCTATCTTTTTGGACAGTTCTTTCAGAAACCTCGTGAATGCTTGACACTTGGTAATTATGTTCATTTTTTTAAATTATTACAAGACACATAGTTGGATCTACTAAAGATTGAATAATCGTGATTATTTGTTGTGTGTTCCTGTCTATTTGTTTCATAAGAAGAAATAACAAAAAGACTCGTTAGGCTTTAAGCCTAGCTGAGTAGGAAATCTGTAAATGAAAATGTAATGCCTCAAAAGGGTAGAGGGGTTGTTAGCATTCGACACCCATGGCTATGTGAAAGAGATTTCCTTTAGCCTTCTTGAGTATAAGCTAAATCTGAAGGAATATGATTTTGGGAGAATTTCTTTTATGTAATGTCATACTCATACCATTTAGATTGTTGACTGTTCGCTAGGGCTGTCAATTTCGTGTCACATGTGGCATTCGTGTCAAGAAAATAGGTTACCCAAATCTTGCCCGTGTTTATTATTGCCATGTTTGCGCTGACCCAGAATTCCACCAAGTCAAACATCTCGACTTTAACCCTAAAATGTTATGCCGGGATTACAAGTTAAGTTCTAAATAGCTCGCCCATAACCCTAAAAATTCATGTCAGCTGTAGGGGTCGTGTCATATATTGACAACCTTAATATCAGCATATTCAAGTGGAGCTATTATTTCCTTTAATATGATCATCTTCAGCTCGGCCACATTCTCCTTTTAGTATTTCACTATATGATTGTCTCACCTTTTACATCTCTTGTATAGTGCTTTTGTCAATTGCTTTTGCTTTGAACTAATATCTTCATTTCTGCACTATGGTGCCGCAGCCTATTATCTTCCCCAAAATGCTGGGGCGATAGCTCGAAAATACATAAAGGATCCTCAATTGTTGTCTTTCATAGATTCAGAGGTGTGAAATATATGCGTTCCTTTTATCATTTGATCATACATTTTTTGGTAAACTTATGGCATAAACTTTCATAGACCTGAAATTCGATATCGTTATTCTGCAGTGTTTCATCGTGAGTACGGTTAACGCACTACAAACACCAATGATTAATGCAAGCATGGTAAAGCTGTTTTTACTTAACAATTCCGTTCGGGTTTTAGTGGTGCATGTTTTTCTTTTTTTGTCCTTTTAACTTGTCTTGGTTACAATATTACTTCCGTACCAGGTTCTATGCGACAGGCATTACGGAGGGATTAACTACCCTGTTGGTGGGATCGGTGGAATTGCAAAGTCCTTAGCGAAAGGCCTGGTTGATCAGGGCAGTAAAATTCTCTACAAGGCTAACGTGACCAACATTGTACTCGAGGATGGAAAAGCTGTAAGTATGACTTTAGTGCTCAATTTCTAAGTGAGAAAGCTAGCTTTAAAATAAACAAATAAAAAAACTTAAGCTTTTTAAAAATTCGTAGGTTGTTCTGTGTATAATAATAAAGAAAACTTGTTAGGTTTAAAGCTATGACATATTATCGATGATTACATGTATAGATTACAATCCGGTAAAAACATATGGTGAAAAAAAGAAAGTAAAAAAATACCAAAAAAAAAGTTATTATTTTAAGCCTGTTGGGCGTTTTCATATTATGAACTTAAATCTTCGTCTTTTAAAGCCTATAAAGTGAGACCATTCAAACAATCGTTTAGCTTATAAGACTATAAGCCAAAAAGGCTAATGACATCAAATAACCCATTAATGTTGTTGTCTTCTTGATTTTAGCATTGTCTAGTTTAATTGTGATATATAGAGGATTTTACGACTTTGCTGCTTATTTTAGTCTAGTATGTACTTTTCAGGTTGGAGTAAGGCTATCAGATGGGAGAAATTTTTCCGCGAAAACCATAGTATCAAATGCTACTAGGTGGGATACATTTGGTAAGAGCATGCTCGAGAAATAAAACATTATAAACAAACTACAAGGTGCTGAAGTAACAAATATTGCTTTGCTGTAGGGAAGCTATTGAAAGGCGAAAATCTTCCCAAGGAAGAAGAAAACTTCCAAAAAGTTTATACAAAGGCTCCATCTTTTCTTTCTATTCACATGGGTATCAAAGCCGAGGTTCTCCCAACCAACACAGATTGCCACCATTTTTTGCTTGAGGT
Source organism: Limnanthes douglasii subsp. nivea (assembly GCA_036936605.1). NCBI lineage: Eukaryota > Viridiplantae > Streptophyta > Magnoliopsida > Brassicales > Limnanthaceae > Limnanthes > Limnanthes douglasii. The sequence continues at coordinate 8,330,554 of JAUPFV010000003.1, read as the reverse complement.
ATCTTCTCAGCTTCTCTATTTATTTGAGATATGGAGGTGTGGTATTGAGCTGAGCCGGAGCCCACCATATTTAAGCTCAGCTCGTTAGAATTCGTAAGGCCCAAGCTCGGTCAATTAACTTAATGAGTCCAAAATAATGTTTGAAACCAGCTCATAATAATACGAGTTCGAGCTACTCTATAATTTCCACCTCTTATTCAAGAGATGCAAAAATGTACGATTTGGAGCTCTTTCTTTTTTGGTTAATGTAGGATAACTGGTCAAGACTCGAGGAGCCATATGGTAGTATATTTTTGAGCATTCCCACCGTTCTTGATCCTTCATTAGCACCGCAAGGATGCCATATACTTCACATTTTTACAACTTCTTCCATAGAGGACTGGGAGGTAAGATTAAATGTTAAATTCAAAGATTCTTTATTAGCCTTTATTATATATCAAAGTCTGTTCTAGGGACTTCCTCCAAAGGACTATGAAGCCAAAAAGGAGCGTGTGGCAGGAGAAATAATCAGTAGACTGGAGAAAAAGCTAATCCCTGGGCTCAGTTCATCCGTTGTTTTCAAGGAGGTATAGACCACTAACTGTCACAGTACTTTCTCACATGTGAAGTCTACATGACTAATGGGCTGTTTGATTTCTAATACAGGTTTTTTGGCTTATAGCCTAGTTATAACCATAAAGTTTGTTTGTTTGGGCTAGGTTTTAAGGCTTAAAAAAGCGGTTTAATTTTTTGTATTGCTTAAAATAAGATCACGTACACGTTTTAACATTTTGGGTTTATATTTCTTATTTTATCTATCTTTCGATTTCATGCCGATATATCACACCTTGATTTAAATGCGACCTTTATTCAATGCACCATACCGTTGGCTTTTTCTAGAAGCTAATTTTAAGCTAGTCTGTGAGCTTATGCCACGCATCAACAAACTCCTAAGCTAAGGATCCTTTAGGTTATGTAAATTGAATTAAGCAGTCCTGGACTTTGTTCATTGACATGATTTTCTCCTTCTGCATGGTGCAAAATTAATGTGTATGTTTTATATTAGTCCTGGACTTCTTGTTTTGTAGGTCGGAACACCAAAGACGCATAGAAGATATCTGGCACGTGACAAGGGAACATATGGACCAATGCCACGTGGGATTCCTAAGGGTTTATTGGGAATGCCATTTAATACAACAGTACGTGTCTTCTAATGGCTTCTAGTTGGTTAATACAAAGGAACAAATGGGCAAATTTTTCTTTGTTACGCTTATTAAACATATTTTGTAGGGTATAAATGGTCTATATTGTGTTGGAGATAGCTGTTTCCCTGGACAAGGTGTTATAGCTGTTGCTTTCTCAGGAGTAATGTGCGCTCATCGAGTAGCTGCCGACATTGGTGAGAGCCCTTTTCTAAAAATAAATTGTTGGAGAAAACAAATCACGAGAGCAATATAATTTTAACTTTTTTACACTTAGACGAGAAGAGACACCATATTTGAATCTTAAATGAACGGTTAACGATAATGTTCTCTTTTTCAATCCTTCCTTTCTTCAAAATTTAGGATAAGGAGAAGAGCAGACGATACTTAGGGTATATTTGGTGCGCGGGTTTTAAGCTAAAAAGCTACATCAAAAGAATATAATTGAACGATTAACATTACTATTCTCTCTTTTAACCGTCCCTTTTTTTTCCATAACAAAATTAGGACAGGGAAAAGGGCAAGTTAAGCTTGGGGTATATTTGGTGCACGCCTTTTACGCTAAGAAACTATCTCAAAATAAGCAAACGAAAAAGTTATCTTTAAAAAAATTAAAAGTATATGAACCGGAATCGCTGAAAACACACAGTTGAGGAAGTTTGATAGAGAGAGCAAAAAAATATAATGGACTAAGAAGAGGAAAGAATTCAAAAGCCAAGCCAAAACAGCTAAAAATAGTAGCTTCTATTCCTTAATCCTTAGACATTTTGATCTTACGCTAACCTAATAGACTAGCTTGTTATTATCTAAAAACATGGTATGCTTTTCATTGGCTAAACTATTTGTTTCATGTTTTTATTCTTCTCATAGGACTCGAGAAAAAATCTCCCATATTAGATGCTGCCCTTCTTGGGTTACTTGGTTGGTTCAGGACACTTGCATAAGGGGCTATCCATTTTGTTGGGAGGCTTAATGCAAGACTATGATCTTTAGCTGATTAAGTCAAAGGTCAGGCGTTTTGCTCTTAAAGATTGATCTTCCATTGGAAGCGTGACAAGACCAAGGTACTTCTCGATAGAATAGAAGGTTTATCCCGTTAAACTCTGTTCGGCGTTACTTGTAATCTATGAATAATAAGCATATAAAGCTACTATTTTTATAAACGACTTATTATTATTATTATTATTATTATTATTATTATTATTATTATTATTATCATTATAGTTTCAGTAGTAGAAACACAAGACTTGTAGGCTAAAAATGTGTCCGACCAGACCAATCGATTTCGTTCGATCAAACAAATCGTGTAAAACAACTTTATGGCCGAAATCTGGGTTTGGACAGAAAGATTCCGAGTTGGGTAGAAACTAAAATACTTACAAATTCCAGAATTTATAAACAATAACCCAAATAATAGGATAAAAGTTCTGATTTGATCAAACAGGTCGGTTCACTTTGTACGAATCAAAACCGGGTTCGGATTCAGACAAACATATGTGTCTGAAATTTAAGTCCGAGTCTGGAAGACTATTAGTTGTTACAAAGATATGCTCGACCCATAACCTGATTTCTGTCACCCTTACAAAATTGGTACAATGCGTTTGGCACAGAAATATACCGAATTTGAACTAAAGTTCAACATTGATTTTGTATTATCGAAGTCGAATTTTAAGAAGTTCACATATCCATATAGGTTAAAGATACAAGCTGCTAGATTGAATGAAATCACAGGTTCCTTAGAGTGGAAACTCAGAAAACATATCTATCTTGAAACCCAATAGCTTTAGAAGTACAGGATAGTTGAAAACCCACCATTAAAGCTTCATCCTTCGCAAAGAGAAGTATGCCAAGAAACGGTAACCAAATATCATTACAACCAGTGCGATTACTTCCGTCATGCCGCTGTCTATTCTCACCCCATTTACAGTGGGTGTGACGTGTTCATACTGTGCCTTGAGTAGAAGCTTGTATGTGTGATAGTTGAAAGATATATAGCGGCTCCAGCTAATAAAAGCTGGAACTTTCTGCAAAAATGTGATAAACTCTTATTAGTCCCAGTTGTACAGGGGATATGGGTGTACAAAAATAAACCATCTAACCGAACCAAAACCGTTGGTTTGTATAGACGAGAGTACAAATTCGATACCTTCACAAAGAACCCCCCAGCTAACATGAAGGTCATCATCATTACCGATGCCAAAGTTGTAGCCTTTTTCAAGTCCATAAGGGTTGCCCCTATAGCTAATCCAAGTCCCTGAAATAGCATTAGGCATAGACGGCTGTCAATATATGATGTGATCCACAAATCTCACACAGATTGACAAAATATTTTAGGGTTCGGATCTATCCACGAGAAAGTGTAAAAATAAAGGTTTGGTTTTCGGTCGTAGTGTTTTTACCCAAAGTGACACCTATATTAACGCAACCTGTAAATCCCGGCACCAATTTTAGGATTAGGATCAAGACTTTTACCACTCTTAAGGAATTTTGACACCCATATAAGACACAAGAATGCATATCGAGTTTGGGTCATGTATTTTTGTACCCAAAAAGACTGGGGACAAACCGACTGGCAACACGAAAGGTACATCCTTAATAATACCAGGTTTATACTTTTATTTTTACTTGTAGTTGCAGGATGAGGCATACCTGAGCTGCAACAATGCAAAGAAGAACTGTGATCATGGTGAGGAAGAAAGGACCAGCACTTAGCGTCAAACCTGCCATGAAGTACACAATAACGAGGAAGAGCACCGGTAGTAAGAAATCAAGTGGAAGGTCACTTGTGGTTCGAGCCAGAAAGTATGCACTTAATCTGTACATGTCAGCTGCTCGTTCTTTGCTTAGCATCGCTCTTTCTTGCGGAAACGTAAAAATTGCTGTGAACACCGGAAAGAAACCCCAAAAAACAGCAATGAAGAATAACAGCCCTGCCTGCAATATGGAAAGATTCAGTTTTGATATGAAACCGTGTTTGCAAGAACAAAAATTTAAATACACTTGAAGATTTGCAGAAGCGGTGGCAAAATTTCTGGCAATGGGTCGAACTAAGCTTTGTAGTAAATAACAGCGTCAGACCTGGACAGGGAATTCGGACTTATGTGTCATAATCCGAACCCAGTTTGATTTATACACGCGACTGGACCTGGTTCCAATCTGGTTTTAACATTCAACCTATGTGTTGAAATAGTATAATTTAAAATCTTTATGTTATTTTCACCCGACCTGGATTGTGCGGCCAGAGTTGATCACTTTTCTATACCTATGTCCTACCGGTCTGTTTGAATGTCCAAAACCCAAATCCGACCCGGTGTTTAATTTGGACTATCTTTCTTTTTGGGAACGAGGATTTTGGACGTGGAAATTTATGCTTGTACTAAAATTTATCCGGATCGATTTAATGCGACCAGACTGGTCGGACAAGATTTTGCCACCCCTAGGTGCAGGTAGCATAATCGACGTTAAATGAGATAAGTTTCTCATAATACATATGTATGTCTCTAAATCAACATACCTGATCTTGCAGGCCGTTCGGGGTTCTAATGTCTGACTGCCACCAGAGTAATCCTAAAATGACTGCGGTGGAGAGAACTTGAGTAATTCTCAACCAGCTAAAATAGTCATGTCTTCGCTCTTTAATTCCTCGACAAAAAAGTAATGAATATTGTTCCCACCAGCTTGCACCCCATTGCCGATGCGGAGACAAAACTTTTAACTTAACTTCTTCGGCAATCGAAATAGGAGCTTTGAGTTTCTTCTTCTCCTGCTCCGCAACCCGCGTGTCACAAGCCTCTACTAGGTACTGTTTTTGACATAGCAAAATTTAAAGTTAAATTTTGCATGGAGAAAGGAGTAAATATTGTTATAGGGAAAATACTTTTGACAAATATTTGCTTAGCGAAGAAAAAAGCCGATTTGTAGTAGCTGGTAGTTTGTTAGATCTCGACATGACCCGTATTCAATTTTGGACACATGCATGTCTGAATCCAAACCCGATATTATTTCACTCAAATCGGAATAAACTCATTTGACCGGATACTACCTGGCTTTAACCTTTTTTTTTTTTTTTATATAAACTGTGAGTTTTATAAGCATTTTTACTTTCCCGTGTACATGACTAGGATTGTCTGACCCGGGTTATGACCCTGGGATGTCCCTTTCTCGTGTCCAAATATGACTGGTTCGTATGAATTTTGGAATCAGGACGTAAGCAAAATTTCAAATGGAACAATATTTCTGTCCAAAACACGAATTTCAGACATGTACGTTTTGTACGTACAGTCCCGAATATTTCCTAGCCGAAAAAAATCGGTCGGGTAAGACAAGATTTTGGCATCCCTAGTTTTATCCGCCACAAGCAAGATTCAGAATTAGGTCATCCGTTTCACGATCTATGAGAATAGTTTATCAAGATATGGTCAGCACTTTTCAAAATAGGTAGAGCTCACCTCATGTACAATAGCTGGAGATAGCTTCACGTTTCTTGATTCCCTATCTGGGTTGCCTATCTCGACTTTATCTTCCAGTTCTGATGGTACCGAAATATCACTTATATTTCCATTTGCCAGGTCTAGTAAAAACTCTGCTGGGTTCATGGCAATCAATGGAGAACATCCTATGGAAGAGAAATACACCATTGCTTCTGAAGCTTTTCCGAAATAAAGTAAATTTCCTTTTCCAAGCAAGATTAATTTGTCGAATTTGTGGAAAAGTCTGCTCGATGGCTGGTGAATCGTTGTCACTACAGTTTTCCCTGCCTACATTCAAAGAAATCACGAATTTCTTTTATGAAGGTACTCTCTTTATGCCGTATTTTTATTTTGCAATGATGATTTACGCACATATCACATTTACATGAAAAAAATTCGTAAAGGTACTTCCTTTGTGCATATTTATTGCTTGGTTGAAAATGGTTTTTTGAAAATTTTAGCTCGAAACGGAAACATAAACAGTTTCTATGGACCAAATGCAGCCTAAAACTTGCTGTTTTTTTTTCTTGAGCTGCTTGCAACTTTAAAGCTTTAAACACCTCGTTGCTCGTAGCTTAAGCTCAACCTCGATTCATATATATATTAGTCCTCTCATAATTTTCCTCTTTTGTAGGTAAATATTATAGCTTAAATCCATAACTAGTCCTTCAAATCTCGGGGTTCCAAAATATTAGTCCTCCATGGATCAAATGTACTGTCACTAATTTTCTTACGTTAAAAAACTAGCAGTGTGTGACTTTAATAACCCAGGAAAGTACTAATCTTTGATTACTTAGGGGACAAAAATTCTCGACCTCATCGTAGTTGAGAGACTAACCAAGCACCAAAAGCCTATTATTAACGAGATAGTTATTTTTTGGTTATTATTGGGCCAAGAAAATATAACTAGGGATGTCAAAACTTCAACCTCAGCTATTTCTTGTAACATTTGAACGATCCTTAAAGCAGTTGTAGAGTCCAAACCGGAGGTAGGCTCGTCAAGAAAAAGGATTGAAGGATTGATAATAATTTCGTTGCCGATACAAACTCTCTTTCTTTCTCCACCCGACACCCCACGTACAAAGGAACCGCCGATTATAGTGTCTTGGCACCTGCACATTTATGTATTTGGCTTTAGAGGACATTAACAAGCCTTTGGCACTATTAACAGTAGGCGCTTTTCATGAACCAATCCCAACCAAATTCAAATCTCAAAACGAGTAAGAAAGCATACCTCTCGAGTCCCAACTCATAGATGACATCCATAGCTCGTTTTTGCTTTTGCTCTTTCGTCAGTGTCTTAGGCAATCGTAAAAGAGCTGCATATGTTAGTGTTTCTTTGACAGTCAGGTGCGGAAACAGAACATCATCTTGAGTCACGAATCCTATTCTGCTTTTCAAGAACTTAGAATAAGGCTGATCATTGTAAGTAACCGAACCGCTAACTGTTGGCTTGTTTAACCTGCCACCCAGTAGATTAAGAAGTGTTGTTTTACCACTTCCAGATGGCCCCATAAGTGCTAAAACTTCGCCCGGATCAACAGAACCTGTAATCCCGTTCAAAATATCCTTTTCCCGTGAAGAAGCCATTCCTTTCATAGTCACCTTATATGCAAGGTTTGTAAACTGCGAATATCAAATAAACACTATTTTTAGTATATGCTAAATCGATATCCTTCTACCTGGTTAAAAAATAGCTCACTATTTTGCCGGTCTGCAACTTTTTTCCGGAGTTATACAGGTTTTAAAGTTTGTTAGTAACATTAGGGGTGTTGAATGGTTGGCCAACCCGATCGACCAATTTTTCAGATACATTCAAAAAAGCGGTTAAAGTGAGGTCGGATCCGGTCAACTGGATCGGTTCTGGGGTGCATATATCATAATCAGTTTTGGATTCTTACAGACATGCTTTTGGAATCCGAGTCCAGATACGAAGGGCTATCATTGAACCATATTTTCGTCAGCTCTAGCTTTGTTATTTGTTAGAAATAAAGGAAAGTCTTGTACATAAAAACATCATTGAACATTTTAGATCTCTTATGTACAAGACTGAACCTGACCATATGCTAGACAATGCATGTTCTATGTTTCGGCTTTGATCGGTTAGAGACTGACTAGATAATTCTCCTTCTTTTTTGGCCTGTTCAAACAGAGTATCAAATGATCAATCCATGAAGAGTAAGAGAATGAAACAACTACGTCGCTTCAACCCCGATTGTTACCTTCAGATATATCGGCAATGTTGGCTCCGTCTGGAGTTTCGGCTTACGAGCTGCTGCTGCTTCGAGATCTTCAGCTAATACAATCACAATACACAAGTTTTCCTTATAAATCAAAGCGTATGAGACCTAAATACACACTACACAAGTTTTGCTTGTAAATCAAAGTGTACGAGACATTACATATGTTGATCTTAATTGAGTACACTTACTGACTGACTTAGACCACCACTGTAAGATGCTGTGGCACTAGGGCTTTTAATGGTTTTTGTATATGTCGATTCTAATTTCGAAAGTCCGGTTCACGGTTTTATTTTAAAAAAATCGAGATCATCAAAAGATTAACCGGTAGAACAAATTCGGAACTGAATTTATACCGATAAACCGGTACAAACGATATGAAACTTAACTATAAACCGGTAGCACAAATTCGGCTCCGAATTTATATCGGTACAATCGATACCGATAAAATTAATAAACAGATACCGGTACAGAATCAAATTAATAAACCGGTAGAATAAATCCGAAACAAATCCGAATTTTTCACATTGGTAGAAGGGAATCGAATTTATACCAATACTTGGGTATAATATGTACGAAAAAATTAATGAAAATGTAAAATCAATAAAAATAATAAAATAGTTTTACTTATTTTTCGCATTGAATTATAAAAATCGACAAACGGGTAGAATGGAATCGAACTTATATTATATATGGTAACCAAACCGATAAAGTTAATAAAAATATAAAATCAATAAAAAAAATAAAATAGTTAGTGCCAATTTTTTTTTTAATTTAACTTATTTTTTATACATTGAATTGTCAAAGTTATTAAATAATAACCGATAAAAAAAGTTATATTACTCCTAAACTTAAACTTTTATATTATTTATTTAAAAAAAATATTAAAAATTAAACTAAAATTAGATATAAGCTTTTTCTTTAGAATTATAAACCAAATCCGTCCAAAACGAACCACTACTAAATTGAAAAATCATAATCTAACCAACCAAATCGGACCCGACTAAACCGAACCGATTTTTATTAACTTTCCTAGTTTTAAAATCGAAAATCAAAATGCATGAATTTAATCGAACAAACCAAATCAGACTGGACTAAACTGAGCTGATTTGATCGGTTTTCTTAGTTTTAAAATCGTTTATTTTTCCTTAAGTCCGATCCGACCCAATAACCTTAACGGTTTGGATCCGAATCCGTCAAATCGCGGACAGAGCTGGCACAAAATCTCGGTCACTTAGGTCATTACCAGTGGCACATATGACAAGACATGAATAAAACATAATCCGGAGAATTATTGTCTTCGATTGAACTAATCACTCAAATTTAGAAAATAGTCAACTATTTTTGGACCCACATCACACTAATTTTCTGTAAGTCAATTCATTAATAAATGTACTCTTTTTACTATTAAAAACTATAAATTTCACATATATATATATATATATATATATATATATATATATATATATATATAAGTTCCATTTCTCAGTATATATTACTTACTTATATCTTCATCGCTAAATGGTTTCGAATCGGCGACGATCTCCTCCGACGCCATAGTAAAACCCGTGAACGAAAACGACAATCCCAAAGACGCACTCGAGGCACGGCTAAGAGCTGCCCCGCTAGTGATATCCTCTAGATCAAACTTGAGTTGTGCACTTCTTGATTTCCTAATGTGTACGTTTTTGCTACTTCCCGGTGGTAATATCCTCCGGCTTGATTTCCTGGACAATGTTCCACTTCCACTGCTACAACCACCTACGTCAATAGCATCTATCGTACCAGCATCCATCGTACCCGTCACTGATTCACGAGGGGGAGACATGACCGTGTTCGGTAACTGATCGGATTGCGTCCTAACTAACGATGTTGGGACCGATTTTTCCATCGTATTATCGATAACTATATGATAAAAATGTATGATAAATTTAAAAATAATAAAAGCAAATTTGTTTTTTTTTATACAAATTACTATTAGTCTATTACCTGTATTTTTGCTGTCCAAAGAGGTCGGAATAGTTTTAGAAAATTTGGAGACTTTATGATAACTCAACAAGAAGCACCTACGTATTTATAAACTAAATTTGAAATTTAAAATTACGAAAATAACCTCAAATAATTTTCAAAATTGAGGTATGGTTTTTCTTTGCGTAGCTTTTAGCATTTAATGTTTTGGCTCCACTTATTGGATAGGGCCACGTAGCGGATTTGAACCGTCCAATTTTTGTTTTACAAGCTTTTTGTTTTATGGGGGTAATGTGAGGTCTATGTTGGATTTCATGTGCCCTGTTCGAAAGGGTATTGAGAAATTTTTGCACAAGTATCGTTTTCAAAAATAATTTTAATTTGTTTCGGTATGTTTGGATTTTTATTTGATACATCTTCGTGATAGCGTACAATACTCAACCATGCGATTTTTTAAAATTTAAAATAATAAAATGAATATTATAATACTAACAAGTAAAGAAAGGTTGCTTTCAGGTTGGGCTCGTTGTATCGATTCAGGTGGTGGTGGTAGTAACTCAGGTGGGGGCAGGTTTGATGATGAAGAGACGCCTGATCTTGGTGAAAGAAGAGCCGTTGAGTCGAGATAAGGTTAGGGTTTGGTGAAAGAGTAAAGTGTTATTTTTTATATATCGGGTTGAGTTGCTGGACCGGGTTGGAAGCGAGTTATGGATTGAATAAAGGGCTGAGTTTAAGTGAGGTCCAATCCTTTTGTTATAAGCTGAATATTGTTAGTTATAGGAGGTTAGAGTTAAAATAAGTGGTTGGTGTAACAATATTTCGATTTACATATAAAATGTAATCTTGTGTAACAGATAAATTTAATTGAAAAATAATACAAGTTGAGAATTGTTTACAATTCACTCTCATCTTTCCTTCTTAGTTTTGATTGGTATCAGAGTATTGAAGCCTAATGATATGTCTTGATTTATTAACCTTCAGTTTAGAATTGGCAAACCTTGGCTCTTCCTCCATGGATGGCCTCCTGTACAACAAAAACATACAGTTACATCAGATGAACATCTTCAATGGAATAAGGTTGTATAGAAATAACTTCCTCTTGTGGCAGGCGATGGTGTTACCCATTATAAAGGGTAACAAGCTGAGGGCTTATTATTGGTAAAAAATCATGGCCTCTGAAGCTTGTAGTTGGGCCTGATGGCACCAGCACTAGCAATGCCGAATAAGACAATTGGTTTCTGGGGTGGCTTTACAACACCATGACCCCAGAAGTAGCTTCTCAATTGTTGGAGGCAGAAACCTTCAAAGATTTTTGGGAAACAGTAAATAGATTGTCTAGTTCACAGACAAAATCAAGAATCACGTTATTTAAGGCTGAGTTCCAGAGAACAAGGAAAGAAACCTCTTCAATGGAAGAGTATCTTGCCAAAATGAAACATATTGGAGACAATTTAAATCTAGCAGGGTCTCTTGTCTCACTGGATGATTTGGTATCTCAAGTTTTAGCAGGGATGGATAATGAATACACTCCCATAGCTGTTCATTTGCTAGACAAAGAAGTCAAGAACTCGCTTGACTTGCAAGCAACATTGCTAACCTATGAAAGCAGGCTGGATCAGTTGGCAAAATTCAAGTTTCATGAGCTAATATGAATCCGACTTCTTTTAACAAGTCAGAATCTGGATCTTCTGGGTCCAACAACTATAGTTCTAACAATAGAAACCAGAACAAAAGGAAATCAAAGTCCTTAAACAGAGGAACGTATAACTATCCTAACAACTACAAGGGAAGAGGCCCTAACAGAGGAAGATGTGACAGATACTATAACAACAACAACAAACCCACTTGTCAGATTTGTGGGAAGTTTGGACATGGAGCAGCTCACTGCTACTACATGGATGACCCAAGTGTGATGGGTCAGCTGTCTGGTGATCAAGCTAAAGGTAGTCAAAATCACAATGTTTTGATAGTGTCACATGATGCTGGGAATGGTGAAGAAGGTTGGTTCATGGATAGTGGTACTAGTCACCATGCCACCAACTCATTAAGGATGTTGTCTTAGAAAGCTGACTATACAGGTAATAAGTTAGTGGTAGTTGGCAATGATAATAAACTGGGTATAAAGAAAATAGGTAAATTTCTTCTAACCACTAAAACAGACAAACCTATCCACCTAAATAGCATTTTGTATGTGCATTCGATCAGTAAAAATCTGTCTAAGAGTCTGGAATCCCTAAAGAAAGGGTGGCACAGAAACCCGGCCATCCCTCTACTAGAGTCTTGTCTATTGTCATTAGGTCTTGTAAATTTCCAACTGTTTCTATTAATGAGAAAATTTTACGTGATGAATGCCAATTAGGCAAATCACATTCTCTCCCTTACTCTAATTCATTTTCTCACTCTTCAAATATTTTAGACCTAATCCACTCCGACTTATGTGGCCCTGCTCCTATCACATCTCAGTCAGGCTACATATTCTATATCCTATTTGTTGATGACTTACTAGGTACACTTGGTTGTATCCTCTTAAACTCAAAAGTGAAGCAGTTAATATTTTTAGAGAACTTAAAGTTTTAGTAGAAAATCAGTTTGACAGGAAAATTAAATGCTTTAAGCCTGACTAGGGAGGTGACTTTAGGCCTTTTCTTACTATAGCCAACGAGTCAGGGATCCAACTCAAAACATCTTGTCTTTACACTTCTTCCCAAAATGCAAGAGCAGAAAGGAAGCACAAACATGTAACTGAGACTGGTCTGACTCTGTTGGCTCAGTCTAACTTGTCATTCCTACTGGCCTAATGCTTTTCAAATTGTTGTCTACTTAATCAATAGGTTACCTACTGTTGTCCTACAAGATAAGTCTCCATTTGAGATTGTGTATGGTCATCAACCTGACTATAGGTTTCTACGTATTTTTGGTTATGTATGGTTTCCTTGCTTAAGGCCTTATCAAACCAACAAATTTTAGTTTCACTCCATTAAATGTATCTTTCTGGGCTATAGAATTGTTCACAAAAGCTACAAATGCCTTACTGTTAGTGGTAAAATATATGTATCTAGGGATGTCATCTTCAATGAAGAAGATTTTTCCTGTTTCTCAGGTTTCCTAGGGTCTAAGGGCTTGGTCAATCACTCTCAACCTCTCCAGCTACCTAAATTTCCTAATTCTAATTCAACATATTTTTCTTCTATGCAGGGACCACTATCAGACTCTCTACTTGAATCTTCTACCGATCTACTAACATTTTTAACATATTTCCTCAACAAAACACAAACGCATCAAACCCTTTATTTCCAGATAGAAACTTAACTAATGTTTCAAGTTCCTTGCAGCCTAATCCACCACATCTTCTTCCTTCATCCCCAAGATCCTTTCATGTGCCAAACTCCCTTGTTACAAAACAATACAGATCATCATTTGAATGCCATTTCTCCTTACAACTCAATATATAATTCTAAGCCAACACTGATGAGGGAGTAATTACCATGTAAAAAGAATAAATGAGCATGTCCGAGCAAATGATGAATAACACCACAATGGTGGAAAAAAGGAGATCATTCGACAGATCAGCTGAGCTAATTAGGGAAAGGAAAACAAAGCAGTGACAAGATAATCAAACAAACGACCAGATGTAGAGAAAAGACTGAGCAAAACTATTGCTGATGAGAGGGGAAAGCTGGGCAGAAGGTGATAAGGTTGAACTCGAGCTCAACCAAAGAGAGACGCGCATAACTAATACCGATCAGAGCAGGTGTGATCGAACAAGAGATCGATGATATATAACTGCGCAAAGAATAATCAAGTTGAGGCTGTTGAAAGCTGAGCAGAGCAAATGTCGAGCAGAGGACAAAATGTTGCAAGATGAGCTCAACTAGATAAATTCATAGCAAAACAACATGATTACAATTAAGTTCAGACAGAGGCTGAGCAGAATTGGAGTGAGGCAGAGGTGAATTGCACTAATAAAGACGATGAACGAGCAAAGCTGATCTAACATCCATAATAACTGTTAGGAGCTATTGGTAGCCTCTAACAGTTGGATCTTAACTGTTTGGGACACATCTGAGTCAGCAAGAAGAACTCTAAAAACTTTAGATGCAAGGACAATATAATCCTTATATGTAGGCAAGTAAAAAAGTACTACCTCATTACCTTGTTTATCTACACTGTTCTCTTTAGTGGTAGAGAGTTAAACCATAACATCACCAAAGATTATTACATCTATTTTTATATTCTCTAACTCCTCATAATCTAAATAATCATAAATATTGTTTAAGACTCAATTCAATAAAAATAAAGTTAAATTTATTTGTATCAAATCCGTGTACGAACACAAACCTTATATAACAACTAGTTCTGATGTAACAATATGTCTCGGTTGCCTACCATAAAGTATGGGTTCTTCCACACTAATTTTGGGGCTTCCACGACTTCCCCAAATATGTTATGGGTAGAAAGTTCAGATCTTAGTGGCCCGAGAGGGAGGCCAATAAATGAGCTACAAATATATGATTGATATGAACGAAAAATGCACTGCATAATCGAATTTTATATTAAAAGGCTTAGTGACGACCTTTGAAGGACTAGGAAATATATATCTCATTGTAGTTGAACCTAAATATTTGGTTGTTATACCCCTTAAGATTAGAGTTATAAGCTATGTCATACCTCTCACCGATTTCCATTTAAATTATTGATTGCCATACCCAACACTCAGTGATATATAATTTGAGCTAAGAGAAAAGGTTGGAGCATTAAAAAATTTAAAGAGTGTTGTGTGAAAAACTTGGATGAAGAAAATAAGATAAATAAAATTTAAGTGTGGGAAAATGCAACTCAATAAGTTTATATGTAATTATCGAACGGTTGATACATTCAGACATTTGACTGTAAAAAACACAAAAGCCTAAAAATAGTACTGTACGTGGCGTATGTGTCGTACTCAGGTCATGTAATATGTGTTTGAGGAATGAAACTTATACTATTTTGTAGATCAATCATAACATTCATGTAATCTTAAATTTTAAAACTTTTTTAGTATCCTAAATAAACTTGTTATAATTAAGGTTAAAGTTTAGTCGTCGTTATCACAGTAAAACACTTACAAAAACTCATTTGGTTTTTACTTTAAGTATTAGGGAGCTATCCACATTTAGTAATAAAAAAAAATCAATGTTATTTTGACCTCAACCACAATACACTAGTTATTCTTGATGATATATGAACTTAAGGAGAAATTACTCATAACGAACTTTACTTAGGAGGACTAATTCGTGAACACCACTTCTTGATTGCTAGAATTGTAGAGAGAGAAAGTCAATAAACGTAGTAAGAGAAAGTGAATTTTTAATAGTCAATCATTTTTCCAAATGAGGTGAGATCCTTTTATAGTAAAACTGATGAGCCCCATGGGCCTAACTAACTCTTAATTATAAACTTGACCTCTACTTTTATTGTTTAATGACAATTAATCCTATTTCAATATTTACTATACAATTTGTCCCTAACTTTGTCGCTTCTTTGCAATTTCACCATTGTCTTTTATTCTTCCTTATTAGTAGCCCCCAGTCCTTGTTAAAAATATTTTTACAAGGATTGTGATGAAGCCTTCGAATTTCTTCTTATCTTGCAATTTTCCTCATAAAATACCTCTTCGAACATACAAGGACTGTGATGAAGCCTTCAAATTTCTTCTTATCTTGCAATTTTCCTCATAAAATACCTATTCGAAAATTACTTTTGGTCCTCCTCAACAATACTCACATAGCCCCCCAATCCTTGCAATTTGTTGGCAAAGACTAGAACGTAGCCTTACATAAATTTCTGTCCCCTCCAAATAATCTTATCAGAAACAATCATGTAGACATTTCAGTGCCCTCGAACTTACTCCTTCGAAAACCACCATATCCTCTTTGAAGAAAATTTTACAAGTATAATTGGCTGTGTAGCCCCCCAGTCTTGGCTAACTAATTGTAAAAACAAGATTATACTTGCACATTTTTCGCATAAACGTTTACTAAAATATCCCCTCGACTTTTTCAATGTCAGCGTTTATATCCAAATCAATAATCTCCTACCTTTTTTTTAAATGACGTCATCCTACAAAGGTTTTTGTCACAAAATATTTTTAGAGATATTATTACACTTCCCAAAACTTCTCACCATATCTTTTTCCTCTGCACCTTCTATTTCAGACCTCGATTTACTACAAATACACCTATATTACCTATAATGCCCCTAGGCAAACAAAGGAAAACGTCTCGAGGCCTCTCTCTCCCAAAATCCCATTTTACTTCTATAAATACTTTCATTTCCCATTCACAATCCAAACCATTCTATTCTAAAATTTCTAGAGAGAGAGAGCTAGCTATACTCCCTAAGCCTCGTCAGATTCCAAAGTGGCTATTCATTAGTAAAAAATTCGAAGAGAAACTTGCTGCTGGTACCTACATTGAGCCTCAACCCAAACCTCTTGTTACCACTTATTACAGTTCCTGGCCTCCATCGAAAAATTCTCATGCTATCATACCCTTCGACATTTCTTGTCAGAACCAAGCTTCCGATCTCAGTCTCCTCAAATCCATAGGCAAAGATAAACACCACAAGCATTCTTCTGGTAAAAGGAAAATGCATCACAAAGATAATAGAAATTCTAAAAAACGTAAACGTGCTAAAGAGACCTCTTCGGAAACCCAAAATCTGAATTCAACTCCAATAATCAACAATCCTCCTTTGAAAATTGATGTCTCTAGATCAAGCCTTCTAGCCACCCCTTCGATAACAGGGCAATGAAGTCCACGATTCTCCCCCTCAGGAATTATCATTACTGACGAGGATGTACAATCATTCGGAAGCGAAACACTAAAAAATAAAGAGAAAGCAATCGCCTCAGAAAACCTTGACCTAGAGGAAAAAGAAATTCCCATCGTAGAGAAAAGTAAATCCGATGGTCCTTCCTTGGCCTCTTCTAGTCAAGTATCTGTAGCCCCCTTGGCAATTTCCGAAGAGCAGGCTTGAAGAATTGCCCCAAAGTCCAAAGGTGATATCACTCTTCCTTTGGAACTTGACGCCATTGTGGGCAACAACATCCGAGGCATCGAGAACAACCATTTGGTCGCACTTCACCATATCTCCTACAAATATTTCTTGCCTTCGGAAGAAACCATGCTAAGGACTCGATGGTGCATCCCCTCGTATATTTCCATCAGATTCCCCGTGGAAGGTGAGACTCCTTTATCTTTTAGGGATAATGAATTGGTTGTCTATACAAAGATTATGAATTGGGGGCTAAGGTATCCCTTAGACCCGTTCTTCATCGAATATTTTGCCAAAAACGATCTCTGCCCTTCACAAGATGGTCCAAACATATAGTTCACGCTTATCGCGTATATCATGGCTTTTAGGAGTTCTGGCAATGAATTTTCTTTAAAAGAGCTCATCGGATTATCTGGCTTGGCGAAAAATCCGTTTTCCCGTTTTACTCACTGAACTTTGGACGAGGACAAGAAATAGTGAAGGACTTACTTGAGGCTGACAAAAAATAAAGGCAACAATTTCTCTTCTTCTCCGGACATTGGGAGACAGGCTCTGAGTCAACCCCCTCGAATCCCCACAAGCTGTCTCTTTTATGGACTAACATATGTAAGTCTTTCAACTCTTACTTTAATCTTCCTTGTACAATTGTTTACTAATTTTACTCCTCGAACTTTTGCACAGCCATGACTGAGATTTCTAAGCCATATGCTGACTATGTGGAAAGTGCCACCACGATTTCCACCAAACTCAGTGAATGGGCCAAAGAAAACTGGGAAAACAAATTCCGCATTTGCTTTATGAACAAAAACTTGGCCAATAGTCGACTCTGGAGACTGAACCCCCTCGACAGACTAACTATGAAGGAGTTGATGACTCCTCCTTCTCAGCAAGAAGTCCTCGATCGAGTTGAAAAAAATGATATAATTATGTACCTTCCGAAGAGCTCCCGAGCCAAAAGTCATTTGGATGATTCCGAGAAGAAGTATCAACCAAAGATCTTCAATCAGACTCTAAAGGATTAACTACTAACCAAGAGCCAATCTCTTCGAAAAATACTGTAACACCCACCTCAGTTTCCCCTCCTCGGAAAACCGTCAATCCCTTCAAGAAAAAGGAAACCAAGAAAAAATAAGTTATTTTGGAGCCAATCCAGGAAATCTCCGAGGGCACTAGCACTGGAGCACAAAATTCTACGACTGAAGATAAAGATGAAGATGAAGATAAAGAAAATTCAGGTCAAAGGCCAACCTCTCCACTTACCCTATCTTCAAGTCCATCATCAAATAATGATCTCCCAAGATTGGAACCTATCCTAATTTCTCAAAGTGAACCTCCCCAAACCGTTGATCCCATCATTTTAACTGGTGAGTCTTCGAAATTTGCCTCTAATACAATAGGTTCTCCCACCAGTTCTTTCGAAATTCCACAGGGTGATGAATTTTCTCTAAGCGTTCGAAATCTACTTCATGCCTCTGTCAACATGGGAAGAAAGATGCAACATGTAGAAGACAGGAAAAAACACTACAAATTCAAGGCTTCCCTTGCTTCCTCACAGCTTGAAGAAATACATAAACAACACTCTATTTTAGAAAAATAATCTGATATGCAATTTGGGAAAATTGGTTGCCTCGGAAAACTATGTTCTTCTTCTGGATAAGTGCTGTCAAGAAGAAAAGGATCTTTACCAATAAAAGACCGGTGCTCAAGAAAGACTCATCACTGAACTAGAAAAGGCTCACCAACTTTCAACCAAAGGGTTTAAGGATTGTTTGGAAGACTTCGAAACGATTTTAGAGGAAAAAACATATCCACTGAGGAATCTTGAGGCAGAAAAAGAAAAAGCTGTCAATGCCTACGCAACAAAATGCGTAGACAAGCTCAATGACAAGAATGTTACCACTCGAGCTGGATTGATTACGCAAATTCACGAGGAGTACCCTGAGTATGACTTAGGTAGTTTCTAGAAGCTTGTCTTCCCTGAAATTTGCCCACCAAACATTGTTGTGAGTGAAAGTGACTCCTCAAATTCTGAGGACAGTGATTCCTCGAAAAGTTCTAAATAATCAATAGTCTTTTTTTGTATCCTCTTTGTATAAGTCCTCTTTAGTTTCAAGGCGATTTTTGTAATGGTATCTGATGAGTCTGAATTCAGAATACTCCCCGGAAGGGCAGATCAGTGTAATTCTCTCCGAAAACCGGACAGAACTTTTGGACCGGACAGATCACTTCGAACCAATGTGAGCCTAAGGCTGTTCGAACTATGACAAAAGTACTAAAAAACCTAAACACTTCCTGACTAAGCTACCTGTCCTCCTGCTTAGAACTCATGGGTCTTTAAACATGACCCGGGTCCATTAAACTTGACCCGAAAGCCCATAAGGGCCCAAATAACATACTATAAATACTCAACCACCAGCATTAACTTCTGGTAATGAAAATTAACTGCTGCCAAGCTGCTTAATTCTCTCACCACCTTGAAACACCCTTACACCACCTTGAAACACCCTTACACCACCTTGAAACACCCTTACACCACCCTGAAACTCTACTTGAAATTACCAGCCTACCCTCATGCTACTTTTATCCACACCAGTATCAACCTTTCCGAAGTACATTTGTCTTATCCAATTCTATTTATATGCCAATGTTTGGAACACCATTCATCAACTTATAAAATCTATGACTTCATATTGGGTATGAAAATAATTGTATGTCACCTTTGATTAGAGAGACTAATATTTACATGCCAACTTGCGTTGGATATAATAGTTGTTTTATGCCAACTTTTGTTGGACATAATAATCATTGTATGCTGACCTTAGGTATGTTTACGATTATCATAATTGTTATCCAAATTATTGGATCATAACTTATGAATCAGAAACAATAATTCGAGGCAAAAGTTCAAATGTATTGATAAGCTAATAATGGAACCTCGTTAAAACCTTCCTGTGCATAACAGAATAGTAAAGAGTATGCCTTCGTTGTTTTTCAAGACCTGAAAATAGGAAAAAGAAAAGAAACATTACACAAGATTTTCATTCTTACTCAAGATACAACTTTAGATGCTCTATGTTCCACGAATGCTTGATACATCTTCCTTCTTTATCCTTTAACTGATACGTTCCATGTTTCACTTTTTCTGTCACTTCATAAGGACCTTCCTAATTCGGTCCCAACTTTCCGAGGCTCTTTTCTTTGGTATGAAGAATTTTTTTTCGTAATACCTTATCCCCCACCTTGAAATTTATCTGCTTTACTTGTGAAGCGTATCTACTTCTCATTAAAGTTTGATAGTGTAGGGATTTCAACTGTGCACGCCGCCTTTTTTCTTCCACCAAATCAAGTTCTATTTCTCTGCTTTGATTATTCAGCTCCTCTGTATAAGCTGCCACACAGTATGATGGATTTTTTTTCGAAGGTACCACCGCATCCATTCCGTAAACCAAAGCAAACGGAGATTCGCCGTTCGTGGTGTCATTCTATAAGCCCACAATACTTTATGCAAATAATCTGGCCATTTTCCAGCCTTTCCTTCCAAGTTTTTCTTTAGTCCATCGAGAATTGTTCTGTTGGTAACTTCCACCTGACCGTTTGCCTGCAGATGAAATAGAGTGGAAAATCATTGTTGTATGCCCTTAGAGACACAAAAATTCTTAAACTCATTGTTATCAAATTGGGGCCCATTATCCGTCGTGACTTTCATCGGAATTCCAAAGCGTCAACAGATATTTGATACTTCAAATTTAATGACATCTTTTGCTTTCGTTCCAGCCAAAGGTTCCGCTTCCACCCATTTGGAAAAATAGTAAACTGCCACTATTATCGTTTGCCTTCCCCCAGATGTCATTGGCAAAGAGCCCACCAGATCAATTCCCTAATGATCAAAAGGTAGAGCTTCAGAAAAACTTTCAAGGAAAACCCCTGGTTTGTGTATTATATTGGCGTACCTCTGGCATATATCGCACCTTTTTACCAACTCTTTAGCATCGCTTGATATTGTAGGCCAATAATAGCCAACTAGAAATACTCGTCGAACCAATGCTTTATAACCACAATGAGTCGATCCTTCCCCATCGTGCAATTCTAATAAAACCATCTGCGACTCATCATTCGCCAAGCACCTAAGCAAAGGCCGACTAAAATATTTCTTGTACAGGATTCCTCCTAACGCAACATAACCATGTGATTTGAATCTGATTTTTCTGGCCTCGGTTTTGTTTGCTGGTAAAATATCATTTTCCAAGAACTCCATTATTATTAGCCTTCAGTCTTCCACAACAACATTGCTTTCCCCATTTGTTACCATCAACTGTGCTGTACCCCTTATAATCAATGGACACTCTTGCGTTATGACCCACAGATAATTTCCTGAACGCGAGGCAGTTGCTAAAGAATCAGGGACTGAATTTCCCTCTCTTCGAACATGCTCATATCTGATTTCCTCGAAGGTTAAAATTAAATCCTTCAATACTTTCAAGTACTTGACTAACTGATCTTTTCTTGCCTCTGATTCTCCTAGTGCTTGATTAATCACGAGTTGTGAATCACTAATCAACTTGACTCTTTTTTGCCCCACATATCTGAGCTAGCCTCAACCCCGCCAGTGCCGCTTCATATTCTGCCTCGTTGTTTGTTGCTTTAAATTCGAAACGTATGCTTGAAACATTGCTACCCCATATGGAGAAATTAGTTATACCGCAGCACCACTTCTAGAAATATTCGACCGTCCATCAGTTTGAACTAACCACTCAATCTTATCCGGATGATCATTAATCTTCATATCCTTTTGCTCCGAATGAAATTCGACCAGAAAGTCTGCCAAAGCTTGAGCCTTTATAGCTGTCCGAGGCTCAAAAGTTATGTAAAAATCTCCCAGCTCGACCGACCACTTCATCATTCTTCCCGAGACTTCCGGCCTTTGTAATAAACTTTTCAGGGGAAATGCTGTTCGAACTATAATGGAATGAGCTTGGAAATGTGGTCTCATTTTGCGAGCAGCTGTTACCAAGGCCAAATCTAACTTTTCTAACTTCAAATATCGTTTCTCTAAATCTAGCAAGATCTTGCTAACATAATATATCGACTTTAAAATGTCGAGCTCTTCACGAAGTAACACTGCGCTGACTGCAAAATCTGATACTGCCACATAGACAATCAAATTTTCTCCCATCAAAGGTTTAGAAAGTATTTCCGGGGACAACAAATACTCTTTAATCTGACGAAATGCTTCAGAACATTCTTCAGTCCAACTAAATTTACTGGCATTTCTCAGCATTTTAAAGAAAGGTGCGCATTTATCCGATGAACGAGAAATAAACCTGTTCAACGCTGCCAATCTTCCTGTCAAAATATGGACTTCCTTAATATTCCGAGGTGGAGTCATAGTCGTCAAAGCCTTTATATGCTCCGGATCAGCCTCAATTCCCCTTTCACTTATCATATAGCCAAGAAACTTTCCCGACCGTACGCCAAAAATGCACTTTTTTGGGTTTAATTTCAGATTGACCTTACTCAAATTATTAAAAGTTTCCTCCAAGTAAAAGAAATGATCTTTGTACTGTAAACTCTTCACCAGCATATCGTCAATGCATGCTTCTACGTTTCGGCCAATCTACTCCACAAAGGTTTTGTTTACCAAACGCTGATAAGTCACCCCCGCATTTTTCAGGACAAATGACATGACCTTGTAACAATATAATCCTCTCCCAGTAATAAACGATGCGCTTTCTTCATCCCTCACATCTAATCTGATCTGATTATATCCTGAGTAAGCATCCATGAAAGACAACAATCGATTACATAATGTGGAATCCACTAACTGATCAATTCGAGGTACCGAGAAAGGATCCTTCGGACAAGCTCTATTCAGATCCGTGAAGTCCACGCACATTCTCCACTTGCCATTCTTTTTTGTGACTAAAACTGGATTTAAGGCCCATACAGGGTACTGCGACTCCCTAATATGGCATATGCTTAACAACCGCTCGACCTCGGAAACTATAGCTGTCGACTTCTCTTGAGAGACCGGTCTTCGTTTATGCATGATTGGTCGAACATCATTCCGTACTGCTAATTTGTGACAAATTATTTCCTAAGGCACACATATAACGTCCTCTGCACACCAGGCAAACATATTCAATTTGGTTGATAAAAATGCAATCAACTTTTCTCTGAACTCAAAAGAAAGCTTTACTCCTATTTTTAAATTTTTTCCATCCTAAAACTTGTATTCTTCATGATCATCATCCGGAACCAAAAACCCGGGGGACTCCCTCGGATCATCATAGGGAACTTTCGCAAAGAGAGTCCTCTTTAGTTGCTATGCTTTCTCCGACAAACTTCCTCGAACTTGTATTCTTCATGATCATCATCCGGAACCAAAACCCAGGGGGACTCCCTCGGATCATCACAGGGAACTTTCGCAAAGAGAGTCCCCTTTAGTTGCTATGCTTTCTCTGATGAACTTCCTCGAATTTTGTTTTGTGGATAAAGCTATCTGGTAACATTCTTTAGCCATCTTCTGGCTACTCCTAATCGTTCCGATATTGTTTCCTACTACATACTTCAAACATTGGTGCACCGTTGAAATAACTCCATGCATCCTTGATAACCAAGAACGACCCAAAATCGCATTGTAAGATGTCGGTACATCTACTACTATGAACAAAACCTCAACCTCTTTTCTGAATGGTTCCTGACCAAGCTCCACCAGACACTCAAACTCCCCCACAACTATTGTTGTTGCCCCTGTAAAGCCTACTATAGTCCTTTCCGACCGCCGTATAACAGGTGGGTCGGAAATTCTCCTATAAGTATCGATCAATATTTTCTGTACCTGATCACTAGCTATCCCTGCAGCAATCACTATTGTAACCTCATGCGGGCCCGCTACATTCCTCATGTCATCATCATCAAAACAAATAATTGGCAAGGATAAACGGTGCATCTGTGCTGAAACCCTAACTTCCAGTTGTGTAGTCAAATTTACCATGTTTCTTTTGTGAACTGTTGGAGTTTCTTGCAACAGTATCCCCTCCAAAAATAGCTAATAATTCAAAAAACACACAAAGATCATTCACTTTTACCCTCGGAATAACTTCCTCTATCAAATTGACATTGTTTCTTCCCACCTTAGGATCCAAATATTCTGTTGCAATATCAAAAGCATCAACCTCCTCGGAAATCATCATTGCCGTATCAAAATTCTTTGGAACAACCTTTACTACAGTATGTTTCTAAGAATGTTTTTTCACAAAATCCAAGAACATGTCATTTTAAATTAAAGCTTGTACCTCTTTCTTCAAAGTGATACACTCCTTAGTGTCATGCCTAATATCCTCATGGTACTTACAAAACCTATTAACACTTCTGCTTTCCCTAGGAGTCTGTATAGGAAAAGGCTTTCGGAATTGCACGGTAGACTTCGCCTTATCAAATATTGTAGCTACATTCTCTGTTAGCTTAGCGAAATAGTCTGGTCGGATCCACTTATTCGAGATAGGCCTAGCTCCCTGCTGCACATAGCTCTTTTGATTCGTACGAGGCCTCAACGGATACTGACCCACCGCCTTAGGTTGCACATTAACCCGAGGCGCCTGGCTACTAGACTCAGACCTCTGAAACTGATTCTGCTCTAGCTGATCACTTGATCATTTCTCCGATGCTTGAGTTTCTTCCACTAAATTCCTCTTCTCAACCTGATCTAGTAGAGCTCCAAAAGTCATTGCTTGACTTTCAGCTATTGTATCCTTCAAATGTCTGGGGAGGTGTCCCATTCTGAAAGCTGCAAGCGCCACCGAATCTTTGGAATATTCCATATCCATTTCTGTTTTAACAAACCGGTTGGTGTAATTTTTCAAACTTTCCCCAACTTATTGTATGCAGTAAATCATCGTATCCCCATTAGCTCGAAACTTCTTGTTCCCCACAAAATCTTGTCTGAAGATATTCCAGAACATATAGAAATTTTTAATAAAACCTTGGGGTAGCCTGTTGTACCATTTAGAAGCAACTCCCTTGAAGGTCTGAGAAAATACCCGACACAGTAATTTATCGTCATCATCAAAGTTGATCATGAAGTTTTTAAATTGCTCAATATAATTATCGGGATCATGCGTCCCATCGAATTTCTCTAGCTTTGAAATATTAAAATGTTTTGGGAGATTTCCTGACAAAATTTCTGAGGAAAAAGGGGAAGCTCTCCAGTTATGCCCTGTCCTGTAAACATTAGCCCTCAAATCTTCAAGGCTTGGAAAATGAAGACCTCCCTCGGAAGGCAAGGTATACTGATACTGCCACTCTGGATTTCGCTGGTCGACATTTTGATTGCCAGAAGGAAAATTTCTCTGGTTGTGAACTTGGTCCCCAACATGGACATTCTTTTCCCTCAGAGCTTTCCTCTCCGAACTTCTTCCTCTGTGGTACTCCACATGTCTTTTCCTATGTCTCCTCTTTCGACGACTCCTTTCAGGAGATGAATCTGGCGAACTATATCGTGAATAATCATTTGAATTGAAAGAATCGTAGTGGCGCTTTCCTTTCTTCCTCGAAGAATGTCGACCACGCCCCCTGTATCGATCAATTTTGTCACTAGGACAGTGATGCGCCTCACGCTCATCTTTTCCGTTATCGTTTTCTCTCCGAACTTCCGAACGAAGATTCCCCTGAACAACTTCTCATTCTGCTTTTAATTTTTCGATTTCCATCAGAAACTCGTTTTTCCGAGCCACAAATACTGACTCATCCACTATTTTTCCTCAGCATTGACCACCATTCCTTCCGAAGTCCTCGCTACTTCAGAAATTGTTGCCCATGAGATTTTCCTCACATTCATTCACGTTCAAATCCTCTTGTTCATCCAGCATCTTGTTTGGATTCAAAAGAACTTTCGGGAAAGAAAAAACCTACAAGCCGATTTTTTCGTTCCCACAGACGGCGGCACTGATGAGATATGAACTTAAGAAGGAATTACTCGTAACAAACTTTACTTAGGAGGACTAATTCGTGAACACCACTTCTTGATTGCTAGAATTGTAGAGAGAGAAAGTCAATAAACATAGTAAGAGAAAGTGTATTTTTAATAGTCAAGCTTTTTCCCAAATCAGGTGGGGTCCTTTTATTGTACAAATGATGGACCCCACGGGCCTAACTAACTCTTATTTACAAACTTGACCCCTACTTTTATTGTTTAGACAATTAATCCTATTTCAATATTTACTTGACAATTTGTCCCTAACTTTGCCGCTTCTTTGCAATTTCACCCTTGTCTTTTATTCTTCCTTATCAATTCTAACATACAAATATTTATTTATGTACTATTTATACTTCGTGAAAATATAGTTTTTTTCTCAAGTTATGTTTTTGTCGGCGAGAGTTTTAACGAGGCATGAACATTGACAATATCAAACCCATACTATTTGGAACTATGTTGGTTTGAATTAGTAACCGGGTCCAACAACACACGGATTCAGAAGCAAAACAAAAGGTTCACTAACACCCAATAAGTAAAATCAAAATATACAAAAAAAATTAAAAACTTACTCATACAAAACATCAGCCAATCTATTAAAATTCAAAATTCAACAATACAATTGTATTAAAAGTTAGCCGTCCGACTTTACAAACTGAACATTCAGATAAATCAGTCATAATAAAACTCGATAATTCAACTCTGCAAAATTCACCGGCTTCATATTTTTTATTTTTTCGGAAAGACTAGTATATAATTAGTTGCCAAATTTTCATAAAAAAATAAAATAAGTCTATTATATTATTTGCCACTAAAACTGAATT
The DNA here is from genome assembly GCA_036936605.1 of Limnanthes douglasii subsp. nivea. Taxonomy (NCBI): domain Eukaryota; kingdom Viridiplantae; phylum Streptophyta; class Magnoliopsida; order Brassicales; family Limnanthaceae; genus Limnanthes; species Limnanthes douglasii. Next base: position 8,303,866 of record JAUPFV010000003.1, on the reverse strand, counting down.
AAAATTAAATATATGATAATTGTTTTGTAGTCCGAAGTTTATACATAAAAAATATATCACGTGATATATAATTTTAATAATAGTTTAAATTTAAAAACAATCATTGTAGGGCCTGCACATATCTCTCATATTTGTTAGTGTGGATCCTACTTTTTTGTTTCTTACAAGAAACAACTAACCATTAAATAAAGGGTGATTTACAAGTAACCTCATTTCATTTGATGCTAGTGGGTTTCTTGCTAGAAACTATTAGCTTCATTTGGAAGCTTAAGTGGCTTATTTTGTAAGCTTTTATCTTGCTATAAATAGGAACATGAGTTGGTCTTGGAGAGCATCACTTGAAATAAATATTCTAGAGTGCAATATTATGTGTGAGATATTTTAGAGAGAAACACTTTGAGTGAGAGAGAAATACGGGTAGTATTTGAGAGAAAGCTGTGAGCTTTTTATGAGAGAATTTGTTTGAGTGATCTGTGAGATTACTATTCTCTTTGGGGTATAATATTTGGGGTAAGAATAATGAGTGTATAACTTTTGAGTGTATGGAGTGAGAATCCAAACTTTGTAATATTTCTGAGTTATAGTGATTCTTATTTTTCTCATGTGAGCTTTTTATGAGAGAATTTGTTTGAGTGATCTGTGAGATTACTATTCTCTTTGGGGTATAATATTTGGGGTAAGAATAATGAGTGTATAACTTTTGAGTGTATGGAGTGAGAATCCAAACTTTGTAATATTTCTGAGTTATAGTGATTCTTATTTTTCTCATGTGGACGTAGGCAAATTAGCCGAACCACGATAAATTCTTTTCGCTTGTTTGGTCGTATTTCTGCATTTGTGGGATTAATTTTGCCTACAACTAGTATCAGAGTACTGGTTGCAGTTTTATATCCTCATTCTTTGTACAAAAATGGAGGAACGTACGAACATCGGTGGCAATTCCATGATTATACTCACAGAAATAAATTATTCCATTTGGAAAACCATGATGGAAGAATTGTTGTACTGTAAAGCCTTGTTTAATCCCATTGAACTAAAAGGAGTCAAACAAGGTGCCACAAGTGAAGCAGATTGGAAGAAACTCAACCGTAAAGCTGTTAGTGTGATTCGACAGTGGGTTGAAACAAGGGCGATTCACGACACCGCAAAAGAAACAGATGCTTTCAAATTATGGAAGCATTTAGAAGAAATGTATGAGCCCAAAAATGCTCAAAATAAAGCTTTCATCATAAGGAGACTTGTGAACCTGAAAATTTATGATGGGAAACGTTTATCTGACAACTTGGCAAAATTTGACGAGATTCTCGACAGTTTGACGAACATGAAGCTGGCCCTAGCTGAAGAAATTCAAGCGTTGATTTTGTTAAGTTCTTTACCGGATAGCTGGAAAACACTTGTGGTAGCTTTTAGCAATTCAGCACCACAAGTGTTTCCCAGCTATCCGGTAAAGAACTTTAACAATTTAGCACCACAAGGAAAGGTGACTTTAAGCATGGTAATAGAAAGTATCAACCGAGAAGGCAAAAGAAGAGCGGAGCAAATCTCTTTCAGTCACCCTCAAGGACAAGCACTAGGCACTGAGAGATAAAGAACTAGAAGCAAACATTTCTCTAGAGGCATGAGAAACAAAAGCAAGTTCAGAGGCATATCGAAGTCAAAAGGCGACTTAACTTGCAACTACTGTCATAAACCTGAACATTTCAGGATAGAAGTTTGGAAACTGAGAGAAAATGAGGCTAAGGAAAATAATGAAGAAAATAGAGGAAATACAGCTGTCATATCCAACGATGGTGAAACATACCTAATTTTTTACGATGGACGTGTCAACCTCGCATTCCAAGACACATGGATGATTGATTCTGGAGCATCATTCCATGTAACACCCGATAGAAGTCTTTTGACCACTTACATAAGTGGTATATTCGGTTTTTTCAAGATAGGAAATGAAGCAAGATGTGAAATTGTTGGTTGAAGTGATGCAACACAAGAAACCAGCAACGGTTGCAAACTGTTATTAAAAGATGTTCGACATGTTCCAGATATTCGTATCAGTTTGATCTCTACTGGTCAGCTTGATGACATGGGATACGAAAACACATTTAGCAATGGAGTTTGGAATCTTAAGAAAGGAAATATGGTCGTGGATAGAGGTAAGAAGATTGATCGTGTGTATTATATGTAAACAAAACAATCATGTGGAGTAGAAGCGAATGCGATCAAGCATGAAGACTCGGCGAATTTGTGGCACGCCACATTTGGTCATATGAGTGAGAAGGGTCTTAAAATTCTCAAAGAAAATCTTCAACCGAATCCTCCAAATATTCCTTTAAAACAATGCACTCATTGTTTGGCACGAAAAAAATACAGAGTCGCATTTTGAGCAAGGCAACCACACAGAAAAATACTATTCTTGATCTAATACATACAAATATATGTTTTATTGGTGACAAAAGTATCGGTGGATCGTTATACTTTGTCACATTCATTGACGATCATTCCAGAAAGGTGTGGGGTTATCCTTTGAAGACCAAAGATCAGGTATTATAAATATTCAAGAAGTTTCATGCCAGTGTTGAAAAACAAACCTGAAAGACTTTTGAAATGTATCTGTTCCGACAATGATGGTGAATACATTGGACCATTTGAAGAATATTGCAGAGTTCATGATATCAGGCTTGAGAGATCGGTACCCAAGACCCCACATCATAATGGTGTTGCAGAAAGAATGAATAAAACTATTTGTAACAAGATTGTGTACATGCTCTCCCATTCAAGATTACTAAAGTCCTTCTGGAGTGAAGCATTGATAACGATGGTAGATCTTGTCAACTTATCTCCTTTAGTTCCTTTAGATGGTGCGATTGCCGATATAATATGGACCGGGAAAGACATAAGCTACAAACACTTGAAGGTGTTTGGTTGTAAGGCGTTCGTACATGTCCCTCGATATGAAAGATCCAAGCTGGATGAGAAAACCAAAGAATGCATATTTCTTGGTTACGGACATGATGAGTTTGGTAATAGACTTTAGAATCCAAAAAGTAGAAAAGTCGTTCGAAACAGAGATGTTGTGTTTTTCAAAGACCAAACTCTTGGAGATATGAAGAACGTTGAGAATATAAAATCAGATGTCAATACTAAAATTGACTTAGTTCCGGATGCACCATTTCCAGTTGAGTATGAGGATCACGGCGAGGCTCCCGACCATGAAGAAACAGTTGACGTTGAAGGAAATCATACTGAAGAACCCCAATTGAGAATATCCATTAGAGATCGTCGACCTTCGACAACAAATGAGTACGTGTTACTAACTGACGGAGGAGAACCTGAATGTTTTGAAGAGGTTGTGTTGCACATTCAAAAGAGGGAGTGGTGGAAAGCCATGCAAGAAGAGATGAAGTCATTGCATGAGAACCACACATATGATTTGGTAGAGTTACCAAAAGGGAAGAAAACACTCAACAATAAATGGGTATTTAAGTTGAATACTGAAGAAAGAAATCCACAACCAAGATACAAGGCACAACTTATTGTCAAATGATTTGGTCAGAGAAAAGGTATTGATTTTGAAGAAATATTTTCACCTATAGTAAGAATGTCATCTATTCGTGTTGTTCTTGGAATAGCTGCTAGCTTGAATTTGAAAGTTGAACAACTTGATGTGAAATTATTTCTCCATGGTGATTTGGAATTAGAAATTTACATGAAGCAACCTGAAGGTTTTGATACTAATGATAAAGAGAATTTAGTGTGCAAACTAAAAGAAGAGTTTGTACGGTCTCAAACAAGCTCCACGATAATGGTATAAAAGGTTCAATTCCTTCATGGTGGAACACGGGTATAATAAGACTTCATCTGACCATTGTGTTTTCATCAAGACATTTTGTGAAAATAATTTTATCATCCTTATGCTTTACGTGGATGATATGCTGATTGTTGGTCGTGATATTAGAAAGATAGAAAAGTTGAAGATGAAACTCAGCAAATTCTTTGCAATGAAGAATTTGGGTCCCGCAAAACAAATTCTTGGAATAAAGATCACTCGAGATAGAGCAAACAACAAATTATGGTTGTCCCAGGAAAGATATATTAAGAAGGTTTTAGAAAGATTCAACATGAGTAAAACGAAACCTGTTACTTATCCACTTGCAGGGCATTTTAAACTTTCCTCCAAGGAATCACCTACAAACGAGAGAGACATGGAAGAAATAGATAAAATACCATACTCTTCAGCTGTGGGTAGTTTGATTTATGTCATGGTTTGTACAAGACCTGATATTGCTCATGCCGTCGGAGTAGTCAGCCGATTTTTATCTAATTCTGGAAGAGAGCATTGGGAAGCTGTAAAATAGATATTGAGGTATCTTCGAGAAAGTTCTCAATTATGTTTATGTTTTGGAAATGGTAAACCTATTCTTGAAGGCTACACGAATTCAGATATGGCTGGTGATGTTGATAGTAGGAAATCTATTTCAGGATACTTGATGACGTTTTTAGGGGGAGCAATTTTGTGGCAATCAAGACTACAAAAATGTGTTGCATTATCCACTACCGAGGCTGAATATATTGTTATTACTGAAGCTAGTAAAGAAATTTTATGGTTAAAGAAGTTTCTTATAAAGTTGTGCCTCAATCAAGAAAACTATCTTCTCCAATGCGATAGTCAAAGCGCCATTCATCTTAGCAAAAATCCAAGTTTGCATTCAAGATCGAAACATATTGATGTTCGATACCATTGGATTCGTGAAACCTTAGAGTCAAAGAAGCTGAGTATTGAGAAGATCCACACCGATGACAATGGATAAGATATGATGACAAAATCACTACCGAAACAAAAGCTTGATGTGTGCATAGAGGTTGCAGGACTGGTAACACTCTCCTCCTGAGTAGGCGGGGGAATTTGTGGGGCCTGCTCATATCTCTCTCATATTTATTAGTGTGGGCCCTACCTTTTGTTTTTTTACAAGAAATAACTGACCATTAAATAAAGGGTGAATTACAAACAACCTCATTTCATTTAATGCTAGTGAGTTTCTTGTAAGTAACCATTAGCTTCATTTGGAAGCTTAAGTGGCTTCTTTTGTAAGCCTTTATCTTGTTATATACAGGACCATGAGTTGGTCTTGGAGAGCATCACTTGAAGCACTTGAAATAAATATTCTAGAGTGCAATATTATGTGTCACACATTTTAGAGAGAAACAATTTGAACGAGAGAGAAATACGGGTAGTGTTTGAGAGAAAGTTGTGAGAGAATTTGTTTGAGTGATGTGTGAGATTACTATTTTCTTTGGGGTATAATATTTGGGGTTGGAAAAGTGAATGTATAACTTTTGAGTGTATGGAGTGAGACTCCAAACTTTGTAATATTTCTGAGTTGTAGTGATTCTTAATTTTCTCTCGTGGATGTAAACAAATTAACCGAATTTTTTATTTTGTTTGATCGTATTTCCGCATTCGTAGGATTAATTTTCGTGAGATTATTTTTTCCTAGGTTAAAATTAAAACTATTGTCTTTTCTATGATTTGAATTTTCTAATCTCAAAATCTTATCTGCTTATGCTCGGTACTAAATCAATGTTACTTTGTTAGTCGGACAGAAGGCAACTCATATATATTATAATTAATCAGAACACGAAAACTTAGATGTCGCAATTGAGGAAATTCGCAATAACTATAAAATGGCAGTATATAGCATGCTTAACAACTTGTCTTTAAGCTTAAAAGTATATTTCTGTATCTTTGGACGTTTAGCAATGTGGCCATATATCTAGTGGTCCACTACTACTACTACAAAAGATCGTATACGTTAATTGATCATTTTCAAAAATAATATTCTAGAGAATTTAAATCTAATTGTCCATAAGGATTTTTGGATGATTTCATCCATATCTATGAAATATGTTTTTAGAATAATTATTTTATTAGATTGTGGTTGTCGATTTTTGTATTTGAGGGTCATCGTCAAGAACTATAAATATAAAAAGTTCAATAAAAATAATTGTAAAAATATTGTTCGAATAACTAATCTAAAATATAAGTAATAAATTCGGGTAATTAAGGAGTTTATAAAATATGTTTTGAATTTTATTTTATTTTTATTTGAAAAATACATTAAATAAATATAAAGATTTTTGTTACAAATATATAAAGTATACTCCAAAAAATGACATTAAAAACTAAAAAAGAAAGAAACCAATGATATAGTTCAAAATTTACCCAATTTTTCTCAAACTTTATAATAAGATAAGACAAAATGCTAAGGCTAAAAAGATCGGTCTAGACTTGGACAAGCAAGAATAACAAAACAAAGCGAAAGAGTTAAAATCGATGTGGTAAAAAAGACTGGACATCATTGTCGTAAATGATAGATGCCTGCATATATTAAAACAAAATTAAGTTAGAATAATAGAATGATTGGATTTGTGAGACCATATTGGTACCAAGAAATCCGAAACGAAAGTCGGAAAGCATGCAATAAAAAACAGCAGAAGCGAGGGTTGGAGAAGATCTAAATATTTTGACCTTCTTCTCACACCATGCGTGGTAGATAAAAACGCCAAAACGAGCACACTACAGATATAAAAGACTGGATCATGGATCCAAAAACCCAATTGTACTCACGTCTTAAAAGAAAACCCAGCTTGAAGCTTGCGAAACCCTCGATACTCTGAATGAAGCTACAATTATAAAAAATACGATTAATGGTTTCCGGAGATGAATTGCATAAGATACCATGGTTAGCAAGCCAAAAAATAAAAAAATGACTAGAAAATATTATATTTATGTCATACTAACCGGCCTACCCGACCTAAGAGATTGTCGTACGAATAACCTTATAGATATTTTTGATCAGTTATCCCATTTGCTTTTTAATTTTTTTTATAATTTTTTTAACTTTTTAGATTTATCAAAATTCATAAATTTAATTTATAAATTTGATAAAATTCATAAATTTAGTCTTTCTCCAAATAAAAAATATTTAGAAGAAAATAACTAAAAAATATAATAATAAGCAACTGATTATTCAGCCATTTAAACTTACACTCCTATCCCACTGCATGTAATAATTTTTAGTTAATTATCTATAATATTTTTGAAAATCATAAAGTTAATGCAATCACATTTATAAAATATTTTTGTGCTTATTATTTAAAAGAATATATAAAAAAGATTAATGTTATTTATGAACTCCAAGAGAGAGGCGGTGCCCCCGCAGAAAGGGCACGTCATCACGTGACAAGGACGTGACCATGAGCGTAGTCAGTCAGTCACTTTCTTTGTTAGGTTTAGTAACAACTGGCAAAACGAGTAAAGTATTAAAAAGAAAAATACTTATTTACTACTTTTAATTTATATATTTTTTAGCAAGATTTTTTATTAATTGTTTAATATATATATTATCGGTATAATATTATAGTTTTTTTTATTGTTTTTATAATCGTATTTTGGAATCTATAATTGAATGCAGGCAGTGGCGGAACCAGGAATCTAGGTCAGGAGGGGCTGAAGTATTACATAAATTAGATATGTTTAAAAAAAAAAATTCACCTCGTACTTTTAATTTATTTTTTAATAATTTGCCTGGAAATATTAAAAAAAATTAATCCCGACATTTTTATTGATTAAGAAAATCATGAATATTTATTGAAATTAAATATATAAAAAAAATTATACATTTGATTTATGGGGCATATGTCTAAATAATCTTATGTTTATATATGAGTTAGTACCAGTGATAGCATTTATGTATAAAATCAAAAAGCTTCATACTAGTTGAGATATGTTCTTACTTATTTGTCATTGATCCTTCTCATACCCATCCGACGTGAAAATTTGGTCGCACATAACAAATTCTACCACTTTTACCTCCCCTGAGTTGACTCACCTAATGCTCCCTCTAATTAGGTTGTTTCATGATTCATATCTAAGTTAAAGTTTTACAATGAATATATTTGTTCACTCTTATTAGAGCATCTTAGAAGTTCCTTAGCGCCACTTCAATTAATCAAGTGACACTATCTTTATACACTCTAATAAAGTCACTTCGTTTGATGAGCATGACTTATGGTTCATCATCTTCGACATCCAAGAATTTCATCCATATCACGTTTTCGTCTGGGTATGGAGCTCTAATACCAACTATTAGACCCAAATAATAGTATATCAACCACAAGCGAGATTAACTTCAAAACAACCAACCAAATAATAAAACAACCGATTTATTAACAAAATAAATCAACGGTAAAATAAATCAACAACCAGAATATTTATATGAAAAGACCACTTCGTTCTGAAGAGTAAAAGACCACGAGACTTATGAAGATTCCACAAAAAACACTTCTACTATTATGATAAGTTGAAGGTAAAAGTATCCAATTCAATATAATAAATATCTACAACCCACCAACAATTTTAAACATAATAAACTAACAAAAAAAATGAATAATATTACAAAAACTACTCCACTATTCCAAAAATGATTTCTCCCGAACCGTAGCATCAAATAACAATCCAACCGGACATATTGAAGCTTTATATGTCCCAAACATGCTGTCCAAATTTCAGCCAAAACCGACACCATTTGACCATTGATCAAACATTTTAAACATAACTTCTTTAAAATTCCGAAAATAAAAATTTCCCTAATACTAATCTTCCTTCAGGCTTTGGGGGGCTCGCGCCCCCCCTAGCCCCATAGTAAATCCGCCGGTGAATGCAGGTACTATAAAATATATTAGTTTCGGTTTGAATTTTGTTGTTGCGATTTCTGTTTAGTTTTTCAAATAATTTGTTTTTTATATCGGTTTTTATTTGATTTCGTGTTTAATATGTAATCTATTTTATTTTAAAAGGCGTTTGGCAGATTTTGTATTTGTAAGTTTTTATTTAATTTTATTTTATTTTAAAATTATTATTATTAAATACAGGTGAAACATTGAATTATGTTTCATTTTATGTTTTATGAACATTTTTTTTGGAGTTTTTAAAAAAAAAAATTGTATATGAAATGATTTTTGTAGGTTTTAGGTAAGCTTCGTGAAGATGGTGAACATATTATCCTGTTTTTTAAGCCTATGGCGTGTCTTTTTTGGCAAACGCGAGATGAGAGACACCATTAATTCTTACATGCAAGACTTTTGTATTTTTTAATGATAGATGCGAGATATTTTTAATTCTCATATGAGAGATTTTATATTTTTTTCTCTGATAGATGCGAGATATTTTTAATTCTCACATACGAGAGTTTGATTTTTATATGATAAACGTGAACTTTGTTAACCATTACTAGCGAGATTTTGGTTAATCTTTTTCTTATGATCGATATGAGGCTATTATTATTTTTCTAATGATATTTGCAAGACAAATATTTAGTTTTACTTTTTGAATTGTCAAATAAAGTTAGACGATGTTTAAAGGCGAGTTCGGTACTTTTAAACTAAATGGTGAACTTGCAATCTATGATCTTGGTATGTTTGAATTTTTTGAAGATATGATTAAAAACAATTAGTTGCTTTGCTATTAACTATTGATACTTTAAAGGTTTTAACTGTTACCATTGATGTAGAAAGTGATGTTGTTGTTGATGAAAATAATTGTTACTATTGATATAGAAAGTGATGTTGTTGTTGATGAAAATGTTAGAGAAAATGCTGAAAGTTTATTTGAAGTTTCAAATCAAGATTTTATTTGTGTAGAAAGTAATTATGGTATAAATTTTATTGGGCACGAGAACAAACACGTGCTAATATTTGATGGATTGATGAAATTAGTGGTGTTGTGCAAGTTTTTAAGATTTTAGTTGTTTGTTCTTGCTTTATAAAAAAAATTACTTTCAAATATTTTCAAAATAATAAAAAAAAAACTATTTATTGGAAGAAAAATATATATGGGAAACTATATGAGAAACTACCATTAGAGTCTAAACTTTACAAATTTGATGCAATACTATATCATGAGATACCATTTAAGGATAGACTAACAAGCGAGATAAACATTATTACAAGATATAAGTAAAAACAAGTTAATACGCAAATAAATATATGTGTCTAAAAATCTACAGTAATACATAGGTTTTTAAAATATTTTTATCAAGATTGAATAATTTAGATCACCTCTTTCCCCACTTTATAATTCTGTTAAGAAACATCTTTTTTTTCCTCTACAAGAACATCATGTTCTTTCTCCTCGATCACCTCTATAACAAGAAGGTCATTGTTTTCCATAATAATATTAACAGGAGAGTCATGGTCTTCTACAATAACTGTTGGATGAGGGATTTGGTTCTCAATATCAATAATAATAGGGTTATTTTAGGCTGAAGTCTCAACAACATTCGAAGTAGGGTCCTGGGTTTTCACAAAAATATTAGAAGAAAGGTCTTGGTTTTGCTCAGTAACATTATAAGTAGGGTTCTGGTTTTCCACAACAACATTGGAAGCAGGGTCTTATACAATGATTTGTTGATCCTCATGGATTGCAACTACCTCATGACTTGTATAATTGTATTAACAACAATAATATGGTTCTCTTGGCTCGTAACCATTTTCTAGTATCACCTCCGTGTTTACTGTCAACATAGACAATTGAAGTGTATATTTTAGTACCACCTCTTTATTTTCTTCATCTACTTCTTCACCTTTCTTTATCTTTTCTCTTAATACTGAGATAACTTTGTTTTTTCTGTGATGTTTTGTTAGATTCTTAAACCTGAAGTTCATTTTTTACGATCAATTATATAAATATTTATTTGATTTACTATTATTAAGTCTATGCTTTCGCTAGACACAACTCAGTTGTTGTTGTTGTTGGGGTTGTCATGTTAATCATCTTTAAAATAAATGAACCTGTATATATTAAAAACTAGATAAATGGTACAAAAAATAATAAATATGGGACATTCAATACATGCGAAGTTAGTTAAGGATGATATATGTGAAACCTTGCGATTATGCAAAACCATATGAATGATGATAGATGCATACCAGGTAAATGATGCGAAACAATTTAAATGATGATAAATAATTAACCATGTTAATAATGTGAAACCATTTAAATGATGATAGATGTGCAACCATGATATATGAAAGTTCATGTAAAAGATGCACAACCATAACAGATGTGAAACCATGTATCATGATAGATGCGCAACCATGATAGATAAAAGACCATGAAAAGATAATAGATGGAAGATTCTTATCTTTTATTAGTACAATAATCTCTTTAGTATTAAATTTCTAGTGTTAAATGGTAGTTTTCGTGAGCTACTTTGTTTCAATATTTATTTTTACTATTTTTTCAAGTCTCTTTAGATTCTTATGAATCTGAGATATTAAATCTTTTTTCTGTGAACTAGCAGCACGTTCTCTCGATACCAGCTTCTATTTTTATACATGACCACTTGTATTGCACATTCAGAAGATTTTATTGGCTGTGCAACATTCTTTTATGATTTTCTCATTCGATTTGTAGTTTTTTTAGTATGTTTTAATTTTGTTACTTTGAAATTCTTGAACGATGTATTAATATAAGATTTTCTCTACATTGGTGGAATCATTTTCATCATAATCTTGTTGCATATCCCAGTTTGAACCTCCATCATCATTGTTAAGGTTAAGTTGCCCACCAAGGACCTTCTCAGGAATATTATCCCTTTTTTCCTCTACCTGAACATCATATTCTTTTTATCTGCATAAACATCTTCCTCTTGGAAATTTTCCTCCTCATCAACTTCTTCTTGTTAGAATTTCCCACCAAATTCTTATTCTTATTGTTGGGAATATGGGTGTTGTTAATATGGGGTCTGATCCGCATATTCTGCTTTCGTATATAAGTAAGAACAACACGATGTGGGATGTGGGGTTTTGGTCGCCACTCTAACAAATCCTCATCTCGAACAAAGTACCACCTTAGCCTCCTCTCAATTGACTTTCACCCGCCCACTCTAATCAGGTTTGAAGACTACCTGACCATAGAGGCACTACAGATGTTACTGCTCACCTCCTATTAGACCACTCTGTCTTATTCTTTAGCGTCACTCCAATCAAGCCACACTACTTGATGAGCCACAGGCACTCCGAACTAGGTCTCTAGAGCAGATCACATTGAGCATGGCTATTGGTACATCATGTTCGACCTCCGAGAATATTACCACCATCGCGCTCCGTTTTGGGTCTGACGCTCTGATATCACGTGTTGGGAATATGGGTATCCGGTTCGCATATTCCGCCTTCCGTATATAAGTAAGAACAACACGATCTCAACACTAGTATGATATTATCCGCTTTGGCGCTCAAAGGCCCTCACGACTTTGCATTTGGTCCAATACCAAAAGGCCTCATACTAGTTGAGATATGTTCTTACTTATATACCACTGATCCTTCCCATGTTTAACCGATGTCGGATGTGAGACTTTGGTCGCCACCCTAACACTTATTGTTTATTTGTTAGGTTCAATTCTTATTTCTAATAAATAATTAAGTATTAGACGTATGTGAGTTAATGTATTAAAGGATAGACACATGAAAATATATTAATAATTTGATACAGGATAATATTATATACGATAGATGTGGGACAATGTGTTAAATGATAGAGACAGAAAAATGTAATGTATGATAGATGCGGTATAACTATATTATGCGAAATCAGGCCAAAAACCATTGTGAGATAGTTACAAGTGTAAGAAAATATAAATCACGAGGGACTATATCATATGCAGGATAAAACCATACGTGACTATATCTAAATCATGAGAGACTATATCATACAAGACATTATAAATTTTATACGAGACTATATGATGAGAAACCATTTTAAAAGAGACTATAACATGCGGGACTAAATATTATGGATTAAATATACATGTTTATATGTGATCTACTTTAAAGTTTCAATCAAATTCAATCTTGTGTTTCCTTGCACCAACCATTTGTAGTATTTTGGTATCTTGTTTCAACTCATCCACCTTGATAAATTGTTGTGTATTACATGATGAAATTATGTATTTTAATGAATCTTTAAGTATAATATTTTTACTATTTTTAATAATATTTATGAAATATAGTAAAAACACATCCAACTACTTTATCAGATTTTGTTCGTGATAAAATTGTACTGAATTCATCAACTTCTCCTTGATTTATCCAACGCAATCATAGTCATTTATTTTTTCCAAGTGTTCTATGTAATAAACCATTATAGAAGCTAATACATTCCCGAACGATGTCGAGCATGATAACATTATGAATAATATTAAAATATATTTTACTACTTTCTCCTTAGATGTTCTAACTGATTTCTTATTGCGTCCTATAAACATACGAAACCTTTGGTTAATATAAATACATGATGAATACGAGACGATGGTAACATGCAATGCCAATAAAAGATCATTCATGCTAGGATAGTGAATGTATGATAGATGTTGGACAATGTAATACATGATATGATTGACGTGAGATTATATTATAAATGATAGACACGAGTCAGTGTGTTGCATAATATATCTTGGACAAGTAATGCATGATAGACGCGAGACATGGTAATATATGATAAACGTTAAACAATGTTATGCATGATTGATGCATGACAATATAATGCATGATAGATATTGGACACCATATTGAATATATGTACGAGATATTATAATAGTGTAAAAGTATGTAAAATAGGGAATTTCATACCTTTATGATTTTATTCTAATTGTTTTTTCTTGGTTTGTTTTGACTTTTCTTGTCATTGTATCAGAGAAGTATGCCTTCACTATTCTTGATTTTTATTTTATTGATTCCAAATATATTGGTTTGAATTTGTTGTTGTTTAACAACATGTGTTCTTTTCCATGCTTCAAACCAAATATAAACTTGACATTGTTGGTTGTAAGTGGTGCCAAGTTTATCCCTAATTTAAAAGCTTGTTTGTCAGCATCATATATTTTTATAATAAAGTCTCACCTGTTTTTGTAGGAATGTTTCATTCCTTAGATATTATGTTTCTTTATGAAATGAATAAAACAATGTTTTCTTTGCAGCTTCTAGGTGTACCTGTCTTATTTTATGCTCTTTCATTTCATTTATAATTGCAAACATGTCCAATATGAAAAATAATCTTTTGGCGGCATGACTCTTGTAAGAATTAAGAGATTAGTAGATTATGGCTACTTACGAAATGGATGGGAGACTCTTTTTAGTAGATGCAAGATTATATAAATTTAATGCAAAATCAAGTTGCAATGTAGAACTACTTTCAAAGTAGATGTGAGACTACTTAAAAAGAGATGATTGATGCACGACTACTTACAAAATAGATGCCAGACTGTATGAAATTAATGCAAAACCAAGAAATGATGATGGACTACTTACAAATTAGATACGAGACTACTTAAAAAGAAGATGATTGATGCAAGACTATTTTTAGTAGATGCAAGATTGTATAAAATTAATGTGAAACCAAGAGCTGATGTAGGAGTACTTACAAAGGAGACGTTGAACCTTTTTTTGCAGTAATTAATTTATGACTAATTATGAATGAGTAATGCTTTAGTGAGACACAAGTAAGCCAAAGATTAGAAAAATAATTATACATGATGATAAATGCATGACATTCGTAATTATCTAATACAAAACTATTAACTAATAATATCACTTAAAAAGAAGATAATAATTTGTATTACTAACTAGGAATCGAAAACAAATCGAATTTTTTTATTTTTTAATACATTCAAATCCTAGTTCTATCAAAATTAGAAATCAAACTGCAAATAAAAAAAATAAAATAATAGAAATGTTTTATTTCTTACTTTTTTAATGTAAAAAATGATTGGAAACTGATCAGAACTTCCACTAAAATTGATTTAGCTACTTTAACGAAAGAAGAAAAAAGAAGTTAATTGTGGGGTCAGAATCAAAAAAAATTCAAAGAGTTACGAGAAAAGTCATAGATAATGAGAATTAGCGAGAAAGTTTTTTTTGATGAATGTAACCTCTTTTATTAATTTTTTATTTTCAAACTTAATTTTATATGAGAGATAATTTTGGTAGTGAGTAAATTGAATATTTTGGATACGGAACCATAATAAGGTGTTGGATGGAGTCTTAAATAATAACTCTCTTTAAAAATATTATAAAATTTTATTTGGATAATAAATTATCAACGAATTGTAATTTATTAACATATATAATCAAAATTTTAAATTAATATATAAAAATAACAAGAGCGATAAGAGTTTTCTTTTAAATATTAAAAAAATATTGAATTTGTTACTATAAATATTTGGAATATATTTTGAAGGTCGACGATAAATTTAAAAGACAATACGAAAATAATAGTTAAAATCCATTGAAAGTACATCATGAGATTGACTAGAAAACTTTAATTAGTCGTTTTAAACAATAAACTACCTATCCAAGTGACTATGCAGTCTCTGCACCCACCACAACAATAAAAGATGATAATACATATACTGCATTCAACTAAAACTATGTTCATCAGTCAATCTTGGTAGTAATAATATAAATTAAAAATCGAAAATGATATGATACGATACGATGTAATGACATAGGTGAAGACTGGAAGAGAGAAAATTATTTTGACTTCTTCTTCTGCAAGATATAGTATATTACAGTGAAAAATATAAATACAAAAACTAACAAATGTGAAAAAAGAGTGGTTCAACCTTAATATAAATTTGAGTATAGAAATAGATTTTTTTTTTTAATAAATGCATTAAATATGAAAGAGGCTCGTATAAATACGGCATACCTCGTTGAAAGATTTGAAAGCCAATAAGAAAGGAAAGTAAACAAAGACCATAACGTGGTCGAGAATAAGTAACGAGAGTACAAATGATAAGAATCAGTAAGAGATAAGAGTGACGACCATAGGCGGGGAGAAGCTCAGCTACATCCTGTGGAAAATGCAACGTAAACAATAATAAGTTAGTATGAGAAATTAGAATGACCAACCTTTCTTAGTTCCTGTAAAACGGAAACAAAGATCAGCGAATAAGTGAAAGAAGACAGTAGAAACAAGATTCGGGAGAGAGCTAAGATTCTGCTGTTTCTATCTCTCCAAATATGGTAAATGGTAGCGCCGAAGTAGGTCCGCCAAATTTTACGGAATCTCGAGTGGGGCCAGTTGGAGGCTTCAAGGAGCCAGGAGTTCCAATTGGAATTATTACTGAAAGGGATCCCAGTCTTTATGCGATCTTGCTCCCATAAGATCTGAGAGAAACTACAATCATGGAGAATATGATTTAAGTTTTCATCCGTATTATTACAGATGACGCAAATAGGAGAGGTGATAATCCCATAGGAAAGAAGCTTGTCCCGAGTGGTAAGTTTACCATTGATAGCAAGCCAAAGAATAAAAGAGTGACGAAGAATATTAAGTTTGCTCCAGACCAGTCCCACCCAACCGACACAGTGATTTGGGATACAGATGGCATTGTAAGTGTCTTTGATCGAGAAGTTGAAGGTTCCAGATTTCACCGTCTAAAGGGAGATGTCTTCCAATTGCACTCTCGGAGAAGAAAGGGAGAGGCCAGATCCAGTGGCCCTCCAGGATAAAATCAGAGACAGTAGTATGCGTACATATTCTTGAATCGTTAATGATAGAGTGACCATATAATTCAGCAAGGGAAGTAGAAAGAAACCACGGTTCAAACCAGAAGGAGGTAGTCCTGCCATTGCCGATAATTACCCTGAAAAGGTTGAAGGCCAAAGGCCTAAGAGATAAATTTTCCTCCATGTCCAGGAGGGAGTGGATCCGGGAGAAATAACCCAAAAATTATCATTTTTAATCTTCTCAGTATTAATCCAAGAACTCCAGATAGACAGAGGAATTGTTAATGATGGACCACGAGTGTTTAAGAAGAGCCGCCAGATTCCAGATTTTGAAGTCCAAAATCCCAAGGCCACCCTCACGCAAGGGCACAGAGACCACGGACCAAGCCAATTTGGCTCCAGAAATTTTCAATTCATGACTAGACCAAAGATAGCGGCGCAGGATTTGAGCGAGTTCTTTGAGAACTCTGGCAAGGAGAATGCAAATAGAAGACCAATAAACTTGACCAACAAAAAAGATAAAATTAATAAGTTGGAGGCGGCCAGCGTAAGAAAAATATTTAGATGTCGAGGAGCCTATACGAGAAGTAATTTTATGGAGGAGGGGTTGACGGTCCAAGTGAGAAAGACGATTGGTGATAAGAGGGACACATAGATATTTCACTAGGAGGTTGCCGACCTCAAACCCAGAAAGGTTAATGAGGTCAGTTTGAGAGAGTCATTGATTCCAGATAGGAAGATCTTGCTCTTATCAGGACTAATTTGTAATCCTGAGAGAAGAAAAAAAATCATCAAGGCCATCTTTAATGAGCTGCAAATATTTGGTGTCACCATTGCAAAAGATAGTAAGATTGTCCGCAAAGCAAAGGTTGACAATTTTTAGCTTATGATATTTCTAATGAAATTTGAAGTTACGATCATTGCTTTTCTCCCTGAAGATATCAGAGAGAATTTGCATGACAAGGACAAAAAGAAAATGCGAGAGAAGGTCCCCTTGTCTAAGTCATTTCCTACCGCAAAAGAATTATGAGGGATCTCCATTAATATTAATGTTATATGAGGGGGTAGCAATACATTGAATGATCCATGTGATCATTCGCTCGGGGAAATCCATTGACACAAGGATGTCTAAAATAAGGTGCCATCTAACATTGTCAAAGGCTTTCATCAAATCGATCTTGAGAGCAGCTCTCTTTCCTTTTGAGTTAAGATGGTAAGTTTAAAGAAGCTCTTGAGAGAGAAGGATGTTGTCGAAGATATTTCTACCAGCAATGAACGGTAATTGGGATTTATCAATAAAGTAAGGAAAAAAGTATTTAATTCTATTGACCAGAATTTTAGAGATGATTTTGTAGACAACATTCCATAAGGAAATTGGACGGTAGTCATAGGCGTGCAATGAGGTATTAGATTTTGGGATAAGGGAAATTGAAGAGGCATTCCAAGAAGCAAGAATTTTATTAGAGTTGAAAACATCAAGAACATCATTGCAAATATCGTTACCCATAATGGACCATGAGTTTTTAAAGAAACTCGAGTTAAAACCATCAGGTCCGGGGGATTTGTTACTATCAATACTGAACAGAGCATCTTTTATCTCATCGCGGGAAATCGGACGAATCATGGACGATTTGTCGAGAAGTTTAACCTTTGATAAGATAAGAGCGGAGACTCTGGACAGCCCCAGATAACCAACATAATGACTAGTCCCCAACAAAGAGGTAAAATGTTTAACGAGGACATTGGAAATTTCGATGGGAGAGGAGAATAAATTTACATGGATGTTCGTGAGGGAAGTGATTTTGTTTCTAAGCAATCGGGACTTGATACTGTTATGAAAGAATTTAGTATTTCTATCCCCAGCTTGAGCTAGTTTTCTCTGGATTTTTTCTTAAAGAATTACTATTCCGTCCTACTGAGGAATACATAGGTCGATGAAGCATCAATCTAGATGGTAATTAGATGGGGGTTAGAGGGATCAGTCGCGAGCAAGTTTTGGATGGAAAAGAGATATTTTTGGGCATTGGAAACTTGCAGACTGATGTCACTATAGGCAATACGATTGAGAGTTTGAAGGGGATGTTGAAGTCTATTAAGGTTAAAAGTAACCACGTCCATGCCCTGGAGAGGGCATAAAGAGTTCCAGCTAGTGGAATCAATTCCTTTGTAGGAAGGGTGAGATTGTCACATGTTGAATAATTTAAAGGGTTTTTTCTTGCGGTTGTGAAACATACCTAGGTTGAGGGTAATAATGGAGTGGTCAGAGGAACACGGATTGCCATAGTGAGCGGAAGAGTGCGGAAAAGTCTCATCCCAAATGTTATTGACTAAGACTCGATCAATTTTAGAATAGACAGGGTTAGAAGGACATTTGCTATGCCACATGAATAAAGATCCAGTACTTCTAAGCTCGCTAAGCTCGCAATCAAAACAACAAGTGTTGAAATCATCGATCGCAGAGGACCAGCCACCGGAGGAACCGTATCTTTCCTCCGGGCTGCGAATAACATTAAAGTCCCCGAGAGCAACCCACGGGATGACCTGGTCGAGGGAGGAGATGGACTTAAGAGTATTCCAAAGGGGAATTCTCTCAATACTTTCGTTGAAAGCGTAAAGAGTGGTAATGGTAATCACGCTAAGGTTCCAGATAATCCAAATTCTCCCAAGGGGGTGATGTTCATGATTAGAACCGTAATACCAATAGGGGCAACCTTATTGAGGGTAAGAATGATATTTTGGAAACGCACTTTGGTTTCAACTAGAATCATAACAAAAATACTATTATTTATAATAAAGTCTTTAACATCTTTTTGTCTAACGAGGTCATTTAATCGACGCACATTCCAAGAAGCTATAAACATAAAACTTACATCGGATTAGGAGTAGGGAAAGGGCCGTCTGGAGCTTCACCACTAGAGGTGGTCTACCCACCGGGGGGACCATATTTATTTCGCAGTCAACTACATCGGTCAGGGGGGTCGTAGCCTCGGAATGGTCCAACTCAAAGGAGATAATCGGAGAGGGAGGACGTCTCAAGGGTAATGGGGGAACATTACGGGAAAGGTCTCCATGAGTGGATGATGGGAAGACACCAAAGTTGTGACCAAAGACTATGCAAGAGGAACATTGAGACGAG
Source organism: Limnanthes douglasii subsp. nivea (assembly GCA_036936605.1). Taxonomy (NCBI): domain Eukaryota; kingdom Viridiplantae; phylum Streptophyta; class Magnoliopsida; order Brassicales; family Limnanthaceae; genus Limnanthes; species Limnanthes douglasii. The sequence goes on along the minus strand of JAUPFV010000003.1, from coordinate 8,284,167 downwards.
AGGCCCTGATACTCCAATCTCACATAAGCACTTTTTCCCAAACATTCACCTGCTTTAATCTGGGCGCATATGTGCGCAAATTTAAGTCTATCCTTTCTCTCAGTTTGTTTATCCTCGTAAAGTGGAATTCCAAAAACCGAACCAATGCGACTAAGAGCCTTTGAGTTCCAAAGTTCCAGGTAGTTTGAAGATTTTAACCTAGATTGGAATTTCATTGAGCGGATCTTTCGAAAGAGTGAAAAAAGGTTCTCAATTCTTAAGGACAAGGAGGAGGCCACAAAAATGCCAAGGGGCCTTTTCCAAGACATTCTTGGCACTTTCTTCCGACTTGAACTTGAATAAAAAGTAGTCGTCGGAGAGACATTTGAATTCATCAAGGTCAAGCTTTCCCCATGTAACAATGACATTAGCTTTGAGTTAGGCAAGGTTGGGAGATTCCCCGAGAAAATAACCGGATAGACAAGCTCTCCACGAATTCGGGGTGCCACTTATGGCATCGACATCCATAATCAGAGTGTTTCCGTTGAAATCGTTATGAAGAACTTCGAGAACAAGGGGTGTGGAGGGTTTAACGGGCCCTGAAACCGCGTTGATCCAAGAAGAAAGAAAAAAAGATAATAATTTAATGGATGCGTTAAATGAGAAGAAGAAGATGGTTTAACGATGTTTATAAGAGCATCCCGACAGTCTCTCTATATTTTAGATATATATACCTTAATATTAAGATAGTTTTTCTATTTATTAGATAAAAATAAAAAAATAAAAAAATTTATAAAAAGACGGTAATCGTCTAGATAAACATTAACGACCAAATTAAAATCCGTAAAAATGACGTATTCTTTAGATTATTTGTTGGAAACTTTTTTAATAGAAAAAATGTATATTTATTTTCAACAGTCAAATAGGAAAACTATTGGAATGCTCTAGCCTTTTAATAAATTGACTACTTAAGCTTTGAACAGGGAGATATAAATTATGCGGATTCTATAATAAAATTTATATTTCAAATTTTTGGGTTTAGTAATAGTGTCGATAAAAAAACTTTTATTTATTAAAAATTAACTACCGTTAAACTAATAAATAAAATTGAACTTTTTATGATCTGATTATCAATTGCTTAAATACGAACAGCTAAGCAAACTAGTTGGTGGAATTTAAGTCAACCTCGTCCATGACTTGACACCTGGCTTAAAAATATGCTCATGTAAGTGGATGTCCACCGAAAGCAATATAATATTAGTACATGAAAAAGGAAAGCGTCCTTATCCATAATCATCAACTTTTTCGGGGGAGTAAATACTTGTCAACTTTAGCGTACAGATGTAGAATTAAGATATATCGGCATATATAAGTTCGACAACCCTAATTTATTGTTGATTTATTGGTTTATAATGAGTTTATGTTTTGGATTTAAGTTATTTTAAATAAATGATATATATTGTAATTTTATTAACCTAAATGAAAAAAATGGTATTTTGATGTAAGAGATTGAAACAACATTATGAATAATTTTAAACCAAAAGAATAATGGAGGGATGATATATTTATTGAAAAGGTAAATTACGGGGTTTAATATTAATTTGTACTGTTATTATTATTTATTTAATTGGTTATTTTCTATCAAATACATAAAATATTTAGAAATTCTTAGTGTCCCTTAGTTTAGTTTGACAAATTCCATAGGATTATTGACAAAATTAACTCCCATTTAATCTTGTACCAAATTGTCCACCCAGATTCGTCGTAACCCTAATTGATACGAACTCTAACGAAGAAGAAAGATATTGATACCGTCATTAGAGACACTTAACAAGCTTCTCGTCCTTCGATTTGGTCTTTCCGATTTTGTTTGCCTCCCGTTCGACGAAATAGTATTTACTCATCTCTCTCAAATAGAATATTTGATTCGGCTACTGTACTGCAATGTATTGACATATGCTAGAGAATTATCGTAGTTCACGACTATAACAATAATAGATGTAGATGCGGAGGATGTGGAGGTTTATGCCAAGTATTTCAACATCACTTTGATTCCATCAACTCTTTTTTTCTTCAATGCACATCATATGAAAATGGATTATGGGTAATTTTTTTATTCGATAGTATATATATGTTTGTATATATATATATATATATATATATATATATATTGAATTGAATGCAATGATTGAGATTTTTACTTATGATATAGGACTGCAGATCACACAAATGGGTCGATGCTTTTCATAGGAAACAAGACTTCATTCGATAGTATTATATTTGATTACCTTCTCATCGTGGTTTGATATCTCTAACGAACAATGAGTTACCCAGTCGATTTTCCTTAAAGCCAATTTTGACCAACCGATTAAAGAGTGTTAGAATATATAGCTGATGGAGCTAATAGGAGACACACTTTTGCAAGGAGAAAAAACACTTTGTGTTAGAATATTCAGTGTATTAAGTTTCCTTGTATAGGCCCCTAAGTTCTCTATATATTGAGAGCCTTACTTGGGTTTGCAATATAAAAAAAAGTTCATTACAAAAGGAACATTTTCTAATAAACACAAAGTTCAAATTCAGAGCACGTGTGATTCTGGGAACTCTGAACATCCTCAATAAAGATGGCTGGCAATGAAGTCGTGGTTAGTCAAATCCCTGATGAATTAACAATGCAGATTGCTGCCATTATGAGAAATGGTCTAGGAACACAACAACAAACAACTAACCCTGAGAATTTATCCCTAGGGATTAAACTCGGTGGTGACAACTATGCCCTATGGGAAAACCTGATGAAGAAAGAAATTGGGGAAAAGGGGAGAGGTTCTCACATTACAGGGGAACCGACACCTCCATCCAAAACTGACAAAACATATACAAGGTGGGAACAAGATGATCAATGTGTTTTCACATGGAGTATCCAGAATCTTGAATCCAGCTTGGTGAATAATGTCTCGCAATATCCCACTACAAAAGCCCTCTAGGATGGGTTAGCCACCACATACGGTTCTGGTACAAATTCGTTACAGGTGTTTGACCTTCATAGGAGGGCGCTAATTCATTAAGGCAAGGGTCCGATACACTAGAAGACTTGTGGAACAAACTGCATAACATCTCGATGTCTATAGATAGGCGAGATCCGAACCCTATGAAAGACCGATAAGACATTCAAATCTATAATAAGAAGACTTAAGAACAAAGACTCTATCAATTGCTAATGGCGATTAATGACAAGCTGGAACCAGTCAAGAGAGATATCCTAAAAAAGGATCTGCTAATGGCGATTAATGACAAGCTGGAACCAGTCAAGAGAGATATCCTAAAAAAGGATCCACTTCCTTCCGTGGAAACAACATATGCTACAACACGAGGGGAAGTGGACAAGCTTAATATACTAAAATCAAGTTCTTCTGATAGTGACTTGATTGAAATTGGAATGGGTTTGGCTGCTAAAGATTCTGCACAGAGGTTTAAATTCCGATCCAAAGAGAAAGAAGATAAATCCAAGTTGTATTTCACTCATTGTGGGATGAAGAAACACACTAAAGAGACATGTTTCCAGCTGGTTGGCTATCCAAAATGGTGAAAGGACGGTCATAAGGAGAAAAATAACCAGCGTTTCAGATCTAATGTCAAACGGGCTTCGTCTACAAGTGGCGGTGAAGATCCGACTAAAAATGAGCAAGGAAGTGGCACTGGTTTTGGAGGAATGGCAGAGAACTCCTATGAAAAACTTGGAGGTAAAGGGTTTGAGAAATCAATGAATTGGATCTTTGATTGCGGGGCTACGGACACCATACCTTATGATCTTAAAGACTTTGGTGACATGTCATCTCCAAAGAAGTGCTATATTGAGACTGCTAGTGGAGAAATTTGTGAAGTCAAAGGGGGAGGTTCAATTATTTTTTTAGAAAAAATAGAAATTAAAAACTGCCTCTACATTCCTTCAATAGCCTTAAAGTTATTATTTGTTAGTCAAGGGACAAAACAACTCAACTGTGTGGTTCTTATGTATCCATTTTTTTGCATTTTACAGGACATTCGTACGAAGGAGATCATTGGGCGTGGTACTGAACAAGAAGGTCTTTATTATGTTGATGAGGTAGTTCATAAGGGACATGCCATGCTTGCTCACGGAACAACCGAAAGACAACTTTGGTTATGGCACCAGCGACTTGGCCATCCTTCTTTTAGCTATCTTAAAAGTTTGTTTCCTAATCTTTTTTGAATAATTCCATTCATAAGAAATGTGAAACCTGCATTCTTGCAAAAAATCGTAGGGTCTCATTTAATCAAAGTAATACTAGAGTTGATTATGCTTTTTCGCTAATCCATTCTGATGTTTGGGGTCCAGCACCAAATTCCACTAACAATCAAATCAAATACTTTGTTTCATTTGTGGATGATTTCTAAAAAATGACTTCGATATACTTCATGAAACATAAATCGGAAGTACCAGAAATATTTGTTTGTTTTTACAAAATGATTTTGACTCAATTTGAAAAAATAATAATACAAATTCTCCATTCTGATAATGGAACAGAGTTTGTTAACCAAACAATGCATAATTTTTTCAAAACAAATGGTCTTATCCATCAAACCACTTGTCCAAACACACCTCAACAAATTGGTAATTTAGAACGAAAAAATCATACTTTACTTGAAAAAACTCGTGCTATTATGATTGAATCTGGAGTTCCTCATTCTCTTTGGCCAGAAGCTCTTGCTACAGCCACGTATCTTGCAAATCGTCTACCAATCCTATGTCTAGGAAATAAAACTCCATTACAAGTGCTTGCCACCCAAGTTACAATTCCATCTGTTATGACCTTACCACCTCGTGTCTTTGGTTGTTTGGTGTTTGTTCATATCCCTAAAACTAGTCGAGATAAACTTAATCCGTGTGCTGAAAAATGTGTATCCGTTGGGTACGATGTCTATCAAATGGGTTATCGGTGTTACAATCCGGTTACTCGTCGAATCTATGCCACCATGGAATTTGACTTCTTAGAATCCGATTTTTTTAACCACCAATCTCGTGCTTAGGGGGAGAAAGTAAGTGAATCACTCGACTGGTTGCTATATGAAAGTTACTTTGAGGATGTGCTGACAGAGTCGGTGGATGGCGCCACCGAACACGCCTCTTCCAACATAAAGAATACTGACGAGGCAGTGTTACCACCAATGATTCTCCCGAAGATAATGTCCAACAAGAAATAAATACCATGGATACTACCAGCGAATCAGCCGAAGAAAATATCAATCAAGAGGTAAACAATTTACAATGTCATAATTCACAAAATTCTACTGACCATGACATTTCAGGAAGTTCATTTGTTGAAACTCAAACTCTGGTTCTTCCCCCAAGAAAAAATAGAGGGGTTCCTCCTAACCGGTATTCACCGGAACACGTTCCTCGTGCTTCTACATATCCGGTAAAAACGGACAGGAAATGAATGAAGAAGATTGCAAAGGCGTTTTCAGCTACTATTCTCTCTGAACAAATCCTTAAAACAACTCAAGAAGCTTAGAAGATGACTGAATGACATGAGGCAATGAATACCAAAATGGAAGCTCTAAAAAGGAATGGTACATGGAAGAATTGTGTGTTACCACAAGGGAAGAAAGCAGTCGGGTTTAGATGGGTATTTAATATAAAATAAAAATCCGATGGCACAATTGAACGACACAAGGCAAGATTCGTTGCCAAAGGATTTACACAAACATATGGTATAGACTACTCTGAAACGTTCTCTCTGGTTGCAAAAATTGACACTATCAAAGTTTTACTTTCAATAGCCGCAAATAAATATTGGCCTCTTCATCAATTTGATGTAAAGAATGCTTTCTTACATGAAGACTTGGATGAAAAGGTATATATGGAACCCCCACCAGGGTTCTCTGATGGTTTTCAAGAAAATGAGGTATGTAAACTGAAAAAGGCATTATATGGGCTCAAACCATCTCCTCGTGCTTGGTTTGGGAGATTTACAATGGTAATGAATCGGTATAGCTACAAACAGAGTAATGGGGATCATACCTTGTTTTACAAAAAGAGAGGAGAATTAGTCACTTGTCTTATTTATGTCGACGATATGATTATAACGGGGAATGACGAAGAATAAATTAGCTCTCTTAGGAAAAACCTCTTCAAGGAGTTCGAAATGAAAGACCTTGGGGGATTGAAGTATTTCCTAGGAATCGAGGTTCTTAGGTCAAGAGGAGGGATTTATATCTCCCAACGGAAATATATATTGGATTTATTAGCTGAAGTTGGCATGGTGGATTGCAAACCAAATCACACTCCTATGGTTGTGAATCACAAACTAAAGATAATTGAAGGGGCCAGACCAGCGAGTAAAGAAAGGTACCAAAGGTTGGTGGGAAAATTGATTTACCTGGCTCACACTCGACCCAACATTGCATACGCGGTGGGAGTAGTTAGCCAGTTCATGCATCATCCTCAGGAACACCATATGGAGGCAGTAATGAGGATTATTCGATATCTCAATGGTACACCAGGAAGAGGCCTACTTTTTAAGAAAAATAGACACATTGATGTTGAAGTATTCACAGATGCTGATTGGGGAGAGAATCCTAACGACATGCGATCAACTGCTGGCTACTTTACTTTTTTTGGAGGTAACTTAGTGACTTGGAGGAGTAAGAAATAGAAAGTAGTATCATTGTCAAGTGCTGAATCAGAATTTAAAGGAATCGTTAAGGGGATTACCGAGATACTTTGGTTAAAGAAGATAATGAAAGAAATTGGATCCCCTCTGAAGTGTCCAACTCAGTTAATGTGCGATAATAAAGCTGCGATTAAGAATTTAGAGAACCCGGTACAACACGATAGAACAAATCACGTTGAAATAGATAGGCACTTCATAAAAAAAAGATTGAAGATGGGACAGTCAAATTTCCGTTTGTTAGATCCGAAGACCAACTGGCAGACATCTTGATAAAAACAAAGAGAGATTTTTTTGTTAGGTTTTTATTAGATAAACTTAATCTTCAGTATTGGGTTGTTTCGTGTTTTAAAGTATAAAAATGTTTGATCGCAGAAGTGATGGCAGAAATTTGGTTGTATTTGGATAAAACTCTGTCGTAAATTGTAGTCCATCTATTCGAGACTAGATCATGATGGTAGATTTATGAGAAAGTGTGATTTATGTTTAGAAATTGGATTTCATACCATTTAGAACTGACCCGATTTTAAATCAGTCAAAATTTTACCTCCCTTCTCGAATTTTTCGATTTGTAGTTCTAATAATCGATACATGCATCAACAAAATAAATTCTAAAAATTGTCACTTCTTTAAAAGATATGTTTAAAATTGGTTATTTGCATCTCGTCTCGCACATTACTACTTGGGACTTATATATATAGTATGCTTTCACGAAGCTCTTTAAATAACATTTCTTTCTTTACGGTGCAGTCAATATTCCTGGAGAAATGAAAGGCAAGCTAATTGTGGATGACTTTTTAGCACCAGAATTGATACCACACTATCAATTGTTGTACAAAGATGTCTAGAAAAAATTATATTCGTAGCTTTACTTGTGGGACAAATATGATTACACATTCTAGTTTGATATATTTAAGTGTTTTTGCGATTTTTTGAGTTATAGAAATGATTTTACTGTGTTGAGTTTGTTGCTGGGTATACATTATATAAGAAAATCCATTCTTGTAGTGAAGGTTTAAGGGTCTTGATTCGTTCGGATTAGAGAACACCGAAGATAACAGGCAAGCGTACAGTACTCTCTTGGTCTCAACCCTTGGCTATGGTAACTACATCTCTGGTGTCATCCTTTTTTAGGGTACTCTTTACCAGTCCACTGTTGATGGTAAAAAAAATTATCGATGTTCTTATTGAGCAAAACATTATTCCTGGTATCAAAATCGACAAGGTAAATATTGTACTATTATTTTATTTATATTTACCTTTTTATTATTTAACAAATAAACAATAACAGCGTTTGGTGCCTATTACTGGTTCCAACAATGAGTCATGAAGGTCTTGACGTTCTTGCACAATGAGTCATGGAATGCAATGATTGATAAGAGTAACTGGTTTATTATTCTTATTTCTACTGTTATTCATCATACGAGTAACATGATTAGGTTTTATATATTTCAAATGAATGACATGATCTAGTTTCGTTAATCTAAACAACTAAAAAAATTAACGAAAATATCAATTAACTTTAAAATAACTGGTTTCGACCGACAATAACACAACCTAGTGATCATATTTTTTGTTTTCAAAATGGAGAAAACATGTTATAATTCGAGTTTTTATCATGTCCTGGTTTTGACAGTGTTTTTTGTATTTTGTTCTAATTTTTTTAGGAATAACATTACTACTAATTGTTTTTATAGGAGTAACAATTTTATTACTGTTATTTTTTTATAAGAGTAACGGTTTTATTATTGTTATTTTTTTTATAGAAGTAATGATTTTATTACTGTTATTTCTGATAAGAGTAACAATTTTATTACTGTTATTCATCATACGAGTAACATGATTATTATTTTATTTTTAAATGAATAACAAAATTTATTTTCTATACAACTCAATTTTGTTTTATAGAAAATGAATAATGCGATTCATTTTCCTTAATTTAAATAACTAAAAAAACTAACGAAAGTCACAATTAACTCTAAAATAATCGGTTTCGACCGATAATATCACAAGCTGACCATATTTTTTGTTTTCTAAATGGAAAAAACATGTTATAGTTATAGTTTTGATCATGTCCAAGTTTTGGTAACGATTGTTGTATTTTATTCTTATTCTTTTTAGAAATAACATTATTACTAACATTTTTTATAGGAGTAATAGTTTTATTACCATTATTTTTTTATTAGAGTAACAGTTTTATTATTGTTATTCATCATACGAGTAAGATGATTAAATGAATAACAAGATTTATTTCGTTAATATGAGAAACTCATTTTTTTTATCAAAAGTGAATAATATGATTCATTTTCGTTAATCTAAACAACTAAAATAATTAACAAAAGTCTCAATTAACTCTAAAATAATCGATTTTGACCGACAATAATACAAGCTACTCATCATATATTTTTTCTAAATAGAAAAGACATGTTATAGTTACAATTTTTATCATGTCCAAGTTTTGAAAATATTTGTTGTATTTTGTTCTTATTTCTTTTAGGAATAACATTGCTACTAGCATTTTTTATAAGAGTAACAGATTTATTACTGTAATTTCTCATAAGAGTAATAGTTTTATTACTGTTATTCATCATACGAGTAAAATGGTTATTTTTTGTATTTTTGAATGAATAACAAAATTTATTTTCCAAACAACTCATGATTCATTCCCGTTAATTTTTAAAACTAAAAAAACTTAACAAAAATCTCAATTAACTCTAAAATAATCGATTTCGACCAAAAAATAACACAAGCTACTGATCGTATCTTTTGTTTTCTAAATGAAAAATACATTTTATAGTTACAATTTTTATCATGTCCAAGTTTTGAATTTTTTTTTGTATTATATTTCATATTTATTTCAGAATAACTTTATTACTGACATTTTTTTTATAAGAGTAACAGTTTTATTAGTGTTGTTTCTGATAAGAGTAACCGTTTTATTACTGTTATTCATCATACGAGTAACATAATTACTGTTTTATTGGTGGTCGTGGTGGTGGTTGTGGTCGTGATGGTGGTGGTGGTCGTGATGGTGGTGGTGGTGTTTGTGGTGGTCGTGATCGTGGTCGTGATCGTGATCGTGATCGTGGTGGTGGTCGTGGTGGTGCTCGTGATGGTGGTGGTGGTGGTCGTGGTAGTTGTGGTTGTGATGGTGGTGGTCGTGGTAGTGGTGGTGGTGGTGGTCGTTGTGGTGGTGGTCGTCGTGGTGGTCCTGATGGTGGTGGTCGTGGTGGTTGTGGTTGTGATGATGATGGTGATGATGGTGGTGGTCGTTGTGGTGGTGGTGGTGGTCGTGATCGTGGTGGTGGTGGTAGTGATCGTGGTGGTGGTGGTGGTGATAGTGGTGGTGGTTGTCGTGGTGGCGGTGGTGGTGGTAGTGGTCATGGTGGTGGTGGTAGTGGTGGTCGTGGTGGTGATGGGGGTGGTGGTGGTGGTTGTGGTGGTCGTAATAGTGGTGGTGGTGGTCGTCCCATCAAATTTATTATAATTATGTGATCCTTTAAATGTTCATTTTTTATTATATTCATTAAAATATATGACCGTACTTGTTTAGAATCGTTAGAGGTAATATTAATAATATATAAATAAAGTTTAACAATAAAGTAAAATAATGAAATTTTGATATATGAAATTTTGTATGATATAATATTTCAAAATTTATAAAATATAAATTTTAATCTTTATACTATGGTATTATGCTAGTTTATTTGAATTTTTTTCGCATAGTATTTTAATTTTTTCACATATAATTTAATATTTAAAAATATTTTATATTAACTAAATACACTCTAAATTTATCCAAATATTTAATAAAAATTATTATATTTGTATCTATCTAAATTTAAAATGTTTTTATATTTATATTTATTTATATATGTTTCGTGTAATAAAAACACAAAATGTTATATCTTATTTTTGAAGGTGACTAATATTCTATAAAAAAAGGGCTTAAATCGCTGCTTCGTCCCTCGACTATCACGTTTTGTGTCATTTAGTCCGTCGACAAAAAAATCACGGATGAGGGTCCCTCGTCTATCAAAAATCTATAAATTCAGTCCCCGCGCGTAGTTTTTGCTGTAATGCTGCCACGTGTCACTATAGTTAAATGGTTTGCGTTCCATAGATAGTCCTTCGACTTTTAATTCCAGTTTTACCCTTCGAATTTAATATTTTTTAAATATATATTTTATTTTTATTTTTAAGTTTTTATCAAAACCGAGTATAGCAAAATTTGCTATACTCTGTTTTTTTTATGCTGTTTTTCCATCTCCGAAGCTTGTTCTTCACCTTCTAACTTTCTCAACCACAGGTGAATAAACTCACCTCGCTCTTATTTATTGTATAGAATTCGACATGTATAACTAAGTCTAAGCTATTTATCAACATCAAATATACATGAAAATGAAAACTTGAATGAATCTGCACGGAAAGATCTGGTCTTTTTTTTGAGACATCTGCATTTACTTGTGATTTCAATGTCTCGTATTTGCTATAAAGGTTAAATGATTTTCTGACTTCAGCTGAGTTTCCTTTTTGCACTATGAAGATGCAAAACAGGTAAACACACTACGGAGAAGCCAGTGTTGGCAAAAGCAGCTACTGCTCCAAAGATCGCAATCCCTGCTCCCGTTGCAGCTCCTTCGAGTAATCCATCAGCAAAAGACTTTTGCTCCAGGTGCCGCCAGGGTTTCTTCTGCTCCGATCACGGTAGCTTCATTTTTCAAGCTGTATTTTGTGTTGATCTTGTAACCTAATTGATTCTGGATCTCTGTGAGTCGCAGTACATGTATCATTCAACTATCTTTTAAAAAAGGACTTTGCCTATATTTGTGTGTGGGAGCCTCTATATAAAGTATTCATTCTTTCGTTTATAAATTATTTTGCTTTGCATCATCGATTTCATAACTACATTGTTCTTGGGTTTAAAGTGTTTATGCTAAAGTTCAGGTTCACAAGTCAAAGGACTCGATTCAAAATCCAGAAATTCAACCACGGTTGCAACTGATCCTATCAATTTAGTTGCTAAGCCAGTTTCAGCTCCGGTGAAGAAGATAGTTGATATAAACCAACCCCAAGTTTGCAAAAATTCTATACAATAAATAAGAGCGAGGTGAGTTTATTCACCTGTGGTTGAGAAAGTTAGAAGATGAAGAACAAGCTTCGGAGATGGAAAAACAGCATCGAAAAAAAAACAGAGTATAGCAAATTTTGCTATACTCTGTTTTGATAAAAACTAAAAAATAATAATAAAAAAATATATTTAAAAAATATTAAATTCGAAGGGTAAAAATAGAATTAAAAGTCGAAGGACTATTTGTGGAACGCAAACCATTTAACTATAGTGATACGTGGCAGCATTACAGCAAAAACCACGAGCGGGGACTGAATTTATAGATTTTTGATCGACGAGGGACCCTCATCCGTGATTTTTTTGTCGAGGGACTAAATGACACAAAACGTGATAGTCGAGGGACGAAGCAGCGATTTAAGACTATAAAAAAGTATTATATTGTCTTTTACGTTTTAGTAATCTACAAATATTTTTGATTATATACCATATCTTACAATAAAAGACTATATTTTTAGTGAGATTGTTTGCGAAAATCAACTGGTGTTTAAAAAACTATTTCAGTACCTATACTCCAACCTCTACCACCAAACATGCCTCTACATGCTAGCATGATTACTCCCTTAGAAAATCATTGTTATGATCGAAGGTTATGGGTGTAGACCTTGATCGCTTAAAGAATCCTATTTGATTCAGAGTGAAACGCAAGAGAAGCTAAAGAGGGACAAAAACCCTAATTTTATTAATAAAAAACAACTGCCTCAACAATGTATAGAAGATATGTTTATATAAGGGTTCAAGCGAAACCCTAAAACTAAAAATATGAAAATTACTAAAATAGCCTAAAGTATTAAAAACGCAAAATAAGATGATAGATGAGCCCAAATGCCCAAAAGGCCCATAGCTCACGAGCAAAGCTGGTGACTTGCGTTCGTGACGTCGTTTCCTTCGAAACAAGGTGCTGTGGGTCAAAATCAGAAACCGGAGCTCCAAACTGTCAATTCACCGAACTGTCTGCATCACTCTTCCTTAAGAGTATCTGGCGCACTAATTTCAGATTAACATTTTGTGACTTTCTCGTTTGACCAAACTTTCTAACATGTGCGGATTGTATGGGGACTGCAATAATTGACAACAAAACCTTTGGAGGCTTGTTTCATATCTGTTAAAAATATCTCATTGAAATCAACACCTTTATTTTGAATAAATCTCGTTTCCATAAGCCTAACATTGTATCTAGATAACTCAACACCATGAATTCCTTACATCTTTTTTAATATTCATATACTCTCAATCAGCTTTTGTCGTTTTGGCTCCTTCACAAGAATCCACGTGTTCATCTTCTTGAGAGATTTTAATTCTTTTTTCATAAACGTAAGTGATGTAGCCCAGAAAGTCCAAATTAAAGGTTTCTTTATTTTATTTTATTCAAATATCTTATGTATTTAAATCAAATCTAATTATATTAAGATTTGATTTGATTTTATGTATTTAAATTAATGACGAAGCGGAAATAGAAGAAGAATCAACAATAGATGAAACCATAATTCAAGGGTAACATGATGAAACCCTAATCTAAGGGTAACAAAGATTGAAATTTTCAGAGATAAAAATATATTATTCCAACCACTTAAAATAACTTAAGGCATATGAGGCTATATATAATAGCTTCTCAAAACCCTAAATTATGATACGAGAAAATAAAATAAATATTTTAAAATAAAATAAAATAAAATAAAATAAAATCTTAATATAATTAGATTTGATTTAAATACATAAGATATTTGAATAAAATAAAATAAAATAAACAAGGCTTTTGTTTGGACTTTTTGGGCTACATCAGTAAGTCACTACTGTGTATGAATGTTCTTGGTAACATCGTGATAGGTCTCAAGCTCGATAACGTCTCCGTGCATTTCACTAGATAATTGCATCAAATATATCAAGATAAAACGGATCATAGTAAGAATGTTAGGTGCATACATAAAAAAAAGAAATCTTAGAATTAATACGCCCCGATATATGTGGATCATTTCTAACAAAATTTTGGAATGAGAAACTATATTTTATATCATTTACCGATGGTTTCTATCGGTACATGCAATGAAAAATTAAAATCCCTCACAGCTTCATAAATTTTAAAACCTAAATTAAACAATTTAAAAATTATTAAATACATCAAATTTGAGTGTTTTAATGAATACTATCGTTTATATGAAATTTCTAATTCATCCAAAATAAAATAACAGATTCATCCAGCATAAAACTATATATAGGCCAAAGCTATTTTCCCATGAGAATTTTTATTTCCTCCATAATTTGAAAAAAATTCCATGTTGTTATTTCCTCTATAAAGTAAGTTACACATTTGCCCTTCTACTCATTTATTCTACCTCTTTCATTTTCAGGAACGCCATTATTCTATCTTCCTTCACCCATTCTATTATCCCTACCCATTAACAAATTCAAAGAAAAAAAAACCTAACGAAGACCCAATACCCTCAGTTTCTACCTTTTGTTTTTTCAGTACCTTACAAAACCATAACGAAGAGAGAGAGAGAGAGAGCAGCCCTTGGAGAAGGTAAGATTTCTTCAGTTTGTTTGTTTTTTCATTTTTTGATTAGATTAGATTATGGTTCGACTTGGTTGTTCTGCTGTTTTTTGTTGTTGTTAGATTCGATTAGGGTTTCGATTTCTGGTGTTTCGAATGGGTTTCGACAACACTGTTCTGCTGGAAACCATGTGATTCCGAGTGGCCGTTGGAAAAAAAAACGCTGCACCTGATTCCGAGTAAGTGGCCATCTCGGAATCACATGGTTTTTTTTTAAACCGAAAACAGGTGATTCCAAGTGGCCGTTGGAAAAAAAATGGTGCATCCGATTCCGAGTGGTCATCTCGGAATCAAGTGCAAAATCCCAGTTTATATGTCTAATTTGATTGTTTCGTAATGTATAAACACTTAAAATAATTTTGTTGGTTGGATAAGAACAAGATGCTATGAATTACAATAATAGAGAACCTTCAATCTTCAATTTGATTGTTTCGTAATGAGAACCTTCAGTTTATATGTCTAATTTGATTGTTTCGTAACGAGAACCTTCATTTTCCATGGTCAATCTGCATTCGATCTTCAAGAAAACTGATGTTTTTTGGGTTTAAGGTTAATTTTAGTTGCAAAAATCACATATGTAGGATTAAAAAAGATTTAATAATATGTTTTTACACAGTAGGACAATCTATTTCACTAATGACACGTAATATTAAATTTGAAAAC
Source organism: Limnanthes douglasii subsp. nivea (assembly GCA_036936605.1). NCBI lineage: Eukaryota > Viridiplantae > Streptophyta > Magnoliopsida > Brassicales > Limnanthaceae > Limnanthes > Limnanthes douglasii. The sequence goes on along the minus strand of JAUPFV010000003.1, from coordinate 8,269,157 downwards.
AAAATAAGGATAAACTAGTAATATGATATTTTAAGTGTTTTCGAGATTTCAAATTATGGAGGAAATAAAAATTCTCCTAGAAAAATAGCTTTGGCCCTGTATATATAAACAAAAAAACAAAACCGTATGTTAAAGAATGCGATTAGAAATCTGATTAGTCATTCGGTCATTATAATTTTTAAAAAAAGACCATCAAATATTCGTATTATTATTTTTCGGTTAAGTAACTGATGGACGATTAAAAGAATATTTTACAATCCATAATTACTTTTTGAAATGGAACGTTTACAGAGTGCACGGTACAAAATGCAATGACGTATTAAAAGCAAAAAGTTATTTACAGTTAATCTATAAGTTTATATAAACTTCAGGGACTCATAAATATAAGTTTGTTATTAATTTAAAATTTGCCAGAGAGAGTAACCGCTCTAAAGCAACCACTACCTTCTATCGAATATTCTAGTTGTTTGTTACTCTCTAACCGTCACCACCTCCCCCCTCCTTAAAACCTCTTAGAATAGATTCTGTGGTCGTAGCTTCTGCAACAATGACGGTGAAGGTGGCTATGGCGTGATTCATCAAGATCATTCACACTTCATTTACTCTAGATTTGAAGCTGTAAGTTATTCCACTCGAATTTCCATTTTTGTTGTTGCTCTACTCGTTGATTCAATCCAGATTGTGTTGTTCTTCGTATGATTTTACGTGTTCTTTCTGTTATTGATTCGTTATCACGGTGATACTTTCTTATGCTATCTTTAGGGTTTGCTCCTCGACGGCACTGTCCGATTTAGCTATAGTCTCAATTCAATACATCTTATTATAGATTCATGATATTTACTGCTTCAAATCTAATTTTCTGTTTTGATTCGGAAATTATTGTTTGAGAAAGAGTGCAGTTTTGGTTTCACATGTAGATTTTTGTAAACATGTCTTTTTTATAGCTGAATCTGTCTGTAGTCGTTTAGTGTATGAGGATTGAACTCTGATCAGCTCTGTATATTGGTGATTTTGTGATTTGAGAAACCTAAGATACCATTATATTATATTGTACTCTGGCTTAACCAGTCGAATTCTGGTCGTAGCTTTTGAAACAAAGACGGTGAAGGTGGTGGCTGTGGCGTGATATATCAAGATCAATCACACTTCATTTACTCTAGATTTGAAGCTGTAAGTTATTTCACTCGAATTTCCATTTTTGCTGTTGCTCTACTCCTTTAATTCAATCCAGATTGTGTTGGTTCTTCCTATGCTTTTACTATTCTTTCTGTTACTGATTTCTTATCATGGTGATACTTTCTTATGCTAGTTTTAGGGTTTACTCCTGCGCGATACTATCCGATTTAGCTATAGTCTCATTGCAATAGACCTGTTCATAGATTAATTACATCTACTGCTTCAAATCTAACTTTGGGAACGTTTGAGAAAGAGTGTAGTTTTGGTTTTACATGTAGATTGTTGTAAACATGTCTTTTTATTAGCTGAATCTGTAGTCGTTTAGTGTATGAGGATTGAACTCTGATCAGCTCTGTATATTGGTGAGTTTGTGATTTGATGAACCTAAGATAGCATTATATTGTAATTGGTTTAATCAGTCCAATTTTGTGTAGATCGGTCTTTTACAATGGAAGATATCAAAATTCCAGACGAAGCAGCTGCAAATCTGATTAGCTACTGGTACAAGAAACCAAGAAGGAAAGGATTTATTCTTCCCGATATATATAACTACAATTATTGTGGCGGTGATTCTAAACCTTCTGGCGGAATCCAAGGACCTATGGATACTATAAAACTTCTCGTTAAAGGAACTAATGGCACTACATCTCAAGTCATGTTGACGGCTCTCAATCTGCTGCACCTCATGCCTACTACGAATCTTAGTCGTCAGCAAAATGGACAGAAATGTGCGTATTGGGCTTCTATAATCATTAGTGTTATTCCAGGCGCCGAAGAAGGTTTGTTATTTGATTTTGAAGACAGGTTATTTAGTACTGAAAAAATCAAAATTCCAGAAGAAGCAGCTGCGAATCTGATAGACGTTGATAACAGTGGTAACGGTATGCACTTGTACAATCACTTTTGCCAGGCATGCTTTATCCTTCTCGAAGAAAATGGTATTGCTAGAGCTAGCTATGATGACTTCATGAAGAACAAGTCCATTGAGCTGTGTGATATCATAGGACTTGATACTGTCTCTGTTCCATTTAAAATGGAGCACGCCGTTGACATTAACTGCCGCATGAGGTGGGCCTTAAGTACACGGAGAAAGATTGTAGGCGAACTCGCGAAGCACATTCATAAGGGTGATAGATTTGGTTTGACCTGCGCGTATATTTGTAGGATGTTTTCATGGATAAGAATGGATATTGTTTATTGCATCTTGAACACACTATATCGTAATGAATCACCGGTGCTGGATGACTATCATATCATAGCTGAACGGATGAAGTTTGATAATGTCATGTGGGACATAGTCACTTTTCCTTCCCCTCAGCTCTATGGGTTCATAGGGGATTACGTGAAACTAATAGGTATGGACGGATCGAGGTACCCAACCCTCAGAACAGTTGCCGAGAAGTTAAGCTCAGGATCTTACTCAACAAACAATCTTGTTGTCAGGAATATGATAGCCACGCATCTGCAACACATGAGGTTGACCCGGGACAGTTCCGTGCAGTCGAGCCAGAATTAGGGTGGCAGATGAACAGCGCACGATGCTGTTCTGATCTTGGCTGGTAGTGTATGGGCGATATGAAACTAATCATTGTGCTGGTACTGTTTTGCTTTTGAGTAAGGATTTGTGTTTATTACATGTTGCTTTTTATTTCTGGTTTTACTGGTGTTGCTAAAGATTTAAGCTAGCCTTAATCTCTCCTACAAACTAGTCCGCCGATATCATTAGAGGTTGTGAAAATCTGGTTACTGAAGTGAAGGATCCTTAACAGTTAGTTATTCGAAGCTTAGCTGTTTATTTTGTTGGATTATCTACATTTGTGGTAGAGCTATGCTTTTGTCCGAGATTTGTTATCTTGGCCGAGGTATTTTGATAAAAGATGTGTCATCAACATTCAACACCATCCACCAGCTCTAACCTTATATGCTGATTCCTCAACAACTCGAGAGTTGAACGTGTTCCTTCATCAACCATCGTCACTAAATTTTTAAATCTGTCCTGAATTCGTCAATAATTTTACTGCTCAACCTTAAAAACAACCAGATCAAAAGAGTAACATCACACATGGATATAATAGTAGATCGAAGAACCTGATTCATAAGTATCTTTCTAAAAATAGCCTAAGGTCCATTAGGATGGATATGGATCACTAGGCGGATGAGTATTGGATCCATATGAGAAATCTTATCACGTCTCGCTTATCATAAAGCTTGTGCTCAAACAATTTAATCCAGAGTGCCACGTGAAGGGAACTCAATGAATCCGAATATTTCTTTTAAGACATAATAAGAAAGTTTGGGCAAAGCATGGCATTAAAAGTATCTAAAGATATATATTTTTTAAGAAATGCATGAGAATGAAGGTTTGGGCAAAGCCTGGTATTAAAAACCGAAAAATTTGATTAATCGAAGAAAAAGTTGATTAATCAAAGAAGTTGATTAATACTTGACCAAACAAATACAGACGACACGAAAATGTTAAATCCGAAATTATTTATCAAAAGTTGGTCAAACGAGTAGAACAATACAAACGAAAATTATTTATCAAAATTTGATAAAACGAGTAGAACAATACAAACGAAAATATTAAAACGAAACGATCAGATTGACTAGTCATCAGCGAAGTAGAAGGGTAAGGGCAACAATTGAGAAGGAAAATAGTAAAACATGCATATTAAGAAAGTTTGGGCAAGGCATGGCATTAAAAGTATCAAAAGATATATATTTTTTAAGAAATGCATAATAAGAAAGTTTGGACAAAGCATGACTTTAAAAGCAGAAAAGAAAATTAATTGATTAATATTGGGCCAAACAAATACAGGCTATGCGAGAGTGCTAAGACCGAATTTATCAACCAAAAATTGGTTAAACGAGTACAACAATGCAAACGACTGATATGATTAGATTGACTAGTCATCAGCAAGGTAGGAGTGCAAGGGCAACAATCCAGAAAGAAAATATGGTTGCATCAAAGAAACATAAAATAAAATCAAGTTAGAAAATTAAAAGGATAAGATAGACTAGACAACTTTGGTGCCAAAGAATTAGGACAGGAGGTCAGACAACACTAGGTGAGAGTCAGAGATGATCTAAAAATTATAGCATTCCTCCCCACCAGAACTGATAGACAACTGCGCCAAAGCAGACACGCCAAATGTGTCGAAATCTAGATGGAGGCCGGTTGGAAGCCTCTTGGGTTCAAGAGACCCAATTGTTATTGTGACATTAAGAATAACCAAACTTAGAGCTTGTGAATCCCTAGATGTGCAGAGTGTAACTACAATCATAGAGGATATGATTAATGGTTTTGGAGGCGAAATTTCATAAGACACAATTCGAGGGTGAACTCAGAAACTTATCTCGAGTGGAAAGTTTTCCATAGATAGTAAATCAAATGATGAAGGAATAGCAAGGAATGTTAAATTTATACCAATCAAATATAGTGAACTTAGTAATTCATCTCTTAACATTTCAGTAGTGGACGTCATTGTAGGTGATGTTAGGGTGGGGCAGAGATAAAATGAGGTGGTTAATCTTCTGGAAGGTACGATGGTCCCTAGCACTTGCAGACTTTAAATGAGTAGGATAATTCCAACCTCCATACCAAATGATATCGGAAGCCCTCAGGTTCCTCCCCAAACGAGAATCTCTAATAATATTGTGCCCATAGTAGTTGACCAAAAAGCCAAACTAAAAGAATGTTTTCTTCCCGTTTCGAGTCGAGACCCTTTACAAATTGCTACGAGAGGTCTAAGATTTAATATTTTTCTCCAAGTCCACGAGGGAGAAAAGTCAATCTTTACCGTAAATTATTATCTTTAATATTCTGAGAGTAAATATAGTCACACTAGATTGAGATGTTGTTTAACACATTGAGATATCTATAATAAAGAAAATAAATTGTTTTCTTTTAAAATTAATCTAATATTGTTAAAACTCTTTACAAAATATCTAAAATCTAGATTCCAAACTATAATTATAAATCTAACCTCTAAATTTTAGACCTCGGATTTCAGTACTACTTTGAACTTACATGTTTTCAAATTAAGATTTATAGGTAATGATCCAGGATTTCAAACAATTAATTACATTTTTTTTAAAAATTGTTAATATATGTATATATACACGCGATGAATGTCATATAACTGTAATATTAGTTCAAATTCAACATTGGATGTTGATAATATCATTATTCATATTTGGTATCAAGCAATTACAAAAATACTCAAATGCTTTTTTTTTACAATACTCTACAATAACTTTTAACTAAAAATTAGTTTTTTTCCTTTGTTTTTTTCCTTTGTATCTTTTTAACATAATTTCAAAAAAACAAAACAAAACCACATTTGTATATTTTTATGGGACAAATCAAACAAGTGGTGTGAATGATATATTTCGAAATTTTTTTAATATTTGTAATAAAATGTTTAACAGTTTTTAATACTATTACAATAAAGAGTTTAATAGTTGTAATACTATCAAAATAATGCGTTTTGCAATTTGAATATTGTTAAAATAACTCGTTTAGGAGTTTGAATATTGTTAAAGATTTAATACCATTAAAACTTCATTAAATTTATAATTCTAATATTCTTTATTTACCTTTAACAACTTTATAACTTCTAAAAAAAGTATTTTTTTACACTTTAGAAATATTATACTTAACAATTTTCACTTTTTTACAAATAGAAAACTACAACAATTGACGGCAAAACCCTTGAAGGTTTGTTTTACAACTCGTAAAAATATATCATTGAAATCAACACTCTTTTTTAATAAGTCTCGTACCTATAAGCCTATCATTGTATCATGATAACTCAACACCACGAATACCTAGCTTATTGAATATTCATTTACTCTTAATCAGCTTGTGATGCTTTGGCTGTTTCATAAAAATCCATGTGTTAATTTTCTTGAGAGATCTTAGTTCTTCTTTTATAACCGGAAGTCATTTCTCTGTATAAATTATCTTGATAACATCGTGATAGGTCTCGATCTCAATAGCATCTCCCTGAATTTCACTAGATAAATGCGTATAATATATCAAGATAAAATAAATCATACTGAAAAGGTTAGATGCACATAATGAAAGAAATCTTTGAGTTAATACATACCGATATACATGGACGATTTCTAAAGGAATTTTGGAATCATAGATTATATTATATATCGTATATCTATTGGTACATGTATCTATAAATAATTCATGAAAAAATTTAAAAGCCGTTAAGCGAGTTCATAGATTTTAAGACTTAAGTTAGGCAACTTGGTAAAATCATTAAATACGTCAAATTTGATTATAGTACCAAAAAATATAGCTTATATGAAGTTTCAGATAAACAATATCATTGGTCATTTGCAAAATACCTAACAAAAAATGTAGTTTAGTTATTAAAAAAATAACGGGTTCGCCCAACCTTCAAAAGCAGACACGAAAAACAAAAACAAATATTTAAAATATGGTAAAAAATATGATTAGTCATTCTGCAGCAATAACTCTAGAAAAGAACTATCAAATATTATGTAATATTATTTTTTATGATTAAGAAAAAAGTACAATCAATAATTACATTTTGGGATGAAACATTTATAGGGTGCACGGTGCAAAATGGAATGATGTTTTTAGATGCAAAAAGTAATTTATAGGATAATCTATAAGACTAGATAAATTTTAGGATTCATAAATAAAAGTTGGACAAGGCTAAACTGATACATGTTTTTATTACAATCAGACCTCGTTATAATGAGATCTCATTTAGCTATAATGAGACCCTGACTTTTTACTGAAATACCCTTGATATATAAACCTATTTTCATCGACTATCTCTCTTTTCTTACCTAAAATTTCTCAAATTTATTGAACTAAAAACGTAAGATTTCTCAAATCCAAAGCTGCAAACATGTTAAGGTATGTATTCTCTACTTATTGGTGTAATTATTTTAGAATTTAGTTTGGTATTTTTAATGATATTTAGAGTTTTAGTTTATGCTAAAAAAACTCTAATTTCCTATGATTCTTGTTGTTTTTTGGAAAACTACTTATAGGTATATGTTAGTTCAGTCATTTTCTACGTTTTGGTATGTTTTTTTGTGAATTTGGTTGAGTTTTGAAAGATTTGGGTTCATGGGTTTTGGGAGTTGCAAGTTTCTGGTTCGAGTAAGTTTGTGAATACTAGGCACCCAGTATTCGTGATTTTGCGAGTTTTGTAGCCCTTAATTACGAACACGGTATTCACGATTTTGCATGATCTGGGCGTTATGTGTTCGCGATTTCACATATTTTATTAAATTAAGCATGCTAGATCCAGACTGACTTGGTTATTCATTACGCAAGTTTATATCTTCCATCTAAATATATATAAGGGTGTCGTGAAATTGTTTTGGGTTGATTTTGGTATATAACAATATGTTGTTTTTATTTTCAACATGCTTCGTAGAGAGCGTACTCCTATTCGTGGATCAGGATCGGACTTTGATACCACGGATACCAAGCAGCATGAGCCTACTTCACGGCCGGTTACACATCAGCGTCGCACCGACATTCCTGCGCCTGTAATTTCCCTTGTGCGTGGGACTCTAGATCAGCAATTCTAGAGAGTGAATCCCATGTGCCTAATATTTATCCAGATTACAGACTTCACGAGGCATATAACGTCTTTAAGGGTGAGGTAAGTTAAGTTTGGTTTAACGTGTAGTAAATGCTATTTTATATAATGTTTAACTTACTTAAATATTATGTAGGTTCGCCGACCCGTGTGGTACTGGATTTTCTTAGAAGGAAGTTAGAGAAAAATAAGGCTGGTAGTGCTAGATCAGTTAGGCTACAGTTTTGCATGAGGTGTACATCCGGGTTTTTTTTATGGATGAATCTATTTCTGATGCTTTGGTGGTGTGTGTCATGATGGGTTATTTGCTCCACATGCTAGGTTATTTTGTTGTGACGAACAAGACGGGAACAGTATATCTTTAAATTGCTTGCAGTTTGTAGAGCACTATAGGACATCGGTTAGATATAACTAGGGCCATCATTTTTTAGCTCAGTGTTATCACCAGCTAGGAAAATTATCCATACACACCACGTCAGGGTTTACTAGTTTCGTTGTTTTGTTGGAGATGTAGATCTATAATCACTTCCCCTTTTATGACTACGGTCAACACTCTCTACCAACTTTCTATGCCGACTATATGCAAATACGCACCTCCATATTTTCGTACAAATGATGAGACTCGTATCAATACCCGCCATACAATGACTTCATTAAAGGAGCATAATATAAGTGTCGGCGTTTTTATTTTTATTAGTTGATCAATCATTTATTTATTATTACTTAGTGTACTGTTTATGTTGTAGGTCTGGTTTATGCCGTACGAGCATATATGCGATGATTTCCCTTTCTTGTTGTTTGTTACTCCCTCACCGTCACTACCTTCCCACTCTTTAAAACCTCTTACAATCTGTATGGTGCTCGTAGATTTTAAAACAATGGCGGTGAAGGTGGCTATGACGTGATTTATCAAGATAAGTCACACTCCATTTACTCTAGATTTGAAGTTGTAAGTTCTTCTACTGTTATTTGTTTTGTTAAACCAAACTCGAATTTTCATATTTGTTGTTGCTCTACTCATTTAATTCAATCCAGATTGTGTTGGTTCTTCGTATGATTTTACGTGCTCTTTCTGTTATTGATTCGTTATCACGGTGATACTTTCTCATTTCAGTAGATCTGATGATAGATTTATGATATGAACTGCTTCAAATCTAAGTTTGGGAGCGTTTGAGAAAGTGTAGTTTTGGTTTTACATGTAAATTTTTCTAAACGTGCCTTTTTATTAACTGAACCTGTATACGAGGATTGAACTATGATCAACTCTATATATTGGTGATTTGAGGAACCTATGATATCATCATTAGGGGTGTTACCGGTCCGGATTTCAACGGAATTGGACTGTTAATTTTTTTGTTCAGTTTAGTTCGATTTGGTTTGGTAGGGATTCTTTTTTGGTCCGGTTTTGGTTTGGTCTGTTATCGGTTCGGTTCGGTTTTCGATCCGGTTCACTTAAAAAAAATTAAACTTAATTATAATTTAATTTTTATTTTTTAAAACTTAATAAATATGAAAATTAAAGCTTAGTGAATTAATCTTTTCTTTTTATTAAAAACGGGTAATTAACTATCAATTTTCACGATATAATATATAATAAATAAATAATAATAAATAGTCGGGTCGAACGGTTTTATTGGTTCGGTTCTTTATCGGTCCTACCGGTTTATCAATAGACCTGTTCATAGATTAATTACATCTACTGCTTCAAATCTAACTTTGGGAACGTTTGAGAAAGAGTGTAGTTTTGGTTTTACATGTAGATTGTTGTAAACATGTCTTTTTATTAGCTGAATCTGTAGTCGTTTAGTGTATAAGGATTGAACTCTAATCAGCTCTGTATATTGGTGAGTTTGCGATTTGATGAACCTAAGATAGCATTGTATTGTAATTGGTTTAACCACTCTAATTTCGTGTAGATCGGTCTTTTACGATGGAAGATATCAAAATTCCAGACGAAGCAGCTGCAAATCTGATTAGCTACTGGTACAAGAAACCAAGAAGGAAAGGATTTATTCTTCCCGATATATATATAACTATAATTATTGTGGCGGTGATTCTAAACCTTCTGGCGGAATCCAAGGACCTATGGATACTATAAAACTTCTCATTAAAGGAATTAATGGCACTACATCTCAAGTCATGTTGACGGCTCTCAATCCGCTGCACCTCATGCCTATTACGAATCTTAGTCGTCAGCAAAAGGGACAGAAATATGCGTATTGGGCTTCTATAATCTCAAGTCTTAAAACAGATTAATATACACCGTTTTGAGACAACAGGGATAATGCTCAAGTCACATATTTGATTTATTAGGTAATAGAGAGACTATTAAATAGTCCAAAGTTGAGTAGACAAAAAGACAGCACAAACTGAAAGGACAATGTGAAAAAGAAACGGACAAACTCAAAGGACACAATTAAAGTTTGAGATTAAATGCAACACTCTCCCTCCTAATCTCAACCTCGTTTACTCAAGTTTTTGACTCCCAATAGTTTTCTCATGTTTTCAAACTTGACAGTAGCTAGCCCCTTTGTCAAAATATCTGCTCTTTGATCGTTGCTGCAAACATGTTTCAAGACAACTTCTCCTCGCTCTACGCATTCCCTGATAAAGTGAAACCTTATGTCAATATGCTTGCTTCTACCATGGAACATAGGATTCTTAGCCAGGTCAATTGCATATCGATTATCTATGCATAAAATCACTGGGCCAACAGCTTCATGTGTTATCTGACTAAGAGTATTTCTAAGCCAAATACCTTGGCAAGCTGCTGCGGTAGCAGCCATAAATTCAGCTTCACACGATGATAGAGCAACACACTTCTGTTTTTGTGAGACCCAAGTGATAATACTCTCATTCAAGTAATAAACTATGCCTCCTGTGCTCTTTCTATCTTCAATTTGTCCACCCAAGTCACTGTCTGAAAACCCAGTTAACACATTGTTGCCACTATTCTTTGTATACACCAACCCGTATTGTATAGTTCCCTTAACGTACCTGGGTATTCTTTTCACTGCATCCTGGTGCCTTTTTGTGGGGTTTTCCATATATCGGCTGACTATACCCACTGAGTATGCGATATCTGGTCGCGTATGAACCAAGTATCGTAGACCCCCTACCATACTCTTGTAGTCTGTAGCATTGACCAACTTTCCAGTCTCGTCTCGATCAAGCTGTTCCTTTGGGTTCATTGGATACTTCGTCGGATTACAATCTGCCATGCCTGCATTTTCCAGAATTTTTCGTGCATAACCTGCTTGTTTTAATTCGATATATCATTCTTCTTGTTCAACTTCTATTCCCAAGTAGTAGCTGAGCTTTCCTATGTCGCTCATCTCGAACTGAAGCTTCATCTGGTTCTTGAAATCCTTGATTGCTAAGACACTCGTGCCTGTTACTAGAATGTCATCTACGTATACTGCAATAACTAAACTGTTTTCTCCCTCCTTCCTTGTGTATACAGCATGCTCGTACGGACAACGAGTAAATCCAAGTAAATACATCACCCCACTTTACTACTTAGTACATATATAGTTATTACAAATTACATATTTAGTCCTTTTTATTTACATTTTATTCCAAATCTCTCTTTCACCTATAAAATACTCAATTAAATAACTTTCAAGTAATTACTTTTACTCTTCAATTAATTATATCCTTATCAAATTTGACATCCGTTTCGACTTTCATATTTTTTTTATAAGAATAGATCTTTCACGTTAAAAATCAATTAAGATGTCGGGCATAGCTTGAGCTTTAGTTATGGTCATTGAATCAAATTTTATGTCATAATCTCCTAACTCTACTCACCACTTGGTCAACCTTTCAACATCTAGCTTATGTAGTACATTTCTCAAAGGGATGAATGTTCGGGCTATGTTATCAATCTGTGGGTTTGGAATACAACCTCATCTTCCTAACTGCAACCACCAATGCTAAAGCAAACTTTTCAAGAAGAAAATGTCTTGATAAGTAATGAACTTCTTGATGTTTTAGATAGCTTCCTCGCAAGTCGGAGTTCCATTAAACCTTCTTGCATCATCTCAAGATATAGAAGAAAGGTTGATATTTGTATGAGTATCTTGAAATAAATTGGTTTAGGTCTACTTACCTTATTGTTGTATTCTTTTACGACTTTTATTGCTCTCATCGGGGTATACCCTATATACTTGTATGATACCATTTTTATTTTCATTTAATGCATTGTTACAAAAAAGGTTATTCGTACATATTTTTTAGCAAGAATATTGATTTGATGCTTTGTCTTAAAAGGAAAAAGGAGAAAAATGTGACTAATTAGAAATTAAGGTTTCCGAAACTAACAAGTGAATAAAGTCCACTCAAGTTTCAATCTATCTACCTACAACGATGCATATAGGCTTTATTTTTTTTATTTTTTTTCCGGAGGGAACCCGCAGCCGCTACTCAGAGTACAATGAGTGCGCACAGGGTAAACCCTCAGTCTGACGCGATAGCCTGCAAACCAACGCCAGAAGGTAAACCACACAAGGTGACAGGCTCAGCCGAGAAAGCGTATGTAGAAGGTGATATGCTTTACGATAAGCCTTTTATTTGATAAATGGCTTATCTTATGCTAAGTGATCATGGTACAAGGTTTATTGGTCCAACCCATTTACTAACATTTTAGATTAAATAAAGTAGAGACCTCATCTAAGTAGAACTTTCTATTAGATAATTTGTATAGCAGAGCATGTGCTTTATCATCTTTATGGAATAGTCAGCAACAAAATTTTGTTACCGGTAATATATATAATATATAAAGCCATGTAATTACGTTGAAAAAAATAATAAAAGAAATCAAATATTGAAAAAATGAAAAATAAATTTTTCATCTCGATTCTGTATGAACCACCTCAAGCTTTTAATGACCAACCTAGATTCACCAACCCTGATAAATGGAAAGAACTTAAAGATTTTATTTTATGAGATAGACACGTCTTCATAAACTAATTTTTGATTCAACATGTAACATGTAATATGACATATGAAGAGTGGATGTTTTTTTTTATGATAATAGCTTAATGGAATGTTCATGGTTTTAATGACCCGAAACATGTTACTGAATTTGTCTGCAGTAGTCATACCACTTTAATTTGCTTAATCAAAACCAAATTCCGTGACACTAAAGTTGATAATAGTATACGATTCAATATTGTACTATTAACATTTTAAAACACCAATAATAAATGCTCCTACAAAAAACACCAATAATAAAAATTCAACCAAGCGGAAAAAGGAACAACTGACATGCCTCTTCTATTGCGACGAACTTGCAATCTGACGAGTTTATGCAAATGGTTACTCCATTCCTCCATAAAATCTCGCTTAACAACTATCCTCATGTCTCTACTACGGGTGACTTCCCTGATGCTCTACATGTACCGTCCCTGTAACGTAGCTGTTATAAAATACTATGCAATTATCACAAAATGGCTCAAGCACAAAATATATGCGAATGAAAGATTTAAATGAAACACAAGATTTAACGTGGTTCGACAATTGTCTACGTCCACGGGCGCCGCCAGAGAAAATAGTTTCACTATGATAGAAAAGATTACAGATTTCAGATTGTGTTTTGTGTCGCCCTAGTAATCTATTTATAGGGAATTAATAGACTTACTAGACTATGGGCCTAATGGGCTCATACCACAAGACTAGCTCTTTTGAAGTGATTGGACAATATCATTATCACAACACAAAACTGTCCTGCCGGACACAGTACACTGTCAATGCACTATTCGAACTGCCGGACACAGTACACTGTCAAGGCACTATTCGACTCATTCACAACAAATCTTCCCCTTGAGGCGAATATCCTTTCTTCACTATCAACAAAGAATCTTATCTTCTTCTGACTCACCAAATGCCCTTAAGGCATTCACTCTATACTGCGAACACCAATCCAGTTTAGGCATTCCCTAAACTTTCGAACTGATACTGCCTTGGTCATTATATCTGCTGGATTATCGTGTGTAGAAACTTTCTTCACATCAACAATTCCCTTTGATATAATATCACGAATAAAATGACACCTGATATCTATGTGCTTTGTACGCTCATGGTACATCTGGTTCCCTGTAAGGTGTATGGCGCTTTGACTGTCACAAAACACTTTTGTAGTAGTCCTATCCAAGCCCAATCTGCCACCAAACCTTGCAACCATATTGCCTCTTTAACTGCTTCTGTTACCGCCATGTACTCTGCCTCTGTTGTAGACAAAGCTACAGTAGCTTGCAACTGTGCTTTCCAACTGATCGCACTCCCAGCTAGAGTAAATACATATCCTATCAGAGATCTTCTTTTATCCATATCACCTGCAAAATCAGAATCAACAAAACCAACCAATGATCCTGCAACATCATTCAGCGATTCACCAATATCTGTTTTGTTAAAAGTTAAGCCAACGTTCACAGTATTCTTCAGATACCGAAGTATCCATTTCACTGCCTGCCAGTGTTCTTTCCCAGGACATCCCATGTACCTGCTAACTACACTAACCGCATGTGAAATATCAGGACGTGTGCATACCATAGCATACATGATACTACCAACTGCACTTGCATATGGAACCTTCGACATTTGTTCCAACTCAGCATCGTCCTTAACCGCTTCTACTGCAGACAACTTGAAATGAGTAGCAAAAGGAATGTTAACTGCTTTAGCATCAAACATGTTGAATCGTTTTAACACTTTCTCAATATAGCTTTGTTGAGACAAGTGTAATGTTCCTAAATTTCTGTTCCTGATAATCTCCATACCAAGAATTTTCTTTGCTCTACCCAGATCCTTCATCTCAAACTCGGCACTAAGCTGCTTCTTTAACTGCACAATGTGTGACATACTACAAGCAGCAATAAGCATATCATCCACATACAACAACAAGTAAACATAAGAATCATCTGACATCTTTTGATGATACACACAACTATCATATGGACTCCTCGTGAACCCTTTTGACACCATGAATGTATCAAAACGTTTGTACCATTGCCTAGGTGACTGTTTCAAACCATACAATGACTTTTTCAGCAGACAAACTTTGTCCTCCATATTAGGTTCGATAAATCCCTCTGGTTGTCTCATGTAGATTTGCTCCTCCAATTCACCATGTAGAAACGCAGTCTTCACATCCAACTGCTCAAGCTCTAAATCTTGCAAAACTACTATGGCTAACAAAACTCGAATCGAACTATGCTTCACCACTGGAGAAAACACTTCATTGAAGTCTATTCCTTCCCTTTGAGTAAAACCCTTAGCGACCAGTCTTGCTTTGAATCGAGATGCCTCAACCCCTGGATTACCTTCCTTTTTCTTGAACACCCAATTACTGCCTACTATCTTCTGTCCTTTAGGCAAGTCAACAAGCTTCCATGTTTGATTCTTATGAAGAGATTCAATCTCTTCTCCCATAGCACTAATCCATCGATCTGCCTCTGAACTTGCTATAGCTTCTTTGTAGCTACTAGGTTCCTGCATCTCAACTTCTTCTGCAACTGACAGAGCATATGCAACTAGATTCACATACCTTTTTGGAAGTCTAATATCTCTTCTTTCTCTGCCCAATGCTATGCTATAAGGTTGTTGTTCTGGTTCAGACGCATCATCGTCACTATCATCTGATGCTGACGCTTCACCTCCTGATTCTGGATCCACCTCAAAACCACTTGAATTATTGGACCTGCTAGGAACTGATTCTACTTCAAGCTCCACCTGTTTACTCACAACCGATCCTGATTCGACCATTTCTCCTACTTCCTTCTGACTGTCTATCGAAGCAAACTCATTAAAAGTAACGTCCCTACTGATGAGAAAACCTGGAGACTTTGGAGAGGTACACCATAACCTATATCCTTTCACTCCAGTAGCATATCCTAGAAATATGCATCTCTTTGCCCTCGGCTCAAGCTTACCATCTCTCACATGAGCATACGCAGGACAACCGAACACCCTCAAATGTTCATAATCAGCCGACAATCCAGACCAAATCTCAAAAGGAGTTTTACAATCAATAGCCGTTGATGGAGACCGATTCACCAAGTAACACGCTGTATTGATAGCTTCAGCCCAAAAATCCTTTCCCACACCGGAATGTGAGAGCATACTTCGTGCCTTGTCACAAAGCGTTCTGTTCATTCTTTCTGCGACTCCATTCTGTTGTGGTGTTCTAGAACAAGTGCGATGGCGCACTATTCCCTCAGCTTCGCAGAACTCGTTGAACTCACGACTACAATATTCTAACCCATTATCTGTCCTAAGACGTTTGATTTTTCTTCCTGTTTGCTTCTCAATCATTGTCTTCCATTTGACAAAGGTTGAATATGCCTCATCTTTCGTTTTCAGAAAGTAAACCCACACCATCCTTGAATAATCATCAATCAAACTCATGTAGTATCTGGCTCCGCTCTTGGATGGAATTCTGTTTGGACCCCAAAGATCTGAGTGAATGTAGTCCACTGTGCCTTTAGTCTTTCTTACAGCCGATTTGCTGAATTTGACTCTAGTTTGTTTACCAAACACGCAGTGCTCACAAAATCCCAATGATTCTGCTTTATACCCTTTCAACAAATCTCTCTTTCCCAAAACAGCTAATCCTCTGTCACTCATGTGACCAAGACGCCAATGTCACAACTTATTTTGATCCTGCCTACTTTGGCTATTACTCCCTGATGATGCTACTGCAGCATCGCCCATAACAACACTCCCCTGGAGAATGTAAAGACCCTTCTGCAAACTACCTTTCATGCATACCATTGAGCCTTTTGTCACTTTGATTACACCATTTTCTGCATGGTACTTGTAACCCCGAGAGTCTAGAGTCCCAAGAGAAATCAGGTTTCTTTTTAACCCAGGAACATGCCAGCACGTCAAGATTCTAACAACCCCGTCAAACATTCTGATTCTGACGTTACCAATACCACCAACAGTCAACGAATGATTGTTCCCTAAATAGACAGTTCCCTGCATTGGCTTGTACGTATCAAATCACTGCTTGAACTGACACATGTGATATGTAGCGCCAGTATCAAGTACCCAAGAGTTTTGCCCAAAGTCTGAACTCACGGACAATACATCTCCTTTACCACTGTTTTCACTATCGTCAGAATCGTTCACACCTTCAACAATGTTTGCTGCATTTTTCTTTTGATTTCCCTTCTTACCATTCAGTTTCGGACAATCTCTCCTATAATGACCCTGCTCACCGCATTCATAACAGTTTGAGTGCTTCACCCTTGACTTGGACCTCAAGTTCTTCCTTCTTAAAGAACTCGATTTGCTTTTAGATCTTCCCCTAGTCATAAGACCTTCCCCTTCAGCTTGATTGTCTGGCTGCAACTGTCTCATCTCTTTTGATTTCAGTGCCCCTTTGACATCTGCAAGCGATAACGTATCCTTACCATACATAATGGTATCTACGAAGTTTTCATAGGGAGCTGGTAACAATCTCAATACAAACAAAGCTTGATCCTCATCCTCAATATTGATATCTATGTTCTCCAAGTCCATTATAATTGATTTAAAATTATCTAGGTGCTCTGTTATGGACATACCTTCTTTCAATCTGAAATCATACAAACGTTTCTTCAAATATAACCGGTTTACTACTGATTTCTCTGAGTAAAGATCTCCTAGCTTTCTCCATGCGCAGGCAGCAGTCTTCTCACCACTAATCTCGCGAAGCACATTGTCTTTCACACTCATTAAAACCCAGCACAAAGCCCTTTCTTGAAGATCTTGTTTCTCCTCTTCTTTCATCTCTTCTGGTAACTTATTCTTCACAGCCTTCCACAGCCCTTGCAGTACCAATGAAGATTTCAGTTTAATCTTCCACAACGCAAAGCTGGATCCCCCATCAAATTTTTCAATCATGTATTTTGTTGTTGTAGACGCCATTGTGAAACCCTAATTGCAAAAGCCCTAATTTCACCACGTGGCTCTGATACCAATTTTGATATAAAATACTATGCAATTATCACAAAATGGCTCAAGCACAAAATATATGCGAATGAAAGATTTAAATGAAACACAAGATTTAACGTGGTTCGACAATTGTCTACGTCCACGGGCGCTGCCAGAGAAAATAGTTTCACTATGATAGAAAATGTTACAGATTTCAGATTGTGTTTTGTGTCGCCCTAGTAATCTATTTATAGGGAATTAATAGACTTACTAGACTATGGGCCTAATGGGCTCATACCACAAGACTAGCTCTTTTGAAGTGATTGGACAATATCATTATCACAATACAAAACTGTCCTGCCGGACACAGTACACTGTCAAGGCACTATTCGAACTGCCGGACACAGTACACTGTCAAGGCACTATTCGACTCATTCACAACAGTAGCACCCTGTCATTGTTGCATCATTCCTCTCCAATAAGTGCACAGTCCCACGAAGAGGCTTGTAAGATTTTTGTTGTAGAAGTGAGATGGCTTCTAGAAGCGGTTCGTCACCCAATGTTTCTATATTGATGCATGTGGACATGCATCTGGATATTAGAAACGATCTCTCAGAGGCTGACGTTTGTTGTTGTAGAAGTGAGATGGCTTCTAGAAGCAGGTCCTCACCCAACACCAGATTTATTTTTCAGGACCAACCTTCCATCATATTTTCTAATATATTTTTATCAACCGACTCAGCTTCGAGAGTCTTCATAACTGAAATGAAGATTTAGAATAAAAATATTGGCGACCAATTATTATCAAATACCTTACTGAATAGTTACTTCTTCAAAGCAAGGCCAAAAAAAGAAAAAGAAAAATAAAGCAGCTAGATTTATGTAAGGACTGGATACACTCTACAAGAAAGTTCACGCTAAAACTTTGCTCGGCTACCTAGGACCTAGTGAAGAAACATTCAAAGTGGAGGGTCTTTATGATGGAGAAGGTAATGCCCATTATGAGTACAAGGCGTTGGAAAGAAGAATTTTGCTACAAGGATACTATTGGCTAAATATGATAAAAGATGCAAAAAATAAATTCAATATTATGAAACATACCAATGTTTCTCAAACTTAATTCAAGTACCAGTGCTACTTAAAACAATATCCGATGTCATTCATTTTGATAGATGGGGCTTGGACATCATATGAGCCTTTTCAAAGGCTCGTGAAGTAATAAATTTCTTACTAGTAGCATTAGATTACTTTTCAAAATGGGCAAAGGCGCACCCATTGGTAAACATTATGAACAATGAAATAATAAACCTCGTCATATCAAGCATCTTTAGGACATACAACATACTAAAAGTCTTCATAGTGGACAATGAGACTCAACACAAAACGTATTAAGAAAAATATTATTCAGATAAACGACCAAGTTGGGATGACCAACATGACAATATCATATGGAATCAAAAATATGTTGGAAAGAGTCGCACGTAGTTTGAATTTTTTTTAAAAACAATTATGATCTTACAAAACCACCCTGTGATTAACGAAAGTTTAAACACATTTTGCTTTTGTGTAAGACATAAAATCAAGCTAAAATTGTTATTACCTCTTACATAAATTTAATATATGAGGAGGTAAGTAACGCGGTTGGTAAAAGTTTTTGCAAAACGTTTTATAGTCTTACAGAACCACCTCGCGATTAGCAAGAAGCTAAACATCTTTTACTTTGGTGTACGAGACGAAAGTAAGCCAAACATATTATTATCGCCTACATAATTTTAATATATGAGGAGGTAAGTAATTCGGTAGCAAAGAGTGACGAACTTGAAAATGATTGAGGGAAAACGCTAAATCCCACATTCGTTCAGAGTATTATTAAACTCTGATACAAAACATATACATTTCTAAGGTTTGATGTGGAATCTTTAAGGTGGGGGCGGGGGGGGGGGGGGGGGGGGGGTTAAGAATAAATTTCCTTCATACCAAGGATTGAATCCTAAAAAAACTGGCTTCCAACTTAAAAGTGGTCGTACATAATTGAAGCAAACTTTAGAACATACAACTTGTTATTGAAAAAACCAGATTCATCAAACATGGAGCATCAAACATTAACCTCTATCATTCTCCTTAAGATTCGACTCCTTGTTATTTATTTATTTAAGATTCGACTCCTTGTTATTTATTTATATTATGTAAACAATGTATTATACTTGGGATGTAATCTTTCCTATTATTGTCATGACACAAGGCTTATTTTATTTTACATCATAAGAATATTGTAAATTTTATAAGTCTAAAATCCACACCAACATAAATGATGATTGCTCAACAGTCGTTCGACTCTATTAAGTCTATAAACATAAATATACAACAAAGGATAAGTCTGAGATGATTATAAGTAGTTTTCAACACCTCAGGATGCTTCGGACTTTATCCAAATGACAAAAAAATAAGAAATAAGTCTGAATAGAGTATTTAACTATTAGATGAGACAATTTGGGGAGTCCAAGTACCCTTCAATTAAAATAAAAACAAAAATGATATAACTTTGATATGATTCCAAAATTAATGATTAACATTTCAGAGAGTCCTAATACCATTCAATTAAACAAAAATTGATAGAATGATTCTTGAAATTAGTCCTAAAAATACCATGCACCCTTCATAAATAAACAAGTACAGTTTGGTTATGTATATACATAATCGAAATAAGAACCTTAAGTGGTCCTTAATAAAATTTCTACATTCAAAACTTACCACTTCAACTAGAATACTAAAATATCACACCATAAAATGTTTTTTATAATAAGTATAAAATTCACTTCATAGATATAACAACTAAAATTATCCCAATAATGGGGACTTTATTCAAAACGTTTCTCCAACCCTGGGGACTTTGGTCATAAATTTTTCCTATACTTAAAAAAGCACCAAAATACTAATAAATAATATACAGGTTATGGAGGATTCACTCCAACCTGCGTGGTCGAAGCTTTACTTACGTCAGATTGTGTAGTATTTTCGGCAACCACATCTTCTACTTAGGTGGGGAATGAAAGCATAGTCACTTAGTTATGAGGAATTAGGAAAACATCATCACAATGAGAATTATCTTTTTTGTCAATCAAACAAACTCTTAGTTTTGATTAGTTGTTTATAAACCCTATAACTTCTTTTTGTAGCGGTTATAAGCGGTTCTTGTTCGAGATAACTTATCAATTCGCTTGTTTTTTGTCTTTCTTCTTTTTGTACATATTTTTTTAATGAGCCTAAGTTGATGTTTGGAACTTCTACATGGAACATAAGTACGAGTCGGTTCTCAACCTTATGAACAAAATCCTTAGCTTCTTCTAGTATTTCTTCCTTAAAACTAACATTCATTCTAACTCGTTCAGCACATACGACCGCTAATGTTTCTTCTATGCTCTTATTTTAGGACAGGGCCTCTTCCACGTGTATCTACAACTCTTTATTTTCAAATTAAGCTACAGTTTTTTAAGCCTATAAATGCTCTTGCACTTTATCTAATTTAGCATTACCAACATCTAACTTATTATGGCATGAGAAAATGGATATGTCCGGATAAGATTTAGCCTATGAAAAAATCTTTCAAAACTGACAAGAGACAAGTAATATTGGGTGATAACCTTAACAACTAGGTGAAGTTTTAAAGTCAAAAAGATATTTGAAGATATTTTCTCTTCATAATGATCACAAACTCGGACTTTGGCTATTTTTTCATGTTCTCTAAAGCAATAAATTGGCTCACATATTTAGGATTCACTTCAGAGAAAGAACGAGCGGTTTAGATGTACCAACAGAATATGTTCCACCATTTGGTACCTCGAGATTTCTTTGTAAAACAACACATCTATTAATAATATGGAAGGATAAATGACTCAGTTTCAACTACTCATAGCATTTGGCTGTCAAACATGCAGCATCAGCCATTGGCCTTGGAACATCCAGGTTTAGTACATCTTCAGACCTTGATGTTTAGATGCAACAATCAAGCTATCAGCACACTCCGGTAATCCAGGTCTGGTACATTTTTAGACCTTTGATTTTAGCAGCAGTAATCAAGCTATCAACAAACTTAGGCTCCTCTACCATATATACGGATTCCGGATTTTCATAAGATACACAAATAAAATCTTATACTAACTTGACTAGTATGCAAACCTGAGTCAAGATCACTTTTGAATTTTTTAGCACTGGAGGATCCCTTACCCACTACTCTCATTTATTTTTTACTAATAATTTTCTCCAACAAAGTAATAGCCTCGACATCAGCCCAAGCGGATATTTTCTCCCCCAAAGCTAATTTTTGGTCTCACATCATACATGTAATATTAATTTTTGGTCTCACATCATACATGTAATATTTACATTTTCCTTTATAGACTGGAATTTTATTCACTAGTTATGGACCCCTTTCAATAATCACAACTCTTTTAGTAGGAGCATGAGACACATCACTTATAAATACCAATTTTTCCTCTATGTAAAAAATCACTTTTGTTATACCACCAAATTTGGCTCCATCGTTATTAATTTTGATCGGTATAATTAGAGTTGTATGAGTATGGCCACCAGCCTCACTATTGGTGATTTTTATCATATTCCCTTCATGATGAGGAATTGCTACTTCGAACTTAATCAGGGTTGTGTATTTTCATACATCATTATGATCTTACTCAAGCATATTTGACCTTGAGGACTTGCTAGTAGAATCCTCGACAATGGAAGCTCTTACTACAATAGCTTCGGCATGAGAAATAGTCATTTTGTTCACTAATACAAATTTATGTTTCGACTCACCAGTCTTGCTTTTTGCTTTAACGAGCTTAGATACCGCCATCCCAACAACTATTATCTTAGAACCTGCGAGTGACTGAAATATAAGGCCATGGATCATTGGTAACAAAATTATCACTGACAAAAAGCGATTCATACGAGTAACTTCATTGCGCAACTATCCTCCTAAATCTAGTATACTATCTATACGCTTCTGATAGTTTCCTCCTTGATGGCAGCTCTTGAACTTTAGAAATTACCCACACAAAGTTTGGTTAAAGCTCAAAATCATGCACAATACTGCACAAACATGAAAAAAGGTACATGACTTATTTTTAAAGTTCAGACAGGGGAGCACAATCTTTTATCTCTTTTTATCTTGGTCTTTTAATTGCTCGAAACATCTAAAATTATGATTTCCAAATTTTATTGTAATATATAAGGTCCTAAAGGATCTTAGAACCATCACCAATGGTGGCGCTACATCAAAATTCATCTTAACATAGTGGAAAAGGCTGAGGTAAGAGATCGAGCGTTCAAACCTCAGCTGCCTCAGTTTCTGGTAATATATATGACTACTCTTTTGATTATTTCATTTTTCCACTAGTCCTCTACTTTCAATTTGCTATGGAAGTATCTTTTATTCATTTTCCTTTAAACCTTTACTTTCAATTTGTTATGGAAGTAAGTAAACAATTTTAATAGAAAAACTATATTTTCAATTGTTTTCATAGTCCGAAGTCATGTTATTTGGGAAACTATATTTTTAATGATTTTCATAGTCGGAGAGACCATCAGTGTTATGTTAATGAGCCAAAAACCGTAGAAAAGCTTAATCTAAAACCCATAACAACATAATCTGAAGCCATGTTATTTGGGAAACTATACTTTTAATGAGCCGAAAACTACTAATATGACGTTATTAATCTAAAACCAAAATGTCTAACCCGTGTATATTACATAAAAGCTCAATCTAAAACCGGTAACAACATAGCCAATAGAGTTCACTAACAATACATGTCCGAATCAATACATCTATTAGTCAACTTATATTTTTTTATGTTATAACATTACTTCAAAGTGTTGGTAAAAACAGTACGAAAGACTCTTTAAACAAATAAACACATTTATATAGATGAAAAGCGAAGATATATTACAACACAATTTTACAATTTTCACTAAAAAAAATATTTTTTGACAATAACCACAACACCATAAGGTTTTAATCATGGCTACGCCGCTGACCATCACCTATGATAACATAGCTATATGGATTGGAGCTTCGGCCGACAATTAAATTCATCGTCAAGAAACTCCTAATATTAAAATAATTATACATCTTCTAGGACATAATGATATTTGTCATTAAAATTATTTTGGCATTCGGCAATAAGTTGGTTGCAATATATCTTGGTACCATTTAAAAACTTAAACTAGTCTCTGGTTAAAAGAAATTGAAGGCCTATTCTTAGGGTGTATGTGAAAATACAACATGTCACCATAAGCATCCAAGAGAGATTATTGACTAATTGTTGCGAATTTAACCTTCATATTGGTCGGAATCTCATATTCCTCAATCTTCCTACTTTGTTCGTCGATATCAATATACTTATAAAAGGAGGAAATTTTTATCGATATACATGTGATGCCGAGGTATATCATTTTAATTGATAGTTCCTATCTTTGGGAGTTTTCACGACTAGCAAGATTCCTTCGGGCTATTTAGATCTCAATTAGTGAATAACATATAGGGCTTTGACCGCCTATAGCAAACAATTCGTGTCTCTAGTTAGGCTAGCCAAAATTGGTCATAGTCTAATGTTCTGTAACGAACGCAGTAGAAAATTCTTCGAACGCACTTGTAGAACATTTTGAAGAGTCAGAGGATTAAAATCCTCCTTCAATGAGTTAATAATACATTCTTCAGACAATTTTCTTTAATTTTTTCTTTACATGATCACTATTGTAGCCAAAACTGGTCATAGTCTGATCCGTAACGAATGCAGTAGAATTTTTTTCTAATTCTATAATAAACCATTTTTTGAAAAGTCATAAAATAAAATCGTCCTTCAATATATTAACAATATTGTATGCGATCAATTTTTTTACTTTTTTCTTTGCATGATATGATCATTACACTAGTCATCTTTAGTCAATGAGAAATTTTCCTCCCGCTATGGCTAAATTTGGTCCCAAATAATGTTAACGAGTCCAAAAATATATTTTTGAATTTTTACTATTTTGCTCTTATATCCGCGTTTTGTGAGACCTTCTCAACCGACGGGATGGTCTGGAGCCCTTCTTAACCGCCAGGTGCAAGTCAAACTTCTCCGCCAGTCGAGACATTTTTGATACGCTTTTAAACTTGACAAAATTTTGGGACAGGTTATTCTTTAAGAACAAATTTTGCCAAAAATTCTTTGAATGCAGTAAAAATTATTCTAATTCTCGTGTAGAACATTTTGAAGAGTTAACAATACATATGCAAACTGCAATAGATTGGCATAACATAAAGTATATAGAACAAGCTAGGGTACAGCACAAGCTATACACCTTTATTCAATAATTGCATCAATAGATGAATGTTGGATAAACATTGAACAGAGACACGTGTTATTATGTCAGTTAGTAAGATAAGATCAAACAGTTAGTAATTTGTCTATATAAGAGACAAACCGTGTACATTTGATCTTCGGAATGACCGTTATCATTCCCATACTGATCATGGAATGACCGTTATCATTCCCATACTGATCATGGAATGACCGTTATCATTCCCATATTAATCTTATGAAATAAAGTCCAGACCATCAAAATCAACATATTATAGCCTTAAAGAGAATAAGATAAGATATCTAAACAACAAGCCCTTTCTGTGCAACTCTGACTAAAAAAAATTAGCAAACACAATGTATAATATTGTACCGACCATCAAAATCAACTTTAGAAAGGAGATCACAGTTGAAACAACTTCAATGCATGGAAATTGGTGTAGGGAACAAGTATAACCCCATGGCTACCATAGTACAAGCTCAAGAGGATAGATTTATTCCCATGTATGATGCCAACGTTATAGGCCAAAACTAAAGGCATAGGTTCATAACAACAAGAGAAATTAATTGCTTGCATGGAATTCAAGAGTCTTGATAACAATGTACCCGCCACCAAAATCAACTGTATGATCAAATCACCAGTTGATAAAACTTAGATGAATGGAAATTCATCTATTAATCATGTAAATAGATCGATTCAACTATTCGTACTAGTGAGAACGAAGAGAAAGACAATGTATTATTTTACCTTCCTTATCCTGAATTTTAGCTTTGACATTATCGATGGTATCGCTGCTCTCGACCTCGAGAGTGATGGTCTTTCCTGTTAGGGTTTTGACGAATATCTGCATGTCGATTGATTTCTTTCTTTCAAGCTCTGCCGTGTGCTTACGGTCGTTCTTTTAGGGTTTTATATTGTAGGTTTTAGGGTTTCGAGAGGTTGAGGATAGGCCTGGCTCTCTGGTCCGAGTTTAATAGGTTGGCCTCAAACTTTGAATTATAATCCGCAATATGATCATTTAATTATAAAGAAAGTATTTTCAATATTCTAATGTTATTCTATAATTTATTTATGGGAAATGACACACTAAGTACCTTTTGTCCAAACCTATTACTCTCTACTACTCAAAAATGGGTTGATGTTCCCTTAATACCCACCTCAATAAACATATCCACTTTTAATACCTAATTTAATTTTAATACCATATTACCCTCAACCTAGTATATTAGGGACCTTTTTTGCTACAGTACATTCTCTTTACTTTTGAATTTTGAATTTTGAATTTTGAATTTATTAGACTCTCTCTCTCCTCTCTCCTAACCTAACAAAGAATCCATTTTTCAAGAACGTCTGTTCGTTTTCAAATTCCTTGTCGTGAACACACTTTTTTCGAAAGCTCCTCAACCGGTGAACTAACTACCTACATCTTGTCATTCTCCGTCGACTGAAGCTCGTAGCTGGTCCGGTGCACCACTAGGTTACCGTCGACGGTGCCGGTGAATTGTATCCGAAACAGGCGACGTTCTAGTTCGACGAACTCTACAATTTCAGGCGTATCTTTCCAGCTCAGACGACTTAACAACCTCCATCCATCATTTTCTGTCGACTCAATCTCATAGCTCGACCGGTGCACCACTACGTTACCGTCGACCTCACCGTTGAAGCAGTTCCGACGTCAGAACTAAAGGTCAGTATCGTGTTTCATTTGCCACTACATTCTTTTTTTTCATTTTCGATCTTAACAATAGAATCACTGGTGTATGTTAATGGCAGGAAATCGTTTAGTTTCTGTTTTTGTTCGAATCAAAGCATCGATACCGGCAAGAAATTACAGTTTTCAAACTCTCTGTTATAGGTTGCGATTGCTGTTTTGTACGTGTATGGTACAGGTTGCGATTTATGGGTAGATTTATATGTTGTTATTGCTAGATTGGTATAGTTATTGACTGTGGCTCTGTTTTGTTTGTCATTGCGATTCTACCTAGGACTGACATATGGTCATGTGATTTGTGCATGTATACTGTGGTTGATAGATGTGAGTATCGACATTGCAACTTTGATGCAGTGATTGATAGATTAGTTTACATACACTGCGATTATAGTTATGATAGATTGCTAGATGTAGTAGTTCTGTAACACATTCAGCTGTTGTATGCTACCCTACAACAAACTAACCAAAACATACAGGCTATAACAGAGTTCGGTGAATCTAGTACCGGTAATGATGATGGAGAGTCAGTGGTTAATCCCCCGAACGTTAAAAGACGAGTTGGGCGGCCGAGGAAAAAGCGTATTCCATCAAGAGGAGAGGTTACCACCAGCAAGTCCCGTTGTGGTCGTTGTTTCAAATCAGGGCATAATAGGAGGTCATGTGATGCTCCGTTCTGAACTTGTGTTCCTGATTTTTTTAGTAACATTTGATTTTCATAGATAAGTACTCCTTATCTTTCGACTTATATTTTTGGATACTGTTAACATTGATATGTACCATGTCCGTTTGATTGGATGATTCTTATCGTTATTAATGTCTAAATTGATAGATACGCTGAGATTACAACGCTAGATACTCGTTATCTATTTGCAAGACATTGCTAGATATGTGAATTATAGTCTGATAGATACGGAACATCTGCATTAATAGATACTTGAGTATAAATCTGATAGATACGATATATTGGCATTGTTAGATACGTGAACAATAGTCCGATAGACACGATATATAACATTCATAGATCCTGGAGTATACGTCTGATAGATACAACAATTTATGTATGTGATTTTAAGATTCACATCCATCTGATAGCTTAGTTATATTTAGTTTGGTAGGTACTTTGGATTCTCCCTTTAGTGTTTCATCTCAGAATTTACTAGAGGCTGCGATTCACGACTACTATAGCTTGCTAGATTGAAGATAGATATATGACATCGATATTGCTAGATACGTTGTGTTGTGGTTGCGATTGGCATTGATTTATTTGAGGCGTTAAGTTTGATTTACATTCCAGTTACATGAAGTTCCTATCAGCCATATCCAACATTTCTAGATACAACAAGTTTTGTCTGTGATTTTAAGGTTTACTTAGTTTTGATAGATTAGTTATAACTAAATTCCGATTGTGAATCCAAACTTCTATTATAACTGCTTCACTCAACTGCTTACTATCAATGTTAACTTGTAGTATATAAATCTTAACCAAAATTTTTAAGATAAAACTACACAAATACTAATAAAACCATAACATTAATAGAACATCAGTCAATGCATTACATCTTCCAAATACACCAACCCTCTCCAAAAAAACAAACTGCTCAGATTGGTGAAAGTTATAAGTCCATCGAAGCATAAAAAAACATTACAAACAACAACAACAAAAACATAATGAAAGGAAACTGCATGAACTTCTTTAAACCTAATCAGAATCCTCTGCATGACATATGGACATTGATAGATACTCGATAATAAGTCTGATAGATATGGAATACAGACATTGATAGATACAACACTTTGTAGTTGCTATATACGACATATGGACATTGATAGATACTCGATAATAAGTCTGATAGATATATAATACATACATTGCTAGATACAACACTTTATAGTTGCTATATACGACATATGAACATTGATAGATTCTCGATAATAAGTCTGATAGATATGTAATACAGACAATGCTAGATACATCACTTTGTAGTTGTTATATACGACATATGGACATTGATAGATACTCGATAATAAGTCTGATAGATATGTAATACATACATTGCTAGATACAGCACTTTGTAGTTGCTATATATGACATATGAACATTGATAGATACTCGATAAAAAGTCTGATAGATATGTAAGACAGACAATGCTAGATACATCACTTTGTAGTTTCTATATACGACATATGGACATTGATAGATACTCGATAATAAGTCTGATAGATATGTAATACAGACATTGCTAGATACAGCACTTTGTAGTTGCTATATACGACATATGGGCATGGATAGATACTCGATAATAAGTCTGATTGATATGTAATACGGACATTGCTAGATACTTGATTATAAGTCTGATAGATAAGACGCATAGACATTGCTAGATACGGGAATACTAGTTTGATAAAGACGATGTATAAGCATTGATATATACGTGAATAAAAGTCTAATAGATACTTAAGTAAACGTCTCATAGATACGAATGTAAACATAGCGAGATAATTGAATATTACTCTGATTGATACGAAATATAGAAAATACTAGTACTTACAGTGGATTTACACTAAGGTGAACGTCTGATAGATTTGAATACAGACATTGCGAGATACTTGAATATTACTCTCATAGATACGAAACATATAAAATACTAGATACATCATTGAAGAATGTAACAGTGATGTGAAATTTATTTATGCAACAAAGGGAGGATCTTTTTTCGTTAGCCTTACATGCTTACGTCCTATATGGAAAGACTTCCATCTCACATCGTAAAAACTACAAATCGCCTCGATCAAGTGGTGGAACTTTTTCAGCTTCAGAACCTCATTCCTTACGTCGAATGATGTTTTCAAGAAGGTATAGAACGGTGTTCCTCTAGCAGCCTCTTTGTGTTCGGATGTAATTATATCCCGTCTTAGTAGGTTGATTATGCTTACCAACCTTGGCCTGTAGAATACTCATGTTTTAGTCATGTTTGCCTGCAAACATTCCCATTTCAAACTAGTTAGTAATAACAATACCAATCCCATAGTAACTAAAACAATAAAACAATAAAACTAAGCAGCCAGCATATATATTAACACTTGAAGACAACACTGGTCCATCTTACTCCACAACAACGTCTAACTCACTACATTGATACATTGTTAGACGTGACCAAATTCATCTACTACATTGCTAGACGTGCAGTGCTCACAGTAAACTAGTCCCAGACACTGCTAGATACGGCCAAAACTACAGTCCACATTGCTAGATCAGTAAAACATCTATGCATACTAACAAAGAACAACCTCAACTCTGTATGTTGCTAGACGATGCTACACATTACAATTTCAAGCATGACAGATTCTAACCAGTTGTTGTCGATGCCGTCGGACGACACTATCGACACTAATAACAACTAACATCGACCCATGTCTAACTATCGGTGGATTAACACTACGTACTACAACTACATTTCAACACCATCGACTAACACTAACTCCGTATTGTAAACGAAAGGAGAAAATCTCGCCGGAGAAATGAGAATTATTCAATACATAACTGTATCGACAGTCAGTACTCCGGCGACACTTATACATTCTGGCCTAATGCTCACAGACAGACAGTACGCGTGACGACGATAAAAACTTACATGTTTGACATGACCAAAATCATCTACTACATTGCTAGACGTGCATTGTTGACAGTAAACCAGTTGCAGACATTGCTAGATACGGCAAAAAATACAGTCCACATTGCTAGATCAGTACAACATATATGCATAATCACAGAACACGACATCAACTATGTACGTTGCTAGACGATGCTTACACATTGCGATTTCAGGCCACACAGCCTCTAACCAGTTACAAGCTATGTTGTCGTATGACACTATCGACACTAATAACAACTCACCAGTGCATCGAGCTATGTCTAACTACTTACGGTCGACGCACACTACGTACTACAACTAGATTTCAACACCAACGATTAACAATAAATTTGTACGTTAAACGAAACGACAAAATCTCGGCGGAGAAAGGATAAGTGTTCAATAGCTAACTGCATCGACAGTCACGACTCCGGTGATTCCATACAATCTACGCTAATGCTCACTGGTTACTTACACTCACAAACACAGAGAGTAGGGAAGACGGCAAGAAAAACGTACACGTTGTCTATTAAATTTTATATATGTGTTAATATTGTAATATAAATTAAAAAAAAAAGTTTCCAAATATTTTTAAAATGATTTTTATATATTGTTGTTAAAAATATATTTCAAAATCAATTTTAATTTTTAAAAACCATTTTTATTTTTTCAAATTTAAATTTAAAAATCAGTTAAAAAACCAGTTTTACAACAAATAATTGTCTTTTTTTTACTTTACTTCAAGAAAAATAAAATACTATTTGAAAAAAAATTAAAAATTAAAGATTATTAGTGACTTTTTTATAATAATAGAATTGAAATATTATTGTTATCCATAAAATATGACAGAGATTACGTAAAATAAAGTAAGTAATAGTATAGTATGATATTTTTATTTTTATTATTAGTTTATAAATAGTAGATTAATAATTGAATAAAAAATATTACATGTAGAATGATATTGAACAAAAGATATTTACATTTATAAACTTTAATTTTAAAAATAAAATATTAATAGTTTTTTTTATAATTATAGATTTTAAATATTATTATCGTCCATAAAATATGATAACAATTACGATAAAAAGAAATAACAACCTAACTTGATTTAATAGTTTAAAATTACCTAAAATAAAAATAAAATAGTAATATGATGTTAAATTTATTATTATTATCCAAATTCATCTAATAAAATTTAAATTTAATACAATTATAACAATATTATCATATTTAAAATATTAATAAAATATTACAATATTTTTTTGCCTCGATATTGTTTGTACACTTAGTAGGCTACCGGTTAGCAAAACCATATAGGTAAAACAACCTTAATACCAAAAACTCATATATTTCTAAAATATTCCAAGATGTTAAAACCCCTTTATTCAACATTAAAGATTTTTAATTGTTCACGTAACTCCTTTGGAAATATTAAAAAAACAATTTACTCTACTTCTCTTGTTAATAACTACTATTACAACGCTAAAAAATAAATATTGGTATACTAAAATAAAGAGCTTATTTAGTTTCCTAAATTGATAGCTTCTATATAAAAGGATAGCCAAAGGGTTATTATAATCAATCTCTGATCTCTTTGTCTCAAAGCTGATTAACATTATGTCTGATTTGATTACAGAAACGGAGATAAAATTAACAGACCAGACCCGTGTGATCAGATGAACCTTAGAGAAGTGAGGAGAGAGTTTAAGAGGCTCGAAGGTAAAATATTTTGTTGTTAATGTATAATAAAAGTTGATCCGAGTTGGAGTAACTTATTTTTCCTTTTTACCTAATTTGTATGTGTTTTGCTCAAGGAAACCACAATCTTCACTACTGGTCTTTGTATTTGCTTGGTCGAGTTTATGTAATTTTCTTTGATTTCTTCTTTAACGGTTTTTAGGCCATTCCTGTATTTGTATATGGGTAGACAAGTACACACCAGTCGCTTCGAGATGTTACATGTTACATAGTGCTGTCTTCCCAACACGATGTAACATGTTGTTACCATGTTTATCGATTCGAGTCGCCCATGTAAGTTTTAGGGTTTCAAAACTATACAGAAGGCTAAAAACTTCTGGTTGACGATAGTGAAAGGCAATATCGAATATATATATCCTTCGTCGGGATCAAAATTCCCAAGCAAATGACAATTGCTTCGTAAAATTTGAACTAGAAACTTGACTGTCCCACACTTAGCAGAATTAGCAATTTCTTTGTGTAGGTTTTGGTCTCGTTCTTGTAAGGCATATAATGAGGATCTGTCATTGCTTACGATATTCAAAACCTCACGAGCATAATAACGAACCTGTTTTATTTCGTATGCCTAGGAGATCCCTGGAATGAAAATAAAAGTTATATATATTGTATCTTTAGTAAGAGTAAAAAAAGTTGTTATATCAGAAAAACATAATGGAAAATAGTGAATATAAAACGCAAGTGTACCGGAAATTGATAGTATGGC
This sequence comes from Limnanthes douglasii subsp. nivea, assembly GCA_036936605.1. Lineage (NCBI taxonomy): Eukaryota > Viridiplantae > Streptophyta > Magnoliopsida > Brassicales > Limnanthaceae > Limnanthes > Limnanthes douglasii. The sequence continues at coordinate 8,236,313 of JAUPFV010000003.1, read as the reverse complement.
GGAAACTAGTTTCTAGGGTAGGCCTACAACGAAGGAAACTAGTATCTGGGGTAGACCTACAATATTGCAAAAGCATAGGGTATGTTTACAACATTGCAAAAGCATGCCTAAATAGTAAACCTCTTTGGTAGTAGATAAAAGTAGCGTACCTCGAATTGATCTATCTTTTATATCACCAATGTTGTTTTGTTTCATGTTTACGTAATGATCATTGGAACCTTTGCTATTGGTCTTCTGTATATTAATGCCTATAAAAGAATAGGCTATATTACTAAGTTGGCTAATCAAGAAAAACAAAAAGACATCCTATAAATTAGAAAGATGCTAACATGCGTAGAATATACGCTTCCATAACGAGAGTTGAGTATATTTTGGACAAAATATATCAGAATCCGACAAAGCGTAGATAGGAGTGTCTGCTTGAGCAGTATAAGTCTCCAATGCAGCTATTTCAGGAAAATGTTGAAGCAGCACCCGAGCAATATCTGGAAAAATTAGTTCGGAATGATTTACATATAAGAAGTTCGAGTGAATATATTTATTGATAATTAGACTTACCAAAAAGCTGGCTCCGAATCAATCCAGTAAGAAATTGTGAGCCTTGGAAACCTTTCAGCGGATTTTTAGACGTGACACTTTAAAGATATATGACAAAATCTTTATGACCTCCAATGGCGGCAATTGCAAGTGGCATATAAGATTCTTTATCTGCAATCTCAAGTAATCTTTTATGGTGAGTGACCAAGGAAATTGGTATCTCGATTTTTCTATTTTTTGCGACGTGATGTAGAGCTGTCCAACCATTAAAATCTGTTGCTTTTATGGCTTCAGTGGATATTTTTAGGAGTAGCTTCTTCACGATTTTAGTTGACCACTCAAACATGCAAAGTGGAGAGCCGTGACATCTCCAAGATTGATTGGTCCGTTTAAGGCTGTAGGGTGCTTGGCCAGAAAGCTTTCCAACCCCACCAAATAACCTACCATTATTATATTGCATATTGTATATTATGCAAAATAATATAGTAAGAAGTTATAAGTATTATCCAAGCATCCACATATCGTGAAAACACATCTCCCTAGAAACTATATATATGGTGTGGCCAACAAACATTTAATATTGATAGTATAATTACATACGTATGCAAGACAAGATGGTACTTCTACATGTTTAACAAAAAAGTAACTACATACTTGTATGAGGAGATCTATGGCCTGGCTCATAATACCCCTTTCTTAATTTTATCCAAACAACCTGGGCTAGGTCAAGGTCTCTTATCTTTGAAAATGATTCTTTGCCACATGAAACTTGAATTGCATGTATAGCTGCAACGTTTTTCTTTGTCCAGGCTTTGAATCCGCATATATCATTTTCTTCGTTTAGAATATTATCATCTTCCACCACCTGCCAAAGATCTTGAGATAGCAAATACCAATGCATACACAGACTCCAGTATTTGAAGTTATCACGCTCAAGAACTTCATGAACAATCTGCATTGTTATTCATTTAAAAAAAAACAAAGAGAGAAGTAGCCGCACGAGCCGGCTAGGGTTTTGTGTTTATTAGAAAATATACTCTTTTGTATGGAACTATTTTTTTTTATAATGCAAACCCAAGTAAGGCTCTCAATACATAGAGAACTTAGATGCCTATACAAGGAAACTTAATACATTGGATATTCTAACACATTATAATATCAAAACATGCTAATCTCAGTAACACACTTCCCTCCATCACCTTCATAGTCACTCTCTTCGTTTCTTGTACACTGAATATTCTAACACTCTTCCTCAAGTTGTGTAGTGGGATCACCAATACCCAACTTGGATAAAACTGATTCGAATGTTCTTGCAGCAACCATTTTTGTCAGGATGTCTGCCAGTTGGTCTTCGGATCTAACAAACGGAAGTTTGACTGTTCTATCTTCAATCTTTTCTTTTATGAATTGCCTATCTATTTCAACGTGCTTTGTTCTATCATGTTGTATCGGGTTCTCTAAAATCTTAATCGCAGCTTTATTATCGCACATTAACTGAGTTGGACCCTTCAAGGTGGGTCCAATTTCTTTCATTATCTTCTTTAACCAAAGTATCTCGGTAATCCCCTTAACGATTCCTCTAAATTCTGATCCAGCACTTAATAGTAAAACTACTTTCTGTTTCTTACTCCTCTAAGTCACCAAGTTACCTCCAAGAAGACTAAAGTAGCTAGCAGTTGATCGCTTGTCGTTAGGATTCCCTCCCCAATCAGCATATGCGAATACTTCAACATCAAGGTGTTCATTTTTCTTAAAAATTATGCCTCTTCCTGGTGTGCCTATGAGATACCGAATAATCCTCATTACTGCCTCCCTATGGTGTTCCTGAACATGATGCATGAACTGGCTAACTACTCCCACCGCGTATGCAATGTCGGGTCGAGTGTGAGCCAGGTAAATCAATTTTCCCACCAACCTTTGGTACCTTTCTTTACTCGCTGGTCTAGTCCCTTAAATTATCTTTAGTTTGTGATTCACAAACATAGGAGTGTCATTTGGTTTGCGATCCACCATGCCAACTTCAGCTAATAAATCCAATATATATTGGGAGATATAAATCCCTCCTCTTGGCCTAAGAACCTCGATTCCTAGGAAATACTTCAATCCCCCAAGGTCTTTCATTTCGAACTTTTTGAAGAGGTTTTTCCTAAGAGAGCTAATTTCTTCTTCATCATTCCCCGTTATAATTATATCGTCGACATATATTATAAGACAAGTGACTAATTCTCCTCTCTTTTTGTAAAACAAGGTATGATCCCCATTACTCTGTTTGTAGCTATACTACTTCATTGCCATTGTAAATCTCCCAAACCAAGCACGAGGAGACTGTTTGAGCCCATATAATGCCTTTTTCAGTTTACATACCTCATTTTCTTGAAAACCATCAGAGAACCCTGGTGGGGGTTCCATATATACCTCTTCTTCCAAGTCTCCATGTAAGAAAGCATTCTTTACATCAAATTGATGAAGAGGCCCATCTTTATTCGCGGCTATTGAAAGTAAAACTCTGATAGTGTCAATCTTTGCAACCAGAGAGAACGTTTCAGAGTAGTCTATACCATATGTTTGTGTATATCCTTTGGCAACCAATCTTGCCTTGTGTCGCTCAATGGTGCCATCGGATTTATATTTTATATTAAATACCCATCTACACCCGACTTCTTTTTTCCCTTGTGGTAACACACAATTCTCCCATGTACCATTCCTTTTTAGAGCTTCCATTTCGGTATTCATTGCCTCATGTCATTCAGTCATCTTTTTAGCTTCTGGAGCTGTTTTAGGGATTTGTTCAGAGCGAATAGTAGCTGAAAACACCTTTGCAATCTTCATCATTCCTTTCCTGTCCGTTTTTACCGGATATATAAAAGCACAAGGAACGTATTCCGGTGAATACCGGTCAGGAGGAACCCCTCTATTTTTCCTTGGGGGAAGAACCAGAGTTTGAGTTTCAACAAATGAACTTCCTAAAATGTCATGATCAGTAGCATTTTGTGAGTTATGACATTGTTTAACTCTTGATGGATATTTTCTTCGGCTGAAACGATGGTAGTATCCATGGCATTTGTTTCTTGTTGGACATTGTCTTCGGGAGAATCATTGGTGGTAAGAACTACCTCATCAGTCTCATTTATGTTGGAAGAGGCGTGTTCGGTGGCTCCATCTACCGACTCTATCGACACATCCTCAAAGTAACTTTCATATAGCAACCAGTCGAGTGATTCACTTACTTTCTCCCCCTGAGAACGAGATTGGGGATAAAAAAAATTGGATTCTAAGAAATCACAGTCCATGGTGATATGAATTCGACGAGTAACCGGATTGTAACACCGATAGCCCATTTGATGGACACCATACCCAACGGACATCATTTATTCACCAAGCTGGATTCAAGATTCTGGATAATCAATGTGAAAACACATTGATCATCTTGTTCCCACCTTGTATATGTTTTGTCAGTTTTGGATAGAGGTGTCGGCTCCCCTATAATGTGAGAACCTCTCCCCATTCCCCTAATTGTTTTCTTCATTAGGTTTGCCCATAGGGCATAGTTGTCACCACCGAGTTTAATCCATATGGATAAATTCTCAGGGTTAGTTGTTTGTTGTTGTGTTCCGAGACCATTTCTCAGAATGGCAGCAATCTGCATTGTTAATTTATCAGGGATTTGACTGACCACGAATTCATTGCCAGCCATCTTTGTTGAGGATGTTCAGAATTCCCAGAATTACACGTGCTCTGATACTATGTTAAAAACAAAGAGAGAAGTAGCCGCAGGAAGCGGGTAGGGTTTTGTATTTGTTATAAAATATTCCCTTTTGTATTGAACTTTTTGTTTTTTTATACTGCAAACCCAAGTAAGGCTCTCAATATATAGAGAACTTAGAGGCCTATACAAGGAAACTTAATACACTAAATATTCTAACAGTATTGTTATAGATGTTTATTATTGTTACTAATGTTGTGAACATTTAGTGTACTACGAGATTGTGCACAATTTAATTACTTATCTTAGCACCAAACTGCACTAAATATTCTAACAGTTTGTACACCTCAAAGTTCATCTTTTGTATTTACTGTCTCTAATGTGTGTACACGACATGTTGTAGTCACACTTAGACTGTTAAGCCACACCTCATCTACGACGAATGAGTTGGAGTCATTGTTGCGATACCATGGCCAATGTCCACGAGTTCATACTAGTATATTCAGTCGTCAGTGGCCGAAGATTGCCTCTCGAAACAAAGGAAGAGGTGATGTTGGATTCTTATACCTATAATATATAAGCATAGTGTTTTTTATCAGCTTGGACATATGTAACTCGAATGTGGTTTTGATCTATACAATCTCAGACTAATCTGTTCTCAACGTAGCTTTACCCGTTTTTTATGTAATGAATTTAGTTTTGGTTTCTAAAAATAATATATATTCGACGACAGTGGCGTAGCCAGGATTTAAACCCTATAGTATCCTGGTTATTGTCCAAAAAATATTTCCTATGGTATGTTAGTTATTTTCTAAAAAATATTTCTTTTGTAGTGGTAGTTGTAAAATGGTGTTGTAACATATTTTCATTTTACATCTATATAAAAGTTGTTTATTTGTTTAAGTGAGTTTTCCATATTATTTTTGTCAAAAATTTGAAGTACTGTTATAACATACAAAAATAGAAGTTGACTAGTAGATGTATTGATTAGGACATCTATTATTAGTGAACTCGAGATGCTATGTTGTTAGTGTTTGATCGGGTTTTAGTTTGAGTTTTTTCGCAGTATAGAGAGACTAATAGATGTATTGATTTATACATGTATTGTTAGTGAACTCAAGAACTTATGTTGTTACGGTTTGATTCGTAAAGCAAAATAAAAATTTATAATAAAACAAAATAAAAAAATTATAATTTATGCAGGTCTATTTGTTTCGAAATTGAACCCTCCAAATCTCTATCTTAAGAAAAATATAGGTTAACCAATGTTAATCTTCGTAATAGTAATATAAAACATGTAGGAAAGCTTCAATTTTCAGAATTAATAGAGTTTTCTAATTATAATAAAAGAACCATTGTTCTAAAAGATTTTATATTGTAGTTAGAGGGCGACGACAGAATATGCTAATCAAATTTATATAGATTTATATTATTTTATGAATCAACATATTTATAAATAAATAATATATAATAAAAATATATATCAAATATATATCTATATATCTATATATATAAATTTATATTGTTTTTTATATGCTAATGTTATTATATATATAATAAAATAAATAATAAGAATTTAATTTAACTCAAAAATAAAAAGGACTAGATTCCACGAACCTAAAATCTGTGGGTTCCTAACAAGGAACTAGACTGAAGCATAACTTTTGGCTTATATCCTAAGTATATTATTTATCCAGCTAAATTGGTTTTTGGGATCCCACAGGATCCCACCTAGCTCCGCCTATGTTTGACGATCCAGATTATCTGACGAGCATTGTGATCTGGGTCGATCATTTTTTTATTTCTCAATCTGACATAAACTATCTTATTCTGTCTCCCGTATCTGTATTAGCAGATTAGACAAAACTGATCAGCCTGGTTTGACCAAGGTTTTCCATCTCTAACTACATAAACCCTAGTCCATATAGGCAAGTTGTTCATAACTTTTAAAATAACGGAAGCTCACTTACTTTCGTGCAAGCCCTTCTCTTTTTCCATCATCACCAATGGTGGTATACATTGGTCCGCATAGATAAGCTTTGTTGTCGTAAAATGATATCTTCTTACTTGTCATTGATCATTCTCATGCCTATTTGATTTGAGAATTTGGTCGTTTTTAACAAATTCTACGATTTTATCTCCCCTCAATTGACTTAAATCTGCTCACTCTACTTAGGTTGTGTCAGGATTCACTATCTTAGTCATGTAGCTTTACAATTGATTTGTGTGTTCACTCTTATCAGAGCATACTAGATGTTCCATGGCATCACTTCAATCAAGTCATGTCGTCTTGATACACTTCAATCAAGTCACTCCGCTTGATGAACATGACTGATGGTTCATCATCTTCGACATCCAAGAATTTTATCCACATTTTCATCCACATCACATTTCATCTACGTATGGAGTTTACCAACTCTTGAACCCAAATAGTAGTATATCAACCACCCACAAGATCAACTTCAAGACAACCAACCAAATAAACAAGAAACCCAATTCAACAACAATGATTCACCAATTTATTAACCAAATAAAACCACAAACCTAATCAAGGAAAAATAATCAACGGTAAAATAAATCAAGACACAAAAAATTATATGGAAAAGCTCTTCGAAACGAAGAGTAATAAACTACAAGACTTATGAAGAATCCACCAAAAACACTTCTATTATTACGATAAGTTGATGGTAAAATATATCTAGTTCGATCTAATATATATCTACAACCCACCAACAATTTTAAACATAATAAACTAACAAAAAAAGTAGCAAAAATAAAAAATATTACAAAAACTACTACATTATTCCACCAGTGATTATCCCATCGGTCATTTTGAAGCTTTAGATGTCTCATTTTCCTTGATGCACTTCATTAGTATTACCACGGTGCGTACATCAAAGCCACAACGCACGGTGTTATCTCTCAATCAATATTTCTAAGATCTGTCTTGAGCCATTTATACTTATCGGATCCTGCAAGAATAAAAATATCACATTAGAGTGAAGATGTGATATGCAGCATAGCTCTAAGAAAACTATCGAAAAGTTGGTTACATATCAAACCTTCTTTGAAATTCGTGTAAAGATCAGCACATGTGTCCCCACGACCTCGAATGAGTAGTACAAGTTGGAAGGCGACAGCTCTCAGCGTAAAGCATTTGCCACAGTGCATTGTAGGATTTGAACGGATGTGGCTGGTTGAGAAAGGGAACGACTCGATGTCGTGGTTATCTGTGATGACCATTCATGGCCAGTGACTTGCATATGACTCGACTAATCAGCAAACGTGTCCCACAGTGGTTGTAGGAAATTTGCGTATGCTAAATCTCCAGGTAGTAGAAAAACGTTGTACTTTTGACCATGTAGCTGGGATAACGTTGAGGTTCTCCATTCTGTTTGGCCCAAGTCACATATGATTGAAAACTAAAAGGATTAGGAAAGTCAAACAAGTTCTATTTCGATCAAAATTTCTTATGTAAAGTACATTGTTAGAATGTATTCTGAATCTGAATTTAACTTACTCAAAAATACTATAAGATGATAACTTTACAACGTAGAAAACAGTGTTTGATTTCCTTGATAATTTATATAATATTGTAAATAATTTTAGATTGTAAATATTTTAATACTTTTTCAAAATTTCAACCAAATATAGTGAAATGGACATACTTTACTTTTGTAGACCAAAACTTTTAGTAATAGGCAGTCCCTGGCTCTCAAGGTCCGATTTTGACATGGTGAATCTTGTCCGATTTATAAAGCAAGTAACTATATGACGTTCTCCTGTCGCTTTTTTTGTTGTATTGACCTGAAAATTGTCCCAAAAGTTCCTCATGTGATATCTTTGGTAAGGAGAATTTTTCCGAGAGAGTAGGAGCACGAGCAGGAAAGGTAGACCGCGAGTTTGGTTTAAGATAAACAACCGAACATAGGACGAGCTCTACGACGCTGTCGATATCAAAAAGAAAGAGAGAACAAGTTCGGGGATACTCGGAAGCAACGAGCTCATCGACCAGACTAGGGATACGATGATCAGACCAATGATGAGTGCGAGCTCGGAGATGATTGGTTGATTATGTGATGGTGAGCTCGAGCTCCGCACACCAGTACACCAATACAGATCTGATCACCCTCAAGGAATAACCTAGCTCTGATCACCCTCAAGGAATAACCTAGCTCAACTTAACTCAAACAAAGTGTTTATTTATTTATTGTTAAGACGACATTTTGACTCTTAATCAAACCGTTTTGAGCGTTGTTCTAGAATTATAGAATAGTGACATTAGTGATTTAGTAGAGCATTAAATGAAAAACAAATGTAAGTGTCCACTAACTCACGGCAAAATGATCCTTTTTGCCTCATATTTTTCTCTTTTTTTGCCTCATCTTTTTTTTTTGGCTAAAAACCTAAAAACTTATTGTCTACTAGACCTTGCTATTCCCGTAACAATCTCTCCGCTAGAAAAATATACACCTAAATAAAAAACAGGTATAATATAATAAAATATGGATGATATTCAAACTATTTCACTTTTAAATCGAATTGTGAACCTAAATAAAAAATAGTTGTAATATAATAAAATATGGAGGATATTCAAACTAACTACGATATCTTTTTTGCTTCAAATAGGAAAAGAAAGCGAATTTGTAAAGTAATCAATTGAATTCTGAAGTTTGGTTTATAATGGTATTATTTATATTCAGTCTCTTCTGATAATGACAAATTATTTTATTAGATTCCATTAAATTTTTTTGTTATTAATTTAGGAAAAAATTAATTCAAAAAATTAATTCAGAGCCATGGTAAAAAAATCGAGCTTCTTAAATGGGATAAAAAAAGTACAAAATAATAAATAATAATAATAATAATAATAATAACTATTTTTTTAATAATTATTTTAGTTACTACCTACTAACATTATCTAATCTAAATATAATCAATATATCTATTTATATTATATATATCCAATCAATATATTTATTTACATTATATTTATCCAGAAATAAATGATATTATATATATATAATATAAATAAATATATAAATATATATTATATTACTTCATCCCTTCTTTAATAATTAAATTTATTTGTTTTTATTATAAACAAATATATCATTTATTATTTTGGATTAATCAAATTTATTCTTTTATTTTATACAAAATATAAGTAATAATTGATTTTCTTATGTAATCTGTTTAAACGTAATATAATATAATTGTGGGTTTCGTTTTAATTATCCCTATTAGAAAATTTATTTATTATTTATTTAATACTAAATATATTATATACATTAAATAATGGATTTCTAGGACCGACAAAAACGGAAGTAACCTTTTATCTAATATTAATTTATGATTTTGTTATTAATAAATATTGTAATATTTTATTAATTAATCATACATATTGTCTATTAAATTTTATATGTGTGTTACTATTGTAATATAAATTTTTTAAAAAAATTGAAAAATCAAAATATTTTTAAAATGATTTTTATATATTGTTGTTAAAAAATATATTTCAAAATCAATTTTAATTTTTAAAAACCATTTTGATTTTTTCAAATTTATAATTTAAAAATAAGTTTAAAAACCAGTTTTCAAGTTTTTATTTTTTTACTTTACTTTAAGAAAAATAAAATACTATTTAAAAAAATTAAAAATAAAAGGTCATTAGTGTCTTTTTATAATAATAGAATTGAAATATTATTGTTATCCCTAAAATATGACAGAGATTACGTAAAATAAAGTAATAGTATGATATTTTTATTTTTATTATTAGTTTAATAAATAGTAGGTTAATAATTGAATAAAAAATATTACATGTAGAATGATATTGAAAAAAAAGATATTTACCTCCATCACTTTCATAGTCAGTCTCTTCGTGATGATCTGCAGTGCCTTTCTAATCATACTCATTGAAAATCATAAAATAAATATATTTTTTACCATACAAATGAGTAGACATCTTATTCAATTTGAGCAACTAAACTCACCATATGCCTCTTTCTAGAGTTATTAATGTTACCAGCCATAATATCTCCTCCAAAAATTTCCAAAAACTCAAAGTATACAATTGTTTGTATAAGACTTTAATTAGTACACTTTATTCCTCAATATTTTATATCCTTATCTGTAAAAAGTTGTTTTTATGATCCAAAAATCCTAAGTTATTACTACTCTCCCCATTAGTTAGTTGATTAGTTAGTTGATTATTCGAGGGTTCTTCCAAACATATGCTAGATTGTTTACATTTTTTAGCAACAACCTTATAAATAAGTTATTGTTCTATAACAAAACAAACACTTTTTAAACGCTCCATATCAAGATATATTACCAAACCCATAAAAATCGTCTTATTATTAAATAATAATTCTTGTTATCACCGCAGGAGTACGTACTTACCTTTCACCAGCTTATCCTACATACTTTTAACATACTTATATATACTTTCAAAAAAATTAAACTCGATAAGAGGAATAATTTCATTTTTGGCATCATGTTTGAAAATACATACTCGTGGCTTAAACATATATTACATGAATTGAACAATCAATAAATAGTTATATACATGGTCTGTTATATGACAAGCTGCATGTTTAACAAACCGAAAGTAACATGATCATATATACAAGAACTCACATGGTTGAGTACAAAAAAATAACATATCTACTATAAAACATAAATCTCGTTGTCGTCAAAGCTAGACACGTATAATCGTCAACGCAACTCTCACTACTGTTAACAATGACATATACAAGAACCACAATGTGTATTACAAAGGTATTGCATAGTAAACTACAAATCATTCGAATGGTCAACCAAAACTATTATCCACTAGACTCGCATGTTCATGTACATTTGAATACTATAAAGAAATGCACAAATCTTGCATTTTCTTTCAATGAACTCGCATTGTTAACAACACATGCTTGGAAACTCTAAAATCGATTGTATATATTAGGTTTTGAGCAATAATTCATCATTGGACTATCGATTTTAGTGACAATTAGTCCTTCAACTTTAAAAAGTCTAATGGTAGTCCATGGACTATCTAGTTTGGATAAATTTAGTCCCCCATATCTGGTGATTAATGTAAAGCTACCACGTGGCACCATAGTTAACAAAACTTGTATCACCAATGGTCATTCGACTTTAATCTTGACTAAATTTAAACTTTGACATCAAGTCGAGAGATTATTGGTGATACAATTTTCTCTTGAGTATGGTGCCATGTTGCAGCTTTACATTAATCAACAGATATGGGGGACTAACTTGGTCCAAATTGGATAGCCCAAAGACTACCAGCATAATTTTAAAAGTCAAAGGACTATCTGTTACTAAAATCGATAGTCCGGGGACGAATTACTGTTCAAAGCCCTATATAATATTTCACACCCCAAACAAATATAATAACCAAAACATATACACAATACAACTAGTTTATAACTTATTACAAAATGTTAACTCATAAAATAGTAATGTTATACATTTTGTTTCTAAAAAAAGAACAAAACATAATCAGAAACAAAAAATTCTTGTACGAAATAGCTCACCTAATTGATAAAACAACATGAAAAAATAAAACTCATACAAAACACCCGTTGTTATGATTGTATGCTCAAATAAAACAACCTGAAATCTGGAAACTCTAAAAACTAGTAATATGTTATAAAACAATGGTCCATGCTCGATTTTTTCGTTGATGGACTGAGAAACACGATTTTGTTGATAGTGCTTCCGTACTAATATTATATAAAATTAATTAACCTCGTCTTTATGGTATTGTTTAGTCTTTAAAATTATATAATAAATTTATTGTCAAAGACTAGATGAGAGTCTTGATACGGATATATTGCGCCAATGAAATATATTACTTATTCAGACAAGGTTAATATTAGAGACCAGATTTTTGACGAGACAAAGACAATTTGTAATAACGACATGATGTCAATTCAACAATTTGACAAGGTATAAGTTGTGAATTAAACGAGTGATTATTACAGAAGTATGAAGAGATGAAATTCAGAATATTGATGAAGGCAAGTTCGGAATTATGATGAGACACATACCATAAGTTGACGAGGATATCGTTTAAAGATGTGTCAAAGCCACTTCAAATGTGCGTCTCCACACACGTGTCCATTTTCTATAGGAGGAAGAAGAAGTTAGTTAGACGGTTACAACATAATAACATTTGTAAGTTGATGATTGGATATACGTGTAATGATACTATAGGTAGAGAGATGTTTGTAAACCCTATAAATATGAGGTAAAATCTTTTTTGAAAGACTGATCATATTTTTCTAATATAAAGAATTCACACTTCATTCATTTTTTTATTGTATTTCATTACTTTTGCTAAGTCTTTGAGAAGATTTTTCTTATCACTATGTCCTGGATGATCTACACGTAACCCTAAATACTATAGAGTCCGCATATTCCCATGAAAAAACAAAACAAAACGTTTGAATAATTCTAAATGTAATTTTATATAGTAAAAAGCCTACGAATTCAGACAAAACATGTGTTTTTTAAATCGATCATTTTGTTAATAATAAGAAAATTTCAGCGATAAATTATTTTCCCAATAAACTAAAAATTTGTTTACTTAAAAATCACTAAAACAAATAAACTTTTTGATTTTATTTAAATGATTTTAACTTGATATTCAAATAAACTTTTTGAGTTTATTTAAATGATTTTAACTTGATATTCAAATATGAACATAGCATCTTTATACTATTAAAGTCTAATTCACAATCTTATACCATGGACTTCAATTGTATATTTAAATTCAAAACACTATACTACTGTGATATCATTTTGTTAATGATTCCATGCGTAACATAAAATTTTGCAAACACGTAAATACAATACTAGAGAATGTTGTTCTTTTTCTTTTGAGGTATGTTTTCTTCTGCTAGAAAAGCGGAAATAGAAGAAATATACAACGATAAAAACCCTAATACTAGGGTAGAGAATTAAGGAGACTCAGAATAATAATCCTTAAAATTCAATTAATCAAAATCTGATGGCAAAATAAGGTATATGATGCTTTATATAGCATGACCTAAAACTCTAATTCCAAATAAGGAAAATTACATAAATGTTTTAAAATAAAATAAATAAATAAAATAACGCTAAAATATTAAAGCTCTACAGGTCATGGAACGAAATTTTCGATCTGAGTACCTGTTTGACCCAATTCTGATACTTAAGAAAGAAACCAGTCTACCTGTCGTCTTCGCTACAGCATCTTCCCATACAAATCATTTGGTGAAACCAATGTTTCAATACAAACATTTGCATCCTTAAAATCATAGTGCTTGATAGAATCTGTTTCCCTATCGTAAATTAAACACCCAGAATAGCATCTCAATACGATATAGTATTCTTCTCTAATATCAAATTTTCACAATGCTCTACTGCTAATACGTATACCTACTCTCCAGCTAAAGAATGCTATTACCTACTCTCCAGCTAAAGAATGCTTCGGCTTTAACTCCGAATCCAAGATGAACTTACACCGAATCCAAGATGAACTTACACCGTATTAGCTGGAGTTAAAGCCGAAGCATGATGAACTTACACCGAATCCAAGATTAACTTACACTGTATTAGCTTAGCTGGAGTTAAAGCCAAAGCCGAAGCATTCTTTAGTGGAGAGTATGTATACGTATTAGCAGTATAAGCTTTGTGAAAATTTGATATTAGAGAAGAAGACAGAAAATACTTCATTTAGGAGAGACCGAATTTGGGTGCTAAATTCTTTTTGGAGTGATTTATATAGAAGTTTAAGTAAACCATATAATTAAACCCAATTAATTTGATTAGTCAATAATATATATTTTTATTCAATTGTGTATTCAATAATAATAATAATAATAATAATAATAATAATAATAATAATAATAATAATAATAATAATAATAATCATCGAAACCAAACTGCATAATTTTTTTTAAAATCATTTTTTTTATATTTAGTTTTTATATGTTATATTTTTAAAAGGGTTATTTCCATTATAATTCCAAAATAAGTTCATAATGCAATTTTAGTCATCCTAAAATGTTTCAAATCTAATTATATTAAGATTTGATTTGATTTGATTTGATTTTAAAATATTTATTTTATTTACTTGTATTTTAATTTAGGGAATTTAGGGTTTTGAGCTGCTCTTATATAAAGCCTCATATACCTTAAATTATTTTAAGTTTTTGGAATAATATATTTTTATCTCTGAAAATTTCAATTTTTGTTACCCTTAGATTAGGGTACTTGTCATTTACCTTTACTACTTTACTTGTATAATACATTAACTTCAACAAAATATAATTTTTTTCTTTCTTTTTTGTAAAGTTCGTATCTTTTGTTTATAATTCTAAAAATAAAACCGAAAGCACATAAGTGGCCTATATGATATGTTTCGAACAAAAAATTAAAATGACTAAAAAACCAACCAAAAGCTATCCCTGTTAAAAATTTAAAGTTTTCTAATACTTCGGTTTTAACAGTTTTATATAGTTCAATTAGGTTTTAACCATTTTAACTTTTAGCAGTTTTAAAACCGCTAACAAAGCTTTTTTAACCCTTTTGAAAAAGTTCTCAAAACACATCATGTTACACAACTGTGGTTTCATAATTTTTTTTGAATTATATTTAAAAAGATATGGATTTTCTAAGAAAAAAAATAACTTTTTTAGAAGAGACTATAGAATATTACATATTATAGTATTTTATCTCGTGTTTGGTAGCAAATATTGATAGAGATCTTATTTGGTATTAAATATTGATTTTGAATAAATATTGGGACCTATATGTGAGTCACCTTTTTTAAAATTATTAGACAAGAAACAATTAAAAAAGTCAAAATTTAACTAATTTTTTTTTTAAATTTAATATAATTACTTAATTAAAAAATTGAAAATCAAATGAAAATTAAACCTAAAATAAATATATAAAATATTAATGACACTGATATAAATAATCTAATCTCACCCTAATGGTGCATATTTAACACTTAATTTTTTACTTTTATATAATTTTTTTAAATAATTTTTTTTAAATGCAATTAAAATTATCTTTAAGTATCATTTTGAAAAATAAAATGAATAAAAGACGAATAATGTAAGTTAGAATTATACCAATCAATCAATGCATCCAAAACTTATGGATGCCTCGAATAATGCAATAATACAGTAACCCAAACGCTTTACTAAAGTAGACAATTATATATATATTTTCTTTAGAGAAATTTGAGTCATTTAGTATTTGGGATGTTTATCGTGTTTATATTTTTATAATATTTTAATTTAGGAACGGTAATCTCAAGAATTAAAACAAAAAAAGGTGAAATTTCAAATCGAATTTATTTGGTAATTTTTAACAAGTTAGTCATAGATTATTTAAATGTATTAGTAATTATAGAATATTTTTTGGAAAGTAATTAATAACGGTAATTTTATGAATTAAAAAATTGTAAAATTAAAAATGAAATTGACTTTATATTTTTTTATTAATTCATATAGATTAAAAATCTTTATCATTTAATTGTCGAATGTTTTTTTAACTTATGTTACGGTAATATAATGAATTTGGAGAAAAGAGTTTCAAATTTCAATTGAAAAGTATTAAATTATTTAGCGGTAAATAAAAATGTTTAAGGAGGGAATAAATTCTAAAAGCACGCATAAAACTTTTATTCAACTTGCATCATGGGTTCTTTCATATCCCTCTTTTTCCTTTTTCTTTGATTTTTTTTTTTTAAATATCTCTTGTGATTACGGATAAGAGTGAGAAATCTGAGTGAATAACTAACTTTATTTATCATTTTTTAGGTTTTATGTGCTTGATTGATTTTGATTCTGACTTAGTTAATGTTTTGACTATTTTATTATATGAAATATTTTATTATATGAAATTTTATTATACTTAATTTTATTATATCATATGTAACCATGGTCGAATCTTATATAATCCCCATTTTTTTCTTCACCCCTCACCTCGCATATTTTCTTAATAAATTCTACCAAATCTCCATTATCAATTAACCTTTGTACCTCGTTCCTTAATTTAAAACAATTGCTTGTGAAATATCCATGATCATGTGATAAGGATAAAGTAATATTTTTAGCCTTCCACTACTAGGTGCAAATATTTGATGAAGTGGTCTAAAATTTATTTTATCTTTCATTGTATAAAAAATAGTATCAATATTTTCAATTAGAGGTGTGTACCTTCAAATTGGATTATTATCATTTGTAATCTATTTACGGGTTCTCTATTCACTTCATCAAGTTTTACCTCATCAACTTTTCTCTTATCTCCAGATACAACTTTTAAATCTTGAATCTTAAATGGCCATACTGCTCCTCTCTTTGAATCTTCTACACGAATGAACTTATCTATCTATTCCAAAATATCTTTCATCGTTTCCACCGGGAACATAACAAGATCTTCATATAACTTTCCTTCCAAAATCAAACCTCTCTTGAAATCAACAATTACTATATCATATTTACAACTTGCCAAAGCATTCAACTCACGCACAAACCTTTGAACATAGCTCTTCAACGATTCTCCTCTTATCTAATTCAAATTCATTATAGAATTGCCATCCTTCTTGTATCATTAATTTCTAACAAACCAATTTTCTTAAAGCATGCCAAAGGCCATCAAAAAATTTAATCGTCATCTAAATAATTAAACCATTCAAATACATTTCATTTAAATATCATTGAAAAATCAACAAAATATCATGTGCATTGAACTCCAACATCATGTTTCTAAACCGCTCCAGGTGATGATCAAGATCCCCAAATCCATCATAAGTTTACATACAATATGGATCAAACTTCTAGAAAGCTTCTCTTACAACATACCACTAAAGAGTGGCTTTTGTAACATGTAATCTGCCATTTTTCCTCATTATTTATGCTGCATTACCTTCTTTCCTATGCTTTTTTAGATTACAAGCTACTTGAATGAACCTCGCCTTCCATTTCTTCAATAAGTATTTTCCTTTGAATATTTACTTTATTCTCCTCAATTTTTCCATACACTAGTCACTTTTCTTTCTTTAACCTTTTCAGCACAATTCACATCAGATCCCACCTTTTTTTGGTGTACTTATTCTTATCTTTCAACACGATTTTATCAATTAACAACTATAATGAATCTAATAATTTCTCGAATTTTGTTTGAATTTTTTACTCTTTCTCAACTTGTAATCGTATCACCTTAATCTGTTCTTGTTTCATTTATTTAATTTCAGCTCACAAAATTTAAACATTAGAAAGATTTGCAGTATACCTTGACCTACGAGATTTCCACTTTGAACATTAGGAAGAAGTGATCCTTGAACGTTAGATCTATCACGTACATAGCTTCATACACCATACCAGCAGACTGAGTTTGATTTTCCATTATCACTTCTGGAGTTCTTTGTTTTAATCAACCCTCGACATTTCCTCTTCAACGACAAATATCAACTATATAAATCCTTAAATTGAAAGTTCATATCTCTTAAACTATAGTCGATCAATAATTAAAAATATAATATAGAACAACTATTAAAAATGTATTAATATAGAGTTTCGTACAAAATTGATAAGATAGATTATTATACTATTAGTATGGAACTTCTCGTAAACAACTTAGGTAGAATATTAACATACTACTCGAGTAGTATGCGACTTAATTATATAAAACTCAATTGATTCTATAAGTGTTCTCCCCAAAAAAGAATTTTTATTTATTTATTTTTGTCTTCCTATATTGATTTATATTACTGATTTGATTTAAAAGTTATAAAAGTTAAGGGGGATTGTTTATCAAAGAAATATTTTAATTAAATAAATTTTAAAAAATAAGAAAAAATAAAGAACACGAAGGAAGATGGAGATTTTAGTTAGATAAATTAAAAAAGATAATAAAATTAGTACGAAATTAGTATAAAAACCAAAATAAATATAACTTTTAAATAAAATTTTAAAAAAGTGACTCCAGTTTATTTCAAATACAAAATAAATATTTTGACGAATTACTGTTCAAAGCCTTATATAATATTTCACACCCCAAACAAATATAATAACCAAAACATATACACAATACAACTAGTTTATAACTTATTTAAAAATGTTAACCCTAGTCATAAAATAGTAATCTTATACATTTTGTTTCTAAAAAAAAGAACAAAACATAATCGGAAACAAAAAATTCTTGTATGAAATAGCTAACCTAATTGATAAAACAACATGAAAAAATAAAACTCATACAAAACACCCGTTGTTATGATCGTATGGTATGCTCAAATAAAACAACCTGAAATCTGGAAACTCTAAAAACTAGTAATATTTTATAAAACAATGGTCCATGCTCGATTTTTTCATTGATGGAGTGAGAAACACGATTTAGAGTTGTCGATGGACGGGCTCTGATGACACATGTCGTTCCGATTACCTTTAGTCGATGACTTGAAAGAGAAAATACGGTTTTTTCAATGCAGTAAACTTTGGTATGAAAAGAAAGCGACTACAAAAAATGTTTGAAAGGTCTAATACGAGGAAAAAATAACTCTTAACGTTTTTAAAGCTTATATATGGTATTTAGGGTATTATAAAACAAATGGGTATTGAGTGAGAGTTATCTATAAAAAATGGATTTTAAGTAAGCATAAATAATAGTTTGAGATATGAGATGACGATATAGTTTCGTTATAAGTACATTTGGTGACATTTGTTTTTATAATACCTTATATATATTTACCCTTAAAAAAATTGTCACGTGTATTTTCTCTCTTATTTTATTTATATTTTCTTTAAAAAATTGATCCCCTTTTCAAATCTAAACAATATTATTATTTTTTCAAGACGACAAAATTGTAGAAATTAATGATATTTTTTGATTTTGTTAATGAGACTAGTTAACTATTTGTTCGTAATTCAAATTTGCTTTCATAATTAGCATTTGTTTATCTCTTTCATAATTCACATTTATCTTGATTCGTGATTGGAATTTAAACAAAAGACTTTTTCTTAACCTTTAAGGCCAAAGCTATTTCCTCCATGTTATTTTTTATTTCCTCCATGTTATTTCCTCCATAAAGGAAGTTACAAAATTGCCCTTTTACCCATTTTTTCTTCACAAAACCATTACCCTAACATACCCATTCTATTCAGTACAACAAAACCCATTCTTCACCCTAGAGAACTACCTTAACAACAAAACCCATTCTTCACCCTAGAGAACTACCTTACAAAGAGAGAGAGTAGCCGAAGGTAAGATAACGAAATCATCTTCTTTGCTTCTTCATTTTCCGATTAGGGTTTGTAGTTATATTTTGTTGTTCGATTTGGGGTTTGATTTGGGGTAAGATAACGAAATCATCTTCTTTGTTTCATTTGGGGTTTGATTTCATTGTTAGAATCGATTAGGGTTTGATCTTGGGTTCACCTTGGGATATCCTACTGTTCTGAATTTTTTTTGCCCACTCAGCATGTGATTCTGAGTGGCCTACTCGGAATCACATGCTGAGTGTTCAAAAAAAAATTCAGAACAAACACGAAGGTTCTTCATTACCTTGCATGCAGCCGAGTTCCTACTTCTGTATTTAACAATCCAAAAGCG
This sequence comes from Limnanthes douglasii subsp. nivea, assembly GCA_036936605.1. Taxonomy (NCBI): domain Eukaryota; kingdom Viridiplantae; phylum Streptophyta; class Magnoliopsida; order Brassicales; family Limnanthaceae; genus Limnanthes; species Limnanthes douglasii. Next base: position 8,216,446 of record JAUPFV010000003.1, on the reverse strand, counting down.
ATAGCAAGTCTTTCACTGTGTCCGCAAGTCTTTCACTGTGTGATTGATATGTTGCCATGTTTTCTTATATTGACTTAATAAGTTTTTATAAACAAGTTATAAAATAATGGTGTAAACACTTTCTAGCATAATAATACACAATTATTCGAAATTTAAACCACAATTATTGAAGTTCTTTGTTTTAGGTTAATTTTAGAGATAAAATCATATATCTTGGATTAAAGTTAGGTTAATGCTTTGTTTTTTCATATAAGACTATCTATTAGATAAATGACATCTAGTGATAAATTTGAAATAAAAATAAGGGTAATTTTGTAAAAGCAATTCACTAGTGTTTTTTAATGTTTGAAAGATGGTGGAAATAAAAAATAGTATTTAGACAATTGTTTTTCAAATTTAATTGATTCGTAGTTCAATTTTTTTAACCATTTGTTCGCATCCAATAATTACAAATTGCGAATTAAGGTTTAATTAATAGGAAAGTTTTTTTTAATTATAAAATAATAGAAAAATTTGTTCTTAGATTTTAGTTATATACTTTGTTTTACAAAATCTTTAAGTAAATTTTATTAATTAAGTTGATTTTTTTGCTATTTTTTTTTTAAAATATAAATTATATTATACATATTTTTATAAAATATTTTAGATACAGTCGGTCGTGGAACTTAGACATTTTATATACAATTTAAAAATAAAATACTTTTTTAGAATTTTGTTATTTCAATAGTAAATCAAATTTATACTTGTGATTTATATAGATAATAATACATATTAAATATTTTAAAATTGATAATTTATACAGCGGCATCTAACCATATTTATTTTCTGATGGACCAAAATATCTTGAGTCCATCGCCACAGGATCCAGTATCAACATCAAAACAAAAACCCTAACCCTAAGGCGCTTTTATACTCACAGTCGCACCATCTCCTATTTTCGTCTACTTCATCGCCCAAAGACACTAAGCTTAAGCAGCTATAGAGCCTCCTTCTCAAGGTCTATATCTCTGTCCCCAAAATCTATACATATCAAGATCAGGATCACTTTGACCTCCAAAGATGTCAAGAATCTCGAGAAAGCTACATTATTATCGATCGAGCTGGTTTTGATATACTTTTTCTTCCTGTTTATCTCTTTGTACGGTAATTTTATCTAAAAGGTGTAATTTTTGTATATGGTTTCAGTTTACTCTAGAATATTTGCATTATTTTCTAATGCTTGCATGTGATATTCGATGTTTCTATCTACTTTATCGATAGGCTTTGAGGTTAGCATTTGTAATTGAGACTTTGATTCTGTTTAATGATAGTTTGTGCTGATTTGATCCGTGGTGCAAAGGACAAGAGGGTTAAGGGTCTGGTTAGGATTCCTACCAAGGTTCTCAACGTTACTCAATTTCTCACTGGATTGATCGGAGCCAGCTTTTTGGTAAGTCTAATTATCAAATATATTCACTCGAACTTTTTATATGTAAATTATTCTGAACTAATTTTTCAAGATATTGCTTTGGATCTGCTTCAACATTTTCCTGAAATAGCTGCATTGAAAACTTATATTACGGCAGCAGACACCCCTATTTATGCTTTGTCGGAATTTGATATATTTTGTCCAAAACATACTATGGAAGTGTATGTTAGCATCTTTCTAATTTATAGGATGTCTTTTTGTTTTTCTAGATTAGCCAACTTAGTAATATAGTCTATTCTTTTATAGACATTAATATACAGAAGACCAATTGCAAAGGTTCCAATATTATTAAGTAAACATGAAACAATTGGTGATATAAAAGATAGATCAATTCGAGTTACGTTACTTTTATCTACTACAAAAGAGGTTTACTATTTAGGAATGTTTTTGCAATGTTGTAAACACACCCTATTCTTTTGCAATGTTGTAGGTCTACCTCAGATATTAGTTTCCTTCATTGTAGGCCTACCCCAGAAACTAGTTTCCCCCCATACTATCAATTCTCGGTACACTTGCGTTTTATATTCACTATTTTTATTCTCAGTACACTTGCCTTTTATATTCACTATTTTTCTTTATGTTTTTCTAATATAACAAATTTTTTTACTCTTGCTAAATATACAATATATATATATAACTTTTATTTTCATTCTAGGGATCTCTCAGGTATACAAAATAAAACAGGCTCTTTATTATGCCCGTGAGGTTTTGAATATGGTAAGCAATAACAGATCCTCGTTATGTGCCTTATAAGAACGAGACAAAAACCTACACAAAACAATTTCTAATTCCGCTAACCTTCCTTATTTATTATTATTATTTTAAATTTGATGTTATTTATCATTTTATATTAATTTTAGGGTGTTTACAAAAACTACTCAACCCATAATATAAATAAAAAAAAAATTGGATTGCATGTTGTGGTTATAATAGGTTACGTAAACACAAAAGATGGAGAACATTATTTTTTTATCTAGAATTCTTGGGTTATTTCTTTGGGAGAATGCAGTTATAAAAAAATGTATGACAAACTGGTATAATTATGTTCTCTACCAGTGGAGGTTATGAACGTGAAATCTGAAATATATGAGATATATCTATATTATATTACAACTATCTCAAACAAGTTTATAATATTAACTAATATCATCATTAGTATAATTGTTTTATTAGATTTTATCAATTGTATAGTAGGACTCCTCCTTTGAAAAGATTGATAAAATTTAATAAATATATTACTTTAAGTTGATATTAATTTATATTATCAATTTGTTTGAGATAGACCTTAGGAAACATACCAATGATTTTGGATCATTATAATAATAATGTTCTCTATAATTTGTGCTTCCATAACCTATTATGACCACCGCGTGCAATCGAAATTATTTTGCACCTTTATCATGGGTTGAGTAGTTTTGTAAATACCATGAAGTTCATAAAAATGATAAATGACATAATATTTAAATAATATTAACAAAATGAAATGAAATTATTAAGTTCAACTTTTTGATTTAATATAGTTTTGGTGTGACACGTTGTATAACAACAACCGGCTTAGTTATGAGAATTTGAACATGTTGTTCTATAATTGGTTCCAACTCATATTTCCAAAATTTATTACTTAAAATGCACAATAGAACCTTATATTAGTTTAAAATTACGAAATTATATATAAATTAAATTTTAATCATAAGTTTACCAAAAAATCACATATCACATCCAGTTTTATCTAATTTATGAATTATTATTATTATTATTATTATTATTATATTTTCAAAACTCACCGTTCTTTTCTTTTGGATGTGATGTCTTTCTTTTTACAACAAACTTCCATGTATTATTGATAAATATGTTAGTTTTTAAGAATATGGTTGCAGTGAACTTTCATTAAAGATCTTGTGATATTTTGATTATGAGTTGTGCACGATCTCAAAGTTTGTACTATAAATATTTGCGCTTATTATAAGGTTTTTTTTATCGAATATGGTCTCAGCACATCGTGTGATTGCAATGGTCCAACATATGTCTGATTATAAATTATTACTAAAAAAAATATGTATACAAAATATACCAGAAAAAACATACATATTTTTTTTTATCAATAATTAGACCTAAGATATCACAAGTGTAATTTTTTTTAGTACCATGTACAACAAGGAACAAACGTATACAATATTTATATTTATGCTTGATAAAATTTGAGATGTTCGATATTCCAGGGTGTCGAAGTGGTCTGTTTAGAGAAAACTTTCCCGAGTATTCAACTTTGATCTGTAAAAATATATTTCTCAGAACTTGTCACCGATATTAAACTTTTTTTATCAGAGTTTTTATGTATACTTGTTTCACATCAAGGTCTAATAGTTCCGCGAGTTTAACTGTGCTAAATTTATCTTTTCTTTAATTAAATCAAATTTGACACGTCTTCCGTCATTGTTATCATCCTCAGAATAATGTTTGACCCGGTAAGATAGGAGCATAGTCTGTAAACGAGTTACAGCATCCATCCCATAAACCAACGAGTATGGTGATTCCCCAGTCATGGTGCGAGGAGTTGTTTGGTATGCCAAAAGTGGAAAAAAAATATGACAAGATAAATTGTATCAGATATTTTTTTTTGTCCGAAATAAGGTCTCGGCTTCTATCCATAATATTTAAAATAATATTAACAAAATGAACTGAAATTATTCAGTTCAACTTTTTGATTTAATATAGTTTTGGTGTGACACGTTGTACAACAACAACGGGCTTAGTTATGAGAATTTGAACATGTTGTTCTATAATTGGTTCCAACTCTTTATAACTTTTGATATGTATGACATTTGATTCCTAAAACATATTTCCAAAATTTATTACTGAAAAAGCACAATAAAACCTTATATTAGTTTAAATTTATGAAATTATATATAAATTAAATTTTAATCATAAATTTACCAAAAAATCACATATCACATCCAGTTTTATCTAATTTATGAATTATTATTATTATTATTATTATTATTATTATTATTATTATTATTATTATTATTATTATTATTATTATTATATTTTCAAAACTCGCCGTTCTTTTCTTTTGGATGTGATGTCTTTCTTTTTACGACAAACTTCCATATATTATTGATAAATATGTTAGTTTTTAAGAATATGGTTGAAATGAACTTTCATTAAAGATCTTGTGATATTTTGATTATGAGTTGTGCACGATCTCAAAGTTTGTACTATAAATATTTGCGCTCATTATAAGGTTTTTTTATTGAATATGGTCTCAGCACATCGTGTGATTGCAATGGTCCAACATATGTGTGATTATAAATTAAAATAAGCGGGTTAGTAATTGAGTAAAAAAAATATGTATACAAAATATACCAAAAAAACATACATGTTTTTTTTTATCAATAATTAGACCTAAGATATCACAAGTGTAATTTTTTTTCTAGTGGATTATTTGGATTGTTGTAAGTGGAAATTTAAGAAAATAAGAGTTTCCCACCAATTAGTACCATGTACAACAAGGAACAAACGTATACAATATTTATATTTATGCTTGATAAAATTTGAGATGTTCGATATTCCAGGGTGTCGAAGTGGTCTCTTTAGAGAAAAATTTCCCGAGTATTTAACTTTGATCTGTAAAAATATATTTCTCAGAACTTGTCACCGATATTAAACTTTTTTTATCAGAGTTTTTATGTATACATGCTTCACATCAAGGTCTAGTAGTGCAACGAGTTTAACTGTGCTAAATTTCTCTTTTATTTAATTAAATAAAGTGTGACACGTCTTCCGTCATTGTTATCATCCTCAAAATAATGTTTGACCCAGTAAGATAGGAGCGTAGTCTGTAAACGAGTTACAACATCCATCCCATAAACCAACGAGTATGGTGATTCCCGAGTCATGGTGCGGGGAGTTGTTTGGTATGCCCAAAGTGGAAAACATATATGAAAAGATAAATTTTATCAGATATTTTTTTGTTGTCCCAAATAAGGTCTCGGCTTCTATCCATTCAGAGATATAGTCCACTACGACTACTATCATTTATCTTCCATTTGGGGCCATCAACATTGGTCCGACTAAGTCAATCCCCCATCATTCAAAAGGTAATCCTTCTGCAATAGATTCGAGCTGAACGAAAGGCATATAAATTGAATTAGAAAATTGTTGACATGTATCACTTATTTTGAATAATTCTTTAACATCGGCCACTATCAAGGGCCAATAGAATCCCGCACACAAAACTATTTTGGTCAAAGCTTTAAATCCGCAATGATTCAATCATTCACTATCGTAGAGTTCGAAATATACCATTTGCAATTCATTATCATCAACGCACCACAACAAGGGTCTGCTTGAGGATCTCTTATACATTATTCCACCAAGGACTGTTAAACCATGAGCTTTAAACCGTACCTTATTTGGCACTGCCTTATCCATAGTTAAAATGTTATTGACCAATTTTTTTGTGACTTCGCACCTCTAATTCGTAACGATAATTGCCGATATCTGATAAACTACATATGAATAGAGAGTCATCCTCAACCGAGATCACCTCTAACACCCCAGCAGCAGCCCAGATAGGACACGAAGACAGAGACCCATCCTCAACCGAGATCACCTCTCCAAGACCAAAAGCACCCGGTAACGCTGCTTTCTCAAGTATGTACGGGGAAAACCCCAAGATGTATTAGCTTTCCCTTATATTTTCTGTTTACATTAATGAAAATTGCATGTTGGAATGTTAGAGGGTTAAACGACCCTGTGCGTCAAAAAGACGTACACCATCTAGTTTTTTCGAATAGTATAAATGTTATTTGCCTCTTGGAGACTAAGGTTAAAGCCCCTAACACTGAGACCATTATGCGAACCATGCTGTCTTTCTGGCACTACCGCACGAACCATGACTACCACCATTTAGGTAGAATATGGATTGCTTGGAACCCTAGCGTCTACAACTTATCCATTTTAGATATATCGGCCCAGACCATCCACTGCTCTCTAGTTTGGACCGCCAAAAACACTCACTTCAATCTCACGGCAATCTATGGCTTTAATGATCACTCGGACCGTCTCCCTCTTTGGAGCAAACTACGGTCCATAGCTCACAATATTGCCAGCTCCCCTTGGGTAGTTCTAGGGGATTTCAATGCAATTAGAAATCCCCAGGAGAGAACCAGCCAAGACCCCCGCTGGAACAGTTCCATAAAAGCCTTCAATGACTGCTGTCGTGCCTGTAATCTGGACGATTTGTGCTCCACTGGATTCCAGTTCTCTTGGTTCAACAGAAAAGAGACTAACCCCATATCCTCTAGAATTGATCGTGCGTTGATTAACGCCGATTGGGATGACTCTTTCCCTAACTCTACTGCCCACTATGACATCCCGCTCACCTCTGACCACACCCCGATTATTATCCACCTCTCCACTCCTTACGTGACCTCAACTAGCCCTTTCAAATATTTCAACATGTGGAAACTCCACCCGAGATTCCAGGACTTGGTCCTCAACAATTGGAATATCTCTACTCATCAAAGCCCTATGGAAAATTTAGCCTCCAAACTCACTAGGCTCGTACCCTCGCTCATTTCCCTAAATAAAAACGCCTTTAGTGATATCAGTGACCGTATTGAGAAGGCCAGAGTCTTCCTAGCCCAAGCCCAAGAGAACCTCCTCAACTCTCCCTCGAACCGTACTTTCATCTCCCTCGAAAAATCGGCCTCCGATTCCTACATTTTCTTTAATCGTGCTGAGGAATCTTTCCTTAAGCAAAAATCCAGAGAAACCTGGCTCAAGCTAGGGGACAAGAACTCTAAGTTTTTTCATAACAGCATCCGTGCCCACAAAGCCAGGAATAAGATTCTCTCAATCCAGAAGGAGGACGGCACCTTATGCTCTAACCCTCGCACAATTGCTGCCACCTTCAACAACTTCTTCCTTAATCAATTAGGTTCCCCTAGTTTGAAAGACTACCCTGGACCAAACCGAATCCGAAACCTTATTAAATCCTCGGTCCCCCAGAACCTAATCTCGGACATGATTAAGCCCATCTCAAATGAAGAAATCAAGCAAGCCTTTTTTGCGATTAACAGTGACAAGGCACCAGGCCCTGATGGTTACAGCGCAGACTTTTTCAAGATTTACTGGACAACAGTAGGTCCTGATGTCTGTGAAGGTGTTAAGTCCTTATTCACCAAGGGGAAAATGGACCCCAACTGGAACAAAACCCTAATAGCCCTCATCCCCAAAGAAGATACCCCCTCCCACCCGTCAGACTTCAGACCCATCGCCTGCTGCAATGTAATTTACAAAACAATTTCTAAGATCATTGCAAACTGCATTAAGCCAGCACTTCCATCCCTTATCGACCCCTCCCAATCCGCCTTCACCCCGGGGAGATCAATAGTGGACAATATTCTCCTCTCCCAAAACCTCCTGCATGGGTATCATACTCACCGCAAAGGCCCCAAATGTGCCCTCAAAATAGACCTTAGAAAAGCCTTTGATAATGTTAGATGGGAACTCGTTCTTGACATCTTGCTTGCCATGAACTTCCCCATTGACATGATAAATTGGATCATCCAATGCATCACCACCCCCTCCTACGCCGTTAGCATAAATGGTAAGACATCAAGCTACTTCCCGGGTGCCAAAGGTCTCAGGCAAGACGACCCTCTCTCCCCGTATATCTTTGTTATTGTAATGCAGGTACTCTCCAACATCCTCCAGGAAAAAAGCAGGCATCCATCTTTTGGATTCCACTGGAAATGTCAAAAGCTCCGTATCATCAACTTATGCTTTGCAGACGACCTCCTGATTCTTTGCAGAGCCAATATCCCCTCCATCAATCTCATCCTCGAAGGCCTTCAAGAATTTGCGACCTTATCCGGTCTTCTTCTCAACCCCTCCAAAAGCCACATTTTCTTCTCTGGAACCTCTCCCGGCACCAAACAAGAAATCCTCTCCCTCCTCAACTTTAACGAAGGATCCCTCCCTGTCCGATACCTTGGAGTCCCCCTCATCACCTCTCGCCTAACCTACAATGACTGCAGACCCCTCTTCCTCAAAATCACAAACCGAATTAACTCTTGGACCACAAAACAGCTTTCATATGCCGGACGCCTTCAACTCATCACCTCTGTCCTCTTCGCTATCCAAGTCTATTGGTCCTCAATCTTCATTCTCCCAGTCAGAGTCCTCAAAGAGCTCTCCCACCTCTTACGCAGATTCCTCTGGCCTGGCTCAGAAATGAAGATCTCGGGATCAAAGATCGCTTGGGAAAGGGTAGTCGTGTCCAAAGATGAGGGCGGTCTTGGGATCCCAGACCTAAAAACCTGGAATCAGGCGGCCGCCCTAAAACTGCTCTGGTCCATCCTCACAAAAAATGAGAATTCCCTTTGGACCCAATGGATTCTGCTGGAAAAAATAAAAAGCAACTGCTTCTGGACCATTCCCATTCCACCAAATGATAGCTGGAGCTGGAGGAAAATCCTCAACATCCGAAAAGTAGCGGCAAATCACTACAGAGTCACAATTGGCAATGGAGCGGACACATCCATCTGGCATGACCCCTGGCTCTTCTCCACCTCTCTGATCAACCGATACGGACCTTCCATCCAAAGCCTCTCCCGATTACGGAACTTAAGAATGGTGAAATACCTCATCCAAAACGGCCGCTGGACATGGCCTCCCCAAGCTAGAGCCCCCAACCAAAACCTCAACCCTTTCATCACAGAAATAACATCAGCCATCCAAAACCTTCCCCCCCCCCTCCCCCCACCCCTTAATCAAATGACTCATTCATATGGCTTCCCAACAAACAGCATCATTCATTCTCCATCAGCAACACTTACAAATCCCTTAAGCCCACCAGAAATAAGGTCGCCTGGTCTGAGCTTATCTGGCACAAATACTCGATCCCCAGACACTCATTCATCACCTGGCTTGCAATCCATAACAAACTCACCACCAGAGATAAACTCATTTCTTGGGGTCTTGACTCCCCCCCGACCTGTGTCTTATGTGAAACATCGTCTGAAAACCTTGAACACCTCCTAACCCAGTGCCACTTCTCCACCGCTATATGGGAATCCCTTGCCCAAAAGCTTCTGTTTCCCTTCCCCCACCCCTTCTCCTTGGCCTCAATGGTTAGAGCATGCAAGCACATGGAATGCCTCGAAGGATAACCGAAAGACTCATTGGAAAACAGCCTTCTGCGCCACCATCTATTACATCTGGAGGGAAAGGAATGATAGAATCTACAACAACAAGCAATCCCCCTTCACTAGCATAGCACACGATGTGCTATCAGACCTCAGATATCGATTCAAAGGAACTAAAGCCAATTTCACTGGATAACCAAGCTACTCATGCTGTCTTTTCTAACAATGCAAGTGTAATTTAAAATTCTGTAACAAGCTCCCATAATCCATTTCGGATCTCTCCTTGTAACGAGGCACCCGCCTCCTGAACCCATGTACAATATTTTATTTATTAATTTAAACGCTTTTTATACCAAAAAAAAATTTGGGACACGAAGGAGATGCCAAGTAGTTATAGACATATTTTTATGTTCTAATTCGTCTCCTCCGATAAAAGCAAGAATGATATAACTGAATAAATTATCTCCAAATAAGCCCTCTAAAACCGAAGAGAGACTACTTCCTCTTTTGAAAATCTGTTCTTCACCGATAAAACTAGCAGCAAAGCACGGATCCCGTCTCTCACGAAATCGACCCATTTCATTATTTGGTTAACAACTGGTTTTGATCTGGCGGAACGCTCAAATAAACCTATTCCTATATTGCATTAAAACACACTACGATATTCAAATACAATTTCTTTTTACATTATAAAATATTCAAATACAATTTCTTTTTACATTCTAAAATATGAACACGTTGTTATAAGGGTATAGTACCAAGAGTATCAATGACACAAATTATCAGGCCATCGCGGTCGCATGTATTCCCCTCGCACTTTTTCCGATAATCATGTTTTCCATTGCACTTTTTCCGTTTCCAGACCCAACCAACACCGCACTACAAATCTTATTATCCTTTATCATATTTAATATCAAAGTCGAAAAAAATGGATCTAATTTTTATTTTTATTTCGTACATCACTAATCACTAATATTTATATTGCTAATGTTAAACGGCAGTCAAATATCTAAATATTTATATTTTATGCATATTTTGAATGCTTTTAACTTTTTCTATTTCAATATTTTTTCCAAATTTGTAGAGAAATATCTTTGAAAATCAAAGTCATCAGATTTTTCCATTTAGTTGATTTTAATGTATAAGTATGTTTAAAATACAAAATTTATTATGATATTCAAAGTAGTACACAATTATTCAATTAATCTCGAGATATATAAAAATAAACACGAGTGATTAAAAAATAATTTTATGAAAATCAAAGTTATACTAAAAATATATTTTATCAAAAAAGATATTGATTTATTATAAAATATATTTTTGGATTAATATATTAATTTTTAATATATATATATATATATATATATATATATATATATATAGTTGTAAATTGTTTATATCACACATACAAATTTGAAACATATAAGCATTTATAACATAAATGTTTCGTCATGCATAATTTATAACTTGAAATGTAACTTAAAAACATATATGCATAATTTATAACTTGAAATATAACTTTATATATATATATATATATATATATATATATATGTTATATATTATCCGAAATCGCATCAAATAATATATAACAAATCGCGGAAAAAGTTAAACCCTTTTGCTAGATTCATCTATAGAAGAAACAGAAAATCAAGAATACTTACGGGTTTGCCTGCTGCTATCCATCTAGTATTCTCTAGCGTTCTTTAGCGATTCCACGTTCTCCGGTGATTCCGTTTATGAAACTAAGAGACCTGCAGAATCAGATTAGATAAGAGGGAAAAGTTTCCAGACACTAAGGAAGCGGCCGTATTTCTGATTAGGGTTTAGAGTGATGAAATACCTAAACCTAGCCCCTTATTTATAGATTTTACAATGTGAAGCTCAACATTGTAAAGCCCATCCTATGTTACTTCCTTGTGTCCGGGACCATAACCCAATAAATTGATAATTCAATTTATATCCCTGATTTATTAATTCAGGCTTAAGTGTTGAGATTTGGGCCCTCTTCATCACAGTGCCCAAATTCAACCCGGTTAGCACACTTGAGCCCATAACGCCTTTTTACCCATAAGTCCAATTTAGTTAATTAAATAATTAACTCGACTACTTTTAATTTGGACTTCCTTAAGACAATAATCGAATATGTTTATTTAGCATATCGGTCCAAATTATTGTTAGTCTATAAATATATTAAATAAATATATTCCAACAATCTCCCACTTGGACCGTCATATGCTACTCAAGAATACATATTCAACTTTAATGGGATCCCTATATTCATTGTCAATGGACAAACGGTACAACCCCGTACATGACTGATAACAATAAAGGACTAAAGACCTCTTTCTCGTAATGTGAACAATAGGATGCAACAGTAATCACATTACCATTATCAATCAATTACTTGGGCCAATTATGGAGCGTGGCATAAGAGTAATATGGCTTGTAATCGTACATATCTACTCTTAAATGGTTCCTACTTTTGGAGATCCAATACAGTACAAATATCAATAAATATTTCCAAGCATATATATATTGCAATAAACTTTAATGTGCACAATACTGCAATATATAACATCAGATCCTATTACAAACTCTCCCACTGAAACTAACAATCCTCTAAATCAACTACACCCATATTGATGGTATGTCCCTCGAAAACCTTAGGCAAAACCGCCTTTGTTAGGGGATCTGTTATCATGGAGTTTGTACCGATGTGCTCCATACTTATCTGACCCATCTGTACTCTTTCTTTAACAGACAGAAACTTTATGTCTATGTGTTTGGATTTAGACGCGCTCATGTTGCTGTTAGAGTACTGCACTGCGGAATTGTTATCGCAATATAACCTCATAGGGATTTCTATCCCTTGTACAATGCGTAATCCAGTAACAAAATTCCGCAGCCATAGTGCCTGGTTTGATGCCTCAAAGCATGCAACAAATTCTGCTGCCATGGTGGACGATGCAATAAGTGTTTGCTTTACACTTTTCCAGGATATTGCACCTCCAGCCAATAAGAATATGTTTCCTGACGTGCTTTTTAATGTGTCTGCGCATCCACCAAAATCCGAGTCGGAATACCCGATGATCTCCAGTTTATCTGACTTCTTATATGTCAACATATGCCCCTTTGTTCCTTGCAGATATCGGAGTACTCTTTTAACTGCTTTCCAGTGATCCATTCCTGGGTTACTAACATATCTCCCCAACATGTTTACAGCAAAGGCAATGTCCGGCCTAGTACAAACTTGAGCATACATTAAACTCCCAACTGCTGAAGCATAAGGGACAGTTTTATTTCCTCAATCTCAAGTTTTGTCTTAGGACATTGACTCAGACTAAGTCTGTCACCCTTTGCTATAAGGGTACTTAGGGGTTTGCAACCTGCCAATCCGTAACGTTGTAACACACTTTTAATGTATCCTTTTTGTGATAATCCAAGAATACCACGAGAACGATCTCGATGTATCTGGATTCCTAACACAAAACTGGCATCACCAAGATCCTTCATATCAAACTTGTCTGATAGAAATCTTTTTGTAGTGTGTAACAATTCCTTATTGTTCGAGGCAAACAATATGTCATCCACATATAATATAAGAAATATGAAATTACTCCCACTGAACTTGTGATAAACACAATCCTCAACCGAGTTGATCTCAAAGTCATAACCGACTATCACCTCAAGGAATTTGTGATACCATTGACGAAAAGCTTGTTTAAGCCCATAAATGGATTTCTTAAGTCTGCAAATCAGATCTTTTGAGTTACTTTCTACAAAGTGTTCTGGTTGCATCATGTAGATCGTTTCCTCAATATTACCATTGAGAAAAGCGGTCTTAACATCCATCTGATGAAGCTCAAGGTCAAAATGTGCAACTAATGCCATGATTGTTCTAAAGGAATCCTTCGTCGATACTGGAGCGAAAGTTTCTTTAAAATCAATCCCTTCACGCTGAGTATAACCTTTCGCTACAAGACGTGCTTTATGTCTTTCCACATTACCCAGGGAATCGCGTTTGGTTTTGTAAACCCATTTACAACCAATTGCCTTTTTCCCTTCAGGTAATGGGACAAGATCCCATACCGCATTATCCTGCATTGATTTATACTCTTCTTTTATAGCGTCAATCCACTTTTGAGATTCAGAGCTTGCCATGGCCTGTTTGTAGGATGAGGGATCATCTACAGTTCCAGCACATAACTCATCATGCTCCTGAAGATATACTATAAATTCTGGACCTATAATACTCTTCCTTTCTCTAGTGGACCTTCTTAATGGCACTATTTCCTCTTGTTGCACTTCTTGAGGAGGTAGAGTTTGATCATTATGAACGATGTCATTTTGATTCCCTTGTGGAAGATTATCTTGAGGTTCCTCTTGTTCTACCCGAATCTATGTATCCTGGTTAGAACCCTCAAGTGGAGCATCAGTGTTAATCTGAGGATTACCTTGTTCTAATGGGATCGAAATGATTGGCATTACCGCCCAATCTTCAGATATCTCAGTATCCCTATTAAAACCTTCATGAATCTTTATGGATTCTTCCTCAAAATCAACATATGTTCCCTTATTCTTCCCCCCAAACTCAACATCCTCTAGAAACTTGGCCGTTCCTGTCTCAAATATTGTACCAGTGAGAGAATCATAAAACTTAAACCCTCTAGAATGTTCGGAATAACCTATGAAGAAACAACTAACTGTTTTTGGGTCCAGTTTCTTTTCTTGAGGTTTGTAAGGCCTCACCTCAGCTGGACAACCCCACACATGCAGATGCTTTAAATTAGGTTTACGCCCGTTCCAAAGCTCATATGGAGTCCTAACAGTAGCCTTTGTAGGTACTCGATTGAGTATATAAGCGGCACATTTGATGGCTTCCCCCCAGAGAGATAATGGTAGAGATGAGTGACTTATCATGCTTCTAACCATATCTTTTAGTGTTCGGTTCCGTCTCTCAGATACACCGTTCATGCGAGGTGAACCAGGCATAGTGTATTGAGGGACTATTCCACACTTCTCTAGGTACTGTGCAAAGGAACCTGGACGTTGTTCACCCGATCCGTCATATCTACCATAGTATTCACCACCACGGTCAGATCTAACGGTCTTAATGCTTTTACCAAGTTGTTTCTCAACCTCGGTCTTAATTGTTATGAACTTATCCAGGGCCTTATACCTTTCTTGTTGACCAAACCTTGACCCGGTCCTTTGCCATATGCCTTCCGCTTAGGTCCTGCCTTATTTGGTGATGTAATAACATTAGCCTCAAGCGCTGTGCCTTTAAGTCTTTCCTCCTCCTGTGCAGCGTGGGAAATCAACTCATTGATATTCCACTTTTCTCGCATGCAGTTATAGGCGGATTGGAAATACTTAAACCGGTCTGGCAGCGAATGAAATATGAATCCCACTATGCATTCCTCAGGTAAGTCTAAACCGATTGCCTTTTAACTTTTGGCCAATCATCAACATTCCCAGAATGTGCTCCCGGATTTTACCTTTGCCATTATACTTTTTGGTAGCTAGCTCGATGAGCAAACGCTGCATCTCTACCTTTTCATTTTTTTTTTTTGGCAAAGGCTTTCTCAATCTCCGTGAGAAAGACCGAGGCAGTGGTAACACCTTTAGGGACAGCCCCACGCAATGCTACTGCTATTCCCTGTAACAAGAGCGCCATGCATAACTTATTTGACCTTTCCCACTTTTCATCAGCCTTAGTTTCATCCGGTGTACTTTCCGGACTAAGGGGAGATGGTTTGGGAGTTAACAATGCATAGTCGTAATCATGTACAGATAAAAACAGCAACATTTCTTCCTTCCACAATTGGAAGTCCGAACAATCCAACGTCGGTGGACGATTCCCCAAAAAATTGTAACCCATGGATACTATAATAGGAACAAACAACACAAAGCACATCTAGCATTTTGACATATAACTGAAAACATGTGCATAAACATGACAAATACATGTAAAACATAAAATTCATTGATAATAGATACCGGAGGGCAAATCAAATTAACATGAAATTTTATGAGTTTGAGAAAAATACTATGATTATTATTTTAATTTTCTAATTGCCAATGAGACCTTCCGGAGGGCCGATGTCATTTACATATATTAAAATAACCATAATTTGATTTTCTTAAGTACCGATGAAACCTTCCGGAGGGCCGATTTCACCTACTTAAAATCAAAAAATTGTAAGGCTGAATTTAATTTATAATAACTACCGATGAAACCTTCCGGAGGGCCGATTTCATCTAATTAAAATTAAAATCAGCACCAAGACCATTTTCAATAATTTTCTCCCGTTCATGATTAATTTAAACCCAAACGTGAACCTTCCGGAGGGCCGATAATATTTGAATTTAAATTAATCCCCGAACTTTTCGAAGCCTAGGATCCTTAAGAAAATTAATTTTAACCTTCCGGAGGGCCGATTAAATTAATTTCTTAGTTTCACCTACCGGTCTACGAAACCTTAATCATGCATCGTCATTTAATCATTCACACACACACAATTTAATTCACAAATAAACATACAAAAAAAATTGCATGCCAAACACAACATACTTGTGAAATAATTTACATACAATATATATATTTCCGAACAAAATATGTACTTTCGAAAAAAAATCATTCAGCAGTTTTTTTTTTTCGGTTACCGTGATAATCAGCGGACAGTCTTCGATCAGCGTTAACATCAGGGGTTAAGCTGTCGATGAGCCACTGTCCCAATAATTTTGATTTTATTCGTTATTTTAGGGTTGATTTGATGCTAATTTTGGGAGAAAAATTCCAGACATCAATAAACCCTAATTTTACCCGAAATAAAAAAAAAATCCCCAAACTATAAAAATTGCAATTTCAATAAATCACATAACATGCTTTTCATACAATCCCTAAATCCATGCCCTACCAATTCAATTAACACATAATCCCAATGACATGGATTCTTTACGATTAAGAAAAATATGCATCTTTGTCTATCTCAATTTGATTATTCTACTGAATCCAAAAAGGGTTTATTTGGCTCTGATACCAATTGTTATATATTATCCGAAATCGCATCAAATAATATATAACAAATCGCGGAAAAAGTTAAACCCTTTTGCTAGATTCATCTATAGAAGAAACAGAAAATCAAGAATACTTACGGGTTTGCCTGCTGCTATCCATCTAGTATTCTCTAGCGTTCTTTAGCGATTCCACGTTCTCCGGTGATTCCGTTTATGAAACTAAGAGACCTGCAGAATCAGATTAGATAAGAGGGAAAAGTTTCCAGACACTAAGGAAGCGGCCGTATTTCTGATTAGGGTTTAGAGTGATGAAATACCTAAACCTAGCCCCTTATTTATAGATTTTACAATGTGAAGCTCAACATTGTAAAGCCCATCCTATGTTACTTCCTTGTGTCCGGGACCATAACCCAATAAATTGATAATTCAATTTATATCCCTGATTTATTAATTCAGGCTTAAGTGTTGAGATTTGGGCCCTCTTCATCACAGTGCCCAAATTCAACCCGGTTAGCACACTTGAGCCCATAACGCCTTTTTACCCATAAGTCCAATTTAGTTAATTAAATAATTAACTCGACTACTTTTAATTTGGACTTCCTTAAGACAATAATCGAATATGTTTATTTAGCATATCGGTCCAAATTATTGTTAGTCTATAAATATATTAAATAAATATATTCCAACAATATATAATAAGTAATATTATTATTTTATAAATTATAAAGACATGATATAAACTTGATTATTCTTATTGAAAAATTTGGGTTTGGATGGTTGTTCACGGTGGAGAAAACAAAGGTGCGGTTGTGAAGATAGCTTTCACGTGGGATAATAATGAAATTGATGCAGCTGTGGACTAGTGGTAGGTAAGTAACGCGGTTGGAAATTTTTTTTGCAAAACGTTTTATTGTCTTACAGAACCACCTCGCGATTAGCAAGAAGCTAAACATTTTTTACTTTGGTGTACGAGCCGAAAGTAAGCCAAAAATATTATTATCTCCTACATAATTTTAATATATGAGGAGGTAAGTAATTCGGAAGCAAAGAGTGACGAACTTGAAAATGATTGAGGGAAAACACTAAATCTCACATTCGTTCAGAGTATTATTAAACTCTGATACAAAACATATATATTTCTAAGGATTGATGTGGAATCTTTAAGGTGGGGGTGGGGGGCGGGGGGGTTTAAGAATAAATTTCCTTCATACCAAGGATTGAATCCTAAAAAAACTGGCTTCCAACTTAATAGTGGTCGTACATAATTGAAGCAAAGTTGGGAACATACAACTTGTTATTGAAAAAACCAGATTCATTAAACATGAAGCATCAAACATTAACCTCTATCATTCTCCTTAAGATTCGACTCCTTGTTATTTATTTATATTATGTAAACAATGTATTATACTTGGGATGTATTCTTTCCTATTATTGTCATGACACAAGGCTTATTTTATTTTACATCTTAAGAATATTGTAAATTTTATAAGTCTAAAATCCACACCGACATAAATGATGATTGCTCAACATTCGCTCGACTCTATTAAGTCTATAAACATACAACAAAGGATAAGTCTGAGATGATTATAAGTAGTTTTCAACACCTCAGGAAGCTTCGGACTTTATCCAAATGACAAAAAAATAAGAAATAAGTCTGAATATAGTATTTAACTATTAGAGGAGACAATTTGGAGAGTCCAAGTACCCTTCAATTAAAATAAAAACAAAAATAATATAACTTTGATATGATTCCAAAATTAATGATTAACATTTTAGAGAGTCCTATTACCATTCAATTAAACAAAAATTGATAGAATGATTCTTGAAATTAGTCCTAAAAATACCATGCACCCTTCATAAATAAACAAGTACAGTTTGGTTATGTATATACATAATCGAAATAAGAACCTTAAGTGGTCCTTAATAAGATTTCTACATTCAAAACTTACCACTTCAACTAGAATACTAAAATATCACACCATAAAGTGTTTTTTTAGAATAAGTATAAAATTCACTTCATAGATATAACAATTAAAATTATCCCAATAATGGGGACTTTATTCAAAATGTTTCTCCAACCATGGGGACTTTGGTCATAAATTTTCCCTATACTTAAAAAAGCACCAAACTACTAATAAATAATATACAGGTTATGGAGGATTCACTCCAACCTGCGTGGTCGAAGCTTTACTTACGTCAGATTGTGTAGCATTTTCGGCAACCACATCTTCTACTTAGGTGGGGAATGGAAGCATAGTCACTTAGCTATGAGGAATTAGGAAAACATCATCACTATGAGAATTATCTTTTTTGTCAATCAAACAAACTCTTAGTTTTGATTAGTTGTTTATAAACCCTATAACTTCTTTTTGTAGCGGTTATAAGCGGTTCTTGTTCGGGATAACTTATCAATTCGCTTGTTTTTTGTCTTTCTTCTTTCTGTACATATTTTTTTAATGAGCCTAAGTTGATGTTTGGATCTTCTACATGGAACATAAGTACGAGTCGGTTCTCAACCTTATGAACAAAATCCTTAGCTTCTTCTAGTATTTCTTCCTTAAAACTAGCATTCATTCTAACTCGTTCAGCACATACGACCGCCAATGTTTCTTCTATGCTCTTATTTTAGGACAAGGCCTCTTCCACGTGTATCTAAAACTCTTTATTTTCAAATTAAGCTACAGTTTTTTAAGCCTCTAGATGCTCTTGCACTTTATCTAATTTAGCATTACCAACATCTAACTTATTATGGCATGAGAAAATGGACATGTCTGGATAAGATTTAGCCTATGAAAAAATCTTTCAAAACTGACAAGAGACAAGTAATATTGGGTGATAACCTTAACAACTACATGAAGTTTTAAAGTCAAAAAGATATTTGAAGATATTTTCTCGTGATAATGATCACAAACCCGGACTTTGGCTATTTTTTCATGTTCTCTAAAGCAATAAATTGGCTCACATATTTAGGATTCACTTCAGAGAAAGAACGAGCGGTTCAGATGTACCAACAGAATGTGTTCCATCATTTGGTACCTCGAGATTTCTTTGTAAAACAACACATCTATTAATAATATGGAAGGATAAAGGACTCAGTTTCAACTACTCATAGCATTTGGCTGTCAAACATGCAACATCAGCCATTGGCCTTGGAACATCCAGGTTTTGGTACATCTTCAGACCTTGTTGTTTAGATGCAACAATCAAGCTATCAGCACACTCCGGTAATCCAGGTCTGGTACATCTTTAGACCTTTGATTTTAGCAGCAGTAATCAAACTATCAACAAACTTAGGCTCCTCTACCATATATACGGATTCCGGATTTTCATAAGATACACAAATAAAATCTTATACTAACTTGACTAGTATGCAAACCTGAGTCAAGATCACTTTTGAATTTTTTAGCACTGGAGGATCCCTTACCCACTACTCTCATTTATTTTTTACTAATAATTTTCTCCAACAAAGTAATAGCCTCGACATCAGCCCAAGCAGATATTTTCTCCCCCAAAGCTTTGAGGTTAATTTTTGGTCTCACATCATACATGTAATATTAATTTTTGGTCTCACATCATACATGTAATATTTACATTTTCCTTTATATACTACTATAGCTTGCTAGATAGATAATGAACTTCTTGATGTTTTAGATAGCTTCCTCGCAAGTCGGAGTTCCATTAAACCTTCTTGCATCATCTCAAGATATAGAAGAAAGGTTGATATTTGTATGAGTATCTTGAAATAAATTGGTTTAGGTCTACTTACCTTATTGTTGTATTCTTTTACGACTTTTATTGCTCTCATCGGGGTATACCCTATGTACTTGTATGATACCATTTTTATTTTCATTTAATGCATTGTTACAAAAAAGGTTATTCGTACATATTTTTTAGCAAGAATATTGATTTGATGCTTTGTCTTAAAAGGAAAAAGGAGAAAAATGTGACTAATTAGAAATTAAGGTTTCCGAAACTAACAAGTGAATAAAGTCCACTCAAGTTTCAATCTATCTACCTACAACGATGCATATAGGCTTTATTTTTTTTATTTTTTTTCCGGAGGGAACCCGCAGCCGCTACTCAGAGTACAATGAGTGCGCACAGGGTAAACCCTCAGTCTGACGCGATAGCCTGCAAACCAACGCCAGAAGGTAAACCACACAAGGTGACAGGCTCAGCCGAGAAAGCGTATGTAGAAGGTGATATGCTTTACGATAAGCCTTTTATTTGATAAATGGCTTATCTTATGCTAAGTGATCATGGTACAAGGTTTATTGGTCCAACCCATTTACTAACATTTTAGATTAAATAAAGTAGAGACCTCATCTAAGTAGAACTTTCTATTAGATAATTTGTATAGCAGAGCATGTGCTTTATCATCTTTATGGAATAGTCAGCAACAAAATTTTGTTACCGGTAATATATATAATATATAAAGCCATGTAATTACGTTGAAAAAAATAATAAAAGAAATCAAATATTGAAAAAATGAAAAATAAATTTTTCATCTCGATTCTGTATGAACCACCTCAAGCTTTTAATGACCAACCTAGATTCACCAACCCTGATAAATGGAAAGAACTTAAAGATTTTATTTTATGAGATAGACACGTCTTCATAAACTAATTTTTGATTCAACATGTAACATGTAATATGACATATGAAGAGTGGATGTTTTTTTTTTATGATAATAGCTTAATGGAATGTTCATGGTTTTAATGACCCGAAACATGTTACTGAATTTGTCTGCAGTAGTCATACCACTTTAATTTGCTTAATCAAAACCAAATTCCGTGACACTAAAGTTGATAATAGTATACGATTCAATATTGTACTATTAACATTTTAAAACACCAATAATAAATGCTCCTACAAAAAACACCAATAATAAAAATTCAACCAAGCGGAAAAAGGAACAACTGACATGCCTCTTCTATTGCGACGAACTTGCAATCTGACGAGTTTATGCAAATGGTTACTCCATTCCTCCATAAAATCTCGCTTAACAACTATCCTCATGTCTCTACTACGGGTGACTTCCCTGATGCTCTACATGTACCGTCCCTGTAACGTAGCTGTTATAAAATACTATGCAATTATCACAAAATGGCTCAAGCACAAAATATATGCGAATGAAAGATTTAAATGAAACACAAGATTTAACGTGGTTCGACAATTGTCTACGTCCACGGGCGCCGCCAGAGAAAATAGTTTCACTATGATAGAAAAGGTTACAGATTTCAGATTGTGTTTTGTGTCGCCCTAGTAATCTATTTATAGGGAATTAATAGACTTACTAGACTATGGGCCTAATGGGCTCATACCACAAGACTAGCTCTTTTGAAGTGATTGGACAATATCATTATCACAACACAAAACTGTCCTGCCGGACACAGTACACTGTCAATGCACTATTCGAACTGCCGGACACAGTACACTGTCAAGGCACTATTCGACTCATTCACAACAAATCTTCCCCTTGAGGCGAATATCCTTTCTTCACTATCAACAAAGAATCTTATCTTCTTCTGACTCACCAAATGCCCTTAAGGCATTCACTCTATACTGCGAACACCAATCCAGTTTAGGCATTCCCTAAACTTTCGAACTGATACTGCCTTGGTCATTATATCTGCTGGATTATCGTGTGTAGAAACTTTCTTCACATCAACAATTCCCTTTGATATAATATCACGAATAAAATGACACCTGATATCTATGTGCTTTGTACGCTCATGGTACATCTGGTTCCCTGTAAGGTGTATGGCGCTTTGACTGTCACAAAACACTTTTGTAGTAGTCCTATCCAAGCCCAATCTGCCACCAAACCTTGCAACCATATTGCCTCTTTAACTGCTTCTGTTACCGCCATGTACTCTGCCTCTGTTGTAGACAAAGCTACAGTAGCTTGCAACTGTGCTTTCCAACTGATCGCACTCCCAGCTAGAGTAAATACATATCCTATCAGAGATCTTCTTTTATCCATATCACCTGCAAAATCAGAATCAACAAAACCAACCAATGATCCTGCAACATCATTCAGCGATTCACCAATATCTGTTTTGTTAAAAGTTAAGCCAACGTTCACAGTATTCTTCAGATACCGAAGTATCCATTTCACTGCCTGCCAGTGTTCTTTCCCAGGACATCCCATGTACCTGCTAACTACACTAACCGCATGTGAAATATCAGGACGTGTGCATACCATAGCATACATGATACTACCAACTGCACTTGCATATGGAACCTTCGACATTTGTTCCAACTCAGCATCGTCCTTAACCGCTTCTACTGCAGACAACTTGAAATGAGTAGCAAAAGGAATGTTAACTGCTTTAGCATCAAACATGTTGAATCGTTTTAACACTTTCTCAATATAGCTTTGTTGAGACAAGTGTAATGTTCCTAAATTTCTGTTCCTGATAATCTCCATACCAAGAATTTTCTTTGCTCTACCCAGATCCTTCATCTCAAACTCGGCACTAAGCTGCTTCTTTAACTGCACAATGTGTGACATACTACAAGCAGCAATAAGCATATCATCCACATACAACAACAAGTAAACATAAGAATCATCTGACATCTTTTGATGATACACACAACTATCATATGGACTCCTCGTGAACCCTTTTGACACCATGAATGTATCAAAACGTTTGTACCATTGCCTAGGTGACTGTTTCAAACCATACAATGACTTTTTCAGCAGACAAACTTTGTCCTCCATATTAGGTTCGATAAATCCCTCTGGTTGTCTCATGTAGATTTGCTCCTCCAATTCACCATGTAGAAACGCAGTCTTCACATCCAACTGCTCAAGCTCTAAATCTTGCAAAACTACTATGGCTAACAAAACTCGAATCGAACTATGCTTCACCACTGGAGAAAACACTTCATTGAAGTCTATTCCTTCCCTTTGAGTAAAACCCTTAGCGACCAGTCTTGCTTTGAATCGAGATGCCTCAACCCCTGGATTACCTTCCTTTTTCTTGAACACCCAATTACTGCCTACTATCTTCTGTCCTTTAGGCAAGTCAACAAGCTTCCATGTTTGATTCTTATGAAGAGATTCAATCTCTTCTCCCATAGCACTAATCCATCGATCTGCCTCTGAACTTGCTATAGCTTCTTTGTAGCTACTAGGTTCCTGCATCTCAACTTCTTCTGCAACTGACAGAGCATATGCAACTAGATTCACATACCTTTTTGGAAGTCTAATATCTCTTCTTTCTCTGCCCAATGCTATGCTATAAGGTTGTTGTTCTGGTTCAGACGCATCATCGTCACTATCATCTGATGCTGACGCTTCACCTCCTGATTCTGGATCCACCTCAAAACCACTTGAATTATTGGACCTGCTAGGAACTGATTCTACTTCAAGCTCCACCTGTTTACTCACAACCGATCCTGATTCGACCATTTCTCCTACTTCCTTCTGACTGTCTATCGAAGCAAACTCATTAAAAGTAACGTCCCTACTGATGAGAAAACCTGGAGACTTTGGAGAGGTACACCATAACCTATATCCTTTCACTCCAGTAGCATATCCTAGAAATATGCATCTCTTTGCCCTCGGCTCAAGCTTACCATCTCTCACATGAGCATACGCAGGACAACCGAACACCCTCAAATATTCATAATCAGCCGACAATCCAGACCAAATCTCAAAAGGAGTTTTACAATCAATAGCCGTTGATGGAGACCGATTCACCAAGTAACACGCTGTATTGATAGCTTCAGCCCAAAAATCCTTTCCCACACCGGAATGTGAGAGCATACTTCGTGCCTTGTCACAAAGCGTTCTGTTCATTCTTTCTGCGACTCCATTCTGTTGTGGTGTTCTAGAACAAGTGCGATGGCGCACTATTCCCTCAGCTTCGCAGAACTCGTTGAACTCACGACTACAATATTCTAACCCATTATCTGTCCTAAGACGTTTGATTTTTCTTCCTGTTTGCTTCTCAATCATTGTCTTCCATTTGACAAAGGTTGAATATGCCTCATCTTTCGTTTTCAGAAAGTAAACCCACACCATCCTTGAATAATCATCAATCAAACTCATGTAGTATCTGGCTCCGCTCTTGGATGGAATTCTGTTTGGACCCCAAAGATCTGAGTGAATGTAGTCCACTGTGCCTTTAGTCTTTCTTACAGCCGATTTGCTGAATTTGACTCTAGTTTGTTTACCAAACACGCAGTGCTCACAAAATCCCAATGATTCTGCTTTATACCCTTTCAACAAATCTCTCTTTCCCAAAACAGCTAATCCTCTGTCACTCATGTGACCAAGACGCCAATGTCACAACTTATTTTGATCCTGCCTACTTTGGCTATTACTCCCTGATGATGCTACTGCAGCATCGCCCATAACAACACTCCCCTGGAGAATGTAAAGACCCTTCTGCAAACTACCTTTCATGCATACCATTGAGCCTTTTGTCACTTTGATTACACCATTTTCTGCATGGTACTTGTAACCCCGAGAGTCTAGAGTCCCAAGAGAAATCAGGTTTCTTTTTAACCCAGGAACATGCCAGCACGTCAAGATTCTAACAACCCCGTCAAACATTCTGATTCTGACGTTACCAATACCACCAACAGTCAACGAATGATTGTTCCCTAAATAGACAGTTCCCTGCATTGGCTTGTACGTATCAAATCACTGCTTGAACTGACACATGTGATATGTAGCGCCAGTATCAAGTACCCAAGAGTTTTGCCCAAAGTCTGAACTCACGGACAATACATCTCCTTTACCACTGTTTTCACTATCGTCAGAATCGTTCACACCTTCAACAATGTTTGCTGCATTTTTCTTTTGATTTCCCTTCTTACCATTCAGTTTCGGACAATCTCTCCTATAATGACCCTGCTCACCGCATTCATAACAGTTTGAGTGCTTCACCCTTGACTTGGACCTCAAGTTCTTCCTTCTTAAAGAACTCGATTTGCTTTTAGATCTTCCCCTAGTCATAAGACCTTCCCCTTCAGCTTGATTGTCTGGCTGCAACTGTCTCATCTCTTTTGATTTCAGTGCCCCTTTGACATCTGCAAGCGATAACGTATCCTTACCATACATAATGGTATCTACGAAGTTTTCATAGGGAGCTGGTAACAATCTCAATACAAACAAAGCTTGATCCTCATCCTCAATATTGATATCTATGTTCTCCAAGTCCATTATAATTGATTTAAAATTATCTAGGTGCTCTGTTATGGACATACCTTCTTTCAATCTGAAATCATACAAACGTTTCTTCAAATATAACCGGTTTACTACTGATTTCTCTGAGTAAAGATCTCCTAGCTTTCTCCATGCGCAGGCAGCAGTCTTCTCACCACTAATCTCGCGAAGCACATTGTCTTTCACACTCATTAAAACCCAGCACAAAGCCCTTTCTTGAAGATCTTGTTTCTCCTCTTCTTTCATCTCTTCTGGTAACTTATTCTTCACAGCCTTCCACAGCCCTTGCAGTACCAATGAAGATTTCAGTTTAATCTTCCACAACGCAAAGCTGGATCCCCCATCAAATTTTTCAATCATGTATTTTGTTGTTGTAGACGCCATTGTGAAACCCTAATTGCAAAAGCCCTAATTTCACCACGTGGCTCTGATACCAATTTTGATATAAAATACTATGCAATTATCACAAAATGGCTCAAGCACAAAATATATGCGAATGAAAGATTTAAATGAAACACAAGATTTAACGTGGTTCGACAATTGTCTACGTCCACGGGCGCTGCCAGAGAAAATAGTTTCACTATGATAGAAAATGTTACAGATTTCAGATTGTGTTTTGTGTCGCCCTAGTAATCTATTTATAGGGAATTAATAGACTTACTAGACTATGGGCCTAATGGGCTCATACCACAAGACTAGCTCTTTTGAAGTGATTGGACAATATCATTATCACAACACAAAACTGTCCTGCCAGACACAGTACACTGTCAAGGCACTATTCGAACTGCCGGACACAGTACACTGTCAAGGCACTATTCGACTCATTCACAACAGTAGCACCCTGTCATTGTTGCATCATTCCTCTCCAATAAGTGCACAGTCCCACGAAGAGGCTTGTAAGATTTTTGTTGTAGAAGTGAGATGGCTTCTAGAAGCGGTTCGTCACCCAATGTTTCTATATTGATGCATGTGGACATGCATCTGGATATTAGAAACGATCTCTCAGAGGCTGACGTTTGTTGTTGTAGAAGTGAGATGGCTTCTAGAAGCAGGTCCTCACCCAACACCAGATTTATTTTTCAGGACCAACCTTCCATCATATTTTCTAATATATTTTTATCAACCGACTCAGCTTCGAGAGTCTTCATAACTGAAATGAAGATTTAGAATAAAAATATTGGCGACCAATTATTATCAAATACCTTACTGAATAGTTACTTCTTCAAAGCAAGGCCAAAAAAAGAAAAAGAAAAATAAAGCAGCCAGATTTATGTAAGGACTGGATACACTCTACAAGAAAGTTCACGCTAAAACTTTGCTCGGCTACCTAGGACCTAGTGAAGAAACATTCAAAGTGGAGGGTCTTTATGATGGAGAAGGTAATGCCCATTATGAGTACAAGGCGTTGGAAAGAAGAATTTTGCTACAAGGATACTATTGGCTAAATATGATAAAAGATGCAAAAAATAAATTCAATATTATGAAACATACCAATGTTTCTCAAACTTAATTCAAGTACCAGTGCTACTTAAAACAATATCCGATGTCATTCATTTTGATAGATGGGGCTTGGACATCATATGAGCCTTTTCAAAGGCTCGTGAAGTAATAAATTTCTTACTAGTAGCATTAGATTACTTTTCAAAATGGGCAAAGGCGCACCCATTGGTAAACATTATGAACAATGAAATAATAAACCTCGTCATATCAAGCATCTTTAGGACATACAACATACTAAAAGTCTTCATAGTGGACAATGAGACTCAACACAAAACGTATTAAGAAAAATATTATTCAGATAAACGACCAAGTTGGGATGACCAACATGACAATATCATATGGAATCAAAAATATGTTGGAAAGAGTCGCACGTAGTTTGAATTTTTTTTAAAAACAATTATGATCTTACAAAACCACCCTGTGATTAACGAAAGTTTAAACACATTTTGCTTTTGTGTAAGACATAAAATCAAGCTAAAATTGTTATTACCTCTTACATAAATTTAATATATGAGGAGGTAAGTAACGCGGTTGGTAAAAGTTTTTGCAAAACGTTTTATAGTCTTACAGAACCACCTCGCGATTAGCAAGAAGCTAAACATCTTTTACTTTGGTGTACGAGACGAAAGTAAGCCAAACATATTATTATCGCCTACATAATTTTAATATATGAGGAGGTAAGTAATTCGGTAGCAAAGAGTGACGAACTTGAAAATGATTGAGGGAAAACGCTAAATCCCACATTCGTTCAGAGTATTATTAAACTCTGATACAAAACATATACATTTCTAAGGTTTGATGTGGAATCTTTAAGGTGGGGGCGGGGGGGGGGGGGGGGGGGGGTTAAGAATAAATTTCCTTCATACCAAGGATTGAATCCTAAAAAAACTGGCTTCCAACTTAAAAGTGGTCGTACATAATTGAAGCAAACTTTAGAACATACAACTTGTTATTGAAAAAACCAGATTCATCAAACATGGAGCATCAAACATTAACCTCTATCATTCTCCTTAAGATTCGACTCCTTGTTATTTATTTATTTAAGATTCGACTCCTTGTTATTTATTTATATTATGTAAACAATGTATTATACTTGGGATGTAATCTTTCCTATTATTGTCATGACACAAGGCTTATTTTATTTTACATCATAAGAATATTGTAAATTTTATAAGTCTAAAATCCACACCAACATAAATGATGATTGCTCAACAGTCGCTCGACTCTATTAAGTCTATAAACATAAATATACAACAAAGGATAAGTCTGAGATGATTATAAGTAGTTTTCAACACCTCAGGATGCTTCGGACTTTATCCAAATGACAAAAAAATAAGAAATAAGTCTGAATAGAGTATTTAACTATTAGATGAGACAATTTGGGGAGTCCAAGTACCCTTCAATTAAAATAAAAACAAAAATGATATAACTTTGATATGATTCCAAAATTAATGATTAACATTTCAGAGAGTCCTAATACCATTCAATTAAACAAAAATTGATAGAATGATTCTTGAAATTAGTCCTAAAAATACCATGCACCCTTCATAAATAAACAAGTACAGTTTGGTTATGTATATACATAATCGAAATAAGAACCTTAAGTGGTCCTTAATAAAATTTCTACATTCAAAACTTACCACTTCAACTAGAATACTAAAATATCACACCATAAAATGTTTTTTATAATAAGTATAAAATTCACTTCATAGATATAACAACTAAAATTATCCCAATAATGGGGACTTTATTCAAAACGTTTCTCCAACCCTGGGGACTTTGGTCATAAATTTTTCCTATACTTAAAAAAGCACCAAAATACTAATAAATAATATACAGGTTATGGAGGATTCACTCCAACCTGCGTGGTCGAAGCTTTACTTACGTCAGATTGTGTAGTATTTTCGGCAACCACATCTTCTACTTAGGTGGGGAATGAAAGCATAGTCACTTAGTTATGAGGAATTAGGAAAACATCATCACAATGAGAATTATCTTTTTTGTCAATCAAACAAACTCTTAGTTTTGATTAGTTGTTTATAAACCCTATAACTTCTTTTTGTAGCGGTTATAAGCGGTTCTTGTTCGGGATAACTTATCAATTCGCTTGTTTTTTGTCTTTCTTCTTTTTGTACATATTTTTTTAATGAGCCTAAGTTGATGTTTGGAACTTCTACATGGAACATAAGTACGAGTCGGTTCTCAACCTTATGAACAAAATCCTTAGCTTCTTCTAGTATTTCTTCCTTAAAACTAACATTCATTCTAACTCGTTCAGCACATACGACCGCTAATGTTTCTTCTATGCTCTTATTTTAGGACAGGGCCTCTTCCACGTGTATCTACAACTCTTTATTTTCAAATTAAGCTACAGTTTTTTAAGCCTATAAATGCTCTTGCACTTTATCTAATTTAGCATTACCAACATCTAACTTATTATGGCATGAGAAAATGGATATGTCCGGATAAGATTTAGCCTATGAAAAAATCTTTCAAAACTGACAAGAGACAAGTAATATTGGGTGATAACCTTAACAACTAGGTGAAGTTTTAAAGTCAAAAAGATATTTGAAGATATTTTCTCTTCATAATGATCACAAACTCGGACTTTGGCTATTTTTTCATGTTCTCTAAAGCAATAAATTGGCTCACATATTTAGGATTCACTTCAGAGAAAGAACGAGCGGTTTAGATGTACCAACAGAATATGTTCCACCATTTGGTACCTCGAGATTTCTTTGTAAAACAACACATCTATTAATAATATGGAAGGATAAATGACTCAGTTTCAACTACTCATAGCATTTGGCTGTCAAACATGCAGCATCAGCCATTGGCCTTGGAACATCCAGGTTTAGTACATCTTCAGACCTTGATGTTTAGATGCAACAATCAAGCTATCAGCACACTCCGGTAATCCAGGTCTGGTACATTTTTAGACCTTTGATTTTAGCAGCAGTAATCAAGCTATCAACAAACTTAGGCTCCTCTACCATATATACGGATTCCGGATTTTCATAAGATACACAAATAAAATCTTAAACTAACTTGACTAGTATGCAAACCTGAGTCAAGATCACTTTTGAATTTTTTAGCACTGGAGGATCCCTTACCCACTACTCTCATTTATTTTTTACTAATAATTTTCTCCAACAAAGTAATAGCCTCGACATCAGCCCAAGCGGATATTTTCTCCCCCAAAGCTAATTTTTGGTCTCACATCATACATGTAATATTAATTTTTGGTCTCACATCATACATGTAATATTTACATTTTCCTTTATAGACTGGAATTTTATTCACTAGTTATGGACCCCTTTCAATAATCACAACTCTTTTAGTAGGAGCATGAGACACATCACTTATAAATACCAATTTTTCCTCTATGTAAAAAATCACTTTTGTTATACCACCAAATTTGGCTCCATCGTTATTAATTTTGATCGGTATAATTAGAGTTGTATGAGTATGGCCACCAGCCTCACTATTGGTGATTTTTATCATATTCCCTTCATGATGAGGAATTGCTACTTCGAACTTAATCAGGGTTGTGTATTTTCATACATCATTATGATCTTACTCAAGCATATTTGACCTTGAGGACTTGCTAGTAGAATCCTCGACAATGGAAGCTCTTACTACAATAGCTTCGGCATGAGAAATAGTCATTTTGTTCACTAATACAAATTTACGTTTCGACTCACCAGTCTTGCTTTTTGCTTTAACGAGCTTAGATACCGCCATCCCAACAACTATTATCTTAGAACCTGCGAGTGACTGAAATATAAGGCCATGGATCATTGGTAACAAAATTATCACTGACAAAAAGCGATTCATACGAGTAACTTCATTGCGCAACTATCCTCCTAAATCTAGTATACTATCTATACGCTTCTGATAGTTTCCTCCTTGATGGCAGCTCTTGAACTTTAGAAATTACCCACACAAAGTTTGGTTAAAGCTCAAAATCATGCACAATACTGCACAAACATGAAAAAAGGTACATGACTTATTTTTAAAGTTCAGACAGGGGAGCACAATCTTTTATCTCTTTTTATCTTGGTCTTTTAATTGCTCGAAACATCTAAAATTATGATTTCCAAATTTTATTGTAATATATAAGGTCCTAAAGGATCTTAGAACCATCACCAATGGTGGCGCTACATCAAAATTCATCTTAACATAGTGGAAAAGGCTGAGGTAAGAGATCGAGCGTTCAAACCTCAGCTGCCTCAGTTTCTGGTAATATATATGACTACTCTTTTGATTATTTCATTTTTCCACTAGTCCTCTACTTTCAATTTGCTATGGAAGTATCTTTTATTCATTTTCCTTTAAACCTTTACTTTCAATTTGTTATGGAAGTAAGTAAACAATTTTAATAGAAAAACTATATTTTCAATTGTTTTCATAGTCCGAAGTCATGTTATTTGGGAAACTATATTTTTAATGATTTTCATAGTCGGAGAGACCATCAGTGTTATGTTAATGAGCCAAAAACCGTAGAAAAGCTTAATCTAAAACCCATAACAACATAATCTGAAGCCATGTTATTTGGGAAACTATACTTTTAATGAGCCGAAAACTACTAATATGACGTTATTAATCTAAAACCAAAATGTCTAACCCGTGTATATTACATAAAAGCTCAATCTAAAACCGGTAACAACATAGCCAATAGAGCTCACTAACAATACATGTCCGAATCAATACATCTATTAGTCAACTTATATTTTTTTATGTTATAACATTACTTCAAAGTGTTGGTAAAAACAGTACGAAAGACTCTTTAAACAAATAAACACATTTATATAGATGAAAAGCGAAGATATATTACAACACAATTTTACAATTTTCACTAAAAAAAATATTTTTTGACAATAACCACAACACCATAAGGTTTTAATCATGGCTACGCCGCTGACCATCACCTATGATAACATAGCTATATGGATTGGAGCTTCGGCCGACAATTAAATTCATCGTCAAGAAACTCCTAATATTAAAATAATTATACATCTTCTAGGACATAATGATATTTGTCATTAAAATTATTTTGGCATTCGGCAATAAGTTGGTTGCAATATATCTTGGTACCATTTAAAAACTTAAACTAGTCTCTGGTTAAAAGAAATTGAAGGCCTATTCTTAGGGTGTATGTGAAAATACAACATGTCACCATAAGCATCCAAGAGAGATTATTGACTAATTGTTGCGAATTAACCTTCATATTGGTCGGAATCTCATATTCCTCAATCTTCCTACTTTGTTCGTCGATATCAATATACTTATAAAAGGAGGAAATTTTTATCGATATACATGTGATGCCGAGGTATATCATTTTAATTGATAGTTCCTATCTTTGGGAGTTTTCACGACTAGCAAGATTCCTTCGGGCTATTTAGATCTCAATTAGTGAATAACATATAGGGCTTTGAC
Source organism: Limnanthes douglasii subsp. nivea (assembly GCA_036936605.1). Classification (NCBI taxonomy): domain Eukaryota; kingdom Viridiplantae; phylum Streptophyta; class Magnoliopsida; order Brassicales; family Limnanthaceae; genus Limnanthes; species Limnanthes douglasii. The sequence continues at coordinate 8,183,676 of JAUPFV010000003.1, read as the reverse complement.
CGCCTATAGCAAACAATTCGTGTCTCTAGTTAGGCTAGCCAAAATTGGTCATAGTCTAATGTTCTGTAACGAACGCAGTAGAAAATTCTTCGAACGCACTTGTAGAACATTTTGAAGAGTCAGAGGATTAAAATCCTCCTTCAATGAGTTAATAATACATTCTTCAGACAATTTTCTTTAATTTTTTCTTTACATGATCACTATTGTAGCCAAAACTGGTCATAGTCTGATCCGTAACGAATGCAGTAGAATTTTTTTCTAATTCTATAATAAACCATTTTTTGAAAAGTCATAAAATAAAATCGTCCTTCAATATATTAACAATATTGTATGCGATCAATTTTTTTACTTTTTTCTTTGCATGATATGATCATTACACTAGTCATCTTTAGTCAATGAGAAATTTTCCTCCCGCTATGGCTAAATTTGGTCCCAAATAATGTTAACGAGTCCAAAAATATATTTTTGAATTTTTACTATTTTGCTCTTATATCCGCGTTTTGTGAGACCTTCTCAACCGACGGGATGGTCTGGAGCCCTTCTTAACCGCCAGGTGCAAGTCAAACTTCTCCGCCAGTCGAGACATTTTTGATACGCTTTTAAACTTGACAAAATTTTGGGACAGGTTATTCTTTAAGAACAAATTTTGCCAAAAATTCTTTGAATGCAGTAAAAATTATTCTAATTCTCGTGTAGAACATTTTGAAGAGTTAACAATACATATGCAAACTGCAATAGATTGGCATAACATAAAGTATATAGAACAAGCTAGGGTACAACACAAGCTATACACCTTTATTCAATAATTGCATCAATAGATGAATGTTGGATAAACATTGAACAGAGACACGTTTGTCTATATAAGAGACAAACCGTGTACATTTGATCTTCGGAATGACCGTTATCATTCCCATACTGATCATGGAATGTCCGTTATCATTCACATACTGATCATGGAATGACCGTTATCATTCCCATATTAATCTTATGAAATAAAGTCCAGACCATCAAAATCAACATATTATAGCCTTAAAGAGAATAAGATAAGATATCTAAACAACAAGCCCTTTCTGTGCAACTCTGACTAAAAAAAATTAGCAAACACAATGTATAATATTGTACCGACCATCAAAATCAACTTTAGAAAGGAGATCACAGTTGAAACAACTTCAATGCATGGAAATTGGTGTAGGGAACAAGTATAACCCCATGGCTACCATAGTACAAGCTCAAGAGGATAAATTTATTCCCATGTATGATGCCAACGTTATAGGCCAAAACTAAAGGCATAGGTTCATAACAACAAGAGAAATTAATTGCTTGCATGGAATTCAAGAGTCTTGATAACAATGTACCCGCCACCAAAATCAACTGTATGATCAAATCACCAGTTGATAAAACTTAGATGAATGGAAATTCATCTATTAATCATGTAAATAGATCGATTCAACTATTCGTACTAGTGAGAACGAAGAGAAAGACAATGTATTATTTTACCTTCCTTATCCTGAATTTTAGCTTTGACATTATCGATGGTATCGCTGCTCTCGACCTCGAGAGTGATGGTCTTTCCTGTTAGGGTTTTGACGAATATCTGCATGTCGATTGATTTCTTTCTTTCAAGCTCTGCCGTGTGCTTACGGTCGTTCTTTTAGGGTTTTATATTGTAGGTTTTAGGGTTTCGAGAGGTTGAGGATAGGCCTGGCTCTCTGGTCCGAGTTTAATAGGTTGGCCTCAAACTTTGAATTATAATCCGCAATATGATCATTTAATTATAAAGAAAGTATTTTCAATATTCTAATGTTATTCTATAATTTATTTATGGGAAATGACACACTAAGTACCTTTTGTCCAAACCTATTACTCTCTACTACTCAAAAATGGGTTGATGTTCCCTTAATACCCACCTCAATAAACATATCCACTTTTAATACCTAATTTAATTTTAATACCATATTACCCTCAACCTAGTATATTAGGGACCTTTTTTGCTACAGTACATTCTCTTTACTTTTGAATTTTGAATTTTGAATTTTGAATTTATTAGACTCTCTCTCTCCTCTCTCCTAACCTAACAAAGAATCCATTTTTCAAGAACGTCTGTTCGTTTTCAAATTCCTTGTCGTGAACACACTTTTTTCGAAAGCTCCTCAACCGGTGAACTAACTACCTACATCTTGTCATTCTCCGTCGACTGAAGCTCGTAGCTGGTCCGGTGCACCACTAGGTTACCGTCGACGGTGCCGGTGAATTGTATCCGAAACAGGCGACGTTCTAGTTCGACGAACTCTACAATTTCAGGCGTATCTTTCCAGCTCAGACGACTTAACAACCTCCATCCATCATTTTCTGTCGACTCAATCTCATAGCTCGACCGGTGCACCACTACGTTACCGTCGACCTCACCGTTGAAGCAGTTCCGACGTCAGAACTAAAGGTCAGTATCGTGTTTCATTTGCCACTACATTCTTTTTTTTCATTTTCGATCTTAACAATAGAATCACTGGTGTATGTTAATGGCAGGAAATCGTTTAGTTTCTGTTTTTGTTCGAATCAAAGCATCGATACCGGCAAGAAATTACAGTTTTCAAACTCTCTGTTATAGGTTGCGATTGCTGTTTTGTACGTGTATGGTACAGGTTGCGATTTATGGGTAGATTTATATGTTGTTATTGCTAGATTGGTATAGTTATTGACTGTGGCTCTGTTTTGTTTGTCATTGCGATTCTACCTAGGACTGACATATGGTCATGTGATTTGTGCATGTATACTGTGGTTGATAGATGTGAGTATCGACATTGCAACTTTGATGCAGTGATTGATAGATTAGTTTACATACACTGCGATTATAGTTATGATAGATTGCTAGATGTAGTAGTTCTGTAACACATTCAGCTGTTGTATGCTACCCTACAACAAACTAACCAAAACATACAGGCTATAACAGAGTTCGGTGAATCTAGTACCGGTAATGATGATGGAGAGTCAGTGGTTAATCCCCCGAACGTTAAAAGACGAGTTGGGCGGCCGAGGAAAAAGCGTATTCCATCAAGAGGAGAGGTTACCACCAGCAAGTCCCGTTGTGGTCGTTGTTTCAAATCAGGGCATAATAGGAGGTCATGTGATGCTCCGTTCTGAACTTGTGTTCCTGATTTTTTTAGTAACATTTGATTTTCATAGATAAGTACTCCTTATCTTTCGACTTATATTTTTGGATACTGTTAACATTGATATGTACCATGTCCGTTTGATTGGATGATTCTTATCGTTATTAATGTCTAAATTGATAGATACGCTGAGATTACAACGCTAGATACTCGTTATCTATTTGCAAGACATTGCTAGATATGTGAATTATAGTCTGATAGATACGGAACATCTGCATTAATAGATACTTGAGTATAAATCTGATAGATACGATATATTGGCATTGTTAGATACGTGAACAATAGTCCGATAGACACGATATATAACATTCATAGATCCTGGAGTATACGTCTGATAGATACAACAATTTATGTATGTGATTTTAAGATTCACATCCATCTGATAGCTTAGTTATATTTAGTTTGGTAGGTACTTTGGATTCTCCCTTTAGTGTTTCATCTCAGAATTTACTAGAGGCTGCGATTCACGACTACTATAGCTTGCTAGATTGAAGATAGATATATGACATCGATATTGCTAGATACGTTGTGTTGTGGTTGCGATTGGCATTGATTTATTTGAGGCGTTAAGTTTGATTTACATTCCAGTTACATGAAGTTCCTATCAGCCATATCCAACATTTCTAGATACAACAAGTTTTGTCTGTGATTTTAAGGTTTACTTAGTTTTGATAGATTAGTTATAACTAAATTCCGATTGTGAATCCAAACTTCTATTATAACTGCTTCACTCAACTGCTTACTATCAATGTTAACTTGTAGTATATAAATCTTAACCAAAATTTTTAAGATAAAACTACACAAATACTAATAAAACCATAACATTAATAGAACATCAGTCAATGCATTACATCTTCCAAATACACCAACCCTCTCCAAAAAAACAAACTGCTCAGATTGGTGAAAGTTATAAGTCCATCGAAGCATAAAAAAACATTACAAACAACAACAACAAAAACATAATGAAAGGAAACTGCATGAACTTCTTTAAACCTAATCAGAATCCTCTGCATGACATATGGACATTGATAGATACTCGATAATAAGTCTGATAGATATGGAATACAGACATTGATAGATACAACACTTTGTAGTTGCTATATACGACATATGGACATTGATAGATACTCGATAATAAGTCTGATAGATATATAATACATACATTGCTAGATACAACACTTTATAGTTGCTATATACGACATATGAACATTGATAGATTCTCGATAATAAGTCTGATAGATATGTAATACAGACAATGCTAGATACATCACTTTGTAGTTGTTATATACGACATATGGACATTGATAGATACTCGATAATAAGTCTGATAGATATGTAATACATACATTGCTAGATACAGCACTTTGTAGTTGCTATATATGACATATGAACATTGATAGATACTCGATAAAAAGTCTGATAGATATGTAAGACAGACAATGCTAGATACATCACTTTGTAGTTTCTATATACGACATATGGACATTGATAGATACTCGATAATAAGTCTGATAGATATGTAATACAGACATTGCTAGATACAGCACTTTGTAGTTGCTATATACGACATATGGGCATGGATAGATACTCGATAATAAGTCTGATTGATATGTAATACGGACATTGCTAGATACTTGATTATAAGTCTGATAGATAAGACGCATAGACATTGCTAGATACGGGAATACTAGTTTGATAAAGACGATGTATAAGCATTGATATATACGTGAATAAAAGTCTAATAGATACTTAAGTAAACGTCTCATAGATACGAATGTAAACATAGCGAGATAATTGAATATTACTCTGATTGATACGAAATATAGAAAATACTAGTACTTACAGTGGATTTACACTAAGGTGAACGTCTGATAGATTTGAATACAGACATTGCGAGATACTTGAATATTACTCTCATAGATACGAAACATATAAAATACTAGATACATCATTGAAGAATGTAACAGTGATGTGAAATTTATTTATGCAACAAAGGGAGGATCTTTTTTCGTCAGCCTTACATGCTTACGTCCTATATGGAAAGACTTCCATCTCACATCGTAAAAACTACAAATCGCCTCGATCAAGTGGTGGAACTTTTTCAGCTTCAGAACCTCATTCCTTACGTCGAATGATGTTTTCAAGAAGGTATAGAACGGTGTTCCTCTAGCAGCCTCTTTGTGTTCGGATGTAATTATATCCCGTCTTAGTAGGTTGATTATGCTTACCAACCTTGGCCTGTAGAATACTCATGTTTTAGTCATGTTTGCCTGCAAACATTCCCATTTCAAACTAGTTAGTAATAACAATACCAATCCCATAGTAACTAAAACAATAAAACAATAAAACTAAGCAGCCAGCATATATATTAACACTTGAAGACAACACTGGTCCATCTTACTCCACAACAACGTCTAACTCACTACATTGATACATTGTTAGACGTGACCAAATTCATCTACTACATTGCTAGACGTGCAGTGCTCACAGTAAACTAGTCCCAGACACTGCTAGATACGGCCAAAACTACAGTCCACATTGCTAGATCAGTAAAACATCTATGCATACTAACAAAGAACAACCTCAACTCTGTATGTTGCTAGACGATGCTACACATTACAATTTCAAGCATGACAGATTCTAACCAGTTGTTGTCGATGCCGTCGGACGACACTATCGACACTAATAACAACTAACATCGACCCATGTCTAACTATCGGTGGATTAACACTACGTACTACAACTACATTTCAACACCATCGACTAACACTAACTCCGTATTGTAAACGAAAGGAGAAAATCTCGCCGGAGAAATGAGAATTATTCAATACATAACTGTATCGACAGTCAGTACTCCGGCGACACTTATACATTCTGGCCTAATGCTCACAGACAGACAGTACGCGTGACGACGATAAAAACTTACATGTTTGACATGACCAAAATCATCTACTACATTGCTAGACGTGCATTGTTGACAGTAAACCAGTTGCAGACATTGCTAGATACGGCAAAAAATACAGTCCACATTGCTAGATCAGTACAACATATATGCATAATCACAGAACACGACATCAACTATGTACGTTGCTAGACGATGCTTACACATTGCGATTTCAGGCCACACAGCCTCTAACCAGTTACAAGCTATGTTGTCGTATGACACTATCGACACTAATAACAACTCACCAGTGCATCGAGCTATGTCTAACTACTTACGGTCGACGCACACTACGTACTACAACTAGATTTCAACACCAACGATTAACAATAAATTTGTACGTTAAACGAAACGACAAAATCTCGGCGGAGAAAGGATAAGTGTTCAATAGCTAACTGCATCGACAGTCACGACTCCGGTGATTCCATACAATCTACGCTAATGCTCACTGGTTACTTACACTCACAAACACAGAGAGTAGGGAAGACGGCAAGAAAAACGTACACGTTGTCTATTAAATTTTATATATGTGTTAATATTGTAATATAAATTAAAAAAAAAAGTTTCCAAATATTTTTAAAATGATTTTTATATATTGTTGTTAAAAATATATTTCAAAATCAATTTTAATTTTTAAAAACCATTTTTATTTTTTCAAATTTAAATTTAAAAATCAGTTAAAAAACCAGTTTTACAACAAATAATTGTCTTTTTTTTTACTTTACTTCAAGAAAAATAAAATACTATTTGAAAAAAAATTAAAAATTAAAGATTATTAGTGACTTTTTTATAATAATAGAATTGAAATATTATTGTTATCCATAAAATATGACAGAGATTACGTAAAATAAAGTAAGTAATAGTATAGTATGATATTTTTATTTTTATTATTAGTTTATAAATAGTAGATTAATAATTGAATAAAAAATATTACATGTAGAATGATATTGAACAAAAGATATTTACATTTATAAACTTTAATTTTAAAAATAAAATATTAATAGTTTTTTTTATAATTATAGATTTTAAATATTATTATCGTCCATAAAATATGATAACAATTACGATAAAAAGAAATAACAACCTAACTTGATTTAATAGTTTAAAATTACCTAAAATAAAAATAAAATAGTAATATGATGTTAAATTTATTATTATTATCCAAATTCATCTAATAAAATTTAAATTTAATACAATTATAACAATATTATCATATTTAAAATATTAATAAAATATTACAATATTTTTTTGCCTCGATATTGTTTGTACACTTAGTAGGCTACCGGTTAGCAAAACCATATAGGTAAAACAACCTTAATACCAAAAACTCATATATTTCTAAAATATTCCAAGATGTTAAAACCCCTTTATTCAACATTAAAGATTTTTAATTGTTCACGTAACTCCTTTGGAAATATTAAAAAAACAATTTACTCTACTTCTCTTGTTAATAACTACTATTACAACGCTAAAAAATAAATATTGGTATACTAAAATAAAGAGCTTATTTAGTTTCCTAAATTGATAGCTTCTATATAAAAGGATAGCCAAAGGGTTATTATAATCAATCTCTGATCTCTTTGTCTCAAAGCTGATTAACATTATGTCTGATTTGATTACAGAAACGGAGATAAAATTAACAGACCAGACCCGTGTGATCAGATGAACCTTAGAGAAGTGAGGAGAGAGTTTAAGAGGCTCGAAGGTAAAATATTTTGTTGTTAATGTATAATAAAAGTTGATCCGAGTTGGAGTAACTTATTTTTCCTTTTTACCTAATTTGTATGTGTTTTGCTCAAGGAAACCACAATCTTCACTACTGGTCTTTGTATTTGCTTGGTCGAGTTTATGTAATTTTCTTTGATTTCTTCTTTAACGGTTTTTAGGCCATTCCTGTATTTGTATATGGGTAGACAAGTACACACCAGTCGCTTCGAGATGTTACATGTTACATAGTGCTGTCTTCCCAACACGATGTAACATGTTGTTACCATGTTTATCGATTCGAGTCGCCCATGTAAGTTTTAGGGTTTCAAAACTATACAGAAGGCTAAAAACTTCTGGTTGACGATAGTGAAAGGCAATATCGAATATATATATCCTTCGTCGGGATCAAAATTCCCAAGCAAATGACAATTGCTTCGTAAAATTTGAACTAGAAACTTGACTGTCCCACACTTAGCAGAATTAGCAATTTCTTTGTGTAGGTTTTGGTCTCGTTCTTGTAAGGCATATAATGAGGATCTGTCATTGCTTACGATATTCAAAACCTCACGAGCATAATAACGAACCTGTTTTATTTCGTATGCCTAGGAGATCCCTGGAATGAAAATAAAAGTTATATATATTGTATCTTTAGTAAGAGTAAAAAAAGTTGTTATATCAGAAAAACATAATGGAAAATAGTGAATATAAAACGCAAGTGTACCGGAAATTGATAGTATGGCGGAAACTAGTTTCTAGGGTAGGCCTACAACGAAGGAAACTAGTATCTGGGGTAGACCTACAATATTGCAAAAGCATAGGGTATGTTTACAACATTGCAAAAGCATGCCTAAATAGTAAACCTCTTTGGTAGTAGATAAAAGTAGCGTACCTCGAATTGATCTATCTTTTATATCACCAATGTTGTTTTGTTTCATGTTTACGTAATGATCATTGGAACCTTTGCTATTGGTCTTCTGTATATTAATGCCTATAAAAGAATAGGCTATATTACTAAGTTGGCTAATCAAGAAAAACAAAAAGACATCCTATAAATTAGAAAGATGCTAACATGCGTAGAATATACGCTTCCATAACGAGAGTTGAGTATATTTTGGACAAAATATATCAGAATCCGACAAAGCGTAGATAGGAGTGTCTGCTTGAGCAGTATAAGTCTCCAATGCAGCTATTTCAGGAAAATGTTGAAGCAGCACCCGAGCAATATCTGGAAAAATTAGTTCGGAATGATTTACATATAAGAAGTTCGAGTGAATATATTTATTGATAATTAGACTTACCAAAAAGCTGGCTCCGAATCAATCCAGTAAGAAATTGTGAGCCTTGGAAACCTTTCAGCGGATTTTTAGACGTGACACTTTAAAGATATATGACAAAATCTTTATGACCTCCAATGGCGGCAATTGCAAGTGGCATATAAGATTCTTTATCTGCAATCTCAAGTAATCTTTTATGGTGAGTGACCAAGGAAATTGGTATCTCGATTTTTCTATTTTTTGCGACGTGATGTAGAGCTGTCCAACCATTAAAATCTGTTGCTTTTATGGCTTCAGTGGATATTTTTAGGAGTAGCTTCTTCACGATTTTAGTTGACCACTCAAACATGCAAAGTGGAGAGCCGTGACATCTCCAAGATTGATTGGTCCGTTTAAGGCTGTAGGGTGCTTGGCCAGAAAGCTTTCCAACCCCACCAAATAACCTACCATTATTATATTGCATATTGTATATTATGCAAAATAATATAGTAAGAAGTTATAAGTATTATCCAAGCATCCACATATCGTGAAAACACATCTCCCTAGAAACTATATATATGGTGTGGCCAACAAACATTTAATATTGATAGTATAATTACATACGTATGCAAGACAAGATGGTACTTCTACATGTTTAACAAAAAAGTAACTACATACTTGTATGAGGAGATCTATGGCCTGGCTCATAATACCCCTTTCTTAATTTTATCCAAACAACCTGGGCTAGGTCAAGGTCTCTTATCTTTGAAAATGATTCTTTGCCACATGAAACTTGAATTGCATGTATAGCTGCAACGTTTTTCTTTGTCCAGGCTTTGAATCCGCATATATCATTTTCTTCGTTTAGAATATTATCATCTTCCACCACCTGCCAAAGATCTTGAGATAGCAAATACCAATGCATACACAGACTCCAGTCTTTGAAGTTATCACGCTCAAGAACTTCATGAACAATCTGCATTGTCATTCATTTAAAAAAAAACAAAGAGAGAAGTAGCCGCACGAGCCGGCTAGGGTTTTGTGTTTATTAGAAAATATACTCTTTTGTATGGAACTATTTTTTTTTATAATGCAAACCCAAGTAAGGCTCTCAATACATAGAGAACTTAGATGCCTATACAAGGAAACTTAATACATTGGATATTCTAACACATTATAATATCAAAACATGCTAATCTCAGTAACACACTTCCCTCCATCACCTTCATAGTCACTCTCTTCGTTTCTTGTACACTGAATATTCTAACACTCTTCCTCAAGTTGTGTAGTGGGATCACCAATACCCAACTTGGATAAAACTGATTCGAATGTTCTTGCAGCAACCATTTTTGTCAGGATGTCTGCCAGTTGGTCTTCGGATCTAACAAACGGAAGTTTGACTGTTCTATCTTCAATCTTTTCTTTTATGAATTGCCTATCTATTTCAACGTGCTTTGTTCTATCATGTTGTATCGGGTTCTCTAAAATCTTAATCGCAGCTTTATTATCGCACATTAACTGAGTTGGACCCTTCAAGGTGGGTCCAATTTCTTTCATTATCTTCTTTAACCAAAGTATCTCGGTAATCCCCTTAACGATTCCTCTAAATTCTGATCCAGCACTTAATAGTAAAACTACTTTCTGTTTCTTACTCCTCTAAGTCACCAAGTTACCTCCAAGAAGACTAAAGTAGCTAGCAGTTGATCGCTTGTCGTTAGGATTCCCTCCCCAATCAGCATATGCGAATACTTCAACATCAAGGTGTTCATTTTTCTTAAAAATTATGCCTCTTCCTGGTGTGCCTATGAGATACCGAATAATCCTCATTACTTCCTCCCTATGGTGTTCCTGAACATGATGCATGAACTGGCTAACTACTCCCACCGCGTATGCAATGTCGGGTCGAGTGTGAGCCAGGTAAATCAATTTTCCCACCAACCTTTGGTACCTTTCTTTACTCGCTGGTCTAGTCCCTTAAATTATCTTTAGTTTGTGATTCACAAACATAGGAGTGTCATTTGGTTTGCGATCCACCATGCCAACTTCAGCTAATAAATCCAATATATATTGGGAGATATAAATCCCTCCTCTTGGCCTAAGAACCTCGATTCCTAGGAAATACTTCAATCCCCCAAGGTCTTTCATTTCGAACTTTTTGAAGAGGTTTTTCCTAAGAGAGCTAATTTCTTCTTCATCATTCCCCGTTATAATTATATCGTCGACATATATTATAAGACAAGTGACTAATTCTCCTCTCTTTTTGTAAAACAAGGTATGATCCCCATTACTCTGTTTGTAGCTATACTACTTCATTGCCATTGTAAATCTCCCAAACCAAGCACGAGGAGACTGTTTGAGCCCATATAATGCCTTTTTCAGTTTACATACCTCATTTTCTTGAAAACCATCAGAGAACCCTGGTGGGGGTTCCATATATACCTCTTCTTCCAAGTCTCCATGTAAGAAAGCATTCTTTACATCAAATTGATGAAGAGGCCCATCTTTATTCGCGGCTATTGAAAGTAAAACTCTGATAGTGTCAATCTTTGCAACCAGAGAGAACGTTTCAGAGTAGTCTATACCATATGTTTGTGTATATCCTTTGGCAACCAATCTTTCCTTGTGTCGCTCAATGGTGCCATCGGATTTATATTTTATATTAAATACCCATCTACACCCGACTTCTTTTTTCCCTTGTGGTAACACACAATTCTCCCATGTACCATTCCTTTTTAGAGCTTCCATTTCGGTATTCATTGCCTCATGTCATTCAGTCATCTTTTTAGCTTCTGGAGCTGTTTTAGGGATTTGTTCAGAGCGAATAGTAGCTGAAAACACCTTTGCAATCTTCATCATTCCTTTCCTGTCCGTTTTTACCGGATATATAAAAGCACAAGGAACGTATTCCGGTGAATACCGGTCAGGAGGAACCCCTCTATTTTTCCTTGGGGGAAGAACCAGAGTTTGAGTTTCAACAAATGAACTTCCTAAAATGTCATGATCAGTAGCATTTTGTGAGTTATGACATTGTTTAACTCTTGATGGATATTTTCTTCGGCTGAAACGATGGTAGTATCCATGGCATTTGTTTCTTGTTGGACATTGTCTTCGGGAGAATCATTGGTGGTAAGAACTACCTCATCAGTCTCATTTATGTTGGAAGAGGCGTGTTCGGTGGCTCCATCTACCGACTCTATCGACACATCCTCAAAGTAACTTTCATATAGCAACCAGTCGAGTGATTCACTTACTTTCTCCCCCTGAGAACGAGATTGGGGATAAAAAAAATTGGATTCTAAGAAATCACAGTCCATGGTGATATGAATTCGACGAGTAACCGGATTGTAACACCGATAGCCCATTTGATGGACACCATACCCAACGGACATCATTTATTCACCAAGCTGGATTCAAGATTCTGGATAATCAATGTGAAAACACATTGATCATCTTGTTCCCACCTTGTATATGTTTTGTCAGTTTTGGATAGAGGTGTCGGCTCCCCTATAATGTGAGAACCTCTCCCCATTCCCCTAATTGTTTTCTTCATTAGGTTTGCCCATAGGGCATAGTTGTCACCACCGAGTTTAATCCATATGGATAAATTCTCAGGGTTAGTTGTTTGTTGTTGTGTTCCGAGACCATTTCTCAGAATGGCAGCAATCTGCATTGTTAATTTATCAGGGATTTGACTGACCACGAATTCATTGCCAGCCATCTTTGTTGAGGATGTTCAGAATTCCCAGAATTACACGTGCTCTGATACTATGTTAAAAACAAAGAGAGAAGTAGCCGCAGGAAGCGGGTAGGGTTTTGTATTTGTTATAAAATATTCCCTTTTGTATTGAACTTTTTGTTTTTTTATACTGCAAACCCAAGTAAGGCTCTCAATATATAGAGAACTTAGAGGCCTATACAAGGAAACTTAATACACTAAATATTCTAACAGTATTGTTATAGATGTTTATTATTGTTACTAATGTTGTGAACATTTAGTGTACTACGAGATTGTGCACAATTTAATTACTTATCTTAGCACCAAACTGCACTAAATATTCTAACAGTTTGTACACCTCAAAGTTCATCTTTTGTATTTACTGTCTCTAATGTGTGTACACGACATGTTGTAGTCACACTTAGACTGTTAAGCCACACCTCATCTACGACGAATGAGTTGGAGTCATTGTTGCGATACCATGGCCAATGTCCACGAGTTCATACTAGTATATTCAGTCGTCAGTGGCCGAAGATTGCCTCTCGAAACAAAGGAAGAGGTGATGTTGGATTCTTATACCTATAATATATAAGCATAGTGTTTTTTATCAGCTTGGACATATGTAACTCGAATGTGGTTTTGATCTATACAATCTCAGACTAATCTGTTCTCAACGTAGCTTTACCCGTTTTTTATGTAATGAATTTAGTTTTGGTTTCTAAAAATAATATATATTCGACGACAGTGGCGTAGCCAGGATTTAAACCCTATAGTATCCTGGTTATTGTCCAAAAAATATTTCCTATGGTATGTTAGTTATTTTCTAAAAAATATTTCTTTTGTAGTGGTAGTTGTAAAATGGTGTTGTAACATATTTTCATTTTACATCTATATAAAAGTTGTTTATTTGTTTAAGTGAGTTTTCCATATTATTTTTGTCAAAAATTTGAAGTACTATTATAACATACAAAAATAGAAGTTGACTAGTAGATGTATTGATTAGGACATCTATTATTAGTGAACTCGAGATGCTATGTTGTTAGTGTTTGATCGGGTTTTAGTTTGAGTTTTTTCGCAGTATAGAGAGACTAATAGATGTATTGATTTATACATGTATTGTTAGTGAACTCAAGAACTTATGTTGTTACGGTTTGATTCGTAAAGCAAAATAAAAATTTATAATAAAACAAAATAAAAAAATTATAATTTATGCAGGTCTATTTGTTTCGAAATTGAACCCTCCAAATCTCTATCTTAAGAAAAATATAGGTTAACCAATGTTAATCTTCGTAATAGTAATATAAAACATGTAGGAAAGCTTCAATTTTCAGAATTAATAGAGTTTTCTAATTATAATAAAAGAACCATTGTTCTAAAAGATTTTATATTGTAGTTAGAGGGCGACGACAGAATATGCTAATCAAATTTATATAGATTTATATTATTTTATGAATCAACATATTTATAAATAAATAATATATAATAAAAATATATATCAAATATATATCTATATATCTATATATATAAATTTATATTGTTTTTTATATGCTAATGTTATTATATATATAATAAAATAAATAATAAGAATTTAATTTAACTCAAAAATAAAAAGGACTAGATTCCACGAACCTAAAATCTGTGGGTTCCTAACAAGGAACTAGACTGAAGCATAACTTTTGGCTTATATCCTAAGTATATTATTTATCCAGCTAAATTGGTTTTTGGGATCCCACAGGATCCCACCTAGCTCCGCCTATGTTTGACGATCCAGATTATCTGACGAGCATTGTGATCTGGGTCGATCATTTTTTTATTTCTCAATCTGACATAAACTATCTTATTCTGTCTCCCGTATCTGTATTAGCAGATTAGACAAAACTGATCAGCCTGGTTTGACCAAGGTTTTCCATCTCTAACTACATAAACCCTAGTCCATATAGGCAAGTTGTTCATAACTTTTAAAATAACGGAAGCTCACTTACTTTCGTGCAAGCCCTTCTCTTTTTCCATCATCACCAATGGTGGTATACATTGGTCCGCATAGATAAGCTTTGTTGTCGTAAAATGATATCTTCTTACTTGTCATTGATCATTCTCATGCCTATTTGATTTGAGAATTTGGTCGTTTTTAACAAATTCTACGATTTTATCTCCCCTCAATTGACTTAAATCTGCTCACTCTACTTAGGTTGTGTCAGGATTCACTATCTTAGTCATGTAGCTTTACAATTGATTTGTGTGTTCACTCTTATCAGAGCATACTAGATGTTCCATGGCATCACTTCAATCAAGTCATGTCGTCTTGATACACTTCAATCAAGTCACTCCGCTTGATGAACATGACTGATGGTTCATCATCTTCGACATCCAAGAATTTTATCCACATTTTCATCCACATCACATTTCATCTACGTATGGAGTTTACCAACTCTTGAACCCAAATAGTAGTATATCAACCACCCACAAGATCAACTTCAAGACAACCAACCAAATAAACAAGAAACCCAATTCAACAACAATGATTCACCAATTTATTAACCAAATAAAACCACAAACCTAATCAAGGAAAAATAATCAACGGTAAAATAAATCAAGACACAAAAAATTATATGGAAAAGCTCTTCGAAACGAAGAGTAATAAACTACAAGACTTATGAAGAATCCACCAAAAACACTTCTATTATTACGATAAGTTGATGGTAAAATATATCTAGTTCGATCTAATATATATCTACAACCCACCAACAATTTTAAACATAATAAACTAACAAAAAAAGTAGCAAAAATAAAAAATATTACAAAAACTACTACATTATTCCACCAGTGATTATCCCATCGGTCATTTTGAAGCTTTAGATGTCTCATTTTCCTTGATGCACTTCATTAGTATTACCACGGTGCGTACATCAAAGCCACAACGCACGGTGTTATCTCTCAATCAATATTTCTAAGATCTGTCTTGAGCCATTTATACTTATCGGATCCTGCAAGAATAAAAATATCACATTAGAGTGAAGATGTGATATGCAGCATAGCTCTAAGAAAACTATCGAAAAGTTGGTTACATATCAAACCTTCTTTGAAATTCGTGTAAAGATCAGCACATGTGTCCCCACGACCTCGAATGAGTAGTACAAGTTGGAAGGCGACAGCTCTCAGCGTAAAGCATTTGCCACAGTGCATTGTAGGATTTGAACGGATGTGGCTGGTTGAGAAAGGGAACGACTCGATGTCGTGGTTATCTGTGATGACCATTCATGGCCAGTGACTTGCATATGACTCGACTAATCAGCAAACGTGTCCCACAGTGGTTGTAGGAAATTTGCGTATGCTAAATCTCCAGGTAGTAGAAAAACGTTGTACTTTTGACCATGTAGCTGGGATAACGTTGAGGTTCTCCATTCTGTTTGGCCCAAGTCACATATGATTGAAAACTAAAAGGATTAGGAAAGTCAAACAAGTTCTATTTCGATCAAAATTTCTTATGTAAAGTACATTGTTAGAATGTATTCTGAATCTGAATTTAACTTACTCAAAAATACTATAAGATGATAACTTTACAACGTAGAAAACAGTGTTTGATTTCCTTGATAATTTATATAATATTGTAAATAATTTTAGATTGTAAATATTTTAATACTTTTTCAAAATTTCAACCAAATATAGTGAAATGGACATACTTTACTTTTGTAGACCAAAACTTTTAGTAATAGGCAGTCCCTGGCTCTCAAGGTCCGATTTTGACATGGTGAATCTTGTCCGATTTATAAAGCAAGTAACTATATGACGTTCTCCTGTCGCTTTTTTTGTTGTATTGACCTGAAAATTGTCCCAAAAGTTCCTCATGTGATATCTTTGGTAAGGAGAATTTTTCCGAGAGAGTAGGAGCACGAGCAGGAAAGGTAGACCGCGAGTTTGGTTTAAGATAAACAACCGAACATAGGACGAGCTCTACGACGCTGTCGATATCAAAAAGAAAGAGAGAACAAGTTCGGGGATACTCGGAAGCAACGAGCTCATCGACCAGACTAGGGATACGATGATCAGACCAATGATGAGTGCGAGCTCGGAGATGATTGGTTGATTATGTGATGGTGAGCTCGAGCTCCGCACACCAGTACACCAATACAGATCTGATCACCCTCAAGGAATAACCTAGCTCTGATCACCCTCAAGGAATAACCTAGCTCAACTTAACTCAAACAAAGTGTTTATTTATTTATTGTTAAGACGACATTTTGACTCTTAATCAAACCGTTTTGAGCGTTGTTCTAGAATTATAGAATAGTGACATTAGTGATTTAGTAGAGCATTAAATGAAAAACAAATGTAAGTGTCCACTAACTCACGGCAAAATGATCCTTTTTGCCTCATATTTTTCTCTTTTTTTGCCTCATCTTTTTTTTTTGGCTAAAAACCTAAAAACTTATTGTCTACTAGACCTTGCTATTCCCGTAACAATCTCTCCGCTAGAAAAATATACACCTAAATAAAAAACAGGTATAATATAATAAAATATGGATGATATTCAAACTATTTCACTTTTAAATCGAATTGTGAACCTAAATAAAAAATAGTTGTAATATAATAAAATATGGAGGATATTCAAACTAACTACGATATCTTTTTTGCTTCAAATAGGAAAAGAAAGCGAATTTGTAAAGTAATCAATTGAATTCTGAAGTTTGGTTTATAATGGTATTATATTCAGTCTCTTCTGATAATGACAAATTATTTTATTAGATTCCATTAAATTTTTTTGTTATTAATTTAGGAAAAAATTAATTCAAAAAATTAATTCAGAGCCATGGTAAAAAAATCGAGCTTCTTAAATGGGATAAAAAAAGTACAAAATAATAAATAATAATAATAATAATAATAACTATTTTTTTAATAATTATTTTAGTTACTACCTACTAACATTATCTAATCTAAATATAATCAATATATCTATTTATATTATATATATCCAATCAATATATTTATTTACATTATATTTATCCAGAAATAAATGATATTATATATATATAATATAAATAAATATATAAATATATATTATATTACTTCATCCCTTCTTTAATAATTAAATTTATTTGTTTTTATTATAAACAAATATATCATTTATTATTTTGGATTAATCAAATTTATTCTTTTATTTTATGCAAAATATAAGTAATAGTTGATTTTCTTATGTAATCTGTTTAAACGTAATATAATATACTATAAATGAATTGTGGGTTTCGTTTTAATTATCCCTATTAGAAAATTTATTTATTATTTATTTAATACTAAATATATTATATACATTAAATAATGGATTTCTAGGACCGACAAAAATGGAAGTAACCTTTTATCTAATATTAATTTATGATTTTGTTATTAATAAATATTGTAATATTTTATTAATTAATCATACATATTGTCTATTAAATTTTATATGCGTGTTACTATTGTAATATAAATTTTTAAAAAAAATTGAAAAATCAAAATATTTTTAAAATGATTTTTATATATTGTTGTTAAAAAATATATTTCAAAATCAATTTTAATTTTTAAAAACCATTTTGATTTTTTCAAATTTATAATTTAAAAATAAGTTTAAAAACCAGTTTTCAAGTTTTTATTTTTTTACTTTACTTTAAGAAAAATAAAATACTATTTAAAAAAATTAAAAATAAAAGGTCATTAGTGTCTTTTTATAATAATAGAATTGAAATATTATTGTTATCCCTAAAATATGACAGAGATTACGTAAAATAAAGTAATAGTATGATATTTTTATTTTTATTATTAGTTTAATAAATAGTAGGTTAATAATTGAATAAAAAATATTACATGTAGAATGATATTGAAAAAAAAGATATTTACCTCCATCAATATTTACCTCCATCACTTTCATAGTCAGTCTCTTCGTGATGATCTGCAGTGCCTTTCTAATCATCCTCATTGAAAATCATAAAATAAATATATTTTTTACCATACAAATGAGTAGACATCTTATTCAATTTGAACAACTAAACTCACCATATGCCTCTTTCTAGAGTTATTAATGTTACCAGCCATAATATCTCCTCCAAAAATTTCCAAAAACTCAAAGTATACAATTGTTTGTATAAGACTTTAATTAGTACACTTTATTCCTCAATATTTTATATCCTTATCTGTAAAAAGTTGTTTTTATGATCCAAAAATCCTAAGTTATTACTACTCTCCCCATTAGTTAGTTGATTAGTTAGTTGATTATTCGAGGGTTTGCTAGATTGTTTACATTTTTTAGCAACAACCTTATAAATAAGTTATTGTTCTATAACAAAACAAACACTTTTTAAACGCTCCATATCAAGATATATTACCAAACCCATAAAAATCGTCTTATTATTAAATAATAATTCTTGTTATCACCGCAGGAGTACGTACTTACCTTTCACCAGCTTATCCTACATACTTTTAACATACTTATATATACTTTCAAAAAAATTAAACTCGATAAGAGGAATAATTTCATTTTTGGCATCATGTTTGAAAATACATACTCGTGGCTTAAACATATATTACATGAATTGAACAATCAATAAATAGTTATATACATGGTCTCTTATATGACAAGCTGCATGTTTAACAAACCGAAAGTAACATGATCATATATACAAGAACTCACATGGTTGAGTACAAAAAAATAACATATCTACTATAAAACATAAATCTCGTTGTCGTCAAAGCTAGACACGTATAATCGTCAACGCAACTCTCACTACTGTTAACAATGACATATACAAGAACCACAATGTGTATTACAAAGGTATTGCATAGTAAACTACAAATCATTCGAATGGTCAACCAAAACTATTATCCACTAGACTCGCATGTTCATGTACATTTGAATACTATAAAGAAATGCACAAATCTTGCATTTTCTTTCAATGAACTCGCATTGTTAACAACACATGCTTGGAAACTCTAAAATCGATTGTATATATTAGGTTTTGAGCAATAATTCATCATTGGACTATCGATTTTAGTGACAATTAGTCCTTCAACTTTAAAAAGTCTAATGGTAGTCCATGGACTATCTAGTTTGGATAAATTTAGTCCCCCATATCTGGTGATTAATGTAAAGCTACCACGTGGCACCATAGTTAACAAAACTTGTATCACCAATGGTCATTCGACTTTAATCTTGACTAAATTTAAACTTTGACATCAAGTCGAGAGATTATTGGTGATACAATTTTCTCTTGAGTATGGTGCCATGTTGCAGCTTTACATTAATCAACAGATATGGGGGACTAACTTGGTCCAAATTGGATAGCCCAAAGACTACCAGCATAATTTTAAAAGTCAAAGGACTATCTGTTACTAAAATCGATAGTCCGGGGACGAATTACTGTTCAAAGCCCTATATAATATTTCACACCCCAAACAAATATAATAACCAAAACATATACACAATACAACTAGTTTATAACTTATTACAAAATGTTAACTCATAAAATAGTAATGTTATACATTTTGTTTCTAAAAAAAGAACAAAACATAATCAGAAACAAAAAATTCTTGTACGAAATAGCTCACCTAATTGATAAAACAACATGAAAAAATAAAACTCATACAAAACACCCGTTGTTATGATTGTATGCTCAAATAAAACAACCTGAAATCTGGAAACTCTAAAAACTAGTAATATGTTATAAAACAATGGTCCATGCTCGATTTTTTCGTTGATGGACTGAGAAACACGATTTTGTTGATAGTGCTTCCGTACTAATATTATATAAAATTAATTAACCTCGTCTTTATGGTATTGTTTAGTCTTTAAAATTATATAATAAATTTATTGTCAAAGACTAGATGAGAGTCTTGATACGGATATATTGCGCCAATGAAATATATTACTTATTCAGACAAGGTTAATATTAGAGACCAGATTTTTGACGAGACAAAGACAATTTGTAATAACGACATGATGTCAATTCAACAATTTGACAAGGTATAAGTTGTGAATTAAACGAGTGATTATTACAGAAGTATGAAGAGATGAAATTCAGAATATTGATGAAGGCAAGTTCGGAATTATGATGAGACACATACCATAAGTTGACGAGGATATCGTTTAAAGATGTGTCAAAGCCACTTCAAATGTGCGTCTCCACACACGTGTCCATTTTCTATAGGAGGAAGAAGAAGTTAGTTAGACGGTTACAACATAATAACATTTGTAAGTTGATGATTGGATATACGTGTAATGATACTATAGGTAGAGAGATGTTTGTAAACCCTATAAATATGAGGTAAAATCTTTTTTGAAAGACTGATCATATTTTTCTAATATAAAGAATTCACACTTCATTCATTTTTTTATTGTATTTCATTACTTTTGCTAAGTCTTTGAGAAGATTTTTCTTATCACTATGTCCTGGATGATCTACACGTAACCCTAAATACTATAGAGTCCGCATATTCCCATGAAAAAACAAAACAAAACGTTTGAATAATTCTAAATGTAATTTTATATAGTAAAAAGCCTACGAATTCAGACAAAACATGTGTTTTTTAAATCGATCATTTTGTTAATAATAAGAAAATTTCAGCGATAAATTATTTTCCCAATAAACTAAAAATTTGTTTACTTAAAAATCACTAAAACAAATAAACTTTTTGATTTTATTTAAATGATTTTAACTTGATATTCAAATAAACTTTTTGAGTTTATTTAAATGATTTTAACTTGATATTCAAATATGAACATAGCATCTTTATACTATTAAAGTCTAATTCACAATCTTATACCATGGACTTCAATTGTATATTTAAATTCAAAACACTATACTACTGTGATATCATTTTGTTAATGATTCCATGCGTAACATAAAATTTTGCAAACACGTAAATACAATACTAGAGAATGTTGTTCTTTTTCTTTTGAGGTATGTTTTCTTCTGCTAGAAAAGCGGAAATAGAAGAAATATACAACGATAAAAACCCTAATACTAGGGTAGAGAATTAAGGAGACTCAGAATAATAATCCTTAAAATTCAATTAATCAAAATCTGATGGCAAAATAAGGTATATGATGCTTTATATAGCATGACCTAAAACTCTAATTCCAAATAAGGAAAATTACATAAATGTTTTAAAATAAAATAAATAAATAAAATAACGCTAAAATATTAAAGCTCTACAGGTCATGGAACGAAATTTTCGATCTGAGTACCTGTTTGACCCAATTCTGATACTTAAGAAAGAAACCAGTCTACCTGTCGTCTTCGCTACAGCATCTTCCCATACAAATCATTTGGTGAAACCAATGTTTCAATACAAACATTTGCATCCTTAAAATCATAGTGCTTGATAGAATCTGTTTCCCTATCGTAAATTAAACACCCAGAATAGCATCTCAATACGATATAGTATTCTTCTCTAATATCAAATTTTCACAATGCTCTACTGCTAATACGTATACCTACTCTCCAGCTAAAGAATGCTATTACCTACTCTCCAGCTAAAGAATGCTTCGGCTTTAACTCCGAATCCAAGATGAACTTACACCGAATCCAAGATGAACTTACACCGTATTAGCTGGAGTTAAAGCCGAAGCATGATGAACTTACACCGAATCCAAGATTAACTTACACTGTATTAGCTTAGCTGGAGTTAAAGCCAAAGCCGAAGCATTCTTTAGTGGAGAGTATGTATACGTATTAGCAGTATAAGCTTTGTGAAAATTTGATATTAGAGAAGAAGACAGAAAATACTTCATTTAGGAGAGACCGAATTTGGGTGCTAAATTCTTTTTGGAGTGATTTATATAGAAGTTTAAGTAAACCATATAATTAAACCCAATTAATTTGATTAGTCAATAATATATATTTTTATTCAATTGTGTATTCAATAATAATAATAATAATAATAATAATAATAATAATAATAATAATAATAATAATCATCGAAACCAAACTGCATAATTTTTTTTAAAATCATTTTTTTTATATTTAGTTTTTATATGTTATATTTTTAAAAGGGTTATTTCCATTATAATTCCAAAATAAGTTCATAATGCAATTTTAGTCATCCTAAAATGTTTCAAATCTAATTATATTAAGATTTGATTTGATTTTATTTTATTTTAAAATATTTATTTTATTTACTTGTATTTTAATTTAGGGAATTTAGGGTTTTGAGCTGCTCTTATATAAAGCCTCATATACCTTAAATTATTTTAAGTTTTTGGAATAATATATTTTTATCTCTGAAAATTTCAATTTTTGTTACCCTTAGATTAGGGTACTTGTCATTTACCTTTACTACTTTACTTGTATAATACATTAACTTCAACAAAATATAATTTTTTGCTTTCTTTTTTGTAAAGTTCGTATCTTTTGTTTATAATTCTAAAAATAAAACCGAAAGCACATAAGTGGCCTATATGATATGTTTCGAACAAAAAATTAAAATGACTAAAAAACCAACCAAAAGCTATCCCTGTTAAAAATTTAAAGTTTTCTAATACTTCGGTTTTAACAGTTTTATATAGTTCAATTAGGTTTTAACCATTTTAACTTTTAGCAGTTTTAAAACCGCTAACAAAGCTTTTTTAACCCTTTTGAAAAAGTTCTCAAAACACATCATGTTACACAACTGTGGTTTCATAATTTTTTTTGAATTATATTTAAAAAGATATGGATTTTCTAAGAAAAAAAATAACTTTTTTAGAAGAGACTATAGAATATTACATATTATAGTATTTTATCTCGTGTTTGGTAGCAAATATTGATAGAGATCTTATTTGGTATTAAATATTGATTTTGAATAAATATTGGGACCTATATGGGAGTCACCTTTTTTAAAATTATTAGACAAGAAACAATTAAAAAAGTCAAAATTTAACTAATTTTTTTTTTTAAAATTTAATATAATTACTTAATTAAAAAATTGAAAATCAAATGAAAATTAAACCTAAAATAAATATATAAAATATTAATGACACTGATATAAATAATCTAATCTCACCCTAATGGTGCATATTTAACACTTAATTTTTTACTTTTATATAATTTTTTTAAATAATTTTTTTAAAATGCAATTAAAATTATCTTTAAGTATCATTTTGAAAAATAAAATGAATAAAAGACGAATAATGTAAGTTAGAATTATACCAATCAATCAATGCATCCAAAACTTATGGATGCCTCGAATAATGCAATAATACAGTAACCCAAACGCTTTACTAAAGTAGACAATTATATATATTTTTTCTTTAGAGAAATTTGAGTCATTTAGTATTTGGGATGTTTATCGTGTTTATATTTTTATAATATTTTAATTTAGGAACGGTAATCTCAAGAATTAAAACAAAAAAAGGTGAAATTTCAAATCGAATTTATTTGGTAATTTTTAACAAGTTAGTCATAGATTATTTAAATGTATTAGTAATTATAGAATATTTTTTGGAAAAGTAATTAATAACGGTAATTTTATGAATTAAAAAATTGTAAAATTAAAAATGAAATTGACTTTATATTTTTTTTATTAATTCATATAGATTAAAAATCTTTATCATTTAATTGTCGAATGTTTTTTTAACTTATGTTACGGTAATTTAATGAATTTGGAGAAAAGAGTTTCAAATTTCAATTGAAAAGTATTAAATTATTTAGCGGTAAATAAAAATGTTTAAGGAGGGAATAAATTCTAAAAGCACGCATAAAACTTTTATTCAACTTGCATCATGGGTTCTTTCATATCCCTCTTCTTCCTTTTTCTTTGATTTATTTTTTTAAATATCTCTTGTGATTACGGATAAGAGTGAGAAATCTGAGTGAATAACTAACTTTATTTATCATTTTTTAGGTTTTATGTGCTTGATTGATTTTGATTCTGACTTAGTTAATGTTTTGACTATTTTATTATATGAAATATTTTATTATATGAAATTTTATTATACTTAATTTTACTATATCATATGTAACCATGGTCGAATCTTATATAATCCCCATTTTTTTCTTCACCCCTCACCTCGCATATTTTCTTAATAAATTCTACCAAATCTCCATTATCAATTAACCTTTGTACCTCGTTCCTTAATTGAAAACAATTGCTTGTGAAATATCCATGATCATGTGATAAGGATAAAGTAATATTTTTAGCCTTCCACTACTAGGTGCAAATATTTGATGAAGTGGTCTAAAATTTATTTTATCTTTCATTGTATAAAAAATAGTATCAATATTTTCAATTAGAGGTGTGTACCTTCAAATTGGATTATTATCATTTGTAATCTATTTACGGGTTCTCTATTCACTTCATCAAGTTTTACCTCATCAACTTTTCTCTTATCTCCAGATACAACTTTTAAATCTTGAATCTTAAATGGCCATACTGCTCCTCTCTTTGAATCTTCTACACGAATGAACTTATCTATCTATTCCAAAATATCTTTCATCGTTTCCACCGGGAACATAACAAGATCTTCATATAACTTTCCTTCCAAAATCAAACCTCTCTTGAAATCAACAATTACTATATCATATTTACAACTTGCCAAAGCATTCAACTCACGCACAAACCTTTGAACATAGCTCTTCAACGATTCTCCTCTTATCTAATTCAAATTCATTATAGAATTGCCATCCTTCTTGTATCATTAATTTCTAACAAACCAATTTTCTTAAAGCATGCCAAAGGCCATCAAAAAATTTAATCGTCATCTAAATAATTAAACCATTCAAATACATTTCATTTAAATATCATTGAAAAATCAACAAAATATCATGTGCATTGAACTCCAACATCATGTTTCTAAACCGCTCCAGGTGATGATCAAGATCCCCAAATCCATCATAAGTTTACATACAATATGGATCAAACTTCTAGAAAGCTTCTCTTACAACATACCACTAAAGAGTGGCTTTTGTAACATGTAATCTGCCATTTTTCCTCATTATTTATGCTGCATTACCTTCTTTCCTATGCTTTTTTAGATTACAAGCTACTTGAATGAACCTCGCCTTCCATTTCTTCAATAAGTATTTTCCTTTGAATATTTACTTTATTCTCCTCAATTTTTCCATACACTAGTCACTTTTCTTTCTTTAACCTTTTCAGCACAATTCACATCAGATCCCACCTTTTTTTGGTGTACTTATTCTTATCTTTCAACACGATTTTATCAATTAACAACTATAATGAATCTAATAATTTCTCGAATTTTGTTTGAATTTTTTACTCTTTCTCAACTTGTAATCGTATCACCTTAATCTGTTCTTGTTTCATTTATTTAATTTCAGCTCACAAAATTTAAACATTAGAAAGATTTGCAGTATACCTTGACCTACGAGATTTCCACTTTGAACATTAGGAAGAAGTGATCCTTGAACGTTAGATCTATCACGTACATAGCTTCATACACCATACCAGCAGACTGAGTTTGATTTTCCATTATCACTTCTGGAGTTCTTTGTTTTAATCAACCCTCGACATTTCCTCTTCAACGACAAATATCAACTATATAAATCCTTAAATTGAAAGTTCATATCTCTTAAACTATAGTCGATCAATAATTAAAAATATAATATAGAACAACTATTAAAAATGTATTAATATAGAGTTTCGTACAAAATTGATAAGATAGATTATTATACTATTAGTATGGAACTTCTCGTAAACAACTTAGGTAGAATATTAACATACTACTCGAGTAGTATGCGACTTAATTATATAAAACTCAATTGATTCTATAAGTGTTCTCCCCAAAAAAAGAATTTTTATTTATTTATTTTTGTCTTCCTATATTGATTTATATTACTGATTTGATTTAAAAGTTATAAAAGTTAAGGGGGATTGTTTATAAAAGAAATATTTTAATTAAATAAATTTTAAAAAATAAGAAAAAATAAAGAACACGAAGGAAGATGGAGATTTTAGTTAGATAAATTAAAAAAGATAATAAAATTAGTACGAAATTAGTATAAAAACCAAAATAAATATAACTTTTAAATAAAATTTTAAAAAAGTGACTCCAGTTTATTTCAAATACAAAATAAATATTTTGACGAATTACTGTTCAAAGCCTTATATAATATTTCACACCCCAAACAAATATAATAACCAAAACATATACACAATACAACTAGTTTATAACTTATTTAAAAATGTTAACCCTAGTCATAAAATAGTAATCTTATACATTTTGTTTCTAAAAAAAAGAACAAAACATAATCGGAAACAAAAAATTCTTGTATGAAATAGCTAACCTAATTGATAAAACAACATGAAAAAATAAAACTCATACAAAACACCCGTTGTTATGATCGTATGGTATGCTCAAATAAAACAACCTGAAATCTGGAAACTCTAAAAACTAGTAATATTTTATAAAACAATGGTCCATGCTCGATTTTTTCATTGATGGAGTGAGAAACACGATTTAGAGTTGTCGATGGACGGGCTCTGATGACACATGTCGTTCCGATTACCTTTAGTCGATGACTTGAAAGAGAAAATACGGTTTTTTCAATGCAGTAAACTTTGGTATGAAAAGAAAGCGACTACAAAAAATGTTTGAAAGGTCTAATACGAGGAAAAAATAACTCTTAACGTTTTTAAAGCTTATATATGGTATTTAGGGTATTATAAAACAAATGGGTATTGAGTGAGAGTTATCTATAAAAAATGGATTTTAAGTAAGCATAAATAATAGTTTGAGATATGAGATGACGATATAGTTTCGTTATAAGTACATTTGGTGACATTTGTTTTTATAATACCTTATATATATTTACCCTTAAAAAAATTGTCACGTGTATTTTCTCTCTTATTTTATTTATATTTTCTTTAAAAAATTGATCCCCTTTTCAAATCTAAACAATATTATTATTTTTTCAAGACGACAAAATTGTAGAAATTAATGATATTTTTTGATTTTGTTAATGAGACTAGTTAACTATTTGTTCGTAATTCAAATTTGCTTTCATAATTAGCATTTGTTTATCTCTTTCATAATTCACATTTATCTTGATTCGTGATTGGAATTTAAACAAAAGACTTTTTCTTAACCTTTAAGGCCAAAGCTATTTCCTCCATGTTATTTTTTATTTCCTCCATGTTATTTCCTCCATAAAGGAAGTTACAAAATTGCCCTTTTACCCATTTTTTCTTCACAAAACCATTACCCTAACATACCCATTCTATTCAGTACAACAAAACCCATTCTTCACCCTAGAGAACTACCTTAACAACAAAACCCATTCTTCACCCTAGAGAACTACCTTACAAAGAGAGAGAGTAGCCGAAGGTAAGATAACGAAATCATCTTCTTTGCTTCTTCATTTTCCGATTAGGGTTTGTAGTTATATTTTGTTGTTCGATTTGGGGTTTGATTTGGGGTAAGATAACGAAATCATCTTCTTTGTTTCATTTGGGGTTTGATTTCATTGTTAGAATCGATTAGGGTTTGATCTTGGGTTCACCTTGGGATATCCTACTGTTCTGAATTTTTTTTGCCCACTCAGCATGTGATTCTGAGTGGCCTACTCGGAATCACATGCTGAGTGTTCAAAAAAAAATTCAGAACAAACACGAAGGTTCTTCATTACCTTGCATGCAGCCGAGTTCCTACTTCTGTATTTAACAATCCAAAAGCGATAGCAAGTCTTTCACTGTGTCCGCAAGTCTTTCACTGTGTGATTGATATGTTGCCATGTTTTCTTATATTGACTTAATAAGTTTTTATAAACAAGTTATAAAATAATGGTGTAAACACTTTCTAGCATAATAATACACAATTATTCGAAATTTAAACCACAATTATTGAAGTTCTTTGTTTTAGGTTAATTTTAGAGATAAAATCATATATCTTGGATTAAAGTTAGGTTAATGCTTTGTTTTTTCATATAAGACTATCTATTAGATAAATGACATCTAGTGATAAATTTGAAATAAAAATAAGGGTAATTTTGTAAAAGCAATTCACTAGTGTTTTTGAATGTTTGAAAGATGGTGGAAATAAAAAATAGTATTTAGACAATTGTTTTTCAAATTTAATTGATTCGTAGTTCAATTTTTTTAACCATTTGTTCGCATCCAATAATTACAAATTGCGAATTAAGGTTTAATTAATAGGAAAGTTTTTTTTAATTATAAAATAATAGAAAAATTTGTTCTTAGATTTTAGTTATATACTTTGTTTTACAAAATCTTTAAGTAAATTTTATTAATTAAGTTGATTTTTTTGCTATTTTTTTTTTAAAATATAAATTATATTATACATATTTTTATAAAATATTTTAGATACAGTCGGTCGTGGAACTTAGACATTTTATATACAATTTAAAAATAAAATACTTTTTTAGAATTTTGTTATTTCAATAGTAAATCAAATTTATACTTGTGATTTATATAGATAATAATACATATTAAATATTTTAAAATTGATAATTTATACAGCGGCATCTAACCATATTTATTTTCTGATGGACCAAAATATCTTGAGTCCATCGCCACAGGATCCAGTATCAACATCAAAACAAAAACCCTAACCCTAAGGCGCTTTTATACTCACAGTCGCACCATCTCCTATTTTCGTCTACTTCATCGCCCAAAGACACTAAGCTTAAGCAGCTATAGAGCCTCCTTCTCAAAGTCTATATCTCTGTCCCCAAAATCTATACATATCAAGATCAGGATCACTTTGACCTCCAAAGATGTCAAGAATCTCGAGAAAGCTACATTATTATCGATCGAGCTGGTTTTGATATACTTTTTCTTCCTGTTTATCTCTTTGTACGGTAATTTTATCTAAAAGGTGTAATTTTTGTATATGGTTTCAGTTTACTCTAGAATATTTGCATTATTTTCTAATGCTTGCATGTGATATTCGATGTTTCTATCTACTTTATCGATAGGCTTTGAGGTTAGCATTTGTAATTGAGACTTTGATTCTGTTTAATGATAGTTTGTGCTGATTTGATCCGTGGTGCAAAGGACAAGAGGGTTAAGGGTCTGGTTAGGATTCCTACCAAGGTTCTCAACGTTACTCAATTTCTCACTGGATTGATCCGGAGCCAGCTTTTTGGTAAGTCTAATTATCAAATATATTCACTCGAACTTTTTATATGTAAATTATTCTGAACTAATTTTTCAAGATATTGCTTTGGAACTGCTTCAACATTTTCCTGAAATAGCTGCATTGAAAACTTATATTACGGCAGCAGACACCCCTATTTATGCTTTGTCGGAATTTGATATATTTTGTCCAAAACATACTATGGAAGTGTATGTTAGCATCTTTCTAATTTATAGGATGTCTTTTTGTTTTTCTAGATTAGCCAACTTAGTAATATAGTCTATTCTTTTATAGACATTAATATACAGAAGACCAATTGCAAAGGTTCCAATATTATTAAGTAAACATGAAACAATTGGTGATATAAAAGATAGATCAATTCGAGTTACGTTACTTTTATCTACTACAAAAGAGGTTTACTATTTAGGAATGTTTTTGCAATGTTGTAAACACACCCTATTCTTTTGCAATGTTGTAGGTCTACCTCAGATATTAGTTTCCTTCATTGTAGGCCTACCCCAGAAACTAGTTTCCCCCCATACTATCAATTCTCGGTACACTTGCGTTTTATATTCACTATTTTTATTCTCAGTACACTTGCCTTTTATATTCACTATTTTTCTTTATGTTTTTCTAATATAACAAATTTTTTTACTCTTGCTAAATATACAATATATATATATATAACTTTTATTTTCATTCTAGGGATCTCTCAGGTATACAAAATAAAACAGGCTCTTTATTATGCCCGTGAGGTTTTGAATATGGTAAGCAATAACAGATCCTCGTTATGTGCCTTATAAGAACGAGACAAAAACCTACACAAAACAATTTCTAATTCCGCTAACCTTCCTTATTTATTATTATTATTTTAAATTTGATGTTATTTATCATTTTATATTAATTTTAGGGTGTTTACAAAAACTACTCAACCCATAATATAAATAAAAAAAAAATTGGATTGCATGTTGTGGTTATAATAGGTTACGTAAACACAAAAGATGGAGAACATTATTTTTTTATCTAGAATTCTTGGGTTATTTCTTTGGGAGAATGCAGTTATAAAAAAATGTATGACAAACTGGTATAATTATGTTCTCTACCAGTGGAGGTTATGAACGTGAAATCTGAAATATATGAGATATATCTATATTATATTACAACTATCTCAAACAAGTTTATAATATTAACTAATATCATCATTAGTATAATTGTTTTATTAGATTTTATCAATTGTATAGTAGGACTCCTCCTTTGAAAAGATTGATAAAATTTAATAAATATATTACTTTAAGTTGATATTAATTTATATTATCAATTTGTTTGAGATAGACCTTAGGAAACATACCAATGATTTTGGATCATTATAATAATAATGTTCTCTATCTTTTGTGCTTCCATAACCTATTATGACCACCGCGTGCAATCGAAATTATTTTGCACCTTTATCATGGGTTGAGTAGTTTTGTAAATACCATGAAGTTCATAAAAATGATAAATGACATAATATTTAAATAATATTAACAAAATGAAATGAAATTATTAAGTTCAACTTTTTGATTTAATATAGTTTTGGTGTGACACGTTGTATAACAACAAGCGGCTTAGTTATGAGAATTTGAACATGTTGTTCTATAATTGGTTCCAACTCTTTATAACTTTTGATATGTATGACATTTGAATCCTAAAACATATTTCCAAAATTTATTACTTAAAATGCACAATAGAACCTTATATTAGTTTAAAATTACGAAATTATATATAAATTAAATTTTAATCATAAGTTTACCAAAAAATCACATATCACATCCAGTTTTATCTAATTTATGAATTATTATTATTATTATTATTATTATATTTTCAAAACTCACCGTTCTTTTCTTTTGGATGTGATGTCTTTCTTTTTACAACAAACTTCCATGTATTATTGATAAATATGTTAGTTTTTAAGAATATGGTTGCAGTGAACTTTCATTAAAGATCTTGTGATATTTTGATTATGAGTTGTGCACGATCTCAAAGTTTGTACTATAAATATTTGCGCTTATTATAAGGTTTTTTTTATCGAATATGGTCTCAGCACATCGTGTGATTGCAATGGTCCAACATATGTCTGATTATAAATTAAAATAAGCGGGTTAGTAATTGAGTAAAAAAAATATGTATACAAAATATACCAGAAAAAACATACATATTTTTTTTTATCAATAATTAGACCTAAGATATCACAAGTGTAATTTTTTTTAGTACCATGTACAACAAGGAACAAACGTATACAATATTTATATTTATGCTTGATAAAATTTGAGATGTTCGATATTCCAGGGTGTCGAAGTGGTCTGTTTAGAGAAAACTTTCCCGAGTATTCAACTTTGATCTGTAAAAATATATTTCTCAGAACTTGTCACCGATATTAAACTTTTTTTATCAGAGTTTTTATGTATACTTGTTTCACATCAAGGTCTAATAGTTCCGCGAGTTTAACTGTGCTAAATTTATCTTTTCTTTAATTAAATCAAATTTGACACGTCTTCCGTCATTGTTATCATCCTCAGAATAATGTTTGACCCGGTAAGATAGGAGCATAGTCTGTAAACGAGTTACAGCATCCATCCCATAAACCAACGAGTATGGTGATTCCCCAGTCATGGTGCGAGGAGTTGTTTGGTATGCCAAAAGTGGAAAAAAAATATGACAAGATAAATTGTATCAGATATTTTTTTTTGTCCGAAATAAGGTCTCGGCTTCTATCCATAATATTTAAAATAATATTAACAAAATGAACTGAAATTATTCAGTTCAACTTTTTGATTTAATATAGTTTTGGTGTGACACGTTGTACAACAACAACGGGCTTAGTTATGAGAATTTGAACATGTTGTTCTATAATTGGTTCCAACTCTTTATAACTTTTGATATGTATGACATTTGATTCCTAAAACATATTTCCAAAATTTATTACTGAAAAAGCACAATAAAACCTTATATTAGTTTAAATTTATGAAATTATATATAAATTAAATTTTAATCATAAATTTACCAAAAAATCACATATCACATCCAGTTTTATCTAATTTATGAATTATTATTATTATTATTATTATTATTATTATTATTATTATTATTATTATTATTATATTTTCAAAACTCGCCGTTCTTTTCTTTTGGATGTGATGTCTTTCTTTTTACGACAAACTTCCATATATTATTGATAAATATGTTAGTTTTTAAGAATATGGTTGAAATGAACTTTCATTAAAGATCTTGTGATATTTTGATTATGAGTTGTGCACGATCTCAAAGTTTGTACTATAAATATTTGCGCTCATTATAAGGTTTTTTTATTGAATATGGTCTCAGCACATCGTGTGATTGCAATGGTCCAACATATGTGTGATTATAAATTAAAATAAGCGGGTTAGTAATTGAGTAAAAAAAATATGTATACAAAATATACCAAAAAAACATACATGTTTTATTTTATCAATAATTAGACCTAAGATATCACAAGTGTAATTTTTTTTCTAGTGGATTATTTGGATTGTTGTAAGTGGAAATTTAAGAAAATAAGAGTTTCCCACCAATTAGTACCATGTACAACAAGGAACAAACGTATACAATATTTATATTTATGCTTGATAAAATTTGAGATGTTCGATATTCCAGGGTGTCGAAGTGGTCTCTTTAGAGAAAAATTTCCCGAGTATTTAACTTTGATCTGTAAAAATATATTTCTCAGAACTTGTCACCGATATTAAACTTTTTTTATCAGAGTTTTTATGTATACATGCTTCACATCAAGGTCTAGTAGTGCAACGAGTTTAACTGTGCTAAATTTCTCTTTTATTTAATTAAATAAAGTGTGACACGTCTTCCGTCATTGTTATCATCCTCAAAATAATGTTTGACCCAGTAAGATAGGAGCGTAGTCTGTAAACGAGTTACAACATCCATCCCATAAACCAAAGAGTATGGTGATTCCCGAGTCATGGTGCGGGGAGTTGTTTGGTATGCCCAAAGTGGAAAACATATATGAAAAGATAAATTTTATCAGATATTTTTTTGTTGTCCCAAATAAGGTCTCGGCTTCTATCCATTCAGAGATATAGTCCACTACGACTACTATCATTTATCTTCCATTTGGGGCCATCAACATTGGTCCGACTAAGTCAATCCCCCATCATTCAAAAGGTAATCCTTCTGCAATAGATTCGAGCTGAACGAAAGGCATATAAATTGAATTAGAAAATTGTTGACATGTATCACTTATTTTGAATAATTCTTTAACATCGGCCACTATCAAGGGCCAATAGAATCCCGCACACAAAACTATTTTGGTCAAAGCTTTAAATCCGCAATGATTCAATCATTCACTATCGTAGAGTTCGAAATATACCATTTGCAATTCATTATCATCAACGCACCACAACAAGGGTCTGCTTGAGGATCTCTTATACATTATTCCACCAAGGACTGTTAAACCATGAGCTTTAAACCGCACCTTATTTGGCACTGCCTTATCCATAGTTAAAATGTTATTGACCAATTTTTTTGTGACTTCGCACCTCTAATTCGTAACGATAATTGCCGATATCTGATAAACTACATATGAATAGAGAGTCATCCTCAACCGAGATCACCTCTAACACCCCAGCAGCAGCCCAGATAGGACACGAAGACAGAGACCCATCCTCAACCGAGATCACCTCTCCAAGACCAAAAGCACCCGGTAACGCTGCTTTCTCAAGTATGTACGGGGAAAACCCCAAGATGTATTAGCTTTCCCTTATATTTTCTGTTTACATTAATGAAAATTGCATGTTGGAATGTTAGAGGGTTAAACGACCCTGTGCGTCAAAAAGACGTACACCATCTAGTTTTTTCGAATAGTATAAATGTTATTTGCCTCTTGGAGACTAAGGTTAAAGCCCCTAACACTGAGACCATTATGCGAACCATGCTGTCTTTCTGGCACTACCGCACGAACCATGACTACCACCATTTAGGTAGAATATGGATTGCTTGGAACCCTAGCGTCTACAACTTATCCATTTTAGATATATCGGCCCAGACCATCCACTGCTCTCTAGTTTGGACCGCCAAAAACACTCACTTCAATCTCACGGCAATCTATGGCTTTAATGATCACTCGGACCGTCTCCCTCTTTGGAGCAAACTACGGTCCATAGCTCACAATATTGCCAGCTCCCCTTGGGTAGTTCTAGGGGATTTCAATGCAATTAGAAATCCCCAGGAGAGAACCAGCCAAGACCCCCGCTGGAACAGTTCCATAGAAGCCTTCAATGACTGCTGTCGTGCCTGTAATCTGGACGATTTGTGCTCCACTGGATTCCAGTTCTCTTGGTTCAACAGAAAAGAGACTAACCCCATATCCTCTAGAATTGATCGTGCGTTGATTAACGCCGATTGGGATGACTCTTTCCCTAACTCTACTGCCCACTATGACATCCCGCTCACCTCTGACCACACCCCGATTATTATCCACCTCTCCACTCCTTACGTGACCTCAACTAGCCCTTTCAAATATTTCAACATGTGGAAACTCCACCCGAGATTCCAGGACTTGGTCCTCAACAATTGGAATATCTCTACTCATCAAAGCCCTATGGAAAATTTAGCCTCCAAACTCACTAGGCTCGTACCCTCGCTCATTTCCCTAAATAAAAACGCCTTTAGTGATATCAGTGACCGTATTGAGAAGGCCAGAGTCTTCCTAGCCCAAGCCCAAGAGAACCTCCTCAACTCTCCCTCGAACCGTACTTTCATCTCCCTCGAAAAATCGGCCTCCGATTCCTACATTTTCTTTAATCGTGCTGAGGAATCTTTCCTTAAGCAAAAATCCAGAGAAACCTGGCTCAAGCTAGGGGACAAGAACTCTAAGTTTTTTCATAACAGCATCCGTGCCCACAAAGCCAGGAATAAGATTCTCTCAATCCAGAAGGAGGACGGCACCTTATGCTCTAACCCTCGCACAATTGCTGCCACCTTCAACAACTTCTTCCTTAATCAATTAGGTTCCCCTAGTTCGAAAGACTACCCTGGACCAAACCGAATCCGAAACCTTATTAAATCCTCGGTCCCCCAGAACCTAATCTCGGACATGATTAAGCCCATCTCAAATGAAGAAATCAAGCAAGCCTTTTTTGCGATTAACAGTGACAAGGCACCAGGCCCTGATGGTTACAGCGCAGACTTTTTCAAGATTTACTGGACAACAGTAGGTCCTGATGTCTGTGAAGGTGTTAAGTCCTTATTCACCAAGGGGAAAATGGACCCCAACTGGAACAAAACCCTAATAGCCCTCATCCCCAAAGAAGATACCCCCTCCCACCCGTCAGACTTCAGACCCATCGCCTGCTGCAATGTAATTTACAAAACAATTTCTAAGATCATTGCAAACTGCATTAAGCCAGCACTTCCATCCCTTATCGACCCCTCCCAATCCGCCTTCACCCCGGGGAGATCAATAGTGGACAATATTCTCCTCTCCCAAAACCTCCTGCATGGGTATCATACTCACCGCAAAGGCCCCAAATGTGCCCTCAAAATAGACCTTAGAAAAGCCTTTGATAATGTTAGATGGGAACTCGTTCTTGACATCTTGCTTGCCATGAACTTCCCCATTGACATGATAAATTGGATCATCCAATGCATCACCACCCCCTCCTACGCCGTTAGCATAAATGGTAAGACATCAAGCTACTTCCCGGGTGCCAAAGGTCTCAGGCAAGACGACCCTCTCTCCCCGTATATCTTTGTTATTGTAATGCAGGTACTCTCCAACATCCTCCAGGAAAAAAGCAGGCATCCATCTTTTGGATTCCACTGGAAATGTCAAAAGCTCCGTATCATCAACTTATGCTTTGCAGACGACCTCCTGATTCTTTGCAGAGCCAATATCCCCTCCATCAATCTCATCCTCGAAGGCCTTCAAGAATTTGCGACCTTATCCGGTCTTCTTCTCAACCCCTCCAAAAGCCACATTTTCTTCTCTGGAACCTCTCCCGGCACCAAACAAGAAATCCTCTCCCTCCTCAACTTTAACGAAGGATCCCTCCCTGTCCGATACCTTGGAGTCCCCCTCATCACCTCTCGCCTAACCTACAATGACTGCAGACCCCTCTTCCTCAAAATCACAAACCGAATTAACTCTTGGACCACAAAACAGCTTTCATATGCCGGACGCCTTCAACTCATCACCTCTGTCCTCTTCGCTATCCAAGTCTATTGGTCCTCAATCTTCATTCTCCCAGTCAGAGTCCTCAAAGAGCTCTCCCACCTCTTACGCAGATTCCTCTGGCCTGGCTCAGAAATGAAGATCTCGGGATCAAAGATCGCTTGGGAAAGGGTAGTCGTGTCCAAAGATGAGGGCGGTCTTGGGATCCCAGACCTAAAAACCTGGAATCAGGCGGCCGCCCTAAAACTGCTCTGGTCCATCCTCACAAAAAATGAGAATTCCCTTTGGACCCAATGGATTCTGCTGGAAAAAATAAAAAGCAACTGCTTCTGGACCATTCCCATTCCACCAAATGATAGCTGGAGCTGGAGGAAAATCCTCAACATCCGAAAAGTAGCGGCAAATCACTACAGAGTCACAATTGGCAATGGAGCGGACACATCCATCTGGCATGACCCCTGGCTCTTCTCCACCTCTCTGATCAACCGATACGGACCTTCCATCCAAAGCCTCTCCCGATTACGGAACTTAAGAATGGTGAAATACCTCATCCAAAACGGCCGCTGGACATGGCCTCCCCAAGCTAGAGCCCCCAACCAAAACCTCAACCCTTTCATCACAGAAATAACATCAGCCATCCAAAACCTTCCCCCCCCCCCCCCCCTCCCCCCACCCCTTAATCAAATGACTCATTCATATGGCTTCCCAACAAACAGCATCATTCATTCTCCATCAGCAACACTTACAAATCCCTTAAGCCCACCAGAAATAAGGTCGCCTGGTCTGAGCTTATCTGGCACAAATACTCGATCCCCAGACACTCATTCATCACCTGGCTTGCAATCCATAACAAACTCACCACCAGAGATAAACTCATTTCTTGGGGTCTTGACTCCCCCCCGACCTGTGTCTTATGTGAAACATCGTCTGAAAACCTTGAACACCTCCTAACCCAGTGCCACTTCTCCACCGCTATATGGGAATCCCTTGCCCAAAAGCTTCTGTTTCCCTCCCCCCACCCCTTCTCCTTGGCCTCAATGGTTAGAGCATGCAAGCACATGGAATGCCTCGAAGGATAACCGAAAGACTCATTGGAAAACAGCCTTCTGCGCCACCATCTAT
Source organism: Limnanthes douglasii subsp. nivea (assembly GCA_036936605.1). NCBI lineage: Eukaryota > Viridiplantae > Streptophyta > Magnoliopsida > Brassicales > Limnanthaceae > Limnanthes > Limnanthes douglasii. The sequence goes on along the minus strand of JAUPFV010000003.1, from coordinate 8,145,514 downwards.
TACATCTGGAGGGAAAGGAATGATAGAATCTACAACAACAAGCAATCCCCCTTCACTAGCATAGCACACGATGTGCTATCAGACCTCAGATATCGATTCAAAGGAACTAAAGCCAATTTCACTGGATAACCAAGCTACTCATGCTGTCTTTTCTAACAATGCAAGTGTAATTTAAAATTCTGTAACAAGCTCCCATAATCCATTTCGGATCTCTCCTTGTAACGAGGCACCCGCCTCCTGAACCCATGTACAATATTTTATTTATTAATTTAAGCGCTTTTTATACCAAAAAAAAATTTGGGACACGAAGGAGATGCCAAGTAGTTATAGACATATTTTTATGTTCTAATTCGTCTCCTCCGATAAAGGCAAGAATGATATAACTGAATAAATTATCTCCAAATAAGCCCTCTAAAACCGAAGAGAGACTACTTCCTCTTTTGAAAATCTGTTCTTCACCGATAAAACTAGCAGCAAAGCACGGATCCCGTCTCTCACGAAATCGACCCATTTCATTATTTGGTTAACAACTGGTTTTGATCTGGCGGAACGCTCAAATAAACCTATTCCTATATTGCATTAAAACACACTACGATATTCAAATACAATTTCTTTTTACATTATAAAATATTCAAATACAATTTCTTTTTACATTCTAAAATATGAACACGTTGTTATAAGGGTATAGTACCAAGAGTATCAATGACACAAATTATCAGGCCATCGCGGTCGCATGTATTCCCCTCGCACTTTTTCCGATAATCATGTTTTCCATTGCACTTTTTCCGTTTCCAGACCCAACCAACACCGCACTACAAATCTTATTATCCTTTATCATATTTAATATCAAAGTCGAAAAAAATGGATCTAATTTTTATTTTTATTTCGTACATCACTAATCACTAATATTTATATTGCTAATGTTAAACGGCAGTCAAATATCTAAATATTTATATTTTATGCATATTTTGAATGCTTTTAACTTTTTCTATTTCAATATTTTTTCCAAATTTGTAGAGAAATATCTTTGAAAATCAAAGTCATCAGATTTTTCCATTTAGTTGATTTTAATGTATAAGTATGTTTAAAATACAAAATTTATTATGATATTCAAAGTAGTACACAATTATTCAATTAATCTCGAGATATATAAAAATAAACACGAGTGATTAAAAAATAATTTTATGAAAATCAAAGTTATACTAAAAATATATTTTATCAAAAAAGATATTGATTTATTATAAAATATATTTTTGGATTAATATATTAATTTTTAATATATATATATATATAGTTGTAAATTGTTTATATCACACATACAAATTTGAAACATATAAGCATTTATAACATAAATGTTTCGTCATGCATAATTTATAACTTGAAATGTAACTTAAAAACATATATGCATAATTTATAACTTGAAATATAACTTTATATATATATATATATAATAAGTAATATTATTATTTTATAAATTATAAAGACATGATATAAACTTGATTATTCTTATTGAAAAATTTGGGTTTGGATGGTTGTTCACGGTGGAGAAAACAAAGGTGCGGTTGTGAAGATAGCTTTCACGTGGGATAATAATGAAATTGATGCAGCTGTGGACTAGTGGTAGGTAAGTAACGCGGTTGGAAATTTTTTTTGCAAAACGTTTTATTGTCTTACAGAACCACCTCGCGATTAGCAAGAAGCTAAACATTTTTTACTTTGGTGTACGAGCCGAAAGTAAGCCAAAAATATTATTATCTCCTACATAATTTTAATATATGAGGAGGTAAGTAATTCGGAAGCAAAGAGTGACGAACTTGAAAATGATTGAGGGAAAACACTAAATCTCACATTCGTTCAGAGTATTATTAAACTCTGATACAAAACATATATATTTCTAAGGATTGATGTGGAATCTTTAAGGTGGGGGTGGGGGGCAGGGGGGTTTAAGAATAAATTTCCTTCATACCAAGGATTGAATCCTAAAAAAACTGGCTTCCAACTTAATAGTGGTCGTACATAATTGAAGCAAAGTTGGGAACATACAACTTGTTATTGAAAAAACCAGATTCATTAAACATGAAGCATCAAACATTAACCTCTATCATTCTCCTTAAGATTCGACTCCTTGTTATTTATTTATATTATGTAAACAATGTATTATACTTGGGATGTATTCTTTCCTATTATTGTCATGACACAAGGCTTATTTTATTTTACATCTTAAGAATATTGTAAATTTTATAAGTCTAAAATCCACACCGACATAAATGATGATTGCTCAACATTCGCTCGACTCTATTAAGTCTATAAACATACAACAAAGGATAAGTCTGAGATGATTATAAGTAGTTTTCAACACCTCAGGAAGCTTCGGACTTTATCCAAATGACAAAAAAATAAGAAATAAGTCTGAATATAGTATTTAACTATTAGAGGAGACAATTTGGAGAGTCCAAGTACCCTTCAATTAAAATAAAAACAAAAATAATATAACTTTGATATGATTCCAAAATTAATGATTAACATTTTAGAGAGTCCTATTACCATTCAATTAAACAAAAATTGATAGAATGATTCTTGAAATTAGTCCTAAAAATACCATGCACCCTTCATAAATAAACAAGTACAGTTTGGTTATGTATATACATAATCGAAATAAGAACCTTAAGTGGTCCTTAATAAGATTTCTACATTCAAAACTTACCACTTCAACTAGAATACTAAAATATCACACCATAAAGTGTTTTTTTAGAATAAGTATAAAATTCACTTCATAGATATAACAATTAAAATTATCCCAATAATGGGGACTTTATTCAAAATGTTTCTCCAACCATGGGGACTTTGGTCATAAATTTTCCCTATACTTAAAAAAGCACCAAACTACTAATAAATAATATACAGGTTATGGAGGATTCACTCCAACCTGCGTGGTCGAAGCTTTACTTACGTCAGATTGTGTAGCATTTTCGGCAACCACATCTTCTACTTAGGTGGGGAATGGAAGCATAGTCACTTAGCTATGAGGAATTAGGAAAACATCATCACTATGAGAATTATCTTTTTTGTCAATCAAACAAACTCTTAGTTTTGATTAGTTGTTTATAAACCCTATAACTTCTTTTTGTAGCGGTTATAAGCGGTTCTTGTTCGGGATAACTTATCAATTCGCTTGTTTTTTGTCTTTCTTCTTTCTGTACATATTTTTTTAATGAGCCTAAGTTGATGTTTGGATCTTCTACATGGAACATAAGTACGAGTCGGTTCTCAACCTTATGAACAAAATCCTTAGCTTCTTCTAGTATTTCTTCCTTAAAACTAGCATTCATTCTAACTCGTTCAGCACATACGACCGCCAATGTTTCTTCTATGCTCTTATTTTAGGACAAGGCCTCTTCCACGTGTATCTAAAACTCTTTATTTTCAAATTAAGCTACAGTTTTTTAAGCCTCTAGATGCTCTTGCACTTTATCTAATTTAGCATTACCAACATCTAACTTATTATGGCATGAGAAAATGGACATGTCTGGATAAGATTTAGCCTATGAAAAAATCTTTCAAAACTGACAAGAGACAAGTAATATTGGGTGATAACCTTAACAACTACATGAAGTTTTAAAGTCAAAAAGATATTTGAAGATATTTTCTCGTGATAATGATCACAAACCCGGACTTTGGCTATTTTTTCATGTTCTCTAAAGCAATAAATTGGCTCACATATTTAGGATTCACTTCAGAGAAAGAACGAGCGGTTCAGATGTACCAACAGAATGTGTTCCATCATTTGGTACCTCGAGATTTCTTTGTAAAACAACACATCTATTAATAATATGGAAGGATAAAGGACTCAGTTTCAACTACTCATAGCATTTGGCTGTCAAACATGCAACATCAGCCATTGGCCTTGGAACATCCAGGTTTTGGTACATCTTCAGACCTTGTTGTTTAGATGCAACAATCAAGCTATCAGCACACTCCGGTAATCCAGGTCTGGTACATCTTTAGACCTTTGATTTTAGCAGCAGTAATCAAACTATCAACAAACTTAGGCTCCTCTACCATATATACGGATTCCGGATTTTCATAAGATACACAAATAAAATTTTATACTAACTTGACTAGTATGCAAACCTGAGTCAAGATCACTTTTGAATTTTTTAGCACTGGAGGATCCCTTACCCACTACTCTCATTTATTTTTTACTAATAATTTTCTCCAACAAAGTAATAGCCTCGACATCAGCCCAAGCAGATATTTTCTCCCCCAAAGCTTTGAGGTTAATTTTTGGTCTCACATCATACATGTAATATTAATTTTTGGTCTCACATCATACATGTAATATTTACATTTTCCTTTATATACTACTATAGCTTGCTAGATTGAAGATAGATATATGACATCGATATTGCTAGATACGTTGTGTTGTGGTTGCGATTGGCATTGATTTATTTGAGGCGTTAAGTTTGATTTACATTCCAGTTACATGAAGTTCCTATCAGCCATATCCAACATTTCTAGATACAACAAGTTTTGTCTGTGATTTTAAGGTTTACTTAGTTTTGATAGATTAGTTATAACTAAATTCCGATTGTGAATCCAAACTTCTATTATAACTGCTTCACTCAACTGCTTACTATCAATGTTAACTTGTAGTATATAAATCTTAACCAAAATTTTTAAGATAAAACTACACAAATACTAATAAAACCATAACATTAATAGAACATCAGTCAATGCATTACATCTTCCAAATACACCAACCCTCTCCAAAAAAACAAACTGCTCAGATTGGTGAAAGTTATAAGTCCATCGAAGCATAAAAAACATTACAAACAACAACAACAAAAACATAATGAAAGGAAACTGCATGAACTTCTTTAAACCTAATCAGAATCCTCTGCATGACATATGGACATTGATAGATACTCGATAATAAGTCTGATAGATATGTAATACAGACATTGATAGATACAACACTTTGTAGTTGCTATATACGACATATGGACATTGATAGATACTCGATAATAAGTCTGATAGATATATAATACATACATTGCTAGATACAACACTTTATAGTTGCTATATACGACATATGAACATTGATAGATTCTCGATAATAAGTCTGATAGATATGTAATACAGACAATGCTAGATACATCACTTTGTAGTTGTTATATACGACATATGGACATTGATAGATACTCGATAATAAGTCTGATAGATATGTAATACATACATTGCTAGATACAGCACTTTGTAGTTGCTATATATGACATATGAACATTGATAGATACTCGATAAAAAGTCTGATAGATATGTAAGACAGACAATGCTAGATACATCACTTTGTAGTTTCTATATACGACATATGGACATTGATAGATACTCGATAATAAGTCTGATAGATATGTAATACAGACATTGCTAGATACAGCACTTTGTAGTTGCTATATACGACATATGGGCATGGATAGATACTCGATAATAAGTCTGATTGATATGTAATACGGACATTGCTAGATACTTGATTATAAGTCTGATAGATAAGACGCATAGACATTGCTAGATACGGGAATACTAGTTTGATAAAGACGATGTATAAGCATTGATATATACGTGAATAAAAGTCTAATAGATACTTAAGTAAACGTCTCATAGATACGAATGTAAACATAGCGAGATAATTGAATATTACTCTGATTGATACGAAATATAGAAAATACTAGTACTTACAGTGGATTTACACTAAGGTGAACGTCTGATAGATTTGAATACAGACATTGCGAGATACTTGAATATTACTCTCATAGATACGAAACATATAAAATACTAGATACATCATTGAAGAATGTAACAGTGATGTGAAATTTATTTATGCAACAAAGGGAGGATCTTTTTTCGTCAGCCTTACATGCTTACGTCCTATATGGAAAGACTTCCATCTCACATCGTAAAAACTACAAATCGCCTCGATCAAGTGGTGGAACTTTTTCAGCTTCAGAACCTCATTCCTTACGTCGAATGATGTTTTCAAGAAGGTATAGAACGGTGTTCCTCTAGCAGCCTCTTTGTGTTCGGATGTAATTATATCCCGTCTTAGTAGGTTGATTATGCTTACCAACCTTGGCCTGTAGAATACTCATGTTTTAGTCATGTTTGCCTGCAAACATTCCCATTTCAAACTAGTTAGTAATAACAATACCAATCCCATAGTAACTAAAACAATAAAACAATAAAACTAAGTAGCCATCATATACATTAACACTTGAAGACAACACTGGTCCATCTTACTCCGCAACAACGTCTAACTCACTACATTGATACATTGTTAGACGTGACCAAATTCATCTACTACATTGCTAGACGTGCAGTGCTCACAGTAAACTAGTCCCAGACACTGCTAGATACGGCCAAAACTACAGTCCACATTGCTAGATCAGTAAAACATCTATGCATACTAACAAAGAACAACCTCAACTCTGTATGTTGCTAGACGATGCTACACATTACAATTTCAAGCATGACAGATTCTAACCAGTTGTTGTCGATGCCGTCGGACGACACTATCGACACTAATAACAACTAACATCGACCCATGTCTAACTATCGGTGGATTAACACTACGTACTACAACTACATTTCAACACCATCGACTAACACTAACTCCGTATTGTAAACGAAAGGAGAAAATCTCGCCGGAGAAATGAGAATTGTTCAATACATAACTGTATCGACAGTCAGTACTCCGGCGACACTTATACATTCTGGCCTAATGCTCACAGACAGACAGTACGCGTGACGACGATAAAAACTTACATGTTTGACATGACCAAAATCATCTACTACATTGCTAGACGTGCATTGTTGACAGTAAACCAGTTGCAGACATTGCTAGATACGGCAAAAAATACAGTCCACATTGCTAGATCAGTACAACATATATGCATAATCACAGAACACGACATCAACTATGTACGTTGCTAGACGATGCTTACACATTGCGATTTCAGGCCACACAGCCTCTAACCAGTTACAAGCTATGTTGTCGTATGGCACTATCGACACTAATAACAACTCACCAGTGCATCGAGCTATGTCTAACTACTTACGGTCGACGCACACTACGTACTACAACTAGATTTCAACACCAACGATTAACAATAAATTTGTACGTTAAACGAAACGACAAAATCTCGGCGGAGAAAGGATAAGTGTTCAATAGCTAACTGCATCGACAGTCACGACTCCGGTGATTCCATACAATCTACGCTAATGCTCACTGGTTACTTACACTCACAAACACAGAGAGTAGGGAAGACGGCAAGAAAAACGTACACGTTGTCTATTAAATTTTATATATGTGTTAATATTGTAATATAAATTAAAAAAAAAGTTTCCAAATATTTTTAAAATGATTTTTATATATTGTTGTTAAAAATATATTTCAAAATCAATTTTAATTTTTAAAAACCATTTTTATTTTTTCAAATTTAAATTTAAAAATCAGATAAAAAACCAGTTTTACAACAAATAATTGTCTTTTTTTTACTTTACTTCAAGAAAAATAAAATACTATTTGAAAAAAAATTAAAAATTAAAGATTATTAGCGACTTTTTTATAATAATAGAATTGAAATATTATTGTTATCCATAAAATATGACAGAGATTACGTAAAATAAAGTAAGTAATAGTATAGTATGATGTTTTTATTTTTATTATTAGTTTATAAATAGTAGATTAATAATTGAATAAAAAATATTACATGTAGAATGATATTGAACAAAAGATATTTACATTTATAAACTTTAATTTTAAAAATAAAATATTAATAGTTTTTTTTATAATTATAGATTTTAAATATTATTATCGTCCATAAAATATGATAACAATTACGATAAAAAGAAATAACAACCTAACTTGATTTAATAGTTTAAAATTACCTAAAATAAAAATAAAATAGTAATATGATGTTAAATTTATTATTATTATCCAAATTCATCTAATAAAATTTAAATTTAATACAATTATAACAATATTATCATATTTAAAATATTAATAAAATATTACAATATTTTTTTGCCTCGATATTGTTTGTACACTTAGTAGGCTACCGGTTAGCAAAACCATATAGGTAAAACAACCTTAATACCAAAAACTCATATATTTCTAAAATATTCCAAGATGTTAAAACCCCTTTATTCAACATTAAAGATTTTTAATTGTTCACGTAACTCCTTTGGAAATATTAAAAAAACAATTTACTCTACTTCTCTTGTTAATAACTACTATTACAACGCTAAAAAATAAATATTGGTATACTAAAATAAAGAGCTTATTTAGTTTCCTAAATTGATAGCTTCTATATAAAAGGATAGCCAAAGGGTTATTATAATCAATCTCTGATCTCTTTGTCTCAAAGCTGATTAACATTATGTCTGATTTGATTACAGAAACGGAGATAAAATTAACAGACCAGACCCGTGTGATCAGATGAACCTTAGAGAAGTGAGGAGAGAGTTTAAGAGGCTCGAAGGTAAAATATTTTGTTGTTAATGTATAATAAAAGTTGATCCGAGTTGGAGTAACTTATTTTTCCTTTTTACCTAATTTGTATGTGTTTTGCTCAAGGAAACCACAATTTTCACTACTGGTCCTTGTATTTGCTTGGTCGAGTTTATGTAATTTTCTTTGATTTCTTCTTTAACGGTTTTTAGGTCATTCCTGTATTTGTATATGGGTAGACAAGTACACACCAGTCGCTTCGAGATGTTACATGTTACATAGTGCTGTCTTCCCAACACGATGTAACATGTTGTTACCATGTTTATCGATTCGAGTCGCCCATGTAAGTTTTAGGGTTTCAAAACTATACAGAAGGCTAAAAACTTCTGGTTGACGATAGTGAAAGGCAATATCGAATATATATATCCTTCGTCGGGATCAAAATTCCCAAGCAAATGACAATTGCTTCGTAAAATTTGAACTAGAAACTTGACTGTCCCACACTTAGCAGAATTAGCAATTTCTTTGTGTAGGTTTTGGTCTCGTTCTTGTAAGGCATATAATGAGGATCTGTCATTGCTTACGATATTCAAAACCTCACGAGCATAATAACGAACCTGTTTTATTTCGTATGCCTAGGAGATCCCTGGAATGAAAATAAAAGTTATATATATTGTATCTTTAGTAAGAGTAAAAAAAGTTGTTATATCAGAAAAACATAATGGAAAATAGTGAATATAAAACGCAAGTGTACCGGAAATTGATAGTATGGCGGAAACTAGTTTCTAGGGTAGGCCTACAACGAAGGAAACTAGTATCTGGGGTAGACCTACAATATTGCAAAAGCATAGGGTATGTTTACAACATTGCAAAAGCATGCCTAAATAGTAAACCTCTTTGGTAGTAGATAAAAGTAGCGTACCTCGAATTGATCTATCTTTTATATCACCAATGTTGTTTTGTTTCATGTTTACGTAATGATCATTGGAACCTTTGCTATTGGTCTTCTGTATATTAATGCCTATAAAAGAATAGGCTATATTACTAAGTTGGCTAATCAAGAAAAACAAAAAGACATCCTATAAATTAGAAAGATGCTAACATGCGTAGAATATACGCTTCCATAACGAGAGTTGAGTATATTTTGGACTAAATATATCAGAATCCGACAAAGCGTAGATAGGGGTGTCTGCTTGAGCAGTATAAGTCTTCAATGCAGCTATTTCAGGAAAATGTTGAAGCAGCACCCGAGCAATATCTGGAAAAATTAGTTCGGAATGATTTACATATAAGAAGTTCGAGTGAATATATTTATTGATAATTAGACTTACCAAAAAGCTGGCTCCGAATCAATCCAGTAAGAAATTGTGAGCCTTGGAAACCTTTCAGCGGATTTTTAGACGTGACACTTTAAAGATATATGACAAAATCTTTATGACCTCCAATGGCGGCAATTGCAAGTGACATATAAGATTCTTTATCTGCAATCTCAAGTAATCTTTTATGGTGAGTGACCAAGGAAATTGCTATCTCGATTTTTCTATTTTTTGCGACGTGTTGTAGAGCTGTCCAACCATTAAAATCTGTTGCTTTTATGGCTTCAGTGGATATTTTTAGGAGTAGCTTCTTTACGATTTTAGTTGACCACTCAAACATGCAAAGTGGAGAGCCGTGACATCTCCAAGATTGATTGGTCCGTTTAAGGCTGTAGGGTGCTTGGCCAGAAAGCTTTCCAACCCCACCAAATAACCTACCATTATTATATTGCATATTGTATATTATGCAAAATAATATAGTAAGAAGTTATAAGTATTATCCAAGCATCCACATATCGTGAAAACACATCTCCCTAGAAACTATATATATGGTGTGGCCAACAAACATTTAATATTGATTATATAATTACATACGTATGCAAGACAAGATGGTACTTCTACATGTTTAACAAAAAAGTAACTACATACTTGTATGAGGAGATCTATGGCCTGGCTCATAATACCCCTTTCTTAATTTTATCCAAACAACCTGGGCTAGGTCAAGGTCTCTTATCTTTGAAAATGATTCTTTGCCACATGAAACTTGAATTGCATGTATAGCTGCAACGTTTTTCTTTTTCCAGGCTTTGAATCCGCATATATCATTTTCTTCGTTTAGAATATTATCATCTTCCACCACCTGCCAAAGATCTTGAGATAGCAAATACCAATGCATACACAGACTCCAGTCTTTGAAGTTATCACGCTCAAGAACTTCATGAACAATCTGCATTGTCATTCATTTAAAAAAAACAAAGAGAGAAGTAACCGCACGAGCCGGCTAGGGTTTTGTGTTTATTAGAAAATATACTCTTTTGTATCGAACTATTTTTTTTATAATGCAAACCCAAGTAAGGCTCTCAATACATAGAGAACTTAGATGCCTATACAAGGAAACTTAATACATTGGATATTCTAACACATTATAATATCAAAACATGCTAATCTCAGTAACACACTTCCCTCCATCACCTTCATAGTCACTCTCTTCGTTTCTTGTACACTGAATATTCTAACACTCTTCCTCAAGTTGTGTAGTGGGATCACCAATACCCAACTTGGATAAAACTGATTCGAATGTTCTTGCAGCAACCATTTTTGTCAGGATGTCTGCCAGTTGGTCTTCGGATCTAACAAACGGAAGTTTGACTGTTCTATCTTCAATCTTTTCTTTTATGAATTGCCTATCTATTTCAACGTGCTTTGTTCTATCATGTTGTATCGGGTTCTCTAAAATCTTAATCGCAGCTTTATTATCGCACATTAACTGAGTTGGACCCTTCAAGGTGGGTCCAATTTCTTTCATTATCTTCTTTAACCAAAGTATCTCGGTAATCCCCTTAACGATTCCTCTAAATTCTGATCCAGCACTTAATAGTAAAACTACTTTCTGTTTCTTACTCCTCTAAGTCACCAAGTTACCTCCAAGAAGACTAAAGTAGCTAGCAGTTGATCGCTTGTCGTTAGGATTCCCTCCCCAATCAGCATATGCGAATACTTCAACATCAAGGTGTTCATTTTTCTTAAAAATTATGCCTCTTCCTGGTGTGCCTATGAGATACCGAATAATCCTCATTACTGCCTCCCTATGGTGTTCCTGAACATGATGCATGAACTGGCTAACTACTCCCACCGCGTATGCAATGTCGGGTCGAGTGTGAGCCAGGTAAATCAATTTTCCCACCAACCTTTGGTACCTTTCTTTACTCGCTGGTCTAGTCCCTTAAATTATCTTTAGTTTGTGATTCACAAACATAGGAGTGTCATTTGGTTTGCGATCCACCATGCCAACTTCAGCTAATAAATCCAATATATATTGGGAGATATAAATCCCTCCTCTTGGCCTAAGAACCTCGATTCCTAGGAAATACTTCAATCCCCCAAGGTCTTTCATTTCGAACTTTTTGAAGAGGTTTTTCCTAAGAGAGCTAATTTCTTCTTCATCATTCCCCGTTATAATTATATCGTCGACATATATTATAAGACAAGTGACTAATTCTCCTCTCTTTTTGTAAAACAAGGTATGATCCCCATTACTCTGTTTGTAGCTATACTACTTCATTGCCATTGTAAATCTCCCAAACCAAGCACGAGGAGACTGTTTGAGCCCATATAATGCCTTTTTCAGTTTACATACCTCATTTTCTTGAAAACCATCAGAGAACCCTGGTGGGGGTTCCATATATACCTCTTCTTCCAAGTCTCCATGTAAGAAAGCATTCTTTACATCAAATTGATGAAGAGGCCCATCTTTATTCGCGGCTATTGAAAGTAAAACTCTGATAGTGTCAATCTTTGCAACCAGAGAGAACGTTTCAGAGTAGTCTATACCATATGTTTGTGTATATCCTTTGGCAACCAATCTTGCCTTGTGTCGCTCAATGGTGCCATCAGATTTATATTTTATATTAAATACCCATCTACACCCGACTTCTTTTTTCCCTTGTGGTAACACACAATTCTCCCATGTACCATTCCTTTTTAGAGCTTCCATTTCAGTATTCATTGCCTCATGTCATTCAGTCATCTTTTTAGCTTCTGGAGCTGTTTTAGGGATTTGTTCAGAGCGAATAGTAGCTGAAAACACCTTTGCAATCTTCATCATTCCTTTCCTGTCCGTTTTTACCGGATATATAAAAGCACAAGGAACGTATTCCGGTGAATACAGGTCAGGAGGAACCCCTCTATTTTTCCTTGGGGGAAGAACCAGAGTTTGAGTTTCAACAAATGAACTTCCTAAAATGTCATGATCAGTAGCATTTTGTGAGTTATGACATTGTTTAACTCTTGATGGATATTTTCTTCGGCTGAAACGATGGTAGTATCCATGGCATTTGTTTCTTGTTGGACATTGTCTTCGGGAGAATCATTGGTGGTAAGAACTACCTCATCAGTCTCATTTATGTTGGAAGAGGCGTGTTCGGTGGCTCCATCTACCGACTCTATCGACACATCCTCAAAGTAACTTTCATATAGCAACCAGTCGAGTGATTCACTTACTTTCTCCCCCTGAGAACGAGATTGGGGATAAAAAAAATTGGATTCTAAGAAATCACAGTCCATGGTGATATGAATTCGACGAGTAACCGGATTGTAACACCGATAGCCCATTTGATGGACACCATACCCAACGGACATCATTTATTCACCAAGCTGGATTCAAGATTCTGGATAATCAATGTGAAAACACATTGATCATCTTGTTCCCACCTTGTATATGTTTTGTCAGTTTTGGATAGAGGTGTCGGCTCCCTATAATGTGAGAACCTCTCCCCATTCCCCTAATTGCTTTCTTCATTAGGTTTGCCCATAGGGCATAGTTGTCACCACCGAGTTTAATCCATATGGATAAATTCTCAGGGTTAGTTGTTTGTTGTTGTGTTCCGAGACCATTTCTCAGAATGGCAGCAATCTGCATTGTTAATTTATCAGGGATTTGACTGACCACGAATTCATTGCCAGCCATCTTTGTTGAGGATGTTCAGAATTCCCAGAATTACACGTGCTCTGATACTATGTTAAAAAAAAAAGAGAGAAGTAGCCGCAGGAAGCGGGTAGGGTTTTGTATTTGTTATAAAATATTCCCTTTTGTATTGAACTTTTTGTTTTTTTATACTGCAAACCCAAGTAAGGCTCTCAATATATAGAGAACTTAGAGGCCTATACAAGGAAACTTAATACACTAAATATTCTAACAGTATTGTTATAGATGTTTATTATTGTTACTAATGTTGTGAACATTTAGTGTACTACGAGATTGTGCACAATTTAATTACTTATCTTAGCACCAAACTGCACTAAATATTCTAACAGTTTGTACACCTCAAAGTTCATCTTTTATATTTACTGTCTCTAATGTGTGTACACGACATGTTGTAGTCACACTTAGACTGTTAAGCCACACCTCATCTACGACGAATGAGTTGGAGTCATTGTTGCGATACCATGGCCAATGTCCACGAGTTCATACTAGTATATTCAGTCGTCAGTGGCCGAAGATTGCCTCTCGAAACAAAGGAAGAGGTGATGTTGGATTCTTATACCTATAATATATAAGCATAGTGTTTTTTATCAGCTTGGACATATGTAACTCGAATGTGGTTTTGATCTATACAATCTCAGACTAATCTGTTCTCAACGTAGCTTTACCCCTTTTTTATGTAATGAATTTAGTTTTGGTTTCTAAAAATAATATATATTCGACGACAGTGGCGTAGCCAGGATTTAAACCCTATAGTATCCTGGTTATTGTCCAAAAAATATTTCCTATGGTATGTTAGTTATTTTCTAAAAAATATTTCTTTTGTAGTGGTAGTTGTAAAATGGTGTTGTAACATATTTTCATTTTACATCTATATAAAAGTTGTTTATTTGTTTAAGTGAGTTTTCCATATTATTTTTGTCAAAAATTTGAAGTACTATTATAACATACAAAAATAGAAGTTGACTAGTAGATGTATTGATTAGGACATCTATTATTAGTGAACTCGAGATGCTATGTTGTTAGTGTTTGATCGGGTTTTAGTTTGAGTTTTTTCGCAGTATAGAGAGACTAATAGATGTATTGATTTATACATGTATTGTTAGTGAACTCAAGAACTTATGTTGTTACGGTTTGATTCGTAAAGCAAAATAAAAATTTATAATAAAACAAAATAAAAAAATTATAATTTATGCAGGTCTATTTGTTTCGAAATTGAACCCTCCAAATCTCTATCTTAAGAAAAATATAGATTAACCAATGTTAATCTTCGTAATAGTAATATAAAACATGTAGGAAAGCTTCAATTTTCAGAATTAATAGAGTTTTCTAATTATAATAAAAGAACCATTGTTCTAAAAGATTTTATATTGTAGTTAGAGGGCGACGACAGAATATGCTAATCAAATTTATATAGATTTATATTATTTTATGAATCAACATATTTATAAATAAATAATATATAATAAAAATATATATCAAATATATATCTATATATCTATATATATAAATTTATATTGTTTTTTATATGCTAATGTTATTATATATATAATAAAATAAATAATAAGAATTTAATTTAACTCAAAAATAAAAAAGACTAGATTCCACGAACCTAAAATCTGTGGGTTCCTAACAAGGAACTAGACTGAAGCATAACTTTTGGCTTATATCCTAAGTATATTATTTATCCAGCTAAATTGGTTTTTGGGATCCCACAGGATCCCACCTAGCTCCGCCTATGTTTGACGATCCAGATTATCTGACGAGCATTGTGATCTGGGTCGATCATTTTTTTATTTCTCAATCTGACATAAACTATCTTATTCTGTCTCCCGTATCTGTATTAGCAGATTAGACAAAACTGATCAGCCTGGTTTGACCAAGGTTTTCCATCTCTAACTACATAAACCCTAGTCCATATAGGCAAGTTGTTCATAACTTTTAAAATAACGGAAGCTCACTTACTTTCGTGCAAGCCCTTCTCTTTTTCCATCATCACCAATGGTGGTATACATTGGTCCGCATAGATAAGCTTTGTTGTCGTAAAATGATATCTTCTTACTTGTCATTGATCATTCTCATGCCTATTTGATTTGAGAATTTGGTCGTTTTTAACAAATTCTACGATTTTATCTCCCCTCAATTGACTTAAATCTGCTCACTCTACTTAGGTTGTGTCAGGATTCACTATCTTAGTCATGTAGCTTTACAATTGATTTGTGTGTTCACTCTTATCAGAGCATACTAGATGTTCCATGGCATCACTTCAATCAAGTCATGTCGTCTTGATACACTTCAATCAAGTCACTCCGCTTGATGAACATGACTGATGGTTCATCATCTTCGACATCCAAGAATTTTATCCACATTTTCATCCACATCACATTTCATCTACGTATGGAGTTTACCAACTCTTGAACCCAAATAGTAGTATATAAACCACCCACAAGATCAACTTCAAGACAACCAACCAAATAAACAAGAAACCCAATTCAACAACAATGATTCACCAATTTATTAACCAAATAAAACCACAAACCTAATCAAGGAAAAATAATCAACGGTAAAATAAATCAAGACACAAAAAAATTATATGGAAAAGCTCTTCGAAACGAAGAGTAATAAACTACAAGACTTATGAAGAATCCACCAAAAACACTTCTATTATTACGATAAGTTGATGGTAAAATATATCTAGTTCGATCTAATATATATCTACAACCCACCAACAATTTTAAACATAATAAACTAACAAAAAAAGTAGCAAAAATAAAAAATATTACAAAAACTACTACATTATTCCACCAGTGATTATCCCATCGGTCATTTTGAAGCTTTAGATGTCTCATTTTCCTTGATGCACTTCATTAGTATTACCACGGTGCGTACATCAAAGCCACAACGCACGGTGTTATCTCTCAATCAATATTTCTAAGATCTGTCTTGAGCCATTTATACTTATCGGATCCTGCAAGAATAAAAATATCACATTAGAGTGAAGATGTGATATGCAGCATAGCTCTAAGAAAACTATCGAAAAGTTGGTTACATATCAAACCTTCTTTGAAATTCGTGTAAAGATCAGCACATGTGTCCCCACGACCTCGAATGAGTAGTACAAGTTGGAAGGCGACAGCTCTCAGCGTAAAGCATTTGCCACAGTGCATTGTAGGATTTGAACGGATGTGGCTGGTTGAGAAAGGGAACGACTCGATGTCGTGGTTATCTGTGATGACCATTCATGGCCAGTGACTTGCATATGACTCGACTAATCAGCAAACGTGTCCCACAGTGGTTGTAGGAAATTTGCGTATGCTAAATCTCCAGGTAGTAGAAAAACGTTGTACTTTTGACCATGTAGCTGGGATAACGTTGAGGTTCTCCATTCTGTTTGGCCCAAGTCACATATGATTGAAAACTAAAAGGATTAGGAAAGTCAAACAAGTTCTATTTCGATCAAAATTTCTTATGTAAAGTACATTGTTAGAATGTATTCTGAATCTGAATTTAACTTACTAAAAAATACTATAAGATGATAACTTTACAACGTAGAAAACAGTGTTTGATTTCCTTGATAATTTATATAATATTGTAAATAATTTTAGATTGTAAATATTTTAATACTTTTTCAAAATTTCAACCAAATATAGTGAAATGGACATACTTTACTTTTGTAGACCAAAACTTTTAGTAATAGGCAGTCCCTGGCTCTCAAGGTCCGATTTTGACATGGTGAATCTTGTCCGATTTATAAAGCAAGTAACTATATGACGTTCTCCTGTCGCCTTTTTTGTTGTATTGACCTGAAAATTGTCCCAAAAGTTCCTCATGTGATATCTTTGGTAAGGAGAATTTTTCCGAGAGAGTAGGAGCACGAGCAGGAAAGGTAGACCGCGAGTTTGGTTTAAGATAAACAACCGAACATAGGACGAGCTCTACGACGCTGTCGATATCAAAAAGAAAGAGAGAACAAGTTCGGGGATACTCGGAAGCAACGAGCTCATCGACCAGACTAGGGATACGATGATCAGACCAAGGATGAGTGCGAGCTCGGAGATGATTGGTTGATTATGTGATGGTGAGCTCGAGCTCCGCACACCAGTACACCAATACAGATCTGATCACCCTCAAGGAATAACCTAGCTCAACTTAACTCAAACAAAGTGTTTCTTTATTTATTGTTAAGACGACATTTTGACTCTTAATCAAACCGTTTTGAGCGTTGTTCTAGAATTATAGAATAGTGACATTAGTGATTTAGTAGAGCATTAAATGAAAAACAAATGTAAGTGTCCACTAACTCACGGCAAAATGATCCTTTTTGCCTCATATTTTTCTCTTTTTTTGCCTCATCTTTTTTTTTTGGCTAAAAACCTAAAAACTTATTGTCTACTAGACCTTGCTATTCCCGTAACAATCTCTCCGCTAGAAAAATATACACCTAAATAAAAAACAGGTATAATATAATAAAATATGGATGATATTCAAACTATTTCACTTTTAAATCGAATTGTGAACCTAAATAAAAAATAGTTGTAATATAATAAAATATGGAGGATATTCAAACTAACTACGATATCTTTTTTGCTTCAAATAGGAAAAGAAAGCGAATTTGTAAAGTAATCAATTGAATTCTGAAGTTTGGTTTATAATGGTATTATATTCAGTCTCTTCTGATAATGACAAATTATTTTATTAGATTCCATTAAATTTTTTTGTTATTAATTTAGGAAAAAATTAATTCAAAAAATTAATTCAGAGCCATGGTAAAAAAATCGAGCTTCTTAAATGGGATACAAAAGTACAAAATAATAAATAAAAAAAATAATAATAATAACTATTTTTTTAATAATTATTTTAGTTACTACCTACTAACATTATCTAATCTAAATATAATCAATATATCTATTTATATTATATATATCCAATCAATATATTTATTTACATTATATTTATCCAGAAATAAATGATATTATATATATATAATATAAATAAATATATAAATATATATTATATTACTTCATCCCTTCTTTAATAATTAAATTTATTTGTTTTTATTATAAACAAATATATCATTTATTATTTTGGATTAATCAAATTTATTCTTTTATTTTATACAAAATATAAGTAATAATTGATTTTCTTATGTAATCTGTTTAAACGTAATATAATATACTATAAATGAATTGTGGGTTTCGTTTTAATTATCCCTATTAGAAAATTTATTTATTATTTATTTAATACTAAATATATTATATACATTAAATAATGGATTTCTAGGACCGACAAAAACGGAAGTAACCTTTTATCTAATATTAATTTATGATTTTGTTATTAATAAATATTGTAATATTTTATTAATTAATCATACATATTGTCTATTAAATTTTATATGTGTGTTACTATTGTAATATAAATTTTAAAAAAAATTGAAAAATCCAAATATTTTTAAAAGGATTTTTATATATTGTTGTTAAAAAATATATTTCAAAATCAATTTTAATTTTTAAAAACCATTTTGATTTTTTCAAATTTATAATTTAAAAATAAGTTTAAAAACCAGTTTTCAAGTTTTTATTTTTTTACTTTACTTTAAGAAAAATAAAATACTATTTAAAAAAATTAAAAATAAAAGGTCATTAGTGTCTTTTTATAATAATAGAATTGAAATATTATTGTTATCCCTAAAATATGACAGAGATTACGTAAAATAAAGTAATAGTATGATATTTTTATTTTTATTATTAGTTTAATAAATAGTAGGTTAATAATTGAATAAAAAATATTACATGTAGAATGATATTGAAAAAAAAGATATTTACCTCCATCACTTTCATAGTCAGTCTCTACGTGATGATCTGCAGTGCCTTTCTAATCATCCTCATTGAAAATCATAAAATAAATATTTTTTTTACCATACAAATGAGTAGACATCTTATTCAATTTGAGCAACTAAACTCACAATATGCCTCTTTCTAGAGTTATTAATGTTACCAGCCATAATATCTCCTCCAAAAATTTCCAAAAACTCAAAGTATACAATTGTTTGTATAAGACTTTAATTAGTACACTTTATTCCTCAATATTTTATATCCTTATCTGTAAAAAGTTGTTTTTATGATCCAAAAATCCTAAGTTATTACTACTCTCCCCATTAGTTAGTTGATTAGTTAGTTGATTATTCGAGGGTTCTTCCAAACATATGCTAGATTGTTTACATTTTTTAGCAACAACCTTATAAATAAGTTATTGTTCTATAACAAAACAAACACTTTTTAAACGCTCCATATCAAGATATATTACCAAACCCATAAAAATCGTCTTATTATTAAATAATAATTCTTGTTATCACCGCAGGAGTACGTACTTACCTTTCACCAGCTTATCCTACATACTTTTAACATACTTATATATACTTTCAAAAAAATTAAACTCGATAAGAGGAATAATTTCATTTTTGGCATCATGTTTGAAAATACATACTCGTGGCTTAAACATATATTACATGAATTGAACAATCAATAAATAGTTATATACATGGTCTGTTATATGACAAGCTGCATGTTTAACAAACCGAAAGTAACATGATCATATATACAAGAACTCACATGGTTGAGTACAAAAAAATAACATATCTACTATAAAACATAAATCTCGTTGTCGTCAAAGCTAGACACGTATAATCGTCAACGCAACTCTCACTACTGTTAACAATGACATATACAAGAACCACAATGTGTATTACAAAGGTATTGCATAGTAAACTACAAATCATTCGAATGGTCAACCAAAACTATTATCCACTAGACTCGCATGTTCATGTACATTTGAATACTATAAAGAAATGCACAAATCTTGCATTTTCTTTCAATGAACTCGCATTGTTAACAACACATGCTTGGAAACTCTAAAATCGATTGTATATATTAGGTTTTGAGCAATAATTCATCATTGGACTATCGATTTTAGTGACAATTAGTCCTTCAACTTTAAAAAGTCTAATGGTAGTCCATGGACTATCTAGTTTGGATAAATTTAGTCCCCCATATCTGGTGATTAATGTAAAGCTACCACGTGGCACCATAGTTAACAAAACTTGTATCACCAATGGTCATTCGACTTTAATCTTGACTAAATTTAAACTTTGACATCAAGTCGAGAGATTATTGGTGATACAATTTTCTCTTGAGTATGGTGCCATGTTGCAGCTTTACATTAATCAACAGATATGGGGGACTAACTTGGTCCAAATTGGATAGCCCAAAGACTACCAGCATAATTTTAAAAGTCAAAGGACTATCTGTTACTAAAATCGATAGTCCGGGGACGAATTACTGTTCAAAGCCCTATATAATATTTCACACCCCAAACAAATATAATAACCAAAACATATACACAATACAACTAGTTTATAACTTATTACAAAATGTTAACTCATAAAATAGTAATGTTATACATTTTGTTTCTAAAAAAAGAACAAAACATAATCAGAAACAAAAAATTCTTGTACGAAATAGCTCACCTAATTGATAAAACAACATGAAAAAATAAAACTCATACAAAACACCCGTTGTTATGATTGTATGCTCAAATAAAACAACCTGAAATCTGGAAACTCTAAAAACTAGTAATATGTTATAAAACAATGGTCCATGCTCGATTTTTTCGTTGATGGACTGAGAAACACGATTTTGTTGATAGTGCTTCCGTACTAATATTATATAAAATTAATTAACCTCGTCTTTATGGTATTGTTTAGTCTTTAAAATTATATAATAAATTTATTGTCAAAGACTAGATGAGAGTCTTGATACGGATATATTGCGCCAATGAAATATATTACTTATTCAGACAAGGTTAATATTAGAGACCAGATTTTTGACGAGACAAAGACAATTTGTAATAACGACATGATGTCAATTCAACAATTTGACAAGGTATAAGTTGTGAATTAAACGAGTGATTATTACAGAAGTATGAAGAGATGAAATTCAGAATATTGATGAAGGCAAGTTCGGAATTATGATGAGACACATACCATAAGTTGACGAGGATATCGTTTAAAGATGTGTCAAAGCCACTTCAAATGTGCGTCTCCACACACGTGTCCATTTTCTATATGAGGAAGAAGAAGTTAGTTAGACGGTTACAACATAATAACATTTGTAAGTTGATGATTGGATATACGTGTAATGATACTATAGGTAGAGAGATGTTTGTAAACCCTATAAATATGAGGTAAAATCTTTTTTGAAAGACTGATCATATTTTTCTAATAT
Organism: Limnanthes douglasii subsp. nivea; assembly: GCA_036936605.1. NCBI lineage: Eukaryota > Viridiplantae > Streptophyta > Magnoliopsida > Brassicales > Limnanthaceae > Limnanthes > Limnanthes douglasii. The sequence continues at coordinate 8,123,716 of JAUPFV010000003.1, read as the reverse complement.
AAAGAATTCACACTTCATTCATTTTTTTTATTGTATTTCATTACTTTTGCTAAGTCTTTGAGAAGATTTTTCTTATCACTATGTCCTGGATGATCTACACGTAACCCTAAATACTATAGAGTCCGCATATTCCCATGAAAAAACAAAACAAAACGTTTGAATAATTCTAAATGTAATTTTATATAGTAAAAAGCCTACGAATTCAGACAAAACATGTGTTTTTTAAATCGATCATTTTGTTAATAATAAGAAAATTTCAGCGATAAATTATTTTCCCAATAAACTAAAAATTTGTTTACTTAAAAATCACTAAAACAAATAAACTTTTTGATTTTATTTAAATGATTTTAACTTGATATTCAAATAAACTTTTTGAGTTTATTTAAATGATTTTAACTTGATATTCAAATATGAACATAGCATCTTTATACTATTAAAGTCTAATTCACAATCTTATACAATGGACTTCAATTGTATATTTAAATTCAAAACACTATACTACTGTGATATCATTTTGTTAATGATTCCATGCGTAACATAAAATTTTGCAAACACGTAAATACAATACTAGAGAATGTTGTTCTTTTTCTTTTGAGGTATGTTTTCTTCTGCTAGAAAAGCGGAAATAGAAGAAATATACAACGATAAAAACCCTAATACTAGGGTAGAGAATTAAGGAGACTCAGAATAATAATCCTTAAAATTCAATTAATCAAAATCTGATGGCAAAATAAGGTATATGATGCTTTATATAGCATGACCTAAAACTCTAATTCCAAATAAGGAAAATTACATAAATGTTTTAAAATAAAATAAATAAATAAAATAACGCTAAAATATTAAAGCTCTACAGGTCATGGAACGAAATTTTCGATCTGAGTACCTGTTTGACCCAATTCTGATACTTAAGAAAGAAACCAGTCTACCTGTCGTCTTCGCTACAGCATCTTCCCATACAAATCATTTGGTGAAACCAATGTTTCAATACAAACATTTGCATCCTTAAAATCATAGTGCTTGATAGAATCTGTTTCCCTATCGTAAATTAAACACCCAGAATAGCATCTCAATACGATATAGTATTCTTCTCTAATATCAAATTTTCACAATGCTCTACTGCTAATACGTATACCTACTCTCCAGCTAAAGAATGCTATTACCTACTCTCCAGCTAAAGAATGCTTCGGCTTTAACTCAGAATCCAAGATGAACTTACACCGAATCCAAGATGAACTTACACCGTATTAGCTGGAGTTAAAGCCGAAGCATGATGAACTTACACCGAATCCAAGATTAACTTACACTGTATTAGCTTAGCTGGAGTTAAAGCCAAAGCCGAAGCATTCTTTAGTGGAGAGTATGTATACGTATTAGCAGTATAAGCTTTGTGAAAATTTGATATTAGAGAAGAAGACAGAAAATACTTCATTAGGAGAGACCGAATTTGGGTGCTAAATTCTTTTTGGAGTGATTTATATAGAAGTTTAAGTAAACCATATAATTAAACCCAATTAATTTGATTAGTCAATAATATATATTTTTATTCAATTGTGTATTCAATAATAATAATAATAATAATAATAATAATAATAATAATAATAATAATAATAATAATAATCGAAACCAAACTGCATAATTTTTTTTAAAATCATTTTTTTTATATTTAGTTTTTATATGTTATATTTTTAAAAGGGTTATTTCCATTATAATTCCAAAATAAGTTCATAATGCAATTTTAGTCATCCTAAAATGTTTCAAATCTAATTATATTAAGATTTGATTTTATTTTATTTTATTTTAAAATATTTATTTTATTTACTTGTATTTTAATTTAGGGAATTTAGGGTTTTGAGCTGCTCTTATATAAAGCCTCATATACCTTAAATTATTTTAAGTTTTTGGAATAATATATTTTTATCTCTGAAAATTTCAATTTTTGTTACCCTTAGATTAGGGTACTTGTCATTTACCTTTACTACTTTACTTGTATAATACATTAACTTCAACAAAATATAATTTTTTGCTTTCTTTTTTGTAAAGTTCGTATCTTTTGTTTATAATTCTAAAAATAAAACCGAAAGCACATAAGTGGCCTATATGATATGTTTCGAACAAAAAATTAAAATGACTAAAAAACCAACCAAAAGCTATCCCTGTTAAAAATTTAAAGTTTTCTAATACTTCGGTTTTAACAGTTTTATATAGTTCAATTAGGTTTTAACCATTTTAACTTTTAGCAGTTTTAAAACCGCTAACAAAGCTTTTTTAACCCTTTTGAAAAAGTTCTCAAAACACATCATGTTACACAACTGTGGTTTCATAATTTTTTTTGAATTATATTTAAAAAGATATGGATTTTCTAAGAAAAAAAATAACTTTTTTAGAAGAGACTATAGAATATTACATATTATAGTATTTTATCTCGTGTTTGGTAGCAAATATTGATAGAGATCTTATTTGGTATTAAATATTGATTTTGAATAAATATTGGGACCTATATGGGAGTCACCTTTTTTAAAATTATTAGACAAGAAACAATTAAAAAAGTCAAAATTTAACTAATTTTTTTTTAAATTTAATATAATTACTTAATTAAAAAATTGAAAATCAAATGAAAATTAAACCTAAAATAAATATATAAAATATTAATGACACTGATATAAATAATCTAATCTCACCCTAATGGTGCATATTTAACACTTAATTTTTTACTTTTATATAATTTTTTTAAATAATTTTTTTTTAAATGCAATTAAAATTATCTTTAAGTATCATTTTGAAAAATAAAATGAATAAAAGACGAATAATGTAAGTTAGAATTATACCAATCAATCAATGCATCCAAAACTTATGGATGCCTCGAATAATGCAATAATACAGTAACCCAAACGCTTTACTAAAGTAGACAATTATATATATATTTTCTTTAGAGAAATTTGAGTCATTTAGTATTTGGGATGTTTATCGTGTTTATATTTTTATAATATTTTAATTTAGGAACGGTAATCTCAAGAATTAAAACAAAAAAAGGTGAAATTTCAAATCGAATTTATTTGGTAATTTTTAACAAGTTAGTCATAGATTATTTAAATGTATTAGTAATTATAGAATATTTTTTGGAAAGTAATTAATAACGGTAATTTTATGAATTAAAAAATTGTAAAATTAAAAATGAAATTGACTTTATATTTTTTTATTAATTCATATAGATTAAAAATCTTTATCATTTAATTGTCGAATGTTTTTTTAACTTATGTTACGGTAATTTAATGAATTTGGAGAAAAGAGTTTCAAATTTCAATTGAAAAGTATTAAATTATTTAGCGGTAAATAAAAATGTTTAAGGAGGGAATAAATTCTAAAAGCACGCATAAAACTTTTATTCAACTTGCATCATGGGTTCTTTCATATCCCTCTTCTTCCTTTTTCTTTGATTTATTTTTTTAAATATCTCTTGTGATTACGGATAAGAGTGAGAAATCTGAGTGAATAACTAACTTTATTTATCATTTTTTAGGTTTTATGTGCTTGATTGATTTTGATTCTGACTTAGTTAATGTTTTGACTATTTTATTATATGAAATATTTTATTATATGAAATTTTATTATACTTAATTTTACTATATCATATGTAACCATGGTCGAATCTTATATAATCCCCATTTTTTTCTTCACCCCTCACCTCGCATATTTTCTTAATAAATTCTACCAAATCTCCATTATCAATTAACCTTTGTACCTCGTTCCTTAATTGAAAACAATTGCTTGTGAAATATCCATGATCATGTGATAAGGATAAAGTAATATTTTTAGCCTTCCACTACTAGGTGCAAATATTTGATGAAGGGGTCTAAAATTTATTTTATCTTTCATTGTATAAAAAATAGTATCAATATTTTCAATTAGAGGTGTGTACCTTCAAATTGGATTATTATCATTTGTAATCTATTTACGGGTTCTCTATTCACTTCATCAAGTTTTACCTCATCAACTTTTCTCTTATCTCCAGATACAACTTTTAAATCTTGAATCTTAAATGGCCATACTGCTCCTCTCTTTGAATCTTCTACACGAATGAACTTATCTATCTATTCCAAAATATCTTTCATCGTTTCCACCGGGAACATAACAAGATCTTCATATAACTTTCCTTCCAAAATCAAACCTCTCTTGAAATCAACAATTACTATATCATATTTACAACTTGCCAAAGCATTCAACTCACGCACAAACCTTTGAACATAGCTCTTCAACGATTCTCCTCTTATCTAATTCAAATTCATTATAGAATTGCCATCCTTCTTGTATCATTAATTTCTAACAAACCAATTTTCTTAAAGCATGCCAAAGGCCATCAAAAAATTTAATCGTCATCTAAATAATTAAACCATTCAAATACATTTCATTTAAATATCATTGAAAAATCAACAAAATATCATGTGCATTGAACTCCAACATCATGTTTCTAAACCGCTCCAGGTGATGATCAAGATCCCCAAATCCATCATAAGTTTACATACAATATGGATCAAACTTCTAGAAAGCTTCTCTTACAACATACCACTAAAGAGTGGCTTTTGTAACATGTAATCTGCCATTTTTCCTCATTATTTATGCTGCATTACCTTCTTTCCTATGCTTTTTTAGATTACAAGCTACTTGAATGAACCTCGCCTTCCATTTCTTCAATAAGTATTTTCCTTTAAATATTCTAACAGTTTGTACACCTCAAAGTTCATCTTTTGTATTTACTGTCTCTAATGTGTGTACACGACATGTTGTAGTCACACTTAGACTGTTAAGCCACACCTCATCTACGACGAATGAGTTGGAGTCATTGTTGCGATACCATGGCCAATGTCCACGAGTTCATACTAGTATATTCAGTCGTCAGTGGCCGAAGATTGCCTCTCGAAACAAAGGAAGAGGTGATGTTGGATTCTTATACCTATAATATATAAGCATAGTGTTTTTTATCAGCTTGGACATATGTAACTCGAATGTGGTTTTGATCTATACAATCTCAGACTAATCTGTTCTCAACGTAGCTTTACCCGTTTTTTATGTAATGGATTTAGTTTTGGTTTCTAAAAATAATATATATTCGACGACAGTGGCGTAGCCAGGATTTAAACCCTATAGTATCCTGGTTATTGTCCAAAAAATATTTCCTATGGTATGTTAGTTATTTTCTAAAAAATATTTCTTTTGTAGTGGTAGTTGTAAAATGGTGTTGTAACATATTTTCATTTTACATCTATATAAAAGTTGTTTATTTGTTTAAGTGAGTTTTCCATATTATTTTTGTCAAAAATTTGAAGTACTATTATAACATACAAAAATAGAAGTTGACTAGTAGATGTATTGATTAGGACATCTATTATTAGTGAACTCGAGATGCTATGTTGTTAGTGTTTGATCGGGTTTTAGTTTGAGTTTTTTCGCAGTATAGAGAGACTAATAGATGTATTGATTTATACATGTATTGTTAGTGAACTCAAGAACTTATGTTGTTACGGTTTGATTCGTAAAGCAAAATAAAAATTTATAATAAAACAAAATAAAAAAATTATAATTTATGCAGGTCTATTTGTTTCGAAATTGAACCCTCCAAATCTCTATCTTAAGAAAAATATAGATTAACCAATGTTAATCTTCGTAATAGTAATATAAAACATGTAGGAAAGCTTCAATTTTCAGAATTAATAGAGTTTTCTAATTATAATAAAAGAACCATTGTTCTAAAAGATTTTATATTGTAGTTAGAGGGCGACGACAGAATATGCTAATCAAATTTATATAGATTTATATTATTTTATGAATCAACATATTTATAAATAAATAATATATAATAAAAATATATATCAAATATATATCTATATATCTATATATATAAATTTATATTGTTTTTTATATGCTAATGTTATTATATATATAATAAAATAAATAATAAGAATTTAATTTAACTCAAAAATAAAAAAGACTAGATTCCACGAACCTAAAATCTGTGGGTTCCTAACAAGGAACTAGACTGAAGCATAACTTTTGGCTTATATCCTAAGTATATTATTTATCCAGCTAAATTGGTTTTTGGGATCCCACAGGATCCCACCTAGCTCCGCCTATGTTTGACGATCCAGATTATCTGACGAGCATTGTGATCTGGGTCGATCATTTTTTTATTTCTCAATCTGACATAAACTATCTTATTCTGTCTCCCGTATCTGTATTAGCAGATTAGACAAAACTGATCAGCCTGGTTTGACCAAGGTTTTCCATCTCTAACTACATAAACCCTAGTCCATATAGGCAAGTTGTTCATAACTTTTAAAATAACGGAAGCTCACTTACTTTCGTGCAAGCCCTTCTCTTTTTCCATCATCACCAATGGTGGTATACATTGGTCCGCATAGATAAGCTTTGTTGTCGTAAAATGATATCTTCTTACTTGTCATTGATCATTCTCATGCCTATTTGATTTGAGAATTTGGTCGTTTTTAACAAATTCTACGATTTTATCTCCCCTCAATTGACTTAAATCTGCTCACTCTACTTAGGTTGTGTCAGGATTCACTATCTTAGTCATGTAGCTTTACAATTGATTTGTGTGTTCACTCTTATCAGAGCATACTAGATGTTCCATGGCATCACTTCAATCAAGTCATGTCGTCTTGATACACTTCAATCAAGTCACTCCGCTTGATGAATATGACTGATGGTTCATCATCTTCGACATCCAAGAATTTTATCCACATTTTCATCCACATCACATTTCATCTACGTATGGAGTTTACCAACTCTTGAACCCAAATAGTAGTATATAAACCACCCACAAGATCAACTTCAAGACAACCAACCAAATAAACAAGAAACCCAATTCAACAACAATGATTCACCAATTTATTAACCAAATAAAACCACAAACCTAATCAAGGAAAAATAATCAACGGTAAAATAAATCAAGACACAAAAAAATTATATGGAAAATCTCTTCGAAACGAAGAGTAATAAACTACAAGACTTATGAAGAATCCACCAAAAACACTTCTATTATTACGATAAGTTGATGGTAAAATATATCTAGTTCGACCTAATATATATCTACAACCCACCAACAATTTTAAACATAATAAACTAACAAAAAAAGTAGCAAAAATAAAAAATATTACAAAAACTACTACATTATTCCACCAGTGATTATCCCATCGGTCATTTTGAAGCTTTAGATGTCTCATTTTCCTTGATGCACTTCATTAGTATTACCACGGTGCGTACATCAAAGCCACAACGCACGGTGTTATCTCTCAATAAATATTTCTAAGATCTGTCTTGAGCCATTTATACTTATCGGATCCTGCAAGAATAAAAATATCACATTAGAGTGAAGATGTGATATGCAGCATAGCTCTAAGAAAACTATCGAAAAGTTGGTTACATATCAAACCTTCTTTGAAATTCGTGTAAAGATCAGCACATGTGTCCCCACGACCTCGAATGAGTAGTACAAGTTGGAAGGCGACAGCTCTCAGCGTAAAGCATTTGCCACAGTGCATTGTAGGATTTGAACGGATGTGGCTGGTTGAGAAAGGGAACGACTCGATGTCGTGGTTATCTGTGATGACCATTCATGGCCAGTGACTTGCATATGACTCGACTAATCAGCAAACGTGTCCCACAGTGGTTGTAGGAAATTTGCGTATGCTAAATCTCCAGGTAGTAGAAAAACGTTGTACTTTTGACCATGTAGCTGGGATAACGTTGAGGTTCTCCATTCTGTTTGGCCCAAGTCACATATGATTGAAAACTAAAAGGATTAGGAAAGTCAAACAAGTTCTATTTCGATCAAAATTTCTTATGTAAAGTACATTGTTAGAATGTATTCTGAATCTGAATTTAACTTACTAAAAAATACTATAAGATGATAACTTTACAACGTAGAAAACAGTGTTTGATTTCCTTGATAATTTATATAATATTGTAAATAATTTTAGATTGTAAATATTTTAATACTTTTTCAAAATTTCAACCAAATATAGTGAAATGGACATACTTTACTTTTGTAGACCAAAACTTTTAGTAATAGGCAGTCCCTGGCTCTCAAGGTCCGATTTTGACATGGTGAATCTTGTCCGATTTATAAAGCAAGTAACTATATGACGTTCTCCTGTCGCCTTTTTTGTTGTATTGACCTGAAAATTGTCCCAAAAGTTCCTCATGTGATATCTTTGGTAAGGAGAATTTTTCCGAGAGAGTAGGAGCACGAGCAGGAAAGGTAGACCGCGAGTTTGGTTTAAGATAAACAACCGAACATAGGACGAGCTCTACGACGCTGTCGATATCAAAAAGAAAGAGAGAACAAGTTCGGGGATACTCGGAAGCAACGAGCTCATCGACCAGACTAGGGATACGATGATCAGACCAAGGATGAGTGCGAGCTCGGAGATGATTGGTTGATTATGTGATGGTGAGCTCGAGCTCCGCACACCAGTACACCAATACAGATCTGATCACCCTCAAGGAATAACCTAGCTCTGATCACCCTCAAGGAATAACCTAGCTCAACTTAACTCAAACAAAGTGTTTCTTTATTTATTGTTAAGATGACATTTTGACTCTTAATCAAACCGTTTTGAGCGTTGTTCTAGAATTATAGAATAGTGACATTAGTGATTTAGTAGAGCATTAAATGAAAAACAAATGTAAGTGTCCACTAACTCACGGCAAAATGATCCTTTTTGCCTCATATTTTTCTCTTTTTTTGCCTCATCTTTTTTTTTTTTGCTAAAAACCTAAAAACTTATTGTCTACTAGACCTTGCTATTCCCGTAACAATCTCTCCGCTAGAAAAATATACACCTAAATAAAAAACAGGTATAATATAATAAAATATGGATGATATTCAAACTATTTCACTTTTAAATCGAATTGTGAACCTAAATAAAAAATAGTTGTAATATAATAAAATATGGAGGATATTCAAACTAACTACGATATCTTTTTTGCTTCAAATAGGAAAAGAAAGCGAATTTGTAAAGTAATCAATTGAATTCTGAAGTTTGGTTTATAATGGTATTATATTCAGTCTCTTCTGATAATGACAAATTATTTTATTAGATTCCATTAATTTTTTTTGTTATTAATTTAGGAAAAAATTAATTCAAAAAATTAATTCAGAGCCATGGTAAAAAAATCGAGCTTCTTAAATGGGATACAAAAGTACAAAATAATAAATAAAAATAATAATAATAATAACTATTTTTTTAATAATTATTTTAGTTACTACCTACTAACATTATCTAATCTAAATATAATCAATATATCTATTTATATTATATATATCCAATCAATATATTTATTTACATTATATTTATCCAGAAATAAATGATATTATATATATATAATATAAATAAATATATAAATATATATTATATTACTTCATCCCTTCTTTAATAATTAAATTTATTTGTTTTTATTATAAACAAATATATCATTTATTATTTTGGATTAATCAAATTTATTCTTTTATTTTATACAAAATATAAGTAATAATTGATTTTCTTATGTAATCTGTTTAAACGTAATATAATATACTATAAATGAATTGTGGGTTTCGTTTTAATTATCCCTATTAGAAAATTTATTTATTATTTATTTAATACTAAATATATTATATATATTAAATAATGGATTTCTAGGACCGACAAAAACGGAAGTAACCTTTTATCTAATATTAATTTATGATTTTGTTATTAATAAATATTGTAATATTTTATTAATTAATCATACATATTGTCTATTAAATTTTATATGTGTGTTACTATTGTAATATAAATTTTTAAAAAAAATTGAAAAATCCAAATATTTTTAAAATGATTTTTATATATTGTTGTTAAAAAATATATTTCAAAATCAATTTTAATTTTTAAAAACCATTTTGATTTTTTCAAATTTATAATTTAAAAATAAGTTTAAAAACCAGTTTTCAAGTTTTTATTTTTTTACTTTACTTTAAGAAAAATAAAATACTATTTAAAAAAATTAAAAATAAAAGGTCATTAGTGTCTTTTTATAATAATAGAATTGAAATATTATTGTTATCCCTAAAATATGACAGAGATTACGTAAAATAAAGTAATAGTATGATATTTTTATTTTTATTATTAGTTTAATAAATAGTAGGTTAATAATTGAATAAAAAATATTACATGTAGAATGATATTGAAAAAAAAGATATTTACCTCCATTCATAGTCAGTCTCTTCGTGATGATCTGCAGTGCCTTTCTAATCATCCTCATTGAAAATCATAAAATAAATATTTTTTTTACCATACAAATGAGTAGACATCTTATTCAATTTGAGCAACTAAACTCACAATATGCCTCTTTCTAGAGTTATTAATGTTACCAGCCATAATATCTCCTCCAAAAATTTCCAAAAACTCAAAGTATACAATTGTTTGTATAAGACTTTAATTAGTACACTTTATTCCTCAATATTTTATATCCTTATCTGTAAAAAGTTGTTTTTATGATCCAAAAATCCTAAGTTATTACTACTCTCCCCATTAGTTAGTTGATTATTCGAGGGTTCTTCCAAACATAGGCTAGATTGTTTACATTTTTTAGCAACAACCTTATAAATAAGTTATTGTTCTATAACAAAACAAACACTTTTTAAACGCTCCATATCAAGATATATTACCAAACCCATAAAAATCGTCTTATTATTAAATAATAATTCTTGTTATCACCGCAGGAGTACGTACTTACCTTTCACCAGCTTATCCTACATACTTTTAACATACTTATATATACTTTCAAAAAAATTAAACTCGATAAGAGGAATAATTTCATTTTTGGCATCATGTTTGAAAATACATACTCGTGGCTTAAACATATATTACATGAATTGAACACTCAATAAATAGTTATATACATGGTCTGTTATATGACAAGCTGCATGTTTAACAAACCGAAAGTAACATGATCATATATACAAGAACTCACATGGTTGAGTACAAAAAAATAACATATCTACTATAAAACATAAATCTCGTTGTCGTCAAAGCTAGACACGTATAATCGTCAACGCAACTCTCACTACTGTTAACAATGACATATACAAGAACCACAATGTGTATTACAAAGGTATTGCATAGTAAACTACAAATCATTCGAATGGTCAACCAAAACTATTATCCACTAGACTCGCATGTTCATGTACATTTGAATACTATAAAGAAATGCACAAATCTTGCATTTTCTTTCAATGAACTCGCATTGTTAACAACACATGCTTGGAAACTCTAAAATCGATTGTATATATTAGGTTTTGAGCAATAATTCATCATTGGACTATCGATTTTAGTGACAATTAGTCCTTCAACTTTAAAAAGTCTAATGGTAGTCCATGGACTATCTAGTTTGGATAAATTTAGTCCCCCATATCTGGTGATTAATGTAAAGCTACCACGTGGCACCATAGTTAACAAAACTTGTATCACCAATGGTCATTCGACTTTAATCTTGACTAAATTTAAACTTTGACATCAAGTCGAGAGATTATTGGTGATACAATTTTCTCTTGAGTATGGTGCCATGTTGCAGCTTTACATTAATCAACAGATATGGGGGACTAACTTGGTCCAAATTGGATAGCCCAAAGACTACCAGCATAATTTTAAAAGTCAAAGGACTATCTGTTACTAAAATCGATAGTCCGGGGACGAATTACTGTTCAAAGCCCTATATAATATTTCACACCCCAAACAAATATAATAACCAAAACATATACACAATACAACTAGTTTATAACTTATTACAAAATGTTAACTCATAAAATAGTAATGTTATACATTTTGTTTCTAAAAAAAGAACAAAACATAATCAGAAACAAAAAATTCTTGTACGAAATAGCTCACCTAATTGATAAAACAACATGAAAAAATAAAACTCATACAAAACACCCGTTGTTATGATTTTGTATGCTCAAATAAAACAACCTGAAATCTGGAAACTCTAAAAACTAGTAATATGTTATAAAACAATGGTCCATGCTCGATTTTTTCGTTGATGGACTGAGAAACACGATTTTGTTGATAGTGCTTCCGTACTAATATTATATAAAATTAATTAACCTCGTCTTTATGGTATTGTTTAGTCTTTAAAATTATATAATAAATTTATTGTCAAAGACTAGATGAGAGTCTTGATACGGATATATTGAGCCAATGAAATATATTACTTATTCAGACAAGGTTAATATTAGAGACCAGATTTTTGACGAGACAAAGACAATTTGTAATAACGACATGATGTCAATTCAACAATTTGACAAGGTATAAGTTGTGAATTAAACGAGTGATTATTACAGAAGTATGAAGAGATGAAATTCAGAATATTGATGAAGGCAAGTTCGGAATTATGATGAGACACATACCATAAGTTGACGAGGATATCGTTTAAAGATGTGTCAAAGCCACTTCAAATGTGCGTCTCCACACACGTGTCCATTTTCTATATGAGGAAGAAGAAGTTAGTTAGACGGTTACAACATAATAACATTTGTAAGTTGATGATTGGATATACGTGTAATGATACTATAGGTAGAGAGATGTTTGTAAACCCTATAAATATGAGGTAAAATCTTTTTTGAAAGACTGATCATATTTTTCTAATATTGATCATATTTTTCTAATATAAAGAATTCACACTTCATTCATTTTTTTATTGTATTTCATTACTTTTGCTAAGTCTTTGAGAAGATTTTTCTTATCACTATGTCCTGGATGATCTACACGTAACCCTAAATACTATAGAGTCCGCATATTCCCATGAAAAAACAAAACAAAACGTTTGAATAATTCTAAATGTAATTTTATATAGTAAAAAGCCTACGAATTCAGACAAAACATGTGTTTTTTAAATCGATCATTTTGTTAATAATAAGAAAATTTCAGCGATAAATTATTTTCCCAATAAACTAAAAATTTGTTTACTTAAAAATCACTAAAACAAATAAACTTTTTGATTTTATTTAAATGATTTTAACTTGATATTCAAATAAACTTTTTGAGTTTATTTAAATGATTTTAACTTGATATTCAAATATGAACATAGCATCTTTATACTATTAAAGTCTAATTCACAATCTTATACAATGGACTTCAATTGTATATTTAAATTCAAAACACTATACTACTGTGATATCATTTTGTTAATGATTCCATGCGTAACATAAAATTTTGCAAACACGTAAATACAATACTAGAGAATGTTGTTCTTTTTCTTTTGAGGTATGTTTTCTTCTGCTAGAAAAGCGGAAATAGAAGAAATATACAACGATAAAAACCCTAATACTAGGGTAGAGAATTAAGGAGACTCAGAATAATAATCTTTAAAATTCAATTAATCAAAATCTGATGGCAAAATAAGGTATATGATGCTTTATATAGCATGACCTAAAACTCTAATTCCAAATAAGGAAAATTACATAAATGTTTTAAAATAAAATAAATAAATAAAATAACGCTAAAATATTAAAGCTCTACAGGTCATGGAACGAAATTTTCGATCTGAGTACCTGTTTGACCCAATTCTGATACTTAAGAAAGAAACCAGTCTACATGTCGTCTTCGCTACAGCATCTTCCCATACAAATCATTTGGTGAAACCAATGTTTCAATACAAACATTTGCATCCTTAAAATCATAGTGCTTGATAGAATCTGTTTCCCTATCGTAAATTAAACACCCAGAATAGCATTTCAATACGATATAGTATTCTTCTCTAATATCAAATTTTCACAATGCTCTACTGCTAATACGTATACCTACTCTCCAGCTAAAGAATGCTATTACCTACTCTCCAGCTAAAGAATGCTTCGGCTTTAACTCCGAATCCAAGATGAACTTACACCGAATCCAAGATGAACTTACACCGTATTAGCTGGAGTTAAAGCCGAAGCATGATGAACTTACACCGAATCCAAGATTAACTTACACTGTATTAGCTTAGCTGGAGTTAAAGCCAAAGCCGAAGCATTCTTTAGTGGAGAGTATGTATACGTATTAGCAGTATAAGCTTTGTGAAAATTTGATACTAGAGAAGAAGACAGAAAATACTTCATTTAGGAGAGACCGAATTTGGGTGCTAAATTCTTTTTGGAGTGATTTATATAGAAGTTTAAGTAAACCATATAATTAAACCCAATTAATTTGATTAGTCAATAATATATATTTTTATTCAATTGTGTATTCAATAATAATAATAATAATAATAATAATAATAATAATAATAATAATAATAATAATAATAATAATAATAATAATAATAATAATAATAATAATAATAATCGAAACCAAACTGCATAATTTTTTTTAAAATCATTTTTTTTTATATTTAGTTTTTATATGTTATATTTTTAAAAGGGTTATTTCCATTATAATTCCAAAATAAGTTCATAATGCAATTTTAGTCATCCTAAAATGTTTCAAATCTAATTATATTAAGATTTGATTTGATTTTATTTTATTTTAAAATATTTATTTTATTTACTTGTATTTTAATTTAGGGAATTTAGGGTTTTGAGCTGCTCTTATATAAAGCCTCATATACCTTAAATTATTTTAAGTTTTTGGAATAATATATTTTTATCTCTGAAAATTTCAATTTTTGTTACCCTTAGATTAGGGTACTTGTCATTTACCTTTACTACTTTACTTGTATAATACATTAACTTCAACAAAATATAATTTTTTTCTTTCTTTTTTGTAAAGTTCGTATCTTTTGTTTATAATTCTAAAAATAAAACCGAAAGCACATAAGTGGCCTATATGATATGTTTCGAACAAAAAATTAAAATGACTAAAAAACCAACCAAAAGCTATCCCTGTTAAAAATTTAAAGTTTTCTAATACTTCAGTTTTAACAGTTTTATATAGTTCAATTAGGTTTTAACCATTTTAACTTTTAGCAGTTTTAAAACCGCTAACAAAGCTTTTTTAACCCTTTTGAAAAAGTTCTCAAAACACATCATGTTACACAACTGTGGTTTCATAATTTTTTTTGAATTATATTTAAAAAGATATGGATTTTCTAAGAAAAAAAATAACTTTTTTAGAAGAGACTATAGAATATTACATATTATAGTATTTTATCTCGTGTTTGGTAGCAAATATTGATAGAGATCTTATTTGGTATTAAATATTGATTTTGAATAAATATTGGGACCTATATGGGAGTCACCTTTTTTAAAATTATTAGACAAGAAACAATTAAAAAAGTCAAAATTTAACTAATTTTTTTTTTAAAATTTAATATAATTACTTAATTAAAAAATTGAAAATCAAATGAAAATTAAACCTAAAATAAATATATAAAATATTAATGACACTGATATAAATAATCTAATCTCACCCTAATGGTGCATATTTAACACTTAATTTTTTACTTTTATATAATTTTTTTAAATAATTTTTTTAAAATGCAATTAAAATTATCTTTAAGTATCATTTTGAAAAATAAAATGAATAAAAGACGAATAATGTAAGTTAGAATTATACCAATCAATCAATGCATCCAAAACTTATGGATGCCTCGAATAATGCAATAATACAGTAACCCAAACGCTTTACTAAAGTAGACAATTATATATATTTTTTCTTTAGAGAAATTTGAGTCATTTAGTATTTGGGATGTTTATCGTGTTTATATTTTTATAATATTTTAATTTAGGAACGGTAATCTCAAGAATTAAAACAAAAAAAGGTGAAATTTCAAATCGAATTTATTTGGTAATTTTTAACAAGTTAGTCATAGATTATTTAAATGTATTAGTAATTATAGAATATTTTTTGGAAAAGTAATTAATAACGGTAATTTTATGAATTAAAAAATTGTAAAATTAAAAATGAAATTGACTTTATATTTTTTTATTAATTCATATAGATTAAAAATCTTTATCATTTAATTGTCGAATGTTTTTTTAACTTATGTTACGGTAATTTAATGAATTTGGAGAAAAGAGTTTCAAATTTCAATTGAAAAGTATTAAATTATTTAGCGGTAAATAAAAATGTTTAAGGAGGGAATAAATTCTAAAAGCACGCATAAAACTTTTATTCAACTTGCATCATGGGTTCTTTCATATCCCTCTTCTTCCTTTTTCTTTGATTTATTTTTTTAAATATCTCTTGTGATTACGGATAAGAGTGAGAAATCTGAGTGAATAACTAACTTTATTTATCATTTTTTAGGTTTTATGTGCTTGATTGATTTTGATTCTGACTTAGTTAATGTTTTGACTATTTTATTATATGAAATATTTTATTATATGAAATTTTATTATACTTAATTTTACTATATCATATGTAACCATGGTCGAATCTTATATAATCCCCATTTTTTTCTTCACCCCTCACCTCGCATATTTTCTTAATAAATTCTACCAAATCTCCATTATCAATTAACCTTTGTACCTCGTTCCTTAATTGAAAACAATTGCTTGTGAAATATCCATGATCATGTGATAAGGATAAAGTAATATTTTTAGCCTTCCACTACTAGGTGCAAATATTTGATGAAGTGGTCTAAAATTTATTTTATCTTTCATTGTATAAAAAATAGTATCAATATTTTCAATTAGAGGTGTGTACCTTCAAATTGGATTATTATCATTTGTAATCTATTTACGGGTTCTCTATTCACTTCATCAAGTTTTACCTCATCAACTTTTCTCTTATCTCCAGATACAACTTTTAAATCTTGAATCTTAAATGGCCATACTGCTCCTCTCTTTGAATCTTCTACACGAATGAACTTATCTATCTATTCCAAAATATCTTTCATCGTTTCCACCGGGAACATAACAAGATCTTCATATAACTTTCCTTCCAAAATCAAACCTCTCTTGAAATCAACAATTACTATATCATATTTACAACTTGCCAAAGCATTCAACTCACGCACAAACCTTTGAACATAGCTCTTCAACGATTCTCCTCTTATCTAATTCAAATTCATTATAGAATTGCCATCCTTCTTGTATCATTAATTTCTAACAAACCAATTTTCTTAAAGCATGCCAAAGGCCATCAAAAAATTTAATCGTCATCTAAATAATTAAACCATTCAAATACATTTCATTTAAATATCATTGAAAAATCAACAAAATATCATGTGCATTGAACTCCAACATCATGTTTCTAAACCGCTCCAGGTGATGATCAAGATCCCCAAATCCATCATAAGTTTACATACAATATGGATCAAACTTCTAGAAAGCTTCTCTTACAACATACCACTAAAGAGTGGCTTTTGTAACATGTAATCTGCCATTTTTCCTCATTATTTATGCTGCATTACCTTCTTTCCTATGCTTTTTTAGATTACAAGCTACTTGAATGAACCTCGCCTTCCATTTCTTCAATAAGTATTTTCCTTTGAATATTTACTTTATTCTCCTCAATTTTTCCATACACTAGTCACTTTTCTTTCTTTAACCTTTTCAGCACAATTCACATCAGATCCCACCTTTTTTTGGTGTACTTATTCTTATCTTTCAACACGATTTTATCAATTAACAACTATAATGAATCTAATAATTTCTCGAATTTTGTTTGAATTTTTTACTCTTTCTCAACTTGTAATCGTATCACCTTAATCTGTTCTTGTTTCATTTATTTAATTTCAGCTCACAAAATTTAAACATTAGAAAGATTTGCAGTATACCTTGACCTACGAGATTTCCACTTTGAACATTAGGAAGAAGTGATCCTTGAACGTTAGATCTATCACGTACATAGCTTCATACACCATACCAGCAGACTGAGTTTGATTTTCCATTATCACTTCTGGAGTTCTTTGTTTTAATCAACCCTCGACCTTTCCTCTTCAACGACAAATATCAACTATATAAATCCTTAAATTGAAAGTTCATATCTCTTAAACTATAGTCGATCAATAATTAAAAATATAATATAGAACAACTATTAAAAATGTATTAATATAGAGTTTCGTACAAAATTGATAAGATAGATTATTATACTATTAGTATGGAACTTCTCGTAAACAACTTAGGTAGAATATTAACATACTACTCGAGTAGTATGCGACTTAATTATATAAAACTCAATTGATTCTATAAGTGTTCTCCCCAAAAAAGAATTTTTATTTATTTATTTTTGTCTTCCGATATTGATTTATATTACTGATTTGATTTAAAAGTTATAAAAGTTAAGGGGGATTGTTTATCAAAGAAATATTTTAATTAAATAAATTTTAAAAAATAAGAAAAAATAAAGAACACGAAGGAAGATGGAGATTTTAGTTAGATAAATTAAAAAAGATAATAAAATTAGTACGAAATTAGTATAAAAACCAAAATAAATATAACTTTTAAATAAAATTTTAAAAAAGTGACTCCAGTTTATTTCAAATACAAAATAAATATTTTGACGAATTACTGTTCAAAGCCTTATATAATATTTCACACCCCAAACAAATATAATAACCAAAACATATACACAATACAACTAGTTTATAACTTATTTAAAAATGTTAACCCTAGTCATAAAATAGTAATCTTATACATTTTGTTTCTAAAAAAAAGAACAAAACATAATCGGAAACAAAAAATTCTTGTATGAAATAGCTAACCTAATTGATAAAACAACATGAAAAAATAAAACTCATACAAAACACCCGTTGTTATGATCGTATGGTATGCTCAAATAAAACAACCTGAAATCTGGAAACTCTAAAAACTAGTAATATTTTATAAAACAATGGTCCATGCTCGATTTTTTCATTGATGGAGTGAGAAACACGATTTAGAGTTGTCGATGGACGGGCTCTGATGACACATGTCGTTCCGATTACCTTTAGTCGATGACTTGAAAGAGAAAATACGGTTTTTTCAATGCAGTAAACTTTGGTATGAAAAGAAAGCGACTACAAAAAATGTTTGAAAGGTCTAATACGAGGAAAAAATAACTCTTAACGTTTTTAAAGCTTATATATGGTATTTAGGGTATTATAAAACAAATGGGTATTGAGTGAGAGTTATCTATAAAAAATGGATTTTAAGTAAGCATAAATAATAGTTTGAGATATGAGATGACGATATAGTTTCGTTATAAGTACATTTGGTGACATTTGTTTTTATAATACCTTATATATATTTACCCTTAAAAAAATTGTCACGTGTATTTTCTCTCTTATTTTATTTATATTTTCTTTAAAAAATTGATCCCCTTTTCAAATCTAAACAATATTATTATTTTTTCAAGACGACAAAATTGTAGAAATTAATGATATTTTTTGATTTTGTTAATGAGACTAGTTAACTATTTGTTCGTAATTCAAATTTGCTTTCATAATTAGCATTTGTTTATCTCTTTCATAATTCACATTTATCTTGATTCGTGATTGGAATTTAAACAAAAGACTTTTTCTTAACCTTTAAGGCCAAAGCTATTTCCTCCATGTTATTTTTTATTTCCTCCATCTTTTAAAAAATCCTCCATGATGTTATTTCCTCCATAAAGGAAGTTACAAAATTGCCCTTTTACCCATTTTTTCTTCACAAAACCATTACCCTAACATACCCATTCTATTCAGTACAACAAAACCCATTCTTCACCCTAGAGAACTACCTTAACAACAAAACCCATTCTTCACCCTAGAGAACTACCTTACAAAGAGAGAGAGTAGCCGAAGGTAAGATAACGAAATCATCTTCTTTGCTTCTTCATTTTCCGATTAGGGTTTGTAGTTATATTTTGTTGTTCGATTTGGGGTTTGATTTGGGGTAAGATAACGAAATCATCTTCTTTGTTTCATTTGGGGTTTGATTTCATTGTTAGAATCGATTAGGGTTTGATCTTGGGTTCACCTTGGGATATCCTACTGTTCTGAATTTTTTTTGCCCACTCAGCATGTGATTCTGAGTGGCCTACTCGGAATCACATGCTGAGTGTTCAAAAAGAAATTCAGAACAAACACGAAGGTTCTTCATTACCTTACATGCAGCCGAGTTCCTACTTCTGTATTTAACAATCCAAAAGCGATAGCAAGTCTTTCACTGTGTCCGCAAGTCTTTCACTGTGTGATTGATATGTTGCCATGTTTTCTTATATTGACTTAATAAGTTTTTATAAACAAGTTATAAAATAATGGTGTAAACACTTTCTAGCATAATAATACACAATTATTCGAAATTTAAACCACAATTATTGAAGTTCTTTGTTTTAGGTTAATTTTAGAGATAAAATCATATATCTTGGATTAAAGTTAGGTTAATGCTTTGTTTTTTCATATAAGACTATCTATTAGATAAATGACATCTAGTGATAAATTTGAAATAAAAATAAGGGTAATTTTGTAAAAGCAATTCACTAGTGTTTTTGAATGTTTGAAAGATGGTGGAAATAAAAAATAGTATTTAGACAATTGTTTTTCAAATTTAATTGATTCGTAGTTCAATTTTTTTAACCATTTGTTCGCATCCAATAATTACAAATTGCGAATTAAGGTTTAATTAATAGGAAAGTTTTTTTTAATTATAAAATAATAGAAAAATTTGTTCTTAGATTTTAGTTATATACTTTGTTTTACAAAATCTTTAAGTAAATTTTATTAATTAAGTTGATTTTTTTGCTATTTTTTTTTAAAATATAAATTATATTATACATATTTTTATAAAATATTTTAGATACAGTCGGTCGTGGAACTTAGACATTTTATATACAATTTAAAAATAAAATACTTTTTTAGAATTTTGTTATTTCAATAGTAAATCAAATTTATACTTGTGATTTATATAGATAATAATACATATTAAATATTTTAAAATTGATAATTTATACAGCGGCATCTAACCATATTTATTTTCTGATGGACCAAAATATCTTGAGTCCATCGCCACAGGATCCAGTATCAACATCAAAACAAAAACCCTAACCCTAAGGCGCTTTTATACTCACAGTCGCACCATCTCCTATTTTCGTCTACTTCATCGCCCAAAGACACTAAGCTTAAGCAGCTATAGAGCCTCCTTCTCAAGGTCTATATCTCTGTCCCCAAAATCTATACATATCAAGATCAGGATCACTTTGACCTCCAAAGATGTCAAGAATCTCGAGAAAGCTACATTATTATCGATCGAGCTGGTTTTGATATACTTTTTCTTCCTGTTTATCTCTTTGTACGGTAATTTTATCTAAAGGGTGTAATTTTTGTATATGGTTTCAGTTTACTCTAGAATATTTGCATTATTTTCTAATGCTTGCATGTGATATTCGATGTTTCTATCTACTTTATCGATAGGCTTTGAGGTTAGCATTTGTAATTGAGACTTTGATTCTGTTTAATGATAGTTTGTGCTGATTTGATCCGTGGTGCAAAGGACAAGAGGGTTAAGGGTCTGGTTAGGATTCCTACCAAGGTTCTCAACGTTACTCAATTTCTCACTGGATTGATCCGGAGCCAGCTTTTTGGTAAGTCTAATTATCAAATATATTCACTCGAACTTTTTATATGTAAATTATTCTGAACTAATTTTTCAAGATATTGCTTTGGAACTGCTTCAACATTTTCCTGAAATAGCTGCATTGAAAACTTATATTACGGCAGCAGACACCCCTATTTATGCTTTGTCGGAATTTGATATATTTTGTCCAAAACATACTATGGAAGTGTATGTTAGCATCTTTCTAATTTATAGGATGTCTTTTTGTTTTTCTAGATTAGCCAACTTAGTAATATAGTCTATTCTTTTATAGACATTAATATACAGAATACCAATTGCAAAGGTTCCAATATTATTAAGTAAACATGAAACAATTGGTGATATAAAAGATAGATCAATTCGAGTTACGTTACTTTTATCTACTACAAAAGAGGTTTACTATTTAGGAATGTTTTTGCAATGTTGTAAACACACCCTATTCTTTTGCAATGTTGTAGGTCTACCTCAGATATTAGTTTCCTTCATTGTAGGCCTACCCCAGAAACTAGTTTCCCCCCATACTATCAATTCTCGGTACACTTGCGTTTTATATTCACTATTTTTATTCTCAGTACACTTGCCTTTTATATTCACTATTTTTCTTTATGTTTTTCTAATATAACAAATTTTTTTACTCTTGCTAAATATACAATATATATATATATATATATATAACTTTTATTTTCATTCTAGGGATCTCTCAGGTATACAAAATAAAACAGGCTCTTTATTATGCCCGTGAGGTTTTGAATATGGTAAGCAATAACAAAAACCTACACAAAACAATTTCTAATTCCGCTAACCTTCCTTATTTATTATTATTATTTTAAATTTGATGTTATTTATCATTTTATATTAATTTTAGGGTGTTTACAAAAACTACTCAACCCATAATATAAATAAAAAAAAAAATTGGATTGCATGTTGTGGTTATAATAGGTTACGTAAACACAAAAGATGGAGAACATTATTTTTTTATCTAGAATTCTTGGGTTATTTCTTTGGGAGAATGCAGTTATAAAAAAATGTATGACAAACTGGTATAATTATGTTCTCTACCAGTGGAGGTTATGAACGTGAAATCTGAAATATATGAGATATATCTATATTATATTACAACTATCTCAAACAAGTTTATAATATTAACTAATATCATCATTAGTATAATTGTTTTATTAGATTTTATCAATTGTATAGTAGGACTCCTCCTTTGAAAAGATTGATAAAATTTAAAAATATATTACTTTAAGTTGATATTAATTTATATTATCAATTTGTTTGAGATAGACCTTAGGAAACATACCAATGATTTTGGATCATTATAATAATAATGTTCTCTATCTTTTGTGCTTCCATAACCTATTATGACCACCGCGTGCAATCGAAATTATTTTGCACCTTTATCATGGGTTGAGTAGTTTTGTAAATACCATGAAGTTCATAAAAATGATAAATGACATAATATTTAAATAATATTAACAAAATGAAATGAAATTATTAAGTTCAACTTTTTGATTTAATATAGTTTTGGTGTGACACGTTGTATAACAACAACCGGCTTAGTTATGAGAATTTGAACATGTTGTTCTATAATTGGTTCCAACTCTTTATAACTTTTGATATGTATGACATGTGAATCCTAAAACATATTTCCAAAATTTATTACTTAAAATGCACAATAGAACCTTATATTAGTTTAAAATTACGAAATTATATATAAATTAAATTTTAATCATAAGTTTACCAAAAAATCACATATCACATCCAGTTTTATCTAATTTATGAATTATTATTATTATTATTATTATTATTATATTTTCAAAACTCACCGTTCTTTTCTTTTGGATGTGATGTCTTTCTTTTTACAACAAACTTCCATGTATTATTGATAAATATGTTAGTTTTTAAGAATATGGTTGCAGTGAACTTTCATTAAAGATCTTGTGATATTTTGATTATGAGTTGTGCACGATCTCAAAGTTTGTACTATAAATATTTGCGCTTATTATAAGGTTTTTTTTATCGAATATGGTCTCAGCACATCGTGTGATTGCAATGGTCCAACATATGTCTGATTATAAATTAAAATAAGCGGGTTAGTAATTGAGTAAAAAAAATATGTATACAAAATATACCAGAAAAAACATACATATTTTTTTTTATCAATAATTAGACCTAAGATATCACAAGTGTAATTTTTTTTAGTACCATGTACAACAAGGAACAAACGTATACAATATTTATATTTATGCTTGATAAAATTTGAGATGTTCGATATTCCAGGGTGTCGAAGTGGTCTGTTTAGAGAAAACTTTCCCGAGTATTCAACTTTGATCTGTAAAAATATATTTCTCAGAACTTGTCACCGATATTAAACTTTTTTTATCAGAGTTTTTATGTATACTTGTTTCACATCAAGGTCTAATAGTTCCGCGAGTTTAACTGTGCTAAATTTATCTTTTCTTTAATTAAATCAAATTTGACACGTCTTCCGTCATTGTTATCATCCTCAGAATAATGTTTGACCCGGTAAGATAGGAGCATAGTCTGTAAACGAGTTACAGCATCCATCCCATAAACCAACGAGTATGGTGATTCCCCAGTCATGGTGCGAGGAGTTGTTTGGTATGCCAAAAGTGGAAAAAAAATATGACAAGATAAATTGTATCAGATATTTTTTTTTGTCCGAAATAAGGTCTCGGCTTCTATCCATAATATTTAAAATAATATTAACAAAATGAACTGAAATTATTCAGTTCAACTTTTTGATTTAATATAGTTTTGGTGTGACACGTTGTACAACAACAACGGGCTTAGTTATGAGAATTTGAACATGTTGTTCTATAATTGGTTCCAACTCTTTATAACTTTTGATATGTATGACATTTGATTCCTAAAACATATTTCCAAAATTTATTACTGAAAAAGCACAATAAAACCTTATATTAGTTTAAATTTATGAAATTATATATAAATTAAATTTTAATCATAAATTTACCAAAAAATCACATATCACATCCAGTTTTATCTAATTTATGAATTATTATTATTATTATTATTATTATTATTATTATTATTATTATTATTATTATTATTATTATTATTATTATTATTATATTTTCAAAACTCGCCGTTCTTTTCTTTTGGATGTGATGTCTTTCTTTTTACGACAAACTTCCATATATTATTGATAAATATGTTAGTTTTTAAGAATATGGTTGAAATGAACTTTCATTAAAGATCTTGTGATATTTTGATTATGAGTTGTGCACGATCTCAAAGTTTGTACTATAAATATTTGCGCTCATTATAAGGTTTTTTTATTGAATATGGTCTCAGCACATCGTGTGATTGCAATGGTCCAACATATGTGTGATTATAAATTAAAATAAGCGGGTTAGTAATTGAGTAAAAAAAATATGTATACAAAATATACCAAAAAAACATACATGTTTTTTTTTATCAATAATTAGACCTAAGATATCACAAGTGTAATTTTTTTCCTAGTGGATTATTTGGATTGTTGTAAGTGGAAATTTAAGAAAATAAGAGTTTCCCACCAATTAGTACCATGTACAACAAGGAACAAACGTATACAATATTTATATGTATGCTTGATAAAATTTGAGATGTTCGATATTCCAGGGTGTCGAAGTGGTCTCTTTAGAGAAAAATTTCCCGAGTATTTAACTTTGATCTGTAAAAATATATTTCTCAGAACTTGTCACCGATATTAAACTTTTTTTATCAGAGTTTTTATGTATACATGCTTCACATCAAGGTCTAGTAGTGCAACGAGTTTAACTGTGCTAAATTTCTCTTTTATTTAATTAAATAAAGTGTGACACGTCTTCCGTCATTGTTATCATCCTCAAAATAATGTTTGACCCAGTAAGATAGGAGCGTAGTCTGTAAACGAGTTACAACATCCATCCCATAAACCAACGAGTATGGCGATTCCCGAGTCATGGTGCGGGGAGTTGTTTGGTATGCCCAAAGTGGAAAACATATATGACAAGATAAATTTTATCAGATATTTTTTTGTTGTCCCAAATAAGGTCTCGGCTTCTATCCATTCAGAGATATAGTCCACTACGACTACTATCATTTATCTTCCATTTGGGGCCATCAACATTGGTCCGACTAAGTCAATCCCCCATCATTCAAAAGGTAATCCTTCTGCAATAGATTCGAGCTGAACGAAAGGCATATAAATTGAATTAGAAAATTGTTGACATGTATCACTTATTTTGAATAATTCTTTAACATCGGCCACTATCAAGGGCCAATAGAATCCCGCACACAAAACTATTTTGGTCAAAGCTTTAAATCCGCAATGATTCAATCATTCACTATCGTAGAGTTCGAAATATACCATTTGCAATTCATTATCATCAACGCACCACAACAAGGGTCTGCTTGAGGATCTCTTATACATTATTCCACCAAGGACTGTTAAACCATGAGCTTTAAACCGCACCTTATTTGGCACTGCCTTATCCATAGTTAAAATGTTATTGACCAATTTTTTTGTGACTTCGCACCTCTAATTCGTAACGATAATTGCCGATATCTGATAAACTACATATGAATAGAGAGTCATCCTCAACCGAGATCACCTCTAACACCCCAGCAGCAGCCCAGATAGGACACGAAGACAGAGACCCATCCTCAACCGAGATCACCTCTCCAAGACCAAAAGCACCCGGTAACGCTGCTTTCTCAAGTATGTACGGGGAAAACCCCAAGATGTATTAGCTTTCCCTTATATTTTCTGTTTACATTAATGAAAATTGCATGTTGGAATGTTAGAGGGTTAAACGACCCTGTGCGTCAAAAAGACGTACACCATCTAGTTTTTTCGAATAGTATAAATGTTATTTGCCTCTTGGAGACTAAGGTTAAAGCCCCTAACACTGAGACCATTATGCGAACCATGCTGTCTTTCTGGCACTACCGCACGAACCATGACTACCACCATTTAGGTAGAATATGGATTGCTTGGAACCCTAGCGTCTACAACTTATCCATTTTAGATATATCGGCCCAGACCATCCACTGCTCTCTAGTTTGGACCGCCAAAAACACTCACTTCAATCTCACGGCAATCTATGGCTTTAATGATCACTCGGACCGTCTCCCTCTTTGGAGCAAACTACGGTCCATAGCTCACAATATTGCCAGCTCCCCTTGGGTAGTTCTAGGGGATTTCAATGCAATTAGAAATCCCCAGGAGAGAACCAGCCAAGACCCCCGCTGGAACAGTTCCATAGAAGCCTTCAATGACTGCTGTCGTGCCTGTAATCTGGACGATTTGTGCTCCACTGGATTCCAGTTCTCTTGGTTCAACAGAAAAGAGACTAACCCCATATCCTCTAGAATTGATCGTGCGTTGATTAACGCCGATTGGGATGACTCTTTCCCTAACTCTACTGCCCACTATGACATCCCGCTCACCTCTGACCACACCCCGATTATTATCCACCTCTCCACTCCTTACGTGACCTCAACTAGCCCTTTCAAATATTTCAACATGTGGAAACTCCACCCGAGATTCCAGGACTTGGTCCTCAACAATTGGAATATCTCTACTCATCAAAGCCCTATGGAAAATTTAGCCTCCAAACTCACTAGGCTCGTACCCTCGCTCATTTCCCTAAATAAAAACGCCTTTAGTGATATCAGTGACCGTATTGAGAAGGCCAGAGTCTTCCTAGCCCAAGCCCAAGAGAACCTCCTCAACTCTCCCTCGAACCGTACTTTCATCTCCCTCGAAAAATCGGCCTCCGATTCCTACATTTTCTTTAATCGTGCTGAGGAATCTTTCCTTAAGCAAAAATCCAGAGAAACCTGGCTCAAGCTAGGGGACAAGAACTCTAAGTTTTTTCATAACAGCATCCGTGCCCACAAAGCCAGGAATAAGATTCTCTCAATCCAGAAGGAGGACGGCACCTTATGCTCTAACCCTCGCACAATTGCTGCCACCTTCAACAACTTCTTCCTTAATCAATTAGGTTCCCCTAGTTCGAAAGACTACCCTGGACCAAACCGAATCCGAAACCTTATTAAATCCTCGGTCCCCCAGAACCTAATCTCGGACATGATTAAGCCCATCTCAAATGAAGAAATCAAGCAAGCCTTTTTTGCGATTAACAGTGACAAGGCACCAGGCCCTGATGGTTACAGCGCAGACTTTTTCAAGATTTACTGGACAACAGTAGGTCCTGATGTCTGTGAAGGTGTTAAGTCCTTATTCACCAAGGGGAAAATGGACCCCAACTGGAACAAAACCCTAATAGCCCTCATCCCCAAAGAAGATACCCCCTCCCACCCGTCAGACTTCAGACCCATCGCCTGCTGCAATGTAATTTACAAAACAATTTCTAAGATCATTGCAAACCGCATTAAGCCAGCACTTCCATCCCTTATCGACCCCTCCCAATCCGCCTTCACCCCGGGGAGATCAATAGTGGACAATATTCTCCTCTCCCAAAACCTCCTGCATGGGTATCATACTCACCGCAAAGGCCCCAAATGTGCCCTCAAAATAGACCTTAGAAAAGCCTTTGATAATGTCAGATGGGAACTCGTTCTTGACATCTTGCTTGCCATGAACTTCCCCATTGACATGATAAATTGGATCATCCAATGCATCACCACCCCCTCCTACGCCGTTAGCATAAATGGTAAGACATCAAGCTACTTCCCGGGTGCCAAAGGTCTCAGGCAAGACGACCCTCTCTCCCCGTATATCTTTGTTATTGTAATGCAGGTACTCTCCAACATCCTCCAGGAAAAAAGCAGGCATCCATCTTTTGGATTCCACTGGAAATGTCAAAAGCTCTGTATCATCAACTTATGCTTTGCAGACGACCTCCTGATTCTTTGCAGAGCCAATATCCCCTCCATCAATCTCATCCTCGAAGGCCTTCAAGAATTTGCGACCTTATCCGGTCTTCTTCTCAACCCCTCCAAAAGCCACATTTTCTTCTCTGGAACCTCTCCCGGCACCAAACAAGAAATCCTCTCCCTCCTCAACTTTAACGAAGGATCCCTCCCTGTCCGATACCTTGGAGTCCCCCTCATCACCTCTCGCCTAACCTACAATGACTGCAGACCCCTCTTCCTCAAAATCACAAACCGAATTAACTCTTGGACCACAAAACAGCTTTCATATGCCGGACGCCTTCAACTCATCACCTCTGTCCTCTTCGCTATCCAAGTCTATTAGTCCTCAATCTTCATTCTCCCAGTCAGAGTCCTCAAAGAGCTCTCCCACCTCTTACGCAGATTCCTCTGGCCTGGCTCAGAAATGAAGATCTCGGGATCAAAGATCGCTTGGGAAAGGGTAGTCGTGTCCAAAGATGAGGGCGGTCTTGGGATCCCAGACCTAAAAACCTGGAATCAGGCGGCCGCCCTAAAACTGCTCTGGTCCATCCTCACAAAAAATGAGAATTCCCTTTGGACCCAATGGATTCTGCTGGAAAAAATAAAAAGCAACTGCTTCTGGACCATTCCCATTCCACCAAATGATAGCTGGAGCTGGAGGAAAATCCTCAACATCCGAAAAGTAGCGGCAAATCACTACAGAGTCACAATTGGCAATGGAGCGGACACATCCATCTGGCATGACCCCTGGCTCTTCTCCACCTCTCTGATCAACCGATACGGACCTTCCATCCAAAGCCTCTCCCGATTACGGAACTTAAGAATGGTGAAATACCTCATCCAAAACGGCCGCTGGACATGGCCTCCCCAAGCTAGAGCCCCCAACCAAAACCTCAACCCTTTCATCACAGAAATAACATCCGCCATCCAAAACCTTCCCCCCCCCCTCCCCCCACCCCTTAATCAAATGACTCATTCATATGGCTTCCCAACAAACAGCATCATTCATTCTCCATCAGCAACACTTACAAATCCCTTAAGCCCACCAGAAATAAGGTCGCCTGGTCTGAGCTTATCTGGCACAAATACTCGATCCCCAGACACTCATTCATCACCTGGCTTGCAATCCATAACAAACTCACCACCAGAGATAAACTCATTTCTTGGGGTCTTGACTCCCCCCCGACCTGTGTCTTATGTGAAACATCGTCTGAAAACCTTGAACACCTCCTAACCCAGTGCCACTTCTCCACCGCTATATGGGAATCCCTTGCCCAAAAGCTTCTGTTTCCCTTCCCCCACCCCTTCTCCTTGGCCTCAATGGTTAGAGCATGCAAGCACATCACATTTCATCTACGTATGGAGTTTACCAACTCTTGAACCCAAATAGTAGTATATAAACCACCCACAAGATCAACTTCAAGACAACCAACCAAATAAACAAGAAACCCAATTCAACAACAATGATTCACCAATTTATTAACCAAATAAAACCACAAACCTAATCAAGGAAAAATAATCAACGGTAAAATAAATCAAGACACAAAAAAATTATATGGAAAAGCTCTTCGAAACGAAGAGTAATAAACTACAAGACTTATGAAGAATCCACCAAAAACACTTCTATTATTACGATAAGTTGATGGTAAAATATATCTAGTTCGACCTAATATATATCTACAACCCACCAACAATTTTAAACATAATAAACTAACAAAAAAAGTAGCAAAAATAAAAAATATTACAAAAACTACTACATTATTCCACCAGTGATTATCCCATCGGTCATTTTGAAGCTTTAGATGTCTCATTTTCCTTGATGCACTTCATTAGTATTACCACGGTGCGTACATCAAAGCCACAACGCACGGTGTTATCTCTCAATCAATATTTCTAAGATCTGTCTTGAGCCATTTATACTTATCGGATCCTGCAAGAATAAAAATATCACATTAGAGTGAAGATGTGATATGCAGCATAGCTCTAAGAAAACTATCGAAAAGTTGGTTACATATCAAACCTTCTTTGAAATTCGTGTAAAGATCAGCACATGTGTCCCCACGACCTCGAATGAGTAGTACAAGTTGGAAGGCGACAGCTCTCAGCGTAAAGCATTTGCCACAGTGCATTGTAGGATTTGAACGGATGTGGCTGGTTGAGAAAGGGAACGACTCGATGTCGTGGTTATCTGTGATGACCATTCATGGCCAGTGACTTGCATATGACTCGACTAATCAGCAAACGTGTCCCACAGTGGTTGTAGGAAATTTGCGTATGCTAAATCTCCAGGTAGTAGAAAAACGTTGTACTTTTGACCATGTAGCTGGGATAACGTTGAGGTTCTCCAATCTGTTTGGCCCAAGTCACATATGATTGAAAACTAAAAGGATTAGGAAAGTCAAACAAGTTCTATTTCGATCAAAATTTCTTATGTAAAGTACATTGTTAGAATGTATTCTGAATCTGAATTTAACTTACTAAAAAATACTATAAGATGATAACTTTACAACGTAGAAAACAGTGTTTGATTTCCTTGATAATTTATATAATATTGTAAATAATTTTAGATTGTAAATATTTTAATACTTTTTCAAAATTTCAACCAAATATAGTGAAATGGACATACTTTACTTTTGTAGACCAAAACTTTTAGTAATAGGCAGTCCCTGGCTCTCAAGGTCCGATTTTGACATGGTGAATCTTGTCCGATTTATAAAGCAAGTAACTATATGACGTTCTCCTGTCGCCTTTTTTGTTGTATTGACCTGAAAATTGTCCCAAAAGTTCCTCATGTGATATCTTTGGTAAGGAGAATTTTTCCGAGAGAGTAGGAGCACGAGCAGGAAAGGTAGACCGCGAGTTTGGTTTAAGATAAACAACCGAACATAGGACGAGCTCTACGACGCTGTCGATATCAAAAAGAAAGAGAGAACAAGTTCGGGGATACTCGGAAGCAACGAGCTCATCGACCAGACTAGGGATACGATGATCAGACCAAGGATGAGTGCGAGCTCGGAGATGATTGGTTGATTATGTGATGGTGAGCTCGAGCTCCGCACACCAGTACACCAATACAGATCTGATCACCCTCAAGGAATAACCTAGCTCAACTTAACTCAAACAAAGTGTTTCTTTATTTATTGTTAAGACGACATTTTGACTCTTAATCAAACCGTTTTGAGCGTTGTTCTAGAATTATAGAATAGTGACATTAGTGATTTAGTAGAGCATTAAATGAAAAACAAATGTAAGTGTCCACTAACTCACGGCAAAATGATCCTTTTTGCCTCATATTTTTCTCTTTTTTTGCCTCATCTTTTTTTTTTGGCTAAAAACCTAAAAACTTATTGTCTACTAGACCTTGCTATTCCCGTAACAATCTCTCCGCTAGAAAAATATACACCTAAATAAAAAACAGGTATAATATAATAAAATATGGATGATATTCAAACTATTTCACTTTTAAATCGAATTGTGAACCTAAATAAAAAATAGTTGTAATATAATAAAATATGGAGGGTATTCAAACTAACTACGATATCTTTTTTGCTTCAAATAGGAAAAGAAAGCGAATTTGTAAAGTAATCAATTGAATTCTGAAGTTTGGTTTATAATGGTATTATATTCAGTCTCTTCTGATAATGACAAATTATTTTATTAGATTCCATTAAATTTTTTTGTTATTAATTTAGGAAAAAATTAATTCAAAAAATTAATTCAGAGCCATGGTAAAAAATCGAGCTTCTTAAATGGGATACAAAAGTACAAAATAATAAATAAAAAAAATAATAATAATAACTATTTTTTTAATAATTATTTTAGTTACTACCTACTAACATTATCTAATCTAAATATAATCAATATATCTATTTATATTATATATATCCAATCAATATATTTATTTACATTATATTTATCCAGAAATAAATGATATTATATATATATAATATAAATAAATATATAAATATATATTATATTACTTCATCCCTTCTTTAATAATTAAATTTATTTGTTTTTATTATAAACAAATATATCATTTATTATTTTGGATTAATCAAATTTATTCTTTTATTTTATACAAAATATAAGTAATAATTGATTTTCTTATGTAATCTGTTTAAACGTAATATAATATACTATAAATGAATTGTGGGTTTCGTTTTAATTATCCCTATTAGAAAATTTATTTATTATTTATTTAATACTAAATATATTATATACATTAAATAATGGATTTCTAGGACCGACAAAAACGGAAGTAACCTTTTATCTAATATTAATTTATGATTTTGTTATTAATAAATATTGTAATATTTTATTAATTAATCATACATATTGTCTATTAAATTTTATATGTGTGTTACTATTGTAATATAAATTTTAAAAAAAATTGAAAAATCCAAATATTTTTAAAAGGATTTTTATATATTGTTGTTAAAAAATATATTTCAAAATCAATTTTAATTTTTAAAAACCATTTTGATTTTTTCAAATTTATAATTTAAAAATAAGTTTAAAAACCAGTTTTCAAGTTTTTATTTTTTTACTTTACTTTAAGAAAAATAAAATACTATTTAAAAAAATTAAAAATAAAAGGTCATTAGTGTCTTTTTATAATAATAGAATTGAAATATTATTGTTATCCCTAAAATATGACAGAGATTACGTAAAATAAAGTAATAGTATGATATTTTTATTTTTATTATTAGTTTAATAAATAGTAGGTTAATAATTGAATAAAAAATATTACATGTAGAATGATATTGAAAAAAAAGATATTTACCTCCATCACTTTCATAGTCAGTCTCTACGTGATGATCTGCAGTGCCTTTCTAATCATCCTCATTGAAAATCATAAAATAAATATTTTTTTTACCATACAAATGAGTAGACATCTTATTCAATTTGAGCAACTAAACTCACAATATGCCTCTTTCTAGAGTTATTAATGTTACCAGCCATAATATCTCCTCCAAAAATTTCCAAAAACTCAAAGTATACAATTGTTTGTATAAGACTTTAATTAGTACACTTTATTCCTCAATATTTTATATCCTTATCTGTAAAAAGTTGTTTTTATGATCCAAAAATCCTAAGTTATTACTACTCTCCCCATTAGTTAGTTGATTAGTTAGTTGATTATTCGAGGGTTCTTCCAAACATATGCTAGATTGTTTACATTTTTTAGCAACAACCTTATAAATAAGTTATTGTTCTATAACAAAACAAACACTTTTTAAACGCTCCATATCAAGATATATTACCAAACCCATAAAAATCGTCTTATTATTAAATAATAATTCTTGTTATCACCGCAGGAGTACGTACTTACCTTTCACCAGCTTATCCTACATACTTTTAACATACTTATATATACTTTCAAAAAAATTAAACTCGATAAGAGGAATAATTTCATTTTTGGCATCATGTTTGAAAATACATACTCGTGGCTTAAACATATATTACATGAATTGAACAATCAATAAATAGTTATATACATGGTCTGTTATATGACAAGCTGCATGTTTAACAAACCGAAAGTAACATGATCATATATACAAGAACTCACATGGTTGAGTACAAAAAAATAACATATCTACTATAAAACATAAATCTCGTTGTCGTCAAAGCTAGACACGTATAATCGTCAACGCAACTCTCACTACTGTTAACAATGACATATACAAGAACCACAATGTGTATTACAAAGGTATTGCATAGTAAACTACAAATCATTCGAATGGTCAACCAAAACTATTATCCACTAGACTCGCATGTTCATGTACATTTGAATACTATAAAGAAATGCACAAATCTTGCATTTTCTTTCAATGAACTCGCATTGTTAACAACACATGCTTGGAAACTCTAAAATCGATTGTATATATTAGGTTTTGAGCAATAATTCATCATTGGACTATCGATTTTAGTGACAATTAGTCCTTCAACTTTAAAAAGTCTAATGGTAGTCCATGGACTATCTAGTTTGGATAAATTTAGTCCCCCATATCTGGTGATTAATGTAAAGCTACCACGTGGCACCATAGTTAACAAAACTTGTATCACCAATGGTCATTCGACTTTAATCTTGACTAAATTTAAACTTTGACATCAAGTCGAGAGATTATTGGTGATACAATTTTCTCTTGAGTATGGTGCCATGTTGCAGCTTTACATTAATCAACAGATATGGGGGACTAACTTGGTCCAAATTGGATAGCCCAAAGACTACCAGCATAATTTTAAAAGTCAAAGGACTATCTGTTACTAAAATCGATAGTCCGGGGACGAATTACTGTTCAAAGCCCTATATAATATTTCACACCCCAAACAAATATAATAACCAAAACATATACACAATACAACTAGTTTATAACTTATTACAAAATGTTAACTCATAAAATAGTAATGTTATACATTTTGTTTCTAAAAAAAGAACAAAACATAATCAGAAACAAAAAATTCTTGTACGAAATAGCTCACCTAATTGATAAAACAACATGAAAAAATAAAACTCATACAAAACACCCGTTGTTATGATTTTGTATGCTCAAATAAAACAACCTGAAATCTGGAAACTCTAAAAACTAGTAATATGTTATAAAACAATGGTCCATGCTCGATTTTTTCGTTGATGGACTGAGAAACACGATTTTGTTGATAGTGCTTCCGTACTAATATTATATAAAATTAATTAACCTCGTCTTTATGGTATTGTTTAGTCTTTAAAATTATATAATAAATTTATTGTCAAAGACTAGATGAGAGTCTTGATACGGATATATTGAGCCAATGAAATATATTACTTATTCAGACAAGGTTAATATTAGAGACCAGATTTTTGACGAGACAAAGACAATTTGTAATAACGACATGATGTCAATTCAACAATTTGACAAGGTATAAGTTGTGAATTAAACGAGTGATTATTACAGAAGTATGAAGAGATGAAATTCAGAATATTGATGAAGGCAAGTTCGGAATTATGATGAGACACATACCATAAGTTGACGAGGATATCGTTTAAAGATGTGTCAAAGCCACTTCAAATGTGCGTCTCCACACACGTGTCCATTTTCTATATGAGGAAGAAGAAGTTAGTTAGACGGTTACAACATAATAACATTTGTAAGTTGATGATTGGATATACGTGTAATGATACTATAGGTAGAGAGATGTTTGTAAACCCTATAAATATGAGGTAAAATCTTTTTTGAAAGACTGATCATATTTTTCTAATATAAAGAATTCACACTTCATTCATTTTTTTTATTGTATTTCATTACTTTTGCTAAGTCTTTGAGAAGATTTTTCTTATCACTATGTCCTGGATGATCTACACGTAACCCTAAATACTATAGAGTCCGCATATTCCCATGAAAAAACAAAACAAAACGTTTGAATAATTCTAAATGTAATTTTATATAGTAAAAAGCCTACGAATTCAGACAAAACATGTGTTTTTTAAATCGATCATTTTGTTAATAATAAGAAAATTTCAGCGATAAATTATTTTCCCAATAAACTAAAAATTTGTTTACTTAAAAATCACTAAAACAAATAAACTTTTTGATTTTATTTAAATGATTTTAACTTGATATTCAAATAAACTTTTTGAGTTTATTTAAATGATTTTAACTTGATATTCAAATATGAACATAGCATCTTTATACTATTAAAGTCTAATTCACAATCTTATACAATGGACTTCAATTGTATATTTAAATTCAAAACACTATACTACTGTGATATCATTTTGTTAATGATTCCATGCGTAACATAAAATTTTGCAAACACGTAAATACAATACTAGAGAATGTTGTTCTTTTTCTTTTGAGGTATGTTTTCTTCTGCTAGAAAAGCGGAAATAGAAGAAATATACAACGATAAAAACCCTAATACTAGGGTAGAGAATTAAGGAGACTCAGAATAATAATCCTTAAAATTCAATTAATCAAAATCTGATGGCAAAATAAGGTATATGATGCTTTATATAGCATGACCTAAAACTCTAATTCCAAATAAGGAAAATTACATAAATGTTTTAAAATAAAATAAATAAATAAAATAACGCTAAAATATTAAAGCTCTACAGGTCATGGAACGAAATTTTCGATCTGAGTACCTGTTTGACCCAATTCTGATACTTAAGAAAGAAACCAGTCTACCTGTCGTCTTCGCTACAGCATCTTCCCATACAAATCATTTGGTGAAACCAATGTTTCAATACAAACATTTGCATCCTTAAAATCATAGTGCTTGATAGAATCTGTTTCCCTATCGTAAATTAAACACCCAGAATAGCATCTCAATACGATATAGTATTCTTCTCTAATATCAAATTTTCACAATGCTCTACTGCTAATACGTATACCTACTCTCCAGCTAAAGAATGCTATTACCTACTCTCCAGCTAAAGAATGCTTCGGCTTTAACTCCGAATCCAAGATGAACTTACACCGAATCCAAGATGAACTTACACCAAAAAATTTATGAAATTATATATAAATTAAATTTTAATCATAAATTTACCAAAAAATCACATATCACATCCAGTTTTATCTAATTTATGAATTATTATTATTATTATTATTATTATTATTATTATTATTATTATTATTATTATTATTATTATTATTATTATATTTTCAAAACTCGCCGTTCTTTTCTTTTGGATGTGATGTCTTTCTTTTTACGACAAACTTCCATATATTATTGATAAATATGTTAGTTTTTAAGAATATGGTTGAAATGAACTTTCATTAAAGATCTTGTGATATTTTGATTATGAGTTGTGCACGATCTCAAAGTTTGTACTATAAATATTTGCGCTCATTATAAGGTTTTTTTATTGAATATGGTCTCAGCACATCGTGTGATTGCAATGGTCCAACATATGTGTGATTATAAATTAAAATAAGCGGGTTAGTAATTGAGTAAAAAAAAATATGTATACAAAATATACCAAAAAAACATACATGTTTTTTTTTATCAATAATTAGACCTAAGATATCACAAGTGTAATTTTTTTTCTAGTGGATTATTTGGATTGTTGTAAGTGGAAATTTAAGAAAATAAGAGTTTCCCACCAATTAGTACCATGTACAACAAGGAACAAACGTATACAATATTTATATGTATGCTTGATAAAATTTGAGATGTTCGATATTCCAGGGTGTCGAAGTGGTCTCTTTAGAGAAAAATTTCCCGAGTATTTAACTTTGATCTGTAAAAATATATTTCTCAGAACTTGTCACCGATATTAAACTTTTTTTATCAGAGTTTTTATGTATACATGCTTCACATCAAGGTCTAGTAGTGCAACGAGTTTAACTGTGCTAAATTTCTCTTTTATTTAATTAAATAAAGTGTGACACGTCTTCCGTCATTGTTATCATCCTCAAAATAATGTTTGACCCAGTAAGATAGGAGCGTAGTCTGTAAACGAGTTACAACATCCATCCCATAAACCAACGAGTATGGCGATTCCCGAGTCATGGTGCGGGGAGTTGTTTGGTATGCCCAAAGTGGAAAACATATATGACAAGATAAATTTTATCAGATATTTTTTTGTTGTCCCAAATAAGGTCTCGGCTTCTATCTATTCAGAGATATAGTCCACTACGACTACTATCATTTATCTTCCATTTGGGGCCATCAACATTGGTCCGACTAAGTCAATCCCCCATCATTCAAAAGGTAATCCTTCTGCAATAGATTCGAGCTGAACGAAAGGCATATAAATTGAATTAGAAAATTGTTGACATGTATCACTTATTTTGAATAATTCTTTAACATCGGCCACTATCAAGGGCCAATAGAATCCCGCACACAAAACTATTTTGGTCAAAGCTTTAAATCCGCAATGATTCAATCATTCACTATCGTAGAGTTCGAAATATACCATTTGCAATTCATTATCATCAACGCACCACAACAAGGGTCTGCTTGAGGATCTCTTATACATTATTCCACCAAGGACTGTTAAACCATGAGCTTTAAACCGCACCTTATTTGGCACTGCCTTATCCATAGTTAAAATGTTATTGACCAATTTTTTTGTGACTTCGCACCTCTAATTCGTAACGATAATTGCCGATATCTGATAAACTACATATGAATAGAGAGTCATCCTCAACCGAGATCACCTCTAACACCCCAGCAGCAGCCCAGATAGGACACGAAGACAGAGACCCATCCTCAACCGAGATCACCTCTCCAAGACCAAAAGCACCCGGTAACGCTGCTTTCTCAAGTATGTACGGGGAAAACCCCAAGATGTATTAGCTTTCCCTTATATTTTCTGTTTACATTAATGAAAATTGCATGTTGGAATGTTAGAGGGTTAAACGACCCTGTGCGTCAAAAAGACGTACACCATCTAGTTTTTTCGAATAGTATAAATGTTATTTGCCTCTTGGAGACTAAGGTTAAAGCCCCTAACACTGAGACCATTATGCGAACCATGCTGTCTTTCTGGCACTACCGCACAAACCATGACTACCACCATTTAGGTAGAATATGGATTGCTTGGAACCCTAGCGTCTACAACTTATCCATTTTAGATATATCGGCCCAGACCATCCACTGCTCTCTAGTTTGGACCGCCAAAAACACTCACTTCAATCTCACGGCAATCTATGGCTTTAATGATCACTCGGACCGTCTCCCTCTTTGGAGCAAACTACGGTCCATAGCTCACAATATTGCCAGCTCCCCTTGGGTAGTTCTAGGGGATTTCAATGCAATTAGAAATCCCCAGGAGAGAACCAGCCAAGACCCCCGCTGGAACAGTTCCATAGAAGCCTTCAATGACTGCTGTCGTGCCTGTAATCTGGACGATTTGTGCTCCACTGGATTCCAGTTCTCTTGGTTCAACAGAAAAGAGACTAACCCCATATCCTATAGAATTGATCGTGCGTTGATTAACGCCGATTGGGATGACTCTTTCCCTAACTCTACTGCCCACTATGACATCCCGCTCACCTCTGACCACACCCCGATTATTATCCACCTCTCCACTCCTTACGTGACCTCAACTAGCCCTTTCAAATATTTCAACATGTGGAAACTCCACCCGAGATTCCAGGACTTGGTCCTCAACAATTGGAATATCTCTACTCATCAAAGCCCTATGGAAAATTTAGCCTCCAAACTCACTAGGCTCGTACCCTCGCTCATTTCCCTAAATAAAAACGCCTTTAGTGATATCAGTGACCGTATTGAGAAGGCCAGAGTCTTCCTAGCCCAAGCCCAAGAGAACCTCCTCAACTCTCCCTCGAACCGTACTTTCATCTCCCTCGAAAAATCGGCCTCCGATTCCTACATTTTCTTTAATCGTGCTGAGGAATCTTTCCTTAAGCAAAAATCCAGAGAAACCTGGCTCAAGCTAGGGGACAAGAACTCTAAGTTTTTTCATAACAGCATCCGTGCCCACAAAGCCAGGAATAAGATTCTCTCAATCCAGAAGGAGGACGACACCTTATGCTCTAACCCTCGCACAATTGCTGCCACCTTCAACAACTTCTTCCTTAATCAATTAGGTTCCCCTAGTTCGAAAGACTACCCTGGACCAAACCGAATCCGAAACCTTATTAAATCCTCGGTCCCCCAGAACCTAATCTCGGACATGATTAAGCCCATCTCAAATGAAGAAATCAAGCAAGCCTTTTTTGCGATTAACAGTGACAAGGCACCAGGCCCTGATGGTTACAGCGCAGACTTTTTCAAGATTTACTGGACAACAGTAGGTCCTGATGTCTGTGAAGGTGTTAAGTCCTTATTCACCAAGGGGAAAATGGACCCCAACTGGAACAAAACCCTAATAGCCCTCATCCCCAAAGAAGATACCCCCTCCCACCCGTCAGACTTCAGACCCATCGCCTGCTGCAATGTAATTTACAAAACAATTTCTAAGATCATTGCAAACCGCATTAAGCCAGCACTTCCATCCCTTATCGACCCCTCCCAATCCGCCTTCACCCCGGGGAGATCAATAGTGGACAATATTCTCCTCTCCCAAAACCTCCTGCATGGGTATCATACTCACCGCAAAGGCCCCAAATGTGCCCTCAAAATAGACCTTAGAAAAGCCTTTGATAATGTCAGATGGGAACTCGTTCTTGACATCTTGCTTGCCATGAACTTCCCCATTGACATGATAAATTGGATCATCCAATGCATCACCACCCCCTCCTACGCCGTTAGCATAAATGGTAAGACATCAAGCTACTTCCCGGGTGCCAAAGGTCTCAGGCAAGACGACCCTCTCTCCCCGTATATCTTTGTTATTGTAATGCAGGTACTCTCCAACATCCTCCAGGAAAAAAGCAGGCATCCATCTTTTGGATTCCACTGGAAATGTCAAAAGCTCCGTATCATCAACTTATGCTTTGCAGACGACCTCCTGATTCTTTGCAGAGCCAATATCCCCTCCATCAATCTCATCCTCGAAGGCCTTCAAGAATTTGCGACCTTATCCGGTCTTCTTCTCAACCCCTCCAAAAGCCACATTTTCTTCTCTGGAACCTCTCCCGGCACCAAACAAGAAATCCTCTCCCTCCT
This sequence comes from Limnanthes douglasii subsp. nivea, assembly GCA_036936605.1. Classification (NCBI taxonomy): domain Eukaryota; kingdom Viridiplantae; phylum Streptophyta; class Magnoliopsida; order Brassicales; family Limnanthaceae; genus Limnanthes; species Limnanthes douglasii. The sequence goes on along the minus strand of JAUPFV010000003.1, from coordinate 8,082,756 downwards.
CAACTTTAACGAAGGATCCCTCCCTGTCCGATACCTTGGAGTCCCCCTCATCACCTCTCGCCTAACCTACAATGACTGCAGACCCCTCTTCCTCAAAATCACAAACCGAATTAACTCTTGGACCACAAAACAGCTTTCATATGCCGGACGCCTTCAACTCATCACCTCTGTCCTCTTCGCTATCCAAGTCTATTGGTCCTCAATCTTCATTCTCCCAGTCAGAGTCCTCAAAGAGCTCTCCCACCTCTTACGCAGATTCCTCTGGCCTGGCTCAGAAATGAAGATCTCGGGATCAAAGATCGCTTGGGAAAGGGTAGTCGTGTCCAAAGATGAGGGCGGTCTTGGGATCCCAGACCTAAAAACCTGGAATCAGGCGGCCGCCCTAAAACTGCTCTGGTCCATCCTCACAAAAAATGAGAATTCCCTTTGGACCCAATGGATTCTGCTGGAAAAAATAAAAAGCAACTGCTTCTGGACCATTCCCATTCCACCAAATGATAGCTGGAGCTGGAGGAAAATCCTCAACATCCGAAAAGTAGCGGCAAATCACTACAGAGTCACAATTGGCAATAGAGCGGACACATCCATCTGGCATGACCCCTGGCTCTTCTCCACCTCTCTGATCAACCGATACGGACCTTCCATCCAAAGCCTCTCCCGATTACGGAACTTAAGAATGGTGAAATACCTCATCCAAAACGGCCGCTGGACATGGCCTCCCCAAGCTAGAGCCCCCAACCAAAACCTCAACCCTTTCATCACAGAAATAACATCAGCCATCCAAAACCTTCCCCCCCCCCCCCTCCCCCCACCCCTTAATCAAATGACTCATTCATATGGCTTCCCAACAAACAGCATCATTCATTCTCCATCAGCAACACTTACAAATCCCTTAAGCCCACCAGAAATAAGGTCGCCTGGTCTGAGCTTATCTGGCACAAATACTCGATCCCCAGACACTCATTCATCACCTGGCTTGCAATCCATAACAAACTCACCACCAGAGATAAACTCATTTCTTGGGGTCTTGACTCCCCCCCGACCTGTGTCTTATGTGAAACATCGTCTGAAAACCTTGAACACCTCCTAACCCAGTGCCACTTCTCCACCGCTATATGGGAATCCCTTGCCCAAAAGCTTCTGTTTCCCTTCCCCCACCCCTTCTCCTTGGCCTCAATGGTTAGAGCATGCAAGCACATGGAATGCCTCGAAGGATAACCGAAAGACTCATTGGAAAACAGCCTTCTGCGCCACCATCTATTACATCTGGAGGGAAAGGAATGATAGAATCTACAACAACAAGCAATCCCCCTTCACTAGCATAGCACACGATGTGCTATCAGACCTCAGATATCGATTCAAAGGAACTAAAGCCAATTTCACTGGATAACCAAGCTACTCATGCTGTCTTTTCTAACAATGCAAGTGTAATTTAAAATTCTGTAACAAGCTCCCATAATCCATTTCGGATCTCTCCTTGTAACGAGGCACCCGCCTCCTGAACCCATGTACAATATTTTATTTATTAATTTAAGCGCTTTTTATACCAAAAAAAAATTTGGGACACGAAGGAGATACCAAGTAGTTATAGACATATTTTTATGTTCTAATTCGTCTCTTCCGATAAAGGCAAGAATGATATAACTGAATAAATTATCTCCAAATAAGCCCTCTAAAACCGAAGAGAGACTACTTCCTCTTTTGAAAATCTGTTCTTCACCGATAAAACTAGCAGCAAAGCACGGATCCCGTCTCTCACGAAATCGACCCATTTCATTATTTGGTTAACAACTGGTTTTGATCTGGCGGAACGCTCAAATAAACCTATTCCTATATTGCATTAAAACACACTACGATATTCAAATACAATTTCTTTTTACATTATAAAATATTCAAATACAATTTCTTTTTACATTCTAAAATATGAACACGTTGTTATAAGGGTATAGTACCAAGAGTATCAATGACACAAATTATCAGGCCATCGCGGTCGCATGTATTCCCCTCGCACTTTTTCCGATAATCATGTTTTCCATTGCACTTTTTCCGTTTCCAGACCCAACCAACACCGCACTACAAATCTTATTATCCTTTATCATATTTAATATCAAAGTCGAAAAAAATGGATCTAATTTTTATTTTTATTTCGTACATCACTAATCACTAATATTTATATTGCTAATGTTAAACGGCAGTCAAATATCTAAATATTTATATTTTATGCATATTTTGAATGCTTTTAACTTTTTCTATTTCAATATTTTTTCCAAATTTGTAGAGAAATATCTTTGAAAATCAAAGTCATCAGATTTTTCCATTTAGTTGATTTTAATGTATAAGTATGTTTAAAATACAAAATTTATTATGATATTCAAAGTAGTACACAATTATTCAATTAATCTCGAGATATATAAAAATAAACACGAGTGATTAAAAAATAATTTTATGAAAATCAAAGTTATACTAAAAATATATTTTATCAAAAAAGATATTGATTTATTATAAAATATATTTTTGGATTAATATATTAATTTTTAATATATATATATATATATATATATATATATATATATATATATATAGTTGTAAATTGTTTATATCACACATACAAATTTGAAACATATAAGCATTTATAACATAAATGTTTCGTCATGCATAATTTATAACTTGAAATGTAACTTAAAAACATATATGCATAATTTATAACTTGAAATATAACTTTATATATATATATATATATATATAATAAGTAATATTATTATTTTATAAATTATAAAGACATGATATAAACTTGATTATTCTTATTGAAAAATTTGGGTTTGGATGGTTGTTCACGGTGGAGAAAACAAAGGTGCGGTTGTGAAGATAGCTTTCACGTGGGATAATAATGAAATTGATGCAGCTGTGGACTAGTGGTAGGTAAGTAACGCGGTTGGAATTTTTTTTTGCAAAACGTTTTATTGTCTTACAGAACCACCTCGCGATTAGCAAGAAGCTAAACATTTTTTACTTTGGTGTACGAGCCGAAAGTAAGCCAAAAATATTATTATCTCCTACATAATTTTAATATATGAGGAGGTAAGTAATTCGGAAGCAAAGAGTGACGAACTTGAAAATGATTGAGGGAAAACACTAAATCTCACATTCGTTCAGAGTATTATTAAACTCTGATACAAAACATATATATTTCTAAGGATTGATGTGGAATCTTTAAGGTGGGGGTGGGGGGCGGGGGGGTTTAAGAATAAATTTCCTTCATACCAAGGATTGAATCCTAAAAAAACTGGCTTCCAACTTAATAGTGGTCGTACATAATTGAAGCAAAGTTGGGAACATACAACTTGTTATTGAAAAAACCAGATTCATTAAACATGAAGCATCAAACATTAACCTCTATCATTCTCCTTAAGATTCGACTCCTTGTTATTTATTTATATTATGTAAACAATGTATTATACTTGGGATGTATTCTTTCCTATTATTGTCATGACACAAGGCTTATTTTATTTTACATCTTAAGAATATTGTAAATTTTATAAGTCTAAAATCCACACCGACATAAATGATGATTGCTCAACATTCGCTCGACTCTATTAAGTCTATAAACATACAACAAAGGATAAGTCTGAGATGATTATAAGTAGTTTTCAACACCTCAGGAAGCTTCGGACTTTATCCAAATGACAAAAAAATAAGAAATAAGTCTGAATATAGTATTTAACTATTAGAGGAGACAATTTGGGGAGTCCAAGTACCCTTCAATTAAAATAAAAACAAAAATAATATAACTTTGATATGATTCCAAAATTAATGATTAACATTTTAGAGAGTCCTATTACCATTCAATTAAACAAAAATTGATAGAATGATTCTTGAAATTAGTCCTAAAAATACCATGCACCCTTCATAAATAAACAAGTACAGTTTGGTTATGTATATACATAATCGAAATAAGAACCTTAAGTGGTCCTTAATAAGATTTCTACATTCAAAACTTACCACTTCAACTAGAATACTAAAATATCACACCATAAAGTGTTTTTTTAGAATAAGTATAAAATTCACTTCATAGATATAACAATTAAAATTATCCCAATAATGGGGACTTTATTCAAAATGTTTCTCCAACCATGGGGACTTTGGTCATAAATTTTCCCTATACTTAAAAAAGCACCAAACTACTAATAAATAATATACAGGTTATGGAGGATTCACTCCAACCTGCGTGGTCGAAGCTTTACTTACGTCAGATTGTGTAGCATTTTCGGCAACCACATCTTCTACTTAGGTGGGGAATGGAAGCATAGTCACTTAGCTATGAGGAATTAGGAAAACATCATCACTATGCGAATTATCTTTTTTGTCAATCAAACAAACTCTTAGTTTTGATTAGTTGTTTATAAACCCTATAACTTCTTTTTGTAGCGGTTATAAGCGGTTCTTGTTCGGGATAACTTATCAATTCGCTTGTTTTTTGTCTTTCTTCTTTCTGTACATATTTTTTTAATGAGCCTAAGTTGATGTTTGGATCTTCTACATGGAACATAAGTACGAGTCGGTTCTCAACCTTATGAACAAAATCCTTAGCTTCTTCTAGTATTTCTTCCTTAAAACTAGCATTCATTCTAACTCGTTCAGCACATACGACCGCCAATGTTTCTTCTATGCTCTTATTTTAGGACAAGGCCTCTTCCACGTGTATCTAAAACTCTTTATTTTCAAATTAAGCTACAGTTTTTTAAGCCTCTAGATGCTCTTGCACTTTATCTAATTTAGCATTACCAACATCTAACTTATTATGGCATGAGAAAATGGACATGTCTGGATAAGATTTAGCCTATGAAAAAATCTTTCAAAACTGACAAGAGACAAGTAATATTGGGTGATAACCTTAACAACTACATGAAGTTTTAAAGTCAAAAAGATATTTGAAGATATTTTCTCGTGATAATGATCACAAACCCGGACTTTGGCTATTTTTTCATGTTCTCTAAAGCAATAAATTGGCTCACATATTTAGGATTCACTTCAGAGAAAGAACGAGCGGTTCAGATGTACCAACAGAATGTGTTCCATCATTTGGTACCTCGAGATTTCTTTGTAAAACAACACATCTATTAATAATATGGAAGGATAAAGGACTCAGTTTCAACTACTCATAGCATTTGGCTGTCAAACATGCAACATCAGCCATTGGCCTTGGAACATCCAGGTTTTGGTACATCTTCAGACCTTGTTGTTTAGATGCAACAATCAAGCTATCAGCACACTCCGGTAATCCAGGTCTGGTACATCTTTAGACCTTTGATTTTAGCAGCAGTAATCAAACTATCAACAAACTTAGGCTCCTCTACCATATATACGGATTCCGGATTTTCATAAGATACACAAATAAAATCTTATACTAACTTGACTAGTATGCAAACCTGAGTCAAGATCACTTTTGAATTTTTTAGCACTGGAGGATCCCTTACCCACTACTCTCATTTATTTTTTACTAATAATTTTCTCCAACAAAGTAATAGCCTCGACATCAGCCCAAGCAGATATTTTCTCCCCCAAAGCTTTGAGGTTAATTTTTGGTCTCACATCATACATGTAATATTAATTTTTGGTCTCACATCATACATGTAATATTTACATTTTCCTTTATATACTACTATAGCTTGCTAGATTGAAGATAGATATATGACATCGATATTGCTAGATACGTTGTGTTGTGGTTGCGATTGGCATTGATTTATTTGAGGCGTTAAGTTTGATTTACATTCCAGTTACATGAAGTTCCTATCAGCCATATCCAACATTTCTAGATACAACAAGTTTTGTCTGTGATTTTAAGGTTTACTTAGTTTTGATAGATTAGTTATAACTAAATTCCGATTGTGAATCCAAACTTCTATTATAACTGCTTCACTCAACTGCTTACTATCAATGTTAACTTGTAGTATATAAATCTTAACCAAAATTTTTAAGATAAAACTACACAAATACTAATAAAACCATAACATTAATAGAACATCAGTCAATGCATTACATCTTCCAAATACACCAACCCTCTCCAAAAAAACAAACTGCTCAGATTGGTGAAAGTTATAAGTCCATCGAAGCATAAAAAACATTACAAACAACAACAACAAAAACATAATGAAAGGAAACTGCATGAACTTCTTTAAACCTAATCAGAATCCTCTGCATGACATATGGACATTGATAGATACTCGATAATAAGTCTGATAGATATGTAATACAGACATTGATAGATACAACACTTTGTAGTTGCTATATACGACATATGGACATTGATAGATACTCGATAATAAGTCTGATAGATATATAATACATACATTGCTAGATACAACACTTTATAGTTGCTATATACGACATATGAACATTGATAGATTCTCGATAATAAGTCTGATAGATATGTAATACAGACAATGCTAGATACATCACTTTGTAGTTGTTATATACGACATATGGACATTGATAGATACTCGATAATAAGTCTGATAGATATGTAATACATACATTGCTAGATACAGCACTTTGTAGTTGCTATATATGACATATGAACATTGATAGATACTCGATAAAAAGTCTGATAGATATGTAAGACAGACAATGCTAGATACATCACTTTGTAGTTTCTATATACGACATATGGACATTGATAGATACTCGATAATAAGTCTGATAGATATGTAATACAGACATTGCTAGATACAGCACTTTGTAGTTGCTATATACGACATATGGGCATGGATAGATACTCGATAATAAGTCTGATTGATATGTAATACGGACATTGCTAGATACTTGATTATAAGTCTGATAGATAAGACGCATAGACATTGCTAGATACGGGAATACTAGTTTGATAAAGACGATGTATAAGCATTGATATATACGTGAATAAAAGTCTAATAGATACTTAAGTAAACGTCTCATAGATACGAATGTAAACATAGCGAGATAATTGAATATTACTCTGATTGATACGAAATATAGAAAATACTAGTACTTACAGTGGATTTACACTAAGGTGAACGTCTGATAGATTTGAATACAGACATTGCGAGATACTTGAATATTACTCTCATAGATACGAAACATATAAAATACTAGATACATCATTGAAGAATGTAACAGTGATGTGAAATTTATTTATGCAACAAAGGGAGGATCTTTTTTCGTCAGCCTTACATGCTTACGTCCTATATGGAAAGACTTCCATCTCACATCGTAAAAACTACAAATCGCCTCGATCAAGTGGTGGAACTTTTTCAGCTTCAGAACCTCATTCCTTACGTCGAATGATGTTTTCAAGAAGGTATAGAACGGTGTTCCTCTAGCAGCCTCTTTGTGTTCGGATGTAATTATATCCCGTCTTAGTAGGTTGATTATGCTTACCAACCTTGGCCTGTAGAATACTCATGTTTTAGTCATGTTTGCCTGCAAACATTCCCATTTCAAACTAGTTAGTAATAACAATACCAATCCCATAGTAACTAAAACAATAAAACAATAAAACTAAGTAGCCATCATATACATTAACACTTGAAGACAACACTGGTCCATCTTACTCCGCAACAACGTCTAACTCACTACATTGATACATTGTTAGACGTGACCAAATTCATCTACTACATTGCTAGACGTGCAGTGCTCACAGTAAACTAGTCCCAGACACTGCTAGATACGGCCAAAACTACAGTCCACATTGCTAGATCAGTAAAACATCTATGCATACTAACAAAGAACAACCTCAACTCTGTATGTTGCTAGACGATGCTACACATTACAATTTCAAGCATGACAGATTCTAACCAGTTGTTGTCGATGCCGTCGGACGACACTATCGACACTAATAACAACTAACATCGACCCATGTCTAACTATCGGTGGATTAACACTACGTACTACAACTACATTTCAACACCATCGACTAACACTAACTCCGTATTGTAAACGAAAGGAGAAAATCTCGCCGGAGAAATGAGAATTGTTCAATACATAACTGTATCGACAGTCAGTACTCCGGCGACACTTATACATTCTGGCCTAATGCTCACAGACAGACAGTACGCGTGACGACGATAAAAACTTACATGTTTGACATGACCAAAATCATCTACTACATTGCTAGACGTGCATTGTTGACAGTAAACCAGTTGCAGACATTGCTAGATACGGCAAAAAATACAGTCCACATTGCTAGATCAGTACAACATATATGCATAATCACAGAACACGACATCAACTATGTACGTTGCTAGACGATGCTTACACATTGCGATTTCAGGCCACACAGCCTCTAACCAGTTACAAGCTATGTTGTCGTATGGCACTATCGACACTAATAACAACTCACCAGTGCATCGAGCTATGTCTAACTACTTACGGTCGACGCACACTACGTACTACAACTAGATTTCAACACCAACGATTAACAATAAATTTGTACGTTAAACGAAACGACAAAATCTCGGCGGAGAAAGGATAAGTGTTCAATAGCTAACTGCATCGACAGTCACGACTCCGGTGATTCCATACAATCTACGCTAATGCTCACTGGTTACTTACACTCACAAACACAGAGAGTAGGGAAGACGGCAAGAAAAACGTACACGTTGTCTATTAAATTTTATATATGTGTTAATATTGTAATATAAATTAAAAAAAAAAGTTTCCAAATATTTTTAAAATGATTTTTATATATTGTTGTTAAAAATATATTTCAAAATCAATTTTAATTTTTAAAAACCATTTTTATTTTTTCAAATTTAAATTTAAAAATCAGATAAAAAACCAGTTTTACAACAAATAATTGTCTTTTTTTTTACTTTACTTCAAGAAAAATAAAATACTATTTGAAAAAAAATTAAAAATTAAAGATTATTAGCGACTTTTTTATAATAATAGAATTGAAATATTATTGTTATCCATAAAATATGACAGAGATTACGTAAAATAAAGTAAGTAATAGTATAGTATGATGTTTTTATTTTTATTATTAGTTTATAAATAGTAGATTAATAATTGAATAAAAAATATTACATGTAGAATGATATTGAACAAAAGATATTTACATTTATAAACTTTAATTTTAAAAATAAAATATTAATAGTTTTTTTTATAATTATAGATTTTAAATATTATTATCGTCCATAAAATATGATAACAATTACGATAAAAAGAAATAACAACCTAACTTGATTTAATAGTTTAAAATTACCTAAAATAAAAATAAAATAGTAATATGATGTTAAATTTATTATTATTATCCAAATTCATCTAATAAAATTTAAATTTAATACAATTATAACAATATTATCATATTTAAAATATTAATAAAATATTACAATATTTTTTTGCCTCGATATTGTTTGTACACTTAGTAGGCTACCGGTTAGCAAAACCATATAGGTAAAACAACCTTAATACCAAAAACTCATATATTTCTAAAATATTCCAAGATGTTAAAACCCCTTTATTCAACATTAAAGATTTTTAATTGTTCACGTAACTCCTTTGGAAATATTAAAAAAACAATTTACTCTACTTCTCTTGTTAATAACTACTATTACAACGCTAAAAAATAAATATTGGTATACTAAAATAAAGAGCTTATTTAGTTTCCTAAATTGATAGCTTCTATATAAAAGGATAGCCAAAGGGTTATTATAATCAATCTCTGATCTCTTTGTCTCAAAGCTGATTAACATTATGTCTGATTTGATTACAGAAACGGAGATAAAATTAACAGACCAGACCCGTGTGATCAGATGAACCTTAGAGAAGTGAGGAGAGAGTTTAAGAGGCTCGAAGGTAAAATATTTTGTTGTTAATGTATAATAAAAGTTGATCCGAGTTGGAGTAACTTATTTTTCCTTTTTACCTAATTTGTATGTGTTTTGCTCAAGGAAACCACAATTTTCACTACTGGTCCTTGTATTTGCTTGGTCGAGTTTATGTAATTTTCTTTGATTTCTTCTTTAACGGTTTTTAGGCCATTCCTGTATTTGTATATGGGTAGACAAGTACACACCAGTCGCTTCGAGATGTTACATGTTACATAGTGCTGTCTTCCCAACACGATGTAACATGTTGTTACCATGTTTATCGATTCGAGTCGCCCATGTAAGTTTTAGGGTTTCAAAACTATACAGAAGGCTAAAAACTTCTGGTTGACGATAGTGAAAGGCAATATCGAATATATATATCCTTCGTCGGGATCAAAATTCCCAAGCAAATGACAATTGCTTCGTAAAATTTGAACTAGAAACTTGACTGTCCCACACTTAGCAGAATTAGCAATTTCTTTGTGTAGGTTTTGGTCTCGTTCTTGTAAGGCATATAATGAGGATCTGTCATTGCTTACGATATTCAAAACCTCACGAGCATAATAACGAACCTGTTTTATTTCGTATGCCTAGGAGATCCCTGGAATGAAAATAAAAGTTATATATATTGTATCTTTAGTAAGAGTAAAAAAAGTTGTTATATCAGAAAAACATAATGGAAAATAGTGAATATAAAACGCAAGTGTACCGGAAATTGATAGTATGGCGGAAACTAGTTTCTAGGGTAGGCCTACAACGAAGGAAACTAGTATCTGGGGTAGACCTACAATATTGCAAAAGCATAGGGTATGTTTACAACATTGCAAAAGCATGCCTAAATAGTAAACCTCTTTGGTAGTAGATAAAAGTAGCGTACCTCGAATTGATCTATCTTTTATATCACCAATGTTGTTTTGTTTCATGTTTACGTAATGATCATTGGAACCTTTGCTATTGGTCTTCTGTATATTAATGCCTATAAAAGAATAGGCTATATTACTAAGTTGGCTAATCAAGAAAAACAAAAAGACATCCTATAAATTAGAAAGATGCTAACATGCGTAGAATATACGCTTCCATAACGAGAGTTGAGTATATTTTGGACAAAATATATCAGAATCCGACAAAGCGTAGATAGGGGTGTCTGCTTGAGCAGTATAAGTCTTCAATGCAGCTATTTCAGGAAAATGTTGAAGCAGCACCCGAGCAATATCTGGAAAAATTAGTTCGGAATGATTTACATATAAGAAGTTCGAGTGAATATATTTATTGATAATTAGACTTACCAAAAAGCTGGCTCCGAATCAATCCAGTAAGAAATTGTGAGCCTTGGAAACCTTTCAGCGGATTTTTAGACGTGACACTTTAAAGATATATGACAAAATCTTTATGACCTCCAATGGCGGCAATTGCAAGTGACATATAAGATTCTTTATCTGCAATCTCAAGTAATCTTTTATGGTGAGTGACCAAGGAAATTGCTATCTCGATTTTTCTATTTTTTGCGACGTGTTGTAGAGCTGTCCAACCATTAAAATCTGTTGCTTTTATGGCTTCAGTGGATATTTTTAGGAGTAGCTTCTTTACGATTTTAGTTGACCACTCAAACATGCAAAGTGGAGAGCCGTGACATCTCCAAGATTGATTGGTCCGTTTAAGGCTGTAGGGTGCTTGGCCAGAAAGCTTTCCAACCCCACCAAATAACCTACCATTATTATATTGCATATTGTATATTATGCAAAATAATATAGTAAGAAGTTATAAGTATTATCCAAGCATCCACATATCGTGAAAACACATCTCCCTAGAAACTATATATATGGTGTGGCCAACAAACATTTAATATTGATTATATAATTACATACGTATGCAAGACAAGATGGTACTTCTACATGTTTAACAAAAAAGTAACTACATACTTGTATGAGGAGATCTATGGCCTGGCTCATAATACCCCTTTCTTAATTTTATCCAAACAACCTGGGCTAGGTCAAGGTCTCTTATCTTTGAAAATGATTCTTTGCCACATGAAACTTGAATTGCATGTATAGCTGCAACGTTTTTCTTTTTCCAGGCTTTGAATCCGCATATATCATTTTCTTCGTTTAGAATATTATCATCTTCCACCACCTGCCAAAGATCTTGAGATAGCAAATACCAATGCATACACAGACTCCAGTCTTTGAAGTTATCACGCTCAAGAACTTCATGAACAATCTGCATTGTCATTCATTTAAAAAAAAAACAAAGAGAGAAGTAGCCGCACGAGCCGGCTAGGGTTTTGTGTTTATTAGAAAATATACTCTTTTGTATCGAACTATTTTTTTTATAATGCAAACCCAAGTAAGGCTCTCAATACATAGAGAACTTAGATGCCTATACAAGGAAACTTAATACATTGGATATTCTAACACATTATAATATCAAAACATGCTAATCTCAGTAACACACTTCCCTCCATCACCTTCATAGTCACTCTCTTCGTTTCTTGTACACTGAATATTCTAACACTCTTCCTCAAGTTGTGTAGTGGGATCACCAATACCCAACTTGGATAAAACTGATTCGAATGTTCTTGCAGCAACCATTTTTGTCAGGATGTCTGCCAGTTGGTCTTCGGATCTAACAAACGGAAGTTTGACTGTTCTATCTTCAATCTTTTCTTTTATGAATTGCCTATCTATTTCAACGTGCTTTGTTCTATCATGTTGTATCGGGTTCTCTAAAATCTTAATCGCAGCTTTATTATCGCACATTAACTGAGTTGGACCCTTCAAGGTGGGTCCAATTTCTTTCATTATCTTCTTTAACCAAAGTATCTCGGTAATCCCCTTAACGATTCCTCTAAATTCTGATCCAGCACTTAATAGTAAAACTACTTTCTGTTTCTTACTCCTCTAAGTCACCAAGTTACCTCCAAGAAGACTAAAGTAGCTAGCAGTTGATCGCTTGTCGTTAGGATTCCCTCCCCAATCAGCATATGCGAATACTTCAACATCAAGGTGTTCATTTTTCTTAAAAATTATGCCTCTTCCTGGTGTGCCTATGAGATACCGAATAATCCTCATTACTGCCTCCCTATGGTGTTCCTGAACATGATGCATGAACTGGCTAACTACTCCCACCGCGTATGCAATGTCGGGTCGAGTGTGAGCCAGGTAAATCAATTTTCCCACCAACCTTTGGTACCTTTCTTTACTCGCTGGTCTAGTCCCTTAAATTATCTTTAGTTTGTGATTCACAAACATAGGAGTGTCATTTGGTTTGCGATCCACCATGCCAACTTCAGCTAATAAATCCAATATATATTGGGAGATATAAATCCCTCCTCTTGGCCTAAGAACCTCGATTCCTAGGAAATACTTCAATCCCCCAAGGTCTTTCATTTCGAACTTTTTGAAGAGGTTTTTCCTAAGAGAGCTAATTTCTTCTTCATCATTCCCCGTTATAATTATATCGTCGACATATATTATAAGACAAGTGACTAATTCTCCTCTCTTTTTGTAAAACAAGGTATGATCCCCATTACTCTGTTTGTAGCTATACTACTTCATTGCCATTGTAAATCTCCCAAACCAAGCACGAGGAGACTGTTTGAGCCCATATAATGCCTTTTTCAGTTTACATACCTCATTTTCTTGAAAACCATCAGAGAACCCTGGTGGGGGTTCCATATATACCTCTTCTTCCAAGTCTCCATGTAAGAAAGCATTCTTTACATCAAATTGATGAAGAGGCCCATCTTTATTCGCGGCTATTGAAAGTAAAACTCTGATAGTGTCAATCTTTGCAACCAGAGAGAACGTTTCAGAGTAGTCTATACCATATGTTTGTGTATATCCTTTGGCAACCAATCTTGCCTTGTGTCGCTCAATGGTGCCATCAGATTTATATTTTATATTAAATACCCATCTACACCCGACTTCTTTTTTCCCTTGTGGTAACACACAATTCTCCCATGTACCATTCCTTTTTAGAGCTTCCATTTCAGTATTCATTGCCTCATGTCATTCAGTCATCTTTTTAGCTTCTGGAGCTGTTTTAGGGATTTGTTCAGAGCGAATAGTAGCTGAAAACACCTTTGCAATCTTCATCATTCCTTTCCTGTCCGTTTTTACCGGATATATAAAAGCACAAGGAACGTATTCCGGTGAATACCGGTCAGGAGGAACCCCTCTATTTTTCCTTGGGGGAAGAACCAGAGTTTGAGTTTCAACAAATGAACTTCCTAAAATGTCATGATCAGTAGCATTTTGTGAGTTATGACATTGTTTAACTCTTGATGGATATTTTCTTCGGCTGAAACGATGGTAGTATCCATGGCATTTGTTTCTTGTTGGACATTGTCTTCGGGAGAATCATTGGTGGTAAGAACTACCTCATCAGTCTCATTTATGTTGGAAGAGGCGTGTTCGGTGGCTCCATCTACCGACTCTATCGACACATCCTCAAAGTAACTTTCATATAGCAACCAGTCGAGTGATTCACTTACTTTCTCCCCCTGAGAACGAGATTGGGGATAAAAAAAATTGGATTCTAAGAAATCACAGTCCATGGTGATATGAATTCGACGAGTAACCGGATTGTAACACCGATAGCCCATTTGATGGACACCATACCCAACGGACATCATTTATTCACCAAGCTGGATTCAAGATTCTGGATAATCAATGTGAAAACACATTGATCATCTTGTTCCCACCTTGTATATGTTTTGTCAGTTTTGGATAGAGGTGTCGGCTCCCTATAATGTGAGAACCTCTCCCCATTCCCCTAATTTCTTTCTTCATTAGGTTTGCCCATAGGGCATAGTTGTCACCACCGAGTTTAATCCATATGGATAAATTCTCAGGGTTAGTTGTTTGTTGTTGTGTTCCGAGACCATTTCTCAGAATGGCAGCAATCTGCATTGTTAATTTATCAGGGATTTGACTGACCACGAATTCATTGCCAGCCATCTTTGTTGAGGATGTTCAGAATTCCCAGAATTACACGTGCTCTGATACTATGTTAAAAAAAAAAAAGAGAAGTAGCCGCAGGAAGCGGGTAGGGTTTTGTATTTGTTATAAAATATTCCCTTTTGTATTGAACTTTTTGTTTTTTTATACTGCAAACCCAAGTAAGGCTCTCAATATATAGAGAACTTAGAGGCCTATACAAGGAAACTTAATACACTAAATATTCTAACAGTATTGTTATAGATGTTTATTATTGTTACTAATGTTGTGAACATTTAGTGTACTACGAGATTGTGCACAATTTAATTACTTATCTTAGCACCAAACTGCACTAAATATTCTAACAGTTTGTACACCTCAAAGTTCATCTTTTATATTTACTGTCTCTAATGTGTGTACACGACATGTTGTAGTCACACTTAGACTGTTAAGCCACACCTCATCTACGACGAATGAGTTGGAGTCATTGTTGCGATACCATGGCCAATGTCCACGAGTTCATACTAGTATATTCAGTCGTCAGTGGCCGAAGATTGCCTCTCGAAACAAAGGAAGAGGTGATGTTGGATTCTTATACCTATAATATATAAGCATAGTGTTTTTTATCAGCTTGGACATATGTAACTCGAATGTGGTTTTGATCTATACAATCTCAGACTAATCTGTTCTCAACGTAGCTTTACCCGTTTTTTATGTAATGAATTTAGTTTTGGTTTCTAAAAATAATATATATTCGACGACAGTGGCGTAGCCAGGATTTAAACCCTATAGTATCCTGGTTATTGTCCAAAAAATATTTCCTATGGTATGTTAGTTATTTTCTAAAAAATATTTCTTTTGTAGTGGTAGTTGTAAAATGGTGTTGTAACATATTTTCATTTTACATCTATATAAAAGTTGTTTATTTGTTTAAGTGAGTTTTCCATATTATTTTTGTCAAAAATTTGAAGTACTATTATAACATACAAAAATAGAAGTTGACTAGTAGATGTATTGATTAGGACATCTATTATTAGTGAACTCGAGATGCTATGTTGTTAGTGTTTGATCGGGTTTTAGTTTGAGTTTTTTCGCAGTATAGAGAGACTAATAGATGTATTGATTTATACATGTATTGTTAGTGAACTCAAGAACTTATGTTGTTACGGTTTGATTCGTAAAGCAAAATAAAAATTTATAATAAAACAAAATAAAAAAATTATAATTTATGCAGGTCTATTTGTTTCGAAATTGAACCCTCCAAATCTCTATCTTAAGAAAAATATAGATTAACCAATGTTAATCTTCGTAATAGTAATATAAAACATGTAGGAAAGCTTCAATTTTCAGAATTAATAGAGTTTTCTAATTATAATAAAAGAATCATTGTTCTAAAAGATTTTATATTGTAGTTAGAGGGCGACGACAGAATATGCTAATCAAATTTATATAGATTTATATTATTTTATGAATCAACATATTTATAAATAAATAATATATAATAAAAATATATATCAAATATATATCTATATATCTATATATATAAATTTATATTGTTTTTTATATGCTAATGTTATTATATATATAATAAAATAAATAATAAGAATTTAATTTAACTCAAAAATAAAAAAGACTAGATTCCACGAACCTAAAATCTGTGGGTTCCTAACAAGGAACTAGACTGAAGCATAACTTTTGGCTTATATCCTAAGTATATTATTTATCCAGCTAAATTGGTTTTTGGGATCCCACAGGATCCCACCTAGCTCCGCCTATGTTTGACGATCCAGATTATCTGACGAGCATTGTGATCTGGGTCGATCATTTTTTTATTTCTCAATCTGACATAAACTATCTTATTCTGTCTCCCGTATCTGTATTAGCAGATTAGACAAAACTGATCAGCCTGGTTTGACCAAGGTTTTCCATCTCTAACTACATAAACCCTAGTCCATATAGGCAAGTTGTTCATAACTTTTAAAATAACGGAAGCTCACTTACTTTCGTGCAAGCCCTTCTCTTTTTCCATCATCACCAATGGTGGTATACATTGGTCCGCATAGATAAGCTTTGTTGTCGTAAAATGATATCTTCTTACTTGTCATTGATCATTCTCATGCCTATTTGATTTGAGAATTTGGTCGTTTTTAACAAATTCTACGATTTTATCTCCCCTCAATTGACTTAAATCTGCTCACTCTACTTAGGTTGTGTCAGGATTCACTATCTTAGTCATGTAGCTTTACAATTTATTTGTGTGTTCACTCTTATCAGAGCATACTAGATGTTCCATGGCATCACTTCAATCAAGTCATGTCGTCTTGATACACTTCAATCAAGTCACTCCGCTTGATGAACATGACTGATGGTTCATCATCTTCGACATCCAAGAATTTTATCCACATTTTCATCCACATCACATTTCATCTACGTATGGAGTTTACCAACTCTTGAACCCAAATAGTAGTATATAAACCACCCACAAGATCAACTTCAAGACAACCAACCAAATAAACAAGAAACCCAATTCAACAACAATGATTCACCAATTTATTAACCAAATAAAACCACAAACCTAATCAAGGAAAAATAATCAACGGTAAAATAAATCAAGACACAAAAAAATTATATGGAAAAGCTCTTCGAAACGAAGAGTAATAAACTACAAGACTTATGAAGAATCCACCAAAAACACTTCTATTATTACGATAAGTTGATGGTAAAATATATCTAGTTCGACCTAATATATATCTACAACCCACCAACAATTTTAAACATAATAAACTAACAAAAAAAGTAGCAAAAATAAAAAATATTACAAAAACTACTACATTATTCCACCAGTGATTATCCCATCGGTCATTTTGAAGCTTTAGATGTCTCATTTTCCTTGATGCACTTCATTAGTATTACCACGGTGCGTACATCAAAGCCACAACGCACGGTGTTATCTCTCAATCAATATTTCTAAGATCTGTCTTGAGCCATTTATACTTATCGGATCCTGCAAGAATAAAAATATCACATTAGAGTGAAGATGTGATATGCAGCATAGCTCTAAGAAAACTATCGAAAAGTTGGTTACATATCAAACCTTCTTTGAAATTCGTGTAAAGATCAGCACATGTGTCCCCACGACCTCGAATGAGTAGTACAAGTTGGAAGGCGACAGCTCTCAGCGTAAAGCATTTGCCACAGTGCATTGTAGGATTTGAACGGATGTGGCTGGTTGAGAAAGGGAACGACTCGATGTCGTGGTTATCTGTGATGACCATTCATGGCCAGTGACTTGCATATGACTCGACTAATCAGCAAACGTGTCCCACAGTGGTTGTAGGAAATTTGCGTATGCTAAATCTCCAGGTAGTAGAAAAACGTTGTACTTTTGACCATGTAGCTGGGATAACGTTGAGGTTCTCCATTCTGTTTGGCCCAAGTCACATATGATTGAAAACTAAAAGGATTAGGAAAGTCAAACAAGTTCTATTTCGATCAAAATTTCTTATGTAAAGTACATTGTTAGAATGTATTCTGAATCTGAATTTAACTTACTAAAAAATACTATAAGATGATAACTTTACAACGTAGAAAACAGTGTTTGATTTCCTTGATAATTTATATAATATTGTAAATAATTTTAGATTGTAAATATTTTAATACTTTTTCAAAATTTCAACCAAATATAGTGAAATGGACATACTTTACTTTTGTAGACCAAAACTTTTAGTAATAGGCAGTCCCTGGCTCTCAAGGTCCGATTTTGACATGGTGAATCTTGTCCGATTTATAAAGCAAGTAACTATATGACGTTCTCCTGTCGCCTTTTTTGTTGTATTGACCTGAAAATTGTCCCAAAAGTTCCTCATGTGATATCTTTGGTAAGGAGAATTTTTCCGAGAGAGTAGGAGCACGAGCAGGAAAGGTAGACCGCGAGTTTGGTTTAAGATAAACAACCGAACATAGGACGAGCTCTACGACGCTGTCGATATCAAAAAGAAAGAGAGAACAAGTTCGGGGATACTCGGAAGCAACGAGCTCATCGACCAGACTAGGGATACGATGATCAGACCAAGGATGAGTGCGAGCTCGGAGATGATTGGTTGATTATGTGATGGTGAGCTCGAGCTCCGCACACCAGTACACCAATACAGATCTGATCACCCTCAAGGAATAACCTAGCTCAACTTAACTCAAACAAAGTGTTTCTTTATTTATTGTTAAGACGACATTTTGACTCTTAATCAAACCGTTTTGAGCGTTGTTCTAGAATTATAGAATAGTGACATTAGTGATTTAGTAGAGCATTAAATGAAAAACAAATGTAAGTGTCCACTAACTCACGGCAAAATGATCCTTTTTGCCTCATATTTTTCTCTTTTTTTGCCCCATCTTTTTTTTTTGGCTAAAAACCTAAAAACTTATTGTCTACTAGACCTTGCTATTCCCGTAACAATCTCTCCGCTAGAAAAATATACACCTAAATAAAAAACAGGTATAATATAATAAAATATGGATGATATTCAAACTATTTCACTTTTAAATCGAATTGTGAACCTAAATAAAAAATAGTTGTAATATAATAAAATATGGAGGATATTCAAACTAACTACGATATCTTTTTTGCTTCAAATAGGAAAAGAAAGCGAATTTGTAAAGTAATCAATTGAATTCTGAAGTTATAATGGTATTATATTCAGTCTCTTCTGATAATGACAAATTATTTTATTAGATTCCATTAAATTTTTTTGTTATTAATTTAGGAAAAAATTAATTCAAAAAATTAATTCAGAGCCATGGTAAAAAAATCGAGCTTCTTAAATGGGATACAAAAGTACAAAATAATAAATAAAAAAAATAATAATAATAACTATTTTTTTAATAATTATTTTAGTTACTACCTACTAACATTATCTAATCTAAATATAATCAATATATCTATTTATATTATATATATCCAATCAATATATTTATTTACATTATATTTATCCAGAAATAAATGATATTATATATATATAATATAAATAAATATATAAATATATATTATATTACTTCATCCCTTCTTTAATAATTAAATTTATTTGTTTTTATTATAAACAAATATATCATTTATTATTTTGGATTAATCAAATTTATTCTTTTATTTTATACAAAATATAAGTAATAATTGATTTTCTTATGTAATCTGTTTAAACGTAATATAATATACTATAAATGAATTGTGGGTTTCGTTTTAATTATCCCTATTAGAAAATTTATTTATTATTTATTTAATACTAAATATATTATATACATTAAATAATGGATTTCTAGGACCGACAAAAACGGAAGTAACCTTTTATCTAATATTAATTTATGATTTTGTTATTAATAAATATTGTAATATTTTATTAATTAATCATACATATTGTCTATTAAATTTTATATGTGTGTTACTATTGTAATATAAATTTTAAAAAAAATTGAAAAATCCAAATATTTTTAAAAGGATTTTTATATATTGTTGTTAAAAAATATATTTCAAAATCAATTTTAATTTTTAAAAACCATTTTGATTTTTTCAAATTTATAATTTAAAAATAAGTTTAAAAACCAGTTTTCAAGTTTTTATTTTTTTACTTTACTTTAAGAAAAATAAAATACTATTTAAAAAAATTAAAAATAAAAGGTCATTAGTGTCTTTTTATAATAATAGAATTGAAATATTATTGTTATCCCTAAAATATGACAGAGATTACGTAAAATAAAGTAATAGTATGATATTTTTATTTTTATTATTAGTTTAATAAATAGTAGGTTAATAATTGAATAAAAAATATTACATGTAGAATGATATTGAAAAAAAAGATATTTACCTCCATCACTTTCATAGTCAGTCTCTACGTGATGATCTGCAGTGCCTTTCTAATCATCCTCATTGAAAATCATAAAATAAATATTTTTTTTACCATACAAATGAGTAGACATCTTATTCAATTTGAGCAACTAAACTCACAATATGCCTCTTTCTAGAGTTATTAATGTTACCAGCCATAATATCTCCTCCAAAAATTTCCAAAAACTCAAAGTATACAATTGTTTGTATAAGACTTTAATTAGTACACTTTATTCCTCAATATTTTATATCCTTATCTGTAAAAAGTTGTTTTTATGATCCAAAAATCCTAAGTTATTACTACTCTCCCCATTAGTTAGTTGATTAGTTAGTTGATTATTCGAGGGTTCTTCCAAACATATGCTAGATTGTTTACATTTTTTAGCAACAACCTTATAAATAAGTTATTGTTCTATAACAAAACAAACACTTTTTAAACGCTCCATATCAAGATATATTACCAAACCCATAAAAATCGTCTTATTATTAAATAATAATTCTTGTTATCACCGCAGGAGTACGTACTTACCTTTCACCAGCTTATCCTACATACTTTTAACATACTTATATATACTTTCAAAAAAATTAAACTCGATAAGAGGAATAATTTCATTTTTGGCATCATGTTTGAAAATACATACTCGTGGCTTAAACATATATTACATGAATTGAACAATCAATAAATAGTTATATACATGGTCTGTTATATGACAAGCTGCATGTTTAACAAACCGAAAGTAACATGATCATATATACAAGAACTCACATGGTTGAGTACAAAAAAATAACATATCTACTATAAAACATAAATCTCGTTGTCGTCAAAGCTAGACACGTATAATCGTCAACGCAACTCTCACTACTGTTAACAATGACATATACAAGAACCACAATGTGTATTACAAAGGTATTGCATAGTAAACTACAAATCATTCGAATGGTCAACCAAAACTATTATCCACTAGACTCGCATGTTCATGTACATTTGAATACTATAAAGAAATGCACAAATCTTGCATTTTCTTTCAATGAACTCGCATTGTTAACAACACATGCTTGGAAACTCTAAAATCGATTGTATATATTAGGTTTTGAGCAATAATTCATCATTGGACTATCGATTTTAGTGACAATTAGTCCTTCAACTTTAAAAAGTCTAATGGTAGTCCATGGACTATCTAGTTTGGATAAATTTAGTCCCCCATATCTGGTGATTAATGTAAAGCTACCACGTGGCACCATAGTTAACAAAACTTGTATCACCAATGGTCATTCGACTTTAATCTTGACTAAATTTAAACTTTGACATCAAGTCGAGAGATTATTGGTGATACAATTTTCTCTTGAGTATGGTGCCATGTTGCAGCTTTACATTAATCAACAGATATGGGGGACTAACTTGGTCCAAATTGGATAGCCCAAAGACTACCAGCATAATTTTAAAAGTCAAAGGACTATCTGTTACTAAAATCGATAGTCCGGGGACGAATTACTGTTCAAAGCCCTATATAATATTTCACACCCCAAACAAATATAATAACCAAAACATATACACAATACAACTAGTTTATAACTTATTACAAAATGTTAACTCATAAAATAGTAATGTTATACATTTTGTTTCTAAAAAAAGAACAAAACATAATCAGAAACAAAAAATTCGTGTACGAAATAGCTCACCTAATTGATAAAACAACATGAAAAAATAAAACTCATACAAAACACCCGTTGTTATGATTGTATGCTCAAATAAAACAACCTGAAATCTGGAAACTCTAAAAACTAGTAATATGTTATAAAACAATGGTCCATGCTCGATTTTTTCGTTGATGGACTGAGAAACACGATTTTGTTGATAGTGCTTCCGTACTAATATTATATAAAATTAATTAACCTCGTCTTTATGGTATTGTTTAGTCTTTAAAATTATATAATAAATTTATTGTCAAAGACTAGATGAGAGTCTTGATACGGATATATTGAGCCAATGAAATATATTACTTATTCAGACAAGGTTAATATTAGAGACCAGATTTTTGACGAGACAAAGACAATTTGTAATAACGACATGATGTCAATTCAACAATTTGACAAGGTATAAGTTGTGAATTAAACGAGTGATTATTACAGAAGTATGAAGAGATGAAATTCAGAATATTGATGAAGGCAAGTTCGGAATTATGATGAGACACATACCATAAGTTGACGAGGATATCGTTTAAAGATGTGTCAAAGCCACTTCAAATGTGCGTCTCCACACACGTGTCCATTTTCTATATGAGGAAGAAGAAGTTAGTTAGACGGTTACAACATAATAACATTTGTAAGTTGATGATTGGATATACGTGTAATGATACTATAGGTAGAGAGATGTTTGTAAACCCTATAAATATGAGGTAAAATCTTTTTTGAAAGACTGATCATATTTTTCTAATATTGATCATATTTTTCTAATATAAAGAATTCACACTTCATTCATTTTTTTTATTGTATTTCATTACTTTTGCTAAGTCTTTGAGAAGATTTTTCTTATCACTATGTCCTGGATGATCTACACGTAACCCTAAATACTATAGAGTCCGCATATTCCCATGAAAAAACAAAACAAAACGTTTGAATAATTCTAAATGTAATTTTATATAGTAAAAAGCCTACGAATTCAGACAAAACATGTGTTTTTTAAATCGATCATTTTGTTAATAATAAGAAAATTTCAGCGATAAATTATTTTCCCAATAAACTAAAAATTTGTTTACTTAAAAATCACTAAAACAAATAAACTTTTTGATTTTATTTAAATGATTTTAACTTGATATTCAAATAAACTTTTTGAGTTTATTTAAATGATTTTAACTTGATATTCAAATATGAACATAGCATCTTTATACTATTAAAGTCTAATTCACAATCTTATACAATGGACTTCAATTGTATATTTAAATTCAAAACACTATACTACTGTGATATCATTTTGTTAATGATTCCATGCGTAACATAAAATTTTGCAAACACGTAAATACAATACTAGAGAATGTTGTTCTTTTTCTTTTGAGGTATGTTTTCTTCTGCTAGAAAAGCGGAAATAGAAGAAATATACAACGATAAAAACCCTAATACTAGGGTAGAGAATTAAGGAGACTCAGAATAATAATCCTTAAAATTCAATTAATCAAAATCTGATGGCAAAATAAGGTATATGATGCTTTATATAGCATGACCTAAAACTCTAATTCCAAATAAGGAAAATTACATAAATGTTTTAAAATAAAATAAATAAATAAAATAACGCTAAAATATTAAAGCTCTACAGGTCATGGAACGAAATTTTCGATCTGAGTACCTGTTTGACCCAATTCTGATACTTAAGAAAGAAACCAGTCTACCTGTCGTCTTCGCTACAGCATCTTCCCATACAAATCATTTGGTGAAACCAATGTTTCAATACAAATATTTGCATCCTTAAAATCATAGTGCTTGATAGAATCTGTTTCCCTATCGTAAATTAAACACCCAGAATAGCATTTCAATACGATATAGTATTCTTCTCTAATATCAAATTTTCACAATGCTCTACTGCTAATACGTATACCTACTCTCCAGCTAAAGAATGCTATTACCTACTCTCCAGCTAAAGAATGCTTCGGCTTTAACTCCGAATCCAAGATGAACTTACACCGAATCCAAGATGAACTTACACCGTATTAGCTGGAGTTAAAGCCGAAGCATGATGAACTTACACCGAATCCAAGATTAACTTACACTGTATTAGCTTAGCTGGAGTTAAAGCCAAAGCCGAAGCATTCTTTAGTGGAGAGTATGTATACGTATTAGCAGTATAAGCTTTGTGAAAATTTGATATTAGAGAAGAAGACAGAAAATACTTCATTTAGGAGAGACCGAATTTGGGTGCTAAATTCTTTTTGGAGTGATTTATATAGAAGTTTAAGTAAACCATATAATTAAACCCAATTAATTTGATTAGTCAATAATATATATTTTTATTCAATTGTGTATTCAATAATAATAATAATAATAATAATAATAATAATAATAATAATAATAATAATAATAATCGAAACCAAACTGCATAATTTTTTTTAAAATCATTTTTTTTTATATTTAGTTTTTATATGTTATATTTTTAAAAGGGTTATTTCCATTATAATTCCAAAATAAGTTCATAATGCAATTTTAGTCATCCTAAAATGTTTCAAATCTAATTATATTAAGATTTGATTTGATTTGATTTTATTTTAAAATATTTATTTTATTTACTTGTATTTTAATTTAGGGAATTTAGGGTTTTGAGCTGCTCTTATATAAAGCCTCATATACCTTAAATTATTTTAAGTTTTTGGAATAATATATTTTTATCTCTGAAAATTTCAATTTTTGTTACCCTTAGATTAGGGTACTTGTCATTTACCTTTACTACTTTACTTGTATAATACATTAACTTCAACAAAATATAATTTTTTTCTTTCTTTTTTGTAAAGTTCGTATCTTTTGTTTATAATTCTAAAAATAAAACCGAAAGCACATAAGTGGCCTATATGATATGTTTCGAACAAAAAATTAAAATGACTAAAAAACCAACCAAAAGCTATCCCTGTTAAAAATTTAAAGTTTTCTAATACTTCAGTTTTAACAGTTTTATATAGTTCAATTAGGTTTTAACCATTTTAACTTTTAGCAGTTTTAAAACCGCTAACAAAGCTTTTTTAACCCTTTTGAAAAAGTTCTCAAAACACATCATGTTACACAACTGTGGTTTCATAATTTTTTTTGAATTATATTTAAAAAGATATGGATTTTCTAAGAAAAAAAATAACTTTTTTAGAAGAGACTATAGAATATTACATATTATAGTATTTTATCTCGTGTTTGGTAGCAAATATTGATAGAGATCTTATTTGGTATTAAATATTGATTTTGAATAAATATTGGGACCTATATGGGAGTCACCTTTTTTAAAATTATTAGACCAGAAACAATTAAAAAAGTCAAAATTTAACTAATTTTTTTTTAAATTTAATATAATTACTTAATTAAAAAATTGAAAATCAAATGAAAATTAAACCTAAAATAAATATATAAAATATTAATGACACTGATATAAATAATCTAATCTCACCCTAATGGTGCATATTTAACACTTAATTTTTTACTTTTATATAATTTTTTTAAATAATTTTTTTTTAAATGCAATTAAAATTATCTTTAAGTATCATTTTGAAAAATAAAATGAATAAAAGACGAATAATGTAAGTTAGAATTATACCAATCAATCAATGCATCCAAAACTTATGGATGCCTCGAATAATGCAATAATACAGTAACCCAAACGCTTTACTAAAGTAGACAATTATATATATATTTTCTTTAGAGAAATTTGAGTCATTTAGTATTTGGGATGTTTATCGTGTTTATATTTTTATAATATTTTAATTTAGGAACGGTAATCTCAAGAATTAAAACAAAAAAAGGTGAAATTTCAAATCGAATTTATTTGGTAATTTTTAACAAGTTAGTCATAGATTATTTAAATGTATTAGTAATTATAGAATATTTTTTGGAAAAGTAATTAATAACGGTAATTTTATGAATTAAAAAATTGTAAAATTAAAAATGAAATTGACTTTATATTTTTTTATTAATTCATATAGATTAAAAATCTTTATCATTTAATTGTCGAATGTTTTTTTAACTTATGTTACGGTAATTTAATGAATTTGGAGAAAAGAGTTTCAAATTTCAATTGAAAAGTATTAAATTATTTAGCGGTAAATAAAAATGTTTAAGGAGGGAATAAATTCTAAAAGCACGCATAAAACTTTTATTCAACTTGCATCATGGGTTCTTTCATATCCCTCTTCTTCCTTTTTCTTTGATTTATTTTTTTAAATATCTCTTGTGATTACGGATAAGAGTGAGAAATCTGAGTGAATAACTAACTTTATTTATCATTTTTTAGGTTTTATGTGCTTGATTGATTTTGATTCTGACTTAGTTAATGTTTTGACTATTTTATTATATGAAATATTTTATTATATGAAATTTTATTATACTTAATTTTACTATATCATATGTAACCATGGTCGAATCTTATATAATCCCCATTTTTTTCTTCACCCCTCACCTCGCATATTTTCTTAATAAATTCTACCAAATCTCCATTATCAATTAACCTTTGTACCTCGTTCCTTAATTGAAAACAATTGCTTGTGAAATATCCATGATCATGTGATAAGGATAAAGTAATATTTTTAGCCTTCCACTACTAGGTGCAAATATTTGATGAAGTGGTCTAAAATTTATTTTATCTTTCATTGTATAAAAAATAGTATCAATATTTTCAATTAGAGGTGTGTACCTTCAAATTGGATTATTATCATTTGTAATCTATTTACGGGTTCTCTATTCACTTCATCAAGTTTTACCTCATCAACTTTTCTCTTATCTCCAGATACAACTTTTAAATCTTGAATCTTAAATGGCCATACTGCTCCTCTCTTTGAATCTTCTACACGAATGAACTTATCTATCTATTCCAAAATATCTTTCATCGTTTCCACCGGGAACATAACAAGATCTTCATATAACTTTCCTTCCAAAATCAAACCTCTCTTGAAATCAACAATTACTATATCATATTTACAACTTGCCAAAGCATTCAACTCACGCACAAACCTTTGAACATAGCTCTTCAACGATTCTCCTCTTATCTAATTCAAATTCATTATAGAATTGCCATCCTTCTTGTATCATTAATTTCTAACAAACCAATTTTCTTAAAGCATGCCAAAGGCCATCAAAAAATTTAATCGTCATCTAAATAATTAAACCATTCAAATACATTTCATTTAAATATCATTGAAAAATCAACAAAATATCATGTGCATTGAACTCCAACATCATGTTTCTAAACCGCTCCAGGTGATGATCAAGATCCCCAAATCCATCATAAGTTTACATACAATATGGATCAAACTTCTAGAAAGCTTCTCTTACAACATACCACTAAAGAGTGGCTTTTGTAACATGTAATCTGCCATTTTTCCTCATTATTTATGCTGCATTACCTTCTTTCCTATGCTTTTTTAGATTACAAGCTACTTGAATGAACCTCGCCTTCAATTTCTTCAATAAGTATTTTCCTTTGAATATTTACTTTATTCTCCTCAATTTTTCCATACACTAGTCACTTTTCTTTCTTTAACCTTTTCAGCACAATTCACATCAGATCCCACCTTTTTTTGGTGTACTTATTCTTATCTTTCAACACGATTTTATCAATTAACAACTATAATGAATCTAATAATTTCTCGAATTTTGTTTGAATTTTTTACTCTTTCTCAACTTGTAATCGTATCACCTTAATCTGTTCTTGTTTCATTTATTTAATTTCAGCTCACAAAATTTAAACATTAGAAAGATTTGCAGTATACCTTGACCTACGAGATTTCCACTTTGAACATTAGGAAGAAGTGATCCTTGAACGTTAGATCTATCACGTACATAGCTTCATACACCATACCAGCAGACTGAGTTTGATTTTCCATTATCACTTCTGGAGTTCTTTGTTTTAATCAACCCTCGACCTTTCCTCTTCAACGACAAATATCAACTATATAAATCCTTAAATTGAAAGTTCATATCTCTTAAACTATAGTCGATCAATAATTAAAAATATAATATAGAACAACTATTAAAAATGTATTAATATAGAGTTTCGTACAAAATTGATAAGATAGATTATTATACTATTAGTATGGAACTTCTCGTAAACAACTTAGGTAGAATATTAACATACTACTCGAGTAGTATGCGACTTAATTATATAAAACTCAATTGATTCTATAAGTGTTCTCCCCAAAAAAGAATTTTTATTTATTTATTTTTGTCTTCCTATATTGATTTATATTACTGATTTGATTTAAAAGTTATAAAAGTTAAGGGGGATTGTTTATCAAAGAAATATTTTAATTAAATAAATTTTAAAAAATAAGAAAAAATAAAGAACACGAAGGAAGATGGAGATTTTAGTTAGATAAATTAAAAAAGATAATAAAATTAGTACGACATTAGTATAAAAACCAAAATAAATATAACTTTTAAATAAAATTTTAAAAAAGTGACTCCAGTTAAATAAATTACTGTTCAAAGCCTTATATAATATTTCACACCCCAAACAAATATAATAACCAAAACATATACACAATACAACTAGTTTATAACTTATTTAAAAATGTTAACCCTAGTCATAAAATAGTAATCTTATACATTTTGTTTCTAAAAAAAAGAACAAAACATAATCGGAAACAAAAAATTCTTGTATGAAATAGCTAACCTAATTGATAAAACAACATGAAAAAATAAAACTCATACAAAACACCCGTTGTTATGATCGTATGGTATGCTCAAATAAAACAACCTGAAATCTGGAAACTCTAAAAACTAGTAATATTTTATAAAACAATGGTCCATGCTCGATTTTTTCATTGATGGAGTGAGAAACACGATTTAGAGTTGTCGATGGACGGGCTCTGATGACACATGTCGTTCCGATTACCTTTAGTCGATGACTTGAAAGAGAAAATACGGTTTTTTCAATGCAGTAAACTTTGGTATGAAAAGAAAGCGACTACAAAAAATGTTTGAAAGGTCTAATACGAGGAAAAAATAACTCTTAACGTTTTTAAAGCTTATATATGGTATTTAGGGTATTATAAAACAAATGGGTATTGAGTGAGAGTTATCTATAAAAAATGGATTTTAAGTAAGCATAAATAATAGTTTGAGATATGAGATGACGATATAGTTTCGTTATAAGTACATTTGGTGACATTTGTTTTTATAATACCTTATATATATTTACCCTTAAAAAAATTGTCACGTGTATTTTCTCTCTTATTTTATTTATATTTTCTTTAAAAAATTGATCCCCTTTTCAAATCTAAACAATATTATTATTTTTTCAAGACGACAAAATTGTAGAAATTAATGATATTTTTTGATTTTGTTAATGAGACTAGTTAACTATTTGTTCGTAATTCAAATTTGCTTTCATAATTAGCATTTGTTTATCTCTTTCATAATTCACATTTATCTTGATTCGTGATTGGAATTTAAACAAAAGACTTTTTCTTAACCTTTAAGGCCAAAGCTATTTCCTCCATGTTATTTTTTATTTCCTCCATCTTTTAAAAAATCCTCCATGATGTTATTTCCTCCATAAAGGAAGTTACAAAATTGCCCTTTTACCCATTTTTTCTTCACAAAACCATTACCCTAACATACCCATTCTATTCAGTACAACAAAACCCATTCTTCACCCTAGAGAACTACCTTAACAACAAAACCCATTCTTCACCCTAGAGAACTACCTTACAAAGAGAGAGAGTAGCCGAAGGTAAGATAACGAAATCATCTTCTTTGCTTCTTCATTTTCCGATTAGGGTTTGTAGTTATATTTTGTTGTTCGATTTGGGGTTTGATTTGGGGTAAGATAACGAAATCATCTTCTTTGTTTCATTTGGGGTTTGATTTCATTGTTAGAATCGATTAGGGTTTGATCTTGGGTTCACCTTGGGATATCCTACTGTTCTGAATTTTTTTTGCCCACTCAGCATGTGATTCTGAGTGGCCTACTCGGAATCACATGCTGAGTGTTCAAAAAAAAA
This sequence comes from Limnanthes douglasii subsp. nivea, assembly GCA_036936605.1. Lineage (NCBI taxonomy): Eukaryota > Viridiplantae > Streptophyta > Magnoliopsida > Brassicales > Limnanthaceae > Limnanthes > Limnanthes douglasii. The sequence continues at coordinate 8,052,419 of JAUPFV010000003.1, read as the reverse complement.
TTCAGAACAAACACGAAGGTTCTTCATTACCTTACATGCAGCCGAGTTCCTACTTCTGTATTTAACAATCCAAAAGCGATAGCAAGTCTTTCACTGTGTCCGCAAGTCTTTCACTGTGTGATTGATATGTTGCCATGTTTTCTTATATTGACTTAATAAGTTTTTATAAACAAGTTATAAAATAATGGTGTAAACACTTTCTAGCATAATAATACACAATTATTCGAAATTTAAACCACAATTATTGAAGTTCTTTGTTTTAGGTTAATTTTAGAGATAAAATCATATATCTTGGATTAAAGTTAGGTTAATGCTTTGTTTTTTCATATAAGACTATCTATTAGATAAATGACATCTAGTGATAAATTTGAAATAAAAATAAGGGTAATTTTGTAAAAGCAATTCACTAGTGTTTTTGAATGTTTGAAAGATGGTGGAAATAAAAAATAGTATTTAGACAATTGTTTTTCAAATTTAATTGATTCGTAGTTCAATTTTTTTAACCATTTGTTCGCATCCAATAATTACAAATTGCGAATTAAGGTTTAATTAATAGGAAAGTTTTTTTTAATTATAAAATAATAGAAAAATTTGTTCTTAGATTTTAGTTATATACTTTGTTTTACAAAATCTTTAAGTAAATTTTATTAATTAAGTTGATTTTTTTGCTATTTTTTTTTAAAATATAAATTATATTATACATATTTTTATAAAATATTTTAGATACAGTCGGTCGTGGAACTTAGACATTTTATATACAATTTAAAAATAAAATACTTTTTTAGAATTTTGTTATTTCAATAGTAAATCAAATTTATACTTGTGATTTATATAGATAATAATACATATTAAATATTTTAAAATTGATAATTTATACAGCGGCATCTAACCATATTTATTTTCTGATGGACCAAAATATCTTGAGTCCATCGCCACAGGATCCAGTATCAACATCAAAACAAAAACCCTAACCCTAAGGCGCTTTTATACTCACAGTCGCACCATCTCCTATTTTCGTCTACTTCATCGCCCAAAGACACTAAGCTTAAGCAGCTATAGAGCCTCCTTCTCAAGGTCTATATCTCTGTCCCCAAAATCTATACATATCAAGATCAGGATCACTTTGACCTCCAAAGATGTCAAGAATCTCGAGAAAGCTACATTATTATCGATCGAGCTGGTTTTGATATACTTTTTCTTCCTGTTTATCTCTTTGTACGGTAATTTTATCTAAAGGGTGTAATTTTTGTATATGGTTTCAGTTTACTCTAGAATATTTGCATTATTTTCTAATGCTTGCATGTGATATTCGATGTTTCTATCTACTTTATCGATAGGCTTTGAGGTTAGCATTTGTAATTGAGACTTTGATTCTGTTTAATGATAGTTTGTGCTGATTTGATCCGTGGTGCAAAGGACAAGAGGGTTAAGGGTCTGGTTAGGATTCCTACCAAGGTTCTCAACGTTACTCAATTTCTCACTGGATTGATCCGGAGCCAGCTTTTTGGTAAGTCTAATTATCAAATATATTCACTCGAACTTTTTATATGTAAATTATTCTGAACTAATTTTTCAAGATATTGCTTTGGAACTGCTTCAACATTTTCCTGAAATAGCTGCATTGAAAACTTATATTACGGCAGCAGACACCCCTATTTATGCTTTGTCGGAATGTTATTTTGTCCAAAACATACTATGGAAGTGTATGTTAGCATCTTTCTAATTTATACGATGTCTTTTTGTTTTTCTAGATTAGCCAACTTAGTAATATAGTCTATTCTTTTATAGACATTAATATACAGAAGACCAATTGCAAAGGTTCCAATATTATTAAGTAAACATGAAACAATTGGTGATATAAAAGATAGATCAATTCGAGTTACGTTACTTTTATCTACTACAAAAGAGGTTTACTATTTAGGAATGTTTTTGCAATGTTGTAAACACACCCTATTCTTTTGCAATGTTGTAGGTCTACCTCAGATATTAGTTTCCTTCATTGTAGGCCTACCCCAGAAACTAGTTTCCCCCCATACTATCAATTCTCGGTACACTTGCGTTTTATATTCACTATTTTTATTCTCAGTACACTTGCCTTTTATATTCACTATTTTTCTTTATGTTTTTCTAATATAACAAATTTTTTTACTCTTGCTAAATATACAATATATATATATATAACTTTTATTTTCATTCTAGGGATCTCTCAGGTATACAAAATAAAACAGGCTCTTTATTATGCCCGTGAGGTTTTGAATATGGTAAGCAATAACAGATCCTCGTTATGTGCCTTATAAGAACGAGACAAAAACCTACACAAAACAATTTCTAATTCCGCTAACCTTCCTTATTTATTATTATTATTTTAAATTTGATGTTATTTATCATTTTATATTAATTTTAGGGTGTTTACAAAAACTACTCAACCCATAATATAAATAAAAAAAAAAATTGGATTGCATGTTGTGGTTATAATAGGTTACGTAAACACAAAAGATGGAGAACATTATTTTTTTATATAGAATTCTTGGGTTATTTCTTTGGGAGAATGCAGTTATAAAAAAATGTATGACAAACTGGTATAATTATGTTCTCTACCAGTGGAGGTTATGAACGTGAAATCTGAAATATATGAGATATATCTATATTATATTACAACTATCTCAAACAAGTTTATAATATTAACTAATATCATCATTAGTATAATTGTTTTATTAGATTTTATCAATTGTATAGTAGGACTCCTCCTTTGAAAAGATTGATAAAATTTAATAAATATATTACTTTAAGTTGATATTAATTTATATTATCAATTTGTTTGAGATAGACCTTAGGAAACATACCAATGATTTTGGATCATTATAATAATAATGTTCTCTATCTTTTGTGCTTCCATAACCTATTATGACCACCGCGTGCAATCGAAATTATTTTGCACCTTTATCATGGGTTGAGTAGTTTTGTAAATACCATGAAGTTCATAAAAATGATAAATGACATAATATTTAAATAATATTAACAAAATGAAATGAAATTATTAAGTTCAACTTTTTGATTTAATATAGTTTTGGTGTGACACGTTGTATAACAACAACCGGCTTAGTTATGAGAATTTGAACATGTTGTTCTATAATTGGTTCCAACTCTTTATAACTTTTGATATGTATGACATGTGAATCCTAAAACATATTTCCAAAATTTATTACTTAAAATGCACAATAGAACCTTATATTAGTTTAAAATTACGAAATTATATATAAATTAAATTTTAATCATAAGTTTACCAAAAAATCACATATCACATCCAGTTTTATCTAATTTATGAATTATTATTATTATTATTATTATTATTATATTTTCAAAACTCACCGTTCTTTTCTTTTGGATGTGATGTCTTTCTTTTTACAACAAACTTCCATGTATTATTGATAAATATGTTAGTTTTTAAGAATATGGTTGCAGTGTACTTTCATTAAAGATCTTGTGATATTTTGATTATGAGTTGTGCACGATCTCAAAGTTTGTACTATAAATATTTGCGCTTATTATAAGGTTTTTTTTATCGAATATGGTCTCAGCACATCGTGTGATTGCAATGGTCCAACATATGTCTGATTATAAATTAAAATAAGCGGGTTAGTAATTGAGTAAAAAAAATATGTATACAAAATATACCAGAAAAAACATACATATTTTTTTTTATCAATAATTAGACCTAAGATATCACAAGTGTAATTTTTTTTAGTACCATGTACAACAAGGAACAAACGTATACAATATTTATATTTATGCTTGATAAAATTTGAGATGTTCGATATTCCAGGGTGTCGAAGTGGTCTGTTTAGAGAAAACTTTCCCGAGTATTCAACTTTGATCTGTAAAAATATATTTCTCAGAACTTGTCACCGATATTAAACTTTTTTTATCAGAGTTTTTATGTATACTTGTTTCACATCAAGGTCTAATAGTTCCGCGAGTTTAACTGTGCTAAATTTATCTTTTCTTTAATTAAATCAAATTTGACACGTCTTCCGTCATTGTTATCATCCTCAGAATAATGTTTGACCCGGTAAGATAGGAGCATAGTCTGTAAACGAGTTACAGCATCCATCCCATAAACCAACGAGTATGGTGATTCCCCAGTCATGGTGCGAGGAGTTGTTTGGTATGCCAAAAGTGGAAAAAAAATATGACAAGATAAATTGTATCAGATATTTTTTTTTGTCCGAAATAAGGTCTCGGCTTCTATCCATAATATTTAAAATAATATTAACAAAATGAACTGAAATTATTCAGTTCAACTTTTTGATTTAATATAGTTTTGGTGTGACACGTTGTACAACAACAACGGGCTTAGTTATGAGAATTTGAACATGTTGTTCTATAATTGGTTCCAACTCTTTATAACTTTTGATATGTATGACATTTGATTCCTAAAACATATTTCCAAAATTTATTACTGAAAAAGCACAATAAAACCTTATATTAGTTTAAATTTATGAAATTATATATAAATTAAATTTTAATCATAAATTTACCAAAAAATCACATATCACTTCCAGTTTTATCTAATTTATGAATTATTATTATTATTATTATTATTATTATTATTATTATTATTATTATTATTATTATTATTATTATTATATTTTCAAAACTCGCCGTTCTTTTCTTTTGGATGTGATGTCTTTCTTTTTACGACAAACTTCCATATATTATTGATAAATATGTTAGTTTTTAAGAATATGGTTGAAATGAACTTTCATTAAAGATCTTGTGATATTTTGATTATGAGTTGTGCACGATCTCAAAGTTTGTACTATAAATATTTGCGCTCATTATAAGGTTTTTTTATTGAATATGGTCTCAGCACATCGTGTGATTGCAATGGTCCAACATATGTGTGATTATAAATTAAAATAAGCGGGTTAGTAATTGAGTAAAAAAAATATGTATACAAAATATACCAAAAAAACATACATGTTTTTTTTTATCAATAATTAGACCTAAGATATCACAAGTGTAATTTTTTTTCTAGTGGATTATTTGGATTGTTGTAAGTGGAAATTTAAGAAAATAAGAGTTTCCCACCAATTAGTACCATGTACAACAAGGAACAAACGTATACAATATTTATATGTATGCTTGATAAAATTTGAGATGTTCGATATTCCAGGGTGTCGAAGTGGTCTCTTTAGAGAAAAATTTCCCGAGTATTTAACTTTGATCTGTAAAAATATATTTCTCAGAACTTGTCACCGATATTAAACTTTTTTTATCAGAGTTTTTATGTATACATGCTTCACATCAAGGTCTAGTAGTGCAACGAGTTTAACTGTGCTAAATTTCTCTTTTATTTAATTAAATAAAGTGTGACACGTCTTCCGTCATTGTTATCATCCTCAAAATAATGTTTGACCCAGTAAGATAGGAGCGTAGTCTGTAAACGAGTTACAACATCCATCCCATAAACCAACGAGTATGGCGATTCCCGAGTCATGGTGCGGGGAGTTGTTCGGTATGCCCAAAGTGGAAAACATATATGACAAGATAAATTTTATCAGATATTTTTTTGTTGTCCCAAATAAGGTCTCGGCTTCTATCCATTCAGAGATATAGTCCACTACGACTACTATCATTTATCTTCCATTTGGGGCCATCAACATTGGTCCGACTAAGTCAATCCCCCATCATTCAAAAGGTAATCCTTCTGCAATAGATTCGAGCTGAACGAAAGGCATATAAATTGAATTAGAAAATTGTTGACATGTATCACTTATTTTGAATAATTCTTTAACATCGGCCACTATCAAGGGCCAATAGAATCCCGCACACAAAACTATTTTGGTCAAAGCTTTAAATCCGCAATGATTCAATCATTCACTATCGTAGAGTTCGAAATATACCATTTGCAATTCATTATCATCAACGCACCACAACAAGGGTCTGCTTGAGGATCTCTTATACATTATTCCACCAAGGACTGTTAAACCATGAGCTTTAAACCGCACCTTATTTGGCACTGCCTTATCCATAGTTAAAATGTTATTGACCAATTTTTTTGTGACTTCGCACCTCTAATTCGTAACGATAATTGCCGATATCTGATAAACTACATATGAATAGAGAGTCATCCTCAACCGAGATCACCTCTAACACCCCAGCAGCAGCCCAGATAGGACACGAAGACAGAGACCCATCCTCAACCGAGATCACCTCTCCAAGACCAAAAGCACCCGGTAACGCTGCTTTCTCAAGTATGTACGGGGAAAACCCCAAGATGTATTAGCTTTCCCTTATATTTTCTGTTTACATTAATGAAAATTGCATGTTGGAATGTTAGAGGGTTAAACGACCCTGTGCGTCAAAAAGACGTACACCATCTAGTTTTTTCGAATAGTATAAATGTTATTTGCCTCTTGGAGACTAAGGTTAAAGCCCCTAACACTGAGACCATTATGCGAACCATGCTGTCTTTCTGGCACTACCGCACGAACCATGACTACCACCATTTAGGTAGAATATGGATTGCTTGGAACCCTAGCTTCTACAACTTATCCATTTTAGATATATCGGCCCAGACCATCCACTGCTCTCTAGTTTGGACCGCCAAAAACACTCACTTCAATCTCACGGCAATCTATGGCTTTAATGATCACTCGGACCGTCTCCCTCTTTGGAGCAAACTACGGTCCATAGCTCACAATATTGCCAGCTCCCCTTGGGTAGTTCTAGGGGATTTCAATGCAATTAGAAATCCCCAGGAGAGAACCAGCCAAGACCCCCGCTGGAACAGTTCCATAGAAGCCTTCAATGACTGCTGTCGTGCCTGTAATCTGGACGATTTGTGCTCCACTGGATTCCAGTTCTCTTGGTTCAACAGAAAAGAGACTAACCCCATATCCTCTAGAATTGATCGTGCGTTGATTAACGCCGATTGGGATGACTCTTTCCCTAACTCTACTGCCCACTATGACATCCCGCTCACCTCTGACCACACCCCGATTATTATCCACCTCTCCACTCCTTACGTGACCTCAACTAGCCCTTTCAAATATTTCAACATGTGGAAACTCCACCCGAGATTCCAGGACTTGGTCCTCAACAATTGGAATATCTCTACTCATCAAAGCCCTATGGAAAATTTAGCCTCCAAACTCACTAGGCTCGTACCCTCGCTCATTTCCCTAAATAAAAACGCCTTTAGTGATATCAGTGACCGTATTGAGAAGGCCAGAGTCTTCCTAGCCCAAGCCCAAGAGAACCTCCTCAACTCTCCCTCGAACCGTACTTTCATCTCCCTCGAAAAATCGGCCTCCGATTCCTACATTTTCTTTAATCGTGCTGAGGAATCTTTCCTTAAGCAAAAATCCAGAGAAACCTGGCTCAAGCTAGGGGACAAGAACTCTAAGTTTTTTCATAACAGCATCCGTGCCCACAAAGCCAGGAATAAGATTCTCTCAATCCAGAAGGAGGACGGCACCTTATGCTCTAACCCTCGCACAATTGCTGCCACCTTCAACAACTTCTTCCTTAATCAATTAGGTTCCCCTAGTTCGAAAGACTACCCTGGACCAAACCGAATCCGAAACCTTATTAAATCCTCGGTCCCCCAGAACCTAATCTCGGACATGATTAAGCCCATCTCAAATGAAGAAATCAAGCAAGCCTTTTTTGCGATTAACAGTGACAAGGCACCAGGCCCTGATGGTTACAGCGCAGACTTTTTCAAGATTTACTGGACAACAGTAGGTCCTGATGTCTGTGAAGGTGTTAAGTCCTTATTCACCAAGGGGAAAATGGACCCCAACTGGAACAAAACCCTAATAGCCCTCATCCCCAAAGAAGATACCCCCTCCCACCCGTCAGACTTCAGACCCATCGCCTGCTGCAATGTAATTTACAAAACAATTTCTAAGATCATTGCAAACCGCATTAAGCCAACACTTCCATCCCTTATCGACCCCTCCCAATCCGCCTTCACCCCGGGGAGATCAATAGTGGACAATATTCTCCTCTCCCAAAACCTCCTGCATGGGTATCATACTCACCGCAAAGGCCCCAAATGTGCCCTCAAAATAGACCTTAGAAAAGCCTTTGATAATGTCAGATGGGAACTCGTTCTTGACATCTTGCTTGCCATGAACTTCCCCATTGACATGATAAATTGGATCATCCAATGCATCACCACCCCCTCCTACGCCGTTAGCATAAATGGTAAGACATCAAGCTACTTCCCGGGTGCCAAAGGTCTCAGGCAAGACGACCCTCTCTCCCCGTATATCTTTGTTATTGTAATTCAGGTACTCTCCAACATCCTCCAGGAAAAAAGCAGGCATCCATCTTTTGGATTCCACTGGAAATGTCAAAAGCTCTGTATCATCAACTTATGCTTTGCAGACGACCTCCTGATTCTTTGCAGAGCCAATATCCCCTCCATCAATCTCATCCTCGAAGGCCTTCAAGAATTTGCGACCTTATCCGGTCTTCTTCTCAACCCCTCCAAAAGCCACATTTTCTTCTCTGGAACCTCTCCCGGCACCAAACAAGAAATCCTCTCCCTCCTCAACTTTAACGAAGGATCCCTCCCTGTCCGATACCTTGGAGTCCCCCTCATCACCTCTCGCCTAACCTACAATGACTGCAGACCCCTCTTCCTCAAAATCACAAACCGAATTAACTCTTGGACCACAAAACAGCTTTCATATGCCGGACGCCTTCAACTCATCACCTCTGTCCTCTTCGCTATCCAAGTCTATTGGTCCTCAATCTTCATTCTCCCAGTCAGAGTCCTCAAAGAGCTCTCCCACCTCTTACGCAGATTCCTCTGGCCTGGCTCAGAAATGAAGATCTCGGGATCAAAGATCGCTTGGGAAAGGGTAGTCGTGTCCAAAGATGAGGGCGGTCTTGGGATCCCAGACCTAAAAACCTGGAATCAGGCGGCCGCCCTAAAACTGCTCTGGTCCATCCTCACAAAAAATGAGAATTCCCTTTGGACCCAATGGATTCTGCTGGAAAAAATAAAAAGCAACTGCTTCTGGACCATTCCCATTCCACCAAATGATAGCTGGAGCTGGAGGAAAATCCTCAACATCCGAAAAGTAGCGGCAAATCACTACAGAGTCACAATTGGCAATGGAGCGGACACATCCATCTGGCATGACCCCTGGCTCTTCTCCACCTCTCTGATCAACCGATACGGACCTTCCATCCAAAGCCTCTCCCGATTACGGAACTTAAGAATGGTGAAATACCTCATCCAAAACGGCCGCTGGACATGGCCTCCCCAAGCTAGAGCCCCCAACCAAAACCTCAACCCTTTCATCACAGAAATAACATCAGCCATCCAAAACCTTCCCCCCCCCCCCCCCCTCCCCCCACCCCTTAATCAAATGACTCATTCATATGGCTTCCCAACAAACAGCATCATTCATTCTCCATCAGCAACACTTACAAATCCCTTAAGCCCACCAGAAATAAGGTCGCCTGGTCTGAGCTTATCTGGCACAAATACTCGATCCCCAGACACTCATTCATCACCTGGCTTGCAATCCATAACAAACTCACCACCAGAGATAAACTCATTTCTTGGGGTCTTGACTCCCCCCCGACCTGTGTCTTATGTGAAACATCGTCTGAAAACCTTGAACACCTCCTAACCCAGTGCCACTTCTCCACCGCTATATGGGAATCCCTTGCCCAAAAGCTTCTGTTTCCCTTCCCCCACCCCTTCTCCTTGGCCTCAATGGTTAGAGCATGCAAGCACATGGAATGCCTCGAAGGATAACCGAAAGACTCATTGGAAAACAGCCTTCTGCGCCACCATCTATTACATCTGGAGGGAAAGGAATGATAGAATCTACAACAACAAGCAATCCCCCTTCACTAGCATAGCACACGATGTGCTATCAGACCTCAGATATCGATTCAAAGGAACTAAAGCCAATTTCACTGGATAACCAAGCTACTCATGCTGTCTTTTCTAACAATGCAAGTGTAATTTAAAATTCTGTAACAAGCTCCCATAATCCATTTCGGATCTCTCCTTGTAACGAGGCACCCGCCTCCTGAACCCATGTACAATATTTTATTTATTAATTTAAGCGCTTTTTATACCAAAAAAAAATTTGGGACACGAAGGAGATGCCAAGTAGTTATAGACATATTTTTATGTTCTAATTCGTCTCTTCCGATAAAGGCAAGAATGATATAACTGAATAAATTATCTCCAAATAAGCCCTCTAAAACCGAAGAGAGACTACTTCCTCTTTTGAAAATCTGTTCTTCACCGATAAAACTAGCAGCAAAGCACGGATCCCGTCTCTCACGAAATCGACCCATTTCATTATTTGGTTAACAACTGGTTTTGATCTGGCGGAACGCTCAAATAAACCTATTCCTATATTGCATTAAAACACACTACGATATTCAAATACAATTTCTTTTTACATTATAAAATATTCAAATACAATTTCTTTTTACATTCTAAAATATGAACACGTTGTTATAAGGGTATAGTACCAAGAGTATCAATGACACAAATTATCAGGCCATCGCGGTCGCATGTATTCCCCTCGCACTTTTTCCGATAATCATGTTTTCCATTGCACTTTTTCCGTTTCCAGACCCAACCAACACCGCACTACAAATCTTATTATCCTTTATCATATTTAATATCAAAGTCGAAAAAAATGGATCTAATTTTTATTTTTATTTCGTACATCACTAATCACTAATATTTATATTGCTAATGTTAAACGGCAGTCAAATATCTAAATATTTATATTTTATGCATATTTTGAATGCTTTTAACTTTTTCTATTTCAATATTTTTTCCAAATTTGTAGAGAAATATCTTTGAAAATCAAAGTCATCAGATTCTTCCATTTAGTTGATTTTAATGTATAAGTATGTTTAAAATACAAAATTTATTATGATATTCAAAGTAGTACACAATTATTCAATTAATCTCGAGATATATAAAAATAAACACGAGTGATTAAAAAATAATTTTATGAAAATCAAAGTTATACTAAAAATATATTTTATCAAAAAAGATATTGATTTATTATAAAATATATTTTTGGATTAATATATTAATTTTTAATATATATATATATATATATATATATATAGTTGTAAATTGTTTATATCACACATACAAATTTGAAACATATAAGCATTTATAACATAAATGTTTCGTCATGCATAATTTATAACTTGAAATGTAACTTAAAAACATATATGCATAATTTATAACTTGAAATATAACTTTATATATATATATATATATATATATATAATAAGTAATATTATTATTTTATAAATTATAAAGACATGATATAAACTTGATTATTCTTATTGAAAAATTTGGGTTTGGATGGTTGTTCACGGTGGAGAAAACAAAGGTGCGGTTGTGAAGATAGCTTTCACGTGGGATAATAATGAAATTGATGCAGCTGTGGACTAGTGGTAGGTAAGTAACGCGGTTGGAATTTTTTTTTGCAAAACGTTTTATTGTCTTACAGAACCACCTCGCGATTAGCAAGAAGCTAAACATTTTTTACTTTGGTGTACGAGCCGAAAGTAAGCCAAAAATATTATTATCTCCTACATAATTTTAATATATGAGGAGGTAAGTAATTCGGAAGCAAAGAGTGACGAACTTGAAAATGATTGAGGGAAAACACTAAATCTCACATTCGTTCAGAGTATTATTAAACTCTGATACAAAACATATATATTTCTAAGGATTGATGTGGAATCTTTAAGGTGGGGGTGGGGGGCGGGGGGGTTTAAGAATAAATTTCCTTCATACCAAGGATTGAATCCTAAAAAAACTGGCTTCCAACTTAATAGTGGTCGTACATAATTGAAGCAAAGTTGGGAACATACAACTTGTTATTGAAAAAACCAGATTCATTAAACATGAAGCATCAAACATTAACCTCTATCATTCTCCTTAAGATTCGACTCCTTGTTATTTATTTATATTATGTAAACAATGTATTATACTTGGGATGTATTCTTTCCTATTATTGTCATGACACAAGGCTTATTTTATTTTACATCTTAAGAATATTGTAAATTTTATAAGTCTAAAATCCACACCGACATAAATGATGATTGCTCAACATTCGCTCGACTCTATTAAGTCTATAAACATACAACAAAGGATAAGTCTGAGATGATTATAAGTAGTTTTCAACACCTCAGGAAGCTTCGGACTTTATCCAAATGACAAAAAAATAAGAAATAAGTCTGAATATAGTATTTAACTATTAGAGGAGACAATTTGGGGAGTCCAAGTACCCTTCAATTAAAATAAAAACAAAAATAATATAACTTTGATATGATTCCAAAATTAATGATTAACATTTTAGAGAGTCCTATTACCATTCAATTAAACAAAAATTGATAGAATGATTCTTGAAATTAGTCCTAAAAATACCATGCACCCTTCATAAATAAACAAGTACAGTTTGGTTATGTATATACATAATCGAAATAAGAACCTTAAGTGGTCCTTAATAAGATTTCTACATTCAAAACTTACCACTTCAACTAGAATACTAAAATATCACACCATAAAGTGTTTTTTTAGAATAAGTATAAAATTCACTTCATAGATATAACAATTAAAATTATCCCAATAATGGGGACTTTATTCAAAATGTTTCTCCAACCATGGGGACTTTGGTCATAAATTTTCCCTATACTTAAAAAAGCACCAAACTACTAATAAATAATATACAGGTTATGGAGGATTCACTCCAACCTGCGTGGTCGAAGCTTTACTTACGTCAGATTGTGTAGCATTTTCGGCAACCACATCTTCTACTTAGGTGGGGAATGGAAGCATAGTCACTTAGCTATGAGGAATTAGGAAAACATCATCACTATGCGAATTATCTTTTTTGTCAATCAAACAAACTCTTAGTTTTGATTAGTTGTTTATAAACCCTATAACTTCTTTTTGTAGCGGTTATAAGCGGTTCTTGTTCGGGATAACTTATCAATTCGCTTGTTTTTTGTCTTTCTTCTTTCTGTACATATTTTTTTAATGAGCCTAAGTTGATGTTTGGATCTTCTACATGGAACATAAGTACGAGTCGGTTCTCAACCTTATGAACAAAATCCTTAGCTTCTTCTAGTATTTCTTCCTTAAAACTAGCATTCATTCTAACTCGTTCAGCACATACGACCGCCAATGTTTCTTCTATGCTCTTATTTTAGGACAAGGCCTCTTCCACGTGTATCTAAAACTCTTTATTTTCAAATTAAGCTACAGTTTTTTAAGCCTCTAGATGCTCTTGCACTTTATCTAATTTAGCATTACCAACATCTAACTTATTATGGCATGAGAAAATGGACATGTCTGGATAAGATTTAGCCTATGAAAAAATCTTTCAAAACTGACAAGAGACAAGTAATATTGGGTGATAACCTTAACAACTACATGAAGTTTTAAAGTCAAAAAGATATTTGAAGATATTTTCTCGTGATAATGATCACAAACCCGGACTTTGGCTATTTTTTCATGTTCTCTAAAGCAATAAATTGGCTCACATATTTAGGATTCACTTCAGAGAAAGAACGAGCGGTTCAGATGTACCAACAGAATGTGTTCCATCATTTGGTACCTCGAGATTTCTTTGTAAAACAACACATCTATTAATAATATGGAAGGATAAAGGACTCAGTTTCAACTACTCATAGCATTTGGCTGTCAAACATGCAACATCAGCCATTGGCCTTGGAACATCCAGGTTTTGGTACATCTTCAGACCTTGTTGTTTAGATGCAACAATCAAGCTATCAGCACACTCCGGTAATCCAGGTCTGGTACATCTTTAGACCTTTGATTTTAGCAGCAGTAATCAAACTATCAACAAACTTAGGCTCCTCTACCATATATACGGATTCCAGATTTTCATAAGATACACAAATAAAATCTTATACTAACTTGACTAGTATGCAAACCTGAGTCAAGATCACTTTTGAATTTTTTAGCACTGGAGGATCCCTTACCCACTACTCTCATTTATTTTTTACTAATAATTTTCTCCAACAAAGTAATAGCCTCGACATCAGCCCAAGCAGATATTTTCTCCCCCAAAGCTTTGAGGTTAATTTTTGGTCTCACATCATACATGTAATATTAATTTTTGGTCTCACATCATACATGTAATATTTACATTTTCCTTTATATACTACTATAGCTTGCTAGATTGAAGATAGATATATGACATCGATATTGCTAGATACGTTGTGTTGTGGTTGCGATTGGCATTGATTTATTTGAGGCGTTAAGTTTGATTTACATTCCAGTTACATGAAGTTCCTATCAGCCATATCCAACATTTCTAGATACAACAAGTTTTGTCTGTGATTTTAAGGTTTACTTAGTTTTGATAGATTAGTTATAACTAAATTCCGATTGTGAATCCAAACTTCTATTATAACTGCTTCACTCAACTGCTTACTATCAATGTTAACTTGTAGTATATAAATCTTAACCAAAATTTTTAAGATAAAACTACACAAATACTAATAAAACCATAACATTAATAGAACATCAGTCAATGCATTACATCTTCCAAATACACCAACCCTCTCCAAAAAAACAAACTGCTCAGATTGGTGAAAGTTATAAGTCCATCGAAGCATAAAAAAACATTACAAACAACAACAACAAAAACATAATGAAAGGAAACTGCATGAACTTCTTTAAACCTAATCAGAATCCTCTGCATGACATATGGACATTGATAGATACTCGATAATAAGTCTGATAGATATGTAATACAGACATTGATAGATACAACACTTTGTAGTTGCTATATACGACATATGGACATTGATAGATACTCGATAATAAGTCTGATAGATATATAATACATACATTGCTAGATACAACACTTTATAGTTGCTATATACGACATATGAACATTGATAGATTCTCGATAATAAGTCTGATAGATATGTAATACAGACAATGCTAGATACATCACTTTGTAGTTGTTATATACGACATATGGACATTGATAGATACTCGATAATAAGTCTGATAGATATGTAATACATACATTGCTAGATACAGCACTTTGTAGTTTCTATATATGACATATGAACATTGATAGATACTCGATAAAAAGTCTGATAGATATGTAAGACAGACAATGCTAGATACATCACTTTGTAGTTTCTATATACGACATATGGACATTGATAGATACTCCTAATCATTCAGAAGCGAAGATCGTTTTCCCAAGAAAAAACCGAAGCAATAATGGAAGAAGAAAAATCCGACTATGAATGGCAAGTCCGAACTGATGGGGGTTCTAGCTCATCTGGATGCAGAACATGTGTGCAATTAACATCACCGGATGGCATCGCAATGTATCAAGCAATTCGACTCGGTTTCCAAACATCAAACAATGAGGTAGAGTATGAAGCAGCCATGGCCGGATTGCGGCTTGCAAAGATTTATGGGGCCAAACGAGTTAAATTGATTAGTGATTCTCAACTCCTAGTGAACCATGCCCTTGGGACGTTCAGAGGCAAGAAAAGATCATCTGGTGAAGTATCTGTGAGTGTTGAAAGCCCTGGCTTTGGAGTTCGAAGATATCCGATTTGAGCATGTCCATAAGGCAGGAAACTCAGTGGTTGATTCAATGGCCAAGGAATCCTACTCAGAGGAGTATCCGTGGATAGTTACTCAAGAAAATCCGTCCATAACAATAGGATCCGAAGCAAGGAAAGGTAGCACCGAAGCGTTCCAGATATCTACGACTTTAACAAAAGACTGGAGAAGCGAAATACAAGATTTTTTAGTCCATGACATGCTGCCCATTAACAAAGTCATAGCCAAGAGAATACGCTTCAAGGCCTACAGATACATCGTCCTCGGATATGTGTTTTATAAACGATCTTTTAGTCAACCCTTACTTCGTTGTTTAGGGAAGAATGAAAAACAGCTGGTACTCTCCGAGCTGCACGATGGGGAAGGCTCTGCCCATTGTGAATACAAGACACTGTTGCGAAGAGTTTTTCTGGCAGGATACTATTGGCCTACCCTCTCAGCGGACGCTAAAGAGCTAGTGCAAAAATGTGACACCTGTCAACGATTTGCGAATTTGATCCACCTACCCCGGGTACCTCTAGATTCAATATCAGAATCCCTTCCTTTCGACCGATGGGGAATAGATCTGGTCGGACCGCTTCCTATGGCTTCAGGGGGACGTCAAAAAATTATCGTTGTTGTGGACTAATTTTCCAAATGGGTGGAAGCAGAACCGTTAGCAGGAACAAGGGCAAAAGATGTAATCAAATTTATCATTTCTAATATACGTTGCCGTTTTGGCATACCCAGGAAGATTACGATGGATAATGGCCCCCAATTTGATAACAATGAAATGGGAGCTTTTTGCGCTTCCAAGGGTATACAACAATGTTTTTCGACACCGTTCCACCTCCAAGCGAACGGTCAGGTCGAAGTAACCAATCAAACGATCTTGGACGGCCTAAGAAAGAATTTGGAGGGTAAAGCAGGGAAGTGGCCAGACTACTTACAAGCAGTGCTATGGGCTTACAAGACCACTCCTCGGACAACAACACATGAGTCACCTTTCACGCTTGTATACAGGATGGACACAGTGGTGCCATCGGAAACCATGTTCTAATCTTTCCGATTGAATGCATATTCTGAGGAGGGGAATGACAAAGGAAAATGTACAGAACTCGATCTGATAGAAGAATAGAGAAGAAAGGCACAACTAAATACCCTGCACTATCAAACGTTGATGAGAAGCCGGTATTCGTCGAAAGTCTAAAGAAGAGAATTCGAGGTGGGGGACAGGGTACTAAGGAAAGTCTTCTTGCACACAAAAGACAAGAGACTCGGAAAACTCGCCCCAAACTGGGAAGGGCCATACACAATCACAAGGAAGTTGAAACCGGGGACATACAGATTGAAAGATAAAGAAGGAAGGGATCTTCCCCATCCATGGAACATCGAGCATCTAAAGGATTATTTAGTTTGATTAAAGTGATATGTAAATATATTTTTTAACAATCTATGTAAGTTCCGGTGGCATACTATTTCCTACCTTGGTGGCGCAGGAAGGTTTTAATGAGGTGCCTAAATAGCCGGCTTAATATCAAATCTTATTACCTTCTTTAAAAACATGAACAAGTTCATCTTTTTGAACTCAAAACACACTCCAAAAGAAGTTTGGACTAGAAATTTCATCTTTTTGAACTCAAAAGACATTCCAAAAGAAGTTTGGACTAAAAAGTTCATATTTTTTAACTCAAAACACACTCCAAAAAAGTTTGGAGGAGAAAGTTCACCTTCTTGAACTCAAAACACATTTCAAGAATGTTTAACTTAACATCGAATCAAAGTAAGAAAAATATGAGCAAAACACCATGCTAAGAAAGTATCACTAAAAGTTCCAATAACAAAAAGGAAATTTTACACTAAAGGTTCCTTGTCACACGAATTATATGATAAAGAGTTAACAAAATAAAGACTACCAAACACAAGCTACTCGGAGGCAGAATTTGTTTTACTACCAGCAGGAGAGTCCGAGTCCGACGAAGAGCTCTCTGAATCTTCACTGGATTCAGGATCTTCCAAGGATACTCTAGGGGGACGATGATGTTCGATGACTCGAGTCTAGAGGCTACCAAGGTGCCAGTCTGCGAATTTTTCATGCATCTCCATCACCATGGCTGATCTCAGTTTGGTATCTCGCTCCTCGAGACAAACAACAACATTAGCAGCATACTCATCAAGACTTTCCTTTTTCTTAGCCTCAAAGTTTGTCTTCAGACTCTCATGGGCTACTAATAATTTCTCAAGGTCCTGAACAACATTTTCGAAGTATACCTTGATTTTGCAATAACCTTCGAGAAGACTATCAACCGTAGTATCGCGGTCGACATCCTTAAGGATAAACTTCTCTCTTTCATCGTCGAATTTGGTCTTCTCCTCAGAAAGTTCAGTTTTAAGGGAAGTTATGGTAGTCAAATGCTCCTCGGAGGTCTTTTTCTCCTTAGCCAACTCATCGGTCAGCTCTTTGACCTTCAACTTTAGTTCTTGGGACTCGGAAGAAAGGGACTGTACCTTGGCGGTAAATTCCGATGTCTTGGCCAGCTCATCCTTTAGTTCTTTCACCTCTTTTTTCAGGTCATTGGATTCAGTGACTAGGCCTTCCACTCTAGAAGATATCACAGTCTGTTCAGCTATTTGAGCGGTCAAATCCGCCACCTTATCTTTCAACTCAGAAATCTCTGATGTTAAAGCCTTTACCTCTGCCCTCCTCTCAATAACTTCTTCTTTATAGCGATCCTTCCGATTCGCTTTGCGTTTGAGTAGAGCAGCAGCATGCAGTAGTTTGTTTAACTCGTTCGCCGCATAATCATTACCATAAACGTCGAAATAAGGAGAGTCCGGGGAGAGATACCCCCTGCATCAGGACCACCTTCTTGACCCTCCCCCGAGTGGAAAAACATTCCCCACCAGAGTCGGAATCGACAATCACAAATTTGTGGGATAGTGGCAAACTTGGATTATTGGTGTTGTCACTCCCCACTCCCCCTCCGCTCTCCACAATCTTTTTCGTTTTCTCCTCAGCAGTAAACTTCTGTGGCCTTGTCGCACCACCACGAACTTGAGGCCTAACCTCAACTCGGTGATCAACATCATCTGGTTGGTTGTCAGGCTGAGAAGAGGGAGAAAATACCTGAGGATCGAGGGGGGCTGGGTGTTGAGGATCCGATGGCACCATACCTTGAGGAAAGTTTACATGGGTATCATCATGATCCGATGGCACCCTCTCTTGAGAATCACCCAGAGCACCGGGGGTATCGTCATCGGACGCAACATCATCCTTGGTGTCTGCTTCTTCAACTTCCTTGGTCTTGTCTGTATCTTTATGGCTCAGAGCCCGAGCCCGAGTAAGGAGGTAGGTGGCGTTATCCAAACGTTCCAACCATGCACGGATATCATCACCTGGAGGAGCCACCATAAGCTCTGAGGGAGTCTTCTTTTCACTAAGATTGAATCGCCACAGATTACTCCTAGCAAAGTTCATCGACATAAAGCTCTGGTGAAATTTGTGGTCCCAGTGTTCGCCAGCCCAAAGGCTCAGTTTTGCAACGATAGCTTTGCCGGATTTGGCTGAAAAACCAAACAGTCAGAATTTACCGAAGGTAGTGGGTCGGAAAATATTTAGGTGAAAGAACTTACCTCGTCCAGTCCACTGCAAGGTAAACCGATGAGGAAGGTCCTTGGAATCTTCGAACCCAGCCTCCCACAACTCGGAAATGAACATGAATTATTGCTTCTATTTTTTGTCGGCCTCTAAAAAATCCTTTATCACCTTAAGTTTCCTAGCAAAACCGAGTGAGTAGAAGGGATAGTGAGAGTTCTTACCCACTCCAGAGACAGCGATAAGTTGCTCCATGGTAAAAGCATTTCCGGAGAGCTGTGACGCCAAGATGGAAGCCATCAGGGTGTACCACATGTTGGCCACAGCCTGAGAAGGACAAAGGTTGACCTAGTGAAAGTAATCAGCCAGAAGAGGGTCAAGGGGCAATTGGAGACCCCAGTTCATCAATTCCGTGTAAAGCACCAACTTGTTTGTGCGGTCCGATAAATGAGTCTCTCCCACAGTAGGGAATCGGATGGTAATATCGGTGGGAATACCCCATCGGTCCCGTAGCTTAATCTCCTCGGTTGGGTGGAAATACTTGTACTTCACCTTGTACAAAGCTAAGAGGTGCTTGGTTTCGAGGTTGCGAAGATGATCGCTCAGGATATCTTCCACATTCGAGGGAAGGCCCGTCGAACATGTCTTTTTCATTTTCTTCTTTTTTACCGGGGAAGTTTCACTTGGATAAATGGAAGGGTAAGCTATAGTTTCTGAGGGGTTGGTGTCGGTAAGAACGACCCGAAGAGGCTCTGCCTCAATCACTACAACATTTTCAGGGTCATCGGACAAAGATTTTTCCTGGGCTTCTGGAATGGAAGAAAAGGACGGTTCCACCCGAGTCCCCCTACACAAAGTTTTTCGAGGACTAACATCTTGCGTCGTTTGAGGAGAGCCTTGGGGAGTGGTAGAAGGAGTCGGCTCCGAGGAAGGAATCCTCATTCGAACCAATTTAACGGCCGGATCCGGCGATCTTTTTCTCTTAGACCGATTTTGATGTTCTTTAGTCAGTGGTATTTCTTTTTCCTCACCCATTATGACAAAGGGGAGGATCGAGAATCAAGAGTCGAGGGAGTTAGAGAAGCAGAGAGATCAACCTCACCACTTGAAGGGTGTGTTTGACCAGGGGATGATGCAGCAAGCCGGGCCGAACCTTCGCGAGCAAGCCGGGCAGAAAGTTCGCGAGCAAGCCGGGCAGAACGTTCGCGAGCAAGACGGGCAGAACGTTCGCGGATCAGAGCTCAGTTGTCTCGAAAGTTGGACTCCCAAATAGCAACACCACATCCAAAGTTTATACTTTCCAATATAAAGAAACTCTTCAGGCATGAAAATGCAAACTTAAAGTTTTTGTTTGGCACAGTTTCTCTCTCTAGAATGAAATTTGTTTAAAGAAAATAGGAAACCTTTGTTCAGAGAGAAAGTGGGCTTTATATAGGCAAAGGGAGCAGAAGGTGAACAGTTAGATTGAGGATGAAAAGGCTTCGAAAAACATTGCTGAATTCCTTTAGAAGTACAAAATGCAGCCATTTCCCTATTATTAAATTGAGAGACATTATCTGTTGTGATTCTCCGAGGAACCCCAAAACGACAACAAATACTATTCACAATAAATTTGATGACATCCTTTGCCTTTGTTCCTGATAACGGTTCTGCTTTGCCCACTTCGTAAAATAATCCACCACCATAATTATCATCTGTCTTCCTCCAAAAGCCATTGGCAAAGGTCCCACTAGATCAATTCCCCACTTATCAAATGGTATCGCCTTAGATATAGACATAAGCGGTACTGTTGGTCTGTGAATAGCATTGCCAAATCTCTGACAAATATCACAACCTCAGACTATATTCTTAGCATCGTTCATGATTGTAGGCCAGTAAGACCCTGCAAGTAAAAATCGACGCGATAGAGCTTTGAACCCACAATGAGTTGACCCTTCACCATCATGCAACTCTGACAATACTTCTTGTGATTCTTGCTTGCTTAAACATTGTACTAATGGTCTGCTTAATGCTTTTTTGTATAAAATTCCATCCAGAACTATAAATCTGAAGGATTTACCCCTTAACCTTTTTGACCGATTGGGAATCATTTGGCAGTAGTCCTTGGGTAAAAAAATTAAGAATATCTGATCGCCAATCGCGTCGGATTTCATCTGAGATAAAAAAAATCTTCTATATTTTCACATTGGCTTGATTGAGTAACAATTGAAGGATTTTCTTGTAGTAAAATCCAAGGATATTCTTCCTTGTAAGCAACATTTGCTAAAGAATCAGCCACTGTGTTACTTCCTCGCCCAATATATTCCATAACCACGTTGTCAAACAAAAGCATTAAATTCTGAAGCTCCCGAAGATATAAAATCAAGCGATCCTTATTTGCTTCAGAAAATCCAGACACCTGATTTGCTAATAACTGAGAATCTGTTTCCAAACGCACTGAAGTCGCCCCACAAATTTTCGTCAATCTCAAACCTGCCAAAGCAGCTTCGTATTCAGCTTCATTGTTTGAATCATGAAAACCAAATTAAATTGATTGGACCATTGTTTCCCCCGTCGGAGCTATTAATTGAACCCCAAAACTGCACCCTGAAATACTGGATCCTTCATATGTTCGAACAACCCACCTCGAATCTACTGGTAAAGCTCTTTTAGTTTCTTTCTCATCTGATCGGATCGAGTGGAACTCAACAAAAAAAATTGCCAGCGCATGTGCTTTGATCGCTGTTCGAGGTGTAAATAAGATATCGTAATCCCCCAACTCACTGACCATTTGGTCATCCTCCCCGAAATATTAGGTCGTTGTAAAATATTTTTTAAGGGGAATGAAGTTCGGACTTCGATAGTATGAGCTTGAAAATATGGACTCATCTTCCTAGCAGCAATCACCAATGCTAAAGCCAACTTTTCTAATTTCATATATCTTTTTTCTGCTGCCACCAGACATTTACTAACGTAATACACCGGTTTCAGATTCTTGAATCTTCACTAATTAACACTAAGCTGAGTGCAAAATCTGATACCGCAATGTACACAAATAATTTCTCCCTATTTCGAGGCTTTGTCAAAATCTCTGGTAATAACAACAAATTTTTAATGTTTGTGAACGCTGCTTCACATTCCGATGTCCATTCGAATCTGTTGGGTCCTCGTAGCACTTGAAAGAAAGGAAAGCATTTGTCAGAAAATCTTGAAATAAATCGATTAAGTGCTGATAACCTTCCTGTCAGTATTTGCATTTCTTTGATTGATCGAGGTGAATTCATTGTTATCAAAGCTTTTAACTGTTTTGGGTCAGCTTCCATTCCCTTTTCACCGATAATAAAACCCAAAAATTTCCCCGATCGAACTAAAAAAGTGCACTTCTCACGGTTTTAATTTCAACCTGATCACCCTTAGATTCAAAAAAGCTTCCTCTAGATCATCAATATGCACTTCGTCTATATATACTTCCATATTTTTTCCGATCTGCGTAGCAAAATCTTTATTCATTAATCTCTGATAAGTGGCTACAACATTCTTCAATCCGAAAGGTATCACTCTATAACAATGCAGACCTCTATCAGTTATAAAAGTCGTGCACTCTTCATCTTTTGGATCTGATTATACCTTGCAAAAGCATCCATAAAATTTAAAATTTTGTTTCCTGAAGTAGAATCAATCAACTGATCTATTCAAGGAACTGGAAATGGATCTTTGGGACAAGCTCTATTCAAATCTGTAAAATCCACACACATCCTCCATGTTCCATTCTTCTTTTTAACTACCACCGGATTCGCCGTCCACAAAGGATACTGTGATTCCCTTATGTGTCCGACCTTAGACAACCGATCCACTTCAGCAACAATTGCTTCTGCTTTTTCCAAGGAAAACGCTCTTCTTTTTTGAATTACCAACTTGACCTTCGTATCTATGGCCAAGCTATGTCGAATTACCTCAATAGGTACTCCTGTTACATCTTCTGTCTTCCAAGCGAAGACATCCAAATTTTAAGATAAAAAATCAAGCAGTTATTGACGTAGAAAAAGGGTCAATAAAGTTCTGATTCGAAGCACCTTTTCTTCCGAAAAAGTAAACTCCTCTATCTCTTCACTCACCGTTAAAGACCCGGGGGTTTCCCTCAGATAATCAACCCTTTCTTCCAAATCTGAGGGTGCCCTCTCTAATTGTTATTCTCGCATCAAATCCTCACTGTTGGATCCTCGGACCCGAAGCGCAGTGGCATAGCATTCCCTGGAAACCTTTTGATCGCCTCGAACCACCCCAACTTTATCTCCAACTACGTACTTAAAGCAGTGATGAACTATAGAAACCACCCCGTACATTCTTGAAAGCTACGACCTTCCAAAAATAGCATTATAACTTGTGGGACAATCCACCATCATAAAGAGTACTTCGACCTTTTTCTTGAATGGTCATTTTCCCAAACTAACTTCACCTTCGAATTCTCCAACAACACGAGCTGTTAAACACGTGAATCCGATAATTTTCCGATCCGATTGAGTAATCCGAAGTGGATTTATCATTCTATCATAGGTGGATTTAAAAAAGACATTAGCAGAACTCCTAGTGTCAATCAGCACACGTCGAATTTCGACGCCAGCCACCTCAGCTTCAATCACCACAACATCCTCATGTGGTCCTGCAGTTCCTCTCAGATCGTCTTCATCAGACAAAATGAAGGGAATATTTTTATTTCCATACAAGTGTGTTGACGTCCTCCTTTCAATTTGAGTTGTCAAGTTGACAACATGTCTTTTCCTGAAACTGTCTGAATTTATGGTCATTGAATCGCCCCCAAAAATAGCCAATGACTCAAAAAACTTGCATACTTCTTGAACACGCCCCTTTTCCACAGGATCTTCGATTGTCATCAGAAGCAACATATTTGGATCATTTTCAACATATTCTAAAGAAGCATCGAACGATTCAACCTGTGAATCCATAATCATCAAATTCTCAGCTGGCTGTGCAGCTTTTGAAGTCAATGCACCATTATTTTTCGATGCACTTCCATATGATTTCACATAGGTCAGGAGTTTTCCATTCTCAATCAGATATTGGTTTTCTTTCTTCAGAGCAATACAATCATTTGTATCATGCCTAATATCATCACGATGTCTGCAAAATTTATTATTTCTCTCCTCCCTTGGCCTGCTGATGGGAGCCGGCTTCCTGATATTTATAGAATTCTTAGTCTTATCCCATATGACAGAAATATTCTATGTCAGATCGGCATAATATTCAAGCTTGACCCATGTATTTGGTCTTGTCCTGTTGTAAGTATTAGATGGAGCGTGATTTGAATAACCACCACTCCGAAAAGGCAAGTTATTGTTCTTCTGCCTCGACTGATTATTACCATTGTCATTGTTATTATTCAAGGGTTTTCCTTGATTATTGGCTGCCTGCCCCGAATTTTTCGGAATGCTGACCGGTCCGCCTCGGACTCTACTCGACTCCTCCACTTTGATTTGATCATTGAATTGAGCCATCAAAGCTCCAAAAGTCAAGTCCCTTCTCTTTGTTACTTCATTAACTAAATCCCATGGCAACAACCATTGGCGAAAAGCTCTCATTGCCACATTTTCCTCACAGTTTTCCAAACTAGCCTTGGTCAACACAAATCTCTTGGTATAATCTTTCTATTTTTCTCCTGGTGCCTGCTTGCACTGAATAATAGTATCGTCATTTGCTCTTATCTCTTTGTTTCCCACAAACTGACTTCGAAAAGCAGTATAAAAATATCTGAAATTTGATATGGACCCCCTCAGAATATTGTTGTACCACTTAAGAGTCGTTCCCTTTAAATTCTGTGAAAATGCACGACACACAAATCGGTCGCCATCCTCAAAATTTATCATATAATTTTTGAATTGTTCAATGTGATCATGGGGATCCTGCATCCCATCGAACTTCTCCACCTTTGAAATGTCGAAACGCTTCGGAAGCGCCATGGATCGAATTTCATCTGTCAACAGAGAATTTCTCCAGTCAACACCTTGAACGAACTGATCATCAGTTCCCATTGTGACATAGAGGTTCATATCAGTTTCAGCATACTGATTCGAAGGATTTCCTTCATGCCAAGTTGAACGAGGAGCATTCTTAGATTTACTTTCTTTTTTATACTTCCTCGAATAATCTCTTTCAGATTCTTCTTTTGAAGAACCTCTATGCCTCTTAAAACCCGAGGATGAGCTTTCGACCTCCTCATCACTAGAAATCACTAATTTATGTTTATCCTTTCTCTCATTTTAAGATGAATATCGTTCTTTAGGAGCTACAAAACGCGTTTTTTTATGGTCAGACTTAGCACGTTGATCCTCGAAAGATCAATCTGACTGACCTCCCACCTCAGTCGTTTCTACCTCCTGTCTAACCTCGGATCTGAGCCTTGTTGAGAGTATTTTTTGCTCTCTCCGCTCATATTTCTCATTCAACGTATCAATTTTATCTAAAAGCTGATTCATCTGTGCCTCGATATCAGATTGAGCTCGGATCGGAGACGATCCGTCGGTTCTATTTCCATCAGTTCTATTTTCATCGGTTCTATTCCCATCGGTTTTCTCAGCATCCATTGCTGACGGAAGTGTAGAATTGTTTTATGGATTCATTATATGAATTTCAGTCAAAGAATTCAACTAGATTGTATTACTATTTCGAACGAAATAATAGCATTGATTTTACGTCCCCAGTGGAGTCGCCAATTTGATGAGTTATCGTTTTGCCTTAGTAAATTGTCAAGAGTGTATTCTAGAGAGAGAAAGTGCTAGAGAGTTTTTAGAGAGAGAAAACACAAGCACAAATGAGTTTCAAAGTAAAAAGTGTTCAACCTTTTTATTAGAGTAATCTGGTCCTTTATATAGAGGAACCAAGACTTAGCCTCAAACTGAAATCTGTTACAAAAGGTGGACTAATTGCTATTTAGTCCTTACTAATTATACATAGTTACAAATATCCTCTAAAACTTACATCATTCACGAATTAAGGACAAAGCTTACATTAATTACAATTAAATATTTAAATTTACATTATTTATAATTTAATATTTAAAACTCTATTTCCATATCAAATACCAAGAAACCACAAGCCTTATATTTAATTTTCTTAGTCATGGTTTTATCCGGAGGCAAAATCTCAATGGAAATAAACTGGAGAATATCATACCTCCAGTCCTTAGGTTGAATAATGAGTATGCTCATACTTTATCCATTCTTATTACCTTTTTATTGGTCCGTCTGTATTGATGAACATTCTTGCATAAGAATCCATGGGTAAGATTCAGAATAAGCTATGGTTGCCAAAGAGTTTGCCACAATATTCTCCGATCTAGGGATGTGTTCATAGTGGATACTCTTGAAGCTTGCAGCAACTTCCCTCAACATAAGAAAGTATTTTATCGATTGTTCTTTCTTTGCTTCAAATTGCCCTTGAGCATGGTGAATCAATAATTGAAAGTCGCTCATTAATCGGACTCTTCTGCCCTTGAGTGTGGTTAATTTCCGTTTAAGGGTAATTTTGTAAAGTAGTTTTTGAATTTAATGTTTAGAGTAGAGAGTAGTGATATAATTAAACTGTGTGTTAGCAGTAAATTCTGATTACCCTTATTAATGAAAGTGGTTGGGGTAATTATGCTTAACTATTGACCCATGGGCCTATCAGGTTGGATAGTGAAGTCGGGTCAAGTTTAAGGACCCATTAGCAATTTGGTGTGAAGTGACCAATATCCAGCTTAGTCACCATATATTACGTTTGTCCTGTTCGGTTTTTTTATAATAGTGGTTATAGTCCAAACTGCCCATCGGATTAAGTCAAAGCTCAGCAGGTAAAATATCTGATCTCATCATTAGCCCCTTTAGGTCTTGGAAAGAACCTTTGGAAGAGCTAACTTTTAAAAATCAATACCAACATTCTCTAGTCTGTTGTTGTATCCGAACTGTAAACTTCACTGCTTCTTATTAAGAATTTCAAGAGTAACCTTGTTCAAATTTTGGTGGAACTGATTTTTTAGTTCAGAATTCTAAGAGTCTTTTTCCAATCATGAGACACGTGTCAGGCTCTGGTTTGACTTCTCAGCCGTTTTCCTCCTAGATTATTGTACCTACTAGGCTAGAAGGTTACATAGGCTTAAACTCACATACTTTGCAGCCTTTAATCATTACTTATATCGTTTTACCTTCTCTTAGGTAACTCCCACGTTTCACTGCTATATATAAACCTTTTTCATTATTTCATTGTCTTCAAAAATTAAAAGCATTTCTAATGAGAGAAAGCTCAGTATACCTTCAAATTTGTATTCAAGTCATATATGTTCACAGCCAGAAATGCTCTAGTAAAAGGAGGTTGGTTAAACTTATCTGAGTTAGAGAGAGCGAGAAAAGTTGCAACAGACGAACGAATTGGTGAGTTTTATTTATGTTCCCTTTATTTTCTCAAATATTAAGTAATTATTCCGAACTGATTTATATCTCTTCTTAGTGTTTCCGAAGGAGTTTTCGGACTATGTAGAGGCAGGTCAAGATACATGCGCCAAATTGAATGCTTGGGCCTTGTAAAAATGGGACAATGCTTTCCACAACTATTTCACATCGGGAAACTTTGTGAGTTTTCATCTGTGGAACATCACATGGAGAAGAGATCTCACATGGGAAGAGCTGACCACCCATCCTCCTGCAGATGTCATCCTGAGGAGGATAGAGGCTAAAGATGCCAAACTTTACCTGTCTTCCAGGGCCAAAGCCCTTAGCCATATGAACAAGATGAAGAATAAGAGAAAGAAGAAAACCACAATAGACCCATCTCAAACAACTACTGAAGGGACCGGTTCGGATAACCAAGGAGACATTAATGCTGCTTTACTGGAAGCAGTAGAAGTTACTGTCAAGAAGGCTGGTAGATCAGACAACCCACCAAAAATTTCGAAGAAGGACAAGAAACGCAAAGCCAACAGTGATGAAAAAGCTACCAAGGAGAAGAAAGTTACTCTGGGATCAGAGATAATTCTTTGTCCTTCGGAAATCCCTCCTCCAGCTCCTGTCGATCCTACCTTACAAGAGGAAATTCCACCCAATCTTTACTCCGAACAGACTACCGCTGATGGTAACAAAAAGTAAATCTTGACATTTTTCAGAACATCAATATATATTTTAATGATTTAGAAAAAGACGATTTCGCGAGGCCTTACCGTCCTCCCAACTCGTCTAACGTTGTGACCCATAATGGTGAGACTTACGCGATATCTAGCGACCAAGATACCTTGAGCCATGCCCTCTTGGGTTATATTCGTCCAGTGCTTGATCTGGAAAGACAAGTGAGGAATCAAACCGTTACCATCAACTCCCTGACTACAGAGAAGCAAAGCTTGACAAACAATCTTTCTAGCGTTCAACAAAGCATAGAATTACTGAAGAAGGGAAATGAGGATTTGGCTACCAAACTGCTTAAGTCAGAAAAGACCAACAAATACCTCCAAACCAAGTACTCCAATCTGGAGACTTCTTCCTCAAATGATATCACAACTTTGAAGGTTCAACTGAAAACTAAGGACAATACTATCTAGACTTTATCCGATGAGAAAGTCAAGTTGGAGAATACTGTCCAAGAGAATACCGAAGAGAAAGCTACCTTAGAACACCAACAGGCTCAAACAATAGTTGAAGGGATAGAGTAGTATGCTAGTGGAATAGTGGATTCTCTGGAGAATAGGGATAATGGAATTAAGTCTGATATGGTCTTACTGTTCCACGAGACTTTTCCTAAGAGGAATTTTGGTCCTTTGTGGAAATATGTGAACTATGATGATATCCCTTTCCATACGATGGCTGATGGTGACAAGCATAACTACTCCAGTGGGATACATTCCGAAGATGATGAAGAAGTGGGTGAGAGTTCAAGTGCTGAACTCAAAAGTCCCAAAAAAGATGGTGGTGAAGAAAAGACCGAACAGAACAAGCCTAAGGTTACATTGTGTACTTTTTGCTTGAAATACTAAATAGTTTGGATGGCCAAGGCATTTTGTTGCATTGTTTGTTTAATCTTTATGCTGTAAAACTTTAAGTCCTTGAATGGTTCAAGGAATTTTACAAATCATAGATCGGTTGTAGTCCGATCAGATTTTAATACCATAATTTCCTTTGTTTAAATTATGTTTAACTCTTTATGCCTAATGTTTAGATAGCCTTCAATATTTCATATGTGTTGAACAAGAGTATCAAACATTTTCAACGACATGTGTTTAATAAATGTGATCGAGTGTTCCATATATCCGATCAAGTAAAAAACACTCGAGAGTCGGGGTGTTTAATAAGTGTTAAATATTCGACCCGAAACAAAATTTCACAAGACTTTTGAAGAAGGCATAATATATTGTTGAAAAACTTGGACACCTCATTAAAACCTCCTCGCGCCACCATGGTAGGAAAGATTATGCCTCATAATATTTACATTGATACTTAAAAAGTAAATATTTACAAAATAGTTTTATTCTAAGTATAAACTGAGATGTTCGACATTACATGGGTGTTTTAGTGCTCTCCTTTATTTTTCTTAATGCATGTATGTTCCTTGTTTTATTTTTCCATAAACTACATAAGGGCCTTCCCAGTTTGGATCCAGCATACCAAACTGTTTTTCCTTGGTGTGTAAAAAGACATTTCTTAAGATTTTATCCCCTATTTGATTTTTTTTCTTTTAACTTTGGAGGCAAATATGCTCCTCATCAAACCTTGGTAATATGTTGTTGTCAAATGAGCTTTAAGTATTCTTTCTTCAATCAAATCCAACTAATTCCTGACTGCTACATCATTAGCATGTTCGTAATAGTTTTGGACTCTGTGAGATGGTAAAGTAGCTTCTATGGGAGTAATTGCATCCATCTCACACACCAGAGCAAAAGAATACTCTTGTGTGGAAGCCCGAGGTGTAGTTCGGTAGGCCTATAATACTTCTTGTAAATAACTTGGCCACTTTTCTGCAACTCCTTCCAAATTTTTCTTCAATCCGGACAAGATTGTCCTATTTGCTACCTCAACCTGACCATTTGCTTGAGGGTGGAAAGGAGAAGAAAAACAATATTGAATTCTTTTGGAGGTACATAACGCTTCCATGTCTTTCTTATCAAACTATGGGCCATTGTATGTAGTAATCTTTTGGGGAACCCTAAATCTGCAACATATGTTTGATAAAATAAATTTAATAACTACATTCGAAGTGGTTCCCGCTAAATGAGCTGCCTCTATCAATTTAGAGAAATAGTAAATATCAACTATGATTGTTCTATATCCACTGGATTCCATGGGGAGAGACCCAACTAGATCCATCCCCCATCTGTCAAAGGGTATTGGTTTAGATATGGATTCCATAGGAACTGCTGGCACATGAATTTCATTTCCATAGTTTTTGCAAGGATCACACTTTTTCACCATTTCTTTAGCATCTGCCATTATGGTTGGCCAGTAGTATCTCGCTAATAAAACTCTTCTCGTTAAAGCACTATAGCCATAGTGTGCAGAACCTTCTCCATCATGTAGTTCAAATAACAAAACTTGGGATTCTTCAAATCCTAAAGAACGTAGGAGACGTCTGCTGAAAGATTTCTTGTAAAGAGCTTCTCTTAATATAAAAAAAACACGAGCATTGTACTTGGTTTTCTTATCCATAACTTTATCCGGAGGCAATATCCCATCAGAGATGAACCTGAGAAGATCATATCTCCAATCTTTAGGTTGAATAACAAGTATATTCATACTTTCTTCATTTTCCTTTTCTTGACCTCTCTATGCGGATGGGCATTCCTGCACAAGAATTGATGGGTAAGATTCATAATAAGCTATAGTTTCCAAAGATTCTGCCAGAGTATTTTCCGATCTAGGAATGTGTTCATAGCAGATATTTTTGAAGTTTGCGGCAACTTCTTTCAACATAAACAAGTATTTAATCAATTGTTCTTTCTTTGCTTCAGATTGTCCTTGAACATGGTGAATCATCAATTGGGAATCACTCATTAACCAGACTCTTTTTTCCCCACATAGGAGAGCCAACTTAAGACCAGCTATCGCTGCTTCATATTCAGATTCATTGTTAGAAGCTCTGAAGCCAAAACATATGGCTTGGTACACATTGTCACCATAAGGAGAAGTTAAACAAATTTTAGCCCCACAGCCCATAATACTTGATCCACCATTAGTTCAAACTACCCATTATTTCATAGACTGGTTTCCTAACTCATTTCCGGAGGATCTATCACCATAGATTTTTACCAAGAAGTCAACCACTGACTGGGCTTTAATTGATGTTTGGGGTGCAAAATCAATATCATAATCACCCAGCTCCACTGACCACTTGGTCATTCTGCTTGACACGTCAGCTTTTTGAAGAACATTTTTCAAGGGGAAAGATGTTCGAACAACAATAGAATGAGCTTGGAAGTTTGGTCTCATCTTTTTTGCTGCAATTACTAGGGCCAATGCTAATTTTTCCAACTTCAAATATCTTATTTCAGAATCCAACAAACTTTGATTGATGTAATACACCGGATGAGGGTAATTGTCCAATTCTCTTACTAGCACAACACTTATTGCATACTCTTATACAACTAAAAGTACAAAGAGATTTTCCCGCCAAACAGGTTTGAAAAGAGTTTTAGGTCAAGACAAATACTTCTTGATTTCAATAAAAGCCCGGTTACACTGTAGATGCCAATTAAAGTCCTTAGCATTCCTCAACACTTAGAAGAACGGAGCGCACTTGTCTGATGATCTTGAAATAAACCTACATTTAACATAGCTAATCGTCTTGTCAGTCTTTGATCTTATTTAATATTTCGAGGAGGGTGCATATCTAGTAAGGCATTATGTTGATCCAGATCAAGATAAATTCCCTTCTCACTTATTATATAGCACAAGAACTTTCCAGATCGGACCCCAAATACACACTTTTCAGGGTTCAATTTTAAATTCACCGCCTCCAAGTTAGAGAATGTTTTTTGAAGGTCAGATATATGTGCATCTTCCTCTAAGATTTTAACCATCATATCATCTATGTAAACCTCCATTTTTTTTACCAATCTGATTAGCAAAAGATTTATTCACTAACCTATGATAAGTGGCTCCAACATTTTTCAATCTCAACGGTATCACTTTATAACAATACAGACCTTTATCTGTGATGAAAGTAGTGTCATCTTGATCCTTCAGATCTACTTGTATTTGGTTGTACCCTGAAAAAGCATCCATGAAAGACAATAGTTTGTTATTAGAGGTAGAATCCACCAACTAATCTAACCGAGAAACGAGATAAAGATCCTTAGGGCACCCCCTATTAAGGTCAGTGAAATCAATGGACATGCGCCACTTGCCATTATTTTTCTTGACCAGAACAGGGTTGGAAGTCCACAAAGGGTATTGCGATTCTTTAATGTGACCCATATTGGTTAAACGGTCAACTTCTTGAACAATCACATCTATTTTTTCCTTACAAAAAGACCTCATATTCTGTAAAACTGGTGCAATATCACTCCGAATTGACAACTTATAGGAAATAATATCAGTTGGCACTCCAGTGACATCACTTACACCATGCGAAAACATGTTCCGGTGCCAGCTTGGAACTAATTTTAACATTCTTTCCCTCTGCGAGAGAGTGGGTTTCAACCTCCTCAATAGGTATTATGACACTAGGAGCCTCCCTGGGATCATCAATTTCATTTTCATTACTAGAAGGCTCCAATAGTTGTTAAGCTCTGTTAACTCTGACTGCCCCTAAAGTCTTAGGGGCAAGGGTCGTTGCATAGCATTTCATAGCTATCTTCTGACTGCTCGGACAACACCTACTTGTCCCTAGATAACACACTTCAAGCATTGGTGGACCGTAGAGGCCACATCATTCATTCCCGAGAGCCAATACCTCCTAAATATTGCATTGTAAGATGTTGGGCAATCTACCACAACAAACAGTACGCTTACCATATTTTTGAAGGGTCCTTTGCCCAACAACACTTCCTTTTTGAACTCCCCAATCACATCTGCAGAACTTCCTTTGAAGCCTACAAAGTTTCTGTTCAAATGTTGTATAACCGATGGGTTTCTCATTTGCTTGTAGGAGCTTAAAAACAAGATGTTTGCCGAACTGCCTGTATCAATCAGAATCCGACGTATATCGTTTCCTCCTATTGATTCCCCTATCACCACCGCATTTTCATGAGGTACTGCAATATCTCTCAAGTCATCCTCATCAATAACTATAAAAAGATATGGAGATTGATACCAGTGGATGGACATCCCACCATCCAACCGGGTGGCCAATTTATGGATATGCCTCTTCCTTGATGAAGTAGAAGACGCAGTCACAGTATCCCCTCCAAAAATAGTTGGGGACTCAAAAAAGTTAATTAGACCGGAAACCGTTTTGGTCTTGTTTGTTATTACCCCCACCTGATTTCAACTCAGATCTGGATCAAGATACTCAAAGTCCACATCAAACCTTTCAACAATTACCATTGCACCCTCTTGTGTGGATGTTCCAGGATTGTTCGATGGACCAGTCCGGGGAGTATTGGTTTGCGCATTATCCGGTCTGCTTCCCCCTTTATTTTTGACATAGGCCCCCAACTTTCCATTTTAATGAGGTTCTGGACCTCCTGCTTCAAGGCTATACAATCATGAGTATCATGACCTATGTTATTGTGGTATTGGCAAAAACGGGTGCTCCGGTTTTCTTTGGGGGACAAAAATGATGCTGGCTTTCTAAAATGCAATTCATTCTTAGTCTTGTCATAGATTGTAGCCACACTCTCCTCCAATTCAGCAAACCACTCAGGCCGAACCCATGGCCCACTCTTATTTCTGACTTGTTGGCTTTGATTTTGGTTAGATTGATTCTGCCTTGACCGGTTGGACCCCTGTCCAGACTCTTTTTCCATGTAACTAGACTGATTAGTAGCTGGAGGAGTTGTTGTTGTACTAGTAGACCTCATTTGGAGGTGTACTCTAGTTTTTTTAGTCTCTTCAACGTTGATTTGTTTACCCACCTGATTCAACATGCCATCCCAGGTCATCGTCTTCTTCTGAGTCCCTGAATCAGCTAAATTACTTGGGTTTAAACCTTGTCTCAAGGAAGCAATTGCAACTTGTTCAAAGCGATCTGCTAGCCCATTCTTTGTGTTCATAAAACGATTGATGTACTCCTTTAGGGACTCGTTCGGCTCTTGAGCACAAAAGATAATAGTGTCCTCATTACCCTTGAGTTCCTTACCTCCAAGAAATTTCCTCCAGAAGGCAGCCCAGAACGTATCAAAATTTATTATACACCCCTGAGGGAGACTATTATACCATTCGAGGGAACTTCCTGTGAAAGTTTGGAAGAAGGACCTACACAATAGCTTGTCATCATCATCAAAATTCATCATGAAGTTCTTAAACTTCTCCAGATGGTTATCTGGATCTCGACTCCCATCATATTTCTCCATCTTGAAGCTATCAAACCTCTTAAGAAGATGTTTAGAGAGCATTTTTGTAGACAAAGGTGACTGCCTCCAATTTTTGCTACGGCTAAAAACAGTGTCTCATTAGAGTTGTAAAAATACATAATTCAGACTGAAAAGCAAAAGGATCAAT
Source organism: Limnanthes douglasii subsp. nivea (assembly GCA_036936605.1). NCBI lineage: Eukaryota > Viridiplantae > Streptophyta > Magnoliopsida > Brassicales > Limnanthaceae > Limnanthes > Limnanthes douglasii. The sequence goes on along the minus strand of JAUPFV010000003.1, from coordinate 8,017,588 downwards.
CAACAACTGATCAATATGCTGGTTGGTTGATCTATTACCCTTGCCATGGTGCTTCTTAAGCATGCCATGCCTATCCCTATTTCTTGAATGTTTTTTAGTCAACCTCATTTTCTATTTTGACATTTCCTCATCACTACGTGAAGATAATGATTCTTCAAGCTCAGCCTCATTTGATGAGTTGTTGGAGGACTCAGATGCAGAAATCTCAACAGGTTTAGATCGGTGTGTCTTCTTGGAACTGAGATTAGTGTACAAAGACTGCTCATTTTCTCCAGGATTGTCAGTGTGGTGAAGTACTGACGCGCCAGATTTTTTCTTAACTCTTTTTTCTGCTTGTTTTATTGCTCTAAACGCCTCTATTTCAGCTCTCAACTAGTTGCGCTCCTCAATAGTATACTCATTGTTTTCTATTGCAACTTCCACCACAGGAGGTGGAATATTTCGCTCATTCGGATCCATCTAAATTACTTTACTTGTTGGTTTTGAATTGTGAAATTCATGCACCGTCGTGCTCCCACTGTGGTCGCCAATTTGGTGTGGTTAATTTATGTTTAAGGGTATTTTTATAAAGTGGTTTATGAATTTAATGTTTAGAGTATAGAGTAGAGAGTAGTGAGATAATTAAGCTGTGTGCTAGTAGTAAATTCTGATTACCCTCATTAATGAAAGTTGTTGGGGGTATTTATACTTAATTATTGACCCATGGGTCTACCGGGTTGGATAGTAAAGTCGGGTTAAGTCTGAGGACCCATTAGTAATTTGGTGTGAAGTGACCAACATCTAGCTTAGTCACCATTTATTACGTTTGTCTTGTTCGGTTTTTATAATAGTGGTTATGGTCCGAACTGGCCATCAGATTAAGTCAGGACTCATAAGCTAAAATATCTGATCTCATCAAGATATAGCTGCTTCATATTCATATTTATTGTTAGAAGCACTGAAACCAAAACATATATCCTTGTACAATATATCACCATAGGGAGAAATTAAACAAATTCCAGCCCCACATCCCATATTATTGGATCCACTATCAGTTCGGACTACCCATTCTTTCTTAGACTGGATTTCTCGTATTTATCCGGAGGATCTATCAACATGAAATTCTACCAAGAAATCGACCACTGACTGGGCTATAATCGTCGTTTGGGGCGCAAAATCAATATCATAATCACCTAACTCAACTGACCACTTAGTCATTCTGTTTGATGTATCAGCTTTCTTAAGAACACTTTTTAAAGGAAAAAATGTTCAAACAAAAATGGAATGAGCTTGGAAGTATGGTCTCATTTTTCTCGCCGCAATTACCAAGGCCAATGCTAGTTTTTCTAACTTCAAATACCTTATTTCAGCATCCAACATACTTTTGCTAATGTAATACACCGGACGAGGGTAATTATCCATCTCTCTTACTAACACAACACTTATTGCATACTCTGATACAACTAAGTACATGTAGAGCTTCCCCCATGGACAAGTTTATAGAGAGTTTTGGGTGAAGAAAAATGTTTATTGACTTCCGGAAATGCTTGATCACATTGTGGAGACCAATTAAAGTCTTTGGCATTCCTTAACACCTGGAAAATGGAGCACATTTGTCTGATGATCTTGAAATAAACCTGTTCAACGTAATCAATCTTCCGGTTAGTCTTTGAACTTCTTTGATGCTCTGAGGAGGATCCATAATTAATAAAGAATTGAGCTGATCCGGATCAGGTTGAAGTTTTTTTGTTCACTTATTATATAACCCAAAATTTTTCCAGATTGGACCCCAAAAACACATTTTCAGGGTTTAGCTTCAAGTTCACAACCTCTAAATTAGAAAACGTTTCTTAAAGGTCAGATATATGTGCATCTTCCTCCAAGTTTTTTCCCATCATGTCATCTATATAAACTTCCATGTTTCTACCAATCAGATTAGCGAAGGCTTTATTCACTAACCTTTGATAGGTAGCCTCAACGTTTTTTTAATCCAAACGACATCACCTTATAACTATAAATAACTCTATCCGTAATAAAAGTGGTGTGGTCTTGATCCTTCAGATCTACTTGTATTTGGTTGTATCCTGAAAACGCATCCATGAAAGACAACAATTTATTCCCAGAAGTAGTTACCACCAACTGATCTATCCAAGGAACAGAATGAGGATCCTTAGGGCATGCCCCATTCAGATCAGTAAATTGATACACATGCGCTATTTCCCATTTTTTTCTTGGCTAAGACAGGGTTGGCAGTCCATAAAGGGTACTGAGACTCTTTTATGTGGCCTATCTTGGTCAGACGATCAACTTCTTGAACAATCACTTCTGTTTTTTCTTTAAAGAAAGACCTTCTTCGTTGTACAACCGGTGCAACATCAGTTTGTATAGAAAACTTATGATAAATTATATCAGATGGCACTCCAATAACATTGTCATTGCACCAAGAATATACATGTTGATTACTCATTAAAAAAACAACAGCCTGTGTTTCAAATTTGGCGCCAACTTGGTACCAATTTTGATATTTTTTCCCTCAACTAGGGAATAGATTTCAACCTCCTCTACGGGTATTATGACACTGAGAGCCTCCCTAGGATCATCAATTTCATTCTCATTCGTGGAAGGCTCCAATAGCTGCTAATCTTTGTTAATCTTGACTGCCTCTACAGACTTAGAGGCAAATGTCGTTGCATAAAATTCCCTAGCTCTCTTCTGACTACTCCGGACAACACCTACTTGTCCATGAACAATGTATTTTAAACATTGATGGACCGTAGAGGCCACAACATGCATTTTGGAGAGCTAAGACCTCCCAAATATTGAAAGGTCCATTGCCCAGTAATACTTCTTCTTCCAATTCCCCAATTATATCTGCAGAATTCTCTATCAAGCCCATTATAGTTATGTTTGAACATTGTATAACCGAAGGGTTTCTCATCTATTTATACCAAACTCCCCGTGTCAATCAGGATTCGACGTATATCATTTCCCTGTTGACGCCTCTATCACCACAACATCTTCATGAGACCCTACAATATCTCTCAGACCATCCTCATCGAAAACTATAAATGAAGATGAATTTTGATATAGTTGGGGGGACATTCCTCCATCCAACTGGGTGGCCAAATTGTGAACATGCCTCTTCCTTGAAGAACTAGAAGGTGCAGTCACAGTGTCCCCTCCAAAGATGGTTAAAGATTCAAAATATTTAATCAAACCGGAAACAATATTAGTCTTGTCTGTTATTACCCCCATCCGATTCCGACTCGGATCCGGATCAAGTCTACATCAAACTTTTCAGTAATCACCATAGCATCTTCCTGTGTAGATGTTCCAGGATTGCTTGAAGGAGTAGTTCGGGAAATGTTGGCATTGGATTGTGTATAATCCGGTCTGCTCCCCCCTCGTTTTTTATATAGGCACCAAACTTACCCCTCTCAATGAGGTTCTGGACCTCTTTCTTCAAGGCTATACAATCGTGGGTATCATGCCCTATGTTATTATGGTACTTGCATAAACGGGTACTCCGGTTTTCTTTGGAGGACTGCAATGCTGCTGGTTTTTTAAAGCGTACTTCGTTTTTAGTTTTATCATATATTGTAGCCACACTTTCCCCTAATTCTGCAAACCACTCAAGTTGAACCCATGGTCCCATCTTATTTCTGACCTGTTGGTTTTGATTTTGGTTATACTGATTATGCCCTGATCAGTTAGATCCCTGTCCAGTCTCCTTTGATTTGTAACCGGATTGATTAGTAGCTTAAGTTGTTGATGCTGTAGTAACATACCTAATATGGCGAGACACTCTGAATTTCTTTGTTTCCTCAACATTTGATCTGTTTCTGCACCTGAATTAACAACCCCCAAAAGTCATGGCTTTCTTCCCGGTGACTGAATCAGCCAAGTTGTTTGGATTCAAACCTTGTCTGAGGGAAGCAATTGCAACTTGTTCGAAGCAATCTGCTAGCCCATTCTTTGTATTCACAAATCGACTGATGTACTCCTTCATAGACTCATTTGGCTCCTGAGTACAATGGATAATGATATCCCCAATACCCTTAATCTCCTTGCTTCCAACAAACTGCCTTCGGAAGGCAACCCATAATATATCAAAAAAAATTATACACCTCCGAGGGAGACTATTATACCATTTGAGGGCACTTATTGGGAACGTTTGAGAGAAGGCCCTACACAATAGTGTATCTTCGTGATCACAATTTATCATAAAGTTCTTAAAATCCTCTAGATGGTTGTCCAGATCTTTACTTCCATGATATTTCTCCATCTTAGAGCCGTCAAACATCTTGGGAAGGTGTCCGAAGAGTATCTTCGCAGATAAAGGCCATTGTCTCCCGTTCCTGTTACGACTAAAAATAGTATCTTCATTCAGTGTAGCAAAAATACCTGGTTCGGACTGAAAAGCGAATGGATCAATCAACAAACAATAAATGTGTTAATCAGCTGAACTCTTTCCCTTCCCATGGTGCTTCTTAAGCCTGTCATGCATATCCCTTTTCCTTGAATGTTTTTTAGTCAGCCTCATTTTCTTTTTCGACCGCCCTTCATCACTGCTGAAGAAAACTGACTCTTCAAGCTCTGCCTTATTAGATGAGCTGTTGGAAGATTCTGATTTAGAACTCTCCACATGCTTAGATCAATGCATTTTTTTTGAGCTGAGATGCGTATTTAAGGACTGCTCGTTCTCTCCAAGATTGTCAGTATGGTGAAGCACTGATGCACCCGATTTTTCTTTAACCCCTTTCTCTGCTTGTTTCGGCGCTCTTAATGCCTCTATCTCAGCTCTCAACTGATCGCGCTCCTCGATAGTGTATTCATTGTTTTCCTTTACAACTTCCACCTCATGAGGTGGAACATTCTGCACATTCGAATTCATCCAAACTACTTTCTATATTAGTTTTGAATATGAAACTGAGGTACCGTCGTGCTCCCACTGTGGTCGCTAATTTGGTGTGGATTATTTTTGTCGGAGGATAATTCTGTAAAGTGTTTTGAGAATTTAAGGTTTAGGAAGAAATGTAGTGAGATGCTTAAGGTGTGTGCTTGTATTAAATTCTGATCCCTCTTATTAATGAAAGTGGTTGGGGTATATATACTTAATTAATGACCCATGGACCTTTCGAGTCGGATTGTGGGCTTGAGTTAAGTTTAAGAGCCCATTAGCCCAAGATATGAAATGACCAACACCTTGATTAATCACATTCCACTAATATTACCCTGTTCGAGATCTCATGATACTGGTTCAGTTCGAACTGCCCTTCGGATTGGGTTAAGCATTAATGTCAAAATTATCCGACCTCATCAGATGATAATGGTTATTTTTATCCATTTGACAAACGTCACACAATTGCACAATGACCTAGGTACAATAAAAACTCGATAAATTAATACTCGATTATTTAATAAACTCTCCAAGATAATATTTTTGGCAGGTCCCGACTCGGGATAGGGTGCTAAATCAATAATTCGCTAAAATTATAAGATAAAACATTTTTGATAATTTCTTTAGACCCCATACAAAATATAAATTAATAATTCCTTATATATAGCATATTACATGAATGATTTATGAAGGTTTCTTGAAAAATGACTAAATTGTCTTTTGTTTTTTGTTGAAATCAATCCTTATATATAGCATATATCATCGAGAGATTTTTATAGTCAAGAAATTTTGCCGGTTTGTGTCGCTTAACATTGCCTCTTTCGGGAGCAAGTGAGAGATGATCTAAAGACTGCTTAACTGTATTCGATATTGTCGCTTGACTCACCTGCAAACCATAGTTACTATGAACCCATTATTGCAATTGCTTTTGAGTGAGACTTGGATTATCCTTGTTGTGCTTGCATAATGCTTTTCGAATCTCATATGTCATTGTTGTTTTTTTCACACCTTTAAGATGGGAAGCCATGTTGTGTTATGATTTGTTTGTGTTAACCCATTTTGATCTTGTATTTATATAGAAAATATTTTTAATGTCCATAAAGTGATACATTGGACACAAGATGCACAATAAGGTGGAAGATTGAAGGTTTCTTTCAAATTGGACCCTTCTTTTGATATACCTACATTGTATATTGTACAATAATTAAGTGGATGCTTGAAAGGTGTTTGTAAACAAAGGATTTTACTATAAATTAATAAAATATAAATTAATATATAAATTAATAATTATTAATTTATCGATTAATTAATAACTCTTTTAATTAATAAATTTTGGTGGTCCCAAGTGTATTATTTTATAAAGTTTATACTGTATCAACTACTAGTTTTGGCCAGTAAAAATTCGTCAAAAAGAAACACATGATTAAAATTCGGTGTCTATAGTGAGCTCCAACGATCCATTCATGTAAGTCTTTAAAAATGAAAAAAGTTCCGTCTTTGTTCAAATAATATAACATCGGTCTTCCAGTGTTTTTTCTGTATAAGATGTCGTAAAAAACCACATACTTAACCGTTCATTTCCTCAGTGCTCGAGATTCATCTTTCTCTTTAGGTAGAACACAGCCTCACAAATACGATAATTACTCGTGTCACTAATCTTCAGTTGTTTCCGTTACCATGACCTTGAATATTATATTCTTATAATGTATGGCCCATATTCATATTCTTCCCTGATGACTTTGAGCAATTTATCATTATTATTATTTTTATAGCACAATGATAGCTCTCAGGATCAATAATATATCTTTGCATTTCAATCAATAAAACATAACATATAATATCAATAAAACCATACATATGTGAAGGTTTGTTAGATCTTTGTGCTCTACCTCTCACCAAATGATAACGGTCAATATGATTATATGAAGTTCATGGAACATCATACTCTCATACATATTCAATGTCATGCAACGGGTGAACCCCCTTTTCCATGAGTCGAAGATGGACCACGCTTGAAATCATCTTTGGCGGAAACATCTTCAGTTTCACTTTCTTATTCAGACTCATCATCAAATTCACATATATTATCGACAGTGCTAGGTTTGGTCTCCACTACCTTCATAAATTACTTGACATTCTCATTGAAAATCACACTTAAACTTATCAATATTTTCTAAAGTCCAGGTTTGAGACACCACAGCATATACCATTTTTCTCTTTCGGGATAGTCGAGGAACAAACACTTTAGTTCCCTCGCTTGAAGCTTATCTATTTACATGTGTGTTGCAGCACATCAGGACACTATCCATCATAAGTTTTCATTCAAGTTCATACTTCTTATGGATATATAAACTCTAGTGGTGTAGATGTACTTTTGTTGATAATATACATAATTATCGATACCACTTGCCCCCATAATCCTTGACCCACTCCAACTAATAGAAGCATACACATATCTTTTTCCAACAATGTTCGGTTCATCATTTGAACAAGAGAATTATGTTGGAGAGTTCCTATCACAGTTCAGTGTATATGAATGCAAATTTTAGAATAATAGTTAATGAATGTCTCATTTACATATTCAAAGTCATTACCAGTTCTCAACTGGTGCCATATATTCACAGTCTGAATCTCCATCATCCTCTTTTACTTCATAAAAGCATCAAATATTTCATAATTGGTTTTAAAAGTATATACCATACTTTTATGAAGTAGTCAACAATCAAAGACATGTAATACCTTTCAGTACTAATGGTGGGTTACCTTGAAAGACCCTAAAGATATGAATGAACATATTCAAGCACATTACTAGTTTGTATACCCTTATATGTAACCCCTTCCTCATCTAACATGCCAGTAAGAAAAACAATTCATTTAACATCAAACACATACATCACGTTTGTTATTACTTTTTTAAGATCTATAGACAGCTTGAGCCGAACATTCCTCAATTTATTTACAAACGAGATTTATCATTCCTGAGGATGACCTTACCACCGAAAAAATCTCAAGTTTTCAAACTAATATGTGTTGGAAGTCATATGGAATGAAGCTCCTAAATCAAAAATCCATTTGTAATTTTACTTATAAGCACAAGTCATAAAAACATTAGTAAATTCATAGTCATCTGAGATCATGACATCATCTTCAACATCATATTTCAGATAACTATCATATTTTTTTTTCTATCCAGGCATGCGCTATTGATATAACCTTCCTTTTTGCACATTCAACAAACTTATTTTGTAACCACTCGCAAATTTCCTTGATTTGCACTGAGAATTTCCTATATTATTGACTAGGTATCATCTTCCATAAATGTCTCTCACACTCAGTCTAATACCTTCATAGTCGCTTTTTAAAACTGTATTCTATTTAATAGCTTTTGAGTTCAAAACTCTATTAACTTCGACCATCGCAAAAGATTTTTTTTTCCATAAATCATTATACCAACAAAGTGCTCATACATCTTCGCAAGATAGCTCAATATGATTATTAATTGATCATCTTCTATTTTGACTATAATTGCATTCAAGTCAACAATGATGTTATTAAAATCATCCATGTGTCTTCAGATTTCCTTGTTACTATTAATTGTTAATGTATACAGTTGTGTGTCTTGAGATACAATATTGCTATGGACTTCTTCATGTAAAATAGATTTTATCTAATTTCATATCCCCGATATCGTCAGATTTTTAGATACCTTTCAAAGCACCTTGTCCCCCCAAGCTCAAGACCAGAGCACTATGAGCCTTGGATAATACTTCGACGTCAACCAGATAAGTAATTTTCTCATCAATGACAATGAACAACCTTTTTCGTATAATAAAAACCTAAATGCATCCATTTCAAAATATTCCATACAAGCGATCAAGCTTATCTATGAACTATTAGGTTTCGATTGATGTTTTTGCACCTAAGTCTTCAATTTGAGTTTTGCTCAATCAAATTAGAACTTCAGTAAGAACTATCTTTTAGTCTCGGATATCCACCTTCGTCCCTAAAAGTCAACAACAACATTCTACATGAGTCGCTTTTAACCTACACCTAACCATATATATTCACACTTTAATCATTATTTTCTCATATAAATTCCAAAATATAAATATAGCCGAAATAGTAAAATATAACTGATAAAAAATGAGGATTAAATCAGGAAATAGTTCATCCACTATGCCGTTTTCTTGATTTTAGTCCCTCAACTTCAAAATCATCAGTGAAAGTCCGTAGACTTGGCAAAATCTATAAATTTAGTCGATAAATTTAGTCATTCGAATTTTCAAAACCTATAAATTTAGTCCATGAATCGAAGAAAAAACCCTTCCATTAAAGACTAAATTTATAGATTTTGTAAGTTATAGACTAAATTTGTAGATTTTGTCAAATCCAAAGACTTTCACCGGTAATTTTTAAAATCGAAAGATAAAATGAAAGAAAATGGGATAGTTGATGAACTATTCCTTAATTATTATTTTTTTCAAAGATAACTTAATATTTAATATCTTTGCTTTATAAAATTATAATTTTATGGTTAAATTTGAGCAAGAGGTAAAGAATAGGGTAGTCTATTACGTTATGTTGTTGATTTAACCAAGGCAGCATAGGTGGAAGTCATTTCTCAATCTTTAATTGATATGTAATATTAAACGTGTGCCACAACACAATTGGGTCCATAGCTCAGTGGTAGAGCATTTGACTGCAGATCAAGAGGTCACCGGTTCGAACCCGGTTGGGCCCTCAATTCGCTTTTTAAATTTTTTAAATTTCCTAAACCACCGATAATCCTGTACCTACAAAGATCTTTTTATACAGAAATCCATCAAAATTATCTCTCTGTAGAACATAAAAATGGAGTCTTGTTGTTGCTTGCTATCTCCACCTGCAAAAATCAATGCCCATTTCAACAGCCACCCAAACTTCAACAGCTCAAAACTTCAAAATTCACAAAGTAGTCTCCTTTCAGTACAAACCTTTTCTAGTTTCATTGATTACAAACTTAGTAGTCTGAAATTTGGGCTTAGGAAAAGGAGTTCATGGAACCTAAGCTCAGTGTTGAGTTCAGATTCTGTTTCCAGTAAAGACAGAAGTGAGGTTTGTGATGAGAGTTACTATGATGCGATTGTTATAGGGTCAGGGATTGGTGGGTTGGTGGCTGCTACCCAATTGGCTGTGAAGGGAGCTAGGGTTTTGGTATTGGAGAAGTATGTGATTCCTGGTGGGAGTTCTGGTTATTACCAGAGAGATGGTTACACTTTTGATGTTGGCTCTTCTGTCATGTTCGGTTTTAGTGATAAGGTCAGTTTTTTGAAATCTATTGTGTGAATCAATGGTGCCAAATTGTTGATAGGACACTTATTGATGATGATCTAGCTAAATTGTTATAGCTTTAGTGTGAAATGTTTTAAAGGTTGAAGCTTTAGTGTATAGCAAGTTTAAAGGTTGAAACTTTGTTTAGTGCATAGGTGTGTTAAATTTAGTGCATTTCCTTTATATTGACAGGGAAATCTGAATCTTATAACACAAGCATTGGCAGCAGTTGGTTGTGAGATGCCGGTCATACCTGATCCTACTACTGTACATTTCCATCTACCGAATGACCTTTCTGTTCGAGTACATCGAGACTATACTGAATTCATCGAAGAGCTTATCGATAGGTTTCCTCATGAAAAAGAAGGGATTCTTAAGTTTTATGGAATTTGTTGGAAGGTAGGTCTATTCTGCTTAACTTTCCTATGTGTTGTTTTGGCCTCTTTTTGTTATTATTGGGTTACATTGAAGGGTTTACGTATGTATTATTGTGTAGATTTTTAACGCCTTGAACTCGTTAGAATTAAAGTCGCTTGAAGAGCCAATCTATCTTTTTGGACAGTTCTTTCAGAAACCTCGTGAATGCTTGACACTTGGTAATTATGTTAATTTCTTTTTTAAATTGTTACAAGACACATAGTTGGATCTACGAAAGATTGAATAATCGTGATTTTCTGTTGATGTTTACCTGTCTATTTGATTTGATGAGAATAAATAACAAAGAAGACTTTTTAAGCTTTTGATCTAGCTGAGTAGGAAATCTGTAAATGAAAATGTTATTGCCTCAAAAGAGTAGAGGGCTTGTTAGCTTTCGACACCCATGGTTATGTGAAATAGATTTCCTTTAGCCTTCTTGAGTATAAGCTAAATTTGAAGGAATATGATTTCGGGGAGAATTTCTTTTATGTAATGTCATACCATTTAGATTGTTGACGGTTCGCTAGGGCTGTCAATATCGTGTCACATGTGGCATTCGTGTCAAGAAAATAGGTTACCCTAATCTTGCCCGTTTTTCTTATTGCCATGTTTGCGCTGAGCCAGAATTCCACCAAGTCAAACATCTTGACTTTAACCCTAAAATGTTATGCCGGGATTACAAGTTGTAGATAGCTCGCCCATAACCCTAAAAATTCATGTCAGGTGTAGGGGTCGTGTCATATATTGACAACCTTAGAATCAGCATGTTCAAGTGGAGCTATTGTTTCCTTTAATATGGTCATCTTCAGCTCAGCCACATTCTCCTTTTAGTATTTCACTATATGATTATCTCACCTTTTAATCTCTTGTATAGTGCTTTTGTCAATTGCATTTGTTTTGAACTAATATCTTAATTTTTGTACTATGTTGCCGCAGCCTATTATCTTCCCCAAAATGCTGGGGCGATAGCTCGAAAATACATAAAGGATCCTCAACTGTTGTCTTTCATAGATTCAGAGGTGTGAAATATACGCTTTCCTTTTATCATTTGATCATACATTTTTTGGTAACCTTATGGCATAAACTTTCATAGACCTGATATTCGATATCGTTATTCTGCAGTGTTTCATCGTGAGTACGGTTAACGCACTACAAACACCAATGATTAATGCAAGCATGGTAAAGCTGTTTTTGACTACCATTATTCTCTCTCTTGGGGACAGCTAAAACCAGACAAAACTTGTTGAGTATTGTCATATTAAATTTGTATTGCAGTTATAATAAATTTTACTAAATAGTAGTAATAATATTTAAAATTAGAATATTTGTTAACTAACAAATTAGAAATATGCAAATATTATGTTTTCAAAACGATGATACTTAAAATTTTCGTGATGATTACTTAACAATTTCGTTTGGGTTTTAGTGGTGCATGTTTTTCTTCTTTTGTCCTTTTAACTTGTCTTGGTTAAAATATTCCTTCCGTACCAGGTTCTATGCGACAGGCACTATGGAGGGATTAACTACCCTGTTGGTGGGATAGGTGGAATTGCAAAGTCCTTAGCAAAAGGCCTGGTTGATCAGGGCAGTCAAATTCTCTACAAGGCTAACGTGACCAATATTGTACTCGAGGATGGAAAAGCTGTAAGTATGACTTTGGTGCCCAACTTCTAAGTGAGAGAGCTAGCTTAAAATAATAAAAAAACTTACGCTTACGCTATTTAAAAATTCGTAGGTTCTTCTGTGTATAAATAAAACTTGTTAGGGTTTAAAGCTACGACATATTATTTTAATGATTATATACCAAAAGAAAAGCTAATATTTTAAGCCTGCTGGGCATTTCATCTTATAAACTAAAATCTTCGTCTGTTAAAGCCTATAAGTGAGACCATTCAGACAATAGTTTACCTTATAAGACTAAAATCCAAAAAGCTTAATGACATCAAATAACCCCTTAATGTTGTTGTCTTGTTGATTTTAGCATTGTCTAGTTTCATTATGATATATAGAGGATTTTACAACTTCGCTGCTTATTTTAGTCTAGTATGTACTTATCAGGTTGGAGTAAGGCTATCAGATGGGAGAATTTTTTCCGCGAAAACCATAGTATCAAATGCTACTAGGTGGGATACATTTGGTAAGAGCATGCTCGAGAAATAAAACTTTATAAACAAACTACAAGGTGCTGAAGTAACAAATATTGCTTTGCTGTAGGGAAGCTATTGAAAGGCGAAAATCTTCCCAAGGAAGAAGAAAACTTCCAAAAAGTTTATACAAAGGCTCCATCTTTTCTTTCTATTCACATGGGTATCAAAGCCGAGGTTCTCCCACCCGACACAGATTGCCACCATTTTCTGCTTGAGGTATCTTCTCAGCTTCTCTATTTATTTGAGATATGGAGGTGTGGCATTGAGCTGAGCCTGAGTCCACCATATTCAAGCTCGGCTCGTTAGAATTCGTAAGGCCCAAGCTCAGATCAATTAACTTAATGAGTCCAAAATAATGTTTGAAACCAGCTCATAATAATACGAGTTCGAGCTACTCTATAATTTCCACCTCTTATTCAAGAGATGCAAAAATGTACGATTTGGAGCTCTTCCTTTTTTGGTTAATGTAGGATAGCTGGTCAAGACTTGAGGAGCCATATGGTAGTATATTTTTGAGCATTCCTACCGTTCTTGATCCTTCATTAGCACCGCAAGGATGCCATATACTTCACATTTTCACTACTTCTTCCATAGAGGACTGGGAGGTAAGATTAAACGTTAAATTCAAAGATTCTTTATTCTTTCTGCATTGAACCAAGCATTAGCCTTTATTATATATCAAAGTATGTTCTAGGGACTTCGTCCAAAAGACTATGAGGCCAAAAAGGAGCGTGTGGCAGGAGAAATAATCAGTAGACTGGAGAAGAAGCTAATCCCTGGGCTCAGTTCATCTATTGTTTTTAAGGAGGTATACACCACTAACTGTCACAGTACTTTGTCACATGTGAAGTCTACATGACTTATAGGCTGTTTGATTTCTAATTCAGGTTTTTGGCTTTAGGCTTATAGCCATAAAGTTTGTTTGTTTGGTCTAGGTTGTAAGGCTTTAAAGCTGTTTGAAAAAATCATATTGGCTTAAGATAAGATCACATACACGTTAACGTTGTGGGTTTATATTACTTATTTTATGCCATCTTTCGACTTCATGCCGACATATCAAATCTTGACTTAAAAGCAACCTTTTATTCAATGCACCATGCCCTTGGCTTTTTCTTAGTGGCTAATTTTAAGCTAGTCTGCTAGCTTATGCCATGCATCAACAAACCCCTAAGCTAAGGATCCTTAACATTATATAAATTGAATTAAGCAGCACTTGGACCTTGACCTTGTGACATGATTTTATCCCTTTGCATGGTGCAAAATCAACATGTATATTTTATATTAGTCCTGAACTTTCGTTTTGTAGGTGGGAACACCAAAGACGCATAGAAGATATCTGGCACGTGACAAGGGAACATATGGACCAATGCCACGTGGGATTCCCAAGGGTTTATTGGGAATGCCATTTAATACAACAGTACGTGTCTTCTAACGCCTTCTAGTTGGTAAAGGAACAAATGGACCAATCTATGTTTACGCTTATTAATCAAATTTTGTAGGGTATAAATGGTCTATATTGTGTTGGAGATAGCTGTTTCCCTGGACAAGGTGTTATAGCTGTAGCTTTCTCAGGAGTAATGTGCGCTCACCGAGTAGCTGCCGACATTGGTGAGAGCTCTTCTCTTAAAATAAAGTGTTGGAGAAAACAAATCATGATAACAATATAATTTTAACTTTTTGACATATAGACAAGAAGAGACACCATATATGAATCTTAAATGAACGATTAACGATGGTATTCTCTTTTTCAATACTTCCTTTTAAAAAAAATGAGGATAAGGAGAAGAGCAGACGATACTCAGGGTATATTTGGTGTGCGGCTTTTAAGCTAAAAAACTACCTCAATAATATAATCGAACGAGTAGCAATAGTATTCCCTCTTTTAATCCTCCCATTTTTTCCATAACAAAATTAGGAATGGGAAAAGAGCAAGTTAAACTTAGGGTATATTCGGTGCACACCTTTTACGCTAAGAAACTATCTCAAAATAAGCAAACGAAAAAGTTGTCTTTAAAAAAGTTAAAAGTATATGAACGGAATCGCTGAAAGCACACAGTTGAGGAAGTTTGATAGAGAGAGCAGAAAAATATAATGGACTAAGAAGAGGAAAGAAGTCAAAAAGCCAAGCCAAAACAGCTAAAAATAGTAGCTTCTATTCGTTAGACATTTTGATCTTATTCTAACCTAATAAACTAGCTTGTTATAATCTAAAAACATGGTATGCTTTTCATTTGCTAAACTATTTGTTTCATGTTTTTCTTCTCATAGGACTCGAGAAAAAATCTCCCATATTAGATGCTGCCCTTCTTGGGTTACTTGGTTGGTTCAGGACACTTGCATAAGGGGCTATCCGTTTTGTTGGAAGGCTTAATGCAAGACTATGATCTTTAGCATTAAGTCAAAAGGTACTTCTCGATACAATAGAAGGTTTATCCCGTTAAACTCTGTTCGGTGTTACTTGTAATTTATGCCTAATAAACATATAAAGCTACTACTTTTATAAATGACTTTTTTTTTTATTATTATTATTATAGTTTCAGTAGTAGAAACACAAGACTTGTAGGCTAAAAATGTGTCCGACCAGACCAATCGATTTCATTCGATCAAACAAATCGTGTAAAACGACTTTATGGCTGAAATCTGGGTTGGACAGAAAAATATTGTCTGAATTAAATTCCGAGTTGGGTAGAAACTAAAATATTTACAAATTCCAGAATTTATAAACGATAACCCAAATAATAGGATAAAAGCTCTGATTTGATCAAACAGGCCGGGTCGGTTTGTACAAATCAAAACTGGGTATGGATACAAACATATGTGTCTGAAATTTAAGTCCGAGTCTGGAAGACTATTAGTTGTTACAAAGATATGCTCGACCCATAACCTGATTTCTGTCACCCTTGCAAAATTGGTACAATGCGTTTGGCACAGAAATATACCGAAGTTGAACTAAAGTTCAACATTGATTTTGTATTATCGAAGTCGAATTTTAAGAAGTTCACATATCCATATAGGTTAAAGATACAAGCTGCTAGATTGAATGAAATCACAGGTTCCTTAGAGTGGAAACTCAGAAAACATATCTATCTTGAAACCCAATAGCTTTAGAAGTACAGGATAGTTGAAGTCCACCATTAAAGCTTCATCCTTCGCAAAGAGAAGTATGCCAAGAAACGGTAACCAAATATCATTACAACCAGTGCGATTACTTCCGTCAGGCCGCTGTCTATTCTCACCCCATTTACAGTGGGTGTGACGTGTTCATACTGTGCCTTGAGTAGAAGCTTGTATGTGTGATAGTTGAAAGATATATAGCGGCTCCAGCTAATAAAAGCTGGAACTTTCTGCAAATATGTGATAAACTCTTATTAGTCCCAGTTGTACAGGGGATATGGGTGTACAAAAATAAACCATCTAACCGAACCAAAACCGTTGGTTTGTATAGACGAGAGTACAAATTCGATACCTTCACAAAGAACCCCCCAGCCAACATGAAGGTCATCATCATTACTGATGCCAAAGTTGTAGCCTTTTTCAAGTCCATAAGGGTTGCCCCTATAGCTAATCCAAGTCCCTGAAACAGCATTCGGCATAGACAGCCGTCAATATACGATGTGACCCACAAATCTCACACAGATTGACAAAATATTTTAGGGTTCGGATCTATCCACGAGAAAGTGGAAAAATAAAGGTTTGGTTTTCGGTCGTAGTGTTTTTACCCAAAGTGACACCTATATTGACGCAACCTGTAAATCCTGACACCAATTTTAGGGTTAGGATCAAGACTTTTACCACTCAAGGAATTTTGACACCCATATAAGACACAAGAATGCATATCGAGTTTGGGTCATGTATTTTTGTACCCAAAAAGACGGGGGACAAACCGACTGGCAACACTAAAGGTACATCCTTAATAATACCAGGTTTATACTTTTATTTATACTTGTAGTTGCAGGATGAGGCATACCTGAGCTGCAACAATGCAAAGAAGAACTGTGATCATGGTGAGGAAGAAAGGACCAGCACTTAGCGTCAAACCTGCCATGAAGTACACAATAACGAGGAAGAGCACCGGTAGTAAGAAATCAAGTGGAAGGTCACTTGTGGTTCGAGCCAGAAAGTATGCACTTAATCTGTACATGTCAGCTGCTCGTTCTTTGCTTAGCATCGCTCTTTCTTGCGGAAACGTAAAAATTGCTGTGAAAACCGGAAAGAAACCCCAAAAAACAGCAATGAAGAATAACAGCCCTGCCTGCAATATGGAAAGATTCAGTTTTGATATGAAATCGTGTTTGCAAGAACAAAAATTTAAATACACTTGAAGATATGCGGAGGTAGGGGTGGCAAAATTTCTGGCAATGGGTCGAACTAAGCTTTGTAGTAAACAACAGCGTCAGACCTGGGCAGGGAATTTGGACTCATGTGTCATAATCCGAACCCAGTTTGATTTATACACGCGACTGGACCTGGTTCCAACCTGGTTTTAACATTCAACCTGTGTTGAAATAGTGTAATTTAAAATCTTTATGTTATTTTCACCTGACCTGGATTGTGCCGCCAGAGTTGATCACTTTTTTATACCTATGTCCTACCGGTCTGTTTGAATGTCCAAAACCCAAATCCGACCCGGTGTTTAATTTGGACTATCTTTCTTTTTGGGAACGAGGATTTTGGACGTGGAAATTCATGCTTGTACTAAAATTTATCCGGATCGATTTAATGCGACCAGACAGGTCGGACAAGATTTTGCCACCCCTAGGTGCAGGTAGCATAATCGACGTTAAATGAGATAAGTTTCTCATAATACAAATGTATGTCTCTAAATCAACATACCTGATCTTGCAGGCCGTTCGGGGTTCTAATGTCTGACTGCCACCAGAGTAATCCTAAAATGACTGCGGTGGAGAGAACTTGAGTAATTCTCAACCAGCTAAAATAGTCATGTCTTCGCTCTTTAATTCCTCGACAAAAAAGTAATGAATATTGTTCCCACCAGCTTGCACCCCATTGCCGATGCGGAGACGAAACTTTTAACTTAACTTCTTCGGCAATCGAAATAGGAGCTTTGAGTTTCTTCTTCTCCTCCTCCGCAACCCGCGTGTCGCAAGCCTCTACTAGATACTGTTTTTGACATAGCAAAATTTAATGTTAAATTTTGCATGGAGAAAAGAGTAAATATTGTTAAAGGGAAAATACTTTTGAAAAATATTTGCTTATCGAAGAAGGGTATTGATCGATTTCTCTACGCGTGTGGGTAAGTATATATACTGATGGGTTAATGTTGAAGTTAGAGACAACACCGAAAGCTAACACCTTTCGAGTTTAGATTTTGGCAGCTAGATTTGCCTAGAGGGTGGCAAAAAGCCGATTACAGTTCATATTTGGTCGGGCAAAGCTTTGTAGTAGCTGGTAGTTTGTTAGATCTCGACATGACCCGTATTCAATTTTGGACACATGCATGTCTGAATCTAAACCCGATTTTGATTCATTCAAATCGGATCAAACTCATTTGACCGGATATTACCTGGCTTTAGCCTTTTTTTTATATAAATTGTGAGTTTTATAAGCATTTTTACTTTACCGTGTACATGACTAGGATTGTCTGACCCGGGTTATGACCCTGCGATATCACTTTCTCGTGTCCAAATATGACTGGTTCGTATGAATTTTGGAATGAGGACCTAAGCAAAATTTCAAATGGAACAATATTTCTGTCCAAAACACGAATTTCAGACATGAAAGTTTTGTTCGTACAGTCCCGAATATTTCGTAGCCGAAAAAAATCGGTCGGGTAAGACAAGATTTTTGCATCCCTAGTTTTATCCGCCACCAGCAAGGTTCAGAATTAGTTCATCTGTTTCATGATCTATGAGATTAGTTTATTAAGAATGCTCGGTATTTTTCGATATAGGTAGAGCTCACCTCATGTACAATAGCTGGAGATAGCTTCACGTTTCTTGATTCCCTATCTGGGTTGCCTATCTCGACTTTATCTTCCAGTTCTGATGGTACCGAAATATCACTTATATTTCCATTTGCCAGGTCTAGTAAAAACTTTGCTGGGTTCATGGCAATCAATGGAGAACATCCTATGGAAGAGAAATACACCATTGCTTCTGAAGCTTTGCCGAAATAAAGTAAATTTCCTTTTCCAAGCAAGATTAATTTGTCGAATTTGTGGAAAAGTCTGCTCGATGGCTGGTGAATCGTTGTCACTACAGTTTTCCCTGCCTACATTTAAAGAAATCACGAATTTCTTTTATGAAGGTACTCTCTTAATGCCGTTTTGTTATTTTGCAATAATGATTTATGCACATATCACATTTACATGAAAAAAATTCGTAAAGGTACTTCCTTTGTGCATATTTATTGCACAAAATTTTGGCAATAAACAGTTTGCACGGACCAAATGCAGCCTAAAACTTGCTGTTTTTTTTTTTCGTGAGCTGCTTGCAACTTTAAAGCCTTAAACACCTCGTTGCTCGTAGCTTGAGCTCGACCTTGATTCATATATATATTAGTCCTCTCATGATTTTCCTCTTTTGTAGGTAAATATTATAGCTTAAACCCTTCACTAGTCCATCAGATTTTGGGTTCCAAAATATTAGTCCTCTATGTATCAAATGTACCGTCACTAATTTTCTTACGTTAAAAAACTAGCGGTGTGTGACTTTAATAACACAGGAAAGTACTAATCTTTGATTACTTAGGGGACGAAAATTCTCGACCTCATCATAGTTGAGAGACTAACCAGCACCAAAAGCCTATTGTTAACGAGATAGTTATTTTTTGGTTATTATTGGGCCAAGAAAATATAACTAGGGATGTCAAAACTTCAACCTCAGCTATGTCTTGTAACATTTGAACGATCCTTAAAGCAGTTGTAGAGTCCAAACCGGAGGTAGGCTCGTCAAGAAAAAGGATTGAAGGATTGATAATAATTTCGTTGCCGATACAAACTCTCTTTCTTTCTCCACCCGACACCCCACGTACAAAGGAACCGCCGATTATAGTGTCTTGGCACCTGCACATTTATGTCTTTGGCTTTAGAGGACATTAACAAGCCTTTGGCACTATTAACAGTAGGCGCTTTTCATGAACCAATCCCAACCAAATTCAAGTTTCAAAACGAGTAAGAAAGCATACCTCTCGAGTCCTAACTCATAGATGACATCCATCGCTCGTTTTTGCTTTTGCTCTTTCGTCAGTGTCTTAGGCAATCGTAAAAGAGCTGCATATGTTAGTGTTTCTTTGACAGTCAGGTGCGGAAACAGAACATCATCTTGAGTCACGAATCCTATTCTGCTTTTCAAGAACTTAGAATAAGGCTGATCATTGTAGGTAACCGAACCGCTAACTGTTGGCTGGTTTAACCTGCCACCCAGTAGATTAAGAAGTGTTGTTTTACCACTTCCAGATGGCCCCATAAGTGCTAAAACTTCGCCCGGATCAACAGAACCTGTAATCCCGCTCAAAATATCCTTTTCTCGTGAAGAAGCCATTCCTTTCATAGTCACCTTATAGCCAAGGTTTGTAAACTGCGAATATCAAATAAACACTACATTTTTAGTATATGCTAAATCGAAATCCTTCTACCTGGTTAAAAAATAGCTCACTATTTTGCCGGTCTGCAACTTTTTTCCGGAGTTATACAGGTTTTAAAGTTTGTTAGTAACATTAGGGGTGTTGAATGGTTGGCCAACCCGATCGACCAATTTTTCAGATACATAAAAAAAAAACGATTAAAGTCAGGTCGGCTCCGGTCAACTGGATCGGTTCTGGGGTGTATATATCAAAATTAGGTTCGGATTCTTACAGACATGCTTTTGAAATCCGAGTCCGGATACAAAGAGCTATCATTTACTTGTATATCAGTTTTGTCGGACTTGTAACCGTATTTTCGTCAGCTCTAGCTTTGTTATTTGTTAGAAATAAAGGAAAGTCTTGTACATAAAAACATCATTGAACATTTTAGATTTCTTATGTACAAGACTGAACCTGACCATATGCTAGACAATGCATGTTCTATGTTTCGGCTTTGATCGGTTAGAGACTGACTAGATAATTCTCCTTCTTTTTTGGCCTGTTCAAACAGAGTATCAAATGATCAATCCATGAAGAGTAAGAGAATGAAACAACTACGTCGCTTCAACCCCGATTGTTACCTTCAGATATATCGGCAATGTTGGCTCCGTCTGGAGTTTCGGCTTACGAGCTGCTGCTGCTGCTTCGAGATCTTCAGCTAATACAATCACAATACACAAGTTTTCCTTATAAATCAAAGCGTATGAGACCTAAATACACAATCAATACACAAGTTTTGCTTGTAAATCAAAGTGTACGAGACATTACATATGTTGATCTTAATTGAGTACACTTACTGACTGACTTAGACCACCACTATAAGATGCCATGGCACTAGGGCTTTTGATGGTTTTTGTATAGGTCGATTCTAATTTTGAAAGTCCGGTTCAGGGTTTTATTTTAAAAAAATCGAGATCATCAAAAGATTAACCGGTAGAACAAATTCGGAACTGAATTTATACCGATAAACCGGTACAAACGATATGAAACTTAACTATAAATCGGTAGCACAAATTCGGCTCCGAATTTATATCGGTACAATCGATACCGATAAAATTAATAAACAGATACCGGTACAGAATCAAATTAATAAACCGGTAGAATAAATCCGAAACAAATCCGAATTTTTCACATTGGTAGAAGGGAATCGAATTTACACCAATACTTGGGTATAATATGTACGAACCAAACTGATAAAATTAATGAAAATGTAAAATCAATAAAAATAATAAAATAGTTTTACTTATTTTTCGCATTGAATTATAAAAATCGACAAACTGGTAGAATGGAATTGAACTTATATTATATATGGTAACCAAACCGATAAAGTTAATAAAAATATAAAATCAATAAAAAAAATAAAATAGTTAGTGCCAATTTTTTTTTTTTAATTTAACTTATTTTTTATACATTGAATTGTCAAAGTTATTAAATAATAACCGATAAAAAAAGTTATATTACTCCTAAACTTAAACTTTTATATTATTTATTTAAAAAAATATTAAAAATTAAACTAAAATTAGATATAAGCTTTTTCTTTAGAATTATAAACCAAATCCGTCCAAAACGAACCAATACTAAATTGAAAAATCATAATCTAACCAACCAAATCGGACCGGACTAAACCGAACCGATTTTTATTAACTTTCCTAGTTTTAAAATCGAAAATCAAAATGCATGAATTTAATCGAACAAACCAAATCGGACTGGACTAAACTGAACTGATTTTATCAGTTTTCCTAGTTTTCAAATCGATTTTTTTCTTAAGTCCGATCCGACCCAATAACCTTAACGGTTTGGATCCGAATCCGTCAAATCGCGGACAGAGCTGGCACAAAATCTCGGTCACTAAGGTCATTACCAGTGGCACATATGACAAGACATGAATAAAACATAATCCGGAGTTTAAGTATACCCAAAACGAGTTTAAGTATACCCAAAAACAACAGTTGACTTTGGATTGACTTTTTTTTGACATTTTTACCCTCCATCAGAAAATTAATATCAAAACTGCCATTAAGTAAAAAAAAACTACTAAGTTTATCCTGCGTATACCCAATTCACCAAAAGTCCTATTTTGCTATGTATACCCAAACAAACACTCTTCTTTGCTGAATTTACTATCCAAATAGTATAGTTTCTTAAAAATTTTGAAATCTAAGACAAACTTCTTAAGAAAATCAAGAACACTCAAACTAAAACGCAAAATCGATCATGTCGGAAGCAGAATTAGGGATCAGCGTGGAGGAGTTGATGTCGCTGGAGAGAAGGAATGATGAATTTTCGCCGGAAAACGAGATTGAGTCGCCGGAGAAGGAGCCAAGGTCGCCGGAACCACCACCGTCGCCGGCGAAGGTATTGAATAACCCGGCTGGCCTAGCACCATCGGTTCCAGCACATGGAACCGATGGTGCGTAGGTGACGCACGGTCGGTTCTTGGCCAAGAACCGGCCGTGCGTCACTTACGCACCATCGGTTCCATGTGCTGGAACCGATGGTGCTAGGCCACGCAGCCGGTCGGTTCCAAGCCCCAGCACCACCGGTGCTGAGGCCAAGAACCGGTGGACGTGGGGCCTCAGTCCGCTCGGTTCTGAGGCCCCAGCACCACCGGTTCATGGCCTCAGCACCGGTGGTGCTGATGGCCTTGTCCGGCCGGTTCTGAGGCCTAGAACCAACGGTTTTAGGCCTCAGAACCTTGGATTCGCGCATTTTTTTCGTAAAAAAGCTTGATTTTTTTATGTTGTTAACTATACTTGAATGTTTATTGTGCATTTTTGTTGTGTAACAGGGGACGGATGTCGCAAGTGGGACTGATGCACCTTCCGCTACCGATTATAGTCATTTGTTCTTCACTACCGAGTTCTACACACATGACGCGTTGGTGAAATGGGTTACGAAGATCGGAAAACTTTATGGTATGGTTATCAACATAAGTCGGCGCGACAAAGTAAACAGCAGAAAAAACCCGAGAGTTTATTTCCAGTGTGAGAGGGGGGGAAATATATTCCAAGGGTTGCAGAAAAAGACCGCAAACGGAAGTCTACAGGAACGAAAAAGATTGGCTGCCCATTTGAGCTTCTCGGGTCAATGGTTGCCCCAGATCAATGGAAGTTAGAAGTAAAATGTGGTACTCATAACCATGACACTTCTATACATCTAGATGGTCATTCTTTTGCTGGCCGTTTGAATGATGAAGAGATGGAGTATGTTGAACGAGCGACCTTCATTGGTACTAACCCCAGAGATATACTGAATGGTGTGAAGAAATTGAACGAAGATAATGTTTCTACCATGCGGACGATCTACAATGCACGACAAAAAAATCGGGTTCTAAAGAAGGCGGGTA
Source organism: Limnanthes douglasii subsp. nivea (assembly GCA_036936605.1). NCBI lineage: Eukaryota > Viridiplantae > Streptophyta > Magnoliopsida > Brassicales > Limnanthaceae > Limnanthes > Limnanthes douglasii. The sequence goes on along the minus strand of JAUPFV010000003.1, from coordinate 7,993,905 downwards.
GGTCACAACTTCAACCCTTTTATATCGGGTATTAATGATGTTAAGCCAGATGGACATTGTGGATACAGAGCAGTTTCATTCGGGTTGTATGGTCATGAAGAAGGATGGCGAGGTGTTCGGAAGGCAATATACGATGAGCTAATGGAAAACTACGACACATACAGCAAGATTTATAACGGTAAAGAGGATTACCTGAAGGTTGCAGAAAGTATAAACTACTACGAGACACCAGCATCACCCAAATATTGGATGACAATGCCTGAAATGGGTATTGCGATTGCAACCAAGTTCGAATGCATTGTTCATTTTGTGTCACTCGTAGGAAATCACAACTGTAGTCATACTTTTTTACCTCTGCGCGGTAAGCCTCCCATTATGGCCCAAAGACGTGAGATTGGGTTTGGATTCGTCGATACTAACCACTTTGTCAATGTAAGTCATTCGATATATGGTTATGTTTTTCCTCACCACTATATAACTCAATTGTTGATTCTAATTTAAGTACCTATGAAACAGTTATCAATCAAGCCCCTTTGCCCTTGCGCACGCATACATCCTACGTGGCAGAAGTTGAAGAGCGAAGAGGCTACGCATTGGGAGCTACCATTAGTTGGTCGCTGCCAGAAATATACGGAACTCGAAGGTAGAAAGCCAGTTAGTTCATTCCCAGAAGTAACTAATCTTGACGAGTTTGTTTAGTAGGTGTATGTGTTTCGTTTTGGGTTTTTTGTTTCAAACTCTTCTGTGTCTCTTGGTCGCTTTACGTCATTTGTGAGGATTTATGTTGTTTAGAACTTTGTTTTACTACATCGTTTTGGTTCTTTTGGTAATTTCTCTATTATTGCATTTATTCATTTTGTGTACAGACTAATAACGATAAGCCAATAATCATTTCATAACTAAAATAAAACATCACAAACAAGCAAGAACAACATATTCTAAACATTAGTACATAACTTGATATATAACAGACAGTTAGTCGAAATCATAGCCTCCATTGTCGCTTAGAATACGCACTGTTTCCTCCTTCATGGCAATTTGAGAATGAACGTATTGTGCCATTTCGAACGACATATAGTCTGTGATCATTAGACCAAAGGAGTCGAACGCTTCATTCCTAACTTCTGGGGGCTCGTTCAACACCAAGAACATCGGTCCACCAGTTATAGCCTTGTACCTAGTGGCTACCTCTTGACGAGTACGGGATCGAGGCATTTGTCTTGATGTAGACATTTCGCCGTACATGAAATACATCATACACAAAACTTCATCGAAGAACTCATCGGTATTATCGTCCGGCCGTTTGAACTTCACTGCTTTCGCAGCCTTGAGCAGATGAGCATCATCAAACACACTCCAACCCATTAAGATGGACTTCAACTATGTTAAAAGGAGAGTTTTGTGTGTTTGGTGTTGTAAGGTATGCTTTCTTATATAGAAGAATGAGAGTTTACATTGGCGGGAAATAACGAGCGGGAAAAAAGAAAACGCGGGAAAAAAAACCGGGAAAAAAAATTCAAGACAAAATTGCGCACCATAGGTACTGTCTTCTGTGTACCTATGGTGCACAGTCTGGTGTACCGATGGTACACCACACTGTGTACCGATGGTGCAAACTGCGTGCACCATCGGTACATAGTGTAGTGCACCATCGGTACACTAGACTGTTTACCGATGGTCCCATGCACCGGTCGGTACGTAACGTGCCGACCGGTGCATGGTACCATCGGTACACAGTCTAGTGTACCACCGGTACACCACAATGTGTACCGATGGTACCATGTACCATCGGTACACCCTCCTGTGTACCCATGGTGCACGGGCTACAGTACCATGGGTACGCAGTAGTGTGCACCATAGGTACCACTGACTGCGTACCCATGGTGCAATTTAACTTGTATTTTTTTAAAAAATATGTTTTCGGTGTTGTGGGGTTTTTTTGACAAGTTTATATCCGAATGTTATTCTGTTTTGCTGTTATGGATTTTAAGTGAATTAATTACTATAATAATTTTAGTTTTTGACGAATTTAATATGAAGTGAAGTACAAAAAATGTCGAATTACTAGTATATTGTTATGGTGTTTTCAAGTTATGGTATGACCAATGTTAGATCAAGTTAAGTACAAAAACTCAATAAGAACGAAGGTAGAAAGCCGTAGATAGTAGAAGTCATAAGTCGTATTACAAAGTAGATGTCATAAGTCATAATACAAAACAAGATAATGAAACAACTAAGAAGTCCACATGAATGAAAGATCATAACAACGCTAGCACAAGTCCGATGATGAGGACGAACAACCATGGAGAGAATAGATGCAGGACCTGATCTCTCCACCTCAGCGCTCCCGCCTCTCCACGCTCGACAGGCATAGTAACAATGGAGCGAACGGCGTCTAAAAGTCTATCGTCCGTGGTACGCGGTGTGGGAGTGATAGTATGCCAACCATAGTCAGCCAGGTACCTCCAGTAGGTATTCGTCGCTGACTGTCTATATGTGGCAATGGTAACTGTCAAACGATCCTCAGCAAGCAAGTGCCGACGCCAATCTAGCCATGCACTCTCCCGCCACGTGTACCTGGCCAGATCTCCTTTCTTGTAACCAGGTCGTAGTACAAGTGGGAGTTGGGGCTCATCCTGAACCCGTCCGAACTGGCGCATAACCCGATCAGGCATGTAGCCCTCGACCGTGCTCATCATCCGCAAAGGATAAACAATAGTGCGGAAGAAATTAATAACACTAACATATAAAATTTAAATCAACAACACCCCTATACGTATGGTGAAATTTGAAGTTTTTTTAAAAAATACCAAACCAGAACTTTAGAATCCCAAAAATTAGAGTCTTTTTTAAAAAAAAATCGGGTACCATAGGTACCAAAGAGGACGAACCGAGCGGCACGGGTGCCGTGTGCCGCTCGGTTGCGGCACTGTGTACCGAGCGACACAGGTTAGTGTGCCGCTCGGCACACAGATGGTGTGCCGCTCGGTACACAGCTGGTGTACCGAGCGGCACACCATCACGCACCGGTGGTGCGCCTTGGGCAGCACCATCGGTGCGTATGCCCAGTACGCTCGGTACTGGGCATACGCACCGATGGTGCTGCCCAAGGCGCACCACCGGTGCGGCGCCGGCCATTTTCCAGCCGGCGATTTGGCTGGAAAATGGCCCAAAAACTCCTCCTAATCCTACCCTAAACCCTAATTCTCTACCTAATTCTATCCTAAACACAAAATTCAACCCTAAAAACTAAAATTCATACCTAAATCTAACAAAATTAAGTAACAAAATGAATTTGAGGACTTACGTAGGAGGCGGCGGAGGGTTTTTGTTCTTGACCATAATGAAGGAGGAGGAGGAAGAGTGGTGGTGGTGGTGGTGGTTCGCCGGAAAAAAAAAGAGATAAGTGAGGTGAAATTCTAGAGAGAAGTGAGAGGTAGGAGTGAAGTGAGAGAAAGTGGAGTGGATGAAGTTAGTAAAAAAAAAAAATGGCTTATATACCCACAAAAGGGCATTTTTGGAAAAAATTGGGTATACTTAGATCACTTTTGGGTATACTCAAAATTGGGTATACTTAAACTCGTTTTGGGTATATATAGCCATACCCGGAGAATTATTGTCTTCCATTGAACTAATCACTCAAATTTAGAAAATAGTCAACTATTTTTGGACCCACATCACACTAATTTTCTTTAAGTCAATTCATTAATAAATATACTCTTTTTCCTCTTAAAAACTATAAATTTCATACATATTATAATAATAAGCTCTATTTTTATTTCTAACGTTCCATTTCTCAATATATATAACTTACTTATATCTTCATCGCTAAATGGTTTCGAATCGGCGACGATCTCCTCCGACGCCATAGTAAAACCAGTGAACGAAAACGACAATCCCAACGACGCGCTCGATGCACGGCTAAGAGCTGCCCCGCTAGTGATGTCCTCTAGATCAAACTTAAGTTGTGCACTTCTTGATTTCCTAATGTGTACGTTTTTGCTACTTCCCGGTGGTAATATCCTCCGGCTTGATTTCCTGGACAATGTTCCACTTCCACTACTACAACCACCTACGTCAATAGCATCTATCGTACCAGCATCCATCGTACCCGTCACTGATTCACGAGGGGGAGACATGACCGTGTTCGGTAACTGATCGGATTGCGTCCTAGCTAACGACGTTGGAACCGATTTTTCCATCGTATTATCGATAACTATATGATAAAAATGTATAATAAATTTAAAAATAGTAAAAGCAAATTTGTTTTTTTTTATACAAATTACTATTAGTCTATTACCTGTATTTTTGCTGTCCAAAGAGGTCGGAATAGTTTTAGAAAATTTGGAGACTTTATGATAACTCAACAAGAAGCACCTACGTATTTATAAACTAAATTTGAAATTTAAAATTACGAAAATAACCTCAAATAATTTTCAAAATTGAGGTATGGTTTTTCTTTGCGTAGCTTTTAGCATTTAATGTTTTGGCTCCACTTATTGGATAGGGCCACGTAGCGGATTTGAACCGTCCAATTTTTGTTTTACAAGCTTTTTGTTTTATGGGGGTAATGTGAGGTCTATGTTGGATTTCATGTGCCCTGTTCGAAAGGGTATTGGGAAATTTTTGCACAAGTATCGTTTTCAAAAATAATTTTAATTTGTTTCGGTATGTTTGGAGTTTTATTTGATACATCTTCGTGATAGCGTACAATACTCAACCATGCGATTTTTTAAAATTTAAAATAATAAAATGAATATTATAATACTAACAAATAAAGAAAGGTTGCTTTCAGATTGGACTCGTTGGTGGTGGTAGTAATTCAGGTGGAGGCAGGTTTGATGATGAAGAGACGCCTGATCTTGGTGAAGGAAGAGCCGTTGAGTCGAGATAAGGCTAGGGTTTGGTGAAAGAGTAAAGTGTTACTCTTTATATGTCGGGTTGAGTTGCTGGACCGGGTTGGAAGCGAGTTATGGATTGAATAAAGGGCTGAGTTTAAGTGAGGTCCAATCCTTTTGTTATAAGCTGAATATTGTTAGTTATAGGAGGTTAGAGTTAAAATAAGTGGTTGGTGTAACAATATTTCGATTTACATATAAAGTGTAATCTTGTGTAACAGATAAATTTAATTGAAAAATAATACAAGTTGAGAATTGTTTACAATTCACTCTCATCTTTCCTTCTTAGTTTTGATTGCTATCAGAGTATTGAAGCCTAATGATATGTCTTGATTTATTAACCTTCAGTTTAGAATTGGCAAACCTTGGCTCTTCCTCCATGGATGGCCTCCTGTACAACAAAAACATACAGTTACATCAGATGAACATCTTCAATGGAATAAGGTTGTATAGAAATAACTTCCTCTTGTGGCAGGCGATGGTGTTACCCATTATAAAGGGTAACAAGCTGGGAGGGCTTATTATTGGTAAAAAATCATGGCCTCTGAAGCTTGTAGTTGGGCCTGATGGCACCAGCACTAGCAATGCCGAATAAGACAATTGGTTTCTGGGGTGGCTTTACAACACCATGACCCCAGAAGTAGCTTCTCAATTGTTGGAGGCAGAAACCTTTAAAGATTTTTGGGAAACAGTAAATAGATTGTCTAGTTCACAGACAAAATCAAGAATCACGTTATTTAAGGCTGAGTTCCAGAGAACAAGGAAAGAAACCTCTTCAATGGAAGAGTATCTGGCCAAAATGAAACATATTGGAGACAATTTAAATCTAGCAGGGTCTCTTGTCTCACTGGATGATTTGGTATCTCAAGTTTTAGCAGGGATAGATAATGAATACACTCCCATAGCTGTTCATTTGCTAGACAAAGAAGTCAAGAACTCGCTTGACTTGCAAGCAACATTGCTAACCTATGAAAGCAGGCTGGATCAGTTGGCAAAATTCAAGTTTCATGAGCTAATATGAATCCGACTTCTTTTAACAAGTCAGAATCTGGATCTTCTGGGTCCAACAACTATAGTTCTAACAATAGAAACCAGAACAAAAGGAAATCAAAGTCCTTAAACAGAGGAACGTACAACTATCCTAACAACTACAAGGGAAGAGGCCCTAACATAGGAAGATGTGGCAGATACTATACCAACAACAACAAACCCACTTGTCAGATTTGTGGGAAGTTTGGACATGGAGCAGCTCACTGCTACTACATGGATGACCCAAGTGTGATGGGTCAGCTGTCTGGTGATCAAGCTAAAGGTAGTCAAAATCACAATGTTTTGACAGTGTCACATGATGCTGGGAATGGTGAAGAAGGTTGGTTCATGGATAGTGGTACTAGTCACCATGTCACCAACTCATTAAGGATGTTGTCTTAGAAAGCTGACTATACATGTAATAAGTTAGTGGCAGTTGGCAATGATAATAAACTGGGTATAAAGAAAATAGGTAAATTTCTTCTAACCACTAAAACAGACAAACCTATCCACCTAAATAGCATTTTGTATGTGCATTCGATCAGTAAAAATCTGTCTAAGAGTCTGGAATCCCTAAAGAAAGGGTGGCACAGAAACCCGGGCCATCCCTCTACTAGAGTCTTGTCTATTGTCATTAGGTCTTGTAAACTTCCAACTGTTTCTATTAATGAGAAAATTTTACGTGATGAATGCCAATTAGGCAAATCACATTCTCTCCCTTACTCTAATTCATTTTCTCACTCTTCAAATATTTTAGACCTAATCCACTCCGACTTATGTGGCCCTGCTCCTATCACATCTCAGTCAGGCTACATATTCTATATCCTATTTGTTGATGACTTACTAGGTACACTTGGTTGTATCCTCTTAAACTCAAAAGTGAAGCAGTTAATATTTTCAGAAAACTTAAAGTTTTAGTAGAAAATCAGTTTGACATGAAAATTAAATGCTTTAAGCCTGACTAGGGAGGTGACTTTAGGCCTTTTCTTACTATAGCCAACGAGTCAGGGATCCAACTCAAAACATCTTGTCTTTACACTTCTTCCCAAAATGCAAGAGCAGAAAGGAAGCACAAACATGTAACTGAGACTGGTCTGACTCTGTTGGCTCAGTCTAACTTGTGATTCCTACTGGCCTAATGCTTTTCAAATTGTTGTCTACTTAATCAATAGGTTACCTACTGTTGTCCTACAAGATAAGTCTCCATTTGAGATTATGTATGGTCATCAACCTGACTATAGGTTTCTACGTATTTTTGGTTATGTATGGTTTCCTTGCTTAAGGCCTTACCAAACCAACAAATTTTAGTTTCACTCCATTAAATGTATCTTTCTGGGCTATAGAATTGTTCACAAAATCTACAAATGCCTTACTGTTAGTGGTAAAATATATGTATCTAGGGATGTCATCTTCAATGAAGAAGAGTTTCCCTGTTTCTCAGGTTTCCTAGGGTCTAAGGGCTTGGTCAATCACTCTCAACCTCTCCAGCTACCTAAATTTCCTAATTCTAATTCAACATATTTTTCTTCTATGCAGGGACCACTATCAGACTCTCTACTTGAATCTTTTACCGATCTACTAACATTTTCAACATATTTCCTCAACAAAACACAAACGCATCAAACCCTTTATTTCCAGATAGAAACTTAACTAATGTTTCAAGTTCCTTGCAGCCTAATCCACCACATCTTCTTCCTTCATCCCCAAGATCCTTTCATGTGCCAAACTCCCTTGTTACAAAATAATACAGATCATCATTTGAATGCCATTTCTCCTTACAACTCAATATATAATTCTAAGCCAATACTGATGAGGGAGTAATTACCATGTAAAGAGAATAAATGAGCATGTCCGAGCAAATGATGAATAACACCACAATGGTGGAAAAAAGGAGATCATTCGACAGATCAGCTGAGCTAATCAGGGAAAGGAAAACAAAGCAGTGACAAGATAATCAAACAAACGACCAGATGTAGAGAAAAGACTGAGAAAAACTATTGCTGATGAGAGGGGAAAGCTGAGCAGAAGGTGATAAGGTTGATCTCGAGCTCAACCAAAGAGAGACGCGCATAACTAATACCGATCAGAGCAGGTGTGATCGAACAAGAGATCGATGATATATAACTGCGCAAAGAATAATCAAGTTGAGGCTGTTGAAAGCTGAGTAGAGAAAATGCCGAGCAGAGGACAAAATGTTGCAAGATGAGCTCAAGTAGATAAAGTCATAGCAAAACAACATGATTACAATTAAGTTCAGACAGAGGCTGAGCAGAATTGGAGTGAGGCAGAGGTGAATTGCACTAATAAAGACGATGAACGAGCAAAGCTGATCTAACATCCATAATAACTGTTAGGAGCTATTGGTAGCCTCTAACAGTTGGATCTTAACTGTTTGGGACACATCTGAGTCAGCAAGAAGAACTCTAAAAACTTTAGATGCAAGGACAATATAATCCTTATATGTAGGCAAGTAAAAAAGTACTACCTCATTACCTTGTTTATCTACACTGTTCTCTTTAGTGGTAGAGAGTTAAACCATAACATCACCAAAGATTATTACCTCTATTTTTATATTCTCTAACTCCTCATAATCTAAATAATCATAAATATTGTTTAAGACTCAATTCAATAAAAATAAAGTTAAATTTATTTGTATCAAATCCGTGTACGGACACAAACCTTATATAACAACTAATTCTGATGTAACAATATGTCTCGGTTGCCTACCATAAAGTATGGGTTCTTCCACACTAATTTTGGGGCTTCCACGACTTCCCCAAATATGTTATGGGTAGAAAGTTCAGATCTTAGTGGCCCGAGAGGGAGGCCAATAAATGAGCTACAAATATATGATTGATATGAACGAAAAATGCACTGCATAATCGAATTTTATATTAAAAGGCTTAGTGACGACCTTTAAAGGACTAGGAAATATATATCTCATTGTAGTTGAACCTAAATATTTGGTTGTTATACCCCTTAAGATTAGAGTTATAAGCTATGTCATACCTCTCACCGATTTCCATTTAAATTATTGATTGCCATACACAACACTCAGTGATATATAATTTGAGCTAAGAGAAAAGGTTGGAGCATTAAATTTTTTAAAGAGTGTTGTGTGAAAAACTTGGATGAAGAAAATAAGATAAATAAAATTTAAGTGTGGGAAAATGCAACTCAATAAGTTTATATGTAATTATCGAACGGTTGATACATTCAGACATTTAACTGTAAAAAACACAAAAGCCTAAAAATAGTACTGTACGTGGCGTATGTGTCGTACTCAGGTCATGTAATATGTGTTTGAGGAATGAAGCTTATACTATTTTGTAGATCAATCATAACATTCATGTAATCTTAAATTTTAAAACTTTTTTAGTATCCTAAATAAACTAGTTATAATTAAGGTTAAAGTTTAGTCGTCGTTATCACAGTAAAACACTTACAAAAACTCATTTGGTTTTTACTTTAAGTATTAGGGAGCTATCCACATTTAGTAATAAAAAAAAATCAATGTTATTTTGACCTCAACCGCAATACACTAGTTATTCTTGATGATATATGAACTTAAGGAGAAATTACTCATAACGAACTTTACTTAGGAGGACTAATTCGTGAACACCACTTCTTGATTGCTAGAATTGTAGAGAGAGAAAGCCAATAAACGTAGTAAGAGAAAGTGAATTTTTATTAGTCAATCATTTTTCCAAATGAGGTGAGATCCTTTTATAGTAAAAGTGATGAGCCCCATGGGCCTAACTAACTCTTAATTATAAACTTGACCTCTACTTTTATTGTTTAATGACAATTAATCCTATTTCAATATTTACTATACAATTTGTCCCTAACTTTGTCGCTTCTTTGCAATTTCACCCTTGTCTTTTATTCTTCCTTATTAGTAGCCCCCAGTCCTTGTTAAAAATATTTTTACAAGGATTATGATGAAGCCTTCGAATTTCTTCTTATCTTGCAATTTTCCTCATAAAATACCTCTTCGAACATACAAGGACTGTGATGAAGCCTTCAAATTTCTTCTTATCTTTCAATTTTCCTCATAAAATACCTATTCGAAAATTACTTTTGGTCCTCCTCAACAATACTCACATAGCCCCCCAATCCTTGCAATTTGTTGGCAAAGACTAGAACGTAGCCTTACATAAATTTCTGTCCCCTCCAAATAATCTTATCGGAAACAATCATGTAGACATTTCAGTGCCCTCGAACTTACTCCTTCGAAAACCACCATATCCTCTTTGAAGAAAATTTTACAAGTATAATTGGCTGTGTAGCCCCCCAGTCTTGGCTAACTAATTGTAAAAACAAGATTATACTTGCACATTTTTTGCATAAACGTTTACTAAAATATCCCCTCGATTTTTTCAATGTCAGCGTTTATATCCAAATCAATAATCTCCTACCTTTTTTTAAATGACGTCATCCTACAAAGGTTTTTGTCACAAAATATTTTTAGAGATATTATTACACTTTCCAAAACTTCTCACCATATCTTTTTCCTCTGCACCTTCTATTTCAGACCTCGATTTACTACAAATACACCTATATTACCTATAACGCCCCTAGGCAAACAAAGGAAAACGTCTCGAGGCCTCTCTCTCCTAAAATCCCATTTTACTTCTATAAATACTTTCATTTCCCATTCACAATCCAAACCATTCTATTCTAAAATTTCTAGAGAGAGAGAGCTAGCTATACTCCCTAAGCCTCGTCAGATTCCAAAGTGGCTATTCATTAGTAAAAAATTCGAAGAGAAACTTGCTGCTGGTACCTACATTGAGCCTCAACCCAAACCTCCTGTTACCACTTATTACGGTTCCTGGCCTCCATCGAAAAATTCTCATGCTATCATACCCTTCGACATTTCTTGTCAGAACCAAGCTTCCGATCTCAGTCTCCTCAAATCCATAGGCAAAGATAAACACCACAAGCATTCTTCTGGTAAAAGAAAATGCATCACAAAGATAATAGAAATTCTAAAAAACGTAAACGTGCTAAAGAGACCTCTTGGGAAACCCAAAATCTGAATTCAACTCCAATAATCAACAATCCTCCTTTGAAAATTGATGTCTCTAGATCAAGCCTTCTAGCCACCCCTTCGATAACAGGGCAATGAAGTCCACGATAAAGAGAAAGCAATCGCCTCAGAAAACCTTGACCTAGAGGAAAAAGAAATTCCCATCGTAGAGAAAAGTAAATCTGGTGGTCCTTCCTTGGCCTCTTCTAGTCAAGTATCTGTAGCCCCCTTGGCAATTTCCGAAGAGCAGGCTTGAAGAATTGCCCCAAAGTCCAAAGGTGATATCACTCTTCCTTTGGAACTTGACGCCATTGTGGGAAACAACATCCGAGGCATCGAGAACAACCATTTGGTCGCACTTCACCATATCTCCTACAAATATTTCTTGCCTTCGGAAGAAACCATGCTAAGGACTCGATGGTGCATCCCCTCGTATATTTCCATCAGATTCCCTGTGGAAGGTGAGACTCCTTTATCTTTTAGGGATAATGAATTGGTTGTCTATACAAAGATTATGAATTGGGGGCTAAGGTATCCCTTAGACCCGTTCTTCATCGAATATTTTGCCAAAAACGATCTCTGCCCTTCACAAGATGGTCCAAACATATAGTTCACGCTTATCGCGTATATCATGGCTTTTAGGAGTTCTGGCAATGAATTTTCTTTAAAAGAGCTCATCGGATTATCTGGCTTGGCGAAAAATCCGTTTTCCCGTTTTACTCACTGAACTTTGGACGAGGACAAGAAATAGTGAAGGACTTACTTGAGGCTGACAAAAAATAAAGGCAATAATTTCTCTTCTTCTCCGGACATTGGGAGACAGGCTCTGAGTCAACCCCCTCGAATCCCCACAAGCTGTCTCTTTTATGGACTAACATATGTAAGTCTTTCAACTCTTACTTTAATCTTCCTCGTACAATTGTTTACTAATTTTACTCCTCGAACTTTTGCACAGCCATGACTGAGATTTCTAAGCCCTATGCTGACTATGTGGAAAGTGCCACCACGATTTCCACCAAACTCAGTGAATGGGCCAAAGAAAACTGGGAAAACAAATTCCGCATTTGCTTTATGAACAAAAACTTGGCCAATAGTCGACTCTGGAGACTGAACCCCCTCGACAGACTAACTATGAAGGAGTTGATGACTCCTCCTTCTCAGCAAGAAGTCCTCGATCGAGTTGAAAAAAATGATATAATTATGTACCTTTCGAAGAGCTCCCGAGCCAAAAGTCATTTGGATGATTCCGAGAAGAAGTATCAACCAAAGATCTTCAATCAGACTCTAAAGGATTAACTACTAACCAAGAGCCAATCTCTTCGAAAAATACTGTAACACCCACCTCAGTTTCCCCTCCTCGGAAAACCATCAATCCCTTCAAGAAAAAGGAAACCAAGAAAAAACAAGTTATTTTGGAGCCAATCCAGGAAATCTCCGAGGGCACTAGCACTAGAGCACAAAATTCTACGACTGAAGATAAAGATGAAGATGAAGATAAAGAAAATTCAGGTCAAAGGCCAACCTCTCCACTTACCCTATCTTCAAGTCCATCATCAAATAATGATCTCCCAAGATTGGCACCTCTCCTAATTTCTCAAAGTGAACCTCCCCAAACTGTTGATCCCATCATTTTAACTGGTGAGTCTTCGAAATTTGCCTCTAATGCAATAGGTTCTCCCACCAGTTCTTTCGAAATTCCACAGGGTGATGAATTTTCTCTAAGTGTTCGAAATCTACTTCATGCCTCTGTCAACATGGGAAGAAAGATGCAACATGTAGAAGACAGGAAAAAACACTAAAAATTCAAGGCTTCCCTTGCTTCCTCACAGCTTGAAGAAATACATAAACAACACTCTATTTTAGAAAAATAATCTGATATGCAATTTGGGAAAATTGGTTGCCTCGGAAAACTATGTTCTTCTTCTGGATAAGTGCTGTCAAGAAGAAAAGGATCTTTACCAATAAAAGACCGGTGCTCAAGAAAGACTCATCACTGAACTAGAAAAGGCTCACCAACTTTCAACCAAAGGGTTTAAGGATTGTTTGGAAGACTTCGAAACGATTTTAGAGGAAAAAACATATCCACTGAGGAATCTTGAGGCAGAAAAAGAAAAAGCTGTCAATGCCTACGCAACAAAATGCGTAGACAAGCTCAATGACAAGAATGCTACCACTCGAGCTGGATTGATTACGCAAATTCACGAGGAGTACCATGAGTATGACTTAGGTAGTTTCTAGAAGCTTGTCTTCCCTGAAATTTGCCCACCAAACATTGTTGTGAGTGAAAGTGACTCCTCAAATTCTGAGGACAGTGATTCCTCGAAAAGTTCTAAATAATCAATAGTCTTTTTTTGTATCCTCTTTGTATAAGTCCTCTTTAGTTTCAAGGCGATTTTTGTAATGGTATCAACCTTTCCGAAGCACATTTGTCTTATCCAATTCTATTTATATGCCAATGTTTGGAACACCATTCATCAACTTATAAAATCTATGACTTCATATTGGGTATGGAAATAATTGTATGTCACCTTTGATTAGAGAGACTAATATTTACATGCCAACTTGCGTTGGATATAATAGTTGTTTTATGCCAACTTTTGTTGGACATAATAATCATTGTATACTGACCTTAGGTATGTTTACGATTATCATAATTGTTATCCAAATTATTATATCATAACTTATGAATCAGAAACAATAATTCGAGGAAAAAGTTCAAATGTATTGATAAGCTAATAATGGAACCTCGTTAAAACCTTCCTGTGCATAACAGAATAGTAAAGAGTATGCCTTCGTTGTTTTTCAAGACCTGAAAATAGGAAAAAGAAAAGAAACATTACACAAGATTTTCATTCTTACTCAAGATACAACTTTAGATGCTCTATGTTCCACGAATGCTTGATACATCTTCCTTCTTTATCCTTTAACTGATACGTTCCATGTTTCACTTTTTCTGTCAATTCATAAGGACCTTCCTAATTCGGTCCCAACTTTCCGAGGCTCTTTTCTTTGGTATGAAGAATTTTTTTTCTTAATACCTTATCCCCCACCTTGAAATTTATCTGCTTTACTTGTGAAGCGTATCTACTTCTCATTAAAGTTTGATAGTGTAGGGATTTCAACTGTGCACGCCGCCTTTTTTCTTCCACCAAATCAAGTTCTATTTCTCTGCTTTGATTATTCAGCTCCTCTGTATAAGCTGCCACACAGTATGATGGATTTTTTTTCGAAGGTACCACCGCATCCATTCCGTAAACCAAAGCAAACGGAGATTCTGAGGTCGCCGTTCGTGGTGTCATTCTGTAAGCCCACAATACTTTATGCAAATAATCTGGCCATTTTCCAGCCTTTCCTTCTAAGTTTTTCTTTAGTCCATCGAGAATTGTTCTGTTGGTAACTTCCACCTGACCGTTTGCCTGCAGATGAAATAGAGTGGAAAATCATTGTTGTATGCCCTTAGAGACACAAAAATTCTTAAACTCATTGTTATCAAATTGGGGCCCATTATCCGTCGTGACTTTCATCGGAATTCCAAAGCGTCAACAGATATTTGATACTTCAAATTTAATGACATCTTTTGCTTTCGTTCCAGCCAAAGGTTCCGCTTCCACCCATTTGGAAAAATAATAAACTGCCACTATTATCGTTTGCCTTCCCCCAGATGTCATTGGCAAAGGGCCCACCAGATCAATTCCCTAATGATCAAAAGGTAGAGCTTCAGAAAAACTTTCAAGGAAAACCCCTGGTTTGTGTATTATATTGGCGTACCTCTGGCATATATCGCACCTTTTTACCAACTCTTTAGCATCGCTTGATATTGTAGGCCAATAATAGCCAACTAGAAATACTCGTCGAACCAATGCTTTATAACCACAATGAGTCGATCCTTCCCCATCGTGCAATTCTAATAAAACCATCTGCGACTCATCATTCGCCAAGCACCTAAGCAAAGGCCGACTAAAATATTTCTTGTACAGGATTCCTCCTAACGCAACATAACCATGTGATTTGAATCTGATTTTTCTGGCCTCGGTCTTGTTTGCTGGTAAAATATCATTTTCCAAGAACTCCATTATTCTTAGCCTTCAGTCTTCCACAACAACATTGCTTTCCCCATTTGTTACCATCAACTGCGTTATACCCCTTATAATCAATGGACACTCTTGCGTTATGACCCACAGATAATTTCCTGAACGCGAGGCAGTTGCTAAAGAATCAGGGATTGAATTTCCCTCTCTTCGAACATGCTCATATCTTATTTCCTCGAAGGTTAAAATTAAATCCTTCAATACTTTCAAGTACTTGACTAACTGATCTTTTCTTGCCTCTGATTCTCCTAGTGCTTGATTAATCACGAGTTGTGAATCACTAATCAACTTGACTCTTTTTTGCCCCACATATCTGAGCTAGCCTCAACCCCGCCAGTGCCGCTTCATATTCTGCCTCGTTGTTTGTTGCTTTAAATTCGAAACGTATGCTTGAAACATTGCTACCCCATATGGAGAAATTAGTTATACCGCATCACCACTTCTAGAAATATTCGACCGTCCATCAGTTCGAACTAACCACTCAATCTTATCCGAATGATCATTAATCTTCATATCCTTTTGCTCCGAATGAAATTTGACCAGAAAGTCTGCCAAAGCTTGAGCCTTTATAGCTGTCCGAGGCTCAAAAGTTATGTAAAAATCTCCCAGCTCGACCGACCACTTCATCATTCTTCCCGAGACTTCCGGCCTTTGTAATAAACTTTTCAGGGGAAATGCTGTTCGAACTATAATGGAATGAGCTTGGAAATGTTGTCTCATTTTGCGAGCAGCTGTTACCAAGGCCAAATCTAACTTTTCTAACTTCAAATATCGTTTCTCTAAATCTAGCAAGATCTTGCTAACATAATATATCGGCTTTAAAATGTCGAGCTCTTCACGAAGTAACACTGCGCTGACTGCAAAATCTGATACTGCCACATAGACAATCAAATTTTCTCCCATCAAAGGTTTAGAAAGTATTTCCGGGGACAACAAATACTCTTTAATCTGACGAAATGCTTCAGAACATTCTTCAGTCCAACTAAATTTACTGGAATTTCTCAGCATTTTAAAGAAAGGTGCGCATTTATCCGATGAACGAGAAATAAACCTGTTCAACGCTGCCAATCTTCCTGTCAAAATATGGACTTCCTTAATATTCCGAGGTGGAGTCATAGTCGTCAAAGCCTTTATATGCTCCGGATCAGCCTCAATTCCCCTTTCACTTATCATATAGCTAAGAAACTTTCCCGACCGTACGCCAAAAATGCACTTTTTTGGGTTTAATTTCAGATTGACCTTGCTCAAATTATTAAAAGTTTCCTCCAAGTAAAAGAAATGATCTTTGTACTGTAAACTCTTCACCAGCATATCGTCAATGCATGCTTCTACGTTTCGGCCAATCTACTCCACAAAGGTTTTGTTTACCAAACGCTGATAAGTCACCCCCGCATTTTTCAGGACAAATGACACGACCTTGTAACAATATAATCCTCTCCCAGTAATAAACGATGCGCTTTCTTCATCCCTCACATCTAATCTGATCTGATTATATCCTGAGTAAGCATCCATGAAAGACAACAATCGATTACATAATGTGGAATCCACTAACTGATCAATTCGAGGTACCGAGAAAGGATCCTTCGGACAAGCTCTATTCAGATCCGTGAAGTCCACGCACATTCTCCACTTGCCATTCTTTTTTGTGACTAAAACTGGATTTAAGGCCCATACAGGGTACTGCGACTCCCTAATATGGCATATGCTTAACAACCGCTCGACCTCGGAAACTATAGCTGCCGACTTCTCTTGAGAGACCGGTCTTCGTTTATGCATGATTGGTCGAACATCATTCTGTACTGCTAATTTGTGACAAATTATTTCCTAAGGCAGACATATAACATCCTCTGCACACCAGGCAAACATATTCAATTTGGTTGATAAAAATGCAATCAACTTTTCTCTGAACTCAAAAGAAAGCTTTACTCCTATTTTTAAAATTTTTCCATCCTGAAACTTGTATTCTTCATGATCATCATCCGGAACCAAAAACCAGGGGGACTCCCTCGGATCATCATAGGGAACTTTCGCAAAGAGAGTCCTCTTTAGTTGCTATGCTTTCTCCGACGAACTTCCTCGAACTTGTATTCTTCATGATCATCATCCGGAACCAAAACCCAGGGGGACTCCCTCGGATCATCACAGGGAAGTTTCGCAAAGAGAGTCCCCTTTAGTTGCTATGCTTTCTCCGATGAACTTCCTCGAATTTTGTTTTGTGGATAAAGCTATCTGGTAACATTCTTTAGCCATCTTCTGGCTACTCCTAATCGTTCTGATATTGTTTCCTACTACATACTTCAAACATTGGTGCACCGTTGAAATAACGCCATGCATCCTTGATAACCAGGAACGACCCAAAATCGCATTGTAAGATGTCGGTACATCTACTACTATGAACAAAACCTCAACCTCTTTTCTGAATGGTTCCTGACCAAGCTCCACCAGACACTCAAACTCCCCCACAACTATTGTTGTTGCCCCTGTAAAGCCTACTATAGTCCTTTCCGACCGCCGTATAACAGGTGGGTCGGAAATTCTCCTATAAGTATCGATCAATATTTTCTGTACCTGATCACTAGCTATCCCTGCAGCAATCACTATTGTAACCTCATGCGGGCCCGCTACATTCCTCATGTCATCATCATCAAAACAAATAATTGGGGAGGATAAACGGTGCATCTGTGCTGAAACCGTAACTTCCAGTTGTGTAGTCAAATTTACCATGTTTCTTTCGTGAACTGTTGGAGTTTCTTGCAACAGTATCCCCTCCAAAAATAGCTAATAATTCAAAAAACGCACAAAGATCATTCACTTTTACCCTCAGAATAACTTCCTCTATCAAATTGACATTGTTTCTTCCCACCTTAGGATCCAAATATTCTATTGCAATATCAAAAGCATCAACCTCCTCGGAAATCATCATTGCCGTATCAAAATTCTTTGGAACAACCTTTACTACAGTATTTTTCTAAGAATGTTTTTTCACAAAATCCAAGAACATGTCGTTTTAAATTAAAGCTTGTACCTCTTTCTTCAAAGTGATACACTCCTTAGTGTCATGCCTAATATCCTCATGGTACTTACAAAACCTATTAACACTTATGCTTTCCCTGGGAGTCTGTATAGGAAAAGGCTTTCGGAATTGCACGGTAGACTTCGCCTTATCAAATATTGTAGCTACATTCTCTGTTAGCTTAGCGAAATAGTCTGGTCGGATCCACTTATTCGAGATAGGCCTAGCTCCGTGCTGCACATAGCTCTTTTGATTCGTACGAGGCCTCAACGGATACTGACCCACCGCCTTAGGTTGCACATTAACCCGAGGCGCCTGGCTACTAGACTCAGACCTCTGAAACTGATTCTGCTCTAGCTGATCACTTGATCATTTCTCCGATGCTTGAGTTTCTTCCACTAAATTCCTCTTCTCAACCTGATCTAGTAGAGCTCCAAAAGTCATTGCTTGATTTTCAGCTATTGTATCCTTCAAAAGTCTGGGGAGGTGTCCCATTCTGAAAGCTGCAAGCGCCACTGAATCTTTGGAATATTCCATATCCATTTCTGTTTTAACAAACCGGTTGGTGTAATTTTTCAAACTTTCCCCAACTTATTGTATGCAGTAAATCATCGTATCCCCATTAGCTCGAAACTTCTTGTTCCCCACAAAATCTTGTCTGAAGATATTCCAGAACATATAGAAATTTTTAATAGAACCTTGGGGTAGCCTGTTGTACCATTTAGAAGCAACTTCCTTGAAGGTCTGAGAAAATACCCGACACAGTAATTTATCGTCATCATCAAAGTTGATCATGAAGTTTTTAAATTGCTCAATATAATTATCGGGATCATGCGTCCCATCGAATTTCTCTAGCTTTGAAATATTAAAATGTTTTGGGAGATTTCCTGACAAAATTTCTCAGGAAAAAGGGGAAGCTCTCCAGTTATGCCCTGTCCTGTAAACATTAGCCCTCAAATCTTCAAGGCTTGGAAAATAAAGACCTCCCTCGGAAGGCAAGGTATACTGATACTGCCACTCTGGATTTCGCTGGTCGACATTTTGATTGCCAGAAGGAAAATTTCTCTGGTTGTGAACTTGGTCCCCAACATGGACATTCTTTTCCCTCAGAGCTTTCCTCTCCGAACTTCTTCGTCTGTGGTACTCCACATGTCTTTTCCTATGTCTCCTCTTTCGACGACTCCTTTCAGGAGATGAATCTGGCGAACTATATCATGAATAATCATTTGAATTGAAAGAATCGTAGTGGCGCTTTCCTTTCTTCCTCGAAGAATGTCGACCACGCCCCCTGTATCGATCAATTTTGTCACTATGACAGTGATGCGCCTCACGCTCATCTTTTCCGTTATCGTTTTCTCTCCGAACTTCCGAACGAAGATTCCCCTGAACAACTTCTCATTCTGCTTTTAATTTTTCGATTTCCATCAGAAACTCGTTTTTCCGAGCCACAAATACTGACTCATCCACTATTTTTCCTCAGCATTGACCACCATTCCTTCCGAAGTCCTCGCTACTTCAGAAATTGTTGCCCATGAGATTTTCCTCACATTCATTCACGTTCAAATCCTCTTGTTCATCCAGCATCTTGTTTGGATTCAAAAGAACTTTCGGGAAAGAAAAAACCTACAAGCCGATTTTTTCGTTCCCACAGACGGCGGCACTGATGAGATATGAACTTAAGAAGGAATTAATCGTAACAAACTTTACTTAGGAGGACTAATTCGTGAACACCACTTCTTGATTGCTAGAATTGTAGAGAGAGAAAGTCAATAAACATAGTAAGAGAAAGTGTATTTTTAATAGTCAAGCTTTTTCCCAAATCAGGTGGGGTCCTTTTATTGTACAAATGATGGACCCCACGGGCCTAACTAACTCTTAATTACAAACTTGACCCCTACTTTTATTGTTTAGACAATTAATCCTATTTCAATATTTACTTGACAATTTGTCCCTAACTTTGCCGCTTCTTTGCAATTTCACCCTTGTCTTTTATTCTTCCTTATCAATTCTAACATACAAATATTTATTTATGTACTATTTATACTTCGTGAAAATATAGTTTTTTTCTCAAGTTATGTTTTTGTCGGCGAGAGTTTTAACGAGGCATGAACATTGACAATATCAAACCCATACTATTTGGAACTATGTTGGTTTGAATTAGTAACCGGGTCCAACAACACACGGATTCAGAAGCAAAACAAAAGGTTCACTAACACCCAATAAGTAAAATCAAAATATACAAAAAAAATTAAAAACTTACTCATACAAAACATCAGCCAATCTATTAAAATTCAAAATTCAACAATACAATTGTATTAAAAGTTAGCCGTCCGACTTTACAAACTGAACATTCAGATAAATCAGTCATAATAAAACTCGATAATTCAACTCTGCAAAATTCACCGGCTTCATATTTTTTATTTTTTCGGAAAGACTAGTATATAATTAGTTGCCAAATTTTCATAAAAAAATAAAATAAGTCTATTATATTATTTGCCACTAAAACTGAATTAGAATTAAATATATGATAATTGTTTTGTAGTCCGAAGTTTATACATAAAAAATATATCACGTGATATATAATTTTAATAATAGTTTAAATTTAAAAACAATCATTGTAGGGCCTGCTCATATCTCTCATATTTGTTAGTGTGGATCTTACTTTTTTGTTTCTTACAAGAAACAACTAACCATTAAATAAAGGGTGATTTACAAGTAACCTTATTTCATTTGATGCTAGTGGGTTTCTTGCTAGAAACCATTAGCTTCATTTGGAAGCTTAAGTGGCTTATTTTGTAAGCTTTTATCTTGCTATAAATAGGAACATGAGTTGGTCTTGGAGAGCATCACTTGAAATAAATATTCTAGAGTGCAATATTATGTGTGACATATTTTAGAGAGAAACACTTTGAGTGAGAGAGAAATACGGGTAGTGTTTGAGAGAAAGCTGTGAGCTTTTTATGAGAGAATTTGCTTGAGTGATCTTTGAGATTACTATTCTCTTTGGGGTATAATATTTGGGGTAAGAATAATGAGTGTATAACTTTTGAGTGTATGGAGTGAGAATCCAAACTTTGTAATATTTCTGAGTTATAGTGATTCTTATTTTTCTCATGTGGACGTAGGCAAATTAGCCGAACCACGATAAATTCTTTTCTCTTGTTTGGTCGTATTTCTGCATTCGTGGGATTAATTTTGCCTACAACTAGTATCAGAGTACTGGTTGCAGTTCTATATCCTCATTCTTTGTACAAAAATGGAGGAACGTACGAACATCGGTGGCAATTCCATGATTATACTCACAGAAATAAATTATTCCATTTGGAAAACCATGATGGAAGAATTGTTGTACTGTAAAGCCTTGTTTAATCCCATTGAACTAAAAGGAGTCAAACAAGGTGCCACAAGTGAAGCAGATTGGAAGAAACTCAACCGTAAAGCTGTTAGTGTGATTCGACAGTGGGTTGAAACAAGGGCGATTCACGACACCGCAAAAGAAACAGATGCTTTCAAATTATGGAAGCATTTAGAAGAAATGTATGAGCCCAAAAATGCTCAAAATAAAGCTTTCATCGTAAGGAGACTTGTGAACCTGAAAATTTATGATGGGAAACGTTTATCTGACAACTTGGCAAAATTTGACGAGATTCTCGACAGTTTGACGAACATGAAGCTGGCCCTAGCTGAAGAAATTCAAGCGTTGATTTTGTTAAGTTCTTTACCGGATAGCTGGAAAACACTTGTGGTAGCTTTTAGCAATTCAGCACCACAAGTGTTTCCCAGCTATCCGGTAAAGAACTTTAACAATTTAGCACCACAAGGAAAGGTGACTTTAAGCATGGTAATAGAAAGTATCAACCGAGAAGGCAAAAGAAGAGCGGAGCAAAGCTCTTTCAGTCACCCTCAAGGACAAGCACTAGGCACTGAGAGATAAAGAACTAGAAGCAAACATTTCTCTAGAGGCATGAGAAACAAAAGCAAGTTCAGAGGCATATCGAAGTCAAGAGGCGACTTAACTTGCAACTACTGTCATAAACCTGAACATTTCAGGATAGAAGTTTGGAAACTGAGAGAAAATGAGGCTAAGGAAAATAATGAAGAAAATAGAGGAAATGCAGCTGTCATATCCAACGATGGTGAAACATACCTAATTTTTTATGATGGACGTGTCAACCTCGCATTCCAAGACACATGGATGATTGATTCTGGAGCATCATTCCATGTAACAGCCGATAGAAGTCTTTTGACCACTTACATAAGTGGTATATTCGGGTTTTTCAAGATAGGAAATGAAGCAAGATGTGAAATTGTTGGTTGAAGTGATGCAACACTAGAAACCAGCAACGGTTGCAAACTGTTATTAAAAGATGTTCGACATGTTCCAGATATTCGTATCAGTTTGATCTCTACTGGTCAGCTTGATGACATGGGATACGAAAACACATTTAGCAATGGAGTTTGGAAGCTTAAGAAAGGAAATATGGTCGTGGACAGAGGTAAAAAGATTGATCGTGTGTATTATATGTAACCAAAACAATCATGTGGAGTAGAAGCGAATGCGATCAATCATGAAGACTCGGCGAATTTGTGGCACGCCACATTTGGTCATATGAGTGAGAAGGGTCTTAAAATTCTCAAAGAAAATCTTCAACCAAATCCTCTAAATATTCCTTTAAAACAATGCACTCATTGTTTGGCACGAAAAAAATACAGAGTCGCATTTTGAGCAAGGCAACCACACAGAAAAAATACTATTCTTGATCTAATACATACAAATATATGTTTTATTGGTGACAAAAGTATCGGTGGATCGTTATACTTTGTCACATTCATTGACGATCATTCCAGAAAGGTGTGGGCTTATCCTTTGAAGACCAAAGATCAGGCATTATAAATATTCAAGAAGTTTCATGCCAGTGTTGAAAAACAAACCTGAAAGACTTTTGAAATGTATCTGTTCCGACAATGATGGTGAATACATTGGACCATTTGAAGAATATTGCAGAGTTCATGATATCAGGCTTGAGAGATCGGTACCCAAGACCCCACATCATAATGGTGTTGCAGAAAGAATGAATAAAACTATTTGTAACAAGATTGTGTACATGCTCTCCCATTCAAGATTACCAAAGTCCTTCTGGAGTGAAGCATTGATAACGATGGTAGATCTTGTCAACTTATCTCCTTTAGTTCCTTTAGATGGTGCGATTGCCGATATAATATGGACCGGGAAAGACATAAGCTACAAACACTTGAAGGTGTTTGGTTGTAAGGCGTTCGTACATGTCCCTCGATATGAAAGATCCAAGCTGGATGAGAAAACCAAAGAATGCATATTTCTTGGTTACAGACATGATGAGTTTGGTAATAGACTTTAGAATCCAAAAAGTAGAAAAGTCGTTCGAAACAGAGATGTTGTGTTTTTCAAAGACCAAAATCTTGGAGATATGAAGAACGTTGAGAATATAAAATCAGATGTCAATACTAAAATTGACTTAGTTCCGGATGCACCATTTCCAGTTGAGTATGAGGATCACGGCGAGGCTCCCGACCATGAAGAAACAGTTGACGTTGAAGGAAATCATACTGAAGAACCCCAATTGAGAATATCCATTAGAGATCGTCGACCTTCGACTAAATACCCAACAAATGAGTACGTGTTACTAACTGACGGAGGAGAACCTGAATGTTTTGAAGAGGTTGTGTTGCACATTCAAAAGAGGGAGTGGTGGAAAGCCATGCAAGAAGAGATGAAGTCATTGCATGAGAACCACACATATGATTTGGTAGAGTTACCAAAAGGGAAGAAAACACTCAACAATAAATGGGTATTTAAGTTGAATACTGAAGAAAGAAATCCACAACCAAGATACAAGGCACAACTTATTGTCAAATGATTTGGTCAGAGAAAAGGTATTGATTTTGAAGAAATATTTTCACCTATAGTAAGAATGTCATCTATTCGTGTTGTTCTTGGAATAGCTGCTAGCTTGAATTTGAAAGTTGAACAACTTGATGTGAAATTATTTCTCCATGGTGATTTGGAATTAGAAATTTACATGAAGCAACCTGAAGTTTTGATACTAATGATAAAGAGAATTTAGTGTGCAAACTAAAAGAAGAGTTTGTACGGTCTCAAACAAGCTCCACGATAATGGTATAAAAGGTTCAATTCCTTCATGGTGGAACACGGGTATAATAAGACTTCATCTGACCATTGTGTTTTCATCAAGACATTTTGTGAAAATAATTTTATCATCCTTATGCTTTACGTGGATGATATGTTGATTGTTGGTCGTGATATTAGAAAGATAGAAAAGTTGAAGATGAAACTCAGCAAATTCTTTGCAATGAAGAATTTGGGTCCCGCAAAACAAATTCTTGGAATAAAGATCACTCGAGATAGAGAAAACAACAAATTATGGTTGTCCCAGGAAATATATATTAAAAAGGTTTTAGAAAGATTCAACATGAGTAAAACGAAACCTGTTACTTATCCACTTTCAGGATACTTGATGACGTTTTTAGGGGGAGCAATTTTGTGGCAATCAAGACTACAAAAATGTGTTGCATTATCCACTACCGAGGCTGAATATATTGTTATTACTGAAGCTAGTAAAGAAATTTTATGGTTAAAGAAGTTTCTTATAAAGTTGTGCCTCAATCAAGAAAACTATCTTCTCCAATGCGATAGTCAAAGCGCCATTCATCTTAGCAAAAATCCAAGTTTGCGTTCAAGATCGAAACATATTGATGTTCGATACCATTGGATTCGTGAAACCTTAGAGTCAAAGAAGCTGAGTATTGAGAAGATCCACACCGATGACAATGGATAAGATATGATGACAAAATCACTACCGAAACAAAAGCTTGATGTGTGCATATAGGTTGCAGGACTGGTAACACTCTCCTCCTGATTAGGCGGGGGAATTTGTGGGGCCTGCTCATATCTCTCTCATATTTATTAGTGTGGGCCCTACCTTTTGTTTTTTTACAAGAAATAACTGACCATTAAATAAAGGGTGAATTACAAACAACCTCATTTCATTTAATACTAGTGGGTTTCTTGTAAGTAACCATTAGCTTCATTTGGAAGCTCAAGTGGCTTCTTTTGGAAGCTTATTTGGCTTCTTTTGTAAGCCTTTATCTTGTTATATACAGGACCATGAGTTGGTCTTGGAGAGCATCACTTGAAGCACTTG
Source organism: Limnanthes douglasii subsp. nivea (assembly GCA_036936605.1). NCBI lineage: Eukaryota > Viridiplantae > Streptophyta > Magnoliopsida > Brassicales > Limnanthaceae > Limnanthes > Limnanthes douglasii. The sequence continues at coordinate 7,968,643 of JAUPFV010000003.1, read as the reverse complement.
AAATAAATATTCTAGAGTGCAATATTATGTGTCACACATTTTAGAGAGAAACAATTTGAACGAGAGAGAAATACGGGTAGTGTTTGAGAGAAAGTTGTGAGAGAATTTGTTTGAGTGATGTGTGAGATTACTATTCTCTTTGGGGTATAATATTTGGGGTTGGAAAAGTGAGTGTATAATTTTTGAGTGTATGGAGTGAGACTCCAAACTTTGTAATATTTCTGAGTTGTAGTGATTCTTATTTTTCTCTCGTGGATGTAAACAAATTAGCCGAATTTTTTATTTTGTTTGATCGTATTTCCGCATTCGTAGGATTAATTTTCGTGAGATTAATTTTTCCTAGGTTAAAATTAAAACTATTGTCTTTTCTATCATTTGAATTTTCTAATCTCAAAATCTTATCTGCTTATGCTCGGTACTAAATCAATGTTACTTTGTTAGTCGGACAGAAGGCAACTCATATATATTATAATTAATCAGAACACGAAAACTTAGATGTCGCAATTGAGGAAATTCGCAATAACTATAAAATGGCAGTATATAGCATGCTTAACAACTTGTCTTTAAGCTTAAAAGTATATTTCTGTATCTTTGGACGTTTAGCAATGTGGCCATATATCTAGTGGTCCACTACTACTACTACAAAAGATCGTATACGTTAATTGATCATTTTCAAAAATAATATTCTAGAGAATTTAAATCTAATTGTCCATAAGGATTTTTGGATGATTTCATCCATATCTATGAAATATGTTTTTAGAATAATTATTTTATTAGATTGTGGTTGTCGATTTTTGTATTTGAGGGTCATCGTCAGAAAAATAATTGTAAAAATATTGTTCGAATAACTAATCTAAAATATAAGTAATAAATTCGGGTAATTAAGGAGTTTATAAAATATGTTTTGAATTTTATTTTATTTTTATTTGAAAAATACATTAAATAAATATAAAGATTTTTGTTACAAATATATAAAGTATACTCCAAAAAATGACATCAAAAACTAAAAAAGAAAGAAACCAATGATATAGTTCAAAATTTATCCAATTTTTCTCAAACTTTATAATAAGATAAGACAAAATGTTAAGGCTAAAAAGATCGGTCTAGACTTGGACAAGCAAGAATAACAAAACAAAGCGAAAGAGTTAAAATCGATGTGGTAAAAAAGACTGGACATCATTGTCGTAAATGATAGATGCTTGCATATATTAAAACAAAATTAAGTTAGAATAATAAAAGGATTGGATTTGTGAGACCACATTGGTACCAAGAAATCCGAAACGAAAGTCGGAAAGCATGCAATAAAAACAGCAGAAGCGAGGGTTGGAGAAGATCTAAATATTTTGACCTTCTTCTCACACCATGCGTGATAGATAAAAACGCCAAAACGAGCACACTACAGATATAAAAGACTGGATCATGGATCCAAAAACCCAATTGTACTCACGTCTTAAATGAAAACCAAGCTTGAAGCTTGCGAAACCCTCGATACTCTGAATGAAGCTACAATTATAAAAGATACGATTAATGGTTTCCGGAGCAGAATTGCATAAGATACCATGGATAGCAAGCCAAAAAATGAAAGAATGACTAGAAAATATTATATTTATGTCATACTAACCAGCCTACCCGACCTAAGAGATTGTCGTACGAATAACCTTATAGATATTTTTGATCAGTTGTCCCATTTGTTTTTAAATTTTTTTTTAATTTTTTTTTAATTTTTTTTTAATTTTTTAGATTTATCAAAATTCATAAATTTAGTCTTTCTCCAAATAAAAAATATTTAAAAGAAAAAAACTAAAAAAGATAATAATAAGCAACTGATTATTCAGCCATTTAAACTTACACTCCTATCCCACTGCATGTAATAATTTTTAGTTAATTATCTATAATATTTTTGTAAATCATAAAGTTATTTATAAAATATTTTTGTGCTTATTATTTAAAAGAATATATAAAAAAAAATTAATGTTATTTATGAACTCCAAGAGAGAGGCGGTGCCCCCGCAGAAAGGGCACGTCATCACGTGACAAGGACGTGACCATGAGCGTAGTCAGTCAGTCACTTTCTTTGTTAGGTTTAGTAACAACTAACAACTGGCAAAACGAGTAAAGTATTAAAAAGAAAAATACTTATTTACTACTTTTAATTTATATATTTTTTAGCAAGATTTTTTATTAATTATTCAAAATATATATATATATATATATATATATATATATATATATTATCGGTATAATATTACAGTTTTTTTTTATTGTTTTTATAATTGTATTTTGGAATCTATAATTGAATGCAGGTACTATAAAATATATTAGTTTTGGTTTGAATTTTGTTGCGATTTCTGTTTAGTTTTTCAAATAATTTGTTTTTTCTATCGGTTTTTATTTGATTTCGTGTTTAATATGTAATCTATTTTATTTTAAAAGGCGTTTGGCAGATTTTGTATTTGTAAGTTTTTATTTAGTTTTTATTTAATTTTAAAATTATTATTATTAAATACAGGTGAAACATTGAATTATGTTTCATTTTATGTTTTATGTACATTTTTTTGGAGTTTTTTTAAAAAAATTGTATATGAAATGATTTTTGTAGGTTTTAGGTAAGCTTCGTGAAGATGGTGAACATATTATCCTGTTTTTTTAAGCCTATGGCGTGTCTTTTTTGGCAAACGCGAGATGAGAGACACCATTAATTCTTACATGCAAGACTTTTGTATTTTTTAATGATAGATGCGAGATATTTTTAATTCTCATATGAGAGATTTTATATTTTTTTCTCTGATAGATGCGAGATATTTTTAATTCTCACATACGAGAGTTTGATTTTTATATGATAAACGTGAACTTTGTTAACCATTACTAGCGAGATTTTGGTTAATCTTTTTCTTATGATCGATATGAGGCTATTATTATTTTTCTAATGATATTTGCAAGACAAATATTTAGTTTTACTTTTTGAATTGTCAAATAAAGTTAGACGATGTTTAAAGGCGAGTTCGGTACTTTTAAACTAAATGGTGAACTTGCAATCTATGATCTTGGTATGTTTGAATTTTTTGAAGATATGATTAAAAACAATTAGTTGCTTTGCTATTAACTATTGATACTTTAAAGGTTTTAACTGTTACCATTGATGTAGAAAGTGATGTTGTTGTTGATGAAAATAATTGTTACTATTGATATAGAAAGTGATGTTGTTGTTGATGAAAATGTTAGAGAAAATGCTGAAAGTTTATTTGAAGTTTCAAATCAAGATTTTATTTGTGTAGAAAGTAATTATGGTATAAATTTTATTGGGCACGAGAACAAACACGTGCTAATATTTGATGGATTGATGAAATTAGTGGTGTTGTGCAAGTTTTTAAGATTTTAGTTGTTTGTTTGTTCTTGCTTTATAAAAAAAATTACTTTCAAATATTTGCAAAATAATAATAAAAAAACTATTTATAGGAAGAAAAATATATATGGGAAACTATATGGGAAACTACCATTAGAGTCTAAGCTTTACAAATTTGATGCAATACTATATCATGAGATACCATTTAAGGATAGACTAACAAGCGAGATAAACATTATTACAAGATATAAGTAAAAACAAGTTAATACGCAAATAAATATATGTGTCTAAAAATCTAGAGTAATACATAGGTTTTTAAAATATTTTTATCAAGATTGAATAATCTAGATCACCTCTTTCCCCACTTTATAATTCTGTTAAGAAACATCTTTTTTTTCCTCTACAAGAACATCATGTTCTTTCTCCTCGATCACCTCTATAACAAGAAGGTCATTGTTTTCCATAATAATATTAACAGGAGAGTCATGGTCTTCTACAATAACTGTTGAATGAGGGATTTGGTTCTCAATATCAATAATAATAGGGTTATTTTGGGCTGAAGTCTCAACAACATTCGAAGTAGGGTCCTGGGTTTTCACAAAAATATTAGAAGCAAGGTCTTGGTTTTGCTCAGTAACATTATAAGTAGGGTTCTGGTTTTCCACAACAATATTGGAAGCAGGGTCTTGTACAATGATTTGTTGATCCTCATGGATTGCAACTACCTCATGACTTGTATAATTGTAGTAACAACAATAATATGGTTCTCTTGGCTCGTAACCATTTTCTAGTATCACCTCCGTGTTTACTGTCAACATAGGCAATTGAAGTGTATATTTTAGTACCACCTCTTTATTTTCTTCCTCTACTTCTTCACCTTTCTTTATCTTTTCTTTTAATACTGAGATAACTTTGTTTTTTCTGTGATGTTTTGTTAGATTCTTAAACCTGAAGTTCATTTTTTACGATCAATTATATAAATATTTATTTGATTTACTATTATTAAGTCTATGCTTTCGCTAGACACAGCTCAGTTGTTGTTGTTGGGGTTGTCATGTTAATCATCTTTAAAATAAATGAACCTGTATATATTAAAAACTAGATAAATGGTACAAAAAATAATAAATATGGGACATGCAATACATGCGAAGTTAGTTAAGGATGATATATGTGAAACCTTGCGATTATGCAAAACCATATGAATGATGATAGTTGCATACCAGGTAAATGATGCGAAACAATTTAAATGATGATAAATAAGTAACCATATTAATAATGTGAAACCATTTAAATGATGATAGATGTGCAACCATGATATATGAAAGTTCATGTAAAAGATGCACAACCGTAACAGATGTGAAACCATGTATCATGATAGATGCGCAACCATGATAGATAAAAGACCATGAAAAGATAATAGATGGAAGATTCTTATCTTTTATTAGTACAATAATCTCTTTAGTATTAAATTTCTAGTGTTAAATGGTAGTTTTCGTGAGCTACTTTGTTTCAATATTTATTTTTACTATTTTTTCAAGTCTCTTTAGATTCTTATGAATCTGAGATATTAAATCTTTTTCTGTGAACTAACAACACGTTCTCTCGATACCAGCTTCTATTTTTATACATGACCACTTGTATTGCACATTCAGAAGATTTTATTGGCTGTGCAACATTCTTTTATGATTTTCTCATTCGATTTGCAGTTTTTTTAGTATGTTTTAATTTTGTTACTTTGAAATTCTTGAACGATGTATTAATATAAGATTTTCTCTACATTGGTAGAATCATTTTCATCATAATTTTGTTGCATATCCCAGTTTGAACCTCCATCATCATTGTTAAGGTTAAGTTGCCCACCAAGGACCTTCTCAGGAATATCATCCCTTTTTTCCTCTACCTGAACATCATATTCTTTTTATCTGCATAAACATCTTCCTCTTGGAAATTTTCCTCCTCATCAACTTATTCTTGTTAGAATTTCCCACCAAATTCTTATTCTTATTGTTGGGAATATGGGTGTTGTTAATATGGGGTCTGATCCGCATATTCTGCTTTCGTATATAAGTAAGAACAACACGATGTGGGATGTGGGGTTTTGGTCGCCACTCTAACAAATCCTCATCTCGAACAAAGTACCACCTTAGCCTCCTCTCAATTGACTTTCACCCGCCCACTCTAATCAGGTTGGAAGACTACCTGACCATAGAGGCACTACGGATGTTACTGCTCACCTCCTATTAGACCACTCTGTCTTATTCCTTAGCGTTACTCCAATCAAGCCACACTACTTGATGAGCCACAGGCACTCCGAACTAGGTCTCTAGAGCAGATCACATTGAGGATGGCTATTGGTACATCATGTTCGACCTCCGAGAATATTACCACCATCGCGCTCCGTTTTGGGTCTGACGCTCTGATATCACGTGTTGGGAATATGGGTGTCCGGTTCGCATATTCCGCCTTCCGTATATAAGTAAGAACAACACGATCTCAACACTAGTATGATATTATCCGCTTTGGCGCTCAAAGGCCCTCACGGCTTTGCATTTGGTCCAATACCAAAAGGCCTCATACTAGTTGAGATATGTTCTTACTTATATACCACTGATCCTTCCCATATTTAACCGATGTCGGATGTGAGACTTTGGTCGCCACCCTAACACTTATTGTTTATTTGTTAGGTTCAATTCTTATTTCTAATAAATAATTAAGTATTAGACGTATGTGAGTTAATGTATTAAAGGATAGACACATGAAAATATATTAATAATTTGATACAGGATAATATTATATACGATAGATGTGGGACAATGTGTTAAATGATAGAGACATAAAAATGTAATGTATGATAGATGCGGTATAACTATATTATGCGAAATCAGGCCAAAAACCATTGTGAGATAGTTACAAGTGTAAGAAAATATAAATCACGAGGGACTATATCATATGCAGGATAAAACCATACGTGACTATATCTAAATCATGAGAGACTATATCATACAAGACATTATAAATTTTATGCGAGACTATATGATGAGAAACCATTTTAAAAGAGACTATAACATGCAGGACTAAATATTATGGATTAAATATACATGTTTATATGTGATCTACTTTAAAGTTTCAATCAAATTCAATCTTGTGTTTCCTTGCACCAACCATTTGTAGTATTTTGGTATCTTGTTTCAACTCATTCACCTTGATAAATTGTTGTGTATTACATGATGAAATTATGCATTTTAATGAATCTTTAAGTATAATATTTTTACTATTTTTAATAATATTTATGAAATATAGTAAAAACACATCCAACTACTTTATCAGATTTTGTTCGTGATAAAATTTTACTGAATTCATCAACTTCTCCTTGATTTATCCAACGCAATCATAGTCATTTATTTTTTCCAAGTGTTCTATGTAATAAACCATTATAAAAGCTAATACATTCCCGAACGATGTCGAGCATGATAACATTATGAATAATATTAAAAGATATTTTACTACTTTCTCCTTAGATGTTCTAACTGATTTCTTATTGCGTCCTATAAACATACGAAACCTTTGGTTAATATAAATACATGATGAATACGAGACGATGGTAACATGCAAGGCAAATAAAAGATTATTCATGCTAGGATAGTGAATGTATGATAGATGTTGGACAATGTAATACATGATATGATTGACGTGAGATTATATTATAAATGATAGACACGAGTCAGTGTGTTGCATAATATATCTTGGACAAGTAATGCATGATAGACGCGAGACATGGTAATATATGATAAACGTTAAACAATGTTATGCATGATTGATGCATGACAATATAATGCATGATAGATATTGGACACCATATTGAATATATGTACGAGATATTATAATAGTGTAAAAGTATGTAAAATAGGGAATTTCATACCTTTATGATTTTATTCTAATTGTTTTTTCTTGGTTTGTTTTGACTTTTCTTGTCATTGTATCAGAGAAGTATGCCTTCACTATTCTTGATTTGTATTTTATTGATTCCAAATATATTGGTTTGAATTTGTTGTTGTTTAACAACATGTGTTCTTTTTCATGCTTCAAACCAAATATAAACTTGACATTGTTGGTTGTAAGTGGTGCCAAGTTTATCCCTAATTTAAAAGCTTGTTTGTCAGCATCATATATTTTTATAATAACGTCTCACTTGTTTTTGTAGGAATGTTTCATTCCTTAGATATTATGTTTCTTTATGAAATGAATAAAACAATGTTTTCTTTGCAGCTTCTAGGTGTACCTGTCTTATTTTATGCTCTTTCATTTCATTTATAATTGCAAACATGTCCAATATGAAAAATAATCTTTTGGCGGCATGACTCTTGTAAGAATTAAGAGATTAGTAGATTATGGCTACTTACGAAATGGATGGGAGACTCTTTTTAGTAAATGCAAGATTATATAAATTTAATGCAAAATCAAGTTGCAATGTAGAACTACTTTCAAAGTAGATGTGAGACTACTTAAAAAGAGAAGATTGATGCATGACTACTTACAAAATAGATGCCAGACTGTATGAAATTAATGCAAAACCAAGAAATGATGATGGACTACTTACAAATTAGATACGAGACTACTTAAAAAGAAGATGATTGATGCAAGACTATTTTTTAGTAGATGCAAGATTGTATAAAATTAATGTGAAACCAAGAGCTGATGTAGGAGTACTTACAAAGGAGACGTTGAACCTTTTTTTTGCAGTAATTAATTTATGACTAATTATGAATGAGTAATGCTTTAGCGAGACACAAGTAAGCCAAAGATTAGAAAAATAATTATACATGATGATAAATGCATGACATTCGTAATTATCTAATACAAAACTATTAACTAATAATATCACTTAAAAAGAAGATAATAATTTGTATTACTAACTAGGAATCGAAAACAAATCGATTTTTTTTATTTTTTAATACATTCAAATCCTAGTTCTATCAAAATTAGAAATCAAACTGCAAATAAAAAAAATAAAATAATAGAAATGTTTTATTTCTTACTTTTTTAATGTAAAAAATGATTGGAAACTGATCAGAACTTCCACTAAAATTGATTTAGCTACTTTAACGAAAGAAGAAAAAAGAAGTTAATTGTGGGGTCGGAATCAAAAAAATTTCAAAGAGTTACGAGAAAAGTCATAGATAATGAGAATTAGCGAGAAAGTTTTTTTTGATGAATGTAACCTCTTTTATTAATTTTTTATTTTCAAACTTAATTTTATATGAGAGATAATTTTGGTAGTGAGTAAATTGAATATTTTGGATACGGAACCATAATAAGATGTTGGATGGAGTCTTAAATAATAACTCCCTTTAAAAATATTATAAAATTTTATTTGGATAATAATATTATCAACGTTATTAACATATATAATCAAAATTTTAAATTAATATATAAAAATAACAAGAGCGATAAGAGTTTTCTTTTAAATATTAAAAAAATATTGAATTTGTTACTATAAATATTTGGAATATATTTTGAAGGTCGACAATAAATTTAAAAAACAATACGAAAATAATAGTTAAAATCTATTGAAAGTACATCATGAGATTGACTAGAAAACTTTAATTAGTCGTTTTAAACAATAAACTACCTATCCAAGTGACTATGCAGTCTCTGCACCCACCACAACAATAAAAGATGATAATACATATACTGCATTCAACTAAAACTATGTTCATCAGTCAATCTTGGTAGTAATAATATAAATTAAAAATCGAAAATGATATGATACGATGTAATGACATAAGTGAAGACTGGAAGAGAGAAAATTATTTTGACTTCTTCCTCTGCAAGATATAGTATATTACAGTGAAAAATATAAATACAAAAACTAACAAATGTGAAAAAATGACTGGTTCAACCTTAATATAAATTTGAGTATAGAAATAGATGTTTTTTTTTAATAAATGCATTAAATATGAAAGAGGCTCGTACAAATACGGCATACCCCGTTGAAAGATTTGAAAGCCAATAAGAAAGGAAAGTAAACAAAGACCATAACGTGGTCGAGAATAAGTAACGAGAGTACAAATGATAAGAATCAGTAAGAGATAAGAGTGACGACCACATGCGGGGAGAAGCTCGGCTACATCTTGTGGAAAATGCAACGTAAACAATAATAAGTTAGTATGAGAAATTAGAATGGCCAACCTTTCTTAGTTCCTGTAAAACGGAAACAAAGATCAGCGAATAAGTGAAAGAAGACAGTAGAAACAAGATTCGGGAGAGAGCTAAAGATTCTGCTGTTTCTATCTCTCCAAATATGGTAAATGGTAGCGCCGAAGTAGGTCCGCCAAATTTTACGGAATCTCGAGTCGGGCCAGTTGGAGGCTTCAAGGAGCCAGGAGTTCCAATTGGAATTATTACTGAAAGGGATCCCAGTCTTTATGCGATCTTGCTCCCATAAGATCTGAGAGAAACTACAATCATGGAGAATATGATTTAAGTTTTCATTCGTATTATTATAGATGACGCAAATAAGAGAGGTGATAATCCCATAGGAAAGAAGCTTGTCCCGAGTGGTAAGTTTACCATTGATAGCAAGCCAAAGAATAAAAGAGTGACGAAGAATATTAAGTTTGCTCCAGACCAGTCCCACCCAACCGACACAGTGATTTGGGATACAGATGGCATTGTAAGTGTCTTTGATCGAGAAGTTGAAGGTTCCAGATTTCACCGTCTAAAGGGAGATGTCTTCCAATTGCACTCTCGGAGAAGAAAGGGAGAGGCCGATCCAGCGGCCCTCCAGGATAAAATCAAAGACAGTAGTATGCGTACATATTCTTGAATCGTTAATGATAGAGTGACCATAGAATTCAGCAAGGGAAGTAGAAAGAAACCAAGGTTCAAACCAGAAGGAGGTAGTCCTGCCATTGCCGATAGCAACCCTGAAAAGGTTGAAGGCCAAAGGCCTAAGAGATAAATTTTCCTCCATGTCCAGGAGGGAGTGGAGCCGGGAGAAATAACCCAAAAATTATCATTTTTAATCTTCTCAGTCTTAATCCAAGAACTCCAGATAAACAGAGGAATTGTTAATGATGGACCACGAGTGTTTAAGAAGAGCCGCCAGATTCCAAATTTTGAAGTATAAAATCCCAAGGCCACCCTCACGCAAGGGCACAGAGACCACGGACCAAGCCAATTTGGCTCCAGAAATTTTCAATTCATGACTAGACCAAAGATAGCGGCGCAGGATTTGAGCGAGTTCTTTGAGAACTCTGGTAAGGAGAATGAAAATAGAAGACCAATAAACTTGACCAACCAAAAAGATAAAATTAATAAGTTGGAGGCGACCAACGTAAGAAAAATATTTAGATGTCGAGGAGCCTATACGGGAAGTAATTTTATGGAGGAGGGGTCGACAGTCCAAGTGAGAAAGACGATTGGTGATAAGAGGGACACATAGATATTTCACTAGGAGGTTGCCGACCTCAAACCCAGAAAGGTTAATGAGGTCAGTTTGAGAGAGTCATTGATTCCAGATAGGAAGATCTTGCTCTTATCAAGACTAATTTGTAATCCTGAGAGAAGAAAAAAAATCATCAAGGCCATCTTTAATGAGCTGCAAATATTTGGTGTCACCATTGCAAAAGATAGTAAGATTGTCCGCAAAGCAAAGGTTGACAATTTTTAGCTTATGATATTTCCAATGAAATTTGAAGTTACGATCATTCCTTTTCTCCCTGAAGATATCAGAGAGAATTTGCATAACAAGGACAAAATGAAAATGCGAGAGAAGGTCCCCTTGTCTAAGTCATTTCCTACCGCAAAAGAATTATGAGGGATCTCCATTAACATTAATGTTATATGAGGGGGTAGCAATACATTGAACGATCCATGTGATCATTCGCTCGGGGAAATCCATTGACACAAGGATGTCTAAAATAAGGTGCCATCTAACATTGTCAAAGGCTTTCATCAAATCGATCTTGAGAGCAGCTCTCTTTCCTTTTGAGTTAAGATGGTAAGTTTAAATAAGCTATTGAGAGAGAAGGATGTTGTCGAAGATATTTCTACCTGCAATGAACGCTAATTTGGATTTATCAATAAAGTAAGGAAAAAAGTATTTAATTCTATTGGCCAGAATTTTAGAGATGATTTTGTAGACAACATTCCATAAGGAAATTGGACGGTAGTCATAGGCGTGCGATGGGGTATTAGATTTTGGGATAAGGGAGATTGAAGAGGCATTCCAAGAAGCAAGAATTTTATTAGAGTTGAAAAAATCAAGAACATCATTGCAAATATCGTTACCCACAATGGACCATGAGTTTTTAAAGAAACTCGAGTTAAAACTATCAGGTCCGGGGGATTTGTTACTATCAATACTGAACAGAGCATCTTTTATCTCACCGCGGGAAATCGGATGAATCATGGACGATTTGTCGAGAAGTTTAACCTTTGATAAGATAAGAGCGGAGACTCTGGACAGCCCCGGATAACCAACATAATGACCAGTCCCCAACAAAGAGGTAAAATGTTTGACGAGGACATTGGAAATTTCGATGGGAGAGGAGACTAAATTTACATGGATGTTCGTGAGGGAAGTGATTTTGTTTCTAAGCAATCGGGACTTGATACTGTTATGAAAGAATTTAGTATTTCTATCCCCAGCTTGAGCTAGTTTTCTCTGGATTTTTTCTTAAAGAATTACTCTTCCGTCCTACTGAGGAATACATAGGTCGATGAAGCATCAATCTAGCTGGTAATTAGATGAGGGTTAGAGGGATCATTCGCGAGCAAGTTTTGGATGGAAAAGAGATGTTTTTGGGCATTGGAAACTTGCAGACTGATGTCACTATAGGCAGTACGATTGAGAGTTTGAAGGGGATGTTGAAGTCTATTAAGGTTAAAAGTAACCACGATAATGCCCTGGAGAAGGCATAAAGAGTTCAAGCTAGTGGAATCAATTCCTTTGTATGAAGGGTGAGATTGTCACATGTTGAAGAATTTAAAGGGTTTTTTCTTGCGGTTGTGAAACATACCTAGATCGAGGGTAATAGTGGAGTGGTTAGAGGAACGCGGGTTGCCATAGTGAGCGGAAGAGTGCGGAAAAGTCTCATCCCAAATGTTATTGACTAAGACTCGATCAATTTTAGAATAGACAGGGTTAGAAGGACATTTGCTATGCCACATGAATAAAGATCCAGTACTTCTAAGCTCGCTAAGCTCGCAATCAAAACAACAAGTGTTGAAATCATCGATCGCAGAGGACCAGCCACCGGAGGAACCGTATCTTTCCTCCGGGCTGCGAATAGCATTAAAGTCCCCGAGAGCAACCCACGGGACGACCTGGTCGAGGGAGTAGATGGACTTAAGAGTATTCCAAAGGGGAATTCTCTCAATACTTTCGTTGAAAGCGTAAATAGTGGTAATGGTAATCACGCTAAGGTTCCAGATAATCCAAATTCTCCCAAGGGGGTGATGCTCATGATTAGAACCGTAATACTAGTAGGGGCAACCTTATTGAGGGTAGGAATGACATTTTGGAAACACACTTTGGTTTCAACTAGAATCATAACAAAAATACTATTATTCATAATAAATTCTTTAACATCTTTTTGTCTAACGAGGTCATTTAATCGACGCACATTCCAAGAAGCTATAAACATAAAACTTACATCGGATTAGGAGTAGGGAAAGGGCCGTCTGGAGCTTCACCACTAGAGGTGGTCTACCCACCGGGGGGGACCATATTCATTTCGCAGTCAACTACATCGGTCAGGGGGGTCGTAGCCTCGGAATGGTCCAACTCAAAGGAGATAACCAGAGAGGGATGACGTCTCAAGGGTAATGAGGGAACATCACGGGGAAGGGCTCCATGAGTGGATGATGGGAAGACACCGAAGTTGTGACCAAAGTCTATGTAAGAGGAACATTGAGACGAGAGGCCCTGATACTCCAATCTCACATAAGCATTTTTTCCCAAACATTCACCTGCTTTAATCTGGACGCATATGTGCGCAAATTTGAGTCTATCCTTTCTCTCACTTTGTTTATCCTCGTAAAGTGGAATTCCAAAAACCGAACCAATGCGACTAAGGGCCTTTGAGTTCCAAAGTTCCAAAGGTAGTTTGAAGATTTTAACCTAGATTGGAATTTCATTGAGCGGATCTTTCGAAAGAGTGAAAAAAAGGTTCTCAATTCTTAAGGACAAGGAGGAGGCCACAAAAATGCCAAGGGGCCTTTTCCAAGACATTCTTTGCACTTTCTTCCGACTTGAACTTGAAAAAAAAGTAGTCGTCGGGGAGACATTTGAATTCATCAAGGTCAAGCTTTCCCCATGTAACAATGACATTAGCTTTGAGTTAGGCAAGGTTGGGAGATTCCCCGAGAAAATAACCGGATAGACAAGCTCTCCACGAATTCGGGGTGCCACTTATGGCATCGACATCCATAATCAGAGTGTTTCCGTTGAAATCGTTATGAAGAACTTCGAGGACAAGGGGTGTGGAGGGTTTAGCGGGCCCTGAAACCGCGTTGATCCAAGAAGAAGAAAAAAAATATAATAATTTAATGGATGCGTTAAATGAGAAGAAGAAGATGGTTTAACGGATGTTTATAAGAGCATCCCGACAGTCTCTCTATATTTTAGATATATACCTTAATATTAAGATAGTTTTTCTATTTATTAGATAAAAAGAAAAAAATAAAAAAAATAATAAAAAGACGGTAATCGTCTAGATAAACATAAACGACCAAATTAAAATCGGTAAAAATGACGTATTCTTTAGATTATTTGTTGGAAACTTTTTTAATAGAAAAAATGTATATTTATTTTCAACAGTCAAATAGGAAAACTATTGGAATGCTCCAGCCTTTTAATAAATTGACTACTTAAGCTTTGAACAGGGAGATATAAATTATGCGGATTCTATAATAAAATTTATATTTCAAATTTTTGGGTTTAGTAATAGTGTCGATAAAAAAACTTTTATTTATTAAAAATTAACTACCGTTAAACTAATAAATAAAATTGAACTTTTTATGATCTGATTATCAATTGCTTAAATACGAACAGCTAAGCAAACTAGTTGGTGGAATTTAAGTCAACCTCGTCCATGACTTGACACCTGGCTTAAAAATATGCTCATGTAAGTGGATGTCCACCGAAAGCAATATAATATTAGTACATGAAAAAGGAAAGCGTCCTTATCCATAATCATCAACTTTTTCGGGGGAGTAAATACTTGTCAACTTTAGCGTACAGATGTAGAATTAAGATATATCGGCATATATAAGTTCGACAACCCTAATTTATTGTTGATTTATTTTTTTATAATTAGTTTTAGAACGGTTATTGGATCTTTTAGTCCGGGATTGGACAGATAAAGTCCGTCCAAAATCGATCTGGATAGTTTAGGGAGTGAGGGGAGCTAAAATTGTAGACCAATTCTTTTATTGGTTTGGACCGATCCGTCTGGTAAACAGCCCGATAAAAAAATATATAAAAAAAATTCTTAATCTATGTATATTTTTAACTAAAACTCTAATTTTTTTTATGATAAACTAACAAACACGTTCATTAAGAATCGGACCAGACGACTTGATTTTTAACGAACCGGTCTTGTTTAGTGATATTGGATTTCCTACACTTAGCGGTCCAGACTCGAACCGCCCGGTAGGTTACCGAAATCGGACAAAACAACTTGATTTTTAAAAAGCCGGTCTCGTTTCATGATATTTGGTTTCCTTCGCTTAGCGGTCCAGACTCAAACCGCCTGATAGTTTACCAAATTAATCTTGGTTCAGTCCAAACCCGGACCGACCCGATAACAGCACTAAACCTAAACTCAATGAGTTTAAGTATATATTTGTAATTTTATTAACCTAATTAAAAGAAAATGATATTTTGATGTAAGTGATCGAGATAATAATATGAATAATTTTATATCAATGGAATAATACAGTGAGGAATATATTTATAAAAAAGGTAAACAAATGTGTTTAATATTTTATTATTGTTGATTTTTAGCATAACTCAAATTACATTTAACCTTTTAATAATATTGCAAATATTTATATTTCATCACTATTTATGTAGTTATTATTTTTGATTGAATTTAATTTCAAATTTCATATTTTTTAAACCGGATTTCAAATCATAACTTCAAAAGTATAATCAGTTTTGTTTTTTAAAACAAACAAAACTAGATTTATGGAATATATATATATATTTGTCAGACGCAGTAACCCGGTCTCGTATTATGTTCCTCGGTCTTATAGTTCTTACTTCATTTTGTCATGGTCTTGTATGATGTAATATAAAGATGCGAGACGAGACATGATGTAATGAGAAAATGCAAGGCATGCAAGATGATCGGGAAAAATATAGGAGATCAGACACGATGAAGTGGAGAGGCCATGCATGATAAAATAGAGAGACGAGGCATTGTGGAAGTTGAGAGACCATACATGCTGAGTGGGGAGGTAATACATCATTAAATCATACGAGACCAAGCATGATAGAAGTAAAGAGACTCGTCATGATGAAATTGAGAGACTATACAATATTAAATTATGCGAGACTAAATATGATGGAAGTGGAGAGACCATGCATGATGAAGTAGACAAACCATATATTATATAATCATGCGAGACCATGCATGATGGAAATAGAGAGATCATGTATAATGAAGAGGAGAGACCATACATTATTAAATAATGCGAGACCATGCATGATATAAGTGGAGAGAGAAGACATTATGAAACCACGTGAGACCAATGATGATGGAAATGAAAAGACCAGACATGATAAAATGGAGAGACCATAGAGCATTAAATCATACGAGACCATGCATAATAGACGTGGAGAGAATGCGCATGATAAATTTGATAGACCATGTATTATTGAATCATGCAAGATCAATCATGATGGTAGTGGAGAGATCAGACATGATGGAAGTGGAGAGATCAGACATGATGGAAGTGGAGAGACCGGATTTGATACAGTGGAAGGACTATATATTAATAAATTATTTGAGATCAGACACGATGGAAGTGAAGATACGAGACATGAGGAAATGGTTAGATGCGAGACTAAACATGATAAATCTGAGAGTTACAAGACATGTACTAATTCATGATAAAGATGCGAGACTATAATTTTTTTTATGAGCTCCGATTTGAAAGATACAAACTTTTTTTAAAAAGAAGTATGAAAGATAATGTTTGGTTTAAAGAAAAAAAAGATGACTACTTGTTGTTTTTTTCCATGGTCCAGATACTTATTGGTAGTTTACCAGATTTTGATATTATATGGTAATGAGAAATTGGACTTTGTATTTATGGATAGTTCATTCTATATTTATTGATTTTTTTTAAATCAATTTAAGAGAAGTAATAGATAGAATAATGAGGATTATTTTTAAATATTTAAAAATATATATGTATATAACTATTTATAATCGACCCCATTAGTTTTTATGTTTGATTATTTTGTCCACAAAACTAGATATCGAACATGCTATAGAGAATCATCATATTATTTTTAAATTTCATTAATCTCAAACCATTAATGACTTTGGTTTTGAGACGATATTTTTTTGTTTAATTATTTGATAATTTACAATAAGTGTAGAAGCATGTAGATGTGTCAGGGCATAATATCTGCTACTATCGAGGGTCTAGTTCGCTGTTTAGTGTCAAATATTTTAGGAAAGATTAACTTAAAAACATCATGTATTAAGAAATCCGAAGATATGACAAGACAATATTCCATATTACTAATATTTTGAAAGAATGTTATATGAACCAAAATAATCCGGTGCTAATTTCAATGCACCATGAAAAACTACTGAAGATTGTTGATATGATTTTGAAGCTTGAAATAAACATAGTGTTCAAAGATAAAATAAACATTATGACAATTTAGATTTGCATAGATCTACATACGATTTAAGACCATGTTAAATTCGCATTGTAATTTATAAAATAGTTGAATGGTCCCGTAAATTTTCATCAAAGATTTGTATCCTACTTGTATCTAGAATATAAGAAAATAGATCAAGCGACATAACTTTATACAATGCTCCAAAGTGAGTCATATTTGTATGTATAGACTAATGATAGAATATGTTGTAGCTGCACTAAGCTCATAACAATCACTCGGGTTATTTCCGTGATTGATATCCACTAACTAATAAAGATACCGTTTGAGAGTTTTATTTGGAAATTTTTGTTTGACCGTCGATTTGAGGGTCATAACTTGAGCTCATGTCGATGATTGGGCTATGTAGTTGAAAAAGTATTTGTATATAAAAAAACTAGTATTTTTTTTTATCTCGATCACTTATATAAATGTCGGGATGCCACGTGATTTGATAATATTTGTGACAAATGCTTTTGCTTTGCTATGTAAATTTTGTAGAAATAATGAACATATTTTGTAAGTTGATCGAAATCATGAATTTTTTTAACTAACAAGCTTTGCATAAAATTCATTGGGACATACAACCACACTTGTTTTAGAATCGTTAGAGGTTAAACTGTTGGGAATATAACAACCCGATCTTAACACTAGTATGATATTATCTGTTTTGACACACGAAGGCCCGCACAACTTTGCATTTGAACCACTACCAAAATGCCTCATACTAGTTGAGGTATGTTCTTACTTATATACCACTGATCCTTCCCATGTCTAACCGATGTGGGATGTGGGACTTTGGCCGCCACCCTAACAAATCCTCCTCTCGAACAAAGTACCACTTTAGCCTCCTCTCAATTGAGTTCTATCCGCCCACTCTAATCAGGTTGGCAGTCTATCTGACGTCTAGAGGCACTACAAATGTTACTGCTCACCTCCTATTAGATCATCCTGTCTTGTTCCTTAGCGCCACTCCCCACTCCAATCAAGTACCACTGCTTGATGAGCCACATGCACTCTGAACTAGGATCTCTAGAGCAGATCACGTTGAGCATGACGTCTAACTTCTTCATGTTCAACCTCCGAGAATTTCACCACCATCACTTTTCGTTTGGGTCTGGCTCTGATACCACGTGTAGGGAATATGAGTGTTATGAATTAGGGGTCCGGTCCGTATATTTCGACTCCGTATATAAGTAAGAACAACCCGATCTCAACACTAGTATGATATTGTCCACTTTGGCACCCGAAGGCCCTCAAGGCTTTGCATTTGGTCCACTACCAAAAGGTCTCATACTAGTTGAGATATGTTCTTACTTATATACCACTGATCCTTCCCAAATTTAATCAGGTTGGAAGACTACCCGACCATAGAGGGACTACAAATGTTGTTGCTCACCTCCTATTAGACCACTCTGTCTTGTTCCTTAGCACCACTCCAATCAAGCCACACTGCTTGATGAGCCAGAGGCACTCCAAACTATGATCTCCAAACTAGGATCTCTAGAGCAGATCACCTTGAGCATGGCTACTGGTTCATCATGTTCGACCTCTGTATATAAAAGAGAACAATCCGATCTCAACGCTAGTATGATATTGTCCGCTTTGGCGCCCGAAAGCCCTCACGACTTTACTTTTGGTCCACTTCCAAAAGGCCTCATACTAGTTGAGGTATGTTCTTACTTATATACCACTGATTCTTCCCATGTCTAACCGATGTGGGATGTGGGACTTTGGTCGCCACCCTAACAAACACTTAATAATAAAATTAAATTTCATAGTTTTAAATTTTAGAATTGTGATATATAACATTTCGTAGAATCCAATATTTTATTTTATTTTTAAAATTAAATATTAATGTTTATACAACAATATTAATCATTTGAATTTTTTCGCAGATTGTTTAAATTTATCCACGCATAATTTAATATTTACGAATATTTTATATTTAATAAATATACTTTAATTTTATCCAAATTGTTATAAATTATTATAATTTGATCATCCATCTAAATTCAATTTTTTAATATTTACATTTGTCTATATACATTGCCTCTAATTGAGACAAAAAAGTTTATTTTTAAGGTGATTATATTTTATATAAAAAATATTATCTTATTTTTTACTACTTTAAAGTATTAGTTTTCTCTTAAACATTTATCTACAAAAAATCTGTCAATCATATATCATATATTACACTAAAAGACTATCTTATTAATGAGAATATTTGTGGAAATCGGCTGGTATTTAGAAAACTATTCAGTTCCTAGACTCTAACTTTTACCACCCGACATGTATTTACCTGTTAGTATGATTACTCACATTAGAAATCATCTTATGATCGAAGGTCGTGGGTGTACACGTCAGATTCCTCTCCCTGAGAGTATCTGACACACCAAATCCAAAGTAACATTATGTGACCTTCTTGTTTAACCGAGCTCTCTAACATTCGGCGAATACATGAGGGACTGCAAAAATTGATAGCAAAATCCTTGGAGGTTTGTTTCACAACCGTAAAAATATCGCATTGAATTCAACACCCTCTTTTTGAATAAATCATGTAGGTACGAGCCTAGTTTTGTATCTAGATAAGTCAACACCATGCATACTTAGCTTATTCTTGAATATTCGTTTACTCACAATCAGCATCTGATGCTTCGACTGCTTAACAAAAATCCATATACTTATCTTCTTGGGACATCTTAGTATATGTTTCTTAACCGTAAAGTCACTTCTATGTATGAAAGCTCATGATAACATCAAGATAGGTCTCGAGTTCAATAACATCTCCATGTATTTCACTAGATAAATGCAAGAAATATATCAAGATAAAACATACCCTAGTTAAAATGTTAGGTATATACATAAAGAAAGAATAATTAGAATCATAGGCGGAGCCAGGTGGGATTATGTGGGGTCCCATGAACCCACCTGATTCCTTAAAATATATCTTTAGCACTTGCAAAAACGCACCAAACGTTAGTCTAGTTGGTAAAGAACTATGCGAGGAACCCACAGGTCACGAGTTCTATACTCAAGCGATGGCGATAGGTAACTTTGTTTTTTTTATAGTACTTCCTACAAAAATTGATCTATACCTTTTTATATCTAATACTATAAATTCTATAAACTTTGTCGTATCATATTTATTTAATACTAATTTTATAAGTTTTGTCGTATCTTATTTATTTAATATTATTTTTTAATGTATATATAATATACGTTTATATTTATTTAAAAAGTAATATAAATTTATTTTAATATCAATAAATACATTGATTTAAAAAATAATATAAATTAACTACAAGATACAATCTTTTAGAACAATTGTTCTTTTACTATCAATTAAAAATGCTAACTAGCTTCAAACACTAAAATATTTAAGTATCTTTTTATGTTATTAATTCTCAAAATGGAAGATTTGCTACATGTCTTATGTTCTTTTAAGAATAATATTGGTTGATCTATGTTTTTTCTTAAGATAAAGAGCCGTAGAGTTCAATTTAAGAGCAAATAGACGTGCATAAATCATAATTTTTATTTTGCAATGCTAAGTTTAAATTTTATTGTTGGTCGAGTTTTTATGTTTATCATTATAAGATGCATAGATACTTTAAAACAAATCCTAAATATAAAATAAGAAATACAAATGCCTCTAATTTAGTTACTGAAGTTAACTGGAGGAGAGACACAAGATAAAATGACTCACAAAACTTTTTAGAATTATTGTGAATACAAAAAGGCATAAAATTCTCAATTGGATTTATGAACTTTTGAAGTTTGCTTTGCTTTTACCTGTAACAATGACGAGTGCTATGTGAGTTTTCTCAAGTTTGAATTATGTGAATGAGTTGAGAAATAGAATGAGTCCATGGCTTAATAATCGTTTGGTGACATCTGTTGAAAAAGAGGTATTTACCACGATTAGTAACACAACTATCCTTCAATAGTTTTAAGCTATCAGTAAGGGAATTACAAGTAAAATTAACTTGTATTTATGTTTTTATTTTAGTTTTTTTATTTTTAATCACATTTTAGTTTGAGATTTAATGTAAACTGTTATAACCATTTTTTTTATCTTATTTTAATTTATTTTGATATATATATATATATATATATATATACATACGTTCTTTTGATATTAATCAGAAGGTCTAGAACACCATTGTGTTTCCATCCTGGCTACGCCACTGCTTGGAATTAACACGTCTTGATATATATGGATTTTTTTTTAAAATTTTATAGGGTGGAAAAACTATATTTTATATAATTTATAAATGATTTCTACTGATATATTATCTATAAATTATTCATAAAAAATTAACAACCATTAGACAGATTCATAAATTTTAAATCCTAAATTAAACAACTTTGATAAAATCTATAAATACATCAGATTTGATCGAATTGTTGAATAATGTCTTAAATTCCAGATAAACAATAGGTATATTATTTGCAAAATACTAAAAGAAATATTAATATAGTCATTTAAAATAAATTAAATGGATTTGTCTAACATAAAAAATATTTCGGTTACGTAATGGAACGTCTATAGAGTACATGGTACAAAATGAAATGACGTATTTAAATGCAAAAAGTTATGTACAGTCTTAATCTATATGATTATATAAACTTCAGGGACTCATAAGTAAAATTTTGATCCTAATTTAAAATTTGCTAGAGCGTCCTAACCGCTCTGAAGCAACCACTACCTTCAATCGAATATTTCTGTTGTTGTTTGTTTCTCTCTAACCGTCACCACCTTCCTCACTCCTTAAAACCTCTTAGAGTAGATTCTGTGGTTGTAGCTTCTGCAACAATGACGGTGAAGGTGGCTATGGCGTGATTTATCAAGATCATTCACACTTCATTTACTCTAGATTTGAAGCTGTAAGCTATTCTACTGCTATTTGTTTTGTTAAACGAAACTCGTATCTCCATTTTTTCTGTTGCTCTTCTCGTTTGATTCAATCCAGATTGTGTTGGTGCATCGTATTCTTTCAGTTATTGATTTCTTATCATGGTGATACTTTCTTATGCTAGTTTTAGGGTTTACTCCTGCGCGATACTATCCGATTTAGCTATAGTCTCATTGCAATAGACCTGCTGTTCATAGATTAATTACATCTACTGCTTCAAATCTAACTTTGGGAACGTTTGAGAAAGAGTGTAGTTTTGGTTTTACATGTAGATTGTTGTAAACATGTCTTTTTATTAGCTGAATCTGTAGTCGTTTAGTGTATGAGGATTGAACTCTAATCAGCTCTGTATATTGGTGAGTTTGCGATTTGATGAACCTAAGATAGCATTATATCGTACTTGGTTTAACCACTCCAATTTCGTGTAGATCGGTCTTTTACGATGGAAGATATCAAAATTCCAGACGAAGCAGCTGCAAATCTGATTAGCTACTGGTACAAGAAACCAAGAAGGAAAGGAATTGTTCTTCCCGATGTATTATAATTATTGTGGCGGTGATTCTAAACCTTCTGGCGGAATCCAAGGACGTATGGATACTATAAAACTTCTCGTTAAAGGAACTAATGGCACTATATCTCAAGTCATGTTGACGGCTCTCAATCTGCTGCACCTCATGCCTACTACGAATCTTAGTCGTCAGCAAAAGGGACAGAAATGTGCGTATTGGGCTTCTATAATCATTAGTGTTATTCCAGGCGCCGAAGAAGGTTTGTTATTTGATTTCGAAGACAGGTTATTTAGTACTGAAAAAATCAAAATTCCAGAAGAAGCAGCTGCGAATCTGATAGACGTTGATAACAGTGGTAACGGTATGCACTTGTACAATCACTTTTGCCAGGCATGCTTTATCCTTCTCGAAGAAAATGGTATTGCTAGAGCTAGCTATGATGACTTCATGAAGAACAAGTCCATTGAGCTGTGTGATATCATAGGACTTGATACTGTCTCTGTTCCATTTAAAATGGAGCACGCCGTTGACATTAACTGCCGCATGAGGTGGGCCTTAAGTACACGGAGAAAGATTGTAGGCGAACTCGCGAAGCACATTCATAAGGGTGATAGATTTGGTTTGACCTGCGCGTATATTTGTAGGATGTTTTCATGGATAAGAATGGATATTGTTTATTGCATCTTGAACACACTATATCGTAATGAATCACCGGTGCTGGATGACTATCATATCATCGCTGAACGGATGAAGTTTGATAATGTCATGTGGGACATAGTCACTTTTCCTTCCCCTCAGCTCTATGGGTTCATAGGGGATTACGTGAAACTAATAGGTATGGACGGATCGAGGTACCCAACCCTCAGAACAGTTGCCGAGAAGTTAAGCTCAGGATCTTACTCAACAAACAATCTTGTTGTCAGGAATATGATAGCCACGCATCTGCAACACATGAGGTTGACCCGGGACAGTTCCGTGCAGTCGAGCCAGAATTAGGGTGCCAGATGAACAGCGCACGATGCTGTTCTGATCTTGGCTGGTAGTGTATGGGCGATATGAAACCAATCATTGTGCTGGTACTGTTTTGCTTTTGAGTAAGGATTTGTGTTTATTACATGTTGCTTTTTATTTCTGGTTTTACTGGTGTTGCTAAAGATTTAAGCTAGCCTTAATCTCTCCTACAAACTAGTCCGCCGATATGATTAGAGGTTGTGAAAATCTGGTTACTGAAGTGAAGGATCCTTAACAGTTAGTTATTCGAAACTTAGCTGTTTATTTTGTTGGATTATCTACATTTGTGGTAGAGCTATGCTTTTGTCCGAGATTTGTTATCTTGGCCGAGGTATTTTGATAAAAGATGTGTCATCAACATTCAACACCATCCACCAGCTCTAACCTTATATGCTGATTCCTCAACAACTCGAGAGTTGAACGTGTTCCTTCATCAACCATCGCCACTAAATTTTTAAATCTGACGTTAATTCATCAATAATTTTACTGCTCAACCTTAAACACAACGAGATCAAAAGAGTAACATCACAAATGGATATAATAGTAGATCGAAGAACCCGATTCATAAGTATCTTTTTAAGAATAGCCTAAGGTCCATTAGGATGGATATGGATCACTAGGCGGATGAGTGTTGGATCCATATGAGAAATCTTATCACGTCTCGCTTATCATAAAGCTTGTGCTCAAACAATTTAATCCAGAGTGCCACCGGAAGGGAACTCAATGAATCCGAATATTTCTTTTAAGAAATAATAAGAAAGTTTGGGCAAAGCATGACATTAAAAGTATCTAAAGATATATATTTTTTTAAAAATGCATGAGAATGAAGGTTTGGGCAAAGCATGGTATTAAAAACCGAAAAAGACGATTAATCGAAGAAGTTGATTGATACTTGACCAAATAAATACAGGCGACACGAAAGTGTAAAATCTGAAATTATTTATCAAAAATTGGTCAAACGAGTAGAACAATACAAACGAAAATTATTTACCAAAATTTGATCAAAACGAGTAGAACAATACAATCGAAAATATTAAAACGGAACGATCAGATTGACTAGTCAGCAGCGAAGTAGAAGGGCAAGGGCAACAATCAGAAGGAAAATACTAAAACATGCCTATTAAGAAAGTTTGGGCAAGGCATGTCATTAAAAGTATCAAAAGATATATATTTTTTGAGAAATGCATAATAAGAAAGTTTGGGCAAAGCATGACTTTAAAAGCAGAAAAGAAAATTAATTGATTAATACTTGGCCAAACAAATACAGGCGATGCGAGAGTGCTAAGACCGAAATTATCAACCAAAAATTGGTCAAACGAGTACAACTGTGCAAACGACTGATATGATTAGATTGACCAGTCTTCAGCAAGGGGGCAACAATCCAGAAGGAAAATATGGTTGCATCAAACAAACATAAAATAAAATCAAGTTAGAAAATTAAAAGGATAAGATAGACTAGACAACCTTGGTGCCAAAGAATCAGAGCCGGAGGTCAGACAACACTAGGTGGGAGTCGGAGATGATCTAAAAATTATAGCATTCCTCCCCACCAGATTTGATAGACAACTGCGCCAAAGCAGACACGCCAAATGTGTCGAAATTTAGATGGAGGCCGGTTGGAAGCTTCTTGGGTTCAAGAGACCCAATTGTTATTGTGACATTAAGAATAACCAAACTTAGAGCTTGTGAATCCCTAGATGTTCATAGTGTAACTACAATCATAGAGGATATGATTAATTGTTTTAGAGGCGAAATTGCATAAGACACAATTCGAGGGTGAACTCAGAAACTTATCTCGGGTGGAAAGTTTTCCATAGATAGCAAATCAAATGATGAAGGAATAACAAGGAATGTTAAATTTATACCAATCAAATATAGTGAACTTAGTAATTCATCTCTTAACATTTCAGTAGTGGACGTCATTGTAGGTGATGTTAGGGTGGGGGAGGGATAAAATGAGGTGGTTAATCTTCTGGAATGTACGATGGTCCCTAGCACTTGCAGACTTTAAATGAGTAGGCCAATTCCAACCTCCATATCAAATGATATCGGAAGCCCACAGGTTCCTCCCCAAATGAGAATCTCGAATAATATTGTGCCCATAGTAGTTGACCAAAAAGCCAAACTAAAAGAATGTTTTCTTCCCGTTTCGAGTCGGGACCCTTTACAAATTGCTACGAGAGGTCTAAGATTTAATATTTTTCTCCAAGTCCACGATGGAGAAAAGTCAGTCTCTACCGTAAATTATTATCTTTAATATTCTAAGAGTAAATATAGTCACACTGGATTGAGATGTTGTTTAACACATTGAGATGTCTATAATAAAGAAAATAAATTGTTTTCTTTTAAAATTAATCTAATATTGTTAAAACTCTTTACAATAAAACTAAAATCTAGATTCCAAACTATAATTAAAAATCTAACCTCTAAATTTTAGACCTCGGATTTCAGTACTACTTTGAACTTACATGTTTTCAAATTAAGATTTATAGGTAAGGATTCAGGATTTCAAACAATTAATTACATTTTTTAAAAAATTATTAATATATGTATATATACACGCAATGAATGTCATATAACTGTAATATTAGTTCAAATTCAACATTGGATATTGATAATATCATTATTCATATTTTGTATCAAGCAATTACAAAAATACTCAAATGCTTTTTTTTACAATACTCTACAATAACTTTTAACTAAAAATTAGTTCTTTTCCCTTTGTTTTTTAACTCTGTATCTTTTTAACATAATTTCAAAAAAACAAAACAAAACTACATTTGTATATTTTTATGAAACAAATCAAACAAGTGGTGTGAATGATACATTTCGAGATTTTTTTAATATTTGTAATAAAATGTTTAGCAGTTTTAATACTATTAAAATAAAGAGTTTAATAGTTTTAATACTATCAAAATAATCCGTTTTGCAATTTGAATATTGTTAAAATAACTCTTAAAACTTCATTAACTTTATAATTTTAATATTCTTTATTTACCTTTCTTTAACAACTTTATAACTTCTAAAAAATTATTTTTTTACACTTTAGAAATATTATACTTAACAATTTTCACTTTTTTACAAATAGAAAACTATAACAATTGACGGCAAAACCCTTGAAGGTTTGTTTTACAACTCATAAAAATATATCATTGAAATCAACACTCTGTTTTAATATGTCTCGTACCTATAAGCCTATCATTGTATCCAGATAACTCAACACCACGAATACCTAGCTTATTGAATATTCATTTACTCTCAATCAGCTTGTGATGCTTTGGCTGTTTCATAAAAATCCATGTGTTAATTTTCTTGAGAGATCTCAGTTCTTCTTTTATAACCGTAAGCCATTTCTCTGTATAAATTCTCTTGATAACATCGTGATAGTTCTCAATCTTAATAACATCTCCCTGAATTTCACTAGAAATGCGTATAATATATCAAGATAAAATAAATCATAGTGAAAAGGTTAGATGTACATAATGAAAGAAATCTTTGAGTTAATACATACCGATATACGTGGACTATTTCTAAAGGAATTTTGGAATCATAGATTATATTTTATATCATATATCTATTGGTACATGTATCTATAAATAATTCATGAAAAAATTAAAAGCCGTTAAGCGAGTTCATAGATTTTAAGACTTAAGTTAGGCAACTTGGTAAAATCATTAAATGTGTCAAATTTGATTATAGTACCAAAAAATATAGCTTATATGAAGTTTCAGATAAACAATATCATTGGGCATTTTCAAAATACCTAATAAAAAATGTAGTTTAGTTATTAAAAAAATAACGGGTTCGCCCAACCTTCAAAAGCAGACACGAAAAACAAAAAAATATATTTAAAATATGGTAAAAAAATATGATTAGCCGTTCTGCAGCAATAACTCTAGAAAAGAACTATCAAATATTATGTAATATTATTTTTTATGATTAAGAAAAAAGTAGAATCAATAATTACATTTTGGGATGAAACGTTTATAGGGTGCACGGAGCAAAATGGAATGATGTTTTTAGATGCAAAGAGTAATTTATAGGATAATCTATAAGACTAGATAAATTTTAGGATTCATAAATAAAAGTTAGACAAGGCTAAAATGATACATGTTTTTATTACAATGAGACCTCGTTATAATGAGATCTCATTTAACTATAATGAGACCCTGACTTTTTACTGAAATACCTTTGATATATAAACCTATTTTCATCCACTATCTCTCTTTTCTCACATAAAATTTCTCAAATTCATTGAACTAAAAACGTAAGATTTCTCAAATCCAAAGCTGCAAACATGTTAAGGTATGTATTCTCTACTTATTGGTGTAATTATTTTAGAATTTAGTTTGGTATTTTTAGTGATATTTAGAGTTTTAGTTTATGCTAAAAAAACTCTAATTTTCCTATGATTCTTGTTGTTTTTTTGGAAAACTACTTATAGGTATATGTTAATTCAGTCATTTTGTACGTTTTGGTATGTTTTTTTGTGAATTTGGTTGAGTTTTGAAAGATTTGGGTTCATGGGTTTTGGGAGTTGCAAGTTTCTGGTTCGAGTAAGTTTGTGAATACTAGGCACCCAGTATTCGTGATTTTGCGAGTTTTGTAGCCCTTACTTACGAACACGGTATTCATGATTTTGCATGATCTGGGCGCGCTATGTGTTCGCGATTTCATATATTTTATTAAATTAAGCATGCTAGATCCAGACTGACTTGGTTATTCATTGCGCAAGTTTATATCTGCCATTTAAATATATATAAGGGTGTCGTGAAATTGTTTTGGGTTCATTTTGGTATATAACAATATGTTGTTTTTATTTTCAGCACGCTTCGTAGAGAGCGTACTCCTATTCGTGGATTAGGATCGGACTTTGATGCCACGGATACCAAGCAGCATGAGCTTACTTCACGGCCGGTTACACATCAGCGTTGCACCAAAATTCCTGCGTCTGTAATTTCTCTTGTGCGTGGGACTCTAGATCAGCAATTCCAGAGTGTGAATCCCATGTGCCTAATATTTATCCGAATTACAGACTTCACGAGGCATATAACGTCTTTAAGGGTGAGGTAAGTTAAGTTTGGTTTAACGTGTAGTAAATGCTATGTTATATAATGTTTAACTTACTTAAATATTATGTAGGTTCGTCGACCCATGCGGTGCTAGATTTTCTTAGAAGGAAGTTAGAGAAAAATATGGTTGGTAGTGCTAGATCAGTTAGGCTACAGTTTTGCATGAGGTGTACATCAGGGTTTTTTTGATGGATGAATCTATTTCTGATGCTTTGGTGGTGTGTGTCATGATGGGTTATTTGCTCCACATACTAGGTTATTTTGTTGTGACAAACAAGACGGGAACAGTATATCTTTAAATTGCTTGCAGTTTTAGAACACTATAGGACATCGGTTAGATATAACTAGGGCCATCATTTGTTAGCTCAGTTTTATCACCAGCTAGGAAAATTATCCATACACACCACGTCAGGGTTTACTAGTTTCGTTGTTTTGTTGGAGATGTGGATCTATAATCACTTCCCCTTTTATGACTGCGATCAACAGTCTCTACCAACTTTCTATGCCGACTATGTGCAAATACGCACCTCCATATTTTCGTACAAATGATGAGACTCGTATCAATACCCGCCATACAATGACTTCATTAAAGGAGCATAATATAAGTTTCAGAGTTTTTATTTTTATTAGTTGATCAATCATTCATTTATTATTACTTAGTGTACTGTTTATTTTGTAGATCTGGTTTATGTCGTACGAGCATATATGCGATGATTTCGCTTTCTCGTTGTTTGTTACTCCCTAACCGTCACTACCTTCCCACTCTTTAAAATCTCTTACAATCTGTATGGTGCTCGTAGCTTTTAAAACAATGGCGGTGAAGGTGGCTATGACGTGATTTATCAAGATAAGTCACACTCCATTTACTCTAGATTTGAAGCTGTAAGTTCTTTTACTGTTATTTGTTTTGTTAAACCAAACTCGAATTTTCATATTTGTTGTTGCTCTACTCATTTAATTCAATCCAGATTGTGTTGGTTCTTCGTATGATTTTACGTGCTCTTTCTGTTATTGATTCGTTCACGGTGATACTTTCTAATTTCAGTAGATCTGATGATGGATTTATGATATGAACTTCTTCAAATCTAACTTTGGGAGCGTTTGAGAAAGTGTAGTTTTGGTTTTACATGTAAATTTTTGTAAACGTGCCTTTTTATTAGCTGAACCTGTAGTGGTTTAGTATATGAGGATTGAACTATGATCAACTCCATATATTGGTGAGTTTGTGATTTGAGGAACCTATGATATCATCATTAGGGGTGTTATCGGTCCGGATTTCAAGGGAATTGGACTGTTAAATTTTTTGTTCTGTTCAGTTCGATTTGGTTTGGTATGAATTCTTGTTTGATCCGAATTTGGTTCGGTCCGGTTTTGGTTTGGTAAGTTATCGGTTCGGTTCGGTTTTCGATCCAATTCACTTAAAAAAAATTAAACTTAATTATAATTTATTTTTTATTTTTTAAAACTTAATAAATAACATGAAAATTAAAGCTTAGTGAATCAATCTTTTCTTTTTATTAAAAATTGGTAATTAACTATCGATTTTCACGATATAATATATAATAAATAAATAATAATAAATAGTCGGGTCTAACGGTTTTATTGGTTCGGTTCTTTATCGGTTCTACCGGTTTATCAATTCTATTAGTTTAGTTCTTAATCGATTTTACCGGTTTTATTGGTTCGGTTCCAAACCGGTTTTATTGTTTCGGTTTCTTATTGGCTTCGGATTTTAAGATGGAACCGCGAACATGACTCTTGAGGTTTGGTTACAGTCTGGTTCTCGGTTCTTTAGAATCGTTGACAACCCTAATCATCGTATTGCACTTTGGTTTAACCAGTCGAATTTTGTATAGACCGACCTTTTACGAAGGAAGATATCAAAATTCAAGACGAAGCAGGTGCAAATCTAATTAGCTACTAGTTCAAGAAACCAAGAAGGAAATGATTCTTTTTTGGCTGAAAGTTATACTTATTTGGCAGTGATACTAAACCTTCTGGCGGAATCCAAGGACCTAATGATACGATAAAACTTCTCGTTAAAGGAACTAACGACACTACATCTCAAGTCACGTTGACCACTCTTAATCTGCTTCAGCTCATGCCTACTACAAAAGTAAGTCGTCAGCAAGAGGGACAGAAATGTGCGTATTGGGTTTCCATAATCTTTAGTGTTCTTCCTGGTGCCGAAGAAAGTTTTTGTATGATTTGGAAATCAAGTTTTATAGTATTGAGAAAATATAAATTCCACAAGAAGCAGTTGCGAATCTGATAGAAGTTGATAACAATGGTAACGATATGCACTTGTACAATCACTTTTGCCAGGCATGCTTAATCATTCTCATCGAAAATGGTATTGCTAGAGTTAGCTATGATGACTTCATGAAGAAAAAGTCTATTGAGCTGTGTTAGGGTTACGACCAAAGTCCCACATCCCACATCGGTTAGACATGAGAATGATCAGTGGTATATAAGTAAAAACATATCTTAACTAGTATGAGGTCTTTTGAAAGTGGACTGAAACCAAAGCTGTGCGGGCATTTGGATGCCAAAGCGGACAATACCATACTAGTGTTGAAATCGTGTATAGCCAAACATCTACGAATCAGGGTGGCAGATGAACATCACTATGCTGTGTTCTGATCTTGGCTCGTAGTGTATGGGTGATATGAAACTAACCATTGTGCTGCTACTTTATTGCTTTTGAGTAAGGATTTGTGTTTATTACATGTTGCTTTTTATTTCTGAGACGAAGACTTGTTTTAGAGAAGATTGTCAAGTTTATTTCTACAGACATACTTATAAATCGACATTATAGTTACTAAAAAAATACTTATAAATTAACATTATAGTTTATTTGTTACACTATATTCTTGTAGTCTTTTGACTATGAGCAGTAAAAAAATCAAGGGAATTGCAAAAAAAAAGAAGAAAAAGTCGTAGAGTAATCTGTCTTTTATTTTCAATATTTATAAAATTGTTACTAAGCAAAAAATCTAAAAAACTTTTAAAACTCTATTTAATTACAGGTCATGTCATTAATTACTCTATGAAGTTGCAAATAAGAAAATAACTATTAATCCAACATCTAACTTCACAAAACCAACAAAAAATTGAAAACCACTAAATACATACCTAAACAAATGGTCCATTTTCGAAAACCTAAACTAATAAATAACTTAAAATACCGAAACTAAATAACCAACAATAAAAGAAACCTAAAATAATAAATCAAAACTAATTAATTATATAAAAAACCTAAAAAGTTCCATGTCACACCTATTCGCATGGTAATATCCCACATGGTTTTTGTTCGGTCTTAAATTAATAATATACAAAACAAATTATATAGGAACCTACTATACAACAAGTTTCATAAAATGAGACTCATAATCATCAATAACTGGAAGAAGTAAGTGAATTAGATCATGTTGTCGATGAAGAGCCAATCCGGATAGAAACGGATTATAAAAAAAAGAAACGAGTGAATCATTTTGGCTCTCATCTCTAATCTTGTCTCTCATCTCTAATTATATATGATCTCTCATCTATAATAATATATTCTCTCGCATGAGTCATATTTTCCCGGTCTTATATAAAATAATCAGTGTAGATTTTTCATAGTCATGACATTGTTTTTCCCCACATGATATAGTCTCTAATGACAAAACATTTCTTATACCTGTAACTGTCTCGCATTATTAGTTCGCCTAGTTTCAAATATTATATATGTCCCTCATCTATCATGCAGTACGTTGTCATGTGTCTATCATGCAGTATATTTTCCCGCATCTATCGTAGATTAGGGTATCTCGCATGGATATATTTCATCTTTGAATTATATTTTAATCCATTTATTTAAATATCCTAAACCAATTGATTGGATAATCCATAAAACATAGTGGCCATTTCAAAACCCAATAAAGACAATAGTTGAAATAGAAGATTACTATAGATTGGAACTAGTTCAAAAAAGAGGAAGGCATGATGATCCGATAGTATGTTCAGTTCAAGAATTACCAGCATGCATCACTGATATGATGGATATATTAGGTCAAGATGAGATCGACTACAAAGAAAAAGTTTTTTAATGTCTGGTTTCGCATGTTATAATCTCTGCTTAAATGGTCTTTCATTGTATAGTGCCACATAAATTTTTTAACATTTGGATTCACATGTTAGTATCACACATGGTTTTATCCCGTATGATATAGTCTTTCATGATTCATGTATACATGATAGCGTCCTATATATTTTCTCGTATGATGTAGTCCCGCATGATTACGATTTTATTACAACGATCATTGTCTCGTATTATTTTTTGGTTTGGTTTTATAAAAACATTTTTTTAGTCTTAAATTAATAATATATAAAAAAATCATATAAAAACCTGTCACTATACAACAAGTTTCATAAAATGAGACTCATACTCTTCAAGAACTGGAAGATGTAAGTGAATTGGATCATAATATTGAGGAAGAGCTAATCCGGATAGAAACGGATTATAAAAAGAAAGAAGTGGGTGACTCATCTTTGCTCTCATCTCTAATCTTGTCTCTCATCTCTCATCATATATGGGCTCTCATCTATAACAATTTATATTCTCGCATGGATCATATTTGTCTGGTCTCATCTAAAATTATCAGTTTAGATCTTCCATAGTCCTAACATTTTTTTGTCCCACATGATATAGTCTCTCATGATAAACAAAATTCTTACACCTGTAACTGTCTCGCATTATTAATTCGCATAGTTTCACATATTATATATGTCCATCATCTATCATACACTACACTGTCTTGTATCTATCATGCAGTGCATTGTCCTGCATCTATCGTAGATGATAGTATCTTGCATGAATATATTTCATCTCTCACTTTTTGTCATGAATCGCATCTATTACAGTTCATATATCTACTAATATAGTAGTTTCGCATCTACTAGAAAGAATTGGATGAATGACATTCATTTGAATTATATTCTGATCCTACTCAATTTAAATATCATAAACAAATTGATTGGATAATCCAAAAAACAGAGTGGCCATTTCAAAACCCACTAAAGACAATAGTTAAAATAGAAGAATACAATATATTGGAACTAGTTCAAAAAAGAGAAAGACATGGTGATTCGATAGTATGTTCAGTTCAAGAATTACCAGTATGTATTACTAATATGATGGATATATTAGGTCAAGATGAGATAGACTACAAGGAAACAGTTTATTTTAAATTTATTTGTATGCATGGCTTACCATTATACAATTAAGTTATTGTTAGTTTCACTTTTGATAATACATTCATGCATAAGTTGAGTCAAATTCATCTTTGGGCAGCAAAATAAAGTTTTTAAATACATCAAATCAAATGTACTATTGATAGTTCAATATATATGTCTAAGTTTCATTTATTTTTATGAAAATTCATATAGTGATTTCAATTATAAATTTTTTAAAAAATCTATATAGGTTTTTTGTTATTGTATCTAAGAAAGCTGACCACAATCTCCTATAACCACCAACAACTTAGTGGGATATGACCCCGATCCGCTCTCTATATTTCTAATAACTTGCATCCCATCAATCACATGACCAAACACGACGTTTATCTTATCAATCCAAAAAGTTTCGACATTCCAAATGATGAAAATAGATCCTAACAGATTTTAGATCTAGACTTCAAATTTATGAAAAGTGTACATAGAGAGGCTCCCAAAACCCATGTGTTTTTTGATAAAGTTTTCGGCAGCGAAATCTAAACCGTAAATTAAATCTATTACCTTTTCGGTTCCATCCGTTAGAAATCCTCTTCTGCACATGAAGTCGGGAACCACGTTAAAAAACTTTGATCCTTTAAAGTGTAGAGGTATTCCATATATGCCGACACCTTTTTCGCCAGTACATAGCGCTCTAAAATTCTCTGCCGTCCGTGGTGTGGTATCCGCGTAAAGTTCCATTATTATTATTCGGTCAGCGGGTTTGCCTTCTATTTCCATATCAAAAAATACTAATAAAATTCATTAATTATTAACATGTTGATATTTTAATGGTTAATGACTACTTAAGTAAAAAAAGTAAAAAAAGTTGTATAGTTATGGCCTTCTATGCATTCTAGAATATCCTTTTTTATTTATGCATTTTTTTTAAAAAATATCGGAATTAGGTGCATTTCGTGCATTTCGTTCTGTTTCAATAAACAATAGTGCCTTTTTAGGTGTTGTTGTTTTTTTAAATAAAAAATGATTTTTATCTTAGACGAATTCGAGAGAAACTGTCATTTTTTCAAGATTAGAAGAGAAATCTACTAGGTGGCTAGGGTTTGTTATTTTTCAAGATTATAAGAGAAACCTGAAGAGAATGCCGTTTTTATAGTGGCTAGGCTAGGCTAGGGTTAGGGTTTATGGGTGATTGATGGTGAGAAGCTAGTAAGGCTAGTTGGGTGTGCAGAAGTTAATAGGGTGGGAGATAGTTGAGATCGTGGTTAAAATCGATGGAGTTGCTTGAGAATGAATAACTTTAGAAATAAAAACTATAAATATTTGCTTGTTCTCCCTTATTTTTGTTTCAAAATTTAAAAAAATTAGTTAAAGCATCATAAATCAAATATATTTCACCATCTAAAACAGAAAATATAGCATAACAAGGAGATTAAGGAACCGAAATTGACTCAAACTGATTAGGTATCTCCTTCTTATATGCCCTTCCACCGTTTTGTTTCACAACACCATTGACAAGACACAAAAGTGTCCCAACTTGTTTGCGCTTCTTGTTCCCATCGAGGGGTTTGTTATCAAAAACCGCTTCTTGTTCCCATCGAGGGTTTTGTTATCAAAAACCACTTTTCCTTTTTTCCAGAACGTTCAACAATTTTCTAAACACTCAAACAAATACATAAAAATTCTCCCAATTTTAATTTGAAGGTCGTATAATAATCATAATTATTTTAAAAAATAAAATAAACACTCAAACAAATACATAAAAATTCTCCTAATTTTAATTTGAAGGTCGTTTAATAATTATAATTATTTAAAAAAATAAAACGGTACTCAAAGAGATTGGTTTAAATGGAAAAAAATGTTTTATATTTAAAATAACATGTTTTAAATCTAAAAAAGTGATAGTGCGGTTATTTTTGGCAATTGTTTGGACTTGTCTCACCAAAATAACACTCATTGGCAATCAACAAGTTTGACCATTTAATTATACAGAAAATCCTGAATATGAGGATGATTAACTAATAACCATTAAAATTAATATCCCAAAGAACTATATCTATCACAAATTCATATAATTTAACGAACAATTATTGAATTCGATATGATTTTGTTACCTGCAAAGATTTGGGAAGGAATTCTCAAACGGCTAGTTTCTGGTGAGAGAAACTCTCTCTAGAAACAACCTCTAATTTTTTCAAATTCCTTCCATTTTCTCAGTCTGATTTCCACCCCAGATTTGTTTTACTCCCCATCACAAGCTTTTAGGCGGGAGAACCACTTCATCCCCTGCAAAATCATGGGTTTTGGAGCACTAAAGGCTCAACCCACGCCTCCTCTCTCGCCATTAATGGAGACTACAAACTCTCCATTAAAGCCACGAACAGCTCCGTTAATGCTCTGCCTCCTCGCAGTCCATCATGAATTTAATGCCATGCCCATTCAAAGGGCATTTAATTCTCCAGGCAACCTTCAGACTTCCAAGACAGAAGCAATAAAGGCCCTTCCACACTGCCTGTACAACTCCCACCCGCAAAACCAGCAAGCTGCGCCATCCATGGCACCCTCCCCGAGACAACTCACACTCCCATACGCTGCCTCACCTCAAAGAAGACCCATCGAAGAAACCAATCCCTCTCCCTCTGACCTAGCTTCTAATTCCTTTTGTTGGCATGCTTTTACTCTTCTCCTGGCCAATCAAGAGAACCAAGCATGCAAAATGGCATTAAAGGCTCACCCCTCTCTCTCCTCTTCTCTCTGTTCATTAAAAACTTCACAAACCGTGCAAGTTAAACCCTACTTCCCTCCGCCTTCCTCCTCAAACCATTCGCCTACCTCCTACAAACCTCACCTCCTTAAAACCACAACCCTCCTCCTCTCCCTCTCACTTCACCGATTGCACCACTCTGTCAAAAGTAAACCACCCTCAACCCTCCCTCTCTCCTTCTCTCTTCATCGATTGCATCACTCTGTCAAAAATAAACCATCCACTAACCTAAAAACCAGAATTTCCTGGCAGTTCCAACGACAGCACCACAAACTAAATACCTTCCCTAACTTCATCCTCTCAACCCATCTCCTCTTCACCGCTGCTCCGTTCCTCACTCTCTGCTTCCAAACCGACTACCCCTCTCAACCCCGCTACCTCCCTTCTCTATTGCCAGAACCTTCAAAAATGGTGGAAACAAGAAGAAGCTCTTCCTCCAGGCGACCAAACCGCAAAATCACTCCAAGATTTAACGAAAAACCAGCCCCTCCTCCATCAGCTACGTCTCCGAGACCGTCCAGCCCTAGCACCTCTCTGTCCTTGGAGACCAGATCTTCGTCTCCCTCCTCTCCCTCCCCACCGAAATCCTCAGGCATGCACGGACCGCCACTGTCAGTTCACGGCTCTCCTCCTCCGATCTCCCCTAACCGTAAACCTCTAACCAAGCCGTTCAATGACTCCGAAATGCAAGATAGGGAAACATCCCCACTGTCGCTCTCCCCCCGGGAACCAAAGTCATAGCCGTAGAAAGTTCCGATGAAGAAGACCCTTCCGAAATCGGGCTCTCTCCGTCTCCGTCCAGAGACCAGCAGCTACGAGCCATCTTCGAAAGCAACGATCGTCTCCTCAAAGCCATCACTGCTCGTACCCTAACTCATTTCCCTAAATAAAAACGCCTTTAGTGATATCAGTGACCGTGTTGAGAAGGCCAAAGTCTTCCTAGCCCAAGCCCAAGAGAACCTCCTCAACTCTCCCTCGAACCGTACTTTCATCTCCCTCGAAAAATCGGCCTCCGATTCCTACATTTTCTTTAGTCGTGCTGAGGAATCTTTCTTTAAGCAAAAATCCAGAGAAACCTGGCTCAAGCTAGGGGACAAGAACTCTAAGTTTTTTCATAACAGCATCCGTGCCCACAGAGCCAGGAATAAGATTCTCTCAATCCAGAAGGAGGACGGCACCTTATGCTCTAACCCTCGCACAATTGCTGCCACCTTCAACAACTTCTTCCTTAATCAATTAGGTTCCCCTAGTTCGAAAGACTACCCTGGACCAGACCGAATCCGAAACCTTATTAAATCCTCGGTCCCCCAGAACCTAATCTCGGACATGATTAAGCCCATCTCAAATGAAGAAATCAAGCAAGTCCTTTTTGCGATTAACAGTGACAAGGCACCAGGCCCTGATGGTTACAGCGTAGACTTTTTCAAGACTTGCTGGACAACAGTAGGCCCTGATGTCTGTGAAGGTGTTAAGTCCTTATTCACCAAGGGGAAAATGGACCCCAATTGGAACAAAACCCTAATAGCCCTCATCCCCAAAGAAGATACCCCCTCCCACCCGTCAGACTTCAGACCCATCGCCTGTTGCAATGTAATTTACAAAACAATTTCTAAGATCATTGCAAACCGCATTAAGCCAGCACTTCCATCCCTTATCGACCCCTCCCAATCCGCCTTCATCCTGGGGAGATCAATAGTGGATAATATTCTCCTCTCCCAAAACCTCCTGCATGGGTATCATACTTACCGCAAAGGCCCCAGATGTGCCCTCAAAATAGACCTTAGAAAAGCCTTTGATAATGTCAGATGGGAACTCGTTCTTGACATCTTGCTTGCCATGAACTTCCCCATTGACATGATAAATTGGATCATCCAATGCATCACCACCCCCTCCTACGCCGTTAGCATAAATGGTAAGACATCAAGCTAATTCCCGGGCGCCAAAGGTCTCAGGCAAGGAGACCCTCTCTCCACGTATATCTTTGTTATTGTAATGCAGGTACTCTCCAGCATCCTTCAGGAAAAAAGCAGGCATCCATCTTTTGGATTCCATTGGAAATGTCAAAAGCTCCGTATCATCAACTTATGCTTTGCAGACGACCTCCTGATTCTTTGCAGAGCCAATATCCCCTCCACCAATCTCATCCTCGAAGGCCTTCAAGAATTTGCGACCTTATCCGGTCTTCTTCTCAACCCCTCCAAAAGCCACATTTTCTTCTCTGGAACCTCTCCCGGCACCAAACAAGAAATCCTCTCCCTCCTCAACTTTAACGAAGGATCCCTCCCTGTCCGATACCTTGGAGTCCCCCTCATCACCTCTCGCCTAACCTACAATGACTGCAAACCCCTCTTCCTCAAAATCACAAACCGAATTAACTCTTGGACCACAAAGCAGCTTTCATATGCCGGACGCCTTCAACTCATCACCTTTGTCCTCTTCGCTAGCCAAGTCTATTGGTCCTCAATCTTCATTCTCCCAGTCAGAGTCCTCAAAGAGCTCTCCCACCTCTTACGCAGATTCCTCTGGCCTGGCTCAGAAATGAAGATCTCGGGATCAAAGATCGCTTGGGAAAGGGTAGTCGTGTCCAAAAATGAGGGCGGTCTTGGGATCCCAGACCTAAAAACCTGGAATCAGGCGGCCGCCCTAAAACTACTCTGGTCCATCCTCACAAAAAATGAGAATTCCCTTTGGACCCAATGGATTCTGCTGGAAAAAATAAAAAGCAACTGCTTCTGGACCATTCCCATTCCACCAAATGATAGCTGGAGCTGGAGGAAAATCCTCAACCTCCGAAAAGTAGCGGCAAATCACTACAGAGTCACAATTGGCAATGGAGCGGACACATCCATCTGGCATGACCCCTGGCTCTTCTCCACCTCTCTGATCAACCGATACGGACCTTCCATCCAAAACCTCTCTCGATTACGGAACTTAAGAATGGTGAAAGACCTCATCCAAAACGGCCGCTGGACGTGGCCTCCCCAAGCTAGAGCCCCCAACCGAAACCTCAACCCTTTCCTCACAGAAATAACATCAGCCATCCAAAACCTTCCCCCACCCCTTAATCAAAGGACTCATTCATATGGCTTCCCAACAAACAGCATCATTCATTCTCCATCAACAGCACTTACAAATCCCTTAAGCCCACCAGAAATAAGGTCGCCTGGTCAGAGCTTATCTGGCACAAATACTCGATCCCCAGACACTCATTCATCACCTGGCTTGCAATCCATAACAAACTCACCACCAGAGATAAACTCATTTCTTGGGGTCTTGACTCCCCCCGACCTGTGTCTTATGTGAAACATCGTCTGAAAACCTTGAACACCTCCTAACCCAGTGCCACTTCTCCACCGCTATATGGGAATCCCTTGCCCAAAAGCTTCTGTTTCCCTCCCCCCCTTCTCATTGGCCTCAATGGTTAGAGCATGCAAGCACATGGAATGCCTCGAAGGATAACCGAAAGACTCATTGGAAAACAGCCTTCTGCGCCACCATCTATTACATCTGGAGGGAAAGGAATGATAGAATCTACAACAACAAGCAATCCCCCTTCACCAGCATAGCACACGATGTGCTATCAGACCTCAGATATCGATTCAAAGGAACTAAAGCCAATTTCACTGGATAACCAAGCTACTCATGCTGTTTTTTCTAACAATGCAAGTGTAATTTAAAATTCTGTAACAAGCTCCCATAATCCATTTCGGATCTCTCCTTGTAACGAGGCACCCGCCTCCTGAACCCATGTACAATATTTTATTTATTAATTTAAGCGCTTTTTATACCAAAAAAAAATTTGGGACACGAAGGAGATGCCAAATAGTTATCTGAGAGACATATTTTTATGTTCTAATTCGTCTCCTCCGATAAAGGCAAGAATGATATAACTGAATAAATTATCTCCAAATAAGCCCTCTAAAACCGAAGAGAGACTACTTCCTCTTTTGAAAATCTGTTCTTCACCGATAAAACTAGCAGCAAAGCACGGAACCGTCTCTCGCGAAATCGACCCATTTCATTATTTGGTTAACAATTGGTTTTGATCTGGCGGAACGCTCAAATAAACCTATTCCTATATTGCATTAAAACACACTACGATATTCAAATACAATTTCTTTTTACATTATAAATTATTCAAATACAATTTCTTTTTACATTCTAAAATATGAACACGGTGTTGGTACACCGCACTACAAATCTTATTATCCTTTATCATATTTAATATCAAAGTTGAAAAAAATGGATCTAACTTGTATTTTTATTTCGTACATCACTAATCACTAATATTTATATTGCTAATGTTAAACGGCGGTCAAATATCTAAATATTTATATTTTATGCATATTTTGAATGCTTTTAAGTTTTTCTATTTCAATATTTTTTCCAAATTTGTAGAGAAATATCTTTGAAAATCAAAGTCATCAGATTTTTCCATTTAGTTGATTTTAATGTATAAGTATATTTAAAATACAAAATTCATTAGGATATTCAAAGTAGTACACAATTATTCAATTAATGTCGAGATATATAAAAATAAACACGAGTGATTAAAAAATGATTTTATGAAAATCAAAGTTATACTAAAAAAATATTTTATGAAAAAAGATATTGATTTATTAATATATTAATATATTTAAAACATATAAGTATTTATAACATAAAAGTTTGGTCATGCATAATTTATAACATGAAATGTAACTTAAAAACATATATGCATAATTTATAACTTGAAATATAACTTTTAAATATATATATATAAATAAATGTAACTTAAGAAATCAATATTTGCTACTAAATTTTAATATTTTTATGAATTCATTAAATATTTATTTATTAATTTAATAATTATAAATTTTAATTAATACCTAAGTTTATATATATATATATATATATATAATAAGTAATATTATTATTTTATAAATTATAAAGACATGATATAAACTTGATTATTCTTATTGAAAAATTTGGGTTTGGATGGTTGTTCACGGTGGAGAAAACAAAGGTGCGGTTGTGAAGATAGCTTTCACGTGGGATGATAATGAAATTGATGCAGCTGTGGACTAGTGGTAGGTAAGTAACGCGGTTGGAATTTTTTTTTGCAAAACGTTTTATTGTCTTACAGAACCATCTCGCGATTAGCAAGAAGCTAAACATTTTTTACTTTGGTGTACGAGACGAAAGTAAGCCAAAAATATTATTATCTCCTACATGATTTTAATATATGAGGAGGTAAGTAATTCGGAAGCAAAGAGTGACGAACTTGAAAATGATTGAGGGAAAACACTAAATCTCATATTCGTTCAGAGTATTATTAAACTCTGAAACAAAACATATATATATCTAAGGTTTGATGTGGAATCTTTAAGGTGGGGGGGGGGGGGGGGGTTAAGAATAAATTTCCTTCATACCAAGGATTGAATCCTAAAAAAACTGGCTTCCAACTTAATAGTGGTCGTACATAATTGAAGCAAAGTTGGGAACATACAACTTGTTATTGAAAAAACCAGATTTAAGAATAAATTTCCTTCATACCAAGGATTGAATCCTAAAAAAACTGGCTTCCAACTTAATAGTGGTCGTACATAATTGAAGCAAAGTTGGGAACATACAACTTGTTATTGAAAAAACCAGATTTATTAAACATGAAGCATCAAACATTAACCTCTATCATTCTCCTTAAGATTCGACTCCTTGTTATTTATTTATATTACGTAAACAATGTATTATACTTGGGATGTATTCTTTCCTATTATTGTCATGACACAAGGCTTATTTTATTTTACATCTTAAGAATATTGTAAATTTTATAAGTCTAAAATCCACACCGACATAAATGATGATTGCTCAACATTCGCTCGACTCTATTAAGTCTATAAACATAAACATACAACAAAGGATAAGTCTGAGATGATTATAAGTAGTTTTCAACACCTCAGGAAGCTTCGGACTTTATCCAAATGACAAAAAAATAAGAAATAAGTCTGAATATAGTATTTAACTATTAGAGGAGACAATTTGGGGAGTCCAAGTACCCTTCAATTAAAATAAAAACAAAAATAATATAACTTTGATATGATTCCAAAATTAATGATTAACATTTTAGAGAGTCCTAATACCATTCAATTAAACAAAAATTGATAGAATGATTCTTGAAATTAGTCCTAAAAATACCATGCACCCTTCATAAATAAACAAGTACAGTTTGGTTATGTATATACATAATCGAAATAAGAACCTTAAGTGGTCCTTAATAAGATTTCTACATTCAAAACTTACCACTTCAGCTAGAATACTAAAATATCACACCATAAAGTGTTTTTTATAATAAGTATAAAATTCACTTAATAGATATAACAATTAAAATTATCCCAATAATGGGGACTTTATTCAAAACGTTTCTCCAACCATGGGGACTTTGGTCATAAATTTTCCCTATACTTAAAAAAGCACCAAACTACTAATAAATAATATACAGGTTATGGAGGATTCAGTCCAACCTGCGTGGTCGAAGCTTTACTTACGGTTATGGAGGATTCACTCCAACCTGCGTGGTCGAAGCTTTACTTACGTCAGATTGTGTAGCATTTTCGACAACCACATCTTCTACTTAGGTGGGGAATGAAAGCATAGTCACTTAGCTATGAGGAATTAGGAAAACATCATCACAATGAGAATTATTTTTTTTGTCAATCAAACAAACTCTTAGTTTTGATTAGTTGTTTATAAACCCTATAACTTCTTTTTGTAGCGGTTATAAGCGGTTCTTGTTCGGGATAACTTATCAATTCGCTTGTTTTTTATCTTTCTTCTTTCTGTACATATTTTTTTAATGAGCCTAAGTTGATGTTTGGATCTTCTACATGGAACATAAGTACGAGTCGGTTCTCAACCTTATGAACAAAATCCTTAGCTTCTTCTAGTATTTCTTCCTTAAAACTAGCATTCATTCTAACTTGTTCAGCACATACGACCGCCAATGTTACTTCTATGCTCTTATTTTAGGACAAGGCCTCTTCCACGTGTATCTAAAACTCTTTATTTTCAAATTAAGCTACAGTTTTTAAGCCTCTAGATGCTCTTGCACTTTATCTAATTTAGCATTACCAACATCTAACTTATTATGGCATGAGAAAATGGATATGTCTGGATAAGATTTAGCCTATGAAAAAATCTTTCAAAACTGACAAGAGACAAGTAATATTGGGTGATAACCTTAACAACTACATGAAGTTTTAAAGTCAAAAAGATATTTGAAGATATTTTCTCTTGATAATGATCACAAACCCGGACTTTGGATATTTTTTCATGTTCTCTAAAGCAATAAATTGGCTCACATATTTAGGATTCACTTCAGAGAAAGAACGAGCGGTTCAGATGTACCAACAGAATGTGTTCCATCATTTGGTACCTCGAGATTTCTTTGTAAAACAACACATCTATTAATAATATGGAAGGATAAAGGACTCAGTTTCAACTACTCATAGCATTTGGCTGTCAAACATGCAGCATCAGCCATTGGCCTTGGAACATCCAGGTTTTGGTACATCTTCAGACCTTGATGTTTAGATGCAACAATCAAGCTATCAGCACACTCCGGTAATCCAGGTCTGGTACATCTTTAGACCTTTGATTTTAGCAGCAGTAATCAAGCTATCAGCAAACTTAGGCTCCTCTACCATATATACGGATTCCGGATTTTCATAAGATACACAAATAAAATCTTATACTAACTTGACTAGTATGCAAACCTGAGTCAAGATCACTTTTGAATTTTTTAGCACTGGAGGATCCCTTACCCACTACTCTCATTTATTTTTTACTAATAATTTTCTCCAACAAAGTAATAGCCTCGACATCAGCCCAAGCGGATATTTTCTCCCCCAAAGCTTTGAGGTTAATTTTTGGTCTCACATCATACATGTAATATTAATTTTTGGTCTCACATCATACATGTAATATTTACATTTTCCTTTATAGACTGGAATTTTATTCACCAGTTATGGACCATTTTCAATAATCACAACTCTTTTAGTAGGAGCATGAGACACGTCACTTATAAATACCAATTTTTCCTCTATGTAAAAATTCTCTTTTATTATACCACCAAATTTGGCTCCATCGTTATTAATTTTGATTGGTATAATTAGAGTTGTATGGGTATGGCCACCAGCCTCACTATTGGTGATTTTTATCATATTCCCTTCATGATGAGGAATTACTACTTCGAACTTAATCAGGGTTGTGTATTTTCATACA
Source organism: Limnanthes douglasii subsp. nivea (assembly GCA_036936605.1). Taxonomy (NCBI): domain Eukaryota; kingdom Viridiplantae; phylum Streptophyta; class Magnoliopsida; order Brassicales; family Limnanthaceae; genus Limnanthes; species Limnanthes douglasii. The sequence goes on along the minus strand of JAUPFV010000003.1, from coordinate 7,923,646 downwards.
TCATTATGATCTTACTCAAGCATATTTGACCTTGAGGACTTGCTAGTAGAATCCTCGACAATAGAAGATCTTACTAAAATAGCTTTGACATGAGAAATAATCATTTTGTTCACTAATACAGATTTACGTTTCGACTCACCAGTCTTGCTTTTTGCTTCAACGAGCTTAGATACCGCCATACCAACAACTATTGTCTTAGAACCTGCGAGTGACTAAAATATGGGGCCATGGATCATTGGTAACAAAATTATCACTCACAAGAAGCGATTCATACGAGTAACTCTATTGCGCAACTTTCCTCCTAAATCTAGTATACTATCTATACGCTTCTGATAGTTTCCTCCTTGATGGCAGCTCTTGAACTTTAGAAATTACCCACACAAAGTTTGGTTAAAGCTCAAAATCATGCACAATACTGCACAAACATGAAAAAAAGGAACATGACTTATTTTTAAAGTTCAGACAAGGGAGCACAATCTTTTATCTCTTTTTATCTTGGTCTTTTAATTGCTCGAAACATCTAAAATTATGTTTCCAAATTTTATTGTAATATATAAGGTCCTAAAGGATCTTAGAACCATCACCAGTGGTGGAGCTACATCAAAATTCATCTTAACATAGTGGAAAAGGCTGAGGTAAGAGATCGAGCGTTCAAACCTCAGCTGCCTCAGTTTCTGGTAATATATATGACTACTCTTTTGATTATTTCATTTTTCCACTAGTCCTCTACTTTCAATTTGCTATGGAAGTATCTTTTATTCATTTTTCCTTTAAACCTTTACTTTCAATTTGTTATGGAAGTAAGTAAACAATTTTAATAGAAAAACTATATTTTCAATTGTTTTCATAGTCCGAAGTCATGTTATTTGGGAAACTATATTTTTAATGATTTTCATAGTCGGAGAGACCATCAGTGTTATGTTAATGAGCCAAAAACAGCAGAAAAGCTTAATCTAAAACCCATAACAACATAATCTGAAGCCATGTTATTTGGGAAACTATACTTTTAATGATTTTCATAGTCGGAGGGACCGTCAGTATGTCATGTTAATGAGCCGAAAACTACTAATATGACGTTATTAATCTAAAACCAAAATGTCTAACCCGTGTATATTACATAAAAGCTCAATCTAAAACCCGTAACAACATAGCCTATAGAGTTCACTAACAATACATGTCCGAATCAATACATCTATTAGTCAACTTATATTTTTTATGTTATAATTACTTCAAAGTGTTGGTAAAAACAGTACGAAAGACTCTTTAAACAAATAAACACATTTATATAGATGAAAAACGAAGATATATTACAACACAATTTTACAATTTTCACTAAAAAAATATTTTTTGACAATAACCACAACACCATAAGGTTTTAATCATGACTACGCCGCTGACCATCACCTATGATAACATAGCTATATGGATTGGAGCTTCGCCCGACAATTAAATTCATCGTAAAAAAACTCCTAATATTAAAATAATTATACATCTTCTAGGACATAATGATATTTGTCATTAAAATTATTTTGGCATTCGGCAATAAGTTGGTTGCAATATATCTAGGTACCATTTAAAAACTTAAACTAGTCTCTGGTTAAAAGAAATTGAAGGCCTATTCTTAGGGTGTATGTGAAAATACAACATGTCACCATAAGCATCCAAGAGAGATTATTGACTAATTGTTGCGAATTTAACCTTCATATTGGTTGGAATCTCATATTCCTAAATCTTCCTACTTTGTTCGTCGATATCAATATACTTATAAAAGGAGGAAATTTTTTATCGATATACATGTGACGCCGAAGTATATCATTTTAATTGATAGTTCCTATCTTTGGGAGTTTTCACGACTAGCAAGATTCCTTCGGGCTATTTAGATCTCAATTAGTGAATAACATATAGGGCTTTGACCGCCTATAGCTAACAATTCGTGTCTCTCGTTAGGCTAGCCAAAATTGGTCATAGTCTAATGTTCTGTAACGAACGCACTTGTAGAACATTTTGAAGAGTCAGAGGATAAAATCCTCCTTCAATGAGTTAATAATACATTCTTCAGACAATTTTCTTTAATTTTATCTTTACATGATCACTATTGTAGCCAAAACTGGTCATAGTCTGATCCGTAACGAATGCAGTAGAATTTTTTTCTAATTTTATAATAAACCATTTTTTGAAAAGTCATAAAATAAAATCGTCCTTCAATATATTAACAATACTGTATGCAATCAATTTTTTTACTTTTTTCTTTGCATGATATGATCATTACACTAGTCATCTTCAGTCAATGAGAAATTTTCCTCCCGCTATGGCTAAATTTGGTCCCAAATAATGTTAACGAGTCCAAAAATATATTTTTGAATTTTTACTATTTTGCCCTTATATCCGCGTTTTGTGAGACCTTCTCAACCGACGGGATGGTCTGGAGCCCTTCTTAACCGTCAGGTGCAAGTCAAACTTCTCCGCCAGTCGAGACATTTTTGATACGCTTTTAAACTTGACAAAATTTTGGGACAGGTTATTCTTTAAGAACAAATTTTGCCAAAAATTCTTTGAATGCAGTAAAAATTATTCTAATTCTCGTGTAGAACATTTTGAAGAGTTAACAATACATATGCAAACTGCAATAGATTTGCATAACATAAAGTATATAGAACAAGCTAGGGTACAGCACAAGCTATACACCTTTATTCAATAATTGCCTCAATAGATGAACATGCTATCTAAAATCAACAGAAGAATACATATAAATGAACAAATGAAGTCCAGACCATCAAAATCAACATATTATAGCCTTAAAGAGAATAAGATAAGATATCTAAACAACAAGCCCTTTCTGTGCAACTCTGACTAAAAAAAATTAGCAAACACAATGTATAATATTGTACCGACCATCAAAATCAACTTTAGAAAGGAGATCACAGTTGAAACAACTTCAATGCATGGAAATTGGTGTAGGGAACAAGTATAACCCCATGGCTACCATAGTACAAGCTCAAGAGGATAAATTTATTCCCATGTATGATGCCAACGTTATAGGCCAAAACTAAAGGCATAGGTTCATAACAACAAGAGAAATTAATTGCTTGCATGGAATTCAAGAGTCTTGATAACAATGTACCCGCCACCAAAATCAACTGTATGATCAAATCACCAGTTGATAAAACTTAGATGAATGGAAATTCATCTATTAATCATGTAAATAGATCGATTCAACTATTCGTACTAGTGAGAACGAAGAGAAAGACAATGTATTATTTTACCTTCCTTATCCTGAATTTTAGCTTTGACATTATCGATGGTATCGCTGCTCTCGACCTCGAGAGTGATGGTCTTTCCCGTTAGGGTTTTGACGAAGATCTGCATGTCGATTGATTTCTTTCTTTCAAGCTCTGCCGTGTGCTTACGGTCGTTCTTTTAGGGTCTTATATTGTAGGTTTTAGGGTTTCGAGAGGTTGAGGATAGGCCTGGCTCTCTGGTCCGAGTTTAATAGGTTGGCCTCAAACTTTGAATTATAATGATCATTAAATTATAAAGAAAGTATTTCAAGATTCTAATGTTATTCTATAATTTATTTATGGGAAATGATACACTAAGTACCTTTTGTCCAAACCTATTACTCTCTACTACTCAAAAATGGGTTGATGCTCCCTTAATACCCACCTCAATAAACATATCCACTTTTAATACCTAATTTAATTTTAATACCATATTACCCTCAACCTAGTATATTAGGGACCTTTTTTGCTACAGTACATTCTCTTTAGTTTTGAATTTTGAATTTATTAGACTCTCTCTCTCCTCTTTCCTAACCTAACAAAGAATCCATTTTTCAAGAACGTCGGTTCGTTTTCAAATTCCTTGTCGTGAACACACTTTTTTCGACGAGTCTAACTAACCACCGACGATACATAACCACTGTCTGTTTTTCGAAAGCTCCTCAACCGGTGAACTAACTACCTACATCTTGTCATTCTCCGTTGACTGAAGCTCGTAGCTGGTCCGGTGCACCACTAGGTTACCGTCGACGGTGCCGGTGAATTGTATCCGAAACAGGCGACGTTCTAGTTCGACGAACTCTACAATTTCAGGCGTATCTTTCCAGCTCAGACCACACCTCCATCCATCATTTTCCGTCGACTCAATCTCGTAGCTCGACCGGTGCACCACTACGTTACCGTCGACCTCACCGTTGAAGCAGTTCCGACGTCAGAACTAAAGGTCAGTATCATGTTTCATTTGCCACTACATTCTCTCTTTTTTTCATTTTCGATCTTAACAATAGAATCACTGGTGTATGTTAATGGCAGGAAATCGTTTAGTTTCTGTTTTTGTTCGAATCAAAGCATCGATACCGGCAAGAAATTACAGTTTTCAAGCTCTCTGTTATAGGTTGCGATTGCTGTTTTGTACGTGTATGCTACAGGTTGCGATTTATGGGTAGATTTATATGTTGTTATTGCTAGATTGGTATAGTTATTGACTGTGGCTGTGTTTTGTTTTTCATTGCGATTCTACCTAGGACTGACATATGGTCATGTGATTTGTGCATGTATACTGTGGTTGCTAGATGTGAGTATCGACATTGCAACTTTGATGCAGTGATTGATAGATTAGTTTACATACATTGCGATTATAGTTATGATAGATTGCTAGATGTAGTAGTTCTGTAACACATTCAGCTGTTGTATGCTACCCTACAACAAACTAACCAAAACATACAGGCTATAACAGAGTTTGGTGAATCTAGTACCGGTAATGATGATGGAGAGTCAGTGGTTAATCCCCCGAACGTTAAAAGACGAGTTGGGCGACCGAGGAAAAAGCGTATTCCATCAAGAGGAGAGTTTACCACCAGCAAGTCCCGTTGTGGTCGCTGTTTCAAATCAGGGCATAATAGGAGGTCATGTGATGCTCCGTTCTGAACTTGTGTTCCTGATTTTTTTAGTAACATTTTGATTTTCATAGATAAGTACTCCTTATCTTTCGACTTATATTTTTGGATACTGTTAACATTGATATGTACCATGTCTGTTTGATTGGATGATTCTTATCGTTATTAATGTCTAAATTGATAGATACGCTGAGATTACAACGCTAGATACTCGTTATCTATTTGCAAGACATTGCTAGATATGTGAATTATAGTCTGATAGATACGGAACATCTGCATTAATAGATACTTGAGTATAAATCTGATAGATACGATATATTGGCATTGTTAGATACGTGAACAATAGTCTGATAGACACGATATATAACATTCATAGATCCTGGAGTATACGTCTGATAGATACAACAATTTATGTATGTGATTTTAAGGTTCACATCCATCTGATAGCTTAGTTATATTTAGTTTGGTAGGTACTTTGGATTCTCCCTTTAGTGTTTCATCTCAGAATTTACTAGAGGCTGCGATTCACGACTACTATAGCTTGCTAAATTGAAGATAGATATATGACATCGATATTGCTAGATACGTTGTGTTGTGGTTGCGATTGGTATTGATTTATTTGAGGCGTTAAGTTTGATTTACATTCCAGTTACATGAAGTTCCTATCAGCCATATCCAACATTGCTAGATACAACAAGTTTTGTCTGTGATTTTAAGGTTTACTTTGTTTTGATAGATTAGTTATAACTAAATTCCGATTGTGAATCCAAACTTCTATTATAACTGCTTCACTCAACTGCTTACTATCAATGTTAACTTGTAGTATTCAAATCTTAACCAAAATTTTTAAGATAAAACTACAAAAATACTAATAAAACCATAACATTAATAGAACATCAGTCAATGCATTACATCTTCCAAATACACCAACCCTCTCCAAAAAAACAAACTGCTCAGATTGGTGAAAGTTATAAGTCCATCGAAGCATAAAAAACATTACAAACAACAACAACAAAAACATAATGAAAGGAAACTGCATGAACTTCTTTAAACCTAATCAGAATCCTCTGCATGACATATGGACATTGATAGATACTCGATAATAAGTCTGATAGATATGTAATACAGACATTGATAGATACAACACTTTGTAGTTGCTATATACGACATATGAACATTGATAGATACTCGATAATAAGTCTGATAGATATATAATACATATATTGCTAGATACAACACTTTATAGTTGCTATATACGACATATGAACATTGATAGATTCTCGATAATAAGTCTGATAGATATGTAATACAGACAATGCTAGATACATCACTTTGTAGTTGTTATATACGACATATGGACATTGATAGATACTCGATAATAAGTCTGATAGATATGTAATACATACATTGCTAGATACAGCACTTTGTAGTTTCTATATATGACATATGAACATTGATAGATACTCGATAATAATTCTGATAGATATGTAAGACAGACAATGCTAGATACATCACTTTGTAGTTTCTATATACGACATATGGACATTGATAGATACTCGATAATAAGTCTGATAGATATGTAATACAGACATTGCTAGATACAGCACTTTGTAGTTGCTATATACGACATATGGGCATGGATAGATACTCGATAATAAGTCTGATAGATATGTAATACGGACATTGCTAGATACTTGATTATAAGTCTGATAGATAAGATGCATAGACATTGCTAGATGCGGGAATACTAGTTTGATAAAGACGATGTATAGGCATTGATATATACGTGAATAAAAGTCTAATAGATACTTAAGTAAACGTCTCACAGATACGAATGTAGACATAGCGAGATAATTGAATATTACTCTGATTGATACGATATATAGAAAATACTAGTACTTACAGTGGATTTACACTAAGGTGAACGGTTGATAGATACGAATACAGACATTGCGAGATACTTGAATATTACTCTCATAGATACGAAACATATAAAATACTAGATACATCATTGAAGAATGTAACAGTGATGTGAAATTTATTTATGCAACAAAGGGAGGATCTTTTTTCGTCAGCCTTACATGCTTACATCCTATATGGAAAGACTTCCATCTCACATCGTAAAAACTACAAATCGCCTCGATCAAGTGGTGGAACTTTTTCAGCTTCAGAACCTCGTTCCTTACGTCGAATGATGTTTTCAAGTAGGTATAGAACGGTGTTCCTCTAGCAGCCTCTTTGTGTTCGGATGTAATTATATCCCGTCTTAGTAGGTTGATTATGCTTACCAACCCTGGCATGTGGAATACTCATGTTTTAGTCATGTTTGCCTGCAAACATTCCCATTTCAAACTAGTTAGTAATAACAATACCAATCCCATAGTAACTAAAACAATAAAACAATAAAACTAAGCAGCCAGCATATACATTAACACTTGAAGACAGCACTGGTCCAACTTAATCCACAACAACGTCTAACTCACTACATTGATACATTGTTAGACGTGACCAAATTCATCTACTACATTGCTAGACGTGCAGTGCTGACAGTAAACTAGTCCCAGACACTGCTAGATACGGCCAAAACTACAGTCCACATTGCTAGATCAGTAAAACATCTATGCATACTAACAAAGAACAACCTCAACTCTGTATATTGCTAGACGATGCTACACATTTCAATTTCAAGCATGACAGATTCTAACCAGTTGTTGTCGATGCCGTCGGACGACACTATCGACACTAATAACAACTAACATCGACCCATGTCTAACTATCAGTGGATTAACACTACGTACTACAACTACATTTCAACACCATCGACTAACACTAACTCCGTATTGTAAACGAAAGGAGAAAATCTCGCCGGAGAAATGAGAATTGTTCAATACATAACTGTATCGACAGTCAGTACTCCGGCGAGACTTATACATTCTGGCCTAATGCTCACAGACAGACAGTACACGTGACGGCGATAAAAACTTACATGTTTAACGTGACCAAAATCATCTACTACATTGCTAGACGTGCATTGTTGACAGTAAACCAGTTGCAGACATTGCTAGATACGGAAAAAAATACAGTCCACATTGGTAGATCAGTACAACATATATGCATAATCACAGAACACGACATCAACTATGTACGTTGCTAGACGATGCTTACACATTGCGATTTCAGGCCACATAGCCTCTAACCAGTTACAGGCTATGTTGTCGTACTGCACTATCGACACTAATAACAACTCACCAGTGCATCGAGCTATGTCTAACTACTTACGGTCGACGCACACTACGTACTACAACTAGATTTCAACACCAACGATTAACAATAAATTTGTACGTTAAACGAAATGACAAAATCTCGGCGGAGAAAGGATAAGTGTTCAATACCTAACTGCATCGACCGTCACGACTCCGGTGATTCCATACAATCTACGCTAATGCTCACTGGTTACTTACATTCACAAACACAGAGAGTAGGGAAGACGGCAAGAAAAACGTACACGTTGTCTATTAAATTTTATATATGTGTTAATATTGTAATATAAATTAAAAAAAAATTCCAAATATTTTTAAAATGATTTTTATATATTGTTGTTAAAAAATATATTTCAAAATAAATTTTAATTTTTAAAAACCATTTTTATTTTTTCAAATTTAAATTTAAAAATCAGTTAAAAAACCAGTTTTACAACAAATAATTGTTTTTTTTTACTTTACTTCAAGAAAAATAAAATACTATTTGAAAAAAATTAAAAATAAAAGATTATTAGTATTGTTATCCATAAAATATGACAGAGATTACGTAAAATAAAGTAAGTAATAGTATGATATTTTTATTTTTATTATTAGTTTATAAATAGTAGATTAATAATTGAATAAAAAATATTACATGTAGAATGATATTGAACAAAAGATATTTACATTTATAAACTTTAATTTTAAAAATAAAATATTAATAGTATTTTTTATAATTATAGATTTTAAATATTATTATCGTCCATAAAATATGATAACAATTACGATAAAAAGAAATAACAACCTAACTTGATTTAATAGTTTAAAATTACCTAAAATAAAAATAAAATAGTAATATGATGTTAAATTTATTATTATTATCCAAATTCATCTAATAAAGTTTAAATTTAATACAATTATAACAATATTATCATATTTAAAATATTAATAAAATATTACAATATTTTTTTGCCTCGATATTGTTTGTACACTTAGTAGGCTACCGGTTAGCAAAACCATATATGTAAAACAACCTTAATACCAAAAACTCATATATTTCTAAAATATTCCAAGATGTTAAAATCCCTTTATTCAACATTAAAGATTTTTAATTGTTCACGTAACTCCTTTGGAAATATTAAAAAAACAATTTACTCTACTTCTCTTGTTAATAACTACTATTACAAACCTAAAAAATAAATATTGGTATACTAAAATAAAGAGCTTATTTAGTTTCCTAAATTGATAGCTTCTATATAAAAGGATAGCTAAAGGTTATTATAATCAATCTCTGATCTCTTTGTCTTAAAGCTGATTAACATTATGTCTGATTTGATTACAGAAACGGAGATAAAATTAACAGACCAGACCCGTGTGATCAGATGAACCTTAGAGAAGTGAGGAGAGAGTTTAAGAGGCTCGAAGGTAAAATATTTTGTTGTTAATGTATAATAAAAGTTGATCCGAGTTGGAGTAACTTATTTTTCCTTTTTACCTAATTTGTATGTGTTTTGCTCAAGAAAACCACAATTTCCACTACTGGTCTTTGTATTTGCTTGGTCGAGTTTATGTAATTTTCTTTGATTTCTTCTTGAACGGTTTTTAGGCCATTCCTGTATTTGTATATGGGAAGACAAGTACACACCAGTCGCTTCGAGATGTTACATGTTACATGGTGCTGTCTTCCCAACAAGATGTAACATGTTGTTACCATGTTTATCGATTCGAGTCGCCCAGGTAAGTTTCAGGGTTTCAAAACTATACAGAAGGCTAAAAACTTCTGGTTGACGATAGTGAAAGACAATATCGAATATATATATCCTTCGTCGGGATCAAAATTCCCAAGCAAATGACAATTGCTTCGTAAAATTTGAACTAGAAACTTGACTGTCCCACGCTTAGCAGAATTAGCAATTTCTTTGTGTAGGTTTTGGTCTCGTTCTTGTAAGGCATATAATGGGGATCTGTCATTGCTTACGATATTCAAAACCTCATGAGCATAATAACGAACCTGTTTTATTTCGTATGCCTAGGAGATCCCTGGAATGAAAATAAAAGTTATATATATTGTATCTTTAGTAAGAGTAAAAAAAGTTGTTATATCAGAAAAACATAACGGAAAATAGTGAATATAAAACGCAAGTGTACCGGAAATTGATAGTATGGCGGAAACTAGTTTCTAGGGTAGGCCTACAACGAAGGAAACTAGTATCTGGGGTAGACCTACAATATTACAAAAGCATAGGGTATGTGTACAACATTGCAAAAGCATGCTTAAATAGTAAACTTCTTTGGTAGTAGATAAAAGTAGCGTACCTCGAATTGATCTATCTTTTATATCACCAATGTTGTTTTGTTTCATGTTTACGTAATGATCATTGGAACCTTTGCTATTGGTCTTCTGTATATTAATGCCTATAAAAGAATAGGCTATATTACTAAGTTGGCTAATCAAGAAAAACAAAAAGACATCCTATAAATTAGAAAGATGCTAACATGCGTAGAATATACGCTTCCATAACGAGAGTTGAGTATATTTTGGACAAAATATATATCATAATCCGACAAAGCGTAGATAGGGGTGTCTGCTTGAGCAGTATAAGTCTTCAATGCAGCTATTTCAGGAAAATGTTGAAGCAGCACCCGAGCAATATCTGGAAAAATTAGTTCGGAATGATTTACATATAAGAAGTTCGAGTGAATATATTTATTGATAATTAGACTTACCAAAAAGCTGGCTCCGGATCAATCCAGTAAGAAATTGTGAGCCTTGGAAGCCTTTCAGCGGATTTTTAGACGTGACACTTTAAAGATATATGACAATGGCGGCAATTGCAAGTGGCATATAAGATTCTTTATCTGCAATCTCAAGTAATCTTTTATGGTGAGTGACCAAGGAAATTGCTATCTCGACTTTTCTATTTTTTGCGACGTGATGTAGAGCTGTCCAACCATTAGAATCTGTTGCTTTTATGGCTTCAGTGGATATTTTTAGGAGTAGCTTCTTCACGATTTTAGTTGACCACTCAAACATGCAAAGTGGAGAGCCGTGACATCTCCAAGATTGATTGGTCCGTTTAAGGCTGTAGGGTGCTTGGCCAGAAAGCTTTCCAACCCCACCAAATCACCTACCATTATTATATTGCATATTGTATATTATGCAAAATAATATAGTAAGAACTTATAAGTATTATCCAAGCATCCACATATCGTGAAAACACATCTCCCTAGAAACTATATATATGGTGTGGCCAACAAACATTTAATATTGATAGTATAATTACATACGTATGCAAGACAAGATGGTACTTCTACATGTTTAACAAAAAAGTAACTACATACTTGTATGAGGAGATCTATGGCCTGGCTCATAATACCCCTTTCTTAATTTTATCCAAACAGCCTGGGCTAGGTCAAGGTCTCTTATCTTTGAAAATGCTTCTTTGCCACATGAAACTTGAATTGCATGTATAGCTGCAACGTTTTTCTTTGTCCAAGCTTTGAATCCGCATATATCATTTTCTTCGTTTAGAATATTATCATCTTCCACCACCTGCCAAAGATCTTGAGATAGCAAATACCAATGCATACACAGACTCCAGTCTTTGAATTTATCACGCTCAAGAACTTCATGAACAATCTGCATTGTCATTCATTTAAAAAAAAAACAAAGAGAGAAGTAGCCGCACGAGCCGGCTAGGGTTTTGTGTTTATTTGAAAATATACTCTTTTGTATCGAACTATTTTTTTTATAATGCAAACCCAAGTAAGGCTCTCAATACATAGAGAACTTAGATGCCTATACAAGGAAACTTAATACATTGAATATTCTAACACATTATAATATCAAAACATGCTAATCTTAGTAACACACTTCCCTCCATCACCTTCATAGTCACTCTCTTCGTTTCTTGTACACTGAATATTCTAACACTCTTCCTCAAGTTGTGTAGTGGGATCACCAATACCCAACTTGGATAAAACTGATTCGAATGTTCTTGCAGCAACCCTTTTTGTCAGGATGTCTGCCAGTTGGTCTTCGGATCTAACAAACGGAAGTTTGACTGTTCTATCTTCAATCTTTTCTTTTATGAATTGCCTATCTATTTCAACGTGCTTTGTTCTATCATGTTGTATCGGGTTCTCTAAAATCTTAATCGCAGCTTTATTATCGCACATTAACTGAGTTGGACCCTTCAAGGTGGGTCCAATTTCTTTCATTATCTTCTTTAACCAAAGTATCTCGGTAATCCCCTTAACGATTCCTCTAAATTCTGATCCAGCACTTAATAGTGAAACTACTTTCTGTTTCTTACTCCTCTAAGTCACCAAGTTACCTCCAAGAATACTAAAGTAGCCAGCAGTTGATCGCTTGTCATTAGGATTCCCTCCCCAATCAGCATATGTGAATACTTCAACATCAAGGTGTTCATTTTTCTTAAAAATTATGCCTCTTCCTGGTGTGCCTATGAGATACCGAATAATCCTCATTACTGCCTCCCTATGGTGTTCTTGAGCATGATGCATGAACTGGCTAACTACTCTCACCGCGTATGCAATGTCGGGTCGAGTGTGACCCAGGTAAATCAATTTTCCCACCAACCTTTGGTACCTTTCTTTACTCGCTGGTCTAGTCCCTTAAATTATCTTTAGTTTGTGATTCACAAACATAGGAGTGTCATTTGGTTTGCGATCCACCATGCCAACTTCAGCTAATAAATCCAATATATATTGGGAGATATAAATCCCTCCTCTTGGCCTAAGAACCTCGATTCCTAGCAAATACTTCAATCCCCCAAGGTCTTTCATTTCGAACTTTTTGAAGAGGTTTTTCCTAAGAGAGCTAATTTCTTCTTCATCATTCCCCGTTATAATTATATCGTCGACATATATTATAAGACAAGTGACTAATTCTCCTCTCTTTTTGTAAAACAAGGTATGATCCCCATTACTCTGTTTGTAGCTATACTACTTCATTGCCATTGTAAATCTCCCAAACCAAGCACGAGGAGACTGTTTGAGCCCATATAATGCCTTTTTCAGTTTACATACCTCATTTTCTTGAAAACCATCAGAGAACCCTGATGGGGGTTCCATATATACCTCTTCTTCCAAGTCTCCATGTAAGAAAGCATTCTTTACATCAAATTGATGAAGAGGCCCATATTTATTCGCGGTTATTGAAAGTAAAACTCTGATAGTGTCAATCTTTGCAACCAGAGAGAACGTTTCAGAGTAGTCTATACCATATGTTTGTGTATATCCTTTGGCAACCAATCTTGCCTTGTGTCGCTCAATGGTGCCATCGAATTTATATTTTATATTAAATACCCATCTACACCCGACTTCTTTTTTCCCTTGTGGTAACACACAATTCTCCCATGTACCATTCCTTTTTAGAGCTTCCATTTCGGTATTCATTGCCTCATGTCATTCAGTCATCTTTTTAGCTTCTTGAGCTGTTTTAGGGATTTGTTCAGAGCGAATAGTAGCTGAAAACACCTTTGCAATCTTCGTCATTCCAATCCTGTCCGTTTTTACCGGATATATAAAAGCACGAGGAACGTATTCCGGTGAATACCGGTCAGGAGGAACCCCTCTTATTTTCCTTGGGGGAAGAACCAGAGTTTGAGTTTCAACAAATGAACTTCCTAAAATGTCATGATCAGTAGTATTTTGTGAGTTATGACATTGTTTACCTCTTGATGGATATTTTCTTCGGCTGAAACGCTGGTAGTATCCATGGCATTTGTTTCTTGTTGGACACTGTCTTCGGGAGAATCATTGGTGGTAAGAACTACCTCATCAGTCTCATTTATGTTGGAAGAGGCGTGTTCGGTGGCGCCATCTACCGACTCTATCGACACATCCTCAAAGTAACTTTCATATAGCAACCAGTCGAGTGATTCACTTACTTTCTCCCCCTGAGCACGAGATTGGTGATAAAAAAATTTGGATTCCAAGAAATCACAGTCCATGGTGATATGAATTCGATGAGTAACCGGATTGTAACACCGATAGCCCATTTGATGGACACCATACCCAACGGACATCATTTATTCACCAAGCTGGATTCAAGATTCTGGATAATCCATGTGAAAACACATTGATCATCTTGTTCCCACCTTGTATATGTTTTGTCAGTTTTGGATAGAGGTGTCGGCTCCCCTATAATGTGAGAACCTCTCCCCCTTCCCCCAATTGCTTTCTTCATCAGGTTTGCCCATAGGGCATAGTTGTCACCACCGAGTTTAATCCATAGGGATAAATTCTCAGGGTTAGTTGTTTGTTGTTGTGTTCCGAGACCATTTCTCAGAATGGCAGCAATCTGCATTGTTAATTTATCAGGGATTTGACTGACCACGAATTCATTGCCAGCCATCTTTGTTGAGGATATTCAGAATTCCCAGAATTACACGTGCTCTGATACTATGTTAAAAACAAAGAGAGAAGTAGCCGCAGGAAGCGGGTAGGGTTTTGTATTTGTTATAAAATATTCCCTTTTGTATTGAACTTTTTCTTTTTTTATACTGCAAACCCAAGTAAGGCTCTCAATATATAGAGAACTTAGAGGCATATACAAGGAAACTTAATACACTAAATATTCTAACAGTATTGTTATAGATGTTTATTATTGTTACTAATGTTGTGAACATTTAGTGTACTACGAGATTGTGCACAATTTAATTACTTATTATAGCACCAAACTGCACTAAATATTCTAACAGTTTGTACACCTCAAAGTTCATCTTTTGTATTTACTGTCTCTAATGTGTGTACACGACATGTTGTAGTCACACTTAGACTGTTAAGCCACACCTCATCTGCGACGAATGAGTTGGAGTCATTGTTGCGATACCATGGCCAATGTCCACGAGTTCATACTAGTATATTCAGTCGTCAGTGGCCGAAGATAGCCTCTCGAAACAAAGGAAGAGGTGATGTAGGTTTCTTATACCTACAATATATAAGCATAGTGTTTTTTATCAGCTTGGACATATGTGACTCGAATGTGGTTTTGATCTATACAATCTCAGACTAATCTGTTCTCAACGTAGCTTTACCCGTTTTTTATGTAATGAATTTAGTTTTGGTTTCTAAAAATAATATATATTCGACGACAATGGCGTAGCCAGGATTTAAACCCTATGGTATCCTGGTTATTGTCCAAAAAATATTTCCTATGGTATGTTGGTTATTTTCTAAAAAACATTTCTTTTGTAGTGGTAGTTTTAAAATGATGTTGTAACATATTTTCATTTTACATTTATATAAAAGTTGTTTATTTGTTTAAGTGAGTTTTCCATATTATTTTTGTCAACAATTTGAAGTACTATTATAACATACAAAAATAGAAGTTGACTAGTAGATGTATTGATTAGGACATCTATTATTAGTGAACTCGAGATGCTATGTTGTTAGTGTTTGATCGAGTTTTAGTTTGAGTTTTTTCGCAGTATACAGAGACTAATAGATGTATTGATTTATACATGTATTGTTAGTGAACTCAAGAACCTATGTTGTTACGGTTTGATTCGTAAAGCAAAATAAAAATTTATAATAAAACAAAATAAAAAAATTATAATTTATGCAGGTCTATTTGTTTCGAAATTGAACCCTCCAAATCTCTATCTTAAGAAAAAATATAGATTAACCAATGTTAATCTTCGTAATAGTAATATAAAACATGTAGGAAAGCTTCAATTTTCAGAATTAATAGAGTTTTCTAATTATAATAAAAGAACCATTGCTCTAAAAGATTTTATATTGTAGTTAGAGGGCGACGACAGAATATGCTAATGAAATTTATATAAATTTATATTATTTTATGAATCAACATATTTATAAATAAATAATATATAATAAAAATATATATCAAATATATATCTATATATCTATATATATAAATTTATATTGTTTTTTATATGCTAATGTTATTATATATATAATAAAATAAATAATAAGAATTTAATTTAACTCAAAAATAAAAAAGACTAGATTCCACGAACCTAAAATCTGTGGGTTCCTAACAAGGAACTAGACTGAAGCATAACTTTTGGCTTATATCCTAAGTACATTATTTATCCAGCTAAATTGGTTCTTGGGACCCCACAAGACCCCACCTAGCTCCGCCTATGTTTGACGATCCAGATTATCTGACGAGCATTGTGATCTGGGTCGATCATTTTTTTATTTCTCAATCTGACATAAACTATCTTATTCTGTCTCCCGTATCTGTATTAGCAGATTAGACAAAACTGATCAGCCTGGTTTGACCAAGGTTTTCCATCTCTAACTACATAAACCCTAGTCCATATAGGCAAGTTGTTCATAACTTTTAAAATAACGGAAGCTCACTTACTTTCGTGCAAGCCCTTCTCTTTTTCCATCATCACCAATGGTGGTATACATTGGTCCGCATAGATAAGCTTTGTTGTCGTAAAATGATATCTTCTTACTTGTCATTGATCATTCTCATGCCTATTTGATTTGAGAATTTGGTCGTTTTTAACAAATTCTACGATTTTATCTCCCCTCAATTGACTTAAATCTGCTCACTCTACTTAGGTTGTGTCAGGATTCACTATCTTAGTCATGTAGCTTTACAATTGATTTGTGTGTTCACTCTTATAAGAGCATACTAGATGTTCCATGGCATCACTTCAATCAAGTCATGTCGTCTTGATACACTTCAATCAAGTCACTCCGCTTGATGAACATGACTGATGGTTCATCATCTTCGACATCCAAGAATTTTATCCACATTTTCATCCACATCACATTTCGTCTACGTATGGAGTTTACCAACTCTTGAACCCAAATAGTAGTATATCAACCACCCACAAGATCAACTTCAAGACAACCAACCAAATAAACAAGAAACCCAATTCAACAACAGTGATTCACCAATTTATTGACCATATAAAACCACAAACCTAATCAAGGAAAAATAATCAACGGTAAAATAAATCAAGACACAAAAAAATTATATGGAAAAGCTCTTCGAAACGAAGAGTAATAAACTACAAGACTTATGAAGAATCCACCAAAAACACTTCTATTATTACGATAAGTTGATGGTAAAATATATCTAATTCGATCTAATATATATCTACAACCCACCAACAATTTTAAACATAATAAACTAACAAAAAAAGTAGCAAAAATAAAAAATATTACAAAAACTACTACATTATTCCACCAGTGATTATCCCATCGGTCATTTTGAAGCTTTAGATGTCTCAAACATGTTGTCCAAATTTCAAAAAAACCGTTTACCCCTTGATAAGCCTTTTTGCAGTGGCTTTCCCATGTCTCATTGTATATCCGTCTTTAGGGAATAAATGTTTTTTCTCGCGTAATTATATTTGATTTATTACTAACTCATATATATACTCGAATTATTTAGACATATGTCCGATCATCAACTCGTGTATAAAGTTTTAATTATTTAGACATATACACAATAAATCAAATGTAAAAAAAAATGTTTTCAATTATTTAGATGTTCGTGATTTTCTTAATCAATAAAAAGTAATGATAAACTATTTAAAGTTATGGGGTGAATAAAAAAATTACATCTTTCTAATATATTAGACTTCTGCACCTTTCTTTATCTCAATTTGGTTGCGCTAGTGTCGTAAATTCTAGTCTGCCAAAAAAAACAATGAATACTCTTCAGATAAAGTTTGATAGACACAATTTGTCAGTAGGAAAATAACAACTTACAGATCTTTCATAAGTATGAACATGACCAGGGAAAACAACATCAACTCGTGCGCGATTATATAATAACTTCTTCATATCCTTTCTCATGCTCTCTCATTTTCCTTGATGCACTTCATTAGTATTACCACGGTGCGTACATCAAAGCCACAACGCACGGTGTTATCTCTCAATCAATATTTCTAAGATCCGTCTTGAGCCATTTATACTTATCGGATCCTGCAAGAATAAAAATATCACATTAGAGTGAAGATGTGATATGCAGCATAGCTCTAACAAAACTATCGAAAAGTTGGTTACATATCAAACCTTCTTTGAAATCCGTGTAAAGATCAGCACATGTGTCCCCACGACCTCGAATGAGTAGTACAAGTTGGAAGGCGACAGCTCTCAGCGTAAAGCATTTGCCACCGTGCATTGTAGGATTTGAACGGATGTGGCTGGTTGAGAAAGGGAACGACTCGATGTCGTGGTTATCTGTGATGACCATTCATGGCCAGTGACTTGCATATGACTCGACTAATCAGCAAACGTGTCCCACAGTGGTTGTAGGAAATTTGCGTATGCTAAATCTCCAGGTAGTAGAAAAACGTTGTACTTTTGACCATGTAGCTGGGATAACGTTGAGGTTCTCCATTCTGTTTGGCCCAAGTCACATATGATTGAAAACTAAAAGGATTAGGAAAGTCAAACAAGTTCTATTTCGATCAAAATTTCTTATGTAAAGTACATTGTTAGAATGTATTCTGAATCTGAATTTAACTTACTCAAAAATACTATAAGATGATAACTTTACAACGTAGAAAACAGTGTTTGATTTCCTTGATAATTTATATAATATTGTAAATAATTTTAGATTGTAAATATTTTAATACTTTTTCAAAATTTCAACCAAATATAGTGAAATGGACATACTTTACTTTTGTAGACCAAAACTTTTAGTAATAGGCAGTCCCTGGCTCTCAAGGTCCGATTTTGACATGGTGAATCTTGTCCGATTTATAAAGCAAGTAACTATATGACGTTCTCCTGTCGCCTTTTTTGTTGTATTGACCTGAAAATTGTCCCAAAAGTTCCTCATGTGATATCTCTGGTAAGGAGATTTTTTCCGAGAGAGTAGGAGCACGAGCAGGAAAGGTAGACCGCGAGTTTGGTTTAAGATAAACAACCGAACATAGGACGAGCTCTACGACGCTGTCGATATCAAAAAGAAAGAGAGAACAAGTTCGGGGATACTCGGAAGCAACGAGCTCATCGACCAGACTAGGGATACGATGATCAGACCAAGGATGAGTGCGAGCTCGGAGATGATTGGTTGATTATGTGATGGTGAGCTCGAGCTCCGCACACCAGTACACCAATACAGATCTGATCACCCTCAAGGAATAACCTAGCTCTGATCACCCTCAAGGAATAACCTAGCTCAACTTAACTCAAACAAAGCGTTTCTTTATTTATTGTTAAGACGACATTTTGACTCTTAATCAAACCCTTTTGAGCGTTGTTCTAGAATTATAGAATAGTGACATTAGTGATTTAGTAGAGCATTAAATGAAAAACAAATGTAAGTGTCCACTAACTCACGGCAAAATGATCCTTTTTGCCTCATATTTTTCTCTTTTTTTGCCTCATCTTTTTTTTGGCTAAAAACCTAAAAACTTATTGTGTACTAGACCTTGCTATTCTCGTAACAATCTCTCCGCTAGAAAAATATACACCTAAATAAAAAACAGGTATAATATAATAAAATATGGATGATATTCAAACTATTTCACTTTTAAATCGAATTGTGAACCTAAATAAAATATAATTGTAATATAATAAAATATGGAGGATATTCAAACTAACTACGATATCTTTTTTGCTTCAAATAGGAAAAGAAAGTGAATTTGTAAAGTAATCAATTGAATTCTGAAGTTTGGTTTATAATGGTATTATATTCAGTCTCTTCTGATAATGACAAATTATTTTATTAGATTCGATTAAATTTTTTTTTATTAATTTAGGAAAACATTAATTCAAAAAATTAATTCAGAGCCATGGTAAAAAAATCGAGCTTCTTAAATGGGATAAAAAAGTACAAAATAAAAATAATAATAATAATAACTATTTTTTAATAATTATTTTAGTTACTACCTACTAACATTATCTAATCTAAATATAATCAATATATCTATTTATATTATATATATCCAATCAATATATTTATTTACATTATATTTATCCAGAAATAAATGATATTATATATATATAATATAAATAAATATATAAATATATATTATATTACTTCATCCCTTCTTTAATAATTAAATTTATTTGTTTTTATTATAAACAAATATATCATTTATTATTTTGGATTAATCAAATTTATTCTTTTATTTTATACAAAATATAAGTAATAATTGATTTTCTTATGTAATCTGTTTAAACGTAATATAATATAATATAAATGAATTGTGGGTTTCGTTTTAATTATCCCTATTAGAAAATTTATTTATTATTTATTTAAGGGTCACGCTAGAAATAATACACATTTTTATAGATTTAGAACCGCTAGATCTTATACCTAATTGATAGATCTCGCACCTAAATTTTGACCATTTTACCCTTTTCAGAAAACCTAGCTATAAAAGCGTTTGATAGATCTCTCACCACTTTTTTCCTCTCTTTCTCCTTCTCTCTCTAGAAACCTCTCAAGACCCATTTCTGAAATTCGATTTTTGAAGAATCTAAACCGAAGAAAACGTAAAGGTAAACGATACGAACATCATGGTGTAATTTGTTTTTGATTTCATTCGGTATAAACTGTCGAATCTAGGTTTTTTAGTTTTTGTGGTTTCGACGGAGACGTCGTCTACTACGTGTACCGGGAACATGTAGTAGACGACGTCTCCGTCGTGGCGGCGAATATATTCCTACTCCTGCTGATGGTACCACAGGGGCAGCTTCTACGTCGCATCCCCCTGACGAGGAGTACGATGACGATGTAGATGCACCGCAGTATATGGAGGCTGATGCATCTCATGTACCGGACTATACGGAGGACGATGCACCTCACGCGCCAGAGGCAGCATTCCACTCATCTGAGGGTGAGGATGTTGATTTTTATTCCGTGCTGTCGCATGTTCCGGGACTTTTCCCGGATTACACCCTGCACGAGGCTTATAGCGTCTATCACGGAGATGTAAGTGTTACACCTTTATACTGTTTTATAATTTTCTTACGTGTTCTGTACACATGTTTTTAATTATTATTGTTTTACGAATTTACATATTTTATACATATTGCAGGATAGGGTCACTCTCCGATGCTTCGCTATGTATGACAGTCTCCGGAGATGGGACATTACAAAGCAGAGCAGGGTACGGGCCAGGGTGATGGAGACTATATTCGGTCCACTCGTCGATGCACTCACCCGCTGGCATACGAACCTCCATTTGGTGGAGGCCTTCTTAGAGCGGTGGCATGAGGAGACTTCTTCTTTCCATTTCTCGTTCGGGGAGATGACAGTCACATTGGACGATGTCCACGTCATCACTGGACTACCGGTTGTAGGTAGGTCCTTCACAGCTATACCCTTTGACGATGATGTTGAGAGGCTTGCTACTTATGCTGCCATGCTAGGTGTGCGGCAATCGGAGCTGAGTAAAAACCTTAGGAATGCTGGTAGTGTGAAGCTAGGGTGGCTGCATACTACTTTTAGTAGTTCTCAGTATAGTGATAGGAGGATCACTGATGACCAGGTAGATCATGCCACCCGTGCCTACATACTATATCTGTTAGGTACCACTATTTGCGCGAACAAAACCGGGAACAGCATTCCATTAGATTACCTCCAGTTTGTGAACCAGTACCAGAGTTTGCATGCGTACAACTGGGGCCAGTTGGTTTTAGCGCAGCTGTACCACGCCCTTAGTCAGGGATCTCTCCATGGTACGGGAGGCATTTGCGGGTTTCTAGCGTTGCTCGAGTCGTGGATTTTTGCACACTTTGTTCAGCTTCGAGCTCCACTTTTTCCGGGTTACGACGTATCCATGCCCCATATGTGCCGACATGCGCCGCGGAAGATTGGTGTCTCCCATGAGGTGCGCATGCAGATAAGACACGCACTGGCGACTTGCACCGAGGCAGATGTAAGTCATTTTCTTTCAATTTAATTATTTTAATTATGAGTACTTTTACTAATATAAATGGGCTAAATTATTCTATTTACAGGTCCTGTTCCTCCCGTTCATACATTTACGGGACCCTTTTCCGTTCCAGCAGGTGACTTATGTTGAGTTGAACCTTGCTTCGTTCGACGTGGTTGCGGCGTACTACCCAGACCGTGTCATTCGACAGATGGGGTATGTACAGCTGATTCCTAAGGATATACGCCCTCCTAAGTCGAAAAAAGTAGGGAAGAAGTGGGTCACAGACTTAAAGTGGGACGATCACTTGTGGCAGAATTGGGAAAACCACGTGTTCACTCCTTTTAGCACAGAGTACCGTGGTAGTGGACCGAGTGCTGACCCGATGTACTACATTTGGGCGAGGAAAAGGCTATGGTACATCGTCAGTCGTCCTGCGCCGGAGAGAGGTCCTCGGGTGGAGCCGCAGGGTGGTGCTGATTATTCAGGATACGAGCAGATTGCTGCGTTTGCTCCTACGCTACCTACTTTGGATCACCCTGATCTTCTAGAGTCCGCCCTCATGATGTGTAGGATCGCCGAGAGGTACCGACGACATTGATTATTATTCTGAGAATAACTTTGTTAGCTTTTTGGACATCAACACTATATTTTTGTAATCGGTTAATTCTATGAATGCTTTTAATTTTTGTAATGGGTTAATTGTATGACTGCTTTTAATTTTTGTATTTTAATTTATTGTATGACTGCTTTTAATTTATTTTAATCGGTTTGATTACTTTGAATGATATACACACTCAAAATTATAATGAAACAGAAATACACACTCATACTTAAAATGAAACTCACACTCAAACAGAAATACACACTCATACTTAAAATGAAACTCACACTCAAACAGAAATACAAACTCATACTCAAATTGAAACTCACACTCAAACAGAAATACAAACTCATACTTAAATTGAAACTCACACTCAAACAGAAATACACACGCAAAATTATCTATCAGGCCAGTTCCATTTCATCAACCTCCTTTCTTCTTTCGCATCTTTGTAGTCACAGATTTGCTGTATCTGGATGTCATAAATGTCAGAGCGGACCGCATCCAGCTGGCCCTCTGTTATATAATCCGTCGCTTGACAGTTGAACCGGTTACCCGCAATACGACGTTCCAATTCGTTGAGGTCAGAAACTAGATGTCGACGGGTTTTGACCAAGACCGACCACCTAGCTCGCACTTCATCAACACACCTTGAAATGTAAGGCGGCTGAACACCATCCCTTCCGCACAGGAAGTACATCTGGCATACTAATGCCTCGCAGTACCTTTTACCACCCTCTGGAATGTGCATATTACCAACTTCAATTGATGCCCTCATCAGATACTGATCTTCCAACTCAGTCCATGAACCCATTTTTCAACTAGATTTATCAACTAATGATGAAGTTTCAATGT
Organism: Limnanthes douglasii subsp. nivea; assembly: GCA_036936605.1. Classification (NCBI taxonomy): domain Eukaryota; kingdom Viridiplantae; phylum Streptophyta; class Magnoliopsida; order Brassicales; family Limnanthaceae; genus Limnanthes; species Limnanthes douglasii. Next base: position 7,900,198 of record JAUPFV010000003.1, on the reverse strand, counting down.
GCATGAAGCTTCTATTTATAGACGGACCCGAAAACTCCCTCTCATCCTCAAACATTCTAACAAATCCCGCTCTTTCTAAAATATCAAAACTCCCACCCATTTTCAAAATTCAAAAAATCTCTCTCGTTCTCGAACATTCTAATAATCCCGCTCATTTTAAAATATCAAAACTCCCTCTCATTTTCAAAATTCAAAAACTCCCTCTGGTTCTTGGAAATTCAAAAAATCCCGCTCACATTCTAAACTCCCTCTCATTTTCAAAATTCGAAAACTCCCTCTCATTTTATAAATTCTAAACTCCCTCTCATTCTCTAAAATAAAGTCTCACCTAAATTGTCTTCACTATATAAAGGGACTACAAATCCGATTACATTCATATCATCTTCTCAAACTTAGAAAGTTCAACAAATGGAGTTTACTCCCCACGAAGACTACCATTTGCTCTTGGCGGCGAGGATTACCCGCCGAGAGATGGGGGAAGATACTAGTGATGCTTTTTTTGATCGGGTGCTTTGTAAGATGTACTACGGTTACGGCCGATTACAAACAGAAGGGCTCCTCGTGCGCAACCGTGACCAAATCAAGCGGAGGTATATTTTTTGCCAACCACTCCAGCGTTTGTTGTTTCAGCCGTATAAAATTAAGCAAGAAGCGGCCGCCGTCTTCAACATGACAGTGGTAGACTACATCAGTAGGGATATGGTTGCGTATCTTCAGGATAGGATTGCGGAAAGGGAGGAGGGGGTTCATTCTGACGACAACTTGGGATACGACTTCGATGATTGAGCATTTGGTTGTTGTCATTTCGGTGTTTAATTATTTTCTTATGTTTCGTTAAATTAAAAGTCATAACTTAATGATTTCCTCTTCTTGTAACCACTTCAAGTGTACTTGTTCTTTTCTTCTATTTCTTCATAATGTACTAGTTGTTTTCCTGAACTTCTTCAAAATGAACTTGTTGTTTTCTCCCACATACTGGTATTTTATTCCAACAAATGTCCAAAATGATAAAGTAGGCCTATTTTCTGTCTGAAAAACTATGCAAAAAATCTAGCCTCTCGTCGCAGGCCCAAAATGAGACGAGGCCCAAGAGGCGTCTCATTTTGGGCCTGCGACACAAGCATTCTGTCCAAGATTATGGGCCAAATTTTTGGTCTGCCGTCGCAGGCTCAATTTGCGACCATGCCCAAGGAGGTCGCATTTTGGGCCTGCGACAAGTGCATTCTGTCCGGATTTATGGGCCAAAAATTTACCTTGCCGTCGCAGGCAAAAAATGAGACCATGCCCAAAGGACGTCTCATTTTTGGCCTGCGATAACTGAATTATTTTTTAGAGAACAACCCGAATTTTGAAAATAGATATGTGATATGTGTTTCTAATGAAAGTTACGTTAAACTTTAAATCGCCAAACACATTTCCGTAACTTTCAAAAACACCGTAAACTATATTATATCAAAATTACATCAAAATTACATCAAATGTACATCATCGAACATCAAAATTACATCAAAAGTACTTCAAAAGTACATCAAAAGTACATCAAAAGTACATCAAAAGTACATCAAAATTACATATGTTACAGTAGATGTTAGGAAAACTAACTAACTTAAACTACAAATGTATATCAAAAACATTTCAAACATTTGAAACGTCCTCGTCTCTAGTCAAATCTGTGACATGGGGTTTTTCGTTCAAGTTGATTTTCCTTGCGGGCATTATCTGTGTAAATTTGTTCAACCGCCGGTAGTATGGATGCGCCCATTGATTCGCTTCTTCGGTTGCGTAAGCGGCCCAACACGGGTATAATGGAGGCAACGGTCCATCGGGTGGAGTAGTAATCTACAAGGAAATAAAATAAACGAATGCGTTAGTAATGATAGCGTAACAATTTTAAATTGGAAACGACATATACTTACATTAACAAAGTGACATCCATGCACGAAAGCTATCCCAACTTCTATGATCGTCGAATTGTTGACGGGTGGCTTTCCACGTATTGGTAGATACGTTAACGAGGCTGCGAGCGATACATGGTATACCATGCATTGATACCTTGTCGCGATGACTAGTCCAATGTCCGGAAATGTCATCCAATAGTGGCTACTAGGATTGGGCTTGAAGTAATCTAACCTTTGTATCAAATCGTCAAACACCTTCTCCGAACCATATACATCCAACCAACATGCACGGTTGTCCCGCAACTCCTTCAACAACTCGCGTCTAACATCCTCCCATCTATCTTCGTCGTTGTATATTGAATGCGCTACGGAACGGTATCCGCATTGTCCGTCCGGAAGAACGTCAACTAACTTTGAAATGTAAGTGTATAGAAAGGTCGGGATGCAATCCGGATACAATGTTAACTTCCCATCCTTAACAATTTTCTTAGGCCTTCCAACCTTCTTTTTTGCTAATGGAGGTTTGGGTGGTACGATGGGAGCCACTTTGGATGCGGCCGTGCTCCCTAACGTGTTTACGGGTGTACTACCTACCGAGTTAGCCGGAGTACTAGCACTAGCGGTTTGTTCAATGGGATATTCCCACGAACTAGGGTTCCGTTTAGTCGATTTATCAACGCCTCCCTTTGGTCTACCTTTAGCTCTAACCGCTTCTTTCGGATCTTGAATATGACTTGTCTCGGGCATCAAAATTTGCATTACTTTATTGATAATGTGGTCTTGTTGGTCGGGGCAGAAACTACGAATGGAGTTGTCAATCAAGGAAATCTTTTTTTGCAATTCCTCTTCGCGAGAGGTAGGATCCCTGTGCACAATATCTAATCTTTTCCAAAAAATATCCACATCTTCTAAAGGGATGCACCTACCTTCTCTAGCTATAAAGGCAATTTCACATGCACAAGGTAAACCATGCGTTTTCCTAAGGAAACAACCTCCACATGCCACCCGATCTACTCCTATATTCCGAGCACGTACAATAGCAACCGTCAGTATCTTTAGCCCCGCATGTGACACATGACCTTTAAGATTTTTGGTCAAAACACCATCGAAGCCGGGAATTGATCTAAACTTACTTCGCTCGAATGATTCGACGATACCCGCATGCTGCTTCGTTAACAAGTTATGAACTTTTTCCCAAAAAGTCTCAAAGTTGCATTGATTCGTCCCAAGATATTTTTTTAGGGACGAGTGTGCACCCTCCGCCCTAATAAGTACAAGTAATAAATTATCAACATACTTGAACTTTAATAAAATAACTCAACGAAAAGTAGGATACACGGACTAACCTATTTGTAGTTGTTTGGCCATAATGCTTGATCGTGTTCGTTTTGTACGCAAGGAACTTGTCAGCATATTTTGTTATCCACGAGTCCATAACGTACGCAAAGCACTCCGGTTTAGATGCGAACATCTCCTTAAGTGTGTCTAGATTCTTTTGGTAACTCTCAAACGTGTTCGCCTCCGCAACGTAGCCGTAAAATTCAACAAATTGTTTCGCTACCGCATCATCGTGCAATATCTTCCGAACCGCCCCAAGGATGTTCTTACTAATGTGCCACGTGCATAACAAATGGTGCGTTCCGGGAAAAATTCTATCAACCGCACGCATGAGAGCTAACTCACGATCGGTAACAATAATGGATGGAAATGCGCAAACGCTATCCATCATCAAACCACGAAGAGTTTCCAAAGCCCATACGTAGTTTCCAATCTTCTCTCCGCTCATAAACACGTACGCAACGGTGAATGTGATGGAAGTGGACGTAAAACCAACAACCTCTAACAACGGCATCTTATACCTAGTCGTCTTGTACGTACAATCCATGAATAACACGTTCGGGAATGTACGTAATAAGTCTATGCTAGTAGGATGTGCGAAGAAAAAGTCAGTGATCACCTTCGTATCATCTTTCAAACGCTCCCACGTCGAGTATCCATTCTCCTTCAACTTCGTCAATAGATATTGCATTTGGGTTTGTCCCCCGTGTTCAGCGTCCCGATGTTTTTGGCGGACATTGTAGATAGCACGCATGTTCGAAATGTTTTCCGGATATTGGTGTTTCAAACCACTGTAAATCTCCATAGGGCGCGAACCTAGGTGAGACAAACTGCGAACTAGTTCCTCTTCGTCCAGTTTTAGCCTACAAGCGCGGGAATGACCGTCTAGGCGAACGTAGGGTTCATGATTGTGAGTACCGTTTATCACCTCCAAACGCCATTTCATGGCTAGTACGTCGATCGGATGACCTTTTAGCGCAAACGGACAATTACATTTCTTCGTCGATGTCTTCCTCTTTTTCAAAGTGTCCGGCTTTGCCTTAGATACGTATACACCGTATCGCTCGCAAACGTACTCTAACCTAGGAGTCCTTCCCCATTTCCCACTATCGTAGAGTTTTCTTATTGTCACAAACTGAATCTTCTTTGATTCAATTTCCACGAAAGCATCTAATTCGTCTTTAGTGAATAATCTATCCGTGGTGAATATTTTACTGTAATCGGCATCCATAAATGGAGGCTGGGCAGGTTCCTCCTGCAAAATATACAATCGAAAAGTATGAGTTTATATATACAAGAACCCGTCGCAGGCCCAAAATGAGACATGTCTCAAGTCCCGTCGCAGGCCCAAAATGAGACGGATACAAAAGAGCGTCTCATTTTGGGCCTGCGACAGAGGCTCTCTGGCTAAAAAATATGGGCCATATTTTTTGCCTAGAGTCGCAGGCCTTAAATGCGACGGTCTGTTGGGCCCGTCGCATTTTGGGCCTGCGACCGTCGCGCGCTGTTCGTGCGATGACAACGCTGTTCATCGCACGAACAGCGTGCTACAGCTCTGAAATTAAAAAAAACTTAATTTCGGTCCTTACCTCCATCCGGTAAGCTTCCTCCTCGTTCAGTAAGTCTTCCAGAGAAATGCCCATCTCTTCTTTGTCCATAGATACTCCGATTTAAGATTTTTCGAAGTGGGTTTTATGGGTTTAGGTAAAAAAAGCTAATTTTTTCGAATTAATGGGTTTAGATTAGTAGATGTTACTACAAAGCTTGTAGATCTAGTCTAATATCGGATAGATTAAGTGTTTCGGCCGATTTGGAGACAAAATGGCATAAATGTCAAAATCTAGAGAGAGGAAGGGCAATTTTGGAATTTCAACTTTCAGTTTCAAAAAATAAGGGAGTAGGGTGAGAGATCTATCAAAATGTGTAACATTTCTAGCCTGGCCCTTTATTTAATACTAAATATATTATATACATTAAATAGTGGATTTCTAGGACCGACAAAAACGGAAGTAACCTTTTATTCAATATTAATTTATGATTTTGTTATTAATAAATATTGCAATATTTGATTAATTAATCATACATATTGTCTATTAAATTTTATATGTGTGTTACTATTGTAATATAAATTTAAAAAAAAAATTGAAAAATCCAAATATTTTTAAAATGATTTTTATATATTGTTGTTAAAAAATATATTTTAAAATCAATTTTAATTTTTAAAAACCATTTTGATTTTTTCAAATTTATAATTTAAAAATAAGTTTAAAAACCAGTTTTCAAGTTTTTATTTTTTTACTTTACTTTAAGAAAAATAAAATACTATTTAAAAAAATTAAAAATAAAAGGTTATTAGTGTCTTTTTATAATAATAGAATTGAAATATTATTGTTATCCCTAAAATATGACAGAGATTACGTAAAATAAAGTAATAGTATGATATTTTTATTTTTATTATTAGTTTAATAAATAGTAGGTTAATAATTGAATAAAAAATATTACATGTAGAATGATATTGAAAAAAAAGATATTTACCTCCATCACTTTCATAGTCACTCTCTTCGTGATGATCTGCAGTGCCTTTCTAATCATCCTCATTGAAAAGAATAAAATAAATATTTTTTTTACCATACAAATGAGTAGACATCTTATTCAATTTGAGCAACTAAACTCACCATATGCCTCTTTAAACTCACCATATGCCTCTTTCTAGAGTTATTAATGTTACCAGCCATAATATCTCCTCCAAAAATTTCCAAAAACTCAAAGTATACAATTGTTTGTATAAGACTTTAATTAGTACACTTTATTCCTCAATATTTTATATCCTTATCTGTAAAAAGTTGTTTTTATGATCCAAAAATCCTAAGTTATTACTACTCTCCCCATTAGTTAGTTGATTATTCGAGGGTTCTTCCAAACATATGCTAGATTGTTTACATTTTTTAACAACCTTATAAATAAGTTATTGTTCTATAACAAAACAAACACTTTTTAAACGCTCCATATCAAGATATATTACCAAACCCATAAAAATCGTCTTATTAGTAAATAATAATTCTTGTTATCACCGCAGGAGTACGTACTTACCTTTCACCAGCTTATCATACATACTTTTAACATACTTATATATACTTTCAAAAAAATTAAACTCGATAAGAGGAATAATTTCATTTTTGGTATCATGTTTGAACAATCAATAAATAGTTATATACATGGTCTGTTATATGACAAGCTGCATGTTTAACAAACCGAAAGTAACATGATCATATATACAAGAACTCACATGGTTGAGTACAAAAAAAATAACATATCTACTATAAAACATAAACCTCGTTGTCGTCAAAGCTAGACACGTATAATCGTCAACGCAACTCTCATTACTGTTAACAATGACATATACAAGAACCACAATGTGTATTACAAAGGTATTGCATAGTAAACTACAAATCATTCGAATGGTCAACCAAAACTATTATCCACTAGACTCGCATGTTCATGTACATATGAATACTATAAAGAAATGCACAAATCTTGCATTTTCTTTCAATGAACTCGCATTGTTAACAACACATGCTTGGAAACTCTAAAATCGATTGTATATATTAGGTTTTGAGCAATAATTCATCATTGGACTATCGATTTTAGTGACAATTAGTCCTTCAACATTAAAAAGTCTAATGGTAGTCCATGGACTATCCAGTTTGGATAAATTTAGTCCCCCATATCTGGTGATTAATGTAAAGCTACCACGTGGCACCATAGTTAACAAAACTTGTATCACCAATGGTCATTCGACTTTAATCTTGACTAAATTTAAACTTTGACATCAAGTCGAGAGATTATTGGTGATACAATTTTCTCTTGAGTATGGTGTCATGTTGCAGCTTTACATTAATCAACAGATATGGGGGACAAACTTCGTCCAAATTGGATAGCCCAAAGACTACCAGCATAATTTTAAAAGTCAAAGGACTATCTGTTACTAAAATCGATAGTCCGGGGACGAATTACTGTTCAAAGCCCTATATAATATTTCACACCCCAAACAAATATAATAACCAAAACATATACACAATACAGCTAGTTTATAACTTATTACAAAATGTTAACTCATAAAATAGTAATGTTATACATTTTGTTTCTAAAAAAAAGAACAAAACATAATCAGAAACAAAAAATTCTTGTACGAAATAGCTCACCTAATTGATAAAACAACATGAAAAAATAAAACTCATACAAAACACCCGTTGTTATGATTGTATGCTCAAATAAAACAACCTGAAATCTGGAAACTCTAAAAACTAGTAATATGTTATAAAACAATGGTCCATGCTCGATTTTTTCGTTGATGGACTGAGAAACACGATTTTGTTGATAGTGCTTCCGTACTAATATTATATAAAATTAATTAACCTCGTCTTTATGGTATTGTTTAGTCTTTAAAATTATATAATAAATTTATTGTCAAAGACTAGATGAGAGTCTTGATACGGATATATTGCGCCAATGAAATATATTACTTATTCAGACAAGGTTAATATTAGAGACCAGATCTTTGACGAGACAAAGACAATTTGTAATAACGACATGAGGTCAATTCAACAATTTGACAAGGTATAAGTTGTGAATTAAACGAGTGATTATTACAGAAGTATGAAGAGATGAAATTCAGAATATTGATGAAGGCAAGTTCGGAATTATGATGAGACACATACCATAAGTTGACGAGGATATTGTTTAAAGATGTGTCAAAGCCACTTCAAATGTGCGTCTCCACACACGTGTCCATTTTCTATAGGAGGAAGAAGAAGTTAGTTAGACGGTTACAACATAATAACATTTGTAAGTTGATGATTGGATATACGTGTAATGATACTATAGGTAAAGAGATGTTTGTAAACCCTATAAATAGGAGGTAAAATCTTTTTTGAAAGACTGATCATATTTTTCTAATACAAAGAATTCACACTTTATTCATTTTTTTTATTGTATTTCATTACTTTTGCTAAGTTTTTGAGAAGATTTTTCTTATCACTATGTCCTGGATGATCTACACGTAACCCTAAATACTATAGAGTCCGCATATTCCCATGCAAAAAACAAAACAAAACGTTTGAATAATTCTAAATGTAATTTTATATAGTAAAATTGATCATTTTGTTAATAATAAGAAAATTTCAGCGATAAATTATTTTTCCAATAAACTAAAAATTTGTTTACTTAAAAATCACTAAAACAAATAAACTTTTTGATTTTATTTAAATGATTTTAACTTGATATTCAAATATGAACATAGTATCTTTATACTATTAAAGTCTAATTCACAATCTAATACAATGGACTTCAATTGTATATTTAAATTCAAAAAATTAAAAAAACACTATACTACTGTGATATCATTTTGTTAATGATTCCATGCGTAACATAAAATTTTGCAAACACGTAAATACAATACTAGAGAATGTTGTTCTTTTTCTTTTGAGGTATGTTTTCTTCTGCTAGAAAAGCGGTAATAGAAGAAATATACAACGATAAAAACCCTAATACTAGGTTAGAGAATTAAGGAGACTCAGAATAATAATCCTTAAAATTCAATTAATCAAAATCTGATGGCAAAATAAGGTATAAGATCTTTATATAGCATGACCTAAAAACCCTAATTCCAAATAAGGAAAATTACATAAATGTTTTAAAATAAAATAACGCTAAAATATTAAAGCTCTACAGATCGTCGAACGAAATTTTCGACCTGAGTACCTGTTTGACCCAATTCTGATACCTAAAAAAGAAACCAGTCTGTCTGCCGTCGACCAATGTTTCAATACAAACATTTGCATCCTTAAAATCACAGTGCTTGATAGAATCGGTTTCCCTATCGTAAATTAAACAACCAGAATAGCATCTCAATACGATATAGTATTCTTCTCTAATATCAAATTTTCACAAAGCTCTACTGCTAATACGTATACCTACTCTCCAGCTAAAGAAGGCTATTACCTACTCTCCAGCTAAAGAATGCTTGAAAATTTGATATTAGAGAAGAAGACAGAAAATACTTAATTTAGGAGAGACCGAATTTGGGTGCTAAATTCTTTTTGGAGTGATTTATATAGAAGTTTAAGTAAACCATATAATTAAACCCAATTAATTTGATTAGTCAATAATATATATTTTTATTCAATTGTGTATTCAATAATAATAATAATAATAATAATAATAATAATAATAATAATAATAATAATAATAATAATAATAATAATAATAATAATAATAATAATAATAATAATCATCGAAACCAAACCGCATAATTTTTTTAAAATCATTTTTTTTATATTTAGTTTTTATATGTTATATTTTTAAAAGGGTTATTTCCATTATAATTCCAAAATAAGTTCATAATTCAATTTTAGTCATCCTAAAATGTTTATTTCCTTTTATGGCGTAAAAAGAAGTCTTTGAAGACATTTTTATACCAAAGATTTCAAAAATACCTACTTTACTTACGTAGCCCAGAAAGTCCAAACAAAATCCTTTTTAATTTAATTTAATTTTATTCAAATATCTTTATGTATGTTAATCAAATCTAATTATATTAAGATTTGATTTTATTTGATTTTATTTTAAAATATTTATTTTATTTACTTGTATTTTAATTTAGGGAATTTAGGGTTTTGAGCTGCTCTTATATAAAACCTCATATACCTTAAATTATTTTAAGTTTTTGGAATAATATATTTTTATCTCTGAAAATTTCAATTTTTGTTACCCTTAGATTAGGGTACTTGTCATTTACCCTTACTACTTTACTTGTATAATACATTAACTTCAACAAAATATAATTTTTTTCTTTCTTTTTTGTAAAGTTCGTATCTTTTGTTTATAATTCTAAAAATAAAACCAAAAGCACATAAGTGGCCTATATGATATGTTTCGAACAAAAAATTAAAATGGCTAAAAAACCAACCAAAAGCTATCCCTGTTAAAAATTTAAAGTTTTCTAATACTTCAGTTTTAACAGTTTTATATAGTTCAATTAGGTTTTAACAATTTTAACTTTTAGCAGTTTTAAAACCGCTAAACAAAGCTTTTTTAACCCTTTTGAAAAAGTTCTCAAAACACATCATGTTACACAACTGTGGTTTCATAATTTTTTTTGAATTATATTTAAAAAGATATGGATTTTCTAAGAAAAATAATAACTTTTTTTAGAAGAGACTATAGAATATTACATATTATAGTATTTTATCTCGTGTTTGGTAGCAAATATTGATAGAGATCTTATTTGGTATTAAATATTGATTTTGAATAAATATTGGGACCTATATGGGAGTCACCTTTTTTAAAATTATTAGACAAGAAACAATTCAAAAAAGTCAAAATTTAACTAAATTTTTTTTAAATTTAATATAATTACTTAATTAAAAAATTGAAAATCAAATGAAAATTAAACCTAAAATAAATATATAAAATATTAATGACACTGATATAAATAATCTAATCTCACCATAATGGTGCATATTTAACACTTAATTTTTTAATTTTATATAATTTTTTTTAATAATTTTTTTTAAATGCAATTAAAATTATCTTTAAGTATCATTTTGAAAAATAAAATGAATAAAAGACGAATAATGTAAGTTAGAATTATACCAATCAATCAATGCATCCAAAACTTATGGATGCCTCGAATAATGCAATAATACAGTAACCCAAAACGCTGTACTAAAGTAGACAATTATATATATATATATATATATATATATATATATATATATATATATATATATTTTCTTTCGAAAAATTTGAGTCATTTAGTATTTGGGATGTTTATTGTGTTTATATTTTTATAATATTTTAATTTAGGAACGGTAATCTCAAGAATTAAAACAAAAAAAAGGTGAAATTTCAAATCGAATTTATTTGGTAATTTTTTAACAAGTTAGTCATAGATTATTTAAATGTATTAGTAATTATAGAATATTTTTTGGAAAGTAATTAATAACGGTAATTTTATGAATTAAAAAATTGTAAAATTAAAAATGAAATTGACTTTATATTTTTTTATTAATTCATATAGATTAAAAATCTTTATCATTTAATTGTCGAATGTTTTTTAACTTATGTTACGGTAATTTAATGAATTTGGAGAAAAGAGTTTCAAATTTCAATTGAAAAGTATTAAATTATTATTCTAAAAGCACGCATAAAACTTTTATTCAACTTGCATCATGGGTTCTTTCATATCCCTCTTCTTCCTTTTTCTTTGATGTTCTTTCATATCCCTCTTCTTCCTTTTTCTTTGATTTATTTTTTTAAATATCTCTTGTGATTACGGATAAGAGTGAGAAATGAATAACTAACTTTATTTATCATTTTTTAGGTTTTATGTGCTTGATTGATTTTGATTCTGACTTAGTTAATGTTTTGACTATTTTATTATATGAAATATTTTATTATATGAAATTTTATTATACTTAATTTTATTATATCATATGTAACCATGGCCGAATCTTATATAATCCCCATTTTTTTCTTCACCCCTCACCTCGCATATTTTCTTAATAAATTCTACCAAATCTCCATTATCAATTAACCTTTGTACCTCGTTCCTTAATTGAAAACAATTGCTTGTGAAATATCCATGATCATGTGATAAGGATAAAGTAATATTTTTAGCCTTCCACTACTAGGTGCAAATATTTGATGAAGTGGTCTAAAATTTATTTTATCTTTCATTGTATAAAAAATAGTATCAATATTTTCAATTAGAGGTGTGTACTCTTGAATCTTAAATGGCCATACTGCTCCTCTCTTTGAATCTTCTACACGAATGAACTTATCTATCTATTCCAAAATATCTTTCATCGTTTCCACCGGGAACATAACAAGATCTTCATATAACTTTCCTTCCAAAATCAGATCTTCATATAACTTTCCTTCCAAAATCAAACCTCTCTTGAAATCAACAATTACTATATCATCTTTACAACTTGCCAAAGCATTCAACTCACGCAGGCAGAAACCTTTGAACATAGCTCTTCAACGATTCTCCTTATCTAATTCAAATTCATTCTAGAATTGCCATCCTTCTTGTATCATTAATTTCTAACAAACCAATTTTCTTAAAGCATGCCAAAGGCCATCAAAAAATTTAATCGTCATCTAAATAATTAAACCATTCAAATACATTTCATTTAAATATCATTGAAAAATCAACAAAATATCATCTGCATTGAACTCCAACATCATGTTTCTAAACCGCTCCAGGTGATGATCAAGATCCCCAAATCCATCATAAGTTTACATACAATATGGATCAAACTTCTAGAAAGCTTCTCTTACAAAATACCACTAAAGAGTGGCTTTTGTAACATGTAATCTGCCATTTTTTTCCTCATTATTTATGCTGCATTACCTTCTTTCCTTTACTTTTTTTAGATTACAAGCTACTTGAATGAACCTCGCCTTCCATTTCTTCAATAAGTATTTTCCTTTGAATATTTACTTTATTATCCTCAATTTTTCCATACACTAGTCACTTTTCTTTCTTTAACCTTTTCAGCACAATTCACATCAGATCCCACCTTTTTTTGGTGTACTTATTCTTATCTTTCAACACGATTTTATCAATTAACAACTATAATGAATCTAATAATTTCTCGAATTTTGTTTGAATTTTTTACTCTTTCTCAACTTGTAATCGTATCACCTTAATCTGTTCTTGTTTCATTTATTTAATTTCAGCTCACAAAATTTGAACATTAGAAAGATTTGCAGTATACCTTGACCTACGAGATTTCCACTTTGAACATTAGGAAGAAGTGATCCTTGAACGTTAGATCTATCACGTACATAGCTTCATACACCATACCAGCAGACTGAGTTTGATTTTCCATTATCACTTCTGGAGTTCTTTGTTTTAATCAACCCTCGACCTTTCCTCTTCAACGACAAATATAAACTATATAAATCCTTAAATAGAAAGTTCATATCTCTGTAACTATAGTCGATCAATAATTAAAAATATAATATAGAACAACTATTAAAAATGTATTTATATAGAGTTTCGTACAAAATTGATAAGATAGATTATTATACTATTAGTATGGAACTTCTCGTAAACAACTTAGGTAGAATATTAACATACTACTAGAGTAGTATGCGACTTAATTATATAAAACTCAATTGATTCTATAAGTGTTCTCCCCAAAAATGAATTTTTATTTATTTATTTTTGTCTTCCTATATTGATTTATATTACTGATTTGATTTAAAAGTTATAAAAGTTAAGGGGGATTGTTTATCAAAGAAATATTTTAATTAAATAAATTTTAAAAAATAAGAAAAAATAAAGAACACGAAGGAAGATGGAGATTTTAGTTAGATAAATTAAAAAAGATAATAAAATTAGTACGAAATTAGTATAAAAACAAAAATAAATATAACTTTTAAATAAAATTTTAAAAAAGTGACTCCAGTTTATTTCAAATACAAAATAAATATTTTGACGAATTACTGTTCAAAGCCTTATATAATATTTCACACCCGAAACAAATATAATAACCAAAACATATACACAATACAACTAGTTTATAACTTATTAAAAAATGTTAACCCTAGTCATAAAATAGTAATGTTATACATTTTGTTTCTAAAAAAAAGAACAAAACATAATCGGAAACAAAAAATTCTTGTATGAAATAGCTAACCTAATTGATAAAACAACATGAAAAAATAAAACTCATACAAAACACCCGTTGTTATGATCGTATCGTATGCTCAAATAAAACAACCTGAAATCTGGAAACTCTAAAAACTAGTAACATTTTATAAAACAATGGTCCATGCTCGATTTTTTCGTTGATGGAGTGAGAAACACGATTTAGAGTTGTCGATGTACGGGCTCTGATGACACCTGTCGTTCTGATTACCTTTAGTCGATGCCTTGAAAGAGAAAATACGGTTTTTTCAATGCAGTAAACTTTGGTATGAAAAGAAAGCGACTACAAAAAAAATGTTTGAAAGGTCCAATACGAGGAAAAAATAACTCTTAATGTTTTTAAAGCTTATATATGGTATTTAGGGTATTATAAAACAAATGGGTATTGAGTGAGAGTTATTTATAAAAAATGGATTTTAAGTAAGCATAAATAATAGTTTGAGATATTAGATGACGATATAGTTTCGTTATAAGTACATTTGGTGACATTTTTTTTATAATACCTTATATATATTTACCCTTAAAAAAATCGTAACGTGTATTTTCTCTCTTATTTTATTTATATTTTCTTTAAAAAATTGATCCCCTTTTCAAATCCAAAAAATATTATTATTTTTTCAAGACGACAAAATTGTAGAAATTAATGATATTTTTTGATTTTGTTAATGGGACTAGTTAACTATTTGTTCGTAATTCAAATTTGCTTTCATAATTAGCATTTGTTTATCTCTTTCATAATTCACATTTATCTTGATTCGTGATTGGAATTTAAACAAAAGATTTTTTCTTAACCTTTAAGGCCAAAGCTATTTCCTCCATGTTATTTTTTATTTCCTCCATCTTTTAAAAAATCCTCAATGATGTTATTTCCTCCATAAAGGAAGTTACAAAATTTCCCTTTTACCCATTTTTTCTTCACAAAACCATTACCCTAACATACCCATTCTATTCAGTACAACAAAACCCATTCTTCACCCTAGAGAACTACCTTCACAACAAAACCCATTCTTCACCCTAGAGAACTACCTTACAAAGAGAGAGAGTAGCCGAAGGTAAGATAACGAAATCATCTTCTTTGCTTCTTCATTTTCCGATTAGGGTTTGTAGTTAGATTTTGTTGTTCGATTTGGGGTTTGATTTGGGGTAAGATAACGAAATCATCTTCTTTGTTTCATTTGGGGTTTGATTTCATTGTTAGAATCGATTAGGGTTTGATCTTGGGTTCACCTTGGGATATCCTACTGTTCTGAATTTTTTTTCCCACTCAGCATGTGATTCTGAGTGGCCTACTCGGAATCACATGCTGAGTGTTCAAAAAAAAATTCAGAACAAACACGAAGGTTCTTCATTACCTTACATGCAGTCGAGTTCCTGCTTCTGTATTTAACAATCCAAAAGCGATAGCAAGTTTCCGCAAGTCTTTCACTGTGTGATTGATATGTTGCCATGTTTTCTTATATTGACTTAATAAGTTTTTATAAACAAGTTATAAAATAATGGTGTAAACACTTTTTAGCATAATAATACACAATTATTCGAAATTTAAACCACAATTATTGAAGTTCTTTGTTTTAGGGTTAATTTTAGAGATAAAATCATATATCTTGGATTAAAGTTAGGTTAATGCTTTGTTTTTTCATATAAGACTATCTATTAGATAAATGACATCTAGTGATAAATTTGAAATAAAAATAAGGGTAATTTGGTAAAAGCAAGTCACTAGTGTTTTTGAATGTTTGAAAGATGGTTGAAATAAAAAATAACATGGAGGAAATAGCATTTAAACAATTGTTTATTTAAACAATTGTTTTTCAAATTTAATTGACTCGTAGTTCTATTTTTTTAACCATTTGTTCGCATCCAATAATTACAAATTGCGAATTAAGGTTTAATTAATAGGAAAGTTTTTTTTTAATTATAAAATAATAGAAAAATTTGTTCTTAGATTTTAGTTATATACTTTGTTTTACAAAATCTTTAAGTAAATTTTATTAATTAAGTTGATTTTTTTGCTATTTTTTTTTTTAAATATAAATTATATTATACATATTTTTATAAAATATTTTAGATACAGTCGGTCGTGGAACTTAGACATTTTATATACAATTTAAAAATAAAATACTTTTTTAGAATTTTGTTATTTCAATAGTAAATCAAATTTATACTTGTGATTTATATAGATAATAATACATATTAAATATTTTAAAATTGATAATTTATACAGCGGCATCTAACCATATTTATTTTCTGATGGACCAAAATATCTTGAGTCCATCGCCTCAGGATCCAGTATCAACATCAAAACAAAAACCCTAACCCTAAGACGCTTTTATACTCATAGTCGCACCATCTCCTATTATCGTCTACTTCATCGCTTGAGACACTAAGCAAGCTTAAGCAGCTACATAGCCTCCTTCTCAAGGTCTATATCTCTGTCCCCAAAATCTATACATATCAAGATCAGGATCACTTTGACCTCCAAAGATGTCAAGAATCTCGAGAAAGCTACATTATTATCGATCGAGCTGGTTTTAATATACTTTTTCTTCCTGTTTATCTCTTTGTACGGTAATTTTATCTAAAGGGTGTAATTTTTGTATATGGTTTCAGTTTACTCTAGAATATTCGCATTATTTTCTAATGCTTGCATGTGATATTCGATGTTTCTATCTACTTTATCGATAGGCTTTGAGGTTAGCATTTGTAATTGAGACTTTGATTATGTTTAATGATAGTTTGTGCTGATTTGATCCGTGGTGCAAAGGACAAGAGGGTTAAGGGTCTGGTTAGGATTCCTACCAAGGTTCTCACTGTTACTCAATTTCTCACTGGATTGATCCGGAGCCAGCTTTTTGGTAAGTCTAATTATCAAATATATTCACTCGAACTTCTTATATGTAAATTATTCTGAACTAATTTTTCAAGATATTGCTTTGGAACTGCTTCAACATTTTCTTGAAATAGCTGCACTGAAAACTTATATTACGGCAGCAGACACCCCTATTTACGCTTTGTCGGATTCTGATATATTTTGTCCAAAACATACTATGGAAGTGTATGTTAGCATCTTTCTAATTTATAGGATGTCTTTTTGTTTTTCTAGATTAGCCAACTTAGTAATATAGTCTATTCTTATATAGACATTAATATATAGAAGACCAATTGCAAAGGTTCCAATATTATTAAGTAAACATGAAACAATTGGTGATATAAAAGATAGATCAATTCGAGTTACGTTACTTTTATCTACTACCAAAGAGGTTTACTATTTAGGAATGTTTTTGCAATGTTGTAAACACACCCTATTCTTTTGCAATGTTGTAGGTCTACCTCAGATATTAGTTTCCTTCATTGTAGGCCTACCCCAGAAACTAGTTTCCCCCATACTATCAATTCTCGGTACACTTGCGTTTTATATTCACTATTTTTATTCTCGGTACACTTGCGTTTTATATTCACTATTTTTCTTTATGTTTTTCTAATATAACAATTTCTTTTACTCTTACTAAATATACAATATATATAACTTTTATTTTCATTCTAGGGATCTCTCAAGTATACAAAATAAAACAGGCTCTTTATTATGCCCGTGAGGTTTTGAATATCGTAAGCAATAACAGATCCTCGTTATGTGCCTTATAAGAACGAGACCAAAACCTACACAAAACAATTTCTAATTCCGCTAACCTTCCTTATTTATTATTATTATTTTAAATTTGATGTTATTTATCATTTTATATTAATTTTAGGGTGTTTACAAAAACTACTGAACCCATAATATAAAAAAAAAAATTGGATTGCATGTTGTGGTTATAATAGGTTACGTAAACACAAAAGATGGAGAACATTATTTTTTTATCTAGAATTCTTGGGTTATTTCTTTGGCAGAATGCAGTTATAAAAAAATGTATGACAAACTTGTATAATTATGTTCTCTACCAGTGGAGGTTATGAACGTGAAATCTGAAAGTGAAATCTGAAATATATGAGATATATCTATATTATATTACAACTATCTCAAACAAGTTTATAATATTAACTAATATCCTCATTAGTATAATTGTTTATTAGATTTTATCAATTGTATAGTAGGACTCCTCCTTTGAAAAGATTGATAAAATTTAATAAATATATTACTTTAAGTTGATATTAATTTATATTTTGAGATAGTTACAATATAATATAGATATATTTCATATTACTAAACCTCCACTAGTAAAGAATAATTATTATTACCACAGTTTGCCATAAACTTTCAATAACCGCCTTCACCTTAGGAAACATACCAATGATTTTGGATCATTATAATAATAATGTTCTCTATCTTTTGTGCTTCCATAACCTATTATGACCACCGCGTGCATTCGAAATTATTTTGCACCTTTATCATGGGTAGTTTTGTAAATACCATGAAGTTAATAAAAATGATAAATGACATAATATTTAAATAATATTAACAAAATGAAATGAAATTATTCAGTTCAACTTTTTGATTTAATATAGTTTTGGTGTGACACGTTGTATAACAACAACCGGCTTAGTTATGAGAATTTGAACATGTTGTTCTATAATTGGTTCCAACTCTTTATAACTTTTGATATGTATGACATTTGAATCCTGAATCATATTTCCAAAATTTATTACTTAAAATGCACAATAGAACCTTATATTAGTTTAAAATTACGAAATTATATATAAATTAAATTTTAATCATAAATTTACCAAAAAATCACATATCATATCCAGTTTTATCTAATTTATGAATTATTATTATTATTATATTTTCAAAACTCACCGTTCTTTTCTTTTGGATGTGATGTCTTTCTTTTTACGACAAACTTCCATATATTATTGATAAATATGTTAGTTTTTAAGAATATGGTTGAAGTGAACTTTCATTAAAGATCTTGTGATATTTTGATTATGAGTTGTGCGCGATCTCAAAGTTTGTACTATAAATATTTGCGCTCATTATAAGGTTTTTTTTATTGAATATGGTCTCAGCACATCGTGTGATTGCAATGGTCCAACATATGTCTGATTATAAATTAAAATAAGCGGGTTAGTAATTGAGTAAAAAAAATATGTATACAAAATATACAAAAAAACATACATGTTTTTTTTATCAATAATTAGACCTAAGATATCACAAATGTAATTTTTTTTTTCTAGTGGATCATTTGGATTGTTGTAAGTGGAAATTTAAGAAAATAAGAGTTTCCCATCGATTAGTACCATGTACAACAAGGAACAAACGTATAAAATATTTATATTTATGCTTGATAAGTTTGAGATGTTCGATATTCCAGGGTGTCGAAGTGGTCTGTTTAGAGAAAAAAGTCACGAGTATTTAACTTTGATCTGTAAAATATATTTCTCAGAACTTGTCACCGATATTAAACTTTTTTATCAGAGTTTTTATGTATACATGCTTCACATCAAGGTCTAGTAGTGCAGCGAGTTTAACTGTGCTAAATTTATCTTTTCTTTAATTAAATCAAATGTAACACGTCTTCCGTCATTGTTATCATCCTCAGAATAATGTTTGACCCGGTAAGATAGGAGCATAGTCTGTAAACGAGTTACAGCATCCATCCCATAAACCAACGAGTATGGTGATTTCCGAGTCATGGTGCGAAGAGTTGTTTGGTATGCCCAAAGTGGAAAAAAAGATATGACAAGATAAATTTTATCAGATATTTTTTTGTTGTCCCAAATAAGGTCTCGGCTTCTATCCATAATATTTAAAATAATATTAACAAAATGAAATGAAATTATTCAGTTCAACTTTTTGATTTAATATAGTTTTGGTGTGACACGTTGTATAACAACAACGGGCTTAGTTATGAGAATTTGAACATGTTGTTCTATAATTGGTTCCAACTCTTTATAACTTTTGATATGTATGACATTTGAATCCTAAAACATATTTCCAAAATTTATTACTGAAAAAGCACAATAAAACCTTATATTAGTTTAAAATTACGAAATTATATATAAATTACATTTTAATCATAAATTTACCAAAAAATCACATATCACATCCAGTTTTATCTAATTTATGAATTATTATTATTATTATTATTATATTTTCAAAACTCACCGTTATTTTCTTTTGGATGTGATGTCTTTCTTTTTACGACAAACTTCCATATATTATTGATAAATATGTTAGTTTTTAAGAATATGGTTGAAGTGAACTTTCATTAAAGATCTTGTGATATTTTGATTATGAGTTGTGCACGATCTCAAAGTTTGTACTATAAATATTTGCGCTCATTATAAGCTTTTTTTAATGAATATGGTCTCAGCACATCGTGTGATTGCATTGGTCCAACATATGTCTGATTATAAATTAAAATAAGCGGGTTAGTAATTGAGTAAAAAAAATATGTATACAAAATATACTAAAAAAACATACATGTTTTTTTTACCAATAATTAGACCTAAGATATCACAAGTGTAATTTGTTTTCTAGTGGATCATTTGGATTGTTGTAAGTGGAAATTTAAGAAAATAAGAGTTTCCCACCGATTAGTACCATGTACAACAAGGAACAAACGTATAAAATATTTATATTTATGCTTGATAAAATTTGAGATGTTCGATATTCCAGGGTGTCGAAGTGGTCTGTTTAGAGAAAAAATTCCCGAGTATTTAACTTTGATCTGTAAAATATATTTCTCAGAACTTGTCACCGATATTAAACTTTTTTTATCAGATTTTTTATGTATACATGCTTCACATCAAGGTCTAGTAGTGCAGCGAGTTTAACTGTGCTAAATTTATCTTTTCTTTAACTAAATCAAATGTGACACGTCTTCCGTCATTGTTATCATCCTCATAATAATGTTTGACCCGGTAAGATAGGAGCGTAGTCTGTAAACGAGTTACAACATCCATCCCATAAACCAACGAGTATGGTGATTCCCGAGTCATGGTGCGAAGAGTTGTTTGGTATGCCCAAAGTGGAAAAAAAGATATAACAAGATAAATTTTATCAGATATTTTTTGTTGTCCCAAATAAGGTCTCGGCTTCTATCCATAATATTTAAAATAATATTAACAAAATGAAATGAAATTATTCAGTTCAACTTTTTGATTTAATATAGTTTTGGTGTGACACGTTGTACAACAACAACGGGCTTAGTTATGAGAATTTGAACATGTTGTTCTATAATTGGTTCCAACTCTTTGTAACTTTTGATATGTATGACATTTGAATCCTAAAACATATTTCCAAAATTTATTACTCCAAAAGCACAATAAAACCTTATATTAGTTTAAAATTACGAAATTATATATAAATTAAATTTTAATTATAAATTTACCAAAAAATCACATATCACATCCAGTTTTATCTAATTTATGAATTATTATTATTATTATTATTATTATTATTATTATTATTATTATTATTATTATTATATTTTCAAAACTCACTGTTCTTTTCTTTTGGATGCGATGTCTTTCTTTTTACGACAAACTTCCATATATTATTGATAAATATGTTAGTTTTTAAGAATATGGTTGAAATGAACTTTCATTAAAGATCTTGTGATATTTTGATTATGAGTTGTGCACGATCTCAAAGTTTGTACTATAAATATTTGCGCTTATTATAAGGTTTTTTATTGAATATGGTCTCAACACATCGTGTGATTGCAATGGTCCAACACATGTCTGATTATAAATTAAAATAAGCGGGGTTAGTAATTGAGTAAAAAACATATGTATACAAAATATACCAAAATAACATACATGTTTTTTTTTATCAATAATTAGACCTAAGATATCACAAGTGTAATTTTTTTTCTAGTGGATCATTTGGATTGTTGTAAGTGGAAATTTAAGAAAATAAGAGTTTCCCACCGATTAGTACCATGTACAACAAGGAACAAACGTATAAAATATTTATATTTATGCTTGATAAAATTTGAGATGTTCGATATTCCAGGGTGTCGAAGTGGTCTGTTTAGAGAAAAAATTCCCGAGTATTTAACTTTGATCTGTAAAAATATATTTCTCAGAACTTGTCACCGATATTAAACTTTTTTTATCAGAGTTTTTATGTATACATGCTTCACATCAAGTTCTAGTAGTGCAACGAGTTTAACTGTGCTAAATTTCTCTTTTCTTTAATTAAATCAAGTGTGACACGTCTTCCGTCATTGTTATCATCCTCAGAATAATGTTTGACCCGGTAAGATAGGAGCGTAGTCTGTAAACGAGTTACAACATCCATCCCATAAACCAACGAGTATGGTGATTCCGGAGTCATGGTGCGAGGAGTTGTTTGGTATGCCCAAAGTGGAAAAAATATATGACAAGATAAATTTTATCAGATATTTTTTTGTTATCCCAAATAAGGTCTCGGCTTCTATCCATTTAGAGATATAGTCCACTACGACTACTATCATTTATCTTCCATCTGGGGCCATCAACATTGGTCCTATTAAGTCAATCCCCCATCATTCAAAAGGTAATCCTTATGCAATAGATTCGAGCTGAACGAAAGGCATATAAATTGAATTAGAAAATTGTTGACATGTATCACTTATTTTGAATAATTCTTTAACATCGGCCACTATCAAGGGCCAATAGAATCCCGCACACAAAACTATTTTGGTCAAAGCTTTAAATCCGCAATGATTCAATCATTCACTATCGTAGAGTTCGAAATATACCATTTGCAATTCATTATCATCAACGCACCACAACAAGGGTCTGCTTGAGGATCTCTTATACATTATTCCACCAAGGACCGTTAAACCATGAGCTTTAAAACGCACCTTATTTGGCACTGCCTTATCCATAGGTAAAATGTTATTGACCAATTTTTTTGTGAATTCGTACCTCAAATTCGTAACGATAATTGCCGATATCTGATAAACTACATATGAATAGAGAGTCGACTATGAACTCTTTATTGTTAACAGGCTTCATGTGTTATAATCCAAGGGTAGTCACATGTATATGTCGTGGTTGCTATCTTGTAGCATGTTTAACCAACTATTGGAAATCACTTATCAACCGAACTTGCTTAGCCTCACAAACGTGTGCAAGTTGTAATCCTGCTAACACTACTTCGTACTTGTCTTCATTGTTCGAGGCCGGGAACCCGAATCGTATGGCCTAGTGTATTGATACCCATATTGAAGTGTTTATTTGGAAACCTACCCCGTATCCATTAATGCTAGACCCCCCATCGGTTCATATAATCCATTATATCAGTTTATCCTCTTGATCTATCCCCCTGTCTGATTGCTTAAAGTGGAATTCGACTAAGAAATCAGCTAAAACCTGACCTTTACTCACGGTCTGAGGTTTGAAATAGATATTAAAGTCACCCAAATCCACCGACCATTTGGTCATTGAACCATAAATATTAGGGCGTTGCAACACATTCTTCAACGGGAAAGATGTTCGAACCACTATAGAGTGTACTTGGAAATAACATCATATTTTATTAGAGGCCGTTACTAACACAAATGTCGGCTTTTCTAACTTCAAATACCTTTTTCCACGTACAAAAGGCTTTTACTCACATAGTATACTTGTCGATGACAATTTTATTCCTCACGAACAAGTGTCGCACTTACCGTGTAATCAGATATCATGATATATACGAATAATGTTTCCCCCATAGTCAGCTTTCTTAGTACATATATGGAAGATAAATTGGATTTTCTCAATACTTGGAAAAAGAGGCAATTATCTGATGGCCGAGATTTGAATCTTCTTAGAGCTGCTAATCTTCCAGTCAAAATTTGTACCTCCTTAATAGCCCGAGGTGGAGTCATTTTATTCAGAGCACTTAACTATAAGGGGTCAACCTCTATCTTTTTTTGCTGATCATATAACATAAGCATTTCCCGAATCAGATTTCAAATATACATTTCTTCCGAGTTAGCTTCAGATTTATCTTTTTTTAATATCAAACATTTCCTCAAGATCTTTATAATGATTATTATCCCTTGCACTTTTGACCAATATATCATCAATGTACACCTTGATGTTACGCCCAATCTGCCCTTTAAATGCTTTGGTGACCAGCCTCTAATAAGTGTCTCCTGCGTTCTTCATACCAAAATTCATAACTTTATAACAGTGTAAACCCCTTCATATAATAAACAAAGTGATATCATAGTACCCCAAAAGGGGTAGCCGAGTTGGTAGAGTAAGACATGCTTGTGATCAAAGGTCAGGAGTTCGAGTTCCTTTACAAACGCTTTTTTGGTTTGGCATGTCATCTTGTGTGGTTTACCTCCTGGCATTGGTTTGCATACTATTGCGTCAGACTAAGGGTTTACTTAGAAAACCAAAAGTGATATCCACGTCTGTAGGGTCTAATCTGACTTAGTTGTACTCAGCACATCCATCTATGTAAAAGTGACTTTATACAATAATATATTATATATAATTTTCTTATCCATACTATCCATTAAAATCACTTATGGAAACTCCTAAATAAATTTCTGTTTACGGTGTGGGAGAAAAACAGATTGTAATGACATTGGTTTTTCATTTCTGGTATTTGTTAATGAATGTAGTTATGCTTTTTAATCTAGACAAAAAAAATTACATTTTATAACAACTATGATTTTTAGTCGATATTGTTTTGTCTATAACTGTAATCTTTCAGAGACTCATTCGGTTCTTGTGCATAGTGGATAATGGTATCCCCGTTCCCTTTTAATTCTTTATTTCCAGCGAATTGTCTTCGGAAGGCAACCCAAAAGTATGAAAATTTCTCATACATCCTTGTGGTAAGTTATTATACAATTTAAGAGCACTTCCCGAAAACGTTTGAGAGAATACTCTACACAGGAGCTTATAATCATCATCAAAGCTCATCATAAAGTTTTTAAATTGTTCCAAATGATTGTTCGGATCCTTACTCCTATCATATTTCTCTATTTTTATGCTATCAAACCTTTTGAGAAGAATTCCGGACAATATATTTGCAGATAGAGGAGACTGTCTCCAGTTTTTACTCCGACTAAAAACAATATCTTCATTAGGGGTTGCAAAAATACTTGGCTTAGACTGGAAAGCGAATGGATCAATCAGCAGCTTATCAATACGCTTGTGAGATGACTTTCTTTCGTGATGTTTTTGCAGCTTTCCGTATCTATCCCTTTTCCTTGACAGCCTATCAGCTATCTTTATCTTTTTCCTGGATCTACCCTTATCGCTGCTTGAGAACAACGATTCTTCCAGTTTAGCCTCATTTGAAGAGCTGGTGGATGACTCAGACTCATAATTATTAACATGCTTGGACCGATGTTTATTATTGGAACTTAAACGAGTTTTTTTAGAAGGCTTATTTTCTCCAGGGTTATCAGTATGGTGAAGCAACGACGCCCCAGATTTCTCTTTAATAACCTTTTGTGCTTGTTTTATCGCCATCAACGCCTCTATTTTGGCCCTCAACTGGTCTCGTTATTCAATGGTGTACTCTTGGTTATCTTTTGCAACTTCCACCTGAGGAGGTGGAACATTCTGCTTGTTCGGATCCATCCGAACTGTTCTTCTCACAGGTTTTGAATGTAAAATTCAGGCACCTTACTCTCCCACTGTGGTCGCCAATTTGATAGTGTAAATTTTTGGTGTGAGGGTAGTATGAGAAGTATGTAACTTATATTAAATATCTTGTGGTGTGTTGTAAAGAAAGATGTGCTTGCTTATATTAAATGTGTTTAAAGAAACTCGAACCCTCTTGATGAAAGTGGTTGGGGTATTTATAGGTTTATTTTTTAGGATCCACAGGCCTTATGAGTCGGATCTTACGTTATTGGGCATAACCCCAAGGTTATAAGCGTAAAAATGAACTAGTAGGTAGCTTAGTCATATGTAGTGACGTTTGTCCGAACGTCTTTTAAAGAAACAGTGGGAGATTTCCCTAACATTCCTTCGAATTCTTTGTTAAGGAGGCTTTCGGAAATATCCGAACGTTATTAACAATCATTATCTTTGTTGAAATTTTTAAAGTTGAACTTTGTGGAACTCATACTGGTGGATTTTGTTGGTTTCTAGGTGAGAATCTTTTGTCCAACCTCAAGATATGAATTCGTTTTCATTATTTATTTCTTTGTAACAATAAAACAAACGCTATTTCTTAAGGGAAACTCATTATACAAGCAATTACACAATTCTTTCGTTATTTATTTCCAACCAATGACACATTTCTTTTTAGTGTTTTAAACCCACAATGAGCTGACCCCTCACCATCATGTAGTTCAAAAAGTACAATATGTGATTCTTTCGTTATGAGGAACTGCATAATGGTCGATTTAATATATATTGTTTTTTATTAAGAACATATCTGAAGACCACAAAACCATATGCCTTGTAGCTCAAATTCTTAGTTAATGCTTTGTCATCAGCCTGATTCCCATCATGTATACTTTTTGGATTATTAGATAGTTTCTAAAGAATCAACAATAGAATTTATGATCCTATGTACGTGTTCGAACTGAAATAATGATAGAACTTATGATCTTATGTACATGTCAAGCAAACATCTTTAACACCATAAATTTGTACAAGTTGCAATCTTCTAATGTTGCTTTATACTCTATATTATTATTAAATGCCTTAATGCCTAAACGTATTGTTTGATACATAGTTTCTTCAGTTTGAGCTACCAATTGAATCTCGAGATTCTCGAGCCCCATCGGTTCGAATAACCCACTCGTCTATAAGGATATCAATATTTAGTCCCGGTTCTGGCCGATCAAATTTAAATTCAACTAAAAACCCTTAAGGTATGAGCTTTTATATTTGTGAAGGTTTGAAGTCGATATCATAGTCTCCTAATTCCACCGACCATTTAGTCATTCGATCCTAAATGTCAAGCTTTTGCAATACATTTTTAGTGGAAATAAAGTTTGAACCGTCATCGAATGTGCCTCAAAATATGATCATATTTTTCTATCTTCGACAACGAAGGTAAGGCTAATTTTTTAAAATTCAAATATATATTTTAGCATCGTGTATGCTCTTCTCATATAATATACTAGAGAAGGATAATTGTCAAATTTTTGGACCAATAATGTGCTTACCGCATAGTCCGACACAACAATATAGATGAACAGTTTCCATGCGTGGCTTGGCTAAAATTTATGAAGAAGATAAGTTCTCTTTTATCCAGGCAAAATCTTCGTTGCACTTTGAGATCTAACTAGAGAAACCCACATTCCGCTCAAGATTTTTACTTCCTTGATTGATCTCGGAAGATCAATAGCGGTTGAAGCATTCAACTGTACTGGATCGGCTTCAATTTTCTTCTCGCTCGCTATATACCCCAATAACTTTCCGGATCGCACACTAAATTTACATTTTTCTGGATTCAATTTTAAATTTATTGCTTTTAAGTTACGAAAATTTTCTTCTAGATCATAAAATAATCATTATATTTAAAGTTTTTTACTAATATGATATAAACTTCAATATTTATTCTAATCTGGATAGCAAAAGATTTTTTACTAATCTTTGATAAGTTATCCCAATATTTTTCAAACAAAAAATAATTACCTTGTAGCAATATAAACCCTTGTGACTTATGAGTGTACTGTTATCCTGGTCCCTCATATCTATTTGTATCTGATTATACACCAAATATGCGCCTATAAAAGATAACAATCTATTACCCGAAGAAGAATCCACTAGTTTATCGATTATCGGAATCAGAAATGGCTCTTTCGGATAAAATTTGTTTAGGTCGATAAAACCAACCCACATACTCTATTTTCCATTCTTCGTTTCACAAGTACTGGATTAGCTGTCCATAATAGATAATGGGATTCTCTATTCTAGCCTATTTTTGATAAATAACCTACTTCAGCCATAATTTTTTCGGAGTTTTCAACAGAGAACGTTTATCTTTTCTGAATTATGAGGCGTTCATTAAGTCATATAGCAAGTTTATGACATATGGTTTTTACGGGTATTCTCGTTACATTTTTAGAGCACAAAGCGAACATGTGTAAATTCTCAATATTCAAAATTCTTCCGTTGAGAAAATAATAAGTTTAAACATTTTAATCAGGCATTACGAAACTGGAGGTCACCTTCAGATCATCAATGACGCATACGGCTGAGGTGGACCTCCAACTTAGGTTCAGAGCAAGCGAAGCGGTGTAGCATTTATTTACCATTTTTATTATTATTTTAGACAACTGCTATATGATTTATAATAATATACTTCAAGTATTGGTGAATGGTAAAGCCAATATTGTGCATTCTTGACAGAAAAAACCTAACAAAAATTACATAATAGGAAGTTGGTCCATCTAGCAATATAAAAGTACTTTTATTAGTATATTTTAGTCCTCAATATTTTATATCCTTATCTGTAAAAAGTTGTTTTTATGATCCAAAAATCCTAAGTTATTACTACTCTCCCCATTAGTTAGTTGATTATTCGAGGGTTCTTCCAAACATATGCTAGATTGTTTACATTTTTTAACAACAACCTTATAAATAAGTTATTGTTCTACAACAAAACAAACACTTTTTAAACGCTACATATCAAGATATATTACCAAACCCATAAAAATCGTCTTATTAGTAAATAACAATTCTTGTTATCACCGCAGGAGTACGTACTTACCTTTCACCATCTTATCCCACATACTTTGAACATACTTATATATACTTTCAAAAAAATTAAACTCGATAAGAGGAATAATTTCATTTTTGGTATCATGTTTGAAAATATATACTCGTGGCTTAAACATATATTACATGAATTGAACAATCAATAAACAGTTATATACATGTTCTGTTATATGACAAGCTGCATGTTTAACAAACCGAAAGTAACATGATCATATATACAAGAACTCACATGGTTGAGTACACAAAAAAATAACATATCTACTATAAAACATAAATCTCGTTGTCGTCAAAGCTAGACTCGTATAATCGTCAACGCAACTCTCATTACTGTTAACAATGACATATACAAGAACCACAATGTGTATTACAAAGGTATTGCATAGTAAACTACAAATCATTCGAATGGTCAACCAAAACTATTATCCACTAGACTCGCATGTTCATGTACATATGAATACTATAAAGAAATGCACAAATCTTGCATTTTCTTTCAATGAACTCGCATTGTTAACAACACATGCTTGGAAACTCTAAAATCGATTGTATATATTAGGTTTTGAGCAATAATTCATCATTGGACTATCGATTTTAGTGACAATTAGTCCTTAAAATTTCAAAAGTCTAATGGTAGTCCATGGACTATCCAGTTTGGATAAATTTAGTCCCCCATATCTGGTGATTAATGTAAAGCTACCATGTGGCACCATAGTTAACAAAACTTGTATCACCAATGGTCATTCGACTTTAATCTTGACTAAATTTAAACTTTGACATCAAGTCGAGAGATTATTGGTGATACAATTTTCTGTTGAGTATGTTGCCATGTTGCAGCTTTACATTAATCAACAGATGCGGGGGACTAACTTCGTCCAAATTGGATAGCCCAAAGACTACCAACATAATTTTAAAAATCAAAGGACTATCTGTTACTAAAATCGATAGTCCGGGGACGAATTACTGTTCAAAGCCCTATATAATATTTCACACCCCAAACAAATATAATAACCAAAACATATACACAATACAACTAGTTTATAACTTATTACAAAATGTTAACTCATAAAATAGTAATGTTATACATTTTGTTTCTAAAAAAAAGAACAAAACATAATCGGAAACAAAAAATTCTTGTACGAAATAGCTCACCTAATTGATAAAACAACATGAAAAAATAAAACTCATACAAAACACCCGTTGTTATGATTGTATGCTCAAATAAAACAACTTGAAATCTGGAAACTCTAAAAACTAGTAATATGTTATAAAACAATGGTCCATGCTCGATTTTTTCGTTGATGGACTGAGAAACACGATTTCGTTGATAGTGCTTCCGTACTAATATTATATAAAATTAATTAACCTCGTCTTTATGGTATTGTTTAGTCTTTAAAATTATATAATAAATTTATTGTCAAAGACTAGATGAGAGTCTTGATACAGATATATTGCGCCAATGAAATATATTACTTATTCAGACAAGGTTAATATTAGAAGAGTCATAAGGGCTTAACATAGGTTCATGAGAAGATACAAGACCAGATCTTTGACGAGACAAAGACAATTTGTAATAACGACATGAGGTCAATTCAACAATTTGACAAGGTATAAGTTGTGAATTAAACGAGTGATTATTACAGAAGTATGAAGAGATGAAATTCAGAATATTGATGAAGGCAAGTTCGGAATTATGATGAGACACATACCATAAGTTGACGAGGATATTGTTTAAAGATGTGTCAAAGCCACTTCAAATGTGCGTCTCCACACACGTGTCCATTTTCTATAGGAGGAAGAAGAAGTTAGTTAGACGGTTACAACATAATAACATTTGTAAGTTGATGATTGGATATACGTGTAATGATACTATAGGTAGATAGATGTTTGTAAACCCTATAAATAGGAGGTAAAATCTTTTTTGAAAGACTAATCATATTTTTCTAATACAAAGAATTCACACTTTATTCATTTTTTTATTGTATTTCATTACTTTTGCTAAGTCTTTGAGCATTTTTCTTATCAAAGACGGTGTCCTGGATGATCTACACGTAACCCTAAATACTATAGAGTCCGCGTATTTCCATGCAAAAAACAAAACAAAACGTTTGAATAATTCTAAATGTAATTTTATATAGTAAAAAGCCTACGAATTCAGACAAAACATGTGTTTTATAAATTGATCATTTTGTTAAGAATAAGAAAATTTCAGCGATAAATTATTTTTCTAATAAACTAAAAATTTGTTTACTTAAAAATCACTAAAACAAATAAACTTTTTGATTTTATTTAAATGTTTTTAACTTGATATTCAATATGAACATAGTATCTTTATACTATTAAAGTCTAATTCACAATCTAATACAATGGACTTCAATTGTATATTTAAATTCAAAAAATTAAAAGAACACTATACTACTGTGATATCATTTTGTTAATGATTCCATGCGTAACATAGAATTTTGCAAACACGTAAATACAATGCTAGAGAATCAATAAATTGTTAATGATTCTTCCTTCGAATCAATTACAAAAGTGTGTTTTGGTTGCCATCTCTTAGAAGAATCAATAACATAGCAAAGGATCGCCGATCATCTGCTCTAAGTCAGGAATCTGAAGATCAAAGAATGTCTACATCCTGTAAGTATTTATTCCGTATTATTATAGGATGATTTAATTCATGGTTCAATAAGTTAGATTAGAAATCCGTAAATTATTTCTATCATTCAACTCACGCACAAACCTTTGAACATAGCTCTTCAACGATTCTCCTCTTATCTAATTCAAATTCATTATAGAATTGCCATCCTTCTTGTATCATTAATTTCTAACAAACCAATTTTCTTAAAGCATGCCAAAGGCCATCAAAAAATTTAATCGTCATCTTATGTAAATAATTAAACCATTCAAATACATTTCATTTAAATATCATTGAAAAATCTCTACACAACAAAATATCATCTGCATTGAACTCCAACATCATGTTTCTAAACCGCTCCAGGTGATGATCAAGATCCCCAAATCCATCATAAGTTTCCATACAATATGGATCAAACTTCTAGAAAGCTTCTCTTACAAAATACCACTAAAGAGTGGCTTTTGTAACATGTAATCTGCCATTTTTTTCCTCATTATTTATGCTCCATTACCTTCTTTCCTTTACTTTTTTTTTAGATTACAAGCTACTTGAATGAACCTCGTCTTTCATTACTTCAATAAGTATTTTCCTTTGAATATTTACTTTATTCTCCTCAATTTTTCCATACACTAGTCACTTTTCTTTCTTTAACCTTTTCAGCACAATTCATATCAGATCCCACCTTTTTTTGGTGTACTTATTCTTATATTTCAACACGACTTTATCAATTAACAACTATAATGAATCTAATAATTTCTCGAATTTTGCTTGAATTTTTTACTCTTTCTCAACTTGTAATCGCATCACCTTAATCTGTTCTTGTTTCATTTATTTAATTTCAGCTCACAAAATTTGAACATTAGAAAGATTTGCAGGTATACCTTGACCTACGAGATTTCCACTTTGAACATTAGGAAGAAGTGATCCTTGACCGTTAGATCTATCAGGTATATAGCTTTAGACACCATACCAGCAGACTGAGTTTGATTTTCCATTATCACTTCTGGAGTTCTTTGTTTTAATCAACCCTCGACCTTTCCTCTTCCTTTCCTCTTCAACGACACATATCAACTATATAAATCCTCAAATTGAAAGTTCATATCTCTTTAACTATAGTCGATCAATAATTAAAAATATAATATATAACAACTATTAAAAATGTATTTATATAAATTATGGAACAAAATTGATATGATAGATTATTATACTATTAGTATGAAACTTCTCGTAAACAACTTAGGTAGAATACTACTCGAATATTAACATACTACTCGAGTAGTATGCGACTTAATTATATAAAACTCAATTGATTCTATAAGTGTTCTCCCCAAAAATGGATTTTTATTTATTTATTTTTGTCTTCCTATATTGATCTATATTACTGATTTGATTTAAAAGTTATAAAAGTTAAGGGGGATTGTTTATCAAAGAAATATTTTAATTAAATAAATTTAAAAAAATAAGAAAAAATAAAGAACACGAAGGAAGAAGGAGATTTTAGTTAGATAAATTAAAAAAGATAATAAAATTAGTACGAAATTAGTATAAAAACAAAAATAAATATAACTTTTAAATAAAATTTAAGAAAAGTGACTCCAGTTTATTTCAAATACAAAATAAATAAAATGAAAATGAAAGCGAGAGACACATAAAATTTTAGATGCAAAGAGAATATAATTATAATTCTTACTAAATAAATATTAATTTTTAAAATTAAATAATAAAATATTATAACTTTTGATTTATAATCCAGTTTTTCTATTTTTTAAATAAAATTATAATTCTAAACAAATAAAAAATATATTATATTATTATATATATTTCGTCAATAAATTCTCTCTTTTTTATTGTTTATTTAATTATTTCATTTTTTTATCTTTTTTTTTTATTATAGCTTCTACTTTCGGTTTTAGTTCTCTCTTTTTTTCTTTCCCTAAACTAATAAATATAAAATAACCGAAGTAGAGTATTTTTATTTATAATAAATTAAAATTAAAAACTAAATTAGTCCGAAATTAGTATAAAAACAAAAATAAATATAATTTGATCAATTAATCATACTAATTAATTTAATAGTTCAAACAAATAATAAAATATTATAACCAAAAATATAATCAAATTATATTATCTTAATATATATATATATACATACATATATATATATATATATAATTAATTAAAATATTATAAATATAAACACAATAAACATCCCAAATACTAAATGACTCAAATTTCTCTAAAGAAAAAATATATATAATTGTCTACTTTAGTGGTTACTGTATTATTGCAATAGTCAAAATATTTCATATAATAAAATATTTTGACGATTTACTGTTCAAAGTCCTATATAATATTTCACACCCCAAACAAATATAATAACCAAAACATATACACAATACAACTAGTTTATAACTTATTACAAAATGTTAACTCATAATAAAATAGTAATGTTATATATTTTGTTTCTAAAAAAAGAACAAAACATAATCGGAAACAAAAAATTCTTGTACGAAATAGCTCACCTAATTGATAAAACAACATGAAAAAATAAAACTCATACAAAACACCCGTTGTTATGATCGTATGCTCAAATAAAATAACTTGAAATCTGGAAACTCTAAAAACTAGTAATATGTTATAAAACAATGGTCTATGCTCGATTTTTTCGTTGATGAACTGAGAAACACGATTTAGAGTTGTCGATGGACTGGCTCTGATGACACCTGTCGTTCCGATTACCTTTAGTCGATGACTTGAAGGAGAAAACACTGCAGTAAACTTTGGTATGAAAAGAAAGCGACTACACAAAATCTCTTAACATTTTTAAAGCTTATATATGGTATTTAGGGTATTATAAAACAAATGGGTATTGAGTGAGAGTTACATTTGGTGACATTTGTTTTTATAATACCTTAAATATATTTACCCTTAAAAAAATCGTCACGTGTATTTTCTCTCTTATTTTATTTATATGTTCTTTAAAAAATTGATCCCCTTTTCAAATCCAAAAAATATTATTATTTTTTCAAGAGGACAAAATTGTAGAAATGAATGATATTTTTTTGATTTTGTTAATGAGACTAGTTAACTATTTGTTCGTAATTCAAATTTGCTTTAATTTGTGTTTCATAATTAGCATTTGCTTATCTCTTTCATAATTCACATTTATATTGATTCGTGATTAGAATTTAAACAAAACAGACTTTTTCTTAACCTGTAATTCATAATTTAGACAATTGTTTTTCAAATTTAATTGATTCATAGTTCTATTTTCTTTAACCATTTGTTCGCATCCAATAATTACAAATTGCGAATTAAGGTTTAATTAAGGTTTAATTAATAGGAAAGTTTTTTTTTAATTATAAAATAATAGAAAAATTTGTTCTTAGATTTTAGTCATATACTTTGTTTTACAAAATCTTTAAGTAAATTTTATTAATTAAGTTGATTTTTTTGCTATTTTTTTTTAAATTATAAATTATATTATACATATTTTTACAAAATATTTTAGATAAAGTCGGTCGTGAAACTTAGACATTTTATATACAATTTAAAAATAAAATACTTCTTTAAAAATTTGTTATTTTAATAGTAAATCAAATTTATACTTGTGATTTATATAGATAATAATACATATTAAATATTTTAAAATTTATAATTTATACAGCGGCATCTAATTACTTTTTGCAATAGTCAAAATATTTCATACAATAAAATATTTTGACGAATTACTGTTCAAAGCCCTATATAATATTTCACACCCCAAACAAATATAATAACCAAAACATATACACAATACAACTAGTTTATAACTTATTAAAAAATGTTAACTCTAGTCATAAAATAGTAATGTTATACATTTTGTTTCTAAAAAAAAGAACACAACATAATCGGAAACAAAAAATTCTTGTACGAAATAGCTCACCTAATTGATAAAACAACATGAAAAAATAAAACTCATACAAAACACCCGTTGTTATGATCGTATGCTCAAATAAAACAACCTGAAATCTGGAAACTCTAAAAACTAGTAATATTTTATAAAACAATGGTCCATGCTCGATTTTTTCGTTGATGGAGTGAGAAACACGATTTAGAGTTGTCGATGGACGGACTCTGATGACACTTGTCGTTCCGATTACCTTTAGTCGATGACTTGAAAGAGAAAACACAGTTTTTTCAATGCGGTAAACTTTGGTATGAAAAGAAAGCGACTACAAAAAATGTTTGAAAGGTCCAATACGAGGAAAAAATAACTCTTAACGTTTTTAAAGCTTATATATATATATATGATATTTAGGGTATTATAAAACAAATGGGTGTTGAGTGAGAGTTATTTATAAAAAATGGGTTTTAAGTAAGCATAAATAATAGTTTGGGATATTAGATGACGATATAGTTTCGTTATAAGTACATTTGGTGACATTTGTTTTTATAATACCTTAAATATATTTACCCTTAAAAAAATCGTCACGTGTATTTTCTCTCTTATTTTATTTATATTTTCTTTAAAAAATTATCCCCTTTTCAAATCCAAAAAATATTATTATTTTTTCAAGACGACAAAATTATAGAAATGAATGATATTTTTTGATTTTGTTAATGAGACTAGTTAACTATTTGTTCGTAATTAAAATTTGCTTTCATAATTAGCATTTGCTTATCTCTTTCATAATTCACATTTATCTTGATTCGTGATTGGAATTTAAACAAAACAGACTTTTTCTTAACCTTTAATTCATAATTTAGACAATTGTTTTTCAAATTTAATTGATTCCTAGTTCTATTTTCTTTAACCATTTGTTCGCATCCAATAATTACAAATTGGGAATTCAGGTTTAATTAATAGGAAAGTTTTTTTTAATTATAAAATAATAGAAAAATTTGTTCTTAGATTTTAGTCATATACTTTGTTTTACAAAATCTTTAAGTAAATTTTATTAATTAAGTTGATTTTTTTGCTATTTTTTTTAAATTATAAATTATATTATACATATTTTTATAAAATATTTTAGATACAGTCAGTCGTGGAACTTAGACATTTTATATACAATTTAAAAATAAAATACTTTTTTAGAATTTTGTTATTTTAATAGTAAATCAAATTTATACTTGTGATATATATAGATAATAATACATATTAAATATTTTACAATTTATAATTTATACTTGTGATTTATATAGATAATAATACATATTAAATATTTTAAAATTTATAATTTATACAGCGGCATCTAATTACTTTTTGCATAATTTGTAGGAGCCTAGTTGAAGCCCATATTTATAATTTATAATTTGCATATCTTGAGTCCATCGCCTCAGGATCCAGTATCAACATCAAAACAAAAACCCTAACCTAACCCTAAGGCGCTTTTATACTCACAGTCGCACCATCTCCTATTTTCGTCTACTTCATCGCCAGAGACACTAAGCTTAAGCAGCTACACAGCCTCCTTCTCAAGGTCTATATCTCTGTCTCCAAAATCTATACATATCAAGATCACACAGCCTCCTTCTCAAGGTCTATAACTCTGTCCCCAAAGATGTCAAGAATCTCGAGAAAGGTATACATTATTATCGATCGAGCTGGTTTTGATATACTTTTTCTTCCTGTTTATCTCTTTGTACGGTAATTTTATCTAAAGGGTGTAATTTTTGTATATGGTTTCAGTTTACTCTAGGATATTTGCATTATTTTCTAATGCTTGTATGTGATATTCAATGTTTATATCTACTTTATCGATAGGCTTTGAGGTTAGCATTTGTAATTGAGACTTCGATTCTGTTTAATGATAGTTTGTGCTGATTTGTTCCGTGGTGCAAAGGACAAGAAACTGAGGGTTAAGGGTCTGGTTAGGATTCCTACCAAGGTTGGGTAAGCTTGGATAATATTTATAAGTTCTAACTATATTATTTTGCATGATATACAATATGCAATGCAAGAATGGTAGGTGATTTGGTGGGGTTAGAAAGCTTTCTGGCCAAGCACCCTACAGCCTTGAATGGACCGATCAATGCTGGAGATGTCACGGCTCTCCACTTTGCATTTTTGAGTGGTCAAACTGAAATCGTGAAGAAGCTATTCGTAAAAAAAGCCATCGAAGCAACAGATTCTAATGGTTAAACAACTCTATCGCAAAAAATGAAAAGTCGAGATAGCAACGATTACTTGAGATTACAGATAAAGAATCTTATATGCCACTTGCAATTTCCGCCATTGGTGGTCATAAAGATCTTGTTATACCTCTTTACAGTGTCACATCTAAAAGTCTGCTGAAAGGTTTTCAAGGCTTACAATTTCTCACTGGATTGATCCGGTGCCAGCTTTTTGGTAAGTCTAATTATCAAATATATTCACTCGAACTTCTTATATTCTTATATGTAAATCATTCTGAACTAATTTTTCAAGATATTGCTCTGGAGTTGTTTCAGCATTTTCTTGAAATAGCTGCATTTAAGACTTATATTGCGGCAGCAGACACTCCTATCTACGCTTTGTCGGATTCTGATATATTTTGTCCAAAACATACTCAACTCTCGTTATAGAAGCATATAATCTAGCAGCAGACACTCCTATCTACGCTTTGTCGGAAGTGCATGTTAGCATCTTTTTAATTTATAGGATGTTTTTTTGTTTTTCTAGATTAACCAACTTAGTAATATAGCCTATTCTTTTATAGGCATTAATATACAGAAGACCAGTAGCAAAGGTTCTAATGATCATTAAGTAAACATGAAACAATTGGTGATATAAAAGATAGATCAATTCGAGTTACGCTACTTTTATCTACTACCAAAGAGGTTTACTATTTAGGCATGCTTTTGCAATGTTGTACCCTATGCTTTTGCAATGTTTTAGGTCTACCTCAGATACTAGTTTCCTTCGTTGTAGGCCTACCCTAGAAACTAGTTTCCCCCATACCATCAATTTCCGGTACACTTGCGTTTTATATTCACTATTTTCTTTTATGCTTTTCTATTATAACAAAAATTTTACCCTTACAAAAGATACAATATACATAACTTTTATTTTCATTCCAGGGATCTCCCAGGTATACAAAATAAAACGGGATCAAAACCTACACAAAACAATTTCAAATTCTGCTAACCGTAGGGCACTCAAGTTTCTAGTTCAAATTTTACGAAATAATTGTCATTTGCTTTGAAAAGAAAAGTGCGGTATTTTTGTTTTAGTCGGACCAAAATCAACTTTTTACAAGTGGTTAAAATTTGGGGGTTAAACATTCTTCTGATGAAATATCCTCTCTAGGGTATAAAGCCTCATACACCAAACCTAGCGTTTCCAATTGAGCTACTATTTGTCTTTCGTTCAAACTAGAATCAAATAGTATAGTGTATGCACTTCTTTTGGTTTCAATTTGAACTAGAAACTTGACTGTCCCACGCTTAGCAGAATTAGCAATTGCTTTGTGTAGGTTTTGGTTTCGTTCTTGTAAAGAACATAACTGAGATTTGTCATTGCTTACGATATTCAAAACCTCACGAGCATAATAATGAGCCTGTTTTATTTCGTATGCCTGGGAGATCCCTTTAATGAAAATAAAAGTTATATATATTGTAGCCTACAACGAAGGAAATTAGTATATGGGTAGACCTACAACATTGCAAAAGCATAGGATGTGTTTACAACATTGCAAAAGCATGTCTAAATAGTAAACCTCTTTGGTAATAGATAAAAGTAGCGTACCTCGAATTGATCTATCTTTTATATCACAAATTGTTTCATGTTTACTTAATGATCATTGGAACCTTTGCTATTGGTTTTCTGTATATTAATACCTATAAAAGAATAGGCTATATTACTAAGTTGGCTAATCTAGAAAAACAAAAAGACATCCTATAAATTAGAAAGATGCTAACATGCATAGATTATACGCTTCCATAACGAGAGTTGAGTATATTTTGGACAAAATATATCAGAATCCGACAAAGCATAGATAGGGATGTCTGCTGCAGTAGTATAAGTCTTCAATGCAGCTATTTCAGGAAAATGTTGAAGCAGCTCCAGAGCAATATCTGGAAATATTAGTTCGAAATGATTTACATATAAGAAGTTCGAGTGAATATATTTATTGATAATAAGACTTACCAAAAAGTTGGTTCCGGATCAATCCAGTGAGAAATTGTGAGCCTTGAAAACCTTTCAACAGACTTTTAGTCGTGACACTGTAAAGATATATGACAAAATATTTATGACCTTCAATGACGGCAATTGCAAGTGGCATATAAGATTCTTTATCTGCAATCTCAAGTAATCTTTTATGGCGAGTGACCAAAGAAATTGCTATCTCGACTTTTCCATTTTTTGCGACGTGATGTAGAGCTGTCCAACCATTAGAATTCGTTGCTTCTATAGCTTCAGTGGACATTTTTCGGAGTAGCTTCTTCACGATTTCAGTTTGACCACTCAAACTGGCAAAGTGGAGAGCCGTGAGATCTCCAGCATTGATGTCCGTTTAAGGCTGTAGGGTGCTTGGCCAGAAAGCTTTCCAACTCCACCAAATCACCTACCATCATTGCATTGCATATTGTATATTATGCAAAATAATATAGTTAGAACTTATACGTATTATCCAAGCTTCCACATATCGTGAAAACAGATCTCACTTGAAGCTATATATATATATGGTAGAGCAACAAAAATTTAAAATTGATAGTATAATTACATACCTATGCAATATAAGATGATACTTCTACATGTTTAAGAAAAAAGTAACTACATACCTGTATGAGGAGATCTGGCTCATACTACTTCTTTCTTAATTTTATCCAAACAGCCTGGACTAGGTCAATGTCTCTTATCTTTGAAAATTCTTCTATGCCACATGAAACTTGAATTGCTTGTATAGCTGCAGCGTTCTTCTTTGTCGAGACTTTGAATCCGCATATATCATTTTCTTCGTTTGGAATATTATCATCTTCCACCACCTACCAAAGATCTTGAGATAGCAAATACAACTGCATACCCAGACTCCAGTCTTTGAAGTTATCATGCTCAAGAACTTCATGAACAGTCTGCATTGTCATTCTCT
Source organism: Limnanthes douglasii subsp. nivea (assembly GCA_036936605.1). Taxonomy (NCBI): domain Eukaryota; kingdom Viridiplantae; phylum Streptophyta; class Magnoliopsida; order Brassicales; family Limnanthaceae; genus Limnanthes; species Limnanthes douglasii. The sequence continues at coordinate 7,859,929 of JAUPFV010000003.1, read as the reverse complement.
ATTTTTACGCTTTACATCGATACATCGAAATGATCATTATTAAAACCAAGTTGTCTATAACAGAGATTGTTTTTACATACAATCACATATATAAAAGTTAAAATATTTAGTAGGTATTAAAACCGTATAAAAAAATTATATCTAGACTTGAGTCTAAATAAGAAACCAAGTTTCTGATTGAGTTTTTCCACTCAGCAGCCATTGTTTCTGAATAAATCTATGAGGATTTGGTTAAATTACACCCCAAGATCATACTAAACTAGAATAATGTTTTTCACCAAAAAGACCATCAATCCATCTCTTTCTCTTTTGTACTAGCGACTCGAACTAAATTAAACAAAACCTATTTCGTTTAGCCAAAAACAAAGTATACACGGAGTCTATATAAATCTTGGAAAGGTTTAACAATAACATACTTAGGTTAAGTTCCACACAAAAATTTCCCATTAATTCTTTCGTTAGCAAGCCAAAACCCATCATAGTATAGTTTAACAAGACAATTATGTAAACGACTAGTCTCGGCTCTAGTTGTCTGATCATTCCCATCTTCATCTAATAATTGACACCAACGGAACGTGAAAATCAATATCAGAGAAACAGAATAAAAAAAGAAATACCTTTCTTACTATGCTTTTCCTTAAAATTTCTTTGCTGAAACAAATACCAATAGAGGTTTTTACTGCCTTATATTAAGAACAGACATAAAAGATATATACGTATTGTATATTTTAATAAAATAAAGATTTAACATAATTAATATAGTTTTTCATTCTTTGTCATTACTATCTAATTATAAATTAGAAATTGATGCGTAGAAGATCTTATTCGTCTTTGCTATTCTATTAAACATAATAAAAATACATCATCATATTTTAAATTTTGATTTTATTTTCTTAAAATATCATAAAATTGAATAAATACACACCTTAAGCTTAAAAGGTAAATCTTCTATCTAGGTTTTTATCACTAGAAACCCTAGAAACCGCTGTTTGAAATACCCAACGTTGCTTCCAAAATGAGGAAAGAACTTATTCAAGAAACTTCCATGTATAAAAGTGTAATCGTAATAATCATACACTTTTACAGCATGTGTATGGATTAATAAACAAAAATTGTTTCTAAAAAGTATTGTTTTAATGTAGTGCATGATATATACCAATCAAAATGTTAAAAGTTTTGTTGGCTATGAATTACGCGACCAAAAAGAAGGTTACATTTTTGTTCCACTTCTCATAAAAGGACCATATGGTACAATATCTCATTGGACATTATTGGTATAAACATCATTAATGTAGATACATTAAATTTAACCCATTTGGCACTAACAGGTAAAACATCAGATAAATCACAAAACAAACTATAGAAAGATTTGTAAGTGTTGCATATTTAAAATTTTATAGTAGGTTTGGAAATAAACATGTCTCGCATGCTTATGTCTCATACGAGCATATCTAGCATGTATATGTCTCTCATCTAATATATTTGTCTCACATGATATGTAATATCTTCTATATTTTTATGAGTTTACATATTGATTAAACCTTTAACTTATAGATAGAACCCACACAACAAGAATATTTTTCAAAGAACACCAAAGATAAAGTTAGTATGTCCAAGAAAAATTCATGAACAAGAAAGGGGAACAATTGATTGTGGTAAAAGTGTTTGCGAATACGCTAAAGATTATATTCAAATTGGCAGAATTGGAAAAGATAATGTTGCTGATATTGAAACAATAATGAGAGCATGTATGTTTTACATGTTTCTTAATGATAAAGACGCAAACATATATTAGTAAATTTTGTACGTAACATTTGCTAATGATGTAGATCCTTATTTACAGTGGCTTCATGATGTAAAAAAAAAATTAGAGATGCATGGTTGTTGTGATGTTCTATAATAATGTTAACACAACTTTCATTTTTATGTATATTTTAATGTTCTTTAATGGTGTACTTGGTTATGTATTTGTTGTTTTGATCACATATTTATCAATTTTCATGAACTGGTTTCACATCTATCATCATCAATGTATTTGGTTATGATTGGTTACTACTATGAATTATTATATACTAATCTCGCATCTACCACCATCCATCTGTACAATGTCCTGCATTTATCATTTGTATGATATGTCCCACATCTATTGTCTATAAAGATTGCCCACATCAATACAATATATGACGGTCTTACATCTATCACCACCCCTATGCATATGTCCCACATCTATCGTGTAAATGGTTATGCCTCACATGCATCTATCATATAGTCAGTTATACTTTGTCCTGCATGCTTTAATAACTAACCTTTTGAGTACTAAACTTTTTGGCTATAAATTTAGTCAACACTTTCATTAGTGTTTCGTACATAACAAACTTTTTTATTTTAAAATACCTCATAAGAATAGAAAACCATACATTATTATCTTATATGATGACTCCAGTTTTAACACTCGTGATGATTTATCACCATAACGTGTAAATTAAAAAATCATACTAATAATGTAAAAATATGATCGAGGGTATTTTTGGCAGTTGGTAGAGAAATATTTAATATTTTTTGGATGGTAGTGATATAATAGAGCATCTTATTGATTAGCATAGTTAATTTTTAGTCCTTTATTAATGAAGTCTCTTAAAGTATTTATATTTAGAGTCATGAATTGGGTCATGGTTTAATAAATTAAAAGGCCAAAGCCCATTAGTATAAACACTGTTTTTAGTAGGCATACAAATGAGTCAAAAGGTAAAAATTACATAATTTATTTTAGGTCTAAAATACCCTTTGTAACACGGTCTAGAATATCCCTCGAATTATTCTTACTCATTTTAAAAACCACTTCTAAAAATATTTAACCCTCTCAAGAATACTATGAAGATTTTTCTGATAATTAGATATTATCTTTTCTAAAAGAAGATTATAATTTTTCTAATGAATGTTTTGAATATTTTGGAGATAAAGGTGAAACAAACGAATCTCATTGTCATGCTCTTGGAATAAACAAGATAAAATTTGGTGAAGTTGAAGTCTCTAAAGAAAAAGACTCTCAGAATGATGTTTCAAAAAATGACTTGAAATTTTGTTTTTAGTTTTTAGTTTTTATTTTTTGTACGCTTTTGTTGTTATATATTTTTGGTTATTCTGTTTCAACTCTAACTTTTATGTTTGTATTTTTAGAGTTGAAATTATGAAATTTAATTTACATTACTTTTTTAATTATGAAATTATAAAGTTTATGAAGTCTAGTATTTAAAATCTAGTTCATATATTGTTGATCACCTTAATATTGATATATATGTTCTCCAAGTCCATTATAATTGATTTAAAATTATTTAAGTACCCTGTTATGGACATACCTTCTTTCAATCTGAAATTATACAAACGCTTCTTCAAGTATAATTGGTTTACTACTGATTTCTCTGAGTAAATATCTCCTAGCTTTTTCCATGCGCAGACATCAATCTTCTCACCACTAATCTCGCGAAGCACATTGTCTTTCACACTCATTAAAATCTAGCACAAAACTTATTCTCCACAGCTTTCCACAACCCTTGCAGTACCGATGAAGATTTCAGTTTAATCTTCCAGAACGCAAAGCTAGATCCCCCATCAAATTTTTCAATCATGTATTTTGTTGCTGTAGACGCCATTGTGAAATCCTAATTGCAAAAGCCCTAATTTCACCACGTAGCTCTGATACCAATTTTGTTATTAAATTACTATGCAATTATCACAAAATGGCTCAAGCACATAATATATACGAATGAAAGATTTAAATGAACACAGGATTTAACGTGGTTCGACAATTGTCTACGTCCACGGGTGCCGCCAGAGAAAAGAGTTTCACTATGGTAGAAAATGTACAGATTTTAGATTGTGTTTTGTATAGTCCTAGTAGTCTAAATAGGGAATTAATAGACTTACTAGACAATGGACCAAATGGGCTCATACCACAAGACTAACACGATATTGTCACAACACTTAACTGTATTGACGGACACAATCCACTGTCAAGGCACAATATCACTATCACAGACACAAACCTGTAAGTCGGACACTATACACTATCAATGCACTATTCGACTCATTCATAACAAACCACATTGGAAGATTCGCCGCGATGATAATTTGCCATAGAGGTCAAAACATTGAAAGGATTAACCATGGTGGGGTTGGTGTTGGCAGTAATCTTTACAATGTAGTTTGCTAAAATTGTCAGGTTATACTCTCTACTGTTATTGAAAACCTTTGTCTTGACAGAGTTCCAGTGGTTTTTCACCGCATTCGGAGAACGGCCTGATATGTGGCGAGACCATACGATGATGTTTTCTTCATCCGCACTCCAGTTGTTGTCCTTCTAAACAAAAATTGCATATTCGAAATCGTTCTAGACTAAGCTCTTAATAAATTTTAAGATTCGATTAAGATCAATTACCGTCAAACCGGGGGAAAATGATAATACCATCTCTCCCAACACTGGATGTTCGTTCTACTGCCTCCCTGGAATAGACTAGCAATGGTTCTCCATTCGGGTCCGTGTATGCCATACAGCCGTCTTAGCTCTGTGTCTTCTTCTTCGGTCCATTTTCCACGAACCATCCTCACACTCATGGTTCTTTAAACAATATATATATATATATATATATCCTAATATACACCAAAGGCTTTAGTCTAAGAATACTTCATAATATATCCTTTCATTTTCCTTCTCTAAAGTTGAAATATGGGTGAGAGTCACTCTCACAATATTTTCTAATATATGTTTTTCTTTTCTTTCTGGAGATAAAATATACATTCAAATATATTTAGAAAAAAACTAGTTAAATAAAATAAAAAATATATTTATCCAAATACAATACATATTTTAATGAATATAATATTTATTAATTATTATAAGAGCTTAAAATTATTATATATTATATTATTTAAAGTACCCTTATAATTTATATTATATTATTTAAAGTATCCTTATAATATGCAAATATATTCAATATCCTAATATATCTTCTAATAATTGCATATGATTCTACTACTTATTCTTTTCAAATCTAGTGTGTTAAATCAAACAAAAATATAATATATTTTAGTGTATTATCTTATCTTTCACAATTTCATGGTTTTAATATTTGTAAGAAATAATCATTTTTATAATTCTTAATATATATTTTTATCCTTTTGATTTTCTTGCTTCTTCTTTTCGGTACTCTCAATTCCTAAAAAAAAAAGTTTTTTTTTTATCTCCGAAGATAAGTGGTTTGATAAAACTAAATAAATCAGGGAAGATAAATAAAACCAACGTAATAAAAATAAAAGTAGTAAGTATTCTTTCTTTTATATTTTCTCCTCTTTCTCTATGATATTGTATTTGGAGGATTGTGATGCTCGCTTATTTGAAATTATGCTTGGTCTTATAATCATTAAAATAAATGAATAATAATAGATGAACACCTTGAAAGTACTTGATTTGGTGAAACTGTTTCGTGTTGGACTTCTTATAGTGTATAAATAATCTACCAATATGTTTTGTAATTTACTAAAAGTATGTATAATCTGATGTGATGCGTCTTTGTGTTGATGGTTGATAGACTTGATGGATTGGAAACCTACTCAACCAGCTAGGGGGTCGGGCGACTGGAGAGCTGAGTTGGATTCTGATTCAGGGCAAAGAATTGTCAACAAAATGCAAGTGTTATTGTCAACAAAATTGCTCTACCATTTGCGGCTTCATAGTAAATTTATTAGAAGGTATATAACTTTCGTGTCATAAAAATATTCTCTTTCTAGCTGCTGCAATGAAACCGAGAGCTGGATCGCGCCAAATACAGTTATCTACGAATTTGAGGAAGATTTTGTTTCTTCAAATCAAAAGGCGTAAAGCATCTTTTAAAATTCCCTCTGCCCGACATGCTCCTATTAAGGCCGTTGTGGCTAAGAAGAACATTATTACGAAGCCAGCTGCAATCGTCGCCGCGAAGTTGTTAAGGCAAGCCAAAACCCGCCGCCAAAATTGTGGTGGCTTTGTCAAAGAAAGGGAAGGCGTCTACTGCAGACGAATTTGAAAAGAAAAGTGCGGTATTTTTGTTTTAGTCGGACCAAAATCAACTTTTTACAAGTGGTTAAAATTTGGGGGTTAAACATTCTTCTGATGAAATATCCTCTCTAGGGTATAAAGCTTCATACACCAAACCTAGCGTTTCCAATTGAGCTACTATTTGTCTTTCGTTCAAACTAGAATCAAATAGTATAGTGTATGCACTTCTTTTGGTTTCAATTGTTTATATCTATCAAGTACATTTTCAAATATAATGAGATTGATTTAGGACAAAACCTTCACTATTTTTAATAGTTTTATTCTTAAAATAGTATATAGCTCTTCAAAATATTTCATCTTAATGGCAAAACAAATAAACTTATTTCTTTCAATAATTTCATTCATGCCATTGCTCAATATTAGTAAATCGTCTACATATAGATACAAATAGGATCCTAAAAACAACTATATGTGTTTTTTTAGGTTATGGTGTTACACAAGCGGTTATCGTCTTTATGATACCACTAGTCAAAAGCTATGTGTATCTCGTCATATCACATTTCTTGAGCATATGCCGTTTTATTCCTTCAAGCTATTTTCCAATGTTGATAGTTTGTACTTTTATCACGGTTGCATCTGTTCACTAGTCGAATATTTTCCAATTGGATGTCAAAAATACGTTTCTAAATGGTAATCTTAATGAGAATGTTTATATGACTCCTTCTAGGGTGTTTCTCGTCAACCAGGTGAAGTTTGGTTTACTTAGAAAATCTTTATATGGTCTCAAATACGCTCTTGTTTATCAGATGTACGAGTGCAGGAAGAATTATTTTATCCCTATATGTAGATGACATGATCATTACAAGTGATGATATTGATAGTATTGATGCACTAAAATGTGATTTGGCTCAGCGGTTTGCAATGAAAGACTTGGGACTATTACATTATTTTTTAGGTATTGAAATGGCTCACTCTCCAAGAGGTTATATCATTGCTAATACAAAATATATATCTAATCTATTCAAGCGAACGTGACTTTCTGATAACAGGACGGTAGATGCCTCTCTTGAAAACAATGCTTAGTATTTTCCGACTAATTGTATTTTTTTGTCAGACCCAACTTTGTATCATACTCTCATCGAGAGCTTGGTCTATCTTACAATTACTTGGCCATACATAGCTTATGTTGTTCATATGGTTATTCAGTTGGTTACTGCTTCCACTCATGTCCACTAGGAAGCGTTTCTTCGAATCATTTTTTTAAGATGGTTCCAAAACTTTATTTAAAAATAACATTATTTTTGTTTTTAAAGACAAAAAGAATTAAATCCATGAAAAATACTTTTTTAATAATAAAAAAAGAATTGGAGTGTGTTCAAAATGCGAAAATACGTGCAATCGAGGAGGTGCAAAATTAGTCTTGAAAAAAAACATATTCCAGTTGTGAGATTATGTGTAAATTATCTGAAAAAACTTGTTTTACGAAATGCGGAATTATGTACAAATGTGTTGTGAAAATAAGAGAAAAATATTTACGAAAATATGACATTGGTTGCTACATAAGTCTGAATATGTGAAAAACAAAATACAAACTTATTTTTTTGAAAATAAATGTTAATTGGGTGGGAAACAACTAATTTGTATGTAATTGCAAAAATATGTGCATGTTTGTATTTATAATTTGGGTGTGAAATTAGTTAGAAAAAAAAACAATTGTGTTCAAGTTGAATAATTACATGTAATTTAATTGAAAAAAGGTAGTTTTTAATTATCTAATTACGATGTAATTTATTTACGAAAATAGTGGAAAAAAATCATCAACAGTATCACTCATAAAAATTAATATTATATTGCTGTATTATATTTACTTCTATATTATAAATATTATTTTATAAAAATTGTTTTGAATATTTAAATTTTCATCATGCTTTTAATTCTTTAAAAACAATATTGATACATAAAAGAAATCGTCACAAAATATATAGAGTAATTAATCTATTTCTAATACATTAAAATTTTATTAAAAAAAATTATTTTAAGTGTATTTTAATTTCGATTAAATATTATATAATCAATATTTAAAATTTTGATCAATCAGTAATCTAATATAAAATTCTTTACCTTATTTTAATATATAAAATTATATTAATTATAGGCCATCCCAAAAATCTATTACTCATTAAATTCCCAATTTTCAATTAAAAATTACATAAGTACCAAAATTGAAATAAAATTAAGTTTGAAGGGTAGCCTCACCGAAAGTTTTTTCTCTCTCCACGTCTCACCAACTATCTTTCTCTCCCCCGGAAACTTTAGACATTCTGACACCAAAATCAATTATTTTCTTGTCGTTCAAGCAACAAATTCGAATTGTAACAAAGTTCGGATAAGTTTCCGTTAACCTTTCCGTTGCAATAATAAGAGGTAATATTTTCTATCATCTTTTTTCAATTTGATAAAAGTAGAGTTTAAATGTATGATAAAGTATACTTTTATAATTTTTTAATTTCTAGTTAATAATACATATCATCATATTCGTCATGTTTTTTCGAGTGAAATTATTAGTTATTAGTATTACAACAGATAATTACTACTGTAACACAACTACTACTGTAACACAATTATCATGTGATAAGGAAATAGATTTATAAGGGACTTAAATGTAATTAATAAGGACTTGAATGATAAGTTCTATTAATAAAGAATAAGATTAAAGCTTTATAGGGAGAATGGGGACTGAAATGTAAATAAATCTTTTATGTAACCGAATTTGTAACTAACTCACTTGGTCTATTTAAAGAGGCCAAGGAGACTGATAACACCTATGAAAGAATAAGAGGAGAAAGATTATATTCACCATCTAAAAATCTCTCTGCTGATTCTTAGTCAATATTTTCTGTTCTCACCAAATTGGCGCTAGAAAGAGGGGGCGAAGATACCTTGATCGATAGATAAAAAATCGAGTCTCGAATTTTTTCGTTTTCTAAAGCATTTCGTTTATATTTTTGTTGATCGGAGATGAATTCGGAGGAAGGAGATAATCCGTCTGTTCGAAAGGCTTTGGAGACATTGAGATCTGATCTGCAAGAGAAAGAAGCAGATGAATCAGTTCCGATTCGATCAAACCAGTTTGATTTTGAAGGTAAAATGAATGAGTTGATAAGAAAAGTGGCAGAACTTGATAAATTTGCTCAAAAGAAACAAGATAATAATGGTGCTAGACTTAGATCTGAAATAGCAAGAGGTGATCGGGATGATCATTCGGATCCATCGAATGACGTCGGCGATGTTCAAGATGTTCAACGTAAAATACATTTTGAGCGTAAGAAGGAGCATAGTGGAATGAGAAAAAAGGAAAAGTTGCAGAAGCGACGGTATGTAGATTCTAGTGAAGAAGATTTTGAAAATTCAGAATCAGATGAAACACCAAGATATAAGCATTTTCGAAGTCATTCAAAAGAAGGAGGATATGAATTTTGGCCAGCTAAAATGTATAGGGAAGGAAGGCGAAAGAAGGAAAAACTAGTGTATTCTCCTCGGAAATTTGTCGAAGGCGAACCAAGTTTGTATGCTACTGTGGGAATGAGGAACGAAGACCAGTTTGTTCAAGGAGTAGATTGGAGGGATTCACCGTTGATTAGTGCGATTAGATCTGTACCACTTCCGAGGCGGTTCGACATTTCTAAAATTGACAAGTTTGATGGAACTCAAGATCCAGATGATCATATAGAGCAATTCAAGAATTATATGACTAATTTCGAGGATGATGATAAATTGGTTTGTAGGGCATTCTCTCAGACATTCAAAGGAACTGCGTTAAAATGGTATAACAAGATTCCTAAGGAGTCCATTGTAAATTTTAGAGGCTTTTACACAGCTTTTCGAAGACAGTTTGTGGGAAGCAAAGAAATGAGAGCTAACAGAGATACGATAATACAATGTAAGCAAGCTGTGGGAGAAAAGTTGAAGGATTATACTAAAAGATTTGTCTCAACAAAAGCAGGATTAGATGATTGTGAGGAAGTGGTAGCTATGGCAGCGTTCCGACAAGGATTGTTGCCAGGAGATTTAGCTGATGAAACAACAAGGCGTAGGGCCTTAACATTCAGATCAAAGTCGAAGAGTCTACTCGAGTTCGAGGAGGAAATAATAGTGTTCAGAAAGGGAGTAGTCAAGTGGGAAATAATCAAGTGAACGCTTCGAATAATAACTCGTCGCGGGTGAGGGGTAGTCAAAATGTTTCCAATCGAAGAGGTTCGAACTCATATTACGGAGGCTCTAATCAGCACAATTTTAGTAATCAATACCAATTCAGACCAAGATCGAATGTGTGGGTAAAACCAGAATATTATGCTGATTTGACTGAAAATGTGGCATCGATTTATGAGAAAACTAAGGGAACCGTAAATTTTAGAAAGCCGGCAGCAATTAATAGGCCAAGAGAGGAACGCAATAACAGATTCCGTAGGTATCATGATGATATTGGGCATGATACAAATGATTGTATTGCTTTGAAGAAGGAAATGCAGATTTTGATAGAGAATGGAAAATTGTTGGAATATGTCAAAGGAACGCTAAAGCCATAACTCAAAAGGTAAGTAATCCTAACTCTAAGCTGGAAAGTGCATTGATGATTTTAGATGTTGCACAGGATGAATTTGATGTGGCTTCGGAATATGTCGACCCAGACCCCAGTCGATTGTTGTTGATGTCAGTTGATGAGCCGATGTGTAAGGGACGTGTTCGAGATTTATGTGCGTTCTTGGAGAACTTGGCAATATGTGGGGGAGACTCAATGACTAATAATACTAATAATTCGAGGAAAAGACATATAGTAAATTTAACGCATCAGATTGAAGGAGGAGCATCAGCACATCTATACAATAAGAAGAATGTCCCATTTATAATTTTTGATGGAGATGATTTGAGAGGAATTACAGGACCACATGAAGATGCAGTAGTCATTGGAGAAGAAGTGTGTGGGGTAGAAATTCGACGAGTATTGATTGATACTGGAAGTTCTGCTAATGTGTTGTTCAAATCAACATATGATAGATTAAACGCTCCGCCTCGGATAGAAAGATCAGAAAGAACTATAATTGGGTTTACTGGTGCAACAGCGAAAGTAGTAGGGGAATTTGAAGGTGAAATTTCTCTGGGAAATGGCCTTTTAAAAAGAAAGTACAAGTACTTTTTATGGTGGTAGATTGTCCGTCGAGTTACAATGCTATCTTTGGAAGGTCATGGATGGAAAAAATGTATGCTATAGTTTCTACAGTTCATCAATGTCTGAAATATGTAGTCGGGGATCGAATTGGTGTAGTTCGAAGTGATCAAAAAGTAGCTAGAGAGTGTTATGCTGCTGCATTTAGACTACGTGATAAAAGTACCGATGATCCAATGGAGAAATAGCAATTTGGGGGGTTGCCTTCTATTAGTAAAGATGAAGGAATTGATGATCCAAGGTCAACCCCGAGTTCTGTGATAATAAGTGAAGAAATAGAAGAATACGTCTTCGATAATAACAGAGTACTTCGAATTGGGACTTTATTATCTCTATCAGTGCGAGAAAGGTTATTGAATTTTTTGTCTAAAAACTTGGATGTGTTTGCTTGGAATTCTGAGGATGTAGTGGGGGTCCCAATTGATATTATATGTCATAGTTTGGCTGTGGATTCGAAGATCAAGCCAATAATACAAAAAAGGAGAGCTTTTTCTTTGGAAAAATCTGAGGCCATAATTGCTGAAGTAGATAGATTGTATAAAATGGGGCATATTAGGGAGTCCAAATATCCGAAGTGGACAGCTAATCCTGTAGTGGTGAAAAAGAAGAATGGAAAATGGAGAATGTGTGTAGACTTCACAGATTTAAACAGAGCTTGCCCAAAGGATCATTTTCCAGTACCTCGAATTGATCAATTAGTGGATTCTACTTCTGGAAACAAAATTCTAACATTTATGGATGCATTTTCAGGATATAATCAAATTCGAATAAATCCAGAGGATGAAGAAAGCACAACCTTTATCATTGATCGAGGTTTACATTGTTATAGAGTGATGCCGTTTGGATTGAAAAATGATGGGTCTACATATCAAAGGTTGATGAATAAGGCATTTGCTTCACAAATAGGGAGGAATATCGAGGTATACATCGATGATATGCTGGTCAAGAGCAAAAGTGATGATGATCATATTGATGATTTAGAAGAGACGTTTCTGAATCTTAGAGCAATACAGTTGAAGTTGAACCCAGAAAAATGCACGTTTGGAGTCTGATCCGGTAAGTTTCTGGGATATGTGATAAGTGAAAGAGGAATTGAAGTGGATCCAGAACAGTTGAAGGCTTTGATATCTATGTCTTCGCCTCGGAATATCAAAGAAGTGAAAATATTAACAGGCAGGTTAGCAGCTCTGAACAAATTCATTTCTCGTTTTTCAGATAAATGTTTGCCTTTTTCCAGGTGTTGCGTCGACCGAATAATTTTGAGTGGACTTCGGATTGTGAAGAAGCTTTTATTAAGATCAAAAATCTTTTGTCCTCTCCTGAAATATTATCAAAGCCTCGAGAAGGTGAGCAACTGTTTTTGTATGTAGCAGTATCGGATTATGCAGTGAGTGCAGTTCTGATAAGTGAAGATACGGGAGTTTCGAAGCCCGTTTATTATGTCAGTAAAAGTTTGGTTGATGCTGAAAAACATTACTTAAAGCTCGAAAAATTGGCTTTGTGTATAATAGTGGCGGCGATAAAAATGTGTCCTTACTTCCAAGCACATACAATTGTGGTTCGAACTTCTTATCCATTGAAAAATGTATTGCAAAAGCCAGATATCTCAGGAAGAATGACTAAGTGGTCTGTAGAATTGGGAGATTTCGATGTGTTATTCTCTCCACGAACGGCTGTCAAAGCTCAGGCCTTAGCAGATTTCTTTGTTGAGTTTCATTCGAGCAGGTTCGAAGAGAAAGAAGATGAAAAAATACACACGAATCCGGTGTGGACGGTACGAACTGATGGAGGATCTAGTAATAAAGGGTCGAGTGCGGGGGTAGAATTAGTGGCACCGACAGGGGAGTATATGTTTCAAGCTATAAGATTTGGATTTCATGCTTCGAATAATGAAGCTGAATATGAAGCAGTGTTAGCAGGATTGCGGTTAGCAAACATTTGTGGAGCAATATTCGTGCACTTAGAAACAGATTCACAGTTAGTAGTTAACCATGTTAAAGGAATATCAGAAGCTAAAAAAGACCGTTTAGTTTTGTATTTGCAAGAACTTCGAAGTATGATGGCACAATTTGAAAATGTTGAGGTGGAGCATATTCGAAGAGGAAATAACACAATGGCTTACTCTGAAGAATATCCATGGATCGTAACGCAACCACTGCCTTCGATTATATTAAGCTCTAAGCAATGTGAATTTGTCGAGGAGGTAGTAAATGATTCGGCGCGCATTCGGGGTGATTGGAGAACTGACTTATTAAATTTTCTTACAAAGGGAATACTACCTCTTGATAAGCATTTGCTCAAGAAAATAAGGAATAAAGCTCTTGGTTATGTGGTGTTGGATGGGGTATTGTATAAGAGGTCTGTGTCGAGGCCTATACTACGATGTTTGAGTAAGCAAGAATCTCAAAACATTTTATCTGAATTACATGATGGAGATGGATCAGCTCATTGTGGTTTCAAAGCTTTAACACGCAGAGTATTGTTGGCAGGATATTATTGGCCTACCATATTGTAGGATGCCAAGTTAGTAGTTCGAAGTTGTGATACTTGTCAAAGGTATGCACATTTGATACATAAACCAGCGGCACCTCTAATGATAATTTCTGAGGCGGTTCCTTTTGATAGATGGGGGATTGATTTGGTAGGACTATTTCCTATGGCTTCAGGTGGAAGACAGATGATTATTGTCGCAGTTGATTATTTTTCGAAGTGGGCAGAAGCAGAGCCTTTAGCTGGAACAAAAGCTAAGGATGTGATCAAGTTTATTCTAAGTAACATCTGCTACCGTTTTGGAGTTCCTCGAAAAATAACAACAGACAACGGTCCCCAATTTAATAACAAGGAAATGGACTCTTTTTGCTCCTCGAAAGGAATACAGCAATGCTTTTCCACTCCTTTCCACCCACAAGCAAATGGGCAAGTGGAAGTTACAAATAGAACTATTTTGGAGGGTTTGAAAAAAATTTGGCGGGAGCAGCAGGGAAACGGCCAAATTATCTTCAAGAGGTGTTGTGGGCATATCGTACAACTCCTAGAGAGGCCACAAAAGAGACTCCTTTTTCTTTTGTGTATGGAATGGATGCTGTATGCCCTGCTGAATCTACATTACCTTCCTATAGGCTATTGCATTATTCCGAAGTAGATAATGATGAAGCTAGAAAGATTGAGCTTGATTTGTTAGAGGAAAAGAAGGTTAAAGCACATTTGAATGTGGTTCATTATCAAACCTTAATGAGAAGCAGGTACGATGCTAAGGTTAAGAAGAGGGAGTTAAAGTTGGCGATAAAGTGTTGCGAAAAGTATTTCTTCATACCAAGGATAAACACCTCGGAAAATTGACTCCGAATTGGGAGGGTCCTTATGAAGTCAAAATGAAGGTCAAGCCAGGGTCATATAGGTTGTCTGATTGTGAGGGAAGGATGCTTAAACACCCTTGGAATATAGAACATTTGAAATTGTATTGTGAATAAAATCGAACTTAGAATTTTTGTAAAAGACATACATACTCTTTCCTTATCTGTTGGCCCAGAAAGGTTTTAATGAGGTGTCTGGTAAAAATTGAAGTTCATAATAAAATTTCTTTTGGCCATTGGTTGTTTAATATGATGAATGATTTGTTATTTTGGTAACTTGGCAGAGATTGATCATCTTTGAAAGTTGACCAAGAGTAATTTTCCAAAGCAATAGCTTTGAAGAAACAACCTATTTCGAGATGCCACGTTTTATGAGTGCATCAAATTTTCGAGGTGCCACGTTTTATGAGTGCATAAAATTTTCGAGGTGCCACGTTTTATGAGTGCATCAAATTTTCGAGGTGCCACGTTTTATGAGTGCATCAAATTTTCGAGGTGCCACGTTTTATGAGCACATCAAATTTTCGAGGTGCCACGTTTTATGAGTGCACCAGAATTTTGAAATGTTAAGATAGTTGCTTGTTTCATCGGATAAAGCTTGAAGCTTACAAAAATGAGAAAACTACTTTAAAAAAAACAACAACAACAATAAACACGTGACATATATAATCTATTGTTTAGTCGTCTTCCGATGACCCTTCAGAAACGTCATCTTCTTCTGAAGAACTTGATGCAACCTCGAATGCTTCGTCTAGGCGATCTTCCTCGGGAACTTGTTTCCAAAATTCTGTTAAATTTAACCTTGGATAGGCGGCATGAATTTCTCGAAGAATATCGATAGCTGTTTGGATTTGAGCCTTCTTAATACCATCAAGCATCAAAGAACCGACAGCAGCTTCGGCTTTCTTGATGGCGTCCTTCTTTTCCTGCTCGAATCCTGTTTGAAGCGTAGTCAATTGAGTTTGACAATTTGTCAGGCTTTCTTGAGTTTTCTTAACAAGTTTTTCAGCCTCGGTAGATTTTTTCTTTTCGCCAGAAATGGCAATAGAATGTTGAGAATTTATATTTTCAATGGCAAGACGATGAGAAGTCTCCACAGCTTCGATTTTTTCTTTATGCTCGTTAAGAAGTTTTCTTTTCTCAGTTTCGAAATTTTGAGGTGCTTTATCTTTCGAAGCTTTTTCAGATTCTTTTTCCTTTTTGCTCTTGATTAATTCTTGTGCAAGGAGCTCCAATTGTGTATGTGAATTGTTTATTTCTTCGCACAATGTTTTGGCTGCAGCACTTAAGTTGGTCAAGGGTCGAAGGATTGAAGTTACCTCATCGGATCTGTCAGGGTTGGGCAAGTTTGATGGGCGATGGACAGGAATAATTGCGTTAGATGTTGAAGTTATGGCAGCCCCGGTAGAAGACGATGGAATGGTGTTGGTAGGCTGAGAATTTTCACAGGTGACAACAAAATCCCCACTCGAGTTGAAATCGTCGAGATTAAGATATTCGTTTTCCTGGCTATCTCCTAGTGCGAATCCCCTTGAGGATTTTCTTCAATGAAGGTTTTCTCATGGACCTCGGAAGCCAATACCTCTTCGAGCATTTCAGCTTCGTTCTTTTTCTTACTCCTCGGGGTAGTGGACTTGTCCTTTTTCTTCTTTGAAGCATTATCTTCTTTCTTCCTTTTAAGGATAGGTTCGCCTTCTTCGGATATTGGGGGAAGTTTAGATGCAGGCGTTTTTCGTTTCCTTGTAGGCTTCGAATTTTTAGAAGGGCTAGGATTGCTTGTGTTGGACTTTTTGAGGGCCAGTTTTCCCTTCTTTTTTGGTGGCAGGTGACTGTCAGATCGGTTCCTGGTGGGAAGATAAGTTTTCCCATCTCGTTCGAGTATTCTTTTGACCGCTTCAATGGGATCTGGGGGGAGCATCGGGTTTTCAGGGAAGTCAACTCCCAAGGTTATGCGCCAGAGATGGCTGTTGAGGAAGTTGATTGGTTGAAAGGCGGAGTGAAAGCCATTTCCCCAGGCTTTCTCAGCCCATTCAGCCATTCTCATGAAGATGGTCTTTGCAGTCTTCCGACGACTTTTGAATCGCCTCGGAATTTCTGGGAAAAGAGTAAATAATTAGATAAGTAGGCCTGGTTAGTTTGACTAGGCTTAATAAATTGGGAAGAAAGTATTAACAATAATAATCATGATTTACTTACTGTTATCTCTCTAGATGAGAGTAAGTTTTGAGGGGTTGTCATCGGAAATTTCTTTACCATTTTCCCAGGCTCCTGATAAAAAAAGAAACCTTTGCTTCCAAAACTTGTCAGCCTCGAGGAGGTCATCGATAATCTTCAGATCATCCTCCAAAGTTAGGTAGTAGAATGGTAAAACTGGCCCCTTTGAGATTTTGGTCAGTGAAATGAAGTCCTCTATTTCGAGGGGGGTGTTTCCTAGCCTCGACACCATAATGACGGAGAATAAAGTGAACAATTGGTTTGGAGTGACTTGTGTTGGGCACAACTCAAGAATTTCGAAGTACTCTACAATCATTGGATCGAGGGGAAATCGAAGTCCCCATTTGAAAAGTTCAGGGTAAACTACCAATTCGTTTTTCTGACAATTCAAAGGTGTTTCTCCTTCTACTGGTAGACGAAGAACGATGTTGTCAGTTAATCCCCATTCTTTCTTAAGAATTTCTTTTTCTGATTCGGGGTAGTAAGTATAGGGTACGTTTTTTAGGGCTTGAATGTACCGAGGACAAAGTGGTTTTAGGTTTTCCTGAACCAAGGCGGCAACATCTTCGGGGAGGGTAATAGGAGGTTTCTTTCCTTGAATATTCCTTGAAGGGTTAACTTCTTGTTCCGCCTCGGATTCAGCTTCGGCATTGGATTCAGTGGCTTCAGAATCATTTTCTTCATCAGTAACTTGAGTTTGAGTCTCAGTTTGGGATTGTTTTTCGTTTTCCATAAGAAGTGGTTGACTATTTTCTGGAGTAACGTCAACCATTTCTTGTGGGGGAGGAGAGGAGGTTTCTGCATCATCACCCATTGCTAGGAAGGTTGGTTTTTTGTGAAATTTAACTTTAACTGCTTCGGATTGTAGGATAGGTGATTTGGGCTGTAGTCTTTGAGGAATTAGAGATTTGTCGGAATTGACAGGCTTAGGTTTTCGACGTGGTCTTAGTGATGGAAAAGTGGATTGATTTCGAGGAGATTGATTTCGAGGAGGAGAAGATTGCTGGCTAGATTCTGGGTTTGATGCTAGGGGCGAAGATGAATTAACAAGGTTGGAATTGAAGTTACCGTATTTGAAGGTGGTAGAGGAGAAGCGGGGATCGTTGTAGATTAACCCAGTAGCTTTGTATTCCTCTGCGCTTTCTCCAATACAAAGATAGTCATAAGCGCCAAACACTTGATTGCTAGGACCAGGGAAGAGAGATTTCTTTGGTTTTCTTGGTTTTTTGGGTTTAGATCTTTTGTATTTGGGATATCTTCTCATACAATAGACGTTAATTTGGGGAATTGTTTTTTGTGACTGAAGAAATCAACGTTTCTGGGGAAGGTAGCTAATGAGGTTGAATTTTGAAGAAGAACCAGATGAAGATAGCTTAGGAACGATGATTTTTCTAAAACGTTCTCAGTAAGATGGAGCTAAGTATTTATACTTGGGAAAAGATGACGTTGAGAATTAGAAGAGGTAGAAAGGGTGAAGAGTTTTGATTGGGTAGAATACTAAACGTTAAGCTAGGAAAGAGAGTTTGCTACGTCATAGGTCTACTGGCAGACCTACTAGAGGAGGTCTAATCATTCTTCTAAGTGGGAATGCAGTAATTAGTTATATTAGACGACAACAAGTTCGAGGTGATGAAGTGTGGTGTAATGGGTATAATCCGAAGCAAAAGGGTTATTTATTGACATCAGTTGTAACATTCGAAGTGAAGTTGTGAGCCTCAAATTGTTTACAAGGAAAGAATTATCTGCTTAAGCCAACTTTCGAAGACAGTTAATTCTTATAAAATAACTTTTATAAGAACTAAGGGGGCTACTGATAAGGAAATAGATTTATAAGGGACTTAAATGTAATTAATAAGGACTTGAATGATAAGTTCTATTAATAAAGAATAAGATTAAAGCTTTATAGGGAGAATGGGGACTGAAATGTAAATAAATCTTTTATGTAACCGAATTTGTAACTAACTCACTTGGCCTATTTAAAGAGGCCAAGGAGACTGATAACACCTATGAAAGAATAAGAGGAGAAATATTATATTCACCATCTAAAAATCTCTCTGCTGATTCTTAGTCAATATTTTCTGTTCTCACCATCATGTATAACTAGTTTTATAGTCTTTTACTTACTTGTGTCTCGCTAAAGCTAGACATAAGACACACATTACTCTCAAATCTAACGGCCAAAAATAGTCCTAAACTTACTTTGTAAGTGGTCCTACATCAATTTTTAGCTACGCATTAACTTTTTACAGTCCCACATCTATTAAAATAGTCTCACATCTAGTTTGTAACGACATCAAATATCTCATTTTTAAGTAGTCCTGCATTTATTAGTAAGTGGTCTCTCATTAATTATTGGCTTCACATTAATTTTATACAATCTCATAACTACTAAAAAAACTCTCAATCTATTTTGTAAGTCTAATCTCATAATTTATACATGAAAAATGTCGTTAAAAGCTTATTTTCAGATCGGGCCTCTTTAGTTATTTAAATCACATGAAATAACAAAGAATAAAACATGTGCATCTAAAAGCTGCAAAGAAAATACCACTTGACTCTCTTATAAAAACATCATACGGTATGAGGACTGAAAATACTCTTGTAAAAAAAATAGGACTTTATCGTATAAATAATAAAAACATATGATGCTGAGGAAGAAGCGTTCAAATTAGGGA
The DNA here is from genome assembly GCA_036936605.1 of Limnanthes douglasii subsp. nivea. NCBI lineage: Eukaryota > Viridiplantae > Streptophyta > Magnoliopsida > Brassicales > Limnanthaceae > Limnanthes > Limnanthes douglasii. Next base: position 7,840,432 of record JAUPFV010000003.1, on the reverse strand, counting down.
CAAAATCGGTACCACTTAGAACTAGAGATGTAAAGATTATATTTCATTTGAAACATGGAAAAGAACACTTGCCATTAAATAGTAAAATTTTTGAATCAAGATATTCAGAAACTAAAGAAGAAGAATCAAGAATAGTGATTACATACTTTTCTAACGAAAAAACAAGAAAATTCAAAACAAACCGAGCCAAACCAATTACAAATAAAATGATATAGGTATGCAATTCTATGTTTTGTTACATACTTTTATACTATTATAATATCTTGAACATGTCTTCTATATAGCATCCAACATCTATCATGCATTACGCATGTCTCGCGTCTATGGAGCATTATTTCTCAAACATCTATCATGCATTACACTGTCACATCTATTATGCATTAAACTGTCACGCGTCTATCATATAATACATTTTCCCACATCAATCTTGCATAACATTGTCCCCAGTCTATCATGTATAAAAATGTCCCACGTTTATAATGCATTATCATATCTCGCGTCTATCAACATTACGTATCCAACATCTATCATGTATTATGTTGTCCCACATCTATCATGCAGTACGTTGTCCCAAATCTATCAATTATTATAGTGTTTCGCTTCAATCATACATTACATTGTTCTGCATTTATCATGGTACCTTGTGTTTATCGTGTATTTATATTAACTTAAGGTTTCACATGTTTAAATGATGCAATAAACAAAATTATTAAGAACATTAGGAAATCAAATAGTAAAAAATATTATAATATGGTTCGTAATGGTAGTCTGTTCCACATCATTCTTCTCTACATTCGAGGATATATTAGATTCTACAACAACTTATTGCATATAAGACTTGTAAAAAATAAATAACTATGATTGGGCTAGATCAATCAAGGAAAAACTTATGTAATAAAAAAATAACTATGATTGGGTTGGAGCAATCAAGGAAAAACTGATAAAATAGTTTGATGTGTTTCTCTATTATTGGCTAAAAATAGTAACTATAGTATATCTAAATAATCATTAAAATGCAGCCATTCATCATGGAACACACAACCACTTGTCAAGTAAAATAAATTGAAGGCAAGATATCAAAATGCTAGAAATGGTTGGCTCTTAAAGAGAAAATAATATCGAATTTGATTGAGACTCTAAAGGATTTCATATATGAATATTTATATTTAATCCATAACATTTGATCTCGTATGGTATAGTCTCACGATGGATGTGAAAATTAGGATATGCAACAAGACTGTGATAGGAATGATTCTACTAATTTAGAGAAAATAGTAGATCAAGTCATTATTCAAGACCATACAAATAAAAAATCTACACGGACTAAAAAAGCAATGCACAACCAATAAAATATTCAAAATGTACAACAGAAGTTGGTCATATACAAAAGCATAAGTTGGTACCGAGAGAACGTGCTGCTAGTTCACAAAAGAAAAAATTAATATCTCATATTCTTATGAGTCTAAAGAAACGTACAAAATTAGTAAAGAAGAAGTCTTCAAACAAACTACATGGCAGAAACTACCATTTGACAATAGTATATTGAAGAGTAAATAGATTATTGTACCAATAAAAGGTAAAAATCTCTCATTTATCATCTTCTAAGAGTCTTTCATCTATCGCGTTTGCACATCTATCATGATACATGGTTTCATATTAATTACATGGTTGTGCATGATAATGAAGAATAAAAGACAAGGAGAAAATCTTAAAGAAAAAACATGATATGAGAAAATTGTAAAGAAGAAGTATGATAGGATGAAAATGCAAAGAGGAAATTGTGTGAGTGGAAAATTGTATAAATTATCAAAGAAGTAGCTAGAATAAGAAGAAAATAAGATGTAGAGACTAAAAAGGTAATAAATGGGAATTAAAGCGTGTGGGGTCCGTAATTGTACTATAAAAGGACCACACACGCTTCACAGATCCCAAGACGAATATTATATTACTTTCTCTCTCTACTTAAGCTAAGCTCCCACTTTCTCTCTCTAAAACAACTCCTAAACAAAGTAAATCAACCTATATTAACACTAAGAGATTCTCATATCACATAATCACCTCCAGATATTCTTCAAACTCTTCAGTGGCGCCGTCTGTGGGAAACGAAGATCGTTCTGACGACAATCGCTTCTTGGAAATAGTTCTGAGGAAAACTATGGAAGAGCAAGGGGACGATTTTGTCAATAATTGTGAGGAGAACCTAGTGGGCGAGGACTATCGGAATGAAATGGAGGACGAGGCGCATAGGGGCCATCGAGTCGAAGACACTTTCGATGACTCAAACCTATTGGCTCGAAGGAATGAACTGTTGCTGGAGATCGAAAGATTGAAGGCAGAAAAGGAAACCGTACAGGCAAATCTTCGTTCTGAGATAAGGAGGGAGCCAGCTAGTGGGAAAGAGGAGCGCAAAACCGATTTTCGTCCCAAAAATAGGGACGATAGATATAGGGGATACGAACGACGATCGTCGAGGAGGAAAGAAAATCGACATTTGGATTCGTCTGACTCGAGCGATTATTCTCGATACAGTTCGTCGGAGTCATCTCCTAGGATAAATCACAGAAAGAAAAAGCACGGTCGAGGACACGCTGATTACCGAAGGGGAAGAAGCTCGGAGAGGAAGTCTCCGAGGGAGAAGAGTTACCGTGCTCAATTCGACGATCGAGCTTATGGCCAAGCGAAGTATCCTGTTAGAAAAGAAGACATGGGCCCGCGAAATTCGGAGTGGCATCATCAATATACTCTTCCATCCGAGGAAGGGTTGTACTTTCTGAACAATGACAATTTAAGATCCAACTTTTATCGTACGGGTCACAATTGGAGAGCTTCTCCTCTGTCCCCGGACATTTTGGTGGGAAACCTCCCAAAGCATTTCGATATCTCGAAGTTAGAAAAATTCGATGGAACGCAAGATCCGGATAATCATATCGAACAATTCAAAATTTTCACGATTAATTTTGACGACGATGATAAGTTCTGTGTAGAGCATTTTCTCAGACCTTCAAGGGGGTAGCTTCCAAATGGTATAATAGGCTTCCGTAGGGCTCGATAAAGAATTTCGACATATTTTCAAGAATATCTTCAGACAACACTTTGTGGGGAGAAAAAAGTTCAGAGCTAACGGAGACACGATAATCTATTGCAGACAAAAGGTTGGGGAGAGCTTGAAGAATTACACCAATCGGTTTGTCAAAACGAAAACGGACATTGAGTATTGTAAAGATTCAGTGGCACTTGCAGCTTTCAGGATGGGCCTACTCCCCGGATTGTTGAAGGATACGGTGGCGGAGAGTCAGGCAATGACCTTCGGAGCATTGTTGGATCAGGTCGAGAAGAGAATTTTGGTGGAGGAGACTCAGGCATCAGAGAAAGGATCCGGGGATCAGTTGGATCAAAATCAATTTCAAAGATCTGAGCCGACTAGCCAAGGGCCCCGTGCCAATGTTCAAGCCAAAAGTACGGGTCAATATCCGCCGAGGCAGAAAAGAAACTCACAGTACTATGGCAACCAGCAAAATTACAATCAAGGAACCAGACCCATGTCGAATAAGTGGGTTCGACCAGACTATTTTGCGGAGTTGACGGAAAATGTTACCGTTATATTTGACAAGGCGAGATCTACAGTACCATTCAGGAAGCCTTTTCCTATACAGACTCCGAGGGAAAGTAGAAGCGTTAGTAAGTATTGCAAGTATCACGAGGATATTGGGCACTACACCAAGGACTGCATAGCTTTGAAAAAAGAAGTGCAAGCTTTGATCGAGAATGGAATGTTATTAGAGTTTGTCAAAAAGCACTCCCAGAAGAACGTTGTGGTGAAAGATGTCCCAAAGAACATTGACACAACCATGGTAATTTCCGAAGGGGTCGACGACTTTGACATTGAACAAGAATATTTGGATCCCAAGGAGGGGAGGAACAATGTGAATATGGTGGAAGAGGTTATTCCGAGGGGGGAGGGGGGTGAATAGCCTCTGTGCTTTCTTCGATTCACTGACAATTTTTGGAGGAGATACTATTGCGGGAAATTCCAATAGCTTGCGAAAGAGGCACATGGTCAACCTGACTACCCAGATCGAAGCGGGGGTGTTAGCACAAATGCACCGATTACCCTCTCCATCATTTGTTTTGATGACGATGATATGTGAAATGTTGTAGGCCCGCATGAGGATGTGGTGGTGATCGCCGCGGGCATCGCTGGGGATCAACTTCAGAAGACACTTATCGATACATGGAGCTCATCGAATATCTTTTTTATGAGAACTTACAGGATAATTTCCAACCCACCAGTTATCCCACGATCCAACAGGACTATAGTGGGCTTTACCGGCGCTACAACAGTGGTGGTTGGAGAGTTTCAGTGTGTGGTTGAGTTGGGTCGCGGGCCATTCAAGAAATAGGTGGAAGTATTGTTTATTGTCGTTGACGCGCCAAATTCGTATAATGCCATTCTGGGTCGCTCTTGGTTGTCCCGGATGCATGGCGTAATATCGACGGTGCATCTATGTGGTTGGGAACAATGTCGGGATAATCAGAAGTAGCCAGAAAATGGCTCGTGAATGTTACCAGATAGCTTTATCCTCGAAGGGAGTTCGGGGAGAAGCGTCAGATAAAGCATAGCATTTAATGAGGCCTTCCTCGGAAGTCATCCCATGTGATGATCCGAGGGAGACCCCCGGGTTTTTGGTCCCAGAAGAAGATTGCAAGACACATGAATTCGCTAGTGGCAAATCTCTAAAGATCGGAGTAAAACTTTCTTTGGAGTTTAGAGAAAGTTTAATTGTTTTTTTATCTAACAAGCTCGATATGTTTTCTTGGTGTGCACAGGGTGTCACTGGAGTACCATCGGAGATTATATGTCATAAACTTGCGGTACGACTTGACGTTGGACCTATTGTCCAGAAGAGGAGACCAGTCTCTCCGGAAAAGGCTTCCGCTATTCTTTTGGAGGTATAAAGGCTACTAAGCATAGGCCACATTCGCGAGTCACATTATCCCGTATGGGCATCAAATTCAGTGTTGGTACGGAAGAAGAATGGTAAGTGGAGAATGTGCGTTGACTTCACATATTTAAACAGAGCTTATCCCAAGGATCCATTTCCAGTGCCCCGCATTGATCAGTTAGTAGATTCGACCTCGGGTAACCGACTGTTGTCGTTCATGGACGCTTACTCAGGGTACAACAGAATCCGGTTAGATTCTAAAGATGAAGAAAGCACTTCTTTTATTACCGGGAGAGGGTTATACTGCTACAAGGTTATGCCGTTTGGCTTAAAGAATGCGGGGGCAACTTATCAGCGCCTGGTTAATAAAACTTTTGAGGGACAGATTGGACGGAACATGGAAGCCTATATCGATGATATGCTAGTCAAAAGTTAGCGGGATGAAGAACATTTTGCTGACCTGGAGGAGACGTTTAACAATTTAAGCAAGGTCAATTTGAAACTCAATCCGGAGAAGTGCATCTTCGGGGTGAGGTCGGGCAAATGTTTTGGTTACATGATCAGCGAAAAAGGCATTGAGGCTGATCCAGAACAGATAAAAGCTTTAGTCACCATGACTCCCCCCCGAAATATCAAAGAAGTCCAAGTTCTGGCATGGAGATTGGTCGCTCTGAATAGATTTATTTCTAGGTCTTCGGATAAATGTGCACCCTTCTTCAAGGTGTTGCGAAATGCGAAACAATTTCGTTGGACCGAAGAATGTTCAGCCGCTTTTCACCAAATCCAAGAGTATCTGAGGTCCCCTGAGGTTTTGTCTAAACCGTTGGTAGGGGAGAAATTAATTGTCTATGTAGCAGTGTCAGGTTGTGCGGTCAGTGCTGTTCTACTCCATGAAGAGGAATCTCTTCTGAAACCTATCTATTATGTCAGTAAGAGTTTGCTGGATGCGGAGAAGCGATATCTCAAATTGGAGAAGGTAGCGTTGGCTTTGGTAACGGTTGCTTGAAAAATGCGACCTTACTTCCAGGCACATCCTATAACCGTTCGGACAACTTTTCCCCTGAGAGGTTTGTTGCAGAGGCCTGATATCTCTGGAAGGATGACTAAGTGGTTGGTGACACTAGGGGATTTCGACATAGCATTTGAGACTCAAACGGCGATAAAAGCACAAGTTTTAGCTGATTTTTGGTCGAATTCCAGTCGGAAAGAGAGGATAAAGAAGTCATTGACCATTTTGATGGAACAGAATGGTTGGTGAGAACAGATGTGGGATCGAACATTTCTGGAAGTGGGGCAGGTGTCCACTTGATTTATCCAGAAGGGATAGCCATGTTCCAAGCTATTCGGTTCGACTTTAAGGCCACTAACAATGAAGCGGAGTATGAAGCTGCATTAGCGGGTTTGCGTTTAGCTCAGATATGTGGGGCCAAAAAGGTTAAACTGATCAGCGATTCACAGTTAGTAATAAACCAAGCTTTGGGAGAATCCGATGCCAGAAAAGATAAGCTGATACAGTATTTGCAAGCATTAAAAGACTTAGTATCTGAATTTCAGGAGGGAAGTTAAGTATGAACATGTTCGAAGGGAAGCAAATGTTGTCCTAGATTCTTTGGCTTCAGCCTCACGAACGGAGGGATACCCATGGGTCTTGATTCAGGAACGTCCCTTGATCATGATCAATGCGGAACATGAAATGAACGTTACCGAGGAGAGAAATTTGATCAAAGACGATTGGAGATCAGCCATTATTGACTGCCTCGAAAATGATACTTTACCCGTCGGAAAGTACGAAGCAAGGAAAATCAGGTTCAAATCTCATGGGTATGTTATGTTGGGAGGCGTGTTGTATAAGAAATCTTTGAGTCGACCATTACTACGATGTCTAAACAAGGATGAGTCACAGATCATCTTGTCCGAATTGCACGATGGGGAAGGGTCTGCCCATTGTAGGTATAAGGCATTAATTCGTCGGGTGTTTCTGGCCGGTTATTATTGGCCGACTATTACCTCAGATGCAAAATATTTGGTAAAACGATGTGACACTTGTCAGCGCTATGCCAATGTGATCCACAAGCCGGGGGTATTATTGGAGAGTGTTTCGTAAGCAGTCCCATTCGATAGGTGGGGCATCGATTTAGTTGGACCGTTACCGATGGCATCCGGTGGCAGGAAAACTATAATTGTCGCAGTGGATTATTTCTGTAAGTGGGTAGAAGCAGAACCCTTAGCAGGGACAAAGGCCAAAGATGTAATCAAATTTGTGGTGTCAAACATTTGCTGTCGTTTTGGGGTGTCATTGCAAGTCACAACGGATAACGGGCCTCAGTTTGATAACAAGGAGTTTAAAAGTTTTTGCCTCTCTAGGGGCATACGACAACGTTTTTCTGCCCCATTTCATCCTCAAGCTAATGGGCAAGTGAAAGTGACCAATCACACAATTCTGGACGGTTTGAAAAAGAACTTGGAAGGGAAGGCAGGAAAATGGCATGATTATTTACAAGAAGTACTGTGGGCTTACAGGACAACTCCACGAACAGCCATGGCTGTATCCCCGTTTGCCTTAGTATATGGCATGGATCCCATTGTCCCTCCAGAGATTGTTTTCCCTTCATATCGTGTGGCAACGTATACAGCGGAGGCGAATGACCAAAACAGAGCATTGGCGTTAGATTTTGTTGAAGAAAAAAGACAACGAGCACAGTTGACGTCTTTCAATTATCAAACTCTTATGCGGAGTCGATATGCGTCTAAAGTAAAGCATAGAGACTTCAATGTGGGAGACAAAGTACTACGAAAATTCTTTTTGCATACTAAAGATAAGAGTCTAGGCAAATTGGGACCGAATTGGGAGGGTCCTTATGAGGTCACTGAGAAAGTAAAACCCGGAACATATCGGCTAAAAGACAAGGAAGGGCGATACCTCCGTCTCCCATGGAATATTGAACATTTAAAGCTGTATCTTGAATGAGAAATTTGTCCCTTTTTTATATGAAAGTTCTGAACATAGTGAGGGCATACTCTTTCCTACCCTGATAGGCACAGGAAGGTTTTAACGAGGTGCCCAATGAGCTACTTAATATGACGTACTTTTTTCCTTAAACTATTTTTCGGGTCACAATAACTTGTGCCTCGAATATGTCTCTATATTAAACTATGATTTGGGTCATAATGATTTAGGCCTCAAATCTTTCTTTGCCTTAAACTATAATTTGGGTCACAATGAGTTGTGCCTCAAATTTCTCTTTATCTTAAACTATGACTTGGGTCACAATGATTTCTGATTCGAATCTTTCTTAGCCCTAAACTATAATTTGGGTCACAATGAGTTGTGCCTCGAATTTCTCTTTATCTTCAACTATCATTTGGGTCTTAATGATTTATGCCTCAAATTTTCCTTTGCCTTAAATTATAATTTGGGTCAAAACGACTTGTGCCTCGAATTTTGCCCTATCTCAAATTATTGATTGGATATATTATGCTTTGTACTTCAAATCGTTTCACCCTTCGAATTATAACTTGGGTCTCTTCGAATTATTATTTGAGACACGATATGTTGTGCCTTCAATTATTTACACTCTTATGTAAACCACAGTTAGAAATAATACAACGATGTAAATTTCCACATACTAAATATTACAGGGTTAAATGTTACAAGTTGGGGCATACACAAAAATCCGAGGAGTATATCTCCTCGCATAGGATTTGAAGGAAAACAAAAATCACCTTATAAGGTCTTATACACAAAACAGTTTGTCCACGATTACCTATTTCTGGGATTTTTCGGGGGAGTCACTTTCTTCGGAATCTGACGACTCACTCTCACTGACAACGATGTAAGGAGGACGGAGATCCGGGGACACAAGTTTCCAAAAACTGCCAAGGTCATATTCGTGGTACTCCGCATGAAGTTGCGTTATCAAACCTGCTCGAACTGTTGCATCTCGGTCAGCAAGGTTGTTGGTACACTTGGCAATATAGGCATTCACAGCCTTCTCTTTCTCTTCCTCTACCTGCCGAGGGAAATCTTCAATGCGCCTCGCCAAGTGATTTATATTATCGAAAAGTGTTTCATAGTCCTTGCAACAATCAGTAAAACCTCTGCGCGCTATTTCTTCAGCCTTCATATATTCAGCAATGAGTTTCTCTTGGACCTTGGTCTTTTTCTGATAGAGATCCCTCTCCTCTTGGCAGCATCTCTCTAACATAATGACATAGTTCTTTGAGGCTGTTAATCTTTCATGTAGTGCATCTGCCTGACTCTCCACAATCGCATGTTTTTTTTTTGCCTCTTCAAGCTGTGCAGCCAACAGGGAAGCCTTGAATTTATAATGATTTTTCTTGTTCTCCAAGTGGGCCATCTTCTTTCCCTTCATAATAGAGGCATGCAGCAGGTTGCGTATACTCATTGAGAATTCGTCGTCACGGGAAATTTCGAAGGAGCTGCTGGGAGAGCCAAGGCCAACAGCGCCAAATTCAGATGTCTCCCCCTCAAGAATCCCAAGATCAATATGTTAGAGAGGCTTACTTTGAGGCATGGGAAGTGGATCAAGTATGGGGGGCTCCTCTGGGGGAGCTGGATGTGATGCTTGGGTCCGAGGAGTGCTGGGTGTTAGGTTGGAGTTTTGTTTGGGAGAGTTATCTCCTATTTCATGATCAGACACATCAAGAGCCCTTTGATCTTTAGTCTCCTGGGCCGGCTCGGGGGCGTTGTTTTGAACTATACTGTCCTCGGACTGCTCCTGGATAGGCTCTAAAGCAGCCTTCTCTTTCCTTTTGGCTTTCAAGCTTTTTTTCCTTCGAGGGTGAATGGCCTTTTTTGGGGAAGGATCAGGACTGGGAGCTACTCTGTTGTCCGAGGAGGTTGGGTCCGGGGCGATGGGCACTTCTAGCTGTAGCTGTTGTTGCTTAGCAGGAAGTTCCTCATCGGGTGCATCTCGATGACTTTGTGCACGATCACGCTTCGGAAGATATATTACTACATATTTCTTTGTTACTCGCTCTAGCACCTCATCTTGGGAAGGAGGGGTTATCAGTTCTTTCAAAGACAGTCGATCAAGGGGATTTAACCTCCACAGTCTGCTCAGAGCCATATTGTTGTCACTAAAACATAAGCGAAATCGGTTTTCCCATTTTTCTTTAGCCTATTCACTAAGCCTCGTAAAAACAGCAGTGTCACTCTCCACACAATCAGCATATGGCTTGGAAATGCCAGTCATAGCTACAAAAATGTTTAAGTTAAACTCTTAAACTCTCACAATTCGAAAGACTATTATAAATAAAGTGATTCGAGGACTTACATTTATTGGTCCACAGCAGAGTTAATTTGTGAGGGTTTGAAGGGGTTGCTTCAGAGCCAGTCTCCCAGTGTCCTGAGAAGAAGATAAATTGATGTCTCCATTTCTTGTCAGCCTCTATCAGATCTTTTAGCACTTTCTGCCTTCGGTTAAACGTTAACGAATAAAATTGGAAGAATGGATTCCTATCCAACCCGGATAGTCCGATGAACTGCTCCAAGGAAAAATCTTGGCCTAAAATTCTCGAGGCCATGATGCATGCCATTAATGTGAACCACATGTTGGGTCCAGCTTGAGAGGGGCACAGATCAATCTTAGCAAATTACTCGATGAAGAAGGGGTCTAAAGGAAATCTTAGTCCCCAATTCATGATGTCAGTGTAGACAACAAGTTCATGATCCCTAACAGATAGTGGAGTCTCTCCTTCGGAGGGAAATCTGATGTTGATATATGAAGGGATGCACCAACGATTATGAAGTAGCGTTTCTTCCGAGGGAGAAAAGTACTTGTATGATATATTGTAAAGAGCAACACCATGCTTATTTTCAATCCCTCGAATATTGTTGCCCATGATGGCATCAAGTTCTAAGGGAAGGGTTATATCACCTTTTGACTTAGGGGCAATGCGTTCCGCTTGCTCGTCGGACATTGTTGGAGGAGGAGTACGCGTCTGATTGGAGGATTCTGCTGTGATGTCGATTTGTTGGTCTGGATTTGTGGCTTGAATGACTTGAGTGATTGGATCAGGATTGATTGGGGCGGTAGGATGTTCACCGGATGACTCAGCATGAATTTCAATAACATTACTCCTATCTGCAACATGAGTGGCTAGAATAGACGACTCCGGGTTATCAGAGGCAATAGCTTTTCCTTTAGCAGCTAGGGCTTTGTTGCGAAGCTCTTGAATTTCTGCCTCGGTAACCACAGTCTGTCCTGGAGAAAACCGGGAAGCCTCATTTCCTGTTATGGATGGAGTAGCTGGAAGGCTTGAGACAGGATCCCAGGTCCTCGGAAGAGGAAGGTCAGCTGCTGTAGTTCGAGGAGACTCAGGGTCAGTTGCCATAGTTCGAGGAGGCTCAGGGGTAGTTTCTGGTACATCTTTCAAACGCTTGCGCTCTTGTGAATGCCTGTTCTTGTGGTGTCTCTTTCTTTTTCCCGAAGAATATTTATGGTGCTTTTCTTTCCCCATTTCTTCGAGGGTGATCTGGTTGTTGACTTGATTATGATGAGATATTTCGAGAGGGATTATGGCCGTCGAATTTGCAGGAGGGGGCCACGAACCGTAGAAGGTAGTCACAGCAGGTGGAGGCTGAGGCTCAGTGTATTCACCAGCAGCGACTCGTTCCTCGAATTTTTTGCTAATAAGGAGCCACTCTGGAATTCGACGAGGTTTGTGAGCCATCTTTCTCTCTCTAGAAATTCTGAGTGGAAAGTTTGAGCCATTAATGAAAGAGATGAGTATTTATAGAGGCCAAATGGGCTTCTAGGAAAAATCAGGCCTGGGGACATTTCTTGTTGTTTGCCTAGGGTTATTATGGGAACCCTAGGTCAAAAATTGTTGACAGAGGCGTGGGAGAAGTTACAGAGGCAAGATCTCTCTAAAGATACGGTGACACAAAAGCATGACTGCTGATGTCATGCCAAATTTTCACAGCCAATCATTGCAATGCCTTAGCATCGAATTCTAATGGTTGTGATATGCTCACAAGGAAAATTCCGATGGGCAAGGATGTTAGGTATTGTTTTGTCTTTATTAAGTCATTGCAAGGATTGGGGGGCTACACTGGTTAATATGAAATAGAAGATGTTTTCGAAGAGATGCTGTTTCGAAGAGATGCAACATTCGAAGAGATGTTTCGAAGAGATGCTTTTTCGAAGAGATGCAGCATTCGAAGAGATGTTTTCGAAGATATTCAGCATTAGAAGAGATGTTTTCGAAGAGATGCTTTTTCGAAGAGGTGCAGCATTTGAGGTATTTGTTTCGAGGAAAAGATGTTCGAAGAGATAATGGAGACTTTTTTACAGTCCTAGTAAAACTATTTTTACTAGGACTGGGGGGCTACTGATAAGGAAGAATAAAATACAAGGAGAAAATCGTAAAGAAGAAACATGATAGGAGAAAATTATAAAGAAGATGTATGATAGGATGAAAATGCAAAGAGGAAATTGTGTGAGGGGAAAATTGTATAAATTATCAAAGAAGTAGCTAGAATAAGAAGAAAATAAGATGTAGCGACTAAAAAGGTAATAAATGGGAATTAAAGCGTGTGGGGTCCGCAATTGTACTATAAAAGGACCACACTGTTAGGTGCGACCAAAAGTCCCACATCCCACATCGGTTAAACATGGGAAGAAAGATCAGTATATAAGTTAAGAATACATCTCCATTAGTGTGAGGCCTTTTGGAAGTGGACCAAAAGCAAAGCCGTGCGGGCCAGAGCCAAGTTGGTAGCGATCCAAAGGAAATATGCGAACCCCATATTTCCTACAAAGGCGGAATATGCGAACCCCATATTTCCTACAAATGGTATCAGAGCCAAGTTGGTAGCGATCCAAAGGAAATCAGATTTGAGTGGGAGCAATGGCTACAGACGAAGGAAAGGTGAGACTCGAAAAATTTGATGGTGTAGATTTTGGGTTCTGGAAGATGCAGATTGAAGATTATTTGTACCAGAAAAAACTTTATCAACCCCTCTCAGAAAAGAAACCAGAAGGTATGAAAGATGAAGAATGGACCCTTCTTGATAGACAAGCTCTTGGAGTCATCCGATTGACGCTATCCCGTAACGTTGCTTTTAACATCATAAAGGAAACAACCACGGCGGGTCTTATGAAGGCTCTCTCCAGTATGTATGAGAAGCCATCAGCGTCTAACAAAGTTCACTTGATGAGGCGTTTATTCAATTTGCGAATGATGGAAGGTGCTTCGGTAGCTCAACACCTCAATGAACTTAATACAATCACAAGCCAGTTGAGTTCAATCAGGTGAGTCATCAATCTCCTCAGTCTTACATACAGAATCGAGAGGAAGAAATTCAACCAGAGTATATGGACGTGGTAAGTCGAACTACCGAGGCAAATCAAGAGACTGGAGGTCCAAGTCTAGGAATCCTAAAAATTCCCAAGGGTTGAGAAACATGGAGTGTTGGAATTGTGGGAAGACCGGGCACTTTAAATTTCAGTGTAAGAGAGAACCAAAGGAACAAGAGAAGAAGACAGAGGCAAATATCACTTCAGAAGGAGACGATGCGTTAATATGCTCCTTAGAAAGCAGGGAAGAGTCTTGGGTATTAGACTCCGGAGCATCGTTTCACGCGACTTCGAAGAAAGAATTCTTCGAGAGGTATGTCCCATGTAACCTTGGAAAAGTATATCTTGGTGATAATCAACCTTGTGATATTATTGGGAAAGGTACTGTGAAGATTAAATTGAATGGGTCTGTATGGGAACTGAAAGATGTCAGACATATCCCCAGTCTGAGAAAGAACTTAATCTCAGTAGGGCAGTTGGCTACCGAAGGCTATAGTACGATCTTCTATGGTGACAATTGGAAAATTTCAAAGGGAGCAATGACGATTGCTCGTGGAAAGAAGAGTGGTACTCTTTACAAGACAGCAGAGACGAGCTGTTCAATTGCAATAGCAGCAAGAAACGAAAATCCAAATGTTTGGCACCAGAGGCTTGGCCATATGAGTGTGAAGGGTATGAAAATTATGTACTCGAATGGGAAGCTTCCAGGTCTAAAGTCAGTCGATATAGACATGTGTGAAGATTGCATACTTGGAAAACAGAAAAGGGTCAGTTTTCAGACGAGTGGTAGAACCCCAAAGAAAGAAAGGCTGGAGCTTGTTAACTCTGACGTTTGGGGGCCAACAACTGTTTCATCTATAGGAGGGAAACACTATTTCGTGACCTTTATCGATGATCATTCTCGAAAGGTATGGGTTTATTTTCTGAAGCATAAATCTGAAGTGTTTGATGTTTTTAGGAGATGGAAATATATGGTTGAGAATGAGACACGTCTGAAGATTAAAAAGCTGAGAACTGATAATGGTGGTGAATATGAAGACACCAAATTCAAGAACTTTTTCTATGAGCATGGTATCAGGATGGAGAGAACTGTTCCAGGTACGCCTCAACACAATGGTATTGCCGAACGTATGAATAGAACGTTGACAGAAAGAGCCAGAAGCATTCGAATACAGTCTGGTTTACCGAAGCAGTTATGGGCAGAAGCGATCAACACATCGGCTTACCTGGTTAACCGAGGCCCGTCGGTTCCCTTAGAACATCGAATCCCCGAGGAGGTATGGAGTGGTAAGGATATAAAATTATCACATCTAAGAGTTTTTGGTTGTACGGCATATGTTCATATAAGTGACCAAGGCAGGAACAAGCTTGATCCGAGATCGAAAAAATGTTTTCTGATCGGCTATGGCGAAGATGAGTTCGGTTATCGTGTTTGGGACGAGGAGAACAAGAAGATGATACGAAGCAGAGATGTGATCTTCAATTAAACAGTGATGTACAAGGACAGACATAAAACTGAAGCAAATGACTCAAAGCCGTATGAATCAGTATTTTCAGATATCGAGGGAGTCCCAGATAGTCAAGAAATAGAGTCGATCAGATTAACCCCTCAAGAAGGAGAGTCTGTTGGACAGACCGATCGACAGCAATCCGATACCCTACAGCCGACCGAGGAAGTTCCTATTTTGCGAAGATCTTCTCGACCCCATGTACCCAACAGGAGATACTTGAACTATCTGTTGCTTACCGATGGAGGAGAACCTGAATGCTATGATGAAGCTTGCCAGACCAGTGATGCTAGTAAGTGGGAGTTTGCTATGAAAAATGAGATGAAGTCTTTAATCTCAAATGATACATGAGACCTAATTGAGTTACCAATGGGTAAGAAGGCACTTCATAACAAATGGGTGTATCGGGTGAAAAATGAGCATGATGGCTCTAAGAGATACAAAGCACGACTAGTTGTCAAAGGGTTCCAGCAAAAGGAAGGAATTGATTACACCGATATTTTTGCTTCAGTTGTGAAGCTCAATACTATTAGATCAGTGTTGAGTATTGTTGCCATTGAAGACCTTTATCTTGAACAGTTAGATGTGAAGACTGTATTTCTTCATGGGGATTTGGATGAGGAGATATACATGTATCAACCAGAAGGTTTCTTAAAAGAAGGGAAAGAAAACATGGTATGCAGACTTAAGAAAAGTTTGTATGGTTTAAAACAAGCTCCAAGACAGTGGTACAAGAAATTTGATGGTTTTATGCACAAAGAGAGTTTTCAGAAGTGTAATGCGGACGACTGTTGCTATTTTAAAAGATGTAAGTCCAGTTATATCATTTTGCTACTCTATATTGATGATATGTTAGTAGCAGGTTCAGATATGGATGATATTAGAAGATTGAAGCTACAATTGTCAAAAGAATTTGACATGAAGGACTTGGGTCCGGCGAAGAAGATTCTTGGAATGCAAATCATAAGAGATAAGCATAGAAAAGTTTTGCAGTTATCTCAGTCAGAGTACATCGATTGCGTTTTGAAGAGATTTAACATGTGTGATGCAAAGCCAGTTAGTACACCATTGGTCGGTCACTTTCGTTTATCCAAGGATCAATCCCCTAAGACGGATGAAGAAAAAGACTTCATGGCTAAGGTTCCTTACGCCTCAGCTATTGGAAGTTTGATGTATGCAATGGTCTGTACGAGACCAGACATTAGTTATGCAGTGGGAGTTGTGAGTAGGTTTATGTCAAACCCAGGGAAAATTCATTGGGAAGCTATCAAATGGATTTTGAGGTACCTACTAGGTACCATAGAAAAGTGTTTGTACTTTGGTAAGGGTGAGCTAAAGGTACAAGGCTACGTAGATGCAGATTTTAGAGGTGAAGTTGATCACCGGAGAAGCACTACCGGTTATATATTTACTGTTGGAACTACAACTGTTAGTTGGATGTCAAAGTTACAGAAAATTGTCACTTTATCAACTACAGAGGCTGAGTATGTAGCAGTGACCGAAGCCAGTAAAGAGATGATATGGCTTCAAGGTTTGTTAATCGAGTTGGGATTCAAACAGAAGAACAACGTTCTGCATAGTGATAGTCAAAGTGCAATTCAATTGGCAAAGAATTCAACATTTCATTCAAGAACCAAGCACATCAGTCTTCGTTATCACTTCATTAGATCTTTATTGGAAGATGAGGTGCTAATACTGGAAAAGATCCAAGGAAACAAGCATCCAGCTGATATGTTGACAAAGACAGTAGCCATTGAAAAACTGAAGTTGTGTTCAGCTTCAGTTGGTCTACAAGAGTAATAAGACCAGAAAGATCTGCTGCATAGATCAAGGTGTGAAGACAGGTTGAAACCAGTCTTCAAGTGGGAGATTGTTAAGTTTTTCTGAACTTATTTGCATTTCCAATGAAGCCAGTGCTTGCCATCACTTGAGTAAAATGTATCATAACCTTCAAGTAGAATGTGAAGACAGTGGAGATGAGGCAAGTGCTAAGCACATTAAAGAGAACTGAAGTGAATTGAAAAGACAGTGTAATTTTAGGGGGTTATAAATTACACATTAAGGACTGTAATATTTTTCCCTTTTTAAGTGTTACAGTCTCTATAAAACCTAGGGTTAGGGTTTTTTGTGTATTCACCAGAAACGGCAGCCACTGTGTTTTTCCTAATAAAATCGATCTGCAGCAGGTCCGGAGACGTAGGCATAATTTGCTGAACTTCGTTAACAATTGTGTCTTTAATTTCACTTTTGTTTTTGTGCTTTCCTTTTCTTTTTTTCTTTTGATCTGATTTGACAGGAAATTAGCATATTTCTCAGTCAGAGTACATCATTTACATGGTTTTGTGTCTATCATCGTTTAAATAGTTTCGTATTATTTACATGGTCTCACATCTAAATGGTTTCTCATTATTTACATGGTTGCGCATCAATCATCACATAAATGGTTTCGCATCATTTTCATGGTTGCTTGATGTAGCCCAGAAAGTCCAAACAAAATCCTTTCTAATTTTATTTTATTTTATTCAAATATCTTATGTATTTAAATCAAATCTAATTATATTAAGATTTTATTTTATTTTATTTTAATATATTTATTTTATTTCATTGTATTCTAATTTAGGGTTTTGAGAAGCTATTATATAAAGCCTCATATGCCTTAAGTTATTTTAAGTTTTTGGAATAATATATTTGTTATCTTTGAAAATTTCAATCTTTGTTACCCTTAGATTAGGGTTTCATCATGTTACCCTTGAATTATGGTTTCATCTATCGTTGATTCTTCTTCTATTTTCGCTTTGTCATCATTGCTCATCCATTATTATTAAAATGCTTTCGCATAATTTGTGCGGTTTTTCATCTATTATTAGTTAAAATGATTTCACCTTATCCCTTATTTATCAAACATCTTTGGTCTCTCACCATCACACAATATTGCATCTATCATTTTTTGTATTCCACTTGTCTAGTTTTTTATATTCAGATTCATGTATTTTGCATAGGATTAACACGAAAACTCCAACAACAATTGAGTTTGTGTCTAGCTTAAGAATAAACTTAACAATAGTAGATCAAATGGAGAGTTATGCAGTTGATCATAAAATAATTGAACTTAAAATTATAAAAGTACAACAAAAAAATCACTAAAAAGAACAAGGTTATTTTAGAACTAAATAGAAAAATAAAAAAGGTGAAAAAACATATGAAGTGCATAAAGAGGCAGAACTACAAAAGACACTTCAACTGCCTATGTTGATAGTTAACACAGAGGTGAAACTTGATACAACATCTCTAAAAATATCTAAAACATATACAAAGATTAAAATAACACACAAAAATCTAGAAGAATAACCTAAGAGAAAAACATGTATTGAGCGCTGTCCTACTGATATGCAGCTACCTACTATTATAGAGGTGATACATGATATTGTTACAAGTTAGGAGAACCATATTACTATTGCTAATATAAGCCAACAAGATAAAAAAGCATTAAACATGACATTGCTTCTAATATTGTTATGGAAAATGAGGATCATACTTCTAATTTTGTTGAGACCACAGCCCGTGAGAACCTTATTACTGTTGCTGCTGAAAATCAAGAAATTACTCATGATGTTATTATGGAAAAGAAGGAACCTACTCCCAGTTTTCTATGAACAAGGACCCTCCCGCTATAGAGGTGACCTAGAAAAAATAAGATAATGTTCATGTGGAGAAAAAATAAGATGTTCAGAGCACAATAATGTAGTGGAGAAAGAGGTGATCTAGATTATTCAATATTGATACAAATAATTTAAAACTTATGTATTACTGTAAATTTTTGGACATATTTATTTATTTATTTATGTATTAACTTACTTTTGGCTTATATCTTGTAATATTAAGTCTCACATAAAAAATTTAATGTCTGGTTTCGTATGTTATAGTCTCTGCTTAAATGGTCTTTCATTGTATAGTCTCACATAAAATTTTTAACATTTGGATTCGCATGCTAGTATCCCATATGGTTTTATCCCACATGATATAGTTTTTTATGATTCATATATACATGATAGCGTCCTATATATTTTCCTGTATGATGTAGTCCCGCATGATTAAGATTTTATTACAACGATCACTGTCTCGTATTATTTTTTGGTTTGGTTTTATAAAACCGTTTTTGTTTAGTCTTAATAATATACAAAAAAAATCATATAAGAACCTATCACTGTACAACAAGTTTCATAAAACGAGACTCATACTCTTCAAGAACTGGAAAAAGTAAGTGAATTGGATCATAATGTTGAGGAGGAGCTAATCCGGATAGACACAGATTATAAAAAGAAAGTAAGTGAATTGCATCTATCACCATCCATCTGTATGATCTCCCGCATGTATCCTCGGTATGATGTGTCCCGTATCTATCGTCTATAAAGATGTCTCATATCACTACAATATATATTGGTCTCACATCTATCACTCTTGTTAATATGTCTTGCATCTATCACGCAGATGGTTATGCCTCGTCCTACATCTATCTTGAAGTTGGTTATGCTTGTCCTGTAACTTTTGTTAGTTTCATATTTCCAATTTATTTAAAAATATAAAAAAAAACTAGTTAGAAATAAAAACAATTAATGTAATAATAAAATATCAAATTTACAGAAGCCTTAATAACTAAAAGTATCAAAATTACATTGATCTTACAAGACCTCTACATATGAATACGCTGTCTTATAAGAGCTTACAAAATAGCATGGCTCAACATATTTTATATGATTTTCATCTATATAAAATAAGGCAGCCAAAGCAAGAAGATATGAAAAACACTCATGTTTCCAAGCACCACAAGAACATTTAGATACACTAAGATCAATAACCATAACACGATCACAAAAAATTCATGTAAAACATGAGTAGACGAATAAACTATCCAATTGACTTTAAATATTGATGGTCCATTTTTCACATTGTCTTTAAACTTCTTATAAAATTCAAGACATAACTGGCAGCCCAACGTTCAACCTTAGCATAACGTCTTGAAATTTGGCTCATAAGTATTACTATTATCCTGTCAACTAACTCCAATATAAGTAAACTAAAATATTGTTTGATCTAATGATTAAAAGACTCGGCTGCAGTAGAAGTCATGGAACCATAATGCTTGCTTTTGAAAAAATCACAAGCATAATTGTCCAAAGGTAAATTCTCACAAAAAACTAATAAGTTTATGACCTCATTCTTTAAGAAATCCATCCATATATTGAATGTACAGATTTTGAGTCATGGCATAAGCATATTTTTTAAACATGTAAATCATCTTATCCTTAAATGGTATGGATGTACCACTCAAAGAATACTTCAATATCCTGGTTAAAACGCTCAAGTGGAACATCAATGTTATTATGAGTATAACCTTGTTATAATGAGGCCGAAATAATTGACATTAAAGTCCAACCTTCTGATACATGAGTATCTCCATTAGGAACATCGTGAATCTCTACAGATTCTTCCTCAAAATGAATATATGTTCCTAAATTCTTTCCCCAAACACAACATCATCAAAAAACTTTGTTGTTCCCATCTACAAAATACTACTAATGTGAGGATCATTAAACTTAAATCCCTTGAATATTTGAAATAACCAATGAAGAAGCAGCTAACCATTTATGGATCCAATATATTTACATGACCTTTGTATACTCTTGCCTCAGTTGGATACCCCAAAATATGCAGATGCTTTAAATTTATTTTGTGCCCATTCTAGAGCTCATATGGGTTTTTAGCGTTTGCCTTAGTGGGCAATCTATTGAGTATGTATGTAACACATTTGATGGCTTCCCCCCTTGAGAGATAATGGTAGAGGTGAGTTACTTATCATACTTTTAACTATATCATTTAGTGTGCGGTTCCGTCTCTCGGATACACCATTTGTGTAGAGTGTGGTGTGGTAAATTTATGACGTGAGGGTAGTATGGGAAAAGTGTGAATGATATTAAATATTTTATGAGGAGTAGTGAGAGGAAAGAGGTGTGTGCTAGTATTAAATGTGTTTTTAAAAACTCCAACCCTCTTAATGAAGTAGGTTAAGGTATTTATATGCATTTTTAGGATCCGTGGGCCTTATCAGTCATCTTCTACATTTTGGTATGCTTTTTGTGATTTTGGTTGAGTTTTGAAGGATTTGCGTTCATGGGTTTTGGGTGTTGCAAGTTTCTGGTTCGAGCAAGTTTGCAGATACTGGGCACCCAATATTTGCGATTTTGCGAGTTTTGTAACACTAATTTGCAAACACATTATTCAAGATTTTGCATGATCTGGGAATTTTGTGTTCACGATTTCACCTATTTCATTAAATTAAGCATGATAGACCCCAAATTGACTTGGTTATTCATTGCGCAAGTTTATGTATTCCATAAAAATATATAGAAGGGTGTTGTGAAATTGTTTTGGGTTAGTTTAGTATATAACAATATGTTGTTTTCATTTTCAGCAAACCTCGTAGAGAGGTACTCCTGTTCGTGGATCAAGATGGGACTTTGATGCCACAGACACCGAACATCGTGAGCCTACTTCACGGCCGGTTCCGCATTATCATATCACCGATATTACTGCGCCTGTAGTTTCCTTTGTACGTGGGATTCTGGATCAGCAATTCTGGAGAGTGAATCCCCACGTGCATGATATTTATCCGGATTACAGACTTCACGAGGCATATATCGTCTTTAAGGGCGAGGTAAGTTAGGATTTGTTCAAAAATGCTATTTTATATATTGTTTAACTTACTTAAATATTGTGTAGGTTCATCGACCCATGCGGTACTACGCGATGTACGGTTAGGGCTGTAAAAAAATCCAAAAAATCTGATATCCGACCGAAATATTCGATATTGAATTCGAAGAAAACGGATAATATTCGTATTCAAAAGAAAACGGATAATATTCGTATTCGAAAGAAAACGGGTACTATTCGTATCCGAATTTGTATCCGAAAATAGGGGATATAGATATAGTCCTATCTGTATTCTAAATATCCGATATCCGAAATTTTATATATATATATATTAAGCATGTTTTTTAGCTATCCCACATTGTAAAAAGAAAAACATTACTAACGAAGTTGGGCATAAATATGTAGGGTTGTTTTTTAAAAAAAAAATGTATCTTATCCCACATCTAAAGTTGGAAAAAGAGTTGCTACCAAACTATTTATAAAACACATTGTGGCTTTTCTTAACAAGTATATCTTTTTTAGTCTTATGACTTTTATCCCACATCTAAAATGTGAAAAAGAATTGCTACCAAACTCCTGTAAAAGATATGGTGGCTTTCTAAAATTAGTATATTTGTTTTACCCTTATCCCATATCTAAAATGAGAATATAAACTTCTACTAAGGTGCCTATAAAAGTAGCCTTAACCAATAGTGCAATAAGTTAAAAAAATTAGTGGAAATTCAGATATTTGGATTCGCATATTATCTGTATCCGAATAATATCCTTCAGATACAGATTCAAATATATTTTTTTAAATTTTGGATTCGAATTTGGATTCGAATAGTGATTTCGTGATTTTGAATTCGGATTCAGATATAGGAAGATCTGTATCTGAAATATCAGTTTGACAACTCTATGTACGGTACTCATCGTGTATAGGATCTTAGCGGTCAGAGCAAGGTGAAATAGCAGGCTATGATGTCTTGTTTTGCTCCCCTAATCGATTGCTTCGAGCTTTGGTCTACCAGCGTGCACCTAGTTGATGTGTTTATTGAGATGTGCCATACGAAGATCAACAACTTCTACTTCTCATTCGGTGAGATGACGGTCACATTAGAGGACGTCCACACTATCACTTGTCTTCCGGTTACAAGTGAGGGTTTTGACCTTCAGACTTTTCCTAGTGATGGTCAACGTGTAGCTTGGTATCCTAGTTCACTAGGTATACCCGTCGATCTTCTTACAAGGAAGTTAGAGAAAAACAAGGCTAGTAGTGCTAGATCAGTTTGGCTATAGTTTTTTCGTGAGGTATACAACCAAGATTTTTTTATGGATGAGTCTATTTCTGATGCTATGGTGGTGTGCGTCACGAGGGATTATTTGCTCTACATGATAGGTTGTTGTGTTGTGACAAACCAGACGGGGAATAATATATCTTTGGGTATGGCTATAGATACCCAAATGTGGTTTAAGTTTACCCAAAAAACACAGTTGACTTTTGTTTGACTTTTTTAGGACGAAAAAACCCTTGAACTTTTATTTAATATCCAAATTGTCATTAAGTAAAAAAAACAATAAGTATATCCTAGATATACCCAATTCACAAAACAATCTACTTGGCTATGTATACCCAAAAAACACAACTCCTTACTAGATCAAACCCCATATTACTACAACTTTGTGTAGTTCTTCAAATTGTTCTTGAACATTGAAAGTTGCCACAAGAACATTCAAACTCTATTCAATTTTTTAAAAACTTCTTCTAATAAAACATAAAATCAAACATGAATCAACCGAAATTAAGGTAAAAACTTCTTTTTTTCCGGAAGTTTTTTTAAAAAAAATAAGGATTTAATTATTAAAAAAATCATAATTTTAGGGTGTTTAGAGGCCATTTTTTGGTCGGAATTCAGTCGGAAAATGGCCGGTAGCAAAGGTTGAGCGCACCATAGGTGCAGGGGGGGCATATCGGCTGGTACAAGGGGTCTGTACTAGCCGGTACGACCCCCTGTACCTATGGTGCGCTCAGCCTTCGTTGCCGGCCATTTTTCGGCCGAATTACGGCTGGAAAATGGCCTCCAAACACCCTAAAATTGTGATTTGTTTTACCTAATTCAACTATAACCCTAATTTTGATACTAACACTAAGTTTCCATATTTTAGTTCGCCATATAAATTAAAGAGAACTTAGAGGTTTTAGAGAGAAGTTAGAGAATGTAAGAGAAAAAATGAGGTGGATGAAGGTTAGTAAAAAACCTTATATACTCATAAAAGGGTATTTTTGTCAAAATTTGGGTAAACTTATACCACCTTTTGGTAAACTCAAAATTGGGTATACGTAAACCATATTTGGGTATATATAGCTTGACCATATATCTTTAGATTACTTGCAGTTTGTAGAGCACTATAGGGCATCGGTTAGATATAACTCGGGCCATCATTTGTTAGCTCAGTTGTATCACCAACTAGGAAAATCGTCCATACATATCACGTCGGGGTTTACTGGTTTTGTTGCTTTGTTGGAGATGTGGATCTATGTTCACTTCCTCCATTTTATGACTACCGTCAACAGTCTTTACCAACTTTTTGTGCTGACTATGTGCAGGTATGCACCTCCACATTTTTGTACAAGTGATGAGACTCGTATCAATACCCACCATACACTCACTTCATTAAGGATGTTTTTATTTTTATTAGTTCATCAATCATTTTTTTATTATTACTTAGTGTACTGTTTATATTGTAGGTATGGTTTATGTCGTACGAGCATATATGCGATGATTTTCTTTTTTGCGATGTGGTGTGGATAGATCATACGTTGAAGGCATGAGACATAGTTGAGGTGTATTATCAACTGCGGGCCGTTCGACAGCTTGGTCATATTCAGGATATACCACCTGCACTGCGACTTATTTTACCACCAGGCAGGAGGAGGCGTGTTAACACGCGCTATTTGTGAGATGAGAGTATATGGAGAGTATTGCAGTCACATGTCACTGATCTGAGTATTCGTGGTGACTCATACGTTATAGATTGTCAATATATGACCTTTATACGGTTTATGGGTCCAGGATCACCTATGGTATATACTGTTTAATCCCGAGTGCGAATCATCTGATCCATATGTTGCAAAGACCCCGAGAGCGATGAGTTACCAGGAACGGTTATGTGACTTGGTTGGTCGTTTTATTGATGGATATTCGAGATCAGACTCGATGAGTATGGATGAGCTTCGTTGGTCGCTGGAGGATTTTTTGAGGGTGGCGCGTATGTACGGAGAGCTTGATTAAGTGACTTATATTATCCGACTTGTATTGTATGACTATTTTGTGGATTTTAGTGTCTATCTTATACGTCTACTTTATGTTCTCACTTTATGGATTAAATTTTATTTGCACATCCTATGTTATTATATCATTTTATGTTGTTATATATCGTATGTTATTAGATCATTATTATGTTGTTACATATCCTACGTGTATCGATTCCTTTTATCAAATTTAAATATATCATTTTAAAGAAACTCGGTCTTATTATAAAAAAATTGGTCTCATTATAGCGGGTCTCAATATTTATTATTCTCGCCAATCAAAGACTACCGCATAATCAATTTCGCACCATATATCAATTTCGAGCCAAATAGTTGTTTACCGCCAAAAGGTGATTATCAGCCAAACATTCATGTCCTTTAAAGAGGACATGAATCATACTCTAATAGTTTATCTACCAAACATTCAGAAAAAAATACAAAAAAAAAACACAGGATACTAGTGATATAGTTTAGTGTAGCTGAAGACTACCAGTTGCTTCAGGCGGTGAAGATTGTTCATCGAGAGATATATGAAGACTCGAGTGATACTTTCTTCGATCGTGTCATGTGTAGGATGTATTTTAATGACAGTGTACCTGGAGTAACTAATCATATAACGCGCAATTGTGACGAAGTGAAAAACATGTACTTAAATGTCCAACTATTCGAGTGTTTGTTGTTAATCCTATTTAAAATTTAAAAAGAAGCGTTGGGTGTGTAGAACATGACGGCTGTTGATTACATTACTAAAGAGATGATATTGTATCTCGAGGATAGGATTGCATGTAGGGAGGATGATATTGCCAACGACATCGATGTTGAAGACAACATGGGATACAGCTTCAACTACTAAAGTCTATGTTGGCTTTTGTTGCTGCTTTAGTTTTTATATTTTCATTAGTTCGTGTTCTTGTTTTTATGTTTTTGTCAGTTGTTGTTTGAGTTAGGTTATTAGAACACAACAAAAACATGTTGTTGTTTTTATGTTTTTCTATGTTCTTGTTTTTATGTTTTTATGTTTTCCTACATCATTTTATGTTGTTACGTATCTTATGTTATCAGAACACAATAAAAACTACAACTAAATTTTGACTTCAAATAGGTGCGTACAAAGTAAGATAGTTAAACATAAACAACATGGGACCCAAACAATAACTTAGAAAAACATAAAAACCAAAACAACATATAAGCAAATCACAAAAACAAACAACAACTTATTGACATATTAAAACTCAAAACACAAATGAAGAAATCAGAATGCTCAGTAGTCGAAGTCGTATCCCATGTTGTCTTCAATATCATCAACCTTCTCCATTGCTGCAGTCCTATCATCCATATTAGCTACCATATCCCTAGTGATGTAGTCTACCACCATCATGTTCCAGACAGAAGCTGCTTCTTGCTTAATTTTAAATGGCAAGAACAACAAACGCTGGACCGGTTTGACACAAATGTACCTACCTATGATTTCGTCACGACTACGCACAACAAGATCTGTTGTTCCTGCACGACCATAATTAAAATACATCATACATATGACCCTATCGAAAAACACATCGTTTCTATTGTCGGACATTTCTCGGCAGGCAACCTTCACCGCCTGAAGCAACTGATAGTCTTCATCGACGTTGAACTTCATCTCTAAAATTCTTTGCCCTTTTTTGGTTTGTAAATGTTTGGTGGATGTTTTATTAGTCTATATTTCATGTCATTTTTATAGGCGGGATTCGATTTTGGAGAGAGTTATTTTTTAGGTGCGAGTCGCATTTGAAGGGAGTTAGTTTTTTAGGCGGGAGTTCATATTGGGTCTCATTTTAGCGAGGTGAGGTATCCTTTAAAATGGACACGAATCCTACACTATAACGAGACCCTTATATGACACCTTGATCTAACCCACATGGTTCATTGAGATGTGTGTACTTTTGTATTTATTAGGTGTCACGAAATTATTGGTCTACTTGGATTATGTTATCCTTATCTTACATGTGCCATGTTTATGATTGATCTACTTTGATTACGTTATGTAAAGATAAAATGGTCAATAAATAAACGTTATCCTACCATTAAAAGATAAACTACAGATAAAAGCTACAAAGATATCTCTTTGCACTGAGTTGGAAGATGAAATTCTGATGAAAGCATGAATGAAGTAAACAATACTGGGAGGAAATGCTATGCGAAACATATTTTCTATATGGCAGGGATGACGTCCAACCACCTAAAATTATAAGGCTTTTGGATGAGGTAAAAACTAGGTGGTCTGTTTTAGTGAAATTTCGTGTATACCTAGTTTCCAACCTCACCGACTTGGAATGTCATGTTGCGTTTAACATGTTCAATTGCCAAATCACAGATACTATAACGGAGGATCAGCTGGATCGTGTCTGTTCTGACATTATTACCATCAAGTAAGAGGAAATACGTGTTGTTGCGGTGGACTAGAAGAAAGGAAGTTGATGAAATGGAACTGACCTCATAGATAAACTACGTTTACTATGAGTTATTGTAAATGTTTTCTTTAGTTGTTGTTTGAGTTTATGTTTTCCTTAGTTGTTGTTTAATTTTATGTTTTCCTTAGTTGCTGTTTGAGTTTATGTTTTCCTTAGTTGTTGTTTAATTTCACGTTTTACTTGATTGTGTTTTAATTTTTATGATTTCTGGTCTACTTTTTCTCACTCTGCAACTACTTTTAAGTTGTTTTTAGACCTGATTTTATGAGATTTTTTTTCCGCTCATTTTTTCAGTTATGATGTTTAATGACTATATTAGACTATTGGTAAAAAAATTAAGTTTGGAACTCAGGAACATACAAAAAATAGAAATTGATAATATTTCTAGTAGTCTTTGCGAACCCAGAGTTCATGTTTTTGCCAAGTTCACAAACACAAAGTGCCCAGTTCTTGACAAATCACGTACAAAAAATTCATGATTTGTCCAAATTCACACAGTGTGCATTCGCGATTTGGACAAGATTGCGGACTTTGTGTTCGCAAATTTTCCCCTACACAAGATTTTAACTAATTTTTTAGGTAAATTGGAACAAATTAACTAATCTTTTAACTAATAATTATATTAATGACATATGTGGAAATGTCAAAATAAATTGTGTTACAGTAAACTAAAAAATTCTAACGATAACAAAATCAAATAAAGTGTTCATAAATGTGCGAGAAAAAAACAAGCAATGCGTCTACTCAATCATTAGTCTCCGCTCAAATCAAAGAATTTTAGTGGCTCTTCATCATTTTAAAAGATATTTTTGTACCGGCTATTGTAAATATTCATTTATAATGTATAATTTGGCATATTCAATTGTACAATGATTTTTTTAAAAATAAAAGGAAATTTATTAGAGAAAAGGTCGAAAGGATAAGGCCTTACAAGAATCCTTATGTTTATACAAACAGTAAAAACAATCTAATACTAAAAGATGGATACGCATCAAATGAAAAATAAAAATTTTCATTTCCCTCCTTACGAATTTAGCAAATGAGAGAATATATACAAAAACCAGTAAAATATCAGCAATTTGAAAGAAAATTATGCTCGATCGATTAAACATTCACTTGAAGAAACTTAAACTCCGAATCCACAGCTCCAATCTTCATATTTTAAAATTCGATTCAAAGAGACCTTTTCAATTCTTAAACTTTAAGAATTCGCAAAAATGACACTGCAAACATCTTTGAGCCACAACGTTATCAACAAGGTCACAACTAAATTAAATCTTCCAATACTCCTTAGAATTAATCCATTTTTTTCATTAACCTACTTTCTTGTATCCTTAGATTCCTGCAAATCAAAATGAAAACAAGAAGAAAACAAGAAGATGCTTATGTCAAGCAGAACTTGCAGTCAATGTTAGTAATTAAGCTAAGACAATTGAAAAGGCGGAGAGAATGAGGCAGCCACTATATATACTTGAGTTTCAAATGAATACAAAGAATCAGGGGAAGCAATTATCCAAATAAAAAATATCATTCGACCATGTAATAAATCTTTATCATATTTTAGAGAGACGATTGCAAAATCAGAGAAACATCCATTCAAAGAATACATTAATCAGAATCGAAACCTGAAATTTTATTCATCAATGTTGCAATATCCCAAGTTCAAACTCTCTAGCAGAGTTATAGCTTTGAGAAAATCAGAGGTTTGATGCTTATCGAATTCTAATTTCATCTTACACTTCATGGTCCATCTAGCTAGCCAATCGGCTGCTTTGTATTGGTTCCTGAAGATGTGAGATATATACATTGTTGAAGAGATTATATTCATGCGGCATTGAAGAATAAATTTTATATGTCGGAGATAATTTCTATTAGCCATTAGATTAACTATAATCAAAGAATTAGTTTCGGTTTCTACTTTTGACTATCCTATTTTCTTATAGTTTAACAGTCCATCAAAAAGAGCACGAGATTCAGCTATAATAGGAGTTAATTTACCGTAAAGATTAGAGGAACAAATAACAATTTCACCCGAGGGGTATCTTACAATGATAGCTTTTGAAAACTCTCCGTTAGATTGACAAGATGCATCCGTATTGAGCTTCAAAAAACTAGGACATCGCGGATTCCATTTTAGGTACAAAGGTTTTTTCTTCTCTGTAATGTAGCTAGTACAACCCATTTCATTAGCAGCTTTAAAGTCCTTTCTCCAATGCTTCTTCCTGATACTGTTAGATTGATCCAGATTGAAAATAATATACTTAACGTAATTGATGATATACTTTTCCAAAAAGACTAAACATGTTATGTTTGCATCTAATCTAATTCTAGGTATTCTTTTGTGTTAAAAGATGAGTCTTTTGATAGTTTCCGGACTATAGAATCTTCTGTTATATTGTTGATAGTAGTTTTTTTTATCTTGTCAATGATAGTTTGAGACAAAAAAACCTTTGAGTCTATTGTTATCCCCAAGCATTATAAATCCAGAACTTTCTAACTTTTTGCTTCATGTACCGTAAATTAACGTAGTTATCATTAAGTATAATAAGACAATGCTCATTACGCCAGTTTTCTAGGCATAAATTTATTTCTTCATTCCCGAGGATCCATCTGATATTAGGCTCATCAATCTGCTTCATGTTGGCAAATCTTCTCCAGGTATTAGAACGAGATTTATTGTAAGAAATTTGTAAATGATGGAAATTCTTACAGTATGTGTTTTGTAACAGATTGGCCCAAAGACTCTTATTTTTCCTGAAGTTATACCATAATATGAAATCGAAAGTAACTTGCAATGTTACGGCCTCCTTCAGCATAAGGCTAACACAATTCATTCCAGGAAGACCAATGAATTCTATTAACTTCACTAGTAGAACCCCACAAGAATTTATTTAAAATCTTCTTAACTGTTATGATGATCACCTTAGGTAATGGACAAATTTGAGCTCGAAAGCTAGGAATAGATATGAGGACTGAGTTAATAAGGATTAACCTTCCACTGAAAAAAGGTGTTTATTTTTCTAATCTTTGATCTTGTTGATAAGGTTGATGTAGTTATTGGCCTTATTGTTATTATTCAGCGTAATACCAAGATATTCAGTTGGGAGAGAACATGAACTGAAACAAAAAAAGGTTCGTAATAGCAGCACTTTTAGTGTTGTAGAGTCTAGAACATAAGATAATTTTGGTCTTCCAATTGTTAATTACTTGCCTTGTAGCCATTATGACTTTGAGAATCTTATATCTTAATAAGAAGTCATTCATTTCCAAACATAGATCCTTATTGATTATACTCCAACATGACTTGTAAAAACAACTATTAAAATCGCCCACACCTGCAGCGCTTGAAGGATTCGGATTAATTATTATATCGTGAATTCTTACTTTTTCGGAATAGACATTAGGTAGACATTATCCTCGTCAGTTACAAGGCTAGAAATACAGTAAAAAATATAATTATCCATTAGATTATATTCCTCTTCCTTGTTTGAATAAGTCAAAATATTGAGGACATATTTAAAGTAAGAGGTGGCAGACTTCCCAATTTAAGCAGTATCAGTGATCCAATTCCCTTCGATCTTTAATATTATTAATGTTTTTTTTCTCTTTTTTTATTAACGTAAATGTAAAAAACCTTAGTGTTCTTAGCATCAACATTTTGACAGTCGGTATAACACTTTTGTAACCAATAAGTCTCCTCTATCTTTAGAGCAAGCAGAAGATTAGCATTGGCTTTATACAGATCAATCTTAGAATCATTGTTATTCACTTCTTGATGGATAATCTCTAGACTTTTAACCTTGTTCTCAACATCCTCGACTTTATAAAAAATATTACCAACACGAGCTTATTCGATTCTTTTAGACCATGCTTTAACCTATTCAGTTTTTGCCATAAAGTAAACATGGGAAAACCCTTTAGCTTTATATTCCAATTGTTCTCAACCAATGAAAGAAAATCACTATCCAATTTCAACATATCTAAAAATTTAAAGCTTCTATGATTAAATTATATGTCCTGACTAATGGTGATGCATAGTAGGCTATGGTCAGAACAAGTTCTAGCCATATGCACCACTTTAGCCATAACTAACAAATTAGTCCAGATAGAGCTAAATAGAACTTTATCAAGTCTTTTCCACTTGGACTTATTGGTACAAGTGTACTTAGAACCAGAATATCCTGCATCATCAAGATTGCAGTCCCTTATCATCCCATTAAATTCATCAGAGTTATTCATACAGTAAGTAATACAACCAATCTGCTCATCTGGTGAATAGACCACATTGAAATCACCCATTATCAGTCACTCCTTTCTAACCACATTAGTTGATATATTTCTCATTGTATTCTAGAGATCCATCTTGCAGTTTCTTTGACACTTTGCATACACAATAATTAGATAAAAGGTTATATTCAGATTAACTAATCCAATTTTAGTATGCATGCATTGGGATGGTTTAAAATAACTTTAATATTAAAATCATTATTCCAATAAAACTAGATTGTCTTAGGTGAGTTAGAAATAAAGTTATTCAAACCGATCTTAGCTGCGGTAGTAAGCATATTATCCTCACTGATAAGAGGTTCGTAAATAGATACAAGATTGATTTTATTTTTAGAAATGATTGATTTGAGTCTTCTAATAGTAAACTTATTACAAATTTCTCTTATATTCTCAAAATCTTCATCATCTTGAAATAGATTTCTTCTTCTTGTTAGTCCCTGAAAACCTTGGAGATTTTATTACTATATTGTTGTTCTTTTTCATTCCTCTGACATCTTTAGGTTTCTTGTTCAAAACTTTCTGAAATTCAGTGTCAAATTTCATGTTCTTGTGTGTTGGAGTAACTGGTATACTTCCAATGCTACCTTTATTTGATTGGTAGTCATTTCTAAGAGATTGAATACCCTATATTATTTCGTCATCCTTATGAGTCCCTACCGCATTATCTTTTCTTATATTAGCTTCCTCTTTGTTAAAGACATGATTTGAATTTGTTTCAAGAGTCGTGTTTCGAGAAAGTTGTTTCTAGAGATATTGGATTTCATTTCTTGATTAGGGTCTACAATTATAGATTTCAAATTATCCTTCTTCCTCTCTATATATATGTTACCAACTGCCCCACTTTTATTAGTGCCAGCAATAAAGATGTGTGTATTGCTCATATTATGACTTTCAACTTTTGTTTTAGCCTTTTTGCATATGCTAGATTCATGACCAATGTGATAACAAATGTTGCATTATTTTAGAAAATCCTTATAACTTACATTTATCCAACATCCCTGGTTTTCACCAAAACCTACCAATATATTGTTATAAATCTTCCGTGTTAGGTCCAAAAGCTAAGCAAGAATTGTGAAAAAACCTATTCTTTTATGGAACTTTAATCTTTAACGGGCTGCCGATTGATTCCGCTATTTATGATATAATCATTTCATTAAATAATAATTTAAGAATTCTTTCCCGTTTGATCCACACAGAAGTTAATGGACATTCAACCTTAATGTTGAAATCCGGAGTCCCCTTCAAAAGCTGCATTGCTGAATCACCTAAACACTATATATTATTTGCCCATATATTATTTGCCCAAACAGGTGACGCGAGTCCCAGACGTATACATTGCACTCGTTCCTCAGTTTAATTTTCTTTATGAAAACACTGAAACATTGTTTCTTGGAAATTCTTTGATTGAACTTATCGATCAAAGTGTATATGGTATTTTCCAACAACGATTCTTTCACTTTGCGAGAATTGCACTGCAATATGGTATGTTTTGTTTCACTTTCATGCCTTTAGCAAAAAATGTCAACATATGATTTTTTTTATGCATGAAGTTTTCATTTGATAAACGATTTTCAGTAAAATCTCTTGACTGTGTCAAGATACTGTTTCTTGGTCGATGATGGAAGATTTGGAAATTCTACGAGGAGAAAAAAGGATCTCACACAAAGAAATCAATTGATCCAATATCAAAGGATTGAAACAAACCAAGAATTGATCCACTACCAACAAAAGAAGAGCAAAAGAATCGAACAAAAATCATTTGGAGAAAACAATATATATATTTAATAATTATTAAAAACAGTATATTCGGTTGTACAATGATGATTATAAAGAAAAAAAAGAAAATACAACTATATAACCCACCCGACATATTCGGTCGAAAAGTGATGATAATAGAGAAAATAATATAAGATATTAATAAAGATATAACTCCTGATATCATCGACTATGTGACATGCTTCTATAAATGAATTAAGTATGTGCTCTAATAAATAAATTAAGTATGGATTCAAAAGCAACAAAATGGGTATTGATTTTTGGAACAAAACATTCATCATAACGAAACAATGAAAGCACAAATGTTTGAAATTCGATGATACCGTATCCTTAAGCTACGACCATTTACCAATAGAACTGAAAATGTGTCTTCTCTACATGGATATTTTTCTAAATACTACGGGTTACCTCTTAAAAAATTGTTTCCCTATTGAGATGCCGAATAATTCGTGTCTAAGAGCATTACTGAGCACCGGTAATGCACAGTATTACAAGTGGCCTACTAAACACGAATCATTCAACAAACGCAATTGTGAAACATATTATGAAGAGTAACTTGTAATATTCTAAGAAACATAGTAATGTACAGAAAACAATTTCAATTCAATTGGTAAATAATTGTAGCTTAAGGAAATGTATATCAAACCTGTCACAAATCTGTGCTTCGATGGTTTTGTTATCGATGACACGCATTTTGATCCGATACTCAACACCCAATCAGTATAACTCTGAATACATAACCGAAATTTCATTCATAGTTGTATTTTCATTCCTTTGTTCGCCAAAAAGTGACTATTATTCTCCCACCGGCAAACACAAAGCAAGACTTTAAGATGTCATCAACTCTGCAATGTAGCACACTGAGAATCCTTGTGACGGTGTTCAGAAAATTCCCCGGCTGGCAGAAGAAGAAAGAATTAATGATAAAAAAAAATAGTCACAAACAAATAACAACGCAGGATTCCTTAACTTTGCTTACTATGAATATTGCCATGTTCATCATTATATTTGGGTTTAGAGTACTTACTTGATTCGGTACGGAATAGATTGTTGTGGACTGCCCTCTAGTTATTTATTGAACTTGTTTGTTAAAAGCCTCTTCGCTGTTGGAATGGTATCTTTCAAAGGAATCAAAATATAATTGTATCGCTTCTCCTCGAGTAATTTTACAATTGCTCTTTCCACAACAGCAATAGCCTTTCAGGAATCAGAGAAAGAAATGTAAACATTGGGGAAGTGTTGATATGAGCCTGTGCTTCCTGAGATAATATATCATGTAGGAAACTGTATACTTGTACAGCAGATGAGAGAGCTGGTGTTGCAGACTCATGCACTGGACCGGACATGTTATGTTAGCTAACCCCAACGAGAATTTTCATCCAATGACTTTTCATTCTCAAAAACGTTTGCTAAAAAACAATTTGTATATCACTATCCAAATATATACATTTCTGCAAGAATGAAAACATGAGACTAGTCAGATCCTCATAATCTTTTAAAATATGGAAAAAAATGTATCAAAGAAGACGGGTAGCATCTATTGTTTGATTTAAAATCAGATCATTGTTAATCACAACACATTAAACAGAGTGTCCTAAAGAGACTAGTCGCCGATGGATTACATTTGCACTTCTTTTGCTCAAGGATGAAAAACATTAAGTAAAGTTTTTAAACGTCAATACAATGCTGTCAATACAATGCTCTCACCTCGTATCTGGTCAGACTTCGCCCTTTTAAAATAGGTACAAGTACTTATGTACAAGCTCTAAGCAATTCTTTATTGGTGTTGCAACATCCGCGACATGTGAAAGGTATCTGCAAGCAGTAAAGCTAAAACATCAGAAAGTACCGACAAAATAGCATAACGTGAACAATACTATTCTAGTATGACGAACTATCGATCAGACACCTCAAACAATAGTAGTTGAAATATAAATCATAAACTCCATAATAATCTGCAAACTCAGTCAACAACCCAATGCAGCCTCCAAGAGAAAATCGCATACTATAGTTCTATCAAAACAATTGGTAGGACATTCATAACAAAACCTCAATTTCAAAAGAAAAAGTCGTAATCGTCAACATTCATAACAACCTCCTTAAAATCTACTAAAAATTACTCCAACCAAAAAATAATAGCATCACCTGAAACACCTATTGAAAATCGAAAACTCCTAAATTTCGTATTTCGACACTAAGAATAAAAACATAGTAGAATCTTACGATTAGTATGATCGTTAATCAATCTGTATCCAGGGAGGCGGAGATCTCTATAACAGTTAGATTTATATACAATTGCATAGAAATCAGTCTATACAATCGAATAGGCTCTACTCATCTTACAAGATATGTTCATCGCCAGTTCAGCAAACAGAAAAGTAAACGAAGAGATATACCTGCTCGTAGGTTTTGACGGGACGCCGAGGAGGCAAGCCCTAAGTTATTGGCAAAGCTCGTCGGAAACTGTACCGGTGTGCACCCACTCCGTTTATGTATTATATATTGAAGAATGAGTTATCGAGAGACGATGCTATCGTGTCGAGCAGAAAGAGGAAGAAGAAGCTAGGTTTTGGGTTTTAGGGATTGTGAGCTTTCCTTATCTTGATTCCATGCGTTTGAGGAAGTATCCACAATTAAAGTTGGGCTTTCGGCCCATTTACTTTAGAATATGCAATCGATTTAATTCCTTCTTAAACAATTTTTTAGAGCAAAAAAATCCTTACAAATTAGGGACGATAATGGGCCGGATTCGGACCGATTTGTTTGGACATTTTTTTTTATTCGAAGATCCAACCCGACCACGTCCCATCCCGTAGTGGATTTAATATTTTCGAACTTCCAAATATTATTTTTACTAATTGCGAATCTGTCGGAGTGAAACTAGCTGAAATTTGATTTTATTTATAATTTAAAACAAAAAAAATTAAACCAAGATATCCAAATTCATTCGGATTCTCTACTTTTTAAGGTAGGGTGATGGTTCAAACATAAAAGCACTACCTAATGTTTTAGCTAAAACAACATATTAAGCTACATGATATGATGCGAATTGTTCAGGAAATCCTGAGAGTTGCAAACAATTCGCATCATATCATGAGAATTGTTCAGGAAATCCTGAGATTATATGATGCGAATTGTTTGCAACTCTCAGGATTTCCTGAACAATTCTCATGATATGATGCGAATTGTTTGCAACTCTCAGGATTTCCTGAACAATTCTCATGATATGATGCGAATTGTTTGCAACTCTCAGGATTTCCTGAACAATTCTCATGATATGATGCAAATTGTTTGCAACTCTCAGGATTTCCTGAACAGTTCTCATGATATGATGCGAATTGTTTGCAACTCTGGGTTTCCTGACCAATTCTCATGATATGATGCGAATTGTTTGCAACTCTGGGTTTCCTGAACAATTCTCATGATATCATGCGAATTGTTTGCAACTCTGGTTTCCTGAACAATTCTCATGATATCATGCGAATTGTTTGCAACTCTCAGGATTTCCTGAACAAATCTCTTGATATGATGCGAATTGTTTGCAACTCTGGGTTTCCTGAACAATTCTCATGATTTGATGCGAATTGTTTGCAACTCTCAGGATTTCCTGAACAATTCTCATAATATGATGCGAATTGTTTGCAACTCTGTTACCGGTGAAATTTTATTTTTTAAAAACATCAAAAAATATAATCAATGAATCTAATTTTTGTTCATTTTTAAAAAACAAAAGCGATGGTACTTTCATTTATTTTTTTGGAGCTCCGGTTTGAAAGATACGGATTTTTAAAAATAAAATAAAAAGAAAAAGTAGGAAAGAGAACTTTTAGTTACGTGGTTGTTCATGAATGGTGAGGGTAGCTAGGGTATTAAAATAATGTTAGGTACCCGATAGTAATTAGGTAGTTGAGATAGGTATTAAAAGATAATTCATCAAACATTGGATACTAGATGACAATAAAATAGTTGAGTATGTACCTTCGATCTAATTTCTCTTATATAGATACAATAAAGGTTTACATTTGAACTGACACATAAAACTAGTATTCATTTGTAGAAAAAGTAGAATTGTAGACAACGGCGGCAAAAGAGAGTTAGTTTTAAGTTTGAAATAGAAGAAAAAAAAATCTAAGAACACAAAAAAAATTAATGGCTAAAAGATCAAATATCTGTAGATATAAATTTTTCAATTATTTACCGAAATAAAGATGAATCAAAACTTAGATTTTTTATTAACTATATTACTGTTATTGCATAGTATTTTATCCTTACCGTCCTAAATTCCACCCCCGACCAATAAATAACAAATCATTCGTTTACAATAGATTTCAACCTAGATATTATAATGGGCAAAATATATCTAATCAACAACATTACCATCAGTATATGGAGCCATGAAATTTATCAAGATCGTTCGACATTACTAAGAATACAATCAACTTCGGTAACTTCAACCGAAACCACATACAAACGCTCGAAAACAGATTGCTCTTTCCAGAGAAAAACAATATCAAAAGTTAAACCTGCGTATCTTAGCTTGCTAGATATATATATTCATAAAAATATATACATTAACAAGATTCATGTGTCTCCGAACAAAGATACGATATCTATTCCAACTTAATAAACCGGACCTGGAAATTAAATACAAGTGGTAAAATAGGAAGAAACTAACTCTCTTTTCCCTCCCTGAAGTGAAGGCGGATCTTTACATAGTACACATCCAAAATAACTAGTTAAGAATTAATGAATAAATGAAATGTGTAAACAATCGTGCTTACCGAAATCCAGTATCGGTATCAGTACCTACGTATATTTAAATACCCATCCTCCCAAAATCAGTCTCTTTCATCATTTCCACAAATTCGTTGTAGTCAATTCGACCATCCTGATATAAAGTATAAACCAGCAACAAAAGTCATTTCTAGATAAAAATAAGCTGGTTGGTCAGAATCTCACTATATATTCTGCGTGCATACTGATATGAAAATATGTTTGGATGCTCACAACAAATATGAGAAAACATCAAATTTTTGTCCTTTAAGTAAAACAACGTTTGAAAATACTTACATAAGAAATGAAAGCAATTTTCATGAATTAAATACGGTTTTAAAAATCTTTGTAAATATGAAAATGGTTTCTTGAAAAATTCTACTGAAAATGAAAACAGATAAGGTTTTATAGCAAACCAAACAGAGGTGTCATAGTTGTTTACATTGTCTTTGTCGACTTCTCGTATTATATCGTCCAAGTTAGCATCTGCTAGGCCAAACCGCTGCCACGCTTGTTCGAGCTCGTCTTTAGTAATGTAGCCACTACCATCCTCGTCAAAGAATGAGAAGGCTGCAAACAAATGGTCTTCTTTGTGGATTTGATTCATATGAAGCATAGCGGCCACAAATTCACTGTAATCTATTGTGCCACTATTATCCATATCTGCCTGCATTTTCAATACGAAGAAATTTTAGTTAGAACAAGATATAGCTATTCATTGAATAATGGTATCTTAAGTTAAAACCAAGATACAGAAATTCCAAATTCTAGATAGACAGCAAGTTTACTAACAAATTCTATAGGTTGAGCCAGAATTGTTTGGTGTTATCAGGTTCTTTGGCTTGTAAGCAAAAAAAAAAAACTTATTTGGCTGGTCCGTCCTTTTAAGCTCATAAGATCAAAAAACATGTTTTAAGATCTTTTTTCTTCTTGTTTTCACCAAAGAGCTCCTAAGAGTCATTAAATTACTCCATATATTTCCTTCCGGAGCTTTGGACCAAGTTTATTGATATATACCATATAAGAAGCCCAAGAACAGGGTTGCAATAACTTAAAGAGGCAAAACTTACTGCTTGCATCAATTTATCAATTTCGGAATCCATAAGTTGAGCGCCAACTCTCACCAAACCATTCCTTAGTTCTTCGAGAGTGATCTGTCCACTATTATCCGCATCTATCATCCGGAACATTTCTTTAAGCCCACCGATTTCTTCGTCAGACAAGCTCTCAGCTATTACCTGAAAATAAACGAGAGAAAACTACTAAGAAATGCTGCATCACAATTGAAAAATTAGAAAGAGATAAAAGTAACTTCAGAATACAGTGATGTTCAGTTTTTTTCAGTTTATGATATAGAATATGAAATGAATCAAGATGCCACGAAATTTAAGACTCCCTTGTCACACAAGTAGAGATACTTGAAAACTTGTAAGTACTCACTTTGATGGCTACTTTCTTTAGCTTGTTTAGAGCTGAGAATTTCTTCAAACGACTAAGGACAGCAGAATCAAGAGGTTTATCAGGAGCAACACCATCCACCTGAACCCAAGGGTGACCTGCGCGAGAAGATTAGAACTCAGTTAAGGCCTTGCTATGATCCAAAGACTAAGTAGAAACTTCTAGTGGAATTAATAATTAACGAGAAACGCGATTTCAAATTATTATTAGGTTATATTCCTCAACACAATACACCAGTTTGATCAGCCCTCTCAATTCCCAAATCAAATATATAAATTAAAAGATTTAGAAAATCCATGCAGGTTCTAGCTCCAAATCCTCAAAAAGATCCACTTTAAACTATTAAACATACATCAACAAGAGAGGCTCACAATACAGTTTACTTGCCTAAAAGATTATAATACAAATCCAAGAGACCAAAATGAAAATGGAGACTCTAGTAACCAAAGATATATCGAAATGATCAAAGAATGGAAAATCAGAACAATTAGCAGAATGTTCATACTCACATAAAACTTGATGGGCAGTCAATCGCTTTTTGGGATCCCTGATAAGCATTTTTTTAACCAAATCTTTTGCATTTTCAGATATACTAGGCCATGGCTCGGATATGAAGTCAAGTTCACCTTTTAAAACCTGCTCAAATATTCCTTGCTCCGTTTCTGATTCATATGACCACATTCCCAAACAGTCAGATGATCTGATATACCTCAAAACCATCAACTGAAATGTAAAATTTAGCCTGTTGGATTCTTACCGTCCCAGAATGGAGGGACTCCACTTAATAAAATATAAATGATCACCCCAGCGCTCCAAACATCACATTCTGGACCGTAATGTTTTCGCAACACTTCAGGGGCTACGTAATACGGGCTGCCAACCACATCGTTGAAGGTCTCTCCTGCACGGGGAAACATCAGCAAGAGACAGATAGAACAAAAGACTCCAGTTTAAAACACTAAACGCAAAATCAACATAACTGGCCGGTTTCACGTAAAGCAAGGGAAATAATAGCAAGAGTACCGGTAAGATACTAAATATCCCTCTAAATAAAGGTAAACCAAGCTCGGTCGATTTGTTAATCTTTCAACTCGAGCTCGAACCTCTAGACATGCTCGAATTTCTTATCGAGCTGAGTTCGAGTATCTCCACTTGATCCACGAGCTACACGGGAGCAGCTCGAAATCTATTATAGGTTCGAGATCATGTAGACTTTCACGATTTATTTATTAGGTATTAAATATCTCAACAGTCATATCTGGCCACTTTCACGTAAAGCACAGATTGAGTGAATCAAAGGAATCAATATTTATTGAATACACCAGATGAAACAAGATACTTCAAATAGATTTCAAACCAAACCTAGAGCTCGAATAGCTCTTTTGGCTCACAAGCCAATCTTGAATAACTAATTTTCAGCTTGGAGTGGCTCGATTGCAACCCTAAACCAAAGTATTACTAGACCTTATTGTTTATTCTATTCATTACCACCACAGTGATGCAGAATAGAAACTAAAAACTGAAGAAATTTTAAGAGTAACATTTATGTGGAGCTCTTTATTACCTTTTTATTACATGCTTTTAATAAGTCAGAAGCTTAGGGTCTTTTGAAATTACAAGAAGCTTTAGAGTCTTATTATCTCCTATATTAAGGATGTAAGGTGATTGTATAAGGCAGTTTTTGAGAAATATAAAAAGTTGAGTCTTACTCATATCCTGTGAAAGGAACCCTAGGTGTAGAAACCTTGAGCGTGAAGCTCTAAATTAGGCGCGAAGCCTTGAGCGTGAAGCTCTAACCTTAGGTGTGAAGCCTTGAGCGCGAAGCTCGTTGTTGGAGTGATTCCAACTCTATCCTATCTATTTCTGTCCTACGTCAGTTTTGGTATCAGAGCCGAAAGGCCTTTGTTTTCCTTTACATAACAAAAATAAAAAAAATAAAAAAATATGGATCTGGTCCAATTTACTCAAATGTTCGAGAAGTTAAGCAACCAGATATCACAAGTGCAAAAAGAGTCACGCCAATACCTTGCAAAGTTGAAAGCAGCCAACCAACGACGTGCATCAGCAAGCCAACTATCAACGTTGAAATGTCAAAATGAAGACAGGGGAAAAATAGTAATGAGAGAGCCACCTGATTTTTACGGACAGCTTATACCCGAGGCCTTTCTCGATTGGTTGTCGGAAATGGATCAATATTTTGAATGGCATGGAATGAGCAATGATCGTCGTGTCAGATTTGCGAAATGGAAGATGGCTGGACAAGCGGGAAAGTTTTGGAACAGTGTTGAAACACAGTTACAGAGAGAAAGAGAAAAGCCAATCATTTCATGGAGAGAAATGAAGAGAAAACTTAGGGAAAAATATGTTCCTCTGTCTTATCAACAACAACTGCTTGACCAGTGGAACATGCTTCGTCAAGGCAACATGACTGTTGCAGATTATGTATTTCAATTTGAGGAATTAATGGTGAGGTGCGATGTAACTGAAGATGCTTCTATTACTCTCTCTCGTTTTAGAACAGGGCTTCGTCAGGATATTCGGAAAGAGCTAATAACTCAGGGTGTTGATACATTGGAGCGAGCTTACCAAGTGATACAAGAAGTAGAATGCTGCCTACACTTAAAGGCACCGAGCATCGTCACGGAAGACACTTCATATGCCATGACATCCCAACCCTCGTCATTTAAGACAAAGGTCAGTTCTGTCCCTAATACTCTTGATATTGTCTATCCCTCTACGAACAAAGAAGAAGTGGAACCTGAAGATTCTAATGCAAAAGCAAGGTGCTGTAGAGGCTTTGACCATTTTGCTGTTCAATTCTCTACAAAAGAGGTTTCTCGAGAAGTGTTGAAGCCTACTATGAACGAAGTAGAACTGGTTCAACCTAAAGACACTGAAGGTTCGTCAACAAATGCAAAAGAGAACGAGGAAACTCTTCTGAAGAAGACCTTACACACCGGTTGTGGGAGAAAATTTCTTCAATTGACTAAAGAGATCTCTAGTGCAAAAAGATTACCTATAACTTTAGGAAATCATTATTTTGCGCTTGTGGATCATTTGTTTGAAAGGAGTTTATGTTCTATGGAATCTGCTGCATCTAAGGTGGCAAAGGTTTCCTCGGCAAAGATTGTTAAACTGCATGGGTTAAGTGCACTGTTCGATGAAAATTTGGTATTCAGGAACCGTTTTCGGAAGACCCTTTCACACATGATGGGCAGTAAACTAACCTTCTATATTGCCTACCATTCTGAAACGAATAGCCGAACGAAAGTGGTAAATCGGAACTGGGCTTATTTCTTTTGGTCTTTAGGTGACATATTTGAACAAGATGTTGCTCCAAGGGGACAAACTGGATACCAAAAGTTTTTGATCATATGGAAGAATGTACCCGATCAAGAGACTAAATGGGGGACGGAAAAAAAGAAAAGAACTACAATGTGGTGTTGATTCTCGCAATTTTTTTTTCCAACTATATTTCGGTTTTATCTCGCCGGAGTCGAGATCTTTTCAGCAGAGGAGAATGATGCAGAATAGAAACTAAAAACTGAAGAAATTTTAAGAGTAACATTTATGTGGAGCTCTTTATTACCTTTTTATTACATGCTTTTAATAAGTCAGAAGCTTAGGGTCTTTTGAAATTACAAGAAGCTTTAGAGTCTTATTATCTCCTATATTAAGGATGTAAGGTGATTGTATAAGGCAGTTTTTGAGAAATATAAAAAGTTGAGTCTTACTCATATCCTGTGAAAGGAACCCTAGGTGTAGAAACCTTGAGCGTGAAGCTCTAAATTAGGCGCGAAGCCTTGAGCGTGAAGCTCTAACCTTAGGTGTGAAGCCTTGAGCGCGAAGCTCGTTGTTGGAGTGATTCCAACTCTATCCTATCTATTTCTGTCCTACGTCACACAGAGTAAAAACAAAACAAAACTCGGATAAACAATTACACTATAATAGTCAGCAAATCATATCTACATGCATCTAAGTGACCTAATCACCCCATAAGCAAAGGCATACCTGGTTTAAAAAACATCGAGAGCCCGAAATCGATAGTTTTGAGTGGCGAATCCTCTTCGTGATTAATGAAGAGAAAATTTTCGGGCTTTAGATCCCTATGCATAACCCCTAAAGAATGACAAGCTTCAACAACACCAACTATCACTCTGGCAAGCTCAGCTGCTTTCCGTTCCGTATAATGCCCCCTCTGAATAATCCTATCGAATAATTCTCCTCCTGCACATAACTCCATAACAACATGAACGGCAACCGCATCTTCATAAGCACCGATTATCTGTATCACATTAGGGTGACCAGCTAAGTGGTGCATTATCTGAATCTCTCTTCTCACGTCTTCAACGTCCTCTTTTGTTGTGAGTTTTCGTTTGGCGATCGACTTACACGCGAATTCTTTGCCCGAAATCTTGTCTAAGCAAAGAAAGGTTGTACCGAATTGCCCTTGACCTAACTTCCTACCCAAGCTATAAATCTCTTTCAAATTCTCAGTACTTCTTCCTAAAACGGAATCGATTTGCAGACCTGCACTTGACACTCGTTTCATTTGAGCTGTTTTTTTGGCCTTTGAATCATCTTCCTTCTTACCACCTCCTACCTTCTTATCACCTTCTCCTTTGGTGTTTTGTTTTGGTTGTGGCTCTTCAGATATCTTCACCATTGCAGGAGGGGTACTCTGGACTGGATTTGAAGCCGGAGCACCGGACTTTACGCAAGCGGCCTCCTCAGACTGTTTCGCTTCTTCGTCTTTATTATCACCTTTTTTTGTGCTGCTTTCATCTTTACCGGCCGGAAGCCGTTCTTCCGGACACCGATTTCGCCAAACGACGGCAGTAACAGATTGCAGAAACCCATTAGAGTTTAGATTTGGGCCTACGCATGTATTCCCCATTCAAAAAAATCACAAACCCTAAAATCAAACCTCAAGTTCTTAATTTCCCTTCCCTCTTTCCTTGTCGCTCCTGTGAACCGAAACCGAAATCGAAATCGATCGACTTTCTCGACTCCATTACCGTCAAATCGAAACATAAACCAAGCTGTGTGATCATATCACACAACTCGAATCGAATCCTATACGGTATTCCTCTTTCTATAAACAGATGTTGGACACCCAACCCTAATGTGAAGCGAGCTAGAAATCGTCTTGGATTGGGAGCGGAAT
Source organism: Limnanthes douglasii subsp. nivea (assembly GCA_036936605.1). Taxonomy (NCBI): domain Eukaryota; kingdom Viridiplantae; phylum Streptophyta; class Magnoliopsida; order Brassicales; family Limnanthaceae; genus Limnanthes; species Limnanthes douglasii. Next base: position 7,795,746 of record JAUPFV010000003.1, on the reverse strand, counting down.
CTCAAGTTTTACTGATCTGTAGATGAAATCAAATGCTCAATGATAGAGAGAACGAGAGAGACGCCACGCCCAGATTATTAACAGAAAACGACGTATCGATGAGGAGATTCATATTTTATGTAAACGAATATCATAGTGTGATGAAGACCGATTTTCTGTTATTTCAGTTAGTTCAACGGTTATATTGTCCATATTGTTCATCTTTGAATTTGGAACTTATAATTTTTGTAAAAAATATAGGGAGACTTACTTAATGAGTATAAAATTTGTCCATATTAACCCAAGCATATCCTGCCAGATCCATTTTACATATAGATCCAACTCATTTAATAAAAGATTCAATTATCTATAAAAACAAAACAATTACGTCCCCAAATCAATATATTTAACCCCAATTTCAAAATTAATTCATTCTCCTCAAACTGTCTTTGTCATATTATCAAATTCATTAAGGGTGAAATTGTATTTAAAATTTAAGTTTGGACTAAAAGGTAAATAAAATCATATTTTGGTAGATATTGGTAAAATCTATTTTAGGCTAGACTTATTAGTAAATTGGATACGTTTTTGTACCCAATTGGTATAAATCCCAAAAATAAATATATTATAGTTAGGGCCCTGCTAGAAAAATAAACTATATTTTGATAAATATCTCTGTTTTCAAAACTTAAACTTAAATTTGCCAAACTGTTATTCTCACTCCTACTCATTATAAATATATCATTACCCTAAAAAAATTATCCTAAATCCTAACCATTTACTACCACAATATACCTAGCCGGGGTTAAAGGGATGGATTGTTTATGATCGGATCATGAAAAAAGTCGGATTTGAAGTTGGCACTTACCCTGTACGTTACGTTGGGATGCCTCTCTCCTATGACCGTCTCAGTTATTGATTTTCCCCTTTGACAGAGGCTATCTCGAGTTACATTCAAAAAATGGGAACATGTGAAACTTTCCTACACTGGAAAACTTCAATTGATCACCTCCGTGCTTCAAGGGGTCGAATCCTTTTGGTTCCACGCTTTTCCTTTGCACTCGGCAGTGCTTAACACCATCTGCTCGCTCTGTCTCAAGTTCTTCTGGGGGGTAGACCTGCTCGGATTGCTTGAGACAAAATCTGTAAACCCAAGGATGAAGGAGGACTTGGCCTTATGGATATCAGAGTTTGGAATCGTGTCCTTCTTACCCGTTCGATTTGGTTATTACATTCTGACTCCGAGTCGTTATGGATAAAATGGGTGCATAAGTATTATCTTCGAGGACAAACTATATGGGACTACCAAAGACGAGATAGAGACAGGCATCTTATTCGGAAGCTTCTTGATATTAGAGACTCTTTGATACAGATATTTGGGGGTCGAGATAGTGCCATTCTGGGTCTTGAAAGCTGTACTTTGGGCGGAAAGCTAATTACTAGACGTGTCTACGAAGCCATGAGAACAAAAGGTAAGGCATGCCCGAATCTAGCAAAGTTATGGAAGAGATTCATCCCACCTAAGTTTTCTTTCACCGTCTGGCTAGCCTTCAATCGTCGCCTTGCCACGAAAGACACTCTCCACTACATGGACTTGCCTACATCGGCTGCCCATTTTGCAGGCACTCAGATGAGTCTGGTGCCCATCGTTTCTTTGCTTGCAGGTTTACTAAGGAAATCTGGAGTCATATCCGATCATGGGTGGGAATTACTCGAGAAATGACAACGCTTGATAGTACACACAAATGGATTAGGAAGGACCATCGAGGAACATCCTACCGATCCCGCGCCATCAATCTTGCCTTCCAAGCCACTGTTTTCGAGATTTGGCGCGCCCACAACCGCCTTGTGTTTGATGAAGAGACCGTGACTCAAGACACCATCGTCATCCGAATCACTCTCATGACCTTGAAGATTTTATTTAGATTATATCCGCATTATCGACTCACATGTTAGAGTCCTTTTTCATTTATACACTAAATTTTTTCGGATTTTCAATGTAATAGTCCATTAGTACCGGCCTGGAGGCTTGTACTCTTTTTCCTTAGACCGGGTTTTTACCCAACGGGTGGTTAAGGTTTTTTAAGGAGGCAAGTGCTCTAGACCTTTATCAAGGCACTCTTGGACATGTCTTTTTCTTTTAGGTACATTGTTACCCTGCATTGTACTCACTTGAGAGATCATATGACTCTCTAGACGATTGTAACCTTGTACATATATATATATATACACCCACATTTACCCAAAAAAAGCAACACTAACATTCCGCCATCCAAATCTTCAAAATGTAACACAAAGTACCAAACAACATAGTAACATTGAAGATGATGAAATGGACGTCTCTTTGGATGACTTGGTGGACGAGGAGCACGCATACCAAATAGAAGTAACGATCTTCACTCAACTTTTTGTTTTTAATCTGGTCTCATGCATATTCACAATGAACATCATCGTGGTCGCCCGAATCGTGCGACGAGATATACTTCATGGTCGCAAACCTTCATGCGATATGGTCCATAGATACATCGCAATCCTTCATGCAATCCTGCATTTCTATTGTCGCAAAAAGCATGCGACCAGTTTAATATTATTCGATCCTAGTATGCAATTGGTTAAATATTAAGTTAAATTGTTATTCGTTGTAGGAGGAACCTCAACCACCGTATATGGATGTTGATTACATAAAAATCTTCATAACGGATAAGTTATTACGAAAGATGAATTGGATGTTTTCGTGTACGCGGAATCAGAGAAGATTAAGTTTGTCACGCTTATAAAGCTCTATGATATTGGGTAATGGGGAAGAACTCCTAAATTAGAATTACGTTTGCGAGAGGTACAGTATTTTCAAATCAAAAGCGAAGGCGGAAACTTTATAAAAGCAGAAGACCATGACTAAGAAATGTAATTATCTGTTTGCGTTAAAAGGTCATCCAATTGACGTAGTAGCCATGCAATGGCGATTGGAAGTGATAAACAATAAACACAATAATGATCTTTACGTTCACTTGGACGGCCATTCCCACGCTTGTAGGCTAAAAGGGATGAAGAAGAACTAGTACATAGTTTGTCTCACCTTGGTTCACGTCCTAGGGAGATATATAGTGGTTTGAATAATAATATCCGGAGAATATTTCGAACATGCGTGTAATCTACAATTACCGCCAAAAATATCGGTATGTTGATCACGAGAGACAATCCCAAATGCAATATTTGTTGACGAAATTAAAAGAGCATCGATATTCGACGTGGGAGCGGTTGAAAAAAAATTCAAATGTGATCATCGATTTCTTTCCGCACATCGTACGAGTATAAACTTATTGCGTACATTTCGTAATATGTTATTCGTGGATTGTATTACAAAACGACTAGGTATAAGATGTCATTATTAACAATTGTTGAAGTAATATCTACTTCCATTACATTTATCGTTGCGTACGTGTTTATGAGAGGGGAGAATATATTGAATTATACATGGGCTTTTGGTACTCTTCATGGTTTGATGATGGACAATGTGTGCACATTTTCGAGTGTTATTGTTACCGATTTGAGAGTTAGCTCCCACGCGATCTATCGAGAAAATATTTTTGGGCACACACCACTTTCTATGGACGTGGCATATTGGTAAGAACAATTTAGAGACGGTTCGTATGATATTCCTAGATGATGTGATTGCGAAGTAATTTGTCGAGTTTTATGGTTACATAGCCGGAGCAAATTTGGTTGAAAGTTACAAAACAAATCTAGCTACATTTACGGAGATGTTCGTCTCTCACCCTAAGTGTTTTGATTACGTTATGGATGCATGAATAATGAAATACGATGACAAGTTTTTTCAATATCGAATGAACAAAATCAAACATTGCGGCCAAACAACAACAAATAGGCATCTCTTTTAATTCTATACTTTTTTTGTTATTATATCTCTTTAAAAATAAATTCTAATTATATATTTGTATTATGTAGGTGCAAGAGTTCCCACTCGGCCTTAAAAAATACATTGGGACAAACCAATGCAATTTGAAACTTTTTTGGGAAAAAGTTCACAACCTCTTAACGTCGCAGCATGTCGAGATCCTCGAATCTTTCGAGCGAAGTTCGTTTCATACTCTACCAAGTACTTATTGTACTTTGACTAATGAATTTAAAGGTTATCCCATGTGGGCCTAACCGAATTAATGCACGCTATTGTACGTTCTAAAAATATCGAGTAGATCGAGTAACATGTGGAGGATGCATCCTTAAGAAAACACATAGGTTACCTTGCTCATGTGAAATTGTGTCAATAACTAAATAAGGTAGATGCATTCTTATAGTTGATGTGGATATATTTTGGAGACTATTAGATATTGTTCATAGAGATCCAACTTCGCATGAGGACTATTTGTAAAAAAAACTATTCATCATAGATAGTTTTATCCGTAGTTTTAGCCAAGACCAAGATGACCATATTGTCAATCGAGTTATGCAAATATTTAAGCCAAAAAATAGCCATGTTCAAGAGCCTAAAGAAGCGGTTAGAGTTAAAGGTAGGCCAAAAGGAGGTGTGGATAAATCGAACAAACGGAACCCTAGTTCGTTGGAATATCCCATTGAACAAATCGTTAATGTGAGCACTCCGACAAACTCAATAGGTAGTACACCCGTTAACATGTTAAGGAGCATGAATGCATCTAAGTGGTTTCAGTTGTAGCACCCAAACCACCACTTGCAAAAAAAAAAGTTTGATCGGCCAAAGAAAACTGTTAAGGATGAGAAGTTAACTATATACCCAGATTGCATCTCGGCTTTTCTACACCCTTATATCACTAAATTACTGGATGTTCTCCCGGACGAACAATGTGGATATCGGTATCTAGCGTATTCAATATATAATAATGAAGATAGATGAGAAGATGTTAGACGCGAGTTATTGAAAGAGTTCAATGATCACCATGCATCTTGGTTGGAGGTTTATGGTTCGCCCGATATTTTGGATAATATAATATGTAGGTTGGATTACTTCAAGCCCAACCATAGTAGGCAATATTGGATGACATTTTTTGACATAGGACTAGTTATTGCGACAAGGTATTAGTGCATGGTATACTATGTCTCGCAAGCAGCGTCATTATTGTATCCACCAATTCGTTGACGCCCACCCATGAACGCTTTAACAAGTATATAAATTAGAATTGCTTTCGTACATGGATGTCACTTCGTTAACGTAAGTACGTCATCCTTTTAATATTGATTTTTCATACTTTTTTCATACCTAAAATACTAGTTTCACTTTTTATTTTTTGCAGATTACTACTCCACCCGATGGACCATTGCTGCCATTATACCCGTCGTGGGGGTGCCTACGTTATCGAAGAATTGAGTCAATGAGCGCATTCATACTGTCGTTGGTTCAATAAATTTACGCAAATTATGCCGGTTATGAGAGTCAACTTGAACGACACACCATATGTTACTGATTTAACTAAAGACGATAATTGATGTAATGTTGGATTTATATTTATTGTTTTTGTGTATCCTCACTTAACTTATGGATTGGTTATTACCTAAAGAATTGATATTCCTTACTTTTTATTTTTTTCCCGCCAATAATGTTTTTTTACCAAAGTTTCCCATCATAGTTTTGTTCCCTCCTATATTATGTTCCCGCCAAAAGTAATTTTATATTCTTCTATATAAATGAGCCAAAATCGTTTCCTAATACTTCATCTACCAAACATCCTTCAACATTTAAAAAAATGATGCTTTTAAATATGAAGTTTAATGTTGACAAATACTATCATATGCTTCAGGCTGTGAAGTTTGTCACCTTGACAATGTCCGACGATACGATCGATGCCTTTTTTTACTAAGTGTTGTGTAGGATGTTTTTTATTACGACTGGTTTGGAGTACCAAATCCTCCACCACGTAGTCGTGAAGAAGTAAAAAATAGGTACAATAGTGTTAAATCTGAACCACTGCAACGTGTGTTGTACATGTCTTATAAAATTAAGAAAAACACTTAATAAGTGTGGAACATGAAAGTTTATGATTTCAATACCTAGGATATAGTAGCATACCTCAAGGATAGGATTGAGAAAAAAGAGGATGATATTACAAACTCATCACTTTTTGAAGACAACATGGCGTACGACTTCGACTACTAAGTTCTAGTTGTATTATATTTTGTTGATTCTAAGCTTTATTGAACTGTTTTGTTATGCTTGGTATTTAATTTTTTATATGTTATTTGATTATTGTTCAATTGAAGTTTAATTTCTCTTAAATCTTTTGATTTGCACATAGTATAAGAATACTGAAAGCGGTCGCATGCGACATCGTAAAACAAGGTTGCATGGAACAGCGTAAGGCAAGGTCGCACACCACGACTTCACAAACTTTTGGCTCATGATTTTAGACAGATGATTAGGTATCGCATGTGGCTTGCGACAGAATCACACACGATTACATATGTTAAGGTCACATGCAACGGCTTCACAATCCATTAGTCATAAAATATCATAGTAAACATAAGGACGTAAATATCTGGATACAAGTCATAAAAACATAATAACAAACCAATAAACGTAAGTCATACTAACATACAACTCAACGACGTCTATATCTCTCAGTAATCTTGTCCATCTCAGTCGCAACAGCTAACAACGCGTCCTACGGCAACGTGAGTAGTCATGGTATAAAATCAGGGATCCGATTGTATCCCTCGGGATCAACACCACTCTAAGGGTGCACCTGAGGCCTTCCATCATCACAAACCGAAGCATGGTTAGTCATTAAATACCATAGGTTCTTCTTTACCCAAACATGGTACATCGCGTCAATACTGTGCTCCCCACCATCATATGTTACACCTACAATGGTGAAAATATGATGTTGCTAATTTTTCCACCGCAAAGCATCATAAGCATACCTTTGAACGATCTTCTTGCCTACTTTTCTTGTAGTAGGACGATGTATCTTGAACAACATGAGTTGAATGTGGCCCATCAGACGATCTGGATAATAACAACGTCAAACACTTTTAGCATAAGCTCAACCCAAGTGATGTTATAGAACAGACGTTCCTTCTGTAGATACTCATACGTAAGTAAAATTACTTGAAAAGAAAAAGTTAACAAACACGATATAATGTTTAAATTTTAAAAATACTACTTACATCTACTTCGGTGCATATCGAGAGTGTGTGCCTCAACTTCTTGCGTATAACCTGTGAAATACCGATCTTATGTTGCGCGTATCGAAATATATGTGGTAACAATATATCGTAATCCGTAAACAATGGAGCACAAAACTGCCTAAAGTGATCAAAGATCCACGCCTCTAGTGGCCCTATAAACCCACAAAAATACCGAGTGTACCATGCAAAGAGCCATGACTAAGGGAGTTATATAATTGCGCCAATACCAACTAACCCATGTTTTACCGATTCATAATTTGGTACTGGTTAACAAACTGTATGTAATCTAAGGAAATACTATTGTCAGTTTTGTTGGCGCAAATAGTGGAACCTAATAGAAATAGTATATACGTGACGTGATCAACCATAACATATGTTATCATATTTGGTAATAAAATATAACTCATGATTGATAAGTTAAATACGAATATGTATAGTACATTAATAATTTAACTTTTAAATTCACGGACAAACACAAAAAAAAACATTAATTTTTTCGCTAACCAGTCGCGCGGCATTCGCGAAACACCGTACCCAATGTCGCATGGCATGCGCAAAACCATCGAGAGAAAATGTGTACGAACGAGATATGCAGCAACAAGAAGAAGGAAAAAGAATTGAATAAAAGAACTCCCGGAAATTTGGCGATCTCATGTGTTTCGATATCGATGGTGGCTCATTATTTCGATAAATAATTTCTTCGGACAGAAGTAGATTATGTAAAAACTTACTCGAAATCTCACTTATCATAATTCATTGTGGACAACAGAATTTTATCTTAAGAATTCGCCATAATATATCTGATCCATGCATAATATAATGAAAAAAGGATACAAATTTTTAACTGCTACTTAGTATCGGCAATAGGTCTCAAAAGTATCTTGAAATAAAAAAATTAGATAGTCATACCTTGTCGAAATAAAAAACCATGACATATATGTTTGGAATAGATTCCTTTTTGAGAGAGTTAAAAAAAGACTATCTCTTTGAAAGGTTATATCCATATGCTTTTTTCAGTGAATTTTCTTACACAAACACTCTGTTTTTTTCTCATTTCGGATGATAAATATTTATCCGAACATGCAAAACCACCGAGTCTCGTCGCATGTATCGTGCAACTAACACCGATCCAAAAACCTCCAAAATCCAACAACCCTAAAACTTTAGCCAATTAACACAAAATTCAAATGCTTACATAGATGTCCTACTCACAAACAACAAAAACCCACCAAATCAAGGAAACAAAAACTTAAACTATACAAAAATTGATTTTTAAAAAAACAAAAATTCAAACTTTAAATATCTACCACAATATATAATAAAATCGATTAAAAACTACACTACTAAACTCAAGCTCGTACAGCATACTTATATGTTGTAAGATCGGATTAAAAAACAAAATATTTTGATTTTCCCTGCTTGAATTTTTTTGGAAAAAAAAGTTTGCAAGAAATCTAATAATTTCTTTTTATATTTTATTTTTGTAGAAATAATAAAATTATCAAAAAAATTGGTAAGATATTCAACAAAACAATATAATATTTAGCGGTATAAAGATAAACAAAACCTTTTCAATTTCTAGTATGACCCTCACAACTAAATTTATCATTTCTTCTGAATTGAAACTAATGGAAATAAGTGCACTGTATACATTAAATCATATTTTGTTATTTTTAAAACACATTCATAGAATAATTTATCCACAACTCAATCAAACAAACGAGAAACAATTGACATAACACGAAATTGATCTCAAAAATTTCAATCAAACGAAACAGATGGCAGGAAATCATATCCACAAAGCTCAAATATTATACAACGGAAAAAAGGTGTGATTTCACACCTACTTCTACACAATTCCAGCAGATGATGAGCGAGAAATGCTCGTATCATCGTGTCGTTTTAAGGATCAATCTGGAAAATAGAAAATTCAATTTCAAAGAAAAAAGAATATAGAACACTGCACAAAGACAACAGCAACAAAGAAGAAAACGAATGCAGAATCTAAAAGGAGAAGTTGTTTTGTCCATTGCCTAGTATTTGACATTAAATGCCTTGGCTCTTAAGACATGGAGTTCGAGCTTCGGCTTCAGACTTGTGTACTTGTGAGACATCTCCATTGCCTTAATTGCGGGCCTTTGTCTAAAAGCATTAGCAAGCCGCTGTTGTTTCCTGATAGCCCATACATGTACCTACATTTTTACAACGTAGAATTTCAGATCGAGAGATAAAACAGCAGAGCCAACTTGATTGAGCCCCGGGCTTGATTCAACTAACATCAAGCTCATTAGGCTTGCTAACCTCTCAATTTATATGTATTACAAAATAACTCTAAATTGTATACATACAGTATAATCTTTATTTTAATATATCAAATACTGGGCTGAAGGTAGAGAGGTGTTGTTGGTGATATTTACTTTTTTCTCTTTATAATGATGATGCAGTTTGATGATCAATTTTGCTATGCTTCTTAAACTTCAGGACTTAATCCATCCAAATGATTTATTTATGTCAGTAAAATGAATATCTTTGATTCAAGATCTTAAATGAGCTAAGCTCGAACTCAAGCTTTAGTATTTAAATAGGCTCGAGACTGAGCACAGATATGATATTGAACTTGAGCCTTGGCAGTTCTAGTGAGCCAAGCTTCAGATTTCAGACTCAAGCTTCGTTTGCTAGAACTTGCAAGGCTCAAGCTCCTTTATAATATCATGCCCGGGCTCTAGCATATAAAACTCAGCCATGTTAGACTTGAGCTCGGTTCAGCTCATTTCCATCCCTAGTAACAAAAGACCAGCTCTTAAAGTTACAAATGGAGGCATGAAGTGAAAACGAGAAATATTCAACGTTAAAATCTTGTGTTTTTTGTATAACAAGTGTGAGCATAAGCAAAAAAGAAGTCGAAGTTAAAAAAAGCCAGAACAGTTCATTTTTCTTCTGCTTCTAGCTTTTAGTCTATTTGAAGTTCTGACACTAAAAAGCAATTTTAAGCCAAAAAAGTCAAGACCAACCAAAGAATATTTTTGCTTATAAGCAGCAAAGGCAAAGAAACCTAAACGCACCAAGCAACCCCTGAACGAGTGAAACTCACAGGACTCATAACTTCAACCCCTATTTAAGATCTATCGAGTCATGTGAACTTACTTGCTTCGACGAGCTTTCTTTCTCCATGAAACCAAAGACGCGATCCACTGAACAAAAACATGAAATGAACTATTGAATTTTTGAGCTGGGTTACAAACGAAAGCAGTAATATAGTCGGCCATAAACAAATTACCTTGAAGACGGGCATGAAGGACAATACCCCTATTATAGATGGTTTTTGACCAGGCATCGGCCTTTCGGGAACTATCTCCTTCGACAAATGTTGTGCTATTTCTTTCAACAGTAACAATTGTGTTTTTTCTGTCCGCATCGAAATAAGAGCATCTCTCATCGATTCTCTATCAGCCTCAAGAGCTTGAAGTCTCATGTACAGTTTCTTGACATCAGGATCACTAAGATCAGATTGATTTTGTTTCTCTTTACCATTAGTCTCATCCTCGTAATTAACTTGCATTTCTGTTTTATCCTCTTTAGTTCCCTTGTATGCAACAGAATCGATCGTATAAACTCTATCACTCATATCATCCCCCATATCTGACGCATTATCAACGTTTCTTGCCTGTGTTTGGTCTTCCAATTGAATCTTCTTCGAACTACTCCCGATTCTTGGTGATTCGACGAAAAACTCTGACCGTATATCTTTGGTTGTTTCAAATGGCGAACTTAAACTATCAATAGATGGTTTCCTTTGTCGTTGCCGACCAGGAGACTGAACAACGATGTTACTCTGATTTCTCTCCATTTGAATAATTCTACGCTCCAAAGTCTTTAACTGATTCCGTCCGGTAGGCGAATCAGCAGAAGGGTATGTTCCGATTTCGGCAACATCGTTATCACCGTCTAAATATCCTGGAATCTCGTTCAAATTGCACCTTAGCTGAGGATAATCGTAAACCGGAAGATCATATGGAGCATCCATTTCGTCCATACTAGGGTAACGGCTGAACATGTTTTTCTCACCTTCAACATCTTCCTCTGTCAGTCCAAAGCTCAACATTCTGTGCTTATAAGCCTGCATCTCACAAGTTATTGACTGAATTTCTTGTTCTCTTTTATACAGTATATCCTCCAACTCCAAACCCACTTGGTTATCATGTGCCATTTTCTCCTCCACAAACATCTTAAACTGCCGAAACTCCATTTGGATTTCAGCTTTCTCTCTTTGTAACCTCAATATCATTGACATGGCCTCGTTCGCAGCTGAGGATGCAGCGTTTCTCTCTTCTTCCAGCTCAGCATACAAATCCTGTATCGATTGTTGTTGGCTACTGAGAGTTTCACGTAACGCAATACATTCGTTCTCGACTTGAACTTTAGCATTTGAAAACAAATCAAATCCCGGCATATAAAACTTATTCCCCTCCTCAAACTCCCCATATTTCCGTTTCACAGTACGAATCCAATCACTGGAAGAACCATTGATTAAAGAACAACTACATCCGCAATCACAACACTTAATGGCATCAATTGTAGGTGAAAACACTTCCGATTCCATGTTTTAAATCCAATACAATCCTCAATTCCTAATTTCGAAACTAAATCGAAACAACGTTCTAGATTAAATAGAATTTCACCACAATTTGTCTCCAAATCAACTCAAAACAGCAGCTAATTTCATCTCAAAAACCTAAGAATGATATATGAATCTCCTGTAGAAATAAACAAGAGTACTACATCAGCTACTAAGTAATAAATCCTAATAAACCTAATAAACCTAATAATCTAATTCCACGAAATCAGCTTCAATAACTTCAAATTCCTAGTCGTTTGGTAAAACAACAATCGATGAAAATCAAACACCATCAATAAGAAGAATAAAAAGAAAAAGAAATCGTTACCTTCGACGAACAAGAAGATAGAACAACTCCGATCGAATTCGAATGCGTTCCACAAGAAAACTATTCAGAAACGAAAAAGAAAACCCTAACTTCCGCGGGAAATCGGAAGGGGCAAAGAGAGAAACAATGGAGTTTTTTTGTATTTTCTTTTAGAGAGAGAGAGTTGTTGAAACCCTAAATACAATGGTGTTTTCTTGGAGTTTGATCCAATTGGAAGATGATGATGATGTCGTCTTTCTCGAAGAAATTACCCATTTTCTTTGTTCTGTTTCGTTTCGTTTTGTTTTGTTTGGTTACCGAGAAAAAATTGAGTCGAGCGATAGAAAGAGAATATAGAGGGATAGTTTTTTTGTTTTATCCATTAATATATATATAAATATCAAGAACAATTTCACACCTAGATTTCAGTACTTAGTTATTTTGTTATCCTTTTCTTCTTTTTTTCTTGCTATTTATGGCCTAAATTATATAACATAAAAAAAAAGGAAAAAAAATTAGTAAATTGTTAAATTAACAGTATTGTTTTTTTTCTAAGATAGCCGGGTTGGTTAAGTAAGGCATGTTTCTGACCAAATCTCATGAGTAGCGGATGAGTTCGGTTTACCTTCTACATGCGCTTTTTCGGCTGAATCTGTCACCTTGCGTGGTTTACCTTCTGGACGTTGGTTTGTAAGCTATCGACGTTGGTTTGTAAGTTATCGCGTCACACCGAAGATTTATCCTGTGTGCATTCATTACATTCCTCTCCGATTTTTTTTTTATCAATATTGTTAAATCTATTATTAATAGAAATTTTTTTATGGTAGTGTGAAAATAAAATAAATTAGGACAATAATGGTAATATATTATTTTATTTTACTATGTAAACTTTTTAGCTCGAGAAAAAAAGAAGTGCTCTCCACAAAGTAGTGAGCTGTTAAAAAAAGTTATTTTATTTGAATATATGTATAATAAATTGAATCTCTGTATAATATTAAGAATTCATTTTTATATAATGTTAAGATTTTATTCACTAGAATGTCATGGACCTGGTTTTAAAAATAATATTTTATATTATCAAGTTGTGTGGGTCAAGCTAGTTGAAAGATACTTTTTGAATTCAAATCTCTGAAAAATATATCCGTCTATTATTTATTATGGGTATGATATGTGATGTGGTTTTTGGGGTCGGATAAAATTAGCTTGGTCATATATTTTTTATTGACGGTGAGAGCACATTAGTTTTAGTAAAAGGTCAATAATTACTTGGTTTAAAATTATATTATTAATATCTGCACGCATAAAATTTAGGTCAAAATACTAATAAATAGTCAAAAACAAAAATATATTCGCTTATTATTTTGATCAAATACCATATTTGCGTATAAAATGATACAAATATATACTCTCTTATTATTTTTTGATAATTTATATTTATTAAATATCATATTTGTGTGTAAAATAGGTCAGGTTAAACATGTCATATATATATTAGAACTTAATTTACGTGTATGTATGTAATTATACGAGATTAAGAGTAAAATAGGTAATGTTAGATTGGTTTTACTTGATAAGTAGTTTATATGATTTACGGTATATATATGGTATATATATCATATTGCGTTTTATGCCACTATCTAACTTTTCAAATACATTATCACCAAAACTAGTGTTTTTATAATTTTATGGTTGCGATTGTAGTAATTGTAATACTACTGCGATTGTTTTGTGTTAACCACCCACTTTGAAAGTAAACCATAACTAACATCACAAATGTTCAATATTAGATAAAAGCATACATGGTCTTACAATTGTCCACAAGAGCTCGACCCTAACAAAAAATACAACATATTTTAGGGTTGGTAGGTTTAAATCCAAAAAAAACCACATCGACCACCATAATCATAAATCATCAGAAATCGTTCGAGTGAGATTTCTCTAGAAAATCTTCATCTTCCTCGTCATTTTCTTCATCGTTCGTCTCTATTTCATCGTCTGTTTCTTCGTCTTCGACATCTGCGAAGTCTGGTATTCGTCAAACTCCTCATGCAAGATTGTAAGTAAAATAGGTCATGATATATTGGTTTTGCATTTGCGATTTGTGAGTAAAATAAGTCGTGCTAGTTTGGTTTTGTCACTTACATTTGTAACGTGAATTCCCTGCAAATTCGTAATCATGCGATTTGTGAGTAAAATAAGTCATGCTAGATTGGTTTTGTCATTTATATTTGGAGCCCGATTTAGTGCAAATCTATAATTTTGCGAGATTATGAGTAAAATAAATCATGTTATTCGTTTTGTATTTGTGATTTGTGGGTAAAATAAGGCATGCTAGCTTGGTTCGCGAGTAAAATAGATAATTTGATTTATGAATGAAATAGATCGTGTGATTTGTGAGTAAAATAGGTCATGCTAGATGTGAGTAAAACAGGTTATGTGATTTGTGAGTAAAATGGATCATGAGATTTGTGAGCAAAATAGGTAGTAGTAAATAGGTAGTATTAAATATGAGTAAAATAGGTCATGAGATTTACTAGGCAGTAAAACGTACAATTTTGAGGAACATGCATACGCACAGGCGGAGCACGGCGGGGTCCGTGGGTTCCTAGGAACCCACGGATTTATCAATATATCTTTAATAAGCTACTGAAATATCAGAATTTATCCTATCCCAGTGGTAAAAGCTGAGGTAGGAACCCAGAGGTTTTGGGTTCGAACCTCAGCACTATCCAATTTTAACAAATATTTACCTATTGAACTAACTCTCTCCAATTTTAACAAATACTATTTACATATTGAACACTAACTCAGCACTCTCCTATATTCTATTGATTTCTTAATTTATATTATATATATATATATCTTATTTTTTATATTATATATATATATATATATTATATTTAAATAACCTGTGTTTATATTTACAATATCTTATTTTTTTATATTATACAATATTATAATATTATTGATTTCTTAATTTATATTATATTATATATATATATCTTATTTTTTATATTATATATATATATTATATTTAAATAACCTGTGTTTATATTTACAAAGGTAATTTATTATTCTATATTATTGATTCAAATCATAGCTATTTCATAAAATATTTAGAATTCGATTCTATCAAATATATAATTGACTACTGATTCGAATCATAGCTATTTCATAAAATATTTATAAAATCGTAGGAATTTTTGCGTGTGATTTTTAAATTTCAAAATCCTATATACTAGTGCATCAAAATTACAAACAAATTTCTTATTCAATTCTTAAAACACAAGAATACATAATAGATTCATGAATACAAAAGACACTGGTTAACCAAACAACCAAAAAAATCATACATGGTACGTGCATAAAAACCGAAAAAAATTATATTTTCTGCTATTTCATTTTTGGACAATAACCAGGACCCCATAAGGATCAAATCCTGGCTACGCCACTGTGCATACGTACCAACATATGTGTGATTGCAGTGCAAATATAATGATGCATGTCATTAATTGGACTTATCATAACTAAAAGAGTCGAGATTTATGCCAGAACACAATCAACAAACGCACCAACACTATAACACATTGCATGTTATTTAATATGCAACCCCACAAAATGCGAGATACGATTATGACCAATTAAAAAGGATGGGATTTACCATATACTATCACATCCACGTACGCAGACCTCGATATCCCATAATCCACTTGAATGCCAAAATAACCAAACAATCACCCTTCAATGAATTTTTAGGGCAATAAATACATAACCTGACTCGATATGAGCAACTACGAAAACCCTAACAACTACGACGAAACGTAAAACCAAGCCAAACCATAAACAGACGCTTATCAATGATATGCCTTGTAACCTGCACATACACCAACATAAGGAACACTTTAACAAACATTACAGAGCCTAACAATGACAGACAACATACTTAACTAGATTATCTAAGGGTTAAGTACGCTACCTTTAGTTTCAAAATTCAAAATAAGTACATGGGTTGGTATTTCGAATGGAAAACAATGATTTCATGTTCGATTGGTCGTCACTGGTCAATGATTAGCAACCCTCGATGTTTTCAACCCCTTGTCGGAGATATTAACAGTGACGATTGTTGTTCCCCGAAGTACCTAGGCGATTTTGGTTTCCTTGAATAAGTTACAGGGTTTGAGTTTGGGGTTTACTGTTTAAATTTTGCTTCTAATTTTGGGAGGGGAATTATTAGAGAAAAGTATGGCTTAGAAGGTGAAAAAATGGTCTCTCAACCTAATGAGCCTATTTATACTGTAGAGGTATTTTTGTCCATTTTTTAGGTCCAAGTACCTCTTGGTACTATCCTTTTGTTGGGTACTAGGTGATAATGACATACTTAAAAGTGTATTTATAGGTAGTTTTATCTTAACTCAATGTTCTGGTCTACTATCCAACCATTTTAATAATAGCTCAAGTATTATTTCTTTTGTAAATATAAAAATTTAATTTTCCACAAGTTTTTATTCTTTGTAAAACCTTATAACTTATACAGCTATTTTCTCTCTCTTTATAGTCGTTATAGTATGGTAATTTGTGGTGATTCATCTTCTATTTTAATTTTATACTTTATTATTATTGTTTTCCAATTTGTTTTTGTATATTTTGATTTATTTATCGATTCTTAGTTGATTTTATCATTAATATAGACTTTTGATCTCAGGTTTTTGTAAACGCATGCTGTAAATTCTATTTTATTCAATTTTTGATGTCTTTACTTTGTAAAATGTAAAGATAGACGCTTAATTCAGTTTTGTATTATTGTTTTACGTAGGTTTTATTCAATTTTGTAAGTTTTGGTAAATATAAGGTATGAAACCTATATTTTAGGTAAGCCTTGCGGTGAATATAAAATTCATGATATGTGTTTTTAATCATGTGGCATCTTTTGTCTTGCAATTGCGAGAAGAAAGACATTAGATGGTTTCACTATAATAGTTGAGTGATGTGAGACTTTTTAATTCTTACATGCGAGAATTTTGTAGTTTTTAATAATATATACGTAAGACCATGTTAATTCTTATATACGAGACTTTTTGAATTTTTCAATGATAGATGCAAGACGTTATTAATTCTCAGATGCATGACTTTGTTTTTTTACTATGATAAATGCAAGATTTTTTTTTATGATAGATGTGAGGTACATATTTATTTTTACTTTTTGAATTTTCAAAGACAAGTACACAATATCTAGAAGTCGAATAGGCATTTTAAAACTAAATGATAAACTTGGAATTTTTAATCTTGGTCTATTTAAAGACTTTGTAGACCCCAAAAGTTTGAATCACCATAATCAAGTACTCTAGTATAAGTCTAATTGTTGGGTAAATGTTTTTACCATATTTACCTAACACACAACTTCCACAAAATATCAATGATGTAGCCTAGCAAGCTCATAGTTACCTAACGATTCTGGACGAAGGTAAACGAGCTTTGTTGCTACATCGAATATCGGATTTTGGAACTTTGAGTACTTAATTTAAAAGTCTCGAAGAGCTTGTCAAATTTCAAGGAAGTGACGAGGGTCGTAGGCTTTGTCACGAACGTTAGGCCCCAAAATCTAACTTTTAGGGCCCCAAACGACTATTTTAGTGTTTTTTTACAACTTTTGGATACTTTATAAATTTATTTAAAATAGTCTAGCAAGTCCAAATCTATTCTTATTTGGTTGGGTCATATTTTATTTATTTCTGGATATTTGTATAATTTTGGATTAAGGTTTTGAGCATTTTTATTTAAGTTTTGAAGCCTTACTTCATTGACAGCTTTTTGATAATTTAATACTTTTTCTAACCTTTCAAAGTTTTATACTCCATAGGGTTAGAGTTTTATCTCGATTTGTTTTATATTCATATTATTCATCTACCACATTGGTGTTAAAAGGAAGAGCACCGCGTCAATCACTGACATCTACCATCGAGAGGATCTAGAACGCCAACGCGTGATAACTTCAGAAGATTGGGGAATAGCTGAGTATGTTGGAAGAACAGATAAAACATATGCAAATATTAATGCAGAGAATGATCATCAGATTCGAGCTTCAGAGTTGAGCAACCTACTTTATGGTTTTAAAGCAGACTATGATGTGGGTAAGAATCATTTCACTTTAAGAATATATGAGGTAGGGGTCGTGTTCCTCAACAAAACCATCGTGAACAAGTCGTTGAGCTACCTGTGGATCATGATTTTACTTTGAATATAAAAAAAATCAGTGAGAGTCGCGGTTTAAGCTCGAGATCTCATAATTCCATGGGGTTCTTCAGCTTAAATAGTTTGTGGATTAGGCCGTATCTGTAGATGAAATTTTAGATTTCAAAGATATCTCAGACAACAAGAGGGTGCAATTGGTCGCAACCAAGTTTCGGGGTCGAGTTGCATCATGGTGGCAGCAGCTAAAACAAACCAGGTTAAGGTAAGGTAAATCAAAAATATCTACATATGATAAACTTGTGAAACATCTTAGGTTGACTTTTTTTTACTTTATAATTATACGAAAATTATGTATCAGTAATTACAGTGCTTAAAACATGATTCCAAATCTGTTGACGAATACAGTGAAGAATATTTTAAGCTGAAAAATTTGTCTCGATGTTGCTGATTTGGATGACCAATTGGTATCTCGCTACATTGGGGAAATGAGGCATCAATTGCGGGACTCTCTAAACATGTTTGATCATATCAATGTATCCGAAGTACATCAGTATGTTTTGCACTTAGAGAAATCTTTCTCAAGAAAACCATATGATGGAGATACTTTGAGAGCATCACCTACGATGTTCCCAAAAAAGACCAATCTCATGCCTTAGTTCAGCATCGCAAACTACATTGCATGGCCGTGCAAGCACTTCTTTACATGAAAAGTTATCGTTGTCATAAGACAAGATAAATTACAGTGCACTTCCCTAAAACCACCACATCAATCAAGGGATTTATTCACAGAAGCTGTTGATTTTCAGTTTCAAGGTGAACCAAAAATGATGAAGAATATGAAGATGTTGTTGATGAGTTTACTACAAAAAACGTATATGTAAGAGATGTTGGGCAGATGTTGATCTTAAGGCGTGTCTGTCTTACTCCTAAAGTGAACAGTGACACTTGCACTATCAAAGGGAATGTGTGCAAATTCGTGATAGATTCATGGAGTTGCGAAAACATAATTTATGATGATGTTGTGCAGAAGTTGGTATTGAAGGCTAACAATCACCCCAGCCCCTACAAGCTCGCATGGCTCAAAAAGGGTATTGAGGTAATCATTTTTCAGTGGTGTCTTGTATATTTTTATATTAGTGATTATAAGGATAAAGCATGGTGTAATGATATTAGTATGGATGTCTCTCGTCTTCTGTTTCGGTGGTCGTGGCAATTTGATAGGAATTATACCTATAACAGTATAAAAAATTATTATAGCGTTATAGAGAATAACAGTAAAGTACATTAGTGTCATCTAAGTAAGTTACCAAAAAACCCGAACTTACCCTATCACAAGAGTCTAGCAGGATTTTTATAGCTCGTAAAGCATATTTAGAACATGCAAGTGATTATAGAATTACATATTTATTGGTTGTGAATAAATATTTTAATAAATCGTTTGTTGGCATTTCTGAGTGTGTTCCTCGTTGTTGTTATAATATTCTTATTTATTTCTCGAATGATTTACCTATTGGACTTCCTCCACTACGAGACATGCAACATTATATTGATTTAGTGTCTGGAACTAGTTTACCAAATCATACTAACTACCCGAACGAGTTTAAAAGAACATGAAGAGCTGATGAGGCAGGTCAATGAGTTATTGATAAAGGCGAAGTTCGTGAGAGCCTTGGTTCTTGTGCAGTACCGGCACTGTTAACACCCAAGAAAGATGGTTCAATGCGGATATGTGTAAATAGACGGCCTATCAACAAGATTACTGCCAAGTACCAATTTCTCATTCCCAAACTTGATGGTTTGTTAGATCAACTTAATTTTGGGTATCACCATATTTGCATATGAATGGGAGACGAGTGGAAAACTACGTTCAAAACCCAGGAAGGTTTGTTCGAGTGGATGGTAATGCACTTTGGCTTTTCTAATGCACTTAATAATTTTATGTATATTATGAATTAGGTTTTTGCATCCTTTTGTTGGTAAATTATTGGTTGTCTATTTTGATGATATACTGATTTATAGCATTAACGAAGAACTTCACTTACAACATTTGCGTGAAGTCTTATGTGTTTTGGGGTGCGAGAAATTCTATGGTAGTTGAACAAATATTATTTCCTGATAGAGTCTGTCATCTTCCTAGGGTATGTATTATCCAAAGATGGACTATTAGTGGACGAATCTAAAATAGTAGTTGTACGTGATTGGTCACCACCGGCATCTATCACCGAGGTCCAATCATTTCATGGGTTGGTGTTGTATTATCGATGGTTTATCGATAACGTTAGCATTATCATGACATCCATTATCGACTGTATGAAAGTGAAAACCTTCAGTTGGACTCTAAAGGCTGATAAGATATGAACTTTAGGAGGAGTTTTCTATGTCAAACTATACTTAGAAGGATTAATACGTGAACAAACTTCTTGATTGCTAAAATCGTAGAGAGAGAAAGTCAACAAACATAGAGAGAGAAAGTATATTATAATAATAAACCACCTTTCCCAAATCTGGTGGGGTCATTTTATAATACAAATGATGGACCTCACGGGCCTAACTACCTCTTAATTACAAACTTGACCCTTACTTTTATTGTTTAATGACAATTAATCCTATTTCAATATTTACTTTACAGTTTTTCCCTAACTTTGTTGTTTCTTTGCAATTTCACCCTTGTCCTTTATTCTTCCTTATCAGTAGCCCCCCAGTCCTTGTTAAAAATATGTTTACAAGGACTGTGATGAAGCCTTCAAATTTCTTCTTATCTTCTAATTTTTCTCATAGAATACTTCTTTGAGAATTACTTTATGTCCTCCTCAACAATACTCACATAGCCCCCCAATCCTTGAAATTTGTTAGCAAAGAATAGAACGTAGCCCGACATCAATTTTTGTCCCCTCGAAATAATCTTATCGAAAACAATCATGTAGACATTTTGGTGCCCTCGAAGTATATTTTTCGAAAATAATCGTACCCTCTTCGAAGACAATCATACAAGTATAATTGGTTGTAGCCCCCTAGTCTTGGCTAACTAATTGTAAAAACTAGATTATACTTAAACATTTTTCGCAAAAACTTTTGCCAACAAATCCCTTCGAATTTCCCAATGTTAGTTTTCATATCCCAATCAACAATCTCCCGTTTTTTTAATGATGTCATCTTACAAAGAATTTTGTCACCAAATCTTTTTAGATATATTATTACACTTCCCAAAGCTTCTCATCATACCTTTTTCCTCTTAACCTTCTATCTCAGTTCTCATTTCAATATAAATGCACCTATATTACCTATAACATCCCTAGGCAAAGAAAGGAAAATGTCCCCAGGCCTCTCTCTCCCCAAAAGCCCACCTGCTTCTATAAATACTTCCATTTCTCATTCATAATCCAAACTATTCGGTTCTAAAATTTCTAGAGAGAGAAAGCTAACATATGCTCCCTAAGCCTCGTCGAATTCCAGAGTGTCTATTCATTAGTCAAAAATTCGAAGACAAACTTGCTGATGGTACCTATGTTGAGCCTCAGCCCAAACCTCCTATTACCACTTTTTACGGTTCTCGGCCTCCATCGAAAAATTCTTCTGCTGTCATACCCTTCGACATTTCTTGTCAAAACTAAACTTCCAATCTCAGCCCCCTCGAATCCATGGGTAAAGATAAACACCACAAGAATTGTTCTGGAAAAAGGAAAAGACATCACAAAGAGAATAAAAATTCCCAAGAACGTAAACGTGCTAAAGAAACCTCTTCGGAAACCCAAAATCTGAACCCAACTCCAATAATCAACTATCCTCCTTGAAACATTTATGTCACTGGATCAGACCTTCCAGCCACTCCCTCGATGACAAGACAAGGAAGTCCAAGATTCTATCCTTCAAGAATTACAATAATTGACGAGGAGGTACAATCAGCAAGAAACGAAGCCTTAAAAAATAAAGGAAAAGCAATCGCCTCAGAAAACCCTGACTCAGAGCCAAAAGAAATACCCAACATAGAGAAAAGTAAATCTGATGGTCCTTCTTTGGCCTCCTTTAATCAAGTATCTACAACTCCCCCAACAATTTTCGAAGAGCAATCTCAGAGTATTGCCCCAAAGTCCAAAGGTGATATCACTCTTCATTTGGAACTTGACGCAATTGTGGGAAACATCATCCAAGGCATCGAAAACAAGCATCTGGTCTCACTCCACAATATCTCATACAAGTATTTCTTGCCATCAGAAGAAACTATGCTAAGGACTCGATGGTGCATCCCCTCGTACATTACCCTCAGATTCCATGTGGAAGGTGAGACTCCCTTATCAGTTAAAGACATTGAATTGATCGTATATACAGAGATTATGAATTGGGGACTAAGGTATCCCTTAGACCCGTTCTTCATCGAATACTTCGCAAAAATTGATCTCTGCCCTTCACAAGCAGGTCCAAACATGTGGCTCACGCTCATGGCGTGTATCATAGCTTTTCGGATTTCTGGCAACATATTTTATTTAGAGAAGCTCATCGGATTATCTGGATTGGCAAACAAATCCGTTTTTCCCTTTTTACTCACTAACCTTTGGACGAGGACAAAAAATAGTGAAGGACTTACTCGAAGCTGACAAGAAATTAAGGCAACGATTTCTCTTCCTTGTACAATAATTTACTAATTTTATTCCTCGAACTTTTGCACATGCATGAGGAATTTCAAAACCATATGCTGACTATGTGGAAAGTGCCACCAAGTTCTTCACCAAACTCAGTGAATGGGCCAAAGAAAACTAGGAAAACAAATTTCTCCTCTGCTTTATGAATAACAATCTGGCCAAGAGTCGAATTTGGAGGCTAAACCCCCTCGACAGACTAACTATAAAAGAGTTGATGATTCATCCCTCTCAACAAGAAGTCCTCGATCGAGTTGAAAATAAGGACATCGTTATTTACCTTCCAAAGCGCTTCCAAGCCGAAAGTCATTTGGATGATTCCGAAAAAGAAGTATCAACCAAAGATCTTCAATTAGAATCTGAGGGATTATCAACTAACCAAGAACCAACCTCTTCGAAAAACACTGCAACAACCACCTCAGTTTCCCCTCCTCGAAAAACAGTCCATCCCATCAAGAAGAAAGAAACCAAGAAAAAACAAGTTATTTTGGAGCCTATCCAAGAAATCTCTGAGGGCACTGGAGCCCAAGATGCTGCAACTGAAGATGAAGATAAAGATAAAGAAAAGACAGGTCAAATTCCAACCTCCCCACTTACCATATCTTCGAGTCCATCATCGAATAATGATCTCCCAAGATTAGAACCTCTTCAAATTCCTCAAAGTGATCATCCCCAAACTGTTGACCCCATCATATTAACTGGGGAGTCCTCAAACTTTGATTCCACTGAAATAGGATCTCCCACCAGTTCCTTCGAAATTCCTTAGGGAGATGAATTTTCTCTAAGAGTTTGAAGACTACTTCATGCCTCTGTCATAATGGGAAAGAATATGCAACATCTAGAAGACATGAAAAACCACTATAAATTCAAAGCCTCCCCCTTGCTTCCTCATAGCTTGAAGAAATAAAGAAACAACACTCCAATCCACAAAGACAAGCTGGCGTAATTTGGGAAAAATTGGTTACCTTGGAAAACTATGTTCTTCTTCTAGAGAAGTGTTGTCAAGAAGAAAGGGATTTGTACCATAAAAAGATCGATGCTCAAGAAAGTCTCCTTATAAAACTTAAAAGGGCTCACCAACTTTCAACAAAAAGGTTTAAGGATCGTCTGGTAGACTTTGAGACAATTGTAGAAGAAAAAAGATATCTACTGAGGAATCTTGAGACAAAGAAAGAAAAAGTTGTGAATGCCTATGCAGCAAAATGCGTAGACAAGCTCAATGTCAGGGATGCTACCACCCGAGCAGGATTGATTACCCAAATTCATGAGGAGTATCCTGAGTATGACTTAGGCAGTTTCCGGAAACTTGTCTCCCTCAAAATTCGCCCACCAAACGTTGTTGTGAGTAAAAGTGACTCATCGGATTCCGAGGAGAGTGATTCCTCGAAACATTCTAAGTAAGGAAATCTCTTTTGTTCCAACCGTTTTTGTACAAGTCCTTGTTAATTTCGAGGCTGCTTTTTTTTAATGGTATCAACGTGTTCTGAAGAACATTTATCTTAATTTTCCTTGTATGCCATTGTAACACTTTATCAATTTATAAAATTTGCAACTTCATATTGGGTATGAAAAATATTGTATGTCAACTTGCGCTGAATATAATAATTGTTTTATGCCAACTTTTGTTGGACATAATAATCATTGTCTGCTGACCTTATGCATGTTTATAATTTTCATAATTGGTAAACTACTTATCCGATCATAACTTATGAATCAGAAACAATAATTCGAGGCAAAAGTTCAAATGTAAATATCAGCTAATAATGGCACCTCGTTAAAACCTTCTCGTGCCTAACAAGATAGGAAAGAGTATGCCTTCGCTGTTTTTCCAAACCTAAAAATAGAAAAGAACCATTACATATCAAGATTTTCATTCTTACTCTGGAAACAACTTTAGATGCTCTATGTTCCACGGATGCTTGAGGTATCTCCCCTCTTTATCCTTTAACCGATACGTTCCCTGTTTCACTTTCTCTGTTACTTCATAAGGGCCTTCCCAATTCGGTCCCAACTTTCTGAGGCTTTTTTCTTTGGTTTGAAGAAAACATTTTTGTAATACCTTGTCCCCCACCTTGAAATTTCTTTGCTTCACTTGTGAAACGTATCTACTCCTCATTAATGTTTGATAGTGTGGAGACTTCAATTGTGCACACCGTCTTTTTTCCTCCACCAAATCAAGTTCTATAGCCCTACTTTGATCATTCAAGTCCTCTATATAAGCTGCCACACGGTATGATGGGAAAATAATCTCCGAGGGGACCACCACATCCATTCTGTATACCAAAGCAAACAGAGATACCGAAGTTGCAGTTCGTGGCGTTGTTCTATAGGCCCACAATATTTCCTGTAAATAATCTGGCCATTTTCCAGCATTTCCTTCCAAATTTTTCTTTAATCCGTCAAGGATTGTTCTATTGGTCACCTCCATCTGACCATTAGCTTGCGGATGAAATGGAGCAGAAAAACATTGTTGTATGCCCCTAAAAAAGCAGAAGCTCTTAAAATCCTTGTTATCAAATTGGGGTCCATTATCCGTTGTGATTTTTATTGGAACCCTAAAATGACAATAAATGTTCGAGACAACAAACATGATAACATCTTTTGCCTTCGTCCCCGTTAAAGGTTTTTCTTCCACCCACTTGGAAAAATAATCAACCGCTACTATAATCGTTTGTCTTCCCCCGAATGCTATTGGTAAAGGACCAACCAAATCAATACCCCATCTATCGAATGTCAATGCTTCGAAAATACTTTCCAACAGATGCCATGGCTTATGTATTATATTGGCATACCTTTGGCAGGTATCACACCTTTTTACCAATTCCT
This sequence comes from Limnanthes douglasii subsp. nivea, assembly GCA_036936605.1. Taxonomy (NCBI): domain Eukaryota; kingdom Viridiplantae; phylum Streptophyta; class Magnoliopsida; order Brassicales; family Limnanthaceae; genus Limnanthes; species Limnanthes douglasii. The sequence continues at coordinate 7,770,017 of JAUPFV010000003.1, read as the reverse complement.
TAGCCTCACCGGAAATAGTCGTCCAATAATAACCAACTAGAAACACTCTTCGAATTAACGCTTTATATCTACAATGTGTCGATCATCCCCCATCATGCAATTCTGATAAGATAAATTGTTACTCGTCATTAGCCAAACATCTAAGCAACGACCTACTTAGGGACTTCTTGTATAAGACTCCTCCCAAAAGGATATAGCCATGAGTCTTAAACCGGATTCTCCTAGCCTCTGACTTATCTGTTGGGAAAATGTCCTTTTCCAAAAAGTCCACAATTTTCAACCTCCAATCGTCTGTAACAACATTGCTTTCCTCCTCTATCGCCATCAATTACTATGTATTTCTTCTAACCGAAGGACACTCCTGAGTTATGACCCAAGGATGATTTTCTGATCGTGAAGTAGCTGCTAAGGAATCAAGGATCATATTTGCTTCTCTTCAAACATGCTCAAATCTAACTTCATCGAAAGTTAAAACCAGATCCTTCAACACTTTCAAGTATTTGATTAGCTGATCCTTTCTTGCCTCTTATTCTCCCAAAGCTTGGTTAATCACCAATTGTGAGTCACTGATTAATTTAACCCTTCTTGCCCCACACACGTGAGCCAATCTCAACCCTGCCAACGCTGCCTCATACTCCGCCTCATTATTTGTTTCTTTAAAACCAAAACGTATGGCCTGAAACATCGCTATCCTATCAGGGGAAATTAGTTGAACTCCAGCACCACTTCCAGAAATATTCGACCCCTCATCAGTCCGAACCAACCACTCTGTCTTATCTTGCTGATCAACAATTTCTATATCTACTCTTTCCGAATGAAATTCGACCAAAAAGTCTGCCAAAGCCTGAGCCTTTATAGCTGTTTGAGGCTCAAAGGTTATGTCAAACGAACGATTCCCCTGAACAGCTTCATTTTCTGCTTTTAACTTTTCGATTTCCATCAGCAACTCGTTTCTCCGAGCCACTAAGATTGACTCATCCATAATTTCTCTCGAACACTGACCATCGTGTCTTCCGAAGTCCTCACTTCTTCAGAAATTATTGCCGATGATATTTTCCTCACATTTATTCACATCCAAATCCTCATGTTCATCCATCATCCTGTTTGGATTCAAAAGAAGTTTCGGGAAAAAGAAAACCTACAAGCTGATTTTTATTTCCCACAGACGGCGCCAATGATAAGATATGAACTTTAGGAGGAGTTTTTTGTGTCAAACTATACTTAGATGGATTAATACGTGAACAAACTTCTTGATTGCTAAAATTGTAGAGAGAGAGAAAGTCAACAAACATAGAGAGAGAAAGTATATTATAATAATGAACCACCTTTCCCAAATCTAGTGGGGTCCTTTTATAATACAAATGATGGGCCCACGGGCCTAACTACCGTTTAATTACAAACTTGACCCTTACTTTTATTGTTTAATAACAATTAATCCTATTTCAATATTTATTTTACAATTTTTCCCTAAATTTGTTGTTTCTTTGCAATTTCACCCTTGTCTTTTATTCTTTCTTATGAGAGGCAACATCAATATTTAAAAAAATTAAGCTACGATTGAGCACCGCACCTATACTAATTTTACCTAAATTTTCTACAAGATTTGAGTTGTATTATGATGCATCTGGCATGGGTATTGAGGATGTGCTGAGCCAACGGGGGCGATCAATCGCCTATTTCAATGAGAATATAAATGGGGTTAAACTTAACAACACTTAAAGACTTTGAGTTTTACGAAGTGGTTTGGGCTTTGGAACACTGGAATTTATACGTGGCGTACAATGATTTCATACTATATACTGACCATAATGCATTGAAGCATCTACGAAGTCAAGACAAACTCTCTGTACGCCACGCACGATGAGCAATATTTACCCAATATTCCAATTTTTGTATCAAGCATACATCAAGAGTAGTTAACCGTATGGTTGATGCGTTGAATAAGCGAAGTATGATGATAGGTATGAAGGTAGAGGTTGTTGGGTTTGAGATGATAAAAGACGCTACCAATCTATATTTTGGTCATATCCTATAAGATATTATGATGGGTTTGAGGACCCATTTTTCAGTTAGTATTAGCTATCTATTTAAAGGTAATATATTATGTATTCATGTTGGAAGTTTGAGACTATTGATCGTGCTGGACAAGCATAATGAAGGGCATGGTGGTTGGGATCAGACCCTGCATTCTATATCCCACAAGTTTAATTGGAATCATTTGAAGTGGAATGTTGTCCGTTTTATGGCTAGGTATCGCATTTTTCAGATACGAAGGGTACGACTTCCAATACTGGCTTTAACTTACCACTACCTATACCAGAAGAACCATGGAAAAACGTGAGCATGTACTTTGTTTATAGATTTCCAAAGATGCAACGAGTTAATGATTCTATATTCGTGGTTGTTAACAGCTTTTCTAAGATGGCTCACTTTATCGTATGTAAGCAAAAAACGGATGTCGTGAACGTAGCGATTCTTTACTTTCGAGAGGTCTACCGTTTATATGGTTTGCCTATGAACATCGTCTTTGGTCAAGACCCTCGGTTTGTTGGTCATTTCTAAAGAAGTTTATAGACAACATGTATAGTATTTTCTTTAGATACAATCTATTCGCCAGGCTCTTTGGATACCACTCGTAGCATTTCATCTCTCAAGAAAATAAAAGGGAAATATGAGATTTAGACAATATCAATGTATCAACTTGTGTAGATTTATCATCGATAGCAACATCTTATCCTATTTGTAATAGGTAAGCCTCAACCTTAATTCTCAGGATGTTGAAATCATTAAATTCATCTATTTTTTAGGCTAAGCTTCATAGAAGTCATCTTTTGTGGCTTTTCAGTTTCCAAACAAGATCTACTTCTCCAAGTTTCAGATCTGTGATGGATCTACTTCTTATATTGTTGCTCCACACTTATTGCATCACTTGTTGGGCTCCACACTTATTGCATCACGTGTTGAGGTAAAATCACCACTCATGCGATGCAATAATTGATGTAACGATTAACGAACCTTCAAAGAAAACAATTAACCATTTTCAAGACGAGCAATAAAAAAATAAAATAAAACCAAGTACATAAGACAGATTTAACGTGATTTAGATTGTGGAAATAATCTTACATCCAAGAGCACCATACACTTTTTTTTAATAAGTAGGTTATATAAAACATCTCAAACACAAAAGACTCAATCACTCTTTGCAACAAAAGATGATGTGATTCACAAAACTCTATTGAATGTTTATCTTTTACCTCACTTATCTCACAAAAACTAGAATTATTTATCTCTTTTCAGAAATATGTTGCTTACGATTTTTCTCACACATTGCACAACAATTTATTCTTTTATTTATAAATCGGCTGTGATAACTCTTAATCTATTAATTAATAAATCCAATTATTATAGAATACTCAATTAATAAGAAATTTAATTTATATAGAAAACTCAATTAATGAAAAAATTTAGTTAGTTAATATAAAAAATTGATTATCAATTTTTTTTAAGTTACTTTTAATCCAGGCTTAACCCAAAATTAATCTTAACCTCACTCAGACTAAAAATATGAACTAATGGCCAACAAATGTTGTACTCCCTTTGTTTCATTTTATAGTAATAATTTTTCTTTGTTTCATAATATATGTCGTTCTGGTTTTCCAATGCAACATTGATTACATATATTTCACTTTAAACCAATAAAATAGTTAACTTTCTGAATAAATTATTAACTCCATCAGCAACTCGTTTTTCTGAGCCACTAAGATTGACTCATCCATAATTTCTCCCGAACACTGACCATCGTGTCTTCCGAAGTCCTCACTTCTTCGGAAATTATTTCCGATGAGATTTTCCTCACACTTATTCACATCCAAATCCTCTTGTTCATCCATCATCCTGTTTGGATTCAAAAGAAGTTTCGGGAAAAATAAAACCTACAAGTTGATTTTTTCATTTCCCACAGACGACGCCAATGATAAGATATGAACTTTAGGAGGATTTTTCTGTGTCAAACTATACTTAGATTGATTAATATGTGAACAAACTTCTTGATTGCTAAAATTGTAGAGAGAGAAAGTCAACAAACATAGAGAGATAAAATATATTATAATAATGAACCACCTTTCCCAAATATAGTGGAGTCCTTTTATAATACAAATGATGGGCCCCACGGGCCTAACTACCTCTTAATTACAAACTTGACCCTTACTTTTATTGTTTAATGACAATTAATCCTATTTCAATATTTAGTTTACAATTTTTCCCTAACTTTGTTGTTTCTTTGCAATTTTACCCTTGTCTTTTATTCTTCCTTATGAGAGGCAACATCAATATTTAAAGAAATTAAGCTACGACTGAGCACCGCACATATACTAATTTTACCTAAATTTTCTACAAGATTTGAGTTGTATTATGATGCATCTGGCATGGGTATTGGGGATGTGCTGAGCCAACGGGGGCGACCAGTCGCCTATTTAAGTGAGAATATAAATGGGGTTAAACTTAACAACACTTAAAGACTTTGAGTTTTACGAAGTGGTTCGGGCTTTCGAACATTAGAATTCATACGTGGCGTACAATGATTTCATACTATACATTGACCATAATGCATTGAAGCATCTACGAAGTCAAGACAAACTCATGGTACGCCATGCAAGATGAGCAATATTTACCCAACATTCCAATTTTTATATCAAGCATACATCAAGAGTAGTTAACCGTGTGGTTGATGCGTTGAGTAAGCGAAGTATGATGATAGGTATGGAAGTAGAGGTTGTTGGGTTTGAGATGATAAAAGACGCTACCAATCTATATTTTGGTCATATCCTAGAAGATATTATGGTGGGTTTGAGGACCCATTTTTCAGTTAGTATTAACTATCTGTTTAAAGGTAATATATTATGTATTCATGTTGGAAATTTGAGACTATTGATCGTGCAGGACAAGCATAATGAAGGGCATGATGGTTGGAATCAGACCCTACATTCTATATCCCACAAGTTTAATTGGAATCATTTGAAGTGGAATGTTGTCCGTTTTATGGCTAGGTATCGCATTTTTCAGAACGAAGGGTACGACTTCCAATACTGGCTTTAACTTACCACTACCTATACCAGAAGAACCATGGCAAAACGTGAGCATGTACTTTGTTTATAGATTTCCAAAGATGCAACGAGGTAATGATTCTATATTCGTGGTTGTTAACAGCTTTTCTAAGATGGCTCACTTTATCGTATGTAAGCAAAAAACGGATGTCGTGAACGTAGCGATTCTTTACTTTCGAGAGGTCTACCGTTTATATGGTTTGCCTATGAACATCGTCTCTGGTCAAGACCCTCGGTTTGTTGGTCATTTCTAAAGAAGTTAATAGACAACATGTATAATATTTTCTTCAGATACAATCTATTCGCTAGGCTCTTTGGATACCACTCGTAGCACTTCATCTCTCAAGAAAATAAAAGGGCAATATGAGATTTAGATAATATCAATGTATCAACTTGTGTAGATTTATCATCGATAGCAACATCTAATCCTATTTGTAATAGGTAAGCCTCAACCTTAATTTTCATGATGTTGAAATCATTAAATTCATCTATTTTTAGGCTAAGCTTCATATAAGTCATCTTTTGTGGCTTTTCGGTTTCCAAACAAGATCTACTTTTCCAAGTTTCAGATCTGTGATGGATCTACTTCTTATATTGTTGCTCCACACTTATTGCATCGTTTGTTGGGCTCCACACTTATTGCATCACTTGTTGGGGTAAAATCACCACTCATGCGATGCAAGAATTGATGTAGCGATTAACGAACCTTCAAAGAAAACAATTAACCATTTTCAATACGAGCAATAAAAAAATAAAATAAAACCAAGTACATAAGACAGATTTAACGTGAGTTAGATTGTGGAAATAATCTTACATCCAAGAGCACCATGCACTTTTTTTAAGAAGTAGGTTATATAAAACATCTCAAACACAAAAGACTCAATCATTCTTTGCAACAAAAGATGACGTGATTCACAAAACTCTATTTTGAATGTTTATCTTTTACCTCACTTATCTCACAAAAACTAGAATTATTTATCTCTTTTCAGAAATATGTTGCTTACGAATTTTCTCACACATTGCACAACAACTTATTCTTCTATTTATAAATCGGTTATGATAACTCTTAATCCATTAATTAACAAATTCAATTAATATAGAACACTCAATTAATAATGAATCTAATTTATATAGAAAACTCAATTAATGAAATTTTTTAGTTAGTTAATATAGAAAAATCAATTAGCAAATTTTTTAATTAATAAAAAAAATTAATCTCTAGTTATAAGTTACTTTTAATCCATGCTTAACCTAAAATTAATCTTAATCTCATACAAACTAAGAATATGAACTAATGACCAACAAATGTTGTACTCCCTTTGTTTCATTTTCTAAAATAATTTTCTTTATAATATATGTTGTTCTCATTTTCCAATGCAATATTGATTACATATATTTCACATTAAACCAATAATATTGATTACGTATAATTAAAATTACTATCTAGTTCCGCAAAACCAGTATATATTATTAAAATATTTATTTAGCCGAAATTCAAATTTTAAAAAAATGGAATATAATTGTACAGTTATCAATATAAATTATAATTTTATTTTATTTGTATGTATTCTACTCGCCCAAAACGACCAAAAACCACGAGAAAAAATAACAAACACATTCCAAATTATTTAGAAAACGTGGAGCATGAACTTTTTAATAATCACGATAAGTTGATCTGCCTCCTCAGAATAAGGATGATGAGTGAAAAATCCATGTTCTTTTTCTTTAAATTCGATATACTCGATATTTTTTCCCATTTTCTTTAATCTCTCCGCATAGTCTTTAGCTCTATTCTTCAGTAGTTCAGCACCACCGGCAACCACCAAGATTGGACCAAGCTGAACTTGTTCTAGCCTCCTACTCATGGGTCCGAACGGGTTCGAAAATGGGTGGTCTCTTGTTTCTCCGACCGGCAAAGATAGCTTCCAAAATCTGTATGTTTCTTGTTTATTAAAATTTATATAATTTGAAAGTATTTATTAATAATGAAATGATTAATTGTCCTAACAAAATATTATAATAATAGAGAATCTGTGTAATACTTTTTTACACTTTAACTAAATTTAGGGTCAACTTTTTTTAGTTTTAAAATATTTATTGAAACTTTTTTGTTACGGTGCTTTTTTAATATTACTTTTTTTATTTTTAAAATATTTGGTGAACATTTTTTGACTAGTATAAAAGTTTTGGTGGAATTATGAAGATTTTGTTAAATTTAGTTTTTGATCTTTTCAGATGGTAGAGACTAAATTCAACAATAATGATATAGTAGTAAAATGATCTTCAGCGAAGATTCAAAAGTTTTAAAACTATAAATAAAAAGTTGTTATGAACGAAACATTTCAACCAAACATTAGGGTCTACGAATCTTTTTTATTCTAGTAAAATGAAAACTAATTATTTACTTAAACTTCGGCTAAAAATTATGGTTAGATAACGGCGTTTCATTTACCTCAAAACAGTATTGATGTTGAGTCTAAGCGATGTGGGACAGATGATCAAGTGAGGGATCGAGTTTATACTCTAATAATGTTACATTTGTATGAAATTTTTTATTTTTGTTGAATCTATAGTCAATTTTTTTTTTCATCCACATTCTAAATGCTACAATGTAGAGATCAAATGACAAATCGATGATTGGTGTTATGAAGACCAAATCTATATGTTTGAAGTTCTGAAGTTAGATTTTATATTTTGTTTCTGTTTGAATTTGGTTTGGCAAGTGAGTTGGATTTTATGTTTTGTTTCCATTTGAATTTAGTTTTAGTTTTAGTTTGGCAAGTGATTTCGTGGGTCGATTTTGGAAAAAAAGCTTCATGTGGTGGCTGGTTTTATGTGATTCGCGAAAACCGGAGTTCTAGGATTTATTAAAAGGGGACTGTGAATTGAGCTATGCAAGATGTGTGTTTAATCTGGTCTTGGACCTTAATGGACTTTACCCTACTCTTATAACTAAATTTTATCACGAAATAAAGCAATTCGAAAACATTGTAAATGATTCCAAACGTCCGTATTAATATTCTTTTCAAAATTTAATATAGGTCGACTATAATTAAATACTCTTTTCAAAATTAATATTAATATTTATTTTATTTATATTAAATTATGAATTCTCTAAATTTTCAGTTGTCTTATAAGATGTTATCAAAAAACTCTTTTTATTTTCTCAAGCATATGAAAATATTCTAACCTCTCTCTGAATTTATATAAATAAATAAATAAATTTATTCAAGATAAAATAAGAACACGAAAGAAAATATTTTTATCTTTGTTTTTAGATTTTACTTTTTCCTTTGCGAATGGTTATTAGGCATGTCTATCGCGTGTAAAATCTGGGAGCGGATTGGATTGCTAAGGAAGTTCTGAAGCTTCAATCGAGTTTAATGATTCAAATGCTCCTTCAAAATTGAAGGCTAATCAATTAGGGTTCTATTTAGGGTTTCTGGTTTGATTTAGGGAAGAAGATGATGAAATTGTGATTTAGCGTTAAAAAGTTGTAATTTTGCCTAAAAAAGGTTTGTATTTTCCGATTAATTCAATTTAAATCCTTCATTAAAATAATAATAATAATAATAATATTTCCACTAATATAATATTTATCTATAATAAAAAATCAAAATATTAACATAATATTTTTCATAATTGAATATTCCTATATTAATAGTATATTATTCAAAATTTTGACCTGGTTACATTGAATATTATTTATACGATTCTCTTTTAAACTTTTTTAATAACTTTATATATAAAAGAAAATTAAATAAATTATCATTATAATTTTCCAAAACTTTTCACTGAAATATATTAGTTTTTTTCCAAACTATACAAATTATATTATTATTATTTTTACAAAAATATTTTATAATTTAAGATAATATTTATACGACTTACTTGTCAAGTATTTCCAAGTTCAAAATTGCCTCACTAGGTCCCTCTTCCGACTCGGTCCTAGCCACCCCACCAAAAAAAGGTCCTAACATCACATAACCCCGAATCCGAACCGGGTCCAACCGACTCAAACCGTCTCCAAACCGAACCGCCAAGTGGTGAGCTATGTTCCCACCAGATGAGTCACCAACAACAAAAACCCTATCAAAATCAACTTCATTACTAAACCACTCATCATCACCACGTCCCTTATCTCTAACCCACATCACCGCCGCCTCTCCATCCTCCACCGCGGCCGGCAACTTATTTTCCGGCGCTAACCTATAATCCGGTGCTACGACTAGAGAATTCAGACCAGAAGCCAGTTTGAGACAGCAGTTGTGGAAGTTAGGCCATGATGCGGAGCCGAAGCAGAAACCGCCGCCGTGGAAGTAGATAATGATAGGGAGACGGTGGTTAGAAATGGGTTTGTAGATTCGAAGGTTTAGGTTATGGGTTTTGTGAAAAATGAAGTCTTTAACAATGACTGATTTGTCTTGGATGAGTGGTGTTTGGTTGTTGATGGTGTTTGTAATGGTGTGTGGCCTTGAAATGGAGCCGTCGCTTAGGAGTTGAATGAATCCCATGCAATCTTCTATGACATGAGGAGGAGGAGGAGGAAGTGAACCCATTTGGTGTTTTGCTCTTGTTTGTTCTTTTTGTTAAGAGGAGATGAATGGATAGAGATGATTTGATATATGGGTGGTTTATATATACAAAGTATTTGAAATGAGAAATCATTTATTACCTTACAAAACCTAATTAATGATTTCTCTTTTGAAATAGGTTGTATCTATAGGCATCATAATATGATTTTATTTATCTAATAATTTGAATTTAAAATTTTAATATAATTTTATTTTTTAAGTGATTTTTACGAGATGATTTCAAAATTGGATTGAGTACTTGATTTTGGATGAGTATTTGATTTTGGAAGTAGTTTGGTATATTACTAGACGATTAAATCTATCGTAAATTGGATCTCTACTTGTATGAATATGTAGATACGCCTTTTTTTTTAAATCCAATACGTAAGTAGCCTCTGAAAATATGCTTATGTCCAAGCTTATTAACTTTGTTATGGTTAAGATATTAATTGGACTATAATTTATTTCAAAAATAACAAATCTAGATATATACTCTTTTATCGTACAAATTATGAGGTTGAAAGCATTATTGGTCAGATCTCTTGCGGTATTCGTAGTTAACTATGAACTATGAAGTATTTGTCATTTTTGATGAAGTATTTTAAAAATTGAATTTATTAGTAATTTTTAATTTTTTATAAATAACTAATGGATATTTGTAGCATGAAAAAACCATCTATAAATGATATGAAATACTACTCATTATTTCACGACCAAAAATAGAATAATATATATATATATATATATATATATATATATTTAAAATGACTTATTCTATAGAAATATAATATTTTTATTTTGTTTTTTTCTTGATATATTTGATATAGTAATTTAAGAAATTTAATAAACTTTCGATGATAAAATTTTCAATTCGAATATTAAAATAATAGTATAATATCTTGGATCAAAGCTTTGCTGAACTCTTACTTTAACAAATTTAAATTATTGGTTAAATTTATTACAAATAACGAGAACTAAACACTCACTGAGATATGTTATCGATGTGAATAGATATTTACCATCAGTAAAGCTTCAGTTTTTCGTCGTACCTTACAAAAACATACAAATAGTATGGTTGCAATTATATCAATTCACCAACTATTTATAGGTAATGAAACTGAATTGATATCTAAATATACAACATGTTTGTGATCACTTTTAGTTTCATGTAAGTTTAGTACTTTTCAAATTCTCTTTTGAAACATTACAATTTTTTTTACAATAAAATAATATTTTAGATGACACATCATTGTGTTACTTTGCACCTGAAAGAGAACCTTGTGCATATAAATCTTCATACTTAACTATTTTATTTTATTTTATGATTGAGCATTTGTCATAATGCTTCGAAAGTTTGTGTTTTAACTTGTCCTCTTCATGCGCAACTTGATAAATGAGTTCATTAACAGTTAATTTCACGCGCTTATATATATATATATATATATATATATATATATATAATAAGTCTCAAATTCATATACTTTGACTTCAAAGAATAAAACATAAAACTCACAATAACATTCTTCGAAAGGTCAATTTTAAGTGTTTTCTGGTTTGAAGCAATATTTGACATGTACTTAATAAATATTAACTTGATAAGTAACATTTTAATCTCCACTTTATCGTTCTTATCATTTCTTTATCTCTTTGAGAAATACTTTTGCATTGGAGATTCTTGTGAAATTGTAAAGTGTTCTTTGTTTGATGATTTTGTGGACTCAATAAGTTATGATTTTTCCACATCTTAAATTGTTACTTATTTGTATGAGAACTATATTCTATAAAATGTTCAGGTTAATCTGATAAGTCAAAATCACGACACATTACTACAATAACATGTCTTTTGTTCATACTTTAAAGTTAGTCTCATAAAAATGAAAGATTTGCTACATATTGGCTTGTAGACACATATGTTGATACTGCTCATCATTTCACGACCTAAAATAACTTTTGCAATAGAAAACTATATAAAAACATGAAGATGTAAATTTCGCCTTAATTCAATAAAAAACTTCAAATATAAACATGAAATACTTACATTGACATAGTGGTTGTTATTAATAAAATCAAAATCGCTTTCTTCGATTTGAGACATCAGAGGGTGGGCACGTCGTAATGGTAGACAAGTGAAACTCATATTTTTCGATTGCGATACAAAATGGACAATACGGTTAAACTTTGATATGATCGCGATCTCTAACTCCGATATTTTCATCCAGTTTGATATGCAAGTAATAACTTCATAGTAGTGTATACTTTCACAGAACCTTACTAACTCATCTCTATTATTGAATATGTGCATATAAACTTGAGTTTTATGTATAAGATCATCGCGAAGTTCTCTCTTAGCAATCTTTTATCCATCATGTTAGACGTACATACCATACGAAATTGACTGGTACCTACAATGCCCATCAGGTTTAACATTGTTAAACACTATTATGAAAGATCTATAATCAACCAAAAACTATTATGTATAATCATTTGCGCCACAAAATAGTAGTTTGGAACCAATACTAGAGCTCATTTCTTCGAATGTTAATGTTTTGGTACGACTAATAGCCCCATTAGATAGTGAAAATATCATCATAGTTTAAACTACAAAATTTTTATTGTACGAATATATATATATAGTCACTAGCTCGTGTCGGTACTTTGATTAACGGAGTTATGCTCTCTCTCTCTCTCTCCGCACTTTAACCATCAGAGTTTCAAAAATCTTACATACTTAATGTGCACATTTTTTTTTTAAATCTAGCACGTGTTTAAAATGCGATTTATCTTGTTAAATCGATGACATGATTGGTAATTTACGTTTAATTCTACGATTACGGTGTTTCTGTTTTTATAGGGTAAAAAATGCAAGACATTTAAGAATAAAGTATTAAAACCATTTATTTATATATGTGTTTTATGTATCATTTGTTGTCGGTATTCATGAGAATGTAAACAAGTTTATCCAAAAAAATCAAGAGCTCTGCCCTCATTAGATTTGTACATACCATCATATATGTCGGAAATATGGGTACCGTATATTACGCCTCCGTATATAAGTAAGAACAATAAATCTCTACAATAGTATGATATTATCCGCTTTGGGACCGAAGGCCCTCACGGCTTTGCTTTTGGTCCCAAAGCGGACAATATCATACTAGTGTGGAGATTAGTTGTTCTTACTTGTATACGGAGGCGGAATATGCGGTACCCATATTCCCGACAAATGGTATCAGAGCACCAGGCCCAGACATAACGCGATGGTGGTGAATTCTCAGATGTCGAACAAGATGTACAATACGCCATGTTCAAGGTAATCAATTCTAGAGATCCTGGTTCGGAGTGCCCGTGGCTCATCAAGCGGTGGTACTTGATTGAAGTGTGGTACTAAGGAACAAGACAGTATGGTCTAATAGGAGGTGAGCAGTAACATTCTTATTGCCTCTAGACGTCAGGTAGACTGCCAACCTGATTAGAGTGGGCGGATAGAAGTCAATTGAGAGAAGGCTAAAATAGTACTTTGTTCGAGATGAGGATTTGTTAGTGTGGAAATCAAAGTCCCGCATCCCACATCGGTTAGACATGAGAAGGATCAGTGGTATATAAGTAAGAACATATCTCAACTAGTATGAGGCCTTTTGGAAGTGGACCAAAAGCAAAACCGTGAGGGTCTTTGGGAGTCAAAACGGACAATAACACACTAGTGTGGAGATCGTTTGTTCTTACTTATATACAAAGACAGAAAATGCGGTACCCATATTTCCAAAAAAATGGTATCAGAGCCAGACCCAGACCGAACGTGATGGTGGTGAAATTTTTGGAAGTCCAACATAGCCAGATGTCATCCTCAAAATGATCTATTCTAGGGATCCTAGTTCGGAGTGTCCGTGACTTATCAAGCGATGGTACTTGATTGGAGTGAGGGAGTTGGTGCTAAGGAACAAGACAGTTTGGTCTAGGATAAGGTAATTAGTAATATCCGTAGTGCCTCTATGGTCAGGTAGCCCCAACCTGATTAGAGTGGGTGGATGAAAGTCAATTGAGAAGAGATTGAAGTGGTACTTTTTTCAAGAGGAGAATATGTTAGGGTGGCGACCAAAGTCCCACATCCCACATCGGTTAAACATGGGAAGGATCAATGGTATATAAGTGAGAACATATCTATTTTTCAAATATTATAAAGGTGCTTTAATTTATTATGTTAAAGAATCGGGAATCCCAAGCGAACACAATATATCATTCATAGAATGTTTAAGACATAAGCTTTGAGTTTTTAGAACACCTTGTATCAAAATATATGGTGTAAAACAAAGTGTTTTTTTTTCAAATTAATATTTAAATGATCCATGTTGCATCTCGACTAAACAATGCACCTTACCCCAAAACAATTGAAGTTAAGCTTACCCATACCAACCAAATTCTTTAGGCTGGAATGAGGGTTCTCCACTCAATTAGTGGTCGTGTTTCCAAAATGCATGAACTTGTTAGTTTTCCTCCTAACAATCTTGTCGATGTAAGAAATCAAGCAAGAATTTTTGATGTATTCGATTGCTTGAGAACAATATTTGAACTCATGTTTCATATATTCTTATTGTTCTCAAAATCATATTTCTCCGAGTAGATTATGTTATCCCACAAACCCATAAAAGCATAAAACACTTTGTTCTTCTTCATATACTGTTTCATATTTGCAAGGATGCTTATGTTAATGTGTCATTGACATAACATGTGCATTGTTCTAAAAAATAATTTTCCAATGGCATTCAACAATGTTAAGTCTTTATCCATTAAAACCACATACAGTTCTTCGATGCAATTAGCTACCATCAACGATTGCAAATAATCTAATACCCACTAAAAATTGTTAACTTTCTCCGCGAACATAAACGCAAATCTGACGATAGCAAATCCACACTAACTAAGTGTGCAAAGAAAATATTAGTTATGATATCCTTTTGATCTTGGTTGGATATATTTAATTCGAAATAATTAAACCTTTTAAATTCGTTTTACAAGTATGCAACTGTGACCGACCGAATTTTTCCAACAACTGGTATTTTTGTCAAGCGTTGTAGAATGTGTGCATAAATGAAACATTTTTATTGTTTAATTTTTTTCACCCCGGTCAAATTTCTTGAGGGCGAGTTCCCACGAAGTTAGAATATTGTACGAATGTCAACTATTTTTTAAAGAAGTGTCCCACGTACGAATTACCTTTTAAATGTTTCATAATCGGATGATTATGAATCCCGCGTATAACCTTTAAGGATCATTCATCTAGAGCGGCCATAACTACCTTAAACTTGAATTGGCGTCAATATAATTTTTTATTTTACTTTATTTTAAGATATTTTAAATCTTATTAATTTATTGTACCATCTAGATCTCTCACTTTCAAAAAATATTCGAAGATTAATAACCAATTAGTGTTCTTTTCCGATGTTCTTAACCAATTTACCGAGTTTGTGTGTTTGTGTTGTGTATGATAATTCACTGTGAAAAACACATCATTATAATCCGTAATACAATCCTATTTACCTGTATTTATACCAAATTCTCATACAATCCTAAATTACATAAAAAAACAAAACATCAAATATAATTGAATAGTATGCACCAAGCCTTTGTAGCGGATAGTACATCAGCCAAATACCACCTGTATCAAAGCTTCACTGCACCACCAGTACGCCTGTATCAAAGCTTCACTGAACCGCCAGTGCCAAGTCTCATGTATTAGCGGGTATATAGGGCCCCGAGGGGCGCTGGTCCTCACTTGCCATAAAATATGAGTTAATTTATAAAGTTTATTTCAGAATAATAGGTATTTTTAAAGAAAAATTTATTTTAAAAATATGAAATAATAATTATTTTGAATAAAAAATTTAATTTAAAGATACGAAATAATTGTAATTGCTATGTTTTAATAAATGACAAATATGTTTGATTCTTCTATTGTTAACATTACTAATTTGTTTTAAAAGTTAATAGATCATTGTTTACCAATGAGAGATTGTAATTAAATAAATTAAAAAAGAGATAGAAAATAAGAACAAGATTTTAATTAGAATGAATATTAAAGATAAAGATTTTGATTATATAATGGAGAAAATGAAGAAGATAGAAATTTTAATAAACTAAATTAAAGACCATAGAGATTTTAGTTAAATAAATTAAACCAGATGTAGATGGAAAAATACGTCTTTAAATAAATAAATAGCACTTGATAACCCAAATTCAAAATTACATACATACAAAACCTACAGTATATTTACTTATTTTTTTTGTTAGCAAATTTGTATTTACTTCCGTCATATCTTTTCAAATATTTTTCAAAGTATATTTTAAATAACAATTTTCA
This sequence comes from Limnanthes douglasii subsp. nivea, assembly GCA_036936605.1. NCBI lineage: Eukaryota > Viridiplantae > Streptophyta > Magnoliopsida > Brassicales > Limnanthaceae > Limnanthes > Limnanthes douglasii. The sequence goes on along the minus strand of JAUPFV010000003.1, from coordinate 7,753,989 downwards.
TTTTATTCCTTCGTATTTTTTAAAATATTTTTTAATTAGCAATGTATTATGATTTGTATTTATTGCATTTATAAAATAATTAATAATATTTTTAATTAAACAATATATATTGAAATATGTTTTAATTTTTTTTTTCAATAAATTTTTTTTATTTATATTATAAAGTATGTTTCATACAAATTTGATTTTATTTCCATATATTAAAAAATATTTTTTAGGTAACAAATTTGATTTTGTTTCGTCTATTTTCAAAAAATATATATTACATAATAAATTTAATTGTGTTATATTTTATTTTTTTAAACATATATTTTGAAATAATATATAAAAAAATATTAAGATTTATTGTTAAATATTATTTTTTATATAATAAATAATATACTAAGATATATTTAAAATACCTTAAAATAATTATATACAATGAGAGAAACAATTTTTTTTCAAACCATAATTTTAAAAAATAATAATTAAACTATTTTACAAAAAAGAATGTCTAGATTCTGCACACGTTTGCTATCACAATTCAACCCATATTTATATAAATTTGAGTATGAATTCTTATTTTACCTTCTTCAACCCTTCCATGTATTCTTCGATCTTGTAATATATTTCTTTCTCGAATGTTTTTCATTAACAATATTGTTATAATTAAATAGATATATAAAATAGTTGATCTGGGCGAAACATTTTAATTAGTTAAAAAATCGACGTTAGAAGGTAAATCACACAAAATGACAGATTCCGTCAAGAAAACGTAGATAATAAAACTCGAACCTGTGACCACTCAACCAACTCGACTACCCTTTGAGACCACCTTTCCCTTACGCGATGTCACTTAAAATTGTGAAAAACTTCCTGTTAAAAGTGAGCCAGCCAACCTCAAGTATGCACTGTAAGAAAAACGGCTAGTGGCGCACATATTTCTCCATACATGATACAACTCTTATCGGGATGTATAATTTAATAGTATTTGGATAGGTATCACCTGTATCTGGACATGAACAAAAAATGTATTCAACATTGGCTCCCATCTATCTGACTAGACCTAATCAACTTATTTCGGATTTGATCTTCCAAACAAAAACAAAAGGCTTTTATAAAATGTCGTGTTCATCTTGCTTTTCTCATGTCCTTTTCTCCGCTTCATAACTTCTCTAACAATAGTAACAAATTTATAATGAGATTAATTTCTAACTCTTAAAGAGGTGCTTATACACAGAAAATAACTACCAATATTCAAAGGTTTATTCTTTCAACTAAAATATATTTATTTTAGAGAAGAGGTTCACTTGTCTCTAATTTTTTTTTTCCAATTTCATTTCCCTATATTCAAAACTCTAAGACTTTTGGAGTACTAGCCAACAATTTTTTATTTGGCGAACTGATTTAAGTTTATCCGGTTTTGAGTTTAATCACTATTGGTATAGGTCGATCCAACTTTAGACGAAAATATTTTATAGGATAATAAAAACTCTTTTTTATTAAATCACCTTCCTCTCATTTTTTCTGTTACACTCTCTCATTTCCCCACTTCTCTCAAAATTATCCGGCGAACTAAAATCCGATAAATTTAGTGTTAGAGTTAGGGTTGCATTAGATAAAAAAAATTCAAATTTTAAGGTGATTGGATGCCATTTTCCAATCGGAATTCGGCCGGAAAATGGTCATGCACAACTAGCACTACTAGTGCACATGCCCAGAACTGGTGCTGTTGGGTCTAATACTGATGGTTCTGAGGCCCAGCACCACCGGTTTTGTGCCTGTGCACACACCAGAACCGGACCGATGGTGCCAAGGCGCACAAGAACAAAAAAAAAGTTTTTACTTTAATTTCGGTTGATTCATGATTGAATATACTTACTGTTTTTTTACTTAAGAGCACTATTGTAATTAAATGGACGTTCGAGAGTATTTTAATGCTAAAAAATTCAAACTAAAATCAAATGTGTGTTTTTAAACTTATACAATATTCATATATATATATATATATATATATATATATATATATGAGAATTGCTAAAAAAAGCCAAAACTACTCCGTGAAGTCGCATGTTTCTGATTTTCAATATTTACAAAAATGCCACTGACAAAAAACCCAAAAAAAAAACCCTTGGAAGTCTAATTAATTACAAGTCATGCCATTTTAGAGTCCAAACTACTCCATGAAGTTGCAAACATAATTTCAAACTTCATCTTCTTCAAACCTACTAAAAATAGAAACTTAACAACCAACAAAACCCATTTTTTAAAAAAATTCAAAACCTTTACAACATGGACGGAAAAGAGTCGGAAGCAGTTCCCACGCAGAGCAGCATGGTCGCCGAGGAGTTACGTTGCATTTCCCTCTTTCATTTTCGCAAAAAAAATAGATTTTTTGAAAAAACCCTATTTATTGTTCTTCGCCACCCTCTGGCGTGAACGACAGACCGTAGGCCAATGAGAAGGCGTAGAACATGATTCTCATGTCGTCTATTGGCGTGGGGGACCTTTCCTACGCCACACGTGTGGCGTATAGAGTGTTCCCTACGCCAGACGCTGGCGTAAAGAAGGTGTCCTACGCCTTCTTATTGGTAAAATGTGCTTACTTTACCCGGAATGCCGGTTTAATTTGTTTTTCTACTTCTTACATATTGCAGGAGGTGAATTAAAGCGATATTTCGCTTGTTTCGGACTACGCTCACCATTTCACCATTCACGACGAGTATAGCTTGGACTCGATGACCAAGTGGGTAAAACTTAGGAGGAAAACGTTGGGTTTTTCGATAAATGTAGCAAGGTAGGGAAGAGGGGGAGGACACCGAGAGTGGATTATCGGTGCGAGCGATCCGGAATTTTCAAGTCGGCTGTTAAAGAGTGCGACCGTAAGCGTAAGGCTACCGGTAGCAAAAAAATAAATTGCCCTTTTCATTTGGTGGGTAATCCGGTAAAAGGAAACGATAAGTGGGCTCTTAGTGTCCTTTCCGGGAAGCACAACCACGAACCGATTAAGTATGCCGAAGGACATTTGCAATGGTCCAAGTTAAAACGGAAGGAAAAATAGCTTGTTGATCTTTTGACGGTGAACGAGACAAGTCCGCGACAAATATTTGGTGCTTTGAAAAAGGTCGATCCGGAGAATGCTTCAAATATCCGTCACGTTTACAATCACCGTCAAAGAACGAGGATGGTTGAAAAACGGCGGTCGAGCCCAAATGCAATGCTTGTTAGTTAAATTACAATTGCACAAGTACAAGTATTGGGTACGGATGGGGAATGACGGCTCTAACGTCATAACCGATTTGTTTTTCGCACATCCGCTTCGTATTGATTTACTACGGACCTTCCCACGCTTGCTAATCATGGATAACACATATAAAGTTATTCGTTACGGGATGCCTTTGTTCGAAGTAGTCGGGGTAACATCGACCAACAAAACATTTATTTGAATCGTTACGGGATGCCTTTGGTTTCACGTTTATGGTGAGTGAAAAACAAGACAACTACGAATGGTCATTGGGATGCTTGAAAACAGTAATGGAGGAGAATTATTGTGAATTACCTTGTGTTATCGTTACGGACCGCGAACTAGCCTTGATGAATAACATCGAAAAATCATTCCCTAGCGCTAGTCACATGTTATGCGAGTGGCATATCAACAAAAATGTTAGCGGGAGAACGAAAAAAATGTTTGAAGATATAAATGTGGCTAAAAAACTTTTGGTGGCTTGGAACGACGTTGTTTCATCCAATACCGTTGAGGTGATGAACGAAAGGTTGGCTAAAATGCGGTCGGTGTTCAAAGACCAAGATAAGGCGGTGGATTATGTGGTTGACTCGTGGATTACGCTTTATAAAGAGAGGTTTGTTCACGCTTATACTAACAAAATCAAGCATTTCAATAATCACACCTCTAATAGGGCCGAAAGCTCGCATGCTACATTGAAAAAATATGTGGGGTCTAGCCGATTAGATTTTGATTGGTTTTGGGATAAAGTACATGGCTTGTTAGCGATACAACATTCGACCATTAAAGAATCGATGGAGCTTAACAAGTGTCGTCTAATTCACAAATTCCAAGATTTCAAACAGTTCAAATTTTTACGGGGGTACGTATCACCAATTGCATTGGCGATAATATACGATAACTATGTTGATAAAAGCGGCGGTGAAAAATCTTTGTGCGTTTGCACCGATCGTACGATCCATGGTTTGCCGTGTTCGCACGAACTTGAGGCAATCCGAAGAGTGGACGGTCATGTACCTACTCGGATTATAGATGAACATTAGAAGAGACCAGATATCGTTCCGCGAGTTAAACTCACCAGTGAAGAATAAGTAAAATTTAATTTTGCAAATCTAAATGCAAAACTTGAAGAGTTTTATGTTTACGAACAAAGTCATTGGCTCAAAAAATTTCAAACAAATTTGGATCCTTCGACTACACTCCTTTGTGAACCCCTCGAGAAGGTTAAAACCCGCGGTAGAACTCCCGGACGTGTTGGAAGCCGTGGTCGTGGACGGGGTCGGGGTCGCGTTAAAGGTAGTAAATTCCAACGTGATTATTCTACGAAAAGGGATCCTTCGTATCACGAATACGTCGAACAAGAAAAGTTCGAGTCCCAAGATAGTGCCGAAACTCCATGAGTGGTAACACCCGCCGCTAGTAAAGAAACCCCGGTCGGTACTTTCGGTAGCACCGCAAGAACGGTTGCCGCACATACTCCTACTAATTCCGGAGCAAAACCGCCAAAAAATATAGCAAAACGGGTTTAATGCGTTGGTTTAGGCACTCCGGATGCGTCGAACCACATCAAGGTTATACCGTTATTCTCGGCTAAACCATTCCCGGCTAGATTACCAAATGTTTTGGGCTCGATATTTTCAAAAGATATACCTCAATATATGCGTCCTTTCATAAGCCGGATTACAAATGTAATGCCCGACGATAATTGTGGTTTTAGAGCCATCACGCATGGTATGGTCGGTAACGAACGTGGATGGCTAATGGTTAGAGAAGCCTTGGTTCACGAGCTAAAGAACGATCGGGATTTTTATAAACGGGTTGCATATTACGACGATGAAAGCGAAGTCAATAAGGAGATAAACCGGTAGAATTTTAATAAAGATAATGCACCTTCCGCAAATTGGATGTCCTTGCCTAGTTGCGGAAAACTAGTCGCGACTATATTCAATTGTGTTTTCTATTGCCTCGCTCCCGGTGGAAGTACAACTTACCTACCGGTGAAAAATGCACCGCCGAGCGATGGTTCTTTAAAGGAGATCAGCGTGGCATTCGTCAATAAAACTCATTTTGTTCATGTCAGTAAAGAACTTTAACTTTAGCACGCATTTAATCATTTATTTTGTTAACGCGCATTGATATTGAATGGGAATTTGTAGGTTGACTTGGTTAAAGGGTCACCTATACCGACTATAGATCCCACGTGGATGCGAACGGCGATAGAAGACGCTATTTTTTGGTCGATCCCTTTGCTTGATAGAGTCCGTATATTTTCAAGACTGTAAAATCTCACCCCGACACATTCCGTTGAATATGATGATCCCATAGTGGACTTAACCAAAGATTGAATTTATTTTAAAATCAAATTTATTTTGTGTTTAGTTATGTTTTTTTTGTAAACTCACACTGTGTTGTACCCTTGTACCCACGTTTCATTTTATGTCCATTTTAAAAAAAAAGACTTCACAAATTTGAAAATGTAGTTTTTCGCCAGCCGAATGGCGTAACTGACAACGCTCACGCCAATCGTTGGCGTGAGACGACCTCCCTACGCCAAGGGATGGCGTGAGCATCGTCCCGTACACCATTCGTCTGGCGTACAAGACGTTTCTGGAGCCTCTGTCCTAAAAGAACAGAGGCTCCAAAAACTTTAAGCCTATTGCAGCCACACGTTGGCGAAAAGGACTACCCCTACGCCATTGTATGGCGAAAATAAGGTAAACCCTAATATAAAATTATAAATTTAAAAAAAAAAATCGATTGTTATTTTACTTTAATTTAATTTGAGGTTAATTTAATGTTATTTTAAATCAACTGTTTTTTAAATCAACTGTTATTTAAAGTTCGAATTTAAATTAAATTGTTATAACTACCGCCAAAACAAAAACTCCCGCCAATAAATACTCCCTAATTTCCAATGTTAATTTTATTATTTTTTTTAAAAAAAATCAACTGTTATTTTACTTTAATTTGAGGTTAATTTGAGGTTATTTTCAAAACAATAACACTTAAACTTCTTAATATGTAAACTTTGGATGCTTTTTGTAACGAATGAATGTAAACTATAGATGTTTTTTGTTTGGATGTGTATCTTAAAAATAATAACACTTAAACTTCTTAATATGTCGATTCCATTAAAACATTACACTTTGATCAAAAGCATTGCATAATTAGAAATATATAAGGAAATAACTTAAAACAAATGATAGATAAGTTAACCCTGAGTTAGCATTTCACACTTAGTTTTATGGAGTCGGATAGTTCATTTCATACTCAAAGCGTTTCTCGAATGAATATTCCTCTTCATCACTACTTCCTTGGGGAGTTGAGTTAGTATCAACGGCGCTGGCTATTGCGTCGGCTATTTCTTGCTCAATTTGTTGCATCGCATGTGACACCATCTCCAGCGTAATTGTACTTTGGAATCCCATGTTGAATACATTTCGGGCTTTGTTTCGGACTTCCCAAGGAAGTGACTCGATATGTATAGTCACTGTTTTAAGGTAAGCTAACCTATCGAACACTTCTTCACGTCCGCGTGGTTGGGGCATTAAACATCATGGACACGATGCCTCCCTACCATGATTGAAGAACATTCTGCACAAAACCGCATCGATGAAACCAGGAATCTCCTCTTGCATCGTACCTATGACGAAGTCAAATGCGCTTAGGAGGTTTGCATCTTCGTGCACGTTCCAGCCTGAATCTACAATTGTTATAACTTAAATGTTTAGTTTCCTACTCGTATTCTAATATTTATAGACTAGTACTCGGTGGTCAATTCTAAAATAATAAGCGGGAAATGGTGTTTTTATTCCCGCTTTTTATACGTTTCGAAGCGGGAGTCTCATTTGGCGGGAGTTGGAATTTGGCGGGACTTATTTTGGTGGGAGTTTACGTAGTAAAGTTTTTTGCGGGAGTTGGAATTTGGCGGGCAGCCGCATCCACCATCATATCACTCAGACCAGGGCTGTCATCGTAGAACTCTGGCCCACTAAACCTACTCCAGAGCCATTTAAACCCCAAACCAACGCCCTTCCATTTCTCAACCTCTGTCACGAAGGATAACTCATCCACCATAACCAATTCAGCGCACTCGTGCATGGCCAAACTCTTTTCAGATATAGCAGGAAACACAACAAGCTCACCCTGAACCGGGAGTCCCAAAATGGTGTGGACGTCGTCCAGAGTAATCGTCATCTCTCCCAATGAGAAATGGAAAGTATTAATCTTCATATGTCACCGCTCTAGGAAAACCTCCGTCATGTTAGAGTGTGTGTGCATCTGATAGAACGGCTCTACGAGACAACCGAATGGAGTGGCGTCAACTACAACACGTACCATAGTCTGTGCAGCCAAACTCCATGCTCTATGACTAGGATAATGGGCATACAGCCGCATCTCTCGCTCCGGAAAATATTTCTTCCAGTTAGCATAGGACAAAACAAAACAGTCATAAAATGTCAAATTTGAATTTCGATATTACCTCTCCCATCCAAATGTGGTATGCAGTGTGGGAGATGAAAGCCTCGCCGAATAGCGGTGGCAATATGGACGGAGGAGGAGCTCTACGCTACCCTATAGGCAGGGGAGGATGGCGTCGTCCGCGGGAAGCGGAAGCAGAAGCTGAACTCAATCCGGACGCATGCGGTCTGGAAACTATAGGCAGCTCATCCGTCGGAACTGCTGACTCGGCAACTAAAACGGGCTGACCAGCTTCCCCTAACCTACTCTGCTTTTTTATTCTCCTCGTCCGCGAGTCATCCGCAGACTGTGCGCCGTCGCCGTGATCCATTACCTGAAGAAAAAAAAACGTACTAAATATCAAGTTTTGTCGAAAACACAAATTGTCACACTGGTAACGTTGTTAGACAAATAATAGCATAAACCAGGCTAACACACACCAAAGAACAAGAATAAACCGGTCTCGGGCCATTCCGACGACCGGAGCAGCCAGCTCCATCACTGTGGCGTAGATATGAAGGTTTACGCCATCACTATGGCGTACACCCTTACACCTACGCCATAGTGATGACATGTGGCAGGGTCCCTACGCCACGCGTATGGCGTAGGGACCTGTTCTTCGCCCCCGTGTGGTGAAGAACACCTGCACACAGAAAAAACCAAATTGAAACCCGAGACCTATCAATAACCCTAAAATCATACCCCTATCACCTAGTACGAAAGTAGAATGTGTATACAAGAGACCAAATCAACACCGTAACAAGAAACGAAATCGAATCAACTTACCATAGAGGGACTGTTTCGGCTGGTTTGTGTGAGGAGGTAAAGAGAGGCCGTTGTAGCTGGCTTCGAGAGACTACTGTCGATTTGGCTGCGTAAGTTGGTCGACCTGCTGCCATTCTCGAATCGGTGGAGTTGAAGTCGACTGTTTTTTGGTGTTTGGGTGTTGTTTGGACGAGGACGGCGCTGAAGGTGAAGGTAAGTCTTCTTTCTATTTTCTTAGGTTTAGTTAGTAGGTTTACTTATTAGGTTATTTACTTTAATTAAATTAGCCATTACTTCTAAGTTAGTTATTAGGTTTATTTACTTTAAAATTATATTAATTTAGTTTAAATAATAATTTGCTAGTTTAGTTTTTGTTAAATTTTTCTAGAGAAGGTAGAACAAAATGTTTTCAAAACCGAAATTATGGTAACTTCACAGAGTAATTTTTTTATCTATAGTTTTCGTGAAGGGTAAAATTGTCAAAAATAATAATTTCACATAGTAATTTCAATTTTTAATTTCGTGCGACTTTGGAGAGTAATTTTGGCTTTTTTTAACAATTTCCTATATATATAACCGTACCGTTTCTTTTACGGTGTTAAAATTAAAATTGATATCCTCCGACCATGGATAATCCAGCTAAACTTAAATTAAGTTGTAATTATGTAATTTATATAGACATAGTTATGTAGTTTGTAGGATTGAAAAGAAAAACAATTTTTTTCAATGGTAAAAGTTGACTTTGTTAAGCTTAAAAGTTAAAGTAAGTTTAACTGTAATAATCATTCAGTATATTCCATAATCGATTTTGTTAAATTGAAAAGTTAAACGTAAATTTAATTGTTATAATCCTTTACACATGCAATACACGTAAAAATCTACTATAATAAAGAATTATTAATAGAATTTATTTTAATCCTACACAGTCTACACATAATATAATAAAATATACATAATTAAACTCAATTATTTTATTATCATCTAGTACCCAAGGTTTGAACAATTATTTCTTAATACCCATATTAACTACCTAATTACCACACGGTACCTAACATTATTTTAATACCCTAACTACTGTCACCATTTTATGTTATTTTTAAAAGACTCGTATTTTTCAAATCGGAGCTCGAAAAAATAAATGAAAGTATCATCGCTTTTGTTTTTTAAAAATGAACAAAACTAGATTCATTGATGATTTTTTTTTATTTTTTTTAAAAATAAAATTTCACCAGGAACAATTCGCATCATATCATGAGAATTGTTCAGGAAATCCTGAGAGCTGCAAACAATTCACATCCTATCATGAGAATTGTTCAGGAAATCCTGAGAGTTGCAAACAATTCGCATCCTATCATGAGAATTGTTCAGAAAACCCAGAGTTGCAAACAATTCGCATCCTATCATGAGAATTGCAAACACCTTGAAGTACCAACGTGTATATTTGGTCGGGGTATTTTTGTCCAAATTTCAATTCGAGGTACTAAGTGACACTATCCAAAAAGCAGGTACCACTGGGTAATTACATAGTTGAGAAGGTATTTACTGGTAACTCTCTCTTAAATATATTATATAATTTATATATTACTGATAAAAAATGATTTTTGATTGGGTGGAAATGTTAATTTATTCGGAGACAAAACTATCTTTTAATTAGGTGAGAAATTTTTATTTTGTTAAACATGAAAGCTTATTTTGATTTGGGGTAAATTTAATTTCATATAACATTAAAGATGGTCCTAAAAGTCAAAGATGCGTTTTTTTTAATCATTACTTAGATGCCGAATTCTCACGAACACAACAACAACAACATTGAAATCCTCAAATCCTCGTGATTCATCAATTTCATTAGATTTATTTTAGGATGGACTACTATTTATTATTGTATTTCAAATCACCGAGGTTTCCCATAAAATATTTAGATTTTTAGTTCTATTAATCTAAAGATTCTTTTTAGATTTAGAGAATCATTTATGTTTAGCTCTAGCTTTTTATTAGTTGAGTCTCAACAATTAGTTAAGTCTCTTTTTGAAATTTATAGCAACAGTTTTTAGGTTTTATTCCAAAATTTTATATTCATAGAAATGATTCATGGTGAGACTATGATAGGGATCGAAGTTTCAAAATATAAATCCCAATTTTGGTAGCCAAATAGATGTGTCCTGCTAATACAACCCCTACTAATACTACTGAGAAAATTCCGATAAAGATCCATATGCACCCCCTAAAAGGGCCTAAAGAAAATTTAAGAGACGTGAGACAATGTATTCTTACAATGTAAAAGATAGGGTACCTTTAGCTGTTTGTGGGCAGAGAAAAAAATACGTGAAGGAGTTCATCCCAAGGAGATGAGACACCAAGTCTTAATACGTGGGGATATGATCATGCTAATGTTAGAAAGATTATTGTTGAAAAAGTGTTGGCGCATGATACACCCTTTATCCATTTAGAAGGAACTATTTGAAACAAGGTATATACCATAATGTATCTTGGGTATAAGAGGATCTCTGAGTATCATGTTAAAGCTGATTGTATGGTATAGTATCTCTAGGAGAAGGAGAAGATGAAAAAAAAACTAATGACGAAGGTGAGTAAGATAAGATTTACGACTATTGTTGGTGGAGTGTGGAGCAAAAAATAGGTTACACTGTGAAAAAAACTAATGACTAAGGTGAATAAGATAGGACTTACGACTGATTGTTGGTGGAGTGTGGAGCAAAAAATAGGTTACATGACTGTATAGGTTACACAGCAGGGTATTGAATTTTGTTCTTCCCAATAGTGGCAAAGTTCTTGGTTACGCAGTAGAGTATTGAATTTTGTTCTTTCCAGTAGTGGCGAATTTCGTTCTTCCCAATAGTGGCGAAGTTCTTGATCGTAAGTTAATTTGAATACCACCCACAGTGGCGAAGTTCTTGATCGAAAGGATGGAAGACTGAAAGATTAGAAATAAAGTTATTCAATCTCTATAAATAAATAAAGCAACTGCTAATGATAGTGTCTTACTATATTTAAAATAGACCTAACTAAAAGAAGAAATCTGCCTATAAATAGTAAGTTATTCCATGTGAGGTCGTCGACATGAGTCATTCAGTTTAATGTAATTTGTTTCTGTTTCCATTTGTATTCTATAATTTAATCTTAGTTTCTATAGTTCTAGAAATGGTCTAATAAATAATATTAGTATTATCTTATTTTCTATAATATAGATTTGTATATACTTATAAATTAACTTTTTTATAAATATAAAAAATAAAAATAAAAAACTTCAAATCAAAATAATATAAATAATTTTTATTTTTTACTAATATTTTTTTTAATTTTGGATTATAGATATATTATTCTATATAAAAAATATAATAGTACATAGATGAGTTTTATTTATCCAATTAATCAATCCGATAAGAGATTTCTTTTTTGGTTGTATTTTTCATAATAATTTAATTGAAAATTTTAAAAGTTTAATAGATAATATAAACTTTGATTCTAATATTTTTGAAAGTTATTTTATTATTTATAATAGAAGCGATGATATCTCGTCTTTTGAATCCAAAACATATAAGGTTTATATCAAATTGGAATGGTAATGCCCCCAAGGGGGTAGCCGAGTTGGTTGAGCATGGCATTCTTATAACCAAAAGGTCATGAGTTCGAGTCCCTCTGCATACGCTTTCTCGGCTGAGCCTGTCACCTTGTGTGGTTTACCTTCTGGCGTTGGTTTGCAGGCTATCGCGTCAGACTGAGGGTTTACCCTGTGCGCACTCATTGCACTCTGAGTAGCGGCTGCGGGTTCCCTCCGAAAAAAAAAAAAAAAAAAATTGGAATGGTAATTTAAAGTGAATATATTTATTATTAATTATAGTCAAGATTGAATATTTTTATTATTAGTTATAGTATAAAATATTATAACAAATTTATGGCTAATTTGTTTTGAAAATCAAGAAATTTTGACAAAACTTGGAAATAACTGAGTATATGAAATTAAATTTGTTGAGTATATTAGATCTCGTTAATCTCGAACTCTAATTGTATATAAAACGATCTCCACCGTCAAAACATTGGAATTAATTTCGAATTAAATTAAAATTAAAATATATTAATGAATTAGTTTAATTAATTAATCAATTAATATATTATTAAAAGAGTTAGATAATATATTTTTGATATAAAAATATTATTTATATATAATTTTTTAGAGATTCGATTTTATATTTTTTTAATATATTATATGAGTCAAATATATTATTTGTTGTTACAACAAAATAATATATTAATATAAATATAGGATATACAATGTATATACAAACTCACAAAATTTTTAATAAACTCACAACAATTTTAATAAAAAAATTATTGTTCTATCTCTCTTTGCTTCGTATATTTTTCTATCTCTCTTCGCTTAGTATATTTTCTATATTCTATGTTTCAAAACATGGAAGTTGAGTCAAAAGAAGAGTCTAAGAAAGAAAGCGGCCGAGCAGCATCGGCCACAAATATAAATGAATTGACAGAAGATATCGTCGCAAAGGTGATTTCCTTTACCACTCCTGAGGACGCTGCTAGAGTTTCATCGGTTTCTAAGCTTTTCAAATCAGCTGCCGACTGCAATTCTGTTTGGAAGACGTTTTTGCCGTCCCAATATGCCAATCTTATTCCATCTTTGTCTCTTCATTTGTCTAACAAAAAGTTGTACATCAGTCTCTCTGATCATCCTCCAATTCTGATCGATGATGGCAGGAAAAGTTTATCATTCGATAAAAAAAGTGGAAAGAAGTCTTATAGTCTAGCTCCACGAGACTTGTATATTTTTGAAGGTAATAATCCTGACCGTTGGGAATGGATTTATCGGCCTCAATCAATATTTCCCGAGGTTGTAGAGCTTATATCGATTCAAAGCTTAGAAATTTGGGGAACCATTAATACCCGAATGCTCTCGCCCGAAACCCTATATACAGTTTGCTTTGTCTTTAAGCTACGGTTGGGCGCACAAGGATTTGGTGACCGACTTTTCGATGCCGTGATTTGGTCACCAAATGGAGATAAAAGCCCTATGAGAACAGTGGGAGACGTGATATTGGATTATGGAACTAAAGAACTACGAGGAGGCAATCGTCGCAGTCGTCGCCGCATACGTCGTAAGCTAAATAATGAAATCACTTCATCTACCGGTCGACGCTTAACACTAAGACCAGATGGGTGGATGGAAGTAGTGGTGGGAGAATTCTACAACAACGGGAATACGGAAGGGGAACTTAAAATGTGTGTGCGGGATAACCACAACAACAGCTTTCGCTACTTCTTTATATGGATGACTGGTCTCATCGTTCAAGGTTTTGAAATCAGACCTCAGCTAAACAATTGAATCGTTTAAATAACGACTTTTATTTTATTTAGTTTGTTAGTTAACATTTTATCTATTTTACAACTATATTTTATATATAACAAATTTGATTTTATTTCTATTTATTTTTAAAAATATTTTTGAAATATTAAATTTGATTTGGTTATATACTACTTTCAAAATATCTGTCAAAAATATATTAAAATATATTATTATTTTTATAAAATTTATATTTTATTTTTACATTTATTAACAAATACTAAAAACGAAAATAAAATAAAATTCAAAATTAATAAAAATAAAATAAAATAAAAGGCCAACAACATAAATAATAATAATATAGCTTTCCACTATTGAAGTGATTTTAGTATTTAACTACATTAACGTTGTACAAGTTCTAAAAAACAATCTAAAAAATATGTTACAAATTTAATTTTATACAATATAAAGTTTAATTTTATACAATATAAAGATTTAATTTTATCGGTAAATTTTAAAATAGAGTGAAGCTATTTCTTCCATAATTTTTTTTATTTCCTCCATATTTCAAAAAAAATTCCACTTTGTTATTTCCTTTGTAAAAGAAATTATTAATTTATCATTTTTAAAATTTACTCAAAAGACTCATATTTATCTTCTTCTCTACCAACCCCCGTAAAAATAAGTTGGCCTTATCAAAAAATTTCCCTAAAAGTATATTTTCTTCATGTCCATAATTTATACAATATTCATAAGCATAATTAATTTTTTCCAAAGTAAATTTACGACCGTCTTACATTTAATTATATTTTTTATTTATAATTCGTGTGCACCAATTTTTTTCAAAAATATTTTATCAGATATAACTAGTGTTTAACTCATTGAATAAAAAATATATATAATATCTTGTATCATTATTTTTTATTTTGATAGTTGACATCGTCGTTTTAGTTTTCATATCATATCATTTTTATTAAATATTTAAACATAAACGGGCTTACTTGGCGTATATAATCATAATTTAGTGGAAAATTTATTTATTCTAGCTTGAGATATATATTTAATACATTTCATATAAAAGTTCAAATGTCATTTAAAATCCAACATAAACTTTAAAATTAAAGAATTATAATTATAATTTTTTATATTTAATAAATTACACTCGGTAACCAATATTACTTTATTATATTGTTAGGATAATCGCCCATATATAATTTGGAATAGTCAAACAATATAACTTGACTAAAACATCATTGATAGCTATGACAAAAAAAATTTATATGTTAAAATAAATAATTATTTGTTGTTTTAGCAGTAATAAATTACATTCTGACATTATGATTTTGATTTGTACCATGGTTATTCTTCTAATTTGTTTGAAGTTGATATCTAATGCTTTTTTTTAATATTTATATTTTTGATCCAAAATTATTTTTGAATAATCATTTTTCACATTCTTATTTTGTAAATCAAACTTACAATATTATATTAATAAAAATATATTTTCAAAAACATTTGAAATAAATCACAACCAATAACTTAATAAAAAATTAAAAAGATACAGAATACGTGACCTGTAATATTTTTTTTATTATAAGATTAGTTATTTTATATATTTCCAAAACTTTTCTACGCATCTTACACTAACTACCAAACGTTTGATGAGTCTAATTTAATTTCGCAAAACATATAAATAGTATATAAGATTAATATTCATAAAATAAGAAATGTAATGTGGCTAAATTTCTCTTAGTTTATTATTTGTAAAATAAATTTTGGGTTGAAATTCAAAATTTTAAAGATTAAGCTTGAAAGTCTCCACTTTAACATAAATAGAGATTTTGAATAGTAATTACTTCTTTGACTATCCACTTTCGTGATGGACAGTTCCTCGATTAAAAACATTTGAATTTAGCCACTAAACTGTCCATTTTGGATAAAGTTAGTTCTCCGCGTGTGTTGACTATATCTTTTTATGATAGGTAGTTCATCAACTATCAATTTTTGATAAAGTTTGTCATTCTACTATCTATTTTCGATAAAGTTAGTGTTCTAAATAAACATGCGCATGAGACTAACTTTATCAAAATAGATAGTCAAGAGACTAAAATCATACCATTTTTAGTCGAATGACTATTTGTCACAAAATTTTATAGTCAATGGGCTAAAACCTGATGTTTTTTAGTCAAAGGACTATCTGCGGATAACAATGGACTATTTACTGTCCAAAACCTGCAAAGAGACTTAAGGCAACAATATTTAATGTCTTGTCATTCTATTTTTTATTTTATATTTTTAAATTATTGTATTTACTTCTGATGTCTTGTCATTCTATATTTATGTTGGCTCAATAACATTAAACGGACATGACTAATAAGGACAAATAGTTCCAAAATATATTGAATGTAGTAGTAAACAAAATTTTATAAATAGATCATTTCGGGATTGATAATGTGAGGCTTAAGAATTTAAATCTCTTGATATTTTTTGTAACGACTTATAATCGATAATTCACAAACTACCAATTTTGGTCTACGCAATATGATACAAAAAGAATGTACATGTACGTAGGGTGCATCTTTTGCAATAGAAAACTATATAAAATATGATGATGTAAATGTCGCCTTAATTCAAAAAAAAAATCAAATATAAACATGAAATACTTACATTAACATAATGATTGTTATTAATAAAACCAAAATCGCTTTCTTCCATTTGAGATATCATATGGTGGGCACGTCGTAATGGTAGACAAGTGAAACTCATATTTATCGATTGCGATACAACATGGACGATACAGTTAAACTTTGATATGATCGCAATCTCTAACTCCGAATTTTCATCCAGTTTGATATGCACGTAATAACTTCATAGTAGTGTATACTTTCACGAACCCTTACTAACTCATCTCTATTATTAAATATATGCATATCTCTTAACAATCTTTTATCCATCATGTTAGACGTACAAACCATACAAAATTGACTGGTACCCACAATGCCCATCAGATTTAACATTGTTAAACGCAATTATGAAAGATCGATAATAAACCAAAAACTATTATGTATAACCATTTGCGTCACAAAACAGTAGTTTGGAACCAGTATTAAGGCTAATTTCTTCGAATGTTAATGTTTTGGTATGACTAATAGCCCCACTAAATAGTGAAAATATCATCATAGTTCAAACTACCAAACGTTTATTGTACCGATATATATAGCCACTAGCGTGTGTCAATACTTTTATTAACGGATTTATGCTCTCTCTCTCTCCGCACTTTAACCATCAGAGTTTTAAAAATCTTGCATACTTAATGTGCACTTGTTTTTTGAATCTAGTACGTGTTTAAAATGCGATTTATCTTGTTAAATCGATGACACGATTGATAAATTACGTTTAATTCGACGATTACCGTGTTTCTGTTTTTTTTATAGGCTAAAAAATACAAGACGTTTACGTATAAAGTATTAAAACTATTTTTTATATATGTGTTTTATGTATCATTTGTCGTTGGTATTCATGAGAATGTAAACAAGTTTATCCAAAAAAAATCAAGAGCTCTGTCTTCATTAGATTTGCTTTTTTTTGGTGAATGAAAGCTTAAATTAATTAGAAAGGTTCATACATAATCTTAGGGTAGAACCCATAGGAATACTACAACAAACATTAGGACATGTAGCTAAAAAGGAAGTCCACATAGGGAGATCCATTTAGAAATATTCCCATACAGAAATCGAAGCTAATAAATGCAACCTGACTAAGTGACTGGGGTAGTTGAGAGGAGACTCCATAATCATCATGTCAGGTAACCACGCTCCAATCCATAAATAGAATACCTGAGACAATAACAAACAGTAAGTTAGATTACATGAGCCTTTAAGTTGGCCAGCTAATCTTGGATCCAAGAAATCTAAATCAGAGATCCGATATGATCTGGTAAAATATTGATGAGGCTTGGGCTGGAGAGGATCCAAAAATTCTTGAATTTCTCTTTCCAAATGTGGTATATAACTGCATTGAAGCAGGTATGCCAAATACAGTGGTTTTGAGAATTTGACCAATTTGAAGCCTCATCAATCCAAGTTTGCCAACACGAAGAGTGATAAGGAAATCCAAATTTGTTACTGGAAAATGACCAGATGCTCTGAGAGAAACTACATTCAAAGAGGATATGAGATATAGTTTCGGGCTCAGAGAGACAAAGAGGGCACTCGGCTGGGATATTATAACCCCAACTTTGAAGCTTATCTTTGGTGACAAGCTTTCCCTTTATTTCCAACCAAGAGATAAAGGAATGGCGCGAAATATTGAATTTATTCCAAACTAACCCCGCCCATCCCTTTGCAGGGACAGGCTTACGAAGTGCGTTGTACGTATCCTTAATTGTGAAGTTGTTACATCCTGCTTTTGTCGTCCAATAAGGAGCATCCCTCACTAGGGTGTTAGGATGGGGAAGGGAAAGAATAATGTTGTGGATTTCGATCAGATGTTGTCGACTTCTGGCTCTCGCAGATCGCACGTTGGCAGGCCATTTCCATTCACCATTGCAGATAATGTCGGAGACTTTTAGGTTGTTTCCTAATCTGGAGTCTCTGATTATGTCCTCTCCATAGTGAATTGAGAGTGGTAATGAGAGAATCCAAGGGTCATGCCAGAAAGAAGTGTTCAAACCATTCCCGATAGCTACCTTGTACAGATTACGGGCCACGGGCCGAATCCGGATAATTTTCCTCCAAATCCATGAAGAAGAAGAGACTATATTAACTTCCCAAAAACTTTTATTTTTTATCTTTTTTGTTCTAATCCAATCACACAAAATTGAGTGATTCTCATTAGATTTGTACATACCACTATATCTAACATCTTCCACTAATTTTCCAAATATTACAAAGGTGCTTCAGTTTATTATGTTAAAAAATAGGGAATCCTCCAACACGATATATCATTCATAAATCATATTACACAAGTGCAAATTTCGTCTCCTATTTAAAAATATTTAGTACCATATAATTACAAAAAAAATATTTATAAAGAAATGTTTAAGACATAAGCTTTGAGTTTGTAAAACACTTTGTATCGAAATGTTTTACTACAGATTGATTTTTTTCAAGTTAATATTTAATTGATCTATGTTGCATCTCGACTAAACAATGCACCTTACCTCAAAACAATTGAAGTTAAGCTTACCCATACCAACCAAATGCTTTAGGTTGGAATGAGGGTTCTCCACCCAATTAGTGGTTGTGTTTCCAAAATGCATGAATTTGTTAGTTTTCCTCCTAACAATCTTGTTGATGTAAGAAATCAACCAAGAACTTTTTGATGTATTCGATTGTTTGAGAATAATTTTTGAACTCACGTTTCATATATTCTGACTGTTCTCAAAATCATCAGTCTCCGAGTATATTATGTTATCCCACAAACCCATAAAGGCATAAAACCTTTCTTCTTCTTCATGTACTTTTTCATATTTGCAAGGATGTTTATGTTAATGTGTCATTGACATAGCACATGCATTGTTCTAAAAAATACTTTTCCAATATCATCAACAATGTTAAGTCTTTGTCCGTTAAAACCACATACGGTTCTTCGATGCAATTAACTACCATCAACGATTGCAAATAATCTAATACCCACTAGAAATTGTTAACTTTCTCCGCGAACATAAACGCAAATCTGACGATTTCAGACATTGACATCTCGTATCTTATTATATTGTAGGTTTTATTCATTATTAGTACTTTTAGAATTTTTTATAACAAATCCACACTAACTAGGTGTGCAAAGAAAATATCAGTTATGATATCCTTTTGATCTTGATTGGATGTATGTCATTCGAAATAATTAAACCTTTTAAATTCGCTTGACAAGTATGCAACTGTGACCGACTGAATTTCTCCATCTGGTGTTTTTGTCAAGCGTTGTAGAGATGGAACATTTTTATTGTTTAATTTTTTCACCTTAGTCAAAATTTCTTGAGGGCGACTTCCCATGAAGTTAGAATGTTGTACGAATTTCAACTCTTCTTTATAGAAGTGTCCCGCGTACAAATGACCTTTCAAATGTTTCATAATCGGATGGTTATGAATCCCGCATATAATCTTTAAGGATCATTCATCTAGATCGGCTATAATTACTTTAAACTTGAATTGACGTCTATACATTTTTTATCTGAATGAATTTATCTTAAGAATTTTTAGATCTATTAATTGATTGTACCATCTAGATCTTTCACATTCAAAAAATATTTAAAAATTATTTTTACTTTACGTAGTATCACGATGTTATCAAAAATAACCAATTCGTTTTCTTTTCCCGTCTTCTTAACCAATTCGCAGAGTTTGTATTGTGTATGATAATCCACCGTGAAAAACAGATCATTATAATTCGTAATGCAATCCTCTTCACCTCGATTTATACCAAATTCTCTTACAATCCGAAATTACATAAATAAAAAAACAAAACATCAAATATAGCCGAAGAGTATGCACCAAGCCTTGGTAGCGGTAGTACATTAGCCAAATACCTCCTGTATCAAAGCTTCGCTGCACCACCAGTACCAAGTCTCACGTATCAGCGGTGCTGCCACTGAAGGGCGTGCATAGGGGTCCGAAGGGGTGCTAGCCCCCACTTGCCATAAAATATTTTTATGATTTAATTTATAAAGTTTATTTTGAAATATTAGGTATTTTTAAAGAAAATTTTAATTTAAAAAGTAAAACAATTATTATTTTTAATGAAAATTTTAATTTAAAGATACGAAATAATTTCTATTTGTAGAGAAAATTTTATATTAAAATACATAATTGCTATGTTTTAATAAATGACAAATATGTTTGATTCTTCTATTGTTCAACATTACTGATTTGTTTTAAAAGTTAATGGATCATTGTTTATCAAAGAGAAATTGTAATTAAATAAATTTAAAAAAATTAAAGAAGATAAAGATTTTAATATTATAAATTAAACAAGATGGAGAAAACAAAGAAGATAAATATTTTAATAAAATAAATTAAAGAATAAAGAGAATTTAATTAAATAAATTAAACCAGATACAATGAAGATGCAGAAAAAGAGAACACATGTCTTTAAATAAATAAATAGCATTATAACCCAAATTCAAAATTACATATATAAAAAACCTACAAATACAATTATTATTATTTTAGTTAGACTTCAGTCATATCTTTTCAAATATTTTTCAAAGTTTACATTATATAACAATTTTCATTTTATTCCTTCATATTTTTTGAAATATTTTTTAATTAGCTATTATGATTTGTATTTATTGCATTTATAAAATAATTAAGTTTATTTTTAATATGCTTACACACATTTTAAAAAATATATATTGAAATATTTTTAAATTTTTTTCAATAAAATATTTTATTTATATTATAAAGTATGTTTGATACAAATTTGATTTTATTTCCATATATTTTAGAAAAAAAATATCTTTTACTTAACAAATTTGATTTTCTTTCATCTATTTCCAAAAAATATATTTTATATAATAAATTAAATTTTATTTTTAAATATATTTTAAAATAACATATTAAAAAATATTAAGATTTATTTTTAAATTTTATTTTTAGATATAATAAATAATATATTAAGATTATTAAAAAATACCTTAAAATAGTTGTATACAATAAGAGAAACATTTTTTTAAACTATAATTTTAAAAAATAATTACACTATTTTACAACAAAAAAAAGTTGTGTGGAATGAATTTTATAAAAAATTATTTAGTCCTTTTATATTATTCCTGAAACCGCCACTGATCATGCTGCACACGTTTGCTATCAGGATCCAACCCATATTTTTATAAATTTGAGTATGAACTCTTATTTTACCTTCTTCGACTTCCATATATTCTTCAATCTTGTAATATATTTCTTTCTCGAATGTTTTTCATTAACAATATTGTTATAATTAAATAGATATATAAAATTGTTGATCGGAATAAAACATTTTAATTAGTTAAAAAATCGACTTTAATATATTTATTTCTCGAATGTTTTTTATTAACAATATCGTTATAATTAAATAAATATATAAAATAGTTAATCCAAACGAAACATTTTAATTAGTTAAAAAATCGCCGCTATAAAATAAGCTACATAATATGACAGACTCAGTTAAGAAAATCGTAGGTAGAAAGAATCGAACTTGTGACAACTCAACCAACTCAGCTACCATTTGGGGTCACCTTTCTTTTACGCGATGTCATCTAAAATTGTGCAAAAACTTCCTGTTAAAAGTGAGCCAGCCAACCTCAAGTATGCACTGTAAGAAAAACGGCTAGTGGCGCACATATTTCTCCACACAACTCTTATCGGGAGGTATCAACTGTATCTGGACATGAACAAAAAATGTATTCAACATTGGCTCCCATCTATCTGACTAGACCTAATCAACCTATTTCGGATTTGATCTTCCAAACAAAAAGAAAAAGCTTTTATAAAATGTCGTGTTCATCTTGCTTTTCTCATGTCCTTTTCTCCGCTTCATAACTTCTCTAACAATAGTAACAAATTTATAATGAGACTAATTTCTAACTCTTAAAGAAGTGCTTATACACAGAAAATAACTACCAATATTCAAAGGTTTATTCTTTCAACTAAAATATATTTATTTTAGAGAAGAGGTTCACTTGTCTCTAATTTTTTTTCCAATTTCATTTCCCTATATTCAAAACTCTTAAGACTTTTGGTGTACGAGCCCAACACCTTTTTATTTGGCGAACTGATTTAAATTTATCCAGTTCTGAGTTTAATCACTATTGATATAGGTCGATCCAATTTTAGATGAAAATATTTTATAGGATAATATAAACCATTTTTTACTAAATCACCTTTCTCTCATTTTCTCTGTTACACTCTCTCACTTCCCCACTTCTCTCAAAATTATCCGGCGAACTAAAATCCGATAAATTTAGTGTTAGAGTTAGGGTTGCATTAGGTAAAAAAAAAAAATCAAATTTTAAGGTGATTGGATGCCATTTTCCAATCGGAATTCGGCCGGAAAATGGTCATGCACAACTAGCACTACTAGTGCACATGCCCAGAATTGGTGGTGTTGGGTCTAATACTGATGGTTCTGAGGCCCAGCACCACCGGTTTTGTGCCTGTGCACACACCAGAACCGGACCGATGGTGCCAAGGCGCACAAGAACAAAAAAAAAGTTTTTACTTTAATTTCGGTTGATTCATGATTGATTTTGTGTTTTTATTAGAAGAAGTTTAAAAAAATTTGAAAAGAGTTTGGATGTTCTTGAGGCAACTTTGAATGTTCAAGAACATTTCGAAGAACTTAACAAAATTGTAGTAATATGAGGTTGATCTACTAAATCAAAGTGTTTTATTGGATCTTTTATGAATATACTTATTGTTTTTTTACATAATAGCACTACTGTAATTAAATGGACGTTCGAGAGTATTTTAATGCTAAAAAATTCAAACTAAAATCAAATGTGTGTATTTAAACTTATACGATATTCGAATATATATATATATATATATATATATGAGAATTGCTAAAAAAAGCCAAAACTACTCCGTGATGTCGCATGTTTCTGATTTTCAATATTTACAAAAATGCCACTAACAAAAAACCCAAAAAAAACCCTTAGAAGTCTAATTAATTACAAGTCATGCCATTTTAGAATCCAAACTACTCCATGAAGTTGCAAACATAATTTCAAACTTCATCTTCTTCAAACCTACTAAAAATAGAAACTTAACAACCAACAAAACCCATTTTTTAAAAAAATTCAAAACCTTTACAACATGGACGGAAAAGAGTCGGAAGCAGTTCCCACGTAGAGCAGCATGGTCGCCAAGGAGTTACATTGCATTTCCCTATTTCATTTTCGCAAAAAAAAAAAGATTTTTTGAAAAAACCCTATTTATTGTTCTTCGCCACCCTCTGGCGTGAACGACAGACCGTAGGCCAATGAGAAGGCGTAGAACATGATTCCCACGCCGTCTATTGGCGTAGGGGACCTTTCCTACGCCACACGTGTGGCGTATAGAGTGTTCCATACGCCAGACGCTGGCGTAGAGAAGGTGTCCTACGCCTTCTTATTGGCGAAATGTGCTTACTTTACCCGGAATGTCGGTTTAATTTGTTTTTCTACTTTTTACGTATTGCAGGAGGTGAACGAAAGCGATATTTCGCTTGTTTCGGACTACGCTCACCATTTCACCATTCACGACGAGTATAGCTTGGACTCGATGACCGAGTGGGTAAAACTTAGGAGGAAAACGTTGGGTTTTTCGATAAATGTAGCATCGAAGGAGGTAGGGAAGAGGAGGAGGACACCGAGAGTGGATTATCGGTGCGAGCGATCCAGAATTTTCAAGTCGGCCGTTAAAGAGTGTGACCGTAAGCGTAAGGCTACCGGTAGCAAAAAAATAAATTGCCCTTTTCATTTGGTGGGTAATCCGGTAAAAGGAAACGATAAGTGGGCTCTTAGTGTCCTTTCTGGGAAGCACAACCACGAACTGATTAAGTATGCCGAAGGACATTTGCAATGGTCCAAGTTAAAACGGAAGGAAAAAGAGCTCGTTGATCTTTTGACGGTGAACGAGACAAGTCCGCGACAAATATTTGGTGCTTTGAAAAAGGCCGATCCGGAGAATGCTTCAAATATCCGTCACGTTTACAATCACCGTCAAAGAACGAGGATGGTTGAAAAACGGCGGTCGAGCCCAAATGCAATGCTTGTTAGTTAAATTACAATTGCACAAGTACAAGTATTGGGTACGGACGGGGAATGACGGCTCTAACGTCATAACTGATTTGTTTTTCGCACATCCGCTTCGTATTGATTTACTACGGACCTTCCCACGCTTGCTAATCATGGATAACACATATAAAGTTATTCGTTACGGGATGCCTTTGTTCGAAGTAGTCGGGGTAACATCGACCAACAAAACATTTATTTGAATCGTTACGGGATGCCTTTGGTTTCACGTTTATGGTGAGTGAAAAACAAGACAACTACGAATGGTCATTGGGATGCTTGAAAACGGTAATGGAGGAGAATTATTGTGAATTACCTTGTGTTATCGTTACGGACCGCGAACTAGCCTTGATGAATAACATCGAAAAATTATTCCCTAGCGCTAGTCACATGTTATGCGAGTGGCATATCAACAAAAATGTTAGCGGGAGAACGAAAAAAATGTTTGAAGATATAAATGTGGCTAAAAAACTTTTGGTGGCTTGGAACGACGTTGTTTCATCCAATACCGTTGAGGTGATGAACGAAAGGTTGGCTAAGATGCGGTCGGTGTTCAAAGACCAAGATAAGGCGGTGGATTATGTGGTTGACTCGTGGATTACGCTTTATAAAGAGAGGTTTGTTCACGCTTATACTAACAAAATCAAGCATTTCAATAATCACACCTCTACTAGGGCCGAAAGCTCGCATGCTACATTGAAAAAATATGTGGGGTCTAGCCGATTAGATTTTGATGGGTTTTGGGATAAAGTACATGGCTTGTTAGCGATGCAACATTCGACCATTAAAGAATCGATGGAGCTTAACAAGTGTCGTCTAATTCACAAATTCCAAGATTTCAAACCGTTCAAATTTTTACGGGGGTACGTATCACCAATTGCATTGGCGATAATATACGATAACTATGTTGATAAAAGCGGCGGTGAAAAATCTTTGTGCGTTTGCACCGATCGTACGATCCATGGTTTGCCGTGTTCGCACGAACTTGAGGCAATCCGAAGAGTGGACGGTCATGTACGTACTTGGATTATAGATGAGCATTAGAAGAGACCAGATATCGTTCCGCGAGTTAAACTCACCAGTGAAGAATAAGTAAAATTTAATTTTGCAAATCTAAATGCAAAACTTGAAGAGTTTTATGTTTACGAACAAAGTCATTGGCTCAAAAAATTTCAAACAAATTTGGATCCTTCGACTACACTCCTTTGCGAACCCCTCGAGAAGGTTAAAACCCGCGGTAGAACTCCCGGACGTGTTGGAAGCCGTGGTCGTGGACGGGGTCGGGGTCGCGTTAAAGGTAGTAAATTCCAACGTGATTATTCTACGAAAAGGGATCCTTCGTATCACGAATACGTCGAACAAGAAAAGTTCGAGTCCCATGATAGTACCGAAACTCCATGAGTGGTAACACCCGCCGCTAGTAAAGAAACCTCGGTCGGTAGTTTCAGTAGCACCGCAAGAACGGTTGCCGCACATACTCCTACTAATTCCGGAGCAAAACCGCCAAAAAATATAGCAAAACGGGTTTAATGCGTTGGTTTAGGCACTCCGGATGCGTCGAACCACATCAAGGTTACACTGTTATTCTCGGCTAAACCATTCCCGGCTAGATTACCAAATGTTTTGGGCTCGATATTTTCAAAAGATATACCTCAATATATGCGTCCTTTCATAAGCCGGATTACAAATGTAATGCCCGACGATAATTGTGGTTTTAGAGCCATCACGCATGGTATGGTCGGTAACGAAAGTGGATGGCTAATGGTTAGAGAAGCCTTGGTTCACGAGCTAAAGAACGATCGGGAGTTTTATAAACGGGTTGCATATTACGACGATGAAAGCGAAGTCAATAAGGAGATAAACCGGTTGAATTTTAATAAAGAGAATGCACCTTTCGCAAATTGGATGTCCTTGCCTAGTTGCGGAAAACTAGTCGCGACTATATTCAATTGTGTTTTCTATTGCCTTGCTCCCGGTGGAAGTACAACTTACCTACCGGTGAAAAATGCACCGCCGAGCGATGGTTCTTTAAAGGAGATCGGCGTGGCATTCGTCAATAAAACTCATTTTGTTCATGTCAGTAAAGAACTTTAACTTTAGCACGCATTTAATCATTTATTTTGTTAACGCGCATTGATATTGAATGAGAATTTGTAGGTTGACTTGGTTAAAGGGTCACCTATACCGACTATAGATCCCACGTGGATGCGAACGGCGATAGAAGACGCTATTTTTTGGTCGATCCATTTGCTAGATAGAGTCCGTATATTTTCAAGACTGTAAAATCCCACCCCGACACATTCCGTTGAATATGATGATCCCATAGTGGACTTAACCAAAGATTGAATTTATTTTAAAATCAAATTTATTTTGTGTTTAGTTATGTTTTTTTTGTAAACTCACATTGTGTTGTACCCTTGTACCCACGTTCCATTTTATGTCCATTTTAAAAAAAATTGACTTCACAAATTTGAAAATGTAGTTTTTCGCCAGCACTGACAACGCTCACGCCAATCGTTGGCGTGAGACGACCTCCCTACGCCAACGAATGGCGTGAGCATCGTCCCGTACACCATTCGTCTGGCGTACAGGACTTTTCTGGAGCCTCTGTCCTAAAAGAACAGAGGCTCCAAAAATTTTAAGCATATTGTGGCCACACGTTGGCGAAAAGGACTACCCTTACGCCATTGTATGGCGACAATAAGGTAAACCCTAATATAAAATTATAAATTTTAAAAAAAAATCGATTGTTATTTTACTTTAATTTAATTTGAGGTTAATTTAATGTTATTTTAAATCAACTATTTTTTAAATCAACTGTTTTTTAAATCAACTGTTATTTAAAGTTCGAATTTAAATTAAATTGTTATAACTACCGCCAAAACAAAAACTCCCGCCAATAAATACTCCCTAATTTCTAATGTTAATTTTATTATTTTTTTAAAAAAAAAATCAACTGTTATTTTACTTTAATTTGAGGTTAATTTGAGGTTATTTTCAAAACAATAACACTTAAACTTCTTAATATGTAAACTTTGGATGCTTTTTGTAACGAATGAATGTAAACTATAGATGTTTTTTGTTTGGATGTGTATCTTAAAAATAATAACACTTAAACTTCTTAATATGTCGATTCCATTAAAACATTACACTTTGATCAAAAGCATTGCATAATTAGAAATACATAAGCAAATAACTTAAAACAAATGATAGATAAGTTAACCCTGAGTTAGCATTTCACACTTAGTTTTATGGAGTCGGATAGTTCATTCCATACTCAAAGCGTTTCTCGAATGAATATTCCTCTTCATCACTACTTCCTTGGGGAGTTGAGTTAGTATCAACGGCGCTGGCTATTGCGTCGGCTATTTCTTGCTCAATTTGTTGCATCGCATGTGACACCATCTCCAACGTAATTGTACTTTGGAATCCCATGTTGAATACATTTCGGGCTTTGGTTCGGACTTCCCAAGGAAGTGACTCGATATGTATAGTCACTGTTTTAAGGTAAGCTAACCTATCGAACACTTCTTCACGTCCGCGTGGTTGGGGCATTAAACATCATGGACACGATGCCTCCCTACCATGATTGAAGAACATTCTGCACAA
Source organism: Limnanthes douglasii subsp. nivea (assembly GCA_036936605.1). Taxonomy (NCBI): domain Eukaryota; kingdom Viridiplantae; phylum Streptophyta; class Magnoliopsida; order Brassicales; family Limnanthaceae; genus Limnanthes; species Limnanthes douglasii. The sequence continues at coordinate 7,725,864 of JAUPFV010000003.1, read as the reverse complement.
AACCGCATCGATGAAACCAGGAATCTCCTCTTGCATCGTACCTATGACAAAGTCAAATGCGCTTAGGAGGTTTGCATCTTCGTGCACGTTCCAGCCTGAATCTACAATTGTTATAACTTAAATGTTTAGTTTCATACTCGTATTCTAGTATTTATAGACTAGTACTCGGTGGTCAATTCTAAAATAATAAGCGGGAAATGGTGTTTTTATTCTCGCTTTTATACGTTTCGAAGCGGGAGTCTCATTTGGCGGGAGATATATTTGGCGGGAGTTGGAATTTGGCGGGACTTATTTTGGTGGGAGTTTACGTGGTAAAGTTTTTTGCGGGAGTTGGAATTTGGCGGGCAGCCGCATCCACCATCATATCACTCAGACCAGGGCTGTCATCGTAGAACTCTGGCCCACTAAACCTACTCCAGAGCCATTTAAACCCCAAACCAACGCCCTTCCATTTCTCAACCTCTGTCACGAAGGATAACTCATCCACCATAAGCAATTCAGCGCACTCGTGCATGGCCAAACTCTTTTCAGATATAGCAGGAAACACAACAAGCTCACCCTGAACCGGGAGTCCCAAAATGGTGTGGACGTCGTCCAGAGTAATCGTCATCTCTCCGAATGAGAAATGGAAAGTATTAATCTTCATATGTCACCGCTCTAGGAAAACCTCCGTCATGTTAGAGTGTGTGTGCATCTGATAGAACGGCTCTACGAGACAACCGAATGGAGTGGCGTCAACTACAACACGTACCATAGTCTGTGCAGCCAAACTCCATGCTCTATGACGAGGATAATGGGCATACAGCCGCATCTCTCGCTCCTGAAAATATTTCTTCCAATTAGCATAGGACAAAACAAAACAGTCATAAAATGTCAAATTGGAATTTCGATATTACCTCTCCCATCCAAATGTGGTATGCAGTGTGGGAGATGAAAGCCTCGCCGAATAGCGGTGGCAATATGGACGGAGGAGGAGCTCTACGCTACCCTATAGGCAGGGGAGGATGGCGTCGTCCGCGGGAAGCGGAAGCAGAAGCTGAACTCGATCCGGACGCATGCGGTCTGGAAACTATAGGCCGCTCATCCATCGGAACTGCTGACTCGGCAACTAAAACAGGCTGACCAACTTCCCCTACCCTACTCTGCTTTTTTATTCTCCTCGTCCGCGAGTCATCCGCAGACTGTGCGCCGTCGCCGTGATCCATTACCTGAAGAAAAAAAAACGTACGAAATATCAAGTTTCATAGAAAACACAAATTGTCACACTGGTAACGTTGTTAGACAAATAATAGCATAAACCAGGCTAACACACACAAAAGAACAAGAATAAACCGGTCTCTGGTCATTCCGACGACCGGAGCAGCCAGCGCCATCACTGTGCCGTAGGTATGAAGGTTTACGCCATCACTATGGCGTACACCCTTACACCTACGCCATAGTGATGACGTGTGGCAGGGTCCCTACGCCACGCGTATGGCGTAGGGACCTGTTCTTCGCCCCCGTGTGGTGAAGAACACCTGCACACAGAAGGTACCAAATTGAAACCCGAGACCTATCAATAACCCTAAAATCAGACCCCTATCACCTAGTACGAAAGTAGAATGTGTATACAAGAGACCAAATAAACACCGTAACAAGAAACGAAATCGAATCAACTTACCATAGAGGGACTGTTTCGGCTGGTTTGTGTGAGGAGGTAAAAAGAGGCTGTTGTAGCTGGCTTCGAGAGACTACTGTCGATTTGGCTGCGTAAGTTGGTCGACCTGCTGCCGTTCTCGAATCGGTGGAGTTGAAGTCGACTGTTTTTTGGTGTTTGGGTGTTGTTTGGACGAGGACGTCGCTGAAGGTGAAGGTAAGTCTTCTTTCTCTTTTCTTAGGTTTAGTTAGTAGGTTTACTTATTAGGTTATTTACTTTAATTAAATTAGTCATTACTTCTAAGTTAGTTATTAGGTTTATTTACTTTAAAATTATATTCATTTAGTTTAAATAATAATTTGCTAGTTTAGTTTTTGTTAAATTTTTCTAGAGAAGGTAGAACAAAATGTTTTCAAAACCGAAATTATGGTAACTTCACAGAGTAATTTTTTTATCTATAGTTTTCGTGAAGGGTAAAATTGTCAAAAATAATAATTTCACAGAGTAATTTCAATTTTTAATTTCGTGCGACTTTGGAGAGTAATTTTGGCTTTTTTTAACAATTTCCTATATATATAACCGTACCGTTTCTTTTACGGTGTTAAAATTAAAATTGATATCCTCCGACCATGGATAATCCAGCTAAACTTAAATTAAGTTGTAATTATATAATTTATATAGACATAGTTATGTAGTTTGTAGGATTGAAAAGGAAAACAATTTTTTTCAATGGTAAAAGTTGACTTTGTTAAGCTTAAAAGTTAAAGTAAGTTTAACGGTAATAATCATTCAGTATATTCCATAATCGATTTTGTTAAATTGAAAAGTAAAACGTAAATTTAATTGTTATAATCATTTACACATGCAATACACGTAAAAATCTACTATAATAAAGAATTATTAATAGAATTTATTTTAATCCTACACAGTCTACACATAATATAATATAATAAATATAATTAAACTCAATTATTTTATTGTCATCTAGTACCTAAGGTTTGATCAATTATCTCTTAATACCCATATTAACTACCTAATTACAATACGGTACCTAACATTATTTTAATACCCTAACTACTGTCACCATTCATGAACAACCACGTAACCAAAATTTCTTTTTTCTACTTTTTCTTTTTATGTTATTTTTAAAAGACTCGTATTTTTCAAATCGGAGCTCGAAAAAATAAATGAAAGTACCATCGCTTTTGTTTTTTAAAAATGAACAAAACTAGATTCATTGATGATTTTTTTTTTTTTAAATAAAATTTCACCAGGAACAATTCGCATCATATCATGAGAATTGTTCAGGAAATCCTGAGAGCTGCAAACAATTCACATCCTATCATGAGAATTGTTCAGGAAATCCTGAGAGTTGCAAACAATTCACATCCTATCATGAGAATTGTTCAGAAAACCCAGAGTTGCAAACAATTCGCATCCTATCATGAGAATTGCAAACACCTTGAAGTACCAACGTGTATATTTGGTCGGGGTATTTTTGTCCAAATTTCAATTCGAGGTACTAAGTGACACTATCCAAAAAGCGGGTACCACTGGGTAATTACATAGTTGAGAAGGTATTTACTGGTAACTCTCTCTTAAATATATTATATAATTTATATATTACTCATAAAAAATGATTTTTGATTGGGTGGAAATGTTAATTTATTCGGAGACAAAACTATCTTTTAATTATGTGAGAAATTTTTATTTTGTTAAACATGAAAGCTTATTTTGATTTGGGGTAAATTTAATTTCATATAACATTAAAGATGGTCCTAAAAGTCAAAGATGCGTTTTTTTTAATCATTACTTAGACGCCGAATTCTCACGAACACAACAACAACAACATTGAAATCCTCAAATCCTCGTGATTCATCAATTTCATTAGATTTATTTTAGGATGGACTACTATTTATTATTGTATTTCAAATCACCGAGGTTTCCCATAAAATATGATTAGATTTTGAGTTCTATTAATCTAAAGATTCTTTTTAGATTTAGAGAATCATTTATGTTTAGCTCTAGCTTTTTATTAGTTGAGTCTCAACAATTAGTTAAGTCTCTTTTTGAAATTTATAGCAACAGTTTTTAGGTTTTATTCCAAAATTTTATATTCATAGAAATGATTCATGGTGAGACTATGATAGGGATCGAAGTTTCAAAATATAAATCCCAATTTTGGTAGCCAAATAGATGTGTCCTGCTAATACAACCCCTACTAATACTACTGAGAAAATTCCGATAAAGATCCATATGCACCCCCTAAAAGGGCCTAAAGAATTTCAAATCGTAACGATGCCGTTTGGAGCGCAAAAGAGAAAATTTAAGAGACGTGAGACAATGTATTCTTACAATGTAAAAGATAGGGTACCTTTAGCTGTTTGTGGGCAGAGAAAAAAATACGTGAAGGAGTTCATCCCAAGGAGATGAGACACCAAGTCTTAATACGTGGGGATATGATCATGCTAATGTTAGAAAGATTATTGTTGAAAAAGTGTTGGCGCATGATACACCATTTATCCATTTAGAATGAACTATTTGAAACAAGGTATATACCATAATGTATCTTGGGTATAAGAGGATCTCTGAGTATCATGTTAAAGCTGATTGTATGGTATAGTATCTCTAGGAGAAGGAGAAGATGAAAAAAACTAATGACGAAGGTGAGTAAGATAAGACTTACGACTATTGTTGGTGGAGTGTGGAGCAAAAAATAGGTTACACTGTGAAAAAAACTAATGACTAAGGTGAATAAGATAGGACTTACGACTGATTGTTGGTGGAGTGTGGAGCAAAAAATAGGTTACATGACTGTATAGGTTACACAACAGGGTATTGAATTTTGTTCTTCCCAATAGTGGCAAAGTTCTTGGTTACGCAGTAGAGTATTGAATTTTGTTCTTTCCAGTAGTGGCGAATTTCGTTCTTCCCAATAGTGGCGAAGTTCTTGATCGTAAGTTAATTTGAATACCACCCACAGTGGCGAAGTTCTTGATCGAAAGCAACTGCTAATGATAGTGTCTTATTAGATTTAAAATAGACCTAACTAAAAGAAGAAATCTGCCTATAAATAGTAAGTTATTCCATGTGAGGTGGTCGACATGAGTCATTCAGTTTAATGTAATTTGTTTCTGTTTCTGTTTCCATTTGTATTCTATAATTTAATCTTAGTTTCTATAGTTCTAGAAATGGTCTAATAAATAATATTAGTATTATCTTATTTTCTATAATATAGATTTGTATATACTTATAAATTAACTTTTTTATAAATATAAAAAATAAAAATAAAAAACTTCAAATCAAAATAATATAAATAATTTTTATTTTTTACTAATATTTTTTTTAATTTTGGATTATAGATATATTATTCTATATAAAAAAAATATAATAGTACATAGATGAGTTTTATTTATCCAATTAATCAAGCCGATAAGAGATTTCTTTTTTGGTAGTATTTTTCATAATAATTTAATTGAAAATTTTAAAAGTTTAATAGATAATATAAACTTTGATTCTAATATTTTTAAAAGTTATTTTATTATTTATAATAGAAGCGATGATATCTCGTCTTTTGAATCCAAAACATATAAGGTTTATATCAAATTGGAATGGTAATTTAAAGTGAATATATTTATTATTAATTATAGTCAAGATTGAATATTTTTATTATTAGTTATAGTATAAAATATTATATCAAATTTATGGCTAATTTGTTTTGAAAATCAAGAAATTTTGACAAAACTTGGAAATAACTGAGTATATGAAATTAAATTTGTTGAGTATATTAGATCTCGTTAATCTCGAACTCTAATTGTATATAAAACGATCTCCACCGTCAAAACATTGGAATTAATCTCAAATTAAATTAAAATTAAAATATATTAATCAATTAGTTTAATTAATTAATCAATTAATATATTATTAAAAGAGTTAGATAATATATTTTTGATATAAAAATATTATTTATATATAATTTTTTAGAGATTCGATTTTATATTTAAAAAAAATATTATATGAGTCAAATATATTATTTGTTGTTACAACAAAATAATATATTAATATAAATATAGGATATACAATGTATATACAAACTCACAAATTTTTTAATAAACTCACAACAATTTTAATAAAAAAATTATTGTTCTATCTCTCTTTGCTTCGTATATTTTTCTGTCTCTCTTCGCTTAGTATATTTTCTATATTCTATATTTCAAAACATGGAAGTTGAGTCAAAAGAAGAGTCTAAGAAAGAAAGCGGCCGAGCATCATCGGCCACAAATATAAATGAATTGACAGAAGATATCGTCGCAAAGGTGATTTCCTTTACCACTCCTGAGGACGCTGCTAGAGTTTCATCGGTTTCTAAGCTTTTCAAATCAGCTGCCGACTGCAATTCTGTTTGGAAGACGTTTATGCCGTCCCAATATGCCAATCTTATTCCATCTTTGTCCCTTCATTTGTCTAACAAAAAGTTGTACATCGGTCTCTCTGATCATCCTCCAATTCTGATCGATGATGGCAGGAAAAGTTTATCATTGGATAAAAAAAGTGGAAAGAAGTCTTACAGTCTAGCTCCACGAGACTTGTATATTTTTTAAGGTAATAATCCTGACCGTTGGGAATGGATTTATCGGCCTCAATCAATATTTCCCGAGGTTGCAGAGCTTATATCGATTCAAAACTTAGAAATTTGGGGAACCATTAGTACCCGAATGCTCTCGCCCGAAACCCTATATACAGTTTGCTTTGTCTTTAAGCTACGGTTGGGCGCACAAGGATTTGGTGACCGACTTTTCGATGCCGTGATTTGGTCACCAATTGGAGATAAAAGCCCTATGAGAACAGTGGGAGACGTGATATTGGATTATAGAACTAAAGAACTACGAGGAGGCAATCGTCGCAGTCGTCGCCGCATACGTCGTAAGCTAATTAATGAAATCACTTCATCTACCGGTCGACGCTTAAAACTAAGACCAGATGGATGGATGGAAGTAGTGATGGGAGAATTCTACAACAACGGGAATACGGAAGAGGAACTTAAAATGTGTGTGCGGGATAACCACAGCAACAGCTTTCGCTACTTCTTTATATGGATGACTGGTCTCATCGTTCAAGGTTTTGAAATCAGACCTCAGCTAAACAATTCAATCGTTTAAATAACAACTTTTATCTAGTTTGTTAGTTCACATTTTTATCTATTTTACAACTATATTTTATATATAACAAATTTGATTTTATTTCTATTTATTTTTAAAAATATTTTTGAAATATTAAATTTGATTTGGTTATATACTACTTTCAAAATATCTGTCAAAAAATATATTAAAATATATTTTTATTTTTATAAAATTTATATTTTATTTTTACATTTATTAACAAATACTAAAAACGAAAATAAAATAAAATTCAAAATTAATAATAATAAAATAAAATAAAATAAAATAAAAGGCCAACATCATAAATAATAATAATATAGCTTTCCACTATTGAAGTGATTTTAGTATTTAACTACATTAACGTTGTACAAGTTCTAAAAAACAATCTAAAAATATGTTACAAATTTAATTTTATACAATATAAAGTTTAATTTTATACAATATAAAATTAAATCTTTATATTGATTTTATACAATATAAAGTTTAATTTTATACAATATAAAGATTTAATTTTATCGGTAAATTTTAAAATAGAGTGAAGCTATTTCTTCCATAATTTTTTTTATTTCCTCCATATTTCAAAAAAAATCCACTTTGTTATTTCCTTCGTAAAAGAAATTATTAATTTATCATTTTTAAAATTTACTCAAAAGACTCATATTTATCTTCTTCTCTACCAACCCCCAAACACCATATCTACCTTAATTTTTTTTTCAGCAACCTCCTCCCCACCATATTTACTTCAACCCATAAACTCTAATCCTATTAATATAAATACACAACCATCGGCTCTTTTAACCGAAAAAAAAACCTAGTCACCACTTTCGATTGAAGAAATCTATCGTAGGCAAAAATCTCTCTTAAATCTTTTTTTAATCTATCGATTAACAAGAGTTCCAGAAAGTCGGATGTACTCTACATAGTGAACTCTACTATGATTTTTAATATACAGTTCCAGGAACATATTTCTGGTTTTTAGTATGAAATAATTTAATAAAACTTTGGAAATCCTTTTTTGATTTTTTTTATTTTTTAAAAAAACTTTAACTTTGTTTTATTCTGACTCTTTGATTTTTGTTTGTTTCCATTTTTAAAAGATTAAATTATGATTGATTGGGATTTAGGTAATGTTATGAATTTTTTATTTGAGTATTTTCATTTTCTATGATTAATTTTTAAGAAATTTGAGTTTTTTTTTTGTTTTTAAAGTTTAATTTTAGAAGTATATATGTTGGCTGTAATTTGACTTAATGAAGTGTTTGTTGGAACAAAAATAAAAATAAAAATTAAATATTTAAAAAAAAAAATTGAGATAGAAAAAATAATAAATATTATAGAAGGAATAGCTTCACCTTTTAAAAAATTTAACATTCGCGTCTTATGTTATAATATATGAAAGGTAATATATATTTCTCTCTAAAACTAAAAAAGATGTATATAAACATAAAAAAGATCTTGTTAAAGTCTCTTTTGGGTCAAATTATTATTTTGTAAAAGTCAATCCTAAATTTAATTAAATTCAATAACCTTATTTTGTTAAATAAAAGATATGTAAGAATATTGTATCGGTTTTCATGGATAAAAAGATGGGTCAGGCTAGAAATATTACACATTTTGATAGATCTCTCACTCTACTCTATTCTTTTTTCAAACTTAAAGTTGAAATTCTAAAATTGTCCTTTCTCCCTCTAGATTTCTACATTCATTCCATTTCCACTCTAAATCGGCCGAAACTCTGAAATCTATCCATTATTACCCTAAATCTACAAGTTTTGTACTAAAATCTACTATTCTAAACCCATTAAACTGAAAAAGTTAGGTTTTTTTACCCAAACCCATCAAATCCACTTCAAAAATCTTGAATCGGAGTATCTATGGACAATGAAGAGATGGGCGTGTCTCTGGAAGACTTACTAGACGAGGAGGAAGCTTACCGGATGGAGGTAAGAACCGAAACCCTGTATTTCGGTTTTCAGCCGTGCCGCACGCTGTTCGTGCGACGAACAGCTTCGTCATCGCACGATCGTGCGACACGGTAACCCTATCGTCGCATGAGACAAAGACAGAAGCGCGTCTCATGCGACCGCACTAGAGACATGTCTCGTGCGACGACACTTAAGACATGTCTCGTGCGACAGAAGTGTTATATAAACTCATACTTTTCAATTGTTTATTTTGCAGGAGGAACCTGCCCAGCCTCCATTTATGGATGCCGATTACAGTAAAATATTCAACACTGATAGATTATTTACTAAAGACGAATTGGATGATTTCGTGGACACTGAATCAAAGAAGATCAAGTTTGTCACAATAAGAAAACTCTACGATAGCGGGAAATGGGGAAGGACTCCTAGGTTAGAGTACGTTTGCGAGTGATACGGTGTATACGTATCAAATGAAAAACCGGAAACTTTGAAAAAGAGGAAGACATCCACAAATAAATGTAATTGTCCGTTTGCGCTAAAAGGTCATCTGATCGATGTACTAGCCATGAAATGGCGTTTGGAGGTGATAAACGGTACTCACAATCATGAACCCTACGTTCGCCTAGACGGTCATTCCCGCGCTTGTAGGCTAAAACTGGATGAAGAGGAACTAGTTCGTAGTTTGTCTCACCTCGGTTCACGCCCTAGGGAGATATATAGTGGTTTGAAGTACCAATATCCAGAGAACATTTCGAACATGCGTGCAATCTACAATTTCCGCCAAAAACATCGGGATGCTGAGCATGGGGGACAAACGCAAATGCAATATCTTTTGACGAAGTTGAAGGAGAATGGATACTCGACGTGGGAGCGTTTGAAAGATGATTCAAAGGTGATCACTGAATTTTTCTTCGCACATCCTACTAGCGTAGACTTATTACGTACATTCCGGAACGTGTTATTCATGGATTGTACGTACAAGACGACTAGGTATAAGATGCCGTTATTATAGGTTGTCGGTTTAACGTCCACTTCCATTACATTTACCGTTGCGTACGTATTTATGAACGGAGATAAGATTGGAAACTACTTATGGGCTTTGGAAACTCTTCGTGGTTTGATGATGGATAGCGTGTGCGCATTTCCATCCACTATTGTTACCGATCGGGAGTTAGCTCTCATGCGTGCGGTCGATAAAACATTTCCGGAAACGCACCACTTGTTATGCACGTGGCACATTAGTAAGAACATTCTTGGTGTGGTTCGGAAGATATTGCACGATGATGTGGTAGCGAAACAATTTGTTGAATTTTACGGCTACGTTGCGGAGGCGAACACGTTTGAGAGTTACCAAAAGAATCTGGATACACTGAATGAGATGTTTGCATCTAAACCGGAGTGTTTTGCGTACGTTATGGAGTCGTGGATAACAAAATATGGTGACAAGTTCCTTGCGTACCGAACGAACACGATTAAGTATTATGGCCAAACAACTACAAATAGGTTAGTTCGTTTATCCTATTTTTTGTTGAGTTATTTTATCTAGTTTCAAATAAGTTGATAATTTATTACTTGTACTATGTAGGGCGGAGGGTTCTCACTCGTCCCTAAAAAAATATCTTGGGAAGAATCAATGCAACTTTAAGACTTTTTGGGAAAAAGTTCATAACTTGTTAACGAAGCAGCATGTGGGTATCGTCGAATCATTCAAGCGAAGTAAGTTTAGAACAATTCCCGGCTTTGATGGTGTTTTGACCAAAAATTTTAAAGGTCATGTGTCACATGCGGGGCTAAAGATACTAATGGTTGCTATTGTACGTGCTCGGAATATAGGAGTAGATCGGGTAGCATGTGGAGGTTGTTTCCTTAGGAAAACGCATGGTTTATCTTGTGCATGTGAAATTGCGTTTATAGCTAGAGATGGTAGGTGCATCCCTTTAGAAGATGTGGATATATTTTGGAAAAGATTAGATATTGTGCATAGGGATCCTAGCTCTCGCGAAGAGGAATTGCAAAAAAAGCTTTCCTTAATTGACAACTCCATTCGTAGTTTCCGCCCCGACCAACAAGACCATATTATCAATAGGGTAATGCAAATATTGAGGCCCGAGACAAGTCATATTCAAGATCCTAAAGAAGCGGTTAGAGCTAAGGGTAGACCAAAGGGAGGCGTTGATAAATCGACTAAACGGAACCCTAGTTCGTGGGAATATCCCATTGAACAAACCGCTAGTGCTAGTACTCCGGCTAACTCGGTAGGTAGTACACCCGTAAACACATTAGGGAGCACGGCCGCATCCAAAGTGGTTCCCATCGTACCACCCAAACCTCCATTAGCAAAAAAGAAAGTTGGAAGGCCTAAGAAAATTGTTAAGGATGGGAAGTTAACGTTATATCCGGATTGCATCCCGGCCTTTCTACACACTTACATTTTAAAATTAGTTGACGTTCTTCCGGACGGACAATGCGGATATCGTTCTGTAGCGCATTCAATATACAACGAAGAAGATAGATGGGAGGATGTTAGACGCGAGTTGTTGAAGGAGTTGCGGGAAAACCGTGCATGTTGGTTGGATGTATATGGTTCGGAGAAGGTGTTTGACGATTTGATATAAAGGTTAGATTACTTCAAGCCCAATCCTAGTAGCCACTATTGGATGACATTTCAGGACATTGGACTAGTCAGGTATCAATGCATGGTATACCATGTATCGCAAGCAGCCTCGTTAACGTATCTACCAATCCGTGGAAAGCCACCCGTCAACAATTCAACGATTATAGAAGTTGGGATAGCTTTCGTGCATGGATGTCACTTTGTTAATGTAAGTATATTTCGTATCCAATCAAAATTTCTTACGCTATCATTACTAATGCATTCGTTTATTTTTTTATCTTGTAGATTACTACTCCACCCGATGGACCGTTGCCTCCATTATACCCTTGTTGGGCCGCTTATGCAACCGAAGAAGAGAATCAATGGGCACATCCCTACTACCGGCGGTTGAACAAATTTATACAGATAATGCCCGCAAGGAAAATCAACTTGAACGAAAAACCACATGTAACAGATTTGACTAGAGACGACGTTTGAAATGTTTTTGTACAACATTTTAAGTTAGTTTGCCTAACATTTCATGTAACATAGTTATGTAATTTTGATGTAATTTTGATGTAATTTTGATATAATGTAGTACTAAAATCCCTACCAGTGTTTGATGTATTGTAGTTGCTATTTTTTTAAAAGTGTTAGTTTCAAGGTTCTAAAATAACACCTTTCGCATAAGACTCTCTTTGGGTCTGGTCGCATGCGAAGGTAGGCATAAATATTGGCCCTGTTTTTCAGACAGAGGGCTTATATCGCAGGCCAAAAATACGACTCTCTTTACATCAATCGCATGCGACGGTAGGCATAAATATTGGCCCTGTATTTTCAGACAGGGGGCTTACATCGCATGCCAAAAATGTGACTCTTTTTGCATCAAATCGCATGCGACGGTAGGCATAAATTTGGCCCTATTTTTTCAGACAGGGGGCTTACATCGCATGCCGGAAATGCGACTCTCTTTGGGCCTGGTCGCATGCAACCCTATTTGGGCCTGGTCGCATGCGACGGTAGGCGTAAATATTGGCCCTGTTTTTCAGACAAAGGGCTTATATCGCAGGCCCAAAATGCGACTCTTGATGGACCTGGTCGCATGCGACGCTGTGTATACATTTGTTTGAATAAAATATCATTAAAAAGGGGGAAACAACAAGTACACTTGAAGGAAGTACATAAACAGGAAAACAACAAGTACACTTGAAGGAAATACATAAAGAGGAAAACAACAAGTTAACACTTTAACTTAACCAAACATAAGAAAATAATTAAACAACGAAATGCCAACAACAAAAAATGCTCAATCATCGAAGTCATATCCTAAGTTGTCGTCAGAATCAACCCCCTCCTCCCTTTCCGTAATCCTATCTTGAAGATACGCTACCATATCCCTAGTGATGTAGTCTACCACCGTCATGTTGAAGACGACGGCCGCTTCTTGCTTAATTTTATATGGCAAAAACAACAAACGCTGGAGCGGTTGACAAAAAAGGTACCTCTGCCTGATTTGCTCACGGTTGCGCACGAGGAGACCTCCGGTTTGTAAACGGTCGTAGCCGTAGTACATCTTACAAAGCGCCCGATCAAATAAAGCATCACTAGTATCTTCCCCCATCTCTCGGCGGGCAATCTTCACCGCCTAAAGGAAATGGTAGTCTTCATGGGGAGTAAACTCCATTTGTTCAACTTTTTATGTTTGAGAAGATTATATGAATGTAAACGATTTTGTAGTCCCTTTATATAGTGAAGTAAATTTAGGTGGGACTTTTTTTGTTTCTAGAATGAGTGGGATTTTTTGAATTATAAGAATGAGCGGGAGTTTTCGAATTTTGAGAATGAGATAGAGTTTTTGATTTTTTAGAATGAGCGGGATTTTTTGAATTTTCGAGAATGAGAGGGAGTTTTTGATTTTTGAGAATGAGCGGGAGTTTTTTAATAGAGAATTAGAGGGAGTTTTTGATTTTTTAGAATGAGCGGGATTTTTTGAATTTTCGAGGATGAGAGGGAGTTTTTGATTTTTGAGAATGAGCGGGAGTTTTTGAATTTTCGAGAATGAGAGGGAGTTTTTGATTTTTGAGACTGAGCGGGAGTTTTTGGTTTATGAGAATGAGCGGGAGTTTTGGGTTTGTTACCGATCCGTCTATAAATAGAAGCTTTATTCACATTAAATTGTAAATTAGTTGATAAATCAAGCTGAAAAATGTGTTCATGGACTGAGTTGGAAGATTAGTATTTGATGAGGGCATCAGTTGAAGTTGGTAATATGCACATTCCAGAGGGTGGTAAAAGGTATTGCGAGGCATTAGTATGCCAGATGTACTTCCTGTACGGAAGGGATGGTGTTCAGCCGCCTAAAATTTCAAGGCGTGTTGATGAAGTGTGAGCTAGGTGGTCAGTCTTAGTCACATCCCGTCGACATCTAGTTTATGGCCTAACTGAATTGGAACGTCGTGTTGCGGGTAACCGGTTCAACTGTCAAGTGACGGATTATATAATAGAGGACCAGCTGGATACGGTCCGCTTTGACATTATTGACATCCGGCTATAGGAAATCAGTGACTACAAAGATGCGAAAGAAGAAAGGAAGTTGATGAAATGGAACTGGCCTGATAGATAAGTATGAGTGTGTGCTTCCGTTTTAGTATGAGTCTGTGTTTCATTTTAAGTATGAGTGTGTATTTTTGTTTAAGTGTGAGTTTTTATTTCAGTTTAAGTATGAGTGTGTGTTTCAATTTGCGTATGAGTGTGTGTTTCAGTTTTGTGTTTGAGTGTGAGTTTGTATTTGTGTTTTAGTGTGTGTTTCAATTTACGTATAAGTGTGTATTTCAGTTTTGTGTTTGAGTGTGAGTTTGTATTTGTGTTTTAGTGTGAGTTTGTATGAGTGTGTGTTTCAATGGTAGAAGCTCTAACTCTAATTGAAATGGAATCGAACCCATAAACATGATAAATTCAAAGCAAGCATACAATAAATTAAAATACAATAAATAAAAGCCGTCATAAAATAAACCGGTTACAAAATATAGTTTTGATGTCCAAAAGTCTAACAAAGGTCTGCTGAGAGTAATAATCAGTACCGTCGATACCTCTCAGCGATCCTGCACATATGAAGGGCGGTCTGTACAAGATCCTCGTGCTCCATAGTCGGTATCGATGGAGGAAACCTAGCAATCTGCCCGTATCCTGAAAAGTCAGCACCACCCTGCGGCTCCAACCGAGGACCTCCCTCTGGCGCAGAACTGCTGACGATATACCACAACCTCTTCTTCACCCAAATGTAGTATATCGGGTCAGCACTCTCTCCACTACCACGGTACAACGTGCCATCAGGAGTGTACACGTGGTTATCCCAATCCCTCCACAAGTGCCCGTCCCATGTTAAGCTACTGACCATCTTCTTCCCTGATTTTTTCGACTTAGGATGGCGTATATCCTTAGAAATCAGTTGTACGTACCCCATCTGTCGAGTGACACAGTCTGGGTAGTACGGCACAACCACGTCGAACGACTTAAGCGTCAACTCAACCCAAGTCACCCGCTGGAACGGATAATGGTCCCGTAAGTGTATGAAGGGAAGGAACATGACCTGTAAATAAAAAAATTAACAACTTAGTCATTTATATTAGTAAAAGTACTTATAATTAAAATGAACGAATATGACTTACATCTGCCTCCGTGCACATTGAAAGTGCGTGTCTCATCTTCCTGCGCATATTATGAGAGACACCAATCTTCTGCGGCGCATGTCGGCACATATGGGGCATGGATATGTCGTAAATCGCAAAACAGTGGAGCTCGGAACTGAACAAAGTGTGCAAATATCCACGACTCGAGCATCCATGTAAACCCACAAATGCCTCCCGTACCATGGAGAGATCCCTGACTAAGGGAGTGGTACAGTTGTGCTAAAACCAACTGACCCCAGTTGTACATATGCATACTCTGGTATTGGTTCACGAACTGGAGGTAATCTAAAGAAATGTTGTTGCCGGTTTTGTTCGCACATATAGTGGTACCTAACAAATACAGTATGTAGGCACGTATGGCATGATCTAAACCCTCATCCGTGATCTTCCTATCACTATACTTAGAACCACTAAAAGTACTACGCAGCCACCCAATGTTCACACTACTAGCATTCCTAAGGTTTTTACTCAACTCAGATGATCGCACACCTAGCATGCCATCATAAGTACGAAGCCTCTCAACCTCAGAGTCAAAAGGTAGAGCATCAAAGGACCTACCTACAACCGGTAATCCAGTGATGACGTGGACATCGTCCAAGGTGACTGTCATCTCCCCGAACGAGAAATGGAATGAAGAAGTCTCCTCATGCCACCGCTCTAAGAATGCCTCCACCAAATGGAGGTTGGTATGCCAGCAGGTGAGTGCATCGACGAGCGGGCCAAATATCGTCTCCATCACCCTTGCCCGTACCCTACTCTGTTGTGTAAGGTCCCATCTCCGGAGACTCTCGTACATAGCGAAGCATCGCAGGGTGACCCTATCCTGCAATATGTATCAAACACGTAAATTCGTAAAAACAACAATAATTATAAACATATGTATCGAACACGTAAGAAAATGATAAAACAATATAAAGGTATAATACTTACCTCTTTGTGATAGACGCTGAAAGCCTCGTGTTGGGTGTAATCCGGAAAAAGAGCCGGGACATGCGGCAGCACCGACAAAAAATCTTGATCCTCACCCTCGGGTGCGTGGGATGCTGCCTCTGGTGCGTGAGGTGCATCGTCCTCCATATAATCCGGTGCATCTGCATCGTCATTGTAACAGAAGTCAGGTGGCTGCGAAGAAGAACCTGCCCCTGTGCTACCATCAGCAGTAGGAATATAATCGCCATGACGACGGAGACGTCGTCTATTACGTGTACCAGGAACATGTCCCTCACTGGGACCTGCCTGTACATCCTCGGGTTGTGGCAAAACTCTATCCTCTGCCGCCACTTCCGCCTCACGTGCCGAACAATCACGTTCCCTCATTTTCTTGAACGTATTTTTAACTTTCGTCTTGATCTGTCCCATCCTGTAAAGACAATATAAAAAAATATGTATTAGTGAGAAAACACCAAATAATCTAACATAAAATGCATTGATTCACATGAGACAGCTTAAGCTGTCTGTCGCATGAGACAGCTTAAGCTGTCTGTCGCATGAGACAGCTTAAGCTATCTATCGCATGCGACAGCTTAAGCTGTCTGTCGCATGAGACGGCAATGTACACCCCGTCTCATGCGACGAAATGCTATCTTGGTCGCACGATCGTGCGACCAAATCCAATCTGGTAGCACGATTGTGCTACCAACAGCAACGAAACCCCAAAACTAGAAACAAACCAAAACAGCCTCATTTCACACAAAATCAAACACAAAAACATAGATCCTAGCAAAACTAACAAGAATACAACACTAATCTAACAAAACAACACCTAAAATCATGCAAAAATCGAACTTTTGAAATCGAAACCTAAAAAACTAAAAAACTGAGATTCAACAGTTTAGACCCAACGAAATCTAAAAAACAATTTACACCATGATGTTTGTATCGTTTACCTTTACGTTTTCTTGACTTTAGATTCTTCAAAAATCGTGCTTTTGAAATGGGTCCCACAGTGTGCTTGAGAGCTTTCTAGAGAGAGAGAGAAAGAGAAGGGGAAAATGGTGAGAGATTTATCAAACCTTTTTATACCTAGATTTTCTGAAAAGGATAAAATGGTCCAAAATTAGGTGAGAGATCTATCAATTGGGTATAAGATCTAGCGGTTTAAGATCTATCAAAATGTGTCTTATTTCTAGCCTGGCCCTAAAACGATATGCCTATTTAATGCTCGTGTTAGTCATAAATATTGTATCAAATTTTTGACAAAATTTAGAAAGGATGAGAATCTAAAATATAATTTTGTTCGACTATATTAGATCTTGTTGAGCTATTTTGGGTCAAACTGATTAGCTATCAGATGGGCCTCGATCCGATATTTAAACTCTTATTGCTTATCAATTATGTATGGACCAGTCTCAGTCCAATATTTCGATTCGGTTTGGTACGGTCCATTCGATAATTTATTGGTCTGGATTTTTCAAATTCAGACCAGATGAATAACAATCCTGTATACATTAAAAAGGACGAAAATTCCAAATTGATATAACAAATCTAAACTGCAATAAGTTTCTCCATTATAATTGATTGCTTTATGTTTAATGATGCTAATAAAGTTAAACAAAAGAATCGACTGTTAGATGAAAATTATTTACGAAACTAATTGTGTGGGTATCACGTCAAACTCGAGTTAAATGATAAGAGGAAATTTAACAAATTATATGCCAAGTAGTAACTCTTTGTATTAGGGAAGAGAATATATATTTTTTTACATTTTAATCACATATTTATCCTATTTACATATGAGTTTTATTCCCATTAATTATATTTTGCTATTAATTACATCGTGGACCTTAAATAAAGGTAATTGAGTCGTAATAGTGACCGTTATTCTAATCGTGAGGCGTTACATGGGTTTCATGTTTTACTGTCTCATTAATTTGCATTGAGTCGCTGGCATCGATCGGCTAGCGATACCTCCAACGCGCTCTGGTTCATAATGTTTTGCCCCTCGTCGTGAGGACCTCTACTCGGTATAAAGTTCGCTTGAGGGATCGTTTGCTAATACATCCTACTCGGCTTCTCTGTTGATCAAACGTGCTCACTCATGTTCCCTTAGCTTTTACACCTTACATTGGGAGGCCTATACTCAGTATGAATTCTACTTGAAGGAACGCTCGCTTATACCCCTCGGTTAGCTTCCTTGTGGACCAATCGTGCCTCAGTTGGATTTTGGAGCGTCTGCATTATACCCATCCGCCCGAATATGTGCTGACCCATCAGCTCGGTGAGGGAACCCTCATCAAGGCTCCCTCATAATCCATGGATTATACTTTCGAATAATGTTTAATCGATGGAGTAACTATTTTATAGATGGGGATATTGAAAGCGTCATTAACCAGTTGGAGATCGAAAATTAGTGGATTTCACATGTGCAAGCGTAGATGGTAGTGGTAGGTTGACATGTGGCTTATGCTTAGATGGCGTCTGTGGCTTGGCAGTTCTGTAACAAGAGATTGATTCGTTATAGAATTGCGCTTGGAATCCAAGGAAACATGTTATTTGAGCTAATGTGAATGACAACCAACGTCCTATCATGCGTGGGTTGTAATATCAAGTTTCGTGCAATAGTATTCGTCGAGTCCTTGTTTAAACAATTTGGAGTAAGTGTTATTGTGACATAACAAGACAGAGAACATTTGGTAGAAACTCTACTGTAGTTTTCATTACAATCGTCGTCGTTGCTCCTTCATGAAAATTTATGCCGGAGTCAAACTAGGTATTTTATAAACCCTTTTATTATTGATGGATAGTGATGCCTTTAGGTTTACTAGAATAGGGCCATTCGTAAGCCATTTTAAGGAGGCTTGCCATCAGAATTAACCGATCTGGATTAAGATCCAAATATTTTAAGGCTGCATCGAATTCCTCACACTTAGAGTCTATGATTGTTAATGCATTTTCTTCCTTTAAATTTGGATTAACAACCTTCTGTGTTTATGCACTTGAAATTTTCGAACCATTATTTTGGCTTTTAACAAAAGCAGCTAGTTTTACATTTTCTATCAAAACCTGTTTCTTCTTCCTATAAAGCAATACAGTCTGCAGTAGCATGGCCAATATCATTATGATACTTACAGAATTTGTTATTACGTTCCTCCCTTGGTCTGTTTATTGGAGCTGGTTTTTCTAAACTCACATAACCTTTGGCTTTTTCATATATTAAAGCAACACTCTTAGTTAAATCTGCATAGTATTCGGGTCTTACCCATACATTCGATCATTGTCTATAATGCTGATTAGTTGAAGCTCCTTGAAAAGAATTCCCTCATGTTCGATGAGGTAAGTTGTGATTGACCTATGAATGTGGTGGATGATAATTCGAAGTGTTTAATTTATTTATTTTCCACATGTCCAGAATTCTTTTTACTGGTCCTAACTCCACATTGAACCCTGGTGAATTCTTCCACTTTGATCTGGTCTTCGACTTGGTCCATAAGAGATCCAAAGGTAATTTCTCATCTTTGTTGTTTCATTAGCCAAATCACCTGGTAATAAACCCTATATGAAAGCTGTCATGACAACTAACTCTTCACAATCATCCAACCCTGCATTTGTTAAGACAAAATAATTCGTATAATCTTTCAACTTTTCACCCACAACTTGCTTACACTGTATTATAGTATCGCCATTAGCCCACGTCTCTTTACTATCCACAAACTGTTTTTGAGAAGTTGTAAAAATCCCTAAAATTAGCAATTAACCCCTCGGAATCCTATTGTACCACTTCAATGCAGTTCCCTTGAAGGTCTGAGGAAATGATATGCACAACAGCCTATCATTGCCTTCGAATTTTATCATATAGTTCTCAAATTGTTCGATGTGATCATCAGGATCTTGCTTTTCGACCTTTGAAATATCAAACCGCTTCGAATATAAATTATGATTCTTGCATATACTGATCATCTCCTCCCATGCCATAACAGCATATAAATTATGATCATCACATGTATAATGGTTAAATGTGTTCCATTTACACCATTCTAATTCTTTTAAACAATAAGGGACATTATCTCTTTTAGATTTACTCTCCTTATACGATTTTTGTGGCTTTTCTTCTGTGAAAGATCCTCGATAGTGTTTTTGCCTAGATGATCCCTCAGAATTCAAAACATCAAACTCTTCAACACTAGATTCAATATACCTATGCTTATCTTTTTTCTCCTTTCGTGAAGTTCGACACTCTTTATTAGATTCAAAATGTATTCTTTTACAATCACTTCGAATCTGTTGAGCTGTAAAAGACCGATTAGATTGACTTTCTAGATCGTAATTTTGATCTGCCTTTCACGCCTCACACGTACACCATCCTGATCGAATTTCATGTTCTCTATGAATGTACTTTTTATTTAGCATCGTAATTTTATCTAGAAGTTCATTCATTCGAGTTTCAATCTCTGAATGATTTTGATGAACTAGAATTGATGCATTACCCTTACCTTCTCTTCTTTGCAGGCCAATTCTTAGCATCTCAATCTCCTTTCGAACTAGAGGATCGTTTTTGTCAACTGGTTCAATTGCCGATCCAAATTAAATATTAAGAATCGATTAGTTAACAGCTACAAAATATCGATCAAGAACAACTACACAAAATCAATTAAGAACAATATAAACAATCTTAAGAAATTAATTGCGTCTGGTTATTTATTACGAAATCAAGGTACTAATCTACTCCCACTATGGTTTCTAATTTGGTGAGGATGAGATCTGGTTCTTGAGAGAGAAAGTGAGATAGATTTTGGAGAGAGAAATCAAGGAATTAAGAAATAGTAGTTTGCTCAAAAACATATCATAAGTGTCAATTTCAGCCTTGGCCTTTATATATACGCGCCAATATTTAGTAACATAATCGGTTACACAATAGGGATAATTGCACATTGATCCCTTATTCTTACATAAGACCTAAAATCCATCCATTAACTATAAAAACTAGCATATAAGTCTTTATTTATTACATTTAGGCCCTTAATATTTTATATCTTTATCAGTGGTCGTGCTTCCAAAATGCACGAAATTGTTAGTTTTTCACAAAACAGATTTCTCGATGTAAGGAATCAATCAATACTTCTCGACGTATTCGATTACTTTAGGATAATCTTTAAACTCATGTTTCATCAATCATCAGTCTCCGAGTATATTATGTTATCCCACAAACCTATAGAGGCTTAAAAACTTTTGTTCTTCTTCGTGTACTTCTTCGTATTCCTAAGGAGATCATGTTAATGTTTCATTGACATAACACGTGTATTGTTCTCGAAAATACTTGTTCAAAAGCATTCAAAAAATCTAAATATTTATCTGTCAAAACCACATACGGTTTTTCGATACAATTCGTTACCATCAACGATTGCAAACAATCTAATACCCACTATAAATTGTTAACTTTCTCCCCGAACATAAACGCAAATCTGACCCATACATTAAACGACATCTCGTATATAATGTAGGTTTCATCCATTATCAGTACTTTTGGAAATTTATATAAGAAATTCACCCTAACTAGGTGTATAAAGAAAATATTAGTTATGATATCTCTTTGATCTCGGTTGGATGTATGTCATTCGAAATAATTAAACCTTTTAAATTTGCTTAACAAGTATGCAACTGTGACCGACTGAATTTCTCCAACATCCGTTGTTTTTGTCAAGTGTTGTAGACTGCATGCATGGATGCAACAGTTTTATCGTTTAATTTTTTGACCCTCGTCAAAATTTCTCGAGGATGAGTTCCCATGAAGATAGAATGATGTACAAATGTCAACTCTTTTTAGAGAAGTGTCTCGCATATGAATGACCTTCTAAATGTTTCATAATCAGATGGATATGATCTCGCATATAACATTTAAAGACCATTCATCTTGAATGACCATAGTTACCTTAAGCTTGAAATGGCGTCCGTAATTTTCGATCAATCTTTTTGTTAAGATTTGTTAGGCCTCCTAACTAACTTACCATCTAGATCTTTCACATCCAAAAAATATTCGAGAATTATTTTTACTTTACGCGGTATTAGAACATTTTTAAATAATAACCAAATTAGGTATTTTCCAGTCTTTTTAATCAACTCGTACAATCTGTATCGAGTATAATAACCCACTGTGTAAAACATATCACTATAATCTGTAATCCTCGATATGTACTAATTTCTCATATAATCCTAAATTACATAAACAAAAATAAAACATCAAATTTTAAAAATAAAACATCAAATTTTACCAAGAGTGTACTGAACCTTGAGTGGTACATTAGCCAAGTACCAACTCCTACGTATCTGTGGTGTTGCAAACATAGATTTGTCAAATTCAACTGATATTTTTATAAATTTGAGTTCGAATTTTTATTTTACCTTCTTCGACGCTTGCATATCTTCCGACGATTGTCTATGCTCTTCAATCTTGTTATTTTAATCCCAATTATGGTGTCCGAAATTAAAATCGATATATGAATTAAAAAAATTAATCTTATAAATATAAAAGTGAGCTAATCTCCAATGTGTCTGTAAAGAAAACGGCTAGTAGCCCCCAAGGGGTAGCTGAGTTGGTTGAGTAAGTCATGCTTATGACCAAAGGTCATGAGTTCGAGTCCCTCTACATACGATTTCTCGGCTGAACCTGTCATCTTGTGTGGTTTACCTTCTAGCTATAGTTTGCATGATATCGCGTAGGGTTTACCCCTGTGCGCACTCATTGCACTCTGAGTAGCGGTTGCGAGTTTCCTCCTAAAAAAACGGTTAGTAGTGGAACATATATTTCTCCATACATCTCTTATCAGGATTTATAATTAATAGTATATGAGGATTTATAATTAATAGTATATGGATAGGTATCGACTGTATGTGGACAAGAACAAAAAAAATGTATTCAACATTGGCTCCCATTAGGACTGTCGAAGGTTCCGGAGAACCGAGAACCGGACCTTAACAGTCTGTTCGCGATTCCATCTTAAAAATCGAAACCGATAAGGGACTGAAACAACAAAATCGATATAGAACCGAACGAATAAAACTAATAAACTAGTAGAACTGGTAAACCGATAGAACTGAACCGATAAAATCGATAAACCATTATAATCGATAAGGAGAATCAAACCGCTAAAACCAGATTAATTTACTATTATTATTAATTTTTTATACATTGTATTATCAAAATTAATAATTAATTTTATTTATTTTTAATAAAAAATTAAAAATTAACTTCTAAACTTTGACTTTTATGTTAGACTTTTATTTAAAAAAATTGAAAACTAAACTTAATTTTTTTAAATGGACCGGACCAAAACCGGACTAATAACGGACCAAACCAAAATCGGATCGAACCGAAAAAGACCGAAACCGACCGATCTCAGATCAAACCGCAACCAAAACCGAATCGGATCGAACCGGCCCGTAAACTTAACGGTCCGCTACGGTTCCAAAATATGAAACCGAAAACTTAGCGGTTAGATCCGGTCCGAACCGATAAACTTAGCGGTCCGATTTGGTCCAGGTTTCGGGACCGAACCGGACCGATAAACACCCCTAGCGCCCATCTATCTTACTTACTCTTGACTAGACCTAATCAACCTATTTGGGATTTGACCTTCCAAACAAAAACAAAAAACTTTAATACAATCTCACTGCTTGTCTTACTCTTCTTATGTCTTTTTCTCTCCTTCATCCCTTCTCTAACAATAGCAACAAATTTATAATCATATACGCGAGAGAATGATAGCTTATTACTTTGTTTATGAACTTCAGAAATCATAAGATTGCATTGTTACGGTCCTGTGAATCCTCGACAAACAAAAATACTGAATACAGATGGTACAACATTTCTCCGATATGTCTCAAAAACAAATATGCGGAGGAATAAGTTTGCCTGGATTCATGATATTGTTGGGATCCAACGCCGTTTTTATTCTTTTCATCGTCTGCAATGCTTCTATTCCAAGTTCTTTCTCAAGATACTGCATACAATTACAATTTCCGAGTTGATAGAGTTAGAAATTCATCAAATGTTTCCGATTCTAATACAATCTTCTATTTGGATTTGGATTGGGGTTATAACTTCTACGAATAAAAACCACGATTAGTCGCTGGAACTGATCACGTAATAAAAACCATGATTAGTCACTGGAATTGATCACGTGTATCAAAACACCACTGAGCTACATTCGTA
The DNA here is from genome assembly GCA_036936605.1 of Limnanthes douglasii subsp. nivea. NCBI lineage: Eukaryota > Viridiplantae > Streptophyta > Magnoliopsida > Brassicales > Limnanthaceae > Limnanthes > Limnanthes douglasii. The sequence continues at coordinate 7,701,717 of JAUPFV010000003.1, read as the reverse complement.
TCAAAACGGTTTGGGCTTTTTTGGCAACTGTCGTCACTCGCAATGACCACAGATATGAAAAAAAAATGACCATGGATACAACAAAAGTCACATTTTGATACAAAAGTAACACCGGTATCTATTTTGAGACAAGTGACCAACTCTGGTGACTATCCATAGTTTCTAGCCAATCTTCTGCCATAAAAAAAAAAATTGTCCAGTCGAGTACTTCGTCCCTACATAAGTGTACCCGAAAAGATCTGCGGTAATATAATTTGAGATAAGAGCAACATTACCTTCATTTTCCCGGTACCAACACCATGTTCTCCGGTACAAGTTCCTAATCACACGGACAATCAAAGATTAGTATTAACATCAGCTTCCATATTAGTGAAAAAATTAATATAAAACAGCGAAGTTTTATACAAACCAAGCACAATCGAAGAGGTTTAGCCTCTATATTAGTCGTGTCATTAGGCTTTTAGACATAAGCAAAAATATTGAGTAGTTTTTTAAATTTAAAATATGATTTTTTAATACGCACCAAACACCGTACGACTTATTCGCAAAAGTAACTTTATTTTTATTTGCATATCTTAGCTTGTTTTGTAGTTTATAGCTTGGCACCAAGCTACACCTCTTCATACCCATATATTATCAACTGTGATCGGCTAGTTTGTGTCAAAAACGTTATAAAAATGGGGTATAGAATTGTAGGAGCTTAGGTCTTTTGATAATACAGATACAGTATCAAGACAAATAGCATATACCTTCCATTGATAAGGCAGTGTAGACCATAAATTGATTCAGTCTTTCAGCTTCCTGCCGTTGCTTTTCATCGCTGGGATCAAACAGAATCACCGTGTGGAAATTCCCATCACCAGCATGAGCTATTACGGTACTGTGATTACAACCAAGAATCACCATACATTTATTATAACATCACTTCACTTACGAATCCGCATAAATGAATAACTATTTGAAACATACCAAACCAGTGGTGATGCATCCAGCTCTTGTTTCGACCTTGTTATTAGTTCGGCAAGGTGTGATAAAGGCACACAAACGTCCTGCATAGAAAGTTAAAAAATAGAAATGTGGTTTTGAATACTGGTTAGTCATTTTAACCAACAGAAATTTATCTCGGATTAATAAAATCACACACGCTTAGTCAGTCCTTAGGGACTGGTAATCGTACTTTGATATTTGGGGGATTGATTTCTCGCAACCTTGATAGTCGGAGGACAAATGGCCATTTTAAGCCATGAAAACTAAAAGCAATAAAGTTTAAGACGTCATAAGTACTTCTAGTTTCCTATTAGTATTTTATAGTGTATGTTAAAATGAAACCATCTCATAGTTCCTAAAAGTTTCACTTACCGAAATCATCGCCTCGAATTTAGGTTCCATCGCAAAGCAAGCCCAAAGCGCCTCCTTCCTTATCTACGTAATACAAGGTGAATAACAAATATCTTACTGAAGAGTTAGACTTACTGGATTTATATATGATAAACTCTAGAGCAAATATTTAAAAATTGAGACAAAAATCTAAGTCAACCTATGATGCCGTGATATGAAATTCTAAAAATAGTGCTCCTTTTAAGACAAAACTTGTTGGAATTAAGTACCGGACTTTAATACCTTCCATAGTTCTTTTTTAGCTTCAGGCTCTTCAGCATAAACAAAATCTGAACCCCTGTGTTCAGAGACAATCTTCTGAACAATCTGTGTTTGTTCGCGTGAATAAGCCTCTGAAGAAAATAATCGCAAAACGTATGAGAACCGACCATAAGGAAATAAGCTGGCTGCAATAAAGTTAAATTTTAATTTAACCTCACCGGTGCCCACGAATTCAAACATTAAAGTTGGAAGTTCAGGTAAATTCTTCCCGTTAGCCACATTGATAGCCCTCACTTGAACCTCGTCTAATAGTTCTACCCTTGACACCTGCAAAAGCACGACTAGTCAATCAGAGAAGAAACTAAGCCAGCAAAATACTTTTGCCGCTAATGTCCTACCTGTATACCGGACAGCATAGTAGCAATGGAAACATCTGCTGCATCCTTAACCGAAGGGAAATTACACATTGCTACCTGTAGAATCATCGGTCATAAAATTGTTTGTTTTTAATCGAAGAAGTATACATGGCACCTGATATATATATAAGGGGTCAAATCGTCTAAATTTTTTAAAAGATGCAAGGGACTAATGTTTCAACAGCTTCATAGTCCAAACTAGGGAGATAAACAAGTATATAAAGCCCGTAATAGAGAGGTGGGAAGATCTCGAATTGCAAAAACAGACTCTGGAGGAGATACGTACCACTGAATGCTGTGGAATCTTTTGAAGCCGTAAAGTGACCTCCGTTATGATACCCAGTGTTCCTTCACTTCCTATTATTAGACGCGTCAAGTCATACCTATCATATGCCACCTTAACTCATCAGGTTAACAAATACTTGGAATTTATAATTAAATTAGAGGGTGAGGAACTCTTTTGATTATCTTCGATTTCTAATCAACGATTCACACACACAAAGAACGATGATCCATTAAAGGGACTTATTAAATATCTGTAAAAACCATTGAATCTACTTGATTTTCGATCAACAGCGTAAAGTGCACCCAGTAATTCATAGAGAAAATGTGGTCAAAATGAAATAATTTGAGAAACAAACCCGGCTGCACTTTTTCTAGCACGTGAAGCTGTCTTGACAATATCTCCGTTGGCAAGAACCACCTATAAACATATATAAATATCAGTCAAACAGCATTGCATTTGCACTTACAATGCATAAATCAGAAGGATAGTAGACAAACCCTGAGGCTGATGACATTGTCACGCATGGTTCCATACCTAGGTGCTAGAAGCAAAGATCATTAGATTTAATGCACTTACATGCTATACCAAGTTGGCAGGATAAGTAGATCGAGCGTTTAAGACACGTAAAGTAACACTATCTTGATATACAGATTGCATATAATGATAAGGTTCACACCTAAAAAATAATCAAGTAAATGATTGTGAAGTTTAGAGACGATTTACAAGATACTTTTGACGTACTCAAGAACAAAGCAATACCGGCCGCTTACAGCTACAGGTGACAAAATGTTGTCCGACCAGACCTACCAGTTTTGTCCGATCCCGAAGAAATCGGGTACGTACATGAATATTATGTCTGAAAATCAGGTTTGTGCGAAAAGAAATATTATCCTACTTCAATCCAGGTCGGGTCTAGGATTGCACATTCGGAAAATCCGGTCAGATTTGGTTTTTTGGAGTAATCAATCCTAGTCCATAACTCATGGTGGAGAATCAGGGTTGGGTACAAATAAAACACCTAAAAAATATTTTTACAAAAACTAGGTTGAAACCAAGCCAGATACGGTTAACAAGGTGGGTACCGGTTTGTATGAATATCAACCGCGTTTCATATTGGATACACACATGTGTCCGCAATCCTGGTCCGGGTCTGACTTGCGGTAACAAACACAGTTGCACTATTTGCCAGTAAAGTATTTCTACTCTATCCTACTAGCGAATACAATATTAACAGCATATTACCTCACAGCTAATGAACCAGAGCAACGTGTAGCACACATGCCTCCAATTGTTGCACCGGGCCCTGTGTATAAGAATTTTCTCAGTAAAAAATCTAACAACAGTAGACTACACTCTGGTTTATAAGAGTGAGCTAACGATAATATACTTTGGCGTAGTACTTCGTCTGTTTATAGAACGTTTTAGCCCCTATTACAACTACAGAACACATCCTAAGATTATTGTATCATATTGGCTACATAACACGTAATGTCAATACCAAAGTATCTAATAACCTGGATCAAGAGGAAAGAAGAGACCATACGGCTCCAAGTACTCATTAAGATCCATCCACCCAATCCCAGGATCAACAACCACATCCATATCCTCCAAATGTAATGCCTTAACACTCTACTTAACAAAAACACATGCAGTTTTAGCAAAAAGAAAAGAGGTATTCCGAAGATGTGTGTGCACGAAAACTTCTAAGAAGAGGAAGAACAAAATAATCAGCAAAGTCCTACAGGAGAGAAGGCTAAAATCAATAACATCTCCCTAGGCTAAACAAGAGGCTAATGAGTTTCGGCCGTAACGAAGTTACAAAATGAAGACATGAGGCCAAATGAAAAACCATAAAAAGTAAAAGTGAGCTGAATGTAACAAAATATTAGAACAAAGAAAATGATTAGGCTGTAATAATTAATAGTAATAAGCAGAACCACCTACATGTAAAGCAAAAGTATATGCTTAGGCCTCGGATGGATTAAGCTACATCAAAGAAGATATCAAGAAATGACATGACATATAATCTAGAAGAATCCAAAACAAAGCATTTCATAGCTACGCAAATTCTCCAGAATGCAAATGAAAGAAATTAGTGCATACTTTCATTTGAGACATGTCAATGCAAACACCGCCATTTGGAGCTAAAGTGTGACCTTCAATTGATGTAGCTCCACCATAAGGAACAATAGCGACCTGTTAAAGCATAAAGTCAAAAGGGATCAGAACTTTCTTAGGAAATGGAAAAAAAAATTATGCAACGGCCACTTGAGGCAATCAAAAGAAGAATATTACGAAACACGTGTTCCCTCCAATACAACTTTGACTATGTACTCAAAATACTAGAAAATGAGCTCTCTGACACAACTCTATTCTAAATCTAGACACAACTCTATTCTAAATCTAGCACCGCCATTGCGAAACTCTCTTTAACGAGGAAAAAAGTGGTAACATAAAGAATCCTTAACAGATTTACCGGAATAAGGAGGATAAATACAGACCTTATGGTGGTTGCAAGATTTTACAATTTTCGAAACCTCGATTTCAGACCTGAAAAAACATACATGGATATGTCAACCCATTTTTGAGGCCCAAGTTATCTCCTAACTTGATGTCATGCCTAATGTTTTTAAAGCTTCAACCACATAGACGTAAAACCCGAAAAGAAAAACAATACTTTCAAAGTCAAAACCCTACAATACCCATTAACCATTGTGCTATGATCATACTCAAAACTCTAGAATCAAACTAACCTGGGAAAAACAACGACGTCCGGGATGTTCACTGCTCTGTGAAAGCTGTTTTGTGGTTTTCCATGGAAGTACCGCTCGTCGTAGTCCAATGTCATGTTATCCTATCCAAGTATTAGAACCATAAACCCTCATAAAACAATTAATAAACCCCCTGCAACTCCAAAACTCAAAACAAACACAAGGAATCCGATAAAAAATCGACTGCACAACATAATGAAGCTTGACTTGTTCCAAACTGTTACAATTTTCGTCTCCAAACACATCATTGTCATCACTCATCACACAAAGGAAGTCATACATGTACTATCTATGAAATAAGGACACGACAATAATAGATAATTGAAGTTTCAGTACTTGGCAGATAGAGTGTAATTCATCAATCAGCTCTTGAGGAACTTTCTTGTGGGTTCCTTTAACAACAAACTCCGTACTACCTTTGCCTCCAATAGTTACATTTCTACACAAACCACACAAACAACCATAATCATGAACCATCGCCATACTAAAGGCTAAGGATTTGGAATATAAAAATCACATTTTTCAAATTAGATAAAAATTGATAGTGTTCAAAAGAAAACTAAGATAGGTAGAAGGAAAAGAAACCCAACTGAGAATCGAGAGAATTGGCTTCACAGAGAGAGGAGTGAGATGGGAAATGAAAAGCAAAGGATCCACCAGAAACTGTAGCAACTGCAACTGCAACTGGAAGTAAAGAGCTTGACCACAGTAAAAACTGTGTTTTGGGGTTGTCAGTGTTCTGAATGGGTGGTCTTGAGGTACGGAAATTTCTAAAGGTGGATTTCGAAGAAGATCGTAAACGAGAGAACCAGCTTGAGAATGGCATGGCTATGTTTCTGTTTGGTAATAGAGAAAAGAAAAGAGTCTCGTTTAATCAAAACCCAGGTTTTTACAAAGAGATATGGGTTTTATTATCAATCAGGTTTTACTAAGGGTGATCTTATATGTCGGATTATGTTAGTTCGATTTCAGACGGCTGGATTTAGGACGGTTCTGTTGAATCTTTTGTCAAATTTTAGATTGTTTTACCTTTTATTGAAAAAATATCTACAAATGCATTTTCAATACATTTCTCACATCTTTTTTTATTTTTTTTAAAAAAAATTAGAAATTCAAATTCCAAACCCCTTGTTTTATGGATCGGAAATACATGATATAAGTTAGTAGTATTGTTTTTATTTGAGTGGTTAGTGCACTCGATATTTAAGTTTTAAATTCGGTTTATTAAAAATTAGAGTTTTTTAGGGTTTAAGTAGTTGTTTTGTTGATTTGATCGGTTATTATTGTTTGTGAATTGAAGATCCATGTATATCATGTAATTTCGTATGGAATGGTTCAGGATTTAGGTAGTTAGGAATTTTGAACCATCATATTCGTCATGTCGCATATGTCGTGCGGCGAATATGATGGTTTGCCGCAAACATTCATGCGATAAACCAACCAAGAAACTAATACATTATATGAAATTTTAATATTTTTTCATACAGTTTACACGAAATTTTTGGTGTCATAAGTTTGCTTCATTAGATGATTTGTTGATTGGATTTGTGGTTCATTTTACACTTACATTATGCGCATATAGTTTAAACTTTATAATTTATGTGTTTATTCGAAAATATGTGTTTTGTACTAGTTTATTAGTTCGTAAACCGATTATATTGTTTATTTACGGACATGGTTAGAACGAAGACGACAGCGAGTGGGCAGCGGAGTCGGGATTTGTGCCTCATTGCGGAGGCACGACATGTGGTCCACACTGAGTCGAGATCATGTACTAGACGACGTATGCATCGTGATGCAGTTGATGATACGAGTCATCATGCGGGTGGGTTACGGCTGGCAGTAGTGTTGTTGGATCATCTTCGCAGCTAGTGTTTGAGGAAGACTTTGAGGGAGCCATGGCCCACGTCCCTCGACTGTATCCCGATGACGCCCTTCGCGAGGCGTACAACGTTTTCATGATGATGTTAAGTCTTTTTACAATTTTAATATTTAAAACCATATTGTTTTAATTTAGTTTCAGTTTAATTTTAATTTAAAACTTTATTATTTACAATTTTTTGGTTTATTTCACCTTGTAGAAGAGAGTAGGCATATGGTGCTTCTCGATGTACCATAGTCTTCGTAACTGGGACTTAAGTCGTAATCAGTTTATAGTACGGGAGAGAGTGATGCGTACTATTACAGAACCGTAGATCGATGCTCTTTTTCATTGGCATACCAACATTCATCTGATTGAAGTGTTTCTCGAGCGTTTGCATGAGGAGACGTATTCATTTCACTTCTCATTCGGCAAGATGATCGTCACTTTCGACGACGTCCATGTCGTTACTGACTTTTCGGTTAGAGGTAATACTTTTGTCGTTCTTTATTTTACTAATGAGGTGGAGAAGCGTATGGTATGATGTTTGGTATTCAACCATCTAAACTAGGTAGCAACCTAAAAAAACGGGAATAGTTTTGACTTTCCATTGGTTCCAGGATACATTTGCACATGGCGATATGATGATAGTAGGGCCACCGATGTCATTTATGTGATCATGTTACTCAAGCGTATATACTTTACGTTTTAGGAGCTACTATATGCGCCAACAAAACTGGCTATGGGATTTAATTACCTACAGTTCGTAAACCATTACCAGGTGATGGATAAGTATAATTGGGGTCAATTGGTTTGAGTCAGCTTTACCACGCGCTTGGCCAGAGTTCTATACACGGAACTAGTGGAATATGCAGGTTTACTAGACTAGTCGAGGCATGGATTGTTTTATCATTTTAGATATTTCGGTGCTCATTTGTACAACGCATTTACTATATTATCACCGCATATCTGTCGATATGCTCCACAAAAAGTTAGCTATTCTCAGACTATTCGCACAAATATGAGAGACACCCTAGCTATGTGTTGTGTACTCGGTGTAAATTTTATTATTTTTCTATTAATTCATAATTACTTTAATTAAATTCAATATATACTAACTATTTAATGTATTTTAAGTCACATTTCTTTCATATGTTTTTTACAAGGTGTGAGGTCGTTTGAACCAGTCAGTTGGATTTTGAGCATAATGATTTTGTTCGACATAGTCACACCGTACTATCATGATGCCGTGACCCGTCAGATGGGACACAATCAGATGATACTGTGTCATATACGTCCTATCGCGGCCAAGAAATGAGGTAAAAAATCTTGTCAGAAGTTTCCATGGGATCCTTTGATTTAGGAGAATTGGTAGCATCATGTTTTCACGAATTTAGATAATCCATTTGAGGATGGGCAAGATGGTATGGACCTGATGTACCCTATTTGGGTTAGGACTAACCTATGGTATACATTGGTCAACCCGACCTCTATAAGTGATGATATATATGTTAGAGGAAACCCTCTGGTACACACTCACACCACTACAAATGAGGCACTATGCACATATCATACACATATTACCTCGATGACACCGGAGGAGTATGTCAATACGTTGGAGGAGTGTCTCAGTATTGTTGAGTGATACCGAGGTTTTTCTTAGTTTTTACGTTTTGTGTTACTTGTATGATTTTTTTGTTCACGGTCATCATATGATTCGTGCTTATGACTTGGTATCGGTAATGCATTTTTTGTTAGTCTTAGGTTTGTGTATCGTTGATGTGTTTTGTGTTAGTATTACAATTCTTGTGTATTATAATGTTTGATTATAAAATTTATTATACAGATTGTTAGAGATATAAGACCTATGTTCATTAGTCCATAGAGTTTGTCTATAAATAAGAGTTTTATACTCTATGTAATCAGTACATTTTCTAAATAATACAAAACATTAGCCGCTCTCTTTTCTCTCTTTTGTTCTTTATTTAACATTGTATCAGAGTGTAGGTTTAGATCTTGAAGTTTTCCTGTTTTCCGTTATGTCGGCGGGTAGTTGTTTTAGTTGTCCCCCGGAAGAAAAAAAGTGAAAATTTTCGGCTTTCAGATCTGGTGTGTGCAACCACAATCAATAGACATGATCGACACGTAAACAATGCCTTGAAACATCAAATCCTTCAATCTGACTGGTTGGATTATGATTGGGTGCTACAGTTAGGGAGAAATCACTACTGGAATATTGCAGATTTTTGTTGGTAAAATTGTATATTCAATTTTGATTTTGATTGGGAATTAAATTTGGATTTGGTATAGACGTGATTTGGATTCGTTTGGATTTGTTTGGTGTTTAGGATTTGTTCTTAGGATTTGTTTTTCGTTTGGATCGTTTGGATTTGAATTTGGGATAGATTTAGTTTGGATTTGTTTGGACTTGTTTGGATTTGTTTGGTTTTTTTTTGCTTTTTTGGCTTTTTTGCTTTTTTGCTTTTTTGGGTTTTTTGGGTTTTTTTGCTTTTTTTGCTTTTTTTTGCTTTTTTTTTCTTTTTTTTTGCTTTTTTTTTTTTGCTTTTTTTTTTTGTTTTTTTTTTGCTTTTTTTTTGCTTTTTTTTTTGCTTTTTTTTTTTGCTTTTTTTTTTTGCTTTTTTTTTTTGCTTTTTTTTTGCTTTTTTTTTGCTTTTTTTTTGCTTTTTTTTTTGCTTTTTTTTTTGCTTTTTTTTTTGCTTTTTTTTTTTGCTTTTTTTTTGCTTTTTTTTTTTTTGCTTTTTTTTGCTTTTTTTTTGCTTCTTTTTTTGCTTTTTTTTTTGTTTTTTTTTTGCTTTTTTTTTTGTTTTTTTTTGCTTTTTTTTTGCTTTTTTTTTGCTTTTTTTTTTGCTTTTTTTTTGTTTTTTTTTTTTGTTTTTTTTTTGCTTTTGTTTTTGCTTTTTTTTTTTGCTTTTTTTTTTTGCTTTTTTTTTACTTTTTTTTGCTTTTTTTGTTGTTTTTTGTTGTTTTTTTTTGTTTTGTTTTTTTTGTTTTGTTTTTGCTTTTTTGGCTTCGTTTGGATTCATTTGGTGTTTATATTTTAGTTGGATTAGTTTGGAGTTTGGAGATTGAAGTTTGGATTTTTAAGAATGAAGATTGAAGATTGGAGTTTAGAGTTTGGAAATTATAGTTTGGAGACTAGAGATTAGAGACCAGAGATTAGAGATTAGATATTGGAGTACGGATATTGGAGTTTGGAGATTAGAGATTGAGTTTGAATATTGGAGATTGGAGATTAAAGTTTGGAGATTGGAGTCCGATTTTGACTTTTGACGACGTTTTATTTTGATTTTGGCTTTCGGTTATGGTTTTGAAGTTTGATGTTTTGTTTTTACTGCAATTTTGGTTTTTATTTTGTGTAACAAACTCACAATGTAAGAATAAGCATTGCGAGTTTGAGAGATGGTGTTAGATATATAAGGTCAAGGCTCATTAGCCCATACAGTTGTCTATAAATAAGAGATTTATAGTCTATGTAATTGATACACTTTCTAAATAATACAAAATCTTAGCCGCTCTATTTTCTCTCTTTTGTTATCGTTGATGTGTTTTGTGTTAGTCTTACAATGCTTGTGTATAATAATGTTTAATTATGAATTTTATTATACAGTTGACGTTTATTTTTACAATTTATGGTAGAACATCATAATGGAACAAAACAACAAATCATGAAAAAGTAAAACAACACAAAAACAAATCATATAAGAGTAAAATAAAACAACATTATGATACAAACACGTAACATAATATGCAATCAAATTAAAACAACTTTAGGGTAGAATTATACAAAATGTGCAACTATGATGTCAAACACACGACTTGAACTCGCATTTTTGCATGCTGTGCAAAATCAACGCTTCTGTTTAATTTTTAGAGCTACAAATTAAACCTGACGTCGAACAGGCGACTTGAACTCGCATTTTTGCATGGTTCGTGCGAAATCAACCCTCGTGTTTTTTAGTGCCAAAATGTTAGCATGTTGTCGCGTGTTTTGTGCGAAAGTAGTTATGTGTTTTGTGTCGTTTCTGCGAAAATTACAATTTATTTTTAATACGATAAAATTGGTGTGGATGATTTATAATCGGAGGGTATTTTGGGTAGTTTATCAGTTGAGTATTAACTTTATAAGTAGAAGGTAGAGAGACAAAAGAGGTATGTGCTAGTATTTAATATTTTTAGAAAAAAGTCTAACCTTTTTAATGAAGTTGGTTGGAGTATTGATAAAATTTCACTCCTATTACTCTTCCCCCATTATCTTTTATATGGTTTGTCTAAAAAGCCCTTCGGGTATTATTGAGATCAGTAAGAATATTGTTTACAACAATATCTGAACCAATCATATAACCCCTTTAGCTATTTCAAAAACTTTTGGAAGAGCTAACTGTATCAAATAATATCTGAACTGATCATTATGTAGTCGAAATGAATTCGAAAGGTTTATTAATCAACTCAAATGTTGCTACTTTCTAATCAAACTTTCATTACACGTGCAAACTTGTAGTGGGGCCTATCAGTCGTTGTTTCTAGGGATTTATATCTAGACTTTGCAAATATATGGGGCTATAAGCGGTAGACTTTAATCATTACCTTAGTCGATTCATTTTTCCTAGACGAAACACTCAAGTAGATTATTTAGTATATAAGTAAGCTTTTTTACTGTTTTTTATTTCTAGATTAAGAAAATATTTCAAATAATAAACCTACAGAGAGAAACCTTCATCTTCTTCAATATTCCATAAGGTTTTATGTTCACAACAAGAACTTCCTTAATTAAAGGTGGTTCGCTTAACTTGTGGGAGTTAGATAAAGAAGAAAAAAGGCTTGAATCACAGCCGGACTGCCAGCCTCTCCTGGTGGGCTCGTCATTGAAGAAGTGTTAGAACCAGATAGAAGTTCATCTTCTTATAGACTAAAAACATTTACCAAAAAAAAGTTCTCTACTTCATTTTTAATAAATCTCAAACCATCAAAGCAACCAGAATCACCAGTTCCTCGATTAACACAAAAAGAGACATCAACCTATTAATTCAAACAACCGGAAACACCAGTTCCTCAATCAAGGAAACCAGAAACACAAGTTTTTTAATCAAAGCCACCAGTAACACCATTTTTTTTAGTTAAAGTTGTTACCAGCCACAAAACTACATCCTATTTCATTTCTATGGGTTCGGATATCAGAGACAGTCCACCTTAAAGGGTTACTAGGCTATCCAAGGCCAAAACTTAAACTCCACCTGTTAAAGGGGCAAAGAAGCCCAATGAAGGCCATTTGATGGTAAAATCTCCAAAATTGTCAAATTTGGATCTACACTAATCGACTTCTCCTATCGGATCTTCTCGTATTAAGAAGGAAGACACTAAGCATACATCGGGAGATCAAGTGCCAAAAATAATGGAAAAGGTGATGACATATAGTGGATCAGACACCCCTATAGAGACCTCCTGAGTGCCTAGTGGGGCCCAACTTCTCCAAGGTTAGTGTTAAGTACTTGCTAGCCCTCCAACAATTTTTTATGTGTACAATCATACTGTTGAGTTAGACAAGATAAGAAAGAAATGAGGATTTATGAAGTCTATCAAGGTGAGAATTCCCATCCCTGATGAGACTCCGATGGATAGTAAAATTGGGAAGCTACTAGTATACACTGAAGTGCTCAACTGGGGCCTTCGAGGTGAGATTTCTCGTTCGTGTGACAAGTGTGCTCCCTTTTTTTAGGTCTTGAGAAATGATAAGTCTTTTGCTTGGACACCAGCTTGTGATGAGGCCTTTTTAGGGATCAAAACTTATTTATCGTCCCCGAACCTTCTGACAAAGTCCCTGAAAGGGAAGATTCTTTTTCTTTATGTAGCAGTTTCAGATTTTGCAGTAAGTGCGACATTGATTAGTAAATTGGAAACAGTTCCCAAAGCGGTATACTTCGTGATCAAAATCCTGTTGGATGCAGAGACGAGGTATTTGAAGCTGGAAAAAATGGCCTTTGCATTGGTGACCGCAGCGCGAAAAATGCGACCGTATTTTCAAGCCCACCCCATTGTCGTTCGAACCTTTTTTCCACTCGAGTATGTTGTTCAGCGACCGGACATGTCAGGAAGAATGTCTAAATGGTCGGTCAAGCTAGGTGATTTTGATATAAATTTTGAGCCAGGAACAGCCATCAAAGGCCAGGCTTTGGCTGATTTTTTAGTTGAATTTCATTCCGACCGACCAGACCAAGAAGAGCCGCCCAAGGAAGATGAGCACGTTGAGTGGGTTATTCGAACCGATGGGGGATCGAACGTCAGTGGGATGCGGCGCGGGCGTACAGATAATCACTCCTACAAGCATAAGCATGCATCAGGCAATCCGATTTGGTTTTACCACCTCTAACAACGAAGCTGAATATGAGGCTGCACTAGCTGGTTTAAGATTAGCACAGGTGTGCGGGGCTAGGCATATACGACTCATTAGTGATTCTCAGTTGTTGATTAATCAAGCCCCGGGAGCGTCGGAAGCTAGGAAAGAGCACCTGGTCCAATACTTAGCAGCATTGCGAGTGTTAGTCGCGTCATTTTCCAAAGTAACATATGAGAACGTTCCCAGGACCGAAAATGTGATCGCCGACTCCCTAGCGTCGGTTCGAGCAGCTACCCTTGGATAACCGTACAAGAAAACCCGTCGATTATAAAGGACAGAGCTGGACAATCGACCAGAACTCGCATGTCATATATCCTCGGTAACGTTATCGGACTGAATAAGGATATTATAGCTTTCCTAACCAAAGGATTACTACCAGATGATAGTACCCCAGCTCGGAAGGTACGAAATAAGGCCCAGGGCTACATTTTGTTGGGATAAATACTGTACAAAAAGTCTTTCAGCAGGCCTTTACTGAGATGCCAGGGGACAAATGAATCACAGATAATTGTATCCGAGTTACACGATGGAGAAGGCGTAGCTCACTGCGGGTACAAAGCATTAATAAGAAGATTTTTTCTTGCCGATTTTTATTGGCCGATGGTAACTGCCGATGCACAACAGATAGTGAAAACATGCGACACCTGTCAAAGGTTCACAAACGCGATCAACATGCTTGCGGATCTTTTAAAATCAATATTTGAAGGCTCCCTTTTGACCGATGGGGAATCGATCTAGTGGGGCCATTACCCATGGCGTCCGGGGGAAGACAAATGATAGTGGTGGCAATGGATTACTTTTCAAAATGGGTGGAAGCCGAGTCACTATCGGGAACGATAACTAAAGATATCATCAAATTCATTTGGTCAAACATCTGTTGTAGGTTCGGGGTACCCCAGAGGCTCACAATGGACAACGGACCTCAGTTTGACAGCAGCGAGATGAAATCCTTTTGTTCGACCCATAGAATCAGACAATGCTTTCGGCCAATTCCATCCCCAGGCGAACAAGCAAGTTGAAGTCACGAACCGGACTATCATAGACGGGCTCAAAAAGAACTTAGAAGGAAAAGCTGGCAAATGGCTAGATTACTTACAATAAGTGTTGTGGGCCTACCCTACCACCCCTCGAACGACGACTCAAGAGTCGCCTTATACCTTGGTCTATGGAATGGATGATGTCACTCCCGCAGAATCAATCTTCTCATCTTTTAGGGTCGGGAATTATGACGAGAATAGAAATAGAGACGACCGACGGCTAGTTCTGGACCTCGTAGAAGACAAAAGCAGCCAAGCTCAACTGAATTCTTTACATTATCAAACCCTGAGGAGTCGATATGCATCGAAGGTACGTCGACGAGAGTTCAAGGTCGGGGATAGAGTTTTGAGAAGAGTTTTTATGCACACCAAAGACAAAAGCCTCGGCAAACTCGCCCCGAATTAGGGAAGGCCCGTATAAAGTAGTGAAAAGAATCAAGAGTGGGATGTATCGATTGCAGGACAAGCTCAGACGCTTATTGAGGCTCCCTTGGAACATCGAACATTTGAAGATATACTTGGAGTAGTTGTATTGATCTTTGTAATTCCTTTACAATTATTATTGTTTGTGTAAGAACCTTTGGTCGGGGATGCACTCTTTCCTACCTCGGTGGCGCGAGAAGGTTTTAATGAGGCATCTATGGCAACCGATATTTTCTAATCTAATCTTTTTCCTTTAAAATTCGGAAGTATTAAAAGGGAAGTCCATCAGCTGACGAGCTGGTAGGCAACTCTTGGCAATCTTAATTGATCAACAAAACCTTAATAGATTTTTCAGTGTTCAACTGATCTACATTTTATTCCCGATCCTATGGGAAAATTTTCAATTAAACATTGATCAACAGAACCTTAATAGGTTTTTCAATGTTCAACTGATCTACATTTTATTCACGACCCTATGGGAAAATTTTCAATTAAACATTGATCAACGTGACCTTAATAGATTTTTAAGTGTTCAACTGATCTACATTTTATTCCCGACCTTATGGGAAAATTTTCAATTAAAAATTGATCAACAGAACCTTAATAGGTTTTTCAGTGTTCAACTGATCTATATTTTATTCTGACCCTATGGAAAAAATTTCAATTAAACATTGATCAACAGAACCTTAATAGGTTTTCCAGTGTTCAACTAATCTACATTTTATTCCTAACCCTATAGGAAAATTTTCAATTACCGAAGCATATTGGTCAATGTTTACCGAAGCATATTGGTGAACAACAAAAATTATGGGAAAGCTTAGCATTTAAAAGTTTTCGGTTACAAGACAGTTAAAAGGGTTCAACAGACCCTAAAGATTACAAAATTTCAAAAAAAACATTTAAACAGACCCGAAGCATCCTCGTCCTCGTCCTCATCCTCATCCTCGGGATCGGTCTCAGTGGCATCCGACTCTTCATCCTCACAGACCACACCGGATGGCCGATCCGCCTCGGGGACATCTAACCACATTAACCCAAGGGGAAGGTCGGGGAAACGATTGTGAAAGGTCAGCACATAAGCAGCCTTCGCCTCGGCAGTCTCTTTGTCCGTCCATTTCTGACATTTGTAAGCAAATAAAGCGTTGGCATTTTTAAGGTCGGCAATCTCTCTCGCTTTCTTTGTTGCGGAGTAACGAAAGAAACGGCTTTGAATTTTAGTCACTGCCAATTGCCAAGCTCAGTCGTCGCGGTCATGTCTGACCCGCACCAAGGTTTTTTCAACATTTTTAAGCTTTCCTTCCAAGAGCTTCTTTGCTGCATCTCCCTTCTTGATCTTCTCCTCAAGCGCAACGATTTTCCCTTCGGCATCCGGCAGCCTCTGGTTTAGCTCTCCTGCGCGCCTTTCCTTCATTTCCAGAGGCACAATCATGTTATATAATGACAAGGATAACCCGTCAGTTACCCTCAAAGCAAAGGTATGAGGGCTCCCAGGAACTGACAACACGGGAAACTTGGTACCACTTGATGAATCCCCGTCAGTTTTTGCTGCCTTTAAGGGATCAACTTTTTTACCCCCAGCCTCATCGTCATCGGGAATCACCACAACCAGAGCTCTCTCAAACGATACTGCTGCTGGAGCGGCCACATCCCCACCCTTGACCTCCTCATATTGCTAAAAAGCGTCGGGATGGTCGTATTATCGGCGCGGGCGGGAGCGTCGGCAGGACCACTTCCCTTTTCCTTCTTTGAGCGTTTTGGTTTTTTGGCTTGGGCTCCATCAGCCTCAGCCTTCTCCTTCCTTTTCTTGGTCACTTCCTCAGACCGGTGGGCTTCATCAGCCTCAGGAACAACTCCAGCCTTTGGTCCAACAACGTCGACCTCTGCATTTTCGACATTCACCAGCTCGGCATCCTCGTCAGACTTGGAGCGTTGGCTAGGCACTTTATTACGTTTGGGAAGGAAAATGTGTGTATCGGGTGCGTCTGTCTTTGCAACCAAATCCACCAAGCTGGGTGGTTGGCGCAGCTGCTCCCAGGTGAGCAGTTCATCAGAGCAACGCCAAAGGTTGCTCGTGATCAAATTAGTATTCTTGAAGGCGCAGTGGAACGCCCGACCCCAGTTCTTCTTGACAAAGTCGTTCAAAATTTGGAAGGTCACTTTGCCAGCTTTGAAGTAGTCCTTCTTTAGCTCCTGGATAAACTCATTGGACATTGCACAAAGGGTCGGTTTTAAAAAATAATATATATATATATATATATATGTATAAATTGATTACCATCGGGAACCCATGTCCGCAGCAACTACGTCGAGTTCTCCTTAGTGTATGGGCGACCGTTTTCCCAGCAGCCACTGAGGAAGACGAACCGATGCTTCCATCCCTTGTCGCCCTCAAGGAAGTCATTTACAATCTTCCAAGTAATGGCCAAGGAAGAATAGAAGAAAGGTGATTTAGGGGATTTGGAGAGCCCAGACATGGCAATATACTCATGCATCGGCATGGCCTGACCCGACAGACGATAGGCCATTATACATGACATCAGCGTATACCACGCATTGGGCGTTAGTTGTGAGGGACAGATGCTAATTATCTTGAAATACTCACCAATCTCAGGGTCTAGAGGAAACTTGAGGCCCCCGTTGAAAATCTCTGTGAAGACGACGATCTCTCAAGACCGAACGTGCACAGACGTCTCACCAGGAACGGGGAATCGTATTGTGACGCAGTCCGGGATTCCCCACCGGAGCAGAAGCTCTGTCTGTTTCGCAGCAGAGAAGTATAGATATTTGCCTTCAAAAAGGGAGATGATGTTGTCCCTCAGCAACAACCGATGATAGGGGTTGTTATGACAGCTTCTATCTCTGCATGAAGGGGCTCTTTAGGAGGAGCAGCAGCATCACCGGCAGTAGCAACGACACCTTCCCCCGCTTCATTTTCTTCTGCAGGGTTTTTGCCCGATCCAACTAAATCAGTCGCTTCTGGCTCGGTAGTGTTTTCCAGTAGGACTGCTTCGGTCAGAGGGGAATCGACCACTTGATGATCAACCTACTGGGAAAGCTTTGATTCGATTTCTCGCTACTGACGAGCGCGTGCTATATCCAAATTCTGGCGATCAAGATCCCTTCGGGCAACCCCCAAAGCGGTAGTAGCAGTATTAATACCGGTGCGGAACCCTTGGATCGTGGGAGTCAATTGGACTATTTCGGGTAAGGCACTTCCGACCGGCGAGGAAGAGGTGCTGGAATCTCCCATGGTAAGGAACGGTATTTTGCGTTGGTGTTTAGGAAGAAAAGGGGGATAATTGGTTGGAGCTTTTACCGATGAAGGAGTCAGGTGGTTGGATTGTACGATAGGGGAACTTGTAGAACTGCTGCTAGAAGGAATAACTATGACCTTGGGCGTTTGAGCATCAGCCGGCTCGGGCACGATGAATGAATCTGCAGGAATTGGATCAGGTAGAACAGGGTCGTGGGGAAGAGGCACGGGTGCGAAAGGCTTTGTGTCAGAACTCCAGATTAATCCAGCAGCTCGGTATTCTTCAACTCGATCGCTAATACTGGCCCAGTCAATAAACCCAAACACAGACTCGTTTTTCTTCGGTTTCTGTTTAAGCTTCGGTCTCTTACTTTTCATAAACACTCATTTCTCTCTCTAGAATGATCAGGGGAGGACTTTCTTTCTCTAGAATTTCTCTGAGAGTGATTTTACAAATGAGGTATTTATAGGCAGCTTGCCTTAACCGTTTTACACATAGGGGAGTCCAAACGACGAAAAGCAGCGGGAAGTTGAAGAGCTTTTTGGAGAGGTGTGCAGACGAGCACGCTTCGAGTGAGGAGATGACACGTGTAGATTGAACCCAACAGAGCACGTCATAGGCACTTATCAGGCCACCATCGTAGGCCTGCACCAGCTAGTGCAGATGGGCATGCTAGATGGGATCCACAAATTCGGTTTTTCTCTCAAGACCTGATTACCCATTTGGGCCCATGGTGAAACTGATAGTCGGAATCAGTAGTAGGCCCATAACAAGTTCTTTAGCGTCGGGGACGCTTCATAGCCTTTTCCGAAGCTTTAACGAAATGCAAGAGGTCGGTCATCATCTAGGAGAAAGTGGTCGGTCATGGGGCTTATCCCTAAGCCTTGCCGATACCGAGGCATTGCGGTTAGACTATACCGAGGCATTATTGTCAGAGGCATTTTGAACTAAATTATTTACAAGTCTTCATTCCCGACGCTCTTGAAGACTGGGGGCTATTGATAAGGAAATAATTGACCGAGCCAAATAGAAAATGAGTTAATTGCAAAAATGAGAAGGGAAATATGCCCATTAGTGTGTTTATTGTTCATTGGAAGACAATGTGTAAATAAGGCTATTTGTAAAGGACTAATTATGAAATAATAAAAGAGTACTAAGGTCATGTATGGGTCCCACATTCCCTACTATATAAGGGAGGCCCTTTATTCTTGGTAGGTGGATATTCTTTAATATATTCTCTTTCTACTTTCTCTATTTATATTTTTAGCTCTAGTCACATCAGGCTTAAGATCCAAGATTCCTTATTCTTTTCATTTATTCTCTCATCAGGAATGACATGGAATACGAGGCACATAGTGGCCAGCGCGTCGGAGAAATTGATGACTCGGATTTACTGGCTAGAAGGAATGAGTTATTGCTGGAGATTGAAAGTTTGAGGGCAGAAAAAGAAACTGTTAAGGCAAATATTTGTTCCAAGGTGAGGAGGGAGCCTAACAGTGGAAAGGAAGAGCGTGCAACCGACTTTCATCCTAGAAACAGAGATAACAGATATGGAGGTCACGAGCAACGTTCTTCGAGGAGGAAAGAAAAACTCCACCTGGAATCTGACGATTCAAGCGATTATTCTCATTACAGTTCACCAGAATCCTCTCTTAGGAGGAATCACAGAAAGAAAAGATATGGTCAAAGGCATTGGGAACACCGGAGGGGAAGAAGTTCGGAGAGAAAATCTCCGCGGGAAAAGACCTATCACGCTCGTGCTAATGAGCAGGGCTATGAATAGATCAATTTTCCCTCTGGGAACCAGCATGTCGACCAGCGGAATTCGGAGTGGCAGCATCAGTATACTTTGTCGTCCGAAGAAGGACTCTATTTTCCAAGCCATGAACATTTGAGAGCAAATATTTACAAGACGGGTCATAATCGGAGAGCTTCTCCTTTGTCCTTGGAAATTCTAGCTGGCAACCTCCCAAAATACTTTGATATTTTGAAGCTAGAAAAGTTTGACGGGACGCGGGATCCTGATAATCACATCGAGCATTTCAAGAATTTTATGATTAATTTCGATGACGATGATAAATTGTTGTGTAGGGTGTTTTCTTAAACTTTAAAAGGGGTGGCTTCCAAGTGGTATAACCGGCTTCCGCAGGGCTCGATAAAGAACTTTGACATGTTCAGGAGTATTTACAGATAGCATTTTGTGGGAGCAAGAAGTTTCGAGCTAATGGAGACACAATAATCTATTGTAGGCAAAAAGTGGGGGAGAGCTTGAAGCATTACACCAATCGATTCGTTAAAATAAAAACGGACATGAAGTATTGTAAAGATTATGTGGCACACACAACATTCAGGATGGGGTTTCTCCCCGGATTATTAAAGGATACGGTAGCAGAAAGTCAGGAAATGACTTTTGGGGCGCTACTGGATCAAGTTGAGAAGAGGATTTTAGTGGAGGAGACTCAGGCATCCGAGAAAGGATCAAGCGATCAGTTGGAGCAGAACCAGTTTCAAAGGACTCACTCTAATAATGAAGGGCCGCGTACTAGTGTTCCAGCTAAGAGTGCGGGTCAGATCCGATGAGGCCGAGAAAGAACTATAGTAGTCAGTAGAATTATAACCAAAGCATGAGGCCAATTTCGAACAAATGGATTTGTCCAGACTATTTTGCGGAGTTGACGAAAAATGTGGCTACGATATTTGATAAGGCGAGATCAACAGTGCAGTTCAGAAAACCTTTTCTGATTCAAACTCCGAGGGAAAGTAAAATTGCTAACAGGTTCTGTAAGTACCATGAGGACATCGGACATGACACTAAAGAATGCATTGCCTTGAAAAAGAAGTGCAAGCTTTGGTTGAGAATGGAATGTTATTAGAGTTTGTGAAAAAGCACTCCCACAAAAATGATGTGGTAAAGGCTGTCCCAAAGATTGCTGATACAGCGATGGTGATTTCCGAGGAGGTGGATGTTTTTTATATTGAACAAGAGTAGTTGGATCCCAAGGAAGGGAGAAACAACGTGAACATAGTAGAGGAGATTATTCCAAGAGGGAGGCCCTCAGATTTCTGGTTCCGAAGGAGGATCACGAGGAGCATAAGTTTGAAGGGGGAATTTTTTTGAAGATTTGAGTAAAAATTTCTTTTGAGTTCAGAGAACGATTGATTGCGTTTTTGTCAACAAAGTTAGATATGTTTGCTTGGTATGCACAAGATGTTACGGGAGTACCACCAGAAGTAATATGTCACAAACTTGCAGTACGGAGGGATGTTCGACCTATTGTTCAGAAAAGGAGACCAGTTTCTCAGGAAAAGTCTGCAATTATTCTATCGGAAGTGCAACAGTTATTAAGCATAGGCCACCTTCGAGAGTCGCAGTACCCTGTATGGGCCTCGAATCCAGTCTTGGTCAGGAAAAAGAATGGAAAATGGAGGATGTGCGTGGATTTCACGGACCTGAATAGAGCTTGTCCCAAGGATCCTTTTTCGGTACCCGAATTGATCAGTTAGTGGACTCTACTTCGGGTAATCGATTGTTGTCCTTCATGGATGCTTATTCAGGGTATAATCAAATCAGGTTAGATGCAAAAGATGAAGAAAGCACATCATTCATTGCCGAGAGAGGATTAAATTGTTATAAGGTCATGTCATTTGGCCTAAAAATGCAGGGGCAACTTATCAACGTTTGGTCAACAAAACCTTTGAGGGGAAAATTGGCAGAAATGTTGAAGCTTACATCGATGATATGCTGCTAAAAAGTTTGCAGGACGAAGATCATTTCTCCGACTTGGAGGAAACTTTTAACAATCTGAGTAAAGTCAATTTGAAATTAAATCCAGAAAAGTGCATTTTTGGGGTACGATCGGGGAAGTTCCTTGGCTACATGATAAGTGAACGGGGCATAGAAGCTGACCCTAAACAGATAAAGACTTTGATAACTATGATGCCACCGCGGAATATCAAGGATGTCCAGATTCTGACATGGATATTTGCAGCATTGAATAGGTTTATTTCTCGTTCAACGGATAAATGTGCACCTTTCTTTAAGGTATTAAAAAATGTGAGGCAATTTAATTGGACCGAAGAATGTTCGGCCCCTTTTAGCCAGATTCAAGAATATTTGGTGGGAGAGAAGTTAATCGTCTATGTGTCGATATCAAATTGTGCAGTCAGTGCCGTTTTACTCCGAGAAGAGGTCGATATGTTGAAACCAGTCTATTATGTCACCAAAAGTTTGTTAGATGCTGAGAAGCGATATCTTAAGTTGGAAAGGTTAGTCTTGGCAGTGGGAACAACTGCATGGAAGATAAGGCCATATTTCCAATCCCACCCTATTGTGGTTCGAACAACATTCCCCTTAAAAGGTTTGTTATATCGACCAGATATATTTGGGAGGATGACAAAATGGTCAGTTGAACTGGGAGATTTTGACATAACATTCGAGCCTCAGACGGCAATAAAAGCTCAGGTTTTGGTAGATTTCCTGGTCGAATTTCACTTAGAGAGGGATGCTATGTAGGTTATTGACTAATTAGGTAAATCCGAATGGTTGGTTCGAACGGATGGGGGGTCGAATAATTCTGGAAGTGGTGTGGAAGTCCAATTAATTTCCCCGGAGGGGATAGCCATGTTTGAGGCTATTCAATTCGGTTTTAAGGTAACTAATAATGAGGCAGAGTATGAAGCAGCATTGGCAGGACTACGACTGGCTCAGATATATGAAGCCAGAAAGGTTAAATTTATCAGTGACTCGCAGTTGGTGATAAATTAAGCTTTGGGAGAGTCCGAGGCGAGAAAAGATAAGTTGGTCAAGTACTTAAAAGTTTTGAAGGACTTGGCTTCCGAATTTGAGGAGGATCAGTATGAGCATGTTCGAAGGGAGGAAAATGTCATCCCTGATTCGTTAGCCGCGACTTCACGATTGGAAGGTTGTCCATGGGTCTTAATTCACGAGCATCCTTCGGTTACAGGTGGTCCAGAGCACTCAATGAATTTGGAGAAAGTCAACAATGTGACCACAAATGATTGGAGGTCAGAAATCGTGGACTTCTTGGAGAAAGATAGCTTACCCGCATAGAAGTTTGAGGCTATGAGGGTCAGATTTAAGTCTCATGGCTACATTATGTTAGGAGGAGTCTTATATAAGAAATCCCTGAGTAGACCGCTGCTTAGATGTTTGGCCAAGGACGAGTCACAGTTTGTCCTATCAAAATTACACGACGGGGAAGGATCAGCCCATTGTGGGTATAAAGCGTTAATTCGACGGGTATTTCTGGCTGGTTATTATTGGCCAACCATTTTTTCAGATGCGAAAGACTTGGTAAAGCGGTGTGATACGTGTCAGCGTTATGCAAACATAATACACAAGCCATGGGTGTTCTTAGAGAGTTTTTCAGAAGCAGTAATATTTGATAGGTGGGGCATTGACCTATTTGGTTCCTTACCAATGGCGTCTGGTATGAGGCAAACCATAATAATAACCGTGGATTATTTTTCCAAGTGGGTGGAAGCAGAACCTCTCGCAAGAACAAAAGAAAATGATGTAATCAGGTTCGTGGTCTCGAATATTTGCTTCCGGTTTGGGGTGCCAATAAAAATCACAACGGATAATGGGCCTCAATTCGATAATAAGGAGTTCAAGAGCTTTTGCCTTTCCAGGGGCATACAACAATGTTTTTCCGCCCCATTCCATCCACAGGCTAATGGTCAGGTGGAAGTGACCAATCGAACGATTTTGGATGGGTTGAAAAAGAATTTGGAAGGAAAGGCTGGAAAATAGCCCGATTATTTACAAGAAGTATTGTGGGCTTATAGGACGACGCCTCGAACAGCGACTGTTACATCTCCATTTGCTTTAGTGTACGGTATGGTTGTTGTTGCCCCTTCAGAAATTGTCTTCCCATCGTATCGTGTGGCAGCTTACACAGATAATTTGAACGATCAAAGCAGATCCTTGGAATTAGATTTGGTGGAAGAGAAAAGACGACACGCACAGTTAAAATCCTTGCATTATCAAACATTAATGAGTAGTAGGTATGCTTCCAGAGTAAAGCAAAGAGATTTCAAGGTGGGGGACAAAGTGTTACGAATTTTTTTTCTGCACACCAAAGAGAAAAGTCTTGGAAAGTTGGGGCCAAATTGGGAGGGCCCTTATGAAATCATGGAGAAAGTAAAACAAGGAACGTATAGATTAAAAGACAAAACATGGCGATATCTTAGGCATCCATGGAACATCGAACACTTAAAATTGTATCTGGAATAAGGAAGAAATTAGCGTGTGATGATTATCTTTTGTGTATTTTCAGGTTTACAAAAACAGTAAGGGCATACTCTTTCCTACCCTGCTAGGCACATGAAGGTTTTAACGAGGTGTCACTATGAGCTGATCATTACAATTGTTTTTTTTGCCTCAAATTATTCTTTCAGAGACAATATTTTTTGCCTCGAATTATTCTTTATAAGCTTGCCTTAGCGCAGCATACAACGAATATTAGGATGAAAATCGGCATAAAGCAACCATTCAACGCAAGTTGGCACACACTTATTTTTCATATAAAAAATATGAAGATTAACAAGTTATAAAAATTTTATTTCAAAAAAGTGACATACCCAAACATTTGAGGAGGATTCTCTTCGGAGAAAGTCAGATGGATTACAAAAAATTGCCTTACAAGGACTTATACACAAAGATTGACAAACATGCTAACATTTGTATTACAAAATTTATCTAGTCAGAATTGTCTGATGAGTCGCTCTCCTCGGAATCTGATGTCTCACTATCACTAACCATAATGTTAGGAGGACGAAGGTCGGGGGAGACGAGCTTCCAAAAACTGCCTAAGTTATACTGGGGGTATTCTTCATGAATCTGGGTGATCAGCCCTGCTCGGATTGTAGCATCTCGAGTGTTGAGATTGTCTGTACACTTGGCCGCATAGGCATTCCTGTCCTCCATTACTTTCCCGTAATCAGCAACACAATCGTTAAATCCTTTGCAAGCAATATGGTGAGCTTTCTATAGTTCTGTCAAAATTTTCTCTTGAGCCCCTTCTTCTTTTAGTAGAGGTCTCTTTCTTCCTGGCAGCATCTTTCAAGCATAATGACATAATTTTCAGAGGCAGACAATCTTTCACAAAGTGCATTTGTTTGGCTCTCTACGATGTCGTGTTGTTTCTTTGCCTCCTCAAGTTGAGAGGAAGCAAGAGAAGCCTTGAACTTATAATGTTTTTTTCGGTCTTCTAGATGTCGCATTATTCTTCCCATGTTGACAGAAGCATGAAGAATGCTGCGAAGACTTAGTGAAAATTCATCATGCTGAGGAATTTCGAAGGAGCTGGAAGGCGAGCCGAGTGCTGCAGGGTCAAAATCTGAAGACTCACTAGTTAGAATATTGATATCCACATTTTGAGGAGGATCGCTTCGGGGAACGGGAAACGGTGCTAATGTAGGAGAATTTTCAATCAGAGACGGACTTGAAGCCTGGGTAAGAGGAGAAGTGGGTGTCTGACTTGAATTTTCTCTAGCTTCCTTTTCAGGCTCACTTGACACATCTTGGGTCTCAGTGCCTTGAGCAATTTCTTAGACATCATACTGTGCTTTCACGTCCTCGGATAATTCTTGGATGGGTTCCAAAACAACTTTTTTCTTGCCAGGGTGGAGATATTTCTTTGAAGGGGAAATTGAAATGGGTGCAACAGTGTTTGCCGAAGAGGATGGCTCCTGATTAGCAATTAACCCTTCAGAATATGACTGAAGGTATTTTGTGGACACTTCCTCGTTGGAATCACCAAGGTGATTTTTGGCACGATAGTGTTTTGAGAGGTAGATGACTATGTCCTTCTTGGTCACTCGTTCCAGAATTTCGTGTTGAGAGGGAGGGGTCATCAATTCTTTCACGGTCAACCGGTCAAGGGGATTCAACCTCCATAGTCGACTCTTGACCAAGTTGTTATTCATGAAACACAGGTGGAATTTGTTACCCCAATTTTCTTTGGCCCACTTGCTGAGTTTGGTGAAAACGATGGTGGCACTCTCTACGTAGTCTGCGTATGGTTTTGACACTCCGGTCATAGCTACAAAGAATTTAAGTTAGTACATCATTATCCGATGAGGAAAGGTAAGAAAAGAAATTAATGAACTTACATTTGTTGGTCCACAAGAGAGACAGCTTGTGTGGATTCGAAGAAGTCGATTCCGATCCTGTCTCCCAATGGCCAGAAAAGTAGACAAATTGCTACCTCCATTTCTTATCAGCTTCTAGCAAGTCTTTCAATACTTTTTGTCATCGGCTGAAAGTTAACAAATAAAACGGGAAAAACGGATTCTTTGCTAAGCCAGCTAATCCGATGAGCTCTTCTAAGGAAAACTCGTTGCCCAAAATCCTCGAGGCCATGATACATGCCATGAGTGTGAACCACATATTTGAACCGGCTTGTGATGGGCAGAGGTCGATCTTAGCAAAGTACTCAATAAAAAATGGGTCTAAGGGATACCTTAACCCCCAGTTCATAATTTCAGTGTAAACAACTAATTCATTATCCCTAACTGATAAGGGAGTCTCACCTTCCGAGGGGAATCTAATGTCGATGTACGAGGGGATGCACCATCGGGTCCTCAACATGGGCTCTTCTGAAGGAAAAAACTATTTATAAGATATATTGTGAAGTGCAACCATATGTTTGTTTCGATCCCTCGAATGTTGTTGCCTGCAATGGCATCAAGTTCTAAGGGAAAAATGATGTCTCCCTTAGATTTAGGAGGGATCCGACGAGCCTGTTCTTCGGACATTATTGGGAGGAGCGGTAATCATTCGACTAGAAGAACCCGATGGAAGGTCAATGGCCTTGCTCTGCTTTACAACAGAAATTGATTGAGTTTCTGGCTCAGGATTATCTGAGGCAATTGCTTTCCCTTTATCAGCTAAGGATTTGTTTCGCATTGCTTGAAGATCATCTTCGTTAATGGTTTTTCTTGATGGGGAAAATCGAGGGCTCCCGGTTGCCGTTATTGAAGGAGTGGTTGGAAGGTTTGATCCAGAAGAGTCAGTTTTCCGAGGAAGGTTTTCAACTACTAAAGCCAAAGTAGGCTCTAGGGTTGTTGAGAGAGTTTCTTTGGCACGCTTGCGTTCTTGAGAGTTCTTTTTATCCTTATGATGCATTTTCCTTTTACCAGAAGAATTCTTTTGGTGTCTATCTTTACCCATGAGTTCGAGGGGACTGAGATCAGAAGCTTGGTCTTATTGAGAAATTTCGAGGGGTATAATAGCAGCAGAGTTTTCCGATGGAGGCCAGTAACCGTAGAACGTGGTGACAGAAGGTTGGGGTTGAGGCTCAATGTATTCTCCAGCAGCAACTCTCTCTTGAAATTTTTTACTGATTAAAAGCCACTCTGGAATTCGACGAGGTTTATAAGCCAGCTTTCTCTCTCTAGAAATTTTAGAACGAAAAGTTTGGAGTGTGAATGAAAGAGCTCAGTATTTATAGAGGAAGATGGTATTTTAGGGTAAGATAGGTCTGGGGACATTTTCCTTTGTTTGCCTAGGGGCGTTATGGTAACATAGGCACAAATATGTTGATTCGAAAAACACGGGAGAAGATGAAGAAGTAATCAAATGATGAAAAATATTAGGAAACGGGATAAGATCTCTAAAGAGATTTGGTGACAAGGAATTACGACTAATGACGTCATGGAAAGGGTGGAAGTTTTTTTATTGAGGTATGCAAGTTCGCACTGATATTTTCGATGAGTCCAATCCTTGCAATTTATTAGCTAAGTGTGGGAAGGTATATTATATTGAAATGATTAATTCCGATGAACATTATTGATGAGAGACATGGTTCAGGCTTTGTTAAAACATTACAAGGATTGGGGGGCTACTGACCAGTATTGCATAAGATTTTTTCGAGGACGGTTAAAGAGTAAATATTTTTGAAGAGAGAAGATGTTTAAAGAGTAAAAGATTTTTGAAGAGAAAAGGTATTCGAAGAGAGAGTAAAAGATGTTCGAAGAGAAAAAATATTCGAAGATGAAGGTTATTCGAAGAGGCATTTTGTATTCGAAGAGGTATTATTCGAAGACAGATAAAAAATAGAAGATATTCGAGGAAGTGCATTTTCGAGGAGCATTGAAACGAACAAGATGAGATTCGGAGATGTCTTCACAGTCCCAGTAAAAATATTTTTACTAGGACGGGGGTGCTACTGATGAGGGAGAATAAACGATATAGGGGAAAAGTGTAAGGAAATATTATTATTGGGGAAGTATTGTAAAAAGTACAATAGAAATAGTTATTATGAATAAGTAGGAAAATATAGGGGCTAAATGTGTAATATGAAGAAAATAAGGTATGTGGGACCCGTTATTATACTATAAAAGGACCACACACGAGTTCATAAGTGAATAATCAATATAATATTACTTTCTCTCTCTACTTAGTCTAACTCTCACTTTCTCTCTCTAAAAATGTACTTTCATGAAGTATTAGTTTTTTACTAGTTGGACCCCCGAATAATCACATAACACAAAATCACCCTATAGCTATTTCTTTACTCTTCAAACAAAAAGTTTATCAGTTATAAAATTGTACGTGTAATCAGTCATCATATATGATGGGTGGCTTGGTTTTTATATAACAATTAACAATATGTTAAGTAAAAAATTTACTGCGTAAATCACATCTTATATACGAAATTATTACACCAAGTCGCACAAACTTTACGATGAACAGACCACACATCACATGAATATTTGCGACTGAGTTTTCAAGTAACGCGTACGCTACACAACAAACATCATCATTGTCACATGTGTCGCGCGATGACGATGATGTTCATCATGTCAGTTGTGTGATCTAAAGTAAAAAAAAAAACTAAATATCTAAACGTTACTTCCAACGGATACAAGTGTTCATCATCCATAAATCTTCCAAAGAAGAGCCCACTTCCTTATCTTCTATAATATTTCGATGTTTGTTTGGTTTGTGGTAAATAAAATAGGGTTTAAGGTATTATATTGTTATGTTCTTAAAACATGGTAGGGAAATGTTAGGGTTTATGGTTAGATTTCTGGTAGGGTTTAAGGTTAGGGTTAGTTATTGTGAAGATAGAAATTCTATAAATACTTGGTAAAGAAATGGTATTGTTGGGTTTTCATATTTGAATTTGTAAAAAAAAAGGTAGAGTAAGAGATCCAACAAAAAGTAATCTTTTTCTAACCCGATCTTTTAATAAAATTTTTAATTTATTTATCAAAAAGTTTATGTAGGAAAAAAATAAGTTTTATATACTCTCAAATAATTAAGAACGTAGTTTTTATTACTAAAAATACGAATTAACAAAAAATTTAAAATTAAAACACTAATAGTTTATTTTAGGAAAATGTCAAACCTTATTCTCACGTTATTTTTATTTTTTAAAAGGTATGTATCTTTCAAACCATAGCTCCGAAAATAAATCTGAAAGTACCGTCGGTTTTATTTTTTTAAGGCGAACAAAATTATTTTTTTGTCAGTAACATGCATACGAGACATGATATTATCTGCTTCAGGCCCAAAAGTTCGCATAATTTTGTTTTTGTCCACTTCCAAAAGGTGTCATACTAGTTGAGATATATTTTTACTTATATATAATTGATCAATCCTATATCTAACCAATGTGGCATATGAGATTTGGGTACACCATGACAGTCTTCACTCATAAACTATTTTATTGTCCTGATGAACATCATAATGTTTTTTATAGTAAAATTTATCACGAAGAAATTCTGATGGTCATCGATGAATACCTATAATTTATAAGTTTATCATGACAAAACTTTATAGTTCAAGATATAAGGTTAATGAATAAATTAAAATGGTGAGCGATGCTCATTCAACCACAACTAAACCAGACACGTTATAACATGCCAATTTATACGATGTGTTAAGTCATATAACACATTATATAACTTATAATGGCAAACATATATTTACCTTAAATATCCTTGGAATCTTATTAATTTAAATTGAGTAATTGTTTTCTTCGAAACTGATTCAATTTATGCATTTTTACTTACTTCATTTAATCAACATTATATACAATTTTAAGAATTGAACAGTAAATTATCCCTCGATTATTGTGTTTGGTGGCAGATAGTCCATTGACTTTCAAATGTCCGTTGACAATCCTTGGACTATCGCGTTTGGATAAAGTTAGTCCACCAGATCCTCTTATCCATAAGAGGTTTCCACCTGTCACCATAGTCTCCAATTTTGTGTATCACCACTAAACTCTTGAGTTTAGTTATCCGTAATATTCTATATTTTGGGTTTGACCTAAACTCAAGGGACTAGCGGTGATACAAAAATCCGGGGACTATAGTGACAGGTGGCAGCCTCTCATGGATCAGAGAATCTGGTGGACTAAATTTATCCAAACACGATAGTCCAGGAACTGTCAACGGAAATTTGAAATTCAATGGACTATCTTCCATCAAACGCAATAGTCGAGGGACGATGTACTGTTCAAAGCCTACAATTTTACATTTGATTATATGACTTATCTCATCTCGCGATTGAGATAATATATATTTATAATATAAACTATATTTTTCTATTTGAATTGTACTTTAATGGAAATATAACAAAACTTTATTACAATTTTTAGAACTGGTAACTATGAATCATTTATCTCTTAAGTTCGTGCGATTAGCGTGCTCGGTTGCGCTTTGCACTGGGGCCGGATTTTTTTGTATCGGTTTGGTTTTTCGTCCAAGTCTCTCCTGGTCGACCGATGTTGCATAGTCGAGTGATTTGGTTAATTTATCTCGGATTTATTTATGTCGTATTAGTAACTCCTTTTACTTTTTTTGCTTAATGTCAAGATAATGGAATGTTCTCAATTTCGGCTTATCTTTTCTCCGAAATTATATCGCAATATGACTTCTTGATTTTCCATTCATTGTCCTCTTTTTTGTTTATGGTTATTTTAAGTCACATCACCACATATCGTGTTTTTTTTATTTAAATACTTCATAGTTTCATTATTTTATCTTTTCTTTTTATCCAAAGCATCACTCTCTAAATTATTGTTTTATCTCTCCAAAAATTATGTTGGAAGAATGCAATGCATAAAGGCTTAACTTGTATGTGAGAGATGACACTTACAGAGGCTCCTTTTGGAGAAGAACCAAATATTCTCAGCGGCCACTATATATATATATATATATATATATATATATATATATATATATATATATATATATATATATATATATATATATATATATATATATATTAATGAGGGTATTCCTTTGTGTGATGATAATTGGCATCAAGGTTGGGGCCCCAGTAGTCTTCTCACTTCTTTCTTTAATGCTACTAAGGAATTCAACATATTTCACGAGAATGATATACCGGATGATAAACTATTCGGATCCTGCGTCCCGATGAAACTTCACTCGAAGTTTATCCTCACGCGACAATCTTCTTTCACTCAAATTTTCATGAAAACCGTTTAAAATATGGTGTACTAAAATAAAAAGACAAGACTTTTTATTTTTCTACACAAACTGGTTATAAATCTTTTAAAAATGAGCTAGTATGTTTTAGTGCATGAAGAGGTTTTTTTAACAATCACACACAACAATTCTTCTTTTATTCAAATCTCTAATTAAAATATGTAAATTATCTTTTCCAATTCACCATGTGGGTAGGCAGTAGTAACATCCATTTGATATAGCTCAAGATCAAATATAGCCACAACTGACATTAGAACCATGCTGGAGGATTGCTTCACAACCGACGAAAAAATCATTGAAATCGACACTCTCATTTTGTGTAAACCCTTTGGCAACAAACATAGCCTTATATATGGGTAATACAACACCAGGATTAACGGTTTTCCTCTTGAATATCTATTTACTACCGACCATTTTCTGACCATTCGATTGCTTCACAAAAATCGAGGTGTTCATCATCTTGAGATATCTCATAGTCGTAAATCACTTCTTGCTTTTGATAGAATGATATGTATTGGGTTCAAGAACATCTCTATGCATTTTAATAGATAAATCATAAGTAATTACATTAGTTAAACCATACATTTATTGTTGTTTAATTCGTTTGTGTGCTTTATCCCTCGTTAGTTGATAACTGTTAAGATCATGTTGCTCTTCCATCTGATCATCATAAGGGCCATAAACACCAAACCCTTGACCTTTTTCAAACTCATATAGTGGTTGAACTTATTTTATATGACCCGAAGTAGAACCAACTCTAAAATTCTATTAAAAAAATATCTTCGACTTCATTTTGTAGATCACATCCATCATCAATTCATATCTCTTCCTCAAAGTACTAGTTGATTATATACAACATTCTTTGTTAGGAATATGGTCATCTCATTCTTTATTGGGAATATGGGTACCACATATATAAGTAAGAACAATCTGATCATCGAACTAGTACGATATTGTCTATTGTGGGCCCGAAGGCCTGCACATATTTTATTTTGGTTCACTTATATAAGTCTTCATACTAGTTGAGATATGTTCTTACTTATATGCATTGATAATTTCCATGTTTAACCGATGTAGAATGTGGATCTTCGATCGCCATCTTAAATCCTTCTCTCGAATAAAATACAAATTTTAGCCTCCTCTCAATCGACCTTCATCCGCCCATTTTTATCAGGTTATGAACTACCTGAACCATATAATTTTACAACGGATCTATCTACTCACTGTTATTACTATACTCCCTTGTTTCGTTTGGGTTCGAATTCTAGCACATATTTAATTTTGGTCCACTTTCAAAAGGCCTCATACTGCTTGAGATATTTTCTTACTTATATATCATTATTCTTTCTCGTGTTTAACCGGTGTGAGATGTAGAACTTCCCTAATATTCTTCAATGGTTTGTCCTCGTCCTTGAAAATCACATTTGTGTTTATCATAGTCTTCTAATGTCTAGGTGCAAGGAACCACAACTTATACCATTTTCTTCTTCCAGATAATCGAGGAACAAACATTTCAATGCTCTTGGATTAAATTAATCTTATTACATATGTGCGTAGGTAATGCATATGAACATTCTAAAATGTTCCAGATTAGGTTTCTTGTCGTTGAATGGACTTCTATGGAGGATATAAGTAGGTTTGTCACAACTTATCCCTAAAACTTTTGACCTATTCCAGACGCATGCTTCATACATAATATTTATTTTCCAATACCTTAAATGCAAATGTATAACCTTATATGTATATGTACATGTATACCCTTACAAGTATAAGTAAATGTATAACCTTATATATAAATGTATAGCCTTACAAGTACAAATATATGTTGACTATACGGGTACAAGTAAATATCTAACCTTACAAGTAAATGTCTAATATATCAGATATATTGATTAAATATGGATGATAAAAATAAGAGTTTCAATCATTGGAGTTGGTGATGTAATTATGTTAGATTTTAATACGTTTTTATAATTTGTATTCAGTTTCATATGAAAATATTAAAATAAGATTAGTTACCCTATGAAATTCAACTAAATATTTAATTACAGATTATTATCTACAAAATACAAAGAACTAAGAGCAGTTTTAGCCATATTTTGTATTTAATATATGTTTTTATGAAATAAACATCAAACTTGTGTACTTTTTTAAAAATTTTAAAAGTTTGTATCTTTTTAACTATAATCCGAGAAAAAAACGAGAGTACAATTAGTTTTATTTTTTAAGACGAATAAAACTAGATCCATGAATAATATTGTTATTATTTTCATGAGCCTAATTAACCTTAGTATAACATTTCAAAAATTTTAATTCTGATTTTGCATTCCATACTTTCGTAATAATATAGATTCGACTTTAACACTAATTTTATATTTCGCATTCCATTTTACCCTAGTTTTGTATTTTATATTTTCATTTATAACCTGGTTTCACATTTCATATTTCGACTATATATATATATATATATTAAATTTAATAACGATTTTCATATTTCATACTTTATTTTACTCTAGTTTCGTATTTTATATTTTTATTTAACCTTGATTTCGCATTTCACACTTCAACAAAAAATTAAATTTAATACCAATTTTATTTTTCGTATTTTATTTTGCACTAATTTCAAATTTTCATTTAATATTTGTATTCTCTTCTATCTTAGAAAACCGTTTGACATTTTTTATAAGGTTTTTTACCTCAACGACCTCAAAGCCTGAGCTTATATATTTCAAGTACACATTTGAAACCAGAGTTAAACAAAAATGTGAAATAAGGTTTAACTTGAGGTTAAATTGGTATAAAGTGGAAAAAATGAAACAAACCACTTAGTCTCGGTCTTATTCAAAGTTCAAGGAATTAATTGTCCATCATAACTACAATTCTGGACTCATATGTCATCTAATCTGTTAGTTTTATTTTTCATTCAATCAATCTACTGAGACGAGAATTTTAACTATATTTTTAAATTCTCAATTTGATGAATTGCTATACTTTGGTCAATAAATCTCCAAAGTTTATGTAGATCTTATGGGATTTGGTTGATTTGCTTATTTTCATCATTTGTTTTTATTATTTTTCTATAGGATCCCAAGCTTACATCTCTATTCAAAGAACCAATGGTAATAAAGGTCTATTAGGTTTCCTTGACTAAAAATTTAAATAAATATATAAGGTGTGAAGATAGCTTATTTTCCCAATATTTTTTCGTGGGAATAAAGGCATCCTGTTTAGTCGCGTTTCTCTTCTTGATTTGCTTGGTATGAAACAAATAGTTTGGTGCAAGAATTTAAAAAAAAACTTATTTTTCCAGTTTTTTATGTATATTTTAGTTGATGTTGTATGTCTTTGTTATTTATGTTCTATGTAATTTCTATCTATAAATTTAATCTCTAAAGCGTGGTCTTTTCTATGGCATCAGAGACTAAATTTATAGATTTTACCAATTACATTGTCGGAGGGTGGATATTTATAGTCTTAAAATAAGCACATATCATAATATTTTGGGACATATTGAAGATGTTGTTGCTACAAGTCATTATGACTAACCATTATACTATATTGGGTGAATATTTTTGGGTTCTTTTTTGTCTTTTTTGATGTGGCGCACTGTCTTTAGGCTAAAATATGGGCACATCATCTTATTTGGAATATTTCATATTTGGTTTTTTATAAGGTTTTTAATTTCATTATTTAATGTCTAAAATAAAATAGTTTATGAACACAATCATTTATACATTTAAATTTGATTTCCTGCCCTACACAGGACGAGGAGAGACTTAAATTAGCAGTGCATGAGGCTCATGTGATAACATATTTATAATGGGCAGGGTCTAAGTGGAGGGGAGATAGAAAAGGATCGGGTCAAGGTCCGATAAAAAAGAAAAAACATGACGAATCGACAATTGGTCGATGTTTAATCTGTAAAGAAAAAGTACATCTAAGAAAGATTGCAACATGGTATGCAAATGTACTCTCACATCTATGGTTGTTTCAGAAAGTTATATTTTTTATGTGAAAAAAATACTTGGTGGGTTGATTCGACGGTAATAACTCATGTATGTATTTTTTTTTTGCAGGGTGCGTCAAATAGCAGGATGCTAAGTGAGGATGAAATATATATCTTCACTACAGATGAGAGATTTTGTCATGTTTTAGCTATATTTGATTTATATTGAAAAATTTATATTGGTCATGTTTTATTTCTTAATAATGTAATGTATATTCCCAGTTTTCGGAGTAACTTAGTTTCCTATCCAGTTTTGGACTTGCAAGGTTAATAATGTTTAGTAGGAAACAATTTTTTACACTCTCATTAAATAATATAATTGTTGAGAATGAGAGTTGGATGAAAGATTATAATTTATATTTATTACATATTATTGATAATCGATATATTTTTATGACCGCACAACGTATAATAAAACATTACTAAGTCTGAAATATCCTCTAAACTGTGGCACATGTGTTTAGCTCACATACCCAAAGTTATGATGGATAAGCTTTTAGTTGAAGGTTTATTGGGTCTCCTATATTACTTTGATTTTGGTATATGCATCGAGTGTATCAAAAGAAAACAAACCAAAACCAAAAGGGTATGGACATATAAAGCGACAAAAGTCTTAAAGTTGATACATACCGACATTTGTGGACCGTTTTCACAGGAATCTTGGAGCGAACAACGAAACTGTATATCATTTATCGACGACTTCTCTCATTTTGGATACATCAATTTTCTTCATAAAAGGTCTAAGGCCCTTGACAAGTTCAAAGTTTTATGAACCGGATTTGAAAAAAAACTCGATATGAGCATTAAGACTGTTAGATTTGATCGTGGTGGTGAGTCAATGAACCTTGTTTAAAAAATAAATTTGTGATCATCTTGTTCTAACCGTTCAAAAAAAAAAATAGTTATTTTCAACATCTTATTCGAAGTATCTAAACAAACTCTGCTTTTACATTTAATTTATTATTTTTTGGCACAAAATTTACGTATTTTACATCGTTGTGGGAAAGATCTCACACAACTCATGCATCCATTTCAATCTATCTCGAACAACAATATTAAAAATATAAACATATCATTTCATTTTACACTATTTTATGAATATAATATGACGATGTTCAGAAAATATTCGTTGAATGCTAGTAGAATTACTTCACAAATGTTGTTCAATGGATTTACAAACAAAATCAATTTTCAAAACGAACTAAAAAAAATTAAAAACAAAATCAATTTTCAAATCGTACTAAAAACGTGCAAATTAAAATATTTAAAAGTTGTAATATACTATAAATACTAAAGACTCCCAGATTTGGAAAAGATTAAACAAGACACAGGCTTATTTTTATTTATTTAAAATTAAGTTTAGATTTAGTACTGATATTTTTTCAAACAAATTTTTTGATCTCATTCGAACTAAAATAATTAGATAGATTTTTTTTTTAAAAAGACCATTGTAATTAAAATATTCCGTCAGACTTAATTTAGATCTAAATTTTAAAAATAGTTTTTTGTGATGGGTTGTAATATATAGTACAAAATTTTGTTTTCCATCCATCGTGTTTATTTCTTTCTTCACTTTCATATTATTATAATGTGCTGCGAGTTTAAAATTTATGTTGATTAAAAACCTTTCATTTATGTTTCTTTTCCATTTATCTAACATTTTTGGAATTAATAATCAATAAACTGAAGCTAAGGTTTGGTTAGTACATATAAAAACAGAGTAAAACCTAGCCAATATAGCAACTTATTACTTGTCTAAGGGTTTATAAACTGTCTCTTCAATCTTTCTTTGCGACTTCTTATGTCAGAAAGCAACCGACCTAATGTTCCACAACAATTTAATCCTAATACAGTTTTAAATCAGGTATAAATGTTGATCACGAGTTCTTTTTAATAACTAGTTAGTAGCCAATCATATATTTAGTTTGAGAATCCCAGTATATCTTCGACTGCTTCACCATTTCGACTCGTTCGTCGTTGGCCCTCTCCTTCCAGTACTCCTTCCCCCTGGAATATTTATATATACATAACAAGTAAAAAGTGTTATATTTTCACGAACCAAACATGTTTTAGGGTTCTAAAACAAAACATTATCACGGACCAAACTTAGCCTGATTGCCTACCTGTTCTTCAACAGCATAGCCAGTTCAAGCATGTGCACAGCATTATCATAAACTCCAGCCTGCATACGATTCAAAATAAATCTAATGTGAAATAAACAGAATACAAGTGTATTAAGATTCTGGATACGAAAATAACAAGGATTTCGAGAAGCCTAAAGCACTGATAAGTAGATTATGGCAACTCTTGCATTTCTTTTTGTGATTTGCAATTTTGCTTTGTCTAACCAGTACCCATCTGGTATCCAGATTTCATGAGCCTAATCCTGATTAGAGTTTTATCGCATGTGCATCCAGACTTGATTTGATCCTGACTAGAGTTTTATCGCATGTGCGCATACAGCTTGCCTTGGCTAGTTATAGAGGTGCAAAATCTTTTCACACCCATCAGACTGATTTTGTTCTATCCAATCTGAATTGGATACAGACAAGAATTTTGTTTTATCAAATTTAAAATCCAAGTCAGTTTGGGCATTGGAAAACATAAATCCTTGTCATAATCCGGATTGGACGATCTAGGTCATGTCCAGATAAAATAACAATAGTTGGAAAGATATGTAAGCATATCCAATAAATCAGGATCCGATCTTGACCGGTCGATTCCAGGTTGTTTAAATCAAAGCCGGGGTCAGGAATATGTGTCCAAAATCAGGGTTTGGGTATGAGAGACTATTAGTTACTACAAAGCTTTGTTGTCCGACCCTGACTCCCGACCCGCAGCCAAATTTTTGCCACCCCTAGCTAGAACGACCCTGGTGGTCGATTTGGGCGCTTGGTGATCGCGACATACATTCTTTTAATTAGAAGTTTTAAGTATATAAGAAAGAAAATTATAAAGCTGTAGGGAAACAATGTACCTCTCTGCAAACCGGGCACCTCGAATCAGGACTTGCAGCTCTAAGGCCTTGAAAGATCATCACGGAAGCAGCAGAACAAGCACACGACTTGCAAAAGAGATGACCACAACTCAAAGCATAAGGATTGAAAAGAGTCTCCTGCGAAAATCACAATAAAATAAATTCTAATCAAGCAAAATGACTACATAAGTTCTTCTGCTTTGGCTTTGTTGTAATTGATGCGTAAAATCTTACTAGGCAAATGGCACACGTCAGGTCGTATTCTAGCTTTATAGAGTTTGGAAGGCTTATAGTCATCAGCGGTCGTGGAGCATCAAGATCACAAGAAACGTGGCCAGGAAAATCCGCACGATCAATCCCGGTGAAATTCAAATAGAAAGCTCCTAATTCTATAAGCCACGGCGATTGCAAAAGCTCTATACGTTCAGCTCTCAACTTAGAGTTGAAATTCTTCCCATTCTCAGATCCGTGTATCTGCAATCAGTTACAATTCACAATAAGATGTCAAATAAAAAACTGCATATAGGGGTGGCAAATGAATAAATAGTTACAGTTGGACTGGCGCCCAACATCTCTGAATTCGAGCTCAGATTTCCTATTGAGCAACGTTCAAATATTCTCATATGACTAACAAACTATTTGCGAGCAGCTCAAAATTCATACTAAGTTCGAGCTGGTGTATCCTGCTCGTTTCAAGTTCAACTCGAAAAATATTAAGAAGCGATAAATCTAATGATGTGTTTAGTATAATATTATTACAAGTCTCACTAATTTTTTTTAATACACTGGATCTGCTCAAGCTTGAGTACTTGAAACATTGTCAAGCGAGGTCAAATACCTCTTTTTGCTCAGGCGAGCTCGAATAACCAGATACTTGGCTCAACTCTACTTTAAACTGGTTAAATCTGCCACCCGCTGCAATACCATGCGTAATAAGCTAATTAATCCAAATACTTGTATGGATGAGGATCATTCTTTAGTATTCTAACGTACATTTACAACGAGAAGTAACGAACTATAACAATTGATTATAAAATTAAGCATAAAAATACCTTGTCATATTTCTTCAAAATTTTACGGATAGCAACTGCGTTCATAGCAATATAGCCAATCAACATCTGACCCTCCTGTGCCATGGCTTGTTGATCGTTTTTGAAACATCTGCGTACACTAAGCATATATCTCTGGATTCCCTTATTGATGTGAAGATGCAGAAGATGCTGCACTCTAGTGCTGAAGCACCCGGCAATGTCCGATGCTTCTTTCATTAACTCGGAGAAGAACATCTGATCACATACTATAAAGCAGGCATTATTGCGAGTAAGATAACTTTCATGATCAATCAAATCATAACTTAAATTTCCCAAGACATTAAGTTCCACGAATGAAGAAGAAAATATGACCAAATCTTGTAAACCCGGCAGGATAGCTCGAGATATTTACTATCCAGGTCGACCCGAATAAGACACCGGAATAAACAATCCGGTCGACAGCCATATTGTTCATCTGTTTTCCTAGCTCAATTTATCTTTGCATCTTAGAAAACCTAACAATTTTCGATAGACACTCTATAATATACAACAAATCCAGTAAAATTGCAGGAGTATTGTGAGCTATATATATATATATATATATTATTTTTTTCTAAAAGAGGAAGGTAAAGAACTTACATGAGCAAGATTGGCATTGGCAAGAGACACTATGATTTTCCTCATCACCTTGTTCACAATTGGTAGAATCGCCTAAAGATTTACATCTCCTGCAACTCTTCAATACCTTCTTGAGCTTCTTATACTCAACATGAGAGCATTTTTCCAAAAACCATCCTTGATCTCCATGCAAATACTCCATAAACGTCTCCCCAAACTTCATCTTCTTCGATTTCCTATAAACCTAACCCCCCAAAAGCAAAAAAACCCAATCATTAAAATCAAACACATTACTTGCATAGATTTTACCCTCTACGTGATCAGTATCAAATCAATCAGTAATATAAGAATCAAGACGAGATAATCAAAACCCAGAAGGGAAAATCCATACTAATCACTCGTTAAAGCTAAAAAGTAACGTAATTAACAAAAAAACGAACATACAAATAGTAAAGAATCTAAAGATCAAGCAAACAAAACCCAGAAAGCAAATGTCAATTCATCACTAGTTTCATGAATTAGAATCAAGATCCTGTAATGGGTGTATTAAGAAAATTACTATACCTAGCTGGGTAAGCGAGAGAGAAGAGTGAGAGAGATTGTGATTGGAAAGTGAATGAGAACGATTGAAAAGTGAATGAGAACGATTGAGAATGATTATTATAATAAGACGAAAACCACTCCTGAATCGCCGGTAGTTTTACGGTTGGTGGATTGCCGCCTCAGGGAATGGATGGACGGCACGCGTTGAGGAGAGGAGGACGCTTCTTTGACTCGGGATTTCTTTTGACCCTTAAAATAATTTTTACATAATTAAAGAGTAATCCACTCATAACTACCCACTATCAAATTTGTTCACCAATAACAACCCTAACTTTTTTAAATTATTCATAACTAATCTAGTGTTAAATTGTAATGATGGATAAACACTTTAATTTAAAAAATATATATATTAATATAACTTAAGATGGTCTTTTTTCAATTGTTTTTTTTATGTCATTTTTTAAGTTATAGTTCAAAAAAATATATATGAATAGACTATTGGTTTTGTTTTTTCAACCGAAAAATAAATTTTGTATCTCTTTAGTTGTGTGAATTACATGTAAATTGGTTATGGAAAAAAATTATAAATGAGAAAATACATGTAATCCGATTGAAAAATTAAAAAAAATGGTTGCGGGAATACGAACTTGGTTGTAAAATTAGTACAAGAAAACAATTGTTGTTAAATGCTAAATTACACGTAATTTAGTTTTTCAAAAGAGATTTTTGTTTTGCGAAATTACGTGTAATTTAATTACAGAATACGTATGATTTAGTATCAAAATTACCAGCAATTTGGTTGCGAAATAAGTCCAAAAAATGTTGGTTATTTAGTTACAAATTACGTGTAATTTAGTTGCTAAAAATCAATTGTTATTTAGTTGTGAAATTAAGAACAATTTGGTTGCAAATTTGGCATTGAAAAAAAAATCTCCAAACATATCATTCATAGATTTTGTTTTGTTCATGTTTAAAAACATAGAAATATATGTTTTTGAGTTTTTTTAAAGTCAGGTTTTAAAAAACATGGAGTTCCGAA
Organism: Limnanthes douglasii subsp. nivea; assembly: GCA_036936605.1. Taxonomy (NCBI): domain Eukaryota; kingdom Viridiplantae; phylum Streptophyta; class Magnoliopsida; order Brassicales; family Limnanthaceae; genus Limnanthes; species Limnanthes douglasii. The sequence continues at coordinate 7,659,956 of JAUPFV010000003.1, read as the reverse complement.
AGTTAAAAATAACTAATAGAAAAAATAATTTTAGTCTATGGTTGAAGGTTATACGTGTTGTGTTTATATTATATATTCAAAAATATTATTAAAATATTTTATTATGCATATAGTTTTTGGTAGGTCGTTACACATATGGTTATAAGTAACTTAGTCATAATTAAATTATTGATATAATATTCCAAATAAAAAATGATTTAATGGCATTTTTTTATGATATGATTGCTATACATCTTTAATTTTAGCATCATAACTCATGGTTACAGTTTGAAATTCAAACCCTTTTCGGATTAGTGTCGGTCAAGATCATAAATATCAAGTAGCACCAAACATTCAAACATTCGTCCAAAACACTAACCCATATCAAATGCGGTTAAAAGTGGTCGATCAAATCGCGTATGAAAATTTATCATAAATCTTGGTGGAGCATTTAAAATAGTTTATATGAGGTTAGCAGTTAATTTTGAAAATGTTTCAACGATATTAAATTCAAACACATAAGATACAACTCAAGTAAAAAAAAATGATGGACAACGAGTAGGCCGGTCACCTGACCAATGAGGACCAAATAGACTTTAATTTTCTGATATATATGTTATGATGAGTTAGATTCATGTAACAAGGAAAAAATCTATTATTCAACTGGAAATATACTCTGCTGAAACAAAAATAAAATAAAATTTTAGATCAACACATTATGTACGGATGACATGAATTGAATATTTGATGTAACATTAACTAATATTAGGTGTACATATTAAGGTTTGGTCATGCCCACCCAAGGGCCAACACGGTGAACAAAAAAAGGTTGGTTGTAGGAGCTATAAATGGCTTTTTAAGTATAAAAACTATACCAACGACACCAATAGGTCAGATGAGGTACCCATAAATAAACGCCAATAAAACCACAAAAGAGCCATAATATGGGCATTTAATATTATGTTTCCGTATATAAGTAACTTTGAACTAGTATGATTTTGTCCGCTTTGAGTCCGAAGGTCCGCACGAACTTGTTTTTCGTCCACTTTTTAAAGGTCTCATACTATTTGAGATATATACGTATTTATATACAATTGGTCATTCTCATGTCTAATCAATGTGCGATTTGGTAGCATCTAACAAATTTCTATATAAAATCAACATCACTTATCGATTTATATAAGGGTAAGAGAGCTTATTGAAAGCCTACTTGGCCTTAAAATTCAACTTTTACAAATTCAATACGTGACAAATCCTTATACAAAACTATGAAACAAATAAGCCACCTATTTGGAAGTTTACAAACAATAAAGAAAAGAAAAAAAACAGTACACGAGTACCGCTAATCATCTAGATTTTGAGGTTTACTAAAAACCACCTGCAACATAAAACAATTCAACAATACCGCTCAAAATACAATATACACGCGACACTTATAACCCTTAATGATGGGGTAAAATTATTATTTATATTTGTTATTTTTAACCTTCAAAACTCTTTATCTTATAAACCCCAACTTAATGAAATCCAGACACACGTATTTTTTTACCTTTCAAAGACAAACAAAACGAAATCTTTTTTTTTTCGGAGGGAACCCGCAGCCGCTACTCAGAGTGCAATGAGTGCGCACAGGGTAAACCCTCAGTCTGACGCGATAGCCTGCAAACCAACGCCAGAAGGTAAACCACACAAGGTGACAGGCTCAGCTGAGAAAGCGTATGTAGCAAAACGAAATCTATAGGTGATATGTTTGGAGATTTTTTTTTTCAAGACCAAATTCGCAACCAAATTGTTCTTAATTTCACAACTAAGCAACATTTTTTCTTCTTAACCAAATTAGATGTAATTTTGTAACTAAACAACAATTGGTTATCCACACTTATTTCACAACCAAATTACACATAATTTTGCAACTCTATTTCAATTTTTTTAAATCATTTTTTCAACAAAAAAATACATATATTTTCGCAACTACAAAAAAGTTAATTGTATCACACCCAAATAACAAGTATTTTCGCACACAATTAACACTTATTACCACTTATTACCACAAAACAAGTTTGTATTTTGTTTTTTCACACAATCAAACTTATTAAGCAACAAAATTCTTATTGTTGCAATTAGTTTTTTCTTATTTCCGCAACCTATTTGTAAGTATTTTTGCAACTAAACAATAAACTTTTATTGCAACGAAATCACCTATAATTTTGCAACTAGATTACACATAATTTCGCAACTAAATAACAGAATAAAAATCGCAACCAAATTACACACAATTTTTTAACTAAACAACATTTGTTTTTTTTGCAACCAATTTATATAATTTCACAACTAAAAAATAAATTTTAGAATGTTTCATGGATTTAGTTTTGTTGATTTTAAAAAACAAAAACCAATGGTACTTTCCTATATTGTTTTGGAACTATGATTTGAAATATATGATATTGTTAAAAAAACAAAACAAAACACAATCGGTTATGGTATATAATTAGGGTAATAGTACTAGAGGTACCTACTCACAAACTATATTGCCATCTAATACCCATCTCGTATATATAACTCTCAATCAATAGTGAATTACTTAATAATACCTCAAATATCCACACTTCATCACCAACGACGTAACTACTTTTAATTATTGAACCAAAATTTCTCTTTCTTACTTTTTATTTCTCTTTAATTTTTTAAAAGGTCCATATCTTTCAAACCATTTGAAAGTACAATCGCCTTTGTTTTTAAATATGAACAAAACTAGATCTATTGATGATATTTTCTGATCTTAAAAATAAAATAAAAGTTCACTTGTAACTTGTAGAGTTATTTAAAGATTAACTATGTGAGTTCTTTGAAAATCAATTATCTAAGTTCTGTGAAAAATTAAACATGTGAGTTCTTTAAAAAATTAACAATACTATTTTCCTTGACAAATCAATCATGATAGATTTTTGAAAAATTAAACATTTGAGTTTTTTTTAAACGTTAACAATGCTACTTTGTTTGAAAAATCAATCATGAGAGTTTTTTAAAAATAAATGAGGAGAGTTCTTTGAAAAATTAAACATGCTAGTTCTTTGAAAAAATAAACATGCAAGTTCTTTGAAAAATTAACAATGCTATTTTTGTTTGAAAAATGAACCATGCGAGTCATTTGAAAAATCAAACACGAGAGTTATTTGAAAATTAAGTATGTTATTTTTGTTTGGAAAATTAACCATGAGAGTTGTTTGAAAATTCATTCATGCGAGTTTTTTGAAAATAATAATTATGCGAGCCCTATGAAAAATAAAACATGAGAGTTATTTGAAAATTAAGTATGCTATTTTTGTTTGAAAAATCAACCATGAGAGTTGTTTGAAAAATCACTCATGCGAGTGTTTTTAAAATAATAATTATGCGGGTTCTTTTAAAAATCAATCATGAGAGTTCTTTGAACAACAAATAAAAAAAGTATCATTAATGGATCCACTTTTGTTTGTCTAAAAAACCCGATGGTACTTTCAATTTATTTTTACGAACTACGGTTTGGAATATACAGACTTTTAAAAAAATAAAAAAGAGAAATTTAGTTAAAAAGAGAGAGTTACTTATATATGGTTATTTCCTTTTTTCGGAGGGAACCCGTGCAATGAGTGTGCACAGGGTAAACCCTCGGTCTGACAAACCAACGCCAAAAGGTAAACCACACAAGGTGACAGGCTAGGCTCAGCCGAGAAAGCGTATGCATAGGGACTCGAACTCATGACCTTTGGTCACAAGCATGCCTTACTCAACCAACTCGGCTACCCCCTTGGGGGCTATATATGGTTATCTATAAATACTATAGTTGGTTATCTATACTTTATGGACCCTAGATTATTATTGACTAATAAGTTTAACGTTTGATGGTTAATGAGTGATTAAAAAAATTAAATATTATAAGATATTAAAGAGAAAATATTAAATCGAATTGATAAATTTGAATGAATTGGATCACCAGAATTGGTAATGTGTATCCAAATAGCATTAGTATTTTTTAAGGTGAAGCTATTTCCTATCAATTTCTTTTTATTTCCTCCATATATATATATATATATATAAACCTCCAATTTGTTATTTCCTCCATAAAGGAAATAACATATTTATCTTTTTCATTATTTTTATCTCAAAACTCATTCATTCTCCAGCAACTCCATCAAAATCTACCACCATCCCAACTATCTCCCACCCTATTAACTTTTGCACACCCAACCAGCCCTATTAGCTTCTCACCATCAATCACCCATAAACCCTAACCATAGCCTAACCACTATAAAGACGGTCTCCTCTTCAGAATAGGGACAACAAGTATGTTGTGTTTGACATGCATTTTTTTGTATGTTTATTTGTGAATTAAATTGTGTGTGTGTGTGAATGATTAAATGACGATGCATGATTAAGGTTTCGTAGACCGGTAGGTGAAACTAAGAAATTAATTTAATCGGCCCTCCGGAAGGTTAAAATTAATTTTCTTAAGGATCCTAGGCTTCGAAAAGTTCGGGGATTAATTTAAATTCAAATATTATCGGCCCTCCGGAAGGTTCACGTTTGGGTTTAAATTAATCATGAACGGGAGAAAATTATTGAAAATGGTCTTGGTGCTGATTTTAATTTTAATTAGATGAAATCGGCCCTCCGGAAGGTTTCATCGGTACTTAAGGATAAATTAAATTCAGCCTTACGATTTTTTGATTTTAAGTAGGTGAAATCGGCCCTCCGGAAGGTTTCACCGTTACTTAGAAAATCAAATTATGGTTATTTTAATATATGTAAATGACATCGGCCCTCCGGAAGGTCTCATTGGCAATTAGAAAATTAAAATAATGACCATAGTATTTTTCTCAAACTCATAAAATTTCATGTTAATTTGATTTGCCCTCCGGTATCTATTATCAAGGAATTTTATGTTTTACATGTATTTGTCATGTTTATGCATATGTTTTCAGTTATATGTCAAGATGCTAGATGTGCTTTGTGTTGTTTGTTCTTATTATAGTATCCATGGGTTACAATTTTTTGGGGAATCATCCACCGACGTTGGATTGTTCGGATTTCCAATTGTGGAAGGAAGAAATGTTGCTGTTTTTATCTGTACATGATTACGACTATGCACTGATAACTCCCAGAACATCTCCCCTTAGTCCGGAAAGTACACCGGATGAAACTAAGGCTGATGAAAAGTGGGAAAGGTCAAATAATTTATGCATGGCGCTCTTGTTACAGGGAATACCAGAAGCATTGCGTGGGGTTGTCCCTAAAGGTGTTACCACTGCCTCGGTCTTTCTCACGGAGATTGAGAAAGCCTTTGCCAAAAATGAAAAGGTAGAGATGCAGCGTTTGCTCATCGAGCTAGCTACCAAAAAAAAAAAAAAGTATAATGGCAAAGGTAAAATCCGGGAGCACATTCTGGGAATGTTGATGATTGGCCAAAAGTTAAAGGCAATCGGTTTAGACTTACCTGAGGAATACATAGTGGGATTCACATTTCATTCGCTTCCAGACCGGTTTAAGTATTTCCAGTCCACCTATAACTGCATGCGAGAAAAGTGGAATATCAATGAATTGATTTCCCACGCTGCACAGGAGGAGGAAAGACTTAAAGGCACAGTGCTTGAGGCTAATGTGATTACATCACCAAATAAGGTAGGACCTAAGCGGAAGGCATATGGCAAAGGACCGGGTCAAGGTTCGGTCAACAAGAAAGGTATAAGGCCCTGGACAAGTTCATAACTTTTAAGACCGAGATTGAGAAACAACTTGGTAAAAGCATTAAGACCGTTAGATCTGACCGTGATGGTGAATACTATGGTAGATATGACGGATCGGGTGAACAACGTCCAGGTTCCTTTGCACAGTACCTAGAGAAGTGTGGAATAGTCCCTCAATACACTATGCCTGGTTCACCAAGCATGAATGGTGTATCTGAGAGACGGAACCGAACACTAAAAGATATGGTTAGAAGCATGATAAGTCACTCATCTCCACCATTATCTCTCTGGGGGGAAGCCATCAAATGTGCCGCTTATATACTCAATTAGAGTACCCACAAAGGCTACTGTTAGGACTCCATATGAGCTTTGGAACGGGCGTAAACCTAATTTAAAGCATCTGCATGTGTGGGGTTGTCCAGCTGAGGCGAGGCCTTACAAACCTCAAGAAAAGAAACTGGACCCAAAAACAGTTAGTTGTTTCTTCATAGGTTATTCCGAACATTCTAGAGGGTTTAAGTTTTATGATTCTCTCACTGGTACAATATTTGAGACAGGAACGGCCAAGTTTCTAGAGGATGTTGAGTTTGGGGGGAAGAATAAGGGAACATATGTTGATTTTGAGGAAGAATCCATAAAGATTCATGAAGGTTTTAATAGGGATACTGAGATATCTGAAGATTGGGCGGTAATGCCAATCATTTCGATCCCATTAGAACAAGGTAATCCTCAGATTAACACTGATGCTCCACTTGAGGGTTCTAACCAGGATACAGAGATTCAGGTAGAACAAGAGGAACCTCAAGATAATCTTCCACAAGGGAATCAAAATGACATCGTTCATAATGACAAACTCTACCTCCTCAAGAAGTGCAACAGGAGGAAATAGTGCCATTAAGAAGGTCCACTAGAGAAAGGAAGAGTACTATAGGTCCAGAATTTATAGTATATCTTCAGGAGCATGATGAGTTATGTGTTGGAACTGTAGATGATCCCTCATCCTACAAACAGGCCATGGCAAGCTCTGAATCTCAAAAGTGGATTGACGCTATGAAAGAAGAGTATAAATCAATGCAGGATAATGCGGTATGGGATCTTGTCCCATTACCTGAAGGGAAAAAGGCAATTGGTTGTAAATGGGTTTACAAAACCAAACGCGATTCCCTGGGTAATGTGGAAAGACATAAAGCACGTCTTGTAGCGAAAGGTTATACTCAGCGTGAAGGGATTGATTTTAAAGAAACTTTCGCTCCAGTATCGACGAAGGATTCCTTTAGAACAATCATGGCATTAGTTGCACATTTTGATCTTGAGCTTCATCAGATGGATGTTAAGACCGCATTTCTCAATGGTAATATTGAGGAAACGATCTACATGATGCAACCAGAACACTTTGTAGAAAGTAACTCAAATGATCTGGTTTGCAGACTTAAGAAATCCATTTATGGGCTTAAACAAGCTTCTCGTCAATGGTATCACAAATTCCTTGAGGTGATAGTCGGTTATGACTTTGAGATCAACTCGGTTGAGGATTGTGTTTATCACAATTTCAGTGGGAGTAATTTCATATTTCTTATATTATATGTGGATGACATATTGCTTGCCTCGAACAATAAGGAATTGTTACACACTACAAAAAGATTTCTATCAGACAAGTTTGATATGAAGGATCTTGGTGATGCCAGTTTTGTGTTAGGAATCCAGATACATCGAGATCGTTCTCGTGGTATTCTTGGATTATCACAAAAAGCATACATTAAAAGTGTGTTACAACGTTACGGATTGGCAGGTTGCAAACCCCTAAGTACCCCTATAGCAAAGGGTGACAGACTTAGTCTGAGTCAATGTCCTAAGACAAAACTTGAGATTGAGGAAATGAAAACGGTCCCTTATGCTTCTGCAGTTGGGAGTTTAATGTATGCTCAAGTTTGTACTAGGCCGGACATTGCCTTTGCTGTAAACATGTTGGGGAGATATGTTAGTAACCCAGGAATGGATCACTGGAAAGCAGTTAAAAGAGTATTCTGATATCTGCAAGGAACAAAGAGGCACATGTTGACATATAGGAAGTCGGATAAACTGGAGATCATCGGGTATTCCGACTCGGATTTTGGTGGATGCGCAGACACATTAAAAAGCACGTCAGGAAACATATTCTTATTGGCTGGAGGTGCAATATCCTGGAAAAGTGTAAAGCAAACACTTATTGCATTGTCCACCATGGCAGCAGAATTTGTTGCATGCTTTGAGGCATCAAACCAGGCACTATGGCTGCGGAATTTTGTTACTGGATTACGCATTGTACAAGGGATAGAAATCCCTATGAGGTTATATTGCGATAACAATTCCGCAGTGTAGTACTCTAACAGCAACAGGAGCGCGTCTAAATCCAAACACATAGACATAAAGTTTCTGTCTGTTAAAGAAAGAGTACAGATGGGTCAGATAAGTATAGAGCACATCGGTACAAACTCCATGATAACAGATCCCCTAACAAAGGCGGTTTTGCCTAAGGTTTTCCAGGGACACACCATCAATATGGGTGTAGTTGATTTAGAGGATTGTTAGTTTCAGTGGGAGAGTTTGTAATAGGATCTGATGTTATATATTGCAGTATTGTGCACATTAAAGTTTATTGCAATATATATATATGCTTGGAAATATTTATTGATATTTGTACTGTATTGGATCTCCAAAAGTAGGAACCATTTAAGAGTAGATATGTACGATTACAAGCCATATTACTCTTATGCCACGCTCCATAATTGGCCCAAGTAATTGATTGATAATGGTAATGTGATTACTGTTGCATCCTATTGTTCACATTACGAGAAAGAGGTCTTTAGTCCTTTATTGTTATCAGTCATGTACGGGGTTGTACCGTTTGTCCATTGACAATAAATATAGGGATCCCATTAAAGTTGAATATGTATTCTTGAGTAGCATATGACGGTCCAAGTGGGAGATTGTTGGAATATATTTATTTAATATATTTATAGACTAACAATAATTTGGACCGACATGCTAAATAAACATATTCGATTATTGTCTTAAGGAAGTCCAAATTAAAAGTAGTCAAGTTAATTATATAATTAACTAAATTGGACTTATGGATAAAAAGGCGTTATGGGCTCAAGTGTGGTAACCGGGTTGAATTTGGGCACTGTGATGAAGATGGCCCAAATCTCAACACTTAATCCTGAATTAATAAATCAGGGATTTAAATTGATTTATCAATTTATTGGGTTATGGTCCCGGACACAAGGAAGTAACAAAGGATGGGCTTTACAATGTTGGGCTTCACATTGTAAAATCTATAAATAAGGGGCTAGGTTTAGGTATTTCATCACTCTAAACCCTAATCAGAAAAACGGCCGCTTCCTTAGTGTCTGGAAACCTTTTCCTTCTTCTCTAATCTGATTCTGCAGGTCTCTTAGTTTCATAAACGGAATCGCCGGAGAACGTGGAATCACTAAAGAACGCAAAAGAACTGTAGAGAATACTAGATGGATAGCAGCAGGCAAACCCGTAAGTATTCTTGATTTTATGTTTCTTCTATAGATGAATCTATCAAAAGGGTTTTATTATTTTTTCCGCGATTTGTTATATATTATTTGATGCGATTTCGGATAATATATAACACAACAAACCTTGTTCACTTACTCGATTTCTCTTATAATCTTAAAAAACAACGATGATTTCTGTCGAATTCGTAAAAGGTAGAAATCATTTGTTATTTAAAAAAACAACAACACTTAAAAATGCACCATTATATATTAAAACAGACGAAATGCACCTAATTCCGAGACGACATCTCGGAATTAAGTACGTTTTTTATATAAAAAACATATGATTCTGAGGTGTTGCCTTGGAATCATGTGTATTTTTTATAAAAAAAACACACCTGATTCCTAGGTGTTGTCTCGGAATCAGGTGTTTTTTTCTAGAAAAAAAACACTTAGGTGTTGTCTCATAATTAGTTGTTTGTTGCTAAAACCTGTACACATCAGTATTTTCAAAATATATTTTTAACACGAATTTTCAAATTACATGAATGTAAAACTAAAAAATAAGATTAAATTACCTAGTTGGTTGATTGGGTGATGTTCTCCGGTGTTAAATCTTTGGTTTGATGTCTTTCTCTTCATGAGTAATCTTTGAAAAAATTGAAGTTCTTGTTTTTGTTTTTTATATTGGATTTAATTTGGCTTAATCATGTGTTTCTTGATACAAAGATTTCATAATGGTTAATGACATCAAGTTATAAATTAGAAAGTAAGATGAGGGCAAAGATAGTAAAAATAAGTGATAAGTCTTGTTTTGATTTTGAAATATCGAGGAAATAAAAAATGTGATGAATATAGATAACCATTCTTGTTGGTTTGATTTTGCACCGGAAATTATTTTTGATTGTCTCGATTTGCATTTGTGGTCAAGTGTGAGGGAATACAAATGTAATATTTAAAAAAAAATTGATTTTATTTATTATAAAATATTTAACCTTATAATTCTATAATTTATTGTAAGAATGTGGACAAGTTAGGCTTTTTACATTTACACATTATTTTTTCCTTTTTTCTGGTAAATGTTTTCTTTTTAATCAACTCGGTCATTTGTCCGAGAAGAGTAAATTATCTGCTTAAAAACATCAAACGCTTCTTGATTCAATTTTCCTATGTGAGACAATCCAACCCAAGCAAATTGTAAACTTCTCAATTACCTGACTTCACTCCTTTTCGTTTTCTAGGGTTTCCAGTTTCTGATGCGCAGAAGATAATTTAGGGCTTTCATTTTGATCTTGGAAGTTTCACGGTACGTTGTCATGATTTCTCTCTACATATCTTCTGATGTTAATGTTTAGGGGAAATCGGATGTTTAGTTCTAATTTTTTTTCTAGGGTTTTAGTTTCAATAACAGAGAGTGATTTTGCTTAAAGGGTTTTATAATTTTAGTGATCAATTTGGTAGTCATTGTAAAAAATTCGAATTCCTTATTCGATTTTAAGGGTTGCCTTGTTAAATCTTCGTAGAATGTTATGAGATCACTTGATTGTTCTTCGTAGAATGTTATGAGATTTCTGGTTTATAATGGCCATTCTTTGAGGGATGAGGCATCTTAGTGAATGGGTGTGCGGTACTGTCTACCACTGTTAAGTTTGGACTCGTATGATGGGAAATGCAATTCCATCCCTCTACTTTAGCAACCCTTTTAACTTACGAAAATCTCGAGAAAGAGTGGTAGACGTGCTACCGCATAATGTGGCAGCTTATGCAACAAAGAGATCAGTAAGTAGTCCTGGAATTGTCATTTGAACCTGTTTTCGTGTCCATTGTGGGCTTAATTGATCACTTAGATTATGCCCGAGGTTGGATCTCGACTTATTTAGGTGGAGAATTTCCTGGTTGTAGCTCGAAAACCTGCATTCTAGAGTCTATAACTATTCAATTAATTGAGTTGTTTTTGTCTTGCAACATGTTAGTACTGAGAATCAGGCTGTTTTTAAGTCATGATATAATATATATACTGTTAGGTTGTCTTATTGCCCATCTTCGTTCGTTTGAGATGTAAACTATTTTGCGTGGATTTGGATAAGTTCCGGAGTTACTTTGGTATCTCAGAATTATATGCTTGTGAATCTTAGGGGTGTTCAAAAGTAAACACGACTGACCAAACCAATTGAAAACCGTTGGTGTTTTTAGATGATTGGTTTGGTCTGGCCTTGGAAAAAATAAAACCATACGGCCAATTTAGTTTCCGGTTATAGTCAGGTTCTAACCAAACAACGTATATGTATTTATATTTTTACTTTAGTAAGATACAATTAATAAAAGTTTATCGCATTTCGTATCTTGAAAGGCTTCCATTTTAAAAGAAGTGTAATGAAGTTATATCTCAAAAAAAAAAAAAAAGCTAAATCGCCGAATAATATCCAGGCCATATGACTTTAAGGGTAAGTTTATTTTTGAACTTTTCATTTTGCTAGTATTGGTTTGGTTTGCTCAGAAACTGCCTAACCCGAACCTTGAGCACCCACCCCTAGCTAAATATGATAAACGTGTAATTAAAATTTTATTTGCTTTTGATCATTGTGTAATCAATAATTTATTGTGGATTTACTAGGTTTGTCTGTGATGGCCAAAGCAAAGCAAAAGCAGTTAGCGGCAAACCCTGAAAAGATCAGCCTTGATGACTCTTTCAGCTTCGGTTCCAAGGCAGATCTTCATGAAGAAGACAGTTGGGTAGTAGTTAAGAAACAGAAGGTTACAATTCTCCTCCCTTCTTTACCAGTAACCGAAATGTCCACGCAACGGAAGCCAAAACAGAGTCAATTACAAACCACATGTGTAGAAGTAGTAGTTGAACCCCAACCGGAGCCTCTTATTGATACGTGCGCCAATAGGCCTTTAGCCGAAGAACAAGAAAAGGAAACCCATTGCTATCTTACAAAACAATATCCAACTCAGTATGTTCCACCACCGCCAATGCGTAAGGTTCACAAAGCATCGAGCGCTCCAAAGTCGAGATTGGTGCATTGTCCGAGTCGTGTTGGGGAAAACAGTTTACTAAACCAAAAGCTTAGAGCGTTGATTCTGGAGAAGAAACTTGAGAAAGCTGGTGGGTTTAGCAGATGGCTGGTGGATTTAGGACTAGAGCAGTTTGTGAAGATTTTTCAAAGAAGACGGATGGGTAAATTTCAAGTGGTGAATCTAACCATGAAAAAGCTTAAGGATATGGGTGCCATTGCGGTCGGGCCGAGGAGAAAGTTGTTACATGCTATCGACTGTGTTTGTCACCCGTGTTATTAAAAACTAGTTTCCTTGTCAGAGCTGTTTCAATTGCATGCTCTCTCTCGCTCCAAATCTGCTGTTTCTATTGACTACAAGGTTTTGTTTGGTTCAAAGTAAATCCTTTTAATTACTTTGTTTTTTTTACCCTTTTAACAATTTTACTGTACATGCTCTAAGAACCTAAAAATAGAATATAGCAAAAGTAAGTCGATCCAAACATCCTCAAAGTAAAAAACAAAAAAACAAAAGATGAAGTGAAACTCTCAATAAGATGCTGGCTTCATGATTAACTTTGTGGATGTATATGCATAATACAATTTATATAAAGATCCATATGTCATGTTTTTGTATATGAATCTGGTGGAACCTCGATGTCCCTAGCTGGCGAAGTAGTTATTGTATCGATTTTTGTAGGAAGATCTGTGTTTGTCGGAAAATTACAACTTAAAGGACTATCGATTTCCTTATGACTCATATAGTTAGGCTAAATATAACTTACATTCGTATATTTGACAGCTCCAGAAGTCTAGATTACTTCCACTATGGAAGCTGCATAGGAGATACTTTTTCTATTGATGTCCTGACCAATGCAGGATGACTTCGAACCACCTCCAGAGCTAGATCTGTCAATTGGCTAAGCAATCAAACCACAGTGGATTATTAGCAAACAAAATTTTATAAAAAAAGTACAGCTAAAATTCACCAACTAGCTGCTTGAAAAATTCATTTAAAAACTATGTACTTGGTTATTAGTAGCTGCTTCAAAAATAAGTTTTAACATATATATATATATATATAATAATGGATACTTTTTTGAAAATAATAATAAAAGATATCGATTATAGAATATAAAATATATTTTTTTTCACAAATATTTTTTCCATGTACAAGGATCATATAATTAATAAATCTTACTACACAAAATATTATAAAAATATTTTTAATAAAGCAACACTTTTCAGGAATTTTTTTTTTTTAATAATGCTCTAAAAAACTATAGGTAATCTAAAAAAACTAAATAAATAATTTTTTGATATATATAATAATGGATACCTTATGTGTTATTGTTGTTCAAAAGACATTAACTACTGAATTTACGGTATCAAATAATAATTAAAATAGGATTTTAGTTATTTTCTAAAGACTAGTAGAGACAGAGGAAGAGTTGACAATGATTCAATAACAATAAGATTATTACCTGAGTTTTCGGTACATAACAGTGCTTCTCCATTCAACATGATAGAAAAAGACTCTCTATCTGAGTTTTAGGGAATTTGATATATATAACTAACATATCTTTTATTTATGGAATAGTTTTTAATATTCCTTAAAACAAAATATCTTTAGTTATATTTATATTTTGACTTAATATTTGGAATTACATTATATTCAATTCAATTAATATATATTTTTAGTTTTTTTCTAAATTAATTTTAATAAAAACGTATATAAAATTATAATATATATTTATTTAGCATTTTGAAGCTTATTCTAAGATTTCTTCCACAATCATTCTACTTTAAACTCTACTTAATGATTCATTTGCAAATAATAAGGGTTCGGAGATGCTTCTTCATTTTATATTTTATGCAATTTTTTTTTTATTATCGTATCGTTTTTAAACTAAGATCCACTATTTGTTATTAAAATTCTTGAAATCCTACATCCCTCTAAAATATGATTTTGCAAAAAAATCAAATATATATTGAGCTATTGTCTTGCATAAATATTTTGCTTAAACTCGGTTGGTAAAATAATCAACATCTACTAATAAACAATTGTCTCTTCCACGTAGACATCAACAGAGGACCCACTAAGTCGATCATGAATTTATCAAATTGACAAGGTAAACTGCACTCATTGGTTCACTTGATAAATGACTAGTATTTGCATGGTTTTTACAAGTATCACATTATTGTACAAACTATTTAGCGTTTGTAGTTAATTTTGGCTAATAAAAATCCGTAAGGAGAAAACGAATGATGAAGCTTTTATGCCCATAATAGTCCCAACGATCCCTTCATGTAAATATTTAAGAATAAAAACATCTTAACATTTGTTTGGACACCGCAATATTGGCCTCGTAAGACTTTTTCGATACAACACGTCGTCAAGAATTATATATTTGGTTGCTAGTATTTTTAATGCTCGAGCCTTGGATATTACTTATGGGAGTATATGATCTTTTAAAAATAAAAAATATTATTCCCTCCAATCTCAACCATTTTTATCACTAATACTTTAATATTTTGATTCATATCCTATTTAGACACCCTATTTTGAATTATGACGAGTGGATTATCCCCTGAATATATATTACTTTAAACTTGTGAGTTGATGAGAATATTAATGCTCGAATATTACTCTTTTGGCATGACATTTAATATATGTAATAGCGCAAGTTTTACACATGTGTTCCTCATGTTTAGGGGTAAAATCTTACTACACAATATATACATATAACTCTGACCAATATTCAACTTTTAGAAGCTCATATTGAAGAATTGAAACGCGATCGAGTTAAATTTAATTGTATACAATGTGAAATTGATCAAGAATATAATGCAATAATTGAGAAATTAATAAAAGCATTGTAGTTTTTGGCATAAAATATTTTGTCAAAAGATAAATGAAGCAGATATGAAGAAGGCAGTGAAGTGAGTTGCATTAAAAGAGTCAAAGAAAGATAAGTAATATTTAGACATGATAAAAGACATACGAATGAAAACAAAAATAAAATGACAAAAAAATTGTATGTTTTTTAATTATGAAGGTTAGTCGAGTAATGTTGAATCAAAGAATATTAAATTAAAAAATTAGCATAATATAATGAGGAAGACCAAAAATTACATAATACGTGCTTCATGGATCTTCTTTTGTCCATCAAATTTTTCATTTTTCAGAGAAAAATTTATATGAAGTTTGATCCATATCGTATGGATAATTGTGATGGTTCATATGATCCTAAAAATCCCTTGGAACATTTCAAAAATATGATGATAGGATTTAACGTGGATGATATTTTGTTATGAAGAGATTTTTCGATGATGTTTAAAGAAAATTCTTTAGGTTGGTTCAACTTTTTACCTAAAGGAACAATTCAAAACTTTGAGGGCATTTAGCATGATTTTAGAAATCATTTCGTTAGGATTAGATCATATTAAAAATAAGGTGATTATATAATGAATATGTGTTAGAGGAAGAGAGAAATATTGAAAATTTATGTTCAAATTTTTATGGGTGAGATGAATTCTTTGGAAACATGTGATGAAGATGTGGTCGTGGTTGCATTTAAAAGAGGTTAAATCTTGGAAGGGAAATTGTATGAGGATCTCGTTAGATTTTCTGTTGACACTATGTGAGATGTTTTTGCAAGATCAGATCAGTTTATTAAGGTTGAAAAATCCAAAAAGATGAACTTTTGTCCATCCCAAATTTAATGAATCAAAAGTTTTGGTGTCATATAAGATTTGTTTTTATGAAATTAGATGTCATGACGCTATGAAAGCTCCTTCAAATAAACCGATGTATACGTATTACAATAATCCAACTCGAACATTTACTTCGTTAACTTAAAATATTACTACGATTGTTTATAAAATGAATATAAAAACAAGTTTTAAGCATCTTTATCAAATATTAACTCTAGATAAAGGGAGGCCTCAGATTGTGTTTTATGCGTATCATAACGATCATGATCATTTGACTAATGATTGTTTCAGTTGTGAGATGAGATATAAAGGTTGATAGATGATGGTGAATGGATTGCATTTGTTAAAAGAAAATATGTGGAAAACAACGATAAAATAAGTAACGAGTTACAAAAAAGAATAATTCTAAAGAAAAAAAATGAAAATAGAAAAATCACGATTGCATACTATTTCGACTGATGATACTTTGTCAGGAACGAGTTCAATTTCTTGGAAAATGCATAAGAAGGATTTACAAATTCTCTATAATCTTTCTATTGATTTTATTTACTAAATTTTTCTTATCTCTCTCTCTCGTCTTTCAGGTTGAAGAAGATGACTGCCTTCTCACGTATGGATCTTTTCAACCTTTTTATTCATTTTGTTTATTAACTTTTTTGTAACTTATATATTCTTTTATCTCTACCCCTCTTTCAGGTTGAAGAAGATGACTGCTTTCTCAAGTATGGATCTTTTCAACCTTTTTACTCATTTTTGTTTATTAAATTTTTGTAACTTATATTTTTTTTATCTCTCTCCCTCTTTCAGGTTGAAGAAGATGATTGCTTTCTCAAGTATGGATCTGTTCAACCTTTTTACTGATTTTGTTTATTAATTTTTTTGTAACTTATATATTCTTTTATCTCTCTCCCTCTTTCAGGTTGAAGAAGATGACTTCTTTCTCAGGTATGGATCTTTTCAACCTTTTTACTGATTTTGTTTATTAACTTTTTTGTAACTTATTTATTCTTTTATCTCTCTCACTCTTTCAGGTTGAAGAAGATGAATGCTTTCTCATCTTTGGATCTATATAACCTTTTCATATTTTATTTACTATTTTTAGTAAGTTTTTCAACTTTCTCGTCTTTCAGCTTTCATTTAAGATTACTGTTTTCTCAGGTTTGAAGATTAGTGTGTTCTTAGGTATCTATCTTGATAATTTTATTTTATATTTTTAGTTTTTATATCCATGCTTATGTTTGATGCAAAAACAATTATAGACATGTAACATAAAAAGTTTTATTTTCTTTCGTTTTCTATAAAAAAAATTATATCCATGTTTATGTTTGATAGAAATTTCACATTTTTATAAAAATGTGATCGAAAATAATTAATCAACCGACCTCAGTTACAATAACCTCAACTTATTCAATTAGAAAAGATCTTCATTTTTGAATGATTGGTGAAACGTTTGGATTTACTGATAATTTATGTAAACCCTTGCTCTTACTCAGAAGTTTAACATTCTCTCATATAAACTCTCGGTCCCCTTCCACCTCCCCACCATGAAGATGATCATAAATCAATATTTCTCATCATCATAATCCAATAACCTTCATATTAGGGTTCGACAAGTACTTCAGGAAATCCTGAATAACCATAACATGATCGTATTTCCACTATAACAGCCATGACTCAATTATTTTTTGTTTGGGTTTATGTTCGATCTTAATTTCTCTTTTTACTCACCAAGCCATGTTCTTGAAAATTTTGATTAACTTCACATCCTCGATAAGGGTTTGAATCTTGAATCTTAGAACCTTACAGTCTCGAGTATAATACCTGATATCGTAGTGGTACTTGCAGAATTTATTTGCATATTTTTTTCTCTTTAGGAGTAACCATCGATAGAGGTTTTGAGAAATGCACGAGACCTATGACAAGTAATTTATATATGGTGACAATTGGAAATTGATTGGATACTTCCTCCTGGATATGATATTTGGCTCATTACTACCGTTTTGGTAAATGATTATAGATAAAACATCATCAAAGATTCAAGGCTCATCATCAACAGTGGTCATTGGAATTTGCCATCAAATATCAGATTGGCGCGAGCAAATAACCACATAATTCTTCATGAGATTAACAATCTCATTCTCTCTCTACCTCCCCCAAATATCAATATCAACGATATTCACTTTTAGATCGCGAAGAGTGAAAATCCTAATTCACGATTAAAGATACCTACAACGTCATTCCTACGCCTACCCCATATGTCGATGGGTTGGGTTAGTATTAAATAAGTTTAACATTCCTTATCATTCTTTCATCATTTGATTTGCAATCCATGACAAGCTATCTACGCAAGATAAACTTATGAGTTGGGGTTTAAACATCAAATTTTGTCTTATGTAATTCAGATTTAGAAACTATCGAGCATATCCTCTATGACTTTAGTTACACTTAGAGTCTATAGAACTATGCAAGCTC
Organism: Limnanthes douglasii subsp. nivea; assembly: GCA_036936605.1. Taxonomy (NCBI): domain Eukaryota; kingdom Viridiplantae; phylum Streptophyta; class Magnoliopsida; order Brassicales; family Limnanthaceae; genus Limnanthes; species Limnanthes douglasii. The sequence continues at coordinate 7,641,563 of JAUPFV010000003.1, read as the reverse complement.
CAAACTGGGGTTCTCGTTTAACGTTTTATGTTGGTAACCTTAGGTCTGCGAGGTGTCAAATTGGTATTTTTCTCGAAACCGTCATCTTTGATGTTCTTGTTTTGGTTTGGTCATATACCACATACCACGTCTGTCGGGAGCCAAATGCAAGAATTTTATGTTCCCCTCCTACCCTCACCTATTCGATTTCTAACCGTATTTTCTCAAACCTCGGATTTCATGGCACCAATATCGGATAGCCTCAATGATTTTTTTATAAATTTTTATTTACTCGTATGTTGCTTTCTTGTACTTGCAGAGTTCTCTCCCCTTACATGTTAGTCACGATCGATGCTCGCTACAGCTGATGGTTTACTTTATCCGTTATTAGAGATGTTATTTTATTATCACTCATGTTTAATGTTTTTCTTTATCCTAGTTAACGCATGCTTTCGGGTATTGTAACTTTAGTTCACGTTATTTCTCTTTCGATACTCATGTTTTATATGTATTTGTACAAAATTTTTTATTATTTTAATATATATTTTTTTTAAAATAAATTCAATTTTTTTTTCATAAAATAACTTTTGTTTTTCTCTTAACTAATTTTTTATTTTCATTTTAAAAATTTGCATAGAAAATTTATAACATACTATATATATATATATATATATATATTAATTATCAACTAGCCAAAATTAAAAATTAAAATCGATCACTTTCGATATAGCATATATCGTATTTCGCAAAGAAATTCTATAACCAGGTGTAACATTTTTATATTCAGTCCTATAATTAAAGATAATTTCGTCCTCCCAAAGCCGTATTTGTGAGATAGGTTCATGATTCATACTTATTTCTCTTATCGTTAATAAATCTTTCGGTCAATAAATACAATAAAACTAAGTTAAAAGGCTCAAAACAGCAACCATAATAATACTATAATTAGCAAAACATAAGTATTACATGAGTCAAAAGGTAATATATCACCATGGTAGGTAAAAAAGTAAATCTTAAAGAAAATATTGCTAAAACAGCTCCTTCTAATCAAAATTCAAAACAAGCTAAAAATGACTCTTAATTCCTTTTATTTTTGTCCTCGTATTTACCTTTTTTTGTCAAATTAGTTTATTATTTTCATTTTGTTTTGCATCCATTTTTTTTTTAGAAATTTGCACGATTAGTCCTTCCGTACATGCAAACCATTTAAAAACTGACACGTGAAATGTAAATTTCAAGTTTTGTATCATTTTTGGTCCTCAAATCCCAAGTTTTGTGTCACTTTTGGTCCTCAAAATGTGCGGACTGATTGTTTGTGCAAAATTTTTAAACGAAGGGGATGAGAGAGACAAAAGTGAAGGTCGAAGACCGACACGTAGCACTAAATTCTAAGTTTTGTATAATTTTTTGTCCTAAATCTCAAGTTTTGTGTCACTTTTGGTCCCAAAATGTGCGGGATGATTGATTGTTCAAATTTCTCAAACGAAGGGGATGAATGAGAGACAAAAGTGAAGGTGAAATTTGCACGATTAGTCCTTCCGCATATGCATACCATTTAAAAACTGACACGTGACACCTAAATTCCAAATTTTGGATCACTTTTAGTCTCCAAATTTAAAATTTTATGTCACTTTTGGTCCCAAAATATGCGGAAAGATTAGTTATGCAAATTCGTCAAATAAAAGAGACGAATAAGAAAAAAAATGAAGATGGAAGACTAATTTGATAAAAGAAAATAAACATACTATACTAATAGTAATTTTTAGTCTTCACAACAAAAGCTAAACTTCAAGGACTAAAACACAAATAAATAAAAATGGTATGGCCCAAAACGAGATTCGATTATCTATATACACACGTATATTATATATATAACAGCAATTGACAGATACAGTTAAAACTTAAAACCATTGATCGAAACCATCTCTCCACCGCCATAATAAAGGAAATGGAAGCAACCGCCGAACTCCCGCTAATCGCGCCGCCGCGGAAGGTGGTGAGGATAGAAGGAACCGCATCTGCGATTCAGACGCTAGGGAATATCATAGTATCGTTAGTTGGGACCGGAGTTCTAGGTCTTCCTTTCGCTTTCCTTAACGCCGGTTGGCTCGCCGGATCGATTGGTATCGCCTTTGTTGGCGTCGTAACTTACTACTGCATGCTCCTCCTTGTAAGTTACCTTTCTCTCTTATCTCTATTGACTTTTTGTTGTTCTTGTTGGTAGTGAATGATTTGTTCTTTGTTCTTTGTTTCTCGATGAAATTTGATTGATATAGCTGTGATTTGTTATGATTTAGGCGTATTTAGTTTGTCGCTAAGCTCAACTACAATTTTTTGAGCTCAATCGTTGTGAGTTTAGCTACATCCGACGTTACCACGGTTGAGTGATGCCGGAAAATAAAAACAGATTGGCTCGCTCGACATAGTTCTGAAATGCAGCTCGAAAGTGTATAATTGAAAACATCGTTTATAGTTTGGATTTGTCTATTTATAGAAATCTTTAATCCCTACAATCACTATCTGGCCTTTCAGAATTTGTGGACTAGTAACGACTATAGTTCATCCATTGATCATTTCTAGAATCTATGGTTTTAGATGGGTCTATATATCAAAGAGTGAAATGACATTGTTAACGAAAACATCATAAGTCATATCTATATGTCTTAATTTACCTTTTAGCTTTTGGTTCGTGAAGTTGACATATCTGAGATGTTTTGAATTTGGTTTTATGATGATATTATTTTTTCCGGTGAATCTGCAGGTCCGGTGCAGAGAGAAGATAATATCAGAAGAAGGATCAAATGACACGAAAACTTACGGGGACTTGGGTTTTAAGTGTATGGGTCCAACGGGTCGGTATTTATCTGAAATCCTGATTGTGACTTCACATTCTGGAGGAATGGTAGCATACTTTGTGTTCATAGGCCAAAACTTGTCTTCAATCATCAACACCGAGTTCCTTAATTTCTCGACTTATATATTCTTGTTAATCCCCGTCCAGATTGCCTTATCATGGATAGGTTCTATATCAGCTCTTGCTCCTTTTAGTCTATTTGCTACTATATGTAACGCGTTCGCTATATGTTTTGTGTTGAAAGAAGATCTAGAAGAAGCAGTAAATGGTGAGTTTTCCTTTCACGATAGAAACGCAGCGACTTCGCTTGGAGGTTTGCTCTTTGCTGGAGGGATGGCTATATTTTGTTTTGAAGGATTCGGTTTGACGTTAGGTTTACAGTCATCTATGAGGGAGAGCCATACATTCCCTAAGTTGCTCGCTAAGGCCTTTGCCGTGATAATTAGTGTGTATGTTCTGTTTGGTTTTTCTGGCTATATGGCTTACGGTGATCAGACCAAAGATATAATCATGCTTAATCTTCCGAAGAATTGGTCTGCAATTATAGTGCAGGTAAGATATCTGTGATTTCAGCTTTATCGTTTTGTGTTTCTGTAGTTAGAGCAAGCAGCACGGACTACTTGTCAAGTTCGTCCAGTGGATCTAAAGTCTCTGGTTCTCAAGCTTGCTTAATGCTTGAGTACTTGCATATTCTTTAGTGAAAGACCTGTTTTGCTAGTCGAGCTAGATTAAGTCTCTACTAAGCTTGAACTCTTGAACAAGCTGAGTGTAATCATGGTTGAAAACGGTTTTGCTTGCTACCAAAACCACATATTTGCATATTAATATATAGTCATACCCTTATCTGACATTGTTAGATCACAAAAAACTTGAAGGGTCATTAAACACTCTTAATCGTTGCGGAAAAAAGATGGATCATCTGATAGTAGGTGAAAGAGTTTCTTAATAAAACATATTATATCGGTAAGGTTGTACTACTTACATTCTAGAGGGAGTGACTGACTTATAAGCACGTTCTATTTTGACTGTGAACCAAAAACTATTTTTTCAAACTAATTTACTCTAGGTAAAAAGTTTCATCTTGCAATCCACTACAAATATTAGTTGTGGATATATAGCTTTTGCATTGTGCGTCTTTAGGGTATACCATCCAATAGCGAAATCTAACATCTTCTGTAAAACTAAGTGATTATGGTTTTTTACAGTTTAACTTTATGTAGATGGCCATCTGTTTGTATTTCTGTTAAACGGTCATTTGCATTTGTTGGAGAAGTCTTAAACTGTGCTGATATTTTGTTTACTGTACGACAGCTCGGGTTGTGCTTGGCATTGATTTTTACATTCCCGATGATGCTGCACCCAATATATGAGATCATCGAAAGAAAGTATACAACGACAGTGTGGTTCCAAAAACATCTTTCCAACAACGATAATAAATCAATGAGAAGATTAGGAAACATAGGAATAAAACTTTTGCGGGCAATAATCGTGATTGGCTTGGCAGTATTAGCCTCATATGTTCCGGGATTCGGTGTTTTCGCTTCACTTGTCGGTAGTACTGTCTGTGCATTGCTCTCGTTTGTTTTACCAACGTCCTTTCACCTCACACTGTTCGGTTCATCACTTAGCGTTTGGCAAAGGACATTGGATTTGTGCATTCTATTAGGAGGGTTAGTCTTTGCTGTTTATGCTACTTACAGTATGATATCGAAACTTTAAAAGATTCTTCGGATCCGATTAAGTTAACAGCTTAAGATTCTACACCCAGAGTTCTGCATCTTCTGAAATCATAAGTTATAGAAAATTTATGTAGCTTGGTTCCCTTGTTCTATAAAATGCGAAAACAATGAATCTTCATTTGTGGGTTCTAAATTCATTTATATTCGTTGGTTTATATAGATAGATGTTACAAACATTGTAATTGTAATCATTGTTCATGTTTCATATTTTCTTTGATTAATCGGTAAAATATTATTATCATCTATGGGTCTGATAAATTTAGAAAATGAAATATGATCATAGTTTTAAAAGGCGCCGCAGCTTGAGGCGCTGAAATAGGAGGCTGAAATAGGATGCAGCGCCTCTCATGTCAAGGCGAGGCCCCCTGATAGATAAGGCGCTCGCCGCGGCGGCGCCTCAGCACTGTGGCCAGGTGCCATAAGGCCCCTTTAAGGCAACGCCTTATCGATCAGACCCAAACAAGCTAACAAATTCCTCAAATGCCTTCCTCTTTTGAAAATATTTTAAATTCTTGTAACTCATCTTTTCAACTACCTAGCTTTTTTTATTATAAACTTAAATTTAAAAAATAATGACGGCCAAACCATTTCCTATTATTATTATTTAAACTTTTTAAAATTATAAGAGTTGAATCTCTAATTAATTTAAATAGATCACATCCCAAAAACAAAATACAATTCATCAAGTTTCACACCCTATTCTATTAATTTTAAATTTGAATTCTTGAATTTTATCTTACCTACTAATAAATTTTCAAAAAACTAACTGTAACTACTGAGTGTATGTAATTATATTTTCAATTTTTTTTTTGTTTTTTTTACAGACTTGCCTAATATATTATTACCTCTATCTTCACTTGACTATAATATTATCTCAACTAGTCTATACCTTTATATACTCAATGATTTCTACATAAATATTATTTTTCATGAACGGAAAGGCGAGCACCGCAACCCTCGCCGCGGCGCCTCGATGTTCAGACCGTTTATCGCCACGAGGCGCCACACGCCATTAAAAACTATGAATATGATACCATTATAGAATTATGGATGAGGATATTTAAAAGAACTCGATAAGATTAGATATATTTAAGATTATGAAAATAGTCCCTTTGGTTTGAGTATGCAATAATTGATTAAATACTTATAAGTTTCTATAATGTCTTTTATTACGGACATTTTAAATTTTGTGGTACTTTCTAGAATAGTTTAGATGCTTTTCTTTATTAAGTAGATGGTGAAATCATAACTCCAAAGATGATGGAGCTTTTTCTTATCAACTGGAGTAGTATCAAGTAGAGATTGAAACTAGCCTGAGGTTTTTTTTCTTCTTCTTAAAAGTACGTTTTAAATCCGTCATCGGTTACTTATCCGTCATCGGTCAAAGACTTGAGATGAACTACAATTGTTTTAAACTTTTTGACTTTTGGGTTAAGCTATTTTTGTCGTGAGTTTTATAATTTCTTTCATTTTTTAAATAAGTTTCTATTTTATTTTTTTATTTTATAAAAAAGAAAAAATAATTTACCCCTCTTCATTTTATATAAAAAAAATTGTATTTAGTCTTCATTCTCCAAACATTATATTTATCTTAATTTTTCTTCAAACACATAGTTATTTCTATCCATTTTATTAATTTCTATCCATCCTATTGCTGATCCATCCATAAACAATAAATCTACCGATATAGATAGACAACCATTACCTCTTTAACACAAAAAAAACCATAAAGTTTTGAAGCAGTCAACCAAAAATTAAAAATATAGATAGACTTCTTAATTTGTATTTTTTGTCAAAATCGATGGGTCGGTATAAGAGTACCGCGAACTCGGCTCAACTCTGCATTGCGAGTTCCATGAACTCAATTTTTAAATTCTGTGCGTTGGCAAGAAATTTGAGTTTTTTTTTTGTTTTAGGGTTTAATTTTAGAAGTTAAATGATATATGTTGCTATAATTTGACTTTATGATTTGTTTGTTGGAATAAGGGTTAGATATTACATAGTGACATCAAACTATAAAGGGCAAGGCTATTTTGAGACCATTTTTTGCTATAATGAGACCCTTTATAATGAGAACTATTTTGGCTATAATGAGACCCTTTTATAATGAGACCTATTTTGGCTATAGTGAGACCCCAAAAATGAAAAATTTACCCATGATATAAAAGCTCTATTTCAGCCCAAACTTCTTTTTTCTCTCTTCTCCACACAAAAAACTCTCAAAATCGGCAAAAAAGAACTCAACATTTCTCAAATCTGAACTCACAAACACGTCAAAGTATGAATCTTATACATATCGATGTAATTTTTATGCATTTTAGTTATGTATATTTAGTGATATTTATAGTTATAGGTTTTTTTGAAAAAGTTGAATTTTCATCTAAATGTTTTTGTTTTTTTGGGAAATAAGTTGTAGATAACTGTTAGTCTAGTGATTGTCGACATTTTGGTATGTTGTTTGTTGATTTTGGTTAAGTTTTTAGGGATTAGGGTTCTTAGTTTTTAAAATTTGGGGAAGAGGCTGTCTGGACACGATTCACGAATGCCCAACGCCCGATTTTGGGCAAATCGCGAGCGCCCAACTCGCGATTGGCCCTAAATTGGGCATTGGGCATTCGCAAATCTGTTAGCAGAATTGTGAACTTGGACTTCGCAATTTTAGGTAAATTGCGAGTTGGGTGCTCGTGATTTTCCCAAAATTGCGAAGTCCCTATTCGCGATTTTCCCAAAATTACGAAGTCCCTATTCGCGATTTTCCCAAAATTGCGAAGTCCCTATTCGCAATTTTCTCTGCTTCATTTAATTTAGCCTTTTCAGAACCTATTTGACTTGGGCATTCATCTCACTAGTTTTTGTCTTACATTTAAACATATAACAATATGTCGTTTTCAATTTCAGGATACTATTGATGTATTTCAGTGTGGCTAAAGACTACCATTTGGTTCAAGCGGTTAAGGTTGTCCTTCAAAAGATGGGGGGAGATACTAGCGATGCTTTCTTCGAACGTGTCTTGTAGGATGTATTTCAATTACGGTATACATGGGGAAACTAGCTACATAGCGCGCAACTGTGAGGAAGTGAAAACCAGGTATTTAACTGTCCAACCGTCTGAGCGTTTGATGTTCCTCCCATTTAAAATTATGAAAGAAGTAAAACGTGTATGGAACATGACGGCCGATGATTTCATTACTCCGGAGATGATATTGTACCTGGAGGATAACATTGCATGTAGGGATGATGACATCGCCAACGATGTCGATGTTGAAGACAATACAGGTTACGACTTCGACTTCTAGATTTTTTTGTTGGCGTTGTTTTATGTTTTGTTTTTGTGTGTCGTTTATTGAGTGTTATTGTTTTTTCGTTTTTATGTTTTCCTTTGATTATATTTTTTTTTTATGTTTTCCTTTGATTATATCTTATGTTATTCGAACAAAACGAAAACATAAACTAAAAATTTAATTCAGATAGGTGCATACGACATACCGTCCAACATATTGAGAGAAACAAAAAAAACATAAATAATAAATAAAACAACTAATAAGAAAATCAAAACTTCAAACAACAAGTTAAAGAAACATGAAAACTTCAAACACAAACGAAGAAAGTAGTATTGCTTAGCCGTATCTCAGTTTGTATTTAACATCATCCAACCACCCCCACCCCACTTGCAATAATCATATCCTCAAAATGCGCTACCATATCCCAAGTGATGTAGTCCACCAGCGTCAGGTTCCAGACGGAAGCTGCTTCTTGCTTAATTAATAATGTGCAGAAACACAAACGTTGTATCGGCTTGACAAAATTGTATTCGTTTTTGATCTGGTCACGGCTACGCACAAGAAGACCTCCTCTTGTTCCTAAATGGCCGTATGAGTAATACATCTTACACAGGACACGATAAAAAACATCGCTAGTATCCTCCCCCATCTCTGAGCGGGCAACCTTAACTGCTTAAAGCATATGGTAGTCTTCGTCAACCGTAAACTCCATCTCCATAAAATGTTTGAGTATTTAATTTTCCGGTTGTAAATATTTGGTCGATGTTTTATTTTACTAGATTTTATGTCTTTTTTTATAGGCGGGAGTCAATTTTGGTAGGCGTTGAATTTTACTATAAGGTCTCATTTTAGCAATACTCATACCCTTTAGAAGGGACTTTCTCCCTACGCTATAACGAGACCCCCGTCTAACCCACGTGGGTTATAATAATATTCATCGAGATGTGTCTACTTTTGTATCGATTAGGTGTCACAATATTATTGGTCTGTTTGGAATACGTTATCTTATCCTACATGTGGCATGTATTGATTGGTCTACTTGGATTACGTTATCTGAAGACCAAATTGTCAATATATAGAGACTCTCCAAAAATTAACATATGCAATACAAAAAAATACTATAGATATGTCTCTTTGGACTGAGTTGGAAGATGAATATCTCATGAAAGCATCAATCAAAGTTGGTAAAACTAACCAGCTAGAGGGGGTAAACAATACTAGGTGGCAATGTTGTGCCAGATGTACTTTCTCTTCGGCAGGCATGGAGTCTAGCCACCAAAAATTTCAAGGTGTTCGGATGAGGTGAAAGCCACGTTGTTTGTTCATGTGAAGTTTCGTGTACATTTAGTTTCCGACCTCAACAAAATGGAACTTCATGTTGCGTTCAAGCGTGCCATCCACCATATACTATAACTGAGGGCCAGCTGGAATGTGTCCGTTCTGACATGCTTACCATCAGTGAAGAGGAAATGCGTGGCCACCAGGATGCGAAAGAAGAAAGAAAGTTGATGGAATGGAACAGGCCTGATAGATTTACTTTATTTACTATGAGTTTTTGAAAATTATTCTGTTAGTTGATGTTTGTCTTGATGTTTTATCAAACTTTTTTTTTAGTAGGTTTATCTGTGAAGTTTGTTTTGTTTTTTTGGATTTCTAGTGTACTTTTATAGTTGTTTAAAGCTACTTTAAAAGTGTTTTTTTACCACATTTTGGGGTTTTCTTTGTCTAAATTTTACACAAGTCATTGAAAATGACTAATGTATTATATTGGTGAAAAATAAATAAATTTCGAACTCGTAAACTTAAAACAATGATAAATTGCAAAAAAATTAGAGAGTTTCGCGTGTAGGGAGTGTTCATTTTAGCCAAAATCGCGAGCACAGAGTCTCTGATTTTGTCAAAATCGAGCACTCAGAACCCGCGATTATGAAAAAGCGTAGCGTTGCTAGCGCTTAATTTTGACAAAATCAAACACTATGTGTTTGCGAATTTGCCATTGTTCCGAATTATTGTAATTTTATTACTTAATTTTGGATGAAAATTAAAAAAAATAAGTTAAAATGATTAAAAACAAAACTAATATATATAATAATGACGAAAGTGAAAATTTCAAAATAAATAAACGTGGTAGTATAGATTACAAACCATTAGGAAATTCAAATAAAGTATTCGTAATTGCGAAAGAAAAAAAACTACCGATACATCAACAAATCATGAGTCTTCGGCCAATTCGTAGACATGTGGTGGCTCTTCGTGTGTGGTCGAAGGTTGGGCGGGCTTCATTTGGTTATATTTGTTGAATCGTTTGTCGAGCGGTATTTCCCAACCGGTTACAGCTTCTTCGGTGCGAAAGGGAAACCAAGTAGGATAGATTTCCGGAAGTGGTCCATTCAACATAACCGACACAAAGAAAAATAAAATAAATATTCAGTCACAAAATAAGATATAATAATCGGTCACAAAATAAAATATAATATTAAAAGATTCATTGGTATACTTACTTTCACGAAATGGTTACCGTGTACGAAGCCTATACCAACTTCCATGTTAGGACACGATCGAGGAGGCACACCGCGTAAAGGTATATACGTGTAGGATTGGTGGAGTGATACGTGGTATACGATAGAATGGTATCTAGTGGCTATCACTAAGCCGTAGTCGGGTAACATCATCCAATACCGATTACCGTTGGCGTACATTTCAAAAATATCTAACCTTTTGACTAGGTTATCTACACGTTGGGAACCATCAAACACTCTCTCCCATATATCGCGTTGATTTTACAATTCGCTGGTAAAATCCCGTCTAACTTGGTCCCATGAATCGGAGATACCATAGATGGTAAAAGCAACAACCCAGAATCCGCAATTACCGTCGGGAGACACGTCTTCTACGCTAGAAATATACTTATGCAAATAGTTAGGAAACCAACTCTTGTAGCCGCTAAATTCTTTGTCCTTCAATGATTTTGTTGATTGAGTCACTCTCTCCTTCTTGGGTTGAGCCTTGGCTTTCGCTTTGTCTTTTGGTACTAATTTTTTTTATAAGCTACCAAGGCGGTCGAGCTACCTATCTTACCGAGAGTGCTAGTGCCTAGACTACTATCGTATTCCCACTCGGATGAGTCCTGTTTAGTTGATTTGTCCCACCCGTCTTTTTCCTACCTTTAGTGACAATCGGGTCCTTAGGTTCCAAAACATGATTTCTAGGGGGATCTAGGATTTGCATCATCTTATTTATGATGTGATCTTTGACGTGTGCACCGTAACCGCGGATGGTGCTATCTATTAACAAGGGTTTTCTTGTGAGCTAGTATTCAGTACCAACCTTATCCTTAGCTTTGATCTTTAATGTACTCCAATAAACGTCACACTCATCTTTTTTAATCACCCTTCCTTCTTTATAAATCAAAGCTAAGTCGCATGCACAAGGTAAGTTATGAGTTGTCCTAATAACACAACCACACATTCCGGGAGTGAACCACATTTTCAAGGTCTTTGCAAGTTTATCTCTATTAATTCTATAGCCGCACATGAAAGTTCACAGTTGATCTCTTTGTCGATAGTTTTATTAACCCCTCTAGTTGATTTTCTTCGACGATACCTACTACGCTCGAAGGATTCGAAGATGTTAGAGTGTTGAGCGGTAAGCAATGCATGAACATTTTTCAAAAATTTCTCAAACATGCATGGACTACTACTAATTGCCCGCTTGAGGCTCGAGTGAGCACTCTCCGCCCTATACCGTAAGATAAAATAAATTAGAAGTATAATAGTTAATATTAGAAACTAATGTATAGAGAGGGTACAATAACTCACCTATTGCTAGTTTGATTGCCCAAATGTTTAAATTTGTTCGTATGGATATTGATAAATTTTTATCCATAATCGGCTATTCATTGATTTATCACGTACTCAAGAATTATTGGATAAAATGCGTACGTGTGGTGTAACTCGGCAAGGTTTTTGTTTTAATCTTCGAGCGTGACGGAAAAGGAAAACCTTTGATAATATTCGACGAACTCATCAGCCATGTCCGAATTCGGTAAAACTTTCTTAGTGTAAGAGTTGATGTTCCTACTAATATGCCAAATGCATAGCATATGAGTGGTGTACGGAAATACATCATCGATAGCGTTCATTAAAGCAAACTCTCTATGGTGACAATAATGTTAGGCAATGCACACATGGTGTTCGTTAAAATATTCTTTAGAACGCTCAAACCCCAAGTGTAGTTCTCTTATTTCTTGGGAGCTCAAAAAAACAAAAGTGACACAAAATTTAGTTTTCGTCGAAGTTTGACCAACTATATCTAGCAAAGGCATCTTATACCTTGTAGTCTTATAATTGCTATCCATTATAAAAACTTGAGGAAAAGTGCGCATGAAATCAATGCTTTTAGGATGTGCAAAAAACAACTCGAGTATCTCATTCGTTGCTTCACAAGTTTGCTCCCAAACATAATAATCGTGTTCTTTTAACTTGCAAAACAATTATTGCATTTGGGTCTTGTCGGCTTTATTAACCAAATCATGTTTTTGGTGCATGTTGTATACCGTGCGCATGCTAGATATATTTTGCGGGTCTTTGATCTTCAAACCGCGGTATATCTCTCTTGGTCGATAACCGACTCCCGTTTGACTACGAGCAAACACTTCTTCCTCTAATTTTAGTCTAGCGGCTCGTGAGTGACCATCAAAGTGCAAAAATGGTTCGTGGTTGTGTTTCCCGTTTAACACTATCAATTTCCAACAACCAGGTAGCTCTAAGACCGGTTTTCCCCTTAAATAGAACGGACACCCGCATTTTTTGGATGAACATTATCGGCGCTTCTTAACATACCCTTGTTTGGGGCTAGGTGTGTAAACCTTGTGCCTCTCGCACCTAAAGTACATCCTAGGAGTTTTCATAATTTTTCTACCGTCGTCGTCTTTACTACGCAACATAATGAATCCTAGTTTTATGCTTTCAGATTCGATCATTCGGATCCAATCGGGCTTGGTGTACAAAGTGTTCGTACTAAAACAAATTGTGTAATCGGCCATCAAACATGGTGGTTGGTCCGGTCTTTACAAATGGTTTGTGCTAATTATTTAAAAAACCTTAATTATAATTAAACCCACTATAACAAACAGTAAAAATCGTGCGCTGGGAACACTCGATTTTGACAAACCAAAACACAATGTTCTCCGTAGTTCATGCAGTTCATAGTGTTGGTAGTGCTATAATCGCACTGAAATTTCAAAAAATAAGAAATGTACCTCTTTTTGGTGTTTAAAGATGGTACGTCAAAGGCTCATCCTCCTCCGACAAGAAATCATTGATATTGCAGCTCAATTCTTCGTTTAAATCGTTTAAATCCATGGTTTTTGGTGTTTTTAAAAATTTTAGTTTAGTTAGAGAGAGAAAGCTTTAGGAAGAAGAAAAAGAAGAAAAAGTTGGTTTTTGGTTAGAACTTTGGTTTTATATATGAAAGGTAAAATGGTCAATTCACATTAACAGAATTTTGTTTTGAGTTTGGAGTCTCAGTATTGCCAAAAGGGGTCCCAATATAGCCTTGCCCAACTATAAATTAATAAGTAAACAAAGGGTAAGAAGGTAAAACCAAACGTTGAGACTTTAAAAAAAAATTGGGATAGAGGAAATAATAAACCTTATGGGAGAAATAGCTTTACTCCTTACTTTTTAGTGTCTAAATTTTAAAGTTATTCAAATACTAAATTTAAACTGTTATTTTTAAGTATCTAAATAAAGATGGAAACTTCAAATATACAACTATTTATCGGATTTAAAATTTAAATATTAAAAAAATTATTACTACAAGATAAAAAATAATATTATTATCTATTCGGTAATCCAAACAAAAATTATAAAAAATCTAGTGAAAGCATTATGCATGAAAAGAGATTTAGTCGATGATATAAGATTATGGTTTCATGCGACAATGATGTAAATAGTTTGGACAGTTAGTATTGATCCATTAACCATTTAGATATTTAAAATTTAAAAGATTTGGTCAAAGGTATGATATTTAACTAGTCAAAATAAAATAATGTCAACTTTTTCTAATATTTAGAATATTTTTTGTAACTATAAACTCTATAAATAGACATGTAATGACCATCAATAAAAAATCTTATTATTTATTTTTATTATCTCCCAACAATATTAATAATTTGTATTTTATATTCTCTAAATTTTTCGGGTCATTTTCGGCTTCGAATCGTACTATAAACCCATATAGATTTTCCATATTAACTAGTGTCGTATGAGGGAACAAAATATCTTCTTCCCAAACAACCAAAACAATGAAGAAAATCAAACTAGCTGATGTCAAAATTTGGAGAAAGATATGAACCGCCAAACATGCAATAAAGAAAGGTACCCTCGACCTAAATCTGAATAGACAAATAATTGGTGTGATTTTCGGAGGAGATCTATATTTCTGAGTTTTCATTAATAATTATATGTTAGTAACAAGCCTTTATGAAAAAGATCACCTAACAGATTTAACCGATATATTTTCCAATTTCAAACTATGTAATCTTAAGTTGAATCCAGAAAAGTGAACTTTCATCGTACGCTCCAAATATTTATTAGGCTACATAGCAAGTGAGAGATAAATCAAAGCATATCCAATGTAGCTTGCAAAATTAGCACCAATGGAGCCACTAAAGAACACAAAAGAAGTTCAAATACTAACTGGAAGACTAGAAATACTGAACATGTTCTTGTCAAGATTCTCATACAGTTATCAACCCTTATTCTAAGTAATGAGAGAAGCACGATAGTTCGAATGAAATCATTTGTGTGATGAATTTTTCAACAAAATAAAGAAGTTTTTGTTTCCATAGTAGTTCTTGATCGGGAGAAACCTTTTACACGTACCTTATAGTCTCAAGCTATACAGTTAGCGCAATACTAATTAGGGAAGAATGAAAGGACTCTAAAGTAGTATGTGTGTTATGAAGCTTTCAACAACATAAATAAGGTTTTTGTTTCCCTGTTAGTTCTAACAAAACCTCAATCAAGAGAAAACTTGTACATGTACCTTTTAGCCTCAAGCTACGCAGATAGCGCAATACTAATGAAAAAGAAAGGAATGAATTCTAAAATAGTGTGATATGTAAGTAAATCTCTAGTTTCAAATGAAACTAGATATTTATAGTTACAAAGACTTGCTTTAGCACTAGTAGTTGCGACTATATAACAAGACCATATTTTTAAGCTTAGACAATAGTAGTTAGAAACATGTTACAAAAGCCTCGTGTATTAGGAAGATTTACCTAATGGTCAATAAAATTAGATGATTATAATATCCACTTTGAGTCGAAAATGACAATCAAAGCACATATGTTGGCGGATTTATAAACAGAGTATTAGTCCAAGAGACCAATTTCTCCAAATGAAGAATATACTGACACATGAAAAATTAGAAGTGATGAAGAAAGTTATAACCAATAATCGGGAGCAGAAGTACAACTCATATCTCCAACATAAGATGTCTCAAACTAATCCATCAAACTTGGATTTCCAGCATCTAATGATGAAGCCAAGTATAAAGTTGTAATTATAGGATTTTGGCTAACATTATCTGCGGAGCTAGGAGAATAAAAATCTTTACTGACTCTCAGTTAGTTGTCAACCAGGCATTAGGACATGCCGAAGTAAAAAATGAGTTACACTTGAGAAAACAACTGAGAGATTTGATAGAATCTTTATTGAGTGAGAAAACACTTGAAATATTTCAGAGAGAAAACTAGAAGCTTTCGGCATATTAAGGTAAAAGATAAATACTTGGAGAAATTATGAGATCTATAATTCATTTTTAAGTTGTAAGTTCTTTGTAACAAAGACAAGTAGTTGAGTGTTTAGTATTTGAGTGAATATTTTTGTCACCTTATTATGTCCATTGTCTGTGAATGTAGGATTTCTTCAAAATCTAACCCACATTAAATATGTGTTGTGTGTGTGTGCTTAGGTTTATGTTCTTTTTATTTTCTTGCTTTGTTATTCTAGGGTTCAAAGTTAAGCTTTGAGTACGATCCAAATCTATGTAGTACGTTTCTTATTTAAGATTCAATGATAATTGAACAGTTTGAAGCTTTTTTGGAAATTGATCTTCTAGACTCAGCTTGATTATGGTTCATATTACAAAATAAAATAAATAACATTATATTACATGTAAAATAAAAACAAATCCTATAAATAAAAATATCATGGTTTATATGCCACAAAAAATATTAAAATAATTATTCGATTGAAAATAAAAATACTAAAGAATGACATTTTTAGTTTTGTGCACAATCACCAAACAGATTTTGGTTGGAGTGGTTAAACTTAATTTAACGCTCTATGAACTTCGGTTGTTGTTGGATCTTGGTTTTTATTATTATTCCAAAGCAGGGATGTTCTTTTAGGTAAAGCTTATCTAAAAACACCAATGAGGTAAACTTTTATTTTTAACTTGACTCGAGGTGATCGACAAGAAAGGCAACGATAATTTCTTTACGATTGCATGTTAGTCACAGTGATGGAAATAATTAAGTGAATTTTTTTTGTAAAACTAGCATCATTAGTATATTTTTGTTTTCATTTTCAACATTTGAATTCTTCACTATAGAGGCGCTTGTAAGAACCAAAGTATTCGGTTAAATATGATAATGTTGTGTATATAATAGAAAAGAAGTTGGAAATCTAGTTGATAAAATACTTTAGATGCTCTTGACTATTCTGTTGTTCATACAATGTGGTGACCATATCGAATAATTAGTTTTATCATATTTGACCCTGGTGTTTGCCTTTGAAGGTATGTATGCCAGTTCAATGGACAATGTCATGATCCAATAATCTTCGTTTATACATTTAAAATATACAATAGTTCTTTATTAAGAAAATTCATTGTGAGTTCATTATTAAAAATTAGACCATTAACCATTAAACATAACAAAAAGATTGTTTAAAATTCTTGTATATTTTGGGATATCCATTACAAAAAAGTCCTACATGCTTAGTATTGGGAACTTGAGTCTGATATAGTAATAATTATTTTCATCTAGAAAACATTTCATTTCTCATAAAAGTTCGGTTTGAAAACCCACTACCGAATTTCAGATTTGAGGCAATACAATACTTTTTAGTATATTTAGTTTGGGCGAAGTATTTAGTGAATCACCTTAACATTTTTATGGGTGGGGGTGAGAGAATACAATTTATTTATTTAAATTCAAATGATAAATATTTAATCATTTATTACCAATAATATATTTATTTCTCTTTATGAATCAACATTCATATTCCCATTTAGGATTAACCAATTGTTATAGTTTATAAAGAACAAAGCGACACTCTCATATATTAGCTTACTGAATTATCAAGTTTTATCTTTTGTAATGCCATCAAGAGGTCTATAGAACATTGATTTTTTTTATAATTAGTAGAAGAATATAGTTTTGGATTTTATAATGTTATAAGGATTTCTACCATAATATTAATATTCTTTATGATGCAACATAAGAATTCAACTTCAACTCTTATAACACCATAATAATCTTGTAAAAACATTAAGATCTTTTGTATGAAAAGAAAGAATCTTTATTTAGCTTATGTTATACTATAAAAAGGTTTATAAGAACATTACAAATATTGGGTTGTAAATGGATAATTCAGTTTAAAATTCCATAGTATCACATCCATATTTTCAATATTAAATTGTGGGATATTATAACGAAAATGAAAATTTGTATGTAAGATAATTCACTTAAGGTATACAAAATATTTTACACCAAATATGTTTCATTCAATATGAAAATATTGACTTCTTAAGAGAAATTTTATTCATATTTTCAGATTACTATTTTGAGACAATGATTGCAAATCTTGTACACATTATCAGTAAGCTTCATTAAATAATCATTAAAATAAAAATAAAGTATTTCTTAATGGTAACATAAAATAAAAATTAATATAAATTTTATAACATAATATATAATGATAAGTTTCAGAAGTTATTTAGCCAACATAAAGATTTTTAATAATATTAAGAGTTTGTAACAATTGGAAACTCATTTATCATATTTTAATTAAAATGTTTAATTAATTATATCATAACCCATCAATGTGGTAATCATCTTTGGTGTTGAGATTAACTTGGTATAGTATTATGAACTTCATAAATTCATTGGGAGTGAATTCCGATTTAAAGTTACTTTTCATTTATACTATCATAAGTTATTGTGATAAATTTTATCCATCAACATCTCGATTAATTTGGAAATTTAGGATATATGATTTCATATGTTTTAACACTTGAATTCTTGATGCATGCTCAAATTAATTCAAGATAAGATATAGAATTAATTATAAAGATCTTAAGTAAATGCTTAAGCATTTTAAGGATAAATCATTGTAAAATGGGACATAAATCATCTAATATTTAGTGTTCAACATCACATGATGACATGAAGAAAGTGAATCAACTTGCCCCCAAGGGGGTAGCCGAGTTGGTTGAGTATGGCATTCTTATAACCAAAAGGTCATGAGTTCGAGTCCCTCTGCATACGCTTTCTCGGATGAGCCTGTCACCTTGTGTGGTTTACCTTCTGGCGTTGGTTTGCAGGCTATCGCGTCAGACTGAGGGTTTACCCTGTGCGCACTCATTGCACTCTGAGTAGCGGATGCGGGTTCCCTCCGGAAAAAAAAAAGTGAATCAACTTAGAAGATTATTTGACTGCATGGTTTTATAGGTTAAGTGGATGTTAAATAAAACGATATGTTCTTTTTCATTTAGTAGAAAGATTCATCTTTCTTACTCTACTAAGATTTCAATGGTCATAGTATTTCATCAACAACAACATTCATTTGGGCGTTCTTAGTCTAATGGATATTCATATACAATGGAAATTTTGTTTAAATTTCAGGTTCAATTTTCATATTGTATTATTTGGATGCATATATTCATACAAATAATATAAAGATTAAAATTTTCTTTTGTTATTTGAATTTAAGTGATATCAGTTCATTTCAATATAACCAGTTAGAAATTGGCACACAGTGATCACAGGGTTGTGTCGCTTCCATGATGCAGTTAATGAGAATTCATAGTTCATTAAGGTGGTAATTGGTATTGTTGGATCAATTGCGCATAGATAAATCGTGGTTGGTCATCTTTAGTTTGTTGTTAAACTATCATTTGACATGTTAAGGCATACATAAATTAGTTGTAAACACTAACGTTACATAATACATAATTCATATAGGTACACTTTGTACATGTGAATGATCCAAATAAAAACTTGTCACAATATCATGAATTCAAAATATCTCTCATCACATACAAATTCAAAATATTCAATGTATATGTCTAGTTAAATATGTAATCAATATTCAGTATACTAGACTTACATATAATATTAAATATTAGTAATTTAGTTGTGTTGATTTTAATCTTAACCGATAATATATTATTCTCATGCTTCAGTTATTTAGCTATAAAAACCTCATAGTGGCTAGGACCGTTTGCAAAAGGGTATACACCTGACATTAGCCATTTAAAATTGATTACGTATATTAATAGATTATAAGGAATTGCCAAAAAAAATTTAATTTTACTCCGTAAAGTCGCACTTTTTGTTTTTTTAAATTACTCGGTGAAGTTTTTTTTTTACAATTTTACCATTTATAGAAACCTATAAATATTAAAAAGGGTCAAGCTTTATATACCCAAATGTGGTTTAAGTATACCCAATTTTGAGTTTACCCAAAGGTGGTATAAGTTTACCCAAATTTAAACAAAAATACCCTTTTATGGGTATATAAGGTTTTTTTACTAACCTTCATCCATCTCATTTTTTTCTCTTACACTCTCTAACTTCTCTCTAAAATCTCCAAGTTCTCTCTAATTTATCCGGCAAACGAATATCCGGCGAACTAAAATATGGAAACTTAGTGTTAGTATCAAAATTAGGGTTGTGGTTGAATTAGGTAAAAAAATCATAGTTTTAGGGTGTTTGGATTCCATTTTCCAGCCGGAATTCGGCCGGAAAATGGCCGACAGCGAAGGCTGAGCGCACCATAGGTACAGGGGGCTCTGTACCGGCTGGTATAGAAATTTAACTATTTTATTGGCTAAAAGTGGAATATGGGTAATCAATACTGTATTGGAAAATGAGAACTGACAAATATTATGAAACAAAAAATTTCTTCTAAAATGACTTATATCATAAAACAGAAGGAGTACAAGGCAAACGCAATTGAACTTTGTGTCAAGTAACTAAGATTTTAATTCGTCGTATTCCAAAAAAAAAGTGGTCCAAATTAAATGGTGATGCACGACAAAAAACAATTATATATCCATGGCACAAACATTTTTACCAGAGAACCGAATATCAATTTAAACCGTTTGGTTTGCGGTTTTATTTTAAAAAATTTAAACTTTTTTTATAAAAATGGTTCGAAATCGAAATGATAAAACCGATAAAATGATAAACTGACTTTTAAAACCGTACCAATAAAACCGCTAACTCATACAGAACTAAAGGATAAATGAATAGAACATATACGAAATCAAACTAATAATCCTGTTAGAATCGATTTTTTTTTTCTTTTTGTATGCATTGTATTTTTAAAATTATTAGATAATAATAATTTTTTTAAAAATTTTTTAGGTTTTATATAAATAATTTTAAAAAAAATTAAAATTAAATTATAATTAAATTTAATGTTTTTTTAATAGATTAAACTGGACCGAATCAAAATAGACCAAACTAAAATTAAATCGGATCGAAACTGAAATGAACTAGACCGAACCAAACAAGATCGGACGGAACCGAAAAACTTTTATCGATATTATCTAATTCCAAAATATAAACATAAAATTTAATGGTCCTATTTGGTTAGAATCGATAAATTTAGTCTGATCCAGTTCCGCCAAAACTCGGACGAAACCATACGGATAACAGCTATAGGTAATTTACACTGTTTACAAAAAAAAATTCCGGATATATCTATATGTGTATGTTTATAAGAATGTTTCCGTCGGAAACTTTCCGATAGTTGTGTTCGTTTTCATTTTCTTTTATGATCATACTTTTTGTTCCAATCTAAACCCATAGTCAATTGGGACAATTCACACGGACCGATTTTAATATCTTAGGATTATTAAATTTAGTAACAAATTTTATTATTATAAAATTATGATAGAACATTTTTTATTGGTTGAAGCTATTTTCCGATTACATTTTTTTTTATATATCTAATTTTTTTTTTTATATTTCTTCCATAGAAAAAATACCAAGATTAACTTTTCTTTCATCCAATTCTACCAAATATCGTACGTGTAATTTTTTTCAAAACAAAACATCTGATTCCGAGATGACATTTCGGAATCAGATATTGTTTTTTTAAAATTTAAAGCGTCTAATTCTGATGTGTCATCTCAGAATTAGGAACTAGTTGGTTTTGAAGAAAGCAATTGATTTCGAGATAGTTTTGAACAAAACAACCGATCCCGAGATACCGTCTCGGAATCAGCTGCTTGTTGCTAAAAATTGCAGAAATCGAAATTTTCTCAAAAAACGTTGTTTTGAACGTTAATTTTCAAGTTACATTAATGTAAAACGTAAAAACAAGATTAAATTACTTTGTTCGTTGATTGAGTGTTCTTCTCCGGTTTGGTTTGGGTTTCTTCTTTTTCCATGTTTAATCTTTGACAAAATTGAAGTTTTTTGTTTTAGGGTTTAATTTTATAGGGTAAAATCATATCTGTTGGATTAAATTTGGGTTAATGATGGGTTTCTTGCTATAAGAGTTTGTATTTGGCTCATGACATCTAATTATAAATTAGAAAGTAAAGTGAGGGTAATCTTGTAAAAGCAAGTGACAAATATTTTGGAGAGTTTGAATTATATAAGAAATAATATATTTGATGGGGAAATAGCTTCACCCTTATAAATTTACTATTATATTTAATAAAGACGATTTAGTCTGATCCTTACATTGGTTTAGATTTTGGATCTTTATTCGGTCCTAAATAATGTATATATCAATTATTCTAATAGTAGTTTTAATTGAAATAATATTTTATGTATAAAAAACTTGTTTGTGCGTAGGAATATATTTATTTAATATATTTTTAGATTGATAGTAATTTGTATTGAAGTGTTAAATTTATATTCAGTAATTGTTTTAAAATAGTACAAAATAAATGTAACCGAGTTATTTAAATTGTGTAATTTATTGAATTTGATGTATGTGTGAAAAATACGGTATTGACCAAAGTCTGTTAGCCGTGTTGAATTTGGACACTCTGAAAAAGAAGGTCCAAATATCAACAGTTGAACCAATGATGGTGTAAATTGGTTTGTCAATTTATTGGATTGTAGTACGCTATCACGAGATAGTAAAAGGTATTAGGCTTTACAACTTTTGACTTTACAATTCTTTATAAATATTTGCCTTAGATTTTGACATTTCTTGATCCAAAACCAAAAGAGCATCGACGGCGTTATCTCGGTGATTGGAAGTCTTTCGCTCTTTTTCTCTCGAGTTGTTCACCAGGTGCTTTTATTGATTAACGAACTGTAGTAAATATCCGAAGAAACAAGATAATGTATGACTCCAGGCAACCATGTAAGCTTTTTCTTCTTTTAATTCAATAAGGATTCACAAAAGAGTTATTATGTTTTCAACAATTTTGGTGAGTGATTCATCAATTGGTATCTGAGCTAATAAATCCCCTTTGTGATTATTAGAATAATCGAAAAGCATGTCTATTGTATTATGTATATTTTGATTAAACGATAACGCCGAAAAAATTGCAAGTTTACAACCACTACAATCCGAGATATTACAAGTGTTTAACTGACTTAAAGCACCTGTAGAGACTAAATTTTTTAAATGCGATGCAGATACATGTCCTAAACGAGAATGTCAAAGATAAAACTCAGACGATGAATGATTCAAACGAAACAAAGACAAATCAACACCAGAGGCAGCAATATCAATCAAGTATGTTTCGACACCATATACATCCACATCTGTTACTTCGAGTTTTTCTAAAACATAGAGTTCTCATATTTTACGACCTGTCCCAATCACCCTATGAGTCTGTTGATTTTTTATAGCACAAACAGAATCAGAAAACAAGGCGCAATAACCAAATTTACACAATTGACTAACCGAAACAAGATTCAAAGCAAGGGTGGGAACATAATAGACATTGGATATCGATATATGAGGGGTACATATAGAGCTAATACCCTCTATTGACATTGGTGTAGCACTAGCAGACAAAAAGTATATGGGTGAAACATGAGACAACGAAACAAAGTTTGACATGTGAGGTGACATATGATGAGGCGCACCCAAATCCAAAATCCACAGTGATACCTAAAGTGGAAGACGAAAACATACTTGAATGATATGTAGATGTAGACATAATAAAGTTCTTCTTATTCAGTTTGTTACCAGTAGATTGTAGAAAATTATATTTCCTATCATATTCACAATACGATCCACAATACGATCCACAATATCTAATCTAATCAAAATCTTAACCAAACCCCAAATCCAAAATCAAACCCAGTATAAATTCAAAATTTCAATGATCCAGCGAAATCAAATCGAATACTCAATCAAATTCAAATCCAAAACCAGGTCCAAATACAAAACTAAATCCAAATACCAAGTCCAAATACCAAACTAATCCAAATAACAAACATGTTGCAATGTTCCAGTAGATATTTATCCTGAACCATAACACAGAATCATAATTCAACCATTCAGATTGGAGGATTAGATGTCCCAAACTCGCTCTACAAATTCAGCAACAATGGATATTGTTTGCCTTTCGATCAGACCGTTTGATTGAGGCTGCACATAACAGATTCGAAAAACGAAAACTGTATCTATTCTAACGAAAAGCAGATCAAAATTTCCAATACAAATCCAGTCGAAACACAAGAGAACAAATTGGAAACCACACAAAAATCAATCCAAAACAAAACCAAAATTCAATTGGAATCACAATCGAAATCCAAATAAAAAAAAATCACAAACGTCATTTCTATTTCTTGCAATTTCACCAATTAATTCTTAACTTGGCTACAGTTTTACCAATTAATAGCAACAAATTTAATATGTATTTGTTAGTTTATTTCAAAAAGACAATGTGTTTGTCATGATGTATGTTGTATGTTTATTTATGAATTAAATTTTAAATGCTTAAATGTAAAATGGATATGAATGATGAAAGATTCGATGACCATTAGGTGAATTTTGGAGTTAATTTAATTGGATGCCCGGAAGGTTAAATTAATGCATTTAAGGATTATAGGCTTTATATGGTTTTAGGATTAATCTAAATTCAAATATTATTGGTCCTCTAGAAGGTTACATTTGGGCGTAGATTGATCATGGACTTGAGAAAATTACTAAAACTAATACGTGGGGTGGATTTAATTCTAAGTATGTGAAATCAACCATCCAAAAGGTTTTATCAATACTTAGAAAAAAGAAATTCATCATTGCCATTTTTAAATTCTAAGTAAGTGAAATCGGTCCTCCGAAAGTTCCACTGGTACTTGCTGGTACTTAAGAAAATTAAATTAAGGTTACTTTAATTTAAGTAAGTGATATGAGTTTCATGGAATGTCTCATTGGTACTTAAGAAATTAAAGTAATAATTATGATATTTTTTCTCAAACTCATAAAATTCATGTTAGTATCATATGCCCTCCAGTATATATTATTTTATGTTTTACATGTTATATAAAATGTCCATGCATGTTTTAAAGTTATATGTCTTTATTCTAAATATGTTGTATGTTATTCTTTTGTTCAGTAAACAAGGAGTACAATATTTTGGAGAGTCGTCCACTCATGCTAGATTGTTCAGTTACTCTACGCAAAGAGGACACGTTGCGATTTTTGTTTGTGCATGATTATGACTATGAACCAACACATCCCAAACCCTATGACCTTACTCTGAAAATTACAACGGAGGAAACTAAGGAACATGAGAGATAATAGAAGTCAAATAAGCTATGCATGAGTCTAATGTTATATGAAATACCAATAGCACTTCGCGGGGCTGCCCAGAAGAATGTTACCACCGTCACGGTCTTTCTCACAGAGGTTAGAAAGCCTTTGATAAGAACTAAAAGATAGATATGCAACATTTTATAAACGAGCAAGATGAATTTCGTAATATTATGGACAAAATCCTTCCCATATCCGATTGACAAATCTCAATCAGTTTTTATGGTTGGCCATAATATTATGGACGGAATCCTTTTTTCTCAATAACTCTTTTGGGGTTACCAAACAAATAGTAAGGGCCCGAGGTTCGCTCTCAAAATCAATCTGATGAAATATTTTGACAACATCGTTGGCATCTTATCTTTGACATTTTGATAACCATAAATTTTCGAGAACAAATGATCAACTGAATGATCCAACGTAACGCCACCCCGTCTTATACTGTCAATATTAACGGTGAACCACATGAAATTTTTGATGACAGAAAGGATCTCAGACAAGGTGACCCCTTATCTCCATTCATATTTGTCTTGGTCATGCAAGTACTCTCCAGTATCCTTAGGGAAAAACGTACTAATATAAAATTTAAATTTCTACTGGAAGTGTCGTAATCTTAAGATTGTTAATATCTACTTTGAATATGATATGATGATTTTATATCATGGTGACATTAATTCACTCAAACTAATAAAGAATGATCTTAATGATTTATTTGTTCTCTCGAGCCTTAAAGTAATCCCTCATAGGAGTCACATCTTCCTGTATGTGGTTAACCCCACTCTTAAAATGACCATGAACAGTATCTTTGGATTCAAATTGGGTCCATCCCGATTAAGTATATGGGAGTCGATATTCTCTACGGTTGGCTTTCTCATAACAATCTTCGACCCTTACTTGATAAAATTATTACCCGTATTACTTCATGGACTTCCAAATACATCTCTTATACGGGTAGGCTTCAAATCATTAAGTCAGTGCTTTTTGCGTGGCAGGTTTATTGGTTTTCGCTCTCCATTCTCCCTACTAGAGTTCTTAAAGAACTCTCTTAGTCTCTACAACATTTCCTCTAGTCAGGCCATAAGATGAAGGTTACAAGTGCTAAAACGGCTTGGTCTGAAGTTACCTTGCTCTTGTTTGAGGGTGACCTTTGGATTATAAACCTAATAACCTAGAATCGGACGGTTGTCCTTAAAAGCTTGTGGTCCACCATTAGTAAACTCGAAAACTTAATATGTCGTGACTACATTTACTCTTAGAAGATTAAAGACAATAATTTATGATCTTCAAATATTATTATTTTTTCTCTCATAGACTTGGAGGAAAATTTTGAATCTCAAGCCTATCGTAAACAATTTGTACAGGGTTATGATTGGTAACAAAGAGACGACCTCATTTTGGTTTGACCCGTGGTTTCTCTCTACCTCTTTGTTCATTCACTATGGGCCCAATATTATTCGAGATTCTAGTATGGGGAGCAATCTCAATGTTCCAATATCATTCGGGATGGTCACTGAAACTGACCGTCTCATTTAAGGTATGTCAGTGCTAGTAACCATCAAACCTTCCAAGAGATTAAGCACCTCATCCTATCCCTCTCTTATCTTAACGTCATTTACAACGGCATCCAACCCACTACTAGAATGCTAAAAGAGAAATTACTAAGTTCACTATCAATGATACATACACCGTCATTTGTACGGCCACCCCCGTGTCGGATGGGCGGGGCTTGCATGGCACACATGTAATATCCATCGCGAATCTTTCATCATTTGGCTTGTTATTTATGGAAAAATTTCCACCCGCGATAACTTTCTGAGTTAGGGGTCTAAACACACCTCTGTATTGTGTTTTATGTAATTACGCCTCATAAGCAATTGATCATATCCTCTATGACTGTAGTTACATTCAGTGTATCTAAAGATTCACGAGCTCTAAGTTTGGTCTTTCATTAAGTCATAATAACAATCGAGTCTCTTGGAGCGAGGAGGCGTCCAACTGGCCTGCATCCAGATTCTGATACTTTTGGCGTGCCAACTGTGGTGTAGTTGTTTACCACGTTTGTGTGAGAGGAATGTTAGAATTTGTAGATCCTCTTCGACCCTCGCTTCTGCGTTATCTTACTGCATGCTTCTTGACCTATTGTTTAGAGTTATCGGCACCAAGATTGTCTCTCTTATCTCACCACTTTCAAATTCTAACTTAGTTTTGTTTTGTGTTTGTTTGAAATAACCATCTTTTCTTTTTGAATTGTTGTTCTCTTACATCGTTGTTGTCTAGTCTCTCAGATCATATCAGTCGTAGCACTTCTGTTTTTACTTTGTTGTACTTGTTTGACGAATTTTAAATCGAACATATCGGTCTTGACACTTTCGCTTTGTTTGGTCGAGTTTTGATCAATTTTTTTGATTTCTTCCTCCAACAACTTTTAGTACCATTCTTATTTATTTATTATTTTAATTTAAAAAATATATTTTTTTGAACTAAAAAATTCTTTAAATTCGTAATCATTTTGAAGAGGTGATGATATCCTTTGTCGTTTTGGTTATAGATTTAGCGAAAAGATAGGACACTTAAAATTTCAAAATAATTGTTCTTTTTAGAAGTAAAAACATGAGTCCATTATACTTGGATCAACATTAGAAAAGGAATCAAGATGGCGATAGCCATGACTTCGAAACCATTATGATTAGAAAGAAATAAAAAGAAACCTTCCTCTTTTCGAAATCCACCGAAAATAAATGGACCTACCATATGAAAGAGACATTCTTTTCACATTATTAGGTCAAATAAATACTTCTGTTTCTGTGACTCGTCAGCTACCTTTATCTCCTGCCTACAAATACAATAGTCTTATTACTTCAGAGAGTAGTCCCATGCATGAACCCTTCATTTATTTATTTATATTCCTTAATTTTTCAAATAAAAACCGACTTAATAATAATAATAATAATAATAATAATTATTATGTTTACAAACCGAGGGTTTACCAGTGAACAGTCGTAGTGTGTCATATTTTGTGGTTTACCGATAGAGGGTTTACCAAGTGCGCATTCGTAGTGTCACATTTTGCGGTTAGCGACCGAAGGTTTACCAAGTGCACATTCATAGTCTGTCACATTTTGCGGTTTACCGATCGAAGGTTTACCAAGCACGTATTCGTAAATCTGTCGCATTTTGCGTTCACCGAGGGTTTACACAATACGATACTTCGCTCGTAACCTATCACATTATGTGATTTATCTACTAAAAATTTACCGAGAGCACTCGTAAACTCGTAAACTGTCATATTTTGTGGTTTACCGACAAAAGATTTATTAAATGCGCACTTGTTGAAGAGCGGTCCATGACTCCCTATGAAAAAATAAAATAAATAATAATAATAATGATATTATAAAAAGTTTTGAATTATACAAATTCTGCAAATTCTTTATTTTTATAAAATGAATCCATTTCATGAGCTCAATGTTTCTTCTCCCATTCTAAAAATGTCGCAACCACTAACGGCGAAACCATCGGTGGCCGGAGTTTTCACTTCACGGCCACCGTCTCCAATTTACATCTTCCTTTTCCTTATCATTCTATGCACTCTGGGATTTTACACCTTACACCAGCCCCACAGCGCGTCTCCGTTACCGAATCACCAAACCCCACTCAGTTACCGGCGTCTGTTTCTCTCCTCTGCCACCAACGCCACCGTTTCCGCCTACCTCCGCGCTCTAACCACGCACTCTCACGTCGCCGGAACAAAACCCTCTTTAGAATACGTCCAGTACGTCAAAACCCATTTCGAGAATCTAGGCCTCGACACCCACACAACAGAGTACAGACCTTTACTGTCTTATCCTGCGCACGCTTCTGTCTCGGTGCAATTTAGCAACGGCACGACGGTGGATGCCGACTTAAATGAACCGGCCGGTCCGGGTTTTGGTGGGTCCGGGTTGGTTCAGCCGTATCACGCTTATTCTCCATCTGGGTCGGTGCGGGCTACTGTGGTTTACGTGAACTTCGGGAGAGAGGAGGACTACCGTGCGCTGGGGGTGGACGTTAAGGGTTGTATTGTTTTGGCGAGGAAGAGTGATGTGTTGAGTAGAGGTAATGTTGTGGAGATTGCAGAGAGTAAAGGCGCGCTTGCCGTGCTATTGTACGCCGACGGAAGTGACAGATTTGGTGGTATAGAGAGAGGAACTGCGATGAGAGGAATCGGAGACCCGATTAGCCCGGGTTGGCCCGGTGTTGAAGGTGGTGAGAGATTGAATGTTAACGATAGTAACGTTGTGAAGAAGTTTCCAAAGATTCCATCGTTGCCATTGTCTTTGAAGAATGCTGAGATAATTCTTGGGTCACTAGGGGGGACGGTGGCCCCTGAGGAGTGGGGTGATTCGGGTCGGGTCAAGATTGATAGGGTTGGCCCTGGACCGGCTTTGGTGAACTTGACATATCAGGTTTGTGATTTGGTTATATGTTAGTATATAGTTTAAGATTGTATTGAATATCTTGATGTTAATGGTTTCAATACATGTGTTTTATTCAGCTGAAGTTTGAAGTAGTTACCAAGTCAATGATATTTCTAAAGATGCAAAAGGGTTTAGGGTTTAGGAAGGACAAATGCCTCAATACCTACTAGCATTTTTTTTTACGGACGACCCAAAATTCGTACATCGTAAAAATACCAACGGCAACTGT
This sequence comes from Limnanthes douglasii subsp. nivea, assembly GCA_036936605.1. Lineage (NCBI taxonomy): Eukaryota > Viridiplantae > Streptophyta > Magnoliopsida > Brassicales > Limnanthaceae > Limnanthes > Limnanthes douglasii. The sequence continues at coordinate 7,611,991 of JAUPFV010000003.1, read as the reverse complement.
AGTATAGTGTGTCGCGTTTAGGTGTTATACCGTATATTGACAGCTAGCAATGTCAATTTCTTATCCCCGGTGTGGTTGGGGTGTGATTCGGTTGATGACCCCAATCCGACCTGTTTTTATCATGTATGTTCGGGTTAACCGAAATTCGGTCGATCGTGTCATATATTGACAGCAGTATCTTTTTGGTTCACTAATGAGTTTCCTTTATAAAAGTTAGATATCAAAATGGCATATTGAAATAGATAATGTGTTTAGACCAACATCCTAGAACTTTTAAAAGTTTATATATTCACAAAACCGGACACCAGTATTCCCCGCTCCATACTACTGCTACTTTATGCAATTTTATTTTGTCATAATATTTGGATACTTCTCGCCTTGCTATTAAGAGGGGCAGAAATTTAACGCTTTGTCTTTGTTACAGCTACAGTGTTAATTATGGTAGAATTTCTGGCACAAGTCTCTCGACTAAAATGACCAAGTTATATTCGTGGGGGAGAAGTTGTATGCCTTTCTTTATAGTGTGACAAACTTTTGTCTAACCTGACTGATTGATCTTGTCCAATCTGAAAAATATCGGATATTGACAAGAAGTTCATGCCTCCGGACAGAAATTTTGTCTGATTTAAATTCCAAGTCAGGTCAGGTTTAGACATTCAAAATAATTGGATATGGATGAACATTTTCATGTCTTCACACAGACATATCATCTGATTTGGAATGTGGATGTGTCCGTGCTTAGACATTTATAGAAACCAATTAGATTCGGACATTGAAAAATGATACGTCTGGGTTAGTCTATTTGGGCCAGGAACAAATATAATAAAAGTACTTAGAAAAATCAAAAATCAAAATGCATTGAAGCTTGACAGACTATCAGTTACTACAAGCTTTGTCCAACCTAAATTCGACCATAACCGGTTTTTTACTCTTCCTGGTTGGCAGTAGTTAATTCTTACTTTTCCCGTTCTTTCACAATTTTTAGGAGCTTTCTGCTGACTATTATTCCGAAATTGAATTTTCAGGAGGAACAAAAGGTAGCAACAATTCATAATGTTTTTGCTGTCATAAAAGGTTCGGAAGAGCCTGACCGTTATGTGCTCCTTGGTAATCACCGAGATGCATGGACGTATGGTGCTGTGGACCCCAACAGCGGGACTGCAGCACTACTTGACATTGCCCGAAGATATGCCCTTTTGAAGCGAATGGGATGGAATCCTCGAAGGACTATTATTCTATGTAGTTGGGATGCCGAAGAATTTGGATTGGTAGGTAATATTCTTGGGTCAATAATATATATTCTTGGTTTCCGATAAAAGTTAGAAACCGCACCCCATGGTTAATAGTTGATACATCTCAAATTGAATTTGGCTCTTAATTAGGTTCAATATCTTTATTCCATGTCTTTGTTCTTCTTTGTAGATCGGTTCCACTGAGTGGGTTGAAGAAAACTTAGTAAATCTGGGCGCAAAAGCTGTGGCCTATCTCAATGTAGATTGTGCAGTTCAAGGGCCTGGAATTTTTGCAGGTGCAACTCCTCAGCTTCATAAGCTTCTTATCGATGTTACAAAAAAGGTACTTAGACAAACTAAAGATACTGTAAGACACAAATAAGACTATGCAAAAATTTGAAAATAGTTGTTTGGTGCCATTAGGTTCTTTTCATTTTGCTAATCGTAAATTCTAAATCTATTTTTAAAGCTAGCTTGGCATCAAACAACCCTTAAGAATTGCTTACAACGTACACACATACTTATATATATAGAACTTCAAAACAATATCAGGTCCAGGATCCTGACTTGGAGGGTGCAACCGTGTACGAAACATGGACCTCTGCAATTGGAGGCGTCAACGTATGGCATTTTTCAAGATTATTGCCTTTCTTCTCGAATTCTTTCTCCAAATTCTCGATTTTTTCATACTTCATGTAATATTCGTAAGAATTTGTTATTGTTAATATTTAAGTTTATCTTTCTGTATTGCAGATTCAAACACTTGGCAGAACGGATTCTGATTTCGCTCCATTTTTGCAACATGCAGGGGTTCCGTCGGTTGATACGTACTACGGAGCAGGTTCCTTTTTTTTACCCTATATTTCTCCAATTCTTCAAAACTATCATGCTTATGAAATAAGGCAATCCTATTATAGAGTATTAATTGAATCATAAATAATATGTTTCTTGGCTTTTAAAATTATAAGGAAAGGGTTTGTTTGGTTAGTCTGACGTTTCAACGTTAAATTTTTTTAGCTTTATAAAGCAGCATAAGATAAAAAAGCCTAAAAATGTTGAGATTATTTTTTCGTATGCATAATCTAACACATGTTATCGCTCGTTTCAGATTATCCGGTTTATCACACTGCTTTCGACAATTACGAGTGGATGGTAACCCACGGGGATCCATTATTTCACCGTCATGTGGCTGGTTAGTGTTTCTGAAACTTCTGTCATACAATCTTAAGTGTTAATTTGAAACATTTCAAGAGTTTGGATCTAGATGAGTGGTGACATGAAAATTTATCTCCTTAGTTGCTGGAATCTGGGGACTTCTTGCTCTTAACCTGGCCGACGAGTCTGTTCTACCTTTCGATTATGTTTCTTATGCTGATCAGTTACAGGTATTTCCTTAGTTGCTTTTACTGGCACTTTTAAATATTTAATTCAATTCTATTTAGTGAATATATATATATATATATAACAAATATCAAGACGCAAATTCTACTATCATGAACCAAGCACGCACTCTTATCGGCCTTAAATGCTTGTTAGTACCTCCATTGTGAGGCATTCAACCATTTGATCTACTGACTTTATATACAAAATGTACGCTAGATGTAACACTAGTAGTAGCCGGAAAATCACTAAAGAAATTAGTTTCAACATACTAAACTAAAACACTGCTTGTCCGGCCGTGTTTGACGAAGGACTAATGGTGTAATGTTTTGTAGTCAGGGTACTGAAATCGCGCGGTTGTGGCCGCTGACTTTTTATTCTCATAACATTAAATTTCTAAATTCTTATAGCTCTTTATTTTTCATGCTCGCAGCTCTACACAGCAAAGCTTATCAGTTTGGTGGACAAGAGTGTTTCCCTGGATCCTTTGACGGCATCAATCCAAGATTTCCGAATTGCAGCCAAAGAAGTTGAAATTGAAGCCAAGGTAAACTAGCCAAAAATGTTCTCTAGCCATTCCTCGTGAGGTTGGATTTGAGCCAAGCTGAGCCGAATATTTGGTTATTCGAGCTTGGTTCGTGGCAAAAAGAAAAGTGTTGGAGCTCTAGCAATTTGACTCGACAATTTTTAAGTATTGGAGTTCGTTTCTAGCTCGGTTCGAATTAGAGCCGAGCCGGCCTAGTCAAATCTCAATATTTTAACAATGAATAAAACTTTAAATATATCACATTGAATGCTATTCAAAACAAATCTGAGGCAAACTTGCATGAGCTCGAGCTCGAGCTAGATCGGGACGATTTTTCTCTCTACTGACATTTGTAGACTATTATTACGTTCGACAGCAACTAAGAAAGGAGGAACCTAAAGATACTATTGCGGTCCTAAAGGCTCGAGCATTAAATGACCGATTAATGCTAGCTGAACGAGGCTTCTTGGACGCAGATGGACTCCATGGAAACAATTGGTTCAAGCATCTCGTAAGAAAACTTCCGTTACATTTCATATAATGTTGTACCGATAATAATATAGGCTCGGCGTTTGTCATTTTTATTAAGTCGAAGTATTTGTTATTTTTACGCAGGTTTATGGACCCATTAGCGACCACGAGAGTAAGTTAGATTTCTTCCCCGGAATAGCGGATGCCATTTCTCAGTCCTCGAAAATGAGCGAGAAGGACCTAGTTCAGCACCAAGTATGGCGAGTTGCTAGAGCTATCCAGAGGTCTGCAAGAGCTCTAAAAGGAGACTTCACCTAAAACTTTTATTTCTTTTAGTGTGTGTGAATTCAACTAATAATGTGTACATTATGTTGTATATTATCTTGTGAGGTTGTTTGAATCAAAGATTCTTATAGGGGTGGGTTCATCAACTTTTTCTAATATTATTATAAAATAAAAACTATTTTAAGAAGAATAGCCAAAGTGATAATGTGAAAAATTATTTGATCTTAATATTGTTGTTTATTTTGAGTCATGAAAATAAAATTTGAAAATTGTTAAAATTTTGAAGATTCAAAAAAGAAATTGTACTTTGAAGCCTTTCAATTTTCTACTTTGTAAACCGGGGTTTCTTGACAATTTTCTATCTGATCCAGTTTGTTATTATAAAGATTATCACTATGTGATGGGATCCGTACCATTTGAGCAACTTAAATTAGTCCGTGGATAAAGTGTTTTTTTTGCAATTCAAGATACAACCAGAGATCTTCAATTAGTACGTGAACAAAGTGTTTTTTTTTGCAATTCAAGATACAACTAGAGATGGTGTTTGGTTTGCTAAAAGTGGTGCTAGTTACCATGTCATCCTAATCTCAAGACTAACAAAACTAAATATACAGGTAACAAGAACATCCTAGTTGGTAGTGGTGAGAAGCTTTTTATCTCTCATATTGGCCAATGTAATCTAATCACATTAAGTAAACAACCTTAACATAGTAAACCGATATTGCATGTCCCTAAAATTAATAACTTACCAATCACAATAATGTTTATGTTGAGTTTCACAAAGGTTTTTGTCCTATGAAGTAAAACATAATAAGGACTATACTACGCAGAGAGATATCTGAGGATGAACTCTAGAAGATGGATAACTATCATAGGTCACTGCTCACCAAGACACCTTATTCTAGTCCTTAAGTCAATCTGTCTAATGTTGCCCTAAAGTTTCCTACTGTTTTAGCTAGTAATCTTTTTTAATCTTTTCAAGATGAGTGGCATAGAAAGCTTGGCCATCCATCTCAAATTTCTTAGCTACTATTTTGAAATTGTGTAAGTTTAATTTAGTTTTAAGAAATGAAGGTTTTCCAATTAGACAAGTCTCACAATCTTCCTTATCTTATATCTGACTCACATGCTACCAATGTTTTGGACATAATACATTCTGATGTATGGGGTCCTTCTCCTATTCAGTCTACAGAAGGTTCTAAGTTTTATGTTCTGTATCTTGATGATTATTTAAGGTATACATAGATATATCCCATCAAATATAAATGTGAGGTTATTAGTTTTTTTAAAAGATTCAAAACTTTAGTTGAGACACAATTTGAAAGATCAATTAAAACTGTACAAACTGACTGGAGAGGGGAGTTTAGGCCACTAACCTTTTAGATAAGGAAAATAGTTTTATTCAAATAAGGTCTTGTCCAATACCTCAACCCAAAATGAAAGGGCTGAGAGAAAACATAGAGACTTGGTTGAAACTAGTCTTACTCTTCTAACTCAAGCTAGTCTACCATACGAAATCTATGTTCAAGCTTTTGAAACTAGTGTTTAGCTCATTAATAGACTCCTTACTCCTCTCCTAAACAAAAAAAATCTCCTTTTGAGGTTCTCTACCACAAAACACCAAACTATCTAGTTCTTAAAACCTTTGAGTGTTCCTGCTACCCATGTCTAAGACCCTATCAAACACATAAATTTTAATTTTCACTCTTTAAAATGTGTTTTTCTTGGGTATGGTTAGTACCATAAAGGATACAAATGCCTTAGTATCACTGGTAGTTTATGCATTTCTAGAAATGTTGTGCTCAATAAAAAGAAGTTACCTTTCAAAACTAGGTTCCCTAATACACAACAATTTGAGCAGGATCGTGTCTTTCCTTTTAGTTTATAGCTACTTAACGTGTCTATAAATTCAATGACAAATTGAGGGCTTTGCTCTTCAGAATTCAACTCTGATGCTCCAACTGAGCAGCGCACATCTATGTGCCTCACTCACTCGCAGCAATAGAGTCTTACTCAATCAATAAAACATTATGAAAACTACCCTCATAAATCCAACCATTAACCTCCCCATTTATTACAAACACAACAAACAAACACCATCTAACACAAAAAGCCAACAACAAATCCCACAAACACATGTAGTCATCATAGCTAATCTAATATTCTTACCTCTGTCCACCATCTATCTACACCTACACTGTCCATACAAGTACCCCTTACCAATCCAGAATACCCCATAACACTAACACACAGGTCGCAGACTAGAGCCAAAACTGGTATACACAAACCTAAAAATCCCTACATTGGCTCCCTTACTACTACTGACAACAATGTTCTTGAACCAACTAAGTTCTCTGAGGCAGTGGGTGATCCTAAATGGAAGAAAGCTATGTATACAGAATACACTACTTTTGTGGCTAACAACACTTGGTATTTGGTCCTATTGTCTCATAATCTCAACATTATTGGCTGTTAATGGGTCTATAGAGTAAAATATAACTAGATGGTTCATTACAACACTACAAGGCCAGGTTGGTTGCCAAGGGTTCCATCAAACCCCTAGAATTGATTTCTATGAAACATTAAGTCCAGTTATAAAGGCCTCATCAGTGAGACTGGTCTTGACTATTATTGTGTATAAAAATTGGGAAGTTTTCCAACTTGACATAAATAATACATTTCTCAATGATGTTCTTAAAGAGGTTGTGTATATGACACAAACAAATGGATTTGAAGACACTTCTCATCCTACACACGTATGTAAGCTTCACAAAACTATATATGGTCTAAAACATGCTCCTCAAGCATGGTACTCTAGACTCAAATATATATTGCTAATATGGGGGTTTAAAAACTCAAAGACTGATTGCTCTTTATTATCTTTTGTCTCTAAAATGGTGATACTCCTAATACTTGTCTATGTTGATGACATCCTAGTTATAGGAAATCACACAATGTGTCTAAATCAATTTACACACAGACTCAATGCTGATACTGATATAAATTATAGAGGACTTAAAAAATTAGAAGGAAAGGTTGTCGTAAATAGTTTTATAAATTTGTAAGGATGAAACTGAAATTAAATATAAATGTAAAGGGTTAAAGTCCAATTAACCATAAAATGTAACCGTTTCTGTTATGATGTTCTTCTGGCCTATAAATATTGATGAGTCTGGATTTTGTCACCACTCTTTATGAGAACCAGACATGGGCAATTCAGACAACATCCACCTAACCGGACAGGGGCAATTCGGACAACCTCCACTTACTGAACTGTCCGAACTGGACTAAAGTATTAAAAACTTAATCACTTCATGACTAAGCTAATTACTTGCTTACTTAAAACTAATGGGTCTTTAAATACGACCTGAAACCATTAACACGACCCGAAAGCCTATGTGGCCCAAGGATAAGAGTATAAATACCCAACCACCTTCATTAAATGAGGGTAATGAAAATTAAATACAACCAGGCTGCTCAATTCTCCCTCTACAATCTACCCAAACATTAAATACCTTTAAAATACCACAAAACTCTGGACAAAATTACCCTCGATAAAAAATAAACCACACCAAATATGACCAAATATTATGAAATAAGACACACGATACTTTATTCTTGAGTGTGTGCAATACTAAGCATTTTTCTCTCTAATACTTAATCACTCTTTCTCTCTCTAGAAATATTGAAACTATTTAGTTCTTATGCAATAAATCTCACACTTAATATTGGCGACCATAGTGGGAGAAATAGGTACCTAGATTGCGAATCTAAAACCAAAAATTAAATAATTTACAATTAGCAGTATTGGTTAAGATCAATATGAAACCAGAGACCATAATTGGTCCTAGAGTTCATGAGAATATCAAGGAACTGAAATCATATCTGCACAGAGAAGAAATTCGAGATAATAGTCAAGTTCTTAAACGATGTGATCAATCTGATATTGAAATTCGAATGATTCAGTTGTTATAAAAAAATCACAGTTCTAAAAGATGAATATGTTTGAAGAGAACAATAAATTCAATGAGGTAGATTGAAGTCTGAAGTACACTAAACTGAGGAGAAAGATGAGTTGGAAAATCAATATGATGAGTCTTATGCAGCTCATTGGATTCAAAGTGATCGAAAGAAAACGTATTTCGAGTTTGACAAAGAACACCGTTCTTCGCAGAAGGAAAATAAACATAAGCATCGATACATTGCATTTAGTGATAGTGAATATTCCAGCTCGGAATCTAAGATTGATTTGTTTAAACATAGGAGATACAAGAATTCTTCGAAGAGAGAAGAAAGTCAGCACCGAAAGTCACATAAAAAGTATAGGTAAAAAAGAACAACAAGCCTCGAAACGCGAGGGGCACCTTGTGGTATGAAGTTAATACGTCCAACCAGTATGTTAACACAACAAATCAGAATCTATATGCAGTTATGAGGACAACTGGAGCTGATCAGTAAATGCATGAAGTTGACTGGAGAAATTCATCTTTATCTGCTGAAATTAGGTCAATTCCTCTTCCGAGGTGCTTTGATATTTCAAGGGTAGAAAAGTTTGATGGTACTCAAGATCGTGATGATCATATTGAACAGTTCAAAAATTATATGATGAATTTCGAGGATGATGTCAAGTTGTTTTGTAGGACATTCTCATAAACTTATAAAGAACAACCTTAAAATGATATTACAAAATTATGAGGAGATCTATAACCAACTCCAAAAACTTTTATACTGTTTTTTAAAAATAGTTTGTGAGGAGAAAAGAAATGCAAGCCAATGATGATACAATAATAATACAGTGTAAACAGACTGTAGGTGAAAAGTTAAAATATTTTACAAGGCGTTTTGTGTTAACAAAAACATGATTGAAAATTTATAAAGAGTCGGTTGCCATGACAAATTTTAGACAAGGATTGCTGCCAGATGATTTAGCAAATGAGACTACAGGGATGAGGGCATTAAATATTGGAGCACTGATGGCTCAAGTCGAGGAACAAATTAAAGTATAAGAATATACAAGAGTTCGAGGTGGTTCGAACTCTACTCAAAGAAATTCGGGGCATGCATTTACTAGTCAATGATATTAGGGAAACACCTCGAATTTCGAGGCACCACCTCGTCCGAGGACAAATAATAATTCACATCCTCGAATGAGAGATATTCCTTCTCAACCTGCTAGTTATCAGCCTCATCAGATGAGACCTAATCAGTGGGTAAGACCATAATATTTTACAGAGTTAGCTGAAAATGTAGCAACTATCTTTGAGAGGTCTAAAAGACAGGTTAACTTTAGATAACCAGCTCCTAACAATAGGCCGAGGGAGGAGTGTAACACTAATTTTTAAAAATATCACTATGATATTGGGCATGACACTGCAGAGTGTATCACATTAAAGAAAGAAATTCAAGTTTTGATTGAAAATAGAAACTTAACAATTTTCGTTAAAGGAAAAACAGTGGGTCGAAAAATCCGAACACATCAACACAATAGATTGTTAATGCAAATTCAAAGCAAGAGAGTGCATTAGTCATTTTGGATTCTAAATATGATAATTTTGATGCAACATCTGATTATTTGGATGCTGACCCAGATCGTTTAGTTTTGTTAGCTGTGGATGAACCGGTTGTTCAAGGACGGGTTCAAAGCTTGTGTGAATATTTTAAATCTCTAGCAATTTTTGGGGGAGATTCCATGACTGATAATATAAAACCTCCAAAAGAATACATATAGTAAGTTTATCCACTCAGTTAGAAATAAGAATGTCTACTCATTTATATGGAAAAATAGAAACTCATTTCATTTTCTTGCAAACAATTAAATAGACCATCTTAGAAAACTTATCAACTACTATAAAAATAAAAAATTTACCTCTCTATGTTCGCGGTAGTCTAGAGACAAAATCCATGCTGACACTTCACCTCAGTCCCTCTGGTATTGGGAGTGGTAAGTATAGAACTATGTTGGAGGTCGTACAGTTTTCCATCTAGCAAACCCGATAGCCGGCCACAAAATGGATAACATCTCTCCTCAAATGCGGTTAGAAAACCTGGCTTGATATAGAGTGGAGGGTTTGATCTCTACCATCATGTCCCTCTTTGTTTATTTCCTGTATAATTAGTAGTCTCAAACTGCTCTCAGGAATATAAAGTAAGTTACCCTTGAAGAGGTAAACGTTCATCATTGTAAAATATTTTCTCAAACTTGTCCTGACGTCCTCAACAATAGGATCAAAATATGGATCGGTATCCAGGAGATCTTTCATCTTCTCGAATCCCACAACCTCTCATTCCATACGAATCACCATACTACTTCGGCTTTATGCATCAACTATACGGTTAACTGCCCCCAAAGTGTGCCTGATAGAAAAGGTAAATTATTGGTTAAATGCCACCCAGCACGCGTGACGTTAAAAGAGTTTCTTCTAAATCTGTAGATGCTTCACGTCATCATGATCGATGTACAGTAAATATTCGTTATAGGACAAGTAGGAACTCTAGTATTTCAAAACTCGCACCACTACATAAAACTCCTTGTTATAGTTGTTGTAATTGAGTTTAGCTCTACTTAACTTCCCACTAAAGTAGGTCGCAAGTCGAACTCATTGGCTGAGTACAACTCCAATACCCAATCCGGACATATCACAATGCAGTTCGAACCCTGTTAGAAAAATCAATTAGAACTAGAACAGGTGCAGTGGTCAGTCTTACCTTAATTTCTTCAAACACAGTAGTTGCTTCAGGGGTCTAGAAAAACATCTCGCCCTTCATACTATCTGTAATAGGAGCCCTGGAAGTACTGAAGTGATACTTTCTCTTCAGATTTAGTTTCATAAACATTGTAGCACCACTAAACTGATCTAATAAGTCATCAAGCCAAGGAATAGGAAACCTATACCTGACTGTGATCTTGTTGATAACTCAGCTATCCATATAAATCCTCATTAAACCATCTTTCTTTGATGTTAATAGTGTTATAACCACACAAGGACTCACGAATGTGAACTTTAGTCAATAGTTATTTCATTTGTCTACGGAGGTTCTCAGGCTCTTTTGGACTCATCCTGTAATACGGTCGGTTTGGAAGTCTAGCACCCGAAACTAGGTTAAACTAGTGTTGGATGTCTCGTAATAGAAGAATACTTGTAGGAAAATTATATGGAAATACAACAATAGTGGGTGAACGCACTCAGGTATCCCAGCAAACGGATCAACATTACATTCTCTGACCATTAATAGATAAACAATTCATGTATCACTAGCATGCTTTATAAACGCTTTCTGAGCTAAAATGTTCTTACTCTACTTCTGTGATACAACAAGTGCAGGTTTTGAAAATACCATCTTTAGATGGTTTGAATGTGAATCTAATATTATTCCATATGAAACTATAACATTTTTTCCTACCATCATACATGACACTTCTATAGTATTGCTATGGTCGGCCTAATAATAAGTGACAAACATCCATTAATAAATAACATCACACTGTGCAATATCCTTATAGTTAGCAGCTGAAAAGGACAATAGACATCGTTTTGAGATTGTTACCTCACTACCTTTCTTTAACCAGATGAATTTATAAGGGCTGAGTTGGTCTTCTGTCATCAAGGCCAGCTTCTGTACAACCTCTTCGGAAATATCATTTTTGAAGCTTTCTGAATCGATTACGAATTTACATACCTTCCCTTTGATAGTGCAAGTCGACTTGTTTCACAGCCAATCATCACCTTCACCTCTTGGTTTAGGCGTAAAAAAAACATGCCTTATAACCAACGCCTACCTAACATCTCTTATGGTAATCTGCTGATGTTCTTCAGACATATTCACAGGGTCAAGCATATTCAACCGATCTTGAAAGTGTTGTCTCATCCCACCTATGTAGCGAGATACTAATTGATCTGTCAAATCAGCATTATCCACACGGTTTTACAGGTTGAAAAAATCGTTATTGTATTCATCAACAGTCTTTGACCCTTGTTTATGGTTTTGGAACTAATGGTACATTATACGTGCATAATTGTAGGGCATAAAATGAAGCCCTCAAGTGCTTCACAAAGTTAACCCAGTTTATTATTTTCGGCTTACCTTTCCCCAACCTAGTCTACTTTAGTTACTGCCACCCAGATGCAGCTCGGCCTCAGAACTTAGTTGCGACCACCTGTACCCATTTTGCATCTCGAATCTTCTTGAAATCAAGTACTTTTTCCATCGAGGCGATCCAATCTAAAAACTCATCAGGTTCGAGACCCCATTGGAACTCTGGGATCTCAAGTCTAAATATTGATTACCACCGGTTGTTGGCATTCTGATCGAAATATATCGCTAAAAGCCGCTCAAAGACGTGCTCACAATAGTCTTGGGGGTAATATGGACCTCTAGCATATTTCCTCCAAGAAGTAAATAGATTATGTTTATGGCCAGTCTCTCTCTCAGATTCTGACAGTTGGTTGCTCGAACCTAGAGCTCGAAATTCGCTTGTATGGTTGTTCAACAGCCTATGCATAGCCTCATGTGTATTCCTCATTTGGTCTCCTAACGAATTCATATGTTCACCCATCTGGCTAAATAGATTTTTCATCTCCTCCCGATCCACTGGTTTTACGATTAGAGTAGTACACTTCCCGCAAGCGGTTCTTTTAGGTGGCTTATCTTCTTAACCCACGTAGTAGAAGCCTTGACGCTCTGATACCAATCATGATGGAAACGAATATAAGAAACATAAACAAAGGTTACTGTCGCTGGTTGAATCACTCTAAATATTTTATTCTAGATCTTCAGCTACCTTGCTCAATCTGATAGGAACCTTCATCAAACCTGAAAAATTATAAAGCACCAATTTATTCTGACTCGGTATTTTTTAGGTGATCCCAAATGTACAGAGGCGATCGAGGTGTCTATTTTGTAGAAAGTGAAGTGAGGTAAATTATAAATATCTGGATAAGGATTCAGAGATTTACAATTTCTTTATAAGCCCATAACAGAGATTTGTAACAAAATTGAATGTTTAAGTGTTTGATGGTAGACAATCTTCTTGTAATCTTATATATATAATATTGAGTTTGTTACCCGTGGATGTAGGATTTCTTCCGATCTGAACAAGGTTAAATCTCTTGTTGTGAGTGTTATTTATTTTATATTATTTCTTGTTAACTTTTTTCATGAAATAGGGTAATATGCTAAACTTTCGTTACCTCCTACAACCTTTCAGTTGGTGCTCACCAACTGTTGGCCATTGCTTTGGCTGAGTAGCTAGGAATCAGTCTAGAGAGTCTTGTTAGGGTTGGGGCGGATCTTGTTCCGATGTTGTTGATTTTCCTAAAAATATATTTGGTCACTGTCATAATTTGCTCTCATTAACAAGTAATCGACTTATATTAATATATAATTAAATAGTAATAGGACTTAAGCGTGAAAACCCAGTATGAAGGTATAAGCATAGAAATCCGATCGAATTTGAGTTTTTGAAGGATTGAGCCTAAATATTAACACTTGAAACTGAACTCATAAGTTCATGGGCTTAATTGTTAGAAATCTTATAAGAGGGTTGTGGTCCCTAATACGAAAAGAACTATAGAGGGTTTGATTCAATTAGGCTTGAGTTTTAACCAAAAATTCGTCTGTCACTTTTGTGTTAGAAGATTCACAAAACCCTAGCTAGATTATATTTCGTTTTTGTCTCCAACTATTATCTACAGTTTTTTTTTGCGATTCAACCAAGGATTGTACAAGATTGGATGAAATATAAAGCTTAAAAGATTCAGGAGAGAAAACACAAGAAAATATTTGCCTCTTAGGGTTTCTCAAACATAAAATAAAACTGAGATACTGACATATCCTTTGTAAAGAAATCCACAAGTTATGTTTATTTGCGAAGAATTTCACAAGTTTCCTTCAATCTTTAAAATTTCTTCATACTTCTTCTTCACACGGCTTACAATTAGTCTCACAAATCTCATTGTAAATCAAGAAACCTAAGAGGAACAGAAACACTTCGACCTGAGGAATAGATCCAAAGTTTTTGAGAAACAAGAGGTACGCTAAGAAGCACAACAATGAGGCATTGGAGAACTATTCTGCTGATAAGTATAAATTAAATATTCTTCCCATCTTCTTTAAGTACTCTTCTTCACACATCTTCTTCAAGTATTCTTCTCAGCATTTTTTACCTCATCTTCTTCTTTAATCAAATATTTAATGCAAATCTCAAATCCCCAATCCCAATTTTAAACCTTAAATATCAAACCTTAAATATCAAATCATCCTCTCTCTAGCGAGTTTGTTGATAAAAATCAAAATTGAATCTAAAACCAAACATGAAACTCCAAAACCATAATCGAAAGCCAAAATCAAAACAAAACGGCTAAACCAAAATTGAACACTCTCTCCTAAATTTAGTAAAAACGATATTATTTTCCTCTCGATCGAGTCTATTGATTGTGGATATACGCTACGAATCCAAAAATCAAAACTTTTCACCAAGAAAGCGAAAGACAATCAATTTTTCTTTCGTTCTGCGGACAGTTAAAAAAGCTGCCCGCGGACACTTCGGAAGACACGAAAATCTAATTCAAGATCGAAACCTACACTCTGATATCATGTAGAAAAAGATAAATAACAGCTAGGGTTTTATTATTTTAAATTTGAAACACTTTTTCCTATATTATAGGTTTCCTATTATAAAATAATCTGATTTCCTTATTCTTTATTTTTATTTTTATATATATAGTTATAGTTATGTCACGACTAATACTACTATATGCTAAAAAAACACCTATAAAATCTCTCGATACTATGTTGTCTGCAACAGAGGCGGCTTCTTCTTCTTCAAAAGAATTCGAATGGGCTTCTTTTTTCCTCAAGACATCTTGATTGAGATCGGTATTATTTTTAATTTGAAACACTTTTTCCTATATTATAGGTTTCCTATTATAAAATAATTATATCTATATATATATATAGTTATGGTTATTTTAGGACTAATACTACTATATGCTAAAAAAACACGACAAAATCTCTCGATACTATGTTGTCTGCAACAGAGGCTGCTTCTTCTTCTTCTAAAGAATTCGAATGGGCTTCTTTTTTTCCTCAAGACATCTTGATTGAGATCTTAAAAAGTTGCCGGTAAAATCAAACGTTCGTTTCACGCCAGTATCGAAAGATTGGTATGCTACTATCACTGATCCTTATTTTATTTAAAAGTACCTATGAAACATGTGTACTGCGTCATAAATTTGTAATAGAGGCTGATTCTAAATTTGTATATTTTAATACTACTATGTGTTACAAAACACGACAAAATCTCTTGATACTATGTTGTTTGCAACAGAGGCTGATTCTAAATTTTTATATTTTAAGTTTGAAACACTTTTCCTTGTATTATAAATTCAAAAAAATAGTTTGTAAAACAATGTTCTTTCTTCGTTTTTTTATATCGCGAGTTATATTTTTAATTTGAAACACTTTTTTCTATATTATAGGTTTCCTATTATAAAATATATATATATATATAGTTATGTCAGGACTAATACTACTATATGCTAAAAAAACACGACAAAATCTCTCGATACTATCTTGTCTACAAGAGAGGCTGCTTCTACTTCTTCTAAAGAATTCGAATGTGCTTCTGTTTTTCCTCAAGACATCCTGATTGAGATCATTATTATTTTTAATTTAAAACACTTTTTCCTATATTATAGGTTTCCTATTATAAAATAATTATATATATATATATATATAGTTATAGTTATGTCAAGACTAATACTACTATATGCTAAAAAAACACGACAAAATCTCTCGATACTATGTTGTCTGCAACAGAGGCTGCTTCTTCTTCTTCTAAAGAATTCGAATGGGCTTCTTTTTTTCCTCAAGACATCTTGATTGAGATCTTAAAAAGTTGCCGGTAAAATCAAACGTTCGTTTCACGCCAGTATCGAAAGATTGGTATGCTACTATCACTGATTTATTTCAAAGTATATGCATCACAACATAGTATGCTAGTATTTTCTCATCTATGGTTCCGGTGTCCAAAATCATTAGCCAACCTACACTTCCCTCCCCTTAAGATACTTATGACACCTGGGTACGACGTCATAAAAGTAGTAGGTACATCTAATGGATTGGTATGTTTGGCCACATCATAAACAGGTAAACTATAAGTATTCAACGTGTGTAGTGGGGATTGTATTTGACTTGGCGTAAAATATGGATTTGGAATCGGTGTGTTCGAAAAGAGGGGTTTGGAATATAACATATTGGTTATGAAAGCATATGGGGTGGTGGAATCGTGGACTAAGCTATACACTATAGACACGACTGGAGAATGGAGAGTTGGAAGTTGGAGCCACGTAAAATTTGCTAATCTAATTCCAGATTTGTCTATAATTAATTAATTTATTAATTAATTGATTAATTAATTAATTAATACATATATAGATTTTAAATTTGTATATTTAAGTTTGAAACACTTTTCCTTGTATCAATGTTCTTTCTTTGTCTTTTATATCGTTAGTTATGTTTTAAATTTGAAACACTTTTTCCTTCCTATTATAAAATAATCTGCTTTCCTTATTCTTTCTTTTATTTATCTATATATATAGTTTTAGTTATGCCAGGACTAATATTACTATATGCTAAAAAACACGACAAAATCTCTCGATACCATGTTGTCTGCAACAGAGGCTACTACTTCTTCTTCAAAAGAATTCGAATGGGTTTCTTTTTTTCTTCAAGACATCTTGATTGAGATCGGTAAAATCACACGTTCGTTTTACGCCAGTATCGAAAGATTGGTATGAAACTATCACTGAACTATATTTTATTTCAAAGCATATGCATCACAACATAGCAAACAAGAAAACTTTCTTACTCTTTGAAAACCATAGTATGCTAGTATATCCTCCTATATGGTTCCGGTGTCCCAAATCATTAGCCAACCTACCCTTCCCTCCCCTTAAGATACCTATGACACCTGTGTACTGCGTCATAAAAGTAGTAAGTACATCTAATGGATTGGTATGCTTGGCCACAACATAAATATGTAAACTAAAAGTATTCAAGGTGTGTAATAGGGGTTGTATTTGACTTGGCGTAAAATATAGGTTTGGAATCTGTGTGTCCGAAGAGAGGAGTTTGGAATATAACATATGGGTTATAAAAGTATATGGGGTGGTGGAATCGTGGACTAAGCTATACAATATAGACACGACGGGAGAAGGGAAAGTTGGGATTTGGACGTAAAATTTGCTAATTTAATTCAAGATTTGTCTATAATTAATTAATTAATAAATTAAGAGCAACAATATCTAAAATTGTATATTTTAAGTTTGAAACACTTTTCCTTGTATTATAAATTCAAAAAAATAGTTTGTAAAACAATGTTCTTTCTTCGTTTTTTTATATCGCGAGTTATATTTTTTATTTGAAACACTTTTTTCTATATTATAGGTTTCCTATTATAAAATAATTATATATATATATAGTTATAGTTATGTCAGGACTAATACTACTATATGCTAAAAAAACACGACAAAATCTCTCAATACTATGTTGTCTGCAACAGAGGCTTCTTCTTCAAAAGAATTCGAATGGTTTTTTTTTCTTCAAGACATCTTGATTGAGATCGGTATTATTTTTAATTTGAAACACTTTTTCCTATATTATAGGTTTCCTATTATAAATAATTATATATATATATATATATAGTTATAGTTATGTCAAGACTAATACTACTATATGTTAAAAAACACGACAGAGAGAAAGAGAGAGAGCCTACATTGAAGGCTGAGACCAGGACAGCATACTCCGCCTTGCTAACGCGAATATAAATGCTCTCATCCTTATTCAGAAGCTTGTTGTGAACAACTTCAGTAATTATAAAACCAAAAAGCATAAAAAAGAATACGTTAGACGAGTTCAACAGGGAAATGTCAACTGATATCTTCTTTTCTATATACAGAGAATAAAGTGCATCTAGCTCCAAGTTATGTCATATTTTAGCTCATAAGATATTACATGTGATATGCCAAATGTTGATAGATGTTCAGGTGTAGACCGCAGTCGCAAACACAAATATAAGTTTAAAATTGCAATAATAAGATCCGCCTTAAATGGCCTATACACTTGCATTTGCTGGTACACCATGCATGTATTATCAAAAGAATATACTACATGTAAGAAACTCAATAATATTACGAAATTCTATATATAACTCTTGTACTATATTCATCAAAGAGTAGTATACATAAATAAATTCATGTTGTAATCTTTGTTCCGATATATAGAGCTGAAATAAGATATTTTTAGTTAAAGACGAATTATTGCAGTCAATTTGAAAGATGTGACCAGCTTTACAACAAGAATTTAAAAACAGGTAAGAGAGTCAAAATTTGAACAAATCAAAAGGTCTATATGTAGATGGTATTAAGTCAACAAGGCTGCTTGTTAGTTGCTACTATATTGCGATCATACAAAATTTATTATGAGGTTGGGTTGTCCCTCGCACAATACCCTTATAATATTAAATGATACACAGGTAGTGGAGATACATATTCACAATCACATCTACATACACGATCACACAAAGGCTTGAAATCGATATGTATCTAGATAACGAAGAAAGGTCATATCTATAATTCTTAAATCCAATTTGTTGAAGTACTACAGGTAACTTTTGACTTTAGAAGAGACAAGATACAATAACTGTCAAGTTAATAGGTGTATGGAGTGGTAAACATCAAATTTATATATCATGCAATCTAAAAAAACACAGTATCCTGAATTGTGGTAATAAGAGCAACAGTATCTAAATTTGTATATTTTAAGTTTGAAACACTTTTCCTTGTATTATAAATTCAAAAAAATAGTTTGTAAAACAATGTTCTTTCTTCGTTTTTTTATATCGCGAGTTATATTTTTAATTTGAAACACTTTTTTCTATATTATAGGTTTCCTATTATAAAATAATTATATATATATATATATAGTTATAGTTATGTCAGGAGTAATACTACTATATGCTAAAAAAACACGACAAAATCTCTCAATACTATGTTGTCTGCAACAGAGGCTTCTTCTTCAAAAGAATTCGAATGGGCTTTTTTTTTCTTCAAGACATCTTGATTGAGATCGGTATTATTTTTAATTTGAAACACTTTTTCCTATATTATAGGTTTCCTATTATAAAATAATTATATATATATAGTTATAGTTATGTCAAGACTAATACTACTATATGTTAAAAAACACGACAAAATCTCTCGATACTATGTTGTTTGCAACAGAGGCTGATTCTAAATTTGTATATTTTAAGTTTGAAACACTTTTCCTTGTATTATAAATTCAAAAAAATAGTTTGTAAAACAATGTTCTTTCTTCGTTTTTTTATATCGCGAGTTATATTTTTAATTTGAAACACTTTTTTCTATATTATAGGTTTCCTATTATAAAATAATTATATATATATATATAGTTATGTCAGGACATCTTATTCTAAAGAATTCGAATGGGCTTCTTTTTTTCCTCAAGACATCTTGATTGAGATCTTAAAGAGGTTGCCGGTAAAATCACACATTCGTTTCACGCCAGTATCAAAAAATTGGTATGCTACTATCACTGAACTATATTTTATTTCAAAGCATATGCATCACAACATAGCAAACAAGAAAACTTTCTTACTCTTAGAAAACCGTAGTATGCTAGTATTTCCTCCTATATGGTTCTGGTGTCCAAAATCATTAGCCAACCTATCCTTCTCTCCCATTAAGATACACCTGGGTACGACGTTTTAAAATATTTATGAACAGATTTTTCTCCTCTTTACGAAAGGAATTGAATAACGTATATTATAAAGCTGGTGTGGAAACAACCAATTTTTCATCTATCTTTCTTCACCAACAATTTTCTTAACTTAAAAAGGTTAGTATCTTTATCAAATATAGTTTTATGTGTTCCTTCATAGTAACTTAAAAACTCATACCAAACTTTTAACAAATGAAACTTTTTGTTTATCAAAATTTGGTATTTTATATATATAAAACTCATTATGAAAATTTTGTATTTTATATTTATTCAGAACTATATTTATTGTAATAACAAAATATATTTAATTACAATAAAAAAATTGTATTTTATTTTATGTTTTTTCGGTTAATTAGTATAATAACAATTATGTTAAATAGATATAATTGTGAACACTCAACTTGTATCTAATTGAGTTTGAGGAGGGCATGTATAGAAAATAAATATGATAACAAAGGATACAGATTCAGCCAAAAACATCCCTCTATATATAATTATAGTTTATTTGAAATTAGAATACTTGCTACTATATCATACCATATTTGTATTAGATTCCTTATTACTATATTATGTTAGAATTTAGTAAATAATGTCTTCACATGATGATATAAAATTTTAATAATTTAAACATATATAAGATTAGCAACAAAAACAGAAACAACTTATAAACATTTATATCAATTTTAATTTTGAACTTAACTTAAGAACTCTTTTTATAGTTTTTTTAGAAAAAAATCTAACCTTGGTTATATTTCAATTTTCTATTCCAATATCTTTTTTCCATCTTGATCATCTTTTTTTTAATCAACAAATTTTTTCTTTTAATTGATTTCAAATTTGAATCCACGTGTTTTTTTCATCTAAAATAGCTTTATGTTTATAAAAAAAGTGTGTGAATTTGAACGTGCTCCAATAATTAAAAAAATCTCATAAGTAATAAATTTTTTTTATAACAGTCCAATAAAAGTACATAAATTAACTCAAGAAATATTTAATATCTATCAAACAATGTTCTTTCTTTGTATTATAAATTCAAAAAAATAGTTTGTAAAACAATGTTCTTTCTTTGTGTTTTTATATCGCGAGTTATATTTTTAATTTGAAACACTTTTTCTTATATTATAGGTTTCCTATTACAAAATAATTATATATAGTTATAGTTATAGTTATAGTTATGTCAGGACTAATACTACTATATGCTAAAAAAACACGACAAAATCTCTCGATACTATCTTGTCTACAAGATAGGCTGCTTCTACTTCTTCTAAAGAATTCGAATGGGCTTCTTTTTTTCCTCAAGACATCTTGATTGAGATCTTAAAAAGGTTGCCAGTAAAATCACACGTTCGTTTCACGCCAGTATCAAAAAATTGGTATGCTACTATCACTGAACTATATTTTATTTCAAAGCATATGCATCACAACATAGCAAACAAGAAAACTTTCTTACTCTTAGAAAACCGTAGTATGCTAGTATTTCCTCTTATATGGTTCTGGTGTCCAAAATCATTAGCCAACCTATCCTTCGCTCCCATTAAGATACGTATGAAACATGGGTACGACGTCATAAAAGTAGTAGGTACATCTAATGGATTGGTATGCTTGGCCACAACATAAATAGGTAAACTAAAAGTATTCAGCGTGTGTAGTGGGGGTTGTATTTGACTTGACATAAAATATGGGTTATCTGTGTGTCCGTAGAGAGGGGTTTGGAATATAACATATGGGTTATGAAAACATATGGGGTGGTACAAGCGTGGACTAAGCTATACACTATAGACACGACTGGAGAATGGACAGTTGGGATTTGGAGCCACGTAAAATTTGCTAATCTAATTCTAGATTTGTCTATAATTAATTAATAAATTAACTGATTAATTAATTAATACATATATAGATGCTAAATTTGTATATTTTAAGTTTGAAACACTTTTCCTTGTATTATAAATTCTAAAAAATTCTAAAAAATAGTTTGTAAAACAATGTTCTTTCTTTGTCTTTTATATCGTGAGTTATGCTTTAAATTTGAAACACTTTTTCCTATATTATAGGTTTCCTATTATAAAATAATCTTCGTTCCTTATTCCTTTCTTTTATTATTATATATATAGTTATAGTTATGTCAGGACTATTACTACTATATGCTAAAAGAACACGACAAAATCGCTCGATACTATGTTGTCTGCAACAGAGTCTGTTTCTTCTTTTTCAAAAGAATTCGAATGGGCTTCTTTTTTTCTTCAAGACATCTTGATTGAGATCTTAAAAAGGTTGTCGGTAAAATCACCCGTTCGTTGCACGCCAGTATCGAAAGATTGGTATGCTACTATACTGAACCTTATTTTATTTCAAAGCATATGCATCACAACATATCAAACAAAAAAACTTTCTTACTCTTTGAAAACCGTAGTTTGCTAGTATTTCCTCCTATATGGTTCCGGTGTCCAAAATCATTAGCCAACCTACCATTCTCTCCCCTTAAGATACGTATGACACCTGGGTACGACGTCATAAAAGTAGTAGGTACATCTAATGGATTGGTATGCTTGGCCACAGCATACATAGCTAAACTAAAAGTAGTTGTGTGTAATCCCTTTATTGGTCGAGTTTTGAACATCTCGGTTCCTCGTATTCTTATGAAGGGGTTTTAGTGTGTAGCGGGGTTTGTATTTGACTTGGCGTTAGAGGATTTCAAGGTTTTAAGGGTACTATATGATAGCCATGTATACAAGACTTCGTGCGAGGTCCAACTATATTCATTGAAAGAGAGAGAATGGAGGAACATACATGCTTCCCGATTTGCTTGCTCGACGGAATTGTACAACGTTCCCCTAGAAGGAGCCATCCATTGGGTTTTCCGAAAAGATTTAGGAAATACCGCATATATTCTTGAATTGTTTAATATGGCTTCTGAAGAATTCCGCTTAATGACACTGCCACCAAGCTGTACTCTTCTTGAGAAATGGACGCCACTGCTGTCATCGTTGGATGATTGTATCTGTGTATTCGAAGAGAGGGGTTTGGAATATAACATGGTTATGAAAAAATATGGGGTGGTGGAATCATGGACTAAGATATACACTATAGACATGACGGGTTTTGAGATCTACCTACACGGCAGTAAAAACATTAATCGACAACCCTATGCAGGATGGTAGGGTTGCACTGATACTTAACAGTAACACTATTTCGTTATACAACCCTTATAGTGATACTCAACCCGTAGACCATTTAAGAGGAGAGAACAATGACGGAGCACAAAGGAGGCTTGGAAACTATGTAGGTACATATACAGAAAACTTGATGTTACTCAACGAGGAAGAATAAGAAAAACAACCAAGAGGGACGTTAGTTTTGTAAAACTTATTTAGCTTCGTTTTGTCTTTTCAAAATACTTTCTAGTTTGATATGGAATAAATTTACTTAGCTCCGTTTTATTTTGAAGTACTTTTGTAGTTCGATATGGAGTAAAACTTACTTAGCTCCTTTTTTTAAATTTTTAATTACTTTACGATTCTGTTTTCTTTTTTAATACTTTCTATAGTGAATGTTTAATATTGATTATTAGAAATACTACTGAATCTCATATTTTAAAATTATTACTGTAAATAACCCAACCTATAGTTAATTACTCTAGCCAATCCAAAAGTCAATATTCCACGATATAACTAAGGAGAAACTTATGGACGAGGAGTAAATTCTATTATGATTTACCAATCCATACAATCACACATCATAAGGATAAATGAATTGACATTCCATATTTTTTAATGCCTGGTTTAGTAAAATTAAATATTATTGATGAATGAAGATCCTTACCCTTGATTATGATGTAGGTTGAGATACGTATACAAGGCTTACAGATAAACTGTCAAAACGTTAGTTTGATATGGTTATCTTTGACAGTGGCGGATCCAAGAGGTGGCCATGTATGTCATGGACCATCCCAAATTCTAAAGATAAGTTTGGTATAGTGGTAGGAGTGTTCAGTTTTCTCCCCTGGACCAGCCCAAAATATTTTTTTGACACACACTAAATTCTAATCCTGGATCTGCTCCTGATCTCTGATAGTCTGATGTACCCTTGATTTGGTACGTTCTGTACGGAACCAGCATAAATTCTGTATGCATTCGACAGAAACAGCTTCATGAAAAGGTTTTGTTTTTATTCTCAATGACTTACTAGTCTATATATTAGCTTTTACACTTGATTCATTCATTTTCTTATGTTGACTTAGTGTGATCTATGGTGTCCCACTTACTCAACTAATGGGCCAAGAAACAAGCCTTCTGACCAGAGCTCACAAACAAGTCTGGAGACGCCATAAATAAATGGGTACTTGTCCGAATCTAAATGGGTCTACGCATAACTGTAACGTTTAATCTGCTAACGCCAGACACGCTACCTGCTAGACACATTTACCTGTATAAGCAGTTACTTACCAGATACGCTACTTGTCAGACACACCAAAATGCTACAATAGGCTGTTTAAGTTTATTCGATATAAATCCGATTATAACTTTTGCTCGTGAAATACTAGTTACCATTTAATCAAATTACCTAGAAAATACTACACATGTTTGTAAAAATAAAAAATTAATTAAGGCTTTAGCCGAAGAGAGTTTTAACGAGGCAAAAATAAGAACATTAAAATTTAAGACTCTTAGAAGTCTAACCATAATTGAACCGACAGCTCGGATCGATAAATAATTCATAGTTTAGTTCGAACCTTTTAGTTCAGAGAAATAACCAAAACAAAAATCATTTGAATCATAACGGTTTGACCAATGTGCAAACTACTTACAGACAAATAAAAACAAAATTCGTTATTCGTTTAAAAATGAAATGCTTCGTATTAAAATTACAAGTCTATCTTGATTCATCTACGTAAACTAAAAAAACTAGTGAGGATGATACGAATTATAAATGTCCAAAATATAAAATATAGTGCAGTAAATAATTTTTTTAAATAAAAGTAATATATTTTTTATTAAATCTAAAATCCATAAAAATTCGAAATCTATTTTATAAAAGGGAAATGTCACACTAAATACCTTTTCACCAAACTTATTATCATCTAGTACCCGAACTTTCTTTTATGCCTACTAAATACCTATCTCAGCAAACTAATTCCTTTTTAATATCCAGCTAATATTTTTATTCTTGAAATACCCTCAACATTTGGGTCAGTATATTTTCGAACCAAAATTCAAATTTTGAATTCTTAATAGTACAACCTAGTCTGCTATTTTTAAAAGTTTTCATGAACCTATACCTTACGTGAAGAAACCATTTTGAAATAATCTCCTTGTTTAAACTGGTTCACGAAATCTAGGTAAACAGGTAATATATGAATATTGTTATAGACCTGTTTTGCTTCAACCCGATTCGAAGCTTTTATCTGTATTTCTTCTTGGCAGCTGGGTTTTGTATTTTTTTTCCACGAGTAGAAGCTTTTATCAAACATCGGTTTTTAAGGTTTATCTGCTTTTGTTCTTTTGAAGCTGGTTTTTTTTTTCAACCAGTAGAAGCTTTTGTTAGTTCCTGGGTCTTTAAGCTGGGTTTTGTTAGTTTTCTACAGATTTCAACTTTGTTCTGTTTATATTAAAGTCTCGCTTAGTTTCTGTCTAGCTGAAAATAGGTTTTTTTAAGCTTTGTCATAGTAGAGCTGAATCCAGGTTCTGTAATGGCGTTTTGTTCTTACATGTCGTTGGGTTGAAGACGATGCCGGTTTTAACGTTTGCATGTTACGTTGTTTTCATTAACGCGATGTACTCTGTAGTTTGTGTTACGCGAGTTGAAGTGTCTAACATTCCACATCTCGCACGACCTGTTATTTTTTTTGTTATTTTAAATATGAAGCGATATAGGTTTGCACCCAAACCCTTTGAAGGAAATGCGAGTTAATTGACTTTTTCACTAACGCGAGTCAACTAAGGAGGTAAGTCACATATATCTCGCGACATTGCGAGGGTATTATATGTTTATTTTTTATCTAACACGATTTGCTCGTGTCAGATTCGCGCGAATTACAAGAGTTTTCCTCTAACGCGAGTCACTCAAGCAGTTAATATCACATCTCGCGCTTAGCCTGACACGATTTGAAGCAACTCCCTCACCTAGCCTAATTTTGTTTATCATTTGCAGTGTACTAGATGTCTAAGCAAAAAGTTTGTATTTTCAAATATTTGAAGCATACCTCAATCGTTCCTTTGAGCGAGTTTGAAAACTTTGAAGCTCTTGAAAAATATATTGAAGGTAGATGGGATGATCTGGTTAAGGGTTGCTACACTATTACCTACTCATGTGGCGGTCAAAATTAATGTTTGTTTAATAACGAGACTGATTTCATTGGTTTAACTGTTTATCTCGATGTGGAGCATCTGAAAAGCGTTAGCTTCTTTATAGATTAACGAGTAGTTGAAACATATGCGCATGATATTGGTAAACAGCCTACCGTAAGCTTTGTAGACCCTGTGATGATCATTTATTAAGTGGGAGGAGTGTTAATGATTTAATCTGTTCGCAACATAAAAAAAGACATCTTGCAACTAGGGGTTGGGTTTCTGCTATCACAGGAGTTGGTCAGACATTCGCTGATGGTGCCTCCGGTGTAAGGTTATCTTTATGTCGATATGCTTTAGAGCTTGGTTTTGCCATAATACATCCACTAAGATCACTGATTACTGTGCCAACAAAGAGTCACGTTGTAAATGGCGACTGTATGCTTCAATAGATTCTAGCACCGGTTTGAGATGATCAAGTGGTTTGTCAACACCCATTCATGTAGCCCGATATTTTCCAAGAAAAAAAGTAGGCATTTGACGTTTGATTTAATCGCGGATGAAATACATGAATCAATTAGGACAAGTCATTCTTTAACAGCAAAAACTATTCAGTGTTCTATCAAACAAGACTATGGTTTAGATATTTCCTACCGTTTATCGTGGAATGCTTTAGAGAAGACGAGGAGGGAAGTTTTTGGAGATAGTAATACTTCGTTTGGCTTTCTCAGATATTACTACCGATTGTCATTTAGAGGTTGGTTTTGGGAATATCTTTAGCAGGTGCTTTATGGCCTTCGGATCATGCATTCAAGGCTTTTCTCATGTCGACCATTGCGGTATGTGGACGTTACCCATTTAAACGGTAAGCATGGTGGTGTTTTGCTGTCTACAGTGGCAAAGGATGTCAATAACGGTGTGTTTTAAACCTTCCTTTCAATTTTTTTGTGTAAATATAAATCTATATGCGTGTTAATAAGATAGAATAATGCGTATCTTACGAATCCGATAATAAGCTTACCTCTAACGCGAGTTGTTATATAGCCAATGTTTGTAACAGGGGATTGTAGTTTTTTGCCGAACCATTCTCCATGTCTATTACCAACAACGTCCAGTGGTTAGTACCTTTTTTATTTTGGTGCATACCGGAATGAATGCGATAAATGTGCCGTCTGTCACGTTTTCAAAAACTGCGTCAATAACGTTTGTAACATCTCCTTTTTTGGCTAGTAATGTCTGTAATAAAACCAGTGTACACCAAAACAATATCAAACTTCTGGTTCACTTTAAATGGCTATTTAATAATTAGATACTAACCATTGCGACACCTGAAATCTGAATAGCTTTATGTCAACAGTTGTACTCGTCATCGAGCCCTTTGAAAAGTACAGTCCAGTTTGATTCTTGAAGCAGCTTATATATCCAGGCATCGATGATCTACAACACGTAAAAATCATAGCTATATCTAGCGTAATTGTCAATTATTTGTGTTATATAAAGTTTCCAAACTTTACCTTGAAATCTAACTCCCCTTCGTATGCTACGTCCATTAGCTCTGTCACACTAACACTTAGCCGGTATGTAAATTCGTGTTCTGGAAAATACCATACTTCAGAGTCTAGTTGATCTTCGTTTTCTTATATTTGAAGGACCTTGCGGTATTGACTAACGTCTATTAACTTTGTAGTTGTTGTTTCTGTTTCCCAAGTTTGATCAATAGCTTATGCATGTTGCGACTGTGTAAGTAAATCCCAATTTGGATAAATGTTATCTACTAACTGTAAAACGACATAAATTGTGTTAAATAACCATCAACAAGTTACAACTCAGTATATGATTATTAGCATAGTTTAGAACTTACCATTGGAGGTGCATCTTGTAACAAACGTTTCGATGCAGTATTGCCACCCAACTTTCCTCCACTCGAGTGTATAGCCGCCGCCTTATCAACTTCGTCAAAAAAATGATTGTGTACACAGTAGGAATGCATCATCAAGGTTTGGAAGATCAAAACAATCTGCTTCTACTTCCCATGTTGGTTGTAGTTGTTCTCTTATCTCAGGATGTGTTAGTACTTCCACCTTTACTTTGCGTTGCACTTCCAACTTCAGTTGTAACTCATTTGTTGATTTTATAGCAGCTTCTAATTCCACTACTGTTTCAGTCTTTGGTTTTTTATTACTAGTTCCTTGTGTGCATTGATGTATTCCTTTCTTTAATCTTCTATTTTTCACATTACATACTTGTCAAAATGTAACCAACAATGCGTGTTATCTTATCCAATGACGCGTGACATGTTTACTCTGGCTTACCACGCGAGTTACGCAATATATAGTAGTCTTACTATGATGGCTTACCACGCACGTTACGCAATAAACAGTAGTCTTAATAGACTTTGACAACACGAGAGTTACGCTATAAATAGTAGTCTTACTAGACTTTGACACCATGCGAGATAGGCAATAAATAGTAGTCTTACGCGATGCAGCCAACGCGAGGTAGGTAATAAATAGTAAGTTCATCCGATTTTGCTTTAACAACGCGAGTTATGCAATAAATAATAATCTAACGCGACTTAGACAACACTAGTGTTTTGTTATTCACTAAAACCTAAACATAAGTTTAATTTAACTGCTTTGTTTCACATAAATACAACATGCGATTCACCCATGCCTCCATAGAACACAAACTATTGTTTTTGCTGGGGTTTTTTGGCTTTTACCATTATGCGATATCAAAAGGAGAGATGGTATAACATTCCACATGCTTAATGCGAGTTAGGAAAATGTCAAATTTTAAAACTGCAAAAATACTCACATAATAGCTATAACATAAAATTTGCAGTACTTAAAAATTTAAAAACATCCCCTGATGTAATAAACAACCATTAAAACCCCCTATTAAAATCCGAAGTTTCAAAAACAACAGCTTGGCCAAATTAAAAACAAAGCAACTATAAGATAGCTATAAGAAGTTGAATCTTAATATTTTAAGATCCACTTACATCTTCATGTCCTTGCTCCATGGGCTTGGGTACGCTACTGCAACTTTCATGTGGCCCATCCGTATTCATTTCCGTCCCACTTGTTAGCTCACCAACATTTCCAATTGCCCAATCAGCCTCAGTGTTTTTTTAAGCACCCTCACCACAATGTACATCATCTGCAGCCTCTGCGCGATTTTTTTCCCCACAGTCTCATTCGTACTCCTTTTTTCTACAACAACATCTGGTTGTAACTCTTGTGCAGTTTTAGCTACGACCATATTTGGTTCTGCTTCTACGGGTATTGGTTCAAGTACTGCTGCCATAATATCATGTTGCTCAGCTTGGTCTTGAAACTCTTGAGCAGTTTCAGCTACGACAACATTTGCTTCCGCTTCTATGGGTGTTGGCTCTAGTACTCCTCCCATAATATCATGTTGCTCAGCTTGGTCTTCAAACTCTTGTGCAGTTTCAGCTACGACAACATTTAGTTCTTCTTCTATGGGTACAATAGCAATTTGCACCTCATCATCTGCTCCTACTGCACCTCTCGTCTGTGTCTTCTTCATTGTCGTTAGGTGTAGAACCCTCTACAACTTCTTCTTCTTTATCATGTTTTTTCTGTCCTGCTTCTAACTTTTTGAACTCATGTTTTCTTGAGACATAAACTATGGTTTTAGGAACCTCATCTACTGTTACCGATACCTCTACTCTTTTCTCTGGTGACTCCTCTTCTACCGAATAGAAAGGGAGTACACAAACCTTCTCTAGTGCTTTATTAACCCCCAGCATCTTCATCATCTTCATTACCTTGATCAGCTTGTTCTTGAAGCTTCAAAGTCAGTAAAGCAACCTCCCTTTTGGAGTTCTTCAATTTGTGGTGAAATTCAACAAGTATTAGCCAAAGTGATGAAAATGCATCATTAAAATTGACAACCTGTTAAACGACTTACTTGTATATTCTTTCGTGCAAGAGAAATCTTAAGCCTTTTGTTTTCTACCGAGTATCTGTATTTTCCACTGGTTCTCTTCTTGAACTATTCCATCCTCTTAAATAAAATACTACAAACGCTTGGCTTGTAAACTTTCATCCTCTTCATCCGAGTACTTGAGCTGCCCCCTTTCTCGGGTGTATTCTTATTCTGATCCAACCACCCCCGCAGCTGTTGACCGTAATCTTCATCCACTCCCCCGTAATCAACTGTTCCAGATGTCTGCCTAATTTCCATCTCATTTGTTTCCCCTTCACTGCAATACTTCGCCCGATTTCCTCTTCTACTGGTCATAGTCTTTTTCCTTTTGCTTGTCAACTTCCTACCAGACCCTGCACTGGTCTCCCCCGACCCGATAGCCATTTGTTAATTTTACCTCTCCTTCCAATATCTGCAACACGCAACATGTATGTTCAAACAAACAGCGGACACGCACGTATAAGACGCATATCATTCGAATGAAGTGACACTAAGATGCGAATCGTGTAATGATTAAGTAAATATCTCGCGATGCGAGTCATACAACCGTAGACCTCATGCGCGAGTCACATTTGTATCCTTCGATGCGATTCGTTCTCTCATCAAGAACATACGACGCGATGCGTGCAGTACTAACGTATATGTCGTGTTTTTGCCATGCAGCATACGATGCGATTCTATAATGAGAATCACATGCCAACTACGCGATTGGATGCATAGACCTCTCACTAAATTCTAGAAGGCAGACATATTCATATCGTGATACAGCAATTACCAATTAATATAAATCGTGCTACGTTTGTATTGTATCACGCGAGTCACTAGATAAATAACATGTGATAGCCATATATTACCTCATCATCGGGGAGCTTCCTCAGCCTTTTAACAAGCGAAATAGTGGACTCCTTGCACTCGAGCCCCCACCATTTGTAGCATCTAGGAATCATGTTTGGCCTTATTAAATCTTCCCCTAGCATGGTGTCTCCATTATGAAGGGCTGGGAAAAAATAGGTCACACTCGTATCAATTTTATAAGAAAACAAAATAATACAAACAGCGAGTTCAATACTCACCAATAACACTGCTACGCAGCTGATGACGTGATCTGGGGTCCCTTTCTCCACACAATTAACCATAGACTTCGTCAGCTTCTCAGCAATTGCTCCCGACCAAGCATAGTCATTAATTTTGAGCATGTCTTTTACGTAGAAAACCATTGTCCAGCCCATGATATCTCCAGATACAGAGTAGAACAGGGTAGAACAAACGAAGAGTATCAAAAGCTTTCCAATGTCGGTTATTGATTCCTCACTTCCATCATTTGCTGCTATTTCTATTGATTCCTGTTTCAAAACAGACAGTAGTTATTTAATTGTATATGCTAAAACATGGCTACGTTTCATAATCTGTTATTTCTACCTTTATCATCGCATTGGAAACAACCTTTTGGTTTGACGGTCCACTTTTCCTCGCCCTTGAACGCAAGAAATATTTCTGCATCAGTGGAGACTGGTTCTCCGCACCATCGGCAAATCTTCCAATGAATGCCCCTATGTATGTTGTGGCCAAGCATACCAATCTATTAGATGTATCTAGTACTTTTATGACGTCGTACCCAGGTGTCATAGGTATCTTAAGGGGAGGGAAGGGCAGGTTGGCTAAGGATTTTGGACACCAGAACCATATAGGAGGAAATACTAGCATACTACGGTTTTCAAAGAGTGAGAAAGTTTTCTTATTTGCTATCTTGTGATGCATATACTTTGAAATAAAATAAGGTTCAGTGATAGTAGCATACCAATCTTTCGATACTGGCGTGAAACGAACGAGTAGTATTATCAGGAACCTTTTTAAGATCTCAATCAAGATGTCTTGAGTTAAAAAAGAAACCCATCCGAATGCTTTAGAAGAAGAAGAAAAAGCAGCCTATGTTGCATACAACATAGTATCGAGAGATTTTGTCGTTTTTTTAGGATATAGTAGTACTAGTCCTGACATAACTATAACTATATATATAAAAATAAAATAAAAGAATAAAGAAAACATATTATTTTATAATAGAAAACCTATAATATAGGAAAAAGTGTTTCAAATTTAAAATATAACTCACGATATAAAAGACAAACAAAGAACATTCTTTTACAAACTATTTTTAGAATTTATAATACAACAAAAAGTGTTTCAAACTTAAAATATACAAATTTAGCATCTATACATGTATTAATTAATTAATTAATTAATTAATTAATTAATTATAGACAAATCTGGAATTAGATTAGCAAATTTTACGTGGCTCCAAATCCCAACTCTCCATTCTCCAGTCGTGTCTTTAGTGTATAGCTTAGTCCACGATTCCACCATCCCATATGTTTTCATAACCCATATGTTACATTCCAAACCCCTCTCTTCGGACACACAAATACAATCATCCAACGATGAAAACAGGGACGGCCATTTCTCAGGATGAGTACAGCTTGGTTGCAGTGTTGTTAAGCGGAATTCTTTAGAAGCGATATCAAACGATTCAAGAATCTATGCGGCCATTCCTAAATCGTTTTGGCAAACCTGAGGGATGGCTCCTTCTAGGGGAACGTTGTACAATTCCGTCGAGCAAGCAAATCGAGAAGCATCTATGTTCCTACATTGTCTCTCTTTCAATGCATATAGTTGGACCTCTCAGGCAGTCTTGTATACATGGCTATCATATAGTACCCTTAGAACCTTGAAATCCTCTAACACCAAGTCAAATACAAACTCCATTACACACTGAAACCCCCTCATAATAATACGAGGAACCGGGATGTTCAAAACTTGACCAATAAAGGGATTACACACAACTACTTTAATTTTATCTATGTATGTTGTGGCCAAGCATACCAATCCATTAGATGTACCTACTACTTTTATGACGTCGTACCCAGGTGTCATAGATATCTTAAGGGGAGGGAAGGGTAAGTTGGCTAATGATTTTGGACATCGGAACCATATAGGAAAAAATACTAGCATACTACGGTTTTCAATCAAGATGTCTTGAGGAAAAAAGAAGCCCATTCGAATTCTTTAGAAGAAGAAGAAGCCGCCTCTGTTGCACACAACATAGTATCGAGAGATTTTGTCGTATTTTTTTAGCATATAGTAATATTAGTCATGACATAACTATAACTATATATATAAAAATACAAGAAAGGAATAAGGAAAGCAAATTATTTTATAATAGCAAACCTATAATATAGGAAAAAGTGTTTCAAATTTAAAATATAACTCACGATATAAAAGACAAACAAAGAACATTCTTTTACAAACTATTTTTTAGAATTTATAATACAACGAAAAGTGTTTCAAACTTAAAATATACAAATTTAGCATCTATATATGTATTAATTAATTAATTAATCAATTTATTAATTAATTAATTATAGACAAATCTGGAATTAGATTAGCAAATTTTACGTGGTTTAAATCCCAACTCTTCATTCTCGAGTCGTGTTTCACTGCCGCTTTTCATTTGGATATTTTGATGACTTTGTGAGCAGCTACTAAGCGCTTCAGATCATTTAATAGATTATAAACAAAGAGTTATGATTTAAAGGTAACTTATGATTTCGTATTTTGGCTGAATAAAGTTTTTCTCAGAAAAATAGAGTTAAACTACATATGTTGTGCATGCAAAAAAATAATATATATATATATATATATATATTATAATCACAATTACTAAGGTATATATATATATATATATGCAAACATGGAGTGGTAAAATATCTATGATACCAATA
Source organism: Limnanthes douglasii subsp. nivea (assembly GCA_036936605.1). Taxonomy (NCBI): domain Eukaryota; kingdom Viridiplantae; phylum Streptophyta; class Magnoliopsida; order Brassicales; family Limnanthaceae; genus Limnanthes; species Limnanthes douglasii. Next base: position 7,578,285 of record JAUPFV010000003.1, on the reverse strand, counting down.
GTTGATAATATAATTATAAGGGTTCCAAACTATTAACATCGCAATAACCTAATCTTCATGATCAAGAGATATATAATAAGTGATGAATTATTAACCATTTCGCATATTCTTGTCCAACGATTGAGGACCCTGTAATGGAAGCTTGATCTAATAAAGAAACTCTAACGGCCGGCAGAAGATAGATTTTTTTTACATAATGGCTAGGTGATCACGAGTCTCGTAAAGGATGAAAAGTAGAGGTCTTGATCAAGTAGCAATAAAGAATCTGTAAGAAACAAAATATGAAATGTTAACCATAATAATTTATGGTTAATTGAACCCTTTTTATATTTAGTTAATGTAATTTACTAAATTATCTAACGGTTCTTGAATTATCCCTCCTAATCAATTTTGTATTAATCTATTTTATCTTCAATCAATTAACCTCTAGTTTTCACAATATGCTATAATTCGATGTAATAACCACCATAGGGACCGTAGCATTTATTAGACTACTAAAGTTTAATACTAAAACGTTACACCACTTTTAATATACACATTAACCCAATTAGTATCCATATTTTATGTATATAGCCACTAGACTTAATTATAATAACAATATTATTATTTGTAAATCTAATATTCAAAATTGTAATTACTTTATTAATTGGACTTTTAACAACACGTCTAAATATTTCAAATTTACACATGATGAGACATTCTAAATTTAAGATTACATGTATCTCATATATGCTTTCATCCAATTGTTCGTACCTAATAAACGATTTGAGCTATAATGAGATGACCCATTTACCATAATAACACATTAACGTTAACATGCACTATTCACTAACTTTCATTCATTTCACAGCAATGTATAATTATATCATCATGAGTATGTTGGCACTGTACAATAAATATAGGAGGAAATACAATAGTTTACTTATCTGTTTTAGTCGATTTCGTCTAGATAGGCCGATCATGAGTTACGATAACCGAATAAAATCGTACAATTTCAAGTTTCCATTGACAGCGGCGTGGATAAGGGAGAGAGATGGCGTAAATAAGCTGTCAGGAGTCTATTACGGGAACATAAGCATCTTTTGAGATTTAATTCACGCGATGTATTCACAATGGATCTAACCGAAACTGAACCTGCATTTTGCATGTTACTGGAAGTGGAATACATGATGCTGGTAACTCTTGGGTGTATCTCCTCTACCTATGAAGAAAATAACATTAAGAGAATTTGTTTTCCTGAAATTCTGAATCCATTCAAGTTGATCAAATTACATATACATACCGGAAACGCGGAATTTACGGAGGCAGTTACAACTGCACATAATTTATAACGGAAACTAATAAAATATAACTGCATACATATAAATAAGATACGAGATTATAATAATTATACCAACATTTCTCCCTCTTAATCTCATAACTTAGGCTTCAAGTTGAATACACCAGTTGCATCTCTTAAGAACTCGAATTTGTCACGCGGCAATGGCTTGGTAAACAAATCTGCAATTTGTTCGTTTGTGTTGACATGCACAATATCAAGGATTCCTTGTTTCAGGCAATCACGCAAAAAATGAATCTTGATATCTATGTGTTTACTTTTTCCATGGAAGACTGGGTTCTTTGCTAAAGCAATTGCAGACTTGTTATCAACTCGCAGACTAACTTTTTCAACTTTAATTTCACATAACTTTTCCAGCAACCTCTTTAGCCACATTGCTTGGCAAGCTCCTGCAGAAGCAGCAACATATTCAGCTTCACATGAAGACAGTGCTACAACCATCTATTTTTGTGAAGTCCAACTAATCGGATCACTGCCTAGAAAAAAACAACCCCAGAGGTACTTTTCCGATCATCAATGTCTCCAGCGAGATCACTATCAGCATACCCAATCAACTCTGGATGTTGATGTTCTCTTTTAACATACTTCAAACCGAAATTGAGTGTACCCTTTATATATCGAAGAATTTGTTTGACAGCACTCATATGTTTTATAGAGGGTTTTTCCATGAAATGGCTAGCCACGCCAACAACAAATGATATATCAGGTCTAGTATGGACTAAGTACCTCAAACTCACAATGACACTGCTATACATTGTTGCATCAACGGATGGATTTCCATCAGTCTTGCTTAGCTTTAGCCTTGAATCCATTGGTACACGACATGGATTACAACTCAGCATTCCCATTTTCTCCAAAATCCTTTCTGCATAACTTGTTTGGCTCAAAGTTATATGATCCGACCTCTGTTTAACCTCAATTCCCACATAAAAACTTAATAAACCCAAATCTGCCATGTCAAACATTTCTTTCATCTTTGCTTTAAAACTTCTCAGGTTTGCCAAGTTTGAGCCGGTTATTACTAAATCATCCACATAAACACCAACATACTGCATATCACCTCCATTTCTTCTTTTGTAAACTGCATGTTCGAGACTACATTTTTCATAACCCAAATTTTGTAAACAAAAGTCTAGTTTTTCATTCCAAGCTCTTGGAGCCTGTTTCAAACCGTATAATTCTTTCTTCAATCTCAAAACTTCATCTTCTCTTCCTTTCTCAGCAAAACCTGGTGGTTTCTTAACATAAACCAATTCCTTTAGATCCACATTCAAGAACGCTGATTTCACGTTCATATGGTGTAGTTGCCACCCTTCATGGGATGCTAGTGCCATAAGCAATCTAATCGTTTGTAATCAAGAAACTGGAGCAAAAACCTCGTCATAATCAATTCCATGTTCTTGAATGTAGCCTTTGACCACGAGTCTTGCCTTATATTTAATAATTTCATCGTCTGGATTCTTCTTCAACTTATAAACTCATTTCAAACCTATCGCTTTGTGTTCTGGTGGTAATTTTCTAAGCTCCCATGTTCTATTTTTCTTAATCGCCTTAAGCTCCTCCACCATTGCCAGCCTCCAATTTTCATTGTTGAATGCTTCTTCTTGCGTCGTTGGTTCTTTAATAGACAGAAGGCTCATATCTGAATCTAACCCAATTTCCTTAGTTTCATCATATAACTCTTGTAAAGATCGAAAAACATTTGGTGGAGTTTCATCGTCCTCGTTGCTAGGTTCCTCATCTGATCTTGTATCATCCCAATTTAATACACTTTGAAAAGAAATTGATGGTGATTCAAGATTCATAGATTCTACTTCTCTAGTTGAATATCTAATGGAAATGGAATTACTGGGTTGAAGTTCTATGGATTCTACAGTTTTAGACCAATCCATTTCTCAGACTCTCGAAATACCACATCTCGACTCACTGTTATTTTCATTGTTTTTGGATTCACAAATCTGTAGGATTTTGAACCGGGTTCATAACCAAGAAAAACAACTTTGTTGTTTCGATCATCAATCTTCTTCACATTATATTTCATATTTTTAACATAAGCTATACATCCAAAAATTCGAAAATGACTTACACTTGGTGTTTTTCCGAAGTAGACTTCATATGGTGTCTTTCCACTTATAGCTCTTGTGGGACAACGATTTAGAAGATAGGTTGTTGTAACTGCAGCTTCCGCCCAAAATTCATACGGTATTTGTTTATCCTTCAGCAAACATCTCATCATCTCGACAATGGTTTGATTTCTTCTTTCCACCACACCATTTTGTTGTGGTGAATATGGTGCTATCATTTGCCTTTGAATTCCACGAAGCTCACAAAATAATTTAAACTCTTGAGACTGAAATTCTCCGCCTCTGTATGTCCGTAACATTTTTATTTTCTTTCCCAATTGCGTCTCGGCCTCTGCTTTGAACTTCTTAAATCCAGTAAGTGCTTCATCTTTTGATTTAAATGGTTTTAGCCACATGTAACTGCTAAAATCATCAACAAACAAAATAAAATACATGTTCCCTCCTTTGGTAATTGGTGAAATAGGACCACAAATATCTGCATGGATTAGATCTAACAATGAACTTGCTCGATAGTGACTTTGTGTTGGAAAGCTTCCTCTGTGTAGTTTCCAAAGAACACATACATCCCAATTCTGACCATCTTGTTTAAACTCAAGTAATCCATGGGCTAATTTATCTCGTCCAAGTTTTTGCAAGGCTTGAAAGTGCAGATGCCCATAGCGAGCATGCCACAAGCGAGAGTTTTCATATTCGGTAGATAGGAGACATTGTGAAATTGCTTGACTCATTTTTCATTGCATAGAGTCTACTTTCTGCTCGAGGTATTTTGGCCACTAGATTGTAATCTGTATAAAAAACACTTAGAAATCCACCTTCAACAACAACGTTTCCTCCTGACTCATCTACTTGTCCCAAACTAATGATATTAGATTTTAATCGTGGTACATAATAGACGTTCTTCATGCGCAAGTTTTTCCCGGTTTTGCTTCGGAAGTTTGTAGTTCCTCTTCCACAAATATTGATCATAGAGCCATCGCCAAACTTTATTGTACCACTCATTGATTCGTCTAAATCTGTCAATAGGTTGCAGTCCCCGGTCATATGATTTGAAGCACCTGTGTCATAGTACCACATTAATTCATCAACACTCCATTTCGTTGCCATTGTTTCAGATTTATCTTTGGCCAGCATCAATTTTTTCTCTCTAGAAAAAACACAACTGGTCTCCATGACTAGCAATGTATCTTTCTCTTCTACTTCTTCTGTTAGATTCATTGTTTTCTCTTTCTTCGGTTTGCAATCCCTAGCATAATGCCCAAAATTATGACAAGTATAACATCGTACCTTTGTGATATCAAAGTTCGAATTTCTCTGGATATTTCCTTCTCCATCAACAGATTTTGATATTCCATAGGAAAAGCTTCCTCTCCCATAGCCAAAGCCACCTCTGCCTCTTCCTCGACCGCGACCTCGAGTCCCTCCAGAATATGTTGAGTTGAATCGTGACTCTCATTCTGCTTTTGTTAACAACACCTTTTCATCATGCTCTTCTTCTTCATCACCTTTAAGACGTTCTTCATGGGCTCTTAGTGCCCCAATAACATCTTCAAAAGACTTGTTTTTCGCATCTCCAGATTGTTCAATTGACGCTGCAATTTGGGTAAACTTTGACGAGACTGATCTTAACAATTTCTTGTTCACATAGTCTGGCTTAATGGCAACACCAAGGGCCTTCATCTGGTTAACCATTGTTTCCATTTTTCTTGCATACTCCACTACTGTCTCATTCTTTTTTCATTTTCATACCTTCAAATTCCCATCTGAACGCTTGCGCTCGCACCTTTTTGACCTCGTCTGCTCCTTCATTCATTTTACGAAGAGACTCCCATGCTTCTCGTGCTGTCTCGATGTCACCCAATTCCATCAATTGGCCTTCAATCAATCCTTGAGAGAGAATTTCATACGCAATTTGATCTTGACGGAGATCAAATGGATGGTTTTTCGGGCAACACAGCTTCCCAAACTCCATGAGCCCTCATGCATATCTTCATCTTTAATGCCCATCCTTGATAGTTTGTGTTAGTGAGAATTGGATACGTAAGTGATATATTTCCTTCCTTCTGATTGTGTTGATTCAGTGCTACTACCGCTTCTCACCACACTCGCATAACTATCGTTTTTCGACATTGGCTCTGATACCAAATGAAGAAAATAAATTTAAGAGAATTTGTTTTCCTAAAATTCTGAATCCATTCAAATTGATCAAATTACATATACATGCCGGAAACGCGGAATTTACGGAGGTAGTTACAACTGTACATAATTTATAACGGAAACTAATAAAATATAATTGCATACATATAAATAAGATACGAGATTATAATAATTATGCCAACACTCTGGTACGCGGTAGTCAAACTCAAGAAGAGTTAATGGTATGTGAGCTTCACAAATGGCTCTGGAGATCGTCGAGTTCCAAGAAGACACATGTTTGTAGTGATGGCTAGTCCTCTCGAAACGAAACAACTTTCCAAAATTGTAGAAAATCTGAATCTGTTGTTGTTTATGTTGTTTAACGATAAAGAAGATTTCGCAGTAGAATTACTTTGTGTAATTATTTTGTTTAACAGACAAAATGATGCATTGTTAACTTCTAAGTATAATTTATGTTTCTTGAAGTAAAGAGATAATCACTAATATGGTAAGTAACTAGCAAAAGCCCAATAGATGAAAAAATTACTGCGAAATGCATTGCTAACTTCTAAGTATACTTTAATTTTTTGAAGTGTTTTTGGAATTTGATCAATGATTGAATCGATTGAACTTGGAATCTGATTAATCACAATTGATTGAATCGATTGAACTTTTATATTATCCTTTATTTATTTATTTTTCTTATTGGACGACGCTGATTTAATAAGGTTGAAACCATAATCAAATATCATAATCATTCGAGAGGAAAAAAGAAAGAAAGAAAGAAAGATTCGATTATAATTAGGGTTTTCACTCTTACTCGTACTAGTTACAGATATAAAGACGTATAATTAAATATAAATATAATTTCTAAGATTTATTATTATCTTGATATTATGTATAAAATATAGTCTTATCAAAAGTGACAATATCGGTGAGAACCACCAACACATAACCCAACTCCCATTTCCAATTTAGTAGTTTATCAAGCACCTCATATGCAGTACAAACTTAATTATCCACCAAAACCCTCAAAGAAAGATCTTTACATGCTTTGGTCAGGATGAATGAAAACCACATTGCCACAGATCAATATGGTCCCTCAATTAGAGGTTGGGATAATCGAATGAATAAGTGAATTCGCCACAAACATTTACTGAGCTAACCAATAGTGTGATAACTTTCTACGAGAAATCCAAGGATTTTGTGCAGTTATAAAGACCCTTCTGCATAACAAAACCTTGAGGGAAATGGAACAATATATAAAGTATCATAATGATAATTTCTAAGTAATTCGCGATGAGAGCTGTAACACTCAGGATCGAAGCCTGTGCAATACGCCCGAAGAAAGAGCAAACAAGAGCAGTGACCAATATATTGAATACTATAATCTTTCCAATGAATACCTCGACCCAAATTACAATCAACACATTCTAGCAACCATTGTCAATATCATTTTTTGGAGTGATCAAGACTTCTAGAAATTCATATTTATCAAGTACCCCATGTGCAGCATCAAATTCACTATCTAGAAACTACCACTCAGTTCAGACCTTCAGATGCTTCAGTCATGCCGAGTAAAATCTATATTACCCCTGATCTATTTGGTCCCTTGGACAAAGGTCGTGATTAATAAAGGAACAAGTATATTCACATAGAAACGTTTTTAGAGCTAATCAAGAGTGTGATAAGGATCTACATATATCAAACAATGATATTTTTTTAACGTTATATTAGGATATTTTTAAAGAGTAATATACCAATAACCACTAAATATGAAACTTATTTACCAATAACCACCAAAGGTTTGAAAAAGTACTCATATCCACATGGTTGTAAATTAGTGTTTGCAGATAACCACATAGTATTCCAAAATACCCTAACTATTATTGCATACTTGTAATAGTCCACAATCTTGAAATAACAAGTATTTTTTTCATGAGTAATATGAATCGGTTTCTTGCCAATAGAAAAATAATCCTCTGGATGGGCATTGGTTACATCACATGACAATGATAAATGAGTCGTATTAACAAAGATAAATTGAACGTTCTTGTTTTTAAAGAACTATGTACAATGTTGTTATTTTAAAAAACTATATATTATATTATTTAAATTGTTGTGTTAAGACGTTGAATGTGTATCTTATTCATATATGGTCTTGTGTCTGTGAAACATATTAGTGTTTGCATGTGAAACGTAATACTTTTTTCTTGCAAAACTTATTATTGTTTGATTATCTTAATTTCAGTCTTCGTTATTTTGAACGTCATTCGTATGCTTACTTTTGTTATGTGTAAAGTATAAAAAAAAAATTCAAACGATTTTACATCTTTATTGTTTATTCGGCCTTAGTTCAGACCATCATCTTTTAAAGAGATTTCTGCATGTCGTTAGATTTTCTAATTGACAATATTGAATTTGCGAACATTATAGTTCCGAAGGTATTGATATCAAATTTTATCGTTATTTATCATTTCATGTGATCTTTAGTATACAATATACGATATTATTATTTTATTTTCTTACTCTTTTGTATCTAATTTTACTTTTACTTCTATCTGATCTTTAGTATATTAATTTAAAATATATTTCGTTTTATAAAATCAAATATAAATTTGTTAAATCCATACATTATCAGTTGATCACTTGCGACAGAAAAAATGTTATATGAGTCTTAATTTTTTTTTATGGAGAGATTTTTAAGTTTTATGATGTGGAGATATTTTTCAATTTCATCTTATAAAAGAAAGAGATGTCGTAGTATTACAGATGCTAAAGAGATTCTAAGACTTCATAACTATCCTAATTTTGGAGCAAAATAAATGTCAAACATTAGGGGTCATGAAGATGTTAGTGATATTAGGCTCAACCTCGTTACCTCATATGTTTTATCTATAAATAATAGATTATATTCTTTTTAATCTATACACTTTCTAAATAATAAAACCCTAGTTGTCTACTTTTGTTTATCTTTTTCTACATGATATGAGAGTGTAGGTTTCATCTTAAATTTAGATTCTCGTATCTTCCAAAGTGTCGGCGGGCAGCTTTTTTAACTGTCCGCAGAACAAAAGAAAATTTGATTGTCTTCCGCTTTCTTGGTGAAAAGTTTTTATTTTTGGATCTGTAGCGTATATCCACAATCAGACTCGATCGAGAGGAAAATAATATTTCTTTTACTAAATTTAGGAGAGAGTGTTCGAATTTGGTTTAGGCGTTTTGTTTTGATTTTGGGTTTCGATTATGGTTTTGGAGTTTCATGTTTGGTTTTAGATTCAATTTTGATTTTTATTAACAAACTCGCTAGAGAGATGATGATTTGATATTTAAGGTTGAAGGTTTGAGGTTTAAAATTGGGATTGATGATTTGAAATTTGCATTAAATATTTGATTAAAGAAAAAGATGAGGTAAAAAATGCGAAGAAAAATACTTGAAGAAGATGTGTGAAGAAGAGTACTTAAAGAAGATGTGAAGAATATTTAATTTATACTTATCAGCAGAAGAGTTCTCCAATACCTCATTGTTGTGCTTCCTAGCATACCTCTCGTTTCTCAAGATTTTTGGATCTATTCGTCAGGTTGAAGTGTTTATGTTCCTCTTAGGTTTCTTGATTCCATTACGATGAGATTTGTGAGACTAATTGTAAATCGTGTGAAGAAGACGTATGAAAAAGTTTTAAAGATTGAAGGCAACTTGTGAAATTCTTCGCAAATAAACACAACTTGTGGATTTCTTTACAAAAGATATGTCAGTATCTTAGTTTTATTTTATGTTTGACAAACCCTAAGAGGAAAATGTTTTCTTGTGTTCTCTCTTCTGAATCTTTTAAGCTTTATAGTTCATCCAAACTTGTACATTTCTTGGGTGAATCGCAAAAAAAACCCTGTAGATAATAGTTGGAGACAAAAACGAAACATAATCTAGCTAGGGTTTTGTGAATCTTCTAACACAAAAGTGACAAACGAATTTCGGTAATAGTGAATGAATTTATTACTTATGTCACATATTTATAAACAATAAAATTGGGTTAAAACCCAAGCCTAATTGAATCAAAACCTCTATAGTTTGTTTCGTATTAGGGATCACAACCCTCTTATAAGATTTCTAACAATTAAGCCCATGAACTTATCAGTTCAGTTTCAAGTGTTAATATTTAGGCCAAATCCTTCATAAAACCCAAATTCAATCGGGTTTCTATGCTTATACCTCCATACTGGGTTTTCACGCTTAAGTCCAATTCCTATTTAATTATATATTAATATAATTAAGCCGATTACTTGTTAATGGGAGCAAATTATGACAGTGACCAAATATATTTTTAGGAAAATCAACAATATCGGAACAAGATCCGCCCCAACCCTAACAAGACTCTCTAGACTGATTCCTAGCTACTCAACCAAAGTAATGGCCAACAGTTTGTGAACACCAACTGAAAGGTTGTAGGAGGTAACAAAATTTTAGCCTATTACCTTATTTCAACAAAAACGTTAACTAAAAATAATATAAAATAAATTACACGCACAACAAGAGATTTAACCTTGTTCAGACCCAATATTATATATATATATATATATATGAGATTACAAGAAGATTGTCTACCATCAAATACTTAAACACTCAATTATGTTACAAATCTCTATTATTCGCTTACAAAGAAACCGTAAATCTCTGAATCCTTATCAAGATATTTATAATCTACCTCACTTCACTTTCTACCAAATAGACTCCCTGATCGCCTCTGTACATTTGGGATCACCTAAAAAATATCGAGTCAGAATAAATTGGTGCTTTATAATTTTTCAGGTTTGATGAAGGTTCCTGTCAAATTGAGCAAGGAAGCTGAAGATCTAGAAGAAAATATTTAGAGTGAGTCAACAACGATATTAACCTTTGTTTATGTTTCTTCTATTCGTTTCCATCATGATTGGTATTAGAGCGTCAGGGCTTCTACTACGTGGGTTAAAGAGACAAACCACCTAAGAGAACCGTTTGCGGAAAGTGTACTGCTCTAATCGTAGAACCAGTGAATCGGGATGAGATGAAAAATTTGTTTAGCCAGATGGGTGAACATATGAATTCATTGGGAGACCATATGAGGAATGTACAAGAGGCTATGCATAGGCTGTTGAACAACCATACAAGTGGATTTCGAGCTCTAGGTTCGAGCAACCAACCGTCGGAATCTGAGAGAGAGACTGGCCATAAACATAATATATTTGCTCCTCGGAGGAAATAGGCTAGAGGTCCATATTACCCCCAAGACTATTGTGAGCAGATCTTTGAGCAACTGTTAGCGATATATTTGGATCAGAACGCCAACAATCGGTGGAAATCAATATTTAGACTTGAGATCCCAGCGTTCCAAAGGGGTCTCGAACCGGATGATTTTTAGATTGGATCGCCTCGATGGAATAAGTCCTTGATTTCAAGAAGATTCTAGATGCAAAATGGGCATAAGTGGTCGCAACTAAGTTCTGAGGCCAAGCTGCATCTTGGTGGCAGTAACTAAAGTAGACCAGGTTGAGGCAAGGTAAGCCGAAAATAATAAACTGGTTAACTTTTTGAAGCATTTGAGGGCTTCATTTTATGCCCTACAATTATGCACGTATAATGTACCATTAGTTCTAAAACCATAAACAAGGGTCAAATACTATTGATGAATACACTAACGATTTTTCAACCTGCAAAACCGTGTGGATATTTCTGATTTGGCAGATCAATTAGAATCTCGCTACATAGGTGGGATGAGACAACACTTTCAAGATAGGTTGAATATGCTTGACCCTGTGAATATGTCTGAAGAACATCAGCAGATTACCATAAGGGATGTTGGGTAGGCGATGGTTATAAGGCATGTCTTTTTTACGCCTAAACCAAGAGGTGAAGTTGATGATTGGCTGTGAAACAAGTCGACTTGTACTATCAAAGGGAAGGTATGTAAATTCGTAATCGATTCAGTAAGCTTCAAAAATGTGATTTCCAAAGAGGTTGTACAGAAGCTGGCCTTGATGATAGAAGACCAACCCAACCTTTATAAATTCATCTGGTTACAGAAAGGTAGTGAGGTAACAATCTCAAAACGATGCCTATTGTCCTTTTCAGCCGCTAACTATAAAGATATTGCATATGTGATGTTATTTATTAATGGATGTTTGTCACTTATTATTAGGCCGACCATAGAAATACTATAGAAGTGTCACATATGATGGTAGGAAAAAATGTTATAGTTTCACATGGAATAACATTAGATTCACATTAAAACCATCTAAAGAGGTATTTTCAAAACCTGCACTTGTTGTATCACAGAAGTCGAGTAAGAACATTTTAGCTCAGAAAGCATTTATAAAGCATGCTAGTGATACATGAATTGTTTATCTATTGATGGTTAGATAATGTAATGTTGATCCGTTTGCTGGGATACTTGAGTGCGTTCGCCCGCTATTGTTGTGGATCCCTATAACTATCCTACAAGTATTCTTCTATTACTAGACATCCAACACCAAATTAACCTAGTATCGGGTGCTAGACTGCCAAACCAACCGTATTACCGGATGAGTCCAAAAGAGCCTGAGAACCTCTGTAGACAAATGGAATAACTATTGACTAAAGTCTACATCCGTGATAGAATTAGTTCTTGTGTGGTTATAACACTATTAATACCAATGAAAGATGGATCAATGGGGATTTATGTGGATAGCTGAGTTATCAACAAGATCACAGTCAGGTATAGGTTTTCTATTCCTCGGTTTGATGACTTATTAGATCATTTTAGTGGTGCTACAATGCTTATAAAACTATATTTGAAGAGCAAATATCACTTCAGTACTTCCAGGGCTCCTATTACAGATAGTATGAACGGCGAGATGTTTTGCTGGACCCCTGAAGCAACTACTATGTTTGAAGAAATTAAGGTAAGACTGACCACTGCACCTGTTCTGGTTCTAAATGATTTTTCTAACAGGGTTTGAACTGCATTGTGATATGTCTGGGTTGGGTATTAGAGTTGTACTCAGCCAACGGGTTCGACTTGCAACCTACTTTAGTGGGAAGTTAAGTGGAGCTAAACTCAATTACAACAACTATGACAAGGATTTGTATGCAGTGGCGTGGGTTTTGAAACACTGGAGTTCCTACTTGTCCTATAACAACTTTTTACTGTACATCGATCATGATGTATTGAAGCATCTACAGATTTAGAAGAAACTCTTCTCACGCCATGCGCGTTGGGTGGTATTTACCCAATAATTTACATTTTCTATCAGGCACACTTCGGGGGCAATTAACCGCATAGTTGATGCATAGAGCCGAAGTAGTATAATGATTCGTATGGAATGAGAGGTTGTGGGGTCCGAGAAGATGAAAGATCTTTTGGATACCGATCCATATTTTGGTCCATTGTTGAGGACGTCAGGACAAGTTTGAGAAAATATTTTATAGTGATCAACGTCTACCTCTTCAAAGGTAACTTAATTTATATTCCTGAGAGCAGTTTGAGACTACTAACTGTACAGGAAATACACAACGAGAGTCATGATGGTAGAGATCAAATCCTCCACTCTATATCAAGCCAGTTTTTCTAAACGCATTTGAGGAGAGATGTTATCCATTTTTTGGCCGGCTATCGGGTTTCCTAGATGGAAAACTGTACGACCTCCAACATAGTTCTATACTTACCACCCCCAATACCAGAGGGACCGAGGCAAAGCATCAGCATGGATTTCGTCTCTAGACTGCCACAAACATAGGGAGGTAAATTATTTATTTTTATGGTGGTTGATAGGTTTTCTAAGATGGCCTACTTTATTGTCTGCAAGAAAATGAAATGAGTTTCTATTTTCTATATAAATGAGTAGACATTCTTCTTTCTAACTGAGTGGCCAAACTTACTATATGTATTCTTTTGGAGTTGTTTATATTACCATCCATGGAATCTCCCCCAAAAATTGCTAGAGATTCAAAATATTCACACAAGTTTTGAACCCGTCCTTAACAACCGGTCCATCCATAGCTAACAAAACTAAACGATCTGGGTTTGCATCCAAATAATCAGACGATGCATCAAACTTATCATATTTAGAATCCAAAATCACCAATGCATTCTCTTGCTTTGAATTTGCATTGATAATTTGTTGTGTTGATGTGTTCGGATTATTCGACCCACTATTTTCCTTTAACAAAAATTGTTAACTTTCTATTTTCAATCAAAACTTGAATTTCTTTCTTTAATGTAATACACTCTGTTGTGTCATGCCCAATATCATTGTGATATTTTTTTAAAATAGTGTTACACTCCTCCCTCGGCCTATTAATAGGAGCTGGTTTTTTAAAGTTAACCTGTCTTTTAGACCTCTCAAAGATAGTTGCTACATTTTCAGCTAACACTGTAAAATATTCTGGTCTTACCCACTGATTAGGTCTCATCTGATGAGGCTGATAACTAGCAAGTTGAGAAGGAATAGCTCTCATTCGAGAATGTGAATTATTATTTGTCCTCGAACGAGGTGATGGCTGGAAATTTGAGGTGTTTCCCTAATATCATTGACTAGTAAATGCATGCCCCGAATTTTTTTGAGTAGAACTCGAACCACCTCGAACTCCTGTATATTCTTATACTTTAATTTGTTCCTCGACTTGAGCCATCAGTGCTCCAAAATTTTAATGCCCACCTCCTTGTAGTCTCATTTGCTAAATCATCTAACAACAATCCTTGTGTGGCAACCGACTCTTTATAAATTTCCAATCATATTTTTGTTAACACAAAACACCTTGTATAATATTTTAACTTTTCACCTACAGTCTGTTTACACTGTATTATTGTATCACCATTGGCTTGCATTTATTTTCTCCTCACAAACTATCTTCGAAAAACATTATAAAAAGTTCCAGAGTTGGTTATAGATCTCCTCAGAATTTTTTTATACCATTTTAAGGTTGTCTTTTATAAGTTTATGAGAATGTCCAACAAAACAACTTGACATCATCCTCGAAATTCATCATGTAATTTTTGAACCGTTCAATATGATCATCACGATCTTGAGTACCATCAAACTTTTCTACCCTTGAAATATCAAAGCACCTCGGAAGAAGAATTGACCTAATTTCAGCAGATAAAGATGAATTTCTTCAGTCAACTTCATGCATTTACTGATCAGCTCCAGTTGTCCCCATAACTGCATATAGATTCTGATTTGTTGTGTTAACATACTGATTGGACGTGTTAACTTCATACCACAAGGTGTCCCTCGCGTTTCGAGGCTCATTGTTCTTTTTTTACTTATACTTTTTGTGTGACTTTCGATGCTGACTTCCTTCTCTCTTCGAAGAATTCCGGTATCTCTTATGTTCAAACAAATCAATCTTAGATTCAGAGCTGGAATATTCACTATCACTAAATGTAATGTATGGATGCTTATCTTTATTTTCCTTCTGCGAAGAACGATGTTCTTTGTCAGACTCGAAATATGTTTTCTTTCGATCACTTCAAAACCAATGAGTTGCATAAGACTCATCATATTGATTTTACAACTCATCTTTCTCCTCAGTTTAGTGTACTTCAGACTTCAATCTACCTCATTGAATTTATTGTTCTCTTCAAACATATTCATCATTTAGAACTGTGATTTTTTCAGACAACTGATTCATTCGACTTTCAATATCAGATTGATCACATCGTTTAGGAACTTGACTATTATCTCGAATTTGTTCCCTATGCAGATCTGATTTCAGTGCCTTGATATTCTCATGAACTGTAGGACCAATTATGGTCTCTGGTTCCATATTGATCTTAACCAATACTACTAATTGTAACTTCTTTAATTTTTGGTTTTGGATACGCAATCTAGGTACCTATTTCTCCCACTATGGTCGCCAATATTAAGTGTGGGATTTATTGCATAAGAACTAAGTCGTTTCAAGATTTCTAGAGAGAGAGATAGTGATTAAGTATTAGAGAGAAAAACGCTTAGTATTACATACACTCAAGAATAAAGTATCGTGTGTCTTGTTTCATAATCTTTGATTCTATTTATAGGCCAAAAGAACATCATAACAGAAACGGTTACATTTTATGGTTAATTGGACTTTAACCCTTTACATTTATATTTAATTTCAATTTCATCCTTACAACTTTATAAAACTATTTACGACAACCTTTTCTTCTAATTTTTTTAAGTCTTCTATAATTTATATCATTATCAGCATTAAGTCTGTGTGTAAACTGATTTAGACACATTGTGTGATTTCCTATAACTACGATGTCATCAACATAGACAAGTATTAGGAGTATCACAATTTTAGAGACAAAAGATAATAGAGAGCAATCAGCCTTTGAGTTTTTAAACCCCTGGATTAGCAATATATCTTTGTGTCTATGGTACCAGGCTTGAGGAGCTTGTTTTAGACCATATATAGTTCTGCGAAGCTTACATACGTGTGTAGGATGAGAAGTGTCTTCAAAGCCCTTTGTTTGTGTCATATACACAAACTCTTTAAGAATATCATTGAGAAATGTATTATTTATGTCAAGTTGGCAAACTTTCTAATTTTCAGACACAACATAAGTCAAGACCAATCTCGCTCAGGAGGCCTTTATAACTGGACTGAATGTTTCATAGAAATCAATTTCAGGGGTTTGATGGAACCCCTTAGCAACCAATCTGGCCTTGTAGCGGTGTATTGAACCATCCAGTTATATTTCACTATATAGATCTATTTACAACCAAATATGTTGAAATTATGAGACAGTAGGACCAAAGACCAAGTGTTGTTAGCCACCAAAACAGTGTATTCTGTATGCATAGCTTTCTTCCATTTAGGATCACCCATTGCCTCAGAGAACTTAGTTGGTTCAAGAACCTACAGTACAGCTTAAATATTAGATCAGATGAACATTTACCCAAAAGTTTCTGAAACAATTACTGACTGTTTCTGAAAACGATTCGTTTTAGTTACTAAAGCATGTAGTTGCATAAAAACATTGTAAGAAAAAAAAATGAAGTAAAGCCTACCAATGAACTCTGTGCTCGTTACTTCTGTATCATATGTTATGTTCCATTTTCTTTACAGAACTCTGTAAAATATTGCACCATCTATAGTCTCCACTGCAAATCGGTTCACGCGCATCAGCAACAGTAGATAAGATCGTGATTTAGGTCCTGACAAAAGCACGAAGAACTCTGTTACTTATCAAATAACCTTGATAATGATAGAAAGAAAAAGAAAAAAAGCGAAGTTAATATTAATATAATATTATGAAATTTAAGGATCCATCTATGTACATACCCAAACCTAATTTGTGGATCTCATCTTGCTGGAAATAATAAAGCCCGTTTGTTTTCTGCTTGCTCTTCAAGCTTGAGTTAATTTTAGCTATTGCACTAAGCAGATCCTGTTTGTGAATACATAATTCTTGAGAAGAAACTTTAATGATATATGGAGCATGAGCGCAAAATGTCCGATTGTTACATACATCATATTGTCTTATGATCGACACAATCATCTATAACAACGACAAGCAATAGCATAGAAGATCTCAAGTCTTGGCACAACGGTTTACGGTCTGAAATATTATCAGGATTGCGAGTTTGCACCTCTAAAGTTATGCCAAGATTATGTTTTGAAAGTATAATAGTGATATGAAATTAGCGGAACTTTTCAGGATTCAAATTTTACTATCTTTTGAAAGTATACGAGCTAACAAACACACATTGAGAAAAGTTGGGAGCTCCATACCTCCCATGATGCAAGGTTTTTCATGTAGGATGGAAGACTTTCATAATCATCAATGGACACTTTTATGACAGGACTAGAAGCTTCATCTATCTCCGCTTTGATATGTACATCTACTATCAATAAGAATAATCAGCCTGTTTTGAGAGACTAAAAACAGTTTTAACCAAAACCTAAGAGCCTTTTTACCTTGAGTCACTGCAAAAGTCTCTGATTCAGGTTGTTTTACACGCTGTTTGTCAAATGGAGTTCTCCTGTCATATTGGAAAGGTTAACGAGAAAGCTTAAACAGAAAAAACAAAGAGCATTGTCGTCATTGGTTTTGAGAATTTTCAACTTACATGTCTGTTTTTCCCTGAAACATATATGTATCTTCAGTTTTGTCATCAGCTGCACAAAAGAAAAAAGAGAGATTAAATCCTTATTTCATTAGCAAAATCAAGACTTACCAACCAAAACTACAAGTACGAAAAACCACAACCTTCTGCAAAATTGTACCAACTGCAGAAGTAAACAGCAGAAACTTCACCCAACTCAAAGTTTTAAATGGAGGAATTCTTAAGAAACAAAAGTTTGTCCATCAGAAATATGCCTTCCCTTTTATGTTACCTTTAGAAGCTAAAGTGGCAAGACAGAAATCCGAGAACCCAAGCTTCTTCAATCTCACTGATTCATCGAGTCTAAGGAACATCAAGGAGAAACAGATAAATTTACACAAGACATGCTTTAAATCAGTCGTAAGCAACAAAACTCTTTAGAGAGAGTAATTTTACATTTCCAAACTCTCTTTTGCTATCCTAACAAGACCTTAATTTTCACAACATAATATTAAAGGCTATCGAACTGCTTACCCTCTGCAAGTGCCGCAAAATCTATCAACTTCTACTCAAATTATTATATCCTCACTCTTCTCTTGCGAACCTAGACAAATTGACTCCATACTAGCATCAGCAAATAAATCAGCTAGTCAACAAACCGCTATGACTACCACCACAGCCACGAATGTTATACATCATTTTACCTACAAGGAGCTAATCAACATATAATTTCTAGCTCTGCAACCACTCATCTTGCTCACACCTTTCAATAACACCTAATCAGCTGATCAATAAATATGGCTCTTCCCAGTCCCAGCAATGTTTTAGGTACATTCTAAACACATTGTATTGACTACAACCGGTCAACAATTACCTAGAACCACAATAATTTATAAATGATCTAATTAATAAACTACTGTACAAGGATACAGAGGGTCCTCTTCCAAGCTCTTGATAATGGATTGCGTGTAGGAGGACATCCCATCCATGACCACCTCTGAACGCTTAGACTCGTTAGATAGAGGTGTCGTGAAGCCGGATACCTCATCTTCATCATCAATCACAGCATCTAATAACCAAAAAGAAACACAGATGTTAAACTGATACTTTCGGCTGTCAAATCACTACAATTGCATATTAGGAGATGCTAAAAGCGTAGTAATGGATCAAAAGCTAGTGATAGACTAACCACCAGGAACATAACCGAAAGGCTTGAGCCGATCTTCGAGCTCGAGAACATGAGATTCATTCCTCTTGTAGACTTCATTGCAGTGACCTAACAATTCCTCCAAAGAAACCGTTCCAAAGGCCATCGTCTCGAGTAGATTGAGATCGGTGCTGGCGCTGGAAACTCGACGGTTCAAGCAGTTTATGAAAGTAGAAGACGCCGAATCTGGCATTCATGAGTTAGGAAATGAGAGAAAGAGAAGATGAGTGAGAGAAGAGGGATTAGGGTTACGAGAACGGACCAAGAGGGATGGGACGGCGATCGACGGTTTGTTTAAGAGCGTCGCAACTGGTTTGTAGGTGGTGGCAGAAGGCGTTCATAGTTGTGAAGAACTTCTTCATCGAATCCTCCATTTCTGGGTTATCTTTGTCTTCTCCGATCGAAAATTCAACTTGTGAAGACTGTTAGATTTGGTTGGTTATAAGCGCCAAAAGAAGCACTCAAATTCTGAATCTAAATCAAACCAATGAAACTTTTAAAATAAAAGATAGTGTTAAACTGTTACGTAATTTTACCTCATATAATATATCATAATAATTTATATGATTGTTAAATTTATGGAAAATTGTATCAAAGGTAGCTACTCAACTATTCAATTGTCACTTACCACCTAAGGTTTGATCAATTGTTACTTAATACTCAACTCAACTACAATACCCTAACTACCTTCACCATTCATGAACAGCCACGTAACCAAAATTTCTATTTCCTTCTCTTTACTTCTCTTTCCTATTTTTCCTTTAATTTTATTTTTAAAAGATCCGTATCTTTCGAACCGGAGCTCGAAAAAAATAAATGAAAGTACCATTACTTTTGTTTTTTAAAAATGAACAAAACTAGATCCATTTATGATATTTTTTGATTTTTTAAAAAAATAAAATTTCACCAGTTGCAAGCAATTCGCATCTTGAGAATTGTACCCGTTTTTTTTTTCATACCAGTTTTTTTTTTTCGTTCAAAAATCCTAAGAGTTGCAAGCAATTCGCATCTTATCATGAGAATCGTTCAGAAATTTGCAAGCAATTCGCATCTTATCATGCGAATCGTTCAGAAATTGCAAGCAATTCGCATCTTATCATGAGAATCGTTCAGAAATTGCAAGCAATTCGCATCTTATCATGAGAATCGTTCAGAAATTGCAAGCAATTCGCATCTTATCCTGAGAATCGTTCAGAATTTGCAAGCAATTCGCATCCTGAGAATTTGCAAGCAATTCGCATCTTGAGAATTGTACCAGGTTTTTTTTTTATCGTTCAGAAATCTTGAGAGTTGCAAGCAATTCGCATCTTATCATGAGAATCGTTCAGAATTTTGCAAGCAATTCGCATCTTATCATGAGAATCGTTCAGAAATTGCAAGCAATTCGCATCTTATCATGAGAATCGTTCAGAAATTGCAAGCAATTCGCATCCTGAGAATTTGCAAGCAATTCGCATCTTGAGAATTGTACCAGTTTTTTTTTTACCAGCGCGCGACTTTTTTTAGTCGGGGGGTATTTTTGTCCAAATTTCAGTTCGAGGTACCAAGTTACACTATCCAAAAAGCGGGTACCGCCAGATAATACCATAGTTGAGAAGGTATTTACCGGTACTTTTCTCTAAATTTATTTGATATTATCTTATTAAATAACTTGTTTATTTTTTAATTGTTAATACTGATAAAAAATTTCCCAACTGATGCGAGTAGCTAAATTCATAAATTTGGTTGCGACGAATTTTCATGAGCTTGAACACTTTATCGTTATATATAGGGAGACTTACGTAATGGGTCTAAAATTTGTCTTTTTTTACCCAAGCATACCCCAAAAGATCCATTTTACAAATAGATCCAACCCATTTAAAAAAAGACTCAATAATCTATAAAAACAAAACAATTACATCCCCAAATTAAAATATTTAACCTCAATTTCAAAATCAATTCTTTCTTCTCAAACTTTCTTTGTCATATTATCAAATTTATTAATTATATATACAACACTTTATATAGAATTATAATATTATATAAAACATATCCCGCGCCTTATATATAAAATGGGTAGACCAAAAAACTATATTTGAAACCAAAATTTAATTTAGGAAATTTAATTTAGAAAATTAATAATGACCATTAAAGAAATCTCAAAATCTTACTCTTTATAATAGTAGTCTATGTAACCCGTTCTAGACTAAGTAATAAACTCAAAAATCTTATTTTTCTCCTATTTATTAAAAATAATATCTATATTAAAAAAAATGTGCTTATAATAAATTAGGAAACATCAGGTGTTTGCTTTTTGTTTCTTAAAAATATCATCGTCCGGCTAGATTTGGAGTAATAGTAGCTTATATAATACGTCTATATAAAATCAAATTCTTATTCTTCTCATGGTTCAAAATCTTACTCCTTATTTGATATTATCATATTAAATAACTTGTTTATTTTTAACGGTTAAAATTTAAAAGTAATTTAATGAATTTTTAAACTTAAAATAATACTAATAAATTTCAAACGGACGTATATACGACATATGGTATAGAATTCGAATAATGCTATTCATTGGACTGATGAGATGGATAATATGAATAGAAATAAGACTTCGGCAAATGTAATAGTGTCTTTTCGGTTAGCTGAAAAGAATTTTAGTATACTCTCTTTTCTAGATGTTTCTCCAATGAGAATGATGGGCAATTCTCTGAGTGTTCTACATGGCTGCCTCTGTTTAACTACTGCTAATGATCCTAGTCTTTGTTGTAATGACACTACATGGATGATGAAGCAATTCGGAGTACATTCCTTTTGGACCAAATTTATCAGTATTGGGGAGTTTTACCCTACTAACTATCACATATTTTTGAGTGTTATCCATTGTGCTTAACAAGACGGGGTGAAATCTTATTAACAAACAGTACTGATTTGGCATCTTATGATACTGAAACTAAGTCTTTCAAAGTACTTGTTAGTACTGCATATACTAATCTTCCATGTCCTAAACCAATTGTTTATGTGGAAACTCTCATCTCTCCAAATGTTTCAACTAAGACTACAAACAAAAGGAAAAGAAGATGTGTTCGGCATGGCTAAGTTATCCTAGAAGTTAGGAAAGAAAATGAGTGACTAGAAATTTAATACTTTTTATTTGTTTTATGTTAATTTTTCTATAAACTTTTGCTGAAATCTGATATAAAGTTTTGATCTATACTGTTTATGAATTCAAATGGTTATATACTATATTTTTAAGAAAGTTGTCTGGCTTTTCCTTTAGTCAATTTTGTTTTTGTTTTTTGGTGATAACCAACAGTTATATACATTGATTCACTTGATAAGGCATGCAGTGTAATATGGTTTTTATTCGGATGCAATATCAACCTCAACTAAGAGACTTGCTCCCAAAGCTTATTTATTTAATAGTTGAAAATATTTGTATATAACTACTTATAGGCATGTATAATATGATTTTTCTCGGTTATCTTTGTCTTCTTTGATAGAAGATTCAACTTTTAAAGACTGTTAGATTTGGTTGGTTCTAGGCGCCAAAAGAAGCACTCAAATTCTGAATCTAAATCAAACCAATGGAACTTTTAAAAAAAAGATAAAGTGCCAAGTGGTCTATTTGGCTAAATGTTTATCCCATGTATCAAACTAGTCTTTTAACTTCATTTTTTCTCCCATCTATTCCTTTCGTTTGAATAATTTGTACAATTAGTCCTCTCTTACATTCTCAGGGACGAAAAGTGACACAAAATTTGAGATTTGGGGGCCAAAGATGATACAAAACTTAGAATTTAGGAACCACATGTTAGTTTTTAAATGGTTTACAAGTGCTCGGAGACTAATCGTGCAAATTTATCAAACAAAAAAGATAAAAGTGAAAATAAAGAACTAGTTTGATACAAATCGTAAACATGATGGATGGACGTTGTATTTAAACGTTTCATAAGGAAAATGCCTTAGTTTACTCTATTTTCCCACAAGTTTTTATTATTTTTTAGAGAAAAGTACCACAAAATACCTTTTCAAGTATCAAATCCTAAATCGGTACCCAAATATTAGACCCTCTCCACTAGTAATTAGAAGCCAATGTTTTACCAAACTAACCTTAATACTAGAAAAAAGAGAAAGTAGGTTAATAGTTCTTTTTTATTAATTTAATTTTCACTCCCCCCCCCCCAAAATCCCAATAACCTTTAGAAACCCAAAAGACTAAAGAAGAAAGTCAGAAGAAAGTGAAACCCTAAAAGAAGTCTGGCGAAGGTCTGTTCTGAACAAACTCCGACCACTATAGAAGTCCTGTCGTTCGAAACCATCGGCGAACTCCATTTTCATCTCCTCTTTTGAACCCAGAACCACCATTGCCGGCGAACTTCGTCAGTCGAAACTTTTATTAAGGTACGTTCTAACTTATTTTGTTAATGAAACTGTGTCGACTGGTTGTTTGATAATTTCGTTATCGGGAAAGTATTGACTATACATTCGCCAACCGGTTAAAGGGGAAGTGTGTCTTTCAAATTAGTTACATATTTGTATGTTTTTTGTGTTTTCCTATACGTGCATGTTTGTTTGGAATTGAAACCTGGGTAGTGCATCATGTTTATAGATTATCTCGCGTCTGCTTTAGTGTTTTAATGCATGATGTTTATAATAGTTTTAGTATGTGTCTCACGTATCATGGGGTATGTAATGGAAGGTGAGTTGGGGGTTTGTCCATTGTATCTCACGTATGGCATCGTTGCCATCTCGCGTTGGGTATCATGGGCAATGTAATGGAAGGTGAGTTGTGTGTTTGTTCTTCGTATCTCGCGCATGGCATCATTACCGTCTCGCGTTGTGTATCATGTGTTCTGAAATGGAAAGGGAGTTGGGTGTTAGTTCTTCGCATCTCACGTGTGGCATCGTTGCCATCTCGCTTTGTCTATCCTGAGGTCTGTAATGGAAGGTGAGTTAGGTGTTAGTTCTTCGCATCTCGTGTGTGGCATCGTTGCCATCTCGCGTTGTGTATCCTGGGGTCTGTAATGGAAGGTATGTTAGGGGTTTGTTCTACGTATCTCGCGCATGCCATTGTTATATCTCGCGCATACATATTGGGGGTTTGTTCTATGTATCTTGCTTGACATTCTGTGTCGCGTTTTATGGTTACTGTATGTCGCGTGTGTTTGGGTCGTTGTAGTGTATCTCGCGAAACATTTTACCTGCTTCCTAATTTATGTTGGGTTTATAATAAGTTCTACAAGGCGATATGTATTACTAAAATCTAACATGGGTGTTCTTTTGTGCGTACAGGTTCTGCTATGGGCAAAGGTACTTTTTACAGGTCTCGTTTGGTCAGCATATTAAATTTGCTGCAGAAAAACATAGTGGCTGAGGAGCATATCGAGGCTACGAAGAACACGCCATTCTATACGTTGCTGAAAACTTCCTTCATGCTAAGGAACGAAGATCTGCCAAAGAATAAGTTTAACAAAGTTATAGAGGAGATTGTAAAGATATATTCTGTAAAGAAAGGGTGTTTTAGAATAGGCTCGAAGAGGGTTAAACTGACCACGAACGATGTTAAAGCCATCTTCGGTCTTAAACACAGAATGGAACAGAACATGGGCATTCACTGGAAGATTTGTCGATGGTGCGGAGAACCAGTCTCCACTGATGCAGAAATATTTCTTACGTCCAAGGGCGAGGAAAAGTGGACCGTTAAACCAAAAGGATGTTTCAAATGCGATGATCAAGGTAACAGATTATGAAAGATAGGTATGTTTACTATCTATTTTGTTACAAGAAGCAATAGAAATAACAGTAAATGATGGGGGGGAAGGAATCAGTAACCGACGCTGTCAAGCTTTTGATACTCTTCATTTTTTCTACTCTGTTCTACTCTGTATCTAGAGATATCATGGGATGGACAATGGTCTTCTACGTAGAAGACATGCTAAAAATTAATGACTATGATTGGTCGGGCGCAATTGTGGAGAAGCTGACAAAGTCTATGGTTAATTGTTTGGAGAAATGGACACCAGATCACGTCATCGGCTGCGTAGCAGTCTTATTGGTGATTATGGTGGTGGTGGTTTGTATTATTTTGTTTTCTTATAAGAGTGATATGACTGTTTCATATTTTTCCCCAGCCCTTCATAATGTAGCACACCACGCTAGGGAAAGATTTGGTAAGGCCAAACATGATTCCTAGGTGCTACAAATGTTGGGGGCTGGAGTGCAAGGAGTCAACTATGGCCCTTGTTAAAAAGATGAGGAAGCTCCCTGATGATGAGGTAATATATGGCCCTCACATGATATGTATGGTATGAATCGCGTGATATGTCGTTTAACAAGCGCGAGGCATATTAGTTATTAATAGATGAATCGTGTCATGCATGTCTATAATGTTGTGAATCGTGTTATATGTCTAGGCCTTCAATCGCGTCGTTGGTATGTGTTTGGCATTAGAGAATCGCGTCGTATGCTGCAAGACAAACGCACGACATATGATTTAGTCATGCACGAATCACATCGTCTTCCAATTATCTGTTAATGAATCGCGTCTTATGATTCATACTTGTCTTGCATATGTGGTGTATGTTTGTCTTCCGAGAATCGCAGAGTATATTGCAAAGCAATCGCGAGATATCTGCTTGATTAATGCATGCTTCGCATCTTGGTATCTGTATCTGTGAATGAGTCGCGTTGTATAAATGTATGAATCGCGTAAATTGTTTAGCTGACTAGTTGTTCACTCTTTGTTTCAAAAAAACCATTGCGTGTTACAGATCTTGGAAGAAGAGATAAAACTAACAGAGGCTAAAGAAATGGCCTTCGGGTCAGGGGAGACCAGTGGAGGCTCTGGTAGAAAGTTGACAAACAAAAGGAAAAAAATGATGAGTAGTAGAAGTGGGAAGCGGTCGGAGTATTGTACAGGGGGAAAACAAATGAGATGGAAATTGGGCAGACATTTGAAACAGTGGATTACGGGGGCGTGGATGAGGATTATGGTCAACTACTACGGGGGTGGTTGGATCAGAATCAAAATACACCCGAGAAAGGCGGTAGCTAAAGTACTCGGATGAAGAAGATGAAAGTTTACAAGTCAAGCCCTTGTAATATTTTTATTTAAGAGGATGGAATATATCAAGAAGAGAAGCAGCAAAAAATACAGATACTTGGTAGAAAATAAACGGCTTAAGATTTCTCTGGTACGAAAGAATAGACAAGTAAGTTGTTTAAGAAGTTGTCATTTTAATGATGCATTTTCATTAGTTTGGCTAATACTTGTTTAATTTCCCCACAAATTGAAGAACTCCAAAGGGAGGTTGCTTCTTTGACTTTGAAGCTTCAAGGACAAGCTGATCAAGCTAATGAATTTGATGAAGATGATGGGGTTAATAAAGCACTAGAGAAGGTTTGTGTACTCCCTTTCTGTTCGGTAGAAGAGGAGTCACCAGAGAAAAGAGTGGAGGTGGATGAGGTTCCTAAAACCATAGTGTATGTCTCAAGAAAACATGGTTTCAAAAAGTTAGATGCAGGAGAGAAAAAAGATGAGAAATAAGAAGAAGTTGTAGAGGGTTTTACACCTGACGACCATGAAGAAGACACAGACGAGTGGGTAGAAGATGGAGGTGAAACGGATGATGAGAAGAATGAATTTGGAGCTGCTGATGGATCGAACGATGTTATTGAGACATCTGGTGAGGGGAAGGCAAATGAAAAAACTTTTTATGTTTTGGGTGTTGACAACTGTAGGCTTGTGGTGGCCAATTCTATTAGTGGTGTACTAACTTTGTCTGGAAGTGAAAATGTGGAAAAGGTCGAGGAAGTAACCACGCATGGGGCAGATATTGGTGTGGGTGCAGTAGCAGCGGATGCTGAGGTCCAAATTCCTATTGTACTCCCAGTTGGGGGGAACCACATGAAATTATGGGAGCAGTAATTGAACCAACACCCATAGAAGCAGAACCAGATGTTGTCGTAGCTGAAACGGCACGAGAGTTACAGCCATATGTTGTTGTAGAAAAAGGGAGTACAAAAGAGGTTGTGGAAGAAGAAAATCAGGGAGAGATGACAGGTGATGTACATTGTGGTCATGGTGCTTCAAAAAATACTAAGGCTGATTTGGAAATTGGAAATGTTGGTGAGGTAACGAGTGCAACGGAACTGAATACAGTTGGGCCACATGAAAGTGGCAGCAGCGTACCCAAGCCCATGGAGCAAGGACATAAAGATGTAAGTGGATCTTAAAATATTAAGATTCAACTTCTTATAGCTATCTTATAGTTGTTTTGTCTTTAATTTGGCCAAGCTGTTGTTTTTTAAACTTTGGATTTTTAATAGGTGGTTTTAATGTTGTTTTATTACATCAGGGGATGTTTATAAATTTATAAGTATTGCAAATTTTATGTTATAACTATGTCGTGAGTATTTCGGTAGTTTTAAGACTTGATATTCTTCTTACCTCGCATTAAGCATGTTTAAGGTTATATCATCTCTCCTTTTTATATCGCGTCATGTTAGAAGCAAAAAAATCCCTAGCAAAAACAAATGTTAGTGTTTTGTGGAGGCATGGGTGAATCACATGATGTTGTTATATGAATCGCGACAGTTAACGCCTTACTATGTCCCGCTTTAAGTGACAATCACAACCTCGCGTGTTGTGTATCAATTAACCTAAGTCGTGTATGTCTACTATTTAGTGCCTAACTCGCGTGGTCTTTTAGGAGTGGCCAAGTCACGCGTCATTGGTTAACAAAACACACATCATTGGTTAATTCTTTACAGGTATGTAATGCCAAAAAACAAGATTAAACAAAGGACTACATCAATGCACACAAGGAACTAATAAGCAACAACGAAAAATTGAAAGCGTAATGGAATTCAAATTTGCTATAAAATCAACAAAGGAGTTACAACCGAAGTTGGAAGTGCAACGCGAAACAAAGGTTGAAGTACTAACACAGCCGGGGAACAGAGAATAAGTACAACCAGCTGGGGAAGGGGAAGCACATTGTTTTGATCTTCCAACCCTAGATGATGCATTCCTACTATGTACACAATCATTTTTTGAAGAAGTTGATAAGGTGGCGGCTATACACTCGAATGGAGGAAAGTTTGCTGGTAGTACTTCGTCTAAAAGTTTGTTACAAGATGCACCTCCAATGGTAAGTTCTAAACTATACTAATAATCATATACTTAGTTGTCAGTTTTTATAGTTATTTAACACAATTTCTGTCGTTTTACAGTTAGTAGATAACATTTATCCAAATTGGGATTTAATTACACAGTCACAACAAGTAGAAGCTATTTACCAAACTTGGGAAACAGAAACAACAACTACAAAGTTAATAGCCGTTAGTCAATACCGCAAGGTCTTTCAAATATAACAAAAAAAGATCAACTAGACTCAGAAGTATGGTATTTTCCAGAACACGAATTTACATACCAGCTAAGTATTAGTGTGACTGAACTAATGGTCGTAGCATACGAACGGGAGTTAGATTTCAAGGTAAAATTTATATTCTTGATATAACACAAATAATTGACAACTTCTTTGATATAACTCTGATTTTTACATGTTGTAGATAATCAATGCCTGGATATATAAGTTGCTTAAAGAATCAAACTGGACTATACCTTTCAAAGGGCTCGATGACGAGTACAACTGTAGATATAAAGCTATTCAGATTTCCGGTGTCGCGACGGTTAGTATTTAATTATTAAATAGCCATTTAAAGTGACCCAAAAGTTGGATATTGTTTTGGTGTACCCTGGTTTTATTACAGAAATTACTAGAAATGAAAGAAGATGTTACAAACGTTATTCACACAGTTTTTGAAAATGTGACAGACGACACATTTATCGCATTCATTCTGGTATGCCACATAAATGAAAAAGGTACTAACCACTGGACGTTGTTGGTATTAGACATGGAGAATGGTTTGGCAAAAAACTACAATCCTCTGTTCTCTCTTAGCAAATTCACTCCATATGACACTAGGAAAACAGACGACGCATTGGTAAGTAGTATGAAACCTTATTGGATGATGCTGTATGTTCTTTGTTTCCAGGTGAATGTACGAATCGCGTGTTAATATCACGAGATTCTTAACAGTCATTGCTCGCGAATCGCGTTAGTGTATATGCGAATCGCGTGTTATGGATGGAACTCGCATCCTAATGTAAAGTGATTCGCAACATTATGGATATACATATTATTTTTTAAAAAATAAGCTAACCTTTTTCTTATTTGAGCAGCTGAACTATTGTATGAAGAAGAGATACATACCACGTGTGAAGAATGGATACAAAGTTAGAGTTGTTAGAGAGATTCCCTGGCAAAATAAAGATTCACGTGACTGTGGAGTGTTCGTTTTTCAGTATGTCAAAGAAATTATCTAGTACGGGTTTGTATCGAAGGAATATAACAAGTGTATGCCAGCTGAAGCACGCGCAGAAATGTTTCACCACTTCCTAAATGATAAGAATACTAATCTAAGGGCGTTGGATGCCTAATTGTTAATTTCAATTCACTTCACTAGAAGGAATTCTTCGTATGTAATTTCATTTGGATTGGTTATTGGTTAACATATAAACAAGTGTATGGAAAATTGTAAGTTAACTCGCGCGGTGTGGAGTGGATGACTCGCATCGCAAATTTAATTTTTTTCACCTATCACGCGTGATAAGTATGTACCTTCTGGGTCTATCACGCGTGGTAAGTATGTACCAAAACCAGCGTTTTAAGTATTATGCTGTGACGCGTGATAAGTACTAAGTATATCGCGTGTTACATTTTTTTGCCTATCACGCGTGTTGTTTATACAGCGAAACACATGATATCCTATACATATTTCTCTGAATTTTTTTCCCGTAAACTCCCGCCAATTATTAGTGAGCGATTGCTATTGTCCCGCCAAAACGTACACCTACTCATTATTACCCGCCTAGTTAGCCACATACTTTTTACCCCTTATATAAACCTCCAGAAAACAACTTATACTCTAAACTAAAACAATTTACACACTCCAAATAGGAAAACAGTATGAGTTGGTGCGTCGATGAAGATCAAGACTTGCTTCAAGCGGTGAAGTACGTTAAGACAATAATTTCCAATGAAATGATCGATGTTTTTTTTTATCAAGTGTTATGAAGGATGTACTTTGACTATGGAAGGCTTGGATTTTTCGCCTCCCACGTTCGCAGCCGAGAAGAAGTCGCTTCGATGTACAACAAACTAATATCTGAATCCTTGCTACGTGTGTATGATCTTTTTCTAGCTTTGCGCGAAGAGACAGAAAACTTATGGAAGTGGGAACTTAATGATTGGATATTAAGAGATATGATTGTGTACCTAAAGGAAGCGATTGCTGAAAGAGAAGATGTGATTGCCAATTGTTCACCGGTTGATGAGAACCGTGGTTGTTGAATTAAGGCTTGAATTTTTTTAAATTTAAAAATGTAACTTCATTAAAAAAACAAAGTAGTCTTTAAAATAAATGTAATGGCAGCGATTTACTAATAATGAGCGTATGACTTTACATGGTTTAATTGTACTTTGCTTGAAATGGTTTACCTAATGATTGCATTTCCCAATCTCACGTGTTCAATGAAGAGAGTTATGCAAGAGACGAATTTTATCAGCTCCCTAACTCGCGTTGTATATGATACATAACTCGCGCAGACAATGGATCAGTACCCCCTAAATCGCGCAGAAGGGTGGAAATAATTTTCAAATGAATCGATTTGTTGTTTAAGGGAGTTATTAAGTAACTTTAATGCTTCTAACTCGCGTGTCCATCGAATACGGCCGCTGTATCGCACGAACAACAAGGGAGTTAGTTATTGGGTTATAATTGTAGGACTTGTAACTCGCGTAGTAAGTTTGAAATTATTTTCACGTCAATCGCGTGATTGCTTAAGGGAGATGTTTTGTGAGTTTACAACTTCTAAAACGTAACTCGCAGGGTAATAGACACATTTATCTTAACGTGATATACCTAAATGGGACTCAATTACAGATGTTATAACAATGGTTAACCAAGGTAAATTATTGAGTTATTTGTCAAGTACTTAATTATATATAATTTAATTACAAAAACACTTCCTAATAATAAATTGTACCAAAACATTAATTATAATTAATCAATCGCAGAGACATACCACTAAATAGTTAGGTGACGATTAAAGGACATTGAATAAATTATTAACGATATAAAATAAGATGGGAGATTTCAAATAAGATGGTAGTAGTACGCGTTGGTTATTGTGATTCACACTTAACTCACGTCATAATTACTGGCTAGTGAAACGACAATGGGTTGTCTTTTCACTAATGGACATTGGGTTTATTAATGCATTATTTAACATGGGTAGCTAAATTACTCATTACATGTATATTAATTGAAAACTAGGGTAGTGCTAGGTTTGCAAATAATATAAATAAGTGTCTCGCGCATGCATGGCTATCCACTAAACTATTCTACTTCTAAAGGCTTTTGGTATTCTAGAAAAAACTATTGGCGACAGAATGAGCGGTTCTTCAGTCGACTTCTACGACTACCAATCTTCTACACGGTGGGTATTCCGATGACAGTTCTGGGTACTCCGACTACAAGCACTCGACTATGATGGTGTACTCTTCCGATGAATCGAAAGATGCTTCATCTCCCTCACTTTCACTGGAGCATGAGTATGACTCAGAATAATCTTTTTCGTGGCCGGACGAGGATTATAACTACGACTGGAATCCGAAGCGACAAAGGACCATGAAGAAGAAGAAGACGATAAGGAGAAAGATAACTCCTAGGAAGTCTTCCAAGGATTCATCGGACGATGAATACTAGGGCGAGGAAACTGACGAAGATGAAGACGATGAGGAGGAAGAGTCTGAAAAATGAGTGGGAAACAGAGTCTGAGGATGAAGAGGACACTAATAGGAGGATAACTCTTTTGATAATTAGAAAGCGTATGTGGTTGTTTGAACGTGTTGTAGTTTTTTTACATTAGAATTGGTAAACCCTATAATGTGTAGTCGTTTTTTATTAGGGTTTACTATCTGTGCATACGTAGGTCCATTGTGTTTTCGGGTCTCTTGTTAGCTAATTATGTTTTGTTATCGGTATGCACTTAGTTTGTTTTGCAGTCATTTGCAATGTTCAAATTCATAATCGATTTAAGTTACAACCTGTTCTTAGTTTGGTTTGTAGTGCTTTCACCTGAGAATGCAATATTAAGTATTATAGACTGGATCTGTGTAGGCTTAAGAATTAGTATTGACATTGAGAATTTAAGCAATTTTAATGGTCTGGTTGCACTAATTTGATAAAGTATGTGACACTAGTTAATGAAAAGACACGATACAGTAGAAATGTATATTAAAACCACATGTCACTAGTTATAGGTCCTTAGTGACTCGCGTCATTACAACACACATTAGTTTAGTCTGTTATATTTATTCAATTCATATCGCGTCATATGACTTGAACATCGCGTGATAGCAGCCAGTTCAATTCATCTCGCGTTATATGGCATGAACATCGCATGGTACGAGGCATTTCATGAATCGCGTAAGACCACCATAATAGATGACTCACGTATGCCCATTGTAATACAACTCGCGTCAGATAACCTTCACATGTCATGGTAAGTGGTCTTCGAATCGCGAAAATACGACGGGAGTTTGTACTGACCTAAATCGCGTTATATGTAATGGAGTTCTAACTAACTAGTGTTTTAAATGTAAATGAATAAGTGTAGTAAAACAACTGAATATAACTCGCGTGTGAGACAATTAAAGCGTATCAACTCATAAAGTTTGGGACAATGAGTAAGAAAGATACAGAACAAGTGGAATCACGTTAATACATACTGAATAAAACAGATGAAAACAAAAAAGATTAGGACGGGAAGCTCATAGTGTGATATCACATGTCCTTTGGTTGTGTCCAAATTTCAAGCAACGGCTACAACGCAAGTGGCTAGATGATAATTCTCATGTAGATGGAATCTTCTTCTTCCTTAGCCATCCAGCTCGCCTTTTAACGTTAGGAGGTAGAACAACAGGTCCTTCAGATTCGTTAGAGGATGAACTTTCACCATAGTCGGTTATTGCAGGTATGCTAAACGAATAGGTGGACCTATAATTACTTAAAATGTAGAATGGTTGTATCAACGTCATAGGATCTTTGTTAATGGATGTTATTGCAGCCAATGAGTGAGGACATGGAAAACACTCTTGCTGCCATGAACCACATGAACACTTAAAATCAAGGATGTTGACAACCATAACTGGTTCAGAATAAACATCGAATGAACCTGTAGAAGACTTAGATACCACCCAGGTTCGACCGATTAGAACATTCTCCTTAAACTGCTTCTCATATTCGGGGCATAAATAATTGTTACAGCTTAGCTATTCTGAATAGCGTCTAGAAACCTGAGTCATTGGAATTACTTTAATCTTGTCTATCATTTCAACAATTGGTAGATTGCAAAACTTTTTAATCTGATTGTTAAAGGATTCGGCAGTAGATGATGCCATTACCTCGTAACGTTTCCCAACGACGAATGGCTGCGCGTACTTTTCGGGAGGTAAATTCTCGATGAAATCCTTAATCTTTTTACCATCGCTACTTAAAAACTTGGAAAGTCTCTCATTAAAAAGTTCAATTGTGGGAGCATAAGCACAACTTTTGAATCGCTTCAACATCTTCTTCTTAAACTCGCGGTTAGTGCAATCAAGAGTTGTCCTCAAATTATTAAGGAGATGATATATACAGTAAGCAAGAAAGTAGTTTGGATAAACAACAGAAACAACATTAATAATACCAGAGTGTCTGTCGGAAAGAAAAGTGATTTGACGGTTTAACAAATGAGGTTTAAGACATTCCATAAACCACATCCAGTTATCAGAATCTTCGCCACCGAAAATACCAAAAGCAACTGGAAACATATCTGTAATATGAAAATAGGTTAAGGGAGTCCAAAATATAAGGCTATATGAATCCATTAAGGCGCGATTTATTCTGATGTCATCACCTATCTCGCGATGCGGCACATATAGCATAAGACATATCGCGCGATTGATAGCTATGAACAAAGTGTCATCGCGCGATTGTTAGGGATGGACTAGGCAACAACGTGCGAGTCCTATACATTTGGTATATAACAAATCGCGTACGATATTGGGTTAGAATCACATTGGTAAGAAACGCATGCTTTTGTCTTATTAACTCGCATATTAATTTACATATACCTAAAACCAAAATGAAAAAAGGTTTAAAACTCACCGTTATTGTCATCCCTTGCCACTGCAGACAACAACACACCACCATGCTTGCCGTTTAAATGGGTACCGTCCACATACAACAATGGTCGACATGAGTGAAAGCCTTGAATGCATGATCCAAAGGCCACAAAGCAACTCCTAAAGACATTCCCAAAACCAACCTCCAAATGACAATCAGTAGTAATATCTCAAATTTTTAATCTTCTAAAATAAGCATTGAGCAAGCCAAACGAAGTAAAACTTACTTCGCTCCTTTTTTTTTAATTTATAATTACTTTGCGATTCTGTTTTCTTTTTTAATACTTTCTATAGTTAGTGTTTAATATTGATTATTAGAAATACTACTAAATATCATATTTTAAAATTATTACTGTAAATAACCCAACCTATAGTTAATTAATCTAGCCAATCCAAAATTCAATATTCCACGATATAACTAAGGGTAAACTTATGGACGAGGAGTAAATGCTATTATGATTTACAAATCCATACAATCATACATCATAGTGCTGAATGAATTAACATTACATATTTTTTTCATGCGTGGATCATTAAAATTAAATATTATTGATGAATGAAGATCCTTACCCTTGATTATGATGTAGGTTGAGATACGTATACAAGGATTACAGATAAACTGTCAAAACGTTAGTTTGATATGATCATCTTTGACAGTGGTGGATCTAAGGGGTGGCCATGTATGCCATGAACCACCCCAAATTCTAAAAATAAGTTCGGTATAGTGGTAGGAGTGTTAGGTTTTCTCCCCTGGACCACTCCAACATATTTTTTTGGCACACACTAAATTCTAATCCTGGATCCGCTCCTGATCTCTGATAGTCTGATGTACCCTTGATTTGGTATGTTCTGTACAGAACCAGCAGAAATTATGTATGCATTTGACGGGGACAGCTTCGTGAAAAGGTTTTGTTTTTATTCTCAATGTTTTACTAGTCTATATATTAGATTTTACACTTGATTCATTCATTGTCTTATGTTGACTTAGTGTGATCTCTGGTGTCCCACTTACTCAACTAATGGGCCAAGAAACAAGCCTTCCGACCAGAGCTGGCAAACAGGTCTGGAGACGCCACAAATAAATGGGTACTTGTCCGAATCTAAATGGGTCTACACATAACTGTCACGTTTAATCTGCTAACGCCAGACACGCTACCTGCTAGACACATTTACCTGTATAAGCAGTTACTTACCAGACACACTACTTGTGAGACACGCCAAAATGCTACAATAGGTTGTTTAAGTTTATTCCATATAAACCCGATTATAACTTTTGCTCGTGAGATACTAGTGAATCAATTTGCCTAGAAAATACTACTCATGTTTGTAAAAATAAAAAATTAATTAAGACTTTGGCAGAAGAGAGTTTTAACGAGGTAAAAATAAAAACATTAAAATTTAAGACTCTTAAAAGTCTAATCATAATTGAACCGATAGCTCGGATCGATAAATAATTTGTAGTTTAGTTTGAACCTTTTAGTTCAGAAAAATAACCAAAACAAAAATCGATTGAATCATAACGATTTGACTAATGCAAACTACTTACATACAAATAAAAACAAAATTCGTTCTTCGTATTAAAATTACAAGCCTATCTTGATTCATCTACGTAGACTAAAAAAACTAATGAGGATGATACGACTTATAAATGTCCAAAATATAAAATATAGTGCAATAAATAATTTTTTTAAACAAAAGTAAAATATTTTTTATTAAATCTAAAATCCATAAAAAAAATTGAATCTCTTTTATAAAATCTATAGATACATACGACAACCATCATTCGAAATTGAAAATGTGGATCTTTTCAAAATTGAATTTTTGGTGTTTTTTATGTCCTTTCTATTGCTTCCTACATAATTTAGTCTACATATTTACTTTTGCGTACTTTTTCATTACTTTTTTGTTCCGAGATATCTGATTGTCAACTAGAGGTGTCAAACGGTTCAAATCGCGAACCGGAACCGTTTATCAGACAACCGCGATTTGCGGTCCTAACGGTTTGCGGTTCTCGCGTTTTATTTTTATGCGGTCCTAACAGTTTGCAGTTCTAATGGGCCAGTTTCGCAGTTTATCCGCCAGAAAAACGGTTTATCAAAATATTTTATAATATTATTTAAAATTAATTTGTAAATGTTAATTGAATCTAATTTCAATAATTGAGATAAATATAATATAAACGAGTTAATTATTTTATTTAATGCATTTTAATTTAAATACTATATCATTTTAATCGAAATTTTATAATCAAGCAATTACATTCTAAAAAAATAATTGTAATATGATTTTGATATGTTTGATTATATTTATGTATTTAAGATATTTTATTTAATAATGGGTAGATATTAAATAAAATATATACATCTAATTATATTTTGATCAAAATTTTCAATATTATTCAAAATATTTTTTTGTTTAAACAAGATATCGTAAACAATATAATTGTAAAATGATTTGTATATTGTTTGAACATACTAGATATTTAAGATGTTTTATTTAATATTAGGTACATATTAAATAATATATACCTATTAGGCATATAATTGTATTCTGATTTTAAATTGTTAGGTGATTCTTTAGATCTTTCAAGCGTGAAGTGTTTATGTTTAAATGATTTAAATAGTTTATTGTATTTTCGAACTATTCAATATTTGAAGTTTAAATTTAATTTTTTTAGAATTTTATAATTATATGCATAAACTTAAATTACTTGTAAATAACAAAATAAAAATTAAAACTCAAAGTGATTTAAATAACATTTAATAAAAAATATAAGCAAAACAAACAATTCATTAAAAATAAAAACCAAACAAGTAACATAGTTGTTCTGTTCAATCAAATAAAAAAGAAAAATATTACAACGACAATGCTTAAGACAATCAAATGTAAAAAACTAAGAAGCTTCATTGTTGTTGTTGTTGTTAGGTGGTGGACCTTGCAAATGCATGTTCTCCATCATCTGTCGCATATACTCCGACTGTTGGGCTTGAGAGTTTGCAAATCGCTCATTCCATTGATCTTGTTGACCATGCCACTGCTCGTATTGACCATGCCACTGCTGGAGGTGACCAAGTTGATCATTCACCCCTACCTGCCACTGCTGTATCTGGCTAAGCTGGTCATTTACCCCCCCCCCCCCCCCGCCACTGCTAAAATTGAGTTTGTCAATTCGTAAATTTATCATGCCAGTCCGTTTGTTAAGTATGCGCATAGTGGATATAATCCATCTACTGCTCATGCGAATGCTCAACAAATTCGCGGTCGGTTCGTCTTTCTTGTCGCAGTAGTCCAGAAGAACCACCAATAGCATTTGCATCGAAAGGCGGCTAAAGTATAAACTGCTTAGTAGGTGGATTTGGCGGTTTTGTAAGACCGTTCGCAGCCCATATCTGATTCAACTCGGGCCTATGGTTATGTCATGCCTCCAATTTTGACATCAACTCTCCATCCCAAGAGTATATCTCCTGCAATTTCAAAGATGCTCTACCTATAGCACTAGTTGGCCTAACCTTCATCGGAGTGTACATACTCACATCAACTCCTTTCGAAACAAGAAAATGACTCACTATCATACCATAAGGTAGTTTATCCGTACCACACCTCGTAGCCATATTTCGAATCATCAAGCTAGGTAAATTAATTATTCCTTCATTTCCCACGATAAAAGCAATTAAAAATGTTTGAATATATGAAAGGTGCGAATCATTGTTACTAGGGGGAAGAAATATACTATTTACCAATTTCAAAGCTAATTTCCCATTAGCATCCAAATTACTTCGCATGGCTCGAAATTTACGGCTAATTTTTGGAGCCTCTGAACTAGAATAAGTAAGAAGATCTACTGCTTCTTCGTAGGACATAGGCCAATCAGCAGCCCAGCCCGAACGAGGATAAGTGATGGAATGTAATTTTTCACCGGTATATATATCACGGGTTGGAACGAAAAAAAGGTCTTCGAAATCAGTTTCAAAAAAACTATAGGGTTCACCATTAATCAAACAACTCATTCCTAAACCTCTACCATTTGGATCATTCTCAATTAAATGTGCGGTGACATAAAACTTGCGTATTAATTCGATATACCATTCACACTTGAATCTAGCTATCATCATCCAACCTAGGCCATTATTAGGTTCAAGAAGTCTGAATTTTTTTTGCATACCCTATACTTCGATCAGTTCATCGTAATCTAAAAACATACCCGCCCAAAATTTGGTTACACCTCGTCGTGCTAGAGGATTACGGACGCGAACCTCCCCTTCGCCGTGATTTTCGTAAGTCGCGCTCTTCGTTACCTCCACCTCTTCATACCCCGAATCTATTTCGGCATTCGTTATTTGTCTCGAGGATGTTGAATCATCTCCTCTACTCTTCTAGGCTTGCTTTGATAGACATTCTCCGTAACCTGTATTAAAAAATTGTGTTTGAAAGTTATAAAAAAAAATTAGAGAGAGAAGTGTAGGTAACTAGAGAGAGATTGGTAGTGGTGTGAAAAATTGTAAGGGGGAATGGGTAGTATTTATAGGCTTTTTTTTCAAGTAACCGTTGGATGACGTCATCCGTGACGTCACCCGTGCGGACCATTCGGTTAGACGTGCGGATGGTTCGCACGGTCCAAAGCAAAACGGCTAGTTTAATCAAACTAGTAGTAGGCGTCCGGGGCATCCGGAGCCATATCCGGATGGCTTGAATTTACCGTCCGAGCGTCCGGACCGATTGTCCGGACCATCCAGAAAAATCTCCGGATGGTTCGTACATTTTTTTTCCTGAATTTTTGAATTTTTTTGATGGGTCTCCCCTATAAATAGAGAAGACCCCAACTCAATACTCACAAACTCACAAACTCCTCTCTACTTCTATCTAAATTTCTCTACTTGTTCTAAATATTCTAGAAAATTTCTTATTTTATATATTGTAGTTTTACTTTCGGAATTGTTTGATTCTTTTTTTCCGCAAATTGTTTCTATTTGATAAAAATACTTAAATAACGTTGGGATAACATTATAATAGCTCAATTAAGAGCTTCGTATAATTTATCAAGTTATTTACTTGTTTTAGTTATTTAAATTAGTTCTTTTAATTCTAAATTTATTAGTTGTTCTTAGTTGTTATTAGTCTAAATTTAGTTTTTATTATTTGCAATATTAATTAGTTTCGATTAGTATTTTATTGTATATTTTAAAAAAAAGTTGTTATTAGTTTTAAAATAGCTTCAAAACGTAGAAATACTCATGCTCACCCACCCGCTAATGTGGATCTCAATACCGTAGATGATTTTCCTACAGACTCCCTTCACGTTGACATACTCTCCTCCCACGAAAGTGGTGGTGGAAGTACTAGTGGTGGATCGAGATCTCGTAAGAAAACATCTTGGATTTGGAAACACTTTACTCCATCAGATGATGGTTTATCTAGTATTTGTAAAGAGTGCAATAGATGTTATCTTCACGTAAGTGGAAATAGAAATATGGGCACTAGCACTATGGTAAAACATTTACTGAAACATGAAATATATGATCCTACAAAACCTAACCCAAATAATGTTTGCATAAACCCTCAAACAAAGTCTTCCTTTTGAGTTTAACCACGATACGTATAGGGAAGAAACAATGATTTATACAGTCGGTAGTTTACAACCATTCAGTTTTGGGGATTCTTGGAGATACGAAAATTGGATGCAAGCTGGGGTAAACCCACAGGCAAAACGCATTCCACGTAGCTCTTTGCGATCGCTAGCCTTTAAATATTTTTTAAAAATAAAAAAAAAGCATTATTCAAACTATTCTAACTTTGTAATGGAATGTTTCGATTACTAGTGGCATAGCTTCTTTTACTGATTTTGATATGTTATGTGTCACCCTTCATTGAATGGATTCCGAATGGGTACTCCAAAGGAGAATTATATGGTTTGAATCTATTGGGAAGCATAACGCACAATTAATTAGGGAGAGTATGGTTGAATGCATGAATATTTATGACATTAGAGATAAGATTATGTCTATTTCGTTGGATAATGCATCTTCTAATATTAGTGCTATAAATTGCTTACACAAGATTGCAATCCCATTTTTCCTAAATTGTTTCATACCAAATGTGTATGCCACGTACTACAATTAATTGCGAACGAGGAAATACTTAAGGTTATGGATGATTATATTGCCCCTATTAAAAATGGGATCCTATTTTGCACGACCTCCGCTACTAAAAAAAAGAGCTTTTAAAACAAAACACTAGAAGAAAAGTACTCCGCTACTTAAAGTGCTCAGTATACATAGTAATTATTTTCAAACTCAAATTATGAACAAAACACTAGAAGAAAAGTTAAGCTTTCTGATATAGATGAAGTTATTATTATATCGCACTAACACTCAACACTGAAGGTAGCAGCCATTTTGATCCATCAACGCTTACCCCTATCGTCGCTAATGCCTCTCACAATAGAGGGTTCAAGGAGAGAGTGACTACTTTGGTCTTTCTTTTGTTGATCGTTTTTATTTATAAAAGAATTAGAATAGATCGAATCGGAATTCGAAAAATAACTGTATTTTTTTTAATTTATTTATTATTATTATTATTATTTAAGAAAAGAACTCGCAGGCACCTCAGTCTGAGAAACCAGAAGGTAAACCACACAACGTGACAGGCTCGGCTGATAAAACGTATATAGAAAGATTCGAACTCATGACATTTGGTCACAAGCATGTCATATTCAACCAACCCGACTATCCTTTTGGAGGCAAATAACTATATTTTGTGGTGTTTTTACTTTGTTTTTTTTATATTAAAATAGAAATTGAACCATACAAGTTTTAAAACAAATTTTATTTATCTATAATTTTTATTTTTATTTTTAATATTTTAATAAATAATATTGATATTTGTAATTAATTGTTTAGAAAAATAATAAAATGTTAATAAATGTTTTAAATACTAATAAATTTACATGTTCTCGTTGAATGAGTGTAAAAAAATCATATATATTTTACATTTTCTATAAAAAATAAAGAATACAAATTATTATTTAAATAAATAAATTTATTATTTTTGAATAATATTAAATTTTAGATTTAAAAATTATGGACAAGCTTCTTCTTCTTTTTTCTTTTTTTTTTAGATTTAAAAATTGTGGACAAGCTTTAGAATTGCATGTC
Organism: Limnanthes douglasii subsp. nivea; assembly: GCA_036936605.1. Lineage (NCBI taxonomy): Eukaryota > Viridiplantae > Streptophyta > Magnoliopsida > Brassicales > Limnanthaceae > Limnanthes > Limnanthes douglasii. Next base: position 7,537,042 of record JAUPFV010000003.1, on the reverse strand, counting down.
TTTTGCAATTCTGATCCTAAAATTATCCATCAATATCATATTTGACAGCTAATTTTTTTTATTAGTCACCGGAGTTAGCACTTGTTTCAAAATTGTCACTCAAGTTATATTTGTTTCACAATCGTCATTCAAGTTATATTTTTTTACATTTATGGTCAGTAGCAGCGGCTAAAAATGAAAATAAAAGACATACATATACATTAGTGACCACCTATGAAACAAAGTGTCTATTTTGATACAAAAATTAAATAAGTGGCACTTTTGAAACAAGTGACCAACTCCCGTGACTAACCATAATTTTTAACTCATATTTGACTCTATCTCCCTTCAAAGCAAGAGTTTGGGGACTCATTTTAAGTTTAGATTTTTAAAAAATTAACTAATTGGTCTTTTTATATTAACGAAACACCAAACTGGTCTTCCTATCGTAAATATTATTTTTTAAGTTTTTGTTTTGACGCGACTATTTATCACGTTCGGCGGAAGCGAAATGCTAGAATTGTTGGCTCCTCTACTCTTGCCTAGGCCTCTGCGATTTTTGTATGGTATGCTCTGTAACTTTAAATTCGGGTTTTTTGCCATCAAAGTTATCTTATCGGGTATGAATTTGATTAATAAAAACCATCATATTCTTATCGACTCGGTTATATTACCATCATATCGTTGAGATTTTAGACAACCATAATGTTTCGACAACTTAAGCCTTGGTTTATATTTTTTTCTAAGGTATTACCATGTTTACAAATCATGTCCAAAATTTGTTCAAGTCTTATTTCGTCCAAATTATATATAATATGTGATTTTTAATAGGTTTGAATTTAATAAGCATAACCATATAAGTTACTGTTTTATCCGGTCAAATTTTATATAAACACGTGTTACTTTTATTTGTAAAAAATGATAAAAATATTAAATATTAAATTTAAAAATATATAAAAATATATTTTAAATAATATTAACTATTAACAGCAATTTAATCTCCAATAAAAATTAAACATTTGATAAAAGAAATATAGCTATATAGTATTAAACTGTGGTATTTTGAGATAATTATTTGCATATTTTAAACACAAGTAGATATTTAATCGTTTTTCTGTTTTATATTTTTTTTCTTTTTTTTAAATGTCATATTTTTTAAATTATAGTTCTAAAATAATATTCTAAAATACCACTATTTTTGTTTTTTTTAAACGGACAAAACTCAATCAATGAAGGGTATATTTTATAGTTGCAAAATTACGGTTAAATTGATTGTGGAAATAGAAAAAAAATGGAGGTGAAAAAATATGTTCAATTGAGTTGCGAAAATAAGCAGAAACTAGTTGAGAAAATAAGAATTTGGTTGCTAACTAATTCTGGAGAAAACGATTATTGTTTAGATGCTAAAACAATTGTTGTTTAGTTCCGAAATTACGTATAATTAGTTGCAAAATAAGTTTAAAAAAATAATTATTGTTTAGTTGTAAAATTACGTGTAATTTAGTTGCCAAATAAGTCTAAAAACAACTGTTGTTTAGTTGCAAAGTTAGATGAAATTTGGTTGCAAAATAAGTCTAAACAAACAATTGTTATGTAATTGCGAAATTACGTGCAATTTGGTTACTCGAAAGAAATTGTTGTTTAGTTACAAAATTAAGGACAATTTTGTTGCGAATTTGGCTTTGAAAAAGATCTCCAAATATATCACTCATAGATTTTGTTTTGTTCATCTTTTAAATATGTGTGTGTTCTTTTTGTTAAGGTAGGAGGTAGGGTATGAAATGTATAGAGTTTTTGAAAGTTAACATAACATATACAAAAATTATTTTATTTTTTGGTTGAAGGCAGTACTTTTCGTGGTTGTGTTGTGTTTTAGAGGATAAAATATGACTGTATTCGACCAAAAATAAATTTAAAAGACAATAGATGGAATGTTTCAAAACAATTTAAAAAAAACTAAAACTAAAAAAATTAAAAATCTTCCTCGAAAATTTTTACAACCGCTGATATAATTAGGCAACAAATACTATTTATATAACTAGACTTTTATGATTTTACTTATTCTTTTCTTCAATTATCTGTTTGCAATTTATAATAATAAATTAATCTATATATTCGAATTATAAAAAATCTGAGCCATTTCGGAGATAATGTCCATTTGTAGTAATCTTTCATGTCCAAATATCATAAAAACAAAATAAAAATAGAAGAATATCCATGTTCATATAAAATAATTATACTAATAATGAAGGTAGAATAAGATATAACTTAAATTCTGAAATAAATATACATAACAAATATGTTCAAACAAATTTTAGTAACTTATTATAATTATTTTGAAACACTTTTCCTTGTATTATAAATTCTAAAAAATAGTTTGTAAAACAATGTTCTTTCTTTGTCTTTTATATCGTGAGTTATATTTTAAATTTGAAACTGTTTTTCCTATATTATAGGTTTCCTATTATAAAATAATATGTTTTCCTTATTCCTTTCTTTTATTTTTATATATATAGTTATCATTATGTCACGAAAAAATCTCTCGAAAGATTGGTATGCTACTATCATTGAACCTTATTTTATTTCAAAGCATATGCATCACAACATAGCAAACAAGAAAACTTTCTCAATCTTTGAAAACCGTAGTATGCTTGTATTTCCTCCTATATGGTTCCGGTGTCCAAAATCATTAGCCAACCTACCCTTCCCTCCCCTTACGATACCTATGACAACTGGGTACGACTTCATAAAAGTAGTAGGTACATCTAATGGATTGGTATGCTTGGCCACAATATACATAGCTAAACTAAAAGTAGTTGTGTGTAATCCTTTTATTGGTCGAGTTTTGAACATCTCGGTTCCTCGTATTCATATGAGGGGGTTTCAGTGTGTAGTGGGGTTTGTATTTGACTTGGTGTTAGAGATTTCAAGGTTCTAAGAGTACTATATGATAGCCATGTATACAAGACTGTCTGGAAGGTCCAACTATATGCATTGAAAGAGTGCTTCCCAATTTTCTTGCTCGACGGAATTGTACAACGTTCCCCAAGAAGGAGCCATCCATCGGGTTTGCCAAAAAGATTTAGGAAAAGCCGAATATATTCTTGAATCGTTTGATATGGCTTCTAAATAATTCCGCTTAACGACACTGCCACCAAGGTGTACTCTTCCTAAGAAATGGCCGCCCCTGTTGTCATCGTTGGATGATTGTATTTGTGTGTCTGAATAGAGTGATTTAGAATCAACATATGGGTTATGAAAACATATGGGGTGGTAGAATCATGGACTAAGCTATGCACTATAGAAACGACTGGAGAATGAAGAGTTGGGATTTGGAGCCACGTAAAATTTGCTAATCTAATTCCAGATTTGTCTATAATTAATTAATTAATTATTTAATTAATTAATACATATATAGATGCTAAATTTATATATTTTAAGTTTGAAACACTTTTGCTTGTATTATAAATTCTAAAAATTAGTTTGTAAAACAATGTTCTTTCTTTGTCTTTTATATCGTGGGTTATATTTTAAATTTGAAACAGTTTTTCCTATCTTATAGGTTTCCTATTATAAAATAATATGTTTTCCTTATTTCTTTCTTTTATATGTATATATATAGTTATGGTTATGTCAGGACTAATACTAGTATATGCTAAAAAAACACGACAAAATCTCTCGATACTATGTTGTCTGCAACAGAGGCTGCTTCTTCTTCTTCTAAAGAATTTGAATGAGCTTTTTTTTTCCTCAAGACATCTTGATTGAGATCTTAAAAAGGTTGATGGTAAAAGCACCCGTTCTTTTCACGGCAGTATCGAAAGATTGGCATGCTACTATACTGAACCTTATTTTATTCTAAAGCATATGCATCACAACATAGCAAACAAGAAAACTTTTTTACTCTTTGAAAATCGTCGGTATGCTAGTATTTCCTCCTATATGGTTCTGGTGTCCAAAATTGTTAGCCAACCTACCCTTCCCTCCCCTTAAGATACCTATGACACCTGGGTACGACATCATAAAAGTTGTAGGTACATCTAATGGATTGGTATGCTTGGCCACATTATACATAGCTAAACTAAAAGTAGTTGTGTGTATCCATTTATTGGTCGAGTTTTGAACATCCATGTTCCTCATATTCTTATGAGGGGGTTTCAGTGTGTAGTGGGGTTTGTATTTGACTTGGAATTTGAGGATTTCAAGATTTTAAGGGTACTATATGATAGCCATGTATACAAGACTTCCTGGGAGGTCCAACTATATGCATTGAAAGAGAGACAATGAAGGAACATAGATGCTTCCCGATTTGCTTGCTCGACGGAATTGTACAACGTTCCCCTATAAGGAGCCATCCATCGGGTTTGCCAAAAAGATTTAGGAAAGGCCTCATATATTCTTGAATAATTTGATATGGCTTCTAAATAATTCCGCTTAACGACACTGCCACCAAGCAGTACTCTTCCTGAAAAATGCCCCCCCCCCTGTTGTATCGTTGGATGATTGTATATGTGTGTCCGAAGGGAGGGGTTCGGAATATAACATATGGGTTATGAAAACATATGGGATGGTGGAATCATGGACTAAGCTATACGCTATAGACACGACTAGAGAATGGAGAGTTGGGATTTTAAGCCACGTAAAATTTGCTAATCTAATTCGAGATTTGTCTATAATTAATAAATTAATTGATTAATTAATTAATACATATATAGATGCTAAATTTGCATATTTTAAGTTTGAAACACTTTTCCTTGTATTATAAATTCTAAAAAATAGTTTGTAAAACAATGTTCTTTCTTTGTCTTTTATATCGTGAGTTATATTTTAAATTTGAAACATGTTTTCCTATATTATAGGTTTCCTATTATAAAATAATTTGTTTTCCTTATTGCTTTCTTTTATTTGTATATATATAGTTATGGTTATGTCAGGACTAATACTATTATATGCTAAAAACACGACAAAATCTCTCGATACTATGTTGTCGGCTGCTTCTTCTTCTTCTAAAGAATTCGAATGGGCTTCTTTTTTTCTTCAAGACATCTTGATTGAGATCTTAAAAAGGTTGCCGGTAAATCACCCGTTCGTTTCACGCCAGTATCGAAATATTTGTATGTTACTATCATTGAACCTTATTTTATTTCAAAGCATATGCATCACAACATAGCAAACAAGAAAACTTTCTTAATCTTTGAAAACCGTAGTATGCTAGTATTTCCTCCTATATGGTTCCGGTGTCCAAAATCATTAGCCAACCTACCCTTCCCTCCACTTAAGATACCTATGACACCTATGTACGACGTCATAAAAGTAGTAAGTACATCTAATGGATTGGTATTCTTGGCCACATCATACATAGCTAAACTAAAAGTAGTTGTGTGTAATCCCTTTATTGGTCGAGTTTTGAACATCTCGGTTCCTTGTATTATAATGAGGGGGTTTCAACGTGTAGTTGGGTTTGTATTTGACTTTGCGTTAGAGGATTCTAAGGTTCTAAGGGTACTATATGATAGTAATGTATACAAGACTTCCTAGGAGGTCCAACTATATGCATTGAAAGAGAGACAATAGAGGAACATAGATGCTTCCCGATTTGCTTGCTCGACGGAATTATACAACGTCCCCCTAGAAGGAGCCATCCATCAGGTTTTCCAAAAAGATTTAAGAATGCCGCATATATTCTTGAATCGTTTGATATGGCTTCTGAAGAATTCCGCTCAGCGACACTGCCACCAAGCTGTACTCTTCTTGAGAAATGGCCGCCCCTGTTGTCATCGTTGGATGATTGTATATGTGTGTCTGCAGAGAGAGGTTTAGAATATAACATATGGTTTATGAAAACATATGGGGTGGTGGAATCGTGGACTAAGCTATACACTATAGACATGACGGGTTTTGAGATCTACATACACGACAGTAAAAAAGTAATCGACAACCCTATGCAGGATGGTAGGGTTGCACTGGTACTTAACAACGACACTATTTCTTTATACGACCCTTATATCGATACGCGTAGACCATTTAAGAGGAGAGAACAATGACGGAGCACAGCGGAGGCTTGGAAACTATGTAGGTACATATACAGAAAACTTGATGTTACTCAACTATGAAGAATAAGAAAAACAACCAAGATGGACGTCAGTTTTGTAAAACTTATTTAGCTTCGTTTTGTTTTTTTAAATATTTTCTAGTTTGGCATGGAATAAATTTACTTAGCTCCGTTTTCTTTTGAAGTGTTTTTTGTAGTTTGATATGGAGTAAAACTTACTTAGCTCCTTTTCTTTTTTTTAATTTATAATTACTTTGCGATTCTGTTTTCTTTTTTAATACTTTCTATAGTTAGTGTTTAATATTGATTATTAGAAATACTACTGAATATCATATTTTAAAATGATTACTGTAAATAACCCAACCTATAGTTAATTAATCTAGCCAATCCAAAATTCAATATTCCACGATATAACTAAGAGTAAACTTATGGACGAGGAGTAAATGCTATTATGATTTACAAATCCATACAATTACACATTATAGGGCTGAATGAATTGACATTACATATTTTTTTCATGCGTGGATCAGTAAAATTAAATATTATTGATGAATGATCCTTACCCTTGATTATGATGTAGGTTGAGATACGTATACAAGGATTACAGATAAACTGTCAAAACGTTAGTTTGATATGGTCATCTTTGACAGTGGCGGATCCAAGGGGTGGCCATGTATGCCATGGACCACCCCAAATTCTAAAAATAAGTTTGGTATAGTGGTAGGAGTGTTAGGTTTTCTCCCGTGGACCACTCCAACATATTTTTTTGGCACACACTAAATTCTAATCCTGGATCCGCTCCTGATCTCTGATAGTCTGATGTACCCTTGATTTGGTATGTTCTGTACGGAACCAGCAGAAATTATGTATGCATTTGACGGAGACAGCTTCGTGAAAAGGTTTTGTTTTTATTCTCAATGTTTTACTAGTCTATATATTAGATTTTACACTTGATTCATTCATTGTCTTATATTGACTTAGTGTGATCTCTGGTGTCCCACTTACTCAACTAATGGGCCAAGAAACAAGCCTTCCGACCATAGCTGGAAAACAGGTCTGGAGACGCCACAAATAAATGGGTACTTGTCCGAATCTAAATGGGTCTACACATAACTATCACGTTAAATCTGCTAACACCAGACACGCTACCTACTAGACACATTAACCTGTATAAGCAGTTACTTACCAGACACCCTACTTGTCAGACACGCCAAAATGCTACAATAGGTTGTTTAAGTTAATTCCCATTATAAACCCGATTATAACTTTTGCTCGTGAGATATTAGTGAATCAATTTACCTAGAAAATACTACACATGTTTGTAAAAATAAAAAATTAATTAAGACTTTGGCAGAAGAGAGTTTTAACGAGGTAAAAAAAACATTAAAATTTAAGACTCTTAAAAATGTAATCATAATTGAACCGATAGCTCGGATCGATAAATAATTTGTAGTTTAGTTGAACCGATAGCTCGGATCGATAAATAATTTATAGTTTAGTTTGAACCTTTTAGTTCAGAAAAATAACCAAAACAAAAATCAATTGAATCATAACGATTTGACTAAGGCAAACTACTTACATACAAATAAAAACAAAATTCGTTCTTCGTATTAAAATTACAAGCCTATCTTGATTCATCTACGTAGACTAAAAAAACTAATGAAGATGATACGACTTATAAATGTCCAAAATATAAAATATAGTGCAATAAATAATTTTTTTAAACAAAAGTAAAATATTTTTTATTAAATCTAAAATCCATAAAAAATTGAATCTATTTTATAAAATCTATAGATACAAACACAACCATCATTCGAAATTGAAAATGTGGACCTTTTCAAAATTGAATTTTTGGTGTTTTTTATGTCCTTTCTATTGCTTCCTACATAATTTAGTCTACATATTTACTTTTCCGTACGTTTTCATTACTTTTTTTCCGAGATATCTGGCTTTCAACTAGAGGGGTCAAACGATTCAAATCGCGAACCGGAACCGTTTAACAGACAACCGCGATTTGCGGTCCTAACGGTTTGCGGTCCTCGCGGTTTACTTTTTATGCGGTCCTAACGGTTTGCAGTTCTAATAAGCCAGTTTCGCAGTTTATCCGCAGGAAAAACGGTTTATCAAAATATTTTATAATATTATTTAAAATTAATTTGTAATTGTTAATTGAATCTAATTTCAATAATTGAGATAAATATATTATAAACGAGTTAATTATGATATTTAATGTATTTTAATTTAAATATTATATCATTTTAATCGAAATTTTATAATCAAGCAATTACATTCTAAAACAATAATTGTAATATGATTTTGATATGTTTGATTATATTTATGAATTTAAGATATTTTATTTAATAATGGGTAGATATTAAATAAAATATATACATCTAATTATATTTTGATCACAATTTTCAATATTATTCAAAATATTTTTTCGATTATAAAAATAATAATTTGATTGTTTTAAACAAGATATCGTAAACAATATAATTGTAAAATATAATTGTAAAATGATTTGTATATTGTTCGAACATACTAGATATTTAAGATGTTTTATTTAATATTAGGTACATATTAAATAATATATACATATAATTGTATTCTGATTTTAAATTGTTAGGTTATTCTTTGGATCTTTCAAGCTTGAAGTGTTTATGTTTAAATAATTTAAATAGTTTATTGTATTTTCGAACTATTCAATATTTGAAGTTTAAATTTAAATTTTTTAGAATTTTATAATTATATGCATAAACTTAAATTACTTGTAAAGAACAAAATAAAAATTAAAACTCAAAGTGATTTAAATAACATTTAATAAAAAATAGAAGCAAAACAAACAATTCATTAAAAATAAAAACCAAACAAGTAACATAGTTGTTCAATCAAATAAAAAAGAAAAATATTACAACGACAATGCTTAAGACAATCAAATGTAAAAAACTAAGAAGCTTCATTGTTGTTGTTGTTAGGCGGTGGACCTTGCAAATGCATGTTCTCCATCATCTGTCGCATATACTCCGACTGTTGGGCTTGAGAGTTTGCAAATCGCTCATTCCATTGATCTTGTTGACCATGCCACTGCTCGTATTGACCATGCCACTGCTCATATTGACCACGCCACTGCTGTATCTGGCTAAGCTGGTCATTTACCCCCCCCCCCCCCCCCCCGCCACTGCTGAAATTGAGTTTGCCAATTCGTAAATTTATCATGCCAGTCCGTTTGTTAAGTTTGCGCACAGTGGATATAATCCATCTACTGCTCATGCGAATGCTCAACAAATTCGCGGTCGGTTCGTCTTTCTTGTCGCGGTAGTCCAGAAGAACCACCAATAGCATTTGCATCGAAAGGCGGCTGAAGTATAAACTGCTCAGTAGGTGGATTTGGCGGTTTTGTAAGACCGTTCGCAGCCCATATCTGATTCAACTCGGGCCTATGGTTATGTCATGCCTCCAATTTTGACATCAACTCTCCATCCCAAGAGTATATCTCCTGCAATTTCAAAGATACTCTACCTATAGCACTAGTTGGCCTAACCTTCATCGGAGTGTACATACTCATATCAACTCCTTTCGAACCAAGCAAATGACTCACTATCATCCCACAAGGTAGTTTATCTGTACCACACCTCGTAGCCATATTTCGAATCATCAAGCTAGGTAAATTAATTCTTCCCTCATTTCCCACGATAAAAGCAATTAAAAATGTTTAAATATATGAAAGCTGCGAATCATTGTTACCAGGGGGAAGAAATATACCATTTACCAATTTCAAAGCTAATTTCCCATTAGCATCCAAATTACTTCGCATGGCTCGAAATTTACCAGTAATTTTTGGAGCCTCCGAACCAGAATAAGTAAGAATCCCACAAGGTAGTTTATTTGAATTTGTTTTGCATACCCTCTACTTCGATCAGTTCATCGTAATCTAAAAACATACCCGCCCAAAATTTGGTTACACCTCGTCGTGCTAGCGGATTACGGACGCGAACCTCCCCTTCGCCGTGATTTTCTTAAGTCGCGCTCTCCGTTACCTCCACCTCTTCATACCCCGAATCTATTTCGGCATTCGTTCTTCGTCTCGAGGATGTTGAATCATCTCCTCTACTCTTCTGCACTTGCTTTGATCATCTCGTAGACATTCTCCGTAACCTGTATTAAAAAATTGTGTTTGAAAATTATAAAAAAAAAATTAGAGAGAGAAGTGTAGGTAACTAGAGAGAGATTGGTAGTGGTGTGAAAAATCGTAGGGGGAATGGGTAGTATTTATAGGCTTTTTTTTCAAGTAACTGTTGGATGACGTCATCCGTGACGTCACCCGTGCGGACCATCCGGTTAGACGTGCGGATGGTTCGCACAGTCCAAAGCGAAATAGCTAGTTTAATCAAACTAGTCGTAGGCGTCCGGGGCATCCGGAGCCATATCCGGATGGCTTGAATTTACCGTCCGAGCGTCCGGACCGATTGTCCGGACCATCCGGAAAAATCTCCAGATGGTTCGTACATTTTTTTTCAGAATTTTTGAATTTGTTTTTGATGGGTCTCCGCTATATATAGAGAAGACCCCAACTCAATACTCACAAACTCACAAACTCCTCTATACTTCTCTCTAAATCTCTCTACTTGTTCTAAATATTCTAGAAAACTCAAATTTCTTATTTTATATATTGTAGTTTTACTTTCGGAATTGTTTGATTTTTTTTCCGCAAATTGTTTCTATTTGATAAAAATACTTAAATAACGTTAGGATAACATTATAATAGCTCAATTAAGAGCTTCGTATAATTTATCAATTTATTTACTTGTTTTAGTTATTTAAATTAGTTCTTTTAATTCTAATTTTATTAGTTGTTCTTAGTTGTTATTAGTCTAAATTTAGTTTTTATTATTTGCAATATTAATTAGTTTCGATTAGTATTTTATTGCATATTTAAAAAAAAAAAGTTGTTATTAGTTTTAAAATAGCTTCGAAACGTAGAAATACTCATGCTCACCCACCCGCTAATGTGGATCTCAATACCGTAGATGATTTTCCTACAGAATCCCTTCACGTTGACATACTCTCCTCCCACGAAAGTGGTGGTGGAAGTACTAGTGGTGGATCGAGATCTCGTAAGAAAACATCTTGGATTTGGAAACACTTTACTCCATCAGATGATGGTTTATCTAGTATTTGTAAAGAGTGCAATAGATGTTATCTTCACGTAAGTGGAAATAGAAATATGGGCACTAGCACTATGGTAAAACATTTACTGAAACATGAAATATATGATCCTACAAAACCTAACCCAAATAATGTTTGCATAAACCCTCAAATAAAGTCTTCCTTTTGAGTTTAACCACGATACGTATAAGGAAGAAACAATGATTTATACAGTCGGTAGTTTACAACCATTCAGTTTTGGGGATTCTTGGAGATACGAAAATTGGATGCAAGCTGGGGTAAACCCACAGGCAAAACGCATTCCACGTAGCTCTTTGCGATCGCTAGCCTTTAAATATTTTTTTAAATAAAAAAGCATTATTCAAACTATGCTAACTTTGCCATGGAATGTTTCGATTACTAGTGACATAGCTTCGTTTATTGATTTTGATATGTTATGTGTCACCCTTCATTGAATGGATTCCGAATGGGTACTCCAAAGGAGAATTATATGGTTTGAATCTATTGGGAAGCATAACGCACAATTAATTAGGGAGAGTATGGTTGAATGCATGAATATTTATGACATTAGAAATAAGATTATGTCTATTTCGTTGGATAATGCATCTTCTAATATTAGTGCTATAAAATTGCTTACATAATATTGCAATCCCATTTTTCCTAGATTGTTTCATACCAAATGTGTATGCCACGTACTTTAATTAATTGTGATCGAGGGAATACTTAAGGTTATGGGTGATTATATTGCCCCTATTAAAAATGGCATCCTATTTTGCACGACCTCCACTGCTAAAAAAAGAGCTTTTAAAACACTTGTTATTTCAAATGGGAAACAAGAAACTTGTATTAGATGTCGAAACTAGATGGAATTCTACTTATGCAATGCTTTGCACGTGCGCATGTTTTTAAAGAAGAGATTATGACGCTTTATAATGCATCTTATCCTGAAACACCAATTGAAAAAAAATCATTGGAAATATTGTACACACATGTTAAGATTTTTAAAACATTTTAAAATAACACTCAAACCTTTTCTTCACAAAATCAACCTAATGCTCATTTGGCCCTTTTCACGATTACCAATCTTGTCATGCATACAAATTAATACTAACCAAATTAATACTAACCAAAATGTTATAATAATTTTATAATCATATACAATATCTCAATATTTTCTAAATACAGCTTAAGATATGATTTTGGTTATAAAATAATTAAAACACTTATAATATTTATAAATAAACCGCAGTTTGGGGTCCTAACGGTTTGCGGTCATGACGGTTTACTCCTTATGCGGTTCTGGCGGTTTGCGGTCCTTGCGGTTTGCAGTTCTAATGGGCCAGTTAAACAGTTTACCCGTCGATTTACAAACAGTTATCCAGCTTTTAACCACTGTTTCAGAACCATTTGACACCTCTAACCATGCTAAACGAGACTAGTCAAATTATCTTACTAATTTTAATATTTATTGTAGTTTTATACAATAAAAAAATAATCTATAAACTATAAAATGTAGAAAAATAATAACTATAATGATATTAAATTATAATAAAAAAATTGACAGTTAAAAAAAATCATTTGCAAATTACTAAAAATAACAATTCTTTAATGTTTAAAGAATATAAAAATAATCGTCTAGTTGTTTTTTTATAAATAATTTTGGTAACTAGACCACAATTATATGTAAAAAAAATGAAAAACCATAAAAAATAATAAAAACTTTCACAAAGAAAAGTAAAATAAAACATTTTCTTTATGAAACAGATTGTTTTTTTTTATGAAACACCGTTTTTAAAATTACTGTTAGTCCATCATGTTTAGTATAAACTAGTTTTTTTATTTTCACTTTTTTTTTTATTTATTAAATTCTAATTTTGGATCATTTTTTTTCTTCAAATTCCAAATTTTGTTTCACTTTTGGTCCCCAATAGTTATTGGACCTCCAAACCGTTAACCCGTCCGTGAGGTCGGACCATAAGGTCCGTCCGAGACCGGTCCAGAAAGCTTAGAGAGTGGGTTGGAAACCAGAATTCTGGACCGGTCTGCCGGAAACCAGACCTATAAGAAAAATATATATAAAAATTTTATAATCAATGTATATTTTTAACTAAAACCCTAAAACTTTTATGATAAACTAACAAACCCTTCTGTTAAAAATCGGACCGGATCAATTCGACTTTTAACGAGCCAATCTCGATCTATGATGTTTGGATCTTTTTGCTTAACGGTCCGAATACGAATCTCTCGGTCCTGTCCAAACGCGAAACGACCCGACCCGATAACTGCACTAATATTAAAAGAGATTGATTGGACAAATTTTTCAAACAAAAAAGATAGATGGGAGATAAAAGCGTGATCGACTAGTTCGATACCAGGAATAAAATTGAAGACTATGAGTTTGATTTTTAGCCAAACAGACCACTGGGCACTTTATTTATTTTTTAAAGTTCCATCGGTTTGACGTAGATTCAGAATTTGAGTGCTTCTTTTGGCGCTTAGAACCAACCAAATCTAACAGTCTTCACAAGTTGAATTTTCGATCGAAGAAGACAAAGATAACCCAGAAATGGAGGATTCGATGAAGAAGTTCTTCACAACTATGAACGGCTTCTGCCACCACCTACAAACCAGTTGCGACGCTCTTAAACAAACCATCGATCGCCGTCCCATCCCTCTTGGTCCGTTCTCGTAACCCTAATCCCTAATCCCTAATCCCTCTTCTCTCACTCATTCTCTCTTTCTCTTATTTCGTAACTCATTAATGCCAGATTCAGCGTCTTCTACTTTCATAAACTGCCTGAACCGTCGAGTTTCCAGCGCCAGCACCGATCTCAATCTACTCGAGACGATGGCCTTTGGAACGGTTTCTTTGGAGGAACTGTTAGGTCACTGCAATGAAGTCTACAAGAAGAACGAATCTCATGTTCTCGAGCTCGAAGATCGGCTCAAGCCTTTCGGTTATGTTCCTGGTGGTTAGTCTATCACTAGCTTTTCATCCATTACTACGCTTTTAGCATCTCCTAATATGCAATTGTAGTGATTTGACAGCCGAAAGTATCAGTTTAACATCTGTGTTTCTTTTTGGTTATTAGATGCTGTGATTGATGATGAAGATGAGGTATCCGGCTTCACAACACCTCTATCTAACGATTCTAAGCGTTCAGAGGTGGTCATGGATGGGATGTCCTCCTACACGCAATCCATTATCAAGAGCTTGGAAGAGGACCCTCTGTATCCTTGCACAAGATCAGTGGTTGCAGAGCCAGAAATTATATGTTGATTAGCTTAGCTCCTTGTAGGTAAAATGATGTATAACATTCGTGGCTGTGGTGGTAGTCATAGCGGTTTGTTGACTAGCTCATTTATTTGCTGATGCTAGTATGGAGTCAATTTGTCGAGGTTCGCAAGAGAAGAGTGAGGATAAAATAATTTGAGTAAAAGTTGATAGATTTTGCGGCACTTGCCAGAGGGTAAGCAGTTCGATAGTCTTTAATATTATCTTGTGAAAATTAAGGTCTCCTTAGGATAGCAAAAAAGAGTTTGGAAATGTAAAATTACTCTCTCTAAGTAATTTTGTTGCGTACGACTGATTTGAAGCATATCTTGTATAAATTTATCTGTTTCTCCTTGATGTTCCTTAGACTCGATGAATCAGTGAGATTGAAGAAGCTTGGGTTCTCGGATTTTTGTCTTGCCACTTTAGCTTCTAAAGGTAACATAAAAGGGAAGGCATATTTCTGATAGACAAAAGTTGCTTTAGAATTCCTCCATTTAAAACTTTGAGTTGGGTGAAGTTTCTGCTGTTTACTTCTGCAGTTGGTACAATCTTGCAGTTTGTAGGTTTTGATGTTGCTAATGAGAATAAGGATTTAGTCTCTCTCTTTTCTTTTGTGCAGCTGATGACAAAACTGAAGATACATATATGTTTCAGGAAAAAACAGACATGTAAGTTGGAAATTCTCAAAACCAACGACAACAATGCTCTTTGTTAATTCTGTTTAAGCTTTCTCGCTAAAGTTTCCAATATGACAGGAGAACTCCATTTGACGTAAAGCGTGTAAAGCAACCTGAATCAGAGACTTTTGCCGTGACTCAAGGTAAAGAGGCTCTTAGGTTTTGGTTAAAAGTGTTCTTAGTCTCTCAAAACAGGTCTGATTATTATTATTATTGATAGTAGATGTACATATCAAAGCGGAGATAGATGAAGCTTCTCATCCCGTCATAAAAGTGTCCACTGATGATTATGAAAGTCTTCCATCCTACATGAAAAATCTTGCTTCGTGGGAGGTATGGAGTTCCCAACTTTTCTCAGTGTTTGTTTGTTAGCTTGTATACTTTCAAAGATAGAATTTGAATCTTGAAAAGTTTCGATAACTTCATATCGGCATTATAGAAGTTTAAAGTCCTTTTATCCATTTTTGACATCTGTAATCTATAAGTAGTAAATTAGCCATCCAGCTAATGCTTGTCTTGTCTTTACGAGGCTTTTGGTATGTCTGAAGTTGAACCTATCAGCAAAATAATCTTGACATAAATTTAGAGGTGCAAACTCGCAATCCTGATCATTTTTCAGATCGTAATACCGTTGAATATGTTGGTTCCATATTATTTGCTTTGTTCTGATATATTATGCATTTACAAATGTTTTGTGCCAAAACTTGAGATCTTTATGCTATTGCTTGTCGTTGTTATAGATGATTGTGTCGATCATAAGACAATATGATGAATGTAACAATTGGACATTTTGTGCTCATACTCCCCTGCTATTTTTATATACCAACTATTGTGTTCAATACATGATTTATTTTTCAGCGTTTATACTTCATTTACCATCAAAGTTTCTTCTCAAGTATTATGTAAATACAAACAGGATCTGCTTAGTGCAATAGCTAAAATTAACTCAAGCTTGAAGAGCAAGCAGAAAACAAACGGGCTTTATTATTTCCAGCAAGATGAGATCCACAAATTAGGTTTGGGTATGTGCATAGATGGATCATCAAATTTCATAATATTATTTAAATATTAACTTCGCTCTTTATTATTATTATTATTATTATTATTATTATTATTATTATTATTATTATTATTAATATCAAATGTTATTTGATAAGTAACGGAGTTGTTGGTGCTTTTATTAGGACCTAAATCACGATCTTATCTACTGTTGCTGATGCGCATGAACCGATTTGCAGTGGAGACTATAGATGGTGCAATATTTTACAGAGTTCTGTAAAAAAAATGGAAAATAACATATGATACCAGAGTTCATCGGTAGGCTTTACATCATTTTTTTCTCTTAGAATACTTTTACGAAACTATGGGCTTTAATAATAAAATGAATTGTTTTCAGAAACGCTTGGTAATTGAATAGAATCGTTTCAGAAACTTTTGGGTAAATGTTTTACAACAAAGTTCATCTGATCTAATATTTAAGTTGTACTGTAAGGTGGCTATTTGGACTAACATCATAAACTAAAACATTTGTCCACAAAACTCATCATTTTTTTGTTTTCTAAAATCATAGACTAAACACTACCAAACTTTTGAAAAGACTTGGAATTGGTAAAAAAGTACTAATTTCTTTTATTGATTTAAGACTCAAAATGTTATAGTTCTGATAAGTTTCTCGTATTGAACTATATTTACCGGGATTAATTCGTAAACACAGCTTCTTAATCACTAAAATTGTAGAGAGAAAGTCAACACATGTAGAGAGAAAGTAAATTATAATAATGAACCATATTTCCCAAATCTGGTGTGGTCTTTTTATAATACAAATGATGCCCCCACATGCCTAACTACCTCTTAATTGCAAGCTTGACCTTTACTTTTAGGGTCAGGCTAGAAATAAGACACATTTTGATAGATATCTCACTCTACCTCTTTTTTTTTTCAAACTGAAAGTTGAAATTCCAGAATTGTCGTTTCTCCTTCTAGATTACTACATTCATGCCATTTACTCTCAAAATCAGCTGAAACTCTGAAATCTATTCGTTATTACCCTAAATCTACAAGCTTTCTACCAACATCTACTACTCTAAACCCATTAAATCGAAAAAGTTAGATTTTTTACCCAAACCTATCAAATCCACCTCGAAAAATCTTGAATCAGAGTATTTATGGACAATGATGAAATGGACGTCTCTCTGGAAGACTTACTAGACGTGGAGGAAGCTTACCGCGTGGAGGTAAGAAGCTAAACCCTGGTTTTCGTTTTTTGGTCGTGGCGCACGGACATTGTGCGGCGAACAACGTCTTCATCGCACGAACATGCGACTATATAATCGTAGTCGTCGTATGAGACGAGGATAGAAGACTGTCTCGTACGACAGCACTGAAGACATGTCTCGTGCGACTGAACTGTTATAGAAACTTATAGTTTCCAATTTCATTTTTTGTAGGAGGAACCTGCCCAGTCTCCATTTATGGATGCAGGCTACAGTAGAATATTCAATACAGATAGGTTATTTACTAAAGACGAATTGGATGCTTTTGTGGATATTGAATCGAAGAATATCAAGTTTGTCACAATTACAAAGCTCTACGATAGCGGGAAATGGGGAAGGACTCCTAGGTTAGAGTACGTTTGTGAGCGATACGGTGTATTCGTATCAAAAGCAAAACCGGAAACTTTAAGAAAGTGGAAGACATAGACGGAGAAATGTAATTGTACATTTGCGCTAAAAGGTCATCTGATCGACGTACTAGCCATGAAATGGCGTTTGGAGGTGATAAACGGTACTCATAATCATGAACCCTACGTTTGCCTAGACGGTTATTCCCGCGCTTGTAGGCTAAAACAGGATGAAGAGGAACTAGTTCGTAGTTTGTCTCACCTCGGTTCGCGTCCTAGAGAGATAAATAGTGGTTTGAAGTACCAATATCCCGAAAACATTTCGAACATGTGTGCAATCTACAATTGCCGCAAAAAACATCGGGATGTTGAGCACAGGGGACAAACGCAAATGCAATATTTGTTGACGAAGTTGAAGGAGAATGGATACTCGATGTGGGAGCGTTTGAAAGACGATGCAAAGGTGATCACTGACTTTGTTTTTGCACATCCTACTAGCGTAGACTTATTACG
The DNA here is from genome assembly GCA_036936605.1 of Limnanthes douglasii subsp. nivea. Lineage (NCBI taxonomy): Eukaryota > Viridiplantae > Streptophyta > Magnoliopsida > Brassicales > Limnanthaceae > Limnanthes > Limnanthes douglasii. Next base: position 7,518,758 of record JAUPFV010000003.1, on the reverse strand, counting down.
TACATTCCCGAACGTGTTATTCATGGATTGTACGTACAAGACCACTAGGTATAAGATACCGTTATTAGAGATTGTCGGTTTAACGTCGACTTCCAATACATTTACCGTTGCGTACGTATTTATGAGCGAGAGAAGATTGGAAACTACGTATGGGCTTTGGAAACTCTTCGTGGTTTGATGATGGATAACGTGTGTGCATTTCCATCCGTTATTGTTACCGATCGAGAATTAGCTCTCATGCGAGCGATCGAAAATATTTTTCCGGAGACGCACCACTTGTTATGCACGTGACACATTAGTAAGAACATTCTTGGGGTGGTCCGGAAGATAATGCACGATGATGCGGTAGCAAAAAAATTTGTTGACTTTTACGACTATGTTGCAGGGGCGAACACGGTTGAGAGTTACCAAAAGAATCTAGATACACTGAAAGAGATGTTTGCATCTAAACCAGAGTGTTTTGCGTACGTTATGGACTCGTGGATAACGAAATGTGGTGACAAGTTCCTTGCGTACCGAACGAACACGATTAAGCATTATGGCCAAACAACTACAAATAGGTTAGTCCTTTTATCCTATTTTTTGTTTAGCTATTTTATCTATTATCAAAGAAGTTCATAATTTTTTACTTGTACTATGTAGGGCGGATGGTGCTCACTCGTCCCTAAAAAAATACCTTGGGACATATTAATGTAACTTTGAGCTATTTTGGAAAAAAGTTCACAACTTATTAACGAAGCAGCATGCGGGTATCGTCGAATCATTCGAGCGAAGTAAGTTTAGAACAATTCCCGGTTTTTATGGTGTTTTGACCCAAAATCTTAAAGGTCATGTGTCACATGTGGGTCTAAAGAGATTGATGTTTGCTATTGTACGTGCTCGAAATATAGGAGTAGATCAGGTAACATGTGGAGGTTGTTTCCTTAGGAAAACACATGGTTTACCTTGTGCATGTGAAATTGCGTTTATAGCTAGAGATGGTAGGTGCATCCCTTTAAAAGACGTGGATGTCTTTTGGAAAAGATTAAATATTGTTCATAGGGATCCGAGCTCTCGTGAAGAAGAATTGCAAAAAAAACTTTCCTTAATTGACAACTCCATTTGTAGTTTCCGACCCGACCAACAAGACCACATTATCAACAGGGTAATGCAAATATTGAAGCCCGAGACAAGTCATATTCAAGATCCTAAAGAAGCGATTAGAGCTAAGGGTAGACCAAAGGGAGGCGTTGATAAATCGACTAAACGAAACCCTAGTTCATGGGAATATCCCATTGAACAAACCGCTAGTGCTAAGACTCCGGCTAACTCAGTAAGCAGTACACCCGTTAACACGTGAGGGAGCACGACCGCATCCAACGTGTTTCCCATCGTACCACCCAAACTTCCATTAGCAAAAACGAAAGTTGGAAGGCCTAAGAAAATTGTTAAGGATGGGAAGTTAACATTATATCTGGATTGCATCCCGACCTTTCTACACACTTACATTTTAAAGTTAGTTGACGTTCTTCCGGACGGAAAATGCGGATATCGTTATGTAGCGCATTCAATATACAAGAACAAAGATAGATGGGAGGATGTTAGACGCGAGTTGTTGAAGGAGTTACGGGACAACCGTGCATGTTGGTTGGATGTATATGGTTCGCCGAAGGTTTTTGACGATTTGGTACATAGGTTAGATTACTTCAAGCCCAACCCTTGTAACCACTATTGGATGATATTTCCGGACATTGGACTAGTCATCGCGATAAGGTATCAATGCATGGTATACCACGTATCGCAAGAAGCCTCGTTAACGTATCTATCAATCCGTGGAAAGCCACCCGTCAACAATTCAATTATCATAGAAATTGGGATAGCTTTCGTACATGGATGTCACTTTGTTAATGTAAGTATATTTCGTTTCCAATCCAAATTTCCTACGCTATCATTACTAATGCATTCATTTATTCTGTTTTCCTGTAGATTACTACTCCACCCGATGGACCGTTGCCTCCACTATACCCTTGTTGGGCCGCTTACGCAACCGAAGAAGCGAATCAATGGGCGCATCCCTACTACCATCGGTTCAACAAATTTACACAAATAAGCGCGCTAGGAAAATCAACTTGAACGAAAAACCACATGTAACGGATTTGACTAGAGACGACGTTTGAAATGCTTTTGTACAACATTTTAAGCTATTTCATTTTAAGTTATTTTGCCTAACGTTTGATGTAATATAGTTGATATAATTTTGATGTAATATAGTAGGAAAATCCCTACTAACGTTTGATGTATTATAGTTGATGTCATTTTTATGATGTTAGTTTTTAGTTGAAATAGCAAACTTTGGTAGTAGTTATTTCATTTAAACGAGTCAAAATGATAAAATATAACACCCGTTGCATGTAACGGACTTTTGGGCCAGTTTCATACGACGCAAGGCCAAAATTTTGGCCCTATTTTTCACACATAGGGGTTATATCGCACGCCCAAATCGCGAATGCCTTTGTCCCCTGGCGCATGCGACGCAGGGCCAAAATTTTGGCTATGTTTCTCAGACAGAGGGGTTATATCGCACGCCCAGAACGCAATAGCCTTTGACCCCTGTCACATGCGACGCATGGCCAAAATTTTGGCTATGTTTTTCAGACAGAGGGCTTCTATCACACGCCCAAATTGCGACTTCCTTTGGCCCCTGTCGCATGTGGAGGGCGGTCTGTAATATAGTCAGAAAATCCCTACTAACGTTTGATGTACTATAGTTGATGTCATTTTTTATGATGTTAGTTTTTAGTTGAAATAGCAGCCTTTGGCAGTAGTTGTTTCATTTAAACGAGTCAAAATGATAAAATATAACACACGTCGCATGAGACGAACTTTTGGGCTAGTCTCATGCGACGCAAGGCCAAACTTTTGGCCCTATTTTTCAGACAGAGGGGTTATATCGCACGCCCAAATTGTGAATGCCTTTGTCCCCTGTCGCATGCGATGCAGGGCCAAACTTTTGGATTTGTTTCTCAGACAGAGGGGTTATATCACATGCTCAGAATGCGACGCATGGCCAAAATTTTGGCTCTGTTTTTCAAACAGAGGGCTTTCATCGCACGCCCAAATTGCGACTTCCTTTGGCCCTGTCGCATGAGGAGGGCGGTCTGACAAAAGTATGCTGCGAGTAATAATCAGTGACGTCTATACCTCTCAGCAATCCTGCACATGTGGAGAGCGGTCTAGACAAGATCCTCGTGCTCCAGCATCGGTATCGATGGAGCAAACCGAGCAATCTGCTCGTATCCTGCAAAGTCAGCAGCACCGTGCGGCTCCAACCGAGGACCTCTAGCTGCTGCAGAGCTACTAACGATGTACCACAACCTCCTCTTCAGCCAAATGTAGTACATCGGGTCAGCACTCTCTCCATTACCATGGTACAACGTGTCATCAGGAGTGTACACATGGTACTCCCAACCCCTCCACAAGTGCGTGTTCCAAACGTATCTGCAGAAAATCTTCTTCCCTGCTTTTTTTGATGCAGGAGGGCGTATATCCATAGGAATCAGGTGTACGAACCCCATATGTCGAGTGACACGATCAGGGTAGTATGGCACAACCACGTTGAACGCCTTAAGCGTCAACTCAACCCAAGTAACCGGCTGGAACGGATAATGGTCCCGTAAGTGTATAAAGGGAACGAACATGACCTGTAAATAAAAAAAATGAACAAGTTAGCCATTTATATTAGTAAAAATACTTAAAATTAAAATGAACAAATATGACTTACATCTGCCTCTGTGCACGTCAAAAGTGCATGTCTTATCTGCCTGCGCACATCATGAGAAGCGCCAATCTTCTGCGGCGCATGTCGGCACATATGGGGCATAGATATGTCGTAATCGTAAAACAGTAGAGCCTGTAGCTGAACGAAGTGGGAAAATATTCACGACTCGAGCATCCCTATTGATGAGTCCGGATTCGAAGAGCTCCACAAAAGGGTAGTCCAAAGTAAAACTCCCCGGAAACCGGACAGACACCAAGATTTCAATTCGAACAGCCCTGTTTGAACCGGACAGATGACTTCGAACACAGCAAACATAAGACAATTCGAACTATGACTAAAGTACTAAAAAACCTAATCACTATCTGACTAAGCTACCTGTGCATTTGCTTAAACTTCATGGGTCTTTAAACATGACCCGGGTCCATGAAACTTGACCCGAAAGCCCATAAGGGCCCAAATTACACACTATAAATACCCAACCACCAGCATTAACTATGGGTAAGAAAAATTAACTGCTGCCAGGCTGCTCAATTCTCTCACCACCCTTGAAACACTTTGAAACACCCTGAAACATCTTGAAATATCCTTAAACACCACCACACTACCGTGAAACACCCTAACGCCACCTTAAAACTCCACTTAAAATTACCAGCCTACCCCCAGGCAACTTTTATCCACACCAAATTGGCGACCACAGTGGGAGCACGAAGGTGCCTGAATCAAACATTCAAAACCAAGTAAAAGAATTCTGTCCGAATGAATCTGGATAATCCAGAGCTTCCACCAGCTTTGCTCGAAGTGGTGGAAGAGAACGATGAATATACTGTCCAAGAGCGTGACAGGTTGAGGGTTGAAATAGAAGCTCTGAGGGCTGAGAAGGCCAAGATGGGCATGAAGGAAAAGTCCAAAGCATCAGTTGCTCATCGCTCTGATAACCCTCGAGAGCATGAGGCTTCGAAGACTCATGTGAGCACTAAAAAGACACATGCTAGTTCTAAAAAGTCTCACCGGTCCAAGCCTATGGAGAGTTCTGACTCAAGTTCAGAATCTTCGGACAGCTCTTCGGACAGTGAGGGGAATGAAAAGTCCTTGTCCTCCAGTAGTGACGAAGGGCGAACCAGGAAAAAACAAAAGCAAGTTAAAAAGTATTCCAGAAAAAGAGACCACCATGGAAGAATGAAAAGACACATTGGGAAAGGATCATCTCACAGCCGGAGACATATAGACCGGATGCTGGTGGATCCCTTTGCCTTCCATGATGAGCCAGGTATCTTTGCAACCCCTAATGAGGATACTGCGTTCAGTCGTGGGAGGAACTGGAGGCAATCGCCATTGTCTTCTAAAATTCTGTCCGGAAACCTCCCCAAGAGGTTTGATAGCACAAAGATGGAGAAGTACGACGGCAGTACCGATCCGGACAATCATCTGGAGCAATTCAAGAACTTCATGATGAACTTTGATGATGATGATAAACTACTCTGCAGGGCATTCTCCCAATCCTTTACGGGGAGTGCTCTGAAGTGGTATAACAGCCTTCCTCAGGGCTGTATCAGAGACTTTGATACCTTTTGGTTGGCCTTCCGAAGGCAATTTGTGGGAAGTAAGGAGCTCAAGGGCAATGGAGATACCATAATCCATTGTGCCCAAGAGCCAAATGAATCATTGAAAGAATACATAAGTCGCTTTGTGAACACAAAGAACGGGCTGGCTGATTGCTTTGAACAAGTGGCAATAGCATCCCTGAGACAAGGTTTGAACCCGGGCAACCTGGCCGATTCGGTAACAAGGAAGAAAGCCATGACCTGGGGTGGATTGCTGAATCAAGTTGGCAAGCAAATAAATGTTGATGAAACAAAAAAGACCAGGGTGCACAGGCAGGTGAGATCCACCCCGGTGACACCAACTCCCAATCCAAACCAGTCCGGCAACAAAGCTAGAGAAACCGGACATGGGCATGGAAGAGGAAAAGCTCAGTCTCAACCAGCTGCTCCTGCACAAAGTCAACAGTCTAGAAACAAAAGGGGGCCGTGGGTCCAACCGGAGTGGTTTGCAGAGCTCAAAGAAAGTGTGGCAACCATTTTCGAGAAAACTAAAGATGAAGTACACTACCGGAGACCGACAACCTTGCAGTCTCCCAGAGAACATCGAAACAGTTCTTTTTGTCAATATCACAATGATATTGGCCATTCTACTGATGATTGTATAGCCTTGAAACAAGAGGTTCAGAACCTGATTGAAAGAGGGAAGTTGGGTGCATATGTCAAAAGAAGAGGAGGCAACAGGCCTGACAACACTCACCGGGCTGGTCCGGTTAATGCTGCCCCAGAAGGGGCCATGGTAATTGTTGAAAGGTTTGACGTGGAATCTGAATACTTGGATCCTGATCCAACAAGGAACAGAGTGGGTGCAATAGAGGAGCGTTCCAGGTCGGTCTCCGGGCTCATTAAATTCTTCGAGTCCTTGATAATTTTCGGAGGGGACACCGTAACGGCTCCTACCACATCATCAAGAAAAAGGCATGTTCATAATTTGGCAACCCAACTGGAAGGGGGGATGACCTCTTATCAATCGTCAAATCTATTCCCATTCATTGTCTTTGATGGGGATGATTTGAGAGACATTGCTGGCCCTCATGAAGATGCTGTTGTCATAGGAGCATCGATAGGGGGCAATGAGGTAAGGCGAATCCTGGTAGATACTGGGAGCTCTGCCAATATCCTTTTCCTAGATACTTACAAGAAAATGAAAAATCCAGCTGTGATTCAAAAGTCAGACCGATCGATTGTAGGCTTCACGGGCAGTTCAGCTGATGTAATCGGTGAGTTCGAAGAAGAAGTATTGTTGGGCAGAGGCCCTTTCAAGAAAACGGTTAGAATACTTTTCATTGTGGTGGACTGTCCCACTTGTTACAATGCTATTCTAGGGAGATCTTGGCTCTCCAGGATGCATGCAGTGGCCTCAACAGTCCATCAGTGTCTAAAATATGCTGTTCAGGGGCAGGTTGGGGTTGTCCGGAGCAGTCAAAAAGTTGCAAGAGAATGCTATGCCACTGCCTTGGCTCCACGAACGCTGGGGGCAGTCCGTACAAATGACCAATAGCAGTTTGAGGGCCTTTCTGGGGGTGAGGGTGAAATTGATGACCCCAGAGAGACCCCCGGAGTGTTAATCCCGGTTGAGGAAGTCGAAACACACTGCTTGGAAGAAGGAAAAATCGTCAAAATAGGGTCCAAAATGCCACAAGTGTTGAAAGAAGAAATGTTGAAATTCTTAAAAGACCATCAGCACGTTTTTGCTTGGTGCAATGCTGATGTAACTGGAGTACCATCAGAAGTGATTTCTCATCACTTGTCTGTCCGGAGAGACGTAGCACCAGTGGTGCAAAAAAGGAGAGCTTTCTCAAAAGAAAAGGCTGATGTCATTGTACAAGAGGTTGACAGACTCACAAAGATGGGGCACATTAAAGAAGCTCAGTATCCTTTGTGGACTGCCAATCCAGTCTTGGTAAAAAAGAAAAACGGTAAATGGCGAATGTGCATAGACTTCACAGATCTCAATCGAGCCTGCCCAAAAGACTTGTATCCGGTTCCCCGGATAGATCAGCTGGTAGATTCTACTTCTGGGAACAAGCTACTCTCCTTCATGGATGCTTTCTCCGGATATAATCAGATCCAGGTGGATCCAAGAGATCAAGAGCATACCATTTTTGTTACTGATAGAGGTTTACACTGCTATAAGGTGATGCCCTTTGGCTTGAAAAATGCTGGGGCTACTTATCAAAGGTTAGTCAATAAAGCATTTGCTGATCAAATTGGAAGAAATATGGAGGTTTACATTGACGATATGATGGTGAAAAGTGTGGATGAGCAGCTACACTTGTCCGACCTCCAAGAAACTTTTGCAAACTTGGCCAAAGTAAATTTAAAGCTAAATCCTGAAAAATGTGTGTTCGGAGTGCAGTCTGGGAAATTCTTAGGGTACATTATAAGTGAGCATGGAATCCAGCCCGACCCGGACCAACTCAATGCTTTGTTTCAAATGGAGCCTCCTCGAAATGTTAAAGAAGTGCAGCGGTTAACGGGGAGGTTGGCAGCTTTGAACAGGTTTATCTCTAGGTCTTCGGACAGATGTGCTCCTTTCTTTCAAACTTTGAAAGGTGCAAAGGGGTTTGAGTGGACACCACAGTGTGACGAGGCATTCAATGAAATTAAGAAGCATCTGTCCTCTCCAAAGACTTTATTCAAACCAATCGATGGGGAGACTCTATTTGTGTATCTGGCTGTTTCAAGTTGTGCCATCAGTGCTGTGTTAGTTAGAGAGGTTGATGGGTATCCTCACCCAGTATACTACATCAGCAAAAGCCTGATTGATGCTGAACGCCGTTACTTGAAACTCGAGAAACTAGCATTGGCCTTGGTGATAGCTGCAAGAAAGATGAGGCCTTATTTTCAGGCTCACCCTATTGTTGTCCGGACATCCTTCCCTTTAAAGAATGTCCTTCAAAAAGCGGATATTTCGAGCAGAATGACAAAGTGGTCAGTAGAGTTGGGAGACTTCGACATAGATTTTGCTCCTCGAACAGCAGTAAAAGCTCAAGCTGTGGCTGATTTTCTGGTCGAATTCCATTCTGATAGGGACTCAGAGCAACCTGCTGATTCAAAAGACAAAAAAGTGTGGATTGTCCGAACAGATGGAGGATCCAGTGCCATAGGATCTGGGGCAGGAATATGTCTTACTTCTCCTTATGGGGACAACATGTTTCAAGCTATTTGTTTTGCTTTTAGGGCGTCCAATAACGAGTCCGAATACGAAGCAGCTATAGCTGGATTAAAATTGGCTTACATTTGTGGAGCAAAAAGGGTCAAGCTGTTAAGCGACTCCCAATTGCTTGTTCACCATGCCTTGGGCCTATCAGAAGCTAGAAAAGAACAGTTAATCAAGTATTTACTTCTCTTGAAAAATGAGGCAATGAAGTTTAAAGCTGTTGTCTATGAGCACATTCCCCGGGCAGAAAATGAACTGGCGGACTCATTGGCAACAATAGCATACACGGAGTCCTATCCATGGATCCATGTGCTTGAAAGTCCTTCTATTCAACTTAATGAAGGGGAGAAAGAGGAGGTCTTTGAAATACAAGTAAATCAGCCTCAGGATTGGAGGTCTCCTCTTATCCAATATCTGTCCGATGGCGTCGTACCCTTGGTTAAATCACAAGCCAGAACGTTAAAACACAAGGCTCATGGTTTCATCATGATTAGAGAGGTCTTGTATAAGAAATCCTACAGCAAACCTCTCCTACGCTGTTTAGGAGATCATGAGTCACAAATGGTTCTCTCTGAATTACATGATGGTGAGGGATCAGCCCATTGTGGATTTAGAGCGTTAACAAGAAGAGTGCTTCTCTCCGGATATTATTGGCCTTCAATAATGAAAGATGCCAAGGAACTGGTAAGAAGGTGTGACCCATGCCAAAGGTACAGCAATGAAATTCATGTACCAGCCATTCCTATGGAATCAATTTCTGAGCCTATCCCTTTTGCTCGATGGGGATTAGACTTAGTTGGGCCTCTCCCTATGGCGTCCGGAGGGCGTAAAACCATAATCGTAGCCATTGACTACTTTTCGAAGTGGATAGAAGCAGCCCCCTTGGCAGGAACAACATCAAAGGCGGTTATAAAATTCATTCTATCCAACATATGTTGCAGATTTGGTGTCCCTCAGAGAATAACAACAGATAATGGGCCACAGTTTGACAACAGAGAAATGGAGAGCTTCTGTGCCTCAAGGGGTATTCAGCACTGCTTTTATTCACCATTCCACCCACAAGCTAATGGGCAAGTTGAGGTGGCTAATAGAACAATACTGTCCGGCTTAAAGAAAAATCTGGAAGGGGCTGCTGGAAAGTGGCCTAGTTATTTACAAGAAGTCTTGTGGGCCTACCGGACAACGCCTGGGGCTGCCACACAAGAATCACCTTTTGCCTTGGTCTATGGGATGGATGCAGTAGCTCCCATAGAGAAGACACTCCCCTCTTTTCGTGTTCATAACTTCTCCGGACAGGCTAACGAAATAGCGATCAGAAATCAGCTTGATTTGATTGAAGAAAGGCGAGTAAAAGCTCATCTTAGAATGACACACTATCAGGGCTTAATGAGAAGCAGGTTTGCTTCCAAGGTTAAAAGAAGAGACTTTCAACCAGGAGATAAAGTATTGAGGAAAGTTTTCTTGCATACCAAGGAAAAACTCTTCGGAAAGCTGGCCCCAACTTGGGAGGGTCCGTATACTGTGGTTGAAAGAATCAAGCCTGGCACATACTGGCTGGAAGACAAAGATGGCAGGGTTTTAACTCACCCTTGGAATATTGAACACCTTCGAATGTACCTAGAATAAAATCTATGTAAATATTTACTTGTTTGAATATCCATGTAAATATTTGGGGGCATACCACTTCCTCTCTTCGGCGCCACGAAGAGCTTTCAATAAAACTTGGAGCTTTCTTAAACAATTTTCTAAGTTTTTACAAAATTCTGATTGATTGCCATACTACCCGGACTGAAAGATCTAAGGGCTATTTCAATTCTAGCCAGAGAAATTAAACACTCTCACAATACGAAGTATTTAGGCAAACCGTGGAATAAGAGAAAGGTTGTGCAAGATAAAACATTCATTCAATAAACTTAAAGTTGCCTTGGCCTTCCAAGGACTTTTTGAACAAGTTTAAACATAATACAAAACTCTGTCCGGATAAAACGGACAGCATCACAAAAAAGGTGCCTTGGCCTTCCAAGGACTTTGGTTCAAACAAAAATTAAACAAAACAAGTTATAAACTAAGGAAGAGCCTTCGAAGACGGCTCACCCACATGTGTGTTCTTGTCTTTAATATCACTCTTCTCTTCGACTTTTTTCTTGCCTTTAGGGTCGATCTCTTCCTCCCCAGGGCTCTCTCCAGTTTCCTCTTCATCACCAGATGAAGGCTCATCAGAGTACCCCTCGTCATCAGCCATGGTCCAGTATGGGAGATCATCATCATCCACATAACGCCATAAGTTCCCAAGTCTCCTCTTCGGGAACTTCTCGTGAAATAGGAGGACCATGTCAGATTTCACCTTCTCAATCAATAATTCCTCACTCCGTAGCATCTCCTTGGCATAAGCATTGATTTTGGCCTTGATCATGGCCTCTTGATCCTTCACCAGGGCAGCTTTCTCACCAACAGCCTGAGTCACTGCATTCTCCAAAGTAAGTTTGTCAGTAGTCAAATTGGTGACAATCTTTTCTTTTGCTGCAGTCTCATCTTTTGAGGTTTTCAAGTCTTTCTCCAACTCGGACAGCTTAGCCCGGAGATCTTCTAGGGTTTTCTCCAAAGAAGCAACTTTTGTGTTGCTTTCATCTTTACTCCTCTTCAGCTGTTCGTTTGACTCCTTAAGCAAGTCAACCTGGGTAGTGGCACCCCGGAGGTTATCGGACAGTTTCTCCTTCTCAGACTTAAGCTCCTTAATGGTTTCTGCCTGACTCCGGACTTGCCTTTCCAAGGTGAGCACAGGTTGCACGTTGCTAAGGAGGGAGTGAGCTATAATGTCCCTTTCGCTGGAAACCAAGAAAGTCTTGCCATTAAAGTTCACTGTGTTGGAACTACTTGGAGGAACGTATGGCCCAGCAAACTCATCTCTTGACAGACCAAGAAAGTAATCACCTAGAGGACCCAGGCCGGTGACATCCACTTCGTCCATGTTGATCTCTCCCTGTTCAATATCATCAGTATGAAGCTCCCCTGGAATCCCTTCGTTAAGGTTTTCTGGGATCTCTTCGGCTAATGTAGGATCAACTGGAAAAGTGGGCTCCGGGTCCCGGAGAGCAAATTCTTCTTCTTGAGAAGTTTTCTTCTTTTTTACTTCTCTCTCAGCACCCTCGCTTACTTGCTTACGGGTTCGTTTAGAGACCCTCGTAGGTTTTGAGGGAGTCTCTCCGTGTTTCTTACTTTCCACTTCTACCACCTGTAGAAGGCTTGCATCAACTTGAGCTGGAATTGGCACCTCTGTGTCAGTCAGAGCCTTTTTCTCCGAATCCACTGTCGTTTTCCTCCCTTTCTTCTTCTGGCCCTTCATTTTACTTGGGGCTTTGGCCCGAAGAGGGAGGAAAAGGGTCCCATCTAGCTCGTGAGACCTTCTTAGCACTATGTCATCATCAGGAGGGGTAGAGAACTCCTCCCATGTTAAATCCCTCCGACCTGTGGTGTTCCACAGGTGAGATCTGGCCAAGTTTCCCGGAGTGAAAGCCTTGTGAAACCGGTTCTCCCAGTTCTCTGCGGCCCATGTGTTTATCTTGCCACAAGTAACCTGTCCGGCTTTCGCATAGTCTCCGAACTCTTTCGGCAGTTCTGGCAAAACAAAAGAATAATTAAGATAGTGAAAGCTTAAAGAAGGGAAGGTTCGAATAGAAACTTAAAGAAAGAACTTACGATCACTTCTCCATCTACTTCGAAGAAGGCTAGGATTCTCCCCAATCTTAATCTTCTTCCCATTCTCCCATGAGCCACTTATAAACAAGAACTGGCTCCTCCATTTATTCTCCGATTCCAGGAGATCATCGACAGCTTTCAGATTGTTCCCCATATTAAAGTGATAAAAGGGGAACTGGTGATGTTTGCATAGACTTGCCACAACAGCAAACTCTTCCATGGGAAGAGGGATTCCGGACAGCCTGGACGCCATTATGCATGACATCAAGGTGTACCATCCGTTTGGGCTCAGCTGCGATGGACATAGCTTGACTAAATGGAAATAGCGCACTATCTCCGGATCCAATGGGAACCTGAGTCCCCAATTGAACAGCTCTGTAAAAAAGACAATCTCGTTTCTCTTGCAATCCATCGGGGTCTCCGGGTCGATGGGAATTCGAATCTTTACATTTTCAGGGATCCCCCACTTAGTGCGAAGCCGTCCCAAATCTCTAGTGTGAATAAACATGTACTTGGTTTTTAACAAAGACAAAAGGTACTTAAATTCTACCTTGTGAAAGCAGGGACCAACTTTCCCTTCAAGGCTCTCCGGCAGATCCGGACGGCTCAGGTATAAGTCCTCTTTGCCTTTCTTGGCAGCAACTATGGCAGTGTCAGCTTGTCCGGAAGACTCGGACTCAAACCTAGCCTCCTCTATGGAGTCTTCCATCCTCTCCTCCATTACTGTTGGGGGAGCTTCTGCAGAAACAGCCCGAGGAGGGATGAAGCTTGGTACAGCTGATCCTCCGGACTGGCGGCTCGTTGAATGTTTTTGGGTTTTCACCTCAGCTTGAGTCTCTGAGGTCGAAGTTTCCTTTGGAGGTAGTGGACTACTAGCCTCCGGACCGCCCGGCCTCTCCCGGAGGGTCCTAACAGTTTTTCCGGACCCCGACTCACTAGTATTTTTTGAGGAGAGTCCTTTAACCAGTCTACTTGGTCTCTTCATAATAAGCTTGTCTGGAGAATGATCGGAGTCGGACCCCATGGCAATAAAAGTAGACTTTTTTCTGACACTTGTAGCAGTAACCCCCGGTTCAACAATAGGGATAGACTCTTGAACTGAAGAGTCTGAAACGATGGGAGAGAGTGTTGTTCGAAAGAGCTTTCTAGGTTTTGTACCCTTTGAGGAAGACGAACCTCTATCAGATTCTTCAATCGAAGGGGCTGGTTTCTCGACAGGCGATGTTGGAAGCCCTGCTGCAAGCCTTTTCTCTTTTTCGACCCTTTGAGCTTTCTCTAGTTCTGAAAGATTGAGCCAGCCACCCTTGATTAAAGCTGTTCTTGCTGTGAACATAAAACGATTAAGGAAATTTTAAGATTTTAGAGAGATGAAGTTTTGAGTAAAATGGCAAAGTGAAAATGAGACTGTGAAAGATGAATAGTGTTTATAGTAAAAGTGAAAAAGGGGGTTTGATTCTTAGGAGAATCCGAAAAGTTGGGCAATGATTAAAAGACGGCGCTGACGTCATCAAAACCATTTAAAGAAGTTACCTGTTCAATAAAGTGGTGTAATTTTCGAGGTAGAAAAACGGCTGGAGTGACCAACCAGAGGGTGACACGTATCCCACTACTTCTGACAAAGAACCGTTTGGAATTCGTAACGGTTGGACTGTCCGGGCCTGTCTCAACTCTTCGAATTGGAAAACCACTTCTTCAATCGGACTGTTTTTCAGTTCTTTAACAAGGACACTTGTTCAAATACCTAAAAAAGGGGCTCCTGATGAGTCCGGATTCGAAGAGCTCCACAAAAGGGTAGTCCAAAGTAAAACTCCCCGGAAACCGGACAGACACCAAGATTTCAATTCGAACAGCCCTGTTTGAACCGGACAGATGACTTCGAACACAGCAAACATAAGACAATTCGAACTATGACTAAAGTACTAAAAAACCTAATCACTATCTGACTAAGCTACCTGTGCATTTGCTTAAACTTCATGGGTCTTTAAACATGACCCGGGTCCATGAAACTTGACCCGAAAGCCCATAAGGGCCCAAATTACACACTATAAATACCCAACCACCAGCATTAACTATGGGTAAGAAAAATTAACTGCTGCCAGGCTGCTCAATTCTCTCACCACCCTTGAAACACTTTGAAACACCCTGAAACATCTTGAAATATCCTTAAACACCACCACACTACCGTGAAACACCCTAACGCCACCTTAAAACTCCACTTAAAATTACCAGCCTACCCCCAGGCAACTTTTATCCACACCACCTATAAACCCGCAAATGCCTCCCATACCATACAGAGATCTCTGACTACGGGAGTGGTACAACTGTGCTAAAACCAACTGACCCCAGTTGAACCTATGCATACCCTAGTATTGGTTCACGAACTGGAGGTAATCTAAAGGAATGTTGTTGCCAGTTTTGTTGGCACACATGGTGGTGCCTAACAAATATAGTATGTAGGAACGGGTGGCATGATCTACCCTATCATCTGTGATTCTACTATCACTATACCTAGCACCCGTAAATATAGTGCGCAGCCACCCAAGGTTCCCACTACTAGCATTCATAAGATTTTTACTCAACTCAGCTGGTCGTACACCTAACATGCCAGCATAAGTACTAATCCGCTCAACCTCCGAGTCAAAAGGTAAAGCATCAAAAGACCTACCTACAACCGGTAATCCAGTGATGATGAAGACATCGTCCAAGGTCACTATTATCTCCCCGAACGAGAAATAGAATAAAAAAGTCTCCTCATGCCATCACTCTAAGAATGCCTCGACCAAATGGAGGTTGGTATGCCAGCGGGAGAGTGCATCGACGAGCGGGCCAAAAATAGTCTCCATCACCCTTGCCCGTACCCTGCTCTGCTTTGTTAAGTCCCATCTGCGGAAACTATCGTACATAGCGAAGTATCGCAGAGTGACCCTATCCTGCAATATGTATCAAACACGTAAGAAAGTGATAAGACAATAATTATAAACATATGTATCAAATACGTAAGAAAGTGATAAAAAGTAAATATAAAGGTATAATACTTATATCTCAGTGATAGATACTGAATGCCTCGTGGTGGGTGTAATCGGGAAAGAGAGCCGATACATGCGGCACCACCGATAAAAACTCGTGATCCTCACCCTCGGGTGCGTGGGATGCGTGGGGTGCCACCTCGGGTGCGTGAGGTGCATCGTCCTCATACTCTGAATGTCAGGCCTCAGATGCCTTCCCCCGCTCCACCCCCTCCATATCCTCTGGTGCATCTGCATCGTCAACGTAAGAAAGGTCAGGTGGTTGCGAAGAAGAACCTGCCATTGTGCTATCGACAGTAGTAGGAATGTAATCGTCATTTCGATAACGACATAGATGTCGTCTCGTATGCGTACCAGGAGTATGTCCCTCACTGGGACCTGCCTCTACATGCTCGGGCTCGGGTGAAACTCTAGCCTCTGCCGCCTCTGTCGCCAAACGTTCGCGTTCCCTCGCTTTCTTAAACGGATTTTTGACTGTCATCTTGGTCCGCCCCATCCTGTAAAAACAACATAAAGAAATATGTATTAGTGAGACAACACAAAAAAGTATTCTGAAAAGGCATCTCGTCGCATGAGACAGCTTAAGCTGTCTATCGCATGAGACAACTTAAGCTGTCTGTCGCATGAGACGGAAAAGTACAACCCGTCTCATGCGACGAGATGCCTCATTGGTAGCACGATCGTGCTACCAACATCAACTATACCCATTTTTAGAAACCCACAAAAGCAGCCTCATTTCACTAAAAATCAAACACATAAACATAGATCCCAGCAAAACTAACAACAATACAACACTAATCTAACAAAACAACACCTAAAATCATACAAAAATCAAATTTTTGAAATTGAAACCTAAAAACCTAATTTCAGCAGTTTATACCCAACGATATCTAAAACAATTATAGCATGAGGTTTGTATTACTTACCTTTATGTTTTGTTGAGTTTAGATTGTTGAAATCGAGCTTTTGAAATGGGTCGATTCCTGAGTGTTTGAGAGCTTTTTAGAGAGAGAGAGAGAGAGAGAGAGAGAGAGAAAGAAGAAAAAAATGGTGAGAGATTTATCAAACCCTTTTATACCTAGGTTTTCTGAAAAGGGCAAATTTGTCCAAAATTAGATGAGAGATATATCAAATAGGTATAAGATCTAGCGGTTTAAGATCTATCAAAATATGTCTTATTTCTAGCATGGCCCTTACTTTTATTGTTTAGCTACAATTAATCCTATTTCAATATTTACTTTACAATCCTCCAATAACTTTATTGTTTCTTTGCAATTTCACCCTTATCTTTTATTCTTCCTTATCAGTAGTCCCCAGTCCTCGTTAAAATATTTTTACAAGGACTGTGATGAAGCCTTCGAATTTCTTCTCGCCTTCTAATTTTCCTCAAGAAACACCTCATCGGAAATAACTTTTTGACATCCTCAAAATAATCATTATGTCTTGTAAAATTATTCCTCGAATGTTTCCCACAACAATCCTTTTCGCCAGACCTTTTTGTACCACTTTACCTCGTCGACAAAACTCACACAGCCCCCCAATCCTTGCAATTTGTTAGCAAAGACTAGAACGTAGCCTAACCTCAATTCTTCCTCTTCGAAATAATCTCATCGAAAACCATCATATGGACACTTTTTGTGTCCTCAAAATATCATCTTCGAAAACAATCATACAAGTATAGTTAGGCCCCCCAGTCTTGGCTAACTAATTGCAAAAACTGGATTGTGCTTCAACGCTCTTTGAAAAACGTTTACCAGTAAATTCCTTCGAATTTCCCAACGTCATCTTTCATATCCCAATTAACAATCTCCCGCATTTTCCTTGATGATGTCATCTTACAACCAATATTGTCACCAAATCTTTTTAGAGATATTATTACGCTTCCGAAAGTTTCTCTTCATCCATTTTGCCTCTTCAAATTCTATCACAGTTCTCGATTCAATACAATTGCACTTATGTTACCCATAACACCCTTAGGCAAACAAAGGAAAATGTCTTTGGGCCTCTCTCCTCAAAATCCCACCTGCTTCTATAAATACTTTCATTTTTCATTTACAATCCAAACCATTCTGTTCTAAACTTTCTAGAGAGAGAAAGCTAGCTTATGCCCCTAGGCCTCGTCGAATTCCGGAGTGGCTACTGATTAACAAAAGATTCTAAGAAAAAGTTGATGATGGTACCTACGTTAAGCCTCAACCCGAACCTCCTGTAACCATTTTCTACGGGTCTTGGCCTCCATCAGAAACTTCTTCTGTAATTATACCCTTCGACATTTCTTGTCAAGCTCTAAATTCTGATCTCAATCCCCTCGAATCTATGGGTAAAGATAAACATCATAAACATTCTTATGGCAAAAGGAAAAGACATCCCAAAAGAAAATAAAAATTCCCAAGAACATAAATGTGCCAAAGATCCTCTTCGGAAACCCAAAATCTGAACCCAGCTCCAATTAACAACAATCCTCCTCGAAACGTTGATGCCTCTAGGTCAGACCTTCCAGCCACCCCCTTGATGACATAGCATGGAAGTCCAAGATTCTCTCCTTCTAGAATTACAAAAACTGACGAGGAGGTACAATCAGCAAGAAACGAAGCCTTAAAAAGCAAAGGAAAAACAATCGCCTCAGAAAACCCTAACTCATAGCCAAAAGAAATACCCAACGTAGAGAAAAGTAAATCTGATGGTCCTTCCTTGGCCTCATCTAGCCAAGTATCTACAGCCCCTCCGACAAATTCTAAAGAGAAATCTCTAAGAATTTCCCCAAAGTCCAAAGGTGATATCACTATTCCTTTGGAACTTGACGCAATTGTAGGCAACAACATTCGAGGCATTGAAAACAAGCATCTGGTTACACTCCACAATATCTCCTAAAAATATTTATTGCCATCGGAAGAAACCATGTTAAGGACTCAATGGTGCATCCCCTCGTATATTACCATCAGATTCCCTGTAGAAGGTGAGACTCCCTTATTTGTTAAGGACAATGAATTGATTGTCAATACAAAGATTATGAATTGGGGGCTAAGGTATCCTTTATACCCGTTCTTCATTGAATACTTTGCCAAAATCGATCTCTGCCCTTCACAAGCTGGTCCAAACATGTGGTTCACGCTCATGGCGTATATCATGGCTTCTAGGATTTCTGGCAACGAATTTTCTTTAGAGGAGCTCATCGGATTTTCTGGTTTGGCAAAAAATCCATTTTTCGCTTTTTACTCACTAACCTTTGCACGAGGACAAAAAATAGTGAAGGACTTACTCGAAGCTGACAAGAAATGGAGGCAACAATTTCTCTTCTTCTCCGAACATTGAGAGACAGGCTCTGAGTGAACCCCTTCGAATCCACACATACTGTCTCTTTTGTAGACTAACAGATGTAATTATTTCAACTCTTACTTTAATCTTCTTCGTACAATGATTTACTAATTTTATTCCTAGAACTTTTGCACAGCCATGACTGGGATTTCTAAACTTTATGTTGACTATGTGGAAAGTGCCACCAAGGTCTTCACCAAACTCAGTGAATGGGCCAAAGAAAACTAGGAAAACAAATTTCTCCTATGTTTCATGAATAACAATCTGGCCAAAAGTTGACTTTGGAGGCTAAAACCCCAAGATAGGCTAACTATGAAAGAGTTGATGACTTATCCCTCTCAACAAGAAGTCCTCGATCGAGTTGAAAAGAAATACATCGTTATTTACCTTCCAAAGCGCTCTTGAGCCAAAAGTCATTTGGATGATTCTGAAGAAGAAGTATCAACCAAAGATCTCCAATCAGACTCTGAAGGACTAGCCACTAACCAAGAGTCATCCTCTTTGAAAAACACTGCTACCACCACCTCAGTTTCCCTTCCTCGAAAAAAGTTCATCCCATCAAGAAGAAAGAACCCAAGAAAAAACAAGTTATTCTGGAGCCTATCCAAGAAATCTCCGAGGGCACTAGAGCCCAAGATGCTGCAATTAAAGATGAAGATAAAGATAGAGAAAATTCAGGTCAAATTCCAACCTCCCCACTTACCCTATCTTTTAGTCCCTCATCGAATAATGATCCTCTCCTAAAATTAGCACCTCTTCCAATTACTCAAAGTGATCATCCACAGATTGTTGACCCCATCATATCAACTGGGGAGTCCTCAAACTTTGATTCCACTGAAATAGGATCTCCCAGCAGTTCCTTCAAAATTTCTCAAAGAGATAAGTTTTCTCTTAGCGTTCGAAAACTACTTCATGCCTCTGTCAACATGGGAAATAAGATGCAACATCTAGAAGACTGGAAAACCACTATAAATTCAAAGCTTCCCTTGTCTCCTCACAACTTGAAGAAATAAAGAAACAACACTATAATCTAGAAAGACAAGCTGATGCAATTTGGGAAAAATTGGTTGCCTCAGAAAACTATGTTCTTCTTCTAGAAAAGTGATGTCAAGAAGAAATGGATCTCTACCAGAAGAAGACTGGTGCACAAGAAATACTCCTTACAGAACTAATAAAAGCTCATTAACTTTCAACACAAGGTTTTAAGGATTGCATGACAGACTTTAAGACGATTGTAGAAGAAAAAATATATCTGCTGAGGAATTTTGAGACAGAGAAAGAAGCAGCCGTGAATGCCTATACAGTAAAATTCGTAGACAAGCTCAATGCCAGGGATGCTACCACCCGAGCAGGATTGATCACCCAAATTCATGAGGAATATCCCGATTATGACGTAGGAAGTTTCTAGAAACTTGTCTCCCCTAAACTCTGCCCACCTAACATTGTTGTGAGTGAAAGCGACTCATCTGATTCCGAGGAGATTGACTCTTCGAAACATTCTAAGTAGGCAAGTCTTTTTTGTTCTAACCCTTTTTGTACAAGTCCTTGTTAATTTCGAGGCTGTTTTTCTAATGGTATCAACATATTCTGAAGAACATTTATCTCAATTTTCCTTGAATGCAATTGTTTAGAACACTTTATCAATTTATAAAATTTGCAACTTCATATTGGGTATGAAAATGATTGTATGTCAACTTGCGTTGAATAAAATAATTTCTTTATTTTAACTTTTATTGGACATAATAATCATTGTTTGCTGACCTTATGCATGCTTATAATTGTCATAATTGTTAACCTACCTATCCGATCATAAATTATGAATCAGAAACAATAATTTGAGGCAAAAGTTCAAATGTATTTATCAGCTAATAATGGCACCTCGTTAAAACCATCCTGTGCCTAACAGGATATGAAAGAGTATGCCTTCGCTGTTTTTCCAAACCTTCCTATACTCTAGATACAACTTTAGATGCTCTATGTTCTACGGATGCTTGAGGTATCTCCCCTCTTTATCCTTTAACCGATACGTTCTCTGTTTCACTTTCTCTGCTACTTCATAAGGGCCTTCCTAATTCGGTCCCAACTTTCCGAGGCTTTTTTCTTTGGTATGAAGAATTTTGTTTCGTAATATCTTGTCCCCCACCTTGAAATTTCTCTGCTTTACATGTGAAGCGTATCTACTCCTCATTAATGTTTGATAGTGTAGAGACTTCAACTGTGTACGTCGTCTTTTTTTCTCCACCAAATCAAGTTTTATAGCCCTGCTTTGATCATTCACGTCCTCTGTATAAGCTTCCACACAGTATGATGGGAAAATAATCGCTGAGGGGACCACCGCATCCATTCCATATACCACAACAAACGGAGATATCGAGGTTGCAGTTTGCGGCGTTGTTCTATAGGCCCACAATACTTCCTGTAAATAATTTGGCCATTTTCTAGCCTTTCCTTCCAAATTTTTCTTTAACCCGTCAAGGATTATTCTATTGGTAACCTCCACCTGGCCATTTGCTTGCAGATGAAATAGAGCAGAAAAACATTGGTCTATGCCCCTAGAAACACAGAAACTCTTAAACTCCTTGTTATCAAATTGAGGTCTATTATTCGTTGTGATTTTTATTGAAATTCCAAAACGACAACAAATGTTCGCAACAACAAACTTAATAACATCTTTTACCTTCATCCCCGCTAAAGGTTCTGCTTCCACCCCAAAATAAAAATTCCCAAGAACATAAATGTGCTAAAGAAACCTCTTCGGAAATCCAAAATCCGAACCTAACTCCAATTAACAACAATCCTCCTCGAAAATTTGATGCCTCTGGGTCAGACCTTCCAGCCACCCCCTCGATGACATGGCAAAGAAGTCCAAGATTCTCTTCTTCTAAAATTACAATAACTGGCGAGGAGGTATAATCAGCAAGAAACGAAGCCTTAAAAAGAAAAGGAAAAGCAATCGACTCAGAAAACCCTAACTCGGAGCCGAAATAAATACCCAACATAGAGAAAAGTAAATCTAATGGTCCTTTCTTAGCCTCTTCTAGCCAAGTATCTACAGCCCCTCCAGCAAATTCCGAAGAGCAATCTCTAAGAATTGCCCCAAAGTCCAAAGGCGATATCACTATTCCTTTGGAACTTGACGCAATTGTAGGCAACAACATCTGAGGCATCGAAAACAAACATCTGGTCACACTCCATAATATCTCCTACAAATATTTCTTGCCATCGGAAGACACGATGCTAAGGACTCGGTGGTTCATCCCCTCGTATATTACCATCAGATTCCCTGTCGAATGTAAGACTCCCTTATCTGTTAGGGACAATGAATTGATCGTCTATACCACCAGATTTGGGAAAATAATCAACCGCTACTATAATCGTTTGTATTCCCTCGGATGTCATTGGCAAATGACCAACCAAATCAATACCCCATCTATCAAATGGTAATGCTTCAGGAATACTTTCCAAGAGAACCCCTGGCTTATGTATTATATTGGCATACCTTTGGCATGTATCACACATTTTTACCAATTCTTTAGCATCACTGGAAAGAGTCGGCCAATAATAACCAGGTAGAAACACTCTTCGAATTAACGCTTTATATCCACAATGCGTTGATCCTTCCCCATCATGTAATTCTGATAAACAAATTGCGACTCGTCCTTAGCCAAACATCTAAGCAACGGCCTACTTAGGGATTTCTTGTATAAAACTCCTCCTACAAGAATATAGCTGTGAGACTTAAACCGGATACTCTTGGCCTCTGATTTATCTGCTGGTAAAATATCTTTTTCCAAAAAGTCCACAATTTTCGACCTTCAATATTCGGTAACAACATTGCTTTCCTCCTCTATCGACATCAATTGCTCTGTATTTATCGCAACCAAAGGACACTCCTGAATTATGACCCAAGGATGATTTTTTGACCGTGAAGAAGCTGCTAAGGAATCATGAATCATATTTGCTTCTCTTCGAACATGCTCGTGTCTAACTTCATCGAAAGTTAAAACTAGATCCTTCAACACTTTCAAGTATTTGACTAGTTGATCCTTCATTGCCTCGGAATTCTCCCAAAGCTTGGTGAATCACCAACTGAAGAGTTTAAAGGTGGACCAGGGGTAATTTTGCTATGCGAAGATTGTTGATAGAGGATTATGTTATAAAGAAATGTATCAGTATCAGATTTAGAGAGAGAAAGTTCAAATTGCTAGAAAGTGTAGAGAGAGAAAGTCGTACTATTTATCTTGGGATTTGTGAAGCGTGTGTGGTCCTTTTATAGTACAATTGCGGACCCCACACGCTTTAATATGGTCTAATTACATCTTTTGGTCTCTGCTTTTTGGTTTCTTCCTATTTTGGCTATACCTTTATAATCTATACATTTTAGCCCTTATATATTTATTTCTATACATTTTCCTCCCATCATACTTTTCCTTTGTTTTTTTCCCCTGTCAAGTTTCTTCTTTACAATTTGGCCCTTGTCTTTTATTCTTCATTATCAGTAGCCCCCAAGTCTTAGTAAAAATCGTTTTGCTAGGACTGAATAATTCGCCTGATAGGCAAAAATCATTTCGTCTTCGAACTTCATAAGTCCTTCCTCGAAAGGTTGCTCTGCAAAGCTCCTCGGCCTGTCGGGGCCATAAACCACTTCTTCGAATTCTTCGAATATCTACCAACCTCTTCGAATAATTTGCAAAGCTCTTCGAAACCTGTGCAAGCCTCTTCGAACTTCTGCTATTAACCGAGTAGCCCCCTCAATACTTGCAACGTTTTAAGCAAAGTACTCTTCGGATAATTTGCATACTTAGGCGAAAAAAGGGTGCTAGGATTGATCTTGGGCATGACGTCATTGCATAAACACCTGTGTCAGCATACTTCTTCAGAAACGTTACTAATTCTTCTGACCTTTTTGTTAGAAAACTCTTCCCCTTCCCCTGACAGTCTCTGACACAAAACTCTTCACCTTCTTCTATAGCTAGTGTCAGAACAATGTCCACCTATGTGGACCATCATACCCCTAGGCAAACATCATGAAAATATCCCCGGGCTTCATTCGTCAATAAGGCCCACTAGTCTCTATAAATACCAACCTTCTTTCTTCATTAATTCAACTTCTGTTCAATTACTTCTAGAGAAATAAAACTGGCGAACAAGCCCCGTCGAATTCCTGAGTGGTTGCTGATTAGTAAACGGTTCGAAGAAAGGGTTGCTGCTGGTGAAGACGTAAGGCCTCATCCCCCACCATCGACTACAACCTTCTTTGGTGCTTGGCCCCCTTCGAACGATTCGACCACAATTATACCCCGCGAAGTTGCTCAACAAAGTCTGATCAGTGAGTCTAACCCCCCTCAAAGGAATGGGAAAAGATAGGCAGCATAAACACTCCTCTGGGAAAAGAAAAAGGTCCCATAAAGATAGAAAAAGCTCTCATGAGCGAAAACGAGCCAGAGAAGCCCCCTTAGTTATTCGAGAACCAACTGTCCCCACAGATGTTGAAAACCTCCCCCAGAGATCTGCGAGTCCTCGACGGACTTCGAGGAGCCCCCCTCGAACCTCTGCCAGCCCTGTTCGAATTACAAACCCTCAACACATCACAGACCCTCAACAAACTTTGAATAGACCTCCTCGGAGACACGGAACAGATATGTCTAGTCTGCCTTCCACTCCTTCCATGACCATTCATGGAACTCAGTTCTCCCCATCGAAGACAATTATTACTGAGGAAGATATGCGCATTAGACATGAGGAGACCTTAGATGTCAAAGGGAAAAAAGCCCTCAAGAAACCCCTCGAACCAAAAGTGCCAGCCATTCCCCCAGTGGGTCCTTCGAACCTGGCAACGCCATTACCCACATCGATGTCCGAAGAGCAAGCTCGTCGGATTGCTCCAAAATTGAAAGGGGACATCACATTACCTTTGGAGTTAGACAACATTGCTGGCAATAACATTCAGGGGATCGAAAACAAACATATGGTGGCCCTTGCCAACATCAAGTACAAATATTTTTCGAAAGAGGAGGAAACAATGCTAAGGACTCGTTGGGGCATCCCTTCCTATGTTAATATTAGGTTCCCCTCCGAAGGAGAGACACCCTTATCTGTGAGGGACAATGAATTGGTGGTGTACACAGAAATCATGAATTGGGGACTAAGGTACCCCTTAGATCCCTTCTTCATTGAGTATTTGTCGAGGATAAATCTTTGCCCTTCACAAGTTGGGCCCAACATGTGGTTTACGTTGATGGCCTGTATCATGGCCTCAAGAATCTCAGGTCAAGAATTTTCACTGGAGCAACTCATTGGCCTTGCCAGTCTGGCCCGAAATCCTTACTTCCCCTTCTACTCATTGATAATCAATCGAGGGCAGAAAATATTGAAAGATCTATTGGAAGCTGATAAAAAATGGAGGCAACAATTTTTTTTTTCTCTGGTTGCTGGGAGACCGGATCAGAAGCCACTCCTTCGAATCCCCACAAGCTTTCCCTAAAGTGGACAATGAAATGTAAGTATCCCCCCAACTTTTACTCTTTGAACTTAGGCCTTTGAACTTTATGCTTTCTCACAAGTTCCTCAAAAACATTACGCCTTCGAACAAACATGTTCCCTCGAACTTTTACTGGTATGTTGTTTTGATGTTTAGTTATTTGTTACAGCTATGACTGGGATGTCCAAACCTTTCACTCATTATGTCGAGGGAGCCACCACTGTATTCACTAACCTTCGGTTGTGGACAAAGGACCAGTGGGACAATCAATTCCGCCTTTGCTTTACGGACAACAATTTGGCTAGAAGTCGACTCTGGAGGCTCAACCCCCTCGTCTGTATCACCCATTCTTCTTCGTCAACCAAATCATGTGCCTCCTGCTCTTCCATGTCTGAATGAAACTCAACCAAAAAATCTGCTAACACTTGTGCTTTTATCGCCGTTCGAGGCTCAAAATTTATGTCGAAGTCTCCCAGCTCTACGGACCACTTAGTCATCCTACCATAGATGTCTGGTCTTTGTAATAGACTCTTCAGAGGAAACGTCGTTCGAATAATAATCGGATGGGCTTGGAAGTAAGGTCTCATCTTCCGTGCCGTCGTCACCAATGCTAAAGCTACCTTCTCCAAAGTAAGATATTGCTTCTCGGCATCCAGCAAACTCTTACTGACATAATAAATTGGCCTTAGAAGTGAATCATCTTCTCGGAGGAGAACGGTACTGACAGCACATTCGGACACTGCTACGTAAACAATTAACGTTTCCCCTACCACAGGTTTAGATAAAATTTCCGGAGAGGTCAAATACTCTTGAATTCGACGAAAAACGGTCGAACATTCTTCGGTCCAACAGAATTGCTTCGCATTCCGCAATATTTTAAAGAACGGAGCACACTTATCCGACGAGCGAGAAATGAATCGATTCAGAGCAGCCAATCGTCCTGTCATAATTTGCACCTCTTTAATATTTCGAGGAGGAGTCATAGCGATCAGAGCTTTTAGCTGCTCGGGGTCAGCCTCGATGCCTTTTTCGCTGATCATGTATCCAAGGAATTTACCTGACCTTACCCCAAAAATGCACTTCTCCGGATTGAGTTTGAGATTGACCCTGCTTAAATTGTGGAATGTCTCTGCTAAGTCAGCAAAATGATCTTCGTCTCGCTCACTTTTGACTAACATATCGTCGATATAAGCTTCCATGTTTCGCCCAATCTGTCCTTCGAAAGTTTTATTAACCAAGCGCTGATAGGTTGCCCCCGCGTTTTTCAACCCGAACGGCATGACCTTATAGCAATATAAACCTCGTCCCGTAATAAAAGAAGTGCTTTCCTCATCGTTGGCAGCCAGTCAAATTTGGTTGTATCCTGAATAAGCGTCCATAAAAGATAACAATCGATTTCCGGAGGTAGAGTCCACTAATTGATCAATGCGAGGCACATGAAACGGATCCTTAGGACAAGCTATGTTCAAATCCGTAAAGTCAATACACATTCTCCACTTGCCATTTTTCTTTCTCACCAACACTGGATTCGATGCCCATACAGGATAATGTGACTCGCGAATATAACCTATGCTCAGCAGCCGTTCGACCTCCGACAAAATCGCTGAGGCCTTTTCCGGGGAGACAGACCTTCTTTTCTGGACTATGGGTCGGACGTTCAATCGTATCGCGAGTTTGTGGCACATAATTTCTGCCGGCACACCAGTGACATCCTGTGCACACCAAGCAAACATATCAAGTTTATCAGATAAGAAAACAATTAACTTTTCCTTAAATTCTGGAGAGAGGTGGACTCCTATTTTCAGATCTTTGCCAGTCGTGAATTCGTGTGTCGCAGAATCTTCCTCTGGGACCTGAAATCTGGGGGCCTCCCTAGGATCATCACACGGGATGACTTCGGGGGGAGGCCCCTTTAATTGTTATGCTGGGTCGGAAGGCCCCCCTCGAACCCCCTTAGAGGACAGGGCTATCTGGTAACATTCTCGTGCCATCTTTTGGCTGCTTCGGACTGTCCCAATATTGTTATCGATCACATACTTTAAGCATTGATGCACCGTCGAAATTACACCATGCATTCGGGATAACCAAGAGCGACCCAAGATAGCATTATAGGAGGTCGGTGCGTCGACCACAATGAAAAGTACCTCCACCTCTTTCTTAAACGGTCCGCGACCCAGCTCAACCATACACTGAAATTCTCCAACGACAACTGCTGTGGCACCAGTAAAACCCACTATTGTCCTGTCGGATCTTCGGATGACCGGTGGGTCAGAAATGCGACGGTAAGTACTCATAAACAAGATATTTGCAGAGCTCCCTGTGTCGATGAGAATTTTCTGAATCTGATCCCCAGCAATGCCCGCCGCGATAACTATAGCGTCCTCATGAGGGCCTGCAACATTACGCATATCGTCATCATCGAAACAAATAATGGGAGAAGGCGAGCGATGCATTTGTGCGGAGACCCCTGCTTCGATCTGGGTGGTCAGGTTGACCATGTGCCTTTTGCGAGAGCTGTTAGAATTTCCCACGATCGTGTCTCCTCCAAAAATTGCCAGGGAATCGAAAAATGCACAAAGACTTTCCACCCTCCCCCTCGGAATTTCTTCCTCTACCATGTTTACATTGTTCCTCCCCACTTTGGGGTCCAGATACTCTTGCTCGATGTCAAAGTCGTCGACCCCCTCGGAAATTACCATGGCTGTGTCAGTATTCTTCGAGACAGCTTTTACCACAACACTTTTCTGGGAGTGTTTCTTGACATACTCCAACAGCATTCCATTCTCAATTAAAGCATGCACCTCCTTCTTCAAAGCTATGCAATCTTTGGTGTCATGCCCTACATCCTCATGATACTTGCAATATTTGTTGACGCTTCTGCTTTCCCTCGGTGTCTGTATGGGGAAAGGCTTCCTGAATATGACCGAAGATTTAGCCTTATCGAATATTGCCGCAACATTTTCTGTCAATTCTGCAAAATAATCGGGTCGAACCCATTTGTTTGACATGAATCTTCCCCCTTGATTGTAGTTTTGTTGATTGCCATAGTGCTGCGGATTCGATTTTTGCCTTGGAGGATACTGACCTACGCTTTTAGCCTGAACATTTGATCGAGGGCCCTGGGTGCTTGGCTCAGTCCTTTGGAACTGATTATGGTCCAACTGCTCTCCGGAACCTTTCTCCGAATCTTGGGTTTCTTCGACCAAGATTCTCTTCTCAACTTGATCTAGCAATGCTCCGAAGGTCATCGCCCGACTTTCTGCCACTGTGTCTTTTAACAACCCGGGGAGCAAGCCCATCATGAACGCTGCAAGCGCCACCGAGTCCTTACAGTACTCCATATCCGTTTTGGTCTTGACAAAGCGATTGGTATAATTTTTGAGGCTCTCCTCCACTTTTTGTCGACAGTAGATTATAGTGTCTCCGTTAGCCCGGAACTTCTTGCTCCCCACGAAGTGTTGTCTGAAGATGTTCCAGAACATGTCAAAGTTTTTTATGGAGCCCTGAGGTAGCCTGCTGTACCATTTGGATGCCACTCCCTTGAAAGTTTGAGAGAAGGCTCTGCATAAAAGCTTGTCATCGTCTTCGAAATTGATCATAAAGTTCTTAAACTGCTCGATGTGATTGTCCGGATCCTGAGTCCCATCGAACTTTTCTAACTTCGAAATGTCAAAGTGCTTCGGGAGGTTCCCCACTAAGATCTCCGAGGACAGGGGAGAGGCTCTCCAATTATGTCCCATACGATAAATGTTGGACCTCAGATTATCGTTATTCGAAAAGTACAACCCCTCCTCGGAGGGCAAAGTGTATTGCTGCTGCCACTCGGAATTTCGAGGGCCCATGTCATCCTTACCAAGGCACTTTGCCTGCTCATGAGAGCGATCACCAACTCGGTCGTGGCGACTCTTTTCCCGCGAGGATTTCCTCTCTGAACTTCTGCCCCTTCGGAAACCCGTTCGTCTCTGATCACGCTTTTTCCTCCTGTGGTATCTCCGAGGAGATGATTCAGAGGTGCTATACCGCGAGTAGTCACTTGAAGTAGTCGAGTCCGAACGGTATTTCTCTCTCCTCCTCGGAGATCATCGCTCATGCCTCCGATGCCTGTCATCTATCTTTTTAGGACGAATTTCAACGTCGCGCTCCTCCCTTTCATCGGCGGGTTCTCTCCTTATCTCGGATCGAACATTTTTCTGTGCAGCTTCCTTCTCCGCCTTCAACCTTTCAATTTCCAACAGCAGTTCATTCCTCTGAGCCAAGAGGGCGGAGTCATCGAAAGCGTTCTCGACTCGTCGACCTCCTTCTCCTTCGGACTCCAAGTCGTTCTGAAAATCATCCGCCTCCATGTTTTCCTCGCAGTGATCAATTAAATCGTCCCCTTGGCCCTCCATGGTCCTCCTCGAAACAGGAATTATTTCCAGGAAGCGATTATCGACGGAGCGATTTTCGTTTCCCACAGACGGCGCCACTGAAGAGTTTAAAGGTGGACTAGGGGTAATTTTGCTATGCGAAGATTGTTGATAGAGGATTATGTTATAAATAAATGTATCAGTATCAGATTTAGAGAGAGAAAGTTCAAATTGCTAGAAAGTGTAGAGAGAGAAAGTCGTACTATTTATCTTGGGATTTGTGAAGCGTGTGTGGTCCTTTTATAGTACAATTGCGGACCCCACACGCTTTAATATGGTCTAATTACATCTTTTGGTCCCTGCTTTTTGGTTTCTTCCTATTTTGGCTGTACCTTTATAATCTATACATTTTAGCCCTTATATATTTATTTCTATACATTTTCTTCCCATCATACTTTTCCTTTGCTTTTTTCCCCTGTCAAGTTTCTTCTTTACAATTTGGCTCTTGTCTTTTATTCTTCCTTATCACCAACTACGAGTCGCTGATTAGTTTAACCATTTTTGCCCCACACACTTGAGCCAATCTCAACCACGCTAACGTCGCTTCATACTCCGCCTCATTATTTGTTGCTTTAAGACCAAAATGTATGGCTTGAAACATCGATATCCCACCTGGGTAAATTAGTTGAACTCCAGTACCACTTTCAGAAATATTCGACCCCCCATCAATTCGAACCAACCATTCAGTCCTATATTGCTGATAAAAAATTTCCATATATGCTCGCTCCGAATGGAATTTAACCAAAACGTTTGCAAAGGTCTGAGCCTTTATAGCTGTTCGAGGCTCAAAAGTTATGTCAAAATATCCTAATTCGACTGACCACTTCGTCATTCTTCCTGATATATCCGGCCTCTGCAACAAACCTATTAGCAGGAATGTAGTTCGAACTACTATGGAATGCGCTTGAAAGTACGGTCTCATTTTTCGAGCAGCTGTTACTAAGACCAAAGCTAACTTCTCTAACTTCATATACCGCTGCATCCAGTAAACTCTGGCTAATGAAGTATATTGGCTTTAAAACATCAAGCTCTTCAAGAAGTCACACTGTACTGATAGCAAAATCTGACACCGACAAATAAATAATTAAATTTTCTTCGAGCAAAGGTTTATAAAGTATTTCCGGGGACAACAAATACTCCTGAATCTGGCGAAACACTTCAGAACATTCTTCAGTCCAAGAAAACTTACTAGAATTTCTGAGCACTTTAAAGAAAGTCGCACATTTATCCGAAGAGCGAGAGATAAACATGTTCAACGCCGCTAATCTTCCCGTCAAAATCTGGACTTCCTTAATATTTTGAGAAGTCATTGTCGTCAAAGCTTTTATCTACTCCGGATCAGTCTCAATCCCCTTTTCACTTACCATATAGCCGAGAAAGTTTCCAGATCGAACACTAAAAATACACTTTTCCGGGTTCAATTTCAGATTGACCTTCTTCAAATTATTTAAAGTTTCTTCCAAATCAGAAAAATAGTATTCATCTTGTAAACTCTTTACCAGTATATCGTCAATATACACTTCTACGTTTCGCCCAATCTGTTCCACAAAGGTTTTGTTTACCAGACGTTGATAAATCGCCTCGCATTTTTCAGGCCAAATGGCATTACCTTATATCAATATAATCCTCTCCCAGTAATGAACGATGTGCTTTCTTTATCCTTCGCATCTAATCTGATCTTATTATAACCTGAATAGGAATCTATGAAAGACAATAATCGATTACCTAATGTAGAATCCACTAACCGATCAATTCGAGGTACTCGAAAGGGATCCTTTGGACAAACTCTATTCAAATCCGTGAAGTCCACGCATATTCTCCACTTGCCATTCTTTTTCCTGACTAAAATTGGATTCGAGGCCCATACAGGGTATTGCGACTCTTTAATATGGCCTATGCTTAATAATTGCTCGATCTCTGAGACTATAGATGCAGACTTCTCCTCAGAGACAGGTCTTCTTTTCTGTACGATGGGTCGAACATCACTCCGCACTGCTAGTTTATGACAAATTATTTCCGGAGGCACACTTGTAACGTCTTCTGCACACCAAGCAAACATATTTAACTTTGTTAATAAAAATGCAATCAACTTTTGTCTGAACTCAAAAGAAAGTTTTACTCCTATTTTTAAAATTTTCCATCATGAAACTTGTACTCTTCATGATCATCATCCGGAACCAGAAACTCGAGGGACTCCCTCGGATCATCACAAGGAGTTATTGTTGAGAGAATCCCCTTTAGCTGCTATGCTTTCTCCGATGCACCTCCTCGAACTTGCTTTGTGGACAAAGCTATCTGGTAACATTCTCTAGCCATCTTCTGGCTACTCCTAATTGTTCCGATATTGTTTCCTACTACATACTTCAAACATTGGTGCACCATAGAGATAACGTCATGCATCCTTGACAACCAGGAACGGCCCAAAATCGCATTATAAGATGTTGATGCATCTACTAATATAAACAAAATTTCAACTTCTTTTTTGAATGGTCCCCGACCGAGCTCTACCAAGCACTCAAACTCCCCCACAACTATTTTTGTTGCTCCTGTAAAGCCTACTATAGTTCTTTCTGACCGCCGTATAACAGGTGGGTCGGAAATTCTCATGTAGGTGCTCATTAACAAAACATTCGCAGAACTTCCCGTATCAATCAATATTTTATGTACTTGATCACCAACTATCCCTGCAGCGATCACTATTGCATACTCATGCGGGCCTGCTACATTAATCATGTCAGCATCATCAAAACATATAATTGGGGAGGGCAAACGATGCATATGTACCGAAACCCCTACTTCCAATTGCGTAGTCAAATTTACCATGTGCTTATTTCGCGAACTGTTGGAATTTCCTGCAATAGTATCCCCTTCAAAAATAGCTAGCGACTCAAAAAATGCACAAAGATTATTCACTTTTCCTCTTTGAATAGCTTCCTCTACCATGTTGAAATTGTTTCTTCCCACCTTGGGATCCAAATATTCTGTTGCAATATCAAAAGCATTGACCTCCTCGGAAATCACCATTGTTGTGTCAGCATTCTTTGGAACAGCCTTCACTGCCTTATTTTTCTGAGTGTGTTTTTTCACAAAATCTAATAACATGCCGTTTTCAATTAAAGCTTGTACCTCTTTCTTCAAAGCGATACACTCCTTAGTGTCATGCCCAATATCATCATGGTACTTACAAAACATATTAGCGCTTTTGCTTTCCTTGGGAGTTTGGATAGGAAAAGGCTTTCGGAATTGTACGGTTGACTTTGCCTCGTCAAATATTGTAGCTACATTTTTTGTTAACTCAGCGAAATAGTCTGGACGAATCCACTTATTCGAAATAGCCCAAGTTCCATGCTGCACGTTGTAGTTTGGCTGATTCGTTCGTGGCCTCGGCGGATATTGGCCCACCACTTTAGGTTGCACATTAACGTGAGGCGCTTGGCTATTAGACTCAAACCTCTGAAATTGATTATGCTCTAGCTGATCACTTGATCATTTCTCCGATGCTTGAGTTTCTTCTACTAAAATCCTCTTCTCAACTTGATCAAGTAGAGCTCCAAAAGTCATCGCTTGACTCTCAGCCATTGTATCGTTCAAAAGTCCGGGGAAGAGTCTCATTCTGAAATTTGCTAATGCCACCAAATATTTGCAATATTCCATATCTGTTTTTGTTTTTACAAACCGGTTGGTGTAATTTTTCAAACTCTCCTCAAATCTTTGCCTGCACTAAATTATTGTATCCCCATTAGCTCGGAATTTCTTGCTCCCCACAAAATGTTGTCTGAAAATATTCCATATCATATCAAAAAATTTAATAAAACCCTGGGGTAGCATGTTGTACCACTTAGAAGCAACTCCCTTGAAGGTTTGAGAAAATGCCCGACACAGCAATTTATCGTCATTATCAAAGTTGATCATGAAATTTTTAAATTGCTCGATATGTTTATCAGGATCCTGTGTTCCATCGAAATTTTCTAGCTTCGATATATCCAAATGTTTTGGGAGATTTCCTGACAGAATTTCTGAGGACAAAGGTGATGTTCTCCAAGTATGACCTGTCTTGTAAACATTAGCCTTCGAATCTTCATGATTCGGAAAATAAAGCCCCCCCATCGGAAGGCAAGGTATACTGATTTTGCCACTCTTCTTTCGATGACTCCTTTCAGGAGACGAATCTAGCGAACTATAACGAGAATAATCACTTGAGTCAGAAGAATCGAAGTGGCGCTTTCCTTTCCTCCTCGAAGAATGCCAACCACGCCCTCTGTACCGATCATCTTTGCCACTAGGACAATGATATGCCTCATACTTATCTTTTTCGTTGTCATTTTCTCTCCGAACTTCTGAACGAAGTTTCCCCTTAACAACTTCTTTTTCTGCTTTTAATTTTTCGATTTCCATTAGCAACTCGTTTCTCAGAGCCACTAAAATTGACTCATCCATAATTTCTCCCAAACACTGACCATCGTGCCTTCTGAAGTCCTCACTACTTCGGAAGTTATTGCCGATGGGATTTCCCACACAGTTATTCACGTTCAAATCCTCTTGTTCATCTATCACCCTGTTTGGATTCAAAAGAAATTTCGGGAACAAGAAAACCTACAAGCTGATTTTTGTTTCCCACAGACGTCGCCAATGATAAGATATGAACTTAAGGAGGAGTTTCTCGTATTGAACTATATTTAGTGTGATTAATTCGTAAGCACAACTTATTAATCACCAAAACTGTAGAGAGAGAAAGTCAACACATGTAGAGAAAGAAAGTAGATTATAATAATGAACCACATTTCCCAAATCTGGTGGGGTCCTTTTATAATACAAGTGATGGGCCCCACATGCCTAACTACCTCTTAATTACAAGATTGACCCTTATTTTTATTGTTTAGCTACAATTTATCCTATTTTAATATTTACTTTACAGTCCTCCCCTAACTTTATTGTTTCTTTGCAATTTCACCCTTATCTTTTATTCTTCCTCATCAGTACTGACCATGGAGTACAACATAATTGAAAATCAGTCAAGCTGGAAATCTATTATAAAACTCCCAAATATTAAAATTTAAAAAGAAATTAATCCTAAATAAAAAACTAATAAATTTTAGAAAATTTTTTGTGGACAGCATTCATAAATGTGGTAATTGAGCTAACCTCTGCCTCCCTTTCATGTTCCAGGTTGAGCAATCCTTGACCCTTGAGCTAACCTTAAGTAAACGTCATTCTAAAATTTTAAACCTTTCAAATTACTCCGGGTGACGTATCACCGATTATGTTAACGATGATAGACAATAACTATCTTAAAAAGACCGTCAGATGTGAAAAATTGACATGTAATTGTAATCATTAAAAATTGGTTAAACGCACTTAGAGATCGATAAACTTTAGTACTACGATCAAAGCTTAATGAAATATATACCTAATAAGTCCCGTCTCAATGTTACCGCCAATAATACGTCCCGCCTAACTGTTACCCGCCAATAATAAGTCCCGCCAAAATATTACCCGCCCATTCTTTTTCTATATATAAAGGTCCCTAACTACATAACTCTCAACACAACATCAATCTAAATAAATATAGTCTATCAAAAACTCATACTTTTGTCCGATGTGGAATGGTCTGCTAAAGAAGACTCCCATATCCTCAAAGCCGTTAAGCATGTGAAGATAACGAGGTTGGATGAGACTACTGATGGGTTTATCAATGAAGCGTTATGTACAATGTACTCCATGTACGATGCATACGATAACGACGTCTAAAATCATCATCGAAGAATGTTGGATTCTCATTAAAACAATCTGCCATTAATTTTGCATGCCCTCCTTCACGGTTACGGCGTTTGTACTTATGACCATGCAAAGAGCCACGAGGTTTTGAAGCTTCGCCAGTTGAATTTCCCATATCATTTTGTGAGAAGTGTTTTAAATTGGAAGAAGTTAATGATTCCATGTATTTATAGAAGCATTTGTGGGTGAGTGGAAGTTAGTGAGTGTCTTATTTATCATGAAGATAATTGAGTAAGCTTTTTGTCAATTCAGAAATAAAGTTTGGATCGGTGAGTAGAAGTTAGTGGGTGTCTTTTTTATCTTCAAGATAATTTAGTAAGTTTTTTGTCATTTCAGAATTAAAGTTTGGATTGGTGATTGGAAGTTAGTGCGTGTCTTTTTTATCTTGAAGATAATTGAGTAAGCTTTTTGTCAAATCAAAAATAAAGTTTGGATTGGTGAGTGGAAGTAGACCTGTTATCGGGTCGGGTCGGTCCGGGTTGGGACGGAACCGAGACCGACTCGTTAAGCTACCGGGCGGGTCGAGCCGGACCGCTAAGCGAAGGGAGCCAAATATGATGGACCGGGACCGGCTCGTTAAGAGTCGAGTCGGTTCGGTCCGACTCTTAACGGGAGGGTTTGTTAGTTTATCATAATTTTTTTAGGGTTTTAGTAAAAAATATACATAGATTAGGAAAAAAAATTATATATCTCCCTTACCGGGCTGGTTACCGAGCGGACCGGTCCAGACTGGTAAGAGAATCGGTCCAAAATTTTGGCTCCCAACCCGCTCCCTAAGGTATCTGGACCGGTCTCGGGCGGGCCTTACCTGTCCGGTCCTGGGCAGGTTAACGGGTTGAGAGGCCCCCTAACAGCTCTAAGTGGAAGTTAGTGAGTGTCTTTTTTATCTTGAAGACAATTGTGTAAGTTTTTTGCCAAATTAGAATTAAAGTTTGGATGAGTGAGTGGAAGTTAGTGTGTGTTTGTTTTGTCTTGAATGGTATAAATAAACAAGGTTGGAACCAAACTCGTTCGTAACATTTCAGAAACATTCATCTCAAAGGAAAATAATAGTCTGCATCTAAAAACTCTTCTCTATTCTACCAGAAAAATGTAAAAAAATGGCCTTTGAGCGAAAACATAGTTCTATGCAAAACGTGTAGGAAAATTTCCGAAGATCCATAAGTACGAGTGCAACAAACCAAAAGTCATTTTTGAAAAAAAAAATATATCAAAGATTAAATGTATGAATATTTAAGAGATGTTGATAACAACATCAACCATGTACAGCGAACAGAAGAAGGTATTAGCAATCGTTGGAAAAAATATATTTTTCGTTCGGTTAACAAATGGAACCAAGCGATTAAACAAGTTGAAAGAACACCATTTAGTGGAACTAATATAGCGGATCAAGTAAGTATTTTTATTACAAATGATTTCAACATTTTACAATTGTTAATGTCCGTGTATATATATTAATATTAACTAATTTATTTATTATTTTTCATTTCAGAAATGCTCAAACTAGACTTATATTCAACTCTTACCAATGAAAAACAATTTCAATTTTATTATTGATGGGAAATTTTAAAGGATTTTGTGATGTTTCAATCGATAACATCAAATTATCATACTTCTCAAACCGACTAGTCTCGTCATATTCATATAGATTCTGAAGAACAGTTTACGAAATCACAAACTTCTCGTGATCTCAGGGTTGATAGCGATCCACCGACTACTAATATTAATAGGCCTATGGGTACAAATCCTGCTCGCCGGAACAAAAATAAACATAAGATAAGTGATACCGATGCATCCTCGGAAATGACTGAATGATTAGATAAGATTCTAGCAATGCGAGCTGAAGCTAACGCATTGTTGAAAGATGCGATAGATCTTAATCAGACTAAGATAGGATATATGAAAAATAGTTATGATTGTAACATCATGAATGTTGATACCACCAATATGACTCCGAACTCAAAAAGATTTTGGACCACAAAAAAGAAAACTATACGTGAACGCAATGAGCACGCTACATATTGACCTTCATTAAACGACAAAACGGATTATGGAAATGATGGAACAA
Source organism: Limnanthes douglasii subsp. nivea (assembly GCA_036936605.1). NCBI lineage: Eukaryota > Viridiplantae > Streptophyta > Magnoliopsida > Brassicales > Limnanthaceae > Limnanthes > Limnanthes douglasii. Next base: position 7,481,473 of record JAUPFV010000003.1, on the reverse strand, counting down.
ATGGAAATTTCAGTTTCAATTATCAATGTAATTTATTGTAATTGTTTCTTTGTTATTTGTGTTTTCTTGTATTTTTATTTATTTTGAATGTGTGTTTTTAAATTTCAGCTGTTATTTTTTTGAAAATTTATTTTCAAAAAGATTAATATCTATTTTTTTTTTCTGCAATTTATGAATAAAAATTTTATAACTGGCTACAATTGAACTTATAATTCTACATGCAATTTCCTACTTCATAAATTAATTTTCTATTATAAATGATTATAATTAACACCACCTACAAAAAAATTAAATGCCATCTACAAGCAAATTGAATTTTTATTAAATTTAAATTTATACTATTAAATTAGTTTTTCATTATAAATTATTATTTTATTAAAATTAAATTTTAATTATATTACAAATTAAATTTGATTACATAATTGTATTAAAGTTTACGTTAAACTGTTGAATTAATTATCACAAATTGAAATAATTTCTCTCTCTTCCCTTGCTTTTCTCTCACCAATATTCCAGTTCGCTTTCTTTCTCTCCTGCTCGCCCGAGATCGAACCCGAATAGTAACTTGGTCTCTTGTTTTGAGATTGAAACTCACGGTTAGAAACTAGTTTCGACCCTTGGTCTAGACCGAGATCGAGGGTTAGAGATAGCCTAAGAGATTGTACACTACTAAGAGTATATTTCAATCGTTTTATGTTATTATTAACCGAAAAAATATATTGTCTGCGATAGACGTGTGATTTTATCTCATTTTAGATAACAAATAAAATAAATTCCGTACAACTTAGGTCCATATAAGATATTGTTTAAATTGGAAATAACATACAATTTATAAAGTATGAAATTCAACTAATGTGATTCGTGAGACGTTAACTCTGATTGTTAGTTCGAATTTAACACATGATTCACATTTAACCCACGATTTTCAGTTAAGATTTAACAAATGATCTAAAATTCTCGTTTAAATCATTATTCACGATTCACATTTAATTATTGATTCTAAGTTCAGATTTAACTCATGATTTACGATTTGATTTTAACCCTTGTTCCTCATTTCGTTTTAACATATGATTCTCGATTTAAATTCAACACATGATTATGAGTTCGCATAAAACATATGATTCACGATTCACGTATAACTTAATATTCTCGGTTTGGATTTAACAAATGATTCGCGATTCACATTTAAGCTACGATTTTTAGTTCGTATTTAAAAATTAATTTTTAATTCGCATTTAACCTATGATTATAAGCTCGGATTTAACATATAATTCTTAGTTTATATTTAACCCTTAATTCTTAGTTTGGACTAAACACATGATTCGTGCTTAACTCATACTTCGTATTTATCCCATGATTCTCAATTTGCATTTCACCTATTATTCTTAATTTGATTTAACCTATGATTCTCAGTTCAGATTTAACACATGACTCACGATTTGTGTTTAACATAAGATGCTCAATTTAGATATAATAAATGATATGTGGTTTGTGTTTAAGCCATAATTTACGATTTATATTTAACCTTGATTATTAGTTCAAATTTAATATATGAATTAGAGTTTATTATTAACTTATGTATGATTCCTAGTTTGGTCTAATATATAATCCTAAGTTTAACACATGATTCTTAATTTGAATTTAACATAGGAATTTTAGATTTAACACATGATTTTCAGTTCAAATTTAACACATGATTCTCAGTTCGCATTTAACATGTTAATCACGATTTATATTTACCATTTATTCTCAGTTTGGATTTAACATATGATTCTCATTTCGCATTTAACACATGATTTTCAATTTTTATTTAGCACATGATTCTCAATTCTGATATAACATATGAAAGGTGTGCACAATAGTCGATTAGGTTTGTTGAGTAGCTCATTTATTTGCTGATGCTAGTATGAAGTTTTTATCTGTGCTTCAACTTTATTTGTGTTCTGAATTTTATTGAGCGTATTTGCATAGGTGTTCTTGTATCCCCTTAGCCTTTTATGAAAGATGAGGGAATGAATGTAATTTTTGAAGGGAATTATTCCCTTATTTTTGTTTTCATTTGTAAGTAGTCCATTCCGTCCTTCTTGAAGTGTTTATGGTTAGATGAATTATATAGTTTATTGTATTTTCGAACTATTCAATATTAGAAGTTTAAATTTAAAAATTTTAGAATTGTATAATTATATGCATAAACATAAATTACTTGTAAATAACAAAATAAAAATTGAAAGCGAAAGTGATTTAAATAACATTTAATAAAAAATAGAAACAAAACAAACAATTCATTAAAAATAAAAACCAAACAAGTAACATAGTTGTTCAATCAAATAAAAAAGAAAAACATTACAACGATAATGACAATCAAATGCAAAAAACTAAGGAGCTTCATCGTTGTTGTTGTTAGGTGGTGGACCTTGCAAATGCATGTTCTCCATCATCTGTCGCATATACTCCGACTGTTCGGCTTGAGAGTTTGCAAATCGCTCATTCCATTGATCTTGTCCATGATGCCACTGCTCGTATTGACCATGACACTGCTCATATTGACCATGCCAAGCTGGAGGTGACCAAGTTGATCATTCACCCCTACTTGCCACTGCTGTATCTGGCTAAGCTGGTCATTTACCCCCCTGCCAATTTTGAAATTCACTTTGCCATTTTGTAAAATCATCATGTCATTCCTTTTGTTGAGTATGCGCAAATTGCATATAATCCATATGCTGCTGATGCAAAAACTCAGCAAATTTGCGATCGGTTCGTCTTTCTTGTGGCGGTACTCTAGAAGAACCACCAATAGCATTTGGATCGAAAGGCGCCTAAGCCTGAACTCGATACTGAGTAGGTGGATTTAGCGGTTTTGTAAGACCGTTCGCAGTCCATATCTGATTCAACTCGGGTCCATGGTGGTTCCATGCCTCCAATTTCGACATCAACTCTCCATCCCAAGAGTATATTTCCTGCAAACGCAAAGAGTTTCTACCTATAGCACTAGTCGGCCTCACCTTCATCGGAGTGTACATACTCACATCAGCTCCTTTCGAAACAAGCAAGTAACTCACTATCATCCCATAAGGTAGTTTATCCGTACCACACCTCGTAGCCATATTTCGAATCATCAAGCTAGGTAAACTAATTATTCCCTGATTTCGGACGATAAAAGCAGTAACAAATGTTTGAATATATGAAATTGTGAATCATTGTTACTAGGGGGAAGAAATATACTATTTACCAATTTCAAAGCTAATTTCCCATTAGCATCCAAATTACCCTGCATGGCTCGAAATTTACCGCTAATTTTCGGAACATCCTCACCAGGACAAGTAAGAAGCTCTACTGCTTCTTCGTAAGACATAGGCCAATCAGCACCCCAGCCCGAAGGGCGATAACTAATGGAAGGTAATTTATTACCGGTATATATATATATCATGGGTTGGAACGAAAAAAAGATCTTCGAAATCAGTTTCAAAAAAACTATAGGGTTTACCATCAACCAAACAATTCATTCCTAAACCTCTACCATTTGGATCATTCTCAATTAATTGTGCGTTGGCATAAAACTTGCGTACTAGTTCTAGATACCAATCACATTTGAATCTAGCTAGTGTCATCCAACTTAGGCCATTAGTAGGTTCAATAAGTTTGAATTTTTTTGCATACCCTCTACTTGGATCAGTTCATCGTAGTCCAAATACATACCCGACCAAATTTTGGTTACACCTCGTCCTCCTTCCGGATTACAGATGCGAAGCTCCCCTTCACAGCGATGTTCGATAGTCGCGCTCTCCGTTACCTCCATCTCTTCATACAGCAAATCTTCGATCTCTCTCATTCGTCTCGAGGTTGATTCAACTCCTCCACCTTGACGGGCTTGCTTTGATCTTTTCGAAGACATTTAACGAAACCTGAAATTTAAAATAGTGTTTGAAAATTATAAAAATAATTTAGAGAAGTGTAGTGGAGAAGAGATAGATTTGTAGTAGAGAAGGGATAGGTTTGTAGTGGGGAAGAGATAGATTTGTAGTGGATAAGAGATGGATTTGTAGTGGAGAAGAGATAGATTTATAGTGGAGAAGAGATAGATTTGAGGTTGTGTGAAAAATAGAATAGGAAATAGGTAGTATTTATAGGAAAAATGTTTTTTTTTTTCAAATAGTCGTTACATGACGTCATCGTGCGGACCATCCGGCCAGGCGTGCGGATGGTCCGCACATTCGAAATGGTTACGGCTAGTTGAATTCAACTAGCTGTTTACCTCATCCGAGGCATCCGAACGAATCTTCGGTCTAATATATAGTCCTAAGTTTAACACATGATTTTCAGTTCAAATTTAACACATGATTCTCAGTTCGCATTTAACATGTTAATTACAATTTATATTTACCATTTATTCTCAGTTTGGATTTAACACACGATTCTCATTTCGCATTTAACACGTGATTTTCAATTTTTATTTAGCACATGATTCTCAATTCTGATATAACATATGAAAGGTGTGCACAATAGTCGATTAGGTTTGTTGAGTAGCTCATTTATTTGTTGATGCTAGTATGAAGTTTTTATCTGTGCTTCAACTTTATTTGTGTTCTAAATTTTATTGAGCGTATTTGCATAGGTGTTCTTGTATCCCATTAGCCTTTTATGAAAGACAAGGGAATGAATGTAATTTTTGAAGGGATTTATTCCCTTATTTTTATTTTCATTTGTAAGTAGTCCATTCCATCCTTCTTGAAAATTAAAGTTAAAGACTATTGGATTTTCAATACCCCCTATATATCCGACTGAAGCTAATGATTGCTAAATTTTGGAGGATTATAATTTTGAGGAAATTATATGTGTATTAAATACACTATTTATTGGTAGTCTTTGTTTTTATTTCCAAGTAATTATACGCTTGGAATAATGTTTTGTTTGAAGGAATCAATTCCTTCATGTTTTGTAATTCACAAGTAATTATACGCTTAGAACTTAGTTTTTTCATATATTTTAAGTACCTCCTTAGTCATTTTTTATGGCTAAAGCTAAACGCTAATAAGTTTTGAGTACCTTCCTTAGTCATTTTTGCTACCTTCTTTAGTCATTCTTGAAGGCTAATAATTTTATTCTCAGATCATACTTTGTATTTCGTGAATTTTCTCTTTGTTGTTCTTTACGGCGTCAGAATATGATATTACTATACTTTTATCTTTCCCTTCAACCAAAATTGGTCTCGGGATAATTTGGTCTTCTTGTTTGATATTTTTTTTATCAGAGCATGACATTTCTTTTTCTTTGGAGAGATATTATTTAAGTTGGAAGTGGGTAGTTTGAACAATAAGGGGAATATACCCAATTGTCTTCATTTCAACCATTAAATCCGCAACAATTTCACCCATCATAACATTAGCCTTAAGAGGTTTCACCTTGAATGACCCATCATCTCAGGGCAATCGACAAAGATTTAATTTTCTTTGTCATGCAACAAAGTGAGGTACGAATCCTTAAGTGTTGAAGCTTTTTATATTCCTGACTATGAATGATCCATAAAATGTGTATATGCTCGACTAAAAAAAGAGATAGAGTCAAGCTTCATAAGGATAAATTTGGTTTAGTGGGTAATTTGGTAATCTGACGAGAGGTATATTAAATGTAAGATAAAGATTAAAGGGATAATTAAGCTACTTCAGTTATTATTTAGAGAAAGAAAGTTCCCTTCCTATTAAATACAATCTCAAAAAGTATTTATAATCTGAATTTGACTTAATGGGCCTAATGGGCCAAATTAAATCCATGGGCCAAACCAAGACTGAAACCCATTTAGCCCTTTGTCCATTACGTGGTGAATATTATTTAAAGGTGTAAATACAATATTGTTGAAATAACTAAGTCAATTAATTAAAGTGAAGTAATTTCATTTGGTCAGAATTAACCCTCGAAGATATCCGACCCGGATAAAGAAATCTCCCTTGAAGATTTTCGACCCCGTCATATATCTACTTTAGTTCTCTAAAAGCTAGTTAGGGAGGGCTAACTGATAAATATTCGAATTGAGCTTGTTTTATTTCTTCAAGTATAATTTTTAGTGTTTTTCAAATCCGATGAGGAACATATTAGAATTCTATTTGATAGCATCATTCATAGATTGTTAATGTCCAAAGGTCATGGTTTTAACCAGCTGTACTTCGTGACGTGTGTCATTATTTGATTAGAGCCACGAACTTGTTTGACCATAGGGGAGGTATACCGAAATTCGAAAAATATTTCCATTCTCTTAGGGATTACAGCTGCTGGTAACGTTTCCACTCCATAAAAGGGCACTTAACAGTTTACTACAGTTCCTATTATAAGTTTTCCTCTCATTTTTCCATTTCAGAGATTTCTAAAGAGATAATTTATTTTCTCGAAAGAGAAATTGTTCCTTATCATCACTATCAAGTTAATCGTCGGTCATAACTTCCTCTCCTCCACCACTTCAACCAACGTGAATCTTACCTCGGTGACACTCCAATGTTTGCATGTTCGCCGCAAGAAATACATTAACCAAGAATGGTTCGTTAAATATGTCTAAATTAGAATGAAGAGAAGAAAAAAAATTAAGGTTACTACTGGGTTACATGTTTCCACTTGCACAATCACAGTGACTCAATCAATCGAGTATGGAGGAGTCTATCCATACAACAAATATAATATCTTTCCAAACCCTCTTCGACCGCTTAATCATTTACTTCTCAAAGTCGTTTATCAAGGCCATCTCAAACTCAATGAGCTACTAGTCGTAGGCGTTCTTTGACTTTCAAAGATATGGGTTCCGACTTTGAAAAAACCACTTAACATAGATTGACCAGATAATCCAAGAGTTTTTAACTATTCCATTATAGGAGCTATGGACAATATTACAAAAACAGTGTTCCAACAACCCCTTCCCACAAAATCTGAATAAGAAAGTAAATAATGTACCCCAACCAGCTGAGCCTTCTGAACCTAACCAAGCTCTGCCCCAACAACCAAATGAATAGGAGAATAAAATTTATCAGCATACTAAACCTTCAGGATCTAGTCTGAAGGTGAGGGACGAAAACATAGAGGATATTAGTGAGAATTCTCCCCTGGAGATATCTGGTCAAACCTAGAAGACTTCGAAGCCAAAAAAAAGTTCGAAGACTAAAAGAAGTAAAGGTGGAAAAAGCAAATGCAAAGTTCTCCAAACAGAATCTTAATCACTTCATTTGTCTATGTTCGGACGCGTAGGTCCAAAATTTTCAAAGGTCAATGTCAAAGCTCTAGACAAGATTATATATATATATATATATATATTCATGTAACGAGTTTGAGGTCATTTGTGCTAAGTTGGGGTTCCCTGAAGTAGTTAAATTTAAACTACTTAAACCCGGAGAGACTCTGATGAGCTCGATCATATGGAACTAGTTGTTTATCAGGACGTGCTCAATTAGGGCCTCCTGATTTCCTTGGATCCTGAGATCGTAAACAATTTCAATTTAGTAGGATAATGTCTTAGTTAGGCTAATCTGAACGTTTGGTTTACCTTAATGACATGTATTATAGCATCTAGGCTATCAAAAATCATGATGACAATGGAACAATTCACTGTTATTGCAGGAATATAAATTATGAAAGATGTAATTTCTTTTTTACTACTCAACCTGGGAAATTAATACAATGTGGTACATGATCTATTGGAGGCATATAAATTATGAAAGATGTAATTTCTCTTCATCAGTGCTTGGCGTAAGAATGGTAAGAAAATCACCTCCCAAGGTAACCTGAGGCGGCTTACCAGGCTCTCGAAGAATACAGGTAACCTTTATAGAACTTCTATTTTTCCTATGTTCCTTGTTGTTTGATGTCTTGAAACCAAAACGTATTGCTTGGTACAATGAGTCTCAATGAGGGAAAGATCCTTCAGACAAACCTTATTCAAGGCTGTGAATTAAATACACATTCGTCATTTGTCATTTTTATTTTAACAAGCATTGGATTTGCAGTCTACAACGGGTATTAAGATTCTCGAATATGCCCTACTTTTGTTAGCATGTTTACTTTTTTTACAATATTTTCAGACTTTTCTGTAGAAAATGCTCTTTGTCTCTGTATTACAAGGCCCGTATTAGATCATACAGATAACTTATAGCAAATATACTAGCTGGCACGCCCGTTACATCTTCATTACACCAGACGGATACATGTAAGTTCTTTTAGCATTACTGTTGTGGTGACTGCATCTGACCAAAATATCTTGAGTGATTGCATAATGGTATCATCTTTGAGGAAGAATGATGAAGAAACGGGACAGATTAATTGTTAGGGTGGCGACCAAAGTCCCATATCCCACATCGGTTAAACATGGGAAGGATCAGTGGTATATAAGTAAGAACATACCTCAACTAGTATGAGGCCTTTTGGGAGTGGACCAAATGCATAAGCCGTGAGGGCCTTGGGGTGGCACAGCGGACAATATCATACTAGTATGGAGATCGGTTGTGTCCTTACTTATATAAGGAAGGCGGAATATGCGGATCGGACCCTCATATTCCCAACAGTAATCACTCTACTTGTGGGTTTATTAGGAAGAAAGATTGTTGAAAATGAGTGGAGCTCCCGTTGTCGGACAACAAGAGGGAATCGATGACCAGCCAAGCACTGGTTTAGATAAGTTGGCCATGGTGGTAAGTGAAACCTCGTTAGTTGTACATGAAGACCTGTCGTTGACCAAAGGCTGCGTGGGTGGTGGCTCGAGCAATACTGTTGTTGTTGGGGAACAAACCCATCTTCTTACTTCTACTGATCAAAATCGTGTTGTTTCTAACATTCCTTTTGACTAAAGAGCCAAATACTGACCCTTTGGTTCCTATTCATATTATTTTTTATTCTCTTATTTTACAAATGGTTGTCGTATGCATGTTTTGATGTATGTTGATGATCTTATTCTATATGGGAATGACCCCGGTGCATTGGTGGAGTTTAAGAAATACTTGAGCACTTGCTTTCATATGAAGGACTTAGGTCAGTCGCGTTTCAATCTTGTTAACAATCCAGTATTCTATTAGCGTTCAAAACATATTGAAGTAGATTGTCATTTTCTATGGGATGTGATACTTGATGGAGTTATTTGCGCATCTCACGTGATTATATGTATAAGGATAAGACTAGCCAGCTTTATAATAAGTATAACTCTGGTGACTTTTTTGTTGGTTTACATTGGCATCATTGTTATATTTTTTTGAAGTCTTTTAAAGATACAACTAAAACGTTTCTACGCAATATACTTCTAACATTCATTGACCATTTTAAATATTACTAATTTTAATATGCATATAGATACATACATATAGGAATAAAACTATATCTTAACCATAATAATAAATGATCAAATATAATAATAAAACTATAACAACTTTATACTACAAATAAATTATAATATACAAACTATCTTATGATATTATAACACATGTAACAATTTGTTTGTCAAACAATAACAACACTTGTACTATATGTGTTACAGCAAATAAATGAACATTTGTTTAAATATTACAAATTCGGCTCCTGAAAATTCATCACAATATAAGGAATGTAAAATTAAAATTATTATGAGTTTTGGACAAGTAAAAAGAATATCATTTTTTTTATTTTACCGTGACGTTTTTCATTTTACTACGAAGTTACAGTTACCATGATAAGATGTGACATGAATCGTGTTATGTTTTACCGTTATCGGACAGGACGGAACACTGTATTTTATTGTGACGAACATAGTAAAAATTCGTCGTGATACAATCCTGTCAGGTTTAGTCATGTTCTGTTATCGTGATACCGTGACAGCTTACCGTGCACCATGTTATATCCCATCATATTTTGTTTTCTTGTCACCTCTGAATAATGTCATTCAACAATTGAATTTGCAACATCAAGAATTCTGAACCGATTAAATAATTACCGATAATATTTTCTTAGCTACTTCCAAAACATTAGTAAGCGGCTAAATCAGCGTTTCGGTGATCATCTTAATACCCCTCAACAAATGATATCAGGGTTAAAAAAAATTAATTGGAGACGAAACTAATGAATTAAACTATGATGAAGAATTAGTACTGGAAGCATATAGATAAACGATGACAATGTATGAACAATAAACATTTTATTTATTTGATTAATCACGTCTTGTAGAAAAATGAAATTTTATCTATATTCTTACTGTTTTCCATATTTCCAATATTTTGTTTATGATAAATTGTTAATGTTTTTGTTATTCAACTACACTTAATTATAAAAATTAGTTTTTAAAACACATATTGATAAATGTAACATAATACTTAAAAAATTAAAAAATAAAATAAAAATTATCTAATATATTAATGCATACTATATCACAATAGTACTTCAATCCTAACAAAATTTATTTAGACGGGAATCACGTGCCATAGTATTAGACAGAACCGAATGAAATGTATTTGTTCCGTTTGTCACACCCTAATTGATGTAAAAAAAAATGGCCCATACACTACTCAAACCTGTATCAAAACTCTCAAATTACAATTACCACCGTTGGTGAGGTGACTTTTTTTTAAATCGGATTTCATCGGCAAACATTTTTCCGATCAGTTATTAAATCAAATTCCCAACATTTTACCTCATATATAGGGCGGTCAGCGGTTCTGGAAACCCGAGAACCGGACCGGAACCCAACCGATAAAATTTGAACTGAAAATCGGACCGAATTTTAACGGTTCGGTTCGCGATTTTATCTTAAAAACTGGAATCGATAAAGAATTGAAACAACAAAACTGGTTCGGAACTGAACTGATAAACTGATAGAACCGATTAAACACCCAACCTATAAAATCGGTAAACAATAAAATTGATACGGAACCAAACTAAAAAAATTGATAAACTAATAGAAACGACAAAAAATTAATTTATTAGTTATTCATTTAAAAAAAGTTAAAAATTAAATTATAATATAATTTATTTATTTTTAAATAAATTGAACCGGACCAATAACAAATCAAACCGAATCGAAATTAGATTTGATCCAGCCCTCCCGTATAACGATATGGGACGTAAAAAAACCAGAAACAAACTAAACTTGACCAAACCAAACTAAAAATTCAACTGCCCGGCTTAGCGGTCGGGTTTCGACCGCCGGACCGATAAACAACACTACTCGTATTAAAAACATATTCTTTTCCATCTTGAAACGCGTATCTTTTTTCTTTTTTAATTTTGCATGCATTTGGTTGTATCATCACCCTCTATGTGAGCCACGTGTACTTTACAAACTCTCACAAACAAACACCTGCACGAAACCAATACAAAACTCTCTTTCTCTTTCTCCGATTTATATACCATCTTATTTACCGAAATAGTTATTGTGAGTTGGTGACTACATGGAAGCGGAGACGACGGCAGCAGCGGTGGCCGGTGGTGGAGGAGGAGCTAGTGGGTCCATTACGGGGGCTAAGAAGATGAAAGTGATGGTGGCGATTGATGAGAGTGAAAATAGCTTTTATGCCTTAACATGGGTTCTTGATCATTTGACGGATGTTTTAGTTTCGGAAACCGAACTGGTACCGGACAACGAAGAGACCGGTTTGCTTACGCTGGTTCATGTTCAACAGCCGTTTCAATACTTCGTCTATCCCGCCGGTGGAACAGGTGATATGTTTACGTGTTTGTACTGTTTTAGATCTAGAAATTAAAAAGAAAATCGCTAGAGGAAGGGGTCGAACCTCCGACCTTGTGGTTAACAGCCACACGCTCTAACCAACTGAGCTACTCCAGCTCTTTGGCAAGAGATGATTATGAATAGATAAAGAGTATTATGTGATGTTACTTAGTTTGAAGCCCGGTAGTACTCTATAGCTCACCTTAAAAATAAATACCAACTACTTCAAAAAAAAATTGTACAGTGTACTACGGAACACCTGCAGTGCTAGAATCGGCAAGAAAAGCACAAAAGGAGTGTTCAACTGTCTTACTCGCTCGGGCATTGCAAATGTGCAAAGCAAAGAAGGTATGGATATATATAATGCTATGTTTTGTATTTCAAAGCCATACTTTTGGACCAGCAACAGTACACGCTTGTAGTCTGTCTGATGTAATAGCATGCAAATGGTAGGCACATGTGGTAGGCTGGTCAGTTTTTTTTATCTGACACAATAGCTTGTGGTAGGCTAGTCAGTTTTTTTATCTACGGGATAGCCTGCAAACCTGCAAACCAACGTCTTCTGTTGGCAGACGCAAATCAAGAAAGCTTAAGCGTTTTTAAACCAAGAAAGCTTAAGCGTTATACTTTTTAGTATAATGGATTTTGTTTTCATGACTATAACTACCTTTGTAGATCAAAGGAGAGACTTTGATTTTAGAGGGAGATCCAAAAGAAATGTTATGCGAAGCTGCAGAGGAAATACGCCCTGATCTTTTGGTTATGGGTAGTCGTGGCCTTGGCGCCATTAAAAGGTACAATATTTTCAGTAGTTAGCCATCTTTGTTTTATTTACCCAAGTGAAGTTCTTTATATGTAATATAAAGATGATGAGCCAACAATATTTGCACTCTGCAGGGCGTTTTTAGGAAGCGTGAGTGACTATTGTACACATTATGCAAACTGTCCTGTCCTCATCGTGAAGCCGCCGATCACCACGACCACCAAAGGACGGGACTCCACCGGAAGGCACAATGACTAAGTGATGATTTTGCCTAAAATGTGTAATAGCGACACATGTATAATAAGTCGCATTTATGTTTCATGTTGGACTGCATCCTTTTCATGCCATTTTAATAAATACAGTTAGTGTTACAAACTGTGGTTGGCTTAAGAAGGAAAGTTGAAGATATAGTTCCAGTTTTGAGTAAGATTATATAGTATCTCTGGTTTCATTTAGACTCGGATTCAAGTTGGCAAAAGACTGAGAAATAATTTTGAGTTCTCAGCTCGACTAAAGAACAAATGGGCAGGTAGGTGTTTGATTGTTTATATTCAAGTTTCCGAAAATTGTGGATTTTAACAAAGAAAAAACTATTCCATTCCAATTCATACCGATCTGAAAAAAGAAGAGGAAAGCCTCCCTATTTTATTTATTGCTTGTCGCTTTTAGTTTTTATATTACTCTATACTATCTGATCTTTATATTTATCGAATTATCATCTCATCCATTTTAGACCCGTAACAAATATTCTAAAACTTCTAAAAATAAATTCAAATATTTCAAAAACCTTAAAATCTTTTAAAAATTAAGAGCAATAACATAATATAAAAAAAAACATCCAAACTAAAAAATCAACATCAGAAAACATCACAAAAATATTTAAATCCCGATTTATTGTAAAAAAAAAAACCAAAATTCAATATCGGAAAACATCACCAATAACAACACCCGACTTTATCACCAAAACATCTGAACCCCGATTCTGTAAAAACCAAAGCCTCCGAAAATCCGATTTTATAATACTAAGACATCTTACCTAAACCGATTTTACAAGTGTAATTACAAGATACCCACTCACAGTGCTGTTTTTACAAAATAAAACCAATTCCGAGTATTGTTTTGAAATTACATGATTTATTTTATAAAACAATTAAATTTTATGAGACAGCCTTTCAAAATCATATTTTTTTTCAAAAAATAAAGCCATCTGATTCTAAGATTGGTCTCGAAATCGTATGCTATTTAAGAAAAAAACATATGATTTCGAATACCTTTAACGTAGAAACAGAAGAAAAAAAATGATTAGACAAAAAAAAACAATTTTCCCTTTTGAAGGTAAAAACAATGAATTTTGAGGTTAAAAAATAAAGAACCCAGATAAAGAAGAGAATTAAAATGATGAGACAAGAATTACGATTCGACCCGGAAAAAAAAAAGATTTTCCTGATTTCCAGCAGGATAGAAACACGAAAAACAAAAAGAAAAACGATTTGTCTTTCGATGGCTTTAAGTTATACGAACTAGGTTTCTAGTGTTTGAAAATGGAGTAAGTGAGGAGTTAATCTGGATATGGATATAAAAAAATTAATGTGGAAAATTAATGGGTATTTCAATTGACGATTGATTGAAAGAAAAGGTTAAAACTTTTAAAAACGATAAAAAAAAGATCTTACTTATGAAAGAAAATATGATAGCTTGTACCAAAAAGAAAATGTCTGATAGGATATATATATATATATATATATATAAAAGTGGGTATTATATCACAAAATCTAAATCCAAAGGGAGTGGTAAGACCTGTCAATAGTTTTGTATATAATGCCAGGAGTTAGAGCCACTGTCTTCTTTCATTATTTTGAAGCTAAATATGTCACAACGGCTGACAAAAGCTAGCTATACAGTTTCCTCAAGACAAATGTACATGTCACAATCTCAGGAAATTAACAATTTTTCTGTTTCTACCAGTCTAGCCATGCTAATTCACCACCTTTACCCCTGCGCACAAATAATATCGAAGTGATATATTAGCAAGATAGTTTGGTCAAAAGCAACTAAAAGATTGTTCGGTGTCACCACGACTTTTAAATTTTTTCGTTCTCATTCTTATTACGTACCATCACTTTTCACTTTGAAAGTTATTTCCTAAAAGCTAACTTTGCTTCTTTTTTAGCGTACAGCAAACAACCCCTAAGTAACTAACCTGCTGGCTAAGAATCTCCACAGCTACATTAAGATCTCCATCAGCTGCTGCCAGTGCCACTTCCACTTGAGTCTGAAGCAAATTAGAAGGAGAAATCAGCATAACAGTAGACGATAAAATTGTTTTCTATTATTGGAATCAGTAGGCAAATAGAAAGGGGTGATTAGCACAAAAGGAAAAACTGCAACCTTCTCGAATCCCATGGCTACAAGTTTTTGAATTTGATCGTCAGAAGCAACCGTGCCCTACAACCCAAGGAAAGGAAAGAATTCAACTGCAGAACAACTCGGCAAAAGAATTCGTAAATTTTAAAATTAGTGTTTGGCTTGTGAAAATTCACACCTTTTTTCTAGTTTTATGTAACTGGAAACATAAACATCAGATGCACGTTTGCTGTTTTATATTAATTTTAAGCTATGATGTTTTATATATAATTTTCAGCTATGAAGCCAACTGCGTTTATCTATAAATTTCCATTTCAAAGTACTTTTTTTATCAAACAGAACCATTTTTTAGTTTTCATTTCTTAAAATAAAGACATTTTCCTGCCTCTTTTTTATGAAACATGAAAACAGAATAAGTTTTCACATATCAAACTGTACTTTCCAACAATGAAAAGGAACCTGAGATTGTACAACGCCTATAGCACCGGTAGCAACTGCATCATTTATTGCTGGCTGCCTGGTATACAAATAATAAGCAGATAAGGAATTCATTAAAGTAGATATTCTCCTTAACTGTTATAATAAAGACTAACGCCATTATCCCTTAAATGAACTCGATATCCCTCTGGGACAAGCTAATTCCGATGGAAAGCTGCTTACTCTAGTGTTTTAAAACCCATAATCATGAAATTTTAAGACTATAAATTGTATGCCAGATTTTGCACACGCCTTGAGATAATAAGAAGAATAAGCCAGGCAATATTGCTACCTCCAACTTTCAAATGAGTAAATCTCGAAGATTAGTTATTAATTTAGTAGTAAAAGTAAAGCCTTGATTCCTCCAGCATAAGCATAATGTCGAAATAACATTGTAAACAAACTCATCAATAATACATGCGCACAAATCTCACCTTGTAACTGTTAGCTGGTCTCTAGTACTAGTGGGCACTGTATTGTGGTTGGTATCATCCAAGAGTCTATCCCGGAGGCTTGAATCTACGTCTCTGGTTTGACCAAGATTTGCACCAAGAGTCCTTCCCGTACCCGGAAATCTCGAGCCATCTTGTGTTCGCTAAATAATAAAAAATTGTCTCATAAAGAAGTTTTCGGTCTCTAATTTTATTTTTATATGTTAGGCTAAGCTAAAAAAAATTCAAAGCTCAGCTCATTCAATTTTTATAATGTTCGAGCCGAGACGAGCAACTCAAGCTTCATCTAGATTTCGAGACACTCCCGATTAGTGGATAGCTTATAAGTCCTGTGGAGAGTTTATGTGTAAGAGTTTGGGCACGAGCTCCAAAATAATCAAATTGAGCTAAAGAATCTCCATATAATCAAGCTCCAACTATAACTCTTGCATAGGCTTCAATTTCGTATCAAGCCGTCCTAGAATATCTCGAAATCACTTGTGATGTCTTCGCCGGCGGTTCGAAATCTAGATTTAGCTCGAGCTTCTGTAGCTCCAGCTCAAGTTTGGTTCAAATAGTAATAGATTACAAAATCAAATTATGATTTATTTAGTATAAGATAATATTAGCTTGAGTTCAGGAGATGGTTAAACCAAGCCTAGCAAATAAAAATTTATAGCCAGATATTCGCTTCGCTCAAATCCAACTCTAAGTATCACCATCGAATATATGATATACCAGGTGAATGATTAGTAGGTACCTGAGCAGATGCCTCTCGTTGTGGCATCCATGAAGACAAATTTCTCCATATATTTTCTGTCAAAAGTCCACTATTATACAAAATGTGTCAGTTTTGATATTCTATTTCGGGGAAAACTTAGAAGATTGTAGGTTATACTTTGAAGCCGTAGTTTGGTTTGAATAAGTAGGAATATGGCTTGAAGGATTTCCGCCGGTGCACACAATAAATTTCGGCCGTCTTACACAACTGGACTGAAAAAAACAATGGATTTAGAATAACATGACCAAATTGCACAGGTGAAGGAAACGTATCTGACATTGTTAAACAATTTACAAAAGATGCATGCTGTATTTATGTGTTTACTATAATAGATCCAGCCTGAGCCACCCATCACAAGCATTTTAGGGATTGTTTAGTGTAAAGCTTATAAGCTAAAAAGCTAGCTTTAAATAAGCAAAAATTGTAACTTTGAAGATTAAAATATGAGTTAAAACAATGTCAAATGAAAACAAAAACAACATGCATAGAGAAAAAGGCTACAAATTCATTATTAGCCATTTAGACTTTTTGCTTCTTATCAAATTTAAATCCCTAGCTTTTTCGAGCATAAAAAGTCGTATCAACTAAACAACATTTTTGCTTATATTTAACTTAGAAGACATACTCAGACCAATCAACCCCTGATATATTATGATATTACTCAGCTTCTAAATTGTGATGTCAAATTTTATTTTATTGTGATTGCTTATGATAATACTTACAAGCCAAGAGCGGGACTCTATACCAGAGAAGAAAGACGATCCAGGCATTAGGAAGTTAAACACGCCATAAATGTCTGAAATTGCAAAGATGTGCACAAGTAACTCGTAAAAACCATGAAAAAATTTACCATAAAAAAGAAAAACATGAAAATAAAGTACTGAAATAGAGCAGGGAAGACATACAAGCATATCCTGATAAAATCCCACATAAGTGACCAAGCAACGAGACATTTGTCATAAGAAGCTGGAATACTACCAACAAAATCCATGCATACCTATAAGTATATGTTAATTAAATTTCATGATTAGGGACTCATACTAAGATGGACTATAAAGTCCATAGTAATATAAAATGAGTACAATTTACCACTTAGCAGGTACATTGAAGAGACCAAACACACTGCAGATGAACAAAGAAAACAAAAAAGATTGTATATTAATCCACAAAACAGTGTCTTCAACAGATAAAGAGCAAACCCATGAATTATGTAAAGAGAATAGAAATACTAAGCTTAAAAGCCAAAAAAGGCTGATGACGCCAAAAAACTCCTTAAATCACAAGAACTTAAAAAACACTAACCTCCTTGATTGAACTCCACTCAAGCTAGTCTCTATGACAATCATAGAAAATAAGATTCCCGAGAAACCAATGGCACACTCATTCATGAGGTACACAAAAGGAAGGAAAGGATTGTAAGCCACAATCAGCGAAATAAAAGTATGCATTATGGCATTTGTTGTAGCCAACAAAATTATCATGTATAGTAACCGGATCGATCCCATGATTTTCTCCAATTCAGAACCCAGAGGTACCAAAGCCATCATGTTAAACAGAACATGTAGCATTGATCCATGAAAAATAACGGAAGTGTAAATCCTGTAAACTGGAAGACAAAGGAAAAAAAATAGGTTGTTAACAAATTAAAATCTAATAACGGAATCAATTTTTTGCTCTTCATGAATACACAAATTTCCATAAAAAACAAAACCAGACATTAAAAAAGAGTGCACTTAAATAGTGATAACGACAATAAGACTTTTTTTTATAGGTAATTCGATCCAACCTAGAAAAGCTTTGAAAATTTAAGGCTTCGTTCGGTACCGATCTTATAAGCTGAAAAGCTAGCTTCAAATAAACAAATACAAAGTTAGCTTTTGAGGATATATTACATGATATTTGGACATTATTAAAAGAGGGTAATTTTTAAAGTTAAGAAAGACAGTATAAAACGTGTTTATTTATCAGACTTTTGATCTTATAAGCATAATAACAAAAAAGTCCGACCAACCAAAGAAGCTTTTTAATCATATACCAAAATTCCTCATGACACAAACAAACGCTAAACTGTACAACATAGATATCCGCGTTAAAAGAAGTTAAAGCTTCGTATGATCTAATTTTAGTATTTCTTTGACTTTAACTTATGTTGATACACCACCCTAAACGTACCTTGAAACCGTGATACAACTGCGACAGGCAAGAAGCATATTTCATAAAACGAGTCATATCCAACCAAGAGACAAGCCAAGTAAATAATTCCACAAACAATCACTACTGCAGAAGTAAGAAACGGAATTGCTTCCCACCATTGACTAAGTTTAGTCGATAGCCCTGCCTGTCGGGACACAAAAATTAAGTCATTAGGCTTTAAATGCTATCTAGTCTCCGAGCTATGACGTGGTCAAATAAAGGGTCCTCCGTATCGAACATAACATTAGTAATTCCCGGAGTTAGTAAAACCACACACGGCTAGGACTTTTTTTGGCCTCTCAGGCCAGTAAAATCAGACATGGCCAGTTTCCCGGAGACTAGTAAAATCTTAAATTTCTCGAAACAGCCACGAAGAGCAAAAGACATCCTAAATGCGGAAAAAAGAAAATCAATCTTTTCTTATATTTTTTTTAAGCGATATATTATATAATTAACAGATTCATAATTCCATGGAGTAATTTTGTACAGGTTTTGAGTGAAAATCAAGGGCTAACCCTCTTGTAAAGTTCAGTTGAAATGTAATCATGATATATATCAGTACACAAAAATTAAGTCATTATGCTTTAAATGCTATTTAGTCTCCCGACTATGACATTGTCGGTTAAACGGTCATCTGTATCAAACATAACATTAGTAGTGCCCCGAGTTAGTAAAACCACGCACATTCAACTGAAAATAAAAATTACTAGCCTCTCGGGTCACTAAAATCAGACAAAGCCAGTTTCCTGGAGACTAGTGATGTTAAATTTCTTGAAACGGCGACGAATAGCACGACTTCCTAAATGCGGAAAAAAATTAATCAATCTTTTGTTGTATTCTTTTAAAAGATATATTGTATAAATAACATATGCATAATTCCCTGGAGTAATTTTGTAAGAGTTTCGAGGGAAAATCAAGAGCTAACCCTAACAACACCTCTTGTAAAGTTCAGTTGAAATGTAATCTTAATATATATATCAGTACACAAATGCTAAAACCATTAATCTCCTCCATACTCTTGAACGAACAGATAGTATCCATGGAGTAATTTTGTACAGGTTTTGAGTGAAAATCAACAGCTAACCTTAACAACACCTCTTGTAAAGTTCAGTTGAGATGTAATCATGATATATATATATATACACAAATGCTAAAACCATCATTGATCTCCTCGTACTCTCGAACCAACAGATAGTATCTAAGTAAACTCTAATTCTAGGCTACTCCTACGATAAATGCTTATACAGACAAAGAAAAAGATAGCAAGTACAGAAAATGCTGATCGTGATTCTACTCAACTAGGTAAGTTAATCATCACCAACTTAGTCTATCAATCATAACCTAGAGATTCACATAGATCCAATGATTTTCCATTTTTACTAATTTCCCTAAATTTTCTCAGCAACCAAACAGATGCAAACATTTGAGTTCTTTGATGAAATCGAAAGAGAAGAAGTAGGAAAAATTAAGTTTACCTCTGAAACAATGTTGGGTCTCATTTTCTTCTCCTCGTCGGAGTGATCAACTGAATTTCTGATCTTCTCAAACTTTCGATTCGGCTAACTCTTGATTACGAGTCGGGTCGGGTGCTTGGATCCGCAAAGAGTCGTGTGGTGAAACTCGGACAAGTCTGAGTAGAGATGACAAATACTGGATGCTTCTGGAAGAAGATGCGTAAAGTTGATTACTTTGGAGTTTTGAGAGGGGGCATAGAAACTGAAGCGGTCTCAACCGGGTTTAACAAAATCGAATTACACCGGTTCTTAATATGGATTTTAGTTTATTGATGGGTTCACATAATTAATCTTCTAGATTGAAAATGAATGAACTTTTGAAGACCTGATTTTTCAATTGGATAAAAGAAAAAGGGTTTAGATTAGAACATTTTTTGTTTATATTAGAGCATGTACAGTCGTTGTTGTTAAAATGGTGTGTTAGTGGGTGCCAACTAGAAGTGAGAATCATCGTTTAGCATTGTTTTAGCTAACAATCCTAATTTCACTCCACTCGTTTTTTTTTAACTTTATTTTTTAAAACACTTTTAATTAACCATTTTAATTCGATCTTATCCATATATATTTCTCAAAGATATTTTAATTCTGTTTGTTCTTATCCATATATACTAAAGATATTTTTTCAAACCTATTTTAATTAAAAACTTTACTTTGCTGGTTGTTGATCAATATATATCGAAAATATTTTTGTGAATCTATCATCAGAAATTCATATTCAGATTCTAAATCTTCAAGTTTCTTACGGAAAATTGATATTAAATAAAATTGATTTGCCGATTAAAAAAAAAAGTTTCTTACGGAAAGAAAGTTCAACGGATATCATTTTTGTTCGTTGTATTGAAAAGAAAAAAAAGTAATCGAAAAGATGAATGAAAACGAAGAAGATGGTGAATAACTATGATGAAAAAAAATCTCAAATAGGAAGAAGATGAATCATGAAAAAAAACATTAAAAATAAAAAAGATATAAAAAAAACGGAGAGAGAAATAAAAATTCCGCCGCCAAATATTAACAAAGCCAAGTGGCTCTGGGAAATTAGCAAACCCATTAGCTTTTTTTGGGTTCGTGTTAGTTAACTTCTCCACTAACACATTCACTGGAGATACTTTTTATTAAAAAAAAAGTTAACAAACTCTTTAACATATACTTTAGCGGGTCGACTGTACATGCTCTTATCATTCGGATTGGAACATTCTTCGATTGGAACATTCTTCGTTTATATCAGAATCATCATAGGTTAAACTATCGGTCTAACGCAATAGTCTACAAACTTACGTAATTAAACCCCACGAGATTACACGAGATTACAGGTTCAGCCGAGATGTTCACAGTTTGCACTTAGATTTGGTAGTTTTAGTCTAAATTTATGTTTTATTTCTGTTAAAAACACCGACCAAAAAAACAATCATTCTCAACATTCAAAACAAATTATCCGACTGAGATTTTTAAAAATCCACTAAAAATATTTCAATATGAAATCGTATGTAACAAAATTTTATAATTTCGTGTAAAACATATGCTCTCAACGTTGAAAGCAAATTCTCGCACTGATAATTCTAGAAACCCACTAAAAATATTTCAATATGAAATTGTATGTAACAAAACTTCATAATATCCTGTAAATCATATACTCTCAACGTTCAAAGTAAATTCTCCTAAACCCAAAAAAAATATTTCAAGATGAAATTGTAAATAACAAAACTTTATAATACCTTGTAAATCATATAATATTCGCAAAATCAATCCCGTGTCTAAACCAGTTTTCAAAAACATTTGATTTTGCGGTGGATTTTGATTCTGTGCTTCGAAATCTGATTGTCCAATAGATTAAAATCCAAATACACTTAATTTCAACCGAGGCAAACGCAGGAGATTGAGACGGTTATAAAACCCTCATTAGAGGTTTACTATTTTTGTAAAAGATGAAAATATAGTCATAATTGTGATGATCTTATTACATTCAGCAAAAGCACAAACGGGCTAAACTTGAGAGGTAAACAACAATTGCGCTCTTCTTTCCGAGCTGTATAGACTACACTAATACATTCTGATCATATCATGTTCCAAAATTTCAAAGTCGGAAAACAATGAGAAAAATAAAGAACTAGAAATCATACACAATACGATCATGAAAGGAACTTAGGAGGAGCAATAGATAGATGAAGCCAATAGGAAAACAGCATAAAGAACAAATGGTACGTAACAACCAGATATTCAACATAGGCTGTCTCCGGTGTCTGAGATCTGGAATTCCACGTTGTTTACAATTTAGAAACCTGAAAAAGAATACTACAATATTAAAGTACCTTAAAGTAAAAAGATTGTAATAGATTACGTACAATTTTAAGGTATTATGAGACTAGCATGATAAGATTAGTCCTTGTCCGAATAATTAAGGTGTTTCGGTGCTTTTAGAAAGTTCTTAGGCTTATAAACAGAAAGGTTGCTTGATTGGTCTAGCTTTCATTAATCGGTTTTTTAAGCTTATAAGATAAGACAAAAAATGTACAAACCAAAAAACAAAATTAACTCTATCGACCATTTTCGGTTCTTCTCTGTAAAGGATTTTTTATTAAAAACGCAATTTGAGGTTTTATTGTCCTCGTATTCGCTTTATACAGTGGTTTCTAAGTCTAACCTTACACACTGCTTTCAGCTGATTAGGTTCAGTTACTTTGGGGTGGGTTTTTATCTTATAAGCAATACCAAACAACTTCTCAAGATCCTTTTCCTATTCCTTACGTAACTGTCGGTCTCCAAGTTAGCAGGTGTAAGAATATATCATTTCAGAAGTTCAGGAATTTTGTAGGAGTGAAGAGTAGAAAAGTCACCTATCTATGTTTGTTGCTCCCATCCTCCTAATCTAGTACCGGGGTCATAATTTGTGAACAACCGGAACTCATTTCCAAGTTTACTAGAGTGTTGAGGCCGGAAACCACAAGGCTGCAAACCCAAGAGCTCCGCAGCCCTTTCCGTCTGTACCGCTCCTACGATCCGTGACAACAAATATTCAGATGAAACCCAACCGAATATTTAAGGTAAACAAGCTGACTAGGTTATGTGGTTAAAAATATTAAAACCGCAGACAATTTAAAAGTTTCGCTATATAAAAGTCTACCTGTGAGTAGTAATAATTTAGACTTTTCTGGCCGTGCAAGAAAAGAAATTGTTTGCGTAACTTTCTCAAGACATTCTCTACTCTGCAACAACAAACATAATTTAAAAATTGATAAGCTGTTCAAAATAACACAATGACCAACCATAGCCATTTAAGGACAGTATAAGATTAACTACAAGTTCGCAACTTTAACCTAAAATAAAAACCATCCCCTCCCTGATAAGTAGCTCAAAAAAAGAATAGCATAACAGTAAGTAGACCAAAACAAGAATCTTATAGCATCAACTACCGAATATAAGCTGTTACCGACGGTAATACATAGCTCAAAACAAAAAAATTATAACTTCTACCACGGAATATGAGGTAATATTATGATACGTAGCTCAAAAACAAGAATCCTATAGGATCTGATACTACATAATATGAGCTGATACCACGATACGTAATTCGAAACCAGAACTATTTAGGATCTACTACCGAATATGAGGTAATATTATGATACGTAGCTCAAAAACAAGAATCCTATAGGATCTGATACTACATAATATGAGCTGATACCACGATGCGTAATTCGAAACCAGAATTATTTAGGATCTACTACCGAATACGAGCTGATATAATAATAAATAAGTATCTCAAAACAAAAATCATATGACATCTACTTCATAATACGAGCTGATACCAACATAAGTTGCTCAAAACAAGGATCGTATAGCATCTATGAGCTATATTATCTACTACCAAATATGAGCTGCTACGACTAGGTGTACGAACAAGATCCCGACTTTAACAAATATCTTCTAATTATCTACTACCAATTTGCTTAGTATTTTAATCAAAACCAAACACCAAATTAAAAGAATTGCTTAGTGAATGCTTCTTGATTCTGAAAATGGCGATCAAGAATCAAACTAGAACCATAAACTGATAGATTTTTACCAGGTAAGGAGGATCAGCAACCACAACATCAAAACAATGTTTGAGCTCAGATGGCAATTCTTCTGGCTCGTGATAGTCATAAAACGTGAAATCATTTCCATATCGTTCGAATCTCATATCGTACTCTAGCAATTGCGCAGATGCACCAGGATCAATTTTCTATAACAACGTCCACAACAACAAACAATATCATCAGCACATACTCATAAACAATCGAACAACATACCGATTTAAAGTCGAAAAAGAATAGAAGAATCAGTTACTTTGAGATAAGCGTAGAGAGTTGGACAAGCGATACATGCGATTCGAGAATCAGGATCGTTTTTAATGAGAGATAGAACTTCCATGGCTACAGTCTCAGCGGTTTTCGATTCGTACCAGAACTGACTTAGCTTCCAATCCTCTGATACCAACGACACCTTCTCAGATTCTTCTCCTCCGGTCGTCTCCGCCGCCGTAGTGAGGGATTCATTCTGTTCTTTGAGGAATTGTTGGAGTGCTGCTAGTGCTTGATAGCTTAGCGCCGGTAGGTCATCGTCTTCTTCTTCGATTGGTAATACTTTGCAGCTATCGGCGGTGTTGATTGGTTCGGTGAGCCCTTCTTCCATTTTCGATGTTGCTTGAATGGGGTTTTTGCAGCTAGGGTTTTTCTTCATAAACTATCGTACCGATATTATTACAAAACATATTCATCATATAAAACCTTTTTTTCTTAAATCAATTCAAATCAACCGCCACCTTTTTTTTTAAAATTCTACATATCGATGTTGACACGTTTCGCAATTCAAGTTTTTTTAAAAAGAAATCGAACATTTTAAGTGTGAAATTAGATGTTGTATTTAAAAAGTTTCAACTTTAAATAATGTATGTATAACGAAATCAGTATATTTGAATTATGAAACATAGATCATAAGTTAATTTAAATGAGTATTATCTAATTTATGTTCCAAAATCTTATGTTTTGTTAAGTTTGTATATACCATTATAATTAACATTTCTAATGGTCATCCAAATAAGATAGATATAAAACAATGTCACCATTTAACATTTCGTGGATCTCTTACGAGTATGACAACCTTTGCATGGCTTACAACAGAGAAGCATAATTTTGTAGTTACCATTTTAATATTTCAATGTTTTTTAAAAAGTCTAAAATGATTTTTAAAGCTGAGAGTTACATTCGATTTAATAGAACAAAATATGTTTATATTTGTGATGTGTTATTAATTGATTTTTTTAATGACCTTTTGATTCTCACATATTGTATTTTGACCAAAGAATGCATCTTATCCCAAAACATCTCAAAGTTAAGCTTATTCGTACCAATAAAATATTTTTACGTGGAATGAGTACAATGTATCTTTTATAAAAAAAATCAAAAGTTATATATTACATGTGAGTGAGTTAATATAAAGTAAATATGTATTTAATGAAAGCACGGTAAAAAAATAATTATTAATATATCGGGAGGTGTTTTTTTTCTTTCTGAAATGCATAAATTTGTTATTTTTTTATGTGATAGCTTGTCTCTCTAATAAACAAAACAGTTTGGTGTATTCAATTTGCTGGAGATAATGTTTAAACTCAATTTTCATTTGATTCGACTATTTTCGAATTCATGCTTTAGCTCTGAATACATTACAACCTTCAATAAGCCTATACAACAATTAATTTTTTCTTTATATATTTCTATCGTATTTGCAATAACACGTTTGTTAACGTGACATTGACTAAAGATATATTTTTTTATAATGCTAGTTCAAAAGCATTCATTAACATTAAATCTTTATATGTCAAAACCATGATAGGTTATTCCATCAAGTTCTCTTCCACCAAAGAGTGTAAACAATTTAATATCCACTTGAAATTGTCAGTTTTCTAACCGTAGATAAACAGAAATTTAACATAACAAGTCAACCCAGTTGAGGTTACTCTAACGATATTAAACAAATATATTTTATCTTTATTATCTTATAGGTTTTATCCATTATTAGCAGTTTTGGAATGTCCATAACAAATCCACACTAACCAGATATGTCAAAAATAATGTAACGATATCACTTTTATCTTCGGAGGACCTATATCGTTCAAAATATTTTAACATTTTTAGTTCAACAAACAAGAAGTGTGATTTTGACTAATAGACTTGGTAAATTAGTGAAGTAAAAATACTTATTTTTATATCGTGCATGGATGATGATGTGGATGGTGATATGACATCGTATGACTATAATTGGGCTACAAATTGAGGGGACTAAACAAAAAAATTATTGTTTGAGTTAAGATATATGAGTCATGTTAAAATATAATCTGGCTTGATCCACTTTAATATAGGTAAATTAGTAAAGTAAAAATAAAAAATATTTTTTTATCCTACATGGATGGTGACGTGAAAGCATAAAGACATAAATGGGTTACAGATTCGGGGGCTAAATTGTGATAAAAAAATACTATTCAAGCTGTTACATGGTCGCTCGTGGTTAATTTAATGTGAGATGGACTATAGTGTAAGCTTGAACCTGTACATAGTTCATTGACTGCCACTTTGTAGATATATATTACATCGACTAAAAATCGTCTGATGGTAGTTTCTTGACTAACCATTTTTATAAAGCTAGTTCGTTAATCAATGGACTAATATCAGATGATTTTTAGCCGAGCGACAATATGTCTAAAAGTGAGAGTCAATGGACTACCACCATGCGATTTTTAATTGATAGACTATATGTTTAAAAAGTGGATAGTTAATGGGCTATCTATTGTTCTAAGCCATTAATAAAACAATTGTGAAAAATGAGGGATTTGAAACATGAGACCCATTTAATGCAAATGTGAACATGGAAGACCATATTATAACTTTGGCCAAACATGGGACCAACAATGACTTTTATCCAAAATTGGATTTTTTTACTTTGAATGAGGTTATTATATTGTGGTTTGGATTTAATTCCAAATAACGCCCAAAACTTATAAGGATAATACCACATAAAGACACGTATTATCATACTTAAAGACGGACTTTTGTGGATACCGCTAAAATAAAATTCAACAATAACGCATGACCTCATATATAACATATTAGTCCCCTACAACTATGCAAAGATGCAAAGCTCAATCTCGTATAACAGGACCCATTTATATCAAGATAGATTTCATTCAAATACGAAAGATACATCTGTATATTACGATAATATTTCGACTATCTAAGTTCATCCATATTGATGAAACCTTACGATCAGACATTACCGAAAAACTTGTAAATTAAGATCTCGATTATCAAAACCATCTACATTAATAAAAACCTTCAATTGGGCATTACCAAATCGCTTGCATAAAAGATCTTGGTTAATCTTAAAAAGAGTTTGGAATATATAAATTAACAACATTAGATGGTCGTCTCATATCATATTTCTTGCATATTTTACATCTTGAATTTGACATTCCAAATTTATCGTCTTTACTATATTATAAATGTTAAAGATAAATACTCACAAATATATGTCAAATAAGTAACTTTATTTCACCGAGAAGAAATGTTATATTTTACATGATAATAACCCTATTTATATGATTTGTTGTGTACTTTCTCTCTCTCCCTAAATGCATAACTACTCTAATTTAGTCGTGGACCTCTTTCGTTGAGCGTGGATTAATCTAAATGCTCATTAAATTTATTTATGGATTGTGGTTATTTTTAATGTCTATTAAACTTATTTATAGGTTGTTATGTTAAAAGTGGTAGTGGTCATAGTACTTGAGCAGCGCTGTTCGCGAACTGCATTAGTAAAACACGGTACCCTTTCGGAAAACCCTCAATGACTATACCAAATCGTTTTCCAAAAAATACTCGTCGATTTTTTTTATTACCGGGTCTTCAAAATGCTTGCTCGAACCGAAATTACACCTATCGATAATCTTATCTCATGATTTTTAAGACAACCTTTCTTACCGAAAGTCTTTCATTTTATTACCCTAAGTTTATGTTTTATGTAAAAAATAAAAAATAAAAGAATGTGTAATAAAAGAAATATTATTCAAATATATTAATAATCTAATCATTGTTTTATAATCATGTAATTTTTTACATTTCATCCTTGAAAATGATTCAACATAAAAAATCCATAAAAATAATAAAAAATTGAAAAAATATTTTTTTGGGAAATTGCACCTAGAATACCCACTCAACTATTCAATTGTCATCTAGTACCCAAGGTTTGATCAATTATCACTTAATACCTAACTCAACTACCTAATTGTCACTTAATACCTAACATTATTTTAATACCCTAACTACCCTTAACCGACTATATAAGCAGAATTTTTAGTTTTCTTTCTACTTTTCTAGCTTTTAAAGATTTGAATTTGTTAGCTGCTCTAACCACCTAACCCTACGAACCACCATGAAGCACGACCGAAAGCACAATTTTCAGGTGATTGGAGCGTTAGAAGGTCTGTTTATATCTGTAAGTTCTGTATAAAACCTATCTAACCACTATTTTCTACGTACATGAACTGATCATGCATTATTTGACATTGTTAGAATATGTTGTTTTTGAGTAATCATATTTCTTTTAGGTAATCATGATTAACTACCGATTTTGAAGTTATTTGTTGGATTTCTGAGTTAGAATATGTGTTATTCTACTAATTCTGTTCTTAGTAAATCTTGTTCGAGCTTTTCTCTGTTTTTTTTTGTTCTAGTGATCTGTGCTTATTTTGTTAATATTTGTCGTTAATCCTTTTTTATGAAGTTATATACTCATTTTTAGTGTATTAGATTCTGATTTCAAACGTGAAACATGTGTAGACTATGAGTTTTAGTTGTCCGGGAATTCTTGACATAAGATGCGAATTGTTTTATGATTTTCTAACGTAGAAGATGCAAATTGTGTGATGTATCTAATAAGGAAGATGCTAATTGTGTTACCAATTCGCATGGTTTCATACGAATTTCATGCATCTCTCAGAATATCTTGCGAATTGTGTTTATAGAAGTTGCAAACAACTCTCAGGAAATTCAAGAGTTGCAAAAAACTCTCAGGAAATTCAAGAGTTGACAATAACTCTCAGGTACAATTGCGAATTGTTTACATTTTGGATAGTGTGAGTGTACTACTTGATTTGCAAACAACTCTCGGGAGATGATGCAAATTGGTCAATTGTAGACTAAAACTATACACAATTCTCAGCTTATAGTTATACACAAATCACATGATAAGATGCGAGTTTCTCAGTGCAGTAATTAATAAATTGCACAGTTTTTTTTGGGATTAATAACTAATAGCTTGTTCACTACAGGATAAGGTATGTATAACTCACGATTTTTTATTTTTAAACATGGTCGCCAAACCGCAATTGTTCATTTCACGGAGTTTGGAAGCTTTCAAAGTATCCAAGACTATGTGGAGATCACATGAGAGAAGCTTGTCACAGGTGACTACCTAATTACCTACTCCTGCGGGGATCACAATAATTGTTTCTTTAATAACCAGAAAGATTTTGTTGGGTTGGTGTTATGTTTTTGATTTGGAGCATTTAAAACGGGTTAGTTTTCTCATAGAACAACACGTTTTCGATAAAGGTTCTGGTGAAAAGAGTTATGGTGGTAAGGGTTCTGGTGAAAAAAATTCTGGTGATAAGAGCTCTGGTGGTAAGGGTTCTTGTGTAAAGCATAAAGAGCGTAACATAAGTTTAGGAGAACCATCTCTTAATCAATTAGTTAGCAGAGAGAGTAGTAACAGCTTAGTTAATTATGATCAGAGAAAAAAACAACTTGCTACTGCCGGTTGGGCTGATGCTATTACAGGAGTGAGTCAAGTTTTTGAAGAATGTGCTGCAAGTGTCAGGTTATCTTTGTGCAAGTTTGCTTTAGAGCATGGTTTTTCTTTCAAATACCTGCACAACACAACAACCAAGATCACTGTTTATTATGAAAACAAGTTCACAAGCGGATGCAAATTGAGACTTTATGCATCTATTGATTCCAATACTGACTTGATGACGATCAAGAAATATGTTCCGCACCATACTTGCAGTCCCGTTTTCTCTCAGAAGCATAAACGGCATATGCATTTTGAAGAGTTGAAAGTTAGTCCGAGGAGGATTTTGTGATAGAGAAATACTTTAGAGTCAAATTTAGAGAGAGAAAGTGTTAAAGTAGTAGAGAGAGAAAGTCGTACTATTCATCTCGAAATTCGTGAAGCGTGTGAGGTCCTTTTATAGTACAATTGTGGACCCCACACGCTTTAATTCGGGTTAATTACATCTTTTGGTCCCTACTCTAAAATTCTTTCCTATTCTGGCTACATCTTTACAATTAATGCGCTTTGACCCATATACGCCTAATTCTATACATTTTGGCCCTTATACATTTATTTCTATGCACTTTGGCCCTTATACATTTATTTCTATGCACTTTGGCCCTTATACATTTATTTCTATGCACTTTGGCCCTTATACATTTATTCTCCTTATCAGTAGCCCCCCAGTCTTAGTAAAAAATTGTTTTGCTAAGACTGATCAATTCTTCTATCCAGCCAAAACCTCTTCGAACTTCGCAAGTCCCTTAGGTATAAAAGCCGCTTCCTCAAAAGATCGTCTCTTCGAAAATCATAAGTCCCTCAAGCCTAAAAATTACTTCCTCGAAAATCTGTCTCTGCGAAAATTACAAGTCCCTCAGGCGTAAAAATCGCTTCCTCGAAAGACTGTCTCTTCGAAAATCATAAGTCCCTCAGGCGTAAAAATCGCTTCCTCGAAAGACTGTCTCTTCGAAAATCATAAGTCCCTCAGGCGTAAAAATCGCTTCCTCGAAAGACTGTCTCTTCGAAAATCATAAGTCCCTCAAGCCTAAAAATTACTTCCTCGAAAGGCTGTCTCTTCGAAAATCATAATAAGACCCCTCCGAGTTTCTGCTGTACCAAGTAGCCCCCCAATCCTTGCAACATTTTGAGCAAAATGATCGTCGGGAAATTATTTACTTAGGCGAAAAATGATGCTAGGATTGATGATGTCACTGCACAAATACCATCGTCAGCATTCTTTTGGAGAAACGGTACGCATTCTTTTGTCAGAAAACTCTTCCACTTCCCATGACAACCTCTGACACGAGACTCTTCATCTTCTACTGCGCATTCTTTTGTCAGAAAACTCTTCCACTTCCCATGACAACCTCTGACACGAGACTCTTCATCTTCTACTTTAGCTAGGCTGTCATACATTGCTCACCTATAAGGACCATCATACCCCTAGGCAAACAACACAAAAATGTCCCCGGGCTCCTGTCACCAAACAAGCCCATTAATCTTCTATAAATACCAACCTCTTTCTTCATTAATGTAACTTCTGTTCAATCATTTCTAGAGAGATAAAGCTGGCGCATAAAGCTCGTCGAATTCCTGATTGGCTGTTGATTAGTAAACGGTTCGAGGAGAGGGTTGCCGCTGGTGAAGACGTAAGGCCGCATCCCCCGCCATTGACTACAACATTCTTCGGTCCTTGGCCTCCTTCGGACAATTCGACTGCCATTATTCCTCGTGAGGTAGCTCGTCAAAGCTTACTCAACGAAAACAACCCTCCGAAAGAAATGGGGAAAGAAAAGTCTCACAAGCACTCGTCAGGTTCGAAGAGGAAAAAGTCTCACAGAGATAGAAAAAATTCTCACGAACGAAAACGGGCTAGAGGGGCTTCCCTAACCATTCGAGAGCCCACTGTTTCAACTAATGTTGAAGACCACCCCCAAAAATCTCCAGGCCCGCGAAGGATTTCGAGTAGTCCTCCTCGGAACGCAGTTAGCCCTCCTCGAAGACAAAATTTGGAGCAGAATGCCGAAAATCCTCCTCGAAACTCAGTTAGTCCTCCTCGAAGGCAAAATTTGGAACACAACGTCGAAAGTCCTCCTCGAAGGCAAAGGCTAGAACACAACACTGGAAGTCCTCAAAGTCAAAACCTAGAACACAATACCGAAAGTTCTCCTCGAAGGCAAAACTTAGATCAAAATACTGAAAATCTTAGTCGAGGGCAAAACCTAGAAGACAATACTGAAAGTCCTCCTCGAAGGCAAGGAACAGAAGCTTCTAGTCTGCCCTCCACACCATCCATGACCATCCATGGTACTCAGTTCTCTCCTTCAAGAACACTTATCACCGAAGAGGATATGCGGATTAGGCATGAGGAATCGTTAGACCCCATAGTTATGAAACCTTTCAACAAGTTCCTTGGCCGGAAAAAACCCATTACCTCCGTGTCAACCCCTGCGACTGGTGGTACTTCCTCTTCGGCCATATCCGAGGAACAAGCTCGCCGGATTGCACCAAAATTAAAGGGAGATGTGACTTTGCCCTTGGAGTTAGACAACATCGTCGGAAATAATATCAGAGGTATCGAGAACAAACATATGGTAGCCCTGGCCAACATCAAGTACAAGTACTTTTCTGAGGATGAAGAGACAATGCTTAGGGCTCGATGGGGCATTCCTTCTTATATTGATATCAGGTTTCCCTCCGAAGGAGAGACGCCCTTGTCTGTGAGGGATCACGAAGTGGTGGTCTACACAGAAATCATGAACTGGGGGCTAAGGTATCCCTTAGACCCCTTCTTTATTGAATACCTTGCCAAAATAGATCTCTGTCCCTCACAAATTGGGCCCAACATGTGGTTCACATTGATGGCTTGCATAATGGCCTCAAGGCTTTCAGGCCAAGAGTTTTTGCTGGAACAAATAATCGGTCTAGCTGGCCTTGCTCGGAACCCTTACTTCCCCTTCTACTCAATGACATTCAACCGGGGGCAAAAGGTGTTAAAGGACCTCTTGGAAGCAGACAAAAAATGGAGGCAACAGTTCCTTTTTTTCTCTGGATGTTGGGAGACCGGTTCCCAAGCCACCCCTTCGAATCCACATAAACTTTCCCTGAAATGGACCATGAAATGTAAGTGCTCTTCGAATCGTTGGACGCCCTCGAATGTTTAATTATTCTGTACATTTTTCTAAGTTAATTACTTCTTCGAATCTTATAGTTGCCTCGAAGAATTAACACCCTCGAAGACACATACGTCTTCGAACAGCATATTTATTATAACTATTTTTCTCCTTTATTATTTGATTCAGCTATGACCGGAGTATCCAAACCGTACTCCGACTACGTCGAAGGAGCTACCACTGTTTTCAGTAACCTTCGCTTGTGGGCAAAAGAACAGTGGGATAATCGTTTTCGTCGTTGCTTCGTCGATGAGAACTTGGCCAGAAGTCGACTCTGGAGACTTAACCCTCTAGATCGTATAAGTATGAGGGCTCTAATGACTCCGCCGTCTGAGCGGGAAGTGTTAGAACGATGTAGCAAGCCGGATGTGACCATCTATCTGCCCAAACGCTCTCGTTCACAAAGTCATTTGGGTGACCCTCCAGAAGAAGAGGCTGTACCACCTCAATCAACAAACCCCAAACCACTTGCCAAGGCTAACAAACCACGTTCTTCGAGGGACATAGGGACCCCGAATTCTAGCAACGTTCAAGAAACAGATGGAGCCCCTCGAAAAGATGGAACCCTTCGAACAGATGTGGCCCCTCGGACAGATGGAGCCCCCCGAACAAACACTGGTGTGACGATAAATACCACTCCGTTACCCCCTGCTGCTATCCTTTCAACAAAGAAGGACAACAAGATCAAAGACTTAAAAGGAAAAGGCATCCTTCTTGAGCCCATAGAAGAGCGATCTGAGGGAGGAGAAACTCCTGACAATGATGGATGGACTGATGTCAACAGAGAAGGCCAAGATGGAGCAGTTGATGCTGAAAACAGGGGTGGCCTATCACCCAAGGAAGCCTCCTATCAAACTCTGCACTCTCCTCTAACTGAGGCGTCTCAACCAGCCTCCTTCGAAGGCAGTCCAAGGCTGGCTCCTATCCCTGCCCCTCGAACAAATACTCCCTTACTCGTTCACCCTGATGTGGCCTGTGGCAATTTTTCTGAGTTCGATTCTGCAGATCTAGGGTCTCCTTCGAGCTCCTTCGAGGTTCCCTTAGACGATGATTTTTCAATGAGTCTGCGAAGGCTGCTTCATACATCAGTGAATCGAGGAAAGAAATTGCGCCATCTCGAGAAGCGCAAGAATCATTATAAATTCAAAGCATCAGTTGCTGCCGCTAAGCTCGAAGAAGCCAGGAAGGAGCATGCAGTTATCGAAGGCCAAGCTGATGCCTTGTATGAACGTCTCTCTGCGGCTGAGCATTATATCACAATAATAGAACAATGTTGCCAGGAGGAGAGAGACTTATACAAGAAAAAGACTACCGCCCAAGAACGGCTAATTGCTGAATATAAAGCAGGGCACCGCAAGGCATGCGATGCATTCGAACAATGCAGTGAGGGTTTTAAAAATGTAGTCGAGGAGCGCGACAGTTTGAAGAGAAAAATTAGAAGTTTCCCAGTGGAGATCGAAGAGGCAAAAGAGAAAGGTGCAGATGCCTATGCTGCCACATGTTCGAAGACTTTACCAGCCCGAGACGCTGCCACTCGAGCTGGCCTATTGACCCAAATATACACTGAGCACCCTGAGTATGAACTGGGTCATTTCTGGAAGCTTGTCCCCCCAGAACTTCGTCCACCCCAAATAGTTGTCAGTGAGAGTGAAGACTCAGAAACTGAGGGGAGTGATAACTCAAAGGACTCCGATTAAATGACAAGGTCGTAGATGGTTTTTTGTATGGCCTAAAAGGCCTTTATTTTTTTTTTTTGTAATGGTTGGAAGCTGTTGTGCTTTTCCAACAAGTATTGTTCTTTTTGTGTGGCCGAATAGGCCGTAATTCCACAATGTATTGTTCTTCGAATTTTTCATGATGTGAGCCCTTCGAACAATGTTCATTTGGACCAACTTAAAGTAGAAATTTGTTATGTTTTTGACAGACTGAAATATTTACCTGTTCTTCGAATTTTTGCACTGAGAAAGATTCAACAGAGGCTATCCTTATAGTAACGCCTTCGAACTTCAACCCGCCGGGTCATCGAAGAATTGTTACTTAGGCAGATGCATCCAGTTTTATGTTTATACCTGAGCCTTCGAATTCCACCTTATATGTCCTTCGAACATGGCCCTTCGAATAATAATTACAAAATATATGCACCAAGTTTTACACTTGGCCTTAAGCCTTCGAATGTTGACTTAAGTGGCCTTCGAAATGTAGCCCTTCGAATAATAATTATCAATATATGCGCCAAGTTTTACACTTGGCCTTAAGAATATTTTGAATCCCAACTCATTGTGGCACACCGCCATGTGACCCTAAGCATTGTTTTAAAGTCCCAAATCATCGTGGCACATCGTCATGTGACCCGAAGAATAGTTTGAAAGTCCCAAATCATCGTGTGAGGGACATGTTTCTATGACCCAAAAAATAGTGTGAGGGACAACAATTCGAGGCACATGTTACTGTGACCCAAAAAATAGTGTGAGGGACAACAATTCGAGGCACATGTTACTGTGACCCAAAAAATAGTGTGAGGGACAACAATTCGAGGCGCATGTTACTGTGACCCAAAAAATAGTGTGAGGGACAACAATTCGAGGCACATGTTACTGTGACCCAAAAAATAGTGTGAGGGACAACAATTCGAGGCACATGTTACTGTGACCCAAAAAATAGTGTGAGGGACAACAATTCGAGGCACATGTTACTGTGACCCAAAAAATAGAATTAAAGGCAAAGAAACTTTGTATTGATGGGATCACCGGAACACCTCATTAAAACCTTCCTGTGCCTAGCAGGGTAGGAAAGAGTGTGTCCTCACCAAAATTTTTCCCGAAGGATACACTGAAAAGGGAACAGAAATACAATAT
Source organism: Limnanthes douglasii subsp. nivea (assembly GCA_036936605.1). NCBI lineage: Eukaryota > Viridiplantae > Streptophyta > Magnoliopsida > Brassicales > Limnanthaceae > Limnanthes > Limnanthes douglasii. Next base: position 7,445,408 of record JAUPFV010000003.1, on the reverse strand, counting down.
TTGCTCCTAGCTCTGCTAATCGAGATACAGCTTTAAATGCTCAATATTCCAAGGTAGACGAAGATGTCGCCCATCTTTATCCTTCAACCGATAAGTACCTGGTTTGATTTTTTCAGTGACCATGTATGGGCCTTCCCAATTGGGACCCAGCTTCCCCAAACTTTTGTCCTTGGTGTGCAAGAAGATTTTCCGTAGGACCTTGTCTCCCACCTGAAAATCTCTATGGTTTACTTTGGATGCAAATCGGCTTCGCATAAGAGTTTGATAATGAAGGGAAGTCAATTGCGCCCGCTGCCTCTTTTCCTCCACCAGGTCTAACGCCAAAGCTCTATGCTCTTTATTGGCGTCTGAGTCATAAGTTGCTATACGGTGTGAGGGGAAGAGGAGCTCTGGTGGGACCACGGCATCCATTCCATAAACTAAGGCAAAAGGGGACACAGCAGTAGCTGTTCGTGGAGTTGTTCGATAAGCCCATAGTACTTCCTGTAAATAGTCGGGCCATTTCCCCGCCTTGCCTTCTAAGTTCTTCTTTAGCCCGTCGAGGATGGTGCGATTGGTTACTTCCACCTGGCCATTTGCCTGAGGATGAAATGGCGCCGAGAAACATTGTCGTATACCCCTTGACACACAAAAACTCCGAAATTCTTTGTTATCAAACTGTGGTCCATTGTCCGTTGTAATCTGCAACGGCATACCAAAACGACAACAAATATTAGATAAAACAAACTTTATCACCTCCTTGGCTTTTGTTCCTGCAAGTGGCTCAGCTTCTACCCACTTAGAAAAATAATCAACGGCTACAATTATCGTCTGTCTGCCCCCAGAGGCCATAGGTAGAGGTCCAACCAAATCAATGCCCCATCTGTCAAAAGGAACCGCCTCTGGGACGCTTTCCATCAGTGCTCCTGGCTTGTGGATTATATTAGCGTACCGCTGGCACGTGTCACAACGTTTGACCAAATCTTTTGCATCGGTCGAAATAGTTGGCCAATAATATCCTGCCAAGAATACTCGGCGAATCAGAGCTTTATATCCACAATGAGCGGATCCTTCGCCATCGTGTAACTCGGAGAGGATAATTTGTGAGTCGGGTCCATTCAAGCACCTCAGCAATGGTCGACTCAGAGACTTCTTATACAACGATCCGTCCAACAAAATGTAACCGTGAGATTTGAATCTTACTTTTCTAGCTTCATATTTGTCGGCGGGCAAGATGTCATGAGCCAAAAAATCAATGATGACCGTTCTCCAATCAGGGGTAATCGCATGATTTTCCTCTGAGACATTCATCACATGGTCTTTAGAGATAGAGATCGATGGGCATGTCTGGGTCAAAACCCAAGGATAACCTTCTGTCCGAGAAGCAGAAGCAAGAGAATCCGGGATGGCATTCATTTCCCGTCGGACATGCTCGAACTTGACGCCTTCGAACTCCGACGCCAAATCTTTTATCAGTTTCAAGTACTGTACCAATGTTTCCTTCCTTGCCTCGGACTCCCCTGAAACCTGATTGATCACCAACTGAGAATCACTGACCAATTTTACCCGTCGAGCCCCGCATATTTGGGCCAAGCGTAGGCCGGCTAAAGCTGCTTCGTACTCAGCCTCATTATTAGTAGCTTTGAAAACAAAACGGATGGCTTGAAACATGGCAACCCCTTGCGGGGATATTAGCTGGACACCTGCCCCGCAACCTGAAATGTTCGACCCCCCATCCGTTCGAACTACCCATTCTTCCTCAGCAACTGTGTCAGGTTCTTCCTGTTCGTCCCTATCAGAGTGAAATTCAACCAAAAAATCCGCTAACACCTGTGCCTTTATTGCTGTGCGAGGTTCAAATGTTATATCAAAGTCTCCCAACTCAACGGACCACTTAGTCATTCTGCCAGAGACGTCAGGTCGCTGTAATAGACTTTTCAGAGGAAACGTCGTTCGGACCACTATTGGATGCGCTTGAAAATAAGGTCTCATCTTCCTCGCTGCTGTCACCAACGCCAAGGCCACCTTCTCCAAAGTAAGATACCGTTTTTCGGCATCCAGCAAACTCTTGCTGACATAATAAATTGGCCTCAATAGAGCGTCAGCTTCCCGGAGGAGCACGGAACTGACCGCACACGCGGATACCGCTACATAAACAATCAACGTCTCCCCCACCAATGGTTTAGATAAAATCTCCGGAGAGGTTAGATACTCCTGAATTTGACGAAACGCCGTCGAACATTCTTCGGTCCAGCAGAAATGCTTCGCATTTCGCAAAACTTTAAAGAATGGTGCACATTTGTCCGACGAGCGGGAAATGAATCGATTGAGGGCAGCCAACCGCCCTGTCAAGATTTGCACCTCCTTAATGTTTCGAGGAGGACTCATATTGATCAACGCTCTTAACTGCTCCGGGTCCGCTTCAATACCTTTCTCACTGATCATGTAGCCAAGAAATTTACCCGACCGCACTCCGAAAATACACTTTTCTGGATTGAGTTTTAAGTTGACCCTACGCAAATTGTGGAATGTCTCTGTGAGGTCGGCAAAATGGTCGTCGTCTTTCTCACTTTTTACCAACATGTCGTCGATATAAGCTTCCATATTCCTCCCAATCTGCTCCTCGAAGGTCTTGTTAACCAGTCGCTGATAAGTTGCCCCCGCGTTTTTTAAACCGAATGGCATGACCTTGTAGCAGTATAGACCTCGCCCGGTAATAAAAGAAGTGCTCTCCTCATCATTAGCAGCCAAACGGATTTGATTGTATCCCGAGTAAGCATCCATGAAAGATAACAACCGATTTCCGGAGGTCGAGTCTACTAACTGATCAATGCGCGGGACAGGAAAAGGATCCTTAGGGCAAGCACGGTTTAGATCTGTGAAGTCGATGCACATCCTCCATTTGCCATTCTTCTTCCTTACCAACACCGGATTCGATGCCCATAGGGGATAATGCGACTCGCGAATATGACCAATACTTAAAAGTCGTTCGACCTCCAACAAGATCGCTGAGGCCTTTTCCGGGGAGACAGGCCTCCTTTTCTGAACTATTGGTCGAACATCTGATCGCAAGGCGAGCTTGTGACATATAATCTCCGTCGGCACCCCTGTGACATCCTGTGCACACCAAGCAAACATATCGAGCCTGTCAGATAAAAAATTAATCAACTTTCCTCTAAACTCGGGGGAGAGATGAACCCCTATTTTCAAAACTTTCCCAGTCATGAACTCGTGTGGCGAAGAGTCCTCCTCCGGGACCTGAAATCCGGGGGCCTCCCTCGGATCATCACAAGGAATGACCTCGGAGGTTGGCCCCTTTAATTGCTATGCTGAGTCTGAAGGCCCCCCTCGAACTCCCTTAGAAGACAAGGCGATTTGATAGCATTCTCGTGCCATTTTCTGGCTACTTCTGACCGTGCCAATATTGTTCCCGATAACATACTTCAGACACTGATGCACCGTGGAGATGACGCCGTGCATCCGTGATAACCAAGATCGACCTAGAATGGCATTATACGAGGTGGGAGCATCGACTACAATGAAAAGTACCTCCACTTCTTTTTTAAATGGTCCACGCCCCAACTCTACTATACATTGAAATTCTCCCACGACAACCGCGGTAGCTCCAGTAAAACCTACTATCGTTCTGTCAGATTTTCGGATAACCGGTGGGTCAGAAATGCGGCGATAAGTGCTCATAAACAAAATGTTCGCAGAGCTTCCTGTGTCAATAAGTATCTTTTGAATCTGATCCCCCGCGATGCCCGCTGCGATCACTACAGCGTCCTCATGGGGGCCTGCAATATTACGCATATCATCATCATCAAAACAAATAATAGGCGAAGGCGACCGATGCATTTGTGCGGAGACTCCAGCTTCGATCTGGGTGGTCAAATTCACCATGTGCCTTTTGCGTGAGCTGTTCGAATTTCCTGCAATAGTGTCTCCGCCAAAGATTGCTAAGGACTCAAAAAATGCACACAGACTATCCACTTTCCCCTTTGGGATTTCTTCTTCGACCAAATTCACATTGTTCCTCCCAGCTTTTGGGTCCAAATACTCTTGCTCGATGTCAAAATCGTCAACCCCTTCGGAAATCACCATGGTCGTGTCAGTATTCTTTGAGACAGCTTTTACCGCGGCATTCTTCTGGGAGTGCTTTTTGACATACTCTAGCAGCATTCCGTTTTCGATGAGAGACTGCACCTCCTTCTTAAGGGCTATACAATCTTTGGTGTCATGGCCCACATCCTCGTGATACTTGCAATATTTGTTAACGCTTCTGCTTTCCCTCGGTGTCTGTATGGGAAATGGTTTCCTAAACGTGACCGAAGATTTAGCTTTATCAAATATGGCAGCGACATTTTCCGTCAACTCCGCATAGTAGTCGGGTCGAATCCACTTGTTCGACATATATCTTCCCCCCTGATTGTGGTTTGAGTGATTGCCATAATATTGCTGATTTGATTTTGGCCTTGGAGGATACTGACCCGCGCTTTTAGTCTGAACAGTCAACCGAGGGCCCTGGGTGCTTGACTCAGTCCTTTGGAACTGGTTATGGTCCAATTGTTCTCCAGACCCTTTTTCTGAAGCTTGGGTTTCTTCTACCAGAATTCTCTTTTCAACTTGGTCCAGTAATGCCCCAAAAGTCATTGCTTGGCTTTCTGCCACTGTGTCTTTCAACAATCCGGGGAGCAATCCCATCCTAAACGCGGCTAGTGCCACCGAATCCTTGCAGTATTCCATGTCTGTCTTAGTCTTGACAAAACGATTGGTGTAGTTTTTGAGGCTCTCCCCCATTTTCTGTCGGCAGTAAATTATAGTGTCCCCGTTGGCCCGAAACTTCTTGCTACCCACGAAGTGTTGTCTAAAAATGCTCCAGAACATGTCAAAGTTTTTAATAGACCCCTGAGGTAACCTGTTGTACCACTTGGACGCCACTCCCTTAAAAGTTTGAGAGAATGCTCTGCACAGGAGTTTATCATCGTCGTCAAAGTTTATCATAAAATTCTTAAATTGTTCGATATGACTATCCGGATCTTGAGTTCCGTCGAATTTTTCAAGCTTCGAGATGTCAAAATGCTTTGGGAGATTCCCTACTAAGATCTCCGAAGACAAAGGAGAGGCTCTCCAATTGTGCCCTGTTCGATAAACATTGGACCTCAGATTATCATTGTTCGAGAAGTACAAGCCCTCCTCGGAGGGCAAAGTGTACTGTTGCTGCCATTCCGAATTCCGAGGACCTACATTATCCTTCCCTGGGCACTTCACCTGCTCATGAGAGCGATCATCTACTCGGTCGTGGCGACTCCTCTCCCGTGAGGACTTCCTCTCCGAACTCCTTCCCCTCCGAGCTTCATTTTGCCTTCGACCACGCTTTTTCTTCCTGTGGCATCTTCGGGGAGAAGATTCAGAAGTGCTGTACCGCGAATAGCCACTCGAAGAAGCTGAGTCCGAACGGTACTTGTCTTTCCTCCTTGGAGATCGTCGCTCACGCCTCCGGGACCTATCATCCCTTTTCTTGGGACGAGTTTCAACGTCCCGTTCCTCCCTTTGCTCGACGGGCTCTCTCCTTATCTCAGATCGGATGTTTCTTTGGGCGGCTTCTTTCTCCGCCTTCAACTTTTCGATTTCCAGCAACAGTTCATTCCTCTGAGCCAAAAGAGCGGAGTCGTCAAAGTCATTTTCAACTCGCCGACCTCCCTCTCCTTCGGACTCCAAGTCATTTCGAAAGTCATCCCCTTCCATGTTTTCCTTGCAGGGATCAACTAGATCGTCCCCCCGACCTTCCATGGTTCTCCTCGGAACAAGAACTATTTCTAGGGAGTGATGATCGTCGGAACGATTCTCGTTTCCCACAGACGGCGCCACTGAAGAGTTGAAAGTTAGTCCGAGGAGGATTTTGTGATAGAGAAATACTTTAGAGTCAAATTTAGAGAGAGAAAGTGTTAAAGTAGTAGAGAGAGAAAGTCGTACTATTCATCTCGAAATTCGTGAAGCGTGTGAGGTCCTTTTATAGTACAATTGTGGACCCCACACGCTTTAATTCGGGTTAATTACATCTTTTGGTCCCTACTCTAAAATTCTTTCCTATTCTGGCTACATCTTTACAATTAATGCGCTTTGACCCATATACGCCTAATTCTATACATTTTGGCCCTTATACATTTATTTCTATGCACTTTGGCCCTTATACATTTATTTCTATGCACTTTGGCCCTTATACATTTATTTCTATACACTTTGGCCCTTATACATTTATTCTCCTTATCACATTTGACATCGAATTTGATTGCGGAGGAAATTCAGAATTCTCTCCGGACCTGCCATTTGTTGACAGCCAAAACTATACAATCGACTGTCAAACAAAATTACGGTCTTGACATCTCTTACTGTTTGTCATAGAATACTTTAGAGAAGGCAATGAGGGGAGTTTTTGAAGATAATTCAAGTTCTTTTAGTTTACTAAGCGGGCACTTCAAGCGATTGAAGAGTCGCGATATTACTATAGACTGCCGGTGGGAGTTATCAGCTGGAAACTGCTTCAAGCGCTGTTTTGTAGCATTCGGTTCATCCTTTCAGGGTTTTCATTCATGCCGTCCAATGTTGTTTGTCGATGGAACCCACTTATATGGAAAGTATAAGGGTACATTGCTTACTTCCGTAGAAAAGGACGGTTACAACGGTTAGTTTCATTTAACTATTTAATCTGAATGGTTATGATGGTTTGTTGGAAATTTGTAAACAATTCGCATCCTATAGTAGCACACAACTCACATGAAATCCTGATATTTCAGAACAAATCTCATGAGAGGGTGCGAATTGGCCAGTAACTTGATTTACAAACAACTCTCAGGGGAGGATGCGAATTAGGCTAGTGTAGACATTAAACCGTGAACAATTCACAGCCTATGGCTGTACTCAATTTGCAGTCTATATTTGAAAACAACTCTCAGGAAAGCATGCGAATTGTTTACATTTTTACATGTTTGATTTCTATTGTATTGTTCATTTGAGGTGTCTTTTTCCAGGACTATTCCATGTTGCTCTTGGTATAGTTAGCATTGAAGATTGTAACAATTGGATGTAGTTTTGGGGGTGTTTGAAACCACATTTGTTGGAGCGCCGAATCACATTTATTTCAGACTGTCATTCTGGTATCACTAATGTTGTTTCTGTCTTGTATCCAAACTACTATCATGCGTATTGTTATTTCCATCTCATGCAAACTTTGAAAGCAAACCTGGAACATACCAACAGAGACTATAAAATAGGGATGTTGCTTATAGTCGAGAGCTTTTTAAGGATATACTAACAGATTTTCTATGTGAAAGTAGTAACAGAATGAGTGGCTTCCTTGCTAATTTACCCCCGGAAAAGTATACGCAGGCTTACGTTAAAAGGAAACGATACGACTTTATGGCTTCTACTGCGGCGGAATTTTATAACAATCAGATTAAAAAATATTGCGGCCTACCCATTATTGAGTTTATTGACTGGATTAGAGTCTTGCTTATGACTCAAGTTTCACAAAGATACGAAGAGGGGTTAAGCTGGAGTACTAATTTGGTCCCCGAGTATGAGAAGAAGCTAAAGCATAATGTTGACATGTGCCGAACTTGGGTAGGACGTAAGTCGTCTACCGCCATGTGCGAAGCCTTTTCAAATCTTGTGGTTGTTGTTAATCTGTTGGATTTTAAATGTTCTTGTGGATCATGGCAACAAGAATGTTTTCCACGTCCTCGTGTTTTAGCGGTAATACAATATATCGACCAAGATCCCTTTACTGTAATAGAGCCCTTCTTTACAGTTAAGAATTACAGGGAAAGTTACTCTTTCAGCATACCAACTATAACTGATTTCGGGGAAGATTCCAGCACTAACGATCCTTTGTTTGTTGAAATTCTGCATCCGAACATTAAAAGACGCTCCAGAAGGATTAAAAAAGTGAATCACATCTAGAGGAGAAACCTCAACCAAGCAGTTGAGGTGTGGCCGTTGCTCGAAATCAGGCCATAACAGGAGGACTTGTGATGTTCCAGTTTAAAGACAATTCTTGTTGTGGACAATTCTCGTTGGCCACATTGATTTGTAATACTGTTATTGTTGTGGACAACAAACTAAACATTTTTATAGTTGTTTGTTCATTTACATATTTTTTTTTTGTTTGTATTACAGTAACGAAATGCTAGGTGTTTGAGTTTCATGCAATTCACATTCACTATTGATAATTATGTGCAATATCTCGATATCATATTGCAAACATCTCTCAGGTTTTCATGCGAGTTGTGTGAAACTCCACTAGAATGCGGATTGTTTGCATCTCAGCCTACTGAGAATTGTTTGGCAAACAAATCTAAAAGTGTTTCAAACAACTCTCAGAATTGTATGGAACTCCAATGTATTGCATTTTCAAACAAATATCAGGACTTTTAGTTACTTACGAATCACATAATATGCTGCGAATTGTGTGGAACTCCAAAGTATTGCATTTTCAAACAAATATCAGGACTTTTAGTTGCTTACGAAGCACATGATATGCTGCGAATTGTATTTTCAAACAAATATCAGGACTTTTAGTTGCTTACAAATCTTATGATATGATGTGAATTGTATTTTCAAACAAATATCAGGACTTTTAGTTGCTTATAAATCTCATGATATGCTGCGAATTGTATGGAACTCCAAAGTATTACAATTCTCATGTCCGCATGCTAATTGTGTCTATATGAGTAATATTTCTAAACAACATCTCAGCTTAGGATGAGAGTTGTTTGCAACTACTAGTAGGGTGCAAATTATGGGCATTGTTTCATGTTCACACATATTATAACATATTCACATATGATTATAAGTTTATACAAAAGATGGATTACAAAAAAAGATTACAGGCTTCATGCACTAATAAGTTTCAAACAATCACTACAACCTTTTAGTGTTTGTTAGTTACATTCCAAAAAAACAAAAAAACAGACGCTATCAGTCATCACTAGAGGATTCTTCGCCATCTTTCTCCTCTTCATGTTGATCATCAGCCTTTCCATTGCGTTCTTCCTCCTCGTTATTTACATCCATTATGCTTAAAAATTTGGTCCTTGATGGACCAACATCGTCCTCCCTCTTCCGTTTCTTGTTTGGAACCTCTGCACTCTGAGTTGGAACCTCTGCTGGTTGAGGTGCAACAACCAGGGGAACCACTTCAACTGGTTCAGAGTCAGCAGAAAAGTAGTCCTCAATGTCAAAATCCATGACAAAGGATGGGCTGTTTGGTGGTGTCGTCGGAGTGATTAAGTCTGAGCTCCAGTTGGTGGTTATGGATGACTAGGAGTCACATTTAGAACCAGAGGTGGTGATGGTGAAAAATGACATGATGTTTGGAATTTGAAGAGAACCAGAGGTGTTTTAAAAATATAGAGTTTGTTTTTAAATTAGCCTTTGGTTAGTAGTGTTATTTATAGGCATGGAGGGAGTCTGAGCTTATGAGGTGGTGTGACTATATTAGTTATTACATGACCTCCTTGTCCAATTAACAATTAATGGGCTATGGTGATTAGATTTCTTTTTGCGTGCTCAATGCACTGAACGTTTACCAAGGCAGATGCCATAGCCTGTTTGTATTCTTCAACGATGATTTTGAATTATTTAATTTATATCAGGATAAGATGCGAACTGTTTAGTGGTAGTTTCCCAGCCTGTATTTGTTGTTGTGGTAGTTTCCTCAACATATATCAGGTTAGCATGCGAATTTTTTTAGTAAGAATCGTGTTTTTCTATATATATATCAGGGAATGATGGGAATTGTTCAAATACCAACTAATCTTTATATATCAGGTTAGCATGCGAATTGTTTGATAAGAATCCTATATTTCTATATCTACCGGGGAATGATGGGAATTGTTCAAATACCAACTAATCTTTATATATCAGGTTAGCATGTGAACTGTTTGATAAGAATCCTGTCTTTCTATAGATACCAGGGAATGATGGGAATTGTTCAATACCAACTATTCTCTAATATCAGTTCGAAAATCTCATACATTGCACATTTTTGAAATAAAAAAAAACTTTATATACACCAAAAAATTACAAGGAATATATGTACAAAAAAAATCATAATGTCATACCGAAAAACTATATTACTTCCAGTACGAGCTGGTGTCATTTTCATTTTGGAAAAAATAAAACATTTTCGCTCTGAAGTCGGGAACCATATCTCTATGGTAAGTATCATGCACACATCCATGTTGGATAATATCTCTAGCGTATTGATAGAGAAAATACCACAGTCAAGGGTATCCGGTTTTTGTTGTGGATTTTTCATGTTATCACCTTCCATCCTGTCTTTGTAGTATGTAGGTATTCTTTATCCAGTAAATACTTAATCTGGTTATAATAATTCGTGCCAGAAATCAGCACAAATGCTTATACTATGGATGTCAAACAATTCGCAGCCTATATTGCGAATTGTTTGGCAAACCAGCTGTGTCGGTGTCTTTGTTGTGTGGTCCATAGCTTTGACTTTAGGCAGCAGTGGGTTGTAGTTTGTTGTCGTACTAGAATCTATATCAATGGCGAGAAACGTCCAATGGTTTACTTGGTCCTTCTTCTTGCTGCATATTGGAATAGGGATGAGGTTGGGGTTTTTAGGCGATTTGCTAAAAACTTTGTCGACTAAATTTGTTACTTCGCACCCTAATTCCATATTATGTTCAATTCAAGCAATAGTACATTAAAACGAGAACATGCAAGGAAATTTAAAATTTACTAGTAGCTAAACTTACCATAGTCATGCCCAAAATTAGTACGCAGTCATATTTCACTCCTAAAACAACTTTGCATGGAACTTTGAAATTTACTTCTTCGAGCATCTTTTGAATTCAAGCGTCCACAGTCTATGAAACGAGTTGTTTATTTACGTCAAATATACGAGACTTGTTCGAAACATTCAAGAGAGTTGGTTCATAATTCGATACCTTTACGTCCAGTTCCAGTTCGAAAAGTAGCGCCAGCACATAAGTCATTTGCACACTAATTTAGTAGGAAAATTTGGACGATGGTAAATTCCATACTACTGGATCAATGGTGTCTTCACTGGCTTTAATTATCTGTATTTTGTGGTATTCACCGACATCGATACGGTCAGTTGTCTGTGTTTTCTTTGGCCAGTGGGTGAATGTTACTTTTAGCGGTGAACGTTCTGTTATAATTATCTATTCCTCTTTCTCTGCCTCTGGATGTTGTGTTGGTGTCAGTAGATTAAAAGTATGCTCTTCTATCTCTTTACTTGAATTGATCTTATAAAATAACAAAAATTAAAAGAGAGTGTGTGAGGCATCATAATATTAACTTCCCCAAACAAGTCGCATGATAACATGCGAATTGCATGGGTTCTAATTGAATATAATACATGACAACTATCAGGATATCATGGGAATTTTTCGAGTTTCCAATAAAATAGAATGTTTAAAAATTTGCAGACTATCCTGATATTTGTTTATAAATTGTAAAATACTTCCACACAAGTCTCATGAATGTTGCGAAATTATTTAAAATAACCCTTATTACACGGTCAGCAACAACCAATGTCGTTGGCTCGTTCGGCATAATCTCTGGATCGTGTCAGCAAAAATCATTTATGTTATTCTCTTAAATATTCTCCAAAGACCGTTGTATTACGTCATCAAACTCAACATTATCAACTTCATTTAAAAATGTCTGTGAAACTTGAGTGTAAATACCATCAATAGAAGCATCAAGTAAACATATTGTGTTATCGTTTGACTCTGGAGCTGGCGGTTGATTTGGTACTGGTATTATAATTTGACCTTGTCTTAGCAATTCTGACTTTGCGTAGGCCACTGTTGGTCTTTGAGGTACATCTCCGTCTCGGTTTTGGTCTTCTAACGATGCTTCTCCTTGGCTAAGTAGTTCCAACTTCTCACAGGGATTGACAGATTCTGACTCTCTCGGAGCTACATCTTATGTTAGCCTTTCTCTCTTTGCCAAGGCTATGTGTTGTTGTTGTTTGGTGTGGTTTATTTTTGATTGAGGGTAATTTTGTCCAGAGTTTTGTGGTATTTCAAAGGTATTTAATGTTTGGATTGATTGCAGTGGGAGAATTGAGCTTCCTGGTTGTATTTAATTCTCATTACCCTCATTAAATGAAAGTTGTTGGGTATTTATACCCTTAATCTTGGGCCACATGGGCTTTCGGGTCGTGTTTATGGATTCGGGTCGAGTTTAAAGACCCATTAATTTTAAGCAGGTAGGTAATTAGCTTAGGCATGAAGTGATTAAGTTTTTAATACTTTAGTTCAGTTCGGACGGTTTAGTAGGTGGATGTTGTTCGAATTTCCCCTGTCCGGTTCTCATTAAGAGTGGTGATAAAATTCAGACTCATCATTGTTGTTCTTCTTGTGGGTGTTGTTGTTGTTCTTGTTGCTGCTGTTGTTGTTCTTGTTGCTGCTGTTGTTGTTGTTATTGTTGTTGTTGTTGTCCGTCAGTCTGCTGTTTCATACAAAATTCAAAATAAAAAGATGGAGGGGTTAAGCATACTGCAGTCTGAGTTGCAAACAAGTCGCATGCTAACCTGAGAATGTTTGAGATCAGAAGGTTAAACAAATCGCATGCTAACCTTGAGAGTTGTTTGAGATTAGAATATCAAACAACTCGTATGCTAACCTGCGATCTGTGTGATACCCAAATCAATATAATATATAACAAGTCTCGGGATATCCTGAGAATTGTTTGGACAGGACTACACAATAGTCTTGAGATTTGTTTGAAAGTTATCCTAATGCGATTTGTTTGAATACGTATACAACAATAAACATTATTATGGAAACAATTTCATCACAACAATATATTAAGATATTTGAATCTTAGTGTACTTTCGATCCACTTACATCTTCATGGCTATCTGCGTCTGTACGTCCAGATTCTTCCGCTGCCACTTCCTTCTCACGAGCTTCTACCTGCTTAGCTCTGTTTTGTTGGAATCCTACCTCCTCCACTGTGTGATGTACGAGCTGTTGGTCATTCGCAAGAGACTCATGTCTTTCTTTCTCCTTTGGAGGACTCAGAACTGTCGCTGCCTCCTGTGTAGGAGGAGACTTGTCTGTCTGTCTCTGTGTGGTGTCCGTCTCTGTGGATACCAACAACTCTTCCTGTATTTTACCAGATGGTACCAGTACGGGTGAATGGTTCCCATCATCATCCTTCTCTTCCGACAGTACTCCATCATGCTTTTCAGCATCCGGCATTTGCCCGTCCTGATTCGGGTTCGTATCCTGAATTTCAGCTGGCACAGATGCCTGAAATTCAGTGAACGCCGTTTCAGATGGGAATGCTGGTAGTTCAGGTACATTTTCAATTGTAGGGCTTCCAATTTGGAAAATTGGCTGAGAGAGAGCATTGTGGAGTTGTTGTGCTTCAAGCTCTGCTATCTTCAATTTTAATTCTTCCAGCTGAAAAAGTAATAGCAGATGTATTATACCATATTACGTGTTGATTAAAGTGATTATGTAAGACTCAATTTCATACTTACTTCTTTCACCTGTTTTTCTATCTTCTTCTTGTACTAGTTCTTATCGGTGTACGTCTTCAAACACTTAGATTCCCCTACAGTTCCAGACTTCTTGGGAGTAGCCGTTCTGCGTATAAGGACAAAATTACCGATTGTGTCACTCATACTAGTGGTGTCCTCGTACTCGGGCTCCTGCTGTGATGTGCCGACTAGCGTTGGTGGAATCACTGGTTGGGGGACTGTTTGTGGTTGGGGTCTGACTGATATCACCTGATTGGATTCTTTCTCTTTCTCGTGATGCCCGTTTCCTTAGTTTTGAGGCTGTTTTTTTTCTTCCTTTTCTTTGGTCTTTCTTCTGGTGAAATCGATTCAGCATCTGCATCTCCACTACCTATTGCTCCTCCGAATGTTTCGCTTTCAGCCTCAGTAAGACATAATGGACCTTCCAAAACCTACCAAGGGAGGAACATGAAAGTAAATAGCTGCACGTGTTTTGTTTGGAAAATATCAGGATATAGACTGATTGTTTTTTGCAAACAGTTCGCATGATATCATGATAGTTGTTTGGAACTCTATCAGCTTGGAGTTGCAAACAACTCACATGATACCATGCGAATTGTTTGCAACTCTATCAGTTATTAAGTTTCCAACATCTCTCCGGTTTCCCTGAGCATTGTTTGCAAATTATAAGCTGCGAATTGTTTGATACCTTAATTTAATAGAAAACCAAACAAAACTCAAGATATGTTGCGAATTATTTGATACCCCAATTCAATACCTATATAGATCGTACCTGATCATCTTTCAGATTGGGTATTCTAACAAGCAGCGACACAGTAGATGCTTGGCACTCTAATCCTAACCATTTGAAAAACTTTGGGATCAAGGTCAGTTTTACTACCTCTAGCCCGATTGTTGAGTGCTCCATGATGAAGGGCTGCATCGGGACAAGTATTAGCATCAAGATGTGTTGTATATAACTAATATTTATACTGAATAAATCAATCTTACAATTAGAAGGGCGACGCAGCCGACGACTCTATCAGGTTTTTGGATAACTAAGCAACTCCTGATGGACTGGAGAAGCTTGAACACTATTGATCCGGACCAGTCATAATCATTTATTTTGCTGATGTCTTCAACAAAATAAACCACATTCCAACCCAGGATATCTCCAGATACGGAGTAGAATAGGGTTGAGCACAAAAATAGTATCAACAGTCGTGCAACATCTTCCAACTCATGCTCCCCCATTCGCTTATGGCTCTTTTTATACCTGCCTGTAAAACCCACGACAAAATGCTATGTTAGTAAAGTACAGCATCCTGCTTTATAAGATGAAGTCTATTTTACAGGTACCTTTAAAATGGCGTTCGTTGTGGTTTTAATATCCGTCGGTCCTATCTTCCTGGACGTTTGACCCATGAAGTATTTCTTCATCATCCTCGATTCGTTCTTCTTGCCATTTACGTATCTGTTATGAAATGCTCCGGCTTTCGTTAACGACATTTCATCTGTGTCATGCTTCAGCCCGAATATGACCTTCACATCGTCTGCTGTTAGCTTCATAAACTTTGACCCAATAAGGAAGGCGTCTTCATCGACAGAGAATCTCTCCACAACGTACTGAATGATCGAATAGAATTTATTCTTTGGCAGCTCTGCCACATTCCGGATGTCGAAAGCTATTTTCAAAAGCGTGTAGAAAGGTGTGTTTCTTGCAGCTTCGATGTGGGCACGGGTAATATGGTTCTCTTTCAACAGTTTGAGAAGGCTCACCAATCCTGACCTGTAATAGCTTGGTTTTGTTGTCATACTTCCTGCACAAACACAAATCATCATTTGCATGCGAATTGTTCTCACAAAGGGACTCTATCAGTTGGAGTGTCACACAACTCGCATGACAAACTGCGAACTGTCTATCTATCAGTCCGTATTTGTAAACAATTCGCAGGCTAGCTTACGAATTGTTTGCAAATATAAGCTGCAAACTATATGGTATACACATTCAACCGATCTATGAATTGTTTTGAACTATAAACAGTGATGAAGCTGCGAATTGTATGCATCATACGTGATGAATATGTGAACTGTACTACAACGCACACGTACAGGCTGCGAACTGTTCTATTTTTTACATGCACGTTACAGGGATCTGGAAAATATCGAAACAACACCAAAATCAACAATCAACTACCTAATGCACATCTAACATACATCACAATTCTCAGGCTAGTATTAACAAACCCCTGGGTTCGACGATAAACCCAGAAACTAACAGAACAAATGTCATCAATAAATACTTGATTCCGGTAAAAAAAAACAACGTCGATCGTCAAATAACGGAAACAAGTGGTTCAAAGTCATCAAAAACGCCAAAAAATACATTTTCCACGAGAATGCTTACCTGGTTACTGTAAAACACTATAGGAAACTTGTCCAACAAAAGGTGGTTAATCGCTTGACGGAGTAGAAGTCGGTGACCGGTACAATTCCGGTGAAGGTTCGAAGAACGAATGATTTTGTAGAGAGGCTGGAAGGGTTTTTTGTTGGAGAGAGAGACTGGAAGTCGATCAATTTGTTTCCTGGTGGTTTCTAAAAAATTAGATGTGTTTGGGTTGGTTTAGGATGCTGAGAATGGAAAAGTGGGTTTGAAGTGAAAAATAGATATATATAGTCGAGAGTAATTTTGTCCAAAATTTGGGTTCTACCGGACAATTACATACTTGAGCGGGTATTTACATGTAGTTTTCCTATTTTAATATGGATTGGGATAACAAAAACCAGCCAATATACATTGCTTCACTCATTTAGTTATCATTGATGCTATGGTTGTGGAATTCTTTTATCGTATTCTCTACAGAAAAAGCTATGAAACAGTCCGAAATAAATAAATAAGGGTTATGCTAACCGGTGCCATGGGCACCGGTTAGCGAGCATTTAATATGAACTTTTTCTCTAATAATCAGTGTTCTTTTATACCATCTTAATAATGAGAGAGATTAAATTTCTTTTAAGACAACTATACCCTTTTATTCTATGTTTAGCTTTTTAATGTTAATAACACGACTAGGGTAATAAAAATAAAAATATTATATTATTATTTTTAGTTAAAGTAATTTATACTTATTAAATAATATTTATAGATTCTATATTGTAAAAATTATTTATTTTAAAATTGTAAATAAAAACATAAAAATTTAAAATATCAGCTTTAAGATAACTGTTTTCTTTTGTTTTTAAATCAAAATTGTTAAGTTAGTGGATTTTGCTTGTAAAATAAGTAAGGTTAATAGTTTTTTTAAAATTATATTTAGAAAATAAATTTAATATTTTTTTAACCAAACAAAACCTACATGTTTAAAATAGTTAATTTCAAATTAAAAGGTAATTATTAAACCTTCAACTTTTTAAATAAAAAGAAAGGTTTAAACAAATTAATTTTAAAAAATGAAGTTGATTTACCAAAAATATTGGGAAAAAAATCAAAAATAATACTTATTTCAAAACTGATATTTTAAAAACTTGTTTTTTATTATAATAAAACTAAACTGATATTTAGTGCTAAGTTATTTTGATTATAAATAATAGTACAATATTAATAATTTTATTTTTATTATGATAAGACTAATTAATTAATATATTATTTTATGAATTATTAATGAGAAAAGCACCCATAAATACCCACTCAACTATCAAATACCAAAATGGTACCCGTTTTTTGACTAGTTTCATAAAATACATAGAGCCAAATTATGGACAATTATACCCTCTAGAGTATAAAAGGGGTTGTTTTGTTGAAACCCACTTTTTTACACCTTCTAATCAGACTTTTAGGTTCCAATTCCCCCCACTTTCACATTTCTAAATTTGAGGAGAGAGAAACACGTTTCACGAGAGTGAACCCAAAAGACATTTTTGAAAGCAAACGTAACCGGCGATATCAATCGACCCTTCTGTTCCGATATTTCTGACACCCACCGGCGAACCACCGGCGACAAGTAACCACTGTCTCTATCTCTGCTCCGATATTTCAGACAACAACCGGCGAACCACCGGCGACAACTAATCTTCGAAGCAACGACTGTCTCTGTCTCTGTTTCGATATTTGGTACCACCACCGGCGAGCCTCCAACTGCAACGAAGTTTCCGTCGAACTGAACCGTCGCCCAGTGTCTCTGTTATTCCTTACGCCTTCGAACCAAACCAGGTATATGTCAACCACTGTCTCTGTTCGATTCATATGCGTCGATGTATAGGTTGTTTTACATTGATAGTCCATGCTGTATGACGTCTAATGCTTCGGTAGTCAGTAAAGTTTTTTGTTACTGTTGCTCGACCGGACGACGTTACGTGATAGTTGTGTTGAGAGTGCAGTTGTCGTCGCCATCGATTTGAATGCGTCCTGGTATAATCGTAAACGTGTAACGTCGTCTATAGTAGCTATAAGGCTGCTGTTCTAATCTATTTGATTTTACGTACATTTGTTAGACATCTATCAATTTGTGTTTCATTATCTATCATTGTTTGTTAATAGATTAACTGTTATGCCCCATTGATTTGAATGTGTGCTGGTTGAATCGGAAACGTGTAACTTCGTATATCTTAGCTATAGGGCTGCTGTTCTAAGCTATGTGAGTTTACGTAGGTTTGTTAGACATCTAGCAATATGTGTTGCATTATCTATCTGTGTATGTTAATACTTAACCTGCCAGGCGCCATTGATTTGAACTGACCTGGTTTAATCGTGAACATGTAACGTCGACTATCGTAGCTATAGGGTTGTTGTTCAAACCGTTGTGAGTTTACGTAGGTTTGTCTGTCAGATAGCAATGTGGGTTGTATCATCTATCAGTGTCTGTTTATAGTTAACCTGTCAGACAGCTCGTCTCAGGCAGAAGTATAAGATTCATAATGCAGTGGCTGCTTAGTATTATTGTTTTAGTTACAATGTAATTACTAACTAGCTTATTATGTGAACATTAACAGGTTAAACTGAGGGGTTGGTTGGCATAATCAACGTACTGAGACGGGATATAATCAAAGCTGAACACATCGAGGCTGCTCGTGGAACCCCTTTCTACACCTTCCTCAAAACCTCGTACGACTTGAGGAACGAGGTTCTGAAGCTTAAAAAGTTCCACCACTTGATCGAGGCGATCTGTGGTTTATACGACGTCAGATGGAAGGCTTTCAAGATTGGACAAAAGCATGTAAGGCTGACGAAGAAAGATGTTAAGGCGATCTTTGGCCTTAGACACGGTAACGAAGAGATGCCGATGAGAAAATCAGGTGGATTTATCGCTCGGTACGCCGATGGAGCCGAGTTAGATTCGATTTTGATGAAGAAATATTTTTTGAGTCCAAGGACAAGGAGAAGCGGGCCAACGAACGACAAATCAGTTTCCAACGCGTTAATAAAGGTAAATAGAGAATGTAGTTGTTTTGTAGTTCATGATGCAGGCTGTGCAGGTTGATGAAATGCCGGCACATTTTCACATCACTATAAATAGATTGTTATAAATCGCAATATATGAACACTAAGATATCAGAGTTATGGTGACATTAAAAGAACAGACAATGTAGACCTAATGTATAAGATGTAAACATAAATAACAATGTTGAATAGAGTGGATATCAGAGGCTAGCAGCATAGATAGCAATGTATACAGGGATAGATATCAGAGTCTGTAACAAACAGATATGGTATGTATGCAATCATATCTATATAATGTCTTACTAGGTGTGGATGCCTTTAATTGTTATTTCTGTATTGTTGTAATGATTTTGGATATTTTTGTAGGAAGCAATCGAGAAAGCAGTCAGCGAAGGAGGGGAGGATGAAGCGAAGGATGTGGCTCGGCTCCTGATACTTTTCATATGCTCGACACTGTTCTTTTCAGTGTCGGGCGACGTAGTCGGGTGGACAACAATCTTCTACGTGGAGAATCTCGACAAGATAAACGACTACGACTGGTCTGGAGCCATCTTGGATAAGCTTCACAAATCGCTCGACAAATGTATTAAGGCCGGTCATCCTTCAAGAGTTATCGGATGCGTTGTTCTGTTTTTTGTAACTACATTGGATTATGATCAGCATGTTTGTTACAAAACCGTTTTTTTAATGGTTAGTTATGTTCTGTGCAGCCATTTCTTATGGAGCATATTTCGATGAACGTCGACATACCAAGGCCAAACATAATCCCTAGATGTTACAAGTGGTGGGGGCTAGAGGGCAAGGAGTCGACATTCGAAATGATCCAGATGGTCGGTGAGCTCAGGGACGACGAGGTATGTTGTGGTATAGTAGATATATCGTAGTAGTATAGTATATATATATCAGTGATGATTATAATATTGTGCTGCTCAATGTATATTATTGGTATTTCCTAGGTTGTCGGCATATATAGCAAACTGTCATACCTAAACTATCAGGGTATATGCATCAGGGTCTATTTTCAACACACATAGCAAACTGTCATACCTAAACTATCAGGGTATATGGACTACTGATCTGTTTTCCAACACATATATCAACCTATTATAGCTAACATATCAGGGTCTCTGCAGCAAGAGGAAATGGTTGGAAACATATAGCAATATCACGTACCTAAACTATAAGGGTATATGGAGTCATGGTCTATTTATCAACACATATAGCAACCTGTCATAACTAAGATATCAGGCTGTATGCAGTCAGGTTTAATCTACAAACACATCTAACATATCAGGGTGTATGCAGTGATCTAGCAACCTCAAACATAGAATTGCAGGCGATAAATCGCAAAATGTAACCATATAAATATCAGGGTTCAAACAGAGGTGGGAAAATGAAATTTCTCACCGGAATGTGATCGGAGCCGGTTTGGATGCTTTGAATTGAGCAAAAGCAGATGGTAATAAGTTTCCTGCAATTAACGTACATTATATGAGAGTCTAGAATCGATTTCGAAAATGGAAAACGATTTCGAAACTTAAAACTCAGCTCTGTTACTGACCTGAAAGATGTAACGTCCGGCTACGATTTCGAAACTTAAAACAGTTGTTAGGAGGCTGAGATACGGGGGTCTAGGAGGCTGAGATACGGTGCAAAATCGGAGCTAGGAGGCTGAGACGGTGCAAAATCGGAGCTAGGAGACTCTGGATGAAACTGACGACGTCAAACCGGAATTCTGAAACTCGCCGGTGATCGGAACAATCTGATAAGGTGATTATATGGATCGCCGGTGGTTACGTAAGGTAAATGGTGGTTCAATAGTGTCGTCGGAGGTGGTATGATCAGCCGTGGGTTTTTGAAATGAAGAGACGTTCTTGAAAAATGGGTTGTTTGTTAGGTTAGGGGAGAGAAGAGAGAAAGGGGGCTAATAAATTCAAAATTCAAAATTCAAAAGTAATTAAGAAAGTGCTGAAGCTAAAAAGGGCCATTTTTTTCACAAAATCAACCTTATATACTAGGTTGAGGGTAATCTTGGTATTAAAAAAAGAAAAGGTATTAGAAGTGGATATGTTTAATGAGATGGGTATTAAGTGAGCATTAACCCATTTTTGGGTACTAAGTTGTAATAAGTTTGGCTAAAAGGTACTTAGTGTATCATTTCCCTTATTAATATCATATATTTAACTTTAAAACCTGAATATAGAACAAAAGAGAAAATGGTAAAGGTGTCTCAAACAAAATTAGTCTCTCTCGTTATTACGATTTGTCTAAAATAACACTGATTATTGAAAAAAAAGGTTTCTATTAAATGCTTGCTAACCGGTGCCCATGGGCACCGGTTAGCCAAACCCAATAGATAAACAAACAAAGCCCGATATTCTGAGTTGAAGCTATTTGCATCAAGTAAAAACCTAAACTCAACAGCTACACTTTAAAGTATATTGGCTGGTACTTTAGGAGTACATCCATCACCCAAAGCTCTCTTCTTCCTGATGCACAGTACTGTCTATTTCTAAAGGAACACAGGGGTCTTTGTTCAACCGAGCTAGTCTAGCTTTTCGATTCTTGATCCTGCCAAATACATAATCAGAAGATCGACAATTTAAGTTGGGCACCAAACAATCCCTTAGTTCAGTGGTTTAAACAAGGACTGGACTTAATGGATACTCACCAATTCTTCAGCTGCTGTGGTGTAACCTCTGCTTTCTGCAGAAATTGACATAGGAACTTAGAAATGAGAAACTTCACAGAGCAAAAAAAAAATCTCAAACTCACATGATGAATGCTTACTTGAGAACTCAATTTATCTGCCAAAGCTTGCATAGAAGCTGAATTACGGTGGATATCAGGTTCGTCGACAAGAGCTGCCTCAATTGTATCAATCTGTTCTTTATTCATCACACTTCGTTTCCGTGTACTTTTTTGGTTTTCCACATTGTCAAAAGTTTCAGGCTTTTCATCCTCTAAAAGTTCACTCATTTCTCCTTCATCAACCGCCTCGTTTTTCAAGTCATCGAGCGGATTTTTATCACAATTTTCACCTCTAACATAATCCAACAATTTATCATGTGTATTTAAGGTGAAGATTTTTTTATCGCCAAGTAGCTCAATGAATTCCTCAGCTCCAGCTACATCTCCTTCCTCCTTTAAATACTTCAGACAAGCAGACATCCATTGTTTGTCCGGATTCCACCTCGGACCACAAACCTGTAGCGCTTGCTTCATAGTTTCAACTCCCTTCAATGGTTCATTGCAACAGAGATAGCCCGTTGCTAAATAATACCACGTGTTTGCATCGGGTTTCCCTCCTTTGGATATTATCCTTTCTATGAGTGTCTCAGCTTTCTCTAGTAGACCTTTCCGACTATAAGATCCGATCAAATAGTTTGGAATTCGTATATCATACGTTAAACCCTGAGATTCCCATTCGTCGAAGATCAGCTGCGCGTTTTCCATATCATCGAATTTCAAAATGGAGGTCAAAACACTAATGTAGCCTCTGTTAAAAACCTTTTCGTTCTTCTTGTAACGATCCCAAAGTCGCAAAACCTCATCTTTCTTGTCCATTGTAGCATACTGAGTGATAAGGAAGTCGTAAGCGATGTTTCTCTTTCTACCACTTATAAGTTTCTCAGATTTTTTCAAAGCTTCCAGTGCTTTCTCGATAATCCCGGCTTGTCTAAGCCCGTTGGCTGCAACGGCATAAAGACTCCAATCCTGAGTAAGTTTAGGATCGGATTCCATATTCTTGAAAACCCTTTCGACATCAGCAATATTGGATACAGCTGCATATCCACTGAGAAGGGTACCGTACGTAAACTTGTCAAAGATAACGCCTTTTTCTTCCATTTGTTGAACTAGGGCTTCCAGTTTCTCGATGTTTCCAGTCTGGTAATATAAGTTAAGTAATATATTATAAGATAGTGTTGTAACAACTAATCCTAAATCTTTCATCTTCTGCATTAGAGCCTCTGCTTTCTCAACATGTTTGAACTTGGCATAGTTGTTGAGAAGAGCACTGTAGACCTGAAAGGCTCTTAGTTTTACGTGGGTGTTATTGAAAAACTTCTCTGCTTCCTCGATGCCATGAACTTTAGCGATCAAATCCAGCCTTATCGCGACATCAGAATTTGTAAGTTCAATGAACCTTTTGTCCGTCATCCACATTGATATCTGGAAAGCAGATATCACAAATTAAAACAGCGATATCGCTGGTTGTATACAGATTACCACCAATTCCTTCACTAGTTTATCAAAAAAAAATAAAAAAAAAACATAACTTTTTATATTGCAAGCTTGTAACTGTAATAAGTATCTTCTTTGACTGTTAAACTCGTAAAAATAAACTATCAAGCCGCAAAAGAAAATTTATACTCTATATATCGTTTATAACTATCTGGCTAACCATCTTATTCAAATAAACTCGAAATTATGAACAAAACACTAGAAGAAAAGTTAAGCTTTCTGATATAGATGAAGTTATTATTATACGCACTAACACTCAAGGTAGCAGCCATTTTGATCCATCAGCGCTTACCCCAATCGTTGCTAATGCCTCTCACCACCTAACATGAATACGACGCTACGTCGCAGTCTTTATCCATTATTATGTACATTGAGCACACTTGATTTAGTGACTAACCAACCAACCCAATACAATATGCATTAGTTCACTTATCTGCTGATACAAGATTTCGACTCATAGATTCGGACAATACATGCCAACTAACTTGGATACTACTCGTAGATTTGGACACAACGACATATTACAGCTAAGCTTGTAATAAGTATCTTCTTTGACTGCTAGACTCGTAAAAATAAACTATCAAGTCGCAAAAGAAAATTTATAGTCTATATATCTTTTATAATTATCTGGCTAATCATCTTATTCAAATAAACTCGAAATTATTAACAAAACACTAGAAGAAAAGTTAAGCTTTCTGATATAGATGAAGTTATTATTATATCGCACTAACACTCAAGGTAACAGCTATTTTGATCCATCAGCGCTTACCCCTATCGTCGCTAATGCCTCTCACCACCTAACATGAACACGACGCTACGTCGCAGTCTTTATCCATTATTATGTACATTGAGCACACTTGATTTAGTGACCAGCCCAATACAATATGCATTAGTTCACTTATCTGCTGATACAAGATTTCGACTCATAGATTCGGAGAATACATGGCAACTAACTTGGATACTACTCGTAGATTTGGACACAACGACATATTACAGCCAAGCTTGTAATAAGTATCTTCTTTGACCGCTAGACTCAGTAAAAATAAACTATCAAGCCGCAAAAGAAAATTTATACTCTATATCTTTCAAACTATCTGGCTAACCACCTTATTCAAATAAACTCGAAATTATTAACAAAACACTAGACGAAAAGTTAAGCTTTCTGATATAGATGAAGCTGTTATTATATCGCACTAACACTCAAGGTAGCAGCTATTTTGATCCATCAGCGCTGCTACCCCTATCGTTGCTAATGCCTCTCATTAACTAACATGAATACGACACTACGTGACGTCGCAGTCTTTATCCATTACTCTGTACACTGAGCACACTTGATTTAGTGACTAACCAACCAACCCAATACAATATACATTAGTTCACTTATCTGCTGATACAAGATTTCTACTCATAGATTTGGACACAACATGCCAACTAACTTGGAAACTACTATAGTTGTCAAATCGTGTATCGTATCGTGTATCGATTTTGGTTTTTTCCATATCGTATATCGTGTATCGTGAATCGTATCGCGATACTAACAACTATGGAAACTACTCATAGATTTGGACACAACGACACGGTTTTCTGTAGGCTCAAGCTAATCTCGAGTACGATTTAAGTTGAGCCAAGCTCCCTAAACTCGAGTGCGATTACATTGAAGAAACTACTCATAGATTTGGACACAACGACATGGTTTCCTGCACGCTCAAGCTAATCTCGAGTACGATTCACGATAAGCTTTTTAAGTTGAGCCAATCTCCCTAAACTCGAGTCCGATTACACATGAGAAAAGCTAAATAATCATCTTCAGAGAGATAAACAAACTAAAAAGACCTCAAGAGCGTGGGTGTATCGCTTATGATTTCTCAGTTCCTTGACGAAGGTAATAAGGCGTTCTTTGTCTACGGTGCCTCCTTCTTGGATCCACTGATCGAGAATCGGAACGACTGATACATCTCGGTCTCCAACACGGGAGATCCTACGGTAGAGAGGCACCAAGGAGTCGATTTTGTGTTTTCGAAACGTAGTGATTGTTCGTGTTGTTGATGATGGTGATGTCTTCCAGTTAGAGTAGACATTTTTGAGAGTGTGGTAAGTGTTGAGGATTGATTTCGAGCGAGCAGACTCCATTTGCGAGCGAGAGAAGAAAAGAGGGCTTTTGCACACAAGAGAGGGTTTAAGGAGAGAGTGAGAGAGTGACTCCTTTAGTCTTTTTCTTTTTTTATCGTTTTTATTCATAAAAGAATTAGAATAGATCGATATGAATGATCTAATAAATGGGCCTTTGGCGCTCCAAGAATCTGTTTGAATTTCTTTCCTTTCTGACCATCTCCGGTCATCCTCTCCGTTTCCCCTTCTTCCTCTCTTTCTCTTCTGCTATTTCTCCCTGATAGAATCTCTTCTATCGTTCGTTCCTCTGTCTTGACCTTCCCCTGTTTTGGTCGTCTTCTCTGTTTTTCGTCTCTGCATATTTCTGTTTCGAATCTCTTTCGAAACTCTTTCTATGAATTTTCTTTAACTTTCTGTTCTGTTGAGCCTATGGAACAATTTCCATCAGTAAGGGAAGCTTATGGCTCATATTATGCCAAGAACACTACAGATCGGGGTGAGGAGATGAATAGGTTTAAAGGCTCTACGTACGGCAATGTCGTTACTAATTCGCCTAAATGTGATGACCTGTTTCAAGAAAGTGTTACTTACAAGGAGGATCATGTGTCTATGCAATACGACGAGAAATTTTTATCTTATTTAAAGTCCAAATCTAAACATACAGTGGTGTGCAAATGCTCTGCAGGTTTGCCTAAAAAGTCTGTGTTCCAGGATTTTCTGGACAAATTTAGATTCTCACATGAGTTTAATTACTCGATTTGGGACTCTAGACACATTCTTGTAGAATTTGAATCCTTTGAAGACTACTGTAAGTTTTGGAAGAAGAGTGTGTGGACTTTGGGAACTTCTCGATTCAGACTGTTAAAATGGTTTGAAGGTTTTAGTACCAGGATAGAAAGTTCTATAACGCCGGTTTGGATCCGAGTTGAAGGCCTTCCTGAGCATATGTATAATAAGAAGATAATATCTGATATTGCTTCTTCTTTAGGAGCCCTTATGGAGGTTAAGTTTCCATTAAAGAATAGAGCCCATTACAACCACTGTATGGCTAGAATTGAACTTGACATTGCTGGGAAAATATATCATGACGTTTGGGTTGGATTTGGTGGTAATATGGGCTGTTGGGTGAGAATTATCTATCTTAACTTACCCAAGTACTGTAACTTTTGCTTTCATATTGGTCACGATGTTGACCAATGCAAAAGAAAGATCTCAGGGACTGAGGAAGGTAAGAATCATATAAAGATTCAAACTGTCTGCAAGAGTGTTGATCCCACTCAAAACCATACTTCTAATACTAATAAGATTCATAGTGTTTCTGCTGAGGGTCTGGTGGTTAACAATATGAATATGGTTGGTTCTCAAAATGTTGACAATGGTATCTTCAAAAATCAGGATAATGTTATATCGTCTCAAGAAATAAATGGTGCCGTTCAAGACTTAGCTCTTGGTTTCAGCATTGCTGAGAAGACTAGAGTTAGTTCGCCTCCAGAGGGCTCTCGATATGGTAGTTTGCCAACTTCTCCTCTATGTGGTTCCACCAACAAAGAAGATGCTCTATCTGACCATGGTCTCTCTAGTAAAGACAAGCATTTTTCTGTTCAAGATGCGAATGAAAGCAATGTTACTATGAATCAGCAATGTTTTGTTGACAATAATGTGAAAAGGACTTCTTATTCTGATAGGCTTGACTCTGTCTGCAAGAATGATGAAATTATAGGAGCTCTTCAAAGCCCCGATGAAGCTAACAACAATGGATATGAGAACCTAGCATCTGATTCTCCTCCTAAAGCTGTTGAGATTTGCTCCAAGGTATCTGAGGACCAACCTAAGGTTGTTAAGGGTAAAGAGTCTGTTATTGGGAAAAGATTGACTAGAAGCCAACTTAGAAAGGATGTTTCTGAGGATGAAGAGGATTTCAGTACTTTAATCAGCAAGCAAGTTAGGCAAGCTCGAAAGAAGGGGCTGGCCAAAAGACAACTTTCTGTCTCAAGTAACTCTAAACGATCTCTTTCGTATGATTAACATTATTAATTGGAATATTCGTGGTGTTAAAGACAAATCTTCCTTTAGAAGACTCAAATTTCTGTCTAATAAGAACAAGGCTTGCATTGTGGCTGTTCAAGAACCTTTAATTAATAATGATAACATTAGGATTTATGCTTCTAAACTTGGTTTTAGTAATTTCATTAGTAATTGTTCTAACAAAATCTGGGTGTTTTGGAAAGATAGCATTAATGTTACTGTCTTGGTTGATCATGTTCAGTGTCTTCATCTTGAGGCTAGTCATGTTCTTCTCAATATTAGCTCTCTTTTTACGATTGTCTATGCTAAGTGTCAGCGTCTCAATAGGATCAGTCTTTGGGACACTCTCAATAGCATTGTTGTTACTGACAAACCTTGGTTAATTTGTGGTGACTTCAACGCTATTAGGTCGATTGATGATCAGGTGGGATGTTCCACCTTCTGTCAAAATAGCACTGATGATTTCAATAGAATGATTCTAGGCTGTGGGTTACAGGAGGTTGGTTTCATTGGCTCTCGTTTCACCTGGTCTAACAAGTCTAAATGGCGTAGGTTGGATTGGGTTTTCACCAATGAGGCTTGGCTCTCTTTATTCAATACCAATTATGTTATTCATAAAGCTCGAACTGGGTCTGACCATGTTTCCATGCTTATAGTGCGTCTAACATATCTCATTCTTATAAAAAAAAGCTTTAGGTTTCAGAACATGTGGCTCTTGGATGAGGATTTTATGGCTGTTGTTTCTAACAACTGGATTATGATCATGAATGGTGATCCTATTTTCATTTTTTGGAATAAATTAAAGCGTTTAAAGATCTGTTTGTGTGAGTGGAACAGGCAGCATTTTGGTGACATATTTTGTAAGATCAAATCCCTTGAAGATGAGGTTCTTAGGGCTGAAATTAACCATCAGAATGTAAACAGCAATGACTCTAAGACAAATCTTAATAAATATAATGCTTTATTATCAAATTCTTACAAAGTTGAAGAAGAATTCTGGTTACAGAAGTGTAATGTAGAGTGGATAAAAGATGGAGATAATAACTCCAAATTTTTCCATAGCTATGTTACAAATAAAAGAAAAAAGCAAGCTATACATGGTGTGAAGGTTGATAATTCTTGGATAGTGGATAAAGAGGAAGTTGGTTCCTCTGCTGTTGATTTCTTCACTAATGCCTTGGCTTCCAGTCCCTACAATGACAATCAAGATGAGTTAGTATGCTTAAACCATGCTATGCTTGATAATATTACTAATGTTATTTCTGATGCAGATAATAAAAGCCTACTCAAGCTTCCTAATGAGGATGAAGTCTACAAGACCATTTGCAATCTTAAGTCTTCTAGTGTTGCTGGTTTGGATGGGTTTAACCAAACCTTTTTCAAACAATGTTGGGAGATCATTAAACATGACCTGATTGCTGTTTTGCACCATTTTATCAGAGGTTTTAAAATTCTTAAAGGGGTTTTGGCTACTGGTATTTGTCTCATACCTAAAACTAATAATCCTACAGGTTGGTCTGATTATAGACCTATAAGCCTCTGTACATTACTTAACAGAATCATGTCTAGACTTTTAAATGATAGGCTTGTTTCTTTACTTCCTAAAATCATCTCTAATACCCAAGGTGGGTTTGTTCCTGGCAATGACATTCACTCTAACATTTTAACTGCTAAGGAACTTCTGTTTGATATCAATAGAAAGCTCAAGAATAATAACATTATAGTTCAACTTGATATGTGTAAGGCTTTTGATAAATTAAGCCACTCTTTTATTCTCAAAGTTCTTACTAAGTTTGGTTTCTCTAACAGATTTGTTAATCTTATTGCTAGTATGATTACTAATATCAATGTTTCTATTCTAATCAATGGAGCTACTTACGGGTATTTCAAAACAATGAAAGGTCTTAGGCAGGGGGACCCTCTGTCCCCAAGCCTTTTTATCATTGCTGAGGAAGTCTTCCTCAGAGGTATCACTAATCTTTTTCTTCTTAACAAAAGCATGAGGTATAAAAGTAGAAGTAAACTTTGTATTTGTAATTTGGCTTTTGCTGATGATATCTTATTATTCACTAACTGTAAGGAGACTACTCTAGTTTCACTTAACAATTTCTTACAGGATTATCAAGCTATATCAGGTCAGGTTATAAACAAGCAAAAGACTAAAGTTATTATTGCTAATGGTACTAGTGTGGCTAATATCAGATCTATTGGTAATATCACTGGTTTCAATAATACTTCTCTGCCTACTGTATATCTTGGCATTACTATTGGCACTAACAACAATTCTTCTATATATATCAACCTGCTCAAGAAGATAAATGATCGTATATCTATGTGGGAGTCTAAACATCTATCTTTTGCTGGACGCTTAACTCTTATCAATTCTGTCCTAATGAACATTGTAATCTATTGGATGCATGCTAATGTTATTCCCACCAATGTTATTTCTAAGATTGAGAAGGCTTTTAATGGCTTCCTTTGGGGCTCTACTAGTGCTGATAGCAGGATTCATTGGTGTAATTGGAAGACTGTTTGTAGATGTTTTAAGGAGGGAGGTCTTAACATCAGGAACTTGTCTGATGTTCAAACCTCCATCTCCTGTAAACTTTGGATGCAGTTCAGGGACAACAGGATGCTTTGGGCTAATCTTTTGCATGATATTCATTGTGGCAAGATGCATCCTATGCAAATTATCAATAATGCTAAAGGTTCTATGGTCTGGAATAGACTTATGAGGATTAGGCATGTTGCTGAGCAACACATCTGTTGGTCTCTGGGTGAAGGTAAGGTTAGCTTTTGGTTGGACAGGTGGGCTAGCCCTAATCCTTTGTTGGTTCTGGATAATTCTATTGACAATACCTGGTTTCACAATGATAAAGTCAATGATTATTGGTCTGGTAATAATTGGAGTCTGGATAATATCTCCAATCTTATTAGTCCTAATGATTTAGATCTTATCAGCAACTGTTATTTTAATCCTAACTGTCAGGATAAAATCATTTGGAGCCTGTCCACTAATGGTCTTTTCAATCTTAAAGCTACTTGGGATTGCATTAGGACTCATTACTGCAAATCTAAAGTTTACTCTAAGATTTGGAACAGCTTAACTCCTAAAAAGCATGCTTTTATACATTGGAAAGTAATCAACAATTTTATATCAACTGACTCTGTTCTTAGAAATAGACACATGATTGTTGTATCTAAGTGCCAGTTCTGCCTTAATTTTGAAACTACTCAGCATCTTTTTATAGCCTGTAATACTATATGGGGTGTTTGGCTTCACTTTGCTCATATTTTTAATATAACTATCTTTAGATACATGACACCCATGCATATGACTAAAGCTTGGTATAGTATTTCTAATAGTACCAATCATATCATAAATGTAGTTCCTTCTATCATCTTTAGCCTTACCTGGAGATACAGAAACAATGCTAAGTTTAATAATGCTTCTATTTCTACTTGTTCTATCATTAATAAGGTTTATGAATCTATCTTCTATATGAATTGTGCTGGAATCTTCAAATCTATTCACTGGGCTCATGTCACTAATACTGCTGCTAGTTTTGGTATATTCAATCTTTCTCACAGGATCAATAATAGGCCTTTAGTCACTAAATGGATGGCTCCTATCTCTGGTCGCTTAAAACTCAATACTGATGCTAGTGTTGCCTACAATGGTGAGGCTTCAGGAGGTGTGATTCTCAGGGATCATGATGGTTTTCTAATTCAAGCTAATGGCTACCTATATGGTAAACTCTGCCCTCTTTACGCTGAAGCCAGGGTCCTCCTAGATGGTCTGGTCTTTTGTAACTCTAAAAATATAACTAATATTGACATTGAATCAGACTCTTCTAACTTAGTTAACTATATTAAGTCTGATAATAGTTATATGGTCCCCTGGTCGCTTTCTTCTACTATTAAATGCTGCAAAGCTCTTATGAACCCTAATATGACAATCAATCATGTTTATAGAGGTTCTAATCGAGCTGCCGATTGGCTAGCTCGATGGACTATCAAGTGTAAAATGAAGCTGGAGTATGAATTTACTTCATCTCCAGCTGAATTGAAATCGATTATAATTCTAGAAAGTCTAGGTTTACCTTATATCAATCGTGGCTAGTTTGCTCGTTTTTGCCCTCTGTTTCAGGTTCCTGGCTGGGGTTTCCTCAATAGGCTTCTGGGCTCCTGTTGTGCTTCCTTGCTTTGCTTCATCTCTGTTCTTCTCCGTCCGTTTCGATTGTGGAGGATCTCACTATCGTTGGAATCGCATCTTCTTGATCGTCGACTTCGTCGATGATTTTTGCTTCGAGAGGATCTTTGTAGTTGTCTCTGGTGGAATTCTCGATCTCTGGACTTGGAGAGAGCTAGCACAGAGTTTCCTTCCTCCTTTCCAAGATTTTGCTTTGTTGATTGTGGTTGTTTGGTCCTAGTCTTTGTGGCTCGTTTTGTTTGTCTAAATTAGGTTTAGGGTTCTTTTGTTCTGATTTGGGGATAGATTGGGGTGGATGATTTGTGAGTTTGTTTGGAGAGGTTAGTCTTTTTAGGGTTTGGTTTAATTTGAGGCTTTTCTTTTCACCTTCTTTAATACTCTTCTGTAAAGTTTATTTGAGTATTAATAAATATTTGGCTTTGGATTAAAAAAAAAAGAATTAGAATAGATCGAATCGGAATTCGAAAAATAACAACATAAAAATAACTAGATTGTTTTTAAGGGGAACAAAGCTCAGCCGAAAAAAGATATGTAAAGAGATTCTAACTCATAATTTTGATCACTCGCATCGTCAATCCCTCGAAGCAAATAACTGTATTTTGTGATGTTTTTACTATGTTTTTTTTTATATTAAAATAGAAATTGAACAATACAAATTTTAAAATAAATTTTATTTTTCTATAATTTTCATTTTTATTTTTTAATATTTTAATAAATAATGTTGCTATTTGTAATTAATGATTTAGAAAAATAATAAAATGTTAATAAATTTTTTTAATATATTATATCCAAGTAATAAATTTACATGTTCTCGTTCTCGTTGAATGATTGTAAAAAAAAATCATATATATTTTACATTTTTTTATATAAAAAAAAGAATACAAATTATTATTTAAATAAATATATTTATTATTTTTGAATACTATTAAATTTTAGATTTAAAAATTGTCAATCCGGGACAAGCTTTAGAATTGCATGTCTTTTATTCTAATCCTAAAATTATCCATCAATATCATATTTGACGGCTAAGACTTGATTCAAAATTGTCACTCAAGTTATATTTGTTTCACAATAGCCACTCAAGTTATATTTTTTTACATTCATGGTCACTAGCAGCGATAAAAATGAAAATAAAAGACATACATTAGTGACCACCTATGAAACAAAGTGTCTATTTTGATACAAAAGTTAAATAAGTGGCACTTTTAAAACAAGTGACCAACTCCAGTGACTAACTATAATTTTTAGCCGATATTTGACTTTACCTCCGTTGAAGCAAGAGTGTGAGGTCTTATTTTAAGTTTAGATTTTTTTTTAAATCAACTAATTAGTCTTTTTAGATTAACGAAGCACCAAATTGATCTTCCACTCGTGGACATTATTTTTTAAATTTTTGTTTTGACGCGATTATTTGGCGGAAGCGAAATGCTAGAATTGTTGGCTCCTCTACTCCTGCCTAGGTCTCTGCGATTTTTGCATGGTATGCTCTGTAACTTTAAATTCGGATTTTTTGCCATCAAAGTTGTCTTATCGGATATGAATTTGATTAATAAAAACCATCATATTCTTATCGACTCGGTTATATTACATCCTATCCGCCAGTAATGTTTAGACTTTAGACAACCATAATGTTACGACAACTTAAGCCTTGGTTTATATTTTCTTTTCTAAGGTATTACCATGTTTACAATCATGTCCAAAATTTGTTCAAGTCTTATTTCATCCAAATTATATATAAAATGTTATTTTTAATAGATTTGAATTTAATAAGCATAACTATATAAGTTATTGTTTTATCCGGTCAAATTTTATTTAAACACGTGTTACTTTTATCTGTAAAAAATGATAAAAATATTAAATATTAAATTTAAAAATATATAAAAATATATTTTAAATAATATTAACTATTAACAGCAAATTTATCTCCACTAACAATTAAACATTTGATAAAAGAAGCATAACTATATAGTATTAAACTGTGGTATTTGGAGATAATTATTTGCATTTTTTAAACACAAGCAGATATTTAATCGTTTTTCTGTTTTATATTTTTTTTTATCTTTTTAAAATGTTATATTTTTAAATCATAGTTCTAAAATAATATTCGAAAATACAACTGTTTTTGTTCTTTTTAAAACAGACAAAACTCGATCCATGAAGGGTATATTTTTTTAGTTGCCAAATTACGGTTAAATTGATTGTGGAAATATAAAAAAAAATGGAGGTGCAAAAATATGTTCAATTGAGTTGCGAAAATAAGCAGAAACTAGTTGAGAAAAAAAGAATTTGGTCGCTAACTAATTATGGAGAAAACAATTATTGTTTAGATGCTAAAACAATTGTTGTTTAATTCCGAAATTATGTATAATTAGTTGCAAAATAAGTTTAAAAAATAATTATTGTTTAGTTGTAAAATTACGTGTAATTTAGTTGCCAAATAAGTCTAAAAACAACTGTTGTTTAGTTGCGATGTTATGTGAAATTTGGTTGCAAAATAAGTCTATACAAACAATTGTTATGTAATTGCGAAATTACGTGCAATTTGGTTGCTCGAAAGAAATTGTTGTTTAGTTACAAAATTGAGGACAATTTTGTTGCGAATTTGGCTTTGAAAAAAATCTCAAAATATATTTGATGAGTTAATAAATGACTTATGGAATATTTCGGATCTTGAGTCTGATGTGACTAGAGAGAGAAAATGTAGAGAGAGAAGGTGCAAAAAGAATAGAATAATAATCAATGTCACACCTACCAAGAAAGTGGGTCACCTTTTATAGTAAAGTAAGGTGGACCCATTAATATTCTTAGTGGGATGACTTTATTATCATTTTGGCCCTTTGTCAAGTATATTGTTTACAAATTTACCTCTAAAGAATAGTAAATACAATAATTGTCATACCAAATATCTTTTACTTATAATTAACCTCTTATTATTTATTCCGGCGAATTACATCCTTATCAGTAGCCCCCCAGTCTTTGAGAGCATCGGGAGCAAAGACTCATAGCAGAGCCTAACCGTAGTAACCGCTGTCACCCGCACCCTGGGTCGATGGTCATCCTTCTTCGGACGGATCTTCCTATCTCTTGAGCGTCGGGAGTTTTAAGACATTTACCGACCCTAGTAGAGCAGTGGAGGCCTCTTTCCTCCCGCTGTACTTTCTAGCTAACTTTGTCTGAGGGCTATGTTCACATGTTTTTATTCCATTCAATTCGCATCCCGACAGGGTTCATAGTTCTAGTCGGATCGGCTCTCGTGCTTTCTTGGGGGTTTCTTCCTGGGCTTAATGTGGTGGGCCAGCTCTCGTGGGGAATCTGGCTGAGACGGCCCATCTCGTATTTTGGTTTGAAAGGAGCTGGTCTGGGTGAGCCCTCGTCAGGAGATGGGTGATACGTGTCAACCGTTAACGCGACGCGTGCTTGCCAGCGCAGTTCCTTAGGGAGACTTTTCGCCTTCCCGCTGTTTTTTGTCGATTGGTATTCCCCGGTCATGTGATGTTGCCTATAAATACTTCACAAATCCTGATTTCTCTCAGAGGCATTTTAGAGAGAGAAAGTGATGTCCGAACGTTTCTAGAGAGAGAATGCTCGTTTTATGAAAAACAGACATCCGAAGTAGCCATCAGCCAAGAAGAAGAAGAAACCCGTGTTCGGTTTTAAAGAGTGGGCGAGCATCGGTGACCGAGCTAAAGAGTACAGACGTGCTGGATTGATTTGAGGTTCTAATTCCAAACCGTTCACACCCGTTCCACAGCTCCACGATCCCGTTCTAGCTACTCTGATCCCCGCCGAATCCTTCTTATCACCCGAACCACCCGGCGTTCTATCCCCTGAGACCGATCTGTCTCCCGAAACCATTAACATCTCCTCTAGCTGTGGTTCCTTTCGTTCTCCGGTAGTTCGGTCGGAGAATCCGACCCCATCGTCTGTCAACTCGTACGCCACTTCGCCTCCATTACCGCCCCGACGCGTTCTCAAAACCAAATACTTAACTATGGGGGAGAACAACCCTCCAACATCTCCCTTAGGAGGTAATTATCTCGAAATGGTTCAACTCACTCCTTCCATACGGGGGTACCGAACTGGTACTAATACTGCAATAACTTTTTTAGGTCTTAATCAGCGGCGAATGACGCCAGAGGAGTTAGACCCCGAGCGGGCTCGTCGGGAACATGACGAGGCTAACTTGGCGCACACTGGAAGCAGTGCCGGTCCCACCAGTTCTCGGGTTCGGCCGTCAGACCCAGGCGCTGCCGCTGCCCAAAGCTCTGGTCAGGCTCCGACCTCGAACATTGAAGAGTCGGAGATGGATATTCTTCCCGTGGAGGTTAGCGCTGCTGCTGCTGGGAACGCTGCTAATCCTCCTGAGGATCCTCTTCCCGAGGAGGTAGAGGCTGCAATAACCACAACCTATTTCCGCTGGCTTCCTTCGAAGGACGTTGTTTCTCTCTTCGAAGGCAAGTACCTCTAATTCCCAGCGGTTGAACATAAAGAGCTGCTGATTCGCTAGGGGATTCCCGAGAACATCACTGTTCGGTTTCCGGTCCCCGGGGAGACCCATGTGCATGTCCGATCGCGGGAGATAGTTGTTTTTACCGAGCTGTTCAACTGGGGCCTTCGGTTCCCCCTAGATCCCGAAATCGCGCTCTACTTTCGCACCCTCCAGATCTGCCCTTCTCAACTGAAGCTCAATGCATGGTATACCTTGATGTTCTGCATAATGGTTTCGCGTCTGTCGGGTCGGGTCATGCCCATGGAAGAATACATAGCAATATCTGGTTTGTCCAAGTCTCATAAGTCCCCATTCTTCTACTCTTCCCTGGCGAACAAATGGAAGATAGTTAACGACTTTCTTGAGGGAGACAAGGGCTGGAAGCATCGCTTCATATTTTTGAGCGGTTGCTGGGAAAACGGCCTCCCTTACAGCAAGGAGAACCAGAGGCGGCTGCTCCGAACCTGGGTTCCCGATGGTAATTATTTTTTAAAATTTTTTTTAAAGGTCTGATCCCTTGTGCAGTAACGAAGGAGTTCCTGTAGGGGCTAAAGAAAGACTACTCGAAAACCGGTGAATCCACGTTCCAAGTGCTGAAAGACTATGCTAGGCAGCACTGGGGTCGGGCGATGCACCGTACCTTCAAAGACACCAACCTGATCATGAGCAACCTCTGGCGTTGCTCATCAGAGGTGCTCACTATTGAGCAATTGCGACAGCCCCCGAGCATGGAAGATCTGATCGCGAAGACCGACGCGCCCGGGTCCCAGCTGTATCTCCCAAAACGCAACAAGGCGCCTAGCAAGCGCCCGAAGTCGGACAACGAGGTCGGGGAAAATAACACCGGGGCTGAAGAGGCAGGTGCGGTGGCTCGAGGGGAGGGAAATGTCGCTGAAAGTGGTGCGGCCGATCAGACCCAAGCTCCGGTGTAGAAGAGAAAGGGTCGAGCCGATGCAGAGGGTGTCAAGTCGAAGAAATCCAAGCACTCCAAGAAAGAGAGTGGGCCCGTCTCTGGTGCGGACGGCATCACCGTGCCGAAGCTATTTGATCAGTATGGTGGTGTTAAGGGCGATTCGATGGTTGATCCCGTAGTGGTGATTCCGGATGATGTTAACCCATCCAAAACGTCGGACCCTGCCGCAGCCTCGTCGAGTGGTACGAAGTACCCTGTGCTAACTATGCTTGGAAGTCCGCATACTATCCCGTTGCAGGGATCCGACGGACTGGCCTTATCCTTGTACAATCTGCTTATACCAGCGGCGATGAAGGAGCGTCGGGCGATCGAGTTGAGCCAGAAGCTAGAGGGTGCAGAGGCAAAGATCGCTGGTCTGGTAGAGGAGGTGCAGAAGGCCAAGGCGGCTCAGGCACTGACGGAGGGGCGGGCTGCAGAAGCTGGTCGTGTTGTGGAAGAGACAAAGAAAGCCGGGGAAGATCGCGCTGCTATCTTGACTCAGGAGGTCGAAAAGCTGAAAGCTTCGGACATTCTTTTGCTGACAGGTGTAAGAAGTGGGCGGAGAAGGAAGCAGCCGACACTAAGGCCGCGTATGTGCTGTCGTTTCATAATCGCTTCCCGGACCTTCACCTCGGGGCGATGTGGCTGGATGTGCCGGAGGAGGACCGTCCTGATGATGTCGTTTGCGAAGATGAGTCGGACGACACTGAGTCCGAGGAGGATGGCGAGTGATCCGGACGCTTTGTCTTTGTTGTTTTAAGTATCTGACTTTGCTGTTTTTTTTTGTTGTATGACTTTTGGGGGCCGCGGGGTCCCCTATCAATTTTCCCTGTGAAAAATCATATTATTTTTATGTTAACCTGTGATCGGTATTTCTTGCCATAATATTTTAGATGTTTTAACTAAGCAACCCATAGTGGTTCTGTGGATCAGTTCGGAAACCGAAAAACCTAAGTAGGTTTTGTAGATCAATATAATATTGAAAATTCCTGATGGGATCGGGAATCGTAAAATGTGGATCAGTCTGGAAACTGAAAAACCAAAGTAGGTTCTATAGATCAATATAATATTGAAAATTCCTGATGAGATCGGGAATCGTAAAATGTGGATCAGTGCGGAAACTGAATAACCAAAGTAGGTTCTGTAGATCAATATAATATTGAAAATTCCTGATGGGATCGGGAATCGTAAAATGTGGATCAGTCCGGAAACTGAAAAACCAAAGTAGGTTCTGTAGCGCAATCCAAGATTGCAGGGACAAACGTCGACCAGCTCGTCAGCTGATCAAGTTTGTAGCACTTCAAAAATTGGAAGGCAAAATCAAATTTCGATTAATTCAATCAAGGGGGTCGGGTGTTCATGATGCCTCATTAAAACCTTCTCGCGCCACCGAGGTAGGAAAGAGTGCATCCCCGACCAATAAGTTCTTACAGACCATGTCTAACGAATTACAGATATTTATAACTATTCTAAATACAACTTTAGATGTTCGATGTTCCATGGTAGTCTCAAAGGCTGCCCGAGCTTGTTCTGCAGACGATATGTCCCGCTCTTGATTTTTTCTATGATTTCGTATGATCCTTCCCAATTCGGGGCGAGCTTGCCGAGGCTTTTGTCTTTGGTGTGCAGAACAACGCGCCTCAAAACCTTGTCACCGACTTTAAACTCCCGACGGCGTACCCTTGATGCGTATCGACTTCTCATCAGGGTCTGATAGTGCAAAGAGTTCAACTGAGCGCGACTGCGCTTTTCTCCTAATAAGATCGAGGGTGAGTCGTCTGCTGCCGTCGTTTGTGTTTTCCTCATAGGTACCGACTCTGAAAGATGGAAAAATGGACTCTGCTGGGGTAACCGCGTCCATACCATACACCAGAGCATAAGGTGATTCCTGGGTTGTCGTCCGGGGGGTGGTTCGGTAGGCCCATAACACTTCTTGTAGGTAGTCCGGCCACTTACCAGCCTTTCCTTCGAGGTTCTTTCTGAGTCCGTCCAAAATGGTTCGGTTGGTGACCTCGACCTGCCCGTTTGCTTGAGGATGGAACGGAGCGGAAAAACATTGCGTGATCCTGTGAGTTGTGCAAAAAGTTTTCATTTCTCCGCTGTCGAACTGTGGTCCGTTATCCATAGTTAGCCTCTGGGGTACTCCGAACCGACAACATATGTTAGACCAGATAAATTTGATAATGTCTTTGGTCTTGGTGGCCGATAGCGGCTCAGCTTCGACCCACTTGGAAAAATAGTCTACTGCCACGATGATTGTCTGTCTCCCGCCCGATGCCATTGGTAGTGGTCCGACCAGGTCGATTCCCCATCGGTCAAAAGGTAGCCCTTCGGATATGGACTCTAGAGGAGCTGCGGGAACGTTTATCGCGTTTGCGAATCTTTGACATGTATCGCAAGTTTTCACTATTAGTCGTGCATCTGCTGTTATCGTAGGCCAATAAAACCCTGCGAGAAAAATCCTTCTAATTAAGGCCTTGTAACCGCAATGTGCCGCACCCTCACCGTCATGTAGTTCGGATACAATTATTTGTGACTCGTGGACCCCTAGGCATCTGAGCAGAGGGCGGCTGAATGATTTCTTGTATAGTACTTCACCTAATAGAATGTAACCTCGGGCCTTATTGTGAACCTTCTGAGTCGAGGCACCATCGCTAGGTAGTCTACCTTCAGCTAAGAAAGCGATGATATCACGCCGCCAATCCGAGATTGTTACCGAGGAGACCTGACAGGCGATTTCAGGTCGGTTGTCAAGCTCTTGTCGTTTGATGATAGATGGACTTTCTTGCTCGGTTACCCAAGGATAGTTGCTTGAGAAGGAAGCTGTCGTCAAGGAATCCGCCACCATGTTTTCACTTCTCGGGACGTGTTCGTATGTGATTTTGACGAACGAGGCAGCTAGCACTCTAAGTGCTGCTAGGTATTGTACCAGATGTTCTTTCCGAGCTTTCGCAATCCCCGAGGCTTGGTTTATCAAAAGTTGGGAATCACTTACGAGGCGTACCTGCTTTGCCCCACATACTTGCGCTAGCCGTAGCCCCGCCAGAGCAGCCTCGTATTCAGCCTCATTGTTCGAAGTATGGAAACCAAATCGAATCCCCGGTGCATACTAATGCCCGTTGGGGTAATTATCTGTATCCCCGCTCCGCAGCCACTGACATTTACCCCCCCCCCCCCCCCCCCCCCCCCCCGTCGGTGCGGATGGTCCACTCATTCAGTTCGGCCTCTTTAGACGATGCATCCTGATCCGGACGTTCGGAGTGGAACTCCACCAAAAAATCAGCCAGAATTTAGACTTTAATGGCTGTCCATGGTTCAAAGTTGATGTCGAAATCTCCTAATTTGACCGACCATTTGGAC
This sequence comes from Limnanthes douglasii subsp. nivea, assembly GCA_036936605.1. NCBI lineage: Eukaryota > Viridiplantae > Streptophyta > Magnoliopsida > Brassicales > Limnanthaceae > Limnanthes > Limnanthes douglasii. The sequence continues at coordinate 7,405,074 of JAUPFV010000003.1, read as the reverse complement.
ATCCTCTCGGACATGTCTGGTCGTTGGAGGACATACTTGAGTGGAAACGAGGTTCGGACTACGATAGGATGGGCTTGAAAGTATGGGCGCATTTTTCGTGCTCCTGTTACTAAGGCGAGAGCCATTTTCTCCAACCTTAAATACCGAGTTTCCGCATCCAGCAAGCTCTTGCTTACAAAGTAAACCGCTGTAGGGGCTGGTCCCGACTCACTGATTAATGCCGCACTAACCGCAAAGTCAGTAACCGCAATGTAGAGAAAAAAGGTCTCACCTGTTACGGGCTTTGTTAAGAGGTTCAGGGATGATAGATATCGTTTAATCCCTAAGAAAGCTTCGTCACATTCGGGCGTCCACACAAAATTTTTGGCTTGTCTCAAGACCTTAAAAAAGGGGGCGCACTTATCAGATGAACGAGAAATGAAACGGTTTAAAGCAGCCAGACGCCCAGTTAGGATCTGGACTTCCTTGATGTTCTTAGGCGGAGTCATATCGGTCAGAGCTCGGATCTGGACGGGATCGGCTTCAATCCCTTTTTCGCTAACGAAGAAACCTAGAAATTTTCCCGACCGGACCCCGAATGAGCATTTTTCTGGGTTGAGCTTGAGGTTTATACCCCGTAGGTTATCGAAAGTTTCTCGCAGATCGGTAAGATGAGCTTCTTCCGTGCCGCTCTTGACTAATATGTCATCGGTGTACACCTCCATATTCCTCCCAATTTGACCCTCAAACGTTTTGTTAACTAGCCTCTGGTATGTTGCCCCGGCATTTTTTAGTCCGAACGGCGTGACTTTGTAATAATACAGTCCTCGGCCCGTTATAAACGTGGTGCTTTCCTGATCTCCAGCGTGTAATTTGATCTGATTATAGCCGACGTATGCATCCATGAATGAAAGTAACCTATTCCCTGAAGTCGAATATACCAACTGGTCGATCCTCGGCATCGAGAAAGGGTCCTTCGGACACGCCCGATTGAGGTCGGTGAAATCCACGCACATTCTCCATTTCCCGTTTTTCTTCTTAACCAGAACGGGATTGGAGGTCCACAACGGGTGACTCGCTTCCTTTATGTGCCCGACGCTGATCATTCTCTCGACTTCACGTAAGATAATGTCTGCCTTTTCCGGGGAAAAAGCCCGACGCTTTTGGGAGATCGGTGTGACGTTTCTGTTGATAGTTAGTATGTGAATGACACAAGATTATGGGACCCCGGTTACATCCCTTGAGCACCATGCAAACAAATCTAGATTTTCCTGCAGTAGAGTCAGTAACTGTTCCCTGAAGACTGGTGACAAGCATACCCCGATCTGCAGAACTTTCCCTTCGGCGAATAGGTGTCGTTCACATTCTTCGTCGGTAGTGAGATAGCTAGGGGCTTCCCTAGGATCATCAACAGGTAACGACCCTGGGGTGAGCCCTTTTGATTACTATTCCCGAGCTTGAACCATCTCTTGGTCTTTTCTAGGTGCCAATGCTGCTCGGTAACACTCCCGTGCTGCTTTCTGGCTACTTCGGACTATACCCACGTTGTTTCTGACCACGTATTTTAAACACTGGTGGATTGTAGAAGATACCGCATGCATTCGCGATATCCACGATCGGCCGAAAATTACGTTGTGGGAAGCTGGTGCGTCTACTACCACGAATAAAATGGTAACCTTCTTCTTGAACGGATCGCGGCCTAATTGGACGACGCCCTCAAACTCTCCTATAACGCCAGCTGCTGACCCCGTAAAACCGACTACGGTACGGTCCGACCGTGTGATGACCGACGGCGTCCTAAACTTGGCGAAAGTAGATGCGAAGATTATGTTGGTCGAACTTCTAGTATCTACCAAGATACGTCGGACTTCTTCCCCCGAAATGGCTGCCCCGATCACAATGACATCCTCATGAGGGTCGGCTATGTCTCTCATGTCATCGTCGTCGAAGTACAGGATTGGAGATGGGACGCTTTTGGACTGGGAGTAAGGTCGAGCCTCTAACTGAGTGGTTAGGTTTACAATGTGCCTTTTTCCTGGAAGAGTGAGTGGTTCCTGCCATAGAATCTCCCCCAAAAATAGTTAGGGATTCAAAAAATTCACAAAGGCTTCTTACATTACCGAAGTTTTCCTCTGCTTCCTCCTCGATGATCCCGATGATTTGCGGTTCGCTTCGGGGTCAAGGTATTCTATGGCAACATCGAAAGGGTCGGTTACCTCTGAAATGGTCATTGCGGTTTCGGGCTTCAGAATTATCACGACCTCATTCGAAGTTGTACTCTGCTGTGCTTTCTTAACGTATTCCAGGAGGTTTCCATGTTCTATGAGGATCTGTATCTCTTTCTTCAGGGCAATGCAGTCCTTAGTATCGTGCCCCACGTCTTCGTGATACGACAATAGCGGTTGTTCCTTTGTTCCCGAGGCGTCGGTATCGGAAAAGGCCTCCGGTACATCCCGTTTTTTTTAGTTTTTTCGTAGATCGACGATACACACTCTGTGAGATCTGCGAAGTAAGCAGGCCGGATCCATTTGTTAGACATGGGTCGCGAAGTCGTCTGACTCGTCTGCTTTGGTTTCTGGCTTGTTGGAGCCGAAGGTTTGGTGGATACTGGCTGGGTCGGATGTATTGTGATGACCGGTTGGACTGCCCGAGCGTAGCTCGATTGAGTGCCATGCCTTATTACTACCGACGCTTGGGCACTTTGCTGAATTTGCGCTGCCAGCTCGGACGCTTCGGTCTCTTCGATCAATATTTGCTTTTCTATTTGAGCCAGAAGTGCGGAGAAAGTGAATGTCTGTTTCTTCTTTACTGCTTGCTTCATAGGTCCCGGGAGTAAGCCCAAACGAAACACGGTTAAAGCCACATTCTCTTTGCAGTGGTCTAGGTCGGTCTTAGCATCAATAAATCGTCGGGTATACTCCCTGAGGCTTTTCCCCAACCTCTGTCTACAATTCATAATAGTGTCCCCGTTGGCTCGGAAACTCTTACTTCCAACGAAATGCTGCCTAAACATTGTCCAGAACATCTCGAAGTTTTTTATGCAGCCTTGTGGTAAACGGTTGTACCACTTGGACGCCCGATCTCGGAAGGTCATAGAGAATGCTCTACACAGGAGTTTATCATCATTGTCGAAACTCAGCATAAAGTTTTTGAAGGCCTCCAGGTGATTATCCGGGTCCTTCTTCCCATCGTACTTTTCTAGCTTGGAAATATCAAGTCGCTTCGGGAGCTTCCCCGCTAATATGTCGTCGGACAATGGCGAGGCTCTCCAATTAACTCTGAACCCGAAAGCTCCACCTCCGAGTCCTTCTGTTTGAACTCCGTAGAGTCCCTCGTCCCCTGGACTGATAAACTGGCTGCTGGTTCGGTAACCTAGGTGATGGCTGGTCGATGGTTGCCATGGTACTTGAGGCAGCGCTGCTCGCTCTTCACGACTGGCTGCGGGCATTTCTTCCTTCTCAAGCGACACCAGAGTTCGTTTCTCAGTGCTACCCTTTTTGTACTTCGGGGAGTCTGTCTTGGGTCCTCGGAGGCATCGGGAACGATTTTTATGTGTGCGTTGGACTCTTTCCCGTCGTCGGTACTCCCTGCCCAATGAGTCATCTGAGGTGTAGTCAGCGGACACGCCGTGATGGTCCTCCGGGTATCGTTGCGCTCTGGCATTTTGCCTTTCCTCGGGATGAGGCTCTCGATAATACCTGACAGGTCGGGCTTCGATGCGAGGTCCAACAATGGGGTTGCCCTCCTCACGGTCCTCCAAGAGTGGTTCTTTGCCTTTTCCTTCCCGGACCCTTTTCTCGTCTAGTGCCCGCTCTCTTTCGGCGTTCAGCCTGACAATGTCTTCTAGGAGCTGTCTTCGGGTCATGATTAGGGTCGACCGTTTGTCCCGACCCTGGTCGTAGCGCCCCCGACCTGGGGCTTCTTCGCCTTCGGATACTGTAATGGCTCAGATTACTTCTCTACCGACCCTCTCTCCCACAGCCTCGTCATTCATCTTTTAAGGCGTGATTTTCAAAGAAAAAAAAATTCCTTTTTGGTATCACGGTTTCCCACAGACGGCGCCAATGATGAGTTAATAAATAACTTATGGAATATTTCGGATCTTGAGTCTGATGTGACTAGAGAGAGAAAATGTAGAGAGAGAAGGTGCAAAAACAATAGAATAATATTCAATGTCACACCTACCAAGAAAGTGAGTCACCTTTTATAGTAAAGTAAGGTGGACCCATTAATATTCTTAGTGGGATGACTTTATTGTCATTTTGGCCCTTTGTCAAGTATATTGTTTACAAATTTACCTCTAAAGAATAGTAAATACAATAATTGCCATACCAAATATCTTTTACTTATAATTAACCCCTTATTATTTATTCCGGCGAATTACATCCTTTGTTAAGGTAGGGTATGAAATATATAGAGTTTTTGAAAGTTAACATAACATATGAAAAAAATTATTTTATTTTTTGGTTGAAGGCCGTACTTGTTGTGGTTGTGTAGTGTTTTCAGGGATACTGTTGGAAGATTTTTTGCTCCAAATAATTTTTGGTAAACTTTAAAATCCAAATAATTATGGGTAATTTGGCTTGTATCCAAATAGTTATCGCTAGTTTATCCATTAATAAAACAAAATAATGATATTGTTATAAGTGATATAAAAAAATATAAAATATGATAAATAAATAGTAAGAGTTATATTTATTTTAGGATAAGTTACGGATAATCACTTAACATTAAACCTATTTACAGATGACCATCCAAAATATAGATAACCATCCGATTTTGAATTAAAATTATTGATAGATAACCTCCTGGTTGTCTGAAATACTCATAATTATTTTCTCTTTTTTAAAAATTGTCATATTTTCTAAACCATAGTTCTAAAAAAATTCCAAAAAATACTATTAGTTTTGTTTTTTAGACGAACAAAACTAGCCTTATAAAAGATTTTTTTCTTAGTTGCGTAGTTACATGTAATTTGGTTGCAAAATAAGTTTGGAAAAATCAACAATATTCATTTACGAATTTACGTGTAAATGAGTTGCGAAAAAACAACTATGTTCAATTGCGGAATTTATTTGCACACGTGTAGCGTAAATAAAAAGAAAAAAGTGTCGAGAATATGACTTTGGTTGCGAAATATATCTGAAAAAAATAATTGTGTTCCAGTTGCAGAATTTTGTGTAATTTGGTTGCTAACAAGAAGTTGTGTTTGAGTTACGGAATTACTTGTAATTGGGTTCTGAATAGAAAAAATAGAAAAGATTATTCAAAAATATCACTCATGGATTTTGTTTTCTTCGTCTTTAAAAATATAAATATATGTGTTTTTGTATTATTATTTTTTGAGTTAGCTTTTGAAATATATGAAGTTTTCAAGGTAAACAATAACTAATTGTTAAGGATGTACGTATTTTGTTTGTTCACGGTATTGATCGAAGCATTTATGTTGCATATAGTTTTTTGGTAAACTTCCAAATCCAGATGATTATTGGTAGTTTTAATTATTATTTTCGGGTAATTAATGGTAACTTTTTTTGAAGTTTTAAATAATAATAGAATTGTATTGATTACATTAATTTTATTAATTATAGGATGAAATATCCATAAATATCCAACCAAATATCTTATTATTACATAGTACCGAAAATTCTAAACTACCAAAAGATACTTGACCATAAAGTTAGATAAAAAATACCCTCATTGGTATAAATAGTCTATTTTAGGTTGGCAAACATTTTTCCCTCATTTGACCAATACATTTTAGATACGTCATTATATCTCTACCCATCATTCTTTCTTAAACCCAAAAATCAAAGAACTAAAACTAATGTCGAGGAACTCTGGTATGAAGTGTGATTCGTCGTTGAGGAAGGCTGATTTAAGCTGCAATTTATGTTTGAAGCATTTTAACTCAATATATCCTCAATTGGACCTCCATTCAAAGCACAAGACTCTAAAATTTTGAAATTCCACGTAAGAATTAGGTATCACTTCTTCATTTTTCTGTATTTCGATGGTTTAAGTTTAGTTAACTCAATATGGAAGTCTTGAATTAACATGAGAATGTAATTTTGGTTAGGGTTCATTATGGAAAAACACTTTTATACTATAATGAGGGGTAAACACAGGGTTTCAGAGTATGTGAACGTTGTACTATTTGCATATGATGTGTTACAATTTAGTAAATAGTTTTTAATATATTGTCTAGTGTCCTATTATTTGATGTTTTGATATTCCATTTTTGGTTTCATTCAATGCGGAGGTGAAAATGAACGACGTCATGCATCTTCTTCATTTGTCCAACACACGTCTCGTATTGGTTTGTATCTTGTGATTTATTTTACACATGATTCACATATTTTTATGTGTGCTTGTACATAACAATTTTATTTTACAGAAGTCACGCATGTTATAAATATCCATTATGTCAGGTCTCGCATGGTTGTGATACCTAGGTATGTAGTCTCGCTTGTTTCAGCAATCCTTCTTGCATGGTTTTGTTTCATGATGAAATTTCTCTTAAATCATGCTTTTTCAGACCGAGTTTCATTAGCATACTAAATTTAATGAAAGAGAAGAGTTACATCAACCAATGAACACGTAGAAGATGCAAATGAAACATCTTTCTATACAATATTGAAGGCTTTTTATCATCTCCGCAATGAGAATCTCTTAATGAGAAGAAAAAAAACATTATTAGATTATAACTGAGATCATAAAAACATATTCGGTAGAAGAAGAATTTTTTCGCACTGGGACCAAACTTGTAAAACTAACCACCAAAGACGTAAATACTAGTTTTGGGTTGAAACATGATGACGAGAAAATTCCTTTAAACTCAAAATGAGGATTCAAACTTTGCTATACCGATGATCAAAACATAGTTTATGGACAAAAAATCAAGAAAAGTTGGCAAAAACAAATCGAAACCAATATCAAATAATTTGATAAATGCATGATTTTATCATTAGTATCGCATGTTTGAAGACTAACATATATTTGTTTTACCGGGATCACATGTTTACATGCACCAGTCTCGCATTGTTAATTTGCACTAGTATGGTATGCATTTTTTTACCACGATCACATATTTTATTACACTAGTCTTGCATACTCTGTTCGAATAGACTTACATGTAGTTTTTCCACTAGGGTCACATGTTTACATGCACTAGTCTCGCATGCTTAATCTACACTAGTGTGCCATGTATTTTTGTCATCAGGATCACATGTTTTATTGAGCTACTCTCGCATGGTCAGTTTGATCTATACTTGCATGTGATTTTTCAACAAGATCACGTGGTTAATTGCACTCGTATCGCATGGCAAGACTGGCATATGGTATTTATGTTATATATTTAAAATATTTATAATTTAAACAATATATAATATAAAAAAATAATTAAATTTATATGTATCTAATATATCAGCGAAGTACTGACATTTAATTTGTTTATAATTAGGGTCAAGCTATATATACCAAAATGTGGTTTAAGTATACCCAATTTTGAGTTTACCCAAAAGTGGTATAACTATACCCATTTTTTTACAAAAATACCATTTTAGAGGTATATAAACCCTTTTCTTTTTTACTAAATCCTTCCACTTCATTTTTTCTCTAACATTCCATATTCACTCTTACTTCTCTCTAACATATATCTTATTTCTCTCTAAATTTTCCGACGGAGTAAGTATTTTTTTTTGTTTAATTAAAGAATTTTTATTGTTTAAACTTAATTTCTATGATTTTGTTAAGTTTTTTTGTGAAAATCATAGATTAGAATTAGGTTTAATTTCAAAATTAGATTTAAGATTAAATTAGAACAAAAAAAATTGTTTTTGTGTTTTTGGCCATTTCCAGCCCGGAAAATGGCCGGCACCGGTGGGTTGTGCTAGGCGCACCATCGGTGCGTTGGGCCTGCACCATCGGTACGCAAGACCTGCACGATGGTGTAGACCAATTTTTTTTTTTTTTAATTCTTAACATTTTTTTATGATTAAGTCATTAATTTTTTTTAAACTAACATCCCTAAATTTATTAATTTTTTTCAAAAACGTTGTTTTAGTTTTTATATATTTAATGGTTATAATAATTTATGTTAATTATTTTTATAATTTTTGTGCCTAACTTTAAATTTTTTGTTTATTTTAAGTATTTAATCAAACAATCTACTCCACATTCCAAGACCCCTTTTCAGTTTTTTTTTCTAAATATTTATGTATATAATTTATAATTTTAATTTAATTATTTATTAACTGTTTATGTATTTAAAAATTAAAAATATGATTTTTTAAATTGAATTTTAACTTAATTGTTTATGTATCCTATAATATTAAAAATAAATAAATACACTCAATAATAATCAGATAAGTTTTAAAAAAAATAAAACATTAATGAATAAAATCTCATAACGTTATATATATATATATATATATATATAGTAACGTACCAATTTATATATATATATATATATATATATATATATATTAAAAGTATTTAAACTATAACTATATTTAAACTTTAATAAATAAAAATGTCATATAAATTTAATAAATATATATAGTAAGATACAAAATTTTGTATATATATAATATCTAAAATATAATTATATTTAAACTTTAATTAATAAAATCTCATATAAATTGAATACATATATAGTAACTTACAAGTTTTGTGTATATATAATATTTAAAATATAATTATATTTAAACTTTAATTAATAAAATTTGATTAAAATTCAATAAATATATATAGTAACGTAACAAATATTGTATATATGAAAAATATTTAAAATATAATTATATTTAAACTTTGTATATTCGTGTATATATTTTTCTAAAAAATTTAGTTTTAATTTGTTAAATCGAATAAAAATCAATGAATACAAACAATAAATATTAAGATCAATTAATAAAGTTTTATTATATTTCCATTTTCTAGCGTGAAATCTTGAGCATATTCATGGTATCATTCGGGTAGTACCAATTTCTTTTTTAAAAAATCAAAATAAATAAGAAAATTATTTTTTACTTAAACACGTTAAAATAGGAGTTTGGAGGACCCAAAAACGAAAAACAATTATGGCCATGAACCACGAGTTCAGGGGCTCTGAACCGGTGGTACATGACCACCAGTACCACCTGTGCACAGGCCCATAACCGGTAATGCTGGGCCTTAGTACTGTTGGTACTGAGGCCCAACACCATCGGTTATGGGCTTGTGAACCGATGGTATATGGTATAGCACCTTCGCACTAGAACAAATTTTTTTTTAAAAAAACATTTTTTTTACCTTAGTTCGGGTTGATTCATGTTTGATTTCGTGATTTATTAAAAATAAATAATTTTTTTTGAAGTGAGTTTGAATGTTATTGAGGCAACTTTGAATGTTCAAGAACACTTTGAAGAACTTCACAAAATTGTAGTAACATGGGTTTGATCTACTAAATCAAAGTGATTTTGGGCTAAAGATAGTAAAATATGTTATTTTGTGATTTGGGTATGTTTAGGATATACTTATTGTTTTTTTTTACTTAATGTCATAATTAAATGGATGTTCGATGATATTTTTGTCATAAAAAAGTCAAACTAAAGTCAACTGCATTTTTTGGGTAAACTTAAACCAGTTTTTGGTATATATAGCAATACCCTTATAATTATCACTAATTTTTTTGATAGTAAAATTTTATTTATATTTTATTTATAATTATTTTAGATATTTATTTTATAAAAAATGTTATGTGAATATTTGTCTATAATTATTTGTTATATAGCTCTCTAGTAATTTAGAGGACCGTATTCGACCAGAAATAAATTTACAAGACAATAGATGGAATGTTTCAAAACAATTTAAAAACTAAAAAAAATTAAAAACATTCCTCGAAAAAATCTACAACAGCTGATATAATTAAGCAACAAATACTATTTAAATAACTAGTGGCTTTATGATTTTACTTATTTTTTTCTTCAATTATATGTTCGCAATTTATCATAATAAATTAATCTATATATTCAAATAATAAAAAATCTCAGCCATTCGAGAGATAATATCCATTTGTAGTAATCTTTCATGTCAAAATATCATAAAAACAAAATAAAAATGGAAGAATATGTATGTTCATATAAAATAACTATACTAATAATGAAGGTAGAATAGGATATAACTCAAATTCTGAAATAAATATACATAACAAATACGTTCAAACAAATTTTAGTAACTTATTATAATTATTTTAGTAATATGTTTTATGTTTTTTTCTCATAATTTTTTTTTAACCTTTTACCTATATAATATATCATATATTATATAGATAAGAACAAATAAAAAATTTTAAAATAAATTTTAAAATATTAGAGTTATTAATTTTAAAAATGACAAAAACTCCAAATATTTATTGTGATGACTTATATAATAATCTTTTATCTATATGTATAGACACTCAAATGGTAGTTACATCTCTTTAGTATGATAATTGGTATTCCTAGCTATATTATTCAAAGCAGTTTTAGAGATTAGAAAAGTCACAGAAAACATTGTTTATGTAAACAGATTTTATCACATTTTTGCTCTTTCTAGCATTATCTATAATATTCATATCTCAAACCCTTATTTATTACTACAAAAAAAATTCGGACTTCCATTGGTTCTTCTTCTTACTCTAAGTAGATATTTTTATTTTTGTAAGTAGAGATTATGACACACACAAAAAACCGGACTTCCATTGGTTCTTCTTCTTACTCTAAGTAGAGATTTTTCTTTTTGTAAATAGAGATTATGACACAAGGGATATGAAGGTAAATAGTGGTAAAAGATAGTTTATATATATAATTATAACAAAATAGACCGCTATAGTGAGAGATGTAGTAAGTAAAAAACAAGTTTCCAATATTTTATTGAAAAATTATAATAATATTATGATCTAAAAAATTGAATTATAATTTTATGATAATTGTTTTTTCAATATATAGGTTAAATCAATAACAAATCTTGAAATAAATAAAAATATGTAAACAATGTATATTTCGTAGGTTCTGAATACATAGTCGACTTATAAACAATACATAGTCGACTTATAAACATCGACTACCTGTATTTGATAATTCAAAACACCAAAAATAATAACCCAATCATACCTATCATTACAAAAAATACACAATAACAAAAACTTTCGGAAAACCATTGAATATTTGGATACTTAGTATGAACATAGCTAAATACAATTATTGTCAAGCTTGGAGAAAAAAATTGGATAGATTTTGAAGATAAATATGGATTCTCGATGGACATTATATGGGGTAACAAACCATTATATTGTCCAGATTGTTGTCCACCTTGGTCATTCAACAATAAATGTAGCAAAAATAAAAGAACCTACTGAATTTATAGCAAATTTACAAGAATTGAACAACAAAACAAATTTAGAGAAGGAAAACAGAGATCAGTCGTCTGTAAAAGTAACTAAAACATGGGCTCCCAAACTAAAATTTGTAGTCATCAGTGAAATAAAGGATGATAACACAAAAAATTTCCATAATAACATTAATATTACTAGTAGTGATAAACAACTCATTAATCAGGAATCTACACGATTACAACTAAACAAAATCGCTTTGGCAAACAAATCACTATCAATAAAGGAAATAAACTCTGAATTTATTGAAGCTTCACACTCAATAGATCTTGGAACTAGATTTAACTCCCTCAATGATTCATCTGGTGAGGATCAGATTAAAAATTCTCCAAAACCTACCTTGATTGGTAGTCTACCAATGTCACCAACACATAACCATATTGGAAGATACCGGGACTTTAAAAAAGTTATAAACAAGAAAAAAATTGTGAGAAAACTAAAATTAAAAAGTTGCCACTTGAGACTTGATGATTAACAATATGTATATTGGTTAAGTTGCAACCATTATTTAATAAATCTATTTTTGGTAAGTTAAGGGTTACAACTATATACTATATAATATGTATTTGCAGTATTGTTTGACATGTTTATTTCATTCGAGATGCCATAAAATTGAGGAGAAATAAGTCGTGATTCGTACTATTATTACAAGATCATGAAAATTTTAAGCTAGAGGTCAAGTTTTCAAAGAACATTGGCTACTGATTTTCAATTTCTTATCATCTTAGGATTTTGGAAGTGTATATAATTTTTTTCTATTTCAATATCACATTGTAAACAAAGGACCAGATAAAATCCTATGAATGTACAAAACAATTTGATTCAATAAAATTCCAAATTGCATAAAAAAAATATAATTTGAAAACTAGAAAAAAGAGATATAGAATTATGGCTTGATAAATGGTGTTCTTCTAACCCTTTTATCGAAGAATGAAAACAATAATTGGTACAAAAAAGAGAAAGTTAATTCTTATTGGAATGTAGATAGTTGGTTACTGAATAAACTGAAGAGCTCTGTCATTCATTCTAATATTAATTTTTTTTTGAGAAATACCATATAAAGAGGTCTGAGGAAGATAAAATCAAATGGAATGTATATCCAAATAGTAATTTTACCACAAATGACACTTGGAATAGACTCAAATATAGAGGAAACAAATCCAATCTGTTCAAAAAATTGGAACAATGTTACTCCTAAAAAATCATTTTCGTTATAGAGACTCTTAAACAATTGGATTTCTGTTGGATTTCTGTAGATGTCATTGTTAAAAAAAATACATTTCCCCTTAGTTTCAAAATGTAAATTATGTGATAATATATAATCTATAAATCACTTGCTTATTCAATGTGACACTACCTAGGAAGTATGGAAATACTTCACAAGCTTAGTTGGTATTCTTATAAACATATATGTGACACTAACCCACCTGATACGATGTTGGTTTTGGTCCATAGACAGAGAAGTACATATTTGTATTATCACCCATCCAGTCAGTTGTTGGGTCATTTGAAAAGTTAGAAACAAAACTAAGCATAATGATCATAACTATTCTATTACATCTATCATGGACTATATTAAACATATGGGATTAGATTGTGCAAACATTCTTAAGAGATCCCATTATTTTAAGGACTTTAGAATCGCTCCAGAGATAGGTTGCTTTAACCATCTATCTAATAAAAAAAGAAACATTATTGTCAATTGGAAACCCCCATTAGACAACATAATTAAGCTAAATATTGATGGTTCTTGTAATCTTATTGGAGAGGCCAGTGGTGGTGGTCATATTAGAAAATGCAATGGTGATATAATTTCTGCGTTTGGTAGAATTTACGAAAAGAAGACTCTAATTATATAAGAGAGTAGGGCTCTTTTGATGACTTATTACTATGTAAAGATAAAGGTATTAGAAATTGATATTGAAACGGACTCTTTATTACTATTTGAAATGCTAGCTAAAGGTAAAGTTTTGTGGTACTTACCATCCCTTATAGACTGTTGTAAGAAGCTAAATTACATCCAATACGACTATCGTTCATATTCTAAGAGATCAAAATCACGCAGTCGACTGGATTGTTAAGTTGACATATAATGCAAAATGGAAATTGACTATAACCAAACTCAAATTCCTAACCAGTTAAGGGCTATAACCTTCTTGGAAAGTATTGGTGTTGGCTACTTAAAAAAATAAGCTTGAAGTCTTAACCTATAATTCCAATGAAATCCTTAGTAAGTCATATTAATACTAAATGTTAATTCAAATGAAATCCTTAAAAAGTCATTTTATCTATGTCTAATCTTTTTTGACGAAATCATTCTAGTTTATACTAACAAATCTTAAGCAAGTTATTCTTGACTTATAATGTTCTGGCAAGATTCTGTTTTGCATGTTTACAAGTATGTTAATTCATAAAAATTATGAAATAAAACTAGAAATTAAGTTGGATACCTGGAAATGAAGAGAATTGATGAACCTCGAACATGGTGGTCTGTACATATATTCTTGTTGTTTCTTGCTCAAAATAACTTGCGACTTCAATAAAAGCAAGAAAAATAAGTAGATTAAATGCATAAGATGATTTCAATTGAAACTTCATAGAAAATAAATCAAGTGAAAGTTGAGTAAGATGATTCATTACCATATACAAGAGGATATATTTCTTCCAAAGATGAAGATAAAGTAGTTTTTATCTTTGGCGCTTTTTAGAACTCTAAAATTGATACCTCAATTTTCAGTTTCTTTGGCGCTTCCAATTTTATTTTAGCGCCTAATATTTTAAGGAGGTGTTTGTAAGAGATTGGGCATTTTTGTTGGCTTTAAGTCAAGCCCAAACATTTTATCTCAACCTAAGGTTTAATAATATGTTCTTGAATTAAAAAAAGATGTCCAAATATTTCTAGGTAAAAGAATTAATTTATAAACAAGACTCTGTAAGACTACTATGAATAGAATTGTGAAAAGTTATGTATAATGTTTTTTTAAAACATATTTATTATCACACTGTTTTGAGGAATACGACCGGAAAACCGGTACGACGATAACAATGAAAAACATGAAATTCTAAAATTTATGAAAATATAATAGAATATACGAAAAAATAGATGAGAACAAAGGAAGATATGAGACTACTCGGGATTAGTATTCTATCATTTTTGTCTCTTTTCATTATATTCAACTTGTTTTTTTTTTCCTTTTTTACAACCAAATGATTTGGTTATCTTCAAACTTGGAATCTTTCTAATTTCTTTTCTTTTGCTTCATATTACTGCTTTCATCTATCTGGACAACATAATCATATTTTTCACATACGAACTCCACCTATTTCTTTTTTATTTTATTTGTATGGATTGTTTTACTATCTTTTCGTTCGACTTTTTTGTTTTCTTATTTTTCAACAAAATAATAAAAAATATAATGCCTCTGTCAACTTTTCCATTCTCTCCTTAGCTGCACGATCTCTCTCAACTTGCAACTGATTTTACCTAACTTTCTTCTTTTTATAACTTTTCAATATGGAATTCTAAAATATGAATACTAGAATAAGTAGTTTGTAAACCTTGATTAGGAATATTTCCTCGAATTAGTGTAAAATATTCGGGCATAGTAGATGTTGAT
Organism: Limnanthes douglasii subsp. nivea; assembly: GCA_036936605.1. Classification (NCBI taxonomy): domain Eukaryota; kingdom Viridiplantae; phylum Streptophyta; class Magnoliopsida; order Brassicales; family Limnanthaceae; genus Limnanthes; species Limnanthes douglasii. The sequence continues at coordinate 7,390,068 of JAUPFV010000003.1, read as the reverse complement.
CTAATTGGTTTATTAACCTCTGTCATGGTAACCACCGGAGTCATCTGCTCCTAACCAATTACATTGTATGCACCAGCTTCCACGTCTGAGTGTTGATTTTATCTTACGTTACTTCCACCATCTGGTAAATTGATTACAATTCCCAGAACAATCACCAGAGTAGCTCAAATCGATCGAATTCTTAGACTTTTCCTTTCAATTCCCGACCTAGTCATCATCATTGATAGATTATTGAAAGTTTAAACTTTGAAAAAAAAACCATCTCACACAAAACACCAAATTTATAAGAGAACTTCATTCTCAAATATAAAGCCAAAATAATGTTTAACAATCGAGAAATAATAACAACTCAATAATAATAGTTTTTTTGGTATATTTAGTGCGTAAAATTCTAAATAGACACTTAAGCATCTATTTATATTAATTATAATTTCTTTTGTACTAATAATTACTTTACACATGTCATAACGGTCGAACAAACTATCTTGATAGTCTATTAAATGATAGCATGTATATTTCAGTTGTAATTTCTTGACCAAACCTTCTCACGTATCTGCCTCATCTTACATTTTCCTTGCAACCCTCGTCTAAATGCTTCTTTCCATCATCTTAAATTCTTCTCGATGACCCTTATCTAACTACTTCTTTATGTCCCTTGTCTTAGCATATTCTCAATGACCCTCGTCTAATCATTTATTTATGACCCTCGTCTTAACACCCTCTTGGTGACCTTCGTCTTAACATCCTCTTGGTGACCCTCGTCTTAACACCCTATTGGTGAACCTCGTCTTAACATCCTCTTGGTGACCCTCGTCTTAACATCCTCTTGGTGACCCTCGTCTAACCACTTATATATGTCTCTTGTCTAACCATTTCTCGGTGACCTTCTTATATCCGCTTATTTATTTCTTACTTCTTATTTTCTTGTATGACCCTTTTCCAGCGTCTACTTAGTAACCTTCATCTAACTGATTTTATGCAACCCTCGTCTAAAACTTTCTTGGTAACCCTAGTCTAACATTTTCTTGGTTACATACATCTAATCTTTTTATTATATATATATATATATTATCTTTAGGATATATCCTTATCATGTAGGTCATGTTGAATTTGTTTGTTGACAAGTTGATTTTCTTGGTTATTGGGTGACATTTCTTGGTGGACTGGTGGAATTAATGGTCTGGCAGATGGAATTGGTGGTATGTATTGGGATTTTGGATCACAAAGAGATTGATCAAGTGTCTTGTCAAAGTTTTGTAAGTCCGGTTTTTTACGTAAATCAGCTATTTGTTTATTTTTTTCTTTTATGGAGTTTTTTGAAACATTAATTTCGTCATCATTCGTAGCTTGAATGGCATAATTTTCTTTGATCTTTTAAAATAAAAACAGTTTTATAATACAAAAAATACATGATGTAATTGATTGATGCGAGACTAGGCATGTAATATAAAGATGAGAGACGCGTATTGATTGATGCGAAGAGATACGAGACAAGATACACATTACAATAAAGATATGAGACAAGGTAAACATAAAAATAAACATGCAAGACCAGATAAACATTACAATAAAGATGTGAGACCAGATAAACATTACATACAAAATGCGAGACCTGTAAAATATATAGTTCCTTGATGTGAGATTATATACACTATATGTTAAATTCCAAATATCCATTGAAGGAAAAACGTACAAAAACCTAACTATATGGTGTAAGAACTTGCTAGATCAATAAAAATATCTCAATTAAAGAAAAAATATTGAAACGTTAGGGTATCAGATACTTTATATATCAACTACACAAAACTCTAATCCCAAAGTATTAAAATTACATAAACGTATAAAAAAATAAAAAATAATAATAAACACAAGAAAATAATTTTTTGAGCCCTCAAATATTAAATTGTAAGGAACAAAATGCGTGATAAGTATTATCATGCTTTGAAACTTATTGGGCTCGTCAAGACATTCAATTTGAGTACTAATACGCCCAGTTTTGATATCCAAGTGAATAACAAGACATGTTTCTGCAACAATACCATTCTCCCCCACGTGACAAGAATTTGCCCTCGAATTCTCAACACTATTAGCAAGCAATAAGTTAAGGTCATGCTGTAACGTAGTTACATCTATCAATATTCGATAAGTTGCCAAATCAAATGCAGAACTGGATAATATATCATAAAAAAATCCATAAAATTTGAGAAACATAGGTAGTTGGTACGTCAAGATCATATATAATACTTATGGAACTTGACTTAAGCATTGTATCAAAACTGTAGAAATGGCCGAGTGTCGTGACTTCGAGAAGGTTAATCATTAAAGGAATGTTTTTGGGTCTGTAAAAACATAGCAAAATTCCAAGTTTGGAACCGGTTGTCAAGTGCATGAAGTTCTTCATCTTGTATTCCCCATACTGCTTTGGTGGATCATTTATATATTTCACAACCAATACTTACCAATGTCAAATGGAAATTTACCTAAGAGGTTCGGGCTAGATTCCACTCACCCTATGGAAGCAGAGGGACCAAGTTCTTGCAGTTATAACCCTACTCTTGGCTAAAGTGTAAATCATTTCAAATACCAAGTACGCAAATCGTTTGAAGGTTATTGGGTTACTCCTCCCTTGAATTGTCCGAAAATTGAAGGATCGAAGGGTAAAAAGACTAAAACGAGTCAGAAGGATAATAAAGATCTTACTGGTATTAACATTTCTACCAGCTAGGAGGATGGCATAGAAGGTTTAACTACTTCTGTCAAGAGGACTAGTCTTGAGGCTTCAGGAAAATCCAGGGACAAGATTTTTGTTGAATGCACGACAATCTCAAGATCTAGACATATGGCCAGAGGGAGTCAGGAGGAGAGGTCATTGACCAGAGTCAGGGTTATCAAGATTCAAGACTTTGGCCATGTTTATTGTTGGGTACGGATGAGTCGTCAAAAGACTTCTAATTATTTTTACTAAGATAGGGTTAGTTGATGTATGTGCCTGAAAACTCTCTCTACAAGTTGAGTTATATGTGTGGTATTTTGATTCGGTGGGGTTAGAAAATGTTACTTTGTTTTCCTATGGATAACTTGGTAGGTTCGAAGTAGATACCACTCACCCTAGAGAAAAAGAAGGCCTAAATTCTTGTAGTTATGACCATACCCTTGGCTAAATTATGTTGCCCTTGAAATATTAAGTGCGTAAATCATTTGAAGTTTGTTGGAGTTACTCATCCCTTGAATCATTTGAATGTTAAAGGATGAAAGGGTAAGAAAGCTAAAGCAAGTGGGAAGGTCAAGAAGGATCTGATTGGTATTAACATTTCTACCAACTAAGAGGATGTCATATGTGGATCGACTTTGTTTGTCAAAAGGATTGGTCCTGAGGCTTCAGACAACGTTATAGACAAGACTTTTGTTGGATGCACGTTGATCTCAGGATCTACACATAGGTCCAGGAGGGAGTTGAGAGGAGAGGTCAACCGTCAGATTTGGGGCCATAAGGATTCAGGACCCGACCATGTTCTTGCTAAGTACAAAGAAGTCGTCAAAAGGCTTACAATTGCTTAGATTAAGAGGGGGCTGGTTGACTCATGTGTCTGGCAAGTTTCTCTAAGAGTTAAGGTAAATATTTTTTGTTTTGCTTTGATTGGGTTATGAAAGGTCGCTCCCTCCTTCTATTTTTCTACTTAGATTTTTATTTTGTAGATGATTAGTAACATGTTTGAAGCTATCTAAATTGTTGTGAATAAAAATTCCTGACTTTGTTATCCTTTTAATGACTTCTTTTAATAAACCCACAAATGTGGTCGAGACTGATTTCGCTATGGTCAAAACTGACCTAGTTTCTTCTAGGAGACGACAACAAACTAAGAGACAAGAATGGTAGTAGGTCATCATCCGGCTTAAGAAAACTCATCGCCAAAAAGGTCTAGCTTTTGGAGCATGATAAAAACAGTCCAAAAATAATATTACCTTATTCAAGAATAACTTGAAAAATGTTAATGAGTCTAAAGGTAAGGTTGTCAATGAGGCTTAAGACTTCACCAAGTGGCTATGTCGTGACCATGTTGTGGAGATAATGAAGCAAATAGTCATAGAATTTCATAATTTGTTTCCTGACTTACATTCGGGTGGATCTTAGTTCATGAGAAATGTTGGATAAAATGAGCCATGGTCGATTACGAAGAAGACAAAAATATTGAGGAGGTGGAAGATCAGGCAATAGATCTTTCGATCGACTAACATACAAATCCATTGGACACCCTTGTTTGGTCACTTTATAACGACCTTTCCTCTATCGAACTGGAATTTTTGAAAACTATGAACAAGACTCTTGTTAGAGGATATGATCAGACCATTGTTGAAAAATAAGCTAAGATAGCTGAGGACGTTAATAAGAAAGGTAAAATCGAGGTTGACCAAATCTCTACATATTAGGATATTGAATATATTTTCATATTATTAGGGTACTTTAAATAATATAATATATAATAATTTTAAGCTCTTATAATAATTAATAAATATTATATTCATTAAAATATGTATTGTATTTGGATAAATATATTTTTTATTATATTTAACCAGTTTTTTTGCTAAATATATTTGAATCTATATTTTACCTCCAGAAAGAAAAGGAAAACATATATTAGAAACTATTATGAGAGTGACTCTCACCCATGATGAGGGAGAATAAAAGACATGGTAAAATTGTAAGGAAGAAATATAATAGGAGAGAATTGTAAAGAAGAAGTATGATAGGAGAGAATTGTAAAGAAGAAATTGTATTAGGGGAAAATTGTATAGACTACTAAAGAAGTAGCCATTATGAGAAGATGAAAAGATATAGGGACCAAAAGTGTAATAAATGGGAATTAAAGCGTGTGGGACCCGTAACTGTACTATAAAAGGACCACACACGCTTCACAGATCCCAGAATGAATAGAATATTACTTCCTCTCTCTACTTAACCTAATTCTCTTTTTCTCTCTTTAAAAACTCTAAAAAAAGGATTACGGCTTCTTTGACACAAAAACATCTTCTTATCACAAAATCGTCCCCTGGTGAGTTTTAAGAATGCTCAGGGGTGATTTTGTGATAAGAATATGTTTTTGTGTCCGTAATCCTTTTTTTAGAGTTTTTAGAGAGAGAAAAAGAGAATTAGGTTAAGTAGAGAGAGGAAGTAATATTCTATTCATTCTGGGATCTGTGAAACGTGTGTGGTCCTTTTATAGTACAGTTACGGGTCCCACACGCTTTAATTCCCATTTATTACACTTTTGGTCCATATATCTTTTCATCTTCTCATAATGGCTACTTCTTTAGTAGTCTATACAATTTTCCCCTAATACAATTTCTTCTTTACAATTCTCTCCTATCATACTTCTTCTTTACAATTCTCTCCTATTATATTTCTTCCTTACAATTTTACCATGTCTTTTATTCTCCCTCATCAGTAGCCCCCTCAGTCCTAGTAAAAATAGTTTTACTGGGACTGTAAAGAAGTCTCCAGTGCTCCCTCGAACATCTTTTCCTCGGAGAACTCTTCTACAAGTGCTACATATCCCTTCGAAAAAACGTCTCCTCGAAAAAGTGTCTTCTTAACAAGTACATCCCTTAGGTTATAGACTTCTTTTATCGCATATTAACCAGTAGCCCCCCAATCCTTGCAATGTCTTAGCAAGGACTGGCTCAGGCTTTGGTAATGTTGCCCGTCGGAATTCGTTGTGCCAACATATCACAACCACCATAATACTATGATAAGACATTGCAAGGATTGACTGAGAAAGGTATGACGTCAGCAGTCATACTTTCTTGTCAGAGTATCTTTGGAGGGATCGTTTCACATTCCTGATACTGGTTCATGCCTCTGTAGCTTCTCCCGCGTTTTTCTGTCAACGATTCTTCACCTAGGGTACCCATAATGCCCCTAGACAAAGTACTGTGACCCAAATAATAGTTTGAGACAAAGAAAAATTTGAGGCACAAATTATTAAGACCCAAATAATAGTTTGAAGAGTAAACAATTCGAGGCACAAATTATTGTGACCCAAATAATAATTTAAGACAAAGAACAATTTGAGGCACAAAATTTTGTGACCCAAATAATAGTTTGAAGCGTAAACAATTCGAGGCACAAATTATTGTGACTCAAATAATAGTTTAAGACAAAGAGAAATTCGAAGCGCAAATTATAGTGACCCAACTAATATTTTAAGGCAAAGAAAAATTCGAGGCACAAATTATTGTGACCCAAATAATACTTTAAGACAAAGAAAAATTCGAGGCACAAATTATTGTGACCCAAATAATACTTTTAGATAAAGAAAAATTCGAAGCACAAATTATAGTGACCCAAATAATATTTTAAGGCAAAGAAAAATTCGAGGCACAAATTATTGTGACCCAAATAATACTTTAAGACAAAGAAAAATTCGAGGCACAAAATATTGTGACCCAAATAATAGTTTAAGGCAAAGAGAAATTCGATGCACGAATTATTGTGACCCAAATAATAGTGTAAGGATAAAATTTGAGGCACAAAATATTGTGACCCAAATAATAGTGTAAGGCAAAAATTCGAGGCACAAAATATTGTGACCCAAATAATAGTGTAAGGAAAAAATTTGAGGCACAAAATATTGTGACCCAAATAATAGTGTAAGGAAAAAATTCGAGGCACAAAATATTGTGACCCAAATAATAGTGTAAGGAAAAGATTCGAGGCACAAAATATTGTGACCCAAATAATAGTGTAAGGAAAAAATTTGAGGCACAAAATATTGTGACCCAAATAATAGTGTAAAGAAAAAATTTGAGACACAAAATATTGTGACCCAAATAATAGTTCGAAGGGTAAACCCAAATAATAGTTTGAAGGGTAAACAATTCGAGGCACAAATTATTGTGACCCAAATAATAGTTCGAATGGTAAACAATTCGAGGCACAAATTATTGTGACCCAAATAATAATTTGAAGGGTAAACCCAAGCTATATTGTAAAACCACTTCCCTTTATTTGTACTAGACTTGATGATGCCTTTATATCTTAATGTTACTATCAAATTTGTATCTATGCAGCAGAGATTCTGCGAGTATTGTCTTAGTAGAAGTAGCCAAACACCCAAGTAAAGCAGCGATAAACCCAAACATATTGAAGCTAAGCTCTGTCACAGAAGTTAAAAGTATTCCAACAACAATGGGAATCCGTGACGCCCAGATACGCCAGTCGAAGTATTTTCTCCAAACCAGCCATTGCAATACAACTGTAGTTGCAGGAGTGAATGACTTTATCGTCTGCATAAACGAAACTGGAATGTAGCGTAAGCTTACATTTCCCAACACAATGTTAATACAGAAGACAAAAGACATAGGTAATATTCTGAAAAATCTTCCAAAATGCCAACAATCAAATACGATTGCGAAAAAGTTGGTTCGATGAAAATTGGATTCAGGTAAGGCAAAATTGAAATTTGATTTTGCAGCTAAGCTGAAAGGATCGAGAGATGGCAACACGAATCTAATGCAATCAAGCTATCCGAAGGCAGTGCGAGTTCAATGCAATCATGCCATTCGAAGGCAGTGCGAGTTCAATGCAATCAAGTCATTCAAAGGTAGTGAGAGTTCAACCCCCTTTGTTCTTGTATCTTCTAACAAAACTTTTGACAAATCTTCCAATGCAACTTTCCAAACACAATTTCGCTATTCAGAAATAACTTACTCTAAAAAGCAGAAAAACATTGTAGTTATGGTCAAATCACGACTAAACATTATTCAAATATTGAATACTGAACATCGATCATAAAAATGATTATAACGAATAATAAGGATCTTTGGTCCGTAGTAGTAAGCCGGAAGAAAACAATAAAATGAAAATCGCAGGCATACCTTGGTTTATTCTGTTAGAGAAACTAACAATATACTGTCCTACAGCTTGGGTAGAAGAATAGTTCACTTGTAGCATGAACAACCTGAAGATACACAGCTATAATGCAAAATTAATGAAAAGAACATCCATAATAAACAGCCGAAAACTATCGCATGTTTGAGAAAATTAGACAAAAGCTATCAAAGAGACAAGACTTATTCAAGGCCTTGTTACTCTCGGTGGATAAGGCTTTTAGTCGCATTCAAGACTCATCCCATATTATAATCCTTGATTCCTCTGCACCAATTTCCTTGATCGACCATATACTGTTGCCATAAGAACATGTGTGAAACTTGAGTAGCAGCTCAGCCCACATTAAAGATTTCAGCAAACACACCATACAAAATACTTTCCATGGTTGATGAATTGGTATTCAGGATGCTACAAGGTAAGCAACCGCCAAAAACCAATGAAAATGATATGGCCACCAATATAGAACCTTCGGCATGCCATAGTTTAAAATGTCCAAACCTGTCTATCTGTCGAATGACACAGTTCACCAACAAAGATAGTTGCAAATCCATCAGCTACTTGACCTGACAGCATTACAGCAGCAGCTTCCCTTAGGGAGAGTCGTTTGAATTTGGGCTTGAACAGTGTTGAATATGTGTAGAATTCTCAGAGACTGCAAGATTTTGGGGAGGTGGTGGTGACGTAGACTAAAATAAAAACCTCCTTTTCTTTTGGTAGGCTCGCCTTTTATTGCAGGGATATGTTTCCCGGGAGTATGGTCAGAGAAGCTTTTGCTTGATGTAGTGTCCGAATCTTTATCTTCTTCACTTGAAGATGCAGTAAATCCAGGGATGATTATAGTTAATCCTTCCCTAATAGATTCAGCCTTGCTTCCTTCGAGTTCATTATAACAATCGTGAACGTTGGTGATATTATTACCATCAGAGTCCTGTGCATCTTGAGAGCTATCTGACAACTGGGTTGCAACACCTGAGCATTGGTTGTGAAATGAAGATGACTTGTCACTGACACCATGCAGATCTTGGGAGTCCAATTTGCCACAAGGAGGAGAGGTCATGTTGTAAAGAAAAATTACAGGGAAAAAAGAACTGCAACATAGTCGTTAGAAACATTTAAACAGTCAATAATGCAGTCATCTCATACCAATGCAGAGTTCTCTTTTATCATATATCTCCCATGGCTCGTACAGCAAATCTCCGTTGAAGCTTTTAACAGAAATGCCGAGCTCCGTCAGTTGCCCCTTGATGGTGTGATCGCGTACGAGCGAAACAGGATCGTAAAGATGATTGAATACTACTCTTGTGGCACCGGTTGACTCAACACAATCCAAGAGAGCAGAAAGCGTACTTTCCGTTTTTATAAATACAAGTGGAGCACCAAGGGATTTCAAAGACCGATCCAAGTGACCAAGTGACTGTTTAAGCCACCACCTCGAAACCCGACCTGGGTAGAACTACCCTTCTTCTTTAGGACACCATATATACACCGGTAAAACACCACCATCCCTTGCTGCTGCAGCTAAAGCAGGATTATCCTCAATCCTAAGGTCTCTTCTAAACCAAACTATTGTCTTATTCCCACTTGTCATCTTTAACCGTTAATTAGATCTAACTACTTCACATCTCTTGATACTATAAGGTAACAAAATATGGTTATAAATTAAAGTAAATCATATATTAAACTAAAAAAGCTCAATTCACTTGTCAACTGCTAAACCCGCAAAAAAAGAAGAAACATTTACGAATAAGAAAAGGAAAAATCTCGATTTCGAACCCAGTAAGTGGGTCACTAGTAGAAACTCTTTAAGTGTAGAAAATAGTGTTTCGTTTTCCGGATAATCTCTGAAGTCTTGTAAACAATTTCTTATTGAAATATTTTTGGGTTTCTCCAAAAATTTCAATTGGATAAAATTAGAGATATATACTTTGAACAGAGAGGATGAAAATGATCTGATCTTCTTTTCAACAGAACCCATATTTATAATTTCGAGCAACCAAAAACAGTTTGGAAGTTAGGGCAGTTAGGGTATCTTAACTGATTTTGTAATAAAACGGCTATAATTTGAAATTTGAATAAAACGGTCAAATTTTGAATTTCGAAATTCTGTTGACTTGCAACAATAGCTCGACCCCAACCAGGGGCTCCGCCCCTTGACCCCGCTAATCGTGATGTAATCTAACAAGCGTGCACTCCGCACTCTACGACTTGTTTGATAATATATCATGATTAAATTGGTCGACTAGTCGATCCAATTACACTAAAATAAATAACATTAAGGATATAAAAACCTGGTCTTTAGCTTTTTGACAGACATGGTTTTGCTAATTACATAAAGATCGGATCTAAGAAAGAATTACAAAAAGAAAAACAAAGAGATCTAAACGAACATGTATTAAAAAAGAGTTGCTATTTACTAAACGATAGAACAAAAACCTGATGAATTGAATTGGCTAACATCTGTACCCCTTCTATATTAGGAAATTATTGAGCTTAAGAGATAAAATTGGGTTGAGTACAGAAATGTCCAAACAATACCTTATTGATGACAATTGTCTCCATAGATTGTTCGAATAGATTCGTGCAGATGCAGGGGACAGGAGTACTGAGACCACATGGGCTGACCAAAACTTTGCTTTCAAATGAGTGACACATTTTGTTCGCTTTAGTAAAAAGATAAAGTTCATCCAAACATATATATTACTGTATACAAATTGCACTGTTCAACCAAAATAGTAGGCATTTTATTAGAATTTTCCATTCAACAAACTCTTTAAAATGTTGATTAAAAATTATTCTTAGCTTTGTTAAACATTTATGAAAAAAAAAAAGCATATAATCAATAACAAAATACATATGTTATAAACTACGTTTTTTTACAAAACTCAAATTTCATCGAATTCAAGAAAGCGAAAACCTAGAATAAATTCTATGATAAAAACAAATATTATTTTTGGTATAAAGATCAAAACCAATATTTATTTCTATAACATCATTCCAAATCTAATTTATGAAGAAGATAACAATAGGCTTATTGACGTAATTGCACAAACTCATGACTATATGATCCTTTTGTACAAACGGAAACAGGCTTTATTTGGGGGCCATATATCAGAGTTAGGCGATGCGACCACTCAAATCGAACGTGTCGAGAAGCTCAACGATTTTCGAAAGCATTACTACGTGATGAAGTCCAGGCTCTAAAACGAAAGCCATGAACCAAAAATGCAAAGGTACACGATGAACTACAAATCAGCGTAACGAATTCGATTAATTAGCCAAGATCGGGACAAAACCTGCAAATTTGAATATCTAACAAGATAATTTGGAGGAAAGAATATACGAATTGATAGATATATCAGATCGAAATCGATCTTCGCATTTCTGATTAACCCCTAAAACTACACAGACATCCATATGCAGAGCTATAGAAACAAAAGAGTACAGACATATACATACAATTATATATACCTTCTTAGAATTGAAAGAAGCAACCAAACGATCTCTAGCAATCGACCAGCCTCCGATTCGTCAATAGAGCGATGAAAGAAAACGAAAATATTACGGAAGAATCGCAATTAACAAAAAGATAAAAAAGAACGAGAGATGGAAGAAACAGAAAAGCTAGGTTACGGATCAATGGTTAACTAAGATTACCACGCCGATCACTCTTTTCAAGCGGTTTAAGACGATGCGAGCAAAGACCACAGTGATAAAGAGTCAACGAAGGAAGAATTAGTCGATGGGCGCCGAAGGCATTATTCCAGCTCTTCGAAACCCTAATCCCGTGAAGACACTTTCAAAACCCTAACAAATTAGGGAAACTCAATCTCGAGAGAGATGTGAGACGAGAACAAGAGATTGGAGGGTTTTTTAACGATTACTGAGGACAAAATTAAACCCTAGATCTGGTTGATGACTCATGGCCGTGCGGATCGTTCTCACTTGGTTCAATTAGATTTCTAGATGTGGGAATCATGTGTGAAGGACATGGATCCATATATCTGGTCTTCAATTGGATTTCTAGATCTGGGAATCATGTGTGAAGGACATAGATCCATATATCTGGTCTTCAATTGGATTTCTAGATCTGGGAATCATGTGTGAAGGATCTGGATCCATATCTGTAAAATACAAAGAAAACACAAACCCAAACACAAAAAAAAACTAAAAACTAAAAACAGCAACAAAACACAAATAGTAATACGAAATTCTATGAAGATATTAACAAAACAATAGATCCTGCAAAATTGTTAACAAAATCGTCCCCTTGCTCTTCCATAATTTCCCTCGGAATATGAACTATTTTCAGGAAGCGATTGTCGTCAGAACAATCTTCGTTCCCACAGACGGCGCCACTGAAGAGTTTTAAGAATGCTCAGGGGTGATTTTGTGATAAGAAGATGTTTTTGTGTCAAAGAAGCCGTAATCCTTTTTTTAGAGTTTTTAGAGAGAGAAAAAGAGAATTAGGTTAAGTAGGGAGAGGAAGTAATATTCTATTCATTCTGGGATCTGTGAAGCGTGTGTTGTCCTTTTATAGTACAGTTACGGGTCCCACACGCTTTAATTCCCATTTATTACACTTTTGGTCCCTATATCTTTTCATCTTCTCATAATGGCTACTTCTTTAGTAGTCTATACAATTTTCCCCTAATACAATTTCTTCTTTACAATTCTCTCCTATCATACTTCTTCTTTACAATTCTCTCCTATTATATTTCTTCCTTACAATTTTACCATGTCTTTTATTCTCCCTCATCAACCCATATTTCAACTTTAGAGAAGGAAAAAGGAAATGATATATTATGAAGTATTCTTAGACTAAAGCCTTTCGGTGTATATTAGGAAAAATATACATATATATAGTTTAAAGAACCATGAGTAGCTTGTCTGGATTTCTGATACTTGAGTGTGAGGATGGTTTGTGGAAGATGGAGCGAAGAAGAAGACACGAAGCTAAGACGGTCGTATGGCATATACAGACCCGAATGGAGAACCATTGCTAGTCTATTCTCGGGAGGCAGTCGAACAAACAGCCAGTGTTGGGAGAGATGGTATTACCATCTCTCTCCCGATTTAGCGATAATTGATCTTAATCGAATCTTAAAAATATATTAAGAGCTTAGTCTAAAAACGATTTAGAATATGCAATTTTTGTTTGCAGAAGGACATCAACTGGAGTGCGGAAGAAGAAAACATCATCGTATGGTATCATTCCTCTTATGGTAATAATTGGACAAATATAGTTTGCCACATACCAGGCTGTTCTCCGAATGCGGTGAAGAACCACTTGAACTCTGTCAATAAAAAGGTTCTCAATAACAGTAGAGAGTATAACCCGACAATTTTAGCGAACTACATTAGAGAGATTACTGCCAACACCAACCCCAATCCCTCAATGGTTAATCCTTTCAATGTTTTGACCTCCATGGTAAATTATCATCGTGACGAATCTTCCAATGTGGTTAATCCTTCCAATGTTTGGACATCCATGGTTAATTATCATTGTAGCCAGTCTTCTAATGTTTTGAGTACTAAGGTACTGGAGCCTTCCAATTGTATGGTCCAAGAAGATTCTCATCCACCCGCCAATATTTTCTCCAATGTTTTAAGTATTGAGGTATACTGCTGATCTCTTTTCAATAACTACTTTAGTAGTCCAAAGAAGGATATGAAATACGTTGTATTTAATTTTTGAACAACAAGTCCTTGGAAGGTCGAGGCATGGCTTATATGAATATTTTATTTTTGTATGTTAAGATGTCCGGACGGGTGATTTTTTTTTAAGGTCTCAACTTTCCTTGAAGGTGATTAGTATATATGGGGGAGGTCGAATCTCAAAATTTTATTTTATTTTATCCTTAAATATGGTTTATAACTTGTACAATTTTTAAGATAAGATTAACTTTGCTGCGAGTGGCCCGTTGCCGACCTGTCTTAGATATTTTCTTACTGGGAGTGTATGATTAAACATAAATTTTTCATATAATTAGATAGTGGAATACTTACTACCTTCCTTAGAGTTTTTCTAAATTATATAATTTCTAGTGGATTTATAGGGCAATAAAGTAGTGTTGCGTCGTATTCCTTTTGGTTATCGCCAACATGGTCTAAGCTTCAACCCTCTGTTCTATATTGAACTTGTTTTAACGCATAAATTTCTTAGGCAAAACTATTAAGGGTCTGACTATATATATGTGTCTTGTTATAACATTCCTACACCACCAAGATTGGAAATAGTGCACAACCAGAAAATCCAAATATTGACAAAGAGTTATATTTCTATAGAAGATGGATCATATCCAGTTAGATTCTCTATATTCGAAAGGTTTCTAAGCGGTCTTCCTTGCTCATCAATTACTTGTACACTCTTGCTTTGACCTTGTTTTCCACCACATGGAGTCCTTTCTAATTGGTTGACCTTTTCGTCCTAAAGGTCCTTAATATGTTGAAAGTCTTCTTTAGCACATAGTCACCCACTTGGAAGATTCGGTCATGCAGCTTTGAATTGTATATACTTCTCATCAGTGATTGATAGTGATGAACTCTTAGATATACTTTGGTATTTTTATTCTTCTATCGTATCCATTCCTTCTCTTATTCTCTTGGCATTGTAGTCTTTGAGTATAGTTTGCTACCTTATAAGAAAATATATTTGTCTCTATTGGGACTATTACGTTCATGCGATAGAAAAAATCAAAAGGTGTCTCGATAGTGGTTGTCTGATGGGTGGCTCGGTAAGCCCATAACCCCTGAATGAATTCATAATATTTGGTGGTCGAGCCTTCTAGTCTTTACTTCAGACCATCAATTATGTTATGATTTGTGACCTCGGTTTGCCTTGATAGCTTATGGATGAAGATAAGTTAAAAATAATTGTTGGATTTCTTTGGTGAAGCAAAATGAAGTCACTTGAGAATTTAAGAATTAGTTTCCATTGTTAGTGGTAATCATTCTTAACACTTTGAACCTGTAAAAATGTTGTTTTTAATAAAATTTATTACTTAGTTAGGCCTCATTCTAGCTAAAGGTTCTACTTCGATCCACTTAGAGAAGTAATCTACTATAACTAGAACGTATTGTCATCCTCACAAGCCTTAGGAAAGGGTCTGACCGGGTCTAATCCTCATTGGTAAAATGGAAGATGTTTTGATATGGTTTCCAGTGGTATTGTCGGCCTATGTGTGATGTTGGAAAAGTGATAACATATATCATTCTTCTCGACTATTTATTTAGCTTCGGCAGTTAGTGTATGCTAAAAAAAACTCGCTAGAAGGACCCTCATTTCTAAATTTTGATACCCATAATGAGTTGATCCCACAATGTCATGAATTTTATCAAATATATAATAATAATAATAATCTATACCTAAGCAATGCATGAGAGGTTTTAAGAATACTTGGTGATACATTGTCATTTTTATCAAGACGTATTTGTTTTATTTTTTCCTTAGTTTGCGGACCTCGATCTTATCACGCAGGTTGACACGAGTCAAGAGGTAATTTTGAATGTGTGTCCTACATTCTATCTTAGTGTCAATGCTATTAATTTAAATTTTCAAATTGCTAAAAGTATTGGACATTTCTGAAATTGATGGTCACTTTTACAGTTTTATCCAAGATATCAAATCACAACTAGTTATTAAGGCCAATGAGTCGGCCACACAATTTCATCCCTCGGAACCTCCTCATACTGTACTTTCTCAAAATTATTTTCTAATATTTCCAAAAGCTTCATATGTTATATGAAAGTATCATTCATTGATTCTATATTTCTTTGGGATATTTTATGACTATTTTTGAATCACTTAGCACCCTTACCCTCTTGATACTACAATTACGAGCTAGTCAGAGTCTTGAGATAACTTCTTCATATTCGTCTTCATTATTGGTAACGTATAAACCAAAATGTATGTATTTGTGCATATCCTTCTCTAAATGAGTGATCAATTGGATATCAGCTCCGCATCTTCAGGAACATTGCCCTCTATATGTCTGGACAATACAATATGGAGGTAGACACTCCTGATTAGGCTTTTTTTTATAGTATAGTTCACTTAGAAAGCCTAGGCTTTTATTGTTTTTCTTGTATTAAAGTTTATGTCATAGTCATACAACTATATAGACCAACGAGTAAAGTGCATCGAGATGCTTGGTCACCGTAGCACATATCAAAGAGGAAAAGATCGGAAAACAATATAGTGGCCTTGGAAATAAAGTATCATTTTATTAGCTACAATTACTATGGTAAGTGATAGTTTATCTAGTTAGAGGTGCCCTGTTTCTCCTACACTAGATAAACTTCAGATTTATTTCCAACTCTAAAACTAGTATGACACTTACAGCATAGTCTGACACTTCTAGGTAGATGCAGAGTGTCTCTCTAGAAGGATTTTGATGGGACCTTTGGATAATATATGCACTACTTAATCATATACAAATCGTGATCATGCTTCTCAATCTAATACAAGTGATAAATCTTTTTTAATACTTGGGAAAAAATAAACATGTGGATGAGAAATGAGATTTGAACTTATGCAAAGATGTCAACCTACCAGTCAATACATGAATTTTTTTTATTGACCTGGGAGTTTGCATGGATTCCAAAGCTTCCAGTTATGATGGAACTATTTTTATACTCCTCTCACTGACTAGGTAACCTAAAAATTTACCTAGCTACACCACGCGAACACACTTATCTGGATTCAGGTTCAGGTTTATGGAATGTTTCTTTTAGATATTTGATATGATTGACATTATTAGGACTCTTAAGTAGCATATCATCAATGTATACCTCTATATTTTTACATATTTGACTGGAAAATATTTATTGATAAGTCTCTTATAAGTAGCCTTTGTGTTTTTCAATTCAAAAAGCCTAACCTTATAGCAATGCAGACTTCGATCAGAAATGAAAGTATTATAGTATTGGTCTATTGGGTGCCTCTAGATTCGGTTGTACTCTCTATATATATCCATGGATGAAAATTGTTTGTTTCCTAAGGTTGATTCGGCCAGCTGATCTATTATTTCCACTAAAAATGATCTTTGGGGCATGCTCTGTTCAAATATGTAAAGTCCACACGCATGCGCCACTTTTTATTTTTCTATACTAAAACTGGATTGGCAGTCTATACTAGGTAAGTGGATTCTCGAATGGAAGTTGTTATATTGAAAGATAGTTTTACTAGTCATAGTTGTGTATATGTTTCATGCGAAATATTTTATATGTCACGTAAATTAATTTTTTTATGTCATGTGAAATGATGTTTTTTTCATGCCTAACACGATATTTTGCTGGCATATTACAAAAAATATGATTTTAAAAAATCATCATCTGATGGATAATATCAACAATTTGGCATTTGGTGGTAAAAAATAAACGTTTTATGACACACTTACATGCGAGAATACAATTATGATTAGTAACAATCACCTTTACTATAATCCCACCCTTACTGGATATATCATACCTATGACAATCGATCTATCTTACCCACAATAGGTTCTGATTTTTCAATGGAGAAAGACTTTTTTTATGTATGATGGGTTGAACGTTAGGATTTACCAATATTTTGTGACATATAATATACAGTAGTAATCATGTTACATTTTTTTTATTTTTAAGCAAATACATATAATATTATTAGTTAAAATGATAGTAAATAAGTCCAAAGACTACCTCATAGAATGATTTGATTGTCAAAGTCTTATCTTTAGCAAGCTCCACTACTTTTATACACTCGTTGGGGACTACCAAACTTGGGGCCTCACGAGGGTCATCAACTACCTAAACATCGAGTGAGACCTGTTCAGATTATTACTTATTTGTTCAGAGCAAAAAAACAGCATAACACTTGTTACAAGTATATTGATCTTCCTTATGAATCTTACTTTATCGTCCACTATGTAGCAAAACATTGATGTATTGTTGCTGCAATTTTCGATGAGCCACGACCGTCCAAAAACTGCATTGTATGCAATATGCTTTTCAACTAATGTGTTTATTTTTTCTTGTACTCCCCATTGTTTAAATAGACATCAATTTCCAATCCACTGGGGAGTTTAGCATCATCTCATGTGAAGCTAACTATAATCTTATTACACTTTTGGTAGGTTGGTGGATTATTTACTCTTTAAAGTGTAATTTTTAAAATTATGTTGACAAAACTGTCAGTGTCGACCAGGACCCTCCTAAATTCCACCTCATTAATGCAATTTGTGACTAGTAAAACATCATTATGGGGCCTAAAAAATTCTCGAAGTTCATCATAAGTAAATATTATTGGTGTAAATCGGACTCGTTGTAAGTGAACCAAAGTCTTCCCTTGGTACTGATATTCAAATTTGGATGTATGTCTCTTTTGAAAGGTGTTAATGATCTCGGACAACTTGTCACCCTTGGAACTAGCCATAAATTTATCTTGGTTTTGATCAAAGTCCAGATAACCATATTTATGGGGTCTGGACAATACTTTGGTGAGCATAGCATGTTTATTTTAGGTTGAAATGTTAGGGACTCTAGTCTTCTTGCCTCAAACTTAGGTTCGCTTTTAAATTTCTTTCGGACCTTAAAAGTTTTTTATTTTACAAATTCTATCAACTTCCTATTTTTAATAAGGATTTCGGTCTTTCCCGTTAGGTACTTACAGCCTCGAGTGTAATGGTTGACGTCGTTGCAATACTTGCATAACTTATTTCCACTTTTATCTTCTCAGGGTGTGAGCATTGGCAATGGCTTACAAAAGTGCAAATAATATTTGGCCTTCTTGTAAATCTTGGTTGTGTTCTTTGTCGGCCTTCTTGGATATTTCCAACCTATGAAAATTGATATATCTCGCCTCTAATAGTTTCTAATATTTCAATAAACAAATCTATTCTTTTATGTACGATGAGTCGGATGTTAGGATTTACTGGCAGCTTGTGACCAGAAACAGACAATGGTACTATTGTTACATTTTTTTATTTCCAAGCAAACACATCTAATATTGTTATTTAAAATGATGATGATAAAGAACTTCAAAGACTAATTGGATATCTCCTTTCATGACCTTACAATCTCTTGTGTAATAGTCGATGTCGCTTTGATAATTGCATAACTTATTGACACTTTTATCTTCTTTGGATGTAAGCATCAATAACGGCTTACAAAAGTGCACATTATCCTTGACTTTCTGATAAATTGACGTTATGTTCTTTGTTAGCTCAACGTAGTTTTTATTTTAGTTATCGGGATTATGCTTTATTGATCATCATCCCACCCACCTTACCCTCCCCCCCTCCGCATGCAGATCATATGTGGTTCATCCTCGGACCTTCAGGTAAGGGACCTATTTTAACGGTATCGATCCCTTGAACTGCTTCGACGTTTGGATTGAGAGAATTTATGACGTCTTCGCTCTTTTTAATTTAAATCTCAACCAAGGTCAATTGACCTATCATTCAACAAAAAAGAATAGTGGCTATGGTTTTGAGTCTTGTGTTCTCTCTTATGAATATCATCATATCATTCAACTCGGTGTCTTTGGAGTGAGTCTAAACCTACAATGATTCTTCAATAAATCTTGATCAACATGGATCTGTTTGACTTTGGATCTCAACTTCGAAGTTCTCTGACCTATTTTCTCTAGTTGGACATGAAGTACCGCTACCTTCATCGCATGGGCACAAAATTATTCCTCTAACTGTGTTTTTGAAGGGTAGTAAAATATGGCATGCTTTCAGATCCCTGAAGTACCTCGGCTTCTAAGCTTCGGTCTCAACAATATTCTTCATAACTTAAATAAAGAGTGGTGGTAACTTGTAACCTTCTGCATATGGTTTTAGAAGTATATTGTTTGGGTATAAGTCCATCTCATAGACAGAATCATTGATGATGTTCAGTTTAGTTTGGCCTCTATGGTAAAGTGCATACCAGTCATGGTACAATAAAAATGCTAGAAAAAATTTATAAACCATATAAATCATTATATAAATGATTTCATATTAATTTTTTATCATTCTAAGTTCAAAAAAACATGGACTGCATCTAATTTCATTAGATAGAGAACACATGAGTTTAAGACATAACGTTTTTAAACTTAATTTTCATAGTTTATCGTATGTTTTGAACCGTATATAATCATTTAACTATTCATTTTTTTAATATAGTCTATCGACCAAAACAATTTATGGTGGTAGATTATCGACTACTTATTTTTGTATAAAGTTAGACTCTGTGTGTGTTGATTAAATGACTAAATTTATCGAAATGAATAGTTAATGAGCTAATTTCATAGAAAATGAATAGTTAAAAGACTATTACCATATGATTTTTAACCGATGAATTATATGATTAGAAAGTGGATAGTTAATATACAATTTCATGTTCAATACTTTTATCGTATGAACTTACCCATGTTAATCAAATTTGAAGGATATCTTATTATGGAATATTTGTTCGAGATTGTAATCATTTGTAGATATGGATTAAATCGTGCATCTATCATGAATATTCTTATGAAGCCTATAAATATGTGAAAGACAAAGAATTTAAATGGATATGTTCAAGAAAATATATGAACAATAATCCAAGTTGTTTCCATTTAGTGAAATCTATAGTGCAAGGAAACATTTTCAAGAACTTTTAAGTGGCTTGATTTGTCATATAATTATTAGCTGATAAATATTTTTATTAGTTCACCTATCAATACCCACTTAATATCAAATTAATTTATCAATAATCACCCAAGGTTTGATAAAGTACGGATAAACATTTGGTTTTGAATTAAAGTAACAATAATCACCTCGTAGTCTAGATATCGTTATCCATTTTTTTCTCTCGTGATGTTTTTTTAAATGCCATATCATTCAAACCATAACTCCAAAAAAATCAAAATATCATTGGTTTTATTTTTTTAAGACAAACAAAACAAGATCCATATAATGTTTTTTTTAAGTTGCGTAGTTAGGTGTAATCGGGTTGTGAAATGAGTAAAAAAAACTATGTTACACTTGCTTTATTAAATGTAATTTTATTGCTAAAAAATTGTGTTCCAATTGCGAAATCACATGTATTTTGGTTTCCAAAAAACAATTGTGTTTTAGTTGAGGAATTACGTGCAAAATGAATTGCGTAAATAAGAAAAAATGACTAAATAGGACTTTCGTTGCTAATAAATCTAAATATATTAAAAATGTAAACTTGTTTTGTGAAAATAAGTGTTAAGGGTGTGAAACAACAAACTTTTTTGTAGTTGCAAAAATATGTGTATTTTGTGTTGAAAAATACTTTTTTTCCAAAAAACAAAGATAGACTATGTTCTAGTTTTGTAAATACGTGCAATTTGGTTACGAAAAAACATTTGTGTTCTAATTACATGTAATTTGGTTGCAAAAATAGAAAAAAAAAATCTAAAAATATCACTCATGGATTTCGTTTTGTTCATTTAAAAAAATAAAGATATATGTGTTTTTAGAGCTTTTATTTTTAGTTAGGTTTGAAAGATATGAAGTTTTGAAGGTTAAAAATAACTAATTGTTGAAGTTTTACTTATTTTTGTGTTGTAGTATTATTAGAATCATTTATAATGTAGGTGGTATTTATTAAATTTTAAAATTCATGTGCTTATCTATGATGAGTTATAAATATATATATTTTTAGAAAATCGATATTTTGTTGGTATCATTGAGTTTTTAATTTTTAAAATTTACAAATAGAAAAATTATATTTTTAAGATATTAAGAAAATATATATTATTTTATTTTAATTTAATATCTTAGATTTTTTCACTAATCCTTTTCAAAATAGTTATAAATCTTAATTAATTATATACACACGTAGTACAAGAAGGTTCGAAAGGAAGCTTTATCTCGAAGGAAAGCAATTCTTGAACCTTTATGAAGAAATTTTAATCCGTGGAAATGGATTCTCAATCTACAACACTAAATAATCAACATCATCCACCTGATAGTGATTCAATCCAGAGCAGCAACGACCATCCAAAAGTATTAAAGTTAACTCAAATCTGAATCAAGACTCTGAGATCACGCATCATCAATCTTGATGTAAGGATCAACAAGAAACAACCCAAAAAGAGTTATCACTCCTCATTGAAGCTTACCAAACTACTTCACAAAGACGCCATTTGTTAAGGACCAGCCCTGTATTCAAAGAACACTCAAATCTTCAACCAAACTCATCAATGCAGTACCAGAATCTTTAGCAACAACTGAGATCATTTACAAATACGGTCAGAGTAGCACCCAAATATTTTTTCCATAAAAATGCCAAAATCCACACCATGAATGAAATTATATATGTAGAATTTCATAAAGAAGACAAAAAAATGTTAGAATCAAGGGCAAAATATACCTTGATCGGAAAATTCTCTTCTGGTAGACCATCAATTAAGGAAATACAAAACTTCTTCGATAACATTGGATTTAAAGGAAAGGTAAGCTTGGCGCTATGAGATCCACGATATTTGATGATAGAACTAGACTTACAAGAGAATATCAAAATAATTTGGAGGATGAATATTTGGATTGTTGGTAAACACACAATGCGTATCCTAAAATATACACCAAACTTTCATCCAATGAGAGAATCACTAGTTACTCCGATATGTATAACTTTTCATAACCTCCCACGTCACCTATATAATGAAGACACGATGAGAATCCTATCCAGAGCAATAGGTAACCTCATCGATGTTTGGGTTCCTAATAAAAACCAAGCCATGTACAGTTTTTGTAATGCCTGGGTTGAATTAGACATATCCTAAGACCATACTAACTAGAATATGGATAAGCTTTGAAAAGACAAATGGATTCTGGATTTATGTCTCTTATGGTGAAAAACCAAAATACTACTCAGAATGTTTTCACATAGGACACAATAAGGAAGAGTGTAGGAAACTTGCTCAAGACAGTTAAAATCAAGAAGATGATCACTCCAACTCTCAATCAATAAGCAATAAGAATTTCCCTAAACCTACAAAAATTTGGAAACCTAAAATGAAGTCCATTATAGTGAAAAGATGTAGTCACTCTCACCAAAGATAAATATCCCAATGATAAACAACAAGAAAGTGACGAAACCATCATAAATATATAACCATCAGATCAACCACCATCATCATCAAACAAATTGCCTAGATTCCCTAGAGAATCCTTGTTCAGAATTGATACTTAACCAACAATAACACAAAGTATCATACCTTAACTACATGAGGCAGGAGTCATAGAGACATTACAAACTATTGACATAGAAATATCCCTGACTTCTGCAAATGATCAAGAATCGGAAACTTCAGACATGTTTCCCCCAAGCCATAACACATGGGTAGCCTCCCCTCCTCACTTAAAGTCACAACACAAGAAAATATCAAATTCAAGATATACTTGACAAATAAGTCAAAGGAAATAAAGTCTAAATACTTAAATGTTAACAACACATCCAAAACAACTTAAAACAAAAGGCCAACCACACCTCAAACTGGCCATTTTAAATGACTATAAAAGTTATATATCGAAATCTTTGTGGAATAAGTAACAAGGCTACAAGGAGAAGGGTTAAGTCCATCACAAGATCTGAAAAGTTGGATTTCATGGCAATGCGGGAACCCATGATCTCAAATATTTACTTGAACAAGACAGCCCAAACTATTGGATTTTAAAATTCTATAACAAATACTTCTAACAAGATTTGGTTGTTCAGGAACAATAACTTTAAAGTTTACTTTATCCTTAACCAAGACCAGTTGCTTCACACGAAAAAAAAAATCACTCAAACATAGACAAATACTTTATAGTTACCATTGTCTAGGTAAAGCGTATTAGGGATCTCAGATTTCCTCTTTGGAACAATCTAAGAAATATAGTTGATTTATTCATGGAATGGATAGTCATGGGTGATTTTACTGAAAAACTATCTAGCTTCTCTCTCTTCCTAAGAAGTAACGATGAGTTCAACAACATAATTAGTGATTGAAATCTTATGGATACATGCTATTCGGGATCTAAATTTACATGGACGAACTCCCACAAGTGGAATAGACTAGACAGGTATTATACAACACAACTTGGGCCAATTACTTTGAAAATACAAATGTCACTCACATAGCCAAAACATGTCTATTCATTCTCCTCTATGCATCTTTATATCAGACAACTATACTAAAATCAAGGCTTCCTTTAAATTTCAAAATATGTGGTTTTTACACCCTGAGTTTACTACCATCTTCAAGGAAAATTGGAATATTAAAATGAAGGGTCCTCCTATACATATGTTATGGCGGAAACTTAAAAGACTCAAAGATTATCTAAAAACATGGAATAAAAAAACATTTGGAAACATTTTTAGTGTAATTTCTCAAATAGAGGAGGATGTCAAGGTCTATGATAAATATTTTGCAGAATCTAACACACAATAAGATAAGATCAAGCTAGCTAGATCCCAAGCTAACCACTTTCATCTACTTGCAAGAGAGGAATCTTTTACGAGCAAAAGTATAGTACAAAATAGACAAAACATGGTGATAACAACACAACATCCTTCCATAACTATGTCAAGCAGAAAAGGAGAAGAAGCAAAATTACAAAAATTAAGGACAACAATACATGGATCCAAAACCCTCAAGAGCTAGGTGACTCTTATGTTCATAACTTCGAGAATATGCTAACATAGAACTCCAATCCTACAGACACAAAAGCAGTTCATCATATTATTCCCATTATGGTTACAAATGAAGATAACATCAATGTGTTAGCTACTCCAACTCGGCAAGAAATTCATCATTCAATCAAAGCCCTAAACTACTTTAGTATAGCAGGTGCTGATGGTTTTTATACAAAACAAAATCAACAATGTTGGACACTATAGCTAAAGGACTTATGCTCAGCAATCAAAGCCTTTTTTAATGGAGAATATTTCCCTAATGGTATCTATGCTAAAACAATTTGTTTAATACCTAATAATGAATACCCAAATCATGGAATAAGTTTAGGAAAATCAGCCTTTACACTTATTAAATAGAATTATATCCAGACTTCTCAATGACAAGATATCCTTTATCCTCCCTAAATTAATATCATAAGAACAAAGTGGTTTCGTAAGAGGCAAAAACATCCAAGAGAATATACATCTCAATAAAAAAATTCTTTATAATCTTAGAAGAAATACTAGAGTTGGCAACCTAATAATAAAGTTGGACATTATAAAATATTTTGATAGAATTTCCATTTCTTTTATTTACCAAATTCTAACTTTGTTTAGTTTTGATATTATATTATGAAAACTAAACAAGAATGCAACTAGTCATGTCATATTTTCAATAATTCTCAATGGTGAAGCAATAGGATTTTTTAGATAAAAAATGGTGTTTGACAATGAGACCCTATTTCTCATAGTCTATTCATCTTAGCAAAAGAATTTTTAATCAAAAGAATTAAAAACCTTTTTCAAGATAATCCAGCAATGAGATTCAAAATAGCAAGCTCTGTTATAATCCCATGTTTGGATTTTGCTGATGATATAATCATCTTCTCCAATGGATCATCAATCAACATCAATAAAATATATAAGTTTCCAAAGGATTATCAAGAATACTTTGGGAAGATAATCAGTAAAGATAAGTCATCAATCAATCCCATCTCCTAGTAGCCCTCAT
Organism: Limnanthes douglasii subsp. nivea; assembly: GCA_036936605.1. Classification (NCBI taxonomy): domain Eukaryota; kingdom Viridiplantae; phylum Streptophyta; class Magnoliopsida; order Brassicales; family Limnanthaceae; genus Limnanthes; species Limnanthes douglasii. Next base: position 7,364,533 of record JAUPFV010000003.1, on the reverse strand, counting down.
AATAGACTAACCCACGTGCATTAACTTATTGGCTTCAAAATAGGCAGCTAATCTATGAAATACTTGGGTTTAATGGTTCATCACAACAGTTGAGCTATACACCATGAAGACATAGTCACAAAAATTAGAAAGAAAACTCAATAGTGGGATCAAACTCTTCTATATTTTGGAGGTAGACTCACTCTTATCCAAATAGTCTTACTAGTCATCCCTCAGTATCAAATATAAAATTCTCTTCTTCTTAAATCATCCATAAGAAGAATTAAAGATATATGCAATAAATACTTGTGGGGGATAACGGAAAATCATAGAGTAATCTTCTAGATAAACCAGAATACTCTAAGCAAGCCATATTCTAAAGGTGGTCTAAATCTCAGATGTTTGAAAGATTTTCAGCTCACCTACTATTGCAAAGTATGGTATAAATTCAGGGAAAACCTAAGTCTATGGTCCAGATTTATGCATTGTAGTTACTGCTCTACTCAACATCCTATGCAAGTTCAGTTAGTTAGAAATAGATATCAAGTGCGGAAATGTTAATTTAATTTAGATATATATTAGATGACTATATACATGGTTAATAGGAAAAGTAGATTATGAGTTTTGGCTTGACAGATGGATTAATAACAAGCCTCTTATTAACTTAAATGGAAATGTCAATAACTTTAGGTACACACAAGAGAAAGTTAAAGAGTAGTGTTTAAATGGAACATGGAATTCTAGCAAGCTCACTTCAATAGTCAAACCTACAGACACAAACATGATTAATAAGTTGGCAATCAAAGAAATGGTGGATGAAAAAACCCTATGAATACAATCTGATTAAAGTGAGTTCAATACAACAGATACTTTGAATCATTTTAGAAATAAAGACAATACTTCAATGTTAAATAAGATAACCTGGAACAACACTAGCCAAAGATATTTACCTTTAGCTAGAAGATTAACCAGTATTTAGGAGTCAGTTCTTATATCTACATATAACCAACCTTTGTTTTTACAGATTAGAAGGCCAACCATGAGAGCTCTGGTTTCAGCCATAATTGGAGAGAGTTTGTCGTATAAGTTGTTAAAGCCAAGAACGATGTCTCCAGAGCTATCTCGAATGATAACTCCTCCACTTGATTCTCCATTAGGGAGACAGGTTCCATTTGAGTTGAGTTTGAGTCTTCCAGAAGTTGGGGGAGTCCATTTCAGGTATGTATGTTTGTTCTTGTTGTTAAGATAGTTAAAGCATCCAATTTCTATAGCTGCATTAGCATCATTTTTCCAGTGTTTTGTCTTAAACGAGTTAGAATTATCAAGGCAAAACATAATATATTTAATGTAGTTAATAGAAGACCATATAGAATATAAACTTACTTTGAACTTAGATTCTTGTTTGCCATATGACCTATTACATGAAGAACTATTCTAGCCTGAATATCCTTTTGAGAAGACTAGAACCAATTCCTAGTCATATGGGTTATTTTCATGTATTTGTTAATGTAAATGTTGTACAGATCTGCAAAATAAAACCAGATTACCTAAGCAAAACTACAAGATATAAACACATGAATATGAGTTTCTAATGATTCACAGAATTGGCACTTTGAAACAGTTGTAAAGTGTCTCTTTTGCATTATGGAATCAATAGGAATGTAATTATAAAGGAGTTTCCACAATAGAAAGAAACATTTCCTAGGAGTTATAGGATTCCAAATTTTGCTGAAAAGATTAGACTTGTTGTGATGTTGTCTGATCTGATCCCAAGTAGCTTTAGAGTTAAATTTCCCATCTTTGGAGAGCTTCTAAATAATGGAGTCTGCTTAATTTAATTTGATAGATGTAGACTCAATTAGGTTGATAGTAGCTTGAGATACAAAGCTCTTTAATCTATTGATGTTCCAAGAATTTTCATGCCAGAAAGAGCTAATTTTTCATACCTATACTAGTTTTTGTCCATCTTATCATCCATAATGATAGGAGGAGAGTGAATACCAGTTATCAAGCCAGAAATCAACATCACTACAACTCAATGCCAAAGTAATATTCGGCTCAGCAAAAAAATTATGTTAATTTACTTATGTATTATTCAATTGCACTAACAATCTTATACATGATACAAAACCTGACAAAATACTTTTTTTAGCTCATATTGTCTGAAAAATAGCATTTGGAAGCCATTCCATGTTCCACAATAAGCTCAATAACAATCTGAATTTTATCCGAAGCTCAATAACAATCAGAATTTTATACTTAGTCTCGAAGGAAAAACAGAATATCACATGAAACACAAATGTTCATCAATCTGCCCAAAAGGAGAAAGATAACATAACTACATTTAAAGAAATCTTTAAAGGACAAATCTAATCAAAATAGACATCAAATTATAATCAGAAGAAAAACAAAATCACACCTTTAGCACTAGATCCAACCATCGGTTTTCAATTTTTTCAAAAACAAATCCACAAAATCTTAATAACATCAAAGTGACCATGACAATTAATCGGATTCTAACAACTATTTTAGACGGATTATAACAAGTTGGCGCCCCTTTGAAATCTTTTTACATTCTTTGTTGTAATTTTAAATAAAGATAAGACAAAAACTACCTTATCTTTTGAAAAAAAAAAATACTAATTCCTTTGAATTTATAAATATTTTTGTATCGCTGATGAACTATTTATAGTTTTATCAAGGCCAAAGCTATTTCCTCCATGTTATTTTTTATTTCCTCCATCATTCAAACTTTTAAAAACACTAGTGACTTGCTTTTACCAAATTACCCTTATTTGTATTTCAAATTTAACACTATATGCTATTGATCTAATCGATAGTCTTATATGAAAAAACGCACCAATAACCTAACTTTAATCCAACATATATGATTCTACTTCTAAAATTAACCATAAAACAAAAAACTTCAATTTTATTGAAGATTAATCATGGAAAATGAAGAAACCCAAACTAAACCGGAACGAACAAGGTAATTTAATTTTTGTTTTTATGTTTTACCATTTCGAAACTTCTTTTTTTCAGCCAAACCCGATTTCTGCAGTTCTGAACGAAAAACAACTGATTCCGAGACGGTATCTCAGAATCAGTTGTTTTGTTCAAAAGAAAGTATTGCTAGCCAAAAAATTTAAACATTAGCGAAAGCATGTGATTCCGAGAGGCCATCTCGGAATCACATGCTTTTTTTTAATGCAAAACATGTGATTCCGACATGGCCACTCGAAATCAGATGTTTTGCAGTTAAAAAAAAGCATGTGATTCCGAGATGGCCTCTCGGAATCACATGTTTTCGCTAAAAAAAGCAGAATATAAAAGAACAGCCATATGGTCACAAAATCAAACAGAACTCGAAAACAGATCCAACCAAAAGCATAAACTCTAATCGAACCCTAAATCTACCAAATAAGAACCCTAATCGAACCCTAAATCTACCAAATAAGAATCCTAACCTAACAAGAAGAGCCATAGCTAAAACAAACTGGAAAACAAAAGACACTAGAAAACTGAAGAAATTAGGGGTTTGAAAAGAAATTGGGAAACAAAAGAAAGTAGAAAACAATATAGTTTTTTTTCTTTGAATTTGTTAATGGATAGGATAATAGAATAAATGGATAGAATAGTGGCGTTCTTGAAAAGGAAAGAGATAGAATAAATCGGTAGAAGGACAAATGTGTAATTTCCTTTATGGAGGAAATAACAAGATGGAGTTATTTTCAAATTATGGAGGAAATAAAAATTATCATGGAGGAAATAACTTTGGCCTTTTATCAATTGTGATATTATTATTTTTTTGGTCTTTCGTTTCGTTTTTCTTTTTATACATCTATCATATAACTTTCGATGTTAAAATAATTCAAATACCTTTCTCACTCGGTACAGACTTAAATATATAAACAAATTATATATAATTTTAAACATCAGCACTTACTGAAAAAAAAAAACTATCTTAAATGAAATCTAATAGATCATTTCGAACCTGGAGCAACGTCGGTCGGTTCAGTCCGGGTTATGACGAACCGGACCGGACCACTAAATTTTCGGTTCTAATTTTTGGAACCGGATCGGACCGCTAAGCTTTCGGTTTGGTCCGGTCTGGTTCGGTTCGATTCCGGTTCGGTCTCATTTTGGTTCGTTTCGGTTCGGTCCGGTTTTGATCCGGTCCGTTTAAAAAATTTAAATCCAATTAAAATTTGATTTTTATTTAAATAAATAATATAAAAACTAAAATTTATAAATTAATGTTTGATTTTTTTTGTTAAAAATGGATAATTAACTATTAATTTTGGTAATATAATTTATAAAATAATAAATAATAATAATAAATAATAGATTCTAACGATTTTATTGATCCGATTTCCTATCGTACCGGTTCGGTTCCTTAACGGTTCTATCGGTTTACCAATTTTATCGGTTCGATTCCATATCGACTCGGTTCCTAACCTATTTTTTTTGTTCGATTCCTAACCTATTTTTTTGTTTCGGTTCATTCTAAGTTTTTAAAATGAAACCGCGATCGGTTTATCGGTGCTGTTCCTGACCAATTTTTTTGTTTCGATTCCTTCTCATTTTCGATTTTTAGAATGAAACCGCGAACCGAACCGTTAAAATTCGGTCCGGTCTTTATCGGCTGCGATTCTCAAAAACCGAACCGTTAAAATTCGGTCCGGTCTTTCTTGGTTCCGGTTCTCAAGAACCGCTGACATCGGGAGTGGGGCGAGTTTAACTCTTGTTTTATCACTAGATTGATTTGTTTTATACAAGTAATTTCATTTCAAGTTTTTTTTTCAAAATAATATAATCAAAAGGTTTCTTTCATAATGAAACTTCCATTTAAGACTTTAAATTGTTATTATCAACAAGTTCAGCAAATATTGTTCAATAGTAGCATTGGCTTCTTTTAGCTTGACAAGTACTTGGATAGCTTCAGTCTTTCGAGGCAAGAGCTTCATCTTTGTCATTTGTAGCATCATGTTCGTTTCCCTTACTGATTAAGCTTTACACCGGATACAGATTGTAGCCGAACACTTAATAAGCACATTTCCTAACTCTTACCCTCTTTACACTATCCTTACATAAGTCTATACTGATAGTTCCCTCAGCCCTAGGATTCAAGGTTGAATTCACAAATATTTCCCAAAGAGCAGCAGCATACTCAACAATAACAAGAGCCAAAGACGATGCTTTGATGTTAGTTTTGTGGAACTTTGAATCTACCAATAGATAATTGAGAAAGGGAAAACCACCATGGATAAGAAAAAAAGCTACAGTTCCTGATCATGTAATAATATTGGCCTAGGACCCCAGAACAGCAACACCCAGAAAAGTATCTGTAAGATTTCATATAGCCCCTAACCACATTTCCGAATACTATTTCTTGGATCCAGTTGGCATTGTCATTGAATTAGGTATATTTTCAACACCTCGTTTGGCATTGTCATTGAATTAGGTATATTTTCCACAACTCAGTTGGTGCTACAATGTAGTTCTTGATCTTGATAGATAAATGATGGGTTAAAGACATCAAACATATATCCCAAACAACTAAAAGACGGGTTAAAGACATCAAACATATATACCAAACAACTAAAAGACCATCTCAAGGGGCTTAAAGACATCAACCGAAAATCCTAACCAACTAAAAGACGATCTCAAGGGGGTAAAAGACATCAAACGTAAATCCTAAACATCACATCGGTCTTTTAAGGGTGTTAAGACATAAAACGTTTAGGAACTGTCTTAAGGGTGTTAAACATTTCAGGACGGTCTCAAGGGTGTTGAAGACTCGAATATAAATCCTAAACGACTGTCTGATGTGGTGTTAACACAACATCCTAAACGACTGCCTGATGTGGTGTTAACACAACATCCTAAACGACTAACAAGCAGTGGTGTTTGATGTTCTTACTAAACGCCTGATGTGGTGTTAACACAAGATCAACCGCAATTCCTAAACTTACTTATACAACAAACTGTTAGCTGGAATGAAAACAAGATATTCAAAACTGCACTAAAGATGGTACCTTCCCTAAAATTTGCTAATTATAACACATACTGGCCTTCAGCACATCCAAGCATAAAACTACACTAAGAAACCTTTTCGATTCAAGGGTATTCAAAACAAACACAATACAACAATGCAAGCACAGACCAATGTCATACATACAACCCATCTAGCCACTACTCCAATAAGGTCCCAACTTTAACATCATCTTGCATAATACTAAAGTAATAATAAATCAATATTGTAAGCAAACAAACAAGACACGAGAACAAGAAGGGTTTAACTTCATAAGCTATAGAAACATGAGAGCAATGTAGAGATATATTAAATCTGGAAAAACACAATAAAAACACAAAAACCAATGAAATTGTACTCTACTCAAACGAAAAAGAAGACAATCATAGAGTTCATCAAGATATTACTAATGTAATCCATCAACGCAACCTTCTTGCTTCCCGCTCAGACTCGAGAAGGGTGAGAATATCTCCTTCTCTAACAGGTCCCTTAACGTTCCTCATGATAAACCGATTCTGATCGTCGAGAAACTTAACCCTAACTTGAGTAACCTGTCCACGGGATCCAGTTCGTCCCATGATCTTAATCACAACAGCATGCTTAATCTGAGTATCCATCCTGCAATAAACGATAAGCCCTCCATCAACATCGATACTCTACAAACCTTTGAATCGAAATTTACTAAAATTTCCCTAGGGTTTTATCTTATTTACTCTTTCTCTCCAACTAAGACTGGATCTAAAGTTGAATCAAATACAAATTGATCTGAGAAAGGAAATCGAATACAAAATCGGTCAATCGTGACGGGATAGTTACCTTGACGATAGGTGAGAAGAGAACCGGAGAGAGCGAGAGAAAGGAGACGAGGTTTACCAGACGGCTGCTACTTACGAAACCCTAATCTCACAATTCGTCAAGTTATATAGGGCTTTCGTCGATCGAAATTACTGGTTTGGCCTACTTCTTTACGTATATACAAGGGTATTACAGTCATTTAATATATATAATTTTTAATAGCTTAATCAAGCTTTAGTTTTTAATTGAGTAAATTGGTTTTTCTAGTAACATACTTCTTTTAATTTAAATACTATTTTATAAATTCGTGTATTTTTTTTTTCAAATTTTCTATTTAGAATTTAATTGCTTCATTGAATGTAAAATTTACATCATATATATTTTAGGAATATTTTCGAAGTTTTTTAGGTGGTCTATGAATAAAAGAAATAGTTTTTAGTTCGGATTTTTTCAAAGTTCTTAAATGAGTTTCTGCAAGTTTAAAATATTTATGGTAAATTCGAATTGAATTCAAACCTTTTATTTTAAGTTATTAACGGGTTCTTAGGTTGTAATATAAAAAATAATTATTTTATTATTTTTATTAAAAAAACTTGTTTAAATTAAATAGGACTAAGTTATGATAATATTAGTTTAATGTAATTCCTAAACGACTAACAACCTCCATGTTGGCTTCAGCAATAGAAGACTTGTTGATAATATTCTTCACAAACTCCATCTAATTTTAATTTTAGATGTTGTGTTAACACCACATTATATAAAACTTGTTGATAATATTCTTCACAATATTAGTTTCGGGCATGTTCATCCTCCAACCCTGGATTTCGTGAAGAAAAATAGTGTAAAATTAAAAGTTATGATAATTATTGTTTACTTTTTTTTTATAAGAGAGTCCTTTTGTCTAATGTTTGGTACCACAAACAATAATTTTATTTAATGTGCGGTGGCAGGTGATAAACAACAATGCGTGATATGTTCCAGCTATAATTTTAGGAGAACTTCTAATGAAAGCTTCATAATGAGCTTGTTCAAATGTCGGTTGGAAGTTTGAGCATAAGATATGGCTTGTGCAAATGTCGGTTGGAAGTTTGAGTATAAGATATGCTGGTGGAAGTAAGGATTGTAAGTTTTTTTAACCTGCAGGTACTTGACCCAAATCTTTTTTGAACATGGAGGTACTTGACCCAAAGTGGTTTTATGGGATGGGTTATCGTTTAAAAAAAAATTCACGGATGGGTTGTGGGTTGAAAATTTATTATCCGTCGAATTTGGGATGAGTACTATCTATCGAATTCGGGATGAGTTATTGGTTTTAAAAAAAAATTATAAATACCCGACTCACACATGTATCTGTTAAACTAATACTATATAAAATAATATGTTATCTAATATTATTTATCAAACTTCAAAAATAAGGTTATTAATATTAGTATTTGTAATATCAAAACAATATATATTTTTTGTTAATATATACAATATATTTCGAAAAATATTATTTTACATTTAAATGTTAAATTTATTATTCAATTTATTTATTTTTAAATATTTTATTTCTTTTTCTCTCTAAGATAGTCTCGTATGAGATTCAAAATTTTCTAATAATATTTTTATTTATTAAATTTTTAAAAATATTATTATTTTACTAACATATATCAAAACTATATATTAATTATTAATAACATAACAAAATATTTTATAATTGTCACTAGATACAATATATTTTAAAAAATATCATTCTACATTTAAACATTAAATTTGTTTTTTCAAATTATGTTTTTAAAATGTCTTTTATTTTTTTATCCAATAATAGTATTACGAGTTAAGAAAAAAAATTGCTAATATATGTCAAAATCATATATTAATTATTAATAGATAACAACATATATCGTATATTTTGAAGAACAGTATTCTGTATTTAAATATTAAATTTAATTTTTTAGTTTTTTTAATCTAAGGCGGGTATTTTCTAGTGGGTAATTTTCGAATGGATATTTTACCCACAGAATATTACTATTCGTGGGTAGATTTCCACATAAAAATGTAACTTCAATGTGTACCCGTGGATGGGTACCCAAACCCGACGGATTCGGGTGTGGGTAAAAGATATTGTTACCTGACGGGTACGGGTTCGGGTTTGGGTTTGGAAAAATATAATCATTGTGGGTTACGAGTTAAGAAATACCAGCACCAAGCTTAAACATGACATATGAGAGTTTCAGGTGAAATCTTGAGTATGAGCTCTCAGACTTTCAATCGGAAGCTTAAGCATGATCTCCTGGGAGTTTCGGTTAGAAGCTTGAGTAAGAGGTTTACGAGCTTCGGCTATAAGCTTGAACATGAGCTCTGAGAGCTTCGGTCAGAAGCTTGATCATGAGATCATGAGAGTTTCAATTGTAAGCTGATGTAGCCCAGAAAGTCCAAACAAGAGCCTTTTAATTTATTTTATTTTATTCAAATATCTTATGTATTTAAATCAAATCTAATTATATTAAGATTTTATTTGATTTTATTTGATTTTATTTATTTAAAAAAAAAGGCTTTTGTTTGGACTTTCTGGGCTACATCATAAGCTTAAGTAAAAGATCGATGAGTTTTAGTTAAAAGCTTGAGCATGAGCTCGTAAGAGCTTCATCTGGAACTTTGAGCTTGAGCTCATGGTAGTTTTGGCTGAAAGCTTGAGCATGAACTCTAAGAGCTTCAGTTGGAAGCTTGAGCATAAGCTCTGACAGTTTCTACTTGAAAGTTGAGCATGAACCTAAAATAACTTTGAATAAAGCTTGAGTAAGACGTCTGGGAGATACAGCTCAAAGCTTGAGTAAAAGGTTTATGAGTTTTGGCTGGAAGCTTGATCATGAACTCAAGGGAGCTTCGGTTGGAAGCTTGAGCATGAGCTCTAAGAGCTTCGGTTGCTGAAGCCAACATGGAGTTTGTAGAGTCTTTAGTTGTTATTAATTATTCATTTTCTCAAAATCATCTTTATGCATGTTATGTGGAAAATTTTAGTTAAATATATTAATAGGCTCAATTATTTAATATTTTTTATCTTCTAACGCGTGTTTTTAAAGTCATGCGATTTAAATTTCTAATGTTTTACAATTGTTAAATATAAGATTATGGAAATCATAAAGAAATGAAGCTTATCTACAAATATCTCACGGGCTATCTTCTTTTTTTCACCTTAACACTTAGAGAAATATAAATAGATATTTGTTTTGGAAAAAGAGAGAGAAAAAACTTTTTAAAGATCTCAGACCTCCCCGAACCATTTCCTGGCGACCTGAACCACCAACAAAAAAATCATTAGAGATTAAGTGTTATTATAAATATTTATTGAGTCTAAATATCGAACGCATGCAATCAAGCTAACTTTATTTTCCTTTAAATAACTGATGGATAAAATAAATAAAAATATTGATCGACTAAAGATGATTATAAAGTCAAATGATACTATCAAGATGAAGGATAACAGCAGTAGAGGCTCATCTTTTAGTGACTCAAATTTCTCTTATTCTAATCATATCCCTCTTTTAAAAGAAGAAAATGAAGAAAACCATGAGGTCCATGAGGTATAAAGACCTTTATATTCTAAAAAAGGCCACAACAAATTAGACTCATATAAAAATCTACAACCAAATCTAGACTCCCTATAAGATACCTCAAATGGATATCTTCGACTCCCTTAAGCTTATTATAGTTTCACCCCTAGAAGTCGAGGCTCTATCTCATATGGAATTATCAGCTCTATAATCAAATAAAGATATGCTCAAATATTAAAAAATGATATTGAGATCCACCCAAAGCAAAACAAAGTTTGTGGATAGTCTGGTCATACTGAAGGTGTTGTTGGGAAAACTGAGTTCAAGTGGTTAAGACAAAAAAGAAATCCCAAGATTGTTAGGCCTTTATCAGCACAATTGAACTAAATAAGTATTAAATTATCAGTTTGAAGAAAATTAAATACATATAATTTGATCTTGAAGATGTTAGAGTTCGGCTACCAACCCTAACGAAGAATCATACTTTGGCTCGATCCATAAACTGGTGATATATACCTTTTTTTTTGGATATTAGTTTCCATTTCACTTTTGGATTCTCAAGTTCTTTTAGTTGTTAGACTTTTATATGAACCAAGAAATCATAATATATAATATGAGCCCAAAATAGACTCACCAATAATCGATGGTTTGAGGTCTATAGGGAGAAGAGTATTATAGAGAGAAAAAAAAGTAATAAATGCCAAGCAATCATAAATGATTTTCCTCAACGTGGGTGTTGCCTTTTATATTTATAGTGGCCAAATTAGGCTTTTGTCCTCCTTTGGCTCATTAATACACAAATTTTTGTATACTATTTCAAGCCTACTTACACAATTAAGGCTTAGAGTCGGTCCACTACCAGACGTTTGGACCGATAGATATATCTTTTATCACATGGAAAACGGTAATATCTTGTATTATTTCTTATGGAATATCAAAGATAAATTTTAACATGAAGAAAAAATATATCATTATGTATATATTCATAAACTAACATTATATTTTATACTATCTCACAATGTCAAATCCAATTAAATATAATGGATGGCATTCCACAATATGAGAAATATTGGAAGAAATTTTTTGTTTGTGGACATGCAGCTTGGGAGAATAGGGTGCCTACCCGCAGGAAGAATCCTCGCATAACCTAAAGCTCATTGAAGAATATTAGTAATAATTTAAAGGCCATCACAATGTCTTTTTTTATCTTCGACACCTTTATATGTTTATATAATAATTGTAAGTTATTTTTTAACTTTAATTTTGAAATTGACCTCCTATTGTTTATTGGTAGAGTTTATATATTTTTTAGCTCATAGATATATAAAATGGGTTTGTTATTGGAACTGAGTAAAAAATAGAATAGTGAGGGAAAAGGTTCTATTATTATTTGACTGAAGATAATCTAACACACTACATGTTTTGAACCTTGCATAAGTCACACACTATTGATTTAAGATATTTATAAAAAAACAATGATGAACAAAACCTATAAATCCTAACTGCATGAGCTTGATGAGAGATCCGGTTTAGCGTGTCAACGATGGTAATAGTATCAAATGTATTTTAATGACCAAGTAACTACTCACCTTAACCATATAATGGTCATGAAGCATAATGAAGCTATTTTATAAAAAAAGGTCAAAGTATCCCAAACAAGGTCGACAAATTGAAATATAAAACTACTAAAGTGCGTGGGCTAGAAACATAGGTGAGGTCCCTCTAGAATAATGTAATTATAGTGGGAACATTCAATACATTGTCCATAGAAGAAGTTAAATCTTCCCAAAATAAAGCTTTAATAGATCATATGGATAAGTCTGTGAGGATTGTTTAGATCCAAGTGAAAACTATCAGATAGGTATGGTTCTTAGGTTTCAGATGATATTACGTGATCTAAAGATATGACCTTTATGGAAAATTATGCGCAAAGAGGAGTGGGAAATTGGTGTGTTCTTAGAATTTGAAGAAGAAGTTTAGACAGAGCTGGAGATAAAAGATGAAGAGATAATGGATACTGAATATAGGGCTAACTTTGGGAACCAATCTTTATCAACTTTGGTTTATTGCTGTTGTTATCACTCCTACTATAATAATCGAACTTCATGCATATGGGGAATATACCACAATCACTAGAATAAATAAATTTTATTATACTTTATGAGAAAAACTCTTTGATCAATCATTGATCACTAATATCATATGGCTTATGAATCACCATAACGGTCAGGATGTCCTTCATATCCATTTGGATCATCCTCATCCACGGCGTTGCATCTATGTGGACATCAACCATAGGCGTAACCAACAACGAATCTTTATAGGTCACAAAACCACTATCATGTTGTCATTTATTGGCTTAAGATTCCTAAGCTCTCGTCACTTCACACACATTCTTTTTCGAGTATACGACTTTTTCAATCACTCTGTGTCTCGGGAAAATGACAAGGTTCATTTTCTTTAAACAATTACGGGGTATATAATAAATTATGCAATTAAGGAAGTAAAATTGCACTGAAGAATTATCTTGCGTTTTATATAAAATACATTTTGCATATTGAATTCCCAATGGCAGATTTTGTCAATGATTGAATTATTCACCTCATACTATTTGTTATGCAACCCAATAATCATTACTACGACAAGTACAACGCATTATACAGACCATTGATGACCATGAATCACACTACTACAGTGTTCCATTTCATATACGATTCAATACACACACAAATATTTTAAGATTTCCCAAATGCATATATCTTGTGCATTTAAGGCCTCGATTTCTTCCAAACCCCCGCACACGGCCTTCGGAGAACTCTTAATAGTTTGGTACAATTTTTTTTTTTACTTTTCAATTTTCTTTTTTGAATACTTCTATTGTATTTTCCTTGAAGTACTAGAAAGGTTACTCCCTTAAGTAAAATTAATAAAAAAAAATTCGATTTATAAAAATATATATGATTACCTAGAAAATTGCTACTTATTTTTGTACTATTTTTTATTTTGAAAATTGATATTTTTTCTTCGAGGGGGTATTTGGACGGTGAAGGGTTTCTCACAAGACAAAAGCAAGGCCATCACGAACTGAGTATTCTGAAGCCATGACATTTTGATTATAGCAAAATGGCCGGACACATGACAAAAACAACAACACCCGTACAAACACTTAAATCAAAGAATATCCGAGGTGATCAGCCAACTAAAAAAGTTATAACATCAGGCCAAGCTAAGAGGCTTGACCATGTGAAAAATATTAGGCCTAATTTCTCAGCCAAACTCACAATACATACAATTCGATTCGACATGCTCAAATTATGCAAAACGATATTACGATCATACTAAGTTTATTGATGTTTCTCTCTCATGCCATTAACAAGGACTCAGATATTACTAATATAATATAAAGTTGTACAATTCTCGAATCTGATATATTTTCGAATATCGACCTTGAGATGTAATATACCAGAGCCCAATATTACAAGGGAGCTCGGGTACGCGCTATAATATATATCATGACCAAAACTTAGTTTATAAAAGGTTTGTGAACACACTTTAGCATAAAAAAATGTTAATTGCGATCAACTTGTGATATTATAACTATTTATTATGTAATTAATGAAAGTGTTAACATTATAACCTAAATATAAATACAAAATATAAACTAATAACTAAGATGATTGCTTATACGTAGACTTGAAAGTAATATCATCGTACTCCATTATTATTCAAATATTATCTTCATTTTATCTTCCTCTGAATCTCAATTTTATCTCATACCTATCATCGTGAACTAGCTTAAAATCCTAGTTATTCGTGTTCAAAATCTATCCCAATAAACTGAATAAAATCATAACACATTATTTAAAGCGTATTGTGTAGTTGCCATTAGTAGCTCCATAAATATCCAGACCCTAAATCCGCTATCACACAAAGTCGTAACGGAGTATAAAGAGAGAGAAACACGTGATTTTAGAAAGAGAAAATGATAAAAAAATGGTTATAGAATATTAACTGTTCACTTCCCACCCAAAAGAGAATCTTACCTTATACAGTAAGGGTAGTGGGCCCTGACCCACATTAGTGGTCCATTTTATCTTATTCCAACCCTTATTTACTCTAATTTACTCATACATATAATATTTACAAGGCAAATCCTTATTCTTCCTTATTTTATCACTTTTACCACTAACTATTGTTACAAAGCATATTTGCCTTTAGATTCTACTAATTTATCTCGGATAATTTACACCCTTATCAGTAGCCCCCTAGTCATTGTGAGAAAAAACAAGCGAGAACTATGTTGTTCTCTTTGGGGTCGGGCGATATTGATCTTGTTTCCTCAAGCACACTGGGACAGCCTTTCATGTAGTTAACCCGCTAAAAAATTGGGGTAGGGCTTTCACAGATTTGGTGTGTCTATTGTTTAATAATGAGTTTTCTTGACCTTTACTTACCTAATTCCTCATAATTGGCTTTGTGACTTGGACTTATCATAGGAACCGATGACCTCGCACTGATACCATGTCTATTGGGTATTTTAGCTTTGTTTGGCTAACAAAACCCAATAACTTTCTAAAAAACAAGAGTCGTATCATACATTGATACGTATCTTCTAATCATTAGACGCATGTCCTCACGATTATCAGAAATATGCCTTTTGTATTACTTGAGGCTCGAATGATAAGGCTAGCTTACTAGCCTTACGAACAAGTCATTATGGGATATGTGGCCATCGATAACTTGATGTGGGTCATTTTGCTCTTTCAAAAAATGACTATTGGGATTCCCGATGCTTCAATTGATTGCACTTCCCTACCATTGTAGCCGCCCTTATAAATATAGTTGTTGAGATGATGGATCTTTTATAAATTCCTCTTATAGATTCATTACTTGCTTTTAGAGAGAGAAAAAGAAAATTAATGATCGACTTTTCTACAGAGATAAAATGCTCCATTAAGTTGGTTTATAAAAAACAAAAACCACTAAAAACCCTTATCTTCGGTATTTACGTCTATTTGAACTTTTTCGACCGAGCTGTCGAATACTGAGTCGCGGGTGTTTCTTTAAAATTATCTTCTCATACTACCTTATATAGGTCTTCCAATTCTAAGCATAGTCATTTTATTGAGAAACCAAATCTTCCTCCACAACTGAGGCTTGCCATTCTTACACATATCCTGAAACTTGATTATAGTCCTTAGACCAACCAGAATCGTCCATTTTCTCTTGAGCAGTCTTCCCCCTCAAACAAAAAATTATGCTATTAGTCCGACCCAATTCTCCGTTCTTGGCCATGAGCGAATCAAGCGCTCCATCTACCGATGCTCATGAGCTCGTCCACATAAGTTCGAATGTCATTGGTATTCGAACTATCATAATATTGCTGCCACTCCTAAGGGTGTTGCGCAACGCGACTCTATTTTAGATACATAGAAAATTCGTAAAGACAATGCTACTGATGTTGGGTCTAAAGGCGTAACAACTCCCCCAGATAATCTCCCCAAACTGAGTGTAATCATAACTGCACCTACACCCACCCCCAAGACCAAAGGGGGTCTGCCTCCTAAAACTAAACCCAACGATTCGAAACAAGTTACGAACATTCTAACTGTCTAGAAAGCCGGCGCTGCCCCAAAAGGATCAACCGGTGCTAAAAAGTCCTTAACTCAAAAAAACAAGCACAAACACACTTCTGGTGCCATTGACAGTATTGTCAAGACTTCTCATGCCGCCACCAATGAGTCAACCATCGCTAAAAAGTATTTGTCTTCCAAATCAAAGCAGAAATTCACATCTGATGTTATTGGAACTGAGAATCCGGATGGTCCCGATATTACTGATGCCCCAGACAACCCTTCATCATGAGGTTTAACAAACTGATTGCTCACCCTATACCCATGGGTATGACTACCCAATGGGAACTGGACGCCTGGTAGAGTTTGCTCTCTTCAATTAATAATGATTTCCATATCTTTATCCACAAAGGTAGGGGTTCTTTTATCTATGTAACTATGTTATTCCTATTTTGCTTTAACACTCTCGACCGATGATACATACGATGTCAGATTTATGTTTTCTCAAGACTTTTTTCCCTTTTTATGGCATCTGTATTCACGGTCCAATGGTGAGGATTCATCTAAGTCATAAACGGAGAAGTCACTAAGCTCTCGCATATACTGACACTCAATTTTCCTTTCTTTTTTGACAATCGGGGATCTCACCGTCGTTTCATGGTCTGACCCTGATCATGGTTCTCTTCTTCATCTCGGCCCTGCTCATGGTTATTTTCTTTATCTCTATCAGTTGACCGTTCTTTTTGGATCTCCAACTCGTTTCTTTTTTCGGCCGTGACCGCTTTTTCAGCATTGAGCTTAGTTATATTGTCCAAAAGCTGTTGCCTGGTCATAATAAGGGTTGACTGCTTGCCTCATCCCCGTCCGTATTGATCATTATCTTAATGCTGCTCTTTAAGTTACTATCCTTCAAATAAGCGATCTTCAAAATAAGACACGATTTCGGCGCCTTCCAAACTCATAACTCGTCCCTCTATGAAGTCTGTGTCCATATCTCTTTAATTTTAGGATTTGGGAGAACTTGTCAACGAGTATCACTCTAGTGTTCCTATAAACGACACCAATGATACTTCTAGAAATATCCGAACCCGAAATCCGCACAAAGTTGTAACGGGGTATTAAGAAAGAAATACGAGATTTTAGAGAGAGAAAATGGTAAAAAAGTATTTATTTAATATTAATGTTCACATTTCCACCAAAGATGGAATCTTACCCTATATAGTAAGGGTAACGACCCCTGCCCTACATGAGCGACCCACTTTATCTTATCTATTCCCTTATATACTATACTTATAATCATACATTTAATGTTTACAAGGTAAGTTCTTATTCTTCCTTATTTTATCATTCTTACCGCTAACTATTATTGCAAAGCATATTTATCCTTGGATTCTACCGCCCGCTTTAGCCCAAATAATTTAGACTAAAAACTTCAGATGAAACCCAGAGATAGTTGATTAAACTAAAAAGGCTCGACATATAAGTTTACCAGCTCCTCCAAAAATTAACATTGCATTTATAAATTGTTGAATATGAAGCTTCGGATCGCCCAAGCCAACACACTTTTATATCTTGTATTGATCCAAGGTTGGTGGTAGTTCACCAACTAAGATCTCATGAAGTATAGACGACCTATCCAAATTGCAACTTTGACTATAAAAAAGTCTATGTAAAAATAAAAGATCTGTATAAATCGTGATTCAAACTTGATACTCCTACTTTGACCTATTTATTGATTCTAATAAAAAATTAAAATAAAATAAACATTATAGAGAACAAATAAGCAGTTACCAATCTAGTTGAATTCACACCATCCAAAATCTTAACCTTAGCTCGAAGCGAGAAAAAAATAAAAATTCCAATTAAAAGCTTTAAATAATTAGATTTAAATTATTATTTTTTCGATATCAATTATTGAAAAAAACTTATTTAACAATAAGATACCCATCGTTTACCATTGTAAATTAATATATTTTAATGTTTGGGAAGTTATATCAAAATCCATAAAAATATAAATCGAAGGGAAAGTAGAGCGTACCAAATAAATGCATTAAGGAAAACTTTAAGAAAAACATTAATGCATCTATTCCATAAATCATAGTCAATTATGAGGTTCCAAACCTAACTACAAAATCTTTT
Source organism: Limnanthes douglasii subsp. nivea (assembly GCA_036936605.1). Lineage (NCBI taxonomy): Eukaryota > Viridiplantae > Streptophyta > Magnoliopsida > Brassicales > Limnanthaceae > Limnanthes > Limnanthes douglasii. The sequence goes on along the minus strand of JAUPFV010000003.1, from coordinate 7,346,477 downwards.
ATGATTTTGTTTTCAAAATTGTCCACCAGACTATAAATAGAGACATGTTTGAAACTAAATCGATTATACATACCATCTTTATCATTAAAGTAAAAAGTCAGGGGCCTAATTTGAAAACATAAAAAAGAAACAGTTGAAGGGGGTCATGGGCGTCAACTTCTTTCTCTAATCTGTGATAGTCACTAGTGAGCGTCTCAAAATGGAGCTCTCATTTTGTCGATGTCGATTACCTTCCGTTCAACTCTCCGCCACAAAGCCTCACCACAGAGCTCCGATTCATCACTCTAAGCTCCACCTTAACTCCTCCTCCTCCTCCTCCTTCAAATCATGTAAGTTGTTCTCCAGCATCCCGAAGAATCTTGGATCAATTGGACTCTATAACCCCAGGACTCCGACGAGTAGGAGAAATTCAATACATGTAAGCTCGATTTCTCTGAATTAGTTTATCGATTCACTGTTTTTAGTTTTTGTAGTTGTACTGATATAAGTTCAGGAATCAAATGTTATTTCAGAGTTTCGATTGATGGACAATGTCTGATATAGCTAGTGCTTCTCTTGTAGCTTTGAAGCTATTTCCGATCAGTAGAGATATATAAGTAATTTGATTAAGATTAAGATCATGATTAAGTTAGATTTGTCAGGATTGTGAATTTTAATTGCATCCGATTCTGTTGTTTCAATCTACATTGTTGTAAAGTTTACTTGAAATTGGTTACGTTTGTCGAACGGATATGAATGTTGGTGCTTTTAGGCCTGCTCGCAAGCTGGAACTGCCGGATCTGATCCAGTTCTAAACGAAGTCGTGAGTTTTCAAGATGCATGCTGGAGATTTCTGAGGCCTCATACGATTCGTGGAACAGCTTTAGGCTCAACGTAAGTGTTTATATCGCTAAGTGTTTGATCGATGTCGTTTTGTTGATTTTGGTTGTTTAATATAGGTGGAATTCGGGTTCAGACAAAATGCCCGCGGACACTTAAATGTTAGAATAGACGCTATACAATAATCTAAATTTTCACTTACATTAAAGATTGTTTTTTACATTCTGTTTCATAGCTGAACTTGATGTTTTGTACATATTTTAATGGCAGTGCTTTGGTGGCGAAAGTTTTGGTTGAGAACTCGCATCTGATTAAGTGGTCTCTTCTACTCAAGGCATTCTCTGGTCTGTTTGCTCTATTATGTGGGAATGGTTATATTGTTGGCATCAATCAAATCTACGATATTGGAATTGACAAGTACGTGACTTCCTTGCATGGGGATCTCAGTAACTCGTAGAATTAATGCTGCTTATTAAGAAAATTACGATCACCTCTACGAGTTTGTTTGGTGTTAACATATGCGTTAAAAAGCTCGCTTGACTAAGAAATTAAACAAAGTTAATTTCTTAGAAGAAAAATAAAATAACGGCTTGTTTGTTGCGTAATAGCGAAACCAAGTTTTAAGGTTAAAAAGCATTATAAAGTGATAACGAAAACGTAAAAGAATTAACGAATTGTTTTTATAATGAAATAATGAATAGAGAAGAAGCTGGTTAGAGGACTTCATCATAAACAAAAAATTAAAAAAGACAAAATGCTAATTACCTTAACTTTTTTTTAGGTGTGCTAATCTTATAAGCTTAAAAAGGTAGATTTTAAAAGCCTAAAAACGTGAGAGCAATCAAATAAACTTTTCTCCTCTAAGCCTATGAATACTTATGGCCACAAGCAACGCCTAAGAAGTTTATTCTATGGTTGGAGAAGTAGTATGAGCATTAGCCATCTTATGAGTTTTATCAGCACAATGTTGTCTGTCCATGGCTACCGAGCTTTTTTTCTGTTAGTATATTAGCCATCAAAAGTTCTTCAAATATTTAAGACTTTCGTATGTCGAGCCTCAATCTTAGTCAATAAATTTTTTTATACCGTGTGTGTGTGAAAAATCTCTTATGCTTTTTCCGCTTCTTCGTGTTTCATTTGCAGGGTGAACAAACCATACCTGCCTATTGCTGCAGGGGATCTTTCAGTTCAGTCAGCATGGTGGTTGGTCTTATTTTTTGCCATTGCAGGCCTTTCAATCGTTGGAATCAACTTTGGACCTTTCATCACTTGCCTTTATTCTTTTGGCCTGTTTCTTGGCACTATTTATTCTGTTCCTCCATTGAGATTGAAAAAATTTCCTGTGGCGGCGTTCCTTATTATTGCGACGGTAAAAGTTTCTTCATTCCATTTCTTTCAATTCCGGTGCTCTCTTACTTTTTTTTTTCTTTTGTTCAATGAATGCAGTTGTATGAAAATCACCTGTTTTAAATAGAAAAAAAAAATTGATTATCATCATCGAATGACCTGAGTTATGATTAAGGATTCTCTTCAGAACAATTTGCTTGTAATCGAAAAATGCTACCAAATCATAGTGCTTTCTACATTTTAGACCCATTAGAACTGTTCACTAATTCGTCGTAGCACACTACTCATCTTATATCACCCTGATTGGCACTACCGATCTATCTAGCTTATCATATTTTCGTCAGTAATGTGCGACTTAATTAGCAGGAATCAATTTTTGTAGGTACGGGGATTTCTTCTAAATTTTGGTGTATATTATGCTACAAGAGCCGCGCTTGGACTTACGTTTGAGTGGAGGTGCGTTACTATTTAATTCACCTGCACGACAGTATAAGGTTTCTGTAACTGCCATCATATGCGACTATGTGGACCAATGCTTAACGTGGATTATTATAAAGTAATATTCTACAATGCTAGTTGATGAATTATTTACTTTAGGTCTTTATTCCCTCGAAAATGGTGATATGTGCCTTAGATCTAGCTAGCACCCTGTTGACTCCTGAGTGGGAGTCTTATAGGAACTGCCTGTTTCTTTTAGAGAAGCATCCAAACTTATTGGTATCGTAGTCCAATTTATATAGTCTTAGCATCACCTGCTCTATCATATCTGAATTTTTTTCTATTTATAGATTCTTTATCTATTAAGATAACTTCTCATAACCATCTTCCTTTTTGCAGTGCACCTGTGGCTTTCATAACAACTTTTGTCACAATGTTCGCATTGGTCATTGCCATAACAAAAGATCTACCAGATGTAGAAGGTGATCTGAAGTAAGCAGCTGACATGCTTATATCACTATGGTGCCATACACCAATTGACTTTTATAGCATAGTTGGCTAATTTCTGCAGCATTTAAAATTGTTCCATCAATTTTCCTTTTTGGTCCCACAGTTTTGATGACGGGAACAGATTTGCTCCATTTAGTGACTAATTTATATATTCATGAGCCTAGATTTTTTAATTTCTGAACCCCACCTAAAATCATTTCTTCATATTTTTCAGATACTTACTAAGAGAGACCTGATGCCCTTTGATTAATAAGTAAACCTCAATCTGATACACTTTTGTTCTGTCATTGTAACAGATTTCAAATATCAACATTTGCAACAAAGCTTGGAGTTAGAAACATTGCGTTTCTCGGTTCTGGGTTGTTACTGGTGAATTATGTGGCTGCTATAGTTGCAGCAGTTTACATGCCTCAGGTGACAATTTTTTTCTTGAAGTGACCCTCTCTAATTCTTAACACTTATAAACACGGCATTATTTATTTCTAAATAATCAAGTGCTTTCATGATTTTGCTATTTTTTCATTTATAGAGATGATCCCAAAAGCTAAAACCTTGACTTTTGGGTGTCTACAGGCTTTCAGGCGTAGCCTAATGATCCCTGCACATGTAATCTTAGCCTCGTGCTTAATTTTCCAGGTAAGCTATACATGTATTTCGTTGATTCTCACTTGACACAAACACTGGTTTTCAGATGTCATATCAAGTTTTATTATTATGTCTATACATGTATTTCGTTGATTCTTAGTAGATTAGAATGAAAACAGTCATTAGAGATATCTTTCCCGCATGCTTTTATCATCTACGTACACTGAAACGGTAAACTATCAACCATGGAAGATATGGTTTGATCGTTTTGCTACCTGATGCAGCACCATAAAAGACAGCCTTTTGGCTGTCCAGACCCCCATTACTGCCTCACGAGCGTGAAATATTCCCTAAATATAATCAGAAATAGTGCTAGTAGAACTATAGTAATAAATGCTAATTAGGACCAGATGCATTATATATTATATAGGCTTCTGTCTCAATCCTCAACATGTTCAAGGACTGAGATCAAGCTTATATTCTGGATTAAGTATTGGATCGGTTTCTTCTTCATCATTTCTTATTATAAAAGATGATACTGATATTATTATGCCTATCATGTTTGCAAAAATATGAGGGATTAAACTTTTCATAGTGCAATCAAGTATCGTATCTTATCGTGTATGTAAAACCGTAGCTTGGTAATTCTTTAATAAACTACATTTTGATTTAATTAGTAACTCAGTACCTCAATTATATTATTTCTATGTTGCAGACATGGGTGTTAGAACAGGCAAATTACACCAAGGTAAATGTCTTTCGTCAAGTTTCTTCTCACTAACTAGCTTTTCATAACTATATAGTAATTAGTCCATATCATAAGGTCGGCTGTACATTCTACTCTATATAGCAAAGGGCAAAGTTCAGGATGCTTCTTATATTTCTAGATATGAATCTCCCTAGTTTGGTGCTCACCTATAAGCTAAGTTAGCTTAAAATAAACAAATACATATATATCAACTTTTGAGGTTAGAAACTAAAAAATGCCAAAATCGTGTAAATCGGTGAGCATTTTTGAGAAAAAAGAGAGTTAAATACAGAAACCAAAAGTAACTATTATTCTTAACTTTAATTATTAGGGTTTTCGATGTTATAACTGTAATAAACTAGTACGCATACAAAATAAATTTATATATTGATGCCTTTTGAGTAATATTTGTTTAAAAACCTTATTTCTAAACCAAATTATCAGAATACGGGAAGTTCATGGTCTTCACAATACCATGCTTGCTTGATGTTGCAGGAATCTATCAATGGATATTATGGCTTTATATGGAATCTCTTCTACGCAGAATATGCGTTATTCCCTTTCATTTAGTCAGTTGGCTGACAATAGCGCTTACACAATTGCGGTTTAACCAGAGAGAAATTCGTTATACCGATAAAGGCATAGTGTATACTGCTGAATGATATATATCTTAATAAGATCTTGTATCATTCTTTTTTCTATACTATGTCTCTGCAGAGAAGATCTACAGAGGTTTAGGCCATTAACCATTTTTTAAGGAATATTATTATACTTGGTTAATAGAGTCATAACTCTGACAGTATCATTCATGTCTGTAATGACATTCTTTTATAGAAAATTTGTCTGATCTATAACTCGTTCAAACAGATTTGTCAAACTTAATAAGGAAGTGGCTATGTAATAGGCCGTTTTTATTAATCATAGCTGATGTTCCGTTTTTTTCAAAAATATATATGAAAATGCTACTGTGTGAAACACCTCAAAACCTTTTTTCTCCAATAAGTACTAATAATAGTTGTTGAGTTCAATGCCATAATCCGCTACTGACATTGAATTCACCAACTGGCCAAATATCACCGATTCGTTAACAATTGGTGAATTGCATCAAAGACGTAAAATTTTATTCTTCAAGAGATCTGGTCGTTCTATAGGTCGTACAGTAGAAAGCGATGATAGGTGATTGTTTAACGTTGTTCCGAAATTGGGTATGCTAAAAGTTTTCTTTTTTTTGAAAAAGTATCTTATTTCACGTTCTCGTTTGCTTTTGATAATAATTTACGGTTGTTACAAAAGTTAATACTGCACTATTTATTTTCCAAAAGTTTGCGTAGACTATTGATTATAATTGATTACTCTAAACATTATCCTATAATATAGATTAACTAATTTTTTGACTAAAATAATTAGATATTAATCTAATTTATTTTTTTTAACACTCTCCCTCAAATTGATGCTGGTAAATCAATCGGTAATAATTTACCAATAAGAAATTGATGTCGTTGATGAATCATAGTTTTGGTGAAAATATCAGTCACTTGGAGATCATAAGAGATGTCAGGACGAGATATTCCTGTTTTTCCAAAGTATCTCGAATAGAATGACAATCAACTTTAATGTGTTTGGTGCGCTCATGAAAAACAGGATTGATGGCAATCTGAATGACATTAGTGTTATCAGCATGAAGAAGGGTAGAAGTTGTTTGAGGAAATCCAAGATCCTCAAGAAGACCGTGTAGCCATACAATTTCGGAACAAGCACTAGACATGACACAATACTCGGCTTCGGTAAAGGATTTAAAAACACGATTTTGTTTCTTATACCTCCAAAAAACATACACCAACCCGTAGTAGATCGACGTGTATCTTGACATCCAGCCCAATCAGCATCACTATAGGAAACAAGTTGAAGAGATGAGCCATTAGGAACGAACAAACCACGAGTAGGCGAGCTTTGAAGATAACAAATGATGCATCGAACTGCAACAATGTGTAGATGTCGAGGAGAGAACATAAACTGGCTGAATTGATTAACAACATAGGATATATCAAGACGCGTAGTTGTCAAGTAGATAAGACTCCCAACCAAGCGTCGATAAAGAGTAGGATTATCTAAAAGGTTCCCTTCATTTTTCCTAAATTTGACATTTACCTCCATATGAGTATCAACACAAGAAGCATCCACCAAACCAGCCAAAATGATAAGATTTTGAATATACTTTTGTTGGTTCAGAAAAATACCATTAGCCCGATGATGAACTTCTAATCCTAAGAAGTATGTAAGTTGGCTAAGATCTTTCATATGGAAAGTTGCATATAACTGTTTTTGAAGCTTAGTAATCAAACTACAGTCAGTACCAGTGATAATAATATCATCCACATAAACCAAGAGAAGGACCATACCCGATTTAAACGTGTGAAAAAAATAAAGAAGAATCATATTGACTTTGGGTAAAACTAAAAGAGAGAAGTGTACGACGAAACTTCTCAAACCAAGCTCGATGTGCTTGTTTGATCCCATACAAAAAACACCTTAACTTACAAGCATCATGAGGAGAAGAAGTACACATACCAGATGGAAGTTTCATGTAAATCTCTTCTTGAAGATCACCATGAAGAAAAATATTCTTAACATCTATTTGATGCAACGACCACGATTGTGAAGCAGCAATAGCCAAGATGCTTTGAAGTGTGGTCATTTTGGCAACAAGAGCAATTGTCTCCTCATAATAAATCCCATATTCTTGTTTATTATCCAGAGCTACAAGACGAGCTTTATACCGCTCCAAAGATCCATCAGAATGAAGTTTCACAAAGAAAACCCACTTACTCCCAATTGGTTTAACTGTAGGACGACAATGAAGAATATCCCATGTATGATTCTTCTCAAGTGCTTAAAGTTATACTTTCATTGCGTTTTGCCAACACTCACGTTCCATGGTTTGTTTGTAGCTAGTGAGAATTGAAATACTTGGATAAAGTAGTTATAAGAGAGACAATGGAAAAAATAATACATATCAGGGGGTCACGAAAGACAAGTAGATTTACGAAGAGTTGTGGAATCAAGGGCAGGATTAGGTGTCGATACAATATTAGAAAGCATCAAAGAAGAAGTGGGACCATACTCATCTCTATTACGTCGTCGATACACAAAACCAGATTTAAATCTTTTGATAGATTTTGGAATATAAAAAAAACTAGTTATGAAAGATAAAAATGCAGGAGGTGGATCAACATGAGATGGAAAAAATATTGATTTTAAAAAAATCACATTCCTAGACACCTGAAGACGACAGAGGATCATAACAAACATGACCCTTATGAGGGATAACATAACCATGAAAAGCACCTTTTACAGATTGAGCAGTAAGTTTATGACGTTCATGAGTAGGAAGGTGTACAAAACAAACACATCCAAAAGTACACAAATCAAAATATGAAGGAGAATGACCAAAAAACTTAAAAAAAGGAGAAACGTGATTTAACGTAGGAGAAGGTAAGGGGTTAATAAAAATACAGCCGTAGAAAGTATTTCACACCAAAAACGACGAGGAACTGATGATTCAAGTAAAATAGTTCTTACCACATCAAGAAGGTGATGATTTTTCCTCTCAGCAACACCATTTTGTTGTGGTGTCGAAGGACAAGAACAATGAGAGATAATCCATTTATTTTGAAGAAAGTTTTGAAACTCATCTGACATGTATTAACCTCCAAAATCAGATCGTAGAAATTTTATATTGGCAGAAAATTGAGTTTCAATATATGCAAGAAAACGTTTAAAAACTTAAGAAACTTCAACTTTAGCCCGAATGAAGTAAACCCTAGTAAAACGACTAAAATCATCAATGAATGTAACAAAATACTTGTAGTGTGCATGAAAAACAATGGGTGCAATCCCCCATATATCACTATAAATAACATCAAAGCATTGTGAATCACGAGATGCATAATGAAGAAAAGGTAAAACCTTACTTTTTCCAAGTTTGCATGATGTACAATAAAAAAAAAGATCATGAAAAGAACTTGTTTTATTTCCCAATAATCCAGAATGAACCAAAGTACGAAGTAAATCATAATGTGGATGACCTAGACGTCTATGTCACATTTGGTTTCGAGAACCAATAACATTACAAGCAAATAAAAGAGAAAAACTAGAAATATTAGTGGACGGAGACTTATATAATGGAAAGATTCGTCCCACTTTAGGACCCTTTGCAATCATCTTTCTTGACTCTTGATCTTGTACAACACAACCAGAACGAGAGAAAATGACATGGAAATTATTATCGACCAATTGACCAACATAAATAAGATTTGTGGAGAAGTCATGAGACTGAAAAACATTAGTGAATGTGGAAGAAAGATCACCAACAACACTAATATGCATATAATTTCCATTAGCAGTGTTAATTTTCAGATCTCCATCATAATTTCTAACAATAGACAGAAGAACAACGGTATTGATTATATGGTTCGAGGCTCCAGAATCAAAATACTATGGTGTGGAATAATATTTATGATTACCAGAGAGTCCAAAAGCAACAAAGTATAAATTATCATTTGTTGAACCATTTCAGGAGTGAGTGTGTTTGGATTTATTGTTAGAAAATGAATATAAACAATCGGCGAGACAGTAGGCAATGCAGTAGAACAATAAGCACCAGTGGAGGCGTGATAAACAATATTGTCGCTGGTGTGGATAATAATTGCCTGAGGGTAGGCTGGTAATTTCAGATGGTGTTTTAAGGAAGTATGTGGGTGTTAAGTGTTTAGAGTAGAGAGTAGAGAGATAATTAAGCAGCTTGGTAGCAGTTAATTTTCATTACCTATAGTTAATGCAGGTGGTTGGGTATTTATACCCTGATGTTTGGGCCCTTATGGGCTTTCGGGTCATGTTTAATGGACCCGGGTCATGTTCAAAGACCCATGAGCTCTAAGTAGGAGAGCAAGTAGCTTAGTCAAGAAGTGTTTAGGTTTTTTTAGTACTTTTGTCATAGTTCGAACAGTCCTATGGTCATAGTGTTCAAAGTGATCTGTCCGGTCCATGTGATCTGTCCGGTCCGGAGGCCTTGGACTGATCTGTCCGTGTCCGGGGAGCATGCTGAATTCGGACTCATCAGGAGCCCCTTTTTTAGGTGTTTGAGCAAGTATTCTTATCAGAGACCTGAAAAACAGTCCGACGTCAGAAGTAGTTTTCAATCCGGACAGGTCTATGGGTTTACCCGGATAGATAAAGCTTCACGAATTCAAAATGGTTTTTGCCAGAGTTCGTGGGACACGTGTCGCTCTCCGATTGGTTGCTCCAGACGTTTTTTCACCTTGAATTTCGAACCCACCTTCTTCGAAAAACAACCTCTTTAATTACAAATAGTAACATCAGCGCCGTCTTTTAATCATTGCCAGACTTTTCGAATTCTCCTAGGAATCAACTTCCTTTTCCAGATTTACTATAAATTTAGACTCACTTTCTACTGTTTTACTATCTCTTTCATATTTACTCTGCATATTTTCTTAGAGCTTTCTCTCTCTAAAGCAAAGATTTTCTTGATAGTTTATGTTTACAGCAAGGACTGCTTTGATCAAAGGCGGGTGGCTCAACCTTTCTGAGTTGGAGAAGGCACAAAAAGTTGAGAAGGAAAGACGAATCGCAGCAGGGTTACCTACTTTGCTTGTCGACAGACCAATCTCTTCTGCTGCAGAGTCAGATCGAGGATCTTCTTCCTTCAAAGGCACTAAGCCTAGAAAGTTATTCCAACCTAGCCTTTCCCCCATCATCTCTGGTTCCTCTGTTCAGGAATCAGAATCCATCGTCGAACCAGGAGTAACTGCCACCAGCTTAAAAAAACCCTCACCCTTCATAGCGATGGGATCAGACATTGAGAACTCCCCGGAGAAGTTAGTCGACCGAAGAAAGAGTCGGCTGGTTAAGGGGCACGCTTCTAAGAACACTCCCTCAAAATCGGAGGCAAAAAATAGCAGTTTTGGGTCTGGAGTGCCTATCAGAGCTCCCCGGGAAAGACTACCTGGTCCGGAGGCTAGCAGCCCAGCACTTCAAAGAGAGACTTCTGCCTCAGAGCCCCAACCTGAGACTAGAAGTCTAGGAAACACTGAAGACCCGCAGTCCGGAAGCCAGGCTGAGCCAAGTTTGAATTCTCCCCGGGCCACTACCACTGATATTCCTCCAACGATCATGGAGGAGAGAATGGAGGACTCTGCTGAAGAAGTCCCTTTCGAACTTAAATACCTCTTGGTCTTACAGGAGACCAAGTATGCTTTCATCCATACGGCTGAACTGGGTCGAATGCGCACGAAATGGGGGATCCCAGAAAATGTGAAGATAAGGATTCCCATAGATCCTGAAACTCCTATGGATTGCAAGCTGAACGAAATAGTCATCTTCACGGAGCTATTTAATTGGGGACTCAGATTCCAATTGGACCCAGAGATTGTCAGATATTTTCATCTGATCAAACTCTATCCGAGCCAGCTGAGCCCCAACGCTTGGTATACCTTTATGTCATGCATCATGGCATCAAGGCTGTTCGGGATCCCTCTTCCTATGGAAGAGTTTGTTGTAGTAGCCAATCTTTGCAAACATCACCAATTCCCCTTCTACCACTTCAATATGGGGGACAGTTTCAAAGCTGTTGATGATCTGTTGGAGTCTGAGAGTAAATGGAGGAGCCAGTTTTTGTTTGTTAGTGGCGCTTGGGAAAACGGACAGAAGATCAAGTCCGGAGTGAACCCAAGCCTCCTCAGAAGCAGGTGGAGGAGTGACCGTAAGTCTCCTACTTTAAATCTGTGTCTACTTCTTCCTTCTTAAAGTTGGTTTTAAATTAATTGGTCTTTCTTTTGTCTTAACAGAACTACCTAAGGAGTTCGGTGATTACTTGAAGGCCGGACAGGTCACTTATGGCAAAATCAATGCCTGGGCTGCAGAGAACTGGGGGAACCGATTCCACAATGCTTTCACTAGTGGAAATCTGGCAAGGTCTCACCTGTGGAACACCACAGGTCGGAGAGACCTGACTTGGGAGGAGCTCACCACGCAGCCTTCTCCGGACACTGTGCTTAAGAGGACCCATGAACCAGATGAGACACTCTTCCGGCCAGGCCGGGCCAAAGCCCCAAGAAAAATGAAGGGCAAGAAGAAAGGAAAGAAGGTGGCGAGTGATGTCAATCCTGCTGATGCTGAGAAGGATGCTCCAACAGACCCGGAGGGGCCAACCCAGAGTTAAATCGATGCTGCTCTCTTGCAAGTGGTGGAGCAAGAGACCGAAAGGCAGGAAGCAGACCTCCCAAAACCTCCAAGGTCTTCCAAGAGGAATCGCAAACAGGGGAGTGAAGGGGCAGATCGGGTAGCCAAGAAGAAAAAGACTGCTAAGGGAGATGAGCTTTCTCTCCGGGATCCGGAGCCTTCTTTCCAGGCTGACCCTTCAGACCCAACACAGGCCGAAGAGATTCCTGGGGACTTTCATACTGATGAAGTTGAGGGAGGAGAGCTCAACATTTATGAAGTAGACATCACTGGTCTTGGTGAACTTGGTGAATACTTCCTCAACCTCCCCAGAGACGACTTCGCAGGGCCTTACATTCCTCCGAGCAGCTCTAACACCGTCAACTTCAATGGTAAGACTTTCATTGTCTCTACTGAAAAGGACACCATAGCCCACTCCTTGCTAAGCAACGTGCAGCCGGTACTTACACTGGAGAGACAAGTTCGGGGTCAAGCAGACATCATCAAAGACCTTAAGTCTGAGAAGAAAAAGCTGCCCGAAGACCTTCGCACTGCTACTGCCAATGCTGACATGCTAAAGGAAGCAAATGAGGAGTTGAAGAGGAATCAAGAGGAAAGCAACACAAAAGTTGCCACTCTAGAGGAAACCATCAGAGACCTCCGGGAGAAGCTGTCCGGTATGGAGAAAGACCTTACTGCCTCAAAAGAAGAGACCAAGGCAAAGGACAAGATTATCACCAACCTAACTACTGACAAGATTGCTCTTGAGAATGCAGCATCCAAGGCTGCCGAGGAGAAAACCACTTTGTTAAGGGATCAAGAGGCTACGATCCAAGCCAAGATCAATGCCTATGCCAACCAGATGATTAAAAGCGAATAGCTATTGCTTGAGAAGGTGAGGTCTGACATGGTTCTACTCTTTCATGAAAAATTTCCGAAGAGGAACATAGGGGACTTGTGGCTTTATGTAGACGATGATGACCTTCCACATCATACAATGGCCGAAGATGATCAGTATGGAGTCTCCAGTGCGTGCTCATCCGATGATGAAGAGAGGACTGGAGAGAGCCCAGACAAGGAGGAAGATGATCCCAAGGGAAAGAAGAAGGTTGATCAAGGTGAAAGCGATTTTAAAGGCAAGAAGGTAGATGAAGGTGAGCCATCTTCAAAGGCTCAACCTTAACTTACGATCTACTTTGTTTATTTTTTATTCAGACTAAAGTCCTTGGAAGGCCAAGGCACTCTTTTTGTAATGGTGTCCGGTGTTTGTTCAGACAGGCTTTTTGTGTTGTATCTTGACTATTTAAAATTCCTTGGAAGGCCAAGGCAATTTTAAGTTATTTATTTTAATGAATATCTCCGTTCTGTACAACCATCATCTTCTTTCATTGTTCGTTTTAATTTTGATAGCCAGAGTTTAAGTAGCCTTTAGTTGTTGCATTGTGAGGGTGTTTAAATTCTCCGGCTATAGTTTAAATAGCCCTTAGTTATCTTAATCCGGATAGTATGACAAGGGACAAAACTTTTAAAAACACTTAGAAATTTTTTAAGAAGGCATCAATTTTTTTTTTAACAGCCCGGACACCTCATTAAAACCTCTCCGTGCCACCTGGGAGGAAATAGTATGCCCCCAAATATTTACATGGATGTTCAAACAAGTAAATATTTACACAAGTGTTATTCCAAGTACATCCGGAGATGCTCGATATTCCAAGGATGTGTTAGAACTCTGCCATCTTTGTCTTCCAACCAATAAGTTCCAGGCTTAATTCTTTCAACAACCATATACGGACCCTCCCAAGTTGGGGCCAGCTTTCCGAAGAGCTTTTCTTTAGTGTGTAAGAAGACCTTCCTTAATACTTTGTTCCCAGGTTGGAAATCTCTTCTTTTAACTTTAGAAGCAAACCTGCTTCTCATCAAGCCTTGATAGTGTGCAACTCTAAGGTGAGCTTTAACTCGTCTTTCTTCTATCAAATCAAGTTGACCTATGATTGCCACCTCATTAGCATGTTCGGAGAAGTTGTGAACACGAAAAGAGGGGAGAGTTGCTTCTATAGGAGCTACTGCATCTATCCCCTAGACCAAGGCAAAGGGTGATTCTTGTGTTGCAGCCCTAGGTGTTGTCCGGTAGGCCCACAAGACCTCTTGTAAATAACTAGGCCACTTCCCAACAGCCCCTTCCAAATTCTTCTTTAAACCGGACAGTATAGTTCTATTAACCACTTCAACTTGCCCATTTGCTTGTGGGTGGAAAGGTGAAGACAAACAATGTTGTATACCCCTTGAGGCACATAAGCTCTCCATTTCTTTATTGTCGAACTGTGGCCCATTGTCCGTTGTTATTTTCTGTGGGACACCAAATCTGCAACATATGTTGGATATAATGAATTTTATAACAGCTCTTGATGTTGTCCCTGCTAGAGGGCCTGCTTCTATCCATTTTGAGAAGTAGTCTATGGCCACAATTATAGTTTTGCGCCCTCCGGACGCCACAGGGAGAGGCCCTACTAAATCCAATCCCCATCGAGCAAAAGGAATAGGCTCAGAAATTGATTCTAAAGGAATGGCAGGTATATGAATTTTATTGCTGTACCTCTGGCATGGGTCACACCTTCTTACCAACTCCTTAGCATCTTTCATGATTGATGGCCAATAATAACCGGAGAGTAAAACTCTTCTTGTCAAAGCTCTAAACCCACAATGGGCTGACCCCTCACCATCGTGCAATTCGGAGAGGACCATTTGTGTTTCTTCATCCCCCAAACAGCGCATGAGAGGTTTACTGTAAGACTTCTTATATAACACTTCTCTCAATATGATGAAACCACGAGCCTTGTGTTTCAATGTTCTGGCTAGCGACTTATCCGGAGGCACAACACCATCAGAGAGATATTGCATAAGAGGAAACCTCCAGTCTTGAGGTTGTTTCACTTGTATTTCAAAAATTTCATCTTCTTTACCCTTACTAAGTTGAATAGAGGGGCTTTCAAGCACATGGATCCATGGATATGACTCCGTTTTCTGTCCGGGCAATGTGCTCATAGACAACACCTTTAAACTTAAGTGCTTCATTTTTGAGGAGGAGTAAATACTTCACAAGTTGCTCCTTCTTAGCCTCAGATTGGCCTTGGGCATGGTGGATAAGTAGTTGGGAGTCGCTTAGCAGCTTGACCCTCTTAGCCCCACAAATGTAGGCTAACTTTAAACCAGCTATAGCTGCTTCGTATTCGGACTCGTTATTAGATGCCCTGAAAGCAAAACAAATAGCCTGGTACATTTTGTCTCCATATGGGGAAGTTAAGCATACTCCTGCACCACATCCCATAGTGCTAGATCCACCATCTGTTCGGACGACCCATACTTTTTTATCTTTTATATCAGTAGCTTGCTCCGAATCCCTGTCGGAGTGGAATTCGACCAGAAAATCAGCCACAGCTTGGGCTTTGACTGCTGTTCGGGGAGCAAAGTCTATGTTGAAGTCCCCCCAACTCTACTGACCACTTAGTCATTCTGCTCGAAATGTCTGCTTTTTGAAGGACATTTTTGAGGGGAAAAGAGGTCTGGACGATGATAGGATGGGCCTGGAAATAAGGCCTCATCTTTCTTGCAGCTATCACCAGGGCTAATGCCAATTTTTCAAGTTTCAAGTAACGTTTTTCTACATCTATCAAGATTTTGCTGATATAGTACACTGGATGGGGATGACTATCGACCTCTCTTACCAGCACAGCACTGATGGCACAACTTGAAACTGCCAAATATACAAAGAGAATCTCCTCATCGACTGGCTTGAACAAAGTTTTGGGGGAGGACAGGTGTTTCTTGATCTCATTGAAAGCCTCATCACACTGCAGGGTCCAATTAAAGCCCTTTGCACCCTTCAAAGTTTGAAAGAAAGGAGCACACCTGTCCGAAGACCTTGAGATAAATCTGTTTAAGGCAGCTAATCTCCCCGTTAACCGCTGTACTTCTTTGATGTTTCGAGGAGGCTCCCTTTGGAATAGAGCATTGAGCTGGTCCGGATCAGGTTGTATTCCATGATCACTTATGATATAGCCTAGAAACTTCCCAGACTGTACTCTGAACACACACTTTTCAGGGTTTAACTTCAAATTCACTTTCACCAAGTTGGCAAAAGTTTCTTGGAGATCGGACAAGTGCAACTGCTCATCCAC
This sequence comes from Limnanthes douglasii subsp. nivea, assembly GCA_036936605.1. NCBI lineage: Eukaryota > Viridiplantae > Streptophyta > Magnoliopsida > Brassicales > Limnanthaceae > Limnanthes > Limnanthes douglasii. Next base: position 7,330,619 of record JAUPFV010000003.1, on the reverse strand, counting down.
ACTCTTCACCATCATATCGTCAATATATACTTCCATATTTCTTCCAATTTGATCAGCAAATGCCTTGTTGACTAATCTCTGATAAGTAGCCCCAGCATTTTTCAAACCAAATGGCATTACTTTGTAGCAATGAAGACCTCTGTCAGTGACAAATGTGGTATGCTCTTGATCCTTTGGATCTACTTGAATCTGATTGTATCCGGAGAAAGCATCCATAAAGGAAAGCAGCTTGTTCCCAGAGGTGGAGTCTACTAACTGATCAATCCGGGGGACCGGATATAAATCTTTTGGGCAAGCTCTATTGAGATCTGTGAAGTCAATGCACATGCGCCACTTTCCATTCTTCTTTTTCACCAAGACAGGATTGGCAGTCCACAAAGGGTATTGAGATTCCTTAATGTGCCCCATCTTTGTGAGTCTGTCAACCTCTTGCACAATGACATCAGCTTTTTCTTTGGAAAAGGCTCTTCTTTTTTGAACCACTGGTGCTACGTCTCTCCGGACTGATAGTTGAAGTGATATCACTTCTGATGGGACTCCAGTAACATCATCATTGCACCAAGCAAAAACGTGCTGATGGTTCTTTAAAAATTTCAACATTTCATTCTTCAACATAGGTGGCATTTTAGACCCTATCTTGACACTTTTCCCATCTTCCAAACAGTGTGTTTCCACCTCTTCAACTGGTATCAACACTCCGGGGGTCTCCCTGGGGTCATCAATTTCACCCTCACCCCAGAAAGGCCCTCAAACTACTATTGTTCATTGATACGGACTGCCCCCAACGTTCGAGGAGCCAAGGCAGTGGCATAACATTCTCTTGCAATCTTTTGGCTGCTCTGGACAACTCCAACCTGCCCTTGAACAGCATACTTCAAGCATTGGTGGACTGTTGAAGCCACTGCATGCATCCTAGAGAGCCAAGACCTCCCTAGAATAGCATTATAGCAAGTGGGACAATCCACCACAATAAAGAGTATTCTGACCATTTTCTTGAAAGGGCCCTTGCCCAATAACACCTCTTCTTCGAACTCTCCGATCACATCTGTTGAGCTGCCTGTGAAGCCCACGATTGACCTGTCCGAATTCTGAATTACATCTGGATTTTTCATTTTCTTGTAAGTGGTTAGGAAAAGGATATTGGCTGAGCTTCCAGTATCCACCAGGATTCGTCTTATGTCATTGCCCCCTATAGATGCTCCTATGACAACAACATCCTCATAAGGGCCAGCAATGTTTCGTAAATCATCTTCATCAAACACAATGAAGGGGAATGAGTTCGGTGACTGATAAGATGTCATGCCTCCTTCTAGCTGGGAGGCTAAAGTATGAACATGCCTCTTTCTTGAAGAAGCAGTAGGAGCTGTCATTGTGTCCCCTCCGAAAATTGTAAACGACTCAAAAAACTTAATGAGCCCGGAGACCGATCTAGAACATTCCTCTATAGCACCCACTCTGTTTCGAGTTGGATCAGGATCCAAGTATTTAGATTCCACGTCAAACCTTTCAACTATAACCATGGCCCCCTCCGGAGCAGCATTACTTGGACCAACCCGGTGAGTGTTGTCAGGCCTGTTGCCTCCTCTTCTTTTAACGTAAGCTCCCAGCTTTCCCCTTTCAATCAAGTTCTGAACTTCTCGTTTCAATGCTATGCAATCATCAGTGGTATGACCAATATCATTGTGATATTGGCAAAAAGAGTTGTTGCGATGCTCTTTGGGAGACTGCAGTGTTGCCGGTCTCCGGTAGTGCACCTCATCCTTTGTTTTATCAAAGATAGTGGCCACGATTTCTTTTAACTCTGCGAACCACTCCGGTTGGACCCATGGCCCTCTCTTGTTTCTTGATTGTTGACTTTGAGCAGGAGCAGCTGGCTGAGACTGAGCTTTTGCCCTACCATTCCCTTGTCCGGTTTCTCTTGCTTTATTCCCGGACTGGTTTTGATTTGGAGTTGGTGCCACTAGGGTGGACCTCACCTGCCTGTGCACCCTAGTTTTCTTTGTTTCATCAACGTTTATTTGTTTGCCAACCTGATTCAGCAACCCTCCTCATGTCATGGCCTTCTTTCTGTTCACTGAATCAGCTAGATTGCCTGGGTTCAAACCTTGTCTTAGGGATGCTATTGCTACCTGTTCGAAGCAATCAGCCAACCCATTCTTTGTATACACAAAACGGCTTATGTATTCTTTCAAGGACTCATTTGGCTCATGGGCACAATAGATTATTGTGTCTCCATTGCCCTTCAGCTCTTTACTCCCTACGAACTGCCTTCGAAAGGCTACCCAAAACGTATCGAAATCTTTAATACAACCATGAGGCAGGCTGTTGTACCATTTCAGAGCACTCCCCGTAAAGGATTGGGAGAATGCCCTACAAAGTAGTTTATCATCGTCGTCAAAGTTCATCATGAAGTTTTTAAATTTCTCCAAATGGTTGTCCGGATCAGTACTGCCATCGTACTTCTCTATTTTGGTGCTATCAAACCTCTTAGGGAGGTTTCCGGACAAAATTTTAGAAGACAATGGAGATTGCCTCCAATTCCTTCCACGACTGAACACGGTACCCTCATTGGGAGTTGCAAAGATACCTGGCTCATCAACATCTTGTCCACATGCTTCCGACTATGAGATGATCCCTTACCAATATGCCTTTTCATCTTTCCTTGTCTATCCTTTTTTTCTTGAGTATTTTTTAATCTGCCTTTGCTTCTTTCTAGTTCGACCCTCATCGCTGCTAGAGGATAAGGATTTTTCAACTCCATCACTGTCCGAAGAGCTATCAGAAGATTCTGAGCTTGAGTCAGAACTCTCCACTGGCTTAGACCGGTGAGACTTTTTAGAACTGGCATGAGTCGTTTTGGTGCTCACATGAGTTTTCGAAGACTCATGTTCTCTGGGGTTATCGGTGTGATGAGCAACCGATGCTTTGGATTTTTCTTTCACGCCCATCTTGGCCTTCTCAGCCCTCAGAGCTTCTATTTCACCCTTGAGCCTATCACGCTCTTCGATAGTGTACTCATCGTTCTCTCCCACCACTTCGAGCAGAGCTGGTGGTACTTCTGGATTGTCCGGATTCATACGGACAGATTTTCGTAACTGGTTTTGAATGCTTGATTCAGGCACCTTCGTGCTCCCACTGTGGTCGCCAATTTGGTGTGGATAATAATTGCCTGAGTGTAGGTTGGTAATTTCAGTTGGTGTTTTAAGGAAGTATGTGGGTGTTAAGTGTTTTAGTAGAGAGTAGAGAGATAATTAAGCAGCTTGGTAGCAGTTAATTTTCATTACCTATAGTTAATGCAGGTGGTTGGGTATTTATACCCTGATGTTTGGGCCCTTATGGGCTTTCGGGTCATGTTTAATGGACCCGGGTCATGTTCAAAGACCCATGAGCTCTAAGTAGGAGAGCAAGTAGCTTAGTCAAGAAGTGTTTAGGTTTTTTTAGTACTTTTGTCATAGTTCGAACAGTCCTATGGTCATAGTGTTCAAAGTCATCTGTCCGGTCCATGTGATCTGTCCGGTCCGGAGGCCTTGGACTGATCTGTCCGTGTCCGGGGAGCATGCTGAATTCGGAATCATCAGTCGCCGTTCAGGTCGAGTGGGACAAGCAGAGATGACGTGCCCTTGTTTCTTGCAGTAGTTACAGACCTTTTTGGGATAATCCCGAGCAATATGACCGAAAAAATTACAATTATAACATTGGATAACATGCATGTCTCTATTTTGTATTTCTCGTTTGTATTGCATAAGCTACCTAAACTGGTGTACTCATACTAGCTTGATGTTCAATAGATGCTTGAGTTATCATTCGCTGCTCCTTACGAAGAAGTTCACCCAAACATGCATCTAAAGATGGCACGGGATAACGATTCATCATATTAAACCATGCGATGTCAAAATCCGGTCATAGCTTCATCAAGAGCTGATCACGTCTGTTGGTTGCATGCATTGTCTGGATAACAGAAAGAGCTGAAGCAGGAATATCAGCATAAATAATATCTTAATCATCCACCCAAAGGTTTTGATAACAAGAAAAATATGCTTCAATGGAAATACTTCATTGAGTGTAATTAGCCATCTCATAATCCAACTGAAATCTCCTAGCAGAGTTATATTAACTATAAATTCTCTTCAGATAATTCCACATACCAACGGCGGTTTTATAAGGCTTCAAGGTGAGAACAAGATGAGGTTCGAGCAAACTAAGAATCCAAGTCATAATTTATAACATCTTTTATTTCCCACTTAGACAAAACATTAGCATCTAGAGGGGCAGGATCACTCCCATGAGTATGATTCCATAATTATTTTGCTTTCACATACAATTGAAATTGAAATTCCCAAGCAGAATATATTTATCCTTGTAAATTTAATATGAAACGAGTCGAATTTATTCAGTAACATGATGTAACCAAACAAAACATATCCACGAGAAAAAAATATGAAATAAAAAATCCCTAAATTCTCCAAAGGAAAAAAAAATCTCACTACCCAAATATTCGACGAAAGAAAGAAAAAATATCTGAAAATAAAATTCCCAAATACTCTTGAAATCCATAAAAATCTCACCATCCAAAATACTCGAAAACTTACCATCCAAAAAATCTACGAGAAAAAAAAATCAATTTGGCTATGATACCATGTTAAAAGTATTTTTTTTCTGAAAAAAATGTGTCTTATTTCTTATTCTCATTCACCTTTTATAATAATTTACAGTTTTTACAACAACTAATACTACAATATTTATTTTTCTAAAGTTGATGTAAACTATTGACTATAATTTATTACCATAGGTATTATACCACAATATATATTAACTAAATATTTAACTAAAATAAATTAGATTAGTTTAGTTAAAATAAATTAGATATTAATCTAATTTATTTCCTTTAACAGTAATGTTGAAAACGATGATAAGTGATTGTTTAACGTGGTTCCGAAACGCATAATCATACACTGACCGAATATTTTGACGACATGCAAAAATAACGAAGTTGAAATAGAAAGGAAAAATAATGTTCAAAACTTTAACGACTGCCGGAGTACATCCCGCGATGTATTGAACAGCCTGAAGAAAACCTATTCGAAGAATGCATTCAACATATGCGACATATGCAATTACCAAAAAATAAAATTGTTGGCTGAAACAGCGGATGATCGCAAATATAAAATTTGTTTATACACCCGCACGTCATAACAGACTGATGTTATAACAAATGTTTTTTTGCATATCATGTTCTTTTTAGTGCTTTTCTTGGATATTATATATAGAACGATTATATATGAGATGTCGTTGTTCCAAATAATAGAGCATGAAAAGCACTAAAAAGAACATGATATGCAAAAAATGATATAATATCGTTATAAAAATGATATGCTAATAGATGTCGTTTTGAGATGTCGCAAAACGATTATATGTGCTTACCTCCATCCATATGACGTTTTGCGTTGGATTCACATTCACATCAAAATGATAGACAAAATAACTACGAATGAATGATAATATGTTTGAGAATCGTTATAAAAAAAATAACAATTGTGTGCTTGTTTTGATGAATAGTATAGCGAAAATATTTACGACCACTATTAGCATGTTATGCCAATGAGATATCAATAAGAACATACTTGTTAATACTAAAAAACTATTCAATGATTGTATAAGGTTTCTAACGTTTATGACGGTTTGAAATAACGTAGTAATCACTAAGATCGTTTACGAAATGAATAATAACTTAACCAAAATATGGGGAACGTTAACAATATTGAAAGGAGTCGTCGGCTATGTTATAAACTTATAGATTACATCGTATAAAAAAAAGTTCGTTTGTACATGATGAGTCCGGAATTATTCACCACTGCTCACTGAGAAAACCGGATAGGGGTAATTCAGACAATAGGTGCCCACTGAACTATCCGGACAGGACAAAAGTACTAAAACACTAAACACCTTTTGACTAAGCTAGGTGTTAATCTACTTAAGAACTAATGGGTCTTTAAACTCGACCCGGATTTACAACTTGACTCGAAAGCCCATGGATCCATAATTAAGGGTATAAATACCCAACTACTTTTATTAATGAGGGTAATGAACATTTGATACAACCAGTCAGCTTAAATATCTCACTACAAAACACCCAAACATTTAATACCCTTAAATTTCTCTAAAACACCTGACAAAATTACCCTCAGTTCACAATAATTCACGCCAAATTGGCGACCACAATGGGAGAAAAAGGTGCATGAATCTAGCATTCAAAACCAACAAGAAAAACCAGTTCGGATGAATCCGGACGAGCTAGCGATACCACCACATTTGGTAGAAGTGGTGGGTGAAAACGATGAATAAACGATTGAAGAATGAGACAAGTTGAAAGCTGAAATAGAAGCCTTAAGAGCTGCTAAAAATGCGGAGTTAGGCTTGAAAAGAATCAAAAGTGTCAGCCATTCACCACACTGACAATCCAAGGGAGAATGACCCATCAGCAAAGACTCACTTGAGTACTAAAAAGACCCATGTCAGCTCCAAGAAATCTCGCCGGTCTAAACCGGTGGAGAGCTCAGAATCCGAGTCCTCTAGTAGCTCATCGAATGAGGATGAACTTGAGGAGTCCCTGTCATCTAGCAGTGATGAGGGCAGATCAAAGAAGAAGCAAAAACTGGTTAAACAATATTCAAGAAAAAGGGACAGGCATTAGAGGTTAAAAAGACATCTAGGAAAAGGGTCATCTCACAGCCACAACCATAGCCGGAGGCATGTGGATCAACTGCTGATGGATCCCTTCGCTTTCCATGATGAGCCATGTATTTTTGCAACACCTAATGAAGACACTGTCTTTAGTTGTGGCCGAAATTGGAGACGATCTCCTTTGTCCTCCAAAATACTATCCTGAAACCTTCCTAAGAGGTTTGATAGTACTAAGATGGAAGAGTATGATGAGAGCAAGGATCCGGACAATCATCTGGAACAATTTAAAAAAATTATGATGAATTTTGACGATGATGAAAAATTGTTTTGTAGAGCCTTCTCCCAGTCTTTACGGGGAGTGCTCTGAAATGGTACAATAGCCTACCACAAGGGTGCATCAGAAACTTTGACACGTTTTGGGTGGCCTTCCGGAGGCAGTTTGTTGGAAGTAAGGAGGTGCATGGCAATGAAGACACTATTATACATTGTGCCCAAGAGCCAAATGAATCACTAAAATACTATATAAGCCGGTTTGTGAACACAAAGAATGGGTTAGCTGATTGCTTTGAACAGGTAGCAATAGCTTCTCTGAGACAAGGATTAAACCCTGGGAATCTGGCCGATTCGGTAACCAGAAAGAAGGCCATGACATGGGGTGGTTTACTAAACTAGGTGGGAAAGCAAATCAATGTAGATGAAACAAAAAAGATTAGGGTGCACATGCAAGTGAGGTCAGCCCAAGCTGCACCAAACCAAAATCAGTCCGGATACAAGGCTAAGGATGCCGGATAGGGTCCCAACAGGGCCAAGCAGACTCAATCTCACTCAGCTCCAGCTCAGAGCCATTAGTCTAGAAATAAACGAGGACCTTGGGTCCAACCGGAGTGGTTTACTGAATTAAAAGAAATCGTGCCAGCCATTCTATGACAAAACAAAAGATGAGGTACATTTTAGGAAGCCGACAACGCTTTAATCTCCTAAAGAAAGCCGTTATACTTGTTTATGTTAATATCATCATGATATTGGCCATAACACAGAAGATTGCATCGCTTTGAAACAAGAGGTGCAGAATCTGATTGAAAGAGGAAAATTGGGTGCTTATGTCAAGAGAAGAAGTGGGAATAAGCCTGATAACGCTCATCGGACTGGCCCAACAAACAATGCAGGGACGTCGGCTCCAGACGGGGCCATGGTAATTTTTGAAAGATTTGATGTAAAACACAGTATTTGGATCCTGATTCAGCCCAAAATAAGGTGGGTGTTATAACAAAACATACTAAAACTGTATCAGGGCTCATAAGCTTTTTTGAGTCGCTTACGATATTTGGGGGAGACACAATGACTGCGCTAACTCTTTCTTCAAGGAAGAGGCATGTTCACACTCTGACTACTCAGTTAGAGGGAGGCATATCCTCCTATCAATCCCAAATTTCTTTCCCCTTCATTGTTTTTGATAAAGATGACTTAAGGGACATAGCTGGTCCTCATGAAGATGTTGTGGTGATAGGAGCATCGATTGGGGGAAATGACATCCAGTGAATTTTGGTTGACACTGGCAGCTCAACCAACATTCTCTTTTTAATTTTCTATAAATAGATGAAAAATCCGGCCGTGATTCAGTGTTCGAACAGGTCCATTGTGGATTTCATTAGAAACTCTGCGGACATGGTTGGGGAGTTTGAGGAGGAAGTTTTGTTGGGCAAGGGTCCTTTCAAGAAAATGGTCAGGGTACTTTTCGTTGTGGTAGATTGTCCCACATGTTACAATGCGATCTTTGGAAGATCTTGGCTCTCCAGGATGCATGTTGTGGCTTCAATAGTTCACCAATGTTTAAAATATGTTGTTCAAGGACATGTGGGAGTTGTCCGGAGTAGCAAAAAAATAGCAAGGGAATGTTATGCAACTGCGCTTGCCCCTAAAACTCTGGGGGCAGTCCAGGTAAACAAAGATTAGCAGTTGTTGGGGCCCTCTGGGGGTGAGGGTGAAATTGATGACCCCAGAGAGACCCCTGGTGTTTTGATACTAATTGAAGAAGTTGAAACCCACTCTTTGGATGACACCAAAATTGAAGAATAAAGTGTTGTCCTTTTTAGCAAACCACCAACATGTTTTTGCTTGGTGTTATTCTGATGTAACCAGAGTGTTTGCGACTGTTATATCACACCAACTATCCATCCAAAGAGATGTAGCACCTGTTGTGTAGAGAAGAAGAGCTTTCTCTAAAGAAAAAGTTGATATTATAGTTTAAGAGGTTGACCGGCTTACCAAAATGGGGCACATAAAGGAATCTCAATACCCTTTATGGACAGCCAATCCAGTGTTAGTGAAAAAGAAGAATGGGAAATGGCGTATGTGTATCGACTTTACTGACCTCAATAGGGCTTGCCCAAAAGATCCGTATCCAGTCCCCCAGATTGATCAGTTGGTAGACTCCACATCTGGGAACAAGTTATTGTCCTTCATGGATGCCTTCTCCGGTTATAATCAGATACAAGTGGATCCGAAGGACCAGGAACACACTACTTTTGTTATAGATAGGGGCCTCCATTGTTATAAGGTGCTGCCTTTTGGGTTGAAGAATGCTGGGGCTACCTATCAAAGGTTGATGAATAAAACGTTTGCTGATCAAATTAGGAGAAATATGGAAGTATATATTGATGACATGATGGTAAAGAGTGTGGAAGAAGAGTTACACTTAGCAGATCTTCAAGAAAATTTTGCCAACCTGGCAAAGGTTAATTTAAAATTAAATCCAGAAAAATGTGTTTTTGGAGTGCAGTCCAGAAAGTTTCTAGGGTATGTGATAAGTGAGAAAGGGATACAACCTAATCCAGACCAGCCCGAAGCCTTATTACAGATGGATCCTCCTCGGAATATTAAAGAAGTGCAAAGGTTGACAAGAAGGTTAGCTGCTTTAAATCGTTTTATCTCAAGGTCCTCGGATAGGTGCGCCCCATTTTTCCATACTTTAAAGGGTGCTAAAGACTTTAACCGGTCTCCACAGTGCGACTATGCGTTCAATGAAATAAAAAAGCATTTATCTTCCCCAAAAACTCTCTACAAACCTATTGATGGAGAAATATTGTATATATAAGTGCGGTGATAGTAAGAGAGGTGGACAATTATCCTCGTCCGATGTACTACATCAGCAAGAGCCTGATGGATGCTGAAAAAAGGTATTTAAAACTTGAAAAACTAGCACTAGCTTTGGTAATTGCTACCAGGAAAATGAGGCCCTATTTTCAGTCTCATTCTATTGTCGTCTGGACGTCTTTTCCCTTGAAAAATGTTCTTCAAAAGGCAGACATATCAAACAGGATAACCAAATGGTCAGTAAAGTTGGGTGATTATGATATTGATTTTGCCCCTCGGACTGCAATCAAAGCTCAATCTGTTTCTGATTTCTTGTTTGAATTTCATTCAGACAGAAATACTAAGCAAGCTACAGAGGAAAAAACTAATAAAGTATGGGTTGTCCGGACAGATGGTGGATCAAGTACCATGGGTTGTGGTACTGGGATATGTTTAACCTCTTCCTATGGTGATAAATTATACCAGGCCATATGTTTTGCTTTTAGGGCTTCTAACAATGAGTCAGAGTATGAAGCTACTATAGTTGGTCTGAAATTAGCCTTTCCGTGTGGGGCTAAAAGGGCCAGGTTAATGAGTGATTCTCAGCTTCTTATCCATCATGCACAAGTTCAATCTGAGGCAAAAAATGAGCAGATTATTAAATATTTGTTCATCCTTAAAGAAGTGGCAGCTAACTTCAAAAATGTTAGCTATGAGCACATACCTAGATCGAAGAACACACTAGCAGACTCCTTGACAACCATAGCATACTCTGAGTCCTACCCATGGATTCATGTGCAAGAATATCCATCCATACAACCTAATCAGGACAAGGAAAAAGAGGAAAGTTTAAGTATACAAGTGGTTCAACCCAAAGACTGGAGATATCCCCTTATTCAATACATTTCTGATGGAATTTTGCCTCGGGAGAAAGTTGTGGCAAATAAAATGAAACATAAGGCTCATGGTTTTTTAATCATAAGAGACATCCTTTACAAGAATTCGTTTAGTAGGCCTCTTTTGCGTTGTTTGGGGATTGAAGAGTCCCAAATTGTGCTATCCGAACCACATGATGGTGAATGATCAGCACACTATGGCTATAGAGCTTTAACCCGAAGGGTTTTGTTGGCCGGATACTACTGGCCATCCATAATGGCAGCTGTCAAGGAATTGGTAAAGAAATGTGACCCATGCCAAAGATATGGTAATGAAATTCATATCTCAGTTGTCCCACTGGAATCGATTTCTGAGCCAATGCCTTTTGCTCATTGGGGACTAGATTTAGTGGGGCCTCTACCGATGACATCCGGAGGATGCAGAATTATTATTGTAGCCATTGATTATTTTTCCAAGTGGATATAAGCAGCTCCCTTGGCAGGAACTACTTCAAAAGCTGTTATAAAATTTATCATGTCTAACATTTGTTGCACATTTGGAGTTCCACAAAAGATAACCATAGATAATGGGCCACAATTTGATAACAAAGATATTGAGAGTTTTTGTGCCTCTAGGGGCATTCAGCATTGCTTCTCTTCTCCTTTGCACCCACAAGCAAATGGTCAAGTTGAAGTGGCAAACAGAACCATTCTGTCCGGTCTCAAAAAGAATTTAGAAGGGTTGCAGGAAAGTGGCCAAGCTATTTACAAGAAGTGTTATGGGCATACCAGACTACTCTTGGAGCTGCTACACAAGAATCTCCTTTTGCCTTGGTATATGGGATGGATGCAATTGCTCTTGTAGAAGCAACTCTTCCATCATACAGAGTCCACAATTATTCTGAACAGGCTAATGAAGTGGCAATTAGAAGTCAATTTGACTTAATAAAAGAAAAAAAGAGTTAAGGCTCATTTTAGAGCCATCCATTATCAAGGCTTAATGAGGAGCAGATTTGCTTCCAAAATCAAAAGAAGGGATTTTTGACCAGGGGACAAAGTATTGAGAAAAGTCTTCTTGCATACTAAGGAGAGGCAGTTCGGCAAGCTAGCTCCAAACTTGGAAGGGCCCTATGAGGTCTCCGAAAAACTTAAGCCTGGGGCATACAGGCTTCAAGACAAAAGTAGAAGAATCTTAAACCACCCTTGGAATATTGAACACCTTCGGTTATATCTAGAATAAAAGTTGTGTAAATATTTACTTGTTTAAAGTCTATGTAAATATTTGGGGGCATACTCTTTCCTACCCTGGTGGCGCGGGGAGGTTTTAATGAGTTGTCCGGGTTTTTTTAATAAAATTTGATGCCTTCTTAAAATATTCGGAGTGGATTGATTTACAGTTTCTTTTTTGGCCGGTTGGATTGATCTGGTGGAATGATGACCATTTAACATTTGTCATCAGAGATTTTAAACACTCTCATCTTAAATACTTGTAAAATAAATTAGGGCTCTTTAAACATCAGCCATTGAAATTAAGCGAATATGAAACAAAGAAAAAATTTAGCAAAGTAACCCTATCTGGCTAAAACCAGATAATGATATTAAAACATGAAATATACCTTGGCCATCTAAGGACTTTGAGTTTAAAAAAAGACTTAACCGGACTCAAACCGGACGCAGTTACAAAAAATGCCTTGGCCATCCAAGGAATTTAGTATTTCATAAGGATAAGAAAAACAAAATAAGAAAATATAGTTAAAATATTAGGGTTGATTCCCCTTCGATGTTCCTGCATCATCTTTTTTCTTAGGATCTTTGGATTCGTCACTAAAACTCTTTCTGGTTCCTTCTTCTTCATCAGTAGTGGAATCTATTCCACTACTGTAGCCATGTCGATCACCTTCTACCATAGTATGAAACGGGAGGTCCTCATACTCTACATATCTCCATAAATCTCCAAGGGTTCGCTTCGGAAATTTCTGGTGAACAAGAAGTATCATATCAAATTTGACCTATGCATCTCTTACTTCCAGAGAGTCTATCACCTTATTGGTATACACATCAATCTTGGCCTGAATTTTCTTGTCCTACTCTTTCACCAAGTCCTCTTTCTCCTTGGTGACCCTGAACACAGCCTCTTCGAGAGAAGTCTTGTCAGTTGACAAGGTTTGGATGACATCATCCTTGATCTTCATGTCTCCCTTCAAGCCGGAGAGATCTCTTTCCAATCCGGAGCATTTGGTTCGGAGCTCTGTATTAGTTGTCTCCGAAGTGACCAATTTGGTTGCCAGACCTTCTTTCTCCTTTTTCAACTCCTCAAGCTCTTTCTTCAATGCCTCAATACTCTGGTTGGTATTAAGGTGGTTAGTGGAAAAACTCTCATTGTCAGTGTTGAGGGTGTTGATGAGGGCTGACTGACTCTTTACATGCCTCTACAAATTAAGCACTGGCTGAATATGGCCCAACAGAGAGTGAGTCACCGAGTCATTTTCCCTGAGACAGTGAAAGACTTACCGTTAAAAGTCACCATATTGGAAGAGCTTGAGGGAAGGTAGGGACCAGCAAAGTCGTATTATTCAAACTCTCCGAAATAAAGGCCAATGTTCTGGAGGCCACTAATGTCTACTCCTTCCAAATCTCCTCTGGTACCCTCTCCGGTGTGTAGATCGTTGGGATTTTCTCTGCCAGGGTGGGGTCAGTTGGATCGGTTGGAGGTAGAGGCTCCGAAGGGCGGAGGACTACTTCATCCCCCAAGGATACCTTCTTCTTTTTAGCAGTCCTCTCATCGCTGCTAGCTCTCCTCTTTTGATCCTTTTTAGGAGGCCTTGGTTGGTTTTGAGGTTCACCTGCCTCCATAATAGACTTGTCCTCAGCTACTTTAAGCAAAGTAGTATCAATCTCTCTTGGACCTGCTCTCCTTAGCTCTCTGGAGCAATCTTCTCTGCAGCACCCCGAACAGCCTCTATTACAGCCTTTTTTTTCTTGCCCTTCTTCCCTTTCATTTTTCTTGGGGCTTTGGCTCTGGAGGGCAAGACAAATTTACCGTCTTTTGTCTCCGTTCTCTTAAGTATGAAGGTCGGAGGAGGTGGTGTAGTCAACTCCTCCCAAGTGAGATCTCTCCGTCCCGTTGTGTTCCAAAGATGGGACCTCACCAAGTTGCCTAAGGTAAAGCAGTTGTGGAAAACGTTCCCCCAACGATCAACAACCCAGGCATTTAATTTGGCACACGTGGTATGCCCCTCCTCCACATACTCGGAGAAATCCTTCGGCAATACTGATATAAAAGAAGAAGTAATTTAAATATAATTTTTTTGCAATATGAGAAAGACAAACAGTAAAATACTTACCTGAGCTTTTCCACCTGCCGGTGAGCATACTAAGATTGACACCAGCCTTGATTTTCCTCCCATTCTCTTACGCCCCGCTAATGAATATGAACTGGTTCTTCCAGTTTTTCTCCGAATCAAGCAGGTCGTCCACCACTTTAAAGTTGTCTCTCATATTATAGTGGTAGAATGGGATATGGTGGTTTTTACAAAGGCTGGCCACTGCAGCAAACTGCTCCATTGGGAGAGGAATACCGGACATCCATGATGCCATAATACAGGTGAGAAGAGTATACCGAGCATTGGGACTCAACTAGCTTGGACAAAGTTTAATCAGGTGGAAATACCTGACGATTTCTGGATCCAAGGGGAATCTGAGCCCCCAGTTGAACATCTCAGTGTAGATGACGATCTCGTTGAGCTTGCAGTCCATCAGACTCTCCGGTGTGACTGATATCCTTACCTTAACTGATTCAGGGATCCCCCACTTGTTTCGGATCCGGCCCAGCTTAGCGGTGTGAGTATAGACATAATTAATATTCTGCATGGCTAGCAAATACTTCGCATTGACCTTGTGAAAACAAGGTCCCACTTTGCCTTCCAAACTCTCCGACAGATCCGGATGGGTCATGCAGACTTTCTCCTTGCCTTTCCCCTTTTTATCAAAAGCAACATCTCCAGTTTTCCCGGAGGCTTCAGTTTCAAATGGAGCCTCTTCAACACTATCCTCCATCACCTCTTCCATCACTATGGAATGTTTATTAGTCGTTGTGGATGGGAAAGTGCTAGTTTGTGGCTCAGCAGTTTGTTCGGACGGTTGAGCGCCAGTCTCTCTTAAGGGTCTGGTGTCCGGGTGGGGTTCGGCTCCGGAGGACTTTGTTTGAGAAGTGATTTTGGTAGCCTCGGATCCGGAGGGTTTGTCTCTTGGGGCTCTAATAGATGCCTCAGATCCGGAGGCTTTATCTTTGGCTCTAGACTTGGAGGGCCACGTTTTGGGGGACTTGGTTTGTGAGCCGGTTGCTTGGCCTTTTACCAGGCGCGTTGTCCGGCGAAGGTTAGTTTTTTGGGGGACTGCTTTCTCTTGCATGGTATAAGACTGAGACTCCTAAACTGAGGAGCCTGACGGGATTGGCGAGAGGTTTGCTTGGAATAAACGTCTAAGTTTTGTGTTTTTTCCAGATGATGATCCTTATTTAGCTTCTAAGGATGGTGAATCAAGTTTACTGCTTGAAGAGACTGGAAGGCCAGCAGTGATACGTCTCTCACGCTCAACTTTTTGCGCTTTTTATAGTTTAGAAATATTTAGCCAACCACCTTTCACGAGAGCGTTTCTCGTTGTGAACATAAAACTACCCAAGTAAAGTTTTGAAAGAAGAGATAAAAAGCTCTGAGAAGAAGGAATTGAAGTAATGAAGATGGTGAAATAGTAAAATGAAATAATTTGTACTAGTGAGGCAAAATGTTACTGATACCTAGGAGAAAACGAAAAGACTTAGGTAATGATTGAAGGCGACACTGACGTAAGAAACATTAAATGCAGGAATTGTTTTTTAGGCTTAATGGGAGCACCGTTCTAGGAAAAAAGGCTGGTTGAACAAATCAAAGTGCGACACGTGTCCCATGATCCAGGGGAAAACTCTTGGAATTCTGAGAATGATTCAGTCCGGATAAACCTTGAACTGAATACATAAGCGATCTGGAAAATTTTGTTGTTGGCTAAATGAGTTTTTTAGTCCTGCCAAAGATCTTTGACAAAATATATAAAAAAGGACTACTGATGAGTCCGAAATTATTCACCACTGCTCACTGAGAAAACCTGACAGGGGTAATTCGGACAATATATACTCCTCTATGTATTTCATTACAAAAAAAGTTACTAATAATATAGATTTGAAAGTTTACAACAACTTACAAACTAGTAATAATAGTCCATAATGATTCAAAATACAGCACTACAAACATCAAATATAAACAATATAACTATTCCAAAATGAACAATACAATACTAAAATACTAAATAAAAATAATATGATTATTCCAAAATGAATAACATAATACTAAAAACACTAGATACAAGTATTAAACCTAGTTCAAAGTAAATACAAGAGATGCTCTAGAATGAATCATATATGATAAAAAATATACTTGGATCTCCTCATAATTCCCATCGAATGATTGACATGCACTCGAAATATTTTAGAGTCAATGCGTAAATATCGTACCACTACACTCTCACGATTTTCGTACATATACTCATCTATGTTCACCAAGGATATGATTGACGAAATCAACCCAACTTATTTCGTGCATCCACGTAAGATAATCCAGAGTACAAAACTGCTATACTGGACCAGAATAAGAAATTTCCTCACGACATCTGGTAAAATAAATTCTCACTATGATTCATACATATGGTATGTCTAGTCATATAAACACAATTGTTTTGTCTATTTTGTTTTAGGCAGGTTCTCGTACAACACAACTTGTATAATTCCATTTACATATCATAACCAACACAATGCTTGATATGGATAATATATCTACATATGGTATACACCAAAAATATTACAAGTGTACCAAACTATCTTTTGAAATGGGATACATATAAAAAATAACATGCAAAATAAAGTAATTAACCAAACAAATTAAAAACATTTTACATAATTGTTTAACAAACATGAAAAAATAAACATTTAAACTTACATCAACTTTATATTGGTGGCTCAACATAATCCATAATTTTTATTTGGAATGATTTTCAAATTTTATATGACATATATCCCACCTCAGTTTGGATGACAATGCAAACGTATCCTCTAAACCTATAACCGGACAGACTCAAATAAATTTGTATATGATCCAAGTATCGAGCATCACTATAAAACCTCATATGATCCTCATTCCATGCTCTGGAGCTTCTTCCCACTGATATATATACACACATACATCATATTATGCTTTAAATTACAGAGGATAAACATATACCTAATATTGATGAAATGTTGTTTTTGTTAGTATATATAGTACATCCCAAACAAGTACAACAAATAGACACGTTATGCATGCATCACCTCTTCGTCTATGAGTAATGGTTTAATATCATAAAATGCAAGATTGTTACGTCATTCAATTTGGATAGGTCCTTCTACTTTTTCATCAGAAAAATGAAGCCTTATCTAGATGCCAGAAATAGATTCAGACAATATCATGTGTGGCAATTCCGCCAAGATCTCTTCGTTAGTTGGGGGGAAGAATCCTTATTTAACATATTACGGAGAAAACTAAAACTGATCCAACACTTTTTCACCTCTCAATATCCACATATAAATCCTGTAGTCTATGCTTAAGAGGTTGCTAGCCTTAGTATGTGTTACATATATGTCATCATATTGCGGAAACTATACATTCTTACCTATGACCTTCAAGTCCATAATCACATGCACATTGTCTAAGGTGGTAGTCATCTAACCAGATTTAAAATTTTAAATGTTAGTTTTCGGATACAAACTCTCAATAAAGACCTCCTTAATCAATGGTTCGGGTTAAAATTTGCCAACATATCGATACATATCTTAAATAGTGTATCATTCAAAATGACTTGCACCCAACCCTTAGATCCAAGGTTGCATGCTCTATAATTGCAGGTTATAATAAAACAATATTATTTTAGTTAACTAAAATAATATATATGTTAAGATATTATTAATTTTTGGTAATAATGTTACCTCATCTTTTTATACTTGGTGAACTGTATGATTTTTGAAATTATTACCAAACAGCACAGGTAGTCGATCATGAGATGAAACCCGATGTGTTTATCGTTAAGTATAACATGCATAAAGATGTTTTCATCATAATAATGTCCTTTATAAGGTCGATACATAAATAGCCACAATTTATGTATGTAGATATTCTTTTATCTTTTCTCCTAATACTTCTAGTACGCAATCCTTCTCCTTCTTTTATAATCTAAAGAAAATTAATTCCAATAATCTTGTTAATATTGAAATCTATTGAACATGTACGTTTTGAAAAAATAGTTTATATTTTAACAAAACAATAAAAAATAACACAGTGGGCCAACAAGTTTATGTTTGAAACTATGTTCATCAATGGGTGATAGAAAATCCAACAGATGTCTAGTGAATTCAAACATGTATTTTCCCACATTTGGCAAAAAAAGTGTTAGGTACTGCCCATATCTGAATAATTCTTAGTGCTCTTCGCCAGTTTTCGAAAACCAGGTTTTATGGTTGTCTTCTAATAGCGCTTTAGTTGATTCAATTTCCGGAATCACTCAAAATGGGTTATAAAACTTTTTTTTTTAATCCTAAAGAATATAAAATATTTCCAAATTTAACCATATGATTTTTTTCAAAATGTCAAAAAATCCAAAATAAAAACATATATGCACATTACCTTGAATTCGCGTGTTGGAGTTATATTTGTGGAAGAAAACAATTCCTTAAAGTCGAATTCTGAAAATGTAGAAAAAAAGATAAAAGAGAAATAAATGTTTTGTTATTTTTAGGAAAACAAATAACAACTATAATGAGTAATTCTTTTATATAGTGTATTTTAGGAGCATATATAATTTTGTTCAAACAAAAACTACATATATTATTTATTAGTTTACTTAATACCACTAAGAATATATTTTTTATCTTTTTACAATTGTTGAAGTATTAGGAATCTATGTTAAAAGGAAAATAAAATAGAAAGACAAAAACACGTAATTATACTTGGTTCACAAATTAATTTGCAATATTTCCCCTTCTTTTATAATCTGAAGAAAATAAATTCCAATAATCGTTTTAATATTGAAATGTATTGAACATGCACGTTTTGAAAAAATAGTATATATTTTAACAATACAATAAAAAAATAGCATGGCGGGCCAACAAGTTTATGTTTGAAATGGTGTTCATCCATGGGTGATAGAAATCATGCTAAAATCCAACAGATGTCTGGTGAATTCAAACATGTATTTTCCCACGTTTGGCAAAAAGTACAATTTAAACATGTATTTTCCCAAGTTGGTGAAGATTACTAAGGGTATTGTTGTGGTGTACTGCCCAACCTCTTATAATGAGATATTTGGGAGATCTTGGCTATCCAGGATGCATGCTGTGGCATCTACTGTCCATCAGTGCTTAAAATATGTTATGGGGGGACAAATGACCGTTGTCCGAAGTAGTCAAAAGGTAACTAGAGAATGATATGCAACAGCTCTTGCCTCGAAGTCTTTGGAGGCAGTCAAAGTTAACAAAGAATAACAGCTATTGGAGCCTTCTACCGATGAGAATGAAATTGATGATCCAAGGGAGGCTCCTAGCGTTATAATACCTATATAGGAAATTAAAATTCATTCCTTAGTTGAGGGCAAACGTGTTAAAGTTGGTACCAAGTTTGAAACAATGGCTACTATCATTTTTATCGGATAATCTACATGTATTGGCATGGTGCAATGATGATATCACCAGCGTGTCTGCTAATGTAATTTGTCATAAGTTGTCGGTATGAACACGATGTTGGGCCAGTTGTACAAAGAAAAAGGTCATTTTCTCAAGAAAAACAGATGGATTTGTTTAAGAAGTTGATCGTTTGACCAAAATGGGCCACATCAAAGAATCTCAGTACCCATTATAGACTGCCAATCCTGTTTTGGTCAAGAAAAAGAATGGTAAGTAGCACGTGTATTGACTTTATTGATCTTAATAGGGCATGTCCCAAAGATCCTTATCATGTTCCTCAGATAGATCATGTAGTGGTTTCTACCTCTGGGAACAAGCTATTGTCTTTCATGGATGCATTTTCAGGGTACAACCAAATACAAGTAGATCCGAAAGATCAAGATCACACCACTTTTATTACGGATAGAGGACTTCATTGCTATAAAATGATGCCTTTTGGATTGAAAAATGTTGGGGCCACCTATCAAAGGTTAGTAAATAAAGCCTTTGCTAGTCAAATTGGCAGAAATATGGAAGTTTATTTAAATGACATGATGGTAAAGAGCCTTGAAGAAGATGCACATATATTCGATCTTCAAGAGACGTTTTCTAACTTAAAGGCTGTCAATTTAAAATTAAAGCCTGAGAAATGTGTTTTTGGGGTCCAATCTAGAGAGTTCTTGGGTTATGTTATAAGTGAAAAAGGGATTCAACCTGATCCAGATCAACTCAATGATCTATTAGCTATGAACCCTCCTCGAAGCATTAAAGAAGTTCAAAGATTAACCGGACGTTTGGCTGCGTTGAACAGGTTTATTTCAAGATCATCAGATAAGTGCGCTCCATTTTTACATGTATTAAGGAATGCCAAAGACTTTAACTGCTCTCCGCAGTATGGTCAAGCATTTTTTGAATGTATTTGTCTTCACCTAATACACTCTTTAAACCTGTTCAGGGGGAGAAACTTATATATACTTAGTTGTGTCTGAGTATGCAGTAAGTATTGTGCTAGTAAGAGAAGTGGATAAATACCCTCGTCCGGTTTATTATTTTAGCAAACGCCTGCTGGATGGTGAAAGAAGATATTTAAAGCTAGAAATTTGGCATTGGTATTGGTAATAACAGCTAGAAAAATGATACCAAACTTCCAAGCTCATTCGATTGTCGTCCGAAATTATTTTCCTTTAAAGAATGTTCTCTAAAAGGCTGATATATCAAGCATAATGACCAAGTGGTTAGTTAAGTTGGGTGATTATGATATTTCTTTTGCCCCCCGAACGACAGTCAAGGCTCAATCAGTAGCTGATATCCTAGTAGAGTTTCATGCTAATAGCCCCCCGGGTAAATGCAAGAGAACCAGTCTAAAAAAGTGGATAATCTGAACTGATGGTGGATCTAGTACCATGGGACGTGGGGCCATAATTTGTTTAACTTCTCCTTATGGTGATACCATTTATCAAGCTATATATATTGGGTTCAAGGCCTCCAAAAATGAATATGAATACGAAACAGCTATAGGCGGTCTCAGACTAGTCTTTATATGTGGGGAAAAAAAAGTCTGATTGATGAGTGACTCCCAACTACTTATTCATCATGCTTTGGGGCAATCTGAGGCAAAAAAGGAACAATTGATAAAATATTTGCTCATATTGAGAGAAGTTGTTGCAAATTTCAAGAATATCTGATATGAACATATTCTTAGATTAAAGAATACTATGATTGACTCTTTAACAACAATATCATACTCTGAATCTTACCCATGGATTCTGATGCTAGAGTGTCTATCTATAGATTCAAGCCAAGATAAGAGTAAAAAGAATGAAGAGTGTATGAGTATATTTGTCATTCAACCCAAAGATTAGAGTTATGATATTTTTCAGTTTATTTCCGATGGAATTTTACCTCCGGATAAAGCCCCGGCTAAGAAAATTAAATATAAAGCTCGTGGTTTCCTGGTGTTAAATAAGTTTTTTATAAGAAATCCTTTAGCAGACCACTCTTGCGTTGTTTAGGATTTGAAGAAGCTCAACATGTTTTATCTGAACTGCATGATGGAGAAGGCTCTGCACATTGTGGCTATAAGGCCTTAACTAGAAGAGTCTTATTAGCAGGGTACTATTGGCCAACGATAATTTCATATTCAAAAGATATGGTCAAGACGTGTGATTCTTGCCAGAGATATGGAAATGAAATCCATATGCCAATAGTTCCTATGGAGTCTATATCCGAACCAATACATTTTGATAGATGGGGGTTGGATTTGGTTGGGCCTCTTCCCATGATATTCGGTGGATATCGAACGATAATAATGGAAATTGAGTATTTTTTTAAATGGATAGAAGCATCTCCTTTAGTTGGAACCTCTCCTAAGCCAGTTATAAAGTTTATTTTATCCAACATATGTTGAAAATTTGGAGTTCCCCAGAAGATCACTACAGATAATGGGCCACAATTTGATAATAAGGATATGGAGATGTCCTGCACTTCTAGAGGAATTCAACATTGTTTTTCCTCTCCATTCCACCCTCAAGCTAATGGACAAGTTGAAGTTGTTAACTGAATAATATTTTCCGGCTTAAAGAAGTATTTGGAAGGAGCTACAGGGAAGTGGACAATTTATTTGTATGAGGTACCGCGGGCTTACCGAACTACTCCCCGAATTGCTACACAAGAATCTCATTTTGCTTTCATTTATGGCATGAATATAATTACACCCATATAAGTTACTTTACCATATTTCAGAATCCAAAACTATTCCAAACAGGCAAATGACTTGACAGTTAGGAATCAGTTGGATTTGATTGAAGAAAGGAGAGTCAAAGCATATTTAAGAACAACACGCTATCAGGGTTTAATGAGAAGCAGATTTGCGTCCAAGTCAAAATAAGATATTTTCAATTGGGAGACAAAGTCTTGAGGAAAGTTTTCGTGCAAATTAAAGAGAAATAGTTTGGAAAGCTAGATCCGAGTTGGGAAGGTCCCTATGTGGTATGTGAAAAAGTCAAGTCAGGGACATATAATATTGAACATCTCAGGTTATATTTATAATGAAAATTTCTTGTAAATATTTACCTTTTTATACTTTAATGTAAATATTAGGGGCGCACACTATTTCATACCTTGGTCGCGCGGGGAAGTTTTAACGAGGTGTCCAGGTTTTTATCAATAATATCTTATGCCTTCTTTAAAAAGTCTGGTGCATAATTATTGACCATAGTATAAGGCGGCCGGATAAATTAAATACTCATTAAACACCCCAACTCTCAAATGAAGTATCTTTGACTTGATCAGATTTGTTAAACACTTGATCACATTTATTAAACACTTGTGATTGGAGTCGTTAAATGATTATTAAGAGTTTATTTAACAAATCGAAAATATTGAAAATTACTTAGGACATTAACTATAAGAAGACAATGTAGTTTGTACAAAAGAAAGATGAAATATTAAAACTTGATCAGAATGTATTTGATCCATAATTCATAAAATGTCTTAGCCATTCAAGGACTTTGGTTCTTAAGACAGTAATTCAAAAAATAACAACACAACAAAATTCCTTTGCCGTCCAAGAACTTTAGTTTTAAAAAGAACACAACATAACATCACAACCTTAGGGCTTGTTCCCTCTGGTTTCTTCATCACCATCACCTTTCTTGAGACTCTTGAGCCCAGCTCTTGATCTCTCACCAGTAGATTTATTGGAGTCTTCTCCACTTGAATAACCATGCTTGTCACCAGCCACCATGGTATGGAAAGGGATCTCCTCGTACGGTACATATTTCCACAAAGGACCAAGGTTCCTTTTTGGAAAAGTCTCGTTGAATAACAAAACCATATCGGATTTAACCCTATCATATCTCTTCTCCAAAGAATCCACCACTCCAGTAGCATACTTCTCTATTCCTGCAGCTATCTCTTAGGCTTGCTTACTTACTAAAGAAACATTTTAATTTGTCTTCTCCTTGAGAAACTTCCCCAAATTAGATTTTTCTTCGGATAAAGTTTTAACAGTACTAGCACTTGCATCTAGTTTCTCTTTCAAAGTTTTGGTCTCGGTAGAGGCATAAGTTTCCAGTCTGGAATACTTGGTCTGGAGATCTTTTTGAGCATTTTTTGATTGGCGCAGTTCGGTAGCCAAGTCCTCATTTTCTTTCTTTAAGGCTTCTATACTTTGATGAGTAGTGGAGAGATCATTCTTTAAGCCCTGTGTTTTTTATGGTTAGGGAGGTTATGGTCGTTGCTTGTTCCCTCACTTGCCTTTCTAGATCAACTATCGGACGGATATAACCCAAGAAGGCATGGCTCAGAGTATCTTGTTCGCTTATTATTTTATATGACTCACCGTTATGGGTTACCGAATTGGCCACATTGGCATGAGGATAAGTTTGCGTGAAGTCGTCCTTGTCTAGATCATTAAAGTAAATGTTCTGAAATTCATTCAGATTGGCATCTCCTTCGGCAGTTTCCTATTCGATCAGTAGGAATGTTTGAGAATGAAGGTTAGGTAGAATTTTTTCTTGTGGAGAGAGATCGACAGGATTGGAAGGAGGAAGATCAGTAGGATCAAAAGGAGGAAGTTTGGTAGGGCAAAGTACCATCTCGGATCCTAGGTTATTTTTCTTCTTTTTTACAGCTATTTCGCCATTGTTATCTTTGCGCCTCTTATGATCTTTCCTTGTGATCGGAGGCGGATGATCTGATCCACCAACTTCCTTCACTGTGACTTCAACTGCCTCTAACAAAGCGGCATTGATTCCTCATTGGTTCTTCAAACCAACCCCTTCGAAAACTTGTTAAGGTGGGTCAGCTTTAGTTTTCTTCTTCTTTTTGTTCTTGATCTTATCGAGATGGCTAGGGGCTTTGTTCCGAGAAGGCAAGTGAAGTTTGTCATCCTTAGCCTCGGTTCTCTTCAAAATAACATCTGCAAGAGGAGGAGTAGTCAATTGCTCTCAAGTAAGGTCTCTACTCCCCGTAGTATTTCACAAGTGAGACCTCACAAAGTTTCCAAAATTGAAGCAGTTGTGGAAAGCCAATCCCCATTTCCCTGATGCTCATTCGTTTAGTCTAGTACAGGTAGCTTGGCATGAGTTTAGGTTCCCTGTGAACTTTTTTAAAAATATTACAAAAGAACACAATAATCAATTTGGAATATTAACATATCATTTCGAAACTAATAAAAATACAAACAAATATTACTTAAACTTTTCCAGCGGCTGGTCAGCTTGCTTGGATTTGTGGTGGAGTTTATCTTTCTGCCATTCTCCCACGCTCTGCTAATAAAAAATAATTGAGTCCTCCATGGCTTCTCGGACTCTAACAGATCGTTTACCACCTTGTAGTCATTACTCATGTTGTAATGGTAAAAAGGAATAAGGTGGTTTCTGCATAGACTAGCCACGACAACAAATTGCTCCATGGGTAGGGGGGATGTTTGACAGTCTAGATGCCATTATACCGGCCATCAACGTGTACCATGCATTTGGGCTCATTTGATTTGGACATAACTTTATTAGATGGAAATAGCTGACTATTTCTGGGTGCAAAAGAAACCGAATGCCCCAATTGAGCACCCCAGTATATACCACCAACTTGTGGGATTTACAGTCCATGGGGTCTCCGGAGTGACTGGAATTCTTACTTTAACAGAATCAGGAAAGCCCCATTTTGCTCGGATCAGGCTCAACTCAGCAATATGGGTGTATACATAAGCAATGTTTTGGAGAGCTATTAAATACTTCACACTAATTTTTTGAAATTTTGGCCCAACTTTCCCTTCGAGACACTCAAGAAGTGCATAAGGATTGGATAAGCCCACTTTCACTCTAGTTGTTCGATCTGCTGTATTATCTTCTGTCTGTTCGGACGTCTCAAAGGAAGTTTCTTCCATATGGTCCTCCATGGTCTCCTCCATTACATTGGACTGTTGTTCGGACGGTTTAGTATATGTTGGGGGCTTTATTGTCTCCGAACTAGCAGGTTTCAAAGAAGAGGGAGTACTTTTGGCTTTAGGCAGACGAGTTACCCTGCGAGGGGTGAATTTCTCAGCGTCTGAACCCATGGCCAGGAAAGGTGAAGGTTTCTTAACACTGGAAACTTCCTTTCTTTGGGCATAGGGTTTTAGGACTCTTGAACTGAAGACCCTGACTGTAAGGGAGATAGGGTTGGGACAAAATATGATTTTCTAACTTTTAATGTCTTTGATGATGATGAGCTCTAGTCTGTGCTTGGTTTTGGTTGACTGATTTCTCCACCATGAGAGGCAGGGAGTCCAGCTGCGATTCTTGCGTCTCTTCTTGCTCTTTCCAAATCAGATAAATTTAGTCAACCTCCTTTCACCAATACATTTCTAGCTGTGAACATATAATCTACCCAGACATAATTTGTGAAAATGATCATGCTTTCTCTCTCTATATTTTTTTGTGTTCTCAGATACAATAAAACGGTGAAACCGATTTATATAGAGATGAAGATGTAGGAGTTTTACATAGGAGAAAAAACGCATGAGAGGTCAAACCAAAACTCAACATGTGTCCCACTTCAAAAAACTGACTTTTGGAATTCCTAACTATAAGTTAATCTCCTTGCATCTGATTAAGATTCCATTCGGATATGAACGTCAGATTGGACGTTTACCTTGAATACATACTGAGTTTTATTTTTCGAAATAGCTCTTCCAAAGATTCTTTGCAAGATCTAAAAGGCTATAGATGAGGCCGAATTTCTTTGACACTGACCATTATATATATTCAAGGGACAGTTTGGACATATTCAGTACCATGCCCCACCGAACAATATAACTAAGTGGAACATGACTCAGCTAGTTGCTAGTCATTTTATCTCTTGGGCTAATGGGTTTTTAAACTTAACCCAAACCCATGATCCGACCCGGATGACCCATAATTCATTAAACGAGTATAAATATCTCAACTACTTTTACTAATGAGGGTAATCAATATTTACTGCTAGCACACCTTACTTATCTCTCTAAATTTTACACTAAACATTAAATTCTCAAAACTCTTTCCCAAACTACCCTTCGAGCAGAAATAATCCACACCAGATGGTACTTCTCAAAGAAATTTATAAAAATGGTCTTTACAAATACCTCATCGATCAAATTCGGACTCTTTAAAGTCTGATTCAAATATTTTTCAATGTTGAATCTACTAGTTCTCTAAGTTTCTCTAGCTTGAACACTAGTTCAAATCCCCTAAAAGAATGATGGCATAGAAAACCTGGCCATCCTTCCAGCAAAGTTCTTTCTATTGTCTTTAAAATATGTAATATGTCTGGCGTATTGAGTAATGAAATAAATTTTTATGAAGCATGCCAATTCGAAAACTCACGTCTTACCTTATACTCCTCGTGTCTTGGATATCATACACACATTAGTGTGAGATCTTTTTCTTATTAAATCAAGATTAGGTTTTAGGTATTACATTCAGTTTCTAAATGTTTTTAGTAGGTATATATGGTTTTATCTACTAAAATAGCAGAGTGATTCGCTTTATACTTTCATTCACTTCAAAATTTTAGTTGAAAATCAATATTAGAGAAAAATCAAAGTCATATAATCTAATGGGGATGGTAAATTTAGGTCATTTGTTTCAATAGCTAAGGAACTGCTGGCCGCATCCCCTGAATATGAACTGCTAAAAGAGGTGATGTTGCTGAAGGAATCCTCTAAAAATATAATGTTGACGAGGTACTGCTGATCGAGCCCCTCAAACTATTGCATCCCTTGCTTAAGGATTTGCTTGGCTGCTTAATTTCTTATCAATCCTGTTTTAGCTTCTACCTGTTTTATCTTCTACGTTTATATAGTTGTATGCCATCAATCTGATGTTTCATTTACGGTATCAATTGGATTACGCAGACAACGAACACAAGCAATATCGCTTGTATAGTCTTAGCTACTGTATAGTTAAAAATATATCATTCTAAATATACATACAACAACCTATATCGTCTCCGTTTGAGACGAGTTCGCTGACTCAGTCGTCGAAAGTAGACTTTTTCCGGTACTTAGTCGTCTACGTGACGAAGGTGGTGGTGGTTTCGGACTCCAGCACAACATAACCCGAGGCGAGCCATTAGAACCTACACCTCTAGGAGACAAATTTGTTTGTTCCAAGACTCTAGACCGAAGTTCCAAAGGATAATCTGTCATACAACTAATCCTCGGACCAGCTCCAGTACTCCATTTCGATGATAATTGTTGTCCTAATTGATACGATTTCAACCCTTTATGCGAATCTATCCTTTGCATTATTTTTTCTTTAGATATAGGCTCTTCATCGTCTTCTTCGTCATCTTCGCCAAATAAATTTGCTTTAGGGTACATGAATTCTTCTTCTGATATGAATGTTTCTTCGGCTGTCTCGTAACCATCCAAATCGTCTTCGTCTTCGTCGTCGCTGCTGTCGGGGTGGATGCGACAACTTTTTGGAAGTGTTTCGGTTTTGAAAATGTCGAATACGTCGCCTCGCGTTGGAATTGAGAGGTCTTTGAGCTTTGAGTATAGTCTTCGAGGGATTTGTGGCTTGGATTGGTCTTGGCCTTCTTGAGGGGTTGAATCAGTATCTTCAATTGAGGACCCAGGTTCAAGGTTTTGAGTGAAGTATTCTTCGGATTGGTTGATTTTTTCTTCGTCGTCTTCCGCGGCTGGACTTTTCTGAAAAGAAGAGAGGAATAGTATACAATCAGTTCGGCAAAAAATAAATCAAAGAGTCGACATCATTCTGGTATTGAAAGATATTTATTAAAGCAAAAGCAATATATTTTACCTGTACATTAGTAAGGTCGACATCATGTTCCTTAAGAAACGACATGAATTCGAGAAAATTTTCCTCCGTGGGCAGATAATGTCCGCTGTGAGGCCAAACCGCCTACAAAACATTTTTGAAAACATTTAACACAACATTAAAAGAGATGAGAAAAAAGTTCTTGAACAAGATTTCTATACATAAAGGTGATAATTTTGCGATTCAGCACGAAAATATATGTTTGTGCTTAATGGGCATGTTCATTAGCATATCACGCGCTTTGACATCTTCATCAAACCGGCGTTTAGTTTTTGGAAATAGATCAATCCGAGAAATAATTTGGATAAGACCATATTAATTCCAAGCTTTAGAAACAAAATCCAGGTTTGAAAATGCGGATTACCGAATTCTACCGCCATTATTTGCACACAAATAAATAAAGGTGAAAGGATTTATTTAGTCAACCTGTAGGATACCATCTTCGACAACCAAACGCCCAGCCGATAACGTCGCTCCACCAGCAAGAAAACTCGAATGCTGAAATGTACCCTTTCGCTTTTGGCCAACGTATAGCGTCTTGGATGCACTAAGCACGAATATCCATTTCACGTCTTTTGGACCATCAGTTGTATCTACGTTTATTCCAGTTTGTTTAAACACTAACTTCCCGTTCCCTACTAATACTTCGTAGGCCTCTCTTTCAGCCTGTAAGAAGAAATAATTATAAAGCATACACTAAATTCGCATATCTATATATACACATAGCAAAATTACGACACTGATATAAATAGTAAAGCAAATTATATCAATATTCTAACTTATTTATTATTCTAACTCTAACACAACCTGCACCTAAGAACACTGATTTAGCCTATTGTGACATAATATTGTAGGAGTTATTGACAATATAGTCATATTCTAACACAACCTGTACCTAGGCACAAGCTGATTCTCAATTACGTCATTACAAACTTTGCTCCGAACTTGGACCATTCTCTGCATATCATGTTTAAAAAGAAAAAGTATAAGATCATACCGGACCAAGGTATTTGATACATTGTCGATGAAGCTTAAATCGCGCGCATCTTTCGAGACTAACTTCTTTTCCATCTCCAATATCAAGCCTGCTCAAAAAAATTGAAGTTATTTTTTTTTATCTTAATGTAAAACAACACATTTTTCAATTTTCAACATCCAAAAACACACGTAATAATCTACAAAACAAAAGTTATAAACCAATCTGTATAGTTTTTGTTTCTGAAATCTTACCAGTAGAAAAAGGGTTGTTTACTATCACAGTGAAGCCAAGCAAGATAATAAAACTGCAGATTATGGCCATACCGATGCCTAGGATCAATCTGTAACCGAAGACATTAAAAATGAACCAGAAAAAAAATTTGCGACTAATTTAGCAAGAGTGGCAGAAATAAAGACTTACTGCTTCAAGCCAATGTTGTAGAGCTAGTTTCCTAGCTTTTTCATCCTTTGATAAGCCTTTTCCTACCTGAGACCGAGATTAAATCGAAAAACAATTAACACCGGACAAACAACAAATACTTTTATACATGTTTGTGTTCGAAACATACCTTGGCAGCTCTTGTTCTTGCTCTAAACCAGCGGGAAAGAGCGGTCTCATGTTTCTCTATGTCAAAGAATGATATGGAGCTATGTTTGAGCTCGGCAAAATCTAAAACCTTCCACCTAAATTTTGCATTACCAAAAATTGAAGTTTCGACTTTTGATTAACAATGCCGGATCTAAAGAACAATACGATTGACATACCATTTTTGCTCTACGAGAACAGCACAATCAGCTAATTGCCTTCTGGTTCTAAAACTCCGATAAACTTTCTGCAACTGAAGTGCAGCATGGTTTCTTTTGCTCTTGTCATGATCATCCACGGGAGATGCGAGATTAGAGTCCATCAATCTTGATTTGTGATCACATTCACGTCCATTATAACTAATTGTCCGAAGTGTAGTGTCCTTACGTGTCCTGCGGAACCAAGGCTTAGTGATCTTACAAGTACTGTCTCGAACTGACTGTCCATATCATCCAAGTCCCAAAATGATAAACCCATTATTACACCTATCGAAATCAAGAAACCATATATAATAACTAAATTTATAGTTCAATGAAGCTTGATTTGGTCTTAAGATGTTTTCTTCAAAGGTAACTTTTTTTTAACCTAATGTCAAAAGAACACAACTTTGAGCCAATTTTTTTTACTCTCTTACCGTAATCTAAAACATATCAAAACCATCTTCATAACGTGATACAATTCTTTGGAGACATTTCATCAAACAGATACCAAACATTATTATATTTTACTACATAGACAAAACCAACAAGATTCATACATTAACATGTTCATGTTCATGTTCAAGTTCAAACGTAGACGAAACAATAAAAAAGACCGACAAGAGAAGAGCTTCAACGTTGAAATTAGACAAGGATTGTCTTATACCTTAACCCGGCCGAGAAGAGGACAGAAGATGATATATGATTAGAAGAAGAAATTCTAACTGAGAAAATGGCAAAGACAAAGCACATGCAAAAACCGAAGAGATCACAAAAAAAGGTAGAATTTTTTTTGTTTTTTTGTTAGGTTCCAATGTAAGAGAGAGCGACAAAGGTGGGTCTTTTCGTCAAAAGTTTGTTATTTGGTTTTTTTTAGGATCAAGTTCATCAAAACTACGATTTTTGTTGTTCTATAAATAACACAAAACTGTTTGGTTTATTTGTTGTTTCTTTTATGATTTTGAATGTATGTATACTAGTTTATAAATTTTAATTTTTCAAAAGTATGAGTTTTCTAATAAGTAATTAATTTGAACTGTTTTTTTTTTAAATAATATGTTAGATGGTTTGAGTTTTTTTATTAACTTTTTTTTTTACATTTTTTTTTATTAATTTTTTCTTTTTCAAATGGTTATGAATATTTCTTTAATTATTTATTTATTTATTATGATTTGAATCTTTGTATTCTTCGGGGGTATATATATATATATATATATATATATAATTTTGTATTCTTTTAAATGCACATGTTTTAACGTAGTGAAAAACTATAGAAGATCATTTGACGTAGTTTATTTTTTGGGTAAGCTACGTAAAAATGTGTTTTATTTTTTATTTTTTTAGCATCGATTCTTACTAACTCGCATCAGAGAGGTTTTTGAAAAATTTAAAAAGAATTGATGTCAAAAGAATAAGACGAAGAAACGATATAAAAGAGGCGACGACATCATATGCATTGTAGTTGAAATTGGAGATGTTGCGAGGTGTTATAATATAAAAAGTTGAGAAGGTTGAGGACTTTGAATGTTAGAGAATGCAAATAAATGTGGGAAAAATGTAACAACCTCTCTTAGCTTCAACGAAACTAGACAAGGTAGGATATGCGAGGAAATTAGAAACTATTTGATCGTATGGTTTTTTGGGTTTCCGATCGAACTTAGCCAAGTCAGTTGCACACAATGTTGTGAAAGAAAATACCATTGGTGGTCTGATGGCAGCCTTGGCGAGTATGTATTAA
This sequence comes from Limnanthes douglasii subsp. nivea, assembly GCA_036936605.1. Lineage (NCBI taxonomy): Eukaryota > Viridiplantae > Streptophyta > Magnoliopsida > Brassicales > Limnanthaceae > Limnanthes > Limnanthes douglasii. The sequence continues at coordinate 7,298,912 of JAUPFV010000003.1, read as the reverse complement.
AAACCTACGACGAACAACAATCTGCTTTTGATGAAGAAACTATTTAGGTTCAACTTTACATAAGGTGCTTCAGTTATAAAGAACTTTAATGGGTTTAGTGAAATCATGAATAATCTATCATCTGTCGTGATTAAAATTGATGATGAATTTGTGCTCTAATTCTTTTGTCTTCTCTACCCAATAGTTGGGAAGTTGTGAGAACTTTTATAAGTAATTCCACTGGCATGGATAAGTTAAAGTATAATAACATACGCGATATGATTCTCAGTGAATAAGTTCGAATGAAGGATCTTGGTCAGCATTTGAATAATGATGTCAGATTTAACATTGAATAGAGATACAAATCATCTCAGAAAAATTATAACAAAACAATATCTTTAAAAAAATGGTAAAGCAAAGACCAATATAAAGATCCACAAGGTCCGCTTGGATACTAAAACTATGGTTAGATGGGACACATGTAGATATGGTGCAAAGAAACTAAAAAGAAAGGGAGACAAGTACAAATGCTCTTACAAAAACCATGCAAGATACATTGTTGCTTAGTGTTTATAGTCTCACAAGCTCTTGATTTCTCGACTTATGAGTTTCTTGGCATATCACTTCAAACCGATAACCTTTTATCAACTATATTGTAGGTAATTTTATAATTATATATTTATCTGTTAATTAAACACTTAATATAGTAAGTATTGAATATATCAAGCTTAAGCAGAAGAATAGATCAACATAGAGAGTCTAGAAGGTTATGCACATTTAATAGCTAAAAATAATTTTTTTTATTTCCATTGAGCAGCTTGATGATGAAATGCGTAGTGTTTATTTTATGTGTGGTATACGGAAAGTGACAATGAGCAATGATAGTGTCTCGTAGTTAAAATATGGGTACTTTTTTATATGTATTTTATTACAAAAATCTTATATAATGTTGGCATGCCAGCATTAGATATAATCGTAGTTTGTGGCTTTAGTAATACTCTATGGCACCAAATTTTTGGTCATATGAGAACAAATGGTGTGGATGTACTTAAGTTGAACGGGAAACTACCAAAATTTAATATCACTGATGTCGGTATATGTGAGAGTTGCATCTTTAGAAAGCAAGAAAAAGTCACATTCGTCAAATGCGGTAAAACTTTAAAATCAGAAATGTTAGAGTTGGTGCATACTGATTTATGGAATCATCTTTGATTACATCACTTAATGGTTCATTATACTACATCACACTCATTGATGGCTCGACTAGAAATGTATGGATTATTTTCTAAAAAATAAAAGTGATGTATTTGATACACTTAAGAAATGCAAAGTATTAATTGAGAATGACAGGTTTAAAACTGAAGTGTCTAAGATCAGATAATGCAGGTGAGTATGTTGATAGTGAATTGAGAGAGTATTGTGCTAAAAATGGAATCATAATAGAATTACCATTTTAGGGGAACCCCAACATAATGGTAAGTTGGGCAAAAAAACCCAAACTTTAAATAAACATGCTAAAAGCATGAGGTTATATAATTTAACATGAGGTTATCTAATGGTTTTCCAAATATTTTTTGGGTTGGTTCAATCAACACTATAACTTATATGATCAACTGAGAGCCATCAATTCTATTGAATGAAGTATGGAGTGGTAATGAAGTAAAACTTTCTTGCTTCAAAGTATTTAGTTTTTTATAATATGTACATATTGATTCCAATGTTAAAAATAAAATTATCCAAATTGAAGAAATATTTTTTATTGGTTATGGAGATGATGATTTTAGTATATATTTTATGATGCATAAAATTGTAAAATTATAAAAAAACAAAAATGTCATATTCAATAAGAAGGTTATGTAGAATGAAAAAACAAATATAGTTGAATAACCAAAGGCACTAGAGGTAACATTTTTTTATGCTAATTTGGGTAAGATTTCTAAAATCAAAGTGCAGGACAATATTGTCTAGAACTATGAAAATATAGTGCATGAGATATTGCAAGGTAGTCTAGCTTCTCCAAACCCCGGTACTCTGGTTCGCATTCTTTGAAAAACATTAAGGTACTTAAGTTAGTAAATCCTTATTCACTTTTTACTCATTCCATCTTATCTGACATTGTTAGATGCAGGTGAGCCTGAAAATAATATTGAAGCTTTGGAAGTTGAGAATTTGAGCAAGTGAGAGTCAGTTATAAATGAAGAAGTGGACTATTTGCTCAAAAATCAAACATGAAAACTAATCGTGCTACCAGAAGAGAAGAAACATTTTCATAATAAATTGGTGTACATAGTAAAATAAGATCATGATGGTAGTACATGTTACAAGGCTGAACTTCTTGTGAAGGGTTTTCAACAAAATGAAGGTGTGAACTACACTGATATTTTTCCTCCAGTTGTAAAGTTAAATACAATAATATTATTTTTGGAAATTATGGTTGTACATAGTTTATATCTTGAGAAGTTATATGTGAAGACTGTATTTTACTACGGTGATCTAAAAGACACTTATATGATGCAACCATAAAGTTTCGTAACAAAAAAATAGGATAATTTTGTTTATAAATTTTAAAAAAGCTTGTATGGTATGCAACAAGCTCTGAGGCAATGATATATGAATTTTGACAGTTTTATGGGTACCACCTGTTTTATTATATGCGAATCATATCATTTTTACTACATAAAAAGGTCTGAAAAAATCTTTACTATTTTATTGTTATATGTGTATGATATGCTTATCAAATGGTCTACCAGTGAAGAAATAAATTATTTGAAGAAGAAATTATCAACTTTAAAGCAAATTCTTGGTATGCGGACATCTAGAGATTACAATCTTGGTACCTTGAAGTTATTACATTCAGAATATGTGAATATTATTATGAAGATGTTTAAAATATGAAGTATCAAACTAGTTTTCACGTATTTGGGTATCCATTTTAAGCTAACCAGAGACCAACCATGTAAGACAGCAAACGATGAGGCTTATATGAACAATATTTCTTATATAGCGATGATTGGGAGCCTTATATATTTCATGTTTTTGCATGATACCATATATTGCACATGTAGTGGGAGTTGTGAGAATGTACATGAGTAATTTACAAAAGCAGTAGTAGGGGGCAGTCAAGTGACTACTTAGGTATTTGAGAAATATTACATATAATTCGGTTTCCTTAGTATGATGTTATAAGTTTATGTTGATGTTAACTTGGTTGGAGATATTGAGAGTAGAAATAGTACGAGTAGTGTGTGTATTTGTTTGTGTGTGTGCATGTGTGCGTACATTCGTACGTTCGTGTGTGTGTGTACGTCTATGTGTGTGTGGTATTGCAATAAGCTGGGATTTTACTTTGAAAAATAATAAGAATATTGTCTACTACTAAATCTGAATATGTTACCACTAAGGTGAGTAAGAATATGACATGGTTACATCGTGTCTTGGGTGAATTGAGGATGAAATAAGAATATTAAGTCTTATATAATGATAGTCAGAGTGCTATTTTTTAAAATAAAAATATGATATACCATTATAGAACTAAACATGTGGAAATTAAATATTATTTCATTTGATCTTTGATAGAAGATGGTCTTTTGAGATTTGAGAATATTGAGTAAAGAATCCAGCAAACATGTTAACAAAACTCATGACCATTGTACTGAAGTTGTGTGCAACTTCATTGGATCTTCAAGCTTGATGAATGGATAAGAGAGTTTTTACAGTGATTGGTGTGTCAAAAGTTTGTTCAGAGTATTGTGATGTGATCAGTCTCTAAGTATAATTTTTTTATGTTTTATGGTTTTTAATAGTACAATATGTGATTCGCACTTGACCCAATCCGGTTGGCGACCCGTTGGAAAATTAAAATAGACATGTTTAAAGGTTTAGATTTTTTTCTATTAGGTTTTTTACTAATGCCTCTATATATATTTCTCATCGCTTAATTTGGGTTTTGAATCCTTACACTCATCAAAACACAATTTTATCAACATATTGAAAAACTACAGTTGTTCATTGTACGTAGTCTTTTTTTTTAACCAAGTATAATTATGTATTTTTGTCTTTCTTTTTTTATTTTCTTTTTAACGTCGATTCCCAATACTTCGACTATTATAAAAAAAAAATACAAAAAATATTATTCTTAGTGGTATTAAGTAAAATAAAAAAAATATATATGTAATTTTCGTTTGACCAAAATTATATATGCTCTTAAAATACATCATATAAAAAGCTTACTCATTATAATTGTTATTTGTTATCCTAAAAATTACAAAACATTTATCTTTCATTTATCTTTTTTCTAGATTTTCAAGAATTTGACATTGTAAATTTGTATTCTTCCACAAATATAACTCCAACACACGATTTCTAGGTAATGTGCATATATGTTTTTAGTTTGGACTTTTTGACATCTTAAAAAAATCATACGGTTAAATTTGGATATATTTTATGTTCTTTAAGGTTATAAAAAAGTTTTATAACCCATTTTGAGTGATTCCGGCAATTGAATCAACTAAAATCGCTACCATAAGGCAACAATAAAACCTGAGTTTCGAAATCTGGCGAATAACACTAAGGATTCTTCAAATACAGACATATTTTAACACTTCTTTTTCCTTACGTGGGAAAATACATGTTTGAATTCACTAGATATTTGTTGGATTTAAACATGATTTCTATCGCCCATTGATGAACACCATTTCAAACATAAACTTGTTGGCCCACCATGGTATTTTTTATTGTTTTGTTAAATTATAGACTATTTTTTCAAAACGTACATGTTCAATACATTTCAATATTAAAACGATTATTGGAATTTATATTCTTCATATTATAAAAGAAGGGGAAAGATTGCAAAAAAAAATTGTGAACCGAGTATAATTATGTGTTTTTGTCTTTCTATTTTATTTTCCTTTTAACATAAATTCCTAATACTTCAACTATTGTAAAAAAATATAAAAAATTCTTAGCGGTATTAAGTAAAATAAAAAATAATATATGTAGTTTTCGTTTGAACAAAATTATATATGCTCCTAAAATAAACTATATATAAAACATTACTCATTATAGTTGTTATTTGTTTTCCTAAAAAGAACAAACCATTTATTTATCTTTTATCTTTTTTCTAGATTTTCAGAATTCGACTTTGAAGAATTGTTTTCTTCCACAAATATAACTCCAACACGCGAATTCAAGGTAATGTGCATATATGTTTTTATTTTGGATTTTTCAAAATTTTGAAAAAAAATCATATGGTTAAATTTGGAAATATTTTATGTTCTTTAGGATTACAAAAATAGTTTTATAACCCATTCTGAGTGATTCTGGAAATTGAATCAACTAAAATCGCTATTAGAAGGCAACCATAAAACCTGGTTTTCGAAAGCTGGTGAAGAGCACTAAGGATTCTTCACCATTTTCTTAAAAGATCATTTGCCCAACAATACTTCTTCCTCAAATTCTCTAATCACGCCTGCCGAACTCCATGTGAATCTCATAATAGTTATGTTCGAACGTTGAATAACCAAGAGGTTTCTCATATGTTTATAGGAACTTAAAAATAATATGTTTGCCGAACTGCTTGTGTCAATCAGGATTCGACGTATATAATTTCCTTCTATTGATGCCCCTATCACCACGACGTCTTCATGAGGTACTGCAATTTCTTTTAGGTCATCCTCATCAAAAACTATGAAAGGAGCCGGAGTTTGGTACAAATGTGTGGACATCATTCCATCAAACTAGATAGTCAGACTGTTGACGTGTCTCTTCCTTGAAGAACTAGAAGGTGCAGTCACAGTGTCTTCCCCAAATATTGTTACAGACTCAAAGTATTTAACCAGACTAGAAACAGTAACGGTTTTTTCTGTTATCACCCCTACCCGATTCTGAGTTGGATCAGGATCCAAGTACTAAGAATCCACATCAAATCTTTCAATAATCACCATAGTGTCCTCCTGTCTAGACGTTCCAGAAAGAACTGAAGACGTAGTTCGGGGAGTATTAGTGCTGGATGAGGTATTATCCGGCCTGCTCCCTTTTTTTTAACATAGGCCCCAAATTTACCCCTTTCAATGAGGTTATGCACCTCTTGTTTCAAAGCTATGCAGTCATAGGTATCATGCCCAATGTCATTATGATATTTACGAAAACGAGTACTTTGGTTTTCTCTGAGAGACTCTAATACAGGTGGATTTCTAAAGTGTACTTTATTTTTAGTTTTGGCATATATCGTAGCCACAGTTTTCCCAACTCAGCAAGCCATTCTGGTTGAATCCAAAGTCCTCTTTTATTTCTCACTTGCTGATTCTGGTTCTGATTGGACTGATTCTGCCTGGGCCGGTGAGACCTCTGTCAAGTTTCCTTCAATCTGTAACAGGATAAATTAGTTGTTTGTAGTGTTGATATTGTAGTTGTGGATCTGATCTGGCAAGTTACTATGGACTTCTTGGTTTATTAAATATTGATTTGTTTTCCAACTTGATTCAACAACCCTCCATAGGTCATAACTTTTTTTTGGGTCACAGAATAGCCAAGTTACCCGGATTCAAACCCTGCCTAAGAGAGGCAATTGTTACTTGTTCAAAGCAATCAGCCAGCCCATTCTTTGTATTTACAAATCTGTTAATGTATTCTTTTAATAATTCGTTTGGCTCTTGAGCACAATGGATAATGGTATCGCCATTACCTTTCAGCTTATTGCTTCCAACAAATTGTCTTCGGAAATCAACCTAAAAGATATCAAAAGTTTTTGTAGATCCCTGGAGGAGAATATTATACCACTTGAGAGCACTTCCCTTAAATATTTAAGAAAAAACCCTTTACAAAATCCTGTCATCATCGTCAAAATTCATCATGAAGTTCTTAAATTTCTCAAGGTGATTATATGGATCTTTACTCCCATATTACTTCTCCATCTTGGAGCTATCAAAGTTTTAAGAAAGATGTCCGGAGAGTATTTTTTAGGATAAAAGTGATTGTATCCAATTTTGGCTACGACTAAACACGGTATCCTCATTCGGAGTACTAAAAATACATGGTTCTGATTGGAAAGCAAAGGGTTCAATCAACAAACGATCAATATGTTGATCTGTCAAACCCTTCATTTCCCTTGATACTTCTTGAGCCGGTTATATTTATCCTCTTTCTTGAATGCTTCTTGAACAACTTTATTTTCTTCTTTAATCATCCCTCATTACTGCTAGATGAGACTGACTCTTCAAGCTCCGTATCATTAGAGAAACTGGTAGAAGATTTCGAAGTGAAGCTCTCCATTCGTTTGGATCGATGCGTTTTCTTGGAGCTAAGATGAGTCTTCAGGGACTGCTCAATTTAACTAGGATTATTAGTATGATGAAGCGTTGATGCACCAGATTTTTCTTTAAATCCTTCTTCTGCTTGTTTCAACGCCTCAATCTCAAACTTCAATTGATCGCGCTCATCAATAGTGTACTCATTATTTTCTTTTATTCCTTCCACCTCTGGAGGTGGAGTATTTTGTGCATTTGGATCTATCCGAACTGGTTTTTTTTTATTACTGGTTTTGAATTCATGATTCAGGCACTGTCGCCTCCATTGTGGTCGCCAATTTGGTGTGGATTATTTCTGATAGAAGGGTAGTTTAGGAAATAGTTTTGGGAATTTAATGTTTAGTGTAAAATGTAAGGATATAAGTAAGGCGTGTGCTAGCAGTAAATATTTATTACCCTCATTAATCAAAGTAGTTAGGGTATATATACTCATTTAATAAACCATGGGCCTTCCAGGTCGGATCATGAGACTTAGGTTAAGTTTAAAAACCCATTACCCCAAGAGATGAAATGACTAGCAACTAGCTGAGTCATGTTACACTTAGTTTTACTGTTTGGTGGGGCATAGTACTGAATATGTCCGAACTACCCCTCATATATATACAATGGTCAGTGTCAAAGAAATCCGACCTCATCATCATCCATGTTTCATTTTCCTTAACAACACAACCTTAATAACAAAAATCAACATATACAAGGTTGGTTGAAGTGAGTTGATAAATTGATAGAAATTTTTTATTTATCTTAAGAACGTGAATCGTATTTTTCATGATGATAGATTTATTTATTGTTGTATTATTTTTATATTGTCTTATGTGTAAAATGGGTAGTTTAATACCATTTAGTAGATCTCTTACTAGATTATTCAATATTTTGACTTATTAGACTATAATGCTATGTGACATGGTGGATGGCACCACTATTAGCGTACCATGAACCTTGTCTTCCTTGTTTCTCTAGAATAAACAAGCAAGCACCCACATATGAGTCAGTTATAGGCTGATTATTAGATGATATACCCTTATATGAAAATCCATACCTAAAGTAGTATACTACACTAGTAAGATCATATTTCTCACATATTTGATAAGTAGGATTAGTGGGTGTAAATCTGACACATGTGCCTAATCTAAAACCTATATATTTGTATTTATTTGAGTAGTTATTTGAGATTTTTCCCTACCTTTAAAGCCTTTATATTTGCCTTTAGAATAACTATTTCTATGACCTATAAAATTGTTGTTACTTTGTGATCTTCCTTCTATTTTTACATGTATAATTTTAATAAGCTATATCTAAATTAGATCTAGTATTTTACTGGTTATTGAGCTGCTTTAACCTGCTCTCATATGTCATATGGGCAGTATACAAATCTAGTCAGTTCACAATTTTCTTGTCTGCTAATATGATCCAGATGAAGCTTTCTGCTAATATGATATTATCATTAATACTTTTCATATTGTTCAGGTATTCCTCCATGGTCTGAGTTCATTTCCCTGTTCTCTGGAACCCATACTTAAAATATGTTATCATTGATCTTGTATGTGACCCGTAAAATCTTGTGAATGTATCCCATAAAGTTTTGGAGGTTTCTTTATTCATCAACTAAGCAACAATCTATGTGCTCATTGTGCTATAAATCCAACCTATGATAAGTTGGTATTTAGCAACATAGTCTTCATGTTATAGATCCTAAATTATACTACTACTATTTCAGTAGTAATTAGTTTTAGATAAGATGATTTCTCACCATTAATATACCCTTCAAGCCTGTTGTCATTGATTACTGAAAAGACCATAGTTTTCCATAACAAACCAATTACTTATGTCCAATTTAACATCATTAAAAGTGTTTATTTGATTGATTTGTAAATTTATGTTGCAAAAAAGTGATTCAAAATGTATAACTTTAGAACCCATTGAGTCAAAGCTAAGATTTGGAGACCCATTATTGTCATGGAAGGACCATACCTCTGATACCAAGTTAAATATAGAAAAATATTAATTTTAGAGTGTAGTCTTTTATTGATCTAATTTACTCAATTGACATTCATGTTACAAATTATTATATAGAGTAACGCTCTTTATTTTATTTTTTGTTATATAAGAATATGCAATTCTTGTCACAATTTATTACATAAACATTATTCCTTATCTTTATAGCTTTTAGAATGATATTTAAATAATGAATGCATCGTGTTGTTTTGGTCTTGAGATAGTAACAAAAGACTTGGTCCAAGTTGTATTGTAAGAGTCAAAGACTCTAACAAGACTAAAGTTTCTTTCAATAGACTTTATTGTCTAGAAAAAACTCTCGAAGAAGTAAAGCTTCTTGTGTTATGAGTCAATTTTCAAAATTATGACAACTTGAATTTCAAGTACAATTATTTCATCAAAAAAATCTAATAACGATAAAAATATCAATGAAGATACGAAGTTTAAGAAACATCCCCCAACATAAATAATGTTATGTTAATTGTGTGTATGTGTGTGTGTTAGGGGGGGGGGGTGTATGCGAGTATGCATTAGACTTCATCGAGCATGGTAAAATTTCAAACAATTTTGAAGGTGGCATTCAGTCTATTCGAGGAGCTGAAATGTCGTATACATTTTTTAAACATCAGAATATAAATATTGATTATAATTTATATAAAAAAAATTGACGACTAATCAATGCTAATATCTTTGAAAGTTCATAAATTTATACTTTTTGTAAAGTTCACGTTTTGCTATTAGATAAATTTTAGATTTTTCAAAGAAAAATAAACCGTATTTCACGAGCAAGAGTAATTCACATTCCACAAGTCAGAATAATGTATGAATTTGGCAAGTAATGGTTAAGTTCATATTTTTTAAGTAGATAAATTTAAAATTTTGCATGTTCAAGTACTTCACATTTTGTAAATAAAATACATACAACTTGGGTACTAAATATATGATCAATCAGATTGGTTATCTTTTTCATTCTAGCTCCCTAAATATTTCTTATATATCTTATATTGAATGCACAACAACAAGGGATTCAACCCAGTCCATACCATAAAACTGATATATTTTGTAAAGTATCATAGTAAAATCAACCAATTATGGACTATGCATCATACGATTTTGCACCCGTGATAATTGTCATTCCTGAATAACTATCTTCGAGTTGGTTTCAAGACATGAAATAAATGTCTTAGATTCATATCAATTTTTGGACTTAATATTGCATTAATAGTTAAAAATACCCCTGCCCATGCCAAGTAAGCTGCCTAGTCAGATTTTCGAGTTACCATAAAAAGTTACTATTTACCATTAAAAGTTATCATTTACCCACAATTATTTTAATCGGACTGGGTTGAACCCAATTAAAACTAACCCAATCCGAAAACCCAATCTATTCTAACCCAAACCCGAAAATCCAATTACTCTAACCCAAACCCTTAATTAAATCGACTGGATAGAAAATAATTCTTGAAATTTGTGCAAAAATTGTCATCTTGGAGCGTCGTTCAGGGATTCTGTTATCGGGTTCTCATGGACTGTTCTCTCGCAAGAAGATCAGGATAGTTGCATATCTTACGCATCACATTAATTCCGGATATAGATTTTTTATCCCAAATTAAAATTTATTCTACCTCAGTACTAGCTAGAATAAACCCTGTAAATAGCTCGTTGCTTAGCAGTAAAACTACAGAGCAGGACATGTTCCGTGTTTTTCATCAACTGGTCATTCACTTCCGCTTTCATGCGCCGAAAAAAGGTAAGGCATAAGCAAGTCACAAAGAACGACATCAGATCTATTAGCTGTTGATACGTGTAATAGCGAAGGATTGACATAACCACTAATAATTATGGGAACTGCAAACTCTGCCTCAAACCCAGGTAAGACTCTCAAATTTCCAGGGAACATAAAATCAAATAAGGACCACAACTCTGTTAGCTTGGTCTGAATAAGGGTGCCAATCATTATTATGCGATAAACGGTTGGCAGCTGGTTGCATACGAGCGTAACTTCCGCATTAGGATTCCATATTCAGTGCCCTTTATCCATAACTGCATAGCCTTATTCGAGATCTTTAAACCAACTGTTGGATTTAGTTTCACGAGCTTCTCTTGATCCGAGCCTTGTTTCAAAGTTGTAGATAAGTTTGTTAATGAGATCCATTACCTCAACAGATAACTTTCGTTTTGAAGGGAATTTTAATTGAGTTCTCCAGTTCACAATCTTTCAAAATGTAGCCAAAGACCACGAATCAGACTCTATTCTATATCAAATCAGAATAGAAAGGCAAAAATCTAACAAGCATCTTGAACATAGTTGTTCCCAAAGACCACCAATCAGACTCCCTTCCATGTCATTTCTTCAGCAATGCCTAAATGTACGCTTTAAGTAATGTTTCTCTTCTTTGGTTAAAATTTCACAGTTCTTAAGCTTAAAACAAACCAGTCGCGTATTCAGGGTTGTGAGGTTGAAGAACAACGTGACAGGAAGAAGAAGTGAAATTAGGGTTTTTCTAATCAAATTGATTTAATTAAGGGTTTGGATTAGAGTAATTGGGTTTTCGGGTTTGTGTTAGAATATATTGAGTTTTTGGGTTGGGTTAGTTTTAATTAGGTTCGACCCAATTCGATTAAAATAATTGTGGGTAAATGGTAACTTTTAATGGTAAATGGTAACTTTTTATGGGAACTCAGAAGTCTGACTAGGCAGCTTAGTTGGTAGCTTACTTGGCATGGGCAAGGGTATTTTTGGCCAAAATTTTAGGGGAACAATCTTGCAACAAAACATGATGACATGTGTCAATCTCTTCGGCATCACATGTGCGGGAGAAATATATATGCAAATTTATAAAACGAAGGGGTGAGTTTTATACAGAAGTTAACAAAGGGGACTAAGTCGATACAAGTGGTAAACATGGGGGACTAACAATGTTTTTTAACCTATTATTCACATATTTATATTCGTCAAATTATGGCAAAATAAGTCTTCAGAAATGTTATTTTGCATATATAATTAAGTGAATAACATGATTTGCAAGTGTTAGATGACTACATGCTTCTCAATTTTATATTTGTTTATAAGTCTTACTTAACTTATTGTTTAACATATCATGGTTACTTAATATAAGTGTTTTCAAATCCATTATAGGAGTTTTTTTTGTAATTAAAGTCATATTTTTCACAATTCAAGGTTAACTAAATGTTTTACAATTATTATAAGAGTAATTTTTACAGTTTTGGCTAATTTCATATTTGACAATTCAATTTAAAGTACTCAACGTCTCGTAAATTATGATATTAAAGTACAAAATATAACTGTACATACATAACATATAATAAATATAGTAAAAAAATCAAATACCAAATATAACCATAATAAATACTACACAAATTACTACTAACATTATTTGGATATATCATATTGATGAATAAACATGGGATAGAGTTCATTATAATAGCCATCAACGTATTGATAAATTATAACAATTGTTTGGTGCACATCTCTCAATTCTAGTATAGTTGTATTTTCATAATCATCATAGACGTACGACTCAATATCTACGGGTTAAAGTTTACAACTTTTATGCATCCCATTTAACATATTTGATCGGTATAAGTATGAGTGCATCAAAATGTGCCTTCCGAGACTAAACACCCATATGTTCCTATCACAAACTAAACAAGTGTCAAACATGCCAAATTTTATCACTTTACCCGTATATAACTATTCTCGACTTTTTTTTAATTTTTAGGGTCTTATTACTTAAATGACGTGGCAGAATACTTGTACGCGTCTAAACTTGTGAATCAATCGTTCCAACTAATATGGTTGCATAAAATAAAAAATGTATATTTTCATGTTACCATGCTACTTCTTGAAAGGAAAATAATCACTCATAGATAAAATTGGTTGGAACACAACCTAAAAACCCATTAAAATTACTCAATTAATTAGTCCACATTTTGCTACTTTATTTCTTAACATTTCGCAAATTGGTAAGATTTTTTAAAAATTAAAGTGTTCATATTTTGCAGGTTAAATTCTTATTATTTCAAAAATTAAGTAATAAGTAAAATTTCACAACTTTGCTATAAATTCCATCTTATGTTTATAATTGACGCGTATAATGGGATGTATAATAGAGAAGTTGTCGACAATCTATGTATCTAGCATACCCAGTAAAACACACATGGTCTTCATTATGTGTTACAAAACTTCACTCAAATTATGATAAATATGAGGTAATATGCAAACACCTCATGCGGACTGGTGTGGTTTATTTCTGTTTGAGGGTAAGTTTGTAATTTTTGTTTAGAGTTTTGTGGAATTTTGAGAGTATTTAATGCTTGGGTAGAATGTATAGGGAGAATTGAGCTGCCTGGTTGTATTTAATTCTCATTACCTTCATTTAATGTTGGTGGTTGGGTATTTATACCATTATATTTGGGCCACATGGGCTTTCGGGTCGTGTTTAATGGATTCGGGTCGAGTTTAAAGACCCATTAGTTCTAAGTAAGTAAATAGGCAACTTAGTCAAAAAGTGATTATGTTTTAAGTACTTTAGTCTTGTTCGGATAGTTTAGTGGATGATAGTTATCCGAACTGCCCCTGTCCGGTGAGGTGGACATTGTCCAAATTGACCATGTCCGGTTCCCATAAAGTGTGGTGACAGAATCCGGACTCATTTGTATCCCCTTTTTTAGGTGGTGTTCAAAAACCTTTGGCAAGACCTAAAAAACAGCATGTTGCTGGTGACAGTTACATCCGGACAGGTCCTTCGAACTGTGTTATAGCTTTATCCGAACTGAAAAAAGTTCTTGAAAACTAAACGGTTTCTTACCAGAGTTCGTGGGACACGTGTCTCTCTCTGGTTTGTCACATCAGCTGTTTTTTCACCTAGAATGGCGCTCCCACCTTCTCCAAAAAGTAACCTCTTTATTTTATGAAGATGACATCAGCATCGTTCCTTAATCATTGCAAACCTTTCGAATTCTCCAAGGTATCAAAGCATCTTTTTGTGTGTTTACTATAAATTAATCATTCCTTTACTGTTTTTTACCATCCTCTTCATCTTTACTTTGCTAAAATTCAGAGCTTTCTCTCTCAAAAACAAATACTTCTTTTTGGTTGTGAGTTTATGTTCACAGCTAGGAACGCTTTAATCAAAGGCGGGTGGCTTAATCTATCAGAGTTAGAAAAGGCCTAAAAAGTTGAACGAGAAAGGCGCATTGCTGCAGGCCTTCCTACTTCCCCTGTCGACAAACCAGAAATTCCAAACACAGAGCCTGACCAGGGCTCTTCTTCAACCAGAAGCGTTAAACCGATGAGATTGTTTCAAACCAATCTTTCACCAATTGTTTCAGGCTCGTCGGTTCAGGAATCAGAGCCCGTTGTTGAACCAGGGCAAGCAGTTACCAGTTTTAAGAGGCCTTCTCCATTTATCGCCATGGGATCCGATGCAGATGTCTCTCCAAACAAGTTAGTTGATCGGAAAAAGGGTCACCTGGTAAAAGGGCATGCTAAAAAAGGTACACCCTCCAAGTCAGGGGCCAAGGATATCAACACAGGGTCAGAGGCACCCATGAAAATTCCTAAGGATAAACTATCCGGACCGGAGGCATCTAGCTCAATTCTCCGTAAAGGAAATACTGTATCTGAGCCCCAGCCGGAGGCCAGAGTACAAGAAACCAAAGAAACCTAACAATCCGGGGGGCATACTGAGCCAATCTCTAACTCCCCTCACCCAAAAAAAACTGAAAACCCCTCATTGGTAATGGATGAAGTAATGGAGGATTCTGTTGAAGAGGATCCGTTTGAGTCCGAAGTCTCCGGACAAACGAGTGATGCTGGTGCTGCCAAGAATGATAAAGGCAAAGAAAAGCTGTGCCTAAGGCATCCAGATCTGCCGGAGATCCTTGAGGGAAAAGTGGGACCTTGTTTCCACAAAGTTAGTGTTAAGTATTTAATTGCTTTGCAAAAAATTAATTATGCCTTCATCCACACAGCCAAACTGGGTCGGATGCGAACAAAGTGGGGGATTCCGGAGAATGTAAAAATAAGGATCCCAATAGACCCTGAAACACCGATGAACTGCAAGCTTAGTGAAATAATTATCTTCACTGAAATTTTTAACTGGGGATTAAGGTTTCCCTTAGATCCGGAGATAGTCAGATACTTCCACCTCATCAAGCTTTGCCCAAGTCAACTGAGCCCTAATGCCTGGTACACTCTCATGGCCTGTATCATGGCTTCCAGGCTCTCCGGAATTCCTCTTCCAATGGAGGAATTCGCAACTGTGGCCAGCCTCTGCAGAAACCACCATATTCCCTTCCATCACTTCAACATGGGTGATAACTATAAAGCAGTGGATGACCCTTATATTTGGGCCACATGGGCTTTCGGGTCGTGTTTAATGGATTCGGGTCGAGTTTAAAGACCCATTAGTTCTAAGTAAGTAAATAGGCAGCTTAGTCAAAAAGTGATTAGGTTTTAAGTACTTTAGTCTTGTTTGGATAGATCAGTGGATGATAGTTGTCCGAACTGCCCCTGTCCAGTGAGGTGGACATTGTCCAAATTGACCCTGTCCGGTTTCGATAAAGTGTGGTGACAGAATCCGGACTCATCACGTACGATATCATATCATCAATATTTTTGAGAAGATCACATAATTAGGCTTTACGTACATGAATTTTTTAATAAAAAAATATAGTGCATCTGAACAAAAACAACAACTACGCATGCGTCCCATGGATCACATCATCATCGGTTAGGTCAAGATTGTTGTAGTGGTATATAAGGTTGTTCAACATTGTACATAGACAATCAAATTGATTCTAACACTTTTGCATTTCTCAATCTCATAAGATAACGTTAGACCCAACAATCTGTTGCTCTGAGTATGAATCTCTAATTTGTGGATATTGCTATGAGTACTCGCTTTTAACGTACGAGCTCCACAATCTCAAGCCGATATAATGTACATATAATTATATGAGTCTCTCATACAATATAAATAAAAATAAAAGTTACATATGTTATACTATGTTTGGTAACAAAACATTTTGCAAGTACAAATATTTATATGTTTTGAAAATTTTACACACTAAATACAAATATAATATGCTTTAAACATGAAGTTTTATAATACAAATTTGTCACGTTTCACATTACCATATATTGGAATATATAATAATTACACGTACAATATACTATGTCTATGAAATGTAATATTTAGCTTTCATATTATCTCATATTTTTATATTTGGCAAAACGTATATGTTTTGAAACTCATAAATAACTGCAATATCTAATTAGAAGAGGGGACCCTTTTTTTGTTTCACTGTCTGGTTGAGAGTATGAAGCCCTTTTATGTTGGCGTGACACAATAGATGCTCCCACGACTAAATTATGATGGGTGTAATTTACCAAATCTGACTGTACGTAAGTACCAGCTTCGCTTAATCTCTCTAGTATGTGACCTATCTAACTGATCTATAATCTGAAAAATGATATTTATAAAACTAACTTAACTCTAAAATGTACAAACATGTTAACGTTAGCTAACATTTTTAGTTATCATTTCACAAGGTTGTGCAAGTTTAGGTTTCAAATATAGTAATTTGTCATATATAGTTAAATATCCACTATACATATTGCAAACTCATACATTTTTTCTAGATATTTTAAACCAGGTTTCACAACTGTTGGCATAGACTACAATACTAGTAGGTTATGTTGTAAAATGATAAAAATAAACATTTAACTTTAATATTTTATCAAAATCTTTCTACCATAACATAAAAACAACAAAAATATGGAGAAAAAACCAATAGATTAATGATTACAATGCCACAAAATAATTGCACATGCAAGTTATATTCGCCAAATATATGGAGAAAACTACAAAAATAATTTTAATAAATCATATTCACTAAATACGTGACAAACTACGCTAAGGTATCATTTTGCAAGTCCGTGCAAATGTAGGTTTGGTAGATTGTATGTATGTTTGGCAGATTGTAGTTTGTCACATTTTACAACGTATGTATGTTTGGCAGATTGTAGTTTGTCACATTTTACAACATATCTATTACACATTTCACAAAAAATATATATAAGGATTCACATATGTTTCAAAACAGGTTTCAAAAATGTTAACATGTAGTATAATATTGATAATTTAGGTTACAAAATGGTAATAATAAGCATTTAACTTTAATATTTCACCATTTTTTTTACTACGAAATAAAAATAACAAATGGAGTAGGAAAAAAATAATAGATCAGTGATTAGAATGACCAAAACGATTTTTCCATGACCTTAACAAGTTAATGAATTATATTAGTCAAATATATGATAAAACACGTATGTAATTTTCAGCGGAAATATGGCAAAATACTATATGAATTCACGAGGAACAAAAACTTTTTAAAAAACAATCGCCATGAATTTGGTGAAAAACAACACAAATTCTCCAATATACGACGAATTCTTTCGATATTTTCGAAATGTGGTATATATTTGTTGAGAAACAGTGCATACTCGCAAGACACGTATTCCATTGATATCACCGATCAAATAGACTATGTTTCATAACTAGAATACATTATCTTCCGTAAGACATATGTTACGTAGGTTGTGCAATTCAAATATATTATGTTTTATAACTACAATATTCCACATTTCACAAATGATTTTATACCAAGTGTAAAGTTGATAAAACTTGATTCCAAAGCATACATACCACTTGACTTGCCGAACTCTAGATTAATTATATTTTGTTTCGCAACGTTTATGCATTGCGTTTGAAAAATTGCATCTTCTTTTACGCCACTTTTGTTGCGAATAACAATACACAACTCTTTATTTTTAACGATTGGCTTAGAACATTATTCGATAACAAAAATCAAATTGTACGTGGATTTAAAACCCGTTTCTTATATCGAACAATTATAATATATCTTACAAACTAACGAAATACAAACCTAAATTCGATTTAATTTTTTTAAGTATAAAACCAATTTTTTTATATTACATATAGAAATATAGAAACACAGAACTATTGGGGGTGTAATTGAAAACTTATGTAAAGTCGGGACCAAATATTTAATTCATATGTACAACAAACAAGGGTTTAACCCTAGCTCTCTTCTCTGTAACTTGCTGCCGCGCTGATTCAGGTATCCTCCTCTCTATCCCTGTCGATCTATCTCCAAGGTTTAGCATTTAGCATTCTATTCTATCTATCGATTTTGTTGTATCAATACTCTCTATGTATCTTTTAATCCTTTCTTCTTAATCGGTAAAAATTAGGATTAAAATTTCGAAACTTTAGGGTTTAATTTTGATTGTTTAGATAATTTTGTACAAGTTTCGTTTGATTGTTTGATTGTTTGATTTGTTTAGATTTTCCAGCTTACTGACCTCGAGTTTTAAAGCTCTGATTCGAGATTCGAGATTCTCTTGTGAAATATGGCGTCACGTTTCTTTGCTAAGGTTTGTGGCTTTTACCTCTTATGCCTAAGTATGTTTGGTGTTGAAAGTTATTGATTTCGATAGTTTTAGCTGTTTTTGTGACTGTTTTGGCCTATGGGTTATATAGGGTGGGAGTGAAAGCGAGGATGATGATTCTGAGTACGGATCAGAAGTCGAAGATGTACCAAGCCGTGAGGCTGGAAACCAAGCAGCTTCGAACAAATATCTTGATCAAGATAGTGACGATGATGATTCCGATGATCAAAAACGTGTTGTCAGGTCGGCCAAAGACAAGCGGTTTGAGGAGTTATCGGCCACTGTTGATCAGATGAAAAACGCAATGAAGATCAATGATTGGGTAAGCCTACAAGAGAGTTTCGATAAAATCAACAAACAGTTGGAAAAGGTTATGAGGATTACTGAGTCTGAAAAGCCTCCTTCTCTTTACATCAAAGCTCTCGTTATGTTGGAAGATTTTCTAAATCAAACTTTAGCTAACAAAGATGCTAAAAAAAAGATGAGCAGTAGCAATGCTAAGGCTTTGAACTCGATGAAGCAGAAACTTAAGAAGAACAATAAGTTGTATGAGGAGTTGATTACTAAATGCAGGGAAAGCCCTGACAGTGAGGAGGAAAAGCCCGCAGAGGAGGAAACGGACACCGAGGAAGAGACAGATGATGAGGTTGTTGAGGATGTGGAGCCGGCTGACTCCGAGGATGAAGAGGTTGATGGAGGTGATGGTCAGGCATGGGAGAAACAGTTGAGCAAGAAAGATAAGCTCTTGGATAAGCAATTTATGAAAGACCCAAGTGAGATCACTTGGGAAGTAGTTAACAAGAGGTTTAAAGAAATTGTTGCTGCTCGAGGAAGGAAAGGAACAGGGCGGTTCGAGCAAGTTGAGCAACTTACTTATTTGACAAAAGTTGCCAAAACTCCAGCACAGAAGCTTCAAATTCTGTTTAGTGTTGTATCTGCGCAGTTTGATGTTAACCCTGGTCTAAGTGGGCATATGCCGATTACTGTGTGGAAGAAATGTGTTCAAAATATGCTTCTCATATTGGACATTCTTGTCCAGCACTCAAATCTTGTAGTGGACGAGGTGGAACCCGAGGAGAAGGAGTCTGAAAAAGGCGCTGATTTTGATGGCCCTATTCGAGTTTGGGGAAACTTGGTGGCCTTTCTGGAGAGGATTGATACCGAGTTCTTCAAAAGTTTGCAATGCATCGACCCACACACTCGCGAGTATGTCGAGAGGCTTAGAGATGAACCTTTGTTCTCGGTTGTTGCTCAAAACGTCCAGGATTATCTAAAGAGGATTGGAGATTTTAAAGCAGCTGCTAAGGTTGCGCTAAGGCTAGTTGAGCTTGTATATTACAAGCCACAAGAAGTTTATGATGCTATGAGGAAACTAGCTGAGCAGGATGAAGGAGAAAATGGAGGTGAGGAGCCGAAAGAAGAAACGAAGGGTCCATCCCCATTTATTGTTATTCCGGAGCATGTGCCTCGTAAGCCGACCTTCCCTGAAAGTAGTCGAGCTTTGATGGATACCCTAGTGACCCTCATCTACAAGTACGGCGATGAGAGGACTAAAGCTCGGGCAATGCTTTGCGATATTTACCACCATGCTCTTCTTGATGAGTTTTCTACTTCCCGTGATTTGTTGCTGATGAGCCACTTGCAGGATAATATCCAGCATATGGATATTTCGACGCAAATACTTTTTAACCGTGCTATGGCACAGCTTGGTCTTTGTGCATTTAGGATTGGTTTGATTGCCGAAGCACATGGCTGTCTTTCAGAACTGTACAATGGTCAAAGAGTTAGAGAGTTGCTTGCTCAAGGTGTCCAACAAAGTCGATATCATGAGAAGACTCCTGAACAGGTATATTTTCTTGTATCATATCTTCGTAGATACTATTTTAAGATGTTGAAATATGTTATTTGTTATACTTATATGTTAAATGGCTCCTTATATACATATATTGCTTTCCTTTGTCTTGGTTGGTATGCAAGCTCCTTCTGAGTTGTAATCATCTTCTTTTTTGTCTCATTGTGTGGCAAGCTCCATTTATAATAATAATAATAAAGGAACGTGTTGGTTCATGGAAATTGTTTTCGTTACTTAAAGTTTTGAATTCTCAGACAGCAATTTATGTGTTGGTAGTAGACAACTTGTTATCAAGTAAATATACAAAATATCAGCCTATTTTCCAATGTATTGGCACTACTGAATGAGGCTTAAACCAAGCTTGAATCAACCTACTTTTCTTCCCACTATGTAGAGAGGACCTTTGTGAGTAGCTGCCACCTAAATCAAGTTATAGGAGATGTTTATGTCAGCATTCAATCCTTAGGATTAGAAAAATCTATATATATCTCCACTAATATGACTTTTCCTAGTAGGATCCTATTGAGGACAGGTTTGAACTCTGCCTTAGTCCTTTCTTTTAATCTTTTTCGGACCTTAACGAAAATATTATTCTGAAGCATTACCCTGTAAACAGTTTTGCTTATACTAAACCTGGTTAATTTATGTCAACATTGGTCGATATTTGTACCTAGTTTCTTACATGTAGAAGATTATGATAAGAAAAAAGTAACACTTTATATTGTTAAGTTTGAAATGTTTTAGAAGGGCCAGGTGTCCAAAACCCAGGCTGCCTCATTCAGTATTAGACACTCAAACAAATGTGGAAACAGAATGTAAATAGAGACTAGCCATTAAACTAGCTTTCTAGGCTTTGTAGCATAGTGTTTTCTATAAAAGTTTCCTGTGCTATTTTCTGTTTCTTCTTTTAATTTATGTTTTCAAGGGTTGCTTGGTGCGATGATATTTTTTGCCTTCTAGCCAATTTTTAAATTTTTACTGGAGACTGGGAATAGATGGACTTTCTATCGGACCCATTTTACTGACGGGATTAATAGGCTAAAAAGGTTATTTCGTTAGTCTACTTTCTTAGGTTTTTAGATAAGTAGAGAATTTATTTGGTGACACTTTCTTTCTTAATATGTTTTTACCAGCTTTTCTTTTGTACAATATTTTAAGAATATTATCGTTTCTATGTAGTAGAAGTTGTCTTTTTTTGGGCCCGAAATGCCCTATGACTAGCGCTAAATGCTAATTTTTTAATTTGGTACTATCCAGGTAGATTAGGCACCAAACAAGCCCTCAGTTTTGCTGTGTTGGTTTATTACTAATTATTTCTAAACATCCCAAAATTTCAGGAAAGGTTGGAAAGGAGACGCCAGATGCCGTACCACATGCATATAAACCTCGAGCTCCTAGAGGCTGTTCATCTGATCTGTGCTATGCTACTAGAGGTCCCTAACATGGCAGCCAGCTCTCACGATGCCAAACGCAGGGTCATAAGCAAGACATTCCGTCGACTGCTCGAAGTTAGCGAGCGACAAACTTTCACAGGACCACCTGAAAATGTCAGAGATCATATAATGGCAGCCACCAGAGCACTTGTCAAAGGAGACTTCCAAAAGTCTTTCGATGTTATAAACTCTCTAGATGTGTGGAAACTCCTCAAGAACCGAGACACAACCCTCGACATGGTCAAGTCCAAAATCAAAGAAGAGGCTTTAAGGACTTATCTTTTCTCTTATGCCGCATCTTATAACTCACTAAGCTTAAATCAACTGACAAAAATGTTTGATTTATCCGAGCCGCAGTGCCACAGCATTGTGAGCAAGATGATGATTAACGACGAGCTACATGCAAGCTGGGACCAACCAACACAATGCATTGTATTCCACGAGGTGCAGCTCACTAGGCTGCAATCACTTGCCTTCCAATTAACCGACAAAATGTCGGTTCTTGCTGAAAGTAATGAAAGAGCAATCGAGTTGAGGATCGGCGGTGGTGGGTTGGATCTTCATGCTCGTCGTCGGGATAATAACAACCAAGACTATGCCACTGTTGCTGCTTCTGGTGGGAAATGGCAAGACAATATGAATTACAATCAAGGACGCCAAGCTGGTGGTAATCGGTCTGGATATAACCAAGGTGGTGGGGGTAGGAAATTTACACCGGGATATGGAAGAGGAGACCGGTCTGGTGGTCAAATGAGAGGAAGTGGTGGTTATAATTCTGGACGACCTGGTTCGTCAACTAGGGGATCGCAAGATAGTTCAAGCCGTATGGTTAGTTTGAGTCTCAACAGAGGTGTTCGCGCTTAAGGCTCTTTTTAAAAGTTGAGTTGCCAAAAAAAGTGTCTAAAAAGTTGAGTGCCGAAAAAGTTTGTTGTCTCGGAGTTTACTGAATTAAGTTGTTAGAGAATTGTAGCTTTTTCTAAGCTTGGATTTTGTTGTTCTACATTTCAATATGGTTGTAAGATTTTGCTTTTTACAGGATCTTTTTAATTTTATGGATTCTGGTGCTTGTAATCTTATTTATAGTTCATTTAAGTATTCGGAAAAAGGCAAGCTTGTCCGATTTATTGCATTCCTTTTAGGACTGTAAGATGTAGATGGATCTGAATATTTTCATTTCGATTTACGGAATTGTAATCCGTTTCAATTCTTTTATGAGGTTTATTGGATTATATGTTTAGTATCATGATACCAACTTCCTATGTCCTAAGATCCTCTCATATTAAAAATTGCAGCTTTTTTTGTTGTGTCCCAGAGCCTTGCATAGTCCGGTTGTCGGGTCAGATCGGTTGGGTTTGGACTGGTTGTCGGGTCAGATCGGTTTGGATTTGGACTGAACTGAAACAAATTTGGTAAGCTATCGGACGAGTCGAATCCGAAGGGAGTCAAATATTATGACCGAAACCGATTCGTTAAGAGTCGGTCCGGTCCGACTCTTAACGGATCGGTCAGTTTATTTATCATAATTTTTTTAGGGTTTTAATTAAAAATAGACATAGGTTGTGAAAAATCATTATACATTTCTCTTAACGGGCGGACCGGTCTAGACCGACCGATAAGAGAGTTGGTCCAAAACTTTGACTCCCAAACCCGCTCCCTAAGCTATCCGGACCGGTTTTGGATGGGCCTTACCGGTCCGGTCCCGGACGGATTAACAGGTTGGGAGACACAATAACAGCTCTAGCTTTGCAGTTGCTACATTGGCGCCGTAGTTTATTTACTTCCTAATGTTTCTTTAGTTTTGGCCAACTGGAGGTAGTTTTGTTACTGGTTACCGATACTAATTCAGTTTCTTTACTCTCAACCTTGATAGCTGTTCTCTCTGAACTAGAAACAGGATGGATCGGCTCAGCATAAGTTAAGTGTTAGCTCTCAGTTGAGAAGTAGCTGGAGCAATATTCATTTGGATTCTTTCCAACGCATTTGAATACAGCAATGGCATGGCAACAAGGTAAACCACATAGTTTCCATTGCTTCCAGCTACGATCAACCGATTCATATCAACTATATCCCCAGATTCAGATTGCCCACGGACCTCAAATGTGCTATCATGGGACAGTAAAACATGAAATGACAACGCCGATGCTTTGTGTTTGCATTACACAACTTTTTCTCATTCGACGGCGTTAGTCTTGTCTCCCAGTCATTAGAATCTAACGACAAACCCAACTTCAAAATTGTTGTCCAAAGTCAGAAGTGACGTGATTGCACCGTTCTCCTTCAAACAAGTAATTAGCCCAATGCTCTTGTTCACTTTGCACAACCCAGTTGTAAGCTTCAGGAGAAATGCTCTTTATTCTCTCAACCGTTTCCTGGAAGCTGTCAAGTTTGGGTGCTAGAGTAGCATTACTCAAGTCCATGATAGCAAACTGTCTTGCTTCAGGTGAAAGATGGCCCTTCAAGTCCCTATTAAACTTCTCGCTAAGATAGTTAAACAATAGCTGTGGTGATCGTCCTCGAAGATGTCAGCCAATGCCTCTATCAAATCATTTTGGACATCAACAACAAAAGTAATACTGCGAGATTCGGATACCGCTGATCTCAATTCCTTGAGAAACCAACACCAATTATCCTCAGCCTCAGCATCGACAATAAAAAAAAATTATTTGCCGAAGATCAAATTTTTTTATCGGTTACTTTCAAATTATTTAAATTTAAATCATATATTATATATTTTTTTTTCGGGAACTCAATACCAAGCAGAGGCTAATGTACGAAAAAAAATATAGCATTGTTTTAGCAATAGAGTAACAAGAAAACAAACAGATAAAAACAAGATAACATCATCTTCATCCAGAATATTATGAAGCCAAGACTCTACTTTCCAAGTAAACGGCGGCCACGTTGATTAGCTTGTTTAACACGGAAATTGAGTTCGTCAGCATCATCTTGTAAACCATCGAGACCTTTGTTCTGTTTCTCAATTTCAGCCCCCATGTCAACTGCCATACCCTTTAGCTCACCCAATAGATCACTCAAATCAGACAGTCCATCCTCCTGCTTGGCATTTTCAGCCTCGATTTTCTGGAGTGCATCGGTGGGTTCAGTCAATGGTGTTTGTCTCGTCGCCCTGGGCTTTGGTGCGGAGTTCAATTCTAACTTCTCTCTTTGCTCTAAGTGGTTACCCCAAGGGGATGAGTTATCTCTTGTTATAACAGGACCAGTAATATGTCGCGTCTTCTTTGGCTTCCAAGTCTTAGAAAACATGCCTCCGAGACTTCCGAGAAGCTTTTCGCCACGAGATAGATCACGATCAATGTCAACAGCTGTGTCGTGAGCCCTGGTAATCTGCTCACCCTGGTGATGCAGCATGATCAAAGTTTTAGTACCATCTGCTCTGATTTCTTCAGCAATTTTCAGACAACCGTGAACTGCGTTTGTTGTTTCCTCGGCCTTGTACACACCATAGTTCTCTAGTTCTTGCACCGACTGGTTCTCTAATCCTCCCGAGTCACGGAAATCATTCTTATAACTACGTCTAGCATCAGAAACAGGTAATGGTTGTTTAGAAAGAGGATTTCCTCTAGCAACTTCATCATCGAACGGATTTGTTGAAAGCAGATTGGGTTCAGAAGAAATCCATTTTGAAGGTTTCATGGTTGGGATGTTGTCGGATTCATCGTCCGAACCAAAAGGGTTTGAGCGGGAAGAAGCAGGATCGACGGAGTTATGTTTACCAATCTTTTTCTTCAAACCAAACATCTTTGTAACGACAGTTCAAATCAGTGTTCGTTAGAATGTGAAGGGTGGCGGAAGAATAAGAGAAAGGTGTCGAAATGAAGATAGGGTTTTAGAGCATCCCAACAAATAAGTTAAGTGATTTTTTTCTTTCTAACATTTATTAGATTAAATTACGGTAGATATATTTGTAGTAGCAGTTACACAATAGCTAGAGTTTAAAGATAATATTTAAATTTATATTACCTAAATACTATCTATATTTACTTAAAAAATAGAGTAGCAGATACTATCTATATTTAGAGCATCCCCAACAGATATTCTATTTTTTAGGTAAATATGGATTATATTGAAGTAATGTAAATTTATATATTAAGTTTTTGTTCCAACAGATAGTCTATATTTAAGGTAGTTACTGATTCCTAAAATAATGGAAGAAAAATAAAAGTAATAACAAATAAGTTTTACATATCTGTTAGAAAAAAAAATCCTATATAATAGCTAAATTTATAATTAACCGTAAAATAGCGTATCTGTTGGGGATAGGATTGAACGAGACGACCATCCATATATTATATATTATATTTATTTATTTGTTTTAATTATAGTTACTTTTTTAATTTCTTAATTGACTAAAAATTGGTTTCGTTCATAATTAAATGATTTTCTAAGCACTTATTAGTTATTTTATTAATATATAATTATAATATTTATTATTTGTTGTCCAATTACGCTAATTATTTTATTTTTATGAATTTTTTCTTTCTGACTATAGTCAATTTTGGATTAAAACTTTTCAAGACTTAATACCAAATATGTCCGCTATGTTTATAATAACCACTTATTATGTATTTTTTCAAAAAATAAAAATTATGTCACATACTAATATTAGTATAATTATGTTATGCCACTTGAAACCAAACTTATAATATTCCTAATATCATCAAAAATTTATCAACCGAAATTGAGCAAATGATTTCTCTAGACAAGTAGCAATATCTACGAGAACCCCACCAATTCGGGAAAGCCGAAATTTATGTGACGGAGAAAAAACAAATAAACATAAATAAAATATACGTGAAAATAAAATAAATAAATAAATAAAATATACGTGAAAATAAATAAATAAATAAAATATACGTGAAAATAAAATAAATAAATAAAATATACGTGAAAATAAAATAAATAAATAAATAAAATATACGTGAGCATACTGAGGTAAGCACCAAATAGCCTGTAAAGCTAGATTCATTGAACCTGGACACGAACCACAATGGCTATTAAAAGAGTAAAGAAGAACACACAATTCACCAACTCAAACCCCCCAAAATGGCGTCAACACTCAAAAACCAAAAGAGAACAGAACCAAACGAAGAAGCAACAACCTTACGATCGAAGAACGAAGAGCTAGAGAGAAGATTGAAGGCGAGCGAGGAGAGAGAGAATCAGTTGACGATCGAGCTTCATCGGTTGTGGCGGAGACTTCGTAT
Source organism: Limnanthes douglasii subsp. nivea (assembly GCA_036936605.1). Lineage (NCBI taxonomy): Eukaryota > Viridiplantae > Streptophyta > Magnoliopsida > Brassicales > Limnanthaceae > Limnanthes > Limnanthes douglasii. The sequence goes on along the minus strand of JAUPFV010000003.1, from coordinate 7,271,622 downwards.
CGCGGAGGAAGCGGAGGAGACGCTCTGTTCTCAGTTAGCGGAGCTTGAGGCTGAGTCCGTTCATCAAGCTCGTGAGTACCAATCGCGCCTTTTGTTCTTGATGGATCAGCTTTCTTCTTCGTCTGCTACTACTACTACTGTTTCTAATGTAATCTTGTGATTCGAGAATTAGGTTTGTATGTAGACGATGATGCAATTGCTGCTGTGTAGAGTCTGTTATGGTTTCTTGATTTGGATCGGTCATGATGTATATTGCAATTTTTGCTCTTCTTGTTAATAGATCTATAACGTTTTGCTGTCATTTACAGATTTTTAAATTCAACTTCACGTATCTTTTCTATTTTGAGAGTCGAAATCGTTGGAAAAAAAATTCTTCAATAGATTCTATTTGAAAATATTACTGTGTGATTTTCAAAAATATTTCAACTAATAGATCATATTATTTTTATTAAAAAATAAATATCAAACCGAAGGGTGTCATTATAGATCTAAGTTTTTTTTTAATAAAAAATTCACTTTATTAAACGGGTCAGAAGAATTCAAGAAACAAAACAAAGCCCAAAAGGCAAAAGGACCCAACAAGACCCTACAAGCCCAATAATACGGGTCAAAATAAATCAATCGGTCAAAATAAGGGTCGATCAAAACCCTAAACCTAAAACTACAGAAGCTTCCCAATACTTCTCTCCTTCAACGATCTAAAACAGACTTCATCTTCTCCAATTAAACCCTAATCAAGCACCCAAAAAATTGACAAAAATCTTTCAGGCTCCTCCTCCAGCAAGGTTCTCCAGAAACGAACTCCAACAATCCCAGCTCCCCTCCTTTGAGCACCACCAAAACCTGAAAAGAAACACAAAACCAGCAGTCTAGACCAAATAACCCAAACCAATCTCCTCAAGGAGAAGAATGGCTCTCAAATCAGGAGGAAAAGAAGAGATATCAAGCAAATTCATTTGGGTACATTTCAGAGTCCATCTGGCCAGGCAATCTGCAGCCTGATTCTGGACTCGAGAAATGTACCTAATGTTCATCGAAGAAGCAAAAGCAGATCGACAAATCTTAATAACGGGATCCAAAAACCAGGGAGACACTCCTGGTGTGGATAAAAGTAGCCTGAGGGTAGGCTGGTAATTTTAAGTGGAGTTTTAAGGCGGCGTAAGGGTGTTTCACGGTGGTGTGGTGGTGTTTAAGGGTGTTTTAAGATATTTCAGGGTGTTTCAAAGTGTTTCAAGGGTGGAGAAAGAATTAAGCAGCCTCGCAGCAGTTAATTTTTCTTACCCATAGTTAATGCTGGTGGTTGGGCATTTATAGTGTAAGATTTGGGCCCTTATGGGCTTTCGGGTCAAGTTTAATGGACCCGGGTCATGTTCAAAGACCCATGAGTTTTAAGCAGATGTACAGGTAGCTTAGTCAGATAGTGATTAGGTTTTTTAGTACTTTAGTCATAGTTCGAACTGCTTTATGTTTGCAGTGTTCAAAATCATCTGTCCGGTTCAACCAGTGCTGTTCGAATTGAAGTCATGGAGTCTGTCCGGTTTTACGGGGTGATTTACTTTGGACTACCCTTCCGGGGAGCTCTTCGAATAGGGACTCATCAGGAGCCCCTTTTTTAGGTATTTGAACAAGTGTCCTTGTTAAAGAACTGAAAAACAGTCCGATTGAAGAAGTGGCTTTCCAATTCGAAGAGAATTGAAATAGGCCCGGACAGTCCAACCGTTACAAATTCCAAACGGTTCTTTGTCAGAAGTAGTGGGACACGTGTTACTCTCTGGGTGGTTACTTTTAGCCGTTTTTTCACCTTGAAAGTTGCACCACTTTCTCGAACAAGTTACTTCTTTAAATGCTATTGATGACGTCAGCGCCGTTTTTAATCATTGCCCAACTTTTCGGATTCTCCTAGGAATCAAACTCTTTTTTACATTTACTATAAATTCCATTTGTCTTTCACAGTTTCATTTTCACTTAAAACTTCATCTCTCTAAAACTTCAAACTTTCCTTAGTTGTTTTATGTTCACAGCAAGAACAGCTCTAATCAAGGGTGGCTGGCTCAATCTTTCAGAACTAGAGAAAGCTCAAAGGGTTGAAAAAGAGAAGAGACTTGCAGCAGGGCTTCCAGCGTCGCCTGTTGAAAATCCTGCCCCTTCAATCGAAGAATCTGATAGAGGTTCATCGTCTTCGAAAGGTACGAAACCTAGAAAACTCTTCCAATCAACACTCTCCCCAATAGTTTCTGGCTCATCAGTCCAAGAGTCAATCCCCACTGTCGAACCGGGGGTCGCTGTTACAAGTGTTAAGAAGAAAACCACTTTTATTGCTATGGGGTCCGACTCCGATCATTCTCCAGACAAGCTGATCATGAAAAGACCAAGTAGACTGGTTAAGGGACTCTCCTCAAAAAATACCAGTGAGTCGGGGTCCGGGACAACTGTTAGGGCCCTCCGGGAGAGGCCGGTTGGTCCGGAGGCTAGCAGTCCACTACCTCCTAAGGAAACTTCGACCTCAGAAGCTCAAACTGAGGCGAGAACTCAGAAACATACAACGAGCCGCCAGTCCGGAGGATCAGCTGTGCCAAGCTTCATCCCTCCCCGGGCTGTTTCTGCAGAAGCTCCCCCAACAGTAATGGAGGAGAGGATGGAAGACTCCACTGAGGAGGTCAGGTTTGAGTCCGAGTCTTCCGGACAAGCTGAAACTGCTATAGTTGTTGCCAAGAAAGGCAAAGAGGACTTGTACCTGAGCCGTCCGGATCTGCCGGAGAGCCTTGAAGGGAAAGTTGGGCCCTGCTTTCACAAGGTAGAATTTAAGTATCTTTTGTCTTTGTTAAAAACCAAGTACATGTTTATTCATACTAGAGACTTGGGACGGCTTCGCACTAAGTGGGGGATCCCTGAAAACGTAAAGATCCGAATTCCCATCGATCCGGAGACCCCGATGGATTGCAAGAGGAACGAGATTGTCTTTTTTACGGAGCTGTTCAATTGGGGACTCAGGTTCCCATTGGATCCGGAGATAGTGCGCTATTTCCATTTAGTCAAGCTATGTCCATCACAGCTGAACCCCAACGGATGGTACACCTTGATGTCATGTATTATGGCGTCTAGGCTGTCCGGAATCCCTGTTCCCATGGAAGAGTTTGCTGCTGTTGCTAGCTTGTGCAAACACCACCAATTCCCTTTTTATCATTTTAATATGGGGAACAATCTGAAAGCCGTCGATGATCTCCTGGAGTCGGAGAATAAATGGAGGAGCCAGTTCTTGTTTATAAGTGGCTCATGGGAGAATGGTAAGAAGATTAAGGTTGGGGAGAATCCTAGCCTTCTTCGAAGTCGATGGAGAAGCGATCGTAAGTTCTTCCCTTAATTTTCTGTTTGTATCTTCCCTTCTTTAAGCTTTCACTAACTAGTTATTCTTTGGTTTTATTAGAACTGCCAAAAGAGTTCGGAGACTATCTGAAAGCCGGACAGGACACCTGTGGCAAGATAAATGCATGGGCCGCAGAGAACTGGGAGAACCAATTTCACAAGGCTTTCACTGTGGTCGCCAATTTGGTGTGGATAAAAGTAGCCTGAGGGTAGGCTGGTAATTTTAAGTGGAGTTTTAAGGCGGCGTAAAGGTGTTTCACGGTGGTGTGGTGGTGTTTAAGGGTGTTTTAAGATATTTCAGGGTGTTTCAAAGTGTTTCAAGGGTGGAGAAAGAATTAAGCAGCCTGGCAGCAGCTAATATTTCTTACCCATAGTTAATGCTGGTGGTTGGGCATTTATAGTGTAAGATTTGGGCCCTTATGGGCTTTCGGGTCAAGTTTAATGGACCCGGGTCATGTTCAAAGACCCATGAGTTTTAAGCAGATGTACAGGTAGCTTAGTCAGATAGTGATTAGGTTTTTTAGTACTTTAGTCATAGTTCGAACTGCTTTATGTTTGCAGTGTTCAAAATCATCTGTCCGGTTCAACCAGTGCTGTTCGAATTGAAGTCATGGAGTCTGTCCGGTTTTACGGGGTGATTTACTTTGGACTACCCTTCCGGGGAGCTCTTCGAATAGGGACTCATCAGGAGCCCCTTTTTTAGGTATTTGAACAAGTGTCCTTGTTAAAGAACTGAAAAACAGTCCGATTAAAGAAGTGGCTTTCCAATTCGAAGAGAATTGAAATAGGCCCGAACAGTCCAACCGTTACGAATTCCAAACGGTTCTTTGTCAGAAGTAGTGGGACACGTGTTACTCTCTGGGTGGTTACTTTTAGCCGTTTTTTCACCTTGAAAGTTGCACCACTTTCTCGAACAAGTTACTTCTTTAAATGCTATTGATGACGTCAGCGCCGTTTTTAATCATTGCCCAACTTTTCGGATTCTCCTAGGAATCAAACTCTTTTTTACATTTACTATAAATTCCATTTGTCTTTCACAGTTTCATTTTCACTTAAAACTTCATCTCTCTAAAACTTCAAACTTTCCTTAGTTGTTTTATGTTCACAGCAAGAACAGCTCTAATCAAGGGTGGCTGGCTCAATCTTTCAGAACTAGAGAAAGCTCAAAGGGTTGAAAAAGAGAAGAGACTTGCAGCAGGGCTTCCAGCGTCGCCTGTTGAAAATCCAGCCCCTTCAATCGAAGAATCTGATAGAGGTTCATCGTCTTCGAAAGGTACGAAACCTAGAAAACTCTTCCAATCAACACTCTCCCCAATAGTTTCTGGCTCATCAGTCCAAGAGTCAATCCCCACTGTCGAACCGGGGGTCGCTGTTACAAGTGTTAAGAAGAAAACCACTTTTATTGCTATGGGGTCCGACTCCGATCATTCTCCAGACAAGCTGATCATGAAAAGACCAAGTAGACTGGTTAAGGGACTCTCCTCAAAAAATACCAGTGAGTCGGGGTCCGGGACAACTGTTAGGGCCCTCCGGGAGAGGCCGGTTGGTCCGGAGGCTAGCAGTCCACTACCTCCTAAGGAAACTTCGACCTCAGAAGCTCAAACTGAGGCGAGAACTCAGAAACATACAACGAGCCGCCAGTCCGGAGGATCAGCTGTGCCAAGCTTCATCCCTCCCCGGGCTGTTTCTGCAGAAGCTCCCCCAACAGTAATGGAGGAGAGGATGGAAGACTCCACTGAGGAGGTCAGGTTTGAGTCCGAGTCTTCCGGACAAGCTAAAACTGCTATAGTTGTTGCCAAGAAAGGCAAAGAGGACTTGTACCTGAGCCGTCCGGATCTGCCGGAGAGCCTTGAAGGGAAAGTTGGGCCCTGCTTTCACAAGGTAGAATTTAAGTATCTTTTGTCTTTGTTAAAAACCAAGTACATGTTTATTCATACTAGAGACTTGGGACGGCTTCGCACTAAGTGGGGGATCCCTGAAAACGTAAAGATCCGAATTCCCATCGATCCGGAGACCCCGATGGATTGCAAGAGAAACGAGATTGTCTTTTTTACGGAGCTATTCAATTGGGGACTCAGGTTCCCATTGGATCCGGAGATAGTGCGCTATTTCCATTTAGTCAAGCTATGTCCATCACAGCTGAGCCCCAACGGATGGTACACCTTGATGTCATGTATTATGGCGTCTAGGCTGTCCGGAATCCCTGTTCCCATGGAAGAGTTTGCTGCTGTTGCTAGCTTGTGCAAACACCACCAATTCCCTTTTTATCATTTTAATATGGGGAACAATCTGAAAGCCGTCGATGATCTCCTGGAGTCGGAGAATAAATGGAGGAGCCAGTTCTTGTTTATAAGTGGCTCATGGGAGAATGGTAAGAAGATTAAGGTTGGGGAGAATCCTAGCCTTCTTCGAAGTCGATGGAGAAGCGATCGTAAGTTCTTCCCTTAATTTTCTGTTTGTATCTTCCCTTCTTTAAGCTTTCACTAACTAGTTATTCTTTGGTTTTATTAGAACTGCCAAAAGAGTTCGGAGACTATCTGAAAGCCGGACAGGACACCTGTGGCAAGATAAATGCATGGGCCGCAGAGAACTGGGAGAACCGGTTTCACAAGGCTTTCACTGTGGTCGCCAATTTGGTGTGGATAAAAGTAGCCTGAGGGTAGGCTGGTAATTTTAAGTGGAGTTTTAAGGCGGCGTAAGGGTGTTTCACGGTGGTGTGGTGGTGTTTAAGGGTGTTTTAAGATATTTCAGGGTGTTTCAAAGTGTTTCAAGGGTGGAGAAAGAATTAAGCAGCCTGGCAGCAGTTAATTTTTCTTACCCATAGTTAATGCTGGTGGTTGGGCATTTATAGTGTAAGATTTGGGCCCTTATGGGCTTTCGGGTCAAGTTTAATGGACCCGGGTCATGTTCAAAGACCCATGAGTTTTAAGCAGATGTACAGGTAGCTTAGTCAGATAGTGATTAGGTTTTTTAGTACTTTAGTCATAGTTCGAACTGCTTTATGTTTGCAGTATTCAAAATCATCTGTCCGGTTCAACCAGTGCTGTTCGAATTGAAGTCATGGAGTCTGTCCGGTTTTACGGGGTGATTTACTTTGAACTACCCTTCCGGGGAGCTCTTCGAATAGGGACTCATCAACTCCGGCAGCAAGAAAATTGACCAGAATTTGACAGTCAGTCTCAATGTCGACGTGAAGCCATTGATTCTGACTACAAATCAGAAGGCCGTCCAACAGAGCCCGAGTTTCAGCAAGTAGAGGTGACATTTTGCCATAGGTGTTCCCAAAGCACCTCAGAACCTCTCCAGAATGATTCCTGAAAATTCCGGCTCCAGACGCTTCACCATTCCTCAACACAGAAGCATCAACATTCAGCTTGATTCTGCCCACCGGAGGACACTTCCAGGTAATGTAAATCGGCTTAGAGTTCGCTATTTGACAACCCATTAATAAACCTGCATTTCTAGTATGAGCCCAATGTTTTTTAGTAAGAACAGATGCATTAAGAGATAGAACTACTTTATCGATATATCTAATAGTAGAGTTAAGATTAGTATCAACTCCCTTAAACTTGGACCTATTACGATTATACCAGATAGCCCAACAAATTATAGCAGGCATGAGGTAGGTAATATGAGCCTTGCCCTTGTTAAAGTCATGCCAAGTCTTAACAACATGAGTCAGCACCATACACCTCTTTAATTTAATCCTAAAGATCAGACTGTAATGAGTCCAGATTTTCCAAGCCTGAGAACAATTGACGAACACATGGTTTATATCCTCACAATGACTGCAAAATTGACACTTAGAAACAGTTTGAAAATGTCTTTTTTGAAGAACAGAATCAATAGGAATAAACTGCATTATAACTTTCCAGAGAAGAAATGAGAACTTCCTGGGGATAATATGACTCCAAACTTTTTTGAACAGACTAGAGTAGATCCCTTTTTGCCTAATCGTGTTCCAAGTATCCTTAGTAACAAAAGAAGTGTCATTAGAGCAGCTCCAAATCATAACATCCTGCTTTGAATCATCAACTTTAATCTTTTGAATATTGTTCCAGGTATCAGGAGAAATGAAAGGAGCCATGGAAGCTGCATCCCAGCCACCATTTTTCCAGAATGAATTCACCTTGGCTTCCAGGTAATTAACATTGTTAAGGTCCTCATAGATAGGCTTTAGACCAGTCCAATTGTCCCTCCAATAGTCTATATTACCACAGCCAAGAACCCATTTGATATACTTTTCAGCATCCTTTCTAACACTGGCCAATCTCTTCCAAACTTGAGAACCAGACCTACTAAAGTTAGCATAGAGAGGATGAGTATTTTTGGAATAAGTTAAGTGCATCATATTAGCCCAAATAGAGTCATTCTTTCTAAAATTATACCAAAGCTTAAGAGAGTAAACATGCTGAATATCAGAAAGACTCCCAATATTAAGACCCCCCTCACTAAAAGGCTTACAAACCCTTTTCCAGTTAGACCAATGAATCATAGGTTCACCAAACTTAGACCTCCACAAAAATTTATTCAGAATTCCTTCTATTTTACTAATAATACTTTTAGGCAGAATACAATTTTGTAACCAGTAATTGGGATAAGCCATGAGGACATTAGTGATTAACACTAATCTCCCCCCAAAAGATAAGAATTTAGAGTCCCACTCAGAGATTTTCTCATTAATTCTGTCTATAATCTTCATTAATTACAGGCCCTGCTACTATTGCACAAAGTGATGCCCATATAAGCAGTAGGCAAACTCTCCACTCTGTAACCAGTCTGAACTTCCAAGCTCGCCACCCTGGATTGAAGAAGAGAGGAAGACGTAATCAACCTGGTCTTCTGCTTGTTAATAGTCTGCCCAGAGACCAACTGGTACCTATCTAGAAAAGCACTTAAAGTGTTAATAGAACTCTGTAAACTGCTTGTAAAAATTAGTATATCGTCTGCAAAAGCCAGACAAAACAGCATCATTTTAGATCTTGTGTTGTAAACCATTTGATTATTATTAATAAAAATAGATTTCAAACCTCTCAAGAGCACCTCTTCACCAATTATAAACAAGCTTGGAGACAGGGGATCACCCTGTCTCAAGCCTCTACGAGTTCTAAAGTATCCAAATGTACCACCATTCAAAAGAATAGAGATGTTGACATTGCTGGTTAATCTGTTAATAAGACTCAAAAAGCCATTAGAGAAACCAAACTTAATAAGAACATGCCTAATAAAAGAAAGATCCATTTTATCAAAGGCTTTAGACATATCGACCTGAATCAACACATTTCCAGTCTTAGGCTTCCTTTTAATATCGAAGATCATCTCCTTAGCCACCAAAAAATTCTCATGAATACAGCGCCCCTTAACAAAAGCACCCTGGCAACTGGAAACGATCTTAGGAAGAATAAGAGCCAATCTGGAATTGATAAGCTTAGCAAAAATTCTGTTATACATTGTGCACAAACCAATCGGCCTATAATCACACCAACCAGTAGGATTCTGAGACTTAGGGACCAGACAAAGACCAGTGGCAAACATACCTTTAGGCATATAATCACCATTAATGAAACTATTAAAAGAAATACAGAGATCCCATTTAATAATCTTCCAACAACTTCTGAAGAACTGAAGATTGAACCCATCAACCCCAGCTGCACTGTCCACCTTCATATCAGAAATGACACCCCAAACCTCTTCCTCAGAAACATGCCTCAACAAGGCCACATTATCTTCAACAGACACTAAAGATGGAATAACATCCATAATAACATCATTTAAGAGAAGGCTTTCATCCTCCTTACTTCTATAGGAATCAGAAGAGAGAGCCTCCCTAAAATAATTCTCAGCAGACATGCCAATACTCATATCATCATACAGCCAACTTTCCCCATCCTTAATACTTTTGATCCTGCCTTTCCTTCTTTTTTTGTTAACAAAACCATGGAACAACTTAGTATTTCTGTTCCCATCTTGAAGCCAACCATTATAGCACTTTTGCCTCCAAAAATCAGCCTCCATTCTCAGCTTCTTAACATAGAGACTATTGGCTTTGTCAAGGTCAGCCTTAACACTAGGACTATAATTAGAAGCCAACAAATCCTCAAGCCTCTTCACACAGCACTCAGCCTCCTTAAGACTATTAAAAATATTACCAAAACTATTAGAATTCCACTCCTTTAAGCAAGTTTTCAATCTCTTCAATTTCTGCCAAAAACACATATTAGGAGAAGCAACCATTGGCAACTTCCAGTTAGCCTCAACCACACCCAATAACGAATCATCCTTCTCCCACATATTCATATACCTAAAGCCTTTCTTATGACAAACATTAACAACATTATTCGCAGAAATAAGTAAAGGCGAATGATCCGAACAAGTTCTGATCAAATGAAGAACCCTGGTATCATAAAGGACCTCATTCCATTTGCTATTAACCAAAGCTCTATCCAAACGCTTCCATCTCATACCCCCGTTCCAAGTAAATCTTGAACCTCCATAACCAACATCCTCCAGAGCACACTCAGCAATACAGTCATTAAAGTCTTCCATACTATTAACACAAAAAGAAGTGCAGCCCACTTGCTCATCAGAGGATGAAATAATGTTAAAATCACCAACAGTCATCCAAGCCTTAGTATCCACAGAAAAAGAGTTAAGCAGACTCCAAAGAGCCCTTCTCTCATGTCTATTGCACTTGGCATAAACAACTGTCAGAAGAAACTCCATATCAGTATTATTATCATTCACATTTAAGTGAAGACACTGATCATGATCCATCAGCAAACCAACCCTGATCTCCTCCCTCCAAAAACACCAGATTTTATTCGAAAGATTCGCAACATAACTAGTGAAGCCCAGCTTATCAGCAATCACAAAAATCATATCCACTCTCACCATAGGCTCCTGTAAAACAAGAAGATTAACTTTATTAGTAGAAATCATGTCCTTTAACCTCAATATAGTAGGACTATTGTTGATACCACGAAGGTTCCAACTAATTAGACTTATCATTATCAGAAAAAATTGCTTATGATTGTCCTTAAAACGTAAGGACTTGATAATCTTTTGATTTGTCTTCTTTATTTTCCTGTTAGTTTTCAATTTTTTAAGAAGAACTTATTTAAACACAGGAGAGGACTGAATTGCTATCTGATCCTCAGGCGTGCTGCAGCCAGTCATGCTACCATCATCTTCATTAGTCACAAACTCAGGAGATATACCCTGAGATGAAACCCAGTTTAGATTTTTTATAGCATCAATAATTTCTAATTCTTCACCCTTCCCATTACAATCTTTCTCATCATCCAACTGATCTTGATTAGTCACAATCTCAAGAGATATACCCTGAGATGAAACCCAGTTTAGATTTTTTATAGCATCAATAATTTCTAATTCTTCACCTTTCCCATTACAATCTTTCTCATCATCCAACTGATCTTGAACAACAACAACATCCTTAACCCTTTTGGAGGGGCAAACTTCCTTTGCAGAACTTGCCACAACCATTTGAGACTCGACATCTTTATCTTTAGAGGTGATAACAGACTTCATCCTCTTCGTTAAGACCTTAGTAACATCATTATTCTTAGAAACAGAGAGACTCTTAGCCTCACCAGAATCTTTATCATTATCTTTGTTCTCAGACCTTTCTTGCCTCACAGAATCAGACTCTTGCTGTTTCTTAACACCACTCTTTTTGCATTCCTCATTTTTATGTCCTAAATGATAACAAGACGTGCAATAAGAAGGCACATTCTTGTAGCTTAAGTTCACCCAGCATCCATTGTTGGAGCCAAAGCCCACCCAAACTCTGTACTTTAAACTCAGCGATACATCGATTTCAACATGAGCAAAACAAGCATTCATATTGGCTCTGTTATCAGGGATGATAACCTTAAAAGTTGGACCAATAGTGGATGCTATATCATGTATAATAGACTCGTTATATAGAAACTCAGGAATTCGTTCAAAACGAATCCAAACCAGAGCTTTTGGACTCTCATATCTCTTGTCAAAATCTGGTTCCCAACGTATGATCCTCATTACTTTCTCATCTATACTCCAAAAGTTCTTCAACCATATCCTACTCACATCTTCTGATCTCTGAAATTGTATGAAAATATGCCTAGAGTCATAGACAGAGTACTTATAACAACCCTGAAACTTGAAAGCATTTAGAAAACCATCAAACACTGCTTTCTTTGGAATTCCATCTTTAAATTTACCAATAATAGTTATTGTAGTTTGGGAGATCAGAATCTCCTTGACATCATCCGCATATTGGACAGAGAAATGATCAGACATTTCCTTACGAAACTCAGGCCTGAGATCAGCCTTGGAAGATGCAGGTTTAAGAACATCTGCATAAGATTTGTGAATAGTAGATCTGCCAACATCAACATATCCAGGAAGAGAAGGATACTCTTCTAAAGAACGTTGCTTTGGAGAAGAATTCATGGCTGAAAAGAAAGAAGCTTAGAATTCAAGAAAGGGTTTCTTGGGAGAGAAGAAACCCATCAGAATTCATCCACATCTCATTATAGATCTAAGTTAGCTTCTACGTAAATAGATAGTATGCGGTGGAGACCACTTATTTTGTCATATTCATATTTATTTTTTATTAGATAAAATTCATTTTTTCAACAAAGTTGTATTTTAGTGCTACATTTAGAATCAATCACGATTAAAATACAATTTTGTTGATCGGTGCAAAATTGGTCTAGTATCAAATATAAATGTGAAAATTATATTGAAACTTTAATTAAATATAAAGGATCAAAGTATTTAATAAAATTCAATTCTTCTTTATTATTCTCTTGTTTGCTTTTCAATTTGTTATGCTATTATGTTTTGATATTCTCTTATGGATCGACATAATCCTTTCCAGAATGATTTTAATCTGTAAAGTGAAATTGGTTCATCCGAAAAGAAGAAATGCGTAGATCTTTTCAAGGAGAATGTTATAGCAACAAATGACTTTGAGCCTGAATCTATTAACTACAAGAACAATCACATTTTTTGCAGTTCTCTAAAGATGTCAAAGATAAACTGAAGAAATCTACTAAATTCATCCTGATTGGGAAATTTTCTGAAGGAATATAAAATAAGCAGTTTCTGGATAAATTCGTAACAGAAAGAAAATTTAAAGGTAACCTTAGCCTCTTTACTAGAGACCCTAATCACATTCTATTTGAATTTGATCTGCAGGAAGACTTGGACATTCTATGGAGTAGAACAGCTAGGACCATTGGAAGTACCATCATGAAAGTGTTAAACTGGACCCCAAATTTCAATCCAAAAATAGAATGCCTTATAACTCCTATATGGACAAGAATCTCCAAGATTCCCGAATACCTTTATAACCAGTAAATGATAGAAACTATATTCGAAACTATTGGGAATCTTATAAAGACTTGGATTCCTAATCAGAACATGGCGCTATTTAATGCATCTTATGTTTTGGTGGAACTTGATGTTACTAGTAGGCTGCATAACCAGATGTGGATAGGGTTTGGCTCTAACGATGGTTGCTGGGTGGAGATAGTATATAAGAACATACCACACTATTACAGTATTTGCAATCATATTGGTCACAATGTTGATATCTGTAAAAAAAAATCAACACACAACAACAAAATGAATTACATGCTCTTGACAAACAAGCCAGTGAAAGTAATGTTGGCAATATCATTGTTGAAATCATTTATCAACCTAAAAAGCAAACCAGTCAAACAAGTCAAACACAGATTCATATTATTAATGTCATGTCATGGAACATCCGGGGAATATGCAATAATTCTTCTCAAAGAAGACTCAAGTCTATTGTCATGAGAATCAATATTAAGCTCATCTTCATCCGGGAGCCTTTTATTCTTCCTAATAAACAAGAACATATTGCTCATTTCCTAAAATTCACTAATTTCTATGCTAACATTTCTAATAAATTGTGGATTTTTTGACAAGATGATATTCAAATCAATATAAAGATAGATCATGGAGCTTACGTGAAGGGAAGGTCCATCCACAAAAACATCTTGATAGCCAAGGAGCTGCTGCATGACCTGAAAAGAAGGACAAAAAGTAACAATGTTATTATTAAAGTAGATATGTCGAAAGCTTTCGAAAATTTATCTCATGACTTCATTTTAAAAATCCTAGCTAGTTATGGTTTTAACCAAAAATTTATTAAACTTATGAGTAATATTATCACTTCTGTTTATGCTTTTATTCTAATTAATGGTAGATCTGTTGACTTTTTTAAAACCAGCAAGGGGATCAGACAAGGAGATCCATTATCTCCTAGTTTGTTCATCCTTGCTGAGGAGGCTTTGATAAGAGGATTGGCTAACCTTTCTGTTACTGAGAAAACTATCTAGTATAAGAGCAGAAGTAAAATTGATATTCCTTGCTTGACATTTGCCGATGATTTATTAGTTTTTACTAATGGGCTTACTTCTTCAATGGATTCAATAGGTTTATTATTGCAGAGTTATCAAGACTCTTTTGGTCAAGTTATTAATAGGGATAAGACTCAGATTATTGTTGCTAGAAACATCAATTAGAACAAGCTTAAAGACCTTTAAATTCAAACTAATTTTAGCATTGGTAACCTTCCTACTACGTACCTGGGCGTTACACTTAGCTCCAATAACATAATCATCAACTTCTTCCCTTTAATTGATAAAATCTATAGCAAGATTCTGGCTTGGGAAGGAAAGAGACTTTCCTATGCTGGAAGGCTGAACTCGATCAAGAGTGTCCTGCTTCCCATCTCCATCTATTGGATTCAAAGTTGCAAGCTCCTATCCTCCATCATCTGCAAAATTGAGAAAAAATTTAATAAATTTTTATGGGGCTCAACTAGTGAGAAGCACAACATTCACTGGAGTTCGTGGGGTTCTATCTGTAGAAGTTACAAAGAGGGTGGCCTTACTATCCAAAACCTTTTTAATTACCAGAAAGCCTACTCTATGAAGCTCTGGTATATCTTTAGGAGTAATAATACACTTTGGTCTAGGATGATTCACAGTATTTACTGTGAGGGTCTTCATCCTTCTCAAATTAAGTGTAGCAGAAAGGGTTCCTTAAGTTGGAATAGAATGTTTGAGGTAAGTAAAGAAGCTGAAGACCTTATTTCTTGGGTTTTGAGTAAAGGGGATTTGGATATTTGGATGTATAACTGGTTTGGTAATCCCCCCCTCCATAATCGAGTCTGATAACAGATGGTTTAAAAGAAGGAAAGTTAGCTCTTTGGAGTAACAACTCTTGGAACCTTCAGTCGATAAGTTCTCTAATTCCTATCTCTATCATTAATCTTATTAAAAAGCTGAAAATTGATAACAATATTGATGATAAAATTCATTGAAGGTTATCAAATTCTGGTTCTTTCAACGTAAAATACACTCTAAATAAAATTAATCATAATTATCCTACTTTTTCTATCTTTGAAAGAACTTGGAACCAAATCACACCAATTAAATGCCCAGTTTTACACTGGAGACTTCTTAAAAACTTTATTGTCACTGAAGTTATGATGCAAATGAGACATTTTGAATTAGCCTCAAATGTCGATTTTGCAATAATATTAAAAGTACTGAGCATGTCTGTTAGAATATGTAGTGTATTAAGTTTCCTTGTATAGGCCTCTAAGTTCTCTATATATTGAGGGCCTTACTATTGGGTTAACATCTCTAATGCATCAATAAAACAAAAATGAACAGTTTCTAATAAAACACAAAACCTTAGTCGCCTCCTGCGGCTACTTCTCTCTTTGTTTTTAACATTGTATCAGAGCACGTGTGATTCTGGGAATTCTGAACATCCTCAACAAAGATGGCTGACAATGAAGTCGTGGTCAGTCAAATTCCTGATGAATTAACAATGCAGATTGCTGCCATTCTGAGAAATGGTCTCGGAACACAACAACAAACAACTAACCCCGAGAATTTATCCCTAGGGATTAAACTCGGTGGTGACAACTATGCCCTATGGGAAAACCTGATGAAGAAAGAAATTGGGGGAAGAGGGAGAGGTTCTCATATTACAGGGGAGCCAACACCTCCATCCAAAACTGACAACACATATACAAGGTGGGAACAAGATGATCAATGTGTTTTCACATGGATTATCCAGAATCTTAAATCCAGCTTGGTGAATAATATCTCGCAATATCCCACTGCCAAAGACCTCTATGATGGATTAGCCACCACATAAAGTTCTGGTACAGATTCGTTACAGGTGTTTGACCTTCATAAGAGGGATAATTCATTAAGGCAAGGGTCTGATACACTAGAAGACTTGTGGAACAAACTGCAGAACATATGGATGTCTATAGATAGGCGAGATCTGAACCCTATGAAAGACCCATAAGACATTCAGATCTACAATAAGAAGACTCTATCAATTTCTAATGGCGATTAATGACAAGCTGGAACCAGTCAAGAGAGATATCCTGAAAAAGGATCCTCTTCCTTCCGTGGAAACAACATATCCTACAATATGAAGGGAAGTGGCCAAGCTTAATATACTAAAATCAAGTTCTTCTGATAGTGACTCGATTGAAATTGGAATGGGTTTGGCTGCTAAAGATTCTGCACAGAGGTTTAAATTCCAATCCAAAGAGAAAGAAAATAAATCCAAGTTGTATTGCACTCATTGTGGGATGAAGAAACACACTAAAGAGACATGTTTCAGCTGGTTGGCTATCAAGAATGGTGGGAGAACGGTCATAAGGATAAAAATAACCAGCGTTTCAGATCTAATGTCAAACGGGCTTCGTCTATAAGTGGCGGTGAAGATTCGACTAAAAATGAGCAAGGAAGTGGCACTGCTTTTGGAGGAATGACGACTAACTCCTATGAACAACTTGGAGGTAAAGGGTTTGAGAGATCAATGAATTGGATCTTTGTAACAAATTTATAATTTTTTTAATTCTTGTTAAAAGAAATTAAAAAAATATTCATATGGATTAAGAAGAACATACGGGGTGGTCTTGACCAAGTTGGTCTTCTGGCCTAGGAAAGATGCATGGGAAAAACTAATGAGTACTCTAGAGAGCAAACCTTGGATTTCACAAAAGAAGATGGTTATACTTCTTAATCAGGGTACTGATATCATCGATCTCTAGAAGCAAAGTGATGGGAATCTAACTTCATAATCCATTCCTTACAAGTTTGATACAATTTGTTCTTATTTTCTTTGTGGTAATTTTTAGTGTTTACTTCAAGACTTTTCCGATTTGGGGTTCTGCTTGTGTCCATTGGTTTGCTAATAAAACTAATTTGAATTTAAACTAAAGTTCAATAGCCACTTCTAAGTTCTAACACAGTACAACTCAGCTTTTTTTTAGGGTGGTTCTGGAAAAAAGAGGCAGAGAGTTTGATCTACAAAGTTTATATAATGTGAAAGTTGATACATTTTGCATAAGAACAGAAAGCTTCTCGTTCCACTATTTTACATAGTTATGAACAAATTTACACGTTTTTTTTATCTTTGTCGGAATCCAAAAGGAGCAGATACGAGAATAGACCAACCAGTGGAACCAATCTGAGATAGTTTACAAACTTCACCTTGTCTGCCTGAACATTTTGAAGGTTATCGTCGATCGACCATGTCTGGAAGATAGTGTAAAGACATATATCCCAGAAGAAG
The DNA here is from genome assembly GCA_036936605.1 of Limnanthes douglasii subsp. nivea. Taxonomy (NCBI): domain Eukaryota; kingdom Viridiplantae; phylum Streptophyta; class Magnoliopsida; order Brassicales; family Limnanthaceae; genus Limnanthes; species Limnanthes douglasii. Next base: position 7,254,612 of record JAUPFV010000003.1, on the reverse strand, counting down.
GCATAAGCCAGCCTCACTGATCCTAGATAATAAATTAAGTATTGCCATCTATCTGAAATGCTCCCGAAATCACCATCCATTCGGCGAAATAGAGCCCACAATGAAGATACCACACAAACTGCACCACCAATCAGTCCGACTACTGGTGCATTATTTGACATTAGGACGCCTAGTTGAGTGCGTTGGCTCCGAGTCTTGTCTGAATCAGCTTTATTCAGTTGGATAGCCATATAAGGTATTAGAAATGCTACAATCACGACAAGGTAACGCATTTTGTTAACAGACAAGTGAATTTCGCGAAAGCTCGTTAGTTCAAATTACAAACAAATTCTGTTATACTCGTAGATGGTAACAAACAACTATATTTGTTAATCATATAACAACTAAATCAACGCTGGCTTACTTGGATTTTAAGTTATAACTAGTTGGTCGCGTAATACATCCTGTAGTGTAGCCATGAAACATCAATTTTAATCTGTACTGAGCTAAAACTAGCATAAACACAAAAAACAAGAACTACAAACACAATCAATGCCAGTTCTCTCTCTCCTCCTCCTAATACCTTCTCTCGTTCCTCGTCTCATGTCCCAAATCGCGAACTTGTCGTTCAAGAAGTTCACATGGAAATTAACTGCACTAATAAAAATATTTACAACCAAAAAATATTATTATTTATTATTATTATTATTGCAATGGACCTGTAATAATTTATAAAATAATTGCAGGAAAAAGAAAGAGTTTATGAACATTAAATTAAAAGAAGAATTTTGGAGTAAATCAAAATAGGAAAGCGTAGCTTCGAATCAGGATTTCCTAAATCTAAATCCTACTCAAATTGGGATAACCTCTTCTCTTCTATATATATGTATGTAATAAAACCAGTTATAGTTTCATCCCAAAACATGTCTAATTACGTGACTTCATTCAATGAATTGGTTCTTAAAATAGAAACCAGTTCACCTAAAACGCCCGAAATCCCTGTTTTCGATCCATTCGCCCCCGTTCCAGACCATCCCGTCTTTGTTCCTCTTATTAAGAAACACAACACCAAATCAAAGTTTAACTTTAGTTCCCTCATCCATTGTCTTACTTTTGATTCTGCAGAGGAGAAGGACGACAATTTGGATGGGTAATTATTAGAAGAAGTTAGGTTTTCAAATGAAATTCAGGATATTAAGACGCCTGGGTTGAGTGGCGTTGGTGATAGCAGTCCTTGTGCTCCTCCTTGTGCTCCTGTGAAGCCGAATAGAAGATGTAAAAATATTGATTGGGCATTATGCACTAGCGAGGGATTGTGTACAAAGCTCCAACTACCTTAAAATGATGTTTTTATAGTCCTTTGAATTTGCTTGTAGTGTTACTTGTTAGTGGACTGAAAGATATACTGTAATCTAGGTTAGATTGATGACCGTCTGCTTGTAATTTTGATTGCTGAATCTGTAACGAACCAAATCTCTTCCAATTAAGATCTATCTTTCTTTTCGGTTTTTGTATTTTTTTTATTCATTTTTGTTGGTTTTATTTTGCATATGTGGTCACTTTTGTTTGTCTTGATTTGCATCCGTGATCACCCATGAGGGACCACAGATGTAACAAAAAGCCAACAAAAGTGACTATTTTGATACAAAAAATCATCAATGACATATTTGATACACAAGACAAAGTCCGGTGACTAACCAAGATTTTTAGCCCTGAAAAACTTATTTCGAGATGAGATTTTGATGGACCAGAAAACTATTAAGCCCACTGAAAAATTGGTCCAGAACTACACATTTAATAATTAAATATTAAATATTGTTAAAGGTAAATATGTAGAAGAGGGGTTACTGTTCATCAGCACAGTAAACCCCTCTTTTAATTTAGTATAGATATAATCTTGTAACAAATTTATAAAATTTTTTTAATTCTTGTTAAAAGAAATTAAAAAATATTCATATGGATTAAGAAGAGCATACGGGTTGGTCTTGACCAAGTTGGTCTTCTGGCCTAGGAAAGATGCATGGGAAAAACTAATGAGTACTCTAGAGAGCAAACCTTGGATTTCACAAAAGAAGATGATTATACTTCTTAATCAGGGTACTGATATCATCGATCTCTGAAAGCAAAGTGATGGGAATCTAACTTCATAATCCATTCCCTACAAGTTTGATACAATTTGTTCTTATTTTCTTTGTGGTAATTTTTAGTGTTTACTTCAAGAATTTCCCAATTTGGGGTTCTGCTTGTGTCCATTGGTTTGCTAATAAAACTAATTTGAATTGAAACTAAAGTTCAATAGCCACTTCTAAGTTCTGACACAGTACAACTCAGCTTTTTTTAGGGTGATTCTGGAAAAAAAAGGTAGAGAGTTTGATCTACAAAGTTTATATAATGTGAAAGTTGATACATTTTGCATAAGAACAGAAAGCTTCTCGTTCCATTATTTTACATAGTTATGAACAAATTTACACGTTTTTTTTATCTTTGTCGGAATCCAAAAGGAGCAGATACGAGAATAGGCCAACCAGTGGAACGAATCTGAGATAGTTTACAAACTTCACCTTGTCTGCCTGAACATTTTGAAGGTTATCGCCGATCGACCATGTCTGGAAGATAGTGTAAAGACATATATCCCAGAAGAAGGCATAAGCCAGCCTCTCTGATCCCAGATAATAAATTAAGTATTGCCATCTATCTGAAATGCTCCCAAAATCACCATCCATTTGGCGAAATAGAGCCCACAATGAAGATACCACACAAACTGCACCACCAATCAGTCCAACTACTGGTGCATTATTTGACATTAGGACGCCTAGTTGAGTGCGTTGGCTCCGAGTCTTGTCTGAATCAGCTTTATTCAGTTGGATAGCCATATAAGGTATTAGAAATGCTGCAATCACGACAAGGTAACGCATTTTGTTAACAGACAAGTGAATTTCGCGAAAGCTCGTTAGTTCAAATTACAAACAAATTTTGTTATACTCGTAGATGGTAACAAACAACTATATTTGTTAATCATGTAACAACTAAATCAGCGCTGGCTTACTTGGATTTTATAAAAACTAAAAAAGATTTAGTATATCATAGAATTTCAGTACAAGTTAAAGCCATATATATAGGCTCTGAAAATATCTTATTATTATACTAGTCAACTGTAATAAAATCTAATCTAATAATATCTATAATAGATTACGTTTGAATATTGACTATAATAAATTATTTAGTCAATGTATATTATTATTTCCTTTAACACTCCCCCTCAAGTTTGTGCGAAAGTGCTTGAAACTGTCGTAGCTTTAATAATAACGTTCTCTTTGAAACTTGAACTGAAGTACTTGAAGTGCAAGCTTGATCGAAAGACCGAAACGAAATCACACTCCCCCTCAACCTGGAGCATATATATTAATCATGCCCAACTTGCTACAAATATAAGTAATCCGTGATCCATTATGCGCTTTTGTGAATATATCTCCTAGTTGTTCTCCTGTTTTGACATATCTCGTATGAATGAGATTTTGTTGAATCTTTTCGCGAATAAAATAACAATCAATTTCAATATGCTTCGTTCTTTCGTGAAAGACAGGATTAGACGCAATGTGCAGGGCCGCTTGATTATCACACCATAATTGCGCGGGCATGGTAGTCTTGATGCCAATATCATTTAACAATTGGAAAATCCAAATTATCTCACAAGTAGATTGAGCCATGGCTCTATATTCAGCTTCAGCACTTGATCGCGATACAACATTTTGTTTCTTACTCTTCCAAGATACCAAATTACCCCCTACAAAAACACAGTAACCAGTGGTCGATCTTCTATCAGTTTTTGATCCAGCCCAATCTGTATCTGCAAAACACTCTATATTTGTATGACCAATACTGCCATACCACAATCCTAGTCCAGGAGCTGATTTGAGATAACACAAGATATGTTCTAGTGCTGCCCAGTGATTAACTGTTGGAGAAGACATAAACTGACTTACAACACTGACTGGATATGCAATATCTGGTCGAGTTACTGTAAGGTAATTGAGTTTTCCTACTAATCGACGATACTTTTCTGGATCACTAAACAATTCTCCGTCATCTTTCAGTAATTGCGAATTAGGAACCATTGGTGTATTACATGGTTTTGCTCCTAGCTTTCCTGTTTCCATCAACAAATCTAGAACATATTTTCTCTGCGATAAAAGAATACCTTTGTTGTTTCTTGTTATTTCAACCCCCAAAAAATACTTCAATGGTCCTAGATCTTTTGTTTGAAATCGCGAATGTAAAAATATTTTAAGAAATGAAATGCCTTTAGTATCATTCCCAGTAATAATGATGTCATCTACATATAAAACAACGAGTATAATTTCATTTGCAGAACGTTTATAAAAGACAGAGTGATCACAACTGCTCTTATTCAACCCAAATTCATTTAATGCATCACTAAACTTGCCGAACCAAGCGCAGTGACTTTGTTTTAATCCGTACAATGATTTATACAAACGACATACCTTTCCTCTCTCTCCCTGAGCAACAAATCCAGGTGGTTGCTCCATATAGACTTCTTCTTGAAGGTCTCCGTGTAAAAATGCATTTGTAATATCTAACTGATGTAATGGCCAATCATTTGATGCTGCTAAGGAAATAAATAAACGAATAGAAGTAAACTTAGCTACCGGAGAAAAGGTTTCAGAGTAATCAACACAATAGGTTTGAGCATATCCTTTTGCAACAAGTCGTGCTTTGAGACGAGTTAGCGTCCCATCTGGATTCATTTTTACATTAAACACCCATCTACAACCGATAGCTTTCTTTCCAGTGGGTAAATCAACCAACTTCCAAGTACCATTGTCTTCTAATGCTCTTATCTCTTCAAACATTGCAGCTTGCCAGCCAGAATGACACAATGCTTCGTGAATAGTTTTTGGAATAGAAATAGAATCAAGAGATGTTATAAAATCTCGGGAAGAAGGTAATTGATCATATTTTGCGAAATAAGAAATTGGATAAGTACATTGTCTTTTACCTTTTCGAAGAGCAATAGGAAGATCGGGAGTAGACTCATTATCGTTTATAGCAGGATCTGGAGATGAAGGAATTGGTAGCGGACATGATGGAGGAGGTACTTTACGTCGAGAATAAACATATCTAATAGGAGGTCGATATGGTGGAGGTGGTACATCAGATCTTTGAACGGTGGTTTACATGAGTAAATCATCATCAACAATAGTTGGTTCTGGATCGATATTAGACAAACCAGGAAAAAATGGAACATGTTCTAAAAATGTAACATCCTTAGATACTATGTAACGATCAAGAGACGGGGAAAAACATTTATAGCCTTTTTGAAACCTAGAATATCCAAGAAAAACACATTTTAAGGATTTGGGATCTAATTTTGTACGAGTAGGACTTACATCCCTAACAAAGCAAGTACAGCCAAAAATGCATGGTTCAACAGGAAATAGAGGTTTAGATGGAAAAAGCACTGAATATGGAATATTATTTGAAAGGATAGTAGATGGCATACGGTTAATTAAAAAACATGCAGTGGAAACAGCATCTGCCCAAAATAATTTCGGTACTTTCATTTGAAAAAGAAGTGCACGAGTAACCTCTAAAAGATGTCTATTTTTTCTTTCAGCAACACCATTTTGAGATGGCGTGTCCACACACGAAGTTTGGTGAATCATTCTTTTTTGTTCCATAAATAATTGAAATGCATTTGAGCAATATTCTTTACCATTATCACTTCTTAAAATACGAATAGGACGATTAAATTGGGTATTTATTTCTGCAGTAAACGTGCAAAATATTGAAAATAACTCAGAACGATTTTTCATTAAATACATCCATGTAACACGGGAATAATCATCAACAAAACTAACAAAATATTTAAAACCAGTTTTAGAAACAACGGGACAAGGACCCCAAACATCTGAATGAACGATTTCAAAAGGAAATGCAGCCCGTTTATTAATACGAGGATATGATGGAAGACGATGATGTTTAGCAAATCTACATGACTCACACTCTAATGATGTCAAATTCCGAAATTTAGGATAAAGTTGTTTTAAAGAGATTAAAGATGGATGACCCATACGACAATGTGCTTCAAATGGAGATGTAATACTAGAACATGCAGTAGATGTATGATAGTCTTTATCAAGATAGTAGAGACCTCCACTCGCATGCCCTCTACCAATTATTTTATTCGTCGTAAGACCCTGAAATAAACAATGATCGGAATAAAAGGTAACAAAACAATTTAGTGTTTTAGTGAGTTGGCTAATAGAAATAAGGTTGAATGAAAACTGAGGGAGATGTAAAACAGATGTCAAAGAGATATTTTTGGTGGGATTGACAGTCCCTGAACCTAAAACACGAGATGATGATCCATTTGCCAATGTGACATTAGAATGATGTGTATTTGAAAGAGAAGTAAAAACTTGTTTATTACCTGTCATATGTTCTGTGGCAGCGGAATCAATGACCCAATCAGAGGAAGAAGAAATAAGACATGTAGTTGAGTTACCTGACACACAAGTTGCACCTGACACACAAGCTGCAGGGTTTTTAAGATCTTGTGACTTTAGAGACTCTTGGTACTTGGAAAATTGAGCATATTCCTCGGCGGAAAGCACATGAGGTTCCTCGTTCGTTGCCATATTAGCAAAGTGAACATTGTTTAGATCACCACCATGGTTACCGGAACTGTTATGTCTATTGTATCCATCTTGACTATTGTATCCACTACGACTACTGCGATTACTGTACCCACCACGATTACCGCGATAGTTTGATCTACCACAACTACCATAATCGTTTGATCTACCACAACTGCCATAATCGTTATATCTACTATACCCACTACGATTACCACGATAGTTTAATCTACCATGACTACCATAATCATTATATCCATAGTTTGATCTACCATGACTACCATAATCATTATATCCACCACGAACCTCCATCTAGATTTTTTTATCTAGATTTTTTTATAGAAACCCTAATGGCTCTGATACCATGTAAAAACTAAAAAAGATTTATTATATCATAGAATTTCAGTACAAGTTAAAGTCATATATATAGGCTCTGAAAATATCTTATTATTATATTAGTCTACTGTAATAAAATCTAATCTAATAACATCTATAATAGATTACGTTTGAATATTGACTATAATAAATTATTTAGTCAATGTATATTATTATTTCCTTTAACAGATTTTAAGTTATAACTAGTTGGTCGCGTAATACATCTTGTAGTGTAGCCATGAAACATCAATTCTAATCTTTACTGAGCTAAAACTAGCACAAACACAAAAAAGAACTACAAACACAATCAATGCCAGTTCTCTCTCTCCTCCTCCTAATACCTTCTCTCGTTCCTCGTCTCATGTCCCAAATCGCGAACTTGTCATTCAAGAAGTTCACATGTAAATTAACTGCACTAATAAAAATATTTACAACCAAAAAATATTATTATTTATTATTATTATTGCAATGGACCTGTAATAATTTATAAAATAATTGCAGGAAAAAGAAAGAGTTTATGAACATTAAATTAAAAGAAGAATTTTGGAGTAAATCAAAATAGGAAAGCGTAGCTTCGAATCAAGATTTCCTAAATCTAAATCCTACTCAAATTAGGATAACCTCTTCTCTTCTCTTCTATATATATGTATGTAATACAACCAGTTATAGTTTCATCCCAAAACATGTCTAATTACGTGAGTTTTATCAATGAATTGGTTCTTAAAATAGAAACCAGTTCACCTAAAACGCCAGAAACCCCAATTTTCGATCCATTCGCCCCCGTTCCAGACCACCCCGTCTTTGTTCCTCTTATTAAGAAACACAGCACCAAATCAAAGTTTAACTTTAGTTCCCTCATCCGTTGTCTTACTTTTGATTCTGCAGAGGAGAAGGACGACAATTTGGATGGGAAATTATCAGAATAAGTTAGGTTTTCAAATGAAATTCGGGATATTAAGACGCCTGGGCTGAGTGGCGTTGGTGATAGCAGTCCTTGTGCTCCTCCTTGTGCTCATGCGAAGCCAAAGAGAAGATGTAAAAATATTGATTGGGCATTATGCACCAGCGAGGGATTGTGTACAAAGCTCCAGCTACCTTAAAAGGATGTTTTCATAGTCCTTTGAATTTTCTTGTAGTGTTACTTGTTAGTGGACTGAAAGATATACTGTAATCTAGGTTAGATTGTTGAGCGCTTGCTTGTAATTTTGATTGCTGAATCTGTAACGAACCAAATCTCTTCCAATTAAGATCTATCTTTCTTTTCGGTTTTTGTATTTTTTTATTTATTTTTGTTGGTTTTATTTTGCATATGTGGTCACTTTTGTTTGTTTTGATTTGCATCCGTGATCACCCATGAGTGACCACAGATGTAACAAAAAGCCAACAAAAGTGATTGTTTTGATATAAAAAATCATCAATGACATATTTGATACACATGACAAAGTCCGGTGACTAACCAAGATTTTTAGCCCTGAAAAACTTATTTCGAGATGAGATTTTGATGGACCAGAAAACTATTAAGCCCACTGAAACATTGGTCCAGAACTACACATTTAATAATTAAATATTAAAGATTGTTAAGGGTAAATATGTAAAAGAGGGGTTACTGTTCATCAGCACAGTAAACCCTCTTTTAATTTAGTATAGATATAATCTTGTAACAAATTTTTAATTTTTTTTTAAATTCTTGTTAAAAGAAATTAAAAAATATTCATATGGATTAAGAAGAACATACCGGTTGGTCTTGACCAAGTTGGTCTTCTGGCCTTGGAAAGATGCATGGGAAAAACTAATGAGTACTCTAGAGAGCAAACCTTGGATTTCACAAAAGAAGATGATTATACTTCTTAATCAGGGTACTGATATCATCGATCTCTGGAAGCAAAGTGATGGGAATCTAACTTCATAATCCATTCCCTACAAGTTTGATACAATTTGTTCTTATTTTCTTTGTGGTAATTTTTAGTGTTTACTTCAAGAATTTTTCGATTTGGGGTTCTGCTTGTGTCCATTGGTTTGCTAATAAAACTAATTTGAATTGAAACTAAAGTTCCATAGCCACTTCTAAGTTCTAACACAGTACAACTCAGCTTTTTGTTGAGGGTGGTTCTGGAAAAAAGAGGAAGAGAGTTTGATCTACAAAGTTTATATAATGTGAAAGTTGATACATTTTGCATAAGAACAGAAAGCTTCTCGTTCCACTATATTACATATTTATTTCCTTTAACAGATTTTAAGTTATAACTAGTTGGTCGCGTAATACATCTTGTAGTGTAGCCATGAAACATCAATTCTAATCTTTACTGAGCTAAAACTAGCACAAACACAAAAAAAGAACTACAAACACAATCAATGCCAGTTCTCTCTCTCCTCCTCCTAATACCTTCTCTCGTTCCTCGTCTCATGTCCCAAATCGCGAACTTGTCGTTCAAGAAGTTCATAGGTAAATTAACTGCACTAATAAAAATATTTACAACCAAAAAATATTATTATTTATTATTATTATTGCAATGGACCTGTAATAATTTATAAAATAATTGCAGGAAAAAGAAAGATTTTATGAACATTAAATTAAAAGAAGAAATTTGGAGTAAATCAAAATAGGAAAGCGTAGCTTCGAATCAGGATTTCCTAAATCTAAATCCTACTCAAATTGGGATAACCTCTTCTCTTCTCTTCTATATATATGTATGTAATAAAACCAGTTATAGTTTCATCCCAAAACATGTCTAATTACGTGAGTTCATTCAATGAATTGGTTCTTAAAATAGAAACCAGTTCACCTAAAACGCCCGAAATCCCTGTTTTCGATCCATTCGCCCCCGTTCCAGACCACCCCGTCTTTGTTCCTCTTATTAAGAAAGAAAGGCTAAAGCTTGTCCATTCTGATATTTGGGGGCCAACAACAATTTTATCTCTAGGACATAAATCTAAAGTGTTTGATGTTTTTTTGGAGATGGAAATCTATAGTTGATAATGAGACATGTCTAAATATTAAAAAACTCATAACCAACAATGGTGATGAATATGAGGACGATAAATTCAATTTTTTTTACTATGAGCACAAGATCATGATTGAGAGAACCATACCGGGTACGGCTCAACAAAATGGTATTGTCGACTGTATAAACCACGCATTAACAAAAAATCCAGAAGCATTTGTATATAGTCAGGTCTGCCAAAGTAGTTGTGGGTAGAAGTAGTCAACACATCGGCTTACTTGGTCAACCGAGGTCCATCAGTTCCTTTAGTGCATAGAATACACGATGAGGTATAAAATTATAAGGAGATAACACTATCACATGGCTACCATTTCTTACGCCTCAGATATTTGAATTTGATGTATGTAATGGTCTGTACGAGACCGAACATTGGTCATGTTGTGGAAGTTGTTAGCAAGTTTTTGTCAAACCTAGGAAAAACTTATTCTGAAGCAGTAAAAATATAAAGTTGATTCATGCTTCATCTGACTTATAAGACTCTCTATAATCTTATTGAAGCCTCCACATAGTTCCCTTGTTCTTGACCGTGTTATATGATTAATTCCAACCATTGGTACGTTGATGATATTATGTAGGTTTTCAATCAGATCTGTTTGGATGTCCTCATCATTCCATCCCTCATAAGAACCTTTTATCCTCATAACTGTTTCACCTGTTTCAAATGAAGATAAATTGGAAACATTAAAACTTACGAAAATGGTCATATCCTCCGCAAGCTTCAATTTTTATGCATTATCATTGATTTGCTCTAAAGCTTTGAATGTACCATATAAATAAGGTAGAAGCATAAATAAAATTGGATAATATTCCTCATATCATGTGTATATAAACCCGTTCTCCAAGTTCAAAGGTTAACTTTTTACATCTTTTATCTCTATAACGGTTATATTGATCTGTTTTCTTTTCTAGACAATTATGTTCTTACTCATTCCATCTTGGCTTGAATATTGTAATGGTGGAAGTGTGGATAAGTTCAACGGCTTCAAAGGTTTAAATTAATACACAACTTCAAAAATATACAGTTTATTAGCAAAATGGGTAGCATGGTTATAAGCAAACTCAGTAAATAGTAAACATTACAATCAATTGCTCATATTTTTACCTACAATAGCTCTAAGTAAAATAGATAATGTACGATTTACAACTTCAGTTTGACCATCTGTTCGGGGATGACCAGTTTTTTGAAACAGTAGCTTTGTCCCGATTTTCTTCCATAGTGTTTTCCCAAAGTGGCTGAGGAATCGGGTTCCAAAAGTATATGTCAACAAGTTTGTTGAGAAATATATAAGTATAAATGAGATTTCACTCTCTAGTATGATATTTTCCATTTTGGGTCTGAAATCCCTCATCGATTGCTTTGGATACACTCCCAAATATCCTAAAAATGTTGTTGGATCATTCGTAAGCCCAAACGGTATAACTAACCATTCATACAATCCTTGTTTGGTTTTGAAGGTTGTCTTTTATTCTTTTCCTTCTTGCATTCTAACTTAATGATAACCACTCCTTAAATCAACTTGGAGAATATGATGGTACTACTAAGTTCACCTAACGTGTCCTCAGATCTTGGCATTAGATATCGATATTTAATGGTAATATTTTTAATGGCAAGGTAGTCCACTCACATTCTCCAACTGTAATATTTTAAGTACTAATGGAACCGGTACAACACATGTGTCAAGGTTCTCTCTAATGTATCCTTTAACCATTAATTCTTGTATTTATTTATTCAACCCTTAGTTTCTTCCAGGTTCATACGGCTTTTTTGGTAATGCAGAGCCATGAACAAGATCAATTGTATGTTCAATGTCTCAAAGAGAGGGGGGGGGGGGGAATCATAAGCCATCTCTTCTGGAAAAAATCTTGATGCATGTTCAAAACATTTGTTCACTTTATTTAGTAGTTCCAACATCTTAACTATTGAAATTTGAAGCACTCATTGAACTATATTAGTGATATCGTTTTTCTAATACTCATAGACTTACAAACAACATTAGAAGATAAATAAAAACTTGATTTACTTACCTCAACTTATTTAGTCATTCGTGTTTGCCATTTTAATATAAGAACATTTAACTATGATCAGATTACATACTTTTTTGTTGATAGTGCATTTAGTGTAAAAGATGTTATCCTTTTAGATGGACTCTTTTGGTTGGATCATTGTACTTTAGAATTGTTTTCCTATCAATAAATCACCAATATTTGGATACTCAATTTCTTTTTCATGGCCCGATTTCTCATCTTCATATTCATATTGTGAATCATATTCACCACTTGGAGTGATAATCATCAAACGTTGATTTATGCACTATTTAGCATAACGCCCACATCCATGACATTTAAAATATTTAGCTATAAGAGCTTTAGTTAGAGTAACTTTTTCTTTCTTTTCATCTTTGGGACTTTTATTATTTTCCTTTGTTTTTTTGCATCAGTCTCTATTGATTTTACTTTATCTAACGTTGTGCTATTATTGTGGCAAGTTGTTATTTTTTTTATCGTGTCTGCTAATTACTATTTCCATTCGAGGGTTGCCCTTGATTATTGGCCACCTGACTCGAATTCTTTGGAGTGCTAACCGGTCCTTCTTGGACTTTAGTTGACTCATCGAATTTATTATGATCCTCAACTTGAGCCATCAAAGCTCCAAAAGTTAAAGCTCTTCTCTTCGTAGTTTATTTGGCTAGATTCCCTGGCAATAATCATTGGCGAAAAGCTGCCATTGCCACATTCTCTTCACAGTTTTTCAAACTTGCTTTGGTCAAAATGAACTCTTCGTATAATCCTTCAAATTCTCTCCAAGTGCTTGCTTGCAATGGATAATGATATCACCATTTGCTCTCATTTCTTTACTTCCTACAAACTGCTTTCGAAAATCAGTGTAAAAATACCTAAAATTTGAAATGGACCCCTTCAGAATCCGATTATACCACTTCAAAGTCGTTCCCTTGAAAGTCTGCAAAAATGCACGACACACCAGTCGGTCATCATCTTGAAAGTTCATCATATAGTTCTTAAATTGTTCGATGTGATCATCGGGATCTTGCATCCCATCGAACTCTTCGACTTTGGTAATATCAAAACGCTTCAGAAGCGTTATTGAAAGAATTTCACTTGTCAATGGAGAATTTATCCAGTTGACACCTGGCGAGCGTATGCCGCATTCCGCGCATCGGCACTAGGATCCTCGTACGTCTCACAATTCACCCCAACCACTGGTAGATACGTGATGATGTAGACATTTTCTAGTGTAACAATCATCTCCCTAAAAGAGAAATGGAATGTGTTTGTCTCTGGATGTCATCTCTCTAAAAACGCATCTATCAAATGGGCGTTTGTGGCCCATCGAGCAAGAGCTTCAACGATGGGTCCAAAACACGTGCCGATCACCTCATCACATATACATGTTTGTCGTTCTTTCAGATCTCAAATACGGTGTGTTTGGTACATAGCGTAGCACCGCATATGTACCCTCACCTACATAAAAAAATACAATATAAACATATATGCAATATAAACTATAATCGTTACATTACAGTCTGCTTAAACCAATAACCAATCCAATGCATTCAAACCTAAACGAATAAATTCAATAACAAATATAACATAAACCATTAACCAATACCAATCCATTATAACCTAAACAAATTCATTCCAACCTAAACCTAAACCTATATTTTCAACCATGTTTTAAACTTAAACCTGTAACAATAACATAAACCACATTAGCCAATATTTTCAACCACAATAGCTAATATTTTCAACAATGTTTTAAACCTCAACCTATAACTATAACATAAATCACATTGCAGTACACAATTATAACTTTAACAACTAAATAAACACTAAAAAACTTCTATCGTTTTTGAAGACGATGTAAACCTCGTGGTCTTTGTACGAGTGAAACGTCGAGTATAACTCAATCACGGGTCGATTATATCGACGGAATCGATGGTCCGTATTGCGACGGCGAGGAACAAGGGCAACAACCACCTCACGTCTAGTACAAACTCGTGCACTTCTAGATGTCTTTCATACTAACATCTCCTCATTCTCATCGACGGTATCTGGCTCCACCATATCAGGAGAACGGCAGCGTGGAGGCATCCTACAATCACGCAAACACTAGACAGACTCGTGTACTTCTAGATGTCTCTCATACTAACATCTCCTTATTCTCATCAACGATATCTGGCTTCACCACATCAGGAGAACGGCGATGTGGAGGCATCCTACAATCACGCAAACACGTTAATCAATATATTCGTAAAACAATCAAAAATTACTAAAACGAATTGTAAATAACTAAAAAAATATGTTAAATCATCGATGGAAGATAACAAATGCATCGTAACACGCAACAAAATCGAACGAAATTAAAATAGGGGTTTAAAATTAGGAAAAATGTTGATCCTCTACGCATGCAATTGCATAGATTCGGCACAATCCACACCTGTGGATCAGACCAATACACGCGCCGTAGATTGGGCAAATCATGGCACGAATTCGTGCGTAGATTCCTCCAATCCATGTTTCGTGGATCAAGTGTTTCCAAGCACGAAACATCGCTTGGATATACCAAGAACCGACACCCCCCCCCCAAAAGAAAAACCTAAAACTAGCCTACACTACCCCAAATCTATCAAATAACATGCCAAATCGAAGCTACTGGTCTAACTAAACATATACATGTATTCAAACATAAAAAACTATAAGTAGAGTAAAATTAGATTTTTCTATCTGAATACTAAACTCTAAATATCACTAAAACCACACATGAATTTTTTTAAAAAAAAAACATGGTGTAGAGAATGCATATCTTAACAAGTATCTTCTGTTGGACGCCCTCATGATATATAATATTTGCGATAAAAATCATAATTGGTTCTTTATATTTTGACCAAAACGACAATATAGTTATTCATGATAGTTTTTAATAAATAACCCTTTGTTTTAACAAAATAATACTTTGATACTCAAAGTTACCATATAACTTTTATATTCATATTTTGTAGTAAACCACTTTTTCATCTTCGAAACAAAATTGTATTTTAATCATGATTCATTCTAGACTTTGTTGAAAAATGAATTTCTTTCAATAACCAATATATATGAATACGACTACCTACCAATATATATGAATACGACAAGACAACTGGTACCTACCGCATACTACATATAAACTAACAAAATTATATATTAATCACGATTCATCCTAAACGTACAACTAAAATATAATTTTATTGAAACGTAATTTTTTTTTAATAAAAATAAAAATAAATACGACAAGACAGTTGGTCTAAGTCTTTATTTATGTATAAACAATAAAGAGTTAGATCTATAATGACACTTCTCAGTTTGATATTTATTTTTCAATAAAAAAATAAAAGGTTCATACTAATTGGATACAAAAACGTATATAATTTATCTATAAGTCCATCATCAAATAGGTTTTACCAACATCTACCAAAATATGATGTTATTTATCCATTAGTTCAAATTTAAATTTTAAATACAATTTTATCTTTAATAAATTTGATAATATGGCAAAGGAATATTTTGATTTGGGCTACAAATATTGCGGTATGATTGGTAAATAGAAACAAATTTTAGACCCATTAGGTAATTCTTCCAAAAAATAATAGATCATGGAATATTTTTGAAAATTACACATCTCGCATAATGATAATTTTTAATCTATAAAATTAAGAAATTAGATATTAATAAAACTTGGAGAGTTGGAGGTGTTCTTACTACCCAAAAGAAATAAAGTATACATAAACAAATTCATTTTAAAATATTGGGATAGTAATCTATGCTACAATTTTCAAATAAAAATCGATTTGAAAATTATTTTTCCTAACGATTTTGACTCCAAAAACAGAAAAGATAAATACACAGGCCAAAACATAAGTTAAAACTTAGTGATAATTAAACTCTAATAGTAGATTCGAATCAATATCAGAATCATAATAACATTTTCTGAAGCGTATGATACCAGTTGAATGTAAACGTTTGATAAAACTTTCTGTAAATGACGGCAAAAGGTTATAGATTTATTAACAAGAAAAGCAAAACTTGCAATATACATGATGATGACTGATCCAAATCAAGAAACCATAACAGACTCTACACAGCAATTGCATCATCGTCTACATACAGACCTAATTCTCGAATCACAAGTTTACATTACAAACAGTAGTAGTAGTAGTAGCAGACGAAGAAGAAAGCTGATCCATCAAGAACAAAACACGCGATTGGTACTCACGAGTTTGATGAACGGACTCAGCTTCAAGCTCCGCTAACTGAGAACAGAGCGTCTCCTCCGCTTCCTCCGCGATACGAAGTCTCCGCCACAACCGATGAAGCTCGATCGTCAACTGATTCTCTCTCTCCTCGCTCGCCTTCAATCTTCTCTCTAGCTCTTCGTTCTTGGATCGTAAGTTTGTTGCTTCTTTGTTTGGTTCTGTTCTCTTTTGGTTTTTGAGTGTTGACGCCATTTTTGGGGGTTGAGTTGGTGAATTGTGTGTTCTTCTTTACTCTTTTAATAGCGATTGTAGTTCATGTCCAGGTTCAATGAATCTAGAATTACCAGCTATTTGGTGCTTACCTGTATGCTCACGTATATTTTATTTTATTTTATTTATTTATTTTATTTTATTTTATTTCACGTATATTTTATTTATGTTTATGTGTTTTTTTCTCTGTCACATAAATTTCGGCTTTCCCGATTTGGTGGGGTTCACGTAGATATTGCTATTTGTCTAGAGAAATCATTTGCTCAATTTTGGTTGATAAATTTTTGATGATATTAGGAATATTATAAGTTTGGTTTCAAGTGGCCCAACATAATTATACTAATATTAGTATGTCATATAATTCTTTTTTTTTTTGAAATGCATTAAATTAAATAAGTAAAAAGCGGTTATTATAAACATAGCGGACATATTTTGATATTAAGTCTCGAAAATAGTTAATCCAAAATTGATTATAATCGAAAAAAAACATAAAAACAAAAAAATAAAATAACTGGACAACAAATAATAAATATTATAATTTATATATAAATAAAATAACTAATTAGTTCTTAAAAAATCATTTAATTATGAACAAAACATAAGACCTAGTCAATTAAGAAATAAAGAAAAGTAACTATAATTAAAATAAATAAATAAATATAATATTTGGATTAAATTTAAATAATATGAAAGCAACCAATAAG
The DNA here is from genome assembly GCA_036936605.1 of Limnanthes douglasii subsp. nivea. Lineage (NCBI taxonomy): Eukaryota > Viridiplantae > Streptophyta > Magnoliopsida > Brassicales > Limnanthaceae > Limnanthes > Limnanthes douglasii. Next base: position 7,237,375 of record JAUPFV010000003.1, on the reverse strand, counting down.
AAAAAAATTGGTATTCGGCGAATGACTTCTTTTTAAAACATGAAGTTTATATTGATTGATTTATGTATCTAATCTAATCGTAGCTACCTCATTAACAGCAGTTTTTTTATAGTAGTATTGTTTCTAAACCAACGATTTTTGTAAAAGATATTCCAAACCGCTCTGCATCTATGGAGAATATTGACACAACCAAAATTCCTTCGTACATTTCCTCTTGGTTAGCATGGGACCAAATTCCTCTCCAAACTCTAATCATTTTAGTTGTGACTCAATGATTTTCTCTCACTTGACAGAATTTGCTAATATATGTAGTCTAATTGAGAGTTTGTATCATTTCGAGCATTCAGTCTTGAGAAGACATGTTCGACGAATGGATGATCAAAAACATATTTTTTTTTATAATTATAACGTTGCCTTCAAATTCATCATCATCTCAATTTTACCACGCCTGAGAATAGTCATCCAGATAAGATCATAATGCTCGAAGTCGACATTATTCATCTTATTCAAGTACAAGCTATTTTATATATCTCATTTAGGATTCAAGTTCTGACATACATGTTAGAATACATCACTGTCACCATAGTATGCGAGGCCTCAGGCTCGATTTTAAGTTCGTCGTCGTAGGCAATAGACCAAGACCCGTTAAACCTCATGTCCTAAATGAGGCCAGTAACAACCATGAGCTTATCACTTTCGTCAACCACATGTAATCAAGATTTCAATATGGGTTTGGAGGTCAGTTATGTGCCATATAATCTTTACCGGCCGAACCCATAATTTTACGCAAGTTATTACCAAATCTTTATAAGAGAGAAGATGTCGATGGCCATCATATAATACATTAGTCACTTTGTCCAAAATATATTTGGCTTCATAGATCTTTGCATAAGAATGGAACCCCAAATTCAAGCAATAAAAAATAGGAAAATATGACGAAATGAGAAACTCGAAACACCACATATAACGGTTAAAAAATGGAATATTAGAATATGGGGAGATGATATTCTTTTATGCCAAACTTTCTTAATGACATTGAGAGAGAGTGCACTAACATGGTTAAATCAGCTTTCATTTGGGTTTATTCAATTTTTTTTGATATTGTGGACTCTTTTTAGAGATTAGTTTATCGATAACAATGTGATCAAGGAAGGCATGAAACATATTATGCATTGTAAGTATAAGTCAAACGAAAGTTTGATGAATTACACTCGATGTTTTATTCAGACAAAAAATATCCTGAAAGATAGCTATGAGACATTTGCATGTGTTATATATAAGAAAGTGAATCTACATGTTTTTTTTGCCGATAGTATAATGAAAAAGAAAGCATGCACTTTGACTACCTTTTGGCTCAGGACATGAATGTATAGGGTGAATCTAGCTCACAGTCTTGTAGATCTTGAGAATTTTGCAAGTATGATTCAACCTTTTGAAACTGAACTTGTGATTAACATTGATAGTTTATGTATAGTTGACACAAGGGCTACTAATCACATGTGCTACAATTTATTTTTTCCCTATAATTTTTTTGCTTAAAATAAACATGCCCATATTTTCTTACCTGATGAAACTATTAAATCTGTTAACCTCAAAGGTTCTGTTAAAGTACACGAAATCTTGACATTAAAAGACTGTTTTCTTGTACATTCTTTCAAGTTTAATCTTCTTTCTGTGAGTAAATGTATTGCCTTATCAAATGTGTTTTTCAAGTTCCTGAATGATTACTGTTTGATTCAGGACCAACACACTAAAGCAGTGGTTGGATTTGGGAGACAGCACAAGGGGCTTTATTTCATTGATAAAAACTTTTTAAAGTCATGTTTCATTGATGCTAAAATAGAAATACCTGCTTGTTAGTCCTGAGACTGTTTTTAGTGTTTTTTTGTAGGTATCTTAATAAGTCACAATGTGTGGCACAATACATTAGGACATTATACTCTTAAAGAAATGAAATAATTTCATGTAAATATACATGTTGATGTTAATAAAAAAATGTGAAATCTGCCATCTAGCAAAGAAACAAAGATCTATCTTTCATCACACTAAAACTTCTGTTGTTTTTTAGCTTATTCATCTTGATGTCTGGGGTCCTTACAAAGTGAAGGATATCAATAGAAACAATTACTTTTTAACCATTATGGATGAATTTACAAAATGCACATGGACGTTTCTACTTAAAAGCAAAATTGATACTTTCAAAATTATCAAACATTTCATTTTAATTTGTTACATAATTTCAAGCCAAATTTAAAACTTTAAGAAGTGATAATAGCACATAATTTTTCAATCATGAACTCAATGATTTCCTGATTTCACATAACATAATTCATCAAATTAGTTGTCCATATACTCCACAAGAAAATGAAGTTGTGGAGAGAAAACCTCAACATCTTCTTTAAATAGCTAGAGCCTTAATGATTCAGTCTAAACTTTCTAGATTCTTATGGGGTGATAATATCACGACATTTACATATTTGATCAACAAAACCCCCATTGTTTTGTTAAAACAGAATAGTCTTTTAGAAAAGCTTTTAAACAAACCTGCTCATTTGTCAAATCTTAGATCTTTTGGATATTTCTCCTTTGTTGCCATTAATCCTAAACCAGCTGATAAATTTTCGCTATGAACATGTAAAGTAGTGTTTCTTGGTTATCATTCTAATCTAAAGGGCTATATGGTGTATAATCTGGAAATTCATAGGGTCTTTGTTATTAGAGATGTTTCCTTTAGGGAGAAGTCTTTCCTTACAAACAACAATTTCACTCACTCAGCCAATACCTTCACCAATAGTTTTAGTAACTGAAGATAACATTTAGTCCTCAGTTTATGTAGTTGAAACTGTTTCTTCTTATCCTAAACCTAGTACTGAAAATGATCTTCCTCTTATAGTGATTTCTAATAATGATATAGTCATGCATGCTACTATAAATGAAATCAAAAAAATATCTCATATGGCCAACACTAAAGCAAAAGGAAAATGAGTCTGGCTGCAAGATTATGTGTCCTGTATTACTCATAATTCTGATGTATCTTCAAACTATTGTTCTCCTTATTTACCTCATATTTTTCTTTTCATTCCTTGTAAAGGACTACATCTCGTGTTGAATTCTTAGCTAATGTGTCAAATATAATTGAACCACAATCTTATAATCAAGCTAAGAATTATCAAGGTTGGATTATTTTTATGAATCAATAACTGCAGGCATTGGGAGCTAACAAAACTTGAGAATTGACTACACTACTACCCAAGAAAAACGTTATGGGATCCAGATGGGTGTATAAGGTCAAACTGAAAGCTAATAGCAGCATTGAAGGGTTGAAAGTCGTTTGGTTGCTTAGGGATACACTTAAATCAAAGGAGAGGATTACATAGACAATTCCTTTCCACTGGCAAAGTATATGGCAGTTAAAGTATTCTTTGCTTTGGATGCTCCCAAAAAATGGCATGTGCACCAAATGGATGTTAATAATTCCTTTTTACATGGCATATTAGATGAGGTTGTGTATATGAAGCCACCTCCAAGATTGTTGGAAGCACGAGATTATAGAGATTTTAGGCTATTAAAACCCATTTATGGATTAAAGCAGGCATCCAGGCAATGCAATTCCACTCTCACGGAGAGTTTAATCAAATATGGTTTTGTTCAATCAACTACTGATACTTGTTTGTTTACCCTTACAAGAACACGAATTCAAGTAGTATTATTGGTATATGTACATGACATTTTATTTCTGAGTGACTCTTCTGCATTAGTGACTGATATTAAAGGTTATCTGCATCAGCTATTTACTATCAAAGACCTAGGATATGTTAAGTTTGTCTTAGGCATAAAAGTGATTCAACAACCAAATAACATATTTATTCACCAGAGGAAGTATGTGTTGGACATCTTGACTGAAGCAGGGTTGCTAGGCTGCAAATCAGCTTCTACTCTCATGGTTACTAGACTGAATTAGCCGATATTGATACACCACTGCTGGAGAGTAATAGTGCTTACAGAAGGATCATAGGTAAACTGTTATACTTGAATTTTACCAGGCCTGATATCATATATGCAGTGCAGCACCTCAGCCAATATGCCAATGAACCAAAGGAGTGTCACTGGTCAGCACCACTTCATGTTCTTTAGTACTTAAAACAAGCTCTTTCTCGGGATTTGTTTTATGCAGTTGTTTAGTCTTTAATTCCTGAAGCCTATAGTGATGCAGCCTGGTCAACCTGTTCTGAAATAAAGAGGTTTGTCACTCGATATTGTGTGTTTTGAGGATCTATTTTGATATCGCGGGCCACAATCAGTAAAAGCTAAACTGAAGCATAATATTAAGCCATGACTTCCACTGTTTGTGAGTTACAATAGATTTCTTATATCTTGTCAGATCTAACAGTTTATATTCCCATTCCAATTCCTCTATACAGTGACAATATGGCAGTACTTCACATATCATCGAATCTAGTTTTTCATGAGAGAAAAAAACACATTAACATAGACTGTCATATAGTTCGCAGTATGTTTTTGGGAGGTTTTATTTCTCTTTCTCAACTCTTAATTAAATTACAGTTGGCAGACATTTTTACCAAAGCTTTACCTGGCCCATCTTTATCTTTGTTAATGTCCAAGATGTCCCTTCTCAACTATTTGCAGGTCCATCTTGAGGGGGATGATAAATATAGTGGTGAAAATAGATGCAACAGTAAAGAGCAAGTGAGCAAATGTATTTGGAAAGAAAACTAAACAATTTTATGTTAGTTTGTTCGTTATGACGCAGATTCAAAAGTAAGTTAGCGCAGTTGGAATCAAGTTTGTTTGTAATAGTTTTGTAACAAATTAACTGATTGATTTCGGGAGAGGAAATGTAGAATCGAAGTAGTATATGTAGATCATACATCATAATATAAATGATTGAAAGATTTGTAAATAAAAATCTAGAGTTTATGTTCTTTCCCAATTTGTTATCTCTTATTGTTCTTCGAAATACTCTTCAATAACATATCAAATGTAGAAGAACAATGACGATGGATCATTATGGTACTACAGGGGTGATGTTTATGTCGTAGTTATAGATAACCAAACAAAAACGAGCATTTTTAAAGACTAGTTAGCATAAACTTCTAATTTAAAAGCAGACTATATGTCTCTCAAGTACTTCCTGACCGACAATAGAAAGATTCTTATCAATATTTCCAAAGATAAGGATTTCAAGAACACGCTCAGTTTTTCACAAGAGGATGTTGAGATCTTTTCCATTGTCCCGTCAGAAGATGTTGCTTCTACACACGTGACTGCTAGTAGGTTAAGTGTGAGTAAAACATCAAAAGCGATAGCTCCTGTAAGGAACCAAATTAATGTAGTTAGTGTAGTAGTGGATATGACAGAAGACAAATGGGCATGTTATGTCAGAAACATCTTTAAACTGTTTTGGAAAATGCTATTGATAGTCATTATAAAGTTGTCGAGCAATAGAAAAATATCATCACTCGAGTTGGCCAAAGGTTCAATAGTTATAAAGAATTCCGAAAAACATTGCATAAATACTCTATTGCTCATGGGTTTAATTACAAGTACAAGAAAAACAATACTCGTGGGGTTATTATCAAATGTTAGAAATTCATATTTGGATTTCTAATCTAACTTATTAAACAACAAAGTTAATTATTCATGTAATGATGCAGAAAAATACTTACATGATGTAGACATTCTTTGATCTTCAGATTCCGAACTTGCTGCAGATGATTTTTGAATCATTTGTTAAGTTATGATCTTCTAAGAGATGGAAACCAAAACCAAATGATTGTTTCAAGAAGAAAAAACCAATCTGTTTTTCTTAAAGGCCTTTTTTCTCCCTGTATATTGATGTTGTCATTTTTAAGAAGTGAGAAACTCACTTTTTATATAGAAGATTGAGAAAACAGTTCTTCTTACGTAATTGTCAGTAACTTCCAAACGGTTACTTAACGAAGACCAGTCCTTATTAAATTTCCACTCTTAGAGACCATAACCCGGTATTATTTTGTCTTACAAAACAACCCCAAAAATTTACGTTTTGTTTAAGTTGTATATTTCTGAATCCAATCCTTCACAGTATTCAGAATTAAACATGGTATCTATACAATTACCTCCGTGATACATATTTTATCTACTAGTCCGTCCCTTTCTTTATGATTACTTTTACTGGACTAATATTGACGATAGCCCGATACATCGATAAAGCATGTGATGGTCCAAATCAATAGAGAAATTCCAATATCAAATGCAAAGCTGAAGGGTGTATTTGGCGGATAAGTACATCAAAGCTGCCAACTATACAAATAATGTGTGTCAAGAATATGGGCACGATTCACACATGTGAAGGGGTTGAGGTTAAACCTGGATATAAAGAAAAAGGGGATGGATAGCAAATGTCATGAATGAGAAGTTAAAAAACTCATAATCCTAAAATATCAGAGATATTGTGGGGGACGATAAAATGGAATATGGGATTCAACTCAGTTATACACAAGCATATCGTACAAAATAGATTGTGAGGGAATAACTGCACGACTCTTACACCTGCGAGAAAGTAAAGGTGATCGATCCTGGCAGTATTGCTACTTTTATGAAAAACAAAGACTTCATAACATTTTTTTATATGCTTGCATGCATCAATGATTGGATTTCAATAATGTTGTCGCCCTCTCATTTTCTTGGATTCAGCTCATTTGAACGCAAACTATCAAGGAGTTTTGTTGATTGCAACACTTGTAAATGTTGCAGAGGGAGTTTTTCTATTAGCCTTGGTTGTTGTCGATGCAGAGGTTGAGGATAATTGGTGTTGGTTTCTCAAGGAATTGAGATCAGCGGTATCCGAATTTCGCAGTATTGATTTTGTTGCTGATGTTCAGAATGGTTTGAAAGAGGCATTGGCTGACATATTTGAGATTACCACAGCTAGTGTTTAAACTATCTTAGCGAGAAGTTTAATAGGGACTTGAAACGCCATCTTTCACCTGAAGCAAGACGGTTTGCTATCATGGACTTAAATAATGCCTGCTCTAGCACCAAAACTTGACAACTTCCAACAAACGGTTGTGAGAATTGTTAGGGGTCCAGCCTAATTAAGCCTAATTCATAACCTAGGGTTTTCATCTACTTAGGGTTATATATACGAGGGATAGAGATAAGATACATATACACCCAAAAGATACACAAAAACAAATAGAGAGAGCAATTTTCGAGAATACAAATACAAAAAATATTTTTTTATTTTCTGTTTTCGATTCTGGTAGGCGCATTAACTGTAAAGAGGTTGGATCGAGAGGCAAATTATATCCGTTTGTGCTGAAACTTTGTGATGTAGTCGCACAAACCCATGACTGTATGACCCTTTTGGACAAACGGAATCGGGCTTTATTTGGGGCCCAGATATCAGAATTAGGTGATGCGACCACTCAAATCGAACGCGTCGAGAAGCCCAACGATTTTCGAAAACATCACCACGTGATGAAGTCCAGGCCCTAAATCTAATCGTTTAAACCCTCGTTTTTCTGTTTTAGTAAATTTTCTACATTTTCCTATTTTTGTTGGATTTTATTAAAATATTTAACCAGCTCCAATTGCTTTGAAATTGGGATGAACTTTATTTTATTGCATAAGGAAAAAGCTGTAATTTTGGGCTAGGGTTTCGAGCACTTTTATAAAAGGCTCTCAAACCCTAGTTTTGCCTCAGACTTTTTTGAATATAATTTGATTTTCTTTAAAGTCTCTTTTACTCTGACCTAGGGTTAGAGCTATCTATCTTCTATTGTTCGTCTTCTTTCTCTGTATGCTCCTCGGCGAGAACAAGGTAGGGGTCAATATTCCCCACAAGACTTTTGTGACCAAGTCTTTGAGCAACCGTCAACGAGAGATTCTAACCGCCAGAACAACTCCATTGGTATTCCCAAAAAGGACGGTTCCAAGCCCTAACCCAGGAGTACCAACTGCTTCTCCTATGCGTACAGTTGCTAATTTGCAAGTCCCTAGTTGCATAGTTACTTCCTCACATGTCCGATGCTACCATTGTCATGAACTAGGGCACATTGCTTTACAGTGTCCAAAATTACGACAACAGCCACAACAATCGAGGGGTCTGTTCGCTGACACTACTAATTTTTACATGGAGGGTGACCCACAGTTTGATGCAGAACCAGAGGATGTTGTTGATGAGGTCCGAGATGACCAGATTAGATGAGGAGATATTGGTCAGGCATTGGTTTTAAGGCGTATCTGTCTGACGCCGAAAGCCAAAAGTGATGGGGTTGATTGGCTACAAAACAATATTTTCCAATCGACTTGTACTATTAAGGGAAAGGTATGCAAATTCGTTATTGATTCAGGGAGTTGCAAAAATATTATCTTTGAAGAAGCTGGCCCTGAAAACAGAAGACCACCCAAACCCTTACAAGCTTGCCTGGTTAAAGAAAGGTAGTGAGGTAAATATCTCTAGAAGATGTCTGGTATCTTTCTCTGATGGTAACTATAGAGATAAAGCATGGTGCGATGTCATTGGGATGGATGCGTGTCACTTGTTGCTAGGCCGACCCTGGCAATATGATAGAAGTGTCACATAGGATGGTAGGAGGAACCGCTACAGTTTTATATGGAATAATGTCAGGTTCATATTAACACCAACTAGAGAGGTTTCCCCAAAACCTGCCCTTGCAGTATCAAAGGAGTAGGGTAAGAACTTTCTAGCTCGAAAGACGGTTATAGAAAATGCTCATGAAACAAGGATTGTCTATCTTTTGGTGGTTAAAGAATTTAGTATTGATCCATTTGTTGGTATACCTGAGCGAGTTCGGCCGCTATTAGCAGAATTTTTTGTTGTCTTTCCTGATACTTTACCTACAGGTCTTCCTCCATTGAGAGATATCCAGCACCAGATGGACCTTGTACCGGTATCTAGCCTACCAAACCGGCCGCATTATTGGATAAGCCTAAAATAGCATGAAGAGCTCCGCGGACAGGTGGAAGAAGTGTTGGCGAAAGGCCACATCCGGGAGAGTCTTAGTCCTTGTGCGGTTCCTGCACTATTAGCACCAAAGAAGGATGGCTCAATGAGAATGTGTGTGGATAGCCGGGCTATCAACAAAATTACCGTCAGGTATCGGTTTCCTATTCCTCGCCTTGATGATTTATTGGATCAATTGAATGGTGCTACTGTGTTTACGAAGCTGGATTTGAAGAGCGGATATCACCAGATTCGTATTCGTATGGGGCATGAGTGGAAAATAGCCTTCAAGACCCGAGAAGGTCTGTTTGAATGGATGGTAATTCCATTCGGTCTTTCCAACGCTCCTAGCACATTCATTCAGGTTATGAACCAGGTATTTTGCCCGTTCATCGGAATTTTTTTTGTTGTGTACTTTGATGACATTCTTATATATAGTACCATGGAAGAGCTGCATCTCCAGCACTTATGTGAGGTGTTGGTTGTTTTGAGGCGATATGAGTTTTATGGATGACTCGATAAGTGTTGTTTTATGACAGATTCGGTCGTCTTCGTGGGGTAGGTCGTGTCAAAAGATGGGCTGTCAGTGGATCAGTCGAAAGTGGCAGTCGTGCGAGACTGGTCAATTCCTACTTCCATCACTGAAGTCCGCTCTTTTCACGGATTGGTCTCCTTTTACAGACGGTTCATACATAACTTCAGCACTGTTATGGCTCATATTACTGAGTTTATGAAGGGCAAGACATTCTGCTGGACCCTTGAAGCAGCTAAGGCGTTTGAGGAAATCAACGCAAGACTGACCACTGCACCGATTCTTGTTTTACCAGACTTTTTTACAGGATTTGAACTGCATTGTGATGCGTCCGGATTGGGCATTGGCGCTGTACTCAGCCAACGAGGCCGCCATGTAGCATACTTCAGCAAAAAGTTAAATGGAGCTAAACTCAACTACAACACCTATGACAAGGATTTCTATGCAGTTGTACGAGCTTTAAAGCACTGGAGTTCCTACTTGGCCTACAATGACTTTGTCCTGTACACCGATCATGATGCCTTAAAGCATCTGCAGAGTCAAGAGAAACTCTCTTCCCGTCATGCACGTTGGGCAGTATTTACTCAACAGTTTACCTTTTCCATTAAGCATACTTCGGGGACAGTTAACCGCGTAGATGACGCACTGAGCCGACGCAGCATGATGATTCTTATGGAAGGAGAAGTTGTGGGATTTGAGATGATGAAGGATCTACTGGCTATCGATCCATATTTTGGTCCTATTCTAGAGGACGTCAGCGCATGTTTGAGAAAAGATTTTACAGTGAGCAACGGTTACCTCTTCAAAGGTAATTTACTTTGTGTTCCTGAGGGCAGTTTGAGGTTATTGATTGTACATGAGAGACACAACGAGGGGCTTAGGGGTAGAGATCAAACCCTTCACTCTGTATCCAGTCAGTTCTTCTGGCCGCATTTGAGGCAAGATGTTATCCGTTTTGTAGATGGTTGTCAGGTTTGCCAGGTGGTGGCAAAAGGTACATCCTCCAACGCAGGTCTATTATTTCGTCACGTCCCTTGGATCCATCCCCCAAGGTAACACAAGGTATGGTGTATGGTCCATTTTTCTCTATTTTACAGTTTTTTTATATAGATTTAGACTCTGGAATATACCAGTGGTTTATTCGGCGATATATCACAATTCATTCAGTAAAGCTGTGATATAGAGATGATCGGATGAAATTGACCCAAATATACCAAAACAATAAGAAAATAAAATATGAGAGTAAGATCACTTCTATACCAAATCAGAAGGTAAGATCGATGGGATCGCTCAATCGCAGTAGAGTTGTTTGGAGCTCCAATTAGCTTGGTGCGCAATGAAAAGCATTATCATACTTGTTGGTTAGTGTTGTGGAAACATGTGTGTTAGTGCTATGGAAAAAAAATTATTGCCCGATTAAGATGCTCAAAGACTTTGACTCGTACATAAAATATATTTTCTATACCTAATGGTTGTTGGTTAATATTTTTTCAGCTTCATCAATATACGCCAAGTTATTATACAGAATAACTATGAATCAGATTCTTAAAAATAAATATAAGAGACAACAATGGTTGTGTCCTATTACTTTCTCACATGGAAGACATACTTAACTATCAGATTAAGAATGTATGTTGTACGACGATTGTCAAATCACTGTAACAAATTTTGAACGCTTATATGACTTAAAAATAAGTGAAATTTGTCACTTGATTAACTGTCAATTGAGCATATCCACAGACCTCGATAACTACGAATTCATGGTAAGGGCAAAGTGTGCACCCAACATGGTTTTATGCTCGACTAAACTTTTCCGATATGTCAAAAAATGGATAGTCAGTATCATAAATATACCGTCATCGATGTAATCGTTCTTTACTGCGACCGAAACTAAACTAAAAACGAAAGATTTATAACCGCGAGAATCACTACGTCCAATTTAAACAAAATACTAGAGCCGAAAGAGACGAAAATATTTATTTTGAATTATTTTATTTATATTTGGATAAAGTTGTGTTTTCATAGATAAAAAATATCGTATTGCCCTTCTAAAAAAAGTAACATCACAAAAAAACATCACACCAAAAAAAAGTAATTTTTTTTATGGAAATAATAGCTATACCCTTAATTTTGATATAGTTTGCTATTCAAATTTAACTAGGAAACGTTTATCCTATTGAGATTAATTTTTAGAACACGCTAATATTAGTACAATTCTGTCGGTATCACTAGAAACCAATTTTTTACTATCCCTCCCTAATAATATCATCAAAATTATATTAACCACAATTGAGCAAAAGCATATCGTCAGACAAGCAAAATATACCATATCCCCACCAAATCGGGAACGTTGAAATGTGTGACCGAGAAAAATAGACTACACTCTATGACACTAGTAGTACGCGAGCATACACGTAAGTACGTAACCACAAATAACCTGTAAATCTAGATTCATTGAACCTGGACATGAACCACATTGGCTATTAAAAGAGTAACTAAGAGCACACAATTCACCAACTCAAACCCCCAAAAATGGCGTCAACACTCAAAAACCAAAAGAGAACACAAGCAGACGAAGAAGCAACAAACTTACGATCGCAACAAACTTACGATCGAAGAACGAAGAGCTAGAGAGAAGATTGAAGGCGAGCGAGGAGAGAGAGAATCAGTTGACGATCGAGCTTCATCGGTTGTGGCGGAGACTTCGTATCGCGGAGGAAGCGGAGGAGACGCTCTGTTCTCAGTTAGCGGAGCTCGAGGCTGAGTCCGTTCATCAAGCTCGTGAGTACCAATCGCGCCTTTTGTTCTTGATGGATCAGCTTTCTTCTTCGTCTGCTACTACTACTAGTGTTTCTAGTGTAAACTTGTGATTCGAGAATTAGGTTTGTATGTAGACGATGATGCAATTGCTGCTGTGTAGAGTCTGTTATGGTTTCTTGATTTGGATCAGTCATCTTGTATATTGCAATTTTTGTTTTTCTTGTTAATAGATCTATAACGTTTTGCTGCCATTTACAGATTTTAAATTCAACTTCATGTATCTTTTCTGTTTTGGGAGTCCAAATCGTTGGAAAAATATTCTTCAATGGCATTTTATTTGGAAATGGTAGCATATATAATTTTATAGTTTAAAAATTATTATTATTATTATTATCTGAGACTCAAAAAATATTACTGTGTGATTTTCAAAAATATTTCAACTTATGGATCCTATTATTTTTGTTGAAAAATAAATATCAAACTGCAAAGTGTTATTATAGATCTAACTTAGTTTATACGTAAATAAATAGTATGCGGTGGTGGTGGAGAAAACCGTCTTGTCGTATTCATATTTATTTTTATTCAACGAAATTTACCTTTCAATAAAATTATATTTTAGTTGTCCGTTTAGGATGAATCATGATTAAAATATAATTTTGTTAGTACACATAGTATGCGGTAGCGATAAAAGTTGTCTTGTCGAATTCATATTTATTTTTTATCGAAAGAAATTCATGTTTCAGCAAAATTGTATTTTTGTGGTAGGTTAAGAATGAATGATGATTAAAATACAATTTTATCAAGCAATATCCATTAGTACGTTGATCATCAAATGAACAGATTTGAATAATGCTCTCCCCTCTCTCTAACTTCCAACGGTAACAATCTCCTGGTTATTGCAAAACTTCCCTGGGAATTCAAGGTGCAAATTCTTTGTATATGGAAATAATCCTCTCTTCATCTCCAAGTACCAAAGTCTTGTTGTCCCTGTTCATCCCATGTATAAATCACTGGTTTGAACCAAATCTTTCCTCCAACCCTTTTCTGCCTACTCTTCCTCTTAACCCACCGGTACACAAGATTGTAGATGAAAATCCTGATGAACCAATTGGATACATCAGAGTCCAAACAAGCATCCCCTCTAAAGTATCTAAGCCCCCCTATTTTTTTGTACCTCAGACTTCCATTCAGCCCACATCAATCATCCTGTACTTCAAAGCAAAATTTAATCTCAAAATGTCTACTCCAAAGTCTAATCCAAGGATAGTCAAACCCTATGCTATGCTCAGTTCCTTGAAGATGTTCACCTTATTATCCTCTGGTTTATCCGAAAGGTGGAATTACCTTCGAACTAAGATGGTATCTTTATTCAAACCAGACTTTCAAACCAGATTGGCTCCCCCTTCGATGCCTCAGTATCGTTGGTCTCTCTCCTCCCTATTTTGGGAAGTCCCAACACTATCTTTCCTTAGCCTCCTGCCTTTGACTATGGTTGTTGGCCATTTTGAGCATTACTGGCTCTTTTGTAATGTCCTCAACCTTTTCTCAAACCCTAGGCCTGCCTCCCTCCTCTCCTATCTTCTGTATCTCCTACAGTTTACCAGACTTCAATCCGAGTAATACTAGTAGCTATCTCCATGCTACATACCTATTCAAATCAAAATCTAAAACCCAGCTCACCAACCTCATTCTATAAAGCTCTTCTAAATCTCTCACCCCTCTCAAGAACAAACATTTCATCTCAAAGTCTCAAACTGAAACAAAGAACCACTTACCTAACTCAGCCTCAAATGTCTTCCCCTAGCCCAAAAACAGCCTCCGAATTCGTTGATTCCTTCTCTCCGGTGCGATCGCAGGCCTTCTCTTCTAACCTGGCCTCTATCCCGGTTAGCTCCTCTGACCCTGGTGTCTGTGCGGAATCTCCTAACAGCTACCCTATCATCACCCCTCTCCACAAAGCATTTGTTAGGCATGCTTTGGCCATGGCTAGAAGCCATATGGAATCGGGGCACTCCCTGTACCTCCCTGTCACTCCGCCCTCCCTGCTTAATCCGCATCTGTCACCTGTGAACCCTAGAAACCTCGCTGAGTCTCTCTTCTCCTCTGCCTCTGTGGTAGGAGTCCTCCCCCGACCGGACTTCAAGGCTACTGATGGCTTAGCAGAGACTCCATTTTCTTTGGGAGATTACGAAAATCTAGTAGCTGATATATATGACCGACGCTCCGCCCCTTTCGCGATCCCTCGATCCCAGATAGAAGGATCGAAGACTCTGGAGCTCCTTCGAGCCGGTTCTCTCCCCACTTCTCCTTCGACTCAAAACCCTCTGTTAGGCTCAGGGGACTGTGGATACAGTAAGGGGTCTGCTCACCTTGTCTTGGCTAACTGTCCAAGAACCGGATACGCCTCTGATTCATCCTCTTGTGGGCTTCTTCGATCGTCGTTGGAATCATTGCTTCAGGTGGCGACGGCCGGTAAAAGCTTGTTAGGTGAGACGTCTGGATAGGTGAAGGCATCGCCGGTCTGCGATAGGGAAATCGGCAAGCGGTTGCCTGAGGAAGTTACTACGGATGGCTTCGACTCGACTGGAAGGGAGACAGTGGCGCCGGTCTGTGATCGGGAAAGCGGCAAGAGGCTGTCTGTGATGGGAACAAGGGATGGCAACGGTCTGTTCGGATGCGCGAAGGTCTCGTCGGCCTGCGAGTTGGAGATCGGTAAGCGCCTGAATGTCTTGGGATCGGGTATGTCGGGAAGGGCAGAAGACTCGTCGGTCGGAGAGTTGGAAATCAGAAAAGGTCTGTCTGGGTTCGGAACGGGTGATGGCTTCGGTATGGGATTCAAGTCCAGGGTAAGTGTGAAGCATCTGAGAACGACACTCGTCGATTTGGAGGCCGATGATGGGTTTAATTCCAGAGAAAAGGGATTAGAACTGGTGAGTTCGAAATCGGAATTTGTTAGGGAAGATGCTGCTCTGTCGAATTCGGGTATGGTCTCTCGAGTTAGGGCTGACTGGGTGGATTATGGGTTCTCTGGTGCTCTGTCCAAGTCAGACCCTAACAACAGGGCTTCTGTTTCTGGGGGCCCTAATGAGAAGGATCCAGCAATTCGATCGGGTTCTCAATTGGATCCTTGCTCTGATGGGCCTCCTAGCCGGGTTTTTAATGTCAATCGGGCGGGATCATCCAATCAAAGCCGATCTTATAAATCGATTGGGTCGACCCAAATTCTCTCCATTGATAGACCGAAAAGAAATGCCGGTCAAGGTTTAATTGGTGGACCGTCCCATTATGTACCTTATTCTTTAATCCGGAATTTTGGTAATGCGGGGAAAGGCCCAAAAGGAAGGCATCTAAAAAATAAGCTTGCCCAAATCCCTTCAAAATTATCTCAAGCCCCTCCTTTTAATCCAAACTCTTTGGGATTTGTCAACTCAAATTCTCGTATTCATTTGTCAGCACCATCCTCTTATGCGAGTATTGTTTCGGGTCACAGCGATAACCGGTCTCCTTTGGTGATTGGTGTCAACCATATGGAGCTTGTAGGCAGTGAATTCATCATGAAAGAATCAGCAATGGGTCCCCCAGAATCCTGGAAAGCTTGTCTTTCATGATATTTTCTTTCTCAACCAAGCAATCTGAGCTTCCTCAAAGCTAATGTTGAGGCTCTGTGGAAAAGGTTTCACCTCATTCAATTTAAACCCCTTCCCGGAGGATATTTTCTTTTCCAATTTGGTTCCGAAAGTATGGTTAAAAAGATCCTGGAGGGAGCCCCATGGAATTTTGGAGGCAATTTGATGATTCTGAAAGTGTGGGAACCTCTCTCCCCTCTTATTAAAGATCCTCATACGAAAATCCCAATATGGGTTAAGGTCTTCAATCTGCCCCTGGAACTCTGGACGGCGGAGGGATTTAGTAATATTGGCTCAGTCTTAGGGACTCCACTATATGTGGATCACCAAACGGAGAGAAAAGAAAAGCTTCGCTTCGCTCGCATCTGTATTATGATCTCTGTTGGTTCTCCTATCCGCTCCGAGTTCTCCTTTAAGATAAGAGGTAAATCTATCAAGGTATCTTTCGAATACCAGGGCCTTCCTCCCCAGTGCGCCAACTGTAAGGTTTTTGGACATCCTACCTGCATCTGCAAAAAAGGCCCCATAAAGCCATCCCCTTTCCCGGCTCAATCTTCATCCTCTGAGGAAGACCCTTCCGAGTTCATTCCTGAAGCAGACCCTAGTCATCACCTTTCATCCATAAATGAAGGGACTGAAGTGGAAAGCGGAGAAGAGGCTGAATCTCCTCCGAAAAGGCTTCACACTGTAGACCCGAAGGGGAAGGGTAAAATGGAAATGTCCTCCGACAGGACCATCGTCTGATGCACTGTAAGTCTCTCTTTTAATGAATATATCTTCCTGGAATGTTCGGGGTCTTAATGACCCTGTTAGACAAAAAGACATAACTGATTTTATTATTAGAAACAGTATTTCCTTGATTATTCTAGTCGAGACTAAAGTTAATATAGCTAAGGTAGACGCTATCATAAGTAAAATGGTCCCCTTCTGGCATGTCATAAATAACTACTCCTCCCATCCCCTCGGTAGAATTTGGGTCACATGGAACCCAAGTGTGATCACAATCTCGAAACTCTCCGAGTCTCCCCAGTACATCCATTGTCGAGTCAAATGCCATAATTATAATTCGGCATTTAGGTTAACAGCAATCTATGCTTTTAACGAAGCTATGGATCGCTCCCCTCTTTGGAACGACTTAATAGCCATTTCGAATCAAGAGAAACATATTCCTTGGGTCGCTCTAGGGGATTTTAATGCTATTCATCACCCTGGCGAGAGAATTGGTGCTTCTGATAACTGGACTTCAGCTATTGACGAGTTTAATAACTGCTGTTACCTAAGTGAGCTTAGTGATCTCCGTTCCATCGGATTTCACTTCACTTGGATTAACAAGCAGCCTGCCCGACCAATTCTATCTAAAATAGATCGGGTTATGGTCAGCCCCAACTGGGACGACCTTTTCCCTATGTCAAATGCCAGATATGGCTTCCTTAGAACGTCTGACCATACCACAGTTACTCTCAATCTCGGTATGCCTAGACCTAGGAATAAAAAGCCCTTCCGGTTTTTCAACATGTGGCAAACTCATTCTTCTTTTAAGGAAATTGTCCTGAAAGCTGGACTTGCCCTATCTCCTCCTCTGGAATGAGGCTGGTATCAGAAAAGCTAAAAAGACTCCAAATCGATCTCGCTAATCTCAACCGTAGAGAATTTAGTGATATCAGTAATAGAGTTAGGGCGCCCCAATCCAAGCTTTTTGAGACCCAATCTAGACTTTGGCTAGACCCCCTCAACCCGGGACTCATTAGCGATGAAATTGAGGCTTCCAAAGACTACATATTTTATAGTCGAGCCGAGGAGTCCTTTCTAAAGCAAAAATCACGAGAAAATTGGATTAAGCTCGGAGATAAGAATATTAAATTCTTCCATAATAGTATCAAGTCCCGTCTATTCCGTAATAAAATCGTTTCTATTAATAATGACTCAGGAGTTACCATCTCTACGCCAGCTGGTATCTCTAAAGTCATTGTTAAGCACTTCGAAACCTTGTTGGGCACTCATCACTCTATCTCTTTCCCGGGTCTGGAGAGGGTCTCATCTTTGATTACCTCTACGTTCAACAGTAATGATATGGACTTAATGACGTGTGAAATCACTTTCGAGGAAATTAAGTCTGCATTATTCAGCATTGACAGTAACAAGTCGTCTGGGCCTGATGGATATAACTCTTCCTTCTTTAAATCTTCTTGGAATATAGTTGGTTCTGATATTTGTAAGGGTGTCATTGAATTCTTTGATTCGGGATCTTTGGATAAGTCTTGGAACTCAACTTCCATTGCTCTCATTCCCAAAACCGAATCTCCCTCTGTTCCTGGAGATTTTAGACCTATTGCCCTATGCAATGTTGTCTATAAAATTATCTCCAAAATTCTAGCTAATAGAATTAAGAACTCCTTCCCCTATCTAATCGACCCTTCTCAATCGGCCTTTGTGGCGGGAAGGAATATCTCTGATAACATTCTATTGTCCCAAGAACTATTGCGAGGGTATCATTCCAATGCTGCAGGCAAAAGGATTGCTCTCAAAATAGATATAATGAAAGCTTTTGATAATGTCCATTGGCACCTAGTTCTTGACATCCTGGTGGCCATGCGATTTCCTGGAAAAATGATTTCTTGGATAATTAAATGTATTTCCTCCACCTCTTACTCAATAAATATAAATGGAGACTCTTACGGAAATTTTACTGGGAAAACGGGTCTGAGACAAGGTGATCCGTTATCACCGTTCATTTTTGTACTCATTATGCAAGTTCTTTCTGGGTTACTCAAAGAAAAAAGCCAGCATAAAAACTTTCGTTTTCACTGGAAGTGTAGAAAGCTTAAGATCATCAATCTCTGCTTCGCAGATGACCTGATGATCTTCAGCCATGGGGACTCCATCTCTCTAAACCTTATAAAAGAGGCACTGGACGAATTCTATAAGCTCTCTGGTCTTAAAGTCAACCCTTTAAAAAGTCATATTTTTCTTTCCGGTATTGAGGAGCCTCTCAAGTCTAGTTTATTGCCCATTCTGGGTTTCCCGGAAGGTACTCTCCCAGTAAAGTATTTGGGAGTCCCCCTTATTACGAGTAGACTTACCCACTCGGACTGTCGCCCGCTTCTTCACAAGATCACTAATCGTATTGAGTCCTGGACCTCCAAACACCTCTCTTATGCAGGAAGGCTTCAGTTAATTAAGTCTGTCTTATTTGCTGGTCAGGTCTACTGGTCCTCTATTTTTATTCTCCCCTCTAGAATAATCAAAGAGCTAAGCCAATATCTTAGTCGTTTCCTCTGGTCGGGAACGATCACGAAGATTCATGGGGCTAAAGTTGCTTGGGACTCTGTAACGGCTCCCATTAAAGAGGGTGGCCTTGGGATTTTGAATCTAAAAATTTGGAATCAGGCGGCCATCCTCAAGCATCTTTGGTCTATTGTTAGTAATACTAATCACTCCATCTGGTGTGAGTGGATTAAAGTGGAAAAAATGAAAGGAAACAACTTCGGGAACATCAAAACTGGATCCAATCCCTCGTGGATTTGGAGGAAAATCCTTTGTATGCGCCCTTTGGCAAGTAATTTGTACATGGTAGCTATTGGCGATGGTAAAAATACTTCTTTCTGGTACGACCCATGGCTTCTTTCAAAATCTCTGGCCTCTCACTATGGGGAAAACATAATAAGTGACTCTCGGC
The DNA here is from genome assembly GCA_036936605.1 of Limnanthes douglasii subsp. nivea. Classification (NCBI taxonomy): domain Eukaryota; kingdom Viridiplantae; phylum Streptophyta; class Magnoliopsida; order Brassicales; family Limnanthaceae; genus Limnanthes; species Limnanthes douglasii. Next base: position 7,217,810 of record JAUPFV010000003.1, on the reverse strand, counting down.
TGGGAGATAAACTAAAGGTTTCGGATATCATCCATAATGGATCCTGGAACTGGCCTGCTGATATCAGACCAGCGAGATCCCGAAGTAGATCTCATCTTCTTGAAATAAACAACCTTATCCAATCTCTTCCCCCCCCCTAACATCACCTCCGTTGATGTTCCGCTCTGGACGAAAATAGCAGAAAATCTTGTGCTCACAATTAAGGACACGTATAATGCAATCCGATCTCCCAACCCTGAAGTGGGTTGGGTCGGGTTAGTATGGCACAAATATAACATTCCTCGCCACTCCTTTATTCTTTGGCTTGCTATTTTAGGCAAGCTAGTAACCAGGGACAAAATTCTAGGGTGGGGTCTAATTACCCCCTCTGTCTGTGTCCTTTGCAATTCTGATTCTGAATCTATCCCTCATATTCTCTATGAGTGTAGATACACTCAGAAAATTTGGTCCTATGCTAGTTCTAAGCTAGGTTTCCCGTTCTCTTTTTCGTGCTGACAGTCTTGGATTATCGAGGCGTCAAAATGGTCCATCTTTCGGGACCATTCTATTTGGCGTTCTTGTTTTGGCGCAGTCGCTTACCACGTCTGGAAGGAGCGGAATGCCAGAATTTTTGGTTCCGCTCCAGCCCTGGAATCTTTAACATTCCATCGTATTGTAGATGACTTACGATTCAGATTCTAGGGTACCAAGCTCAGCTGGCCATAGTAAAATTATATTATTTCATCTAATTATTCCTCTTTTCTATGCAGGTTTTCTCTCACCAAGACTTCTAGCATCCCTTCAGTAGATTTGACTAAGTCCGAAGTCCGAGCCTCGTTTATGCTGTGTCAGCACTCAGTGATCTTATGTTTTCCATATTCTATGTTGTACTCCTTAATATATCTTCTTACTATTGAATGTCTCATCGGGAATGCCCCAGGTATCTTGTATGAACTATTTCCATTAATTTAAAGTTTATTTGCACAAAAAAAAATACAATTTTATTTGAATGGTGAAAAAGTCGTTTACTCCCAAATATGGATATGAAAGTTATATGGTAACTTGTATTATTTTGTTAAAACAAAGGGTTATTTATCCAAAACTATCATGAATAACTATATTTTCGTTTTGATCAAAACATACAAATCCAACTATGATTTTTATCCCAAATATTATAAAACTGGGAGTTTAAAAAATATGAAATTGATAGTAAAAATAGGCTACGCTAATTCAAGATCCGTTTTTTATAACGAGACCTGGTTATAAAAGCTGAGAGTTTAAAAAATATAAAATTGATGGTAAAATAGGCTACGCTAATTCAAGATCCGTTTTTTATAACGAGACCTGGTTATAGTGAGATCCGTCTTGATTATAACAAGATCTTTTTTATTTACAAAACTGCCATCAATATAAATACAAAGACTATTAAATTCCACAATTTTCTCTCTGCCGAAACCCTAAATCTCTCTAAATCCACGATTTCAAAACTCAAGATTTTTCAAATCCAAGAGAAGATACTTGTTCAGGTTTGCATTCTCTACACCATGGTGTTTTTAAAAAAAAAAATCATATGTGGTTTTAGTGATATTTAGACATTAGTATTCGGATAGAAAAATCTATTTTTCCTATACTGGTAGTTTTTTTCATGTTTGAATACATGTATATGTTCAGTTAGACTAGTAGCTTCGATTTGGCATGCTATTTGATAGATTTGGGGCAGTGTAGGCTAGTTTAAGGGTATTTTTGTAGGGGGAGTGGTTCGGTGCTTGGAAACACCCGATCCACGAAACGTGGATTGGGGGAATGCAAGCACCAATGATCCACGTGCATGGATTGTGCCGAATCCAGGCGAATTTGTGCCAGGATCGACACAATCCATGCAATTGCATGCGTGGATCGACCTTTTTCAAATTATAAACCTCTACTTTAATTTTGTTCGATTTTGTTGCGTGTTACGATGCATTTGTTATCCTCCATCGAGGATTTAACATATTTTTTTTAATTATTTACAATCCGTTTTAGTAAATTTTGATTGTTTTACGAATATATTGATTAACATGTTTGCGTGATTGTAGAATGCCTCCACGCCGTTGTTCTCCTGATATGGTGGAGCCAAATACCGCCGATGAGAATGAGGAGATGTTAGTAGGAGAGACATCTAGAAGCGCACGAGTCTGTACTAAACATGAGGTGGTTGTTTCCTCTGTTCCTCGTCTACAAAGACCACGAGGCTTACAACATATTAAAAAACAACGTAAGTTATTTAGTGTTTATTTAGTTGTTAAAGTTATAATTGTGTGATACAATGTGGTTTATGTTATAGTTATAGGTTTAGGTTTAAAAATTGTTGAAAATATTGGCTATTGTGGTTGAAAATATTGGCTAATGTGGTTTAAGATATAGTTATAGGTTTAGGTTTAAAATATTGTTGAAAATATAGGTTTAGGTTTAGGTTTGACTGCATTTGTTTAGGTTATAATGGATTGGTATTGGTTAATGGTTTATGTTATATTTGTTATTGAATTTATTCGTTTAGGTTGAATGCATCAGATTGGTTATTGGTTTATGTAGAATGTAATGCAACGGTTTTAGTTTATATTGCATGTATGTTTATATTGTATTTTTTTATGCAGGCGAGGGTACATATGCGGTGCTATGCTATGTACTAAACACACCATGGTTGAGATATGAAAGAACGAAAGACACGCATACGTGATGCGGTGATGAGCACGTGTTTCGGACCCATCGTTGACGCTCTTGCTCGATGGGCTACAAACGTCCATTTGATAAAGACGTTTTTAGAGAGATGGCATCCAGAGACAAACACATTCCATTTCTTTTTTTGGGAGATAATTGTTACACTAGACGATGTCTATATCATCACGGGTCTACCAGTGGTTGGGGTGAACTACGAGACGTACGAGTATCCTAGTGCCGATGCGCAGAATGCGGCATACGCTCGCCTGCTTGGGTGCACTGTTCCGGAGTTGGTGGTAGATATTGATGATAACAAAGACGGTGGCAGTACGAACGTTCGCCTTGCATGGCTGAAGAGGACATTTTTCACGCATCAGTATTATGACGATGCGATTACTGATGATGATGATGATGTTTGGCGAGCTATTAGGGCTTATTTGTTGCACTTGTTTGGCTGTATCATACCAGCCAACAAGTCGAGCAACAATATAATCATTGACTACTTATAGTTCATAGATGATTACAGTAGTTCGGGCAGGTACAATTGGGGACAGATGATACTGGCTCAGCTTTACTTCCAGCTTGGCAGAGGTTACCTACACTCCACTTCTGGTATGTCTGGGTTCATGGGTTTGTAAGAGACCCGGATTTACGACCATTTACTCATATTTTCTCCTGCGCCAAACTCTAGATTCAGTATCGCACAGCCTACGATGTGCAAGTAGGCTCCTCCACCGTTTTGACAAAACCAACAGGCTTGAAACGGTGTTCAATATTACCTAGCTACCTTCACCGAGCACGATGTAAGTTATAATTATCTTTATATTTAATTTTCATACTAATTTAATTCACTCTCATTTGTTAATGTTAAAACGCCTGTTCATATTTTGTAGGTATTATTCATGCCCTATACGTACGTACGGGATGTTCGAGGTCATTCTGATGTAGCTTGGATAGATGCGATATTGAAGTCGTCAGACATTTTCGAAGCATACTATCCGCTACCGGTGGCTTGACAGTTGGGTCGCATCCAACATGTAATATTTTGCGATACTCGATATAATATATTGTTTGTTTTATGTATAGTGTTATGCACTAATAGTTTCATTACAGGTACCTGGTGCACTACGTCCTGTGTTTACAGGTTCTAGCAGGGTTCGTCGTGCGAACACTATATACAACTCAAACGCATTTACTTGGGATAAGTAGGAGTCCCACACTATTCATCCTAGTCTACAAGGTGGACAGTATGTTTTGGGTCAGAAGGATGGTACGATATTGATCTACTCTGCATAGGTTTCTAAAAACTTGTGGTTCGTCATTACCGATCCAGATTCGCACCGCGACGATGCAGAGACAGGGGTGAACCCCTCTGCACCCACACATGCCACCAAACTGTGCGATTTGACGGGTCACCTTCTCGATTTACAGGCGTATGAGTAGAGCCACCCTGACATTAGTTTGGAGGACCTTCGTGCACCCTTGTACGAGTACTACCGTCTTGCTCGCCAGTACAAGTATTGATTCTTAGGTTTTATTATTTTCAGTTATATTGGTGGATAATTTACGACTTCTTTACGTTCATGTATTTTAAGACTGCTTTAAATTATGTGTTATGGTATTTTGTTACACTTTTATTATGTTACCCTTTAGAGAGCCAATATTATAATATAATAATTTAACTCTATTGCTGTAAAATTTATGGAAAAAAACAAAATTCAGGTCTAAAAACAACTTCAAAGTAGCATTAAACAGGGTAAAAGTACACCAAAGATCATAAAAAAACATTGGCGGGAGCTCATACTTAAACAAGAACTAAAGAAAACATTAACTCATACAATAACTTAGAGATTTATTTTCAATAACTCCCAGTAAACTAAGTTTATCTATCATGCCAGTTTCATTTTATCAACCGCATTACGATACTCCTCTGCAGCAACACGCATTTCATCTTCCTTGATGGTAACAAAGTCGGAATGGACACGATCCAACTGAGCCTCCGTTATAGTATCCGTGAGTTGGCGGTTGAACAAGTTAAACACGATATGACCTTCCAAGTTGTCGAGGTTGGAAACCAGATGTACACAAAATTTCTTTATAACGTACCACCGATCTTTAATCTCATCCAAACGCCTTGAAATATTAGGAGGCTGCACCCCATCCCTACCATATAATAAATACATTTGGCATAGCATTTCCTTCCAGTATGGTTTTCCCCATTCTTGCGTGTACGCTTTACCTACTTCTACGTATGCTTTCATCAAATATTCATCTTCCAACTCAGTCCAAAGAGATATATTTTTCGTAATTACATTTAGTTTACCAGTTAATGCCTCCCATAGTGTATTTATAGACCATTGTGTCTCCAGATAACGTAGTCCAAGTAGACTAATCAATAAACGACATTTATAAGATAAGGATAACGCAATCCAAGTTGACCAATAATTTTTTGAAACATATACTTACAAAAGTACACACATCTCGTTGAGCATTATTAGGGGTCTCATTATAGAGTAAGTTCCATTATTAGAAGTCTGGTTATAACGAGACCTAATATCAACTCCCGCCTTATTAAAAACTCCCGCCAAATAAAAATGCTCGCTTAAATTTGCAACCGCCTATAAAAAGACATGTAATAGCCTGCAACATGACATCCATAAAACATTAAAAAAAAGGACTTTAACAAATAGAGTTTATGGCTCATGAAGACTACCATATGCTTCAGGCGGTGAAGGTTGCCTGCCGAGAGATGTGCAAAGATACGAGTGATGCATTTTTTTAAAGGGCCCTATGTATGATGTATTTCAACTACGGCCGTTTAGGAACATGAGGTCTTGTTGTGTGCAGCCGTGATAAAATCAAACAGAGGTACCTTTTTGTCAAACCGCTGCAGTGTCTGTTGTTCTTGCCATTTAAAATTAAGCAAAAAGCAACTTTCGTATGTTTATTTGTTTGTAGGATGGGCAAAAAAAATTTGATTATCTCGTCCATTTCGTTGTTTGTTCGCTCCCAAACATAGTACTCGGTCTTTTTCAACTGACCGAACAAGTATTGCATTTGGGATTTTCCCGCTTTATCTACCAAATGGTGTTTTGATACATGTTGTAAATGCTGCATACTAGATACATTTTCTAGATCTTTTAACTTCAAACCATGGTATATATTTCTTAGTCGAGAACCGATAGTTTTGAGTTTACGAACATACTCCTCCTCCTCCGCTTTTAGCCTCACAGCTCGTGAATGACCATCCAATTATAAGAAGGATTGGTGGTTGTGTTTCCCATTTCTAACTACCAATTTCTAATAGTCGGGTAGTTCTAACACTAGATTTCCCCTTAGCGTGAATGGACAACCGTATTTTTTACGAACACTCTCGGTGCTTCTTCACAATCCCTGGTTTGGGCCTCAGTTTGTAAACATAGTGTCTCTCACACTTAAAATATAGCCTCGGAGTTTTACCGTTTTTACTACCATCACCATCTTTATTGACCAAAACAATGAATCCTATGTTTTTGCTTTCCTTGTCAACCCATGCAAGCAATTCCGATCTGGTGTAGGCGCTCTCCGTGGTAAAAATATTGGCTATAATCAGCCATGTTACATGGTGTTTCTCCCGGTTCCTACACAAAGCAAAATCTTTTAAATTAATACAATATCACAAGTCATTCAATCCTCGCACAAAATCGCGCGATTTTGTATCTTTCACGTATGTTCTTACGTGGAAGTGTACAACGCAATGCACGATTTCGTGCGTGGATCGGTTATGTTAGAAAAAAACTTAAAATTTACCTCTAGCCCACTCTCCAGATGGTCGGTAAGCGGCTCCTCCTTGTCCAAAAGAAAATCTTCAAGATTACAGCTGAAATCGTCGTTGTAGTCACTCAAATCCATAGTATGAATTGATTTGGAGTTGATTTTAAGTGTTTTGGAGTTTTTAAGTCTTGGATTTTGAGTTGATGTTAAGTGTTTTTTGGTTTCTGGGTTTTTGGGGTTTTTTGAATATAATAGAGAAAAGTAGTATGGGAAAAAAGAAGATAATATAGAAATGAGGTGGGTGAAAAAGTTAAGGTTTTTATATCTAGGGGTAGTTTCGTAAATTCTCATTCAATGAAAAAATTAAGATTTGGGGTCTCACTATAAGAAAATATGGTCTTGGTTTAATCGTGCCCTAGTAAAAAAGAAAAAAATAATAGTTAAAAATTTAAAACCAAACAAATTCTAATAGGAAACGTTGGTAAACTAGAGGATATGAACTTAAAAAAATTAAGTTAAACATTATTTTATTTCGCTGATTACTTAAAACAATGTAAAAAAATTTAAAGCTCTCGACTAATTTTTATATGGTAAGTCGAGAAATTTAAAATTGAACGAGTCGATGACTTGAAACGGATGAGGAAGAAAACATTCGAAGGGTAAATCTGATTTAAGACAATATTAATTATATCATTTAACTTGTAATTATTATTATTTTATTTTATTTTATTTTTGTGTAATGGGTTTCAAACCTTGGGTTTGACCCATGAGGCGGTCGAATAGACTCGTTAAGCAAACTTTAACTTATAAAAATCATTTTAGGTAGCATTTATGATTAATGAAACATTAATTACAAAGATCAAACATTCGCTCGCTAAACATTTACTTAAGCTGCTCAATTACCTAAGAATAATTTTTCCTTTCTACTTTACTAAATAGATCATCGAACAAAATTTATCCACATCAAACTGGCGACCTCCGTGGGAGACTCTCGAAGATACTCAGATAACAAAATCTGAAAACTAATGTACAAAAACTTATCTTTAGAACCCTTTTAAGCGTGAATTCTGAAATGTAGATAGATCTTACTCTAGAGAATAAAGGAGTTATGATCGAAAAAGAATCTCTATGAACACCTTTATACGAATGATGAAAGCCGGGAAAGACTTCTCATGCAATAGGAACGAGACCAATTATGAGGATAAATTGAGGCATTGAGGTCTCAAAGAGAAACTTAAGTGAATCTCATGGGTAAGGTTCAACTAGAAATTCAAAAGTCTGATGGACGATAGGGTGATCCCCAACGTATCTCTAAGAAACACCAAGGGGACCAATCTAAAAAACTTCATCAAACTAAAAAAAAAGAAACGTGGAGCCATAGATTGTTCTTGTCTTCTTCGAGCAGTGATCATTTTTATAAAAAGAGAAATAATCACCATCAGAAGTTTCGGTCAAAAAAAATATTCGAACCAAGATGAGAAGTCAAGTAAACAAGATTCTTTGGGGAAAAAGAAGCATCAAAAGGATCAAAAGAATAACAAAAGGTGCCAGAAAAAAGCAAAGGGGTTAGGAGATCATCGTATAGACCATATGGTAAGTGATCAATTCGCAATCCAATCTGAATCAGGAATTTTTGCCACATCTAATGAAGATCATCAGTTTAGCCAATGGAATAATTGAAGGCAGTAACCTTTTTCTTCCAAAATTTTATCTGGTCATTTATCTAGATGGTTTGATATCCTAAAGAATGGAAAATTTTGATGGGAAAAAATATCTGGATAACCATCTCTAACAGTTCAAGAATTTCACGCTAAATTTTTTACAATGATAATAAGATGTTGTGCATATATTTCCGTAGAGGTCAATCAAAAACTTTGACATCTTTGGGATGGCTTTCCGAAGATGATTTGTGGGAAGCAAAGAGCTTAGAGGAAATTGAGATACAATAATCCACTGTCAACTGTTTTCTCACACAACCTTAATAGAATATATCAAGCATTTTATAAAAACTAAAGATGGTTTGCTAGACTGCTTCAAACAAGTAATCATAGTTACTTTTAGACAAGGGATTCAACCTTGGGAATTAGCTAACATTGTTACCCATAAAAAAACATTGACGTTGAGAGGTTTATTATCCCAAGTTTGGAAACAAATCACAATGGAAGAAATGAAAAGATTGCAGCGGCCCAATTAGTCTATGACCATATTTTCATCTTCTCAACAACAAATTATAGAAAATTATTGTATGAATGAGTTCAAAAAGAATGCCCAGCGATCTAAAGCTAACCATCATTTGCCAGGGGAAACAATATAGACCTAGAAGGAATCGGTTCAGTTATTTTGCAGAGCTAATATTGCAACCATTTATGATAAATCAAAAAGTTGGTACAATTTTGAAGGCCACCACCCATTCAAACTCTGAGAAAATCAACATCAGGTTTTGCATGCATCATAATGATGTGGGGCATGATTCCAAGGATTGCATTATTTTGAAGCAAAAAATCTAAACTCTAATTGAGAATGGAAAGCTAACTATTTTTGTGAAAGCTTAAGCAGGAAATAGATCACTACCGACGTGGGTAAGACTTAAGCAAGGCAATCAAATATTCGAAGAGATTCCATAGAATTGGAACCCAAAAAAATATTATGGTAATTATTAAAGAATATAATGAGTTTGATGAGGACTCATAGTATTTGGATCCTGATCCAGATCGTGGTTGGACTATGATGATATGTGAAAAGAAGGGAAAAGTCTATGAATTGGAACTTGAAGTTGGAACAACCATTGAATAAAGTTTCCAAGTATCAACAATCATATACAAGGATTGGAGACATAGGATCAAAGAGCTTATTACCAATGTAAGTTTTCTCGTTGATAGAGTGGTGGCTAAGAAGTTGAAGTTTAAAGCACATGGATGTTTAGGCTTCAAAGATGTCCTTTATAAGAAATCCTTTAACATGTCTTTATTGCGATGCCTTGGGTATGATGAGCCATATGTGATTTTATCTGAATTACATGATGGGAAGGCTCTGCCCATTGTGGCTACAAAACTTTAATCATAAGAGTTTTATTAGCAGGGTACCATTGGCCTTTCATCTTGGCAGATGTTAAAGATTTAGTTAAACGATATGACATGTGCCAAAGTTTTAGAAATACAATACATGTTCAGGAAGTCTCACTAGAATCAATATATGAGGCGATACCGTTTTATCGATAGGGGCTTGATTTAGTACGACCCCTACCATTGGTGTCCGAAGGTTGTCAGACTATTATTTTTATAATAGGGTGGAAGTATCACCTCTCTCTGAATCTATATCGAACGCAGTGATAAACTTTATCCTCTCCAACATATGTTGTAGATTTGGGATCCTTAAAATCACTACAACAGATAATGGCCCCCAGTTTGAAAAATAGACATGGAATTTTTTGTGTAATTTTAGAGGATTCGACATTGTTTTTCTTCACATTCTCACCCTCAAGCCAATGAGAAAATAAAGGTTGTTAAAAGAACTATTTCACGGGTCTAAAAACTAATTTAAAAGGTGCATCATGTAAGTGGATGAATTACTTACAAGAAGTGTTGTGGGATTATCATACAGCCCTCCAAACTGCCACTCAAGAATCTCATTTTGCTTTGGTTTATGGGATACACGCAATAACACCAATTGAATCCACCATCCCATCTTTCCGAATTCAAAGCTAATCCGAAGAAGATAATGACACATCTATAAGAATTGAATTAGATTTGGTTGAAGAAAAAAGAAACAAAACTCACTTAAGAACTATTCATTATCAAGGTTTAATGAGAAGCATATATGCGTCTAAAATTCAAAGAAGAGAGTTCGAAGTGGAAGATAAAATATTAAAAAAGATATTCTTACATACCAAGGACAGAAAACTTGGAAAACTATCACCAAATTGGTAATGGTCATATATGGTGAGTGAATGAGTCAATCCAGGAACCTATCGACTGATTGATCACGAAGGAAACCTTCTAAGACACCCATGCAACGTTGAACATATAATATATTTTAAATTCAAAATAGATGAAAATCATTATATATATATTATCAAACCTTCAATGTTAAAAGTAAATATGAATTAGTTATTTTATGTTTGTTTTTTTATATTGGAAATTCCAAATCAACTAAAACTGATCAAATATTTTGGTCAATTAAAAGAAAATAAAAAACACATTTAATGAGAGATAAATTATTTTGGGATGAGCTATTATATCTATTGAAAATGTTATTCTCTCCATGTTAAACGTTCAAAAAAAAATTTAACATGTCTTTTTATCATTTTACCAATTCTCTAACTTCAAATTGATGTTATCTTGTCATTCACTTAATTAAAGATTGAATTCATATTATATAAAATTCATTGCTTTATTTTTTGGAAATTTTATTATTCTCGATAATGAGTTCATTTCTCTATGTACTTTTAAGATACAGTTGTTGATCTAACTTTGTTTATTATTATATGGTTGTAAATAACAATTGAATTTCTTGTAGACTAACGAATTAAAGCTTCACCACTGAACCAAAAAGAGTGAATTCCACGATCTTCACTCATATTTCTCGCTACACTTCATTTCTCTATATCTATCTCCTTTAATAAGCAATATTACACGAGATAAAAAAAATGATCGATTTTTGAACAAAATCTAAAAAATAAGGAAATGAATAACATAGATTAGAGTGTCGAATAAGTGGTCGTATTTGGCTCGGCTCATATTCGACACCTAAATCAATAGTTCAAGCTTACATCGCTCGTTTGACCAAACCAGTTGGAAAAATGGAGGCTAAAAGGTATTCTCATATATAATGAATAAAGGATTATAATCACGAGATGTGAAATAAAAATAAAATAAAGGACCTTATTAGGCTTCCAGCAGGAACTCGAAAAATATAAAACTACCTCGATGAAAAAGCTGACAAATAAATGAGGTGAATACTCGAAAGCCAAAAATAGATCTATTTTGTCACATCCTTTTGGACCCATCCTCAAGAAAACATGATGTATGGTGTAGGGTCCATTTTTTCTCTCTTTTAAAGGTTTTTTTATACATTTAGACTCTAGAATATAGCAGTGGTTTATTCGACGCTATATCAAAAATTATTCAGTAAATTTATGACATAGAGATAATAGGACGGAATTGACCCCAATATACCAAAACAGTAAGAAAATAAATTCTTAGAGTAAGAGTTCTTCAGTACCAAATGTTGGATATTTTAGTGTAATTGGATTAACTAGTCGACCAATGTACTCATAATATATTATCGAGCAAGTCGGAGAGTGTGGAGTACACGCTTGTTAGAATATATTATGATTAGTGTGTCCAATGGACGGATCCTTGTTCGGGTTAGATTTATTTTGAATGATAAGACTATTGGGAAAATTCATGGAAATTTGAATTTGAAAAAAAAAAATCGAATTTGAATTTGAATTTGAATTTTTAGTCAGTTTATCATTTGAAATTTTTAACCGTTTTTGGACATAAAACTGTTTTACGGTTGAAGTATTTTGGTTGAATAAATAAGTATGGTTCTGATCAGAAAATAACTACAAATTCATTCTCGTTGTTCAAAAGAATACGCTCTGATTTTATCCGGTTGAAAATTTTGGAGAACCACCAAAATAATTTCAATCTGAAATTGTTAAAACAAGACTTCAGAGTTTATCCGGAAATCTCTAAACAATATTCCCAACAAAAGATTGAAATTATATGTTCTTGTTTTATGATTTGTATGAAGATTGAAATGAAGAGACCGGTTGTCAATTTTAAAAGAATCCATAATCAAGTATTGAAGTATCAATGGAATTATGGTATCATCCTCTTGTAAGTTGATCTCCCCTAACTGTTACTTAAGGATGTTTGGTTTTTTGAGACAATAAAAATAGTGATAATTTGTGGATTCTTTTAAATTCTGTAAATGATACACACATTGGATTAATTGTTGGTTTGGTTGTTAGAAGTGTTATCACTGAAAATGGTTGTTAGAAGTGTTATCACTGGAAATGTTTGAATTTGATCTCTTATATGAAAAAAAAAAAAAAAAAAAAATCTGTAAAATTATATGTGGAGACCTTTATAACAATTAACTGATTCAGAATTCAAGCAGCAATTTTATTTATATATTCAATTATATAAATAATATATAAAATTGCATGAAATTCTGAACTGCATGCAGTGTTTCTGTGTTTAAACTGCATGAAATCGCAGTTTTCTTTAACTTCAAAAATAGAAGTTGTTTTCACAGAAGTTTTTGGTTGAAATACATGTATATCGTCAACCTGTGTTGATCTCGGTCAGAAAATCAATATATACTCGTACAGTTTCTAATGAAGTTTCGGTTTGCATGCGGTTTTAAATCTGTTTGGTATTAAAACTGTTTTAATTAGTCTGCATTGTTAGTCATGCATTTTCCATTTCTTAGTGCAATGTTTTGCTTGGGCTATTATATGTAAGTAGCATACTGCATAAAGCTTACCAATATATAATGAAAATTATTATACGCCAAACAACTGCCATTTAATAACTTTATAACTGCAGTTTCAAAGCAAGTGTAAAAATCAATTGCATACTCTCTGATGTACTTAACTGTATGGCATGCATATCTTATCTAATTGTTGAGTAATTTGTTGTTCGGCAAAGTAGTTGTTGTGTAATTTGTTGTTCAGCATGCAAACTGCTGAGATTGAGAAAGGATTAGATTTGTTTGGAAAGATGGACGGTGGAGATTGCTTGATAAGTTCGATGTTTGTGAAGAAAAAGTCAGAAGATTTGTTGGTAGATGGGAAGTTGTTCATCGAAATGGTCGGTGTGGAGCATTGGGTAATGCGAGGAAGATGTTCGAGCAAATGCTTGAGAGAAGTGTTTTTGACGTTGTGTCATGGAACTCGATTGTGACTGCATATGTCCAGAGTGGGGATGCTGAAACAGCGTTAAGGCTGTTTGATAAGATGGTTAACGGGTATGAGATGCGTCTGAGGCTATTGGTCTTGTTGATGTGCTTCCTGCTTGCGCGTCTGTTATAAAGATGGGATGATTGATGAGGCTAGTAAGGTTTTTAAGACGATGAAGGTGAAAGATGTTGTCTCTTGGAATGCGATTGTTACTGGGTACTCTCAGATTGGAAGATTTGACGAGGCTCTTTGATTGTTTGAGCAGATGCGAGAGCAGAACATTGAATTGAATGCAGTGACTCATAGTGCAATCATTTTAGGATATGAGCAGAGAGGACTTGGCTGTGAAGCAATTTCTGTTTTTAAGCAAATGCAGGTCTGCGGATCACAACCAAATGAGGTTACGCTTATATCACTCCTTTCAGGTTGTGCGGCTGTTGGAGCGCTGCTTTATGGGCAAGAGACTCACGGTTATGTCATTAAAAGAATCCTGAACTTGGAGGGTGATGGTTCTGGGAATGATCTTATGGTGGTTAATGCTCTAATTGACATGTATGCCACGTGTAAAAGAGTTGATGTAGCACGGGTTATCTTCGATTCAGTTACTCCAAGAGATAGGAACGTCGCAACTTGGACTGTCATGACTGGTATGGTGATGCCAAACATGAACTCGGTGCTGTCCATTTGGATATACTGACCATAATGGTTGAAGATATCAATTTAAACGTGAAAGCATTGTTCGAGATGTTAAGGGGGTTTCTGTGGTCATTCATAGGTCACTGCGTGACTTGTTGCATCAGATACCAAGTATGGAAGTTCTAATCAAGATAGAGGAGCTAAGAGCAGCCCTAACTAATAAGGAATACCAGATTGTCACTGAGTGTGCACAATCTAATATTTCTGAAACTCCACATTTTGCGCCACCTTTGAAAAATGTTGTTGAGACATCTTCATATGATAAGGTAGAACCTGTTACTCCACATGATCAGTGGTGCATGGCTGCTCTATAAAGCTAATACACTAGATGAGGGCTTCCTGACATTGAAGGGATTCACAGTAATTGATGATCGTAAAGGAACTGAAAATCAATTTAGATTGGCGGTAGGCACACCATCAAGCATTGTTTATGCTGATTTAAGTTCCTCAAGTGCTACTGGAAGCCTGTCTATGGTCGGTGGTAATCTTACTGAAGGAGATAGCCCATTCCTTCTATGCTTATTCTTGATGCAAAATTTGGCAGAACCTTGACATTTGTCTCTGTATGTGTTCAAAGGCCGCAACTTCTTATTGCGCTTGATTTTCTGTTTGCTGTTGTAGAATTTTTTGTTCCTACAGTTGGCAGTCTGCTATCAGGTGAAGAAGAAAATAAGTGTTTGGATATAGCCCATGCAATCATTATAGATCAGGCAATATACAAGCAACCAGTTAATGAGATCTCGCTCTCTCCACAGAGACCAATAATTGTTGAAGATGAAAGGTCTGACTATTTTATTTATGATGGCAACGATGGAACATTGTTTCTTAAAGACGGAAATGACTGCAGTCTTTCATCACCAAGTACAGAGGCTCTTATATACGTGGGAAATGGGAAAAAGTTGCCATATTAACCGGTAATAAACTGTCTAGTTATTGGCATGCAAACTGTCTTGAAATTAAAATGGAGTCATTACTAATTAAGTATACGGTACAATATAATATTAAAGTTATTATAATAAATAAGAATTAATTTAAAAGGGAATTCTTGTGGAAGTAAAATAGGAATTAAAGACGTTGCTATTAACACAATTTAATTGCATGCAAACTGAAACTATTTCAGTTAAGTGTATAAATTGCCTTAATAAATTTTAACAAAATGTCCAGGCAGCTTTTGAACTTATATTATGATATAATATATATGATTACTGCTCCTACAATTTAGAGATAGTAATATATATAATAACATCTCCACGTGGAAGTCATTATATCTAATTAAGTTGCTTAGATATAATATAATTTACGATTTTGGGTAAATTTTGATGTTATTCGTCAATGAGTTATGATATGTTTATACGTGGGTGACATGTTGATTTTTGGCATTGACCAAATTAAGTTGATGAAATTAAGACATTTTTATCGTCGAGTTTGAGATGAAGGATTTGGAAAAAGCTGAAAGGCTTCGTGGTATATGTATGTCATGACTAGCATTAGGCTGGATATTGACTTTGTTGTTGGAAAACTTAGTAGGTATACTAGCAATCCTAGTTCACATCAGTGACAAATTTTAAATCGAGTGTTTCAATTATTTGAGAAGAACCATGGATTATGGTTTGATTTATACTCGATTTCCTTCTGTACTTGAAGGATATTCGGATGCGAGTTATTTTTGAATATGGAAGACCACTTTTCCACAATTAGATGGGTATTTCTACTTGGGGGAAAGTGCTATCTCTTGAGTATCTAAGAAACAAACTTGTATTACTGATTCAACAATGGAATCAAAGTTTGTAGTATTAGCAGCAGCGAGTAAAGAAGCTGAGTGGCTAAGAAACTTAATGTATGAAATTATGTTGTTGCCCAAACCGATACCACCTATATCTATCAGATGTGATAGTGAAACTGCGTTGGCCAATGTCTATAGACAAGTTTACAAAGGCATGTCTAGAAACTTAGGTGTTAGACGCGCTATGATTTTTTTAGCGCATCATCCATGATGTTATATCAGTAGAGTTTGTGAGAACTCGATATAATTTAGCCGATCATTTAACCAATAGGTTAAAGTAGAGATTTTGTGCACAAATCGGCTATTGGGATGAGATTAAAGTCCATTTAAAATCTCTCATGTTAAGATACCCAATTCCCATCTAATTTGACATTAGGTGTTGAATTCAATGTGGAAAGCTTAACATCTAGAGATTGGAACACATTAGTATTATTATCCCAAAGTATGTGTTCAGACATGCAAGTTGTGGAGGTTGAAGTTTATCTTCTTAATAGCTCTTTTGAAAAATTGCATATGCATGTGCAAGAGTAAAAGATCTACCTATTTAAGCATGAAGTTTAGCCGCTTCAAGAAGCTAGGACTTGGCTTTGATATGCTTAAGAAGGATAAGGACACAAGGCTAGTAAAAGATAGTGTCAAGTAAGAACATTTGAGAATGTAAATTTATGTGTATATTATCTTCGAGTATTCATTATGGATAGTAAAGGTTCAATCCTTAGTGATACCTTGATATTCGAATATTTGGAATGTGTAATATACTAATATGAAATTCAATCGTCACGACATTTCATTTATGCATAAATTTGTTATTTGTTGTGATTTTGTTTTAGTTAATCATGAATTGCACTAAAATGGGGGAAGATTGTTGGATATTTTAGTGTAATTGGATTAACTAGTCGACCAATGTACTCATAATATATTATCGAGCAAGTCGGAGAGTGTGGAGTACACGCTTGTTAGAATATATTATGATTAGTGTGTCCAATGGACGGATCCTTGTTCGGGTTAGATTTATTTTGAATGATAAGACTATTGGGAAAATTCATGGAAATTTGAATTTGAAAAAAAAAATTCGAATTTGAATTTGAATTTGAATTTTTAGTCAGTTTATCATTTGAAATTTTTAACCGTTTTTGGACATAAAACTGTTTTACGGTTGAAGTATTTTGGTTGAATAAATAAGTATGGTTCTGATCAGAAAATAACTACAAATTCATTCTCGTTGTTCAAAAGAATACGCTCTGATTTTATCCGGTTGAAAATTTTGGAGAACCACCAAAATAATTTCAATCTGAAATTGTTAAAACAAGACTTCAGAGTTTATCCGGAAATCTCTAAACAATATTCCCAACACCAAATCAGAAGGTAAGATCGATGAGATCGCTCAATCGTAGTAATTTTGTTGGGGGCTTCATTAGCTTGGTGCATTATTATACTTGTCGGTGAACTATGCGTAGAAAAGTGTGGATTAGTGTTGTGGAAAAGTGTGGGTCGTGGCTATGAAAATTGAAAAAAACTGATTGCCCGATTAGGATGTTCAAAGACTTTTACTAATACATAAAATATATCTTCTATATCTTATGCCTCATCTTTTTTCAACTTCATCAATATACGTCACACGGAGAGACAAGTTATTGTACAGAAGAACTATGAATAAGATTCTTAAAAAAATTAAAATAAGAGAAACTATAGTTAGTGTCCTATCAACTTTCTCACATAGAAGACATACCTAACGATCAAACTAAGAAGGTATGTTGCAAGACGATCGTTAAATCGATGTAACAAATTTTGAATTGTTGCATGAGTAAAAAATAAGATCTTTTTACAGCAAAACTGTCAATCACTTGATTCATTGTCAACTGAACATCTTTACAAACCTCAATGACTAGACATCCATGTTAAGGGCGGAGTGTGCACCCTAACATGCTCGGGTAAATTTTTTTGATTTGTTAAAAAGTGAAGAGTCGGTGCCAGAGAGATACCGTCACCGATGTAAAAAAAAACCACCAAATCACGTCGCGCTTTTGAGATAGCTATTCACTACCCCGAAACTAAACAAAAAACAGAGGCTTATAATAACCGGAAGGGTCAAGCTATATATACCCAAATGTGGTTTAAGTATACCCAATTTTGAATTTACACAAAGGTGGTATAAGTTTACCCAAATTTTGACAAAAATACCCTTTTCTAGGTATATAAGGTTTTTATTTTTTTACTAACCTTATCCACCTCATTTTTTCTCTTACACTCTCTAACTTCTCTCTAAAACCTTCAAGTTCTCTCTAATTTATCCGGCGAACTAAAATCCGGCAAACTAAAATATGGAAACTTAGTCTTAGTATCAAAATTAGGGTTATGGTTGAATTAGGTAAAAAAATCATAATTTTAGGGTGTTTGGAGGCCACTTTTCGGCCGGAATTAGGTTGGAAAATGGTCGGCAGCGAAGGCTGAGCGTACCATAGGTACAGGGGGTGTACCGGCTGGTACGCCCCCCTGTACCATCGGTACCCTCCGCATTCGCTGTCGGCCATTTTCTGGCCGATTTCCGGCCGGAAAATGGCCTCCAAACACCCTAAAATTATGATTTTTTTAATAATTAAATTTTTAATTTTTTTTTAAAAAAACTTCCCAAAAAACAAGTTTTGATTTTGTGTTTTTATTAGAAGAAGTTTAAAAAATTAAAAAGAGTTTGAATGTTCTTGAGGCAACTTTGAATGTTCAAGAACAATTTGAAGAATTTCACAAAATTGTAGTAATATGGGGTTTGATCTAGTAGAGAGTTGTGTTTTTTGGGGTATACATAGCCAAATAGATTGTTTTGTGAATTGGGTGTATCTAGGATATACTTAGTGTTTTTTTTTTACTTAGTGGCAATTCAGATATTAAATGAAAGTTCAAGGGTTTTTTCGTCCTAAAAAAGTCAAACAAAAGTCAACTGCGTGTTTTGGGTATACTTAAACCACATTTGGGTATATATAGTCATACCGTAACGGAATCGTTCTTCGTCCGATTTGAAGAAAATGTCAGAGCCAAAAAGTACGAAAATTTTTGATTTTGAATTTATCACACTAATATTTGAATTGTAAGTATTAATTTATGTTATTTGATTTAATGTATTTTAAAATAAAATAAAAATAAAAAAATTATATGACATACTAAAATTAGTATAATTATGTTGTGCCAGTTGAAACCAAACTTATAATATTTCTAATATCGTCAAGAATTTATGAACCAAAATTGAGCAAATGATTTCTCTAGACAAGTAGCAATATATACGTGAACCCCACCAAATCGGGAAAGCCGAAATTTATGCGACCGAGAAAAAAACACATAAACATAAATAAAATACAATGGAAATAAAATAAATAAATAAAATAAAATATAGGTGAGCATACAGGTAAGCACCAAATAGGCTGTAAATGTAGATTCATTGAACCTGGACACGAACCACATTGGCTATTAAAAGAGTAAAGAAGAACACGCAATTCACCAACTCAAACCCCCCAAAATGGCGTCAATACTCAAAAACCAAAAGAGAAGGGAAGCAAACGAAGAAGCAAGAACCTTACGATCGAAGAACGAAGAGCTAGAGAGAAGATTGAAGGCGAGCGAGGAGAGAGAGAATCAGTTGAGTATCGAGCTTCATCGGTTGTGGCAGAGACTTCGTATCGCGGAGGAAGCGGAGGAGACGCTCTGTTCGCAGTTAGCGGAGCTTGAGGCTGAGTCCGTTCATCAAGCACGTGAGTACCAATCGCGCCTTTTGTTCTTGATGGATCAGCTTTCTTCTTCGTCTGCTACTACTACTACTGTTTCTAGTGTAAACTTGGCGATTCGAGAATTAGGTTTGTATGTAGACGATGATGGAATAGGTGTGTAGAGTCTGTTATGGTTTCTTGATTTGGATTAGTCATTCATCATGTATATTGCACTTCTTGCTTTTCTTGTTAATAGATCTATAGCGTTTTGCTGTCAGTTACAGACGTTTAGATTCAATTTCATGTATCTTTTCTGTTTTGGGATTCGAAATCGTTGGAAAAATATTCTTCAATCGATTTTATTTGAAAATGGCAGCATAGATTACTTTCCCAATATTTTAAAATGAACTAGTTTATTTATTTTTATTTGTTTCAGTAAGGGCACCTCCAATTTTTATTAATATCCGATCACGCTACTTATCATCCTAAAGCATTATGATTATATATAGTGTAATCGGAAACATATATAGTGTAATCGGAAACATGTGGTTACGGAGAAAATTGATGGGTTGAAAGACAGTATGAAATGCATTATTCCATTCATTTTCAGCAGAGGCGGCGAATTTTTGGAAAATATCTTTAGCAGCTTCTCGACGTGTTGAGTAGCGCTTCGAAATTTCTAGTATAAGTTAACAAAATAAAAGGTTAAAAAATAATAAAATAATTTTTTTGTATCAAAATGTAAAAAAACAAAAAAAAAACCTTACGATTGTTTCTCCAAACTAGAGTTAATTTCGAAGGGTTGAAATTGCTTTGCCATTTTTCCAAGCTCCGGATATGAAAACAAATTTTTGTTTCCAGAATTTATCAGCCTCCAGAAGATCGTCGATGATTTTGAGGCCATCTATCAATGTGAGGTAATAGAGTGAAAGTTTCAAACCTTTTGAAAGTTGAGTCAGTGAGATGAAGTCTTTAATGTTGATAGGAATTTTGGAAAGACGGGATGCCATGATTACTGACATGAGGGTGAACCATTGATTCAGTGTTACATGCGTAGGGCATAAACTTATGATTTCGAAGTACTCCACGATCATCGGATCTAGTGGAAATCGAAGACCCCGTTTAATAATTTCTAGGTATACCACTAGTTCATTATCTTTGCAGTTGAGGGGAGTTTATCCTTCTTTTGGCAGATGAAATATTATTAATATTATCTGAGACTCAAAAAATATTACTATGTGTGATTTTCAAAAATATTTCAACTCATAGATCATATTATTTTTATTAAAATAAATAAATATCAAACTGAAGGGTGTCATTATAGATCTAACTTAGCTTGTAATTTAAAAAATAATTATATTGTAACTTTAATCCAACATTAAGTATTTTAAAACAAAGGGTCATTTATACACAAATGATCATGCATAACCATACTGTTATTTTGGTCAAACATAAAAGACCAAGAATGATTTTTATCCCAAATATTATAAAGCACAAGCATCTAAAAATTGTGAAGTCTAATGAGGTTTGATTTTGCTTTAGTAAAATCCTAAGGAAAAATTCTAGAGAGAGAAAATGCTAAATAGTTTTTAGAGAGAGAAAACACAAGTACAAATGAGTTTTAAAGTAAAAGGGTTCAACCCCTTTATTAGAGTAGTCTAGTCCTTTATATAGAGAAGCCAAGACTTAGTCTCAAATTGAATCTGTTACAAAAGTGGGCTAATTGTCGTTTAGTCTTTATAAATTATACAAAGTTACAAATATCTTCTAAAATTTACACCAGTCACAAATTAAGGACAAAACTTACATTAATTACAATTAAGTCCCTAAATTTACATTATTTACAAATTAATCATTAAAACCCTATTTCCATATCAGAAGCCCCCTAGTTCTAATGTCAGTAAATGAATGAGAACTAAAAAGTCTTCAAATCCGTTTGTCTTCCAATCCTCAACCTATTATGAATCAAAAAACAACTATTCGAAGCCATTAGCTTAATCTATTATTCGAAGCATGTATACAATATAAAAGCTTTAAAATATATTCGAACCAATGGGCAAATAATCTTCGAATAATAACCAAAGGGCAAATAATCTTCGAATAATCTTTGTAGATAAAAATAAGCCAATGTATTTGTAATCACTTATCATTTCGAAGCGATGTAACTACTTTTTATAAAAAAATTGCCCTCGAAGTATTATGTAGATAGACCATCTTTAAATGTAACGGTTACATGTGTAACAGTTATATTCATCATGACCCTAGTAATCTAGCCTGACAGATGTCGAACATCTAATCCACCCAACGATTCATATTCCAACCTATCACCATATGGGTCTCTCCATCTCCACACGTCTTCACCTATTTTAGTATAAATACCACATATTTCTCATTTCAACTCTCCTCACACAAAAACCACTTTAGAGAGAAGTTAGAGTTTTTGCTACCTTCATCTCCTCTTCCCCTATTCCGAGAATTCTCACCGTAAAACTCGAATTTTCCGATCAACCTTCATCTTCTCCGATCAACCCATACTTGGTTTATGAGAAAGAAACCAAGAACCAAAAAGTCGAAGGCCATTCTTCCCAAAACACAAGAATCCTCTGATACTGACAGTAACCTAGTGTTCGGATCTTACAATTATTTTTGCATTACGCAAAGAGCCGAAGAATACCGAAGAGCAAGGTTAATTCGAGGTGGTCCAATCGGAACTACAACTGAGACATTTTATTACGGTAATTTCGATCCTACCAAAGTCCCAAAGCTTTCACTTTCTCCTAGAATCGAAGAACAAACGTCATCTAGAATTTCAGGTCACAAAACACCTCGAACTTCCTCAACTCAAAGCAGAGTTTCACTCTGAAATTGAAAACAAATAACCCTTCCTCAGAAAGATCTTGTTTAACCAAACTAAGACCTTCATCGCCATGGGAGATGAATCAACAATTATCTGAACTCCCTCTCCTCCAAAAACCACTACTAACGATCCTCCTCAAAGAAAAGTGATAGAGGAGACGCCTCAAACTGCTAACCCTCTTACAGAAATAATTATTTCAACTTCTCAAGACTCTCAAGAAGAAACTTCAAAAGCCAACGAAGCTGACTCGGAGGCTACGAAAACTGATCTTGAGCCTGGCTCTCAAAAAGAAGCTGACATTTACTCCATCTTCGAAGAAGAAAGAGAAAAAAATGGGAGGAGCCTAAGAGACCTCGAAAGCAAGTATATTATCGCATTGAAGAAGGTTCGATATATATACAACAGAGAAAGTCAAGCCTCTTCCCTTAAAAAGCAATGGGGAATGGGGGAAAACATAACCCTTCATATGCCAAAAGAAGGAGAAACTCCCCTCGACTGCAAAGATGATGAACTAATGGTATACCCATAAATAATCAACTAGGGTCTTCGATTTCCACTAGATCCGATGATCGTAAAGTACTTTGAAGTCCTCAGTTTGTGTCCTACTCAGGTGACACCGAATCAATGGTTCACCCTCATGTCGGTAATCATGGCATCCCGCCTATCTAAAATACCCATCAATATTAAAGACTTCATCTCACTGACTCAGTTTTCAAAAGGTTCAAAGCATCCATTATATTACCTCACATTGATGGATGACCTCAAGATCATCAACGATCTTCTGGAGGCTGATAAATTCTGGAAACAAAGATTTGCTTTCATATATGGGACTTTGGAAAATGGCAAAGCAATTTCCGAAGATAACACTTTGAAATTAACTCTTGTTTGGAGAAGCAATTGTAAGTTCTTCAAAAAATTACGTTTAAATATAATTTTTTATTTTTTTATTTTTAACATTTTATTTTGTTAACTTATACTAGAAATTTCGAAGCGCTACTCAATACGTCGAGAAGCTGCTAAAGACATTTTCCAAAAACTTGCTACCTGGGCTGAAAAAGAATGGAATAACGCATTTCATAGTGCATTTCAGCCCATCAATTTCCTCCAATGCCACATGTTTCCGATCAAAGAAGGTGGGCTGCCTCCTCAAGATTTGTATTCTGATCCAGATCCGAAGCTCGTGTGCCAACGAATACCCCAACCTGACTGCAAAGTATTTATTC
Source organism: Limnanthes douglasii subsp. nivea (assembly GCA_036936605.1). Classification (NCBI taxonomy): domain Eukaryota; kingdom Viridiplantae; phylum Streptophyta; class Magnoliopsida; order Brassicales; family Limnanthaceae; genus Limnanthes; species Limnanthes douglasii. The sequence goes on along the minus strand of JAUPFV010000003.1, from coordinate 7,194,217 downwards.
TTATTCGCAACAGATCGGATAACCATCTACTGAAAAAGAAGAAAGAAAAGATCACCAAGAAAAGAAAGGTAAAAAGGCAGTTAGCACATCTGGTGCTAACCCTTCCAGACCCTCGAAATCAAAGCGTCAAAAACGTAAAGTTGCAGAACAGTCTCTTTCGCCCATCGAATAGGGAAAAGTTCAAGAAACCTCATCAAAGAAAAAAAATATCTTCTGATTCCTTCGGAAAGAAAAAAAAAAGAAAATCACTTCGTACAATTTGGTTTATTAAAACGAAAATGATGCTGCGGAAAACCAACAACACCCCCCAAATCCTTCGACTGAAGAACATTCTAACAAAGAAAATCCTGTGATTCTCATTAATGATAATTCGCCCAGCGTTTATCATGCTCCTACAAGCTTCGACCCAAATATGTTTATCAATTTCGAGAGCGAAGAAGACCTACTTATTCAAGTCATCCAAAATCATGATTTTACGAGGCCTACCCCAGACAAAGTTCTTCCAGAAGTTACTTGTTCTTACGAACCTGTCACATCTTTGGATATGATTCACAAGCCTAGTACATCAGAATTTCATAGTCTTCCTCCAAATCTTGCAATTGTTATCGCTCTTCAAACATTTTATGGTCTTGACGCTGCTGCAAAAACTATTGCCTCTCAAATCGAATCCTCTCAAGACCATCTCAAACAGTTGGCCAAATATATGGTTTACTATAAGGAATCTTATGAAGCTGAAAAGAAATTCAGAGAGAATTTGCACAACAATGTAGCTGAATAGTTTTATGGTTATGAGATAGCTAGATCCGAGCTGATAAAAGGCACTTTTTGTATAAAGGATCATCTTTGAATCAAGTGTATGGTTGACACAGAGCTACTGACAAAGTCTAATGAAGAAAAAATAAAGAAACTCAAAACCGAGCATGTTGCTGAACTGAATATCGAAAAATCCAACTCCACCATACTTTGAACTTCTTTAACTCTTTGTGAAGCAAAAAAATAAAGAGTTGACCAATGAAATAGAGAAGCTGAAGAAGAATTTCGAAGTAGAAAAAGTTACTGTTGTAACTGCTGCCGAAGCTGAACTTTCAAAGAACATGCAAATAGCTATTCAGGTCGGAAAAGAAGATGCAATCATCCTTCTTCTTCGAGAACTTCATGCTGCATATCCAAAAATCAATCTTACAATTTTTTGGATCGATATTCCTGAAGAAAAACGTTCAAGCGAAGCTTTCGAACATGTTCCCAGCTCATCATCTTCAGAAGACGAGTCATCCGAAAAAGAAGAATCTTCTTACTAATTGACTAGCTACCCTTTTAGTCTTTTTTGTCTTTGTCTAATCAGAATATTTCTTTTTGTACGGTTACACCTTGATTTAAATGACAAAGAGTTTTTTATGTTACCATTTTCTTACATATTTTTCGATGTTAATTACTTGAAATGATTACAAAATTTTAACAAAACACCATAAACTTACCACCTCATATACCTTAATAAAAATTGTGCACTTTTAAGCTTGATTAGCTCATCAAAATTCATAGTGCGCTTTTAAGCATTCATTTTGAAATAATAAATGTAACGTGGTTATAAAATATGGTTATCTCTTCGAAAAGTGTCATAAACTTTTTGGAATGTTCTATTCTTAACTAATTTCAAAGGTGATCAATCTTTGATGATTTGTTAAGATAGTGTCCAAATAAATGTAAACAACCATTGGCAAAAAAACGAACTTTATTGATAAAGTTGAATATATGCATATACATAGTGCCTCGTTAAAACCTTCCTGGGCCAACAGGGTAGGAAAGAGCGCGCCATTCAAAACAAAAATTCCAAAGTACAAAAACATATCTACTCCCAATAAAGCTCAACAACTGTATAAGGCCCTTTCCAATTTGGAGCCATTTTTCCGAGGCTCTTTTCCCTTGTGTGTAGGAAAACGTTTTGCAACACTTTATCACCTTCTTTAAATTCTCTTCTTTTCAGCTTCAAATCATATCTACTCTTCATTAGAGTTTGATAATGTATTGCGTTCAAAGCTCGAACCCTTTTTTTCTCAATCAAATCCAAATTTGCCTTTCGAATTTCATTATTAAATCTTTTAGAATATTGAGATACTCTAAAAGATGACATCGCAGATTCAATAGGGCTAACTGCATCCATACCATATGCCAAAGCAAAATGAGTCTCTTTTGTAGCCTCTTTTGGAGTTGTTCGATAAGCCCAAAGCACCTCTTGCAGATAATTTGGCCATTTTCATGCTGCCCCCGATAGATTCTTCTTCAAGCCATCTAAAATTGTTATATTTGTTACTTCCACTTGTCCATTAGCTTGAGGATGAAAGGGCGTCGAAAAACATTGTTGAATCCCTTTAGAAGTACGAAATGCATTCATTTCCCTATTATTAAATTGAGGGCCATTATCTGTTGTAATTCTCGGAGGAACCCAAAAACGAAAACATATATTATTTACAATAAATTTGATGATATCCTTTGCTTTTGTGCCTGATACCGGTTATGCTTCTGCCCACTTCGTAAAATAATCCACCGCCACAATTATCATCTGCCTTCCCCTAGAGGCCATCGGCAAAGGTCCCACCAAATCAATTCATCATCTATCAAATGGTATCGCCTCGGATATAGACATAAGCGGTACTACCCGTATGTGAATAGCATTAGCAAATCTCTTATAAGTATCACAACCTAAATTCTTAGCATTGTTCATGATCGTAGGCCAGTAAAACCATGCACTCTTGATCCTTTGGATCTGATTATACCCTGCGAAAGCATCCATAAAAGTCAAAAACTTGGTTGGCTGAAGTGAAATCAATCAACTGATCTATTCGAGGAATAGGAAATGGATCTTTGGGGCAAGCTCTATTTACATCTGTAAAATCCACATACATCCTTCATTTCCCATTCTTCTTTTTAAGCACCACCGGATTCGCCATCCACAAAGGATACTGTGCTTCCCTTATGTGTCCGACCTTAGACAACCGATCCACTTCTGCAACAATTGCTTCCACTTTTTCCGAGGAAAACGCTCTCATTTTTTGAATCGCCGGCTTGACCTTCGGATTTATGGCCAAGATGTGCCGATTTACTTCAATAGGTACTCCTGTTACATCTTCTGTCTTCCAAGCGAAGACATTTAAATTCTGAGATAAAAAATCAAGCAATTGTTGATGTAGAAAATGGATCAATAAAGTTCCAATCTGAAACACTTTTGCTTCGGAAAAAGTAAACTCTTTTATTTCTTCACTCACTGTTAAAGACCCCGAGGTTTCCCTTGGATCGTCAACCCTTTCTTCCAAATCTAAGGGTACCCTCTCTAACTGCTATTCTCGTATCAAATCTCCACTACTGGATCCTCGGACTCGAAGCGCAATGGCATAGCATTCTCTGGCAACTTTTTGATCGCCTCGAACCACTCCAACTTTGTCTCCAACCACGTACTTAAAGCATTGATGAACTGTTGAAACTACCCCGTACATTCTTGAAAGTCACGATCTTCCAAAAATAGCATTATAACTTGTGGGACAGTCCACCACCACAAAAAGTATTTGAACTTTTTTCTTGAATGACCATTTCCCAAAATAACTTCTCCCTCGAATTCTCCAACAACACGAGTTGTTACCCCCGTGAATCCGATAATTGTACGATCCGATTGAGTAATTTGAGGTGGGTTTATCATCCTATCATATATGGACTTAATAAGGACATTAGTAGAACTGCCAGTGTCAAGCAGCACACGTCGAATTACCTCAGCTCCAATTACCACAACATCCTCATGTGGTCTTGCAGTCCCTCTCGAATCACCTTCATCAAACAAAATGAAGGGGATATCTTTCTTTCCATACATATGTGTTGACATCATCCCTTCAATTTGAGTTGTCAGATTGACAACATTCTTTTTCCTCGGACTTTCTGAATTTCCAGTCATTGAATCGCCCCCAAAAATTACCAATGATTCAAAAAACTTGCACAATTACCGAACATGCCCCTTTTCCACAGAAGCAACATCAACAAGCTCATTGACTGCCATCAGAAACAACCTGTTCAGATCCTTTTCAACATTTTTAGTGAAAAGCATCGAATGACTCAATCTGTGAATCCATAACCATCAAATTCTCAGCTGGCAGTACAACTTTCGAAGTTGATACGCCATTATTCTTCGATGCACTCCCATGTGACTTCACATAAGTCAGGAGTTTTCCATTCTCATTCAAATATTGAATTAATTTCTTCAGAGCAATACAATCATTCGCCATGCCCAATATCATCATGATACCTACAAAATTTATTATTCCTTTCTTACATCGGTCTGCTAATAGGAGCTGGCTTCCTAAATTTCACAGAATTCTTAGTCTTATCCCAAATGACAGAAACACTCTGGTCGAATCAGCATAGTACTCTGGCCTGACCCATGTATTTGTCCTAGGCCTGTTGTAATTGTTCGATGAAGTGTGGTTCGAATAACCACCATTTCGAGGAAGAAACTTGCTATTCTTCTGCCTTGATTGCTGGTTATTCCCATTACCATTGTTATTTCCATTCGAGGACTGCCCTTGATTATTGGTTTCCTATCCCGAATTTTTCAAAGTGTTAGCTGATCCACCTCAGACTCTGCTTGACTCCTCCACCTTAATCTGATCCTCGACTTGAGCCATCAACACTCCAAAACTCAATGCCCTTCTCTTTGTCGTCTCATTAGCCAGATCCCCTAGCAATAATCCCTAGCGAAAAGCTGTCGTCGCCACAGTTTCTTCACAGTTGTCCAAATTAGCCTTGGTCAACATAAATCTCTTAGTATAGTCTTTTAACTTTTCTCTCGGTGTCTGCTTACACTGAATAAATGTATCACCATTGGCTCTCATCTCTTTGCTTCCCACGAACTGCCTTGGAAAAGTGTATAAAAATCTCTGAAATTTGATATAGACCCGCTCGGAATCCTGTTATACCACTTGAGAGCTATTTCTTTAAAAGTTTGAGAAAAATCACGACACACAATCAGGTCGTCATCCTCGAAGTTCATAATATAATTTTTGAATTGTTCGATGTGATCATCTGGATCCTGCATCCCATCGAACTTTTCAACCTTCGAAATATCGAAACGTTTCGGAAGCGTCATGGAACGAATTGCATCTGTTAATAAAGAATTTATCCAATAAACACCTTGAACGAATTGATCATCGGTCCCAATTGTGACATATAGATTCGTATCAGTTTCAGCATACTGATTCGAAGGATTCTCTTCATGCCAAGTTGATCGAGGAGCATTCTTAGACTTGCTCTCCTTTTTATACCTCCTCGAATAATCTCTTTCTGATTCCCCTTTCAAAGAACCTCTATGCCTTTTAAATCCCGAGGCTGAACTTTCTACCTCCTCATCACTGAAAGTTATTAATTTTTGTTTATCTTTTTTTCCTTTCGAGATGAATATCGCTCTTTAAGAGACACAAAACGTGCTTTTTTATGTTCAGACTTAGCATGTCGATCATCAAAATACTGATCTGATTGACCTTCCACATCGGTTTTTTCTATTTATTGCCTAACTTCAGATCTGATTTTTGCAGAAAGTATCTCTTGTTCTCTTCGTTTATTTTTTTTTTGTTCAAAGCATTAATTTTATCTAGAAGTTGATTCATTCTTGTTTCAACATCAGATCGAACTTGGACCGAAAACGATCCATCAGTTCTATTCCCATCAGTTCCATTCTTTTGTAAATCATCTCTCATAGTTTCTATCACCGATTGAAGCGTAGGATTATTATCGGGATTCATCTTATGAATTTTAGTCAAAAAATACCACTGAATAGTATCACTTTCGAACATAATAAGCCACTGATTTTTCTTATTCAGTCCCCAGTGAAGTTGCCAATTTGATGAGGTTTGATTTTGCTGTAGTAAATTGCTAAGGAAAAATTCTAGAGATAGAAAATTCTAAAAAGTTTTTAGAGAGAGAAAAAACAAGTACAAATGAGTTTCAAAGTAAAAGTGTTCAACCCCTTTATTAGAGTAATCTGGTCTTTTATATAAAGAAGCCAAGACTTAGTCTCAAACTGAATCTGTTACCAAAGTGGGATAATTGCCGTTTAGTCCTTATAAATTATATAAAGTTACAAATATCTTCTAAAATTTACACCAGTCACAAATTAAGGACAAAACTTACATTAATTACAATGAAGTCTCTGAATTTACATTATTTAGAAATTAATCCTTAAAACCCTATTTCCATATCAAAGTCAATAGTAAAAATAAATACTAGTCAAAACTTGAAACCAAACAAATTCTAATAAAATATAGTGGTAAACTAGAAAACATGAATTTAAAAAAATTAGTTAAACGTGAGGGTATTTTATTGATTACTTAAACTTAAACTATGTACAAACTTTAAAGCTCTTGACTAATTTTTATATGATACGTCGAGAGATTCAAGATCGAACGAGTTGATGACTTGGCATTGATGAGGGAGAAAACATATCAAGGATAAATTGGATTTAGGACCATATTTATTTTATCATTTAATTTTTTTATTTTATTTTTAAGTTTAATGGGTTTCAAACCTTGATTCATGAATTTGGTTCGGTCCAATAGATCCATTAAGCAAAATTTAGCTTATAAAAAGCCTTTTATGTACCATTTATGATTAATGAAACATTTATCATAAAGATCAAACATTCTCTCTTTAAGAATTTACTTAAGGTGCTCAATTATCTCTATTCTTACTACGTAAGAATAATTTTTCATTTTCACTTTACTAAATAGCTCCTCGAACAAACTTTATCCACATCAAATTGGCGACCCGAATGGGAGACTCTTAAAGGTACCTAGATAACAAAATGTGGGATAGATATTACTTCATATAATGAGGAATCAGTTACGAGGATGAGGGATAGATCTTACTTCATAGAATGAGGGATTTAGGATTGACGAAGAATCTCTCTGAACACCTTCATACAAATGATTACAATTAGGAAAGGCTTATTATGCAATAGGAACAAGACCAGTTACGAGGATAAATTGAGGCATTGAGGTCTCTGAGAGAAATTAAAGTGAATATTATGGGTACGGTTTAACTAGAATGTCAAAAGTGTGATGGAGAAGAGGGTGATCCCCAATGTAGTCCGAAGAAACACCAACGGGGACCCATCTAAAAAACTTCATCAAAATTCCGAAAAATAAAGTAGAACTAAGGATTGTTCTAGTTCTTTGGAGTCTACTAATGGTTCATCTTCTGAGTATGAAGTATTCTCATCTTCTTCGACCAGTGATCTTTTTCATAAAAAGATAAATAGTCATCATCACAAGTGTCGGTCAAAGAAATGTTCAAAACGACATCATAAGTCAAGTAAACAAGATTTTTATGGAAAAAGAAGCATCAAAAGGATAAATAGAATAAAAAAGGGTGTCAGGAGAAAGCAAAAGGGTAAGGCGATCATTGTATAGACCAAGTGGTGAGTGATCAATTCACAATCCAATATGAATCAGTAATTTTTTCCACATCCAATGAAGATCATCAGTTTAACAATGGAATAATTAAATCCAGTCACCTTTATCTTCCAAAATTATGTTCGGTCATTTATCTAGATGGTTTGATATCTCAAAGATGGAAAAGTTCAATAAGAGCAAAGATCCGAATAACCATCTCGAACAATTCAAGAATTTCACGATAAATTTTGACAATGATGATAAGATGTTGTGCATGGCTTTTTGTCAAACCTTTAAAGAGAGTGTCTTAAAGTGATATAACCGACTTCCGCAATAGTCCATCAAAAACTTTAACATGTTCAAGATGGATTTCAGAAGATGATTTGTGGGTATAAAAGAACTTACAGGAAATTGAGATACAATAATCCAATGTCAACAGTTTGCTCACAAAACCTTAAAAGAATATACCAAGGTTTTGTAAAAACTAAAGATAGTTTGCTAGACTACTTCGAACAAGTAGTCATAGTTACTTTTAGACAATGGATTTTACCTGGGGAATTAACTGACATTGTTACCCATAAAAAACACTGACGTGGGGAGGTTTATTATCCCAAGTTGGGAAACAAATCACAGTTGAAGAAGATGATTATGGGTATTTGGATCATGATCTGGATTATGGGTGAATTATGATGATATGTGAAAATCATAGTTAGAAGCCCTTGTCTAAAAGCAACTATGACTAAACTTTTTGATTCAAGCCTAATTAGATATCCGGATATCAGGATTCAAGCCTAAAAAGTCATTTGCTTTAAACTTCAACTTCTTAGCCAACACTTTATCAACATAAAAACTTCCCCTAGTAATAAACTCTTTGCTCTCATGTCTATAATTCTTGTATATTATTGTTAATAGTTGGAAACATTATTTAATGCTTGTCCTAACTTCAAGTTCTAGTTCATAGACTTTTTCGTTCTTTTCACATATCATCATAATCCAACCATGATCCGGATTAAGATCTAAATACTCATATTCATCATCAAGACAATGGAAAAATAGAGGTTGTTAATAGGACTACTTCGATGGTTCTAAAAACTAATTTAGAGAATACATCAAGCAAATGGATAAATTACTTACAAGAAGTGTTGTGGGCTTATCATACAACCCCCCAAACTGCCACTCAAGAATCTCATTTTGCTTTGGTTTATGGGATAGACGCAATAACATAAATTGAATTATATTTGGTTGAAGAAAAAAGAATCAAAACTCACTTAAGAATTGTTCATTATCAAGGTTTAATGAGAAGAAGATATGCGTCTAAAAATCGAAAAAGAGAGTTCGAAGTGGAGGATAATATATTAAAAAGGTATTCTTACATACCAAAGGCAGAAAACTTTGAAAACTATCACCAAATTGGTAATGGTCATATACGGTAAGTGAAAGGGTCAAGCCATGAACCTATTGACTGATTGATCAAGAAGGAAACCTTCTGAGGCACCCATGCAATGTTGAACATATAATATGTTTTTCTAATTATTATATTTTAATATATACCTTTGAATGGTTAAAGTGATTGTTTATATACCTTATAGTTGAGTACATTTGAATGGTCATAGTGATTAAATTATGTACCTTCGAATGGATTACCTTCAAATTGTTAAAGTAACTCATTGGTGTACCTTCGAATGAATTACCTTTGGATGGTAATAATGTATGTATTTCTTTGAATGGATTACCTTCGAATGGTTAAAGTGATTTTTTATACATCTTCGAATGGTTAGATTAATTAGTTGATATTCCTTCGAACGAATTACCTTTAAGTGATTAAAGTAAGTGAAAAATGAAAAAGACAAAGCAAATTTGATTCACCAATGCGATAACAAGTACAAAACGCCTTAGATATGCTAAGGGATTATGAAAAAAATTTAAATAATACTGTAAAATTCCTTTGACAAATCAAGGACTTGTTGGAATACTAACAAAATAACAAAATGCCTTACATGTGCTAAAGACTTGCAACATCAACATAAAGTTTCATTGGCCTTCAGGCTCATCCCCATCGGTTGTCTTTCTCTTAACTTCCACCTTCGAAGTTTCTCCCGTCACTATCTTCTGAACTATCACTGGATGAGTCAATAGATATGCTCAACTGATCAGTTATAGGCATACCATTGGGCTACAACTTTTCTGGAATCAGCTCTCACAAAGATCCCAGGTTTAACTTAGGGAGTGTCTTGTAAAACTCCAAGACAATGTCAAATTTAATTGAGGTTCCCTGTTTATCTAACGACTTTAAGATCCCATCGACATATTCTTCAACTGCATCTTCTTTGTTTTTCGTAGCTTGAGTTTTGATAAAATTTAACTCATCTTCATATTTCTTCATGAGGACCTTCTGCTCTTTTAGCCATTTTGACAAGCGTTCCATGGAAGTCTTATCATTGATTTGTTGGTCTTTAAGTCTTATAATCTCTCTAGAATTGGATAACTGTAACTTTTTATAAGAAGCTTTTAGCTTTTCAAGCTCATCCTTAGTCAATTTGACCTCATCTTCTAAACCATCAACACTCATTTTTCCTCATTGAGGGACTCTATGTGATTATGGTTTTCTTCTTCAAGAGAGGAAATGGTCAGTCTTTATGCCTTGATCTCCCTCTCCAGTTCTGTAACGAGTCTTATAAAACCCAATATCGAATACGCTAGTGTACCATGTTCATTTATCAGCTTGAAATGCACATCGTCATAAACCACATTTGCGGCATTGCTAGTGGATTCTGGTAAGTTCTTTTCAAAAGTATCAAAGTAAATCCCACTCATAGGCACCACCGGATTGTCTTCGTCATATGTTTCCTCTTCTATATTTGGGAGCAATACAGAATGTGGGTCAGATGTTGGAAGTGCAAGAGGAACAATGGATGAGATTGTAAGAGGGATGATTTGCGAATGAGAAACGATCTCCGAAATGGTAGTTTGTTTTTCTTCTCAATTTTGTCATTGTTGTACTTTCTTCTCTTGTGTATTTTTTTATTTTTTGACACAACAAGCTCCATGGGTGTGTCACCCTTTTTGACATTAGCAATGACTACAACTAGCAAAGATTCATCAATTGTGGTTGGCAAAGACTCATCTTGATGCGCATCAGTTTCAACTCCAACTATGTCTTTCTTAGAGCCTTGCTTTGCCTTTTTACATTTCTTAGCTCGAGTGTTGAGGGTTCTGGTCCTTATAGGAAAATTTACTTTACCATATGCAGTCTCGATTCTTTTAAGGATAGTCATTGCCTGATGAGGAATGGTAAATTTATCCAACGTTAGGTCTCGTTTAGAGTTAGTCATCGAGAGATGACCCTGAACCAAGTTTTGTGACCACTTTTCGAGTCTGGTTATAATTTTGATACGATCGTACTCCTATGTTTTCCCTTAGATCTTGATTATGATCCTAAACTTAAGGTTATTCAAATAAAAATATCTCTATTTACAGTGATAAATACTTTACCATAAAATAAATTACAGTCTACTATTGGTCTAATCGCGATTTAGAGAATTCGGTCATTTTCATCCATGTTGTGTTGTGAGGTATGTTAGTCATGATTTGGTTATCCACGTTTTTTCTGCTTGAAACATAGAAATTATAAATAATTTTATTTGTTGAATACTTGTCACGAATTAAATGTTAAAAAATAATGAAATAAAATAGACGGAACTGTAATCTCATTTCTGAACCACTCAACCTTTAATGGAATATATGTTATTTTGTTCACCATAAAGTACACTAACCAAAATTTTGAGTTCACACAATTAAAAAAGAATTGAGTAAATACCGCAATATTTACGAGATTCATAAAATTTAATTGTCTAAAAATTGGAATTGAAAAAACTATTAAAATTTTATTGTTTTTATTATTAAAATATTTTTTTTACAATATTTCATATATTTTAAAATCAAAATGTATGTAAATTATATATATATATATATATTATCACCTTTAATGTTAAAGTTAAATATGGATTACTTATTTTATGTTTGTTTTTCTACATTGGAAATTTCAAATCAACTATAATTGATTGAATGCTTTTGGTCTATTAAAAGAAAAGAAAAAACATATTTAAAAAGAGATAAATTATTTTGGGATGAGCTATTATATCCATTGAAAATTTCATTCTCTCCATGTTAAATATTTTCAAAAAAATTAACATGTATTTCTATTATTTTATTCATTTTCTAACTTCAAACTCATATTCTATTGTCATTCACTTAATTAAAAATTGAATTCTTATAACATAAAATGTATTACTTCAGTTTTTTTAAAACTTATTATTCTTGATAATTATTAACTCATTTGCTCATGTACCTTTAAAATACAATAGTTGATCTAAGTTTGTTTATTATTATATGGTTGGTAATTAATAGTTGAATTTCTTGTGGACTAACGGACTTGAGAGGCGTGGATTTGATGATCTTCAATCCTATTTCTCACTACACTTTATTTCTCCCTATTTATATATTTGAATAAACAATATTACACAAGATTAACAAAATTGATCGATTTTTGAACAAAATCTATATAAATAAAAGAAATGGATAACATATATTAGAGAGTTAAATAAGCGGTCATATTTGGTTTGACTAATATTCGACACCGTAAGTAATAGCTCGAGCTTCCATCGCTCACTTGACCAAACTAATTGGAAGAATGAAGGCAAAATGAGGATTTCTAAATATAATTAGTAAATATTTAGGATCACGAGAGGTCAAATAAAAACAAATAAAGAACCTAATTCCAACATGAATTCAAAAAATATCGAACTACTTTGATGAAAAATCGTGACAAATAAAAAAAGACAAATACTCGAAAGTCAAAGATAGATTTATTTCGTCATGCCCCTTGGATTCATCGCCAATGTAACTTTTTTTTTTCATTTTAAAGTTTTTTTTTAAGATTTAGACTCTAGAATATAGCAGTGGTTTATTCGGCACTATATCACATTTCATTTAGTAAAGTTATGATATAGAGATGATAGGATGAAATTGACTCAAATATACCAAAACAGTAAGAAAATAAAGTCTGAGAGTAAGATCCTTTCTATACCAAATCAGAAGGTAAGATCGATGCCCCAAGGGGGTAGCCGAGTTGGTTGAGTATGGCATTCTTATTACCAAAAGGTCATGAGTTCGAGTTTCTCTACATACGCTTTCTCGGCTGAGCCTGTCACCTTGTGTGGTTTACCTTCTGGCGTTGGTTTGCAGGCTATCGCGTCAGACTGAGGGTTTACCCTGTGCGCACTCATTGCACTCTGAGTAGCGGCTGCGGGTTCCCTCCGAAAAAAAAGGTAAGATCGATGAGATCGCTCAATCACAGTAGAGTTGTTTAGGGCTCCAATTAGCTTGGTGTGCAATGAAAAGCATTATCATACTTGTTGGTGAGTGTCATGGAAAAGTGTGGGTTAGTGTTATGGAAAAAAATGATTGCCCGATAAAGATGTTCAAAGACTTTGACTCGTACAGTAAGTATACCCCAAGTTATTGTACAAAATAACTATGAATCAGATTCTTAAAAAATAAATATAGGAGAAAACGATGGTTGTGCCCTATGACTTTCTTCTGCTTCATCAATATACCCCAAGTTATTGTACAAAATAACTATGAATCAGATTCTTAAAAAATAAATATAGGAGAAAACGATGGTTGTGCCTTATGACTTTCTCACATGGACGACATACTTAAACGATGAGATTAAAAATGCATGTTTCACGACGATCGTCAAATCGCTGTAACAAATTCTGAATTTTTGCATGACTTAAAAAATAAATAAGATCTATTTACAGCAAAACTGTGAATCACTTGATTAACTATCAACTGAGCATTTGCACAAATTTCAATAACTACGGCATCCATATTAAAGGCTAAGTATACGCCCTAACATAGTCCTATATTCGGTTAAATTTTCCCGATCCGTGGAAAAATGAAAAGTCTGTGTCAGAAATAAGAAAATAACAAAAATATATTTATAACCAATCTACCAAAAAAGTAACATCACACAAAAGAAAAAGTAACAAGATTAATAAAAATAATAGCTATACGCTCAATTTTGATATAGTTCGCTATTCAAATTTAACTAGGATACGTTTATCCTATTGAGATTAATTTTTACAACATGCTAATATTAGTACAATTCTGTCGGTACCAGTATCACTACAACCCAAATTCTTACTGTCCCTAATAATATCATCAAAATTTTATGAACCAAAATTGAGCAGAAGCATATCCTCAGACAAGGAAAATATACCTTATCCCCACCAAATCGAGAACCTTGAAATTTGTGACCGAGAAAAATAGACTACACTCTCTATGACAAAAACGAGTACCAGTACGCGAGCATACACGTAACCACAAATAGCCTGTAAATCTAGATTCATTGAACCTGGACACGAACCAAAATGGCTATTAAAAGAGTAAAGAAGAACACACAATTAGAGGTGTCTAATGGTTCAGGAACCATGGTTTAAAGCTGACAACCTGCTTAAGAACTGGCGGTCTACCTGCGAAACTGGCCCATTAGGACTGCAACCCGCCGAGACCGCAACCCGCCGAGACCGCAACCCGCCGAGACCGCATAAGGAGCAACCCGCCGAGACCGCAACCCGCCGAGACCGCAACCCGCCGAGACCGCAACCCGCCGAGACCGCAACCCGCCGAGACTGCGAAACCACGGTTTATTTGTAAAAAACCGGTGGTTTATTGGTAAATATTATGCTGATTTTATTTATTTTATATCCAAAATGTTATATTTAAAAAATATTGAGATTGAATATTATTATAGAATTATTATTACATTTTTGTTAATATTAATTTGTTTTGGTTATTAATATTTTAAGTGTTGTAATTATTATATAGTCTAAAATTTTAAATATTACTTATGTTATTATCATATTTTGAATATTATTATTATTATGTTTTTATATCTAATACAAAGCAAAACTATATCTTATCATGTTAAAATATTACAAATTCTACGGTTATAATTTTAATATTACATTTTGATTACTATTGTGATTTGGTTTTAAATTTTACAAGTGTTTGATATTATTTTTTAAACCAAAATTAGATCTTATGAAGTTATAAGTATTTCATAATACATTTGTTGTTGTTATAATAAAAGGTAAAGTCATTTTTGGATAATTTAGCCGTTCACAGTTTATACTCGTGCGGGCCAGGAGTTGTACAAATGTTTTCAAATTACAATACAAAATAGTAAAAAACTATTACAAACATCATTCATCTTCAGCTTCGTCTTCTTCGTAAGTAAAATCTTCGCCGTCAGCTTCGTTTTCTTCCGCAATTTCTTGTTCAAGTATATCTTCGTAATCATCCGGATAATCTTCGAAGATGTCGTCTACGTTCACTTCGTCTCTGAACTCTATGTCTTGCATCCTTTTATCCGCCGCTGTCCAATCCTTAACTGCCACAAGCACTCCAAGTGCTTTGCCCGTCAATCTTGTTCTCTTAGTCGTGTATTGCAACCTCGCTTGGCTGAAAGCACACTCACTTGCAACTGTAGACATAGGTATAGCATAAATCTCTTTAACAATCCTGCAAAGAATAGGAAACTCTTCAGTTTTGGTACCCCACCATCGTATGATATCTTCAATACCTTGGTCTTGATAATTCGTAAAGTCAAACCTAGTGGTCCAATATCTATACAACTCATTATCAGATTGAGGGGTTTCTGTAACATTGTTGTTTCGTAACATTGCCAATCGAATATAGTTAGTATTTCTCCCTCTACCCCTATTGTTACTACTGCTTACATTTGTAGATGTATTTGATCTATATCTTGCAGCATACTTATCATAGATATTATACAAACTATCATATATACCGCTAATATATCCTTTAGGGTCAATTGGTTCGGTCGGTGGTATATCTGTAGGAAACCGTACAGCTTTATAAAAGCAATCAACTAGCAATTCAAATTTTTCTTTTCGTGAAAAAGGATCTAAAAGGCAAGCAAATGAATAACTATCAGGGATTGGATGAAAATACTTTGTGAACTTATATTCCATTCCAGGCACCATGTCTACGCATGCATAATGTGATCTAAATTCATCCATATGCATGGCAAGATTAGCAATCGTGAAAAGGGCCAAATGAGCATTAGGTTGATTTTGTGAAGAAAAGGTTAGGGTGTTTTCTTTAAAAAGTCTTAAAAATCTTAACATGTGTGCACAAAATTTCCAATGATCTGGTTCAATTGGTGTTTCACGATATGTATTATAAAGCGTCGATATCTCTTCTTTAAAAACATGCGCACGTGCAAGCATTGTGTAAGTAGAATTCCATCTAGTTTCGACATCTAATAAAAGTTTCTTATATTTTTTCCCATTTGAAAGAACAAGTGTTTTAAAAGCTCTTTTTTTAGCAGCGGATGTCGAGCAAAATAGGATCCCATTTTTTATAGGGGTAATATAATCACCCTGAACCTTACGTATTCCTTCTTTCGCAATTAATTGAAGTACGTGGCATAAACATTTGGTGTGAAACAATTTTGGAAAAGGAGGATTGCAATCTGCTATAAGATATGATATAGCACTAATATTAGAAGATGCATTATCCAACGAAATAGACATAATCTTGTTTTTAATGCCATAAACATTCATGCATTCAGTCATACTCTCCCTAATTATTTGTGCGGTATGCTTCCCAATTGATTCAAACCATATAATTCTCCTTTGGAGGACCCATTGGGCGTCCATCCAATGGAGGGTAACACATATCATATCTAAATCAGTAAAAGTAGCTATATCACTAGTAATCGAAACATTCCATGGCAAAGTCTGCATAGTTTGAATAATCTCTTTTTTTCTTTGTAAATAATATTTAAAGGCTAGCGATCGCAAAGAGGTACGTGGAATGCGTGTTGCCTGTGGGTTTACCCCAACTTGCATCCAATTTTCGTATCTCCAAGAATCCCCAAAACTAAATGGTTGTAAACTACCGACTGCATAAATCATTGTTGCTTCCCTATACGTATCGTGGTTAAACTCAAAAGGAAGACCTGTTTGAGGGTTCGTGCAAACATTAGTTGGGTTAGGTTTTGTAGGATCATATATTTCATGTTTCGATAAATGTTTTACCATAGTGCTAGTGCCCATATTTCTAGATCCACTTACGTGAAGATAACGTTTATTGCACTCTTTACAAATACAATACAAACCATCTTCTGATAGAGTATAGTGTTTCCAAATCCAAGATGTTTTCTTACGAGATCCCCCCCCACTAGTACTTCCACCACCACTTTCGCGGGAGGAGAGTGTGTCAACGTGAGGGAATTCTGTAGAAAAATCATCCATGGTATTGAGATCCACATTAGATGGTGCGTTTATCCCAGTATTTCTACGTTTTGAATTCATTTTAAAACTAATAACAGTTTTTTTTTTCAAATATGCAATAAAATACTAATAATAAAATCACAATTTAGACTAATAACAAGATATAACAACTAAATTTAGACTAATAACAAGATAGAACAACTAAATTTAGACTAATAACAACTAAGAAACAATTTGCGGAAAAACAAAAATCAAACAATTTCGAAAGTAGGAGTAGAATAAGTAAAATAACTAATTGTAGTTTTCTAGAACTTATCGAACAAATAGATAGATTTAGAGAGAAGTAGAGAGTTGTTTGAGAGGTGTGAGTATTGGTGTTGGGGTCTCCTCTACTTATAGGGGAGACCCAAAAAAAAAAAAACCGAAAAAACAAAAAAAAAAAAATCGCCCGGACCATCCGGATGGGCGTCCGGATGGTCCGGACACATGATCCGGGGCATCCGGACAGTTTCGCCCGGACGCCCGGACAGACAATTCGGACCATCCGGACGCCCATCCGGATGGTCCGAATGGAACCGGGGCATCCGGACGATCATCCGGATGCCCCGGTTCAACCAACGGCTAGTTCAAACCAACTAGCCGTTGGCAACGGCCAAAAGCGGACCATCCGCACGCGTGGCCGGATGGTCCGCTTGATGACGTCATGCTGACGTCATCAAACGGCTAGTAGAAAAAAAAAAAAAAAAAACACAAAATTACCCTATAAATACACCCTACATCCTCCTATATTTTTCACTACAAATCTCTCCCTCTCCACTACAAATCTATCCCCTCTCTCTACTACACTTCTCTAAATTTTTTTTATATTTTTCAAACTCTATTTAAATTTCAGGTTTCGCAAATGTCTTCGAAAACAAAAAAGAACGCTCGTAAACCAACCACTTCCGAATTGAGAGAGGTGGAAGAAATGTTGTTGCATACCATGGAGCAGGAGGCAACGGAGAGCGAGACTATCGAACATCGCCCCGAGGGGGAGATTCGCATCCGTAGTAATCAGCAAGGAGGTCGAGGTGTAACAAAAATTTGGTCTGGTATGTTTCTGAACTACGAGGAACTGATCCAAATAGAGGGTATGCAAAATTTTTTCAAACTTATTGAGCCTACTAATGGCCAAGGTTGGATGAATCTAGCTAGATTCAAATGTGATTGGTATATAGAACTAGTGCGAAGGTTTTATTCCACGGCTAGATTAATCGAAAATGATCCAAGAGGTTTAGGAATGAATACTTTGATTGATGGTAAAGACATTAGTTTTTTTGAAACTGATTTCTACGATCTTTTTTCCGTTCCAACCCATGATATCTATACCGGTAATAAATTACCTCCCATTAGTTATCGCCCTACGATATGGAGTGCTGATTGGCCTTTGTCTTACGAAGAAGCGGTAGAGATTCTTACTTGTCCTGGTGCGGAAGCTCCGAAAATTAGCGGTAAATTTCGAGCCATGCGGGGTAATTTGGATGGTATTGGGAAATTAGCTTTGAAATTGGTAAATAGTATATTTCTTCCACCTAGTAACAATGATTCGCAGCTTTCATATATTCAAACATTTGTTACTGCTTTTATGATTCGAAATCAGGGAATAATTAATTTACCCAGCTTGATGATTCGAAATATGGCTGCGAGGTGTGGTACGGATAAACTACCTTATGGGATGATATTGAGTAAATTGCTTGTTTCGAAAGGAGCTGATGTGAGTATGTACACTCCGGTGAAGGTGAGGCCGACTAGTGCTATAGGTAGAAACTCTTTGCGTTTGCAGGAAATATACTCTTGGGATGGAGAGTTGATTTCGAAATTAGAGGCATGGAACCACCATAGAGAAGACTTGAATCAGATATATATTGCGAACGGTCTTACAAAACCGCCAAATCCACCTACTCAGTATCGAGTTGAGGCTGAAGTGTCTTTCGATCCAACTGCTAGTGGTTCTTCGCGAGTACCGCCACAACAAAGACGAACCGATCGCGAATTTGCTGAGTTTGCGCATACTCAACAAATGGTTTGGCATGATGATTTTACAAAATGGCAAGGTGAATTTCAAAATTGGCAGGGGGGGGTAAATGACCAGCTTAGCCAGATACAGCAGTGGCAAGTAGGGGTGAATGATCAACTTGGTCACCTCGAGCAGTGGCATGGTCAATACGAGCAGTGGCATGGTCAATACGAGCAGTGGCATCATGGACAAGATCAATGGAATGAGCGATTTGCAAACTCTCAAGCCCAACAGTCGGAGTATATGCGACAGATGATGGAGAACATGCATTTGCAAGGTCAACCACCTAACAACAACAACGATGAAGCTCCTTAGTTTTTCGCAATTGATTTTCATTATCGTTGTAATGTTTATCTTTTTTATTTGATTGAACAACTATGTTACTTGTTTGGTTTTTATTTTTAATGAATTGTTTGTTTTGCTTCTATTTTTTATTAAATGTTATTTAAATCACTTACCTAGCTTTCAATTTTTATTTTGTTCTTTACAACTTACAAGTAATTTATGTTTATGCATATAAACTTCTAATATTGAATAGTTCGAAAATACAATAAACTATATAATTCATCTAACCATAAACACTTCAAGCTTGAAAGAATCTAAAGAATCACCTAATAATTTAAAATTTTAATACAATTATATGTCTAATAGGTATATATTATTTAATAGTAATATATTATTCAAACGTATCAAAATCAAATTACAATTATTTTTTTAAAATATAATTGATGATTATAAAATTTTGATTAAAATGATAACATATTTAAATTAAAATACATGAAATAGAATAATTAACTCAATTATTGAAATTAGATTCAATTAACACTTACAAATTAATTTTAAATGACATTATAATATATTCTGATAAACGGTTCTTAAATGGTTAAATGGTTTGGCTGATGGTTTGAACTGGTAAACGGTTCTTAAATGGTTCGTCTGGTGGTTTGAACTGGCGGTTTAACTGTGAAACTGGCCCATTACGACTGCAACCCGCCGAGACCGCAACCCGCCGAGACCGCATAAGGAGCAACCCGCCGAGACCGCAACCCGCCGAGACCGCAACCCGCCGAGACCGCAACCCGCCGAGACCGCAACCCGCCGAGACCGCAACCCGCCGAGACCGCAACCCGCCGAAACCGCAACCCGCCGAGACCGCAACCCGCCGAGACTGCAACCCGTGGTTCAGACTTAAACGGTGCGGGTTGGTGCTGGTTCAAACCGTTTGACACCTCTACACACAATTCACCAACTCAAACCCCCAAAAATGGCGTCAATACTCAAAAACCAAAAGAGAACAGAACCAAACGAAGAAGCAACAAACTTACGATCCAAGAACGAAGAGCTAGAGAGAAGATTGAAGGCGAGCGAGGAGAGAGAGAATCAGTTGACGATCGAGCTTCATCGGTTGTGGCGGAGACTTCGTATCGCGGAGGAAGCGGAGGAGACGCTCTGTTCTCAGCTAGCGGAGCTTGAGGCTGAGTCCGTTCATCAAGCACGTGAGTACCAATCGCGCCTTTTGTTCTTGATGGATCAGCTTTCCTCTTCGTCTGCTACTACTAGTGTTTCTAATGTAAACTTGTGATTGGTGAATTAGGGTTTTATATAAAGTTGTAATTCGAGATTAGGTTTTTATGTATACGATGATGCTCAATAGATTCTGTTATGGTTTCTGGATTCGAACTACTCATCATGCTTTCTACATTTTTTATTTTCATTCGACTACGATTAGGGCGGTTAATGGATCGGAACCAAATAGTGAATACGTGATCGAGAATCGGATCGAATTATTAAAGTGAAGGTCTGAAGGATATCGATAAAATCAACTGAATTTTTTTTTAAAATTAAATGTTAAACTGTGGGAACCGACAGTCGAATTTACTGCTGTCAACGGTTTCGGAATTCCATTTTAAAATTTAAAACGAATAAAGAATCGATAAAATTGGAAAATCGATAGAATTGACAGAATAAAACCAATAAACCGAAAAATAACTGACTAACAAAATCGTTAAAATTCATTACTTTTTTATATTTTATAATTTATATTGTCATAATTAATAGCTAATTATAAAAAAAATTAAAATCAAAAGCTTTACTTCTAATTTTTTTTTTATATTTTTTATTCAAGTAAAAGTATTTGAAATTTAAATTATAATTAGTATTTATTTATTTAAATAGGCAAAGTTCCGTCAAAATCCAAACTCAACCCGGGACCGTTTTAGTCCAGTCATACAATATCCGACCCATAAATTTTTGAATTTTTTTTATTTATAAATTATATCATTGCCAAAATTACTACATAAAAGTTTAACTTTGAGTTTAAACCTTAAACCTGTAAATTTTATATATTGGTTTAAGTAAATTTTTTAAATGAAATTAAATTGAAATTAAATTAAATTTCTTTTATTATTTATTTAATAAAAAATCAAAATTAAAATTAATTAACAAAATTTGAAAAAAATTATGGATCAAAATCATGAACAGAAATCAGACCGTACCAATTCTTATCGATTCCGAAAATCAAAACCGATAAACCTAACAGTCCGGTTCCGTCAAAATCCGAACCGGAGTGCTACAACCCTGACTACGGCAGAATTTATCCAAAATATAAACTGAATTCAAGCTGTTATTATTATAATCTGGATTACAATTTAGCTGACTTCAAAGTTCATAAGTTTTTTTATCTCAAAGAATCCAACACAACAACAAACATCAGAATCATATTAAAAAAAAATTATCAAAAGGAAAAATATAAATAAAACACCAAGTTTGTGGTTTTTCTGGTATAAAATGCAGAAGGGTTGCAACTAGGAGGCTTGGTCATTCCTTTTAGCTTCCTCTACTGCCACTGTTGTTTCGATTGTGGCTTTACTTTTGATAGGCCCTAGTTTCGCATCAAGATCCTTCACCGCGTTCGTTAGAGACCTCGCATCTCGAGCTTCAATCAGCCGCCCAGAAGACTGCAACAAACAAACAGATTGAAAAACTAATAACAGACAAGAAAGTTGTAGCTATACTATAACATTGAGAAACTGACCTTTACAAGCTGTTCTACCCTTTCTTTTAAGTCGTTGTCAGCCGCTTCCTTATGAATGTTCCGAAGAACACACATCATGTGAAGTTCGAGATCATCTTTACGATGTTGTTCGATCTTACATTGAGGAACGGTTGCTTGACAGCCAACCGAAAAGAAAGGACAATTTACAAGCTTCATTTGACAAACGGTAATACAATGTCGGTCCATATCACGTCGCATGATATTACTCGAGCAATTTTGTTCACAAAGAATTATCTTAAACGGACATATTGAATCGTGCTCTCCCATATGAGCAGCTGAAAACGTAGCGTTACAACCCTCGTTGTTACAATTTAAACGTCTGTATCCGCAGTTTCGGATGTGGTCGTTCACTTCTTGTTCTGAATTATATTTCATGTCGCAATGGAATAAGTTCTTGAAATCGACGTTTTTAAGTAAATTTTGGGCGATTATTTCCCTCGGCTCGAGTAACCAAAACCCATTTACTTCCATCTCTTGGACGAAATCGTCTATTTTGTCTTCTCGGCTTTCGCTAAGTAACCACCCGGAAACCCGACTGAATAAATTCCGTTTTGACGTTGCGAAATCGTCGATGAAGTCGGAAACAATATCAAATGGATGGTCTGATGCATTTGAATCTGGTCCTCCTTCTAATATAACGCGTTCGGCTACAAACGTTTCGCTTCTTTGGGTAAGATATTCAACCATTTCTTTTCGGATATCAGCTGCTACTGAGCCCGGAGTTTTGAAGATATCACCAGTTGTGTTGTCGACACAAGCCGTTGATAATCCGGGAAGGAAAGATTGAGCTATTTTGTGAACTACTTCGGTATCGTAAAGATCACAATGGAAAGAAAGGCCGCCTTCTTTTCCTTCTTCGATTTTTTCGGGTACATGTTCAACATCTGTTGTAGAATTATCCATATGTAAGATTTATTCGAGGATGGCTTCTGGTACGGTATCTCACCGGATTAATACGCTCCTATATAACAAGAGAGAGATCGAAACCAAAATCAGTGATAAGTTGTTGGATTAAACTTCAAAAACAAATGAAGTTTCAGATCGTTCAAAAAAAGAATAAAACTTACTTCAACTAACTTAATTGTCTTATGAACAAAATCTCAGAATGGAACGCCATAGTATGACAACACCTTACAATCGATCCTATAGCGCACATATAACCAGCCAAAAAATGAAGAATCTAAATGTGATCCCTGATAAAGATCTAATAAGCAAAAAACACTTATTTTTGCTTCTCAAGAGAACAATTGCTTCTTCAAGGAAAAACTTCTGCATTCTTTATGTGATTGACTTACGACCGAATTTCAAAATGGGACATTATAGCACGAGAACACAAAAAACGAACATATAATCGATTAAAAAGTGTATCCTATATGACAAAAGTGAGCATCTTAAGCAAAACTCTCTTTAACTTAATTTCCTTATGATTGAAATTGTACACAGGGACCCTATACCATGAGAACACCTTATAATGGATTATAAAGTACACAAATATCAAGCAAAAAGTGTAACTAACACAGTTTAGGATCATCAAGGCTTTGCACCCTTCACTTAATTGCCTTATGACCGAAATTACAATATGCGACAGCGACACAATACCACGAGAACACTTCATAATTATCCCTAAATCGAGCAAAAGATGCATCCTATATGACAATAGTGAACATCTTTACAGCAAAACTTTTGCGCCCTTCACTTACTACTGTCAAAACCGAAAATTTCAAAATGGAACACCGTAACATGAGACTAACTTTGAATCGTAATCAAGTCTAAACATATAGTATGACTTAGAATCGAGCAAAAAATGTATCCTCTATGACAAAAGTGAGCATTCTTTACAGCAAAACTTTTGTGCCCTTCACTTACTGCTGTCAAAACCGAAAATTTCAAAATTGAACACCGTAACATGAGACTAACTTAGAATCATAATCAAGTCTAAACATATAGTTTGACTCAGAATCGAACATATAATCCATCAAAAAGGTTGTATCAGAAGACAAAACTCAGCATCTTCAATGTAAAACTTTTGCTCTCTTCACTTAATTGACTCATGACCGAAAATTCTCAAATTCCCAAAATGAAACACTATACCATGAGAACAGCTTATAAGTTATAATCATTCCCAAATCAAACATACATACACTCAGATCAAAATGTGAGCATCTTTAGGGCAAAAATTTTGCGACCTTCACCGCTTAATGACCCAAATTTCAAAATAGGACAGAAAATCACGAGAACACTTATAAACAATCATAAATCCAACTCTAAATCGAGCAAAACTTGTATCCTAATACAAATTGAGCCTCTTTGGGGCTAGCTTAGAATCAATCCTACATCGAACATATAATCGATCGAAACCTTCGACCTTTCTAACACATTGACCAATCATAATGCGATTTAGATAAAATCAGTCAATCAAGAACCTAAGAATTACCAAATTTTATATCCAAATAGAGAAAAGTTTCATAATTATTCATAATATCCAAGAATTACCAAATTTTCTCTGCAATTCGAAGGTACAGAGATCTAACTATAAGTAATTCAACTGAGCAACCCCAAAAAAGTCAAATATAATTGCAGATCAAAACACAATCTAGAGAGGGAACATGTTATTAAGAGAGAATCAAAGATTATATAGCTAATCAAGTCCTAAAACGATACAAGAAAATGGAGAATTTACCTTTAGTTCTGAGAATTTTGGATCGTATACGTTTTGTTTCTCTATCTCTTCACCCGATGACCTGAAGGATGACCTGAAGAAGGAAGGAGTTATAGAAAATGGAGTCCCACTATGTTTTGAGAATTGCGATGGGCCAATTTTTTTTCGTTTATATTTTGGGGACACAACCGTCCTAACGGTCTTTTATTATTTACTAAAGTTATATTTATTATATATTAGTTTTTAGTTTTTTTATATAAAATATATTTACTATTTAAGTTTTATTTTAATATTATATTAATTAAGTTGATAAACTTGATGATGAAACTCTTCAAGAAACTCTGTTCTTCAAGAACAGAGCAAAAAAAATTCTGATTTTCGATTCTTCATCTTCGTGATTCATCTCTTTCTTTGGGAGAATGAGTAGCAATTTCAATAACATCTCGAAGGAAGATTTTCCTATACTTAGGAATTCGATGGAAGCAAATTCTGGTGGAGATACTCTCAAGAACAGAGGAATTGTTTGTGAGGGGAAGGCTCTTGAATGTAATGTTATTTTAAATCCTGTTTTTGAGGAAGTGGTTAAAGACAAAGTTTCTGATAATTTGTTAAACAATAAGGAATCGTATGCTGATAAATTGAAGCCAAGTAAAACAGAGTTTGTACACTCCGATGTCTCTGTTTCTCGTAATAGTGAATTCCTTGTAATCACTTTCAATGTTGAAGATAAAGATCGTTTGTTAAAGATCTCCAAACACACTTTGGTGGCAAAATTTGCGTCTGGGAAGCCTTCAATGGAAAGTTTGAGAAAATTTTTGTCAAAGTTTAACTTCAAAGGCAGTTTCAGTCTTTCAATCTGGGATTTCAGGCATGTTTGCGTTGAATTTACAGAGCTAGAAGATTTAAAGAGGCTATGGTCAAAGAATGTGTGGGTCTTGGGAGATACAACGATGAGGCTGTTAAAATGGTCTCCTGGATTCGATCCAAATCTTGAATCTCCGTTTACGCCGGTTTGGGTTTCCCTTCCAAACTTGCCGGAGTTTTTGTTTAATAGATCCACTATTTCGGAGATAGCAAAGATTCTGGGTACTCCTTTGAAGATCTGGGTGCCTTCTATCAATAGGGCTCGTCAGAATTGTTGTAGATTTTGGGTTGAAATTGATGTTTCAAAGCCATTAGTTCATAAAGTTCAGGTTAAGTTTGGGGAATCTGAGAGTTATTGGCTTCATCTTGTGTATGATAAGGTTCCTCTTTACTGTAATCATTGTGCGCACATTGGACATTCTGTTGACAAATGTAAGAAAATGTTGTTGGATCAAGGAAAGGATTCTGGAAACGTTGTGCAGGTGAAGGATAGTTCAGAAGTTCCCGATCAAGTTTCTTGTTCTTTAAATCAGAATCAGGTGACTCGTAATGGTACTGATAATCTTCAGGATAAAAGTGTTTATTGTGATCAGCAGCTTCAGGATCTTTCTGGGAAGAGTGGTGTGGCTGGTAGGTTCTTAAAGTCTGTTGTGGTTCATAAAATGCCTTCTGATGTTGATCAAGATGTTCAAAATGTTGTGGAGTCTGGTAACCATAGTCCTAAGATTCAAGAGGTTGATTCTGTTCTGGTAGATGAAGATTCTGTTGACTTAGTTAATGATGATGAGTTGATAGATGCTTTGAAAACTTTGGAAAGGAAAAATATGTTTGAATCTCTTAATGAAGAAATACATGATTCTCCGATTCATGATGGAAGCCTTAATAGCTCTCCTGTGAAGGGAAGTTTAATTGAAGTTAAACAGAGAAGGCAGGATCCTAAAAAATCTAAAAAGATAACGAATGTTTGGAATACGAAAGGTCCTGTGTCTTCAAAGAGTTTGAAGCTGAAAAGGGCCCAGAAAACCTCTTCTAATACATGACCATTTCCATTTTAAGTTGGAATGCTAGAGGTATTGCAAATAAAGAAACTATTCAAAGATTGAAATCTATGGTTAATTCGTTAAAAGTTAGTTTTGTAGCAGTTCAGGAACCATTTGTTAAAGCTGAAAAGATTGATTGGTTAGCCAAGAAGTTGAAGTTGACTGGTTGGTGCTGTAATCTGAGTAATAAGATCTGGGTTTTCTGGCATCAAGATTATAAAGTTGATATGATTTTTGATAGTGAGCAGTTATTACATCTTAAAGTTGATCATCCAACTTTGAATAAAGTCTTTTATGTCTCTAGCATTTATGCTAAGTGCAAGACTGATCTGAGATCTGTTCTTTGGGATGAAATTAGAGCTCTGAATGTATCCTCTCAAGAATGGATTTTGTTTGGTGATTTCAACATTATAACTAGCATTCAGGAGCAGGCTGCTTGTTCAACTATTAATCAGAAAGGTATGGATGAGTTTAATGGTTGTATCATGGATTGTAATTTGATGGATGCTGGTTTTACGGGTTGTCCTTTTACATGGTCTAATGGTCATAAATGGAGGAGGTTGGATCGTGTGTTGTATAACTCTGCCTGGTTAGATTACTTTGATTGTACTTCTGTCTCACACATGGCTAGGAGTTGTTCAGATCACTGTCCTATTCTTATTAAAGTAGCTTCTAACCTTGAAAGATCAAAATCATCTTTTAAATTTCTGAACATGTGGGCTTCTCACCCTCAATTCTTGAAGAAAGTTGAAGACAGTTGGGCTGATAATGGTGCTTCTGAGGTTAGTAATCCTATTATGGCTTTTTGGCTTAAACAGTTTCGTTTGAAGGCTGAGTTGAAGAGTTGGAATAAGGAAACTTTTGGTAACATTTTTTATGCCATTAAGCAGTCTGAGGATAGTATTATTAGTAAAGAATCTTTGCTTCTTAATGATTTTAATGAGGCTAATAAGTTGGAGTTAGATAAGGCTAGACAGCTGCACTTGATTTTGCTTGATAGAGAAGAGTTATATTGGAAGCAGAAGGCTCATACATCTTGGTTGAAAGACTCAGATAGAAATACTGCTGCGTATCATAGTTTTGTGAAGAAAAGGGTTAAGATAAATAGAATTGATAGAATTAAAAATGGTGACAATTGGTTGAATGGTAAGAAGGAAATTGGTGAATCTGCTGTTGAATTTTTTAAAGATCTTCTTTCTCCTATTACTAGTGTTGTGTGTGAAGGGAATTTGTGGAATGTTATTCCAACTCTTGTAACTAATGAGGACAACAATGAATTGGCTAGAATTCCTGATGATGTTGAGATTTATAAAGTGGTCAAGGGTTTAAAGTCGGAATCTGCTTCTGGGCCTGATGGTTTTAATGCTGAGTTTTACAAGATTTGTTGGAATATTGTGGGGAGTGATCTGTGCAAGGCTGTCAAGGGTTTCTTTTCTGGTTATAGGCTTCCTAAAGGGGTGAAGGCTACTGTAATCTGTTTGATCCCCAAGATTGAAAATCCTAACAAGTGGAAGGACTTTCGACCGATCAGTTTAACCACTGTTTTTTCTAGGATCTTGGGGAAGCTTATCAATAACAGGTTGGCTAAGTTGCTTCCTAAGTTAGTTTCTGAAGAGCAGGGAGGGTTTGTTAAGGGCAGAAATATTCAGGAATCAATTCTTCTTGTGCAGGAGTTATGTTATGATATTAATAGCAATAAGAGACATGGTAATGTCATAGTAAAGACTGATATGACTAAGGCATTCGATAAACTTAATCATAGCTTTCTCCTTCATGTTCTCAAGGCTTTTGGTTTTAATAATTCAGTTGTTGGCCTGTTTCATAATTGCATAAAAGATGTGTTCTCTTCTGTCCTTGTTAATGGTGAGGTTACTGGTTTCTTTCCTAACTCTCAAGGTCTTAGACAAGGGGATCCACTCTCCCCTAGTCTGTTTATATTGGCTGAGGAGTATCTCATTAGATGTATAAAGTTTAAAGCCACTGATCATCCTATGGTTAGATATAAAACAAGGAGTGAGATGAATATTGATTGCTTAGCCTTTGTTGATGACTTCATAATATTTACTATTGTTGATCCTGCTACAATGAATGTTCTTAAAGACATTTTGGATCATTACCAGACTGTCTCTGGTCAGCAAATCAATAATGCAAAGTCTAAGCTTATAGTTTCTAGTAAAATTGGCTCACGGAAACTCAGATTTATTGAAGACATGTGGAAGATCAGTCATACATGTTTACCTTTCAATTATTTGGGAACTACAATTTCGAATAATACAATAGTTGCTAATTTTGAGTCTATTGTTTGTAAAGTCAGGAGCAGGATCTTGGATTGGGATAAGCTGCATTTGTCTTTTGATGGTCGCCTGATGCTCATTCAGTCAGTTCTGATGGCTTTCCCCATTTATTATCTGCAGCATACTTCTTTACCTGCTGGTGTCATTAATAGGTTGGAGATTATTTTTAATAAGTTCATGTGGGGTAGTAAAGATGATAAAAGAAGCATTAGTTGGACTAGATGGAGAAGTCTTTGTAAGCCATTTAAAGAGGGTGGGCTTAATGTCAACAGTCTGAAAGATATGCAACATGTTTATGCAATGAAGAACTGGTTTAGTTTCAGAAGACAGAACTCTCTTTGGGCCAGGTTTATGTTATCTATATATTGTAGAAATGACATTCATCCTGTTCTGGCCATTTCTCCTTATAAAAGATCTAAAACATGGGCTTCCATTATGAGTGTTAGGGATGAGGCTGAGGATTTTATGTTCTGGTTACCTGGTCAAGGTCATTTAAGTTTCTGGTATGATAGGTGGTGCTCTGATAGGCCATTTATTAAAGTTTTCAGTGATAATGATAGAAGAACTTTATGGGATACTGTTAATGATCAGGTTAGTCACTTTTGGTTGAATGGTTCGTGGGATTTGGATAGACTAAGAACTATGGTTACCTCAACTGATATTGCCAGGATTAAAGATGTTACCTTATCCAATAGAAAAGATGATATGTTATGGTCTTTATCTCAGAATGGTGTTTTCAGTACTAAAGACACCTTGAATTACATTAGGTCTAAAGGAAATGTTTCAAGGCTTTATGATAAAACCTGGAATTCAGTCTCTCCTAAAAAGTGTTCTTTTCTACTTTGGAGGGTGCTTCACAACTGGGTTCCAACAGATGAAGTCATGCAATCTAAGAATGTTCAGCTGGTGTCAAAATGTGTACATTGTAACAGTATTGAATCTACTCACCATGCTTTGGTTCAATGTCAGCAGGTCTGGACCGTTTGGAGACACTTCAGTGACATCTTCAAAGTTCAAGTTCAACCCTTCATGACTATCTCCCATATTGTAATGAAATGGTATTGGGCTGCTCAGAAAGATTGTGATATTTTCACAATTTTACCTGTAATCATAACATGGTGTGTCTGGTCAGCAAGAAACAAGAAGAAAATGCAGGGTGATTCAACTAGTTCTACTACTATTATCAATCATGTTTTGTACATTCTGTCTGCCCTTGATCGAAGCAAAATTTTGAACAGAAAACACTGAGGTAGATTTAGACGTGAAGCTTTGATTTTAGGATGTGTTAATCATGTTAATACTGGATTTAAGGCTCTTCATTTGAAATGGAAGAACCCTAAACAGGGGAGATACAAAATCAATGTTGATGGGGCATGTACCTTCTCTGGTGAGTCTGCTGGAGGAGCTTTGGTTCGAGATAGTAATGGTGATATTATGATTGGTATGGGTGTCTATTTGGTAAAAGCTCGCCTTTGATTGCGGAGTGTAGAGCTTTGTTT
The DNA here is from genome assembly GCA_036936605.1 of Limnanthes douglasii subsp. nivea. Lineage (NCBI taxonomy): Eukaryota > Viridiplantae > Streptophyta > Magnoliopsida > Brassicales > Limnanthaceae > Limnanthes > Limnanthes douglasii. Next base: position 7,164,000 of record JAUPFV010000003.1, on the reverse strand, counting down.
GAAGGTTTGAAGCTTTGTGACAGGTTACAGTTGAGACATGTTGACATTGAGATTGACTCTTCGATCTTGGTTAACTTATTGCTCTTTGGAAATTCTTCGTGGTATCTTGACCCGATGTTGAGGTGTTGCAGAAAACTTCTTCGATCTGAAATGGTGGTTAATCAGATTTTTCGAGAACAAAACTTGGGACCAGACTGGATTGCAAAGGAAGTTCTTGAGAAGAAATCGGGTTTGGAGTTTGATAGGAACAATGCTCCTTTGAAGTTAAGAGCAATCGTTTTCTTAGAAAGCATCAATCTTGGATATTTGAGGCTGAGAAATTAGGGTTGGTTTAGGGTTGTTTTTGGTTGCTGAAGGTTGAAGACGAAGTTTTGGTTGAGCGCGAAAATCTTTAGGTTGTGTTCAAATTTTGTGTAAAATTGCCTTATAAGGCTTGTATTCTTCTTTTATTTCAATAAAAGCCCTTTCGATTAAAAAAAAGTTTTATTTTAATATTCTATTTGATTATCGGCTATAAAATTATAATTACATGTCAATTAATTGTTAACTTAATATTTTTTTATGATACTTTATTTATATATATATATATATACATATATATTATAATCTAAATTACAATTAAATAGTATTGATCTATATTTTATCAAATCAATTTTATATTTTTAATAAATTTTTATTATAATATTATTTTGTATTTTTAATGTTGTTGACACATGTTTTTTATTTTTAGTGTTGTTGTCATTATCCATGGACACGTCTTTTTTACTTTAGTTGAAGATAATTTACGTTCTTATCTTTTTATTTTGGTATTTCGTCATTAAAACTGAGGTTTTGTTTGTTCTTATCTTTTTATTTTGGTATTCCGTTATTAAAACTCAGGTTTTGTTTATCCTTTCATTCATCAAATATGTTTTGAACAAAACTTTTCTCTCTAAATGTGTAAGATTAGTAAAAGAATAAAAAAAACTACGTTTTTTGTGGCAATGATTGAAGATTAAGTTTAAAAAGATTATGGAGAAAGAAAGAGGACAAAATACAAGTTTTTTAAAAATAATAGTAATAGAGTTATATTTTTGTGGTGGTGATGTTTGAAGAGAAGTTTGACAAGAGAAAAAAAGGACAAAATACAAGTTTTTAGAAATAATAGTAATGCTTTTAGAAAAACATATATAAATTCATGGAAGAGAAAGAGAAAGAGAATCTCGAACTCTTTAAAATTAACCAAAATCAGAGAAAATAAAAATTGGAGCTTTAAAATATAATTGGAAAAAAAATGAAGATCGAGAAATAACCAATTGTATAAAAAAAATCGGTAACTCGAGAGCGAAAATTCAACCAGATAAAAGGTAAATGTGGATATTGACCTCACGTAAACAAGATTGGATACGCCGTTTATTTTTAAATATATATTTGAATTTATGAGTTATCTTTTTTTTTAATTTTGGTACGATTATAGAATTTGTTGCCACTAATATTTATTTATTTGTATTCAACGCTTTTGTTGTTATTACATGTTAAGCTTTTTAATTTTTCTTAATAACAACTTATTTAATAAATATTATGAGATATGAATTTAATATAATGGATTTAATTTGCATTAATAATTGATATGTAATCTTAAAATATTTGAAATAAATGTCATTTTTAACCTATGTTGTGGATTTTCATATTGGGTTTATATATATTATTTGTATTGGGTCATTGAATAAATTATAGATGGATTATATTATTATCAATGGATGATATGGTTATATTTTTGAATAGTTAAGGTCTTTAACACTATTTTGAATCTTCCACTATTTATTGTATTATGTATTGAGGTCATTGAATAAATTAATAAATTTAATTTTTATTATCTGAAACAACCATAAAAGCTAAAGATATATTTGGTATTAGTAGGGCTTTAAAATTAGAGACAACCAAAATTTTATCTAAACAAGTTTCATATTATAAATATATTGGTTTTTTTTGTTAATGTTTTCACAGTTTTGTAGGTAAACCATTTTTATGTACGTAAGTTTTTTCAGTGAAGAGGTGAAATTCATGTGAAGAAGGTGATAGAATATCATGAACGAATTCTTAAAAGTTACTTTCTTGACGGAGGAAACTATAACAAACTTTACAGATTCAAGCATGTTGTTAATGAATTTTCAATCCATAAGAAATAATCATTTCCAGATCGTGCTGCTTGAGAGATGCGTACAAACTACAAAGAGAAGTTTATGTCCAAACTAGGCTGTTTGAAAGATATGTACAAAGTAGAAAGATAAGTTGGTATACAAGAGGTAAGAAGATATGCAAAAACAACAAAAAGAAGTTCATATAAAGGGGCACTTATCTTTTAGAGAGAGAAGTTGATATACAAGAGGTAAGAAGATATGTAGAAACAAGAACAAAAAAAATTATATACAATGGGCACTTATCGTTAGGAGCAGATCAACGCACGATTACTAATACCGATAAATGTTAAAATATTAGAATTTGACACTTACAATTAGCTTACGCATGACTATTGATATTGATAAATGTTAATATCAGAATTAGACACTTATAGTTAGCTTTCAGATCCTTGCTTTTCTATCCTAAAAAAGTCATACATATCATGCCTTTTATTTTATAGATATAGTTTTTATACATTTTTTATTATTAAAATAATAATTAATACATGTTATTAAATTAATATATTTAACTTTTTGTTATTAAATTTTATATTATCCCGCAGAAAAGTGTGGGTATACTTATATAGTATCATCTATAATACGAAATCGTTATAAAAAAATTGTTTACTCTTGATAAAAAAAATTGTTTATTATAATGGATATTGTTTTTTTAATAATATTTTTCGACACATTTTAATTATATCAATTGAATTACTAAACATCGTTATGAGAGCTAATTTTTCTTTTTAAAATTTGTTTAATTAATGTTTTTAAGCAAATTCTAACCTATGAATGTATTATTTGTTTTAGATAAATTTTGGACAAATCCATCTCCAACTTATCGGTACAAAGATTATTGATCTTGAATCTCTAACTTTTCTCTCGTTAACGCATAACAAAATAGACTTTTAATATTTTCGATATGCATTTTGTAAAACATGATATCGTTGTCTCATACCAAAAATAGGTTCATATCTTTATATGAGCCAATTTCGGACATCAAATGAAACCGTAAGAAAAATATATAATATAGATCATACAACGGTGAAGAAGAAAACGTTGTTACTTGCGAAAGTTTAATACTTATACGTTGCGAAGCGTAATATAGTTAACTTTAGCATAGTTTCGCATGTTGTGTTAGGCATTCTTTTGCAATGTAAATTCTTTAAGACTTAGAGTGTTTTAAGTGCAAAATTGGACGTCGTATTTGAATTAGTATATACATAGACTAAACAATTATAATTTTTAAACTGCAAAATTAGACATTATTAAAACTACGAAATCTAAACTACACTTGTCCTGCGAAGTATCATATTTCGCACGTGGTTTTGGATTTTGTCATATCATAGCAAGTTTTATATTGATATTCACCACATTGCATCAAATTATAGCAAACTCAAAAATAAAATCGCCCGAAACTTGGCGAATTTCATATCAAAGTTTGCCAAGTGGATTGTGAATTGTCAAAATTATTTCTCAACATTGATGACGGATAAAACTAATTATTTTGTCAATGCACTAACGAATTAGTTTTGGTCATTCCAACCATGGATATGTTAGCTTCATTAGGACCCATATGTTGGATTGGTATCGTGGTAGCAAGATTTACGTGAAATATTGACTTTAGATGCTTGTTCTTAGCATTTTCCAACCTAGAAAAAAATATTAAATTATATAACCATGCTTACAAAATCTAATGTATTGTGAATATGAAACTACGTATAAATTGTATGTGATTCATACAAAAAGTATGATGTGAAATAAAGTACAAATTGTATATCCGAAATCTTCATAAATTATTTTGTCACATTAGTGAAAAATAAAACAAACTACAACGTCAATATAACACATGTCTAGAAACACTTTTGGATTATAGTTTTAAATGTAATAAAAAAATCTTTTTATTTATAAACATAATGAATTTATTTTACATAACGAAACATACAATTATATTATAAAATATTTTGCAACTCCGATTTCGTTTCACTATACCTTATTCTTCATTGTTCTTTTTTCTGAAAAGATGTTGCATCATTTAATAAGAACGCGTCTCAATACAAAATTCCATACATACTAATTTATCTTATCTTATACCATAATAAAATTATCACCCATTTCATAATAACTTAGACTTAGCATGCAAGCACATAATCAATTGCATAACTCACAATAAATCATAATTATTAATTTTGAGAACACCTTAAAATATTATCATGAGCCAATTACGATACCCGGTTCTCAAATACAATGATTTCAATCCTGACTTCATCCGGTTTCTTATCAGAAGACCTCTTTGTGCATATACCACCAGACATATTCATAGCGTGGTATACTAGTACCCTAATCGTAAGATATTATAATCTGGACCCGTTTATACAAAGAATGGACACCAGTAAGAATACTTTAGTAGGCAAATCACTTTGTCTTAATTTCGAATACAAAGATCATATTTCAGTTTTGGTCACAACATACATCAGACAGCATCATCTTCAGAAAACTCATGAGCTGAAAATATATAAAACTTGGAATAAACCAATTGACGAGTTGTGGTTCATTTGGATGATGTAAGGTTTTGTATAAACAATGCATTATATGGACATGCCATGTACGATGAGAGTTGTGAATATTTATAAACATGTTTGATCTAATATGAATGAATTTAATCATATATGGACGAGAAGTGATCTTTTAAAGACGAGTTGTACAACGATATGGATAAGGTATATATAGTTTGATTCATAATTTATCGTATATATGAGTGATTTTATGTGGATAAAATCATGTGTATGAATAAAAAATATTAATTTGAAAATAATGTTGAATCATTTATTACTTATATTGATTATTTCCTCATGATCAGTTATTTCTTTTTCTTTCTCGGTCATTAATAATAATCGATTTAACCTTTGAGATCCATGTTTTTTTTAATAAGTCATGAGTAAACATAAAGATAGTTAAGGGGCCTTGTTAATGTGTAATAACGGCCCACTAAGAGCTTAAGCGGGTCTACCTTATTCTAGTATAAAAGGTGACCCACTTGCGTGGCAAAAGGGTATTGAATATTATTTTATGACAACCCCCTTTATCTCTCTATACTTTCTCTCTCTAGTCACATCTGGTTCAAGATCCCAAATATTCTCCCAAACAATTATTGACTCATCATTAGCGCCGTCTGTGGGAATTCGAGTGATACCGAAAAGGAATCTTTTGCTCTTTGAAAATCACATTTTGCGGGATGAACAACAAAGCTGCGATAGAGAGGGTCGGTAGAGAAGTCGTCCGAGCCGTCTCAGGTTCGGAAGGCGAAGGAGCCCCTAGTCGGGAATGGCACGATCGGGGTCGGGACAAGCGGTCAACTTTAATAATGACCCGAAAACAACTCCTTGAGGATATTGCCAGGCTAAAAGAAGAAAGAGAGCGGGCACTGGATGAGAAAAGGGCCCGGGAAGGAAAGGGCAAAGAACCCATCTTGGAGGATCGGGAGGCAGCCGACCATGACGTCGATCCGCGAATAGAAGCCCGACCCGTTAGGTATTACAGGGACTCTCTCCCCGACGACGAGCGGACTGCTAGGACTCGGCGGAACCCGGAGAACCATCATGGCATGACATTAGACTACCCCTCAGATGACTCGTCGGGCAGAGAATATCTGCGTCGGGAAAGAGTCCAACGAACACAAAAGAATCGTTCCCGATGCCTCCGAGGACCCCGGGCAGACCCTCTAAAATATAAGAAGGGTAGCACCGATAAGCAGACCCCGGTATCCTTTGAGAAAGAAGAAATGCATGCCGCCAGCCGCGGAGAGCGGGAAACTTTGCCACCAGTTCCATGGCAACCATCGAATAGTCAGAACCATGGTTACAGAACTAGTAGCCAGTTTATCAGCCCGGGAGTTGAGGGACTCTATGGAGTTCGGACGGAAGGCCTTGGGGGAGGAGCATGTGAGCTCGGAGTCAATTGGAGGGCCTCCCCGCTGTCCGATGAGATATTAGCGGGACAACTCCCGAAGAGATTCGGCATTTCTAAACTAGAAAAATACGACGGGAAAAAGGACCCGGATAATCATTTGGAGGCTTTCAAAAACTTCATGTTAAGCTTCGACAACGATGACAAGCTCCTGTGTAGAGCTTTTTCCATGACTTTCAAGGACAGGGCGTCCAAGTGGTACAACCGTTTACCGCAGGGTTGCATTCGGAACTTCGGGACGTTCTGGACGATGTTCAGGCAACACTTTGTGGGAAGTAAGAGCTTCCGGGCCAACGGAGACACTATCATGAATTGCAGGCAGAAACTGGGGGGGAGCCTCAGAGAATACACTAGGCGATTCATCGACGCGAAAACCGACCTAGATCACTGCGAAGAGAACGTGGCTCTAACAGCGTTTCGCTTGGGTCTGCTTCCGGGGCCAATGAAGCAAGCAGTGACAAAGAAACAAGCATTCACGTTTTCCGCGCTCCTAGCACAGATAGAAAAGCAGATATTGATCGAGGAGACAGAAGCGTCTGAGTTGGCAGCGCAGATTCAGCAAAGTGCCCAAGCATCGGTCGTAATAAGGCAGGGCACCCGGTCGGACTACGCAAGGGCGGCCCAACCGATAAGCACGATACACCTGAACCCTCCTGTGTCGGCCAAGCCTTCGACCCCAACCGGTCTGAAACCAAAACAAGCTGGTCAGACGACTTCGCGACCCATGTCCAACAAATGGACACGACCTGCGTACTTCGCGGACCTCACGGAGTGTGTAGCATCGATCTACGAAAAGACCAAGAAGAGCGGGATATACCGAAGGCCGTTCCCAATCCCAACGCCTCGGGAACAAAGGAATAACCGCTATTGTCGCTATCACGAGGACGTTGGGCATGATACGAAGGACTGCATTGCCCTGAAGAAAGAAATACAGATGCTCATAGAACACGGGAATCTGTTGGAATATGTAAAGAAGGCGCAGCAGGGCACAACCTCGAAAGAAGTCGTAATTGTACCAAAACCGGAGACCACCATGACCATTTCAGAGGTAACCGACCACTTCGATGTCTCCATTGAATACCTTGATCCCGAAGCAAATCGCAACATCATCGGGATCATTGAGGAGGAAGCAGAGGAGAACGTCGGTAGTGTGCGGGGTCTTTGTGATTTTTTTGAGTCGTTAACCATCTTCGGGGGAGATTCTATGGCAGAAGTTACGCACTCATCCAGGAAAAGGCACATAGTCAACCTAACCACTCAGTTGGAGACCAGAACTTGCTTCCAAACCAGAAGCGTTCCTTCTCCGATCCTGCACTTCGACGATTACGACATGAGGGATATAGCCGGCCCGCATGAGGATGCCATTGTAATCGGGGCAGCCATTGCGGGAGAGGAGGTTCGGCGCATCATGGTGGACACCGGGAGTTCAGCCAATATTATCTTCGCGTCTACTTTTGCCAAATTCAGAACACAGCCAGTGATTGCGCGGTCCGACCGAACCATTGTCGGGTTTACGGGGTCAGCAGCCGACGTTATAGGAGAGTTTGAGGGCGTAGTCCAGTTAGGCCGCGGTCCTTTCAAGAAAGAGGTCACGGTTTTATTCGTGATAGTGGACGCACCGGCCTCCCACAACGCCATTCTTGGCCGGTCTTGGATATCACGCATGCATGCGGTAACTTCTACGATCCATCAATGTGTAAAGTACGTGGTCGGAAACAACGTAGGTGTGGTCCGGAGCAGCCAGAAAGCAGCACGGGAATGTTACCGAGCTGCGTTGGCACCAAAAAAAGACCAAGAGATGTTTCCAGCTCAAGAATAGCAATTAAAGGGGATTCCCCCGGGATCGCTACCAGTGGATGACCCCAGGGAGGCCCCAAGCCTTTTGACAACAGACGAAGAGTGCGAACTGCATCAGTTCGCCGCGGGAAAATCTCTGCGGGTCGGGGCGTGCCTCTTGCCGACCCTAAGGGAGCAGCTACTGATCCTCCTACGGGAAAACCTAGACTTGTTCGCATGGTGCTCAGGAGATGTTACGGGGGTACCAGAATTTTTTGCGGTTCACAAGCTGACCATCAACAGAAACGTCAGACCAATTACTCAAAAGTGTCGGGCTTTTTCCCCAGAAAAAGCAGACGTAATCCTACGAGAAGTTGAGAGGATGACCAGCATCGGCCATATCAAGGAAGCAAGATACCCGTTATGGATTTCTAATCCCGTTCTAGTAAAAAAGAAAAGCGGAAAATGGAGAATGTGTGTGGATTTTACCGACCTTAACCGAGCGTGCCCGAAGGACCCTTTCTCGATGCCGAGAATCGACCAGCTGGTGGATTCGACATTGGGTAACAAACTGCTGTCGTTTATGGACGCCTACGCCGGTTACAATCAGATCAAATTACACTCCGCGGACCAGGAAAATACCACGTTCATCACAGGCCGGGGACTATACTGCTACAAAGTGATGCCCTTCGGGCTAAAGAATGCCGGCGCGACATACCAAAGACTAGTCAATAGAACATTCGAAGGTCAGATCGGGAGGAATATGGAGGTGTACATTGATGACATGTTGGTCAAAAGCGGAACCGATATAGCCCACCTTGCCGATCTTAGGGAAACCTTTGATAACTTACGAGGGATAAATCTCAAACTTAACCCGGGAAAATACTCCTTCGGGGTCCGGTCAGGAAAGTTATTGGGATTCCTCGTCAGTGAGAAAGGGATTGAAGCAGATCCTATCCAGCTCCGAGCTCTAACCGACATGAATTCGCCCCGAAGCATCAAAGAAGTCCAGATCCTGACTGGGCGTCTGGCCGCCCTAAATCGGTTCATTTCTCGCTCATCTGATAAGTGCGCTCCGTTTTTTCAGGTCTTGCGGAAAGCGAAATTTTTTGCTTGGACTCCCGAATGTAATGAGGCGTTCTTAGGGATCAAACAATACCTATCGTCCCCGAACCTCCTAACAAAGCCTACCACGGGCGAGACGCTCTTCTTTTACATCACAGTCACGGACTTTGCGGTCAGCGCAGCTCTAATCAGCGAATCAGGACCGGCTCCAACAGCGGTCTACTTTGTGAGCAAAAGCTTGCTGGATGCAGAAACTCGGTACTTAAAATTAGAAAAAATGGCACTTGCCCTGGTGACAGCAGCGCGGAAAATGCGCCCGTACTTTCAAGCGCACCCTATCGTCGTCTGCAAGTCATTTCCACTTAAATATGTTTTCCAGCGACCAGATATGTCCGGGAGAATATCCAAGTGGTCGGTAGAGCTAGGGGACTTCGACATCGACTTTGAAACGCGGACAGCTATCAAGGGCCAGGTCTTGGCCGATTTTTTAGTCGAGTTCCATTCTGAACGACCCGAGCAGGAGGTACCTCTCCGAGAAACCGCACTAGGCGAATGGATCGTCTGAACCGATGGGGGAGCGAACGTTAGTAGCTGTGGAGCGGGGATACAAATCATAACCCCGTCGGGCGTTAGCATGCTCCAAGCCATCCGATTTGGTTTCCATACTTCAAATAATGAAGCAGAATATGAGGCCGCTTTGGCAGGATTGCGGTTGGCACAGGTGTGCGGGGTGAGACAAGTACGCCTCGTAAGCGACTCCCAACTTTTAATAACCCAAGCTTCGGGGAGTGCGGAGGCTCGGAAAGAACATCTGGTACAATACCTAGCAGCACTAAGAGTTCTGGCTGCTTCATTTGACAAAATCACCTATGAACATGTCCCGAGAAGTGAGAACACGACCGCGGATTCCTTGGCAACGATCTCCTGCTCTAGCAGTTATCCTTGGGTAACAGAACAAGAGAGCCCATCTATTATCAAACGCCATGAGTTGGACAACCGACCTGAAATCGCATGCCAGATCTCTTCGGTTGCAACCTCGGATTGGCGGCGGGATATTATCTCTTTTCTGGCCGAGGGTCGGCTCCCCGATAACACCGCTTCGGCACGAAAAGTACGCAACAAAGCTCGGGGGTACATCCTTTTAGGGGATGTGCTATACAAGAAATCCTTTAGCCGACCCCTGCTTCGATGCTTAGGGTTCCACGAATCTCAAGTGATTGTGTCCGAGCTACATGATGGTGAGGGCGCGGCCCACTGCAGATACAAGGCTGTAATTAGGAGAATTCTCCTCGCAGGATTCTATTGGCCGACGATAACGGCAGATGCACGACTCATAGTTAAAACCTGCGATACATGTCAACGGTTCGGGAACGCCATCAACGTACCTGCATCTCCCTTAGAATCCATATCCGAAGGGCTGCCCTTTGACCGATGGGGAATCGACCTCGTCAGACCGTTACCAATGGCGTCGGGAGGAAGACAGACGATTGTCGTGGCGGTGGATTATTTATCCAAATGGGTCGAAACCGAGCCTTTATCCGCCACGAAGACCAAAGATATCATCAAATTTATCTGGGCTAACATATGTTGCCGGTTCGGGGTGTCGCAGAGGCTGACTATGGATAACGGGCCGCAGTTTGATAGCGTAGAAATGAAAGCATTATGCACCACTCATAAGATCCGACAATGCTTCTCTGCTCCTTTCCATCCTCAAGCGAACGGGCAGGTCGAAGTAACCAACCGAACCATTTTGGATGGCCTCAGAAAGAACCTCGAGGGAAAGGCCGGAAAATGGCCTGACTACCTACAAGAAGTGCTATGGGCTTACCGAACCACACCCCGGACAGCTACCCAAGAGTCACCTTACGCTTTGGTATACGGTATGGACGCGGTCACCCCCGCGGAATCTATTTTTCCTTCTTTCAGGGTCGGAACTTATCAGGAGGAGACGAACGACGACAGCCGACGACTCGAGCTCGACCTCATAGAAGAGAAGCGCAATCGCGCCCGATTAAACTCTTTGCACTATCAGACCCTGATGAGAAGTCGATACGCATCCAAAGTCCGTCGTCGGGAGTTTAAGGTCGGAGACAAGGTTCTGCGGCGCGTCTTCCTTCACACAAAAGATAAAAGCCTCGGGAAGCTCGCCCCGAATTGGGAAGGACCCTACGAAATTGTCGAAAAAATCAAGAGCGGGACGTACCGCCTGCAGAATAGGCTCGGACATCTTTTAAGGCTACCATGGAATATTGAACACTTGAAGTTGTATTTAGAATAGTGGTGGACTTGTATTTCAAATTGTATTTCACATTGTTTAAAATTATAACGGTCGGGTATGTACTCTTTCCTACCTCGGTGGCGCGAGGAGGTTTTAACGAGGCATCGAAAAACCCGACCACCGATTACATTAATCAAAAAATTCTTTTGCCTTCCAAATATTGAATTATTGCGACTTTGGACAGCTGACGAGCTGGACGTCGTCCGTTTCTATTAATATCAATGGATCTACATATATAGTTTTCCCAATCCTCTGGGAAAATTTTCGATGACATATCGATCTACAGAACCTTCATGGGTTTTTCGGCTCCTACCGATCTACATATATAGTTTTCCCAATCCTCTGGAAAAAATTTCGATGACATATCGATCTACAGAACCTTCATGGGTTTTTCGGCTCTTACCGATCTACATATATAGTTTTCCCGATCCTCTGGAAAAAATTTCGATGACATATCGATCTACAGAACCTTAATGGATTTTTTGGTTTTTACCGATCTACATATGTACTTCAACAGACCCTAAAGGAAATTTTTTAATATTACTTTAATTTGCAGAGCCTAGGTTTTTCAAAGTTCTCGAACTGTTTCACAACTTACGATCCCCGATCTTATCGGAGCCTCGGTAACGATGTGTGAGAAGATATAGCCAGAAAACTTGATATATTAACGGGGGACCCCATGGCCCCCAAAAGCAAAGTTAAAGATGTTCATAAAAAATAACGACAGAGGGGCCCGCGGCCCCCAAAGAGTTACAAAAATAAGTAAGCAAAAACAAAAAAAAACAAACAAGCACAACTCCCGGATCACTCGTCCTCGTCCTCGTCCTCTTCATCCTCCTCAGCATCGTCGGATTCTCCACACTCGACCCCCTCGGGCCGGTCTTTCTCTGGCACGTCTAACCACATCGACCCGAGGTGAAGGTCTGGGAAGCGGTTGTGGAACGACAGCACATACGCGGCTTTGGCATCGGCAGTTTCCTTCTCCGACCACTTCCTACACCGGTTGGCGAAAGCGACGTTCGAGGATTTCAACTTTTGGACCTCCAGAGCCAAAGCAGCGGCGCGGTCTTCCGCGGCTTTCTTTGCCACCTCCGTGGCTCTCATCGCCTCCTCCGCAACTGTCTTCGCCTCTGTCGCGGCACGCTCGGCTTCAGCAACCCGACCCTCTGCCAACGCCTGAGCCGCCTTTGCAGTTTCCACCTCCGAAGTCAGACTAGCGATCTTTGCCTCCGCTGAGACTAACTGCTGACTTAGCTCCTTTGCGCGACGCTCTTTCATGGCCGCCGGTACAAGCAAGTTATACAAAGATAAAGCTAGACCGTCCGATCCCCGTAGCGGGAATGTGTGCGGGCTACCGAGCATCGACAACACAGGGAATTTTGGGCCACTCGACGAGGCTGCGTCTGGGTTTGAAGCCTCGGGGGGCTCGACATCATCCGGGATTTCCACAACGCCCGCCGTTGGAATACTCTGGGCATTACCGACCTGATCCAGAAGCTTCGGTCCTACAATGCCCACCCCCGCGCTAACAACTGCCTGACTCTCTTTCCTCGAAGGCTTGGGTTTCTTCACCTTAGACCCCTCCGCATCAGCACGACCTTTCCTCTTTTGCACCAAAGCTCGGTCCTGGCTTGCCTCCGTTCCTTCAGGCGCGGGCACCTCCACCCGAGTCGGTTCACCAGCCCCCTCGGCTCCGGTCTCCTTTTCTCCCCCCTCGTCATCTGACTTCGGGCGCTTGCTAGGCGCCTTGTTGCGTTTGGGTAGATACAATATTAACCCAGGAGTGCCGGTTCTAGCAATCACGTCCTCCAAGCTCGGGGGCTGCCGCAGCTGCTCGATGGTCAGAACCTCGGATTAGCAACGCCAGAGGTTGTTCATGAATAAGTTTGTATCTATGAAGGTGCGATGCATAGCCCGACCCCAGTGTCTCCGGGAGTAGCTTTTCAGCACCTCGAAAGTGGCCTCAGCAGCTTTCGAGTAGTCCTTCTTCAGCCCTTGCAACCAGTCCTTCGACACTACGCAAAGGGTTGGTAAATATTAAAAAAAAAACGGAGTAGTACCATCATGGACCCAGGTCCGCAGCAGCTGCCTCTTATTCTCCGAAGTGTAGGGAAGACCGTTCTCCCAGCACCCGCTCAGAGATACGAACCGATGCTTCCAGCATTTGTCCCCCTCCAAGAAATCATTTACGATCTTCCATTTATTTCCAAGGGAAGAGTAGAAAAACGAGGATTTTGGAGATTTGAACAGACCCGACATAGCAACATACTCCTCCATCGGCATAACCCGACCTGAAAGACGGGAAGCCATGATACAAGACATTAGAGTATACCAAGCGTTCGGCGTCAGCTGCGACGGGTAGATTTGGAGGGTGCAGAAGTAAAGCGCAATCTCAGGGTCTAAAGGGAAGCGCAACCCCCAGTTGAACAGCTCGGTAAACACCACAATCTCCCTGGGTCGGACATGAACAAGGGTCTCCCCGGGGAGCGGGAACCGAATGTTGACACATTCGGGAATTCCCCAGCGGATCAGCAGCTCTTTATGATCAGACTCGGGGAAGTAGAGGTACTTCCCTTCGTAAAGAGAAACCACGTCTTTCGTCTAAAGCTAGCTAAAATACTTGGTGGTGATGGCAGCCTCAACTTCTTCGGGCAAGGGGTCGTCAGGTGGGTTAGCCGCGTTGCCAGCAGCAGCGACACAGACCTCCGCAGGTGCAACGTCTGCTTCTGACTCTCCCACTTCTGGGTCTGGAGCCTGATCAGAACTTCGGGCAGTAGCGGCATCAGGTTCTGATGGTCGGACCCGAGAGGTGGAGGCTTCAGCTATGTCACCTGAAAAAGCCCGATGAGCCGCTTCCACTTCCTCGGGCGTAAGCTGGCGTTTGGGCAAACCTAAAAAAGTGACCGCAATGTTAATACCGGTCTGATACCCTCGAATCGAGGGCGTAAGTTGAACCATTTCAGGATCGTTACCTCCTACGGGGGACGTAGAGGGACCGTCTTCTCCCATTATCAAGAACTTGGATTTGCGAGCGCGTCGGGGAGCGTTTGAGTTGACAGGCAATAGGGTCGGATCGTTCGACCCAACTACAGGGGAATGAGAAGAGCTACCACTAGAAGAAAGGATAACGGTTTCTAGAGAAAGACTAGCCTCTGGATATGGAGAAACCGGAGGGTCGGTTAGGAGGAAAGATTCTGCAGGGATTGGGGTGGCTAGGACAGGGTCGTGAGGAAGCAGAGCGGGAATAAAAGGTTTGGAGTTAGATCCCCAGATCAGACCAGCGCGTCGGTATTCCTCTGCTCGATCTCCGATGCTAGACCACTCTTCAAAACTCCACTCGGACTTTTTCTTTTTCTTGGTTGGTTTTTGCTTCGGGTATCTGGGTTTCATAAAACAAGCATTCCAGGCTAAAGAAGGGTCTGATGAGCTCTCTCTCTCTCTAGAAATGATCTGACAGCACTTCATCTCTCTAGAATGCCTCTGAGAGAAACCAAGGATTTTGGAGTATTTATAGGTAAGATTGAAAGATCGGGGGATATCAATCGACAAAAGCACAGCGGGAAGATGAAGAGTCTCCCTAAGAGCCTAGTCTGAAAGAGGCGTGACCCATTAGCTGATGACACGCGTTGACCACCATCTGGCAAGGGCTTACCTAAGCCATCCATCATGAACCTACTGCTGATATGGGCTGTCACGACCGCGTCCGATAAGAAAGACCAGCCCATCACAGGAGACCCGAATACAAAGATCATATTTCAGTTTTGGTCACAACATACATCAGACAGCATCATCTTCAGAAAACTCCTGAGCTGAAAATATATAAAACTTGGAATAAACCAATTGACGAGTTGTGGTTCATTTGGATGATATAAGGTTTTGTATAAACAATGCATTATATGGACATGCCATGTACGATGAGAGTTGTGAATATTTATAAACATGTTTGATCTAATATGAATGAATTTAATCATATATGGACGAGAAGTGATCTTTTAAAGACGAGTTGTACTACGATATGGATAAGGTATGTATAGTTTGATTCATAATTTATCGTATATATGAGTGATCTTATGTGGATAAAATCATGTGTATGAATAAAAAATATTAATTTAAAAATAACGTTGAATCATTTATTACTTATATTGATTATTTCCTCATGATGAGTTATTTTTTTTTTCTTCTCGGTCATTAATAATAATCGATTTAACCTTTGAGATTCATGTTTTTTTAATAAGTCATGAGTAATTGACTGATCATGTTTTATTGTATCCTCTCTATTCATTTTACCAAGCTTCACCTTTTACAATCACACCGACTATGACATAGATGAAAGCAGTGAGAGTAATGGGTAGGCATAGTTTCATAAATTATGTCATACCAAAACTCATCGTTTTCTCTGAAACTAATCCAGATTTTATTGATCAAAACCGTTGAGACATAAATTACTACCCAAGCCTGACAAGAATTATGTTTTGCTCTATTTCTTTCAGGAACCCAGACTGTTACGGGTTTACCAAATATTTATTTACAAATCTTATTGTATCCTTGTTAAACGTTAGTTCATGCAAATTAGAAAATACTAACCAAACAGGAGCTATAGAAGGTTTGGAATTTTGGTTAAAAAATGTGATCCACTTAAGGATTCTCATAGTTTAGTTACCAAGATCCCAAACATTATTCTCACACATTTTCTTAAATTCATTTATATTTTCAAATTCAAGAAATATATGTTTACTATCCCACTATGATATATTTAAAACCCATTAAACCCAATTTTTTCAAGAAATTGATGAACTTCATTCAAACGAGGACATCCAATAGAAGATATGCATTTTAAAGTATGTTAGATAAATAGGGCAAACTTTCATGGTCTTGAGATGAAAAAAAGTGAATGGATATGTGATCTCCATAATCATTGATTTGTATATTGTTATGTTTAAATTTCTTTGTAGTCTCTTTCGCAACTTCAACATAACTTTTAGCTTTGTTGTTCAGAAGCAGATGATTTTCGAACTCGTATATTAGTGAGATTTGATCATAATTGTTTATAATATATGTTATTTCTTTCTAACTAGTAGAAATAGATTCTTTCACTTGATCTTTATTGTGCTGCTGGTTTGGCAGTGACGGAAAGTCTTCTTGTAAAGAACTTTATTTTTCAATATGGCTTTATCCACCTTCTCAGTTTTCGATTATAGGTATGTCTTTGACTTGATTTACCTTTTATGTTTCTAATTGTAGGTGTGTACCGCATGAATGATTGAGTTAAGAAGCGGAGGATTTATTAAGTTTTCGAAAATTTAATTAACTTTCTTTATCCGGCCATAAAAAATTGACAAACGCGGTTTAAATTTTTTTATCGATAATTTTTTTTTTATGTTTTAACTTCTTTAAGCGGTTTTTGAAAAATCTTTCAAAATATCTAATTATTGTATTTTGTGATTATAAATACCGATAAAAACAGATTTATTTTGTAACAGCATTAGAAATAGTAAAAAAAAAATTACAATTTTCTACCCAATATGATGTGTTTTATTTGGAAACGTATTGGAAGATAAGGACTAAAGAACAATAAAATAGAAGATGAAGGGATATAAAAGCATATTTTTTCCATTTAATTACTAGGGTTCATCTTAGTATTCTCTCGAGAACAAGTAACGAAACAAATTCGCGTCTCTCTGTTTCGAATTTCTAGTGGCAGTAGGTATGGCAACAGCTACGTACCCACCACCGCCACCGTATTACAGACTCTACAAAGATTACTCGGAGAACCCCGATTCGGCTCCTGAACCACCGCCACCGATCGATGGTACCTACGTTTGCTATGGTGCCAATTGCACTGTCAGTCTCTCTCTCTCGAACGTTTTGATTAATTTATCTAATAATTAAAGTGCGGATCAGATCAGCTTTAGGTTTTGTTGTGTTATGATTGTATTGAATTTATCTTACGTTTGTTTTCGTTAGAGAGAATCTAATCACTGACGTAGTAGTGGTAGTAGTAGTAGTCGAGGTCAATAGACATGATTTGTGTTTACTTGTGTAGACTGATGATGCTCTTCCAAGCTTGGAAGATCAGGGAGTCCGTCAGCTGTACTCGAAAGGACCAAATATCGGTATGCTTTCTTTCTCTTCTTCTCTTATGCACTTATTGATTTGTTCTCTATTGGTACCATTTATGATCGTTTTGTGTCTCTGGAGGAGTATTTGTGTAGTTTGTCAGAAAGAGGATTGCGTTATTAAGAACTCAACATCGAGTTTTCTTTAATGGTTTGTCTCTTATGTTATGGTTCTTCTCCTCACGCTCAACCATCTGCCAAATTCGATTTTAAATTTGGCTTAAGGGTTTTGCTCTTGTGACAACAAGAATAATGATCTAGTGTTAAGAATCCAGTGTCCTGGTTCTGCACCGGTTTATCTGGTATCATCCTTGAACTTCCTTCATGTGCCGAATTCATTTCTAGTATAGAAATCGGATTTCAATTTGGTTTAAGGGTATTGTTTTATTGACACAAAGGTGATGATGACGTATAGAAATTGGATTTCTTGACTAGTTATCTCCTTGTTCTGCCTCTTTTGTGCTTATTCATCGGAATTATTCCTTAGGTAGATTTAAATCTACTTAGAAGAGGTATTGGTTTTGTGACATAATAGATAATCAGCGATTCTGTTGAACCTATATTCACGTTGATATCAGTTTTTACGTTCGGCTTTGATATGATGGAAGTCTATTGCAGCCTTGGATGTGCTGTCTGATCATAGTTTTATTTCGTCTGTAGCTCTAGGATTTTGTCAGCAGGGTGACGTTGCACTCCGAACTGAAAACGCTCACCGCAGCGGCGTTATGGAGCACTAGCGCTGCGCTAGTGTCGCGGCGTTATTCCATCCTTTCATTTAAAAAAGTTCTTAATTTGTAAACCCACTAGATGTAAACAAACCCTTACTAAAACAATAAATATAAATCTATTAAATTAAAAATAACCGTTACTATTCGCATTTTCAGAGTCCATAACCCTTGACCTTAGACTCATAAGGATTCATATTTTCAGAGTCCGTAGTTTATTTCTATTTAAATTTGAAACCCTTCTTCTTAGACTCATAAGGGGGGCACATGGCTCTCCATCTCCTTCTATTGTACTCCCACCGTGCTTCCTCTTTAATTGCTAAATGAAATTTTATTTTTTTTTATGTTTAGTTAGAGATTTTATAATATTTTTATTGATTTTTTTATTAAATTTCTTATTTTTTTGCTATATTACATATTATTTAATTAATAATATCGGTGAACGGAATAACTTTTGCCACTTAGCCGCAACTTTTTGACCCCTCGTCGTCGTGGGGCGTCGCACGTCGCTTAAAACTATGTGTCTGATGTATATTAAGTCTAATCTTATTCCAGATTACAAAGAAGAACTTGAAAGGTTAAATAGGGAACTGCAACTACACATTTTGGAACTTGCTGATGCCCTTGTCGAGAGGCCATCGCAATATGCAAGAAGAGTCGAGGATATATCACTAATATTCAAGAACCTGCATCACCTTCTGAACTCATTGCGTCCTCAGCAGGTATTAAGCTCGATAGTTTCATTAGATTAAGTTTATCTTTTTTATGCTAGTGAATCTCTTAAAAGTGTACTGGCTCGTTGTTTTAGGCTAGAGCAACACTCATTCACATTCTAGAGCTTCAGATACAGCGTCGGAAACAAGCAGTAGAGGATATTAAGAGGTATGTATGGCATACGTCTTTCTTCGTAAAATTCTCAATCCAATGTTTGCTAAAATAGTATTTGTCTAAGATAAGTGATTTTTTTAGGCTGTCTGGTGGTTCATATAAAGTTTCATTCTCTTATGTTTCCAAAATGTTATGGAAACGTGTTTGGTCGCTGAAAATGAATAGCGTTTACTCCGAAACAAAAACAATTCTATGGGAAATGCAGAAAACACAAAATTCACAATTTTAGGGTTTCTTCTTAATGATTTTAAGGTGTAAAGTGTAAAAGGTTTGTATAATAAAGTTCTATATGTTATTAGAATACACAAACTTAATTCTAAAAATATTTATATATAAGAAATGATTACATTATGAACCGAACACATTGTAATTTTCTAAATTTGGAATTAAAAACAGTTTTATAAAAAAAAGGATCATTGAACACATGAACCAAGCCTGAGCTTAGCTTTTATTTGACAGAAATATGACATGCTTTTATTGATATCTGCTCATTTATTTACCAAGATCCAACGATTCTATTGGCTTTTGGCTATTAGACTTCCCGTTTTGTGTGTTCTCATATGTTTCATTGCTGTTGCAAACACATAAACTCATTAAGGACCTTGAAATCAACAATTTGGGTTTAAGTAACTTCTTGACCTGTTTCGTCAATCCACTTAGACCCATTTGCTGCTATGAAATATAAATATCTCGAATATTAAGAGACGTGTGCTTCTCGGACATCTGCTTACTTGGTTTAGAGCAAATAACAAATGTGAAGTGTTCTCATTCTCAATTTCTCTTGTCTAGGAGAAGAGAAGAAGCACAGCAATTGCTCAAGGAAGCTGTAGATGGACACTAACCCACAACAATCGAGCATTTGCGAATAGGATCCGTGGTTGCTGTTTTCAGTTTAGTCGTGTCACAAAAAATATTTGTGCTGTGCTGAAGGAAGCTGTAGATGGACACTAACCCACAACAATGGAGCATTTGCAAATTGGATCCTTGGTTGCTGTTCCAATTTAATTCTGTCACAATATTTGTACCGAAATTGTGAAGGATATTTCTTTGTAAAAACGTATCTCTCTATAGAAAGAATTTTTCTCACCTGCTTTTCGGTTTTGATCATTAAAAGGACTATGATCTCCTCCAAAACTTGGTTTGAATTATAAAAAGGTAGAAGTTAGAGCCTGTAAGGGTTAGAAGTAGGGCCGTCAACGGCGAACCGGACCGGAACCGAACCGATAAGAACTGGACCGAACCTTAACAGTCAGGAACAAAACTGGTTAGGAACTGAATCAGTAATATCAAAACCGGTTAGGAACCGAACCAAACCAATAAAATTGATAAACCCGAACCAATAAAACTCTTAGACCCGATTAATTTATTATTATTATTAAATTTTTATAGGTTATATTTTCAAAACTAAAAATTAATTATCTATTTTTAATAAAAAAATCAAAGATTAACTTTAAATTTTGATTTTTATGTTATTTTTTAAAATAGAACGGACCGGAACTGGATTTAACCGAAACCGGACGGAATCGGAACCGAACCAAAACAGAAACTAATCGAAATGGGACCTGACCGGACCGAACCGAAAACTTAACGGTCCGATCCGATTCCAAAATATAGAACCGAAAGCTTAGCGATCTGATCCGGTTCAAACCGGCAAACTCAACAGTCCCGTACAGTTTCGGTGAAACCCAGGCCAAACCGGACCGATATAACCCTCACACTTGGATTTCCTGTCATGGATCGGAATCATACGTTTATAACCAAATTTTGACCCACTGGGTCGGAATCTAGAAACGGTGAGGCTTCTGATGTAAATTATTTTTGGTCAAAGCTATTTTCTCCATGTTATTTTTTATTTCCTCCATCTTTCAAACTTTCAAAAACACTAGTGACTTGCTTTTACCAAATTACCCTTATTTTTATTTCAAATTTATCACTAGATGCCATTTATCTAATTAAAAGTCTTATATGAAAAAACACAGCATTAACCTAACTTTAATCCAAGATATATGATTCTACCTCTAAAATTAACCCTAAAACAAAGAACTTCAATTTTATTGAAGATTAATCATGGAAAATGAAGAAATCCAAACAAAGCCGGAGAACAGCACTCAATCGACAAACAATGTAATTTAAACTTGTTTTTACGTTTTACAACTTCGTAGCTTGAAAATACCTATTTTGAAACTTATTTTTTTCAGCTAAACCCGTTTTTACAGTTCTGAAAAAAAAAACTATTTCCGAGCCGGGAATTAGGAATCAGGTGTAATTTTTTAAAAACAATGTGCATTTGATTCCGAGAGGGCCACTCGGAATCAGTTGCAATTTTTTTAAAAAAAATGTGATAATTTGTTTACTGGGACATTGCACTTGATTCCGAGTGGCCCTCTCGGAATCAAGTGTAAAACACCCGTATAAGAAAAGCATGGTGCTCGCTATTAAATATAATCAACCTATTACCGTCTTCAATTCTGTGATAAATAAGATACGAAAAAAGTAGGCAACATAATTTATTTGTATACATATCTACACCTAAACCTGTTTGCTACCAAGTGTTAACGATCTTTTAGCATTTACCGTATTCAATAGTTCAACTAAAGGTGCACTTACGGAGACGTAGTACATACTTCTAATCCCTGTTTTATAACCACCTAAAAGGTTCTTCTTTTTTCTACCATCCATCTACAATATCAATCACACACATTGTTCTGAATTTTTTTTTGCCCACTGAGCATGTGATTCTGAGTGCCCTACTCGGAATCACATGCTCAGTGGGCAAAAAAAAATCAGAACAGTAGGATATCCCAAGGCGAACCCAAGATCAAACCCTAATCGATTCTAACAATGAAATCAAACCCCAAATGAAACCCTAATCGAATCTAACATAGAAATCTAACTTCAAACCCTAATCGAAATCGAACAACAAAATCTAACTACAAACCCTAAATTTGATAATGGGGAAGAACCTAGAATTTCTTTCTCCAAGCTTTCTCTATCTTTGAATCAACTGTTGTAAGGTAGTTCTCTAGGGTGAAGAATGGGTTTTGTTGTACTAAATTGGATGGGTATGTTAGGGTAATAGTTTTATGAAGAAAAAATGGGTAAAAGGGCAATTTTGTAACTTCCTTTATGGAGGAAATAACATCATGGATGATTTTTCAAATGATGGAGGAAATAAAAAATAACATGGAGGAAATAGCTTTGGCCATTATTTTTACCTTATTAAAATAGCACATGAATATTAGTTAAAATCAATCTCCGAATCAATGAAACAACTTGTAATTAGATGGGGATTTTTTTTAATCAGGAAAAATAAACTATCATTTTAGGCTCAATTTTTTATAAATTTTATATAGGGTTTAGTTATTGTTACTTGATACAAATTTTTTATCTAATAGTTTTGAAGATCCATGTTTTCAGTTTTTCAATCTAAAATAAGGTAAAAGCAAAATGAAAACATGTAATGCGAAACATATATAATAATTTTTACAAGAATTTAAAAAAATGAAAAAAAAAATGAATTAAAAACGAAAAAAATCAAACAAACTACTAACAATATACGTTTGGTAACATTATAAAAAGTGTTGTTATATTTTTTCTGAACAATGTCTTCGAGTTTGCGTCCTTGATCAATCATAAAAGAAATTAAAATGATTTTGTCATGGTATCTTGTAATCTGTTGCTATTACAAATATTATTTCATAATCATTTGTTATTTATTTATTTATTAGCGCAACATCATTTATAAATAATATAACTGATTGTTATGTTTGTAAACAATTGATTTCAAGATAGTGTTTCAACATCTTTTTGTATTTTTATTATAAAAAAGTTAATTGATTCTGAGACGACGTATTGAAAGTATTGATTTGGTGAAGATAAACATTTATTTGTGAAATTTTCAAATGATATTGATCACTCTATAAATATTTGGACTAGAATCTGTTACTAGATAATGCTGGAACTAAATCTAGAGAGAGAAAATACTAAAAAGTGGTTATAGTATCCAGGGGTACTACGAGAATAAACCCTCTTCGTTAAAGATTTTATCACTGTGTTTTCACCTCTATGGATGTGTTCGTACTTGACACTCTAAAATGTTGTTTTTGACCCTCTTAAATATTTTACCAAACGGTCTTTTCTAGCCTCAGATTGGCATGTAGCGTGATTAACTAACAGGTGTGAGTCACTTATCAACCGAACATTCGTAACCTTATAAACATGTGTGAGTCGTAGTCCCACCAATGCAGCCTCGTATTTTGCTTCATTATTTGAAGCTAGAAAACCGAAACGTATGGCTTGATACATCGCTACACCCATCATAGTGGCTAACTAAACTCATGTCCCGCAACCAGAATTGCTCGACCCTTCGTCGGTCCGGACAACCATTCCGTCTTTTCCTCTTCTTGATTTACTTCAATGTCTAGTCGTTCAGAATAAAATTCAAACATATTTTCATTCAATGGCTGCCCCTTAATCGTGGTATGGGGTTCAAAATCGATGGAAAAATCTCCCAACCATAGACCAATTGTTCATCCGACCCGATACGTCAGGTCGTTGCAGAACATTCTTCAACGGATTCAATGTTCGTACCACCATCGAATGTACCTGGATATAGGGTCACATTTTTTTGTGTCGCGGTTTCTAGAGCTAGACAGAGCTTCTCTAATTTTAAATACATTTTCTCAACATTTAAAAGGTTTTTACTCACATAATAGACAAGGCGATGATAATTTTTGGCCTCCTGAATTAGTGTCGCACTGACCGCGTGGTCAAACACCGCGATATAGGCAAATAACTTTTCTCTCGGGTTTAGTTTGGTCAAAATGGTAATAGATGACAAGTATTCCTTTAAACCAAGGAAAGCCTTCATGCATCATGGGTTCCAACTGAAACCCTTTGCATACATAAGCACTTAGAAAAAAAAGGGCACAATTATTCGATAAACTGGACATGAATCTATTCAGAGCGGTCAATCTCCCAGTCAAGATCTGCACTTCTTTAATAGCCCGATAATGACTCATAATGCTCAAAGCGTTTAGTTTTACTAAAACGACCTCTATTTTTCTTTCATTAATCATATAAGCCAAAAAAAATCAGATCGGACTCCAAAGGTGCACTTCTGCGGATGCAACTTCAAATTACTTTGTTCAAATTGTTAAGTGTTTCTCTCTAGTCCAAAAAATGTTCGTCATCTCTAGTGCTTTTCACCAACATATCATCGCTATATACCTCAATGTTACACCCAGTTTGTCTTTTAAATGCTTTATTCACCAATATCTGATAACTTGCCCCAACGTTCTTTAACCCGAAAGGTATAACTTTATAATAGTGCAAACCTCTCCCCATTATGAACGAAGTACTCTCCTAATTTTGAAAGTCCAACTTGATTTGTTTATAGCCCGCGTACGCGTCCATGAATGATAGTAATTTGTTTCTCGCGTGGAGTCTACCAATTGGTCGATGTGGGGAACTGTGAATGAGTCTTTCGAGCATGTTTTATTCAGATCGGTAAAATCCACACACATCCTCCACTTACCATTTTTCTTCTTTAAAAAGACCGGCTTAGTTGTCCATGGGGGATATAGTGAAGATTTTACTACCAAAATTTGAGAAAATATGGAGGTATACATAAATGATATCTTGGTTAAAAATGAAAATGATAAAGATCATTTTCAAGATTTGGAAATAATTTTCTCTCATATAAGAACCATTCGTTTGAAGTTGAATCCTTTTGGAGTGCGCTCGGGAATTTTTTTTTAGGTTACATAGTGAGTAAAAAATGGATTGAAACTGACCTAGAGAAATTGAAGTCTTTCATAGCCATATAACCTCCTTGAACGATTAAAGAAGTATAAATTTTGACGGGAAGATTGAAAGCTTTTAAACAGATTTATCTCAAGATCTTCAAATAAATGAGCCATATGTTTTCAAATTTTAAGACAAGCTAAAGATTTTTGTTGGACACCATAATGTGATGAGGCATTTCTAGAATCAAAGAACATTTATCTTCTCTATAAATTTTGACTAAGGTTGTTTTATGTGAAAATTTGTTTCTTTACATTACAATCTCAAATTTTATGATGAGTGCGGTCTTGGTAAGGGAGGTTGATAATTATCCATGTCATGTATATTATGTGAATTAAAGTCTACTAGATTCGGAGAAAAAGTATTTGAAACTAAAGTAATTAGCTTTTGCATTGGACGTAGCTGCTCGAAAGCTGTGCCCTTATTTTCAAGCTCATTTAATCATAATTCAAAATTCATTCATGTCAACTAATATTTTCAAAATCCATATGTATCGAGAGTGATGACAAAATAGTATGTGGAATTGAGAGACTATGATATTGATTTTACACCACAAACGGCGATCAAAGCTTAAGTTATGGTTGATTTTCTTGTTGAATTTCGTTTAGAAAAACCAAATTTTTGAGGTATTTAACAAGGACATGAATGGTTATGGGGAGGAATGGTTAGTTCGAATTGACGAATGATGAAGTATTTTGGGATCAGAATCGGGAATTTAGTTAGTGGCTCCAACGGGGAATGTTATGTACTAGGGTGTACGAATTGGGTTTAAGACATCCAATAATGAGGCAAAATACGAAGCATGTTTTGTTGGATTAAAACTTGTAAGAAATTTTTTGGGAAAAAAAAGTATGTTTGAAAAACTGATTCATAACTGTTGGTGAACCATGTGTTAGGATCTTCTGAAACAAGAAAACACCAACTTGTAAAATACTTGAGAGAGTTAGATAAATTGGTTGTAGTGTATGAGAGTGTTATGTTTGAACATATCCCCGAGGTCAGAATTATATTGCTGGATCTTTAGCAACAATTGTATATTCTGAAGAACATCCTTGGATTTTGACACATAAGAGCCCATATATTATAACAAAGTCCAAACAATGTCAAGACTCTAAAGAGGTTTTCTTGGTTGCAGAAGAAGAGCGAGATTGTCGGTTCTTCTTTAAATAATTTTTGGCTAACAGACATTACCAGTTGATAAGAAGTCAATTCAAAGGTTAAGGTTTAAGATATGCAAATATAAAATTCTTAAGGACATATTATACAAAAAATAAAAGTTTAAGCCGACCATTATTACATTGTTTAGGAAGAAATAAGTCCCAAATGATTTTTTTAGTTACCCAATAGGGAGGGTTCTGCTCATTGTGGATATACAATTTTGACGAGAAGAGTATTGTTGGCATAATATCAGTGGCCCATAATAATGTACAACACTAAAATTTGGTCCAAAATTGTGATACTTATCAAAGATTTTCTAACACAATACATGTGTCAACGGTGTTGTTGGATTGCATTTTTGAGGCATTCTAATTTTTATAAATGTAGGATAGATTTGGTTTGTCCTCTGTCAACGAATTCCACAGGAGGGAGGGGTGGAGAGGGCTCAAACCATTATTGTTAACGTTGATTATTTTTTGAAGTGGGCAGAAGCTCAGCCTCTATTTGGGACAATAACAAAATAGTTATCAGGTTCATTTTATCTAATATTTGTTGTAGGTTCAAAGCTATTCGAATGCTTACTATTGATAATGGACCACAATTTATCAACAAAGATATGAAGGCTTTTTACTCTTCGAGATGCATCAAGTAAAGTGTCTCAACACCTTTTTCATCTTAAGGTAAATGGACAAATTGAGGTTACTAAAAGAACTATCTTAGATGGTTTGACAAAAAATGTAGAAGGAGCAGTTGGAAAATGGAGTAGTTATCTTTAAGAAGTACTATCGAACAACTCTTAGAACATCGACTCATTAAATCACCTTTTGCTCTTGTATATGGGATGAATGCAGTTAACCGAGCGGAATCTACTTTTCCATCTTATAGGATATTGAATTATTATGAGGAAGCTAATGACGAATGAAGAATGGTAGAACTTGACTTGATTGAGGAAAATACGACTAGAGGGCATCTGAATTCACTCCATTATTAGACCTTGATGAGAAGCAGATATACATCTAAAGTCTAATGGAAAGAACTCAAGGTAGGTGATATGGTCATCATGAAAGTTTTATTTCATACAAAAGAAAAGAGGTTTCATAAATTAGGTCCAAATTAGGAAGACCCATATTGTGTAGTTAAGAATATAAAGCATGGGACATATCATTTGCAAGATGGTTAATGAAGACCATTACAACATCCGTGAAACATAGAGCATTTGCGTCTGTATTGTGACTGATGTTGTGAGTGCTTATTTGAAAATTAACTTGCTTATTAGTGTACGAACCGGTGACACACTATTTTCTCTCATGGTGGCTCGGGAAGGTTTTAATGAGGTGCCGACATGGTGAATAATATTTTTTCCATATACCAGTTCTATGGAAATTTTTAAGATAAGTTCAATGATAATGTGAAGTTGGTGACTAAAATTTATATGTTTTGCAAAAATTTTATAATAACTTACACACAAATCAAAAGACTTATGAAGTAAAATAAGGATTAATCACCCTTATTATGATAAATCCGAGGGTGTATAATTTGAAACTTCAAAATTATTATAATATTGCATGGGAACTTACGAAGTGACTATTATATGTGGTGACTATTTTTCGAAGTGATAATTTATAAAGTGGTTATTATTTGATGTGACTATTTTTTGAAGTGATATGTTTTGAAGTGACTATTATTTGAGGTGATTATTTTTTTTGAAGTGATACTTTATGAAGTGACTATATTCGAGGTAACCATTTTTTGAAGTGCTAGTGTTTTGCATTAGTAATATATGGAGTTTCATTTTTTGAATTGAAAATATAAAAAGTGATAAGATAAAAGTGAAATAAAAGATAACATGTTTTTTTATATATCTGGTTCAAAAAATGACATATAATGGCAAATATATTAAAAGTGAGATAAATAATAAAGTAAGAAACTGCACAATAAAACAAGGTACAATTGGGTTTTTATCTTCGTTTGTCTTCATCATCCTTTGGAGAACTTCTTGACTTGTTTTTTTGAAGAGTTTGCATCATCTTAATTTTCATTATTCAAAAAATTTGTACCATCCTTTTGGAGAACTTCTTGAATTTCTTGATTCAGAGTCGTTGGATTCAGTCGA
Source organism: Limnanthes douglasii subsp. nivea (assembly GCA_036936605.1). NCBI lineage: Eukaryota > Viridiplantae > Streptophyta > Magnoliopsida > Brassicales > Limnanthaceae > Limnanthes > Limnanthes douglasii. Next base: position 7,135,951 of record JAUPFV010000003.1, on the reverse strand, counting down.
GGACATGTTGTTTATATCCGCGGGGTGTTGGTCTTCGGGAACCATATACCAATAATCTTTTAAGTTGGCTTTATAAATTTCTTATGCATATCAAGAATTAAGGATATATTTGCCTCGTTTTCACGAATCTTCAATATCTTGAGACAATCATTAACATACTCGTTTAGAGTAGCGATGATATCAAAGGCTTTATCCTTCTCAACTTGGATTTTGAATGGTTCCAATTCTCCGATGGGCTTATTTTTTCCTTATTTGTTTTCTTGATATAAAGTATTGAAGGACCCGTAGTTCGCGTGTTTGTCTTACATATCCTTATTTTGTTTTGCGTATAGTTCATATCTTTCCCGCATTATAACATTATGAAATTATTATTTTTCTTGAAATGCATGAAACTGATTGACAAGATTTCTTTGAGCACGTTCGACCCATAATTTGTTGGAAGTGGCTTATTTTTTAAGATTAGTAACTTTTTTAGCTACCGTTTCGTATTATTCCCGAACACCTAGTGCCCCATCAATAAATTTATTGGCATTAATTTTGAGCTGTTTGACGTTTTTTTAAAGAGTCACGACAGACCAAACCATATTATAAAGTGTATGTGATAGTTCGTCGGAAATATACATCAAGAAAGATGGCTATTCATATTTAGTTGGTTCAAGATTGTTCACCGAATGGACTGGTGATATATTTTCTTAGACATGTTATTGGTTTTCGTTGACATTTTCAATCGATGTTTCATGTTTATCAAACTGAGGCTCGCAGTAAAAAAATTGATGGTCTTGATTTTCTTCTTCATCTCCAACCAAATCTGGTATAGAGCATGGGGAAAACACGTTAACAACTTTATCATGAACAAGTTCTTTGGGATTATTGGTGGTGAGGTTTATTTTGGATTGAGGGTAATTTTGTAAAGTGTTTTGGAAAGTATGTAGAGTATTAAATATTTTAGTGTAAAGTAGTGAGAGATTTGAGCTGCCAAGTTGTTTTAAATGTTCATTACCCTCATTAATGAAAGTAGTTGGGGTATTTATACCCTTAATTAAGGACCCATGGGCTTTCGGTAAAGTTATGAAACCGAGTCGAGTTTAAGAACCCATTTAATATATTAAGCTGATTAGCACATTGTTTAGTCAAGAAGTAATTAAGTGTTTCTTCACTTTTGTCATGTCCGGATAATTTAATGGTATGTTTATGTCCGAACTGCCCTTGTCCAGATAACATAGTAAGCTATGACTGGATAATCTGAACTCATCAGTAGCCCCTTTTTAGGCCTTTTCAAATATCTTTGGTAGGACTAAAAAATTCATTTAGCCAGTCATGATTTTGTCCGACCTACTTGTGCATCTAGTTCGAAATCAGTCTGAGCTGACTTCTCTTCCCAGAATTCTAAGAGTCTTCTTCTGGGATCGTGGGACACGTGTCACAAGTCGATTCGACCCACTAGCCGTTTTTCTTCCTAGATCGGCGCTCCCACTAAGCCTAGAAAGTAACCATGAATTTAATTTTACCCACGTCTGCGCCGTCTTTAATCATTGCCAAAACTCTTCAACTCCTCTTAGGTAACAGTTACCTTTTTTTATTTGATATATAAATCATTTGTTACTGTTTCATTGTCTTCACTACTCAGAAATTTAGAGAGATTTTCACCTTTGCTTTCAAGCTTGTTTTTACATAGTTTTATGTTCACAGCTAGAAACGCTCTTGGAAAAGACGGTTGGTTGAATTTGTGAGAACTAGAAAAGGCAAGAAAAGTCGAAAGGGAGAATCGAATTGCTTCTGGTCTCTCGGTCTCCCCAAGCAAAAAGTCTAGTGAACCACCCCAGGAAACTGATCAAGGGTCATCTTTCACCAGAAAACCAAGACCCAAACAGTTTTTTAAGCCAAGTCTTTCTCATCTCCCCTCAGGATCTTCTGTGCTGGAGTCCTAACCCTCTACTATCAAGGAAAAGGCAGTTTTGAGTGTTAGAAAACCCTTTTATTTCTTGTCCATGGGCTCAGATATCGAGAAATCTCCAGAATAGTCCACTCCACGCCGGACGACTCGTCTGGTCAAATCCCAAACAACCACTTCACAAACAAAGTCTTCCAGATCGAAGGTATCCAAAGTCACTTCAAAAGATAAGCCCGCCGAATCAGATGCACCTAAAATAGCCTTAAAGGCAAAGTCCTCCAGATCCCAACCTCAACCGGACACTAGAACTTTGGAGACAACAAGTGCTCATTCATCCGAACAACCTATAGTGATGGAAGAAGTTATAGAGGACAGTATTGAAGAGGCCCCCTTCGAAACTGAAACGTCATGCCAAACTGGGGATGCTGCCTCTGATAGAAAAGGCAAAGGCAAAGTAAAAGTTGGTTTAGCTCATCCGGATCTCCCGGAGTGCTTAGAGGGCAAGGTAGGGTCTTGTTTTAAGAATGTCAACGTTAAATATTTGTTGGCCATGCAGAACACAAATTATGTGTACACACATACCGTCGAATTGGGTCGGATACGGACAAAGTGGGGGATCCCAGAGTCGGTGAAGGTGCAGATACCTGTCACACCGGAGACTTCGATGGACTGTAAACTCAATGAAGTGGTCATCTTCACCGAGGTGTTAAATTGGGGACTCCAGTTCCCATTGGACCCAAAAATCGTCTGGCATTTCCACCTGGTGAAGATTTGCCCAAGCAAATTAAGTCTGAACGCCTGGTACTCTCTCCTCGCCTGTATTATCGCATCGAGGCTATCCAAAATATCTCTCCCAATGGATCAGTTCGTCATTGTGGCAAGTCTTTGCAAGAACCATCACATCCCATTTTACCATCACAACATGGGAAACGACTTCAAAGTGGTAGACGACTTACTAGAGTCGGAGAATAACTGAAGGACTCAGTTCCTACTTATCAGCGGTTCATGGGAGAATAGGAAGAATATTAAAGCCAAAACCAACCCTAGTATGTCTACTAGTAGATGGAAGAGTACGGGTAAGTTCTTCATTTTTGTTTTGTTGTTTTTGTTATATTCTTCTTTTTACCTCACAAATATTACACCCTTGAATTATCTATTACTTCTTTTTCAGTGTTACCGAAGGAGTACACCGAATACCTGGAGGAGGGGCAAACGACCTGTGCCAAACTGAACACATGGGTTGCAGAGCATTGGGGAAATGCTCAGGAAATATGGTGGCATCCCACTTGTGGAACACCACAGGTCGGAGGAATCTTTCATGGGAAGAATTGACTACGCCCCTCCTCCTAGAGTGATCCTTAAACGGACAGAAGAGAAAGATGGTAGATTGGTCTTGCCCTCTAGAGCCAAGCCCCCCAGCAAGATGAAGGGAAAGAAAAAGAAAGCTGCAACAGAATCAGTTTAGGCTGTCACCGAAGGGACCAGTTCGGGGAACCAAGGGAGGATTGATGCTGCCTTGCTCAAGGTAGTTGAATCTGAGACTGTTGGGGTGGTAGGAGAATTACAAAATCCTCCAAGGCCTTCCAAAAAGGACCGGAAAAGAGGAGAAAGCAATGATGAAAAGGCTGCCAAAAAGAAAAAGGTCACCTTAGGGGAAGAAATAATTATTCGCTCTTCAGAGCTTCTTCCTCCACCAGCCCCTGTCAACCCCACTTTGGCAGAGAAAATTCCAACAGATCTGCAACTCGAAGAGGGTACCGTAGGTAGGATCAAAGGAATGGACATTAGATCCCTTCAAGACATCGGTCTTTACTTCAGCGACTCAGAGAATGATGACTTTGCCGGTCCCTTCCGTCCTTCAGGGTCTTCCAACATGGTGACTTATAACGGTAAGTTCTTCTCTATCTTCGAAGATCAATATACTGTGGCCCATTCTCTTCTAGGTCATATCGAACCGGTGCTTGATCTGGAGAGACAAGTGAAGAGTCAAACTACACTCATCAACACCCTTACTACTGATAAAGAGTCTCTGTCAACCAATCTTCTTAATGCTAATCAGAGCATAGAAGAACTGAAAAAGGACAAAGAAAATCTATCAACCAAGCTGGATACTTCACAGACTGCCAGTACTGAGCTCCAAACAAAGTGCTCTGGGTTGGAGAAATATCTCTCAACACTAAAGGGGGACCTGGAGACCAAAGACAGTGATATCCAGACCTTGTCCGGTAAAAAGACTTCCCTAGAAGGTGTTGTGTCTAAGGTAACCAAGGAGAAAGAATACTTGGAGAAGCAGCATGAACAGAAAATTCAGGCCAGTATTGATAAATATACCAATGAGGTGATAGACTACTTGGAAGCAAGGTATGCTGAGGTTAAGTCTGATATGGTTCTGCTCTTTCATCAAACGTTTCCTAAGAGAACCCTTGGTCCCCTATGGAAATATGTAGAGTACGAAGAGCTTCCTTTTTATACTATGACAGATTGCGACAAGCATAATTACAGCACTGGAATAGATTATACCTGATGAAGAGGAAGGAACTGGTGAGAGTTCGAGTTTCAAACTCAAAAGTCTCAAGAAATGAGGTGATGCAGGAACGTCTGTAGGGAACAAGCCTTAAGGATTTAAATATCTTTTGTTTTCTTAATTTGCGAACTATCAAAGTCCTTGGATGGCTAAAGCATTTTTTGTAATAGTACCCGGTTTGAGTCCGGATAAATCTTCTATAATAATCTAAAGTCCTTGGGTGGCCAAAACACATTTTGTAATTTGGTAATGTTATCCGGTTTTAGTCCGGATAAGTTTTGTTTATCAAACCTTGCTTTATTTAATACTCTCACTTCTTTTAAATTTAATGGCTAATGTTTAAGCAGCCTCAATTATTTTAGAAGTATTAAAGTGAGAGTGTTTAATATCTCCGATGATATGTATTTAATGACCATCACTCAACCAGATTAATATGATCTGCAAAATATCCAAAGTGTTAAATTAAAGACTTGTACTTGAATAGAATTGTAGTCAAACCATATCGGATATTTTAAGAAGGCATCATATTTTATCGAATGGAAAAACCCGACACCTCATTAAAACCTCCCCGCGCCACGAGGGTAGGAAAGAGTATGCCTCTAATATTTACATTGAGATTTAACAAGTAAATATTTACACAATTTTTATTCCAGATATAACCTGAGGTGTTCAACATTCCATGGATGCTTCAAAACCCTTCCTTATTTGTCTTGAAGCCTATGTGTCCCAGACTTAAGCTTTTCGGAGACCTCATAAGGGCCTTCCCAGTTCGGAGCCAGCTTACCGAACTGCTTCTCCCTACTATGTAGGAAAAAATTTCTCAAGACTTTATCTCCTGGCTGAAAATCCATTATCTTGATCTTAGAAGCAAATCTACTTCTCATTAGGCCTTGATAGTGGGTTGTTCTAAGATGAGCTTTAACCCTTATTTCTTCTATTAAGTCCAACAGATTCCTAATTGCAATCTCATTGGCCTATCCAGAATAGTTATTGACCCTATATGATGGTATGGTTGCTTCTATAAGAGTAATAGCATCCATCCCATACACCAAGGCAAAAGGAGATTCCTTCATAGCGGCCCTATGAGTAGTTTGGTATGCCCACAGTACTTCTTGTAGATAACTTGGCCATTTCCCTGCAGCCTCTTCTAAATTATTCTTTAATCTGGACAAAATAATCATGTTTGTCACTTCAACTTAGCCATTAGCTTGTGGATGGAAATGAGAGGAGAAGCAATGTTGAATACCCTTAGAGGCACGGAAATTTTCCAAATCCTTGTTGTCAAACTGTGGCCCGTTATCTGTGGTCCGTTATCTGTGGTAATCTTTTGAGAAACCTCAAATCTGCAACAGATGTTAGACAAGATAAATTTTATAACAGCTTTTGAATTGGTTCCTGCCAGAGGAGTTGCCTCTATCCACTTCGTGAAGTAATCAATGGATACAATAATAGTCCTGCATCCTCCGGACGCCATTGGCAGAGGCTCAACTAAATCTAATCCTTAACGAGCAAAAGGTACTGGCTCAGAAATAGACTTCATTGGCACTGCTGGCACATGAATTTCGTTGCCATATCTTTGACATGGATCACACTTTTTTACCATTTCTTTAGCATCAACCATTATGGATGGCCAATAGTATCCAGCCAACAATACTCTCTAGGTTAGGACCTTGTAACCACAATGTGCTGATCCTTCTCCATCATGTAGTTTGAATAAAACGATTTGGGATTCTTCAACCCCCAAATAACACAGGAGAGGTCTGCTGAAGGAATTTTTATAAAGAACCTCTCTTATGATAAAAAAACCACGAGTCATGTGTTTCATTTTCCTTGCTATAGCTTTCTCCGGAGGCAAAATCCCATCAGAGATATATTGAAGAAGGAGAAATCTCCAATCTTTAGGTTGAACTACTTGTATACTCAAACTTTCCTCCTCTTCTTTATCCTGATCTGATTGTATAGATGGGCATTCCTGTATGTGAATCCAAAGGTAGGAATCAGAGTATACTATGGTTGCTAAGGAATCTGCCAGCGTATTCTCCGATCTAGGAATATGCTCAAAGCAAACATTTTTTAAGTTGGCTGCCACCTCTTTAAGGATGAATAAATATTTGATCAATTGTTCCTTCTTGGCCTCAGACTGTCCTTGAGCATGGTGGATAAGAAGCTGATAATCACTTATCAATCTAACTCTTTTAGCCCCACATAGAAAAGCTAACTTAAGACCAACTATAGTTGCTTCATATTCAGACTCATTGTTAGAGGCTCTGAACCCAAAACATATAGCCTAGTATAGTTTATCACCATATGGAGGGGTTAAGCAAATTCCAGCCCCATAACCCATTTTGCTTGATCCAACATCCGTCCAGACAACCCATTTTGCTTGATCCACCATCCGTCCGGACAACCCATTCTTTTTTAGTTTTCTCCACTAAAGCTTGTTTAGAACTTCTGTTCGAGTGAAATTCTACCAAGAAATCAGCAACAGATTGAGCTTTGATAGCAGTTCGTGGGGCAAAATCAATAGTCATCCTGCTTGATATGTCTGCTTTTTGAAGAACATTATTTAATGGAAAGGACGTTCGGATGATGATGGAATAAAACTGAAAATACGGCATCATTTTTCTGGCAGCAATCACTAAGGCTAGCCCCAGCTTTTCAAGCTTTAGGTACCTCTTCTCAGCATCTATCAGGCTCTTGCTGATGTAGTACACCGGACGAGGATAATTGTCCACATCTTTTACCAACACTGCACTTATAGCATATTCTGACACAGTTAAGTATACATAAAGTATTTCTCATTCGATGGGTTTAAAAAGTGTTTTTGGTGAAGACAAGTGCTTCTTTATTTCATCAAAAGCTTGGCTGCATTGTGGAGACCAATTATAGTCTTTAGCACCTTTCAAGGTCTAAAAAACACGGAGCAAATTTATCCGAAGACCTTGAAATAAAACGATTTAAAGCAGCCAATCATCCTGTCAACCTCTGGAATTCTTTAATATTTCGAGGGGGTCTATTTTTAACAGAGCATCAAGCTGATCCGGATCAGGCTGTATCCCTTTTTCACTTATCACATAACCCAAAACACACATTTTTATGGATTCAACTTTAAATTAACCTTTGTCAAGTTTGCAAAAGTTTCTTGAAGATCAGTTAGGAGCAACACTTCTTCTAAGCTTTTAACCATCATGTCATCGATGTACACTTCCATATTTCTACCAATCTGATCATCAAATGTTCTGTTCACCAACCTCTGATAAGTAGCCTCATCATTTTTCAACCCAAAAGGCATCACCTTGTAACAATGAAGACCCCTATCTGTAACAAAGGTAGTGTGATCTTGATCCTTCATATCCACTTGGATCTGGTTGTACCTAGAAAAGGCATCCATGAAAGACAACAACTTGTTTCCAGATGTTGAGTCCACCAACTGATCTATCCAGGGAACTGGTTAAAGATCTTTTGGGCAAGCTCTGTTGAGATCAGTAAAATCGATGCACATACGCCATTTCCTATTATTTTTCTTAACTAACACTGGATTGGCAGTCCATAAATGATATTGAGACTCATTTATGTGCCCCATCTTGGTAAGCCGGTCAACTTCCTAGACTATTACATCAGCTTTCTCCTTAGAAAAAGCTCTCCTTTTCTGCACAACAGGTGCAACGTCACTTCAGAAAGATAGCTTGTGTGATATAACACTTGCAGGCACTCCGGTTACAGCAGCATTGCACAAAGTAAAAACATGTTGGTGATCAACCAAAAAGGACAATAATTTTATCTTTAACTCTGGCGCCATCTTGGAGGCAATTTTAACACTTCTACCTTCCGCCAGAGAGTGGGTTTCAACTTCTTCCACCGGTATTAAAACATCAGGGGTCTCTCTGGGGTCATCAATTTCACCCTCACCCTAAGAAGGCCCCGATAACTGCTAATCTTCATTAGCCAGGATTGCTCCCAAAGTTTTAGGAGCAAGCGCAGTGGCATAACACTCCCTTGTTATCTTTTGGCTACTTCAGACAACTCCTACTTGCCCTTGCACCGCATACTCCAAACACTGGTGGACTGTTAAAGCCACAACATACATTATAGAGAGCCAAGACCTCCCAAAGATTGCATTGTAACATGTGGGGAAGTCTACCACAACGTACAATACTCTTACCATCTTCTTGAAAAGGCCATTGCCCAACACTACCTCATCCTCGAATTCTCCGATTACATCCGCAGAACTCCCTATGAAGCCCACAATGGTTCTGTTCGAACGTTGAATTACGGTCAAATTTTTCATTTGCTTGTAAGAACTTAAAAAGAGGATGTTTACCGAACTGCCCGTATCTACCAGAATTCGTCTGATATCATTGCCCCCAACAGAAGCTCCTATCACTATAACATCCTTATGAGGCCCGTCGTATATTTCTTAAATCATCGTCATCAAAAACTATGAATGGAAAAGAGATTTGGGACTGATAAGAAGACATGCCTCCCTCTAATTGAGTGACCGGAGTGTAAACATGTCTCTTCCTTGAAGAAGGAGTCGGCGCAGTCATGGTATCCCCTCCAAATATAGTAAGTGACTCAAAAAAGCTTATGAGTTCGGACACCGTCTTAGTTTGTTCTGTTATGATCCCTACTTTATTCCAGGTTGGATCAGGATCCAAATACTCCAAATCAACATCAAATCTTTCAAGGATCACCATTGCCCCTTCTGGAGCAGATGTTCCCATATTATTCGTAGGGCCAGTTCGGGGAGCATTGTTAGGCCTGTTTCCACTCCTTATCTTGACATAAGCTCCCATTTGCATCTTTCAATAAGATTTTGCACCTCTTGCTTTGAAGTGATGCAGTCTTCGGTGTTATGGCCAATATCATGATGATACTGGCAAAAACAAGTATTACGATTTTCCTTGGGAGATTGGAGTGTTGTTGGTTTCTGGAAATGAAACTCTTCTTTAATTTTGTCATAAATAATTGCTACAGTTTCTTTTAACTCCGCAAAACACTCTGGTTGGACCCAAGGACCTCGTTTATTCCTGGACTGCTGGCTCTGAGCTGGATTTGGGTGGTATTGAGTCTGTTTGGCCCTGTTGCACCCCTGTCCGGTTTCTTTGGCCTTGTATCCGGACTCGTTTTGGTTTTGAGTTGCTGGGGCCGACCTCACCTGTCGTTGTACCCTGGTCTTCTTAGTTTCATCCACATTGATTTGCTTTCCCACTTGATTTAACAAACCTCCCAAAGTCATAGTCTTTTTTCTTGTTACTGAATCATCCAGATTCCCAGGGTTCAAACCTTATCTTAAGGAAGCAATTGCAACCTGCTCGAAACAATCTGCTAACTCATTCTTAGTATTTACGAATAGACTTATATAGTCCTTCAATGACTCATTTGGTTCTTGGGCACAATATATGATGGTATCTCCATTGCCTTTTGCCTCCTTACTTCTCACAAATTGTCTTCGGAAGTCAACCCAAAATGTATCAAAGTTTCTGATACAACCTTGGGGTAAAATGTTATACCACTTAAGAGCATTTCCCGTAAAAGACTGGGAGAAGGCTCTACACAGAAGTTTGTCATCATCATCAAAATTCATCATGAAAATTTTAAACTGTTCTAGATGGTTTTCCGGATCTTTACTCCTATCATACTTCTTCATTTTAGTATTGTCAAACCTCTTAGGAAGGTTTTCGGACATTATTTTCGCAGACAATGGCAATTGCCTCCAATTTCGACTACGACTAAAACCGTGTCTTTATTAGGTGTTGCAAAAATACTTGGCTCATCATGGAAAGCAAAATGATCGATCAACAGTTAATCCACATGCCTGTGACTGTGGCTGTGAGATGACCATTTTCCCAAATGCCTTTTAAGCCTCTCATGCATATCTCTCTTCCTTGAATACTTTTTAACTAGTTATTGTTTCTTCCTGGACCTATATTCATCACTTCTCGATGACAAAGACTCTTCAAGCTCAGCCTCGTTCGAAGAGCTACTGAAAGACTTAGAATCTGAACTTTCCACCGGCTTAGACCGATGAGACTTCTTATAACTGACATGGGTCTTTTTTGTACTTAAATGAGTCTTTGCTGATGGATCATTCTCCCTCGGATTGTCAGTATGATGGATGGCTGACGCCTTCGACTTTTCCTTCATACCTATTTTTGTCTTTTTAATAGCCTTTAATGCTTCTATTTCCACCCTCAACTTGTCACATTACTCGGTGGTATACTCATTGTTTTCCCCAACAACCTCCACCAGAGGTGGTGGAATTGCTTGCTCGTTCGGATCCATCCGAACAGGTCTTTTCTATTGGTTTTGAATGTAAGATTCAAGCATTGTCTCCTCCCACTGTGGTCGCCAATTTGGTGAGGTTTATTTTGGATTGAGGGTAATTTTGTAAAGTGTTTTGGAAATTATGTAAAGTATTAAATGTTTTAGTGTAAAGTAGTGAGAGATTTGAGTTGCCTGGTTGTATTAAATGTTTATTACCCTCATTAATGAAAGTAGTTAGGGTATTTATACCCTTAATTAAGGACCCGTGGGCTTTCGGGTCAAGTTATGAAATCAAGTCGAGTTTAAGAACCCATTTAACATATTAAGCTGATTAGCACATTGCTTAGTCAAGAAGTAATTAAATGTTTCTTTACTTTTGTCCTGTCCGGATAATTCAATGGTATGTTTATGTCTGAACTGCCCTTGTGCGGATAACATAGTAAGCTATGACTGGATAATCCGAACTCATCAATTGGCACGGTAAGTTTTTTTTCTTCGAAGCTACTATCTTATTCCCTTCAAAGCTTCAAGAGTAGTAGTTTCAATGCCAGGAGTGATAACATTGTCAACTCTTCTCTTATTTTTCTTCTTCAGGCTAGGCTTTAAATTCCTTTTGTTACCTTTAAATGATTCTCCCTAAAATTTCTCCTTCATTTTGTAGCTAAGAACCATATTCATAGCAGGAAGAATAATCTAAACATCAGGGCAACTAGCCTTTTTACAACATCTGAGGCGTTAGGAGGTTTCATTAATTTTTCCAAGGCGATAACTATTTTTAAAGATATTCTCCACAGATAGCTATGAACAAGGTTTAACGGGTCGAAGCATTGGTGAAATTCATTCAACCATCCACTTTTAGCCAATTCACTAAGTTTTGAGAAAGTTTTTTTGACAACATCAATGTGTTTTTCGAAGCGCTTTGCGAATCTACAATAAAATAAAAATGACTTCAATAAAACTATTATCAAAATATTTTTAAAATAAAGTAAAACTTACTTATGCTCTTCCACCTTAATGAGAGATTATCAGTCGAGATTTATTTCCTATATTCCCAGCATCCACTTATAAAAAAGAACTTCTACTTCCATGTCATGTCATGTCAGCTTTGAGAAGATCGTTAACTATTTTTGAAGCATTCCAAAATAATGTAGTCAAAAGACAACTAGAGATTTTTTGAAAAACCTATTTTGGCTATGAACTGCTCCATTTGAAGTTTAATTTTTGAGAGCCTTGAGATCATTATACGGGAAAGCAATATGAACCTTGGGGCAATCCTGGTTCAGAAAAATATCGATCATTTCAAAGTAATAAAATATGATGAGGTCTAAAGGAAATCAAAGACCCCAATTCAGAATCTCTGGATTGACAATTAGTTCATTTGTTTCCCATGTTAAATGAGTTCCTCTGATGGCGAGAAGGTAAATTGAGATGGAGTCAGGAGTTCCCCGTTGTCTTAGAGGTGTAGGCTCATTGGATTCTATGAAATACTCGTATTGTACTTTAATTAGTGCTATACTGTACTTTGGGAGTACTTCTTTGAAATTTTCACTGAGATTGGTAGTTAGTTTGGATGAAAGAGTAACAAGTTCCTTCGTTTTTTTTTGTCGCTGTCTTTTTTATTTTCTGAAGCTTCATCTTGAGAGTTGTGTGTAAATGTGTATTTGATGATCTGTACGTCTAACTTGTTAACTACTGTTGGTTCTTGACTACTAACCTCCTCAAAATATCCATCCTACAATTGAGGAGAGACATGTGGTGTATTATTCTTTTGTTTCTTCGAAGGCACCATATGTGAATTTTTATTGATCACAATTATTCCGTTTTGGGGATGATTACTCTTCACATTTTTGGATTTCACTCATTCAACATGTGTTTATTTGGGGGTTGATGATGGATAATTTCTTTTAAAGGCATTTTGGTCCTTATAATAACCCATAACGCGATAATAAGACTTTCAAACTAGATTATGAGAGAAATATTTGGGGGGTTAGAGAAGGAGGCTTGTTATAAAAATATCAAATATGAGCAGTTTGGGATTGTTTTTTCAGAGGATGTCAGTGACTATTAGGTGAAAGTATCAAAATATGTAGAGGTTTGTAAGATACTATTTATGCAACTTCTCTTTCAGTAGTCATTTTACTAATTGTAAGACAGTCTCATGCGTTCTTTATATTTCTTTATGTCAAACATAAACAGAGAGAAATCACCAAATTAAAGTAAAGCATGTTTAGATAATTACGAATGAATAATAAAACTGTTGCGGTAATTTCTGATAAAAGTGGTGGAAAACTGATTTTGATGTTGAAAAGAAATAGAGGACTTTCTCTTTCTATCTTTATATTTTGGTAATTAAGAATTTATGAGGAAAATAAGGGAATTTGTAGCAAATTAATGAAAGGCTTAATGGGATTTTGATAAAGAAGTTAAAAAATCTCATTATTTACCTAAAAATGTCAATCTTTTAAGTGTAACAACTATATGATGAGACTGTTGTGGTTTCAAAAAATATTGAAATGTATAAGAAGAAATATAGTACCTCCCATGTAATTCATAAGATTAAAGGTATTACTTCAAAGTTTATCTAAGGAGGGTTAGTTCGAAAAATACATTAAGTTTAACTCTTAAACCTATGAAATTTTGATGTGGTCTCGTTTGAAGACATATGTTAGTCATTCTTTATAAATAATCGCAAAGACTAGGGGTGCTACTGATAATGATGTAATTAATTCAAGCCAGAATAATTTGTTTGAGAGGGTTAAAAGATAAGTGAATAATATATAAGAAATATTATAGGTAGGAAAAGAACATAATGGAGTAAAGGTGAAATATATAATAAATATGTTTTACTTAGTACCATAATGGGATGAAATATCCAATAAGTAAAATGTATTTATGTTACATGGAACTTGATACCCCTATAAATAAGTGTACTTTATCTTGGAAGAAGAATTAATTATTACTCTTTGATTTCAACATTTATCACTCTCTCTCTAAGATTTTTTTGACACTTTATCTCTCTAGCTATTTGATTGACTACTTTAGGAATATTTTTAGACCAAATACCATTTAATCTCTTCTAATTATGTTAGAAGCAAATAGATATAAAATAAGGTTTTGGATCGCATGGATAATTAAGGGTCAGTTAGTAGATCAAAGTTTTTGTAAATGAAGGTTATGAGCTTTATGAATGATGAGGTGTCGATCGATAGACCAAGCTCTTTAAAAAATAAGGTTTGGTTGTAAGGATGATAAGAGGTCGTTCAGTAAACCGACCTCTTTGCAAAAGTAAGCCTTAGTTTTTGCAAGATGAAATGGGGCGATTAGTAGACTAACCTAATGTCCTTTTGGATATGCTCATCTTCCTTTGTATTAGGTAACTGAGGCTTGATTAGTGCGCTGAGTCTTCCGTGGCTCTATCTACCTAACTCGGTCAACGCATTTCTCCAAGTTGTCTGTTTGTTCATTGAGCCTATTTATTTAACTAAATTTGCACGTTTTATCAAGAAGCCTATATTGCATCAAACCAACTTTCATCGTGGTTATACTCTTTTCTTTCTCAACTAGTGATTGTTATGAGGAAACATTTGTTTACGAAATTATAGTGACCTCATCTTTTAGACCCGTTACTTTCTTTTCTTATCTCCTCAATAACTTTTACAAACTTAGTGTTTTCAAGCTTTCAACTTTCGATTGGGTCTAAAGTTGTTGTGTCCAACGTTTACGATTGTTATGAGGGTTAGAAAATTATCAAAACGTAGTGATCAAAATAATCGTGAAACATTCATTACATGAATTGTCATACATTAAATAAATTATAAAGTGCGAAACATGTATCACAACAATTGTGAGCTACAAATTTTAAAACATATATAAAAAATAATTGTGAGTTACAAAATGTGAAACATCCACACAAAATAATTGTGAGTTGCGAAATATGTTTATTTACATAATTGAGAAAAAATAATTATAATTAATAATTACTTTTTCTAGTTTTAATATTTTTTTGTACGTTTGCTATATACCGAAAAAAATACAGACTTTGTACTCAGATTTTGGTTCTTTAATTTTATATGAGATTTTTCTAGACATCTCATTATATATGTAGTAGTTTGTTAGTGTGTGATAACTTGGAACCTATTTATTATCTTTTTTTATCTTTAGGGACTTAATTTGTTAGCTTATTATGCGTATAACATATCATTTGTTTGTTCATGTGATACACCCCTTATAATTTCTTTCATTTCATTCTCACTATCATTTAATTTTAATAATTTTTAATCATTTTTGTCATCTTATTCAATACTCTAGTTTTCTTCAGAATACACCATGCAAAATGCATCTCTTTCGACATTTGTTAAAGCCAATACTTCTTTTAAAATCTAAATTTTTAATAAAAGTGTTTAATATTTACATAATGTCAAACATGCATCAAATAAGTTCAATTTTGAAATACAAAACATGCATCAAACCAATTGTAAAGTTCTAAATATACCTCATCTATGATATACTCTATAAATAAAATTAAATCCAACACTTAATTTATTTTATGACAAACCATTTATGACATAAAAGGCTTCCCATACTATTTTTGTTCCAATTATTGTGTGTTTCATAATTTATAACTGCATGTTGTTTAATATTTGTTATATATATATACTCACACACATACGATGAACACCATAATAAAATATTAACCACCAACCATAGTTGTCAAATAACGTTGTAGCGGCCGCCATGGCGGTGTGGCGAGACGAGACGAGGCGATCCTCCGGTGTCACATGGTGGGCGTGGAGACATACTTAGCGTGGCTCTCGCCATGGCGCGCCAGGGTCGCCACAAAGGGTGTGACGAGACGCTCGCCATAGCGCGCCACGCTAAGACCTATATATATTAATTAAAAAATAAAAACCTAAAAACTAATAGACCCACGTTCTCGCTTCCAGTTCTAGCATCTTTTTTTCTTTCCTCAATTAAGCAGCCACACACACGCGAGAGCGACGTAGAAACCTCCGACGGCAACGGCGACGACGACACATAAACCCCTGATAGCTACTCTTCTTGCATAGAACTGAACTGTAAGTCACCTGTTCCGTTTCGGTGCTGTTATTTTGGTATATATAGTCTCATTAGAGTGTTTTGGTGTTGTTGTTTTAGTGTATATAGTGTCATTTCCTGTTTTGTTTGGTATATATAATGTCATTTCATGTTGTTTTGGTATATATAGTGTCATTTGCTGTTGTTTTAGTTTATATAGTCTCTTTATGTGCGGTTGTTTCTCCATTTATTTTCATTTTTTTCTTTAATTGGTTGACCGTTGATAATTGTGGAGCCGATTGGTGTTTGTAAGCACCAGACTGTGTTTATCTCATTCATTAGTGATATATGATATTTTGTTGTCTTTCGTAGCTTTTATCGCATTTGTTTAATAAATTAATCTACTAAGGTGTCTTAATCAACATACAATGACTTAATGGATTATTGTATTGAATCAGACAATGATCAACATATAGTGACTTAGTGGATTGTTGTATTGATCAACATACATTTCGTAGCTTTTATCACATTTGTTTGATAAATGTATTTATGGACAATGATTTTGAGTCTTTGTCATATAGATATTATATTTCTTTTAGAATATTGGAACTTTTGTTGTATCCATAATTTGTGTTGTGGTTTAGTATTAGTATCAAACCGAGGCCTTGATCTGAGGATATATTTGATTAATGTTGTGTGATTTTTGTCATGTGTGTTGTATACTGATTTTCTGAAATTTAATTAGTAGGTAAGAGTAATAAAACAATGGCAAACAATTCTTCTAACATTCGAGTTGGTTTGTCTATGTCTACGAAATCCAAAGACATTGGTTGGGATTACGGATTTCCTACTGATCATAAAAAAAAGATGTCGTTTTTGTGAAATGTTTTTTTATAAAAGAGGGATCAGTCGACTTAAGTATCATCTACTTGGGCCATCTACTAATGTTGCTGATTGTAAAAGATGTCATTCTCATGTCAAAGATAGAATTCAAAGTGTAGCGGGAAAAAACTTGAGGAGAAATAGACAATTTAACAAGTGAATTATGAGCTTATAGTTGAGGAAGATTGTGAAGATGAAGAGACGTAGAGTGTTCAAATATCTGCCCCAGGTTCAAAAGGGCCGCTTGATATGTATTATAAAAGGGAACCTATAACTAAAAAGCGAAAAGTTTCAATCTGAGAAGTAGAGCAAGAGAAGGTTAGGAAGGAATTAAGAGCATATGCACTTCAATTATTTTCAAGATGGATGTACGATGCTGGAATTGCCTTTAATGCGGTTAATTATGAGTCTTTGTAGGCTGTAATTGAGGCTATTGGACAGTATGGTCCGGGGATGAAGGCCCCGACATATCATGAAGTTAGGGTGACATGTTTGAAAAAAGAAAGAGAAACTACTAAGAATTTTGTTGAAGAAAACTTAGAGGAGGGTAGAATAAATGGTTGTATTTTGATAACTGATGGTTGGACTGATAGGAATTGGACGATTCTTGCTAACTTTTTGGTAAACACTCCTAGAGGAAGTTTTTTTCGACACATTTGATGCTTCAAGTTTCTCCAAAACAGGGTCCAAGATGTATGATATGCTCGACAAATACATAGATCAATTTGGCCCAGAGAATGTTGTTCAAGTAATAACGGATAATGCATCGGGGAATGTTTTGGCTAGAATGTTAACTAATCTAGTTTTTATATTTGCGTTCTTTAGTAATTGTTGTTCTTTATGCATTGTGTTCTTATAATTAAGTGATGTGTTGATAATTTGAGGCAAAGTTGCTGTTTTGATGAAATTCGATGCCTCTTTTAGTGTTTTGATGTTGTAGTCAATTCCGATCTCTTTAGTGATGTTGTAGTCAGTATTTTTTTTGAATGGAGCTATTCATTGGCCTTATATTATGAATGAAGTATCTGCCATAATGTCTTTAAAAGAAAATAAACATAAACCAATAATTAAAGTACGGTTTGATGGAACTAGTGATGATGGTGCATGTTTGCATTAGTAGTTATACTGCTGTCACTAATACTATCTTCGATAAGATTGTCTAGAACTTTAGAAAATTCCCGAGTCCACGTATTTAGCGGGATAGCATAACTGTCATATTTGGATTCCCTTCTTTTCTCTTCGTATATTTTCATGTTCTCTTGTATCCTATGTAAGATTCTATTCATTTTCGTAAAACCCTCAACTGTGAATTCCATGTCATCCACAACGATTTCACCGCTAGTCCTTCGAATATCACAAACACATTGGGGAAAATTCAGATGTTTTTGTCTTATATCGGGTCTAGAATGATGCATCATTGTAGTCGTAAATTTTTTACAATCTCGAATCTCATCTGGGTCGGAGGTGTTCCAGCAGATGCATAGTCAGTCATCACAGCAATATTGCGTGCACATCTTTCCCCTCGCTTATAAGGTTTAACTGAGAATACATACAAGTGAACAACAGCAGCAACGCCCATCTATAAGACACATCATAAAATAGTATATAATAGTGCTCATATGAAGTACATTTATTTATAATCTAAAACAATATAGAGGTCGTCGATGCGAAGAGAACATTAGTGGTTTATAGTTCCGAGTCTAATACCAAAAGGAAGAATCCTGCGAAAATGTATAAGTGTTTGTAAAATATGGGTATAGAACAGTAGTGGTTCATAGAACACTATAATATATTATTGCTTATAATATATTGGTTTATAGTGGTTTATAGGACTGTAGTGGTTTATCCTTATAATATATTAGTGATTTATACTATATTAATATATTATTTTTATCTTTTAGGTTTCGTGGTTTATAAGACAATAGTGGTTTATTCATTATAATATATTAGTGGTGTATACTATATTAATATATTAGTTTTTTCTTTTGGGTTTCATGGTCTATAGGACATTAGTGGTTTATCCCTTATATATATTAGTGGTGTATACTATATTAATATTAGTGGTGTATAATATATTAATATTAGTGGTGTATCTACCACAAGACATGATAAGAACCTTGCAATTTAAGCTAGATTTATATTTCTTTAAATATTGAAACCGTAAAACGTTTTGAACTTTCCTTGTTCATATATATATAGCCCATATGTAGAACCCTTTTTAGACACAACAACGAATCCTGCAATTTTTAAACATTATCAATGCAATAACTACTATAAATTGTATAGACTCTCCCTGATTATTTATGTCTAATCTTAGTTGTTAATTTTGTCCATATCTCGAGCATAGTAAGCCATCGTCAAAGCAATGGAAACATTGTATGTTGAGAAGAATCACGTCGAACGTGCACATAAAATCAATAATTTAACCACATCGGTTTTAATTTGATATTTGTTAGTTTGAACACCTTTTAATCCTAAGACATGGTGAATTAAACAAATATGTAATTGGTGAATTGTGAAAATTTATTAAATGAGTTATAAAATTAGAACAATGTAGTAAATAAAATGTGAAATGCAAAACATATAATAACTTAGTTGTAAATTGTGAAACATTAATGAGCCCCAAAATACAAAATATGTAGTAAATATGTTGTGTAATGCAAAATCTATACCTTTTATATCTTATCCGTTATTTGCAAATGTCGTTTTCCTTTTTTTGGCCGTTTAAGCGTTTCCGAGAAATATATTTTAATTATTATTGGTTATTCTTTCTTTTAGAAAACCTAAGTTGGAATGTTATTCTCGTAAATGATAATTTATTTTTAACATAATTTAATCCAAAAAAATCTTTACATCTTTCGACGTAAACTGCAAGAATGTTGACCCCAACTTGATAGCTCATTTATCAATATCGTATGCAACAATTATTAATACAATCTAGTCTCATTTTTTTAGCTGTATTTTTTATCATTCCTCAAGTGAGGCATTGTCTTGAATAAAGCGTGTGATGAAGTACTTTTAGTTGCTTCAACACTTTTTTTTTGTCTTTTTAATTTTAATTAAGAAATTTAGTATTTATATATAAAACTACACCAACCATGTTTTCATGTATCATTTGTAAAATACGTATCTAAAAAATTGTAAAATGCAAAACATGTAATATGGAGTAGCCAAATGTGAAACATGTAATAGAAAATAGTTGTGAGTTGCAAAATGCGAAATATGTGATAGAATTATTCATGAGTTGCGAAAATGTAAAATATATATTAAAAATGAGAAATTTACAAAACTCAGATTTCACCAAATTTAAAAGTTTATTTCCATATTTTAAGTAGGGTACAATGTAAGTATAAATAAAACTTGTATAAAAATATATTTATGATATTAAATCTTGTCAAGTAATTTTTAATAAATTAGATTTGCGAATATAAATGATAATTAACTTTTCTTGATAAATATATAGTGGTTATCTATGGTTTTTTTTTTTTTTTTTTTCGGAGGGAACCCGCAGCCGCTACTCAGAGTGCAATGAGTGCGCACAGGGTAAACCCTCAGTCTGACGCGATAGCCTGTAAACCAACGCCAAGATAAACCACACAAAGTGACAGGCTCAGCCGAGAAAGCGTATGTAGAGGGAATCGAACTCGTGACCTTTTGATCATAAGAATGCCTTACTCAACCAACTCGGCTACCCCCCTTCGGGGCATCTATGTGTATTATTAAACTATGCCTATTCAACCGACTGTCAAAGTCGGTTTCCGATAAATAAATCGAGACTCGATTTTCTCTGGTTCGATTTTCTCATTTTCTTGGACGGAGCTCAGTGTCGATCTCAATCTCAATCAAATATAAACAAATAAATAAAACTCTTTTTTTTCTCTTCCTCTCTCTCTTCCTCAAAGTAGCAAATATACGGAAGAACGAAATCGCTTCGAAAGATTTAACACCTTCAAGTTCGATAACTATTAGTAGCAAAAAGCTGCAGTACCACCACCAACAGCAGCCCTAGAAAACTTCACAGTTTCTAAAAAAGAGTATCAATTCGGAACAAATTCACTACAAAAACCATCATCATCGCCATCGCCGTCGCCGTCGCCGTCGTCGTTAATGGCGGTTTCAGAGGAAGAAGGCTCTACTATCAAGTCTGAATCATCCTCTTTTTCATCAACATCATCTTCCGTTTCGTCTCCCGCCGTTCACTACCTTGCTAAGTGCGTTCTTCGACCTAGCGTTGTTCTACAAGTCGCCTATGGTTACTTCCGTTCTCGTTTCTTTCGCGACATCGTTTTCGGCAAGGTTAACTTTGTTTCTTCTTCCTCTTCCTTGAACTGATTTAGAGACTGAATTGATTTATTGATTGTGTGTAAGTTAGCATGAAAAATGAGAGTCAAGCTTAGCTTTACAAATCTTTCTGTGTGTGTTATGGTAGGCAAGGAGCTATAGATAGGAAGTATTTATGTTAGACTTAAAGATATAGAAACACTTCCTTGTAGAACTAGTACAATGTGATTATATCAATTGATTAGCATTTCTATAATTGATTAAGTATTTCTATGGCGATTCTATGATATGGAAGTGCTTTCATAATTCATCTTGGGGTTTAAATTTTGTATGTTTTCATTTGATATGAAGTAGACCGTGCTAGTTTTATGATGATGATTTACATTTATGTGCCTTATTCAGTGAAACAATCGATGTGCTATTGGAGTTTCTATATATGTTAGCCATCTCTATCTCTTTTTGCTTAATCTGATGGCTGTTTTGATGGAATGTATCTCAGGAGACATGTTTAGAGTTGGCAGTTATTTGTGAAGATGGGATATTGCAATCCATTTGTGAACAGCCTGTATTTGGCTCTATTAATGATCTGGGTGTCCTACCTTGGAGCAACAAATTATATGCCAAAGATCTGCAGGTTTGCACATGTCCTTGTTATACTTGTGCTTGATGTGAGCTGACAGAAACAAATCAACTTTGTTTTTAATTTTATTAGTATTTTTCCTAAAGGGAAGAGCTGGCTTTGTTAGTCCTAGTAATTTCTATCTCTGGTTTTTTCTTTTTTCTATTTTTGCAGACAGTAGGAAAGGACCTTCTGGTTGTTGTATCTGATTCGGGGAAACTCTCATTTCTCTCATTCTGCAATGAAATGCACAGGTGTTATTATCTTGTTCCTTTGTTCAGTCTTGCAAGTTCTGACTTTGCTTTGAGCTCCCAACACCTTTGTTCATACTGTTACGTCATGTCGTCTGATGCTTTCTCTTCAAAATTAATGTTAATGATTGAGCCAGGTTTTCCCCAGTGGCTCATATTCAGCTTTCATGTCCTGGAAACTCACGGCATCAACTTGGAAGATTGCTCACTATTGACTCCAGGCAAATTCATTTTTAATTAATAAGCACATAAAAGGGCTCGCTCTTTAAACACTGTCACATAATATCTTTTGATATAGGATTCTATTTGTAAGTTATTTGTATTTCGTTTCCTGATTTTCATTTGTTCCTTTAACAGTGGCTCCTTTGTTGCTGTTGGTGCTTATCAAGACCAGTTTGCTCTATTTTCGCTTTCAGTTTCTGCGACGAGTGATATTATTGACAAGGTGTATAATTTGTATTACCTTTTAGAGTACGGAGTTCAATTATCTTGTTTGTTTCGATGAATATGTATCATATGTATAGTTATAAAGTTGTTTTTATGCCTGCTCTATTTCAGAAAATACATTATCCTGCTGACGCAAGTTCAGCAAGAAGCTTGCATCATGAAATAGAGTCTGGCACCATATGGAGTATGTGCTTCATTTCACAAGAACCAAGTAAAAAGCAAAATCCGGTTCTAGCAATTATTATGAATAGGTATGAGTTGTCTGGATGTTTAGAGATTTAAAGTTTTACTAGTTCAGCTTCAACTGCTCAAAGTCTGCGTTTCTTTTTGAAATAGCTTAACTGAGTACAAATAGTTTTTTTTTTTTCTTTTTCTGGTGATGCAGGAGTGGAACTAACATTAATGAGCTCCTGTTGTTTTGTTGGAATATTGGAGGGAATGCTATATCTTTGATCTCCAAATTTGGCGAATCTGAGACACTGGCACATAGTATTGTTGAGGTCCCTAATTTTCATGGGTTTGCCTTTCTATTCAGGGTTGGTGATGCTCTCTTGATGGATCTTAGAGATCCAGAAAACCCTTGTTGTATATACAGAACGAGCTTAGTCCTTGTACCTGCTGCCTTAGAGGAACAGAATTGTGTTGAAGAGTCATGTAGAGTACCTGATGTTGACGATGAAGGTTTCAATGTCGCTGCTTGTGCTTTACTCGAGTTGAGTGATTCCGATCCCATGTGCATAGACAGTGACAGTGGCAATCGAAAAGTACCTGCTAAGAATGTATGCTCGTGGAGTTGGGATCCAGAAAGTGATAAGACCCCGAGAATGATTGTTAGTTTAGATGATGGAGAACTTTTCATGATTGAACTTTCTTTTAACTCCGGTGGTATCCGAGCTACCCTCTCAGACTGTCTACACAAAGATTTACGATGCAAGGCACTTTTATGGGTTGTGGGTGGATTCCTGGCTGCATTTGTAGATATGGGAGATGGAATGGTCCTGAAAGTGGAATCTGAGAAGCTAGTATACGCAAGTAGTATTCAAAACATTGCTCCAATCTTGGATATGTCAGTTTTAACTGATAATGATGACAAACGGGATCACATGTTTACCGGCTGTGGAGTGGGTCCTGAGGGATCTTTAAGAGTTATTCGCAGTGGCATCAGTGTAGAGAAGCTACTTAGAACTGCTCCTATTTATCAGGGTATAACTGGTACTTGGACGATTCGAATGAAAGTAAATGATTCTTACCATTCTTTCCTAGTGCTGTCGTTTGTGGAAGAGACCAGAGTACTCTCAGTTGGCTTAAGCTTCACTGATGTGACTGATTCAGTTGGCTTCGAGTCTGATGTATGTACCTTGGCATGTGGCCTTGTTGATGATGGCTTGTTAGTTCAAATACACCAGCATGCAGTAAGGCTTTGTTTGCCAACCAAGGTTGCCCATTCTGAAGGTATTCCTTTTTCTTCACCAGTTTGCACATCTTGGCTTCCAGGTGATTATTCCAGTATCAGTTTGGGGGCAGTCGGTCATGGTCTGATAGTTGTTTGTACCTCTAATCCATGCCTTCTGTTTATTCTTGGGGTAAGATCCCAGTCTGCATATCATTGTGGTATTTTTGAGATGCAGCATATAGAATTACAGTATGAGTTATCTTCCATTTCCATACCTCAAAAATATTTTGGGCAAACTCAATCCTCTTCTCCTATCAGTCTGGCCAGTAGTAACCGAGTAGCGAGTCTTCCTGCTGGCGTAGACAGAGGCTATACCTTTGTCATTGGCACACATAGGCCTTCTGTTGAGGTTCTGTCAGTTTTGAATGACGGAGGGGTAAAAGTTCTTGCTTCAGGGATGATATCATTGACCAATACAATGGGAACTGCTATCAGTGGCTGTATTCCTCAAGATGTGAGGCTTGTGCTGGTTGATCAATTTTATGTCCTTTCGGGGTTGAGGAATGGAATGCTGCTTCGATTTGAATGGCCACATTCCCAGCCGAACTCCGTTGAACTATCTCAGCAGACAAGCGATCTGCCTATTAATCTTCAACTAATTGCCAACCGGCGCATTGGCATTACTCCCGTTTTCTTGGTTCCCCTCAGTGATTCACACGATGCAGACATAATAGCCCTTAGTGACAGACCGTGGTTGTTGCACACTGCGCGTCACAGCCTTTCTTATACTTCAATCTCTTTTCAATCTTCAACGCATGCAACTCCAGTATGTTGTGTTGAATGCCCTAAAGGAATCATTTTTGTGGCAGAGAACAGTCTGAACTTGGTAAGGCATATTCTCTGGCATTGTGATTTTAGATTATTATTATTTCACTGGTAAGAAGTTTCATGTGTCATCAGATATTATTGTTCCCACTTTCAGATGCAATTTCTTATGTAGTTAATTACAAAGAAAATTAGAAAGTTGTGAACTCTGGTTTTGGACGTATTTCATTTAGTAAGCCTTCATCATGGTTTAATTTTCTAGATGGAGATGGTACACTGCAAGAGGCTTAATGTGCAGAAAATTCACCTTGGAGGCACTCCACGGAGGATCCTATATCACAATGACAGCAGGCAATTGATTGTGCTGAGGACTGGCTTAGATAATAGTACTACAAATACATCTGACATCTGCATAGTAGATCCAATTAGTGGGTCAGTAGTATCGATGTTTAGATTTGCGCATGGAGAAACAGGAAAGTCAATGGAACTAGTGAGAGCTGGAATTGAAGAGGTTCTGGTGGTTGGGACGAGTCTTTCCTCTGGTCCAGCTATAATGCCCAGCGGTGAAGCTGAAAGGTTTGTTATCAGTCTCTCTTTACAAATAGCATTCATTTTTAATGTATGGCCAGCTTAAACATGTTTTGTTGTACCACATTTTCTTCTGCGTGTAATTTTGTTAACACTCAATTCAACAGTACCAAGGGTCGACTAATCGTTCTCAGCATTGAGCATCTGCAAACTTCGGATAGTGATTCGCGGACATTTTGCACAAAGGCAGGTTCGTTGTCTCAACGGACTTCACCATTTCGTGATATTGTTGGATGTGCTGCTGAACAATTATCAAGCAGTAGCATCTGCAGTAGCCCCGATGATACTAGCTGTGATGGGGTTAAACTTGAAGAAAATGAATTGTGGCAGTTGCGATTGGTTTATTCAGCCAATATGCCAGGAATGGTACTTGCTATCAGTCCATATCTTGATCGTTTCTTCTTGGCATCTGCTGGCAGTGCTGTAAGTTTGAAGAATGTTTGCTGTGAGATAATTTGATTTGATTTAGTTTATTTCATGGTCGTTGTTTACCACATTGTTTGTCTTCTCCTTTCAGTTCTATGTGTGTGGGTTTTCGAGTTTAAATCCCCTGAGAGTGAAAAAGTTAGCTGGAGGAAGGACACGCTTCATGATAACGATGTTGACTGCGTATTTCACCAGAATAGCCGTAGGTGATTGTCGGGATGGTATATTGTTTTATTCTTATCAAGAGGTTAGTTATCTAATAGATTTGAGTTTTATTCTATACAATGTTATTCACCTCTCCCGGTCCCTCTTGTCAGGTGGAGTTCCCTTTCAATTCTTCCTTACATGTAATGGAAAATAGGACTTCTACTTTTGTGGTATAATTTTTTGTTCTTCTATACTCTAGGATGCCAAAAAGTTGGAGCAAGTATATTGTGACCCATCACAGAGGTTGGTTGCCGACTGTATTCTTATGGATGTTAACACAGCCGTTGTATCAGATCGAAAGGGAAGCATAGCTGTCCTATCATGCTCTGATCGCTTAGAAGGTAAACCGAAAATAATTTAAATGGATGGTGACTGGGCAGTAGGTGCCTTTTAAAACTATGATCTAGATAACTTTCACTTGTATAAAATTTCATGTGGGTTGGTTTACAAGTGGTATTATGGTTGGATATGTACATATAACACTATCTATGCAGTTCGTATATTTATAGTCATATATCAACTTTTTGTAGCTGACGGTGTCTATGTTATTATAAAAACCTGAATAAACCGTATTACTCAGAGACCCTAAAAAGAATAAATTTTAGACATTTACAAGGTGTTGTATAAATTAGTTAGTTACCGTCTTTCATTGGTGTAGAGGTCCCCGGTTCAAAATTCCAAGTCCTCTTGACACTTTTTGATTGAATATTCCGATATTCTTGCCCAAATCTGTTGTTTCGTTACATTGAGATATTATTTGAAGAATAAGAAGTTTATTTTGTTTTTTAATTTATTCACCTTGCAGATAGTGCAAATCCAGAATGCAACTTAACACCTAATTCTGCTTACTATATGGGTGAGATTGCCTTGAACATCAGAAAGGTAATTTCGAATATCGTCATGATAGCTTTTACACAAAAATCTGTTTGCGACATGTATATTTTTCTACAAAAGGTATCTAATCTAGCATTTTTAAGAATTCATTTGCTTAATATAAAAGGAATTGAGCCTGATATTACTGGTTCTAAGCAAGAATTCCAGCTCTGTAGAACATAGCTAAGTAGACTAAGAAATGGCAACGCGTAAATTCTGGAGCTAGTTAGGTTGGCTATGTTTGTCAAATTCAGTTTTATCGTTTTCAATTGTTACCAGTTTCTTAGTATAAGAATGGTTACAATAATTCCTGCTTATATGCGCGATTCGAGATCCTGAAAGCACAATGGGGATGCAGGAGCACTAAAAGCACTTCTAAAAGAATATCGCTCTCAATTTACTAAAAAATATCACTAGTAGCTGTCTTTTGTTAATAAAAGTAGAACCCAAATTAGTATTCTGTATGCTGCATCAAATGTTGTTTTTAAATGACATTTAATTGATTCTTATTCAGCTATCTTATCTAAATATGTCCGAAGTACTATTTGGCCCAATTTACGGACTGGTATATGCTGTCTGAAGTATTATTTGGCCTAAAGTGGACTGGTGTTCTCTGTTAGAAGCCAGCTATGACATTTTCTATTTTTTCTTGCTGTGATTCTGTCCTATGAAAGAGTCTTATCATGTTGGTGGCAAGGATGAGAGTTTTAGACTTCAGAGGAATTACTTTTAATCGGGAAGGTGGACTGGTGTCTTTTAAATGGCACATCCCATTTTCTATTTTCCCTGATATGGGTCCCTGACAGTTGTAACCTGAAAAACCGTACTTATTATGTGACCTTATCGATCAAACATTTATTTATGGTTAATACCTTTTCATTCTTACAGAGGCCTAATATTCTGTTTCTTGTAGGGGTCCTATATATACAAACTTCCGGCCGAGGATGCGTTAAAGGGCTGTTACGGTCTGAGCACAAATATTGACACTACACAGAAGTCTATCATAGCAAGCACACTTTTGGGAAGCATATTCATATTAATTCCTATATCTAGGTACAGTACTAAACTACATGGAAGCATTATCAATCACTCTTATCATGCACACCAAATTAGGAAAGGTTAGTCGTGTATGCATATGTCCAGTTGTAGGTTACTTGTTCTGGAATTGCCAGATAAATGATTGTTGAAATCATGAAATTGATTACTTGTTCTGGAGTTGCCAGATAAATGTTTGTTGAAATCATGAAATTGATTTAGGTTAAAAATGAATGTGTGGAATGAAGATTAAAAACATGCTATAGATGAAACTGTGTATAAAAAATAAGCCGCTGACAAGAATACTATGAAAATTAAAAAGATAAAAAGATAAAATACTATATTTTGTCCTGTAACCTTTTAGGCCTTTATAAGCTTCAAAAGCTAGCTTTTTTAAGCCTCAAAAGTCAGACTAACCTAACGAATATTTTGCTTCTAGGCCTAAGAGCCAAAAATCCTAATGGCACCAAACAGATACACTAGATACCTTTTCGTTTGTAGAAGTGTGCTCTTCTTTTCATTAAGTGTTCTCATACTTTCATGTTGACTACCAGCTTTTGGACTTCTATCCAAAAAAGTAAAGAGTGGGTAATAGTGTTTAAAAGTTGATAAAATTAAGAAAATCTAATTTAGGGCATGATAAGTATAACTGGAGAATTGTGTAGGTTTTTTGGCTTGGATCGGCTGATTGTGAAACCTGAACAGGAACAGTTGTCCTTTTATGCTATATCTTCTGTTTACCACACCATCTTAAACTTAATTTGCAATAACAGAAACCCAGTTGAGGTTGGACTCATTGTCCAAATCTCTAATATTATATGGGTTTTCAACAATGCACCAACACCGTTAGAAATGCTTCTGTTATCTTCCCGGATGGTTATAGAAGTGCTTTTTGTCTTTAAGAGATGCATCGCTACGGCTTTGTTACACAAGAATCGTAGTAACTATTGGTCATGCTTGTAATAATAATGATACTCGATTGATGTGATAAACATCACGGTTCTGTAGGGAGGACTCCGAAATTTTAGAAGTGGTCCAAGCGAAGCTTGTTCTTCATCCACTAACGGCTCCTATTCTTGGAAATGATCATAAGGAGCTCCGCAGCCTTGAAAATCCGGTAAGACCAATTACTTGTATATATGATTACTGGGTTGAAAAATCCGGTAATACCAATCACTTGTATATATGATCGCTGGGTTGAAAAATCTTGAAGAACGTGCATATAGTAATCTTATTTTATTCTTGATTTGTTAAGTTTTCATGTGTCAACTTCCCTTCTTAAGACTTTACTTTATCATATAGTAATCTTATTATACACTTATCTGTTAAGTTTTGATGCGTCTGTTTTCCCTTTTAAGGCTCATTCTTGCTGAACATATTAGTTATTGCAAATGAATTTACATATTGCAAAATTATTAATTTTTGAAGTTTTAATAATATAAAAAATTCTCAGACTTCGCATGCCTATGGTCTAATCACGGTCACAATAGTAGAATGAAACAATAGATGCAAAACAAAATCTGTGTCGATTATAGTGATGCCTGTTTCCTTTCTCACGTGTCCACCCCTTAAGTAACGTTTTACTTTAACAGGGTGCGGTACCTAAGATGCTAGATGGGGACATGCTGGCTCAATTCTTAGAGCTTACAACTATACAGCAAGAAGCAGTGCTGTCAACGCCGCTACCTTGCCCAGCAACCTTTAAATCAAGTTCGAAACCTCTTTCTTCTTTGCCACTTATTGTTAATCAGGTCGTTCAGTTACTCGAACGGATCCATTATGCAGTGAATTAATTTATCTCGAATTAATTCATGTATAAGTATAAATTGTGAAGAAGGAGAAACAACCGATCATTGTTTATATGCGATCGTGTTGTTAGATTCTGCTCTTACATGTTCATGCAAGATGTTGTTAGATTGTGTTGTTAGATTTCTGCTGTTACATGTTCATACAAGTTTATGTATTTTTCGGAGATGAGCATCGTAGGAATAAATTTTGTATGTAAATTAAAGAAACATCTTTAGTTTGGTTTGGTTTGTCTTCTATTGTATTGTTTATAGTTGTCCATATAGATTAATATAAATATGAAAACACAAATTCTCATGTGTTATTTTTTCTATTTAATATTTTATATATTGGTAATTATTTCAGTTTGGTAAATTTTCTATTGTGGAAGTGTCTTTTTTTTAGTTGTATATTGGGATTTTTTTATAAAATTTTAGAATTCCATTGTTAAAATAATAATTTTAGATTTTTTAATCTAATAATCTTAAAATACTGTGTTTTAATAAGAGATCTTTAAGTTTTATTTTTAGAAAAAAAAAATCAATTTTTTTTTTATGACGAAGTTTATTTGGTTGATTAAAGAACTTAGTTAATTTTTTTATGATATTTTTAAATGATATTTTGAATATGGATTATTTTTATTGATATGATTGTTAAACATGTGGAAATGTGTATATCCAATTTGAAACAATAAAATAATTTTTTATTGATAAAAGAATTTTCAAAATTTTAAATTAATTTTATTAACTAGTATCGATACAACAATTTTAAAAATATTTTATATTAAATAGAATAAGTATATAAAAACTAATCCTGGATCATCCTAGAAAAATAAAATTTAACAAATCTCAGACAAATAAAATTTAACAAATCTCATATCTTGAGGCATATTATATTCACCATAGTTTACATTAAAAAAAATGAACGAAGCCCTAGACTAGCTAGGGTGTTCCTCTGCTCATGTTTGTCTGTTTGCTTCCCTATATACGTGCATATTTTATTCTATTCACGGTTTTATTTTGCTATATGTCTTGTTGTTTGTTTCGCTATATGTATGTCCATATGTTCACGAATTCCAGTATTTTGTCTTTCAACTCACGTATTCGACTTACTGGACCTTGTAAATCTAAAAAGAAATCGAATCTTTTCTTTTAAGTTAACACATATTGAAAGTGTCCAGATTATTAATGATCAGATTTCCTAACATTAATTAATATATATATATATATATATTTTCAAAAATAGGAAATAAAAATAAGAAAATTTAATACTAATAAAAATGTTTTCCTTTAACAGATTTCAGGTGATGTTGTATAAATACACGTGAGACAACATGTGGAAATTTCCAACAGCGACCTTCTACAAGGATTATGAAATAAAGTTCTACCTCAGAATAAATACATATAATTGATATAATTGATGGTGTCTCATTAAAGGTGAGGTTATAAGTTTTACATCTCTATTTTATCTAAATATTAATATTACTTAATTTTTATCTTTTATTGTCTTTTATAGGTGGTAAGAGATCTAGTTGACCTTTATGTAAGACGGTGTATGACAAGTTTTTTTTATAGTTTTATTGTATATTGCGATTTTTTTTTATAAAATTTCAGAATTCCATTGTTAAAATAACAATTTTAGATTTTTTAATCTAGTAATCCTAAAATATTGTGTTTTAATAAGAGATCTTTAAGTTTTATCTAAATATTAATATTACTTAATTTTTATCTTTTATTGTCTTTTATAGGTGGTAAGAGATCTAGTTGACCTTTATGTAACACGGTGTATGACAAGTTTTTTTTTATAGTTTAATTGTATATTGCGATTTTTTTTATAAAATTTCAGAATTCCATTGTTAAAATAACAATTTTAGATTTTTTAATCTAGTAATCCTAAAATATTGTGTTTTAATAAGAGATCTTTAAGTTTTATGTTTAGAAAAACAAAAAAATCAATTATTTTCTATGACGGGTTTATTTGGTTATGTGATAACTTGTTTAGTTAATTTTTATGATGTTTTTCAAATGATATTTTGAATATGAATGATTTTTTTTTATTGATATGAATGTTAAACATATATATATATATCCAATTTGTATGAAACAATAAAATGATATTTTTTTATCGATAATTTTTTTTTTTAAATTTTAAAACAATTTTATTAACTAGTATCCATACAACAATTTTAAAAACATTTTATATTAAAAAGAACAAGTATATCAAAAACTGGATCATGCTAGAAAAACTAAATTTAACAAATAAAATTTCAATGGTCTCTATTGTCTTTGTTTATTAATTATTAGCTATAGTACATTAAAATTAAAGAAAGTATTAAAGATTTTTTTGTTATAATTTATCTTTATAGTTCTAGACTTGTTTCCTCGTAAGTTATAACAATGTTAAAATATAACTTACATATGAATAAAACGCTTCAATAGATAAGGCAAACCATTATTTTTAAATATTACTAACAGATATTACTAATTTTACTAAAAAAATCTTTTTGTTTATTAACTGTTTTTGTTAAACATTTCAAATAAAATGGTCATAATAGGAATAAGTCTAAACCAAATTGTTATATTCTGCCCAAATATTTATACCATACCTAAAGAAAGTCCCAGCCCATGATACTCGGATTGAATTGCAATTCAGTATTCAAACAATTAATTTTTAATTCAATTCGAATTCAACTTATAATATCATTCAAAATAAAATAATTTATTATGTATGATGATTCTTGTATGAATGTTTTTAACTTGTTATTTTGTGCTGAGCAATTTATTTCCTACATAAATTTAGATATAGGTTGTTATATCACTATTTTTCTGTAATAAAATACAATAATTTAGAGCATATCTATAAACTAAATTATAAACACAAAAACTAGGGTTATTTCCAATAAGATATATAGAATAATTAAAAATTCTTGTTTAGTGGGCTTTAGTTTGGTTAATTCTAATAAGTGTATCTAGAATATAAGATATAGTGTTAGTATCAAAAATTTGTATTAAAATCGTAACAAACATATAAATTTGATTATATCCTAATTAATTATATTCTATAGTAATTGATTATATTTCATAAATTTCTTATAAGTAATGGATTATATTTCATTAATTTCCTTTATGTCTAATTATCATATGAAAAACTTTATAGTTTAAAGAACAACATTTTAGGTTTCTAAATCTATAGTACAAAATTTAGTGAAGTGTGTAATAATGATAACAAGCAGGTGTATTTTGATTGGCTGTGTATTCAAAGTTGTAGTAAATTGTAGTCTTAGTTTTTTATTTGCCGAAAGTAATATATAACAGAAAAAAGGATACATTTTTTAATGACATAAGAAACAAGGAACTAGTAGAACTTTCCGAAAACCAGTCTTAGAGCAGAGACTTTGATTATGGGATAGTAGAGTTGATATAGTTTTTCAGTAATTATATTATATTACAAGAAAAGTAAATTAGGAAGTCGAGTACTAATAGGATTGGATTTTAAAAAAATTGTTCCCTATAAATATGAAAGAATGTTAAGAAATTAAATCTGCATTATTCTAAGTGGGAGTTATATTTTAATATATATATATATATATATATATATATATTATTTGAAAAATCATAATTGTATATATAGTTAGGGGTACGTTTTTTTTTCATATATAAAAAATCTTACAGCGAGCAAAGAGAGTAAAAATATCATTTTTTTCCAAGGTCTTCCATTGACTACAGATGAGTCAGAGTGCTTGATTAAACCACCAGTAAAAGAGAACATAATGTTAGTTGACTTGAAGTTACATACAAACATCAGGACAATGTAACATTCTGAATTCGACCAATAGGTTGCTGAAAAGTTGAGTACGATAGAGCAATACAAAATGGAAAGAGAAAGACAATAAAAGTTGGAAGAAAATGAAGAAATAAAGAGACTAAAGAAAAAACTAGTTTCTAAACCACAGTCGGTGCCGTATTTTGAAAAACCCTTTGTTCCTAGAAGGTTAGCGAAGAATCCAACCATACCAAAGAAACCAAGATTTCACATTCCACAACACAAGAAAATCAAGTGCTGCATGTCGTGGAGGAACAACGCTGTCATTGTACAGACCACTAAAATTTTTAGTTATGAAACAAATGCGAATCTTTTTTTGAATACACCTGAACTTTACCTTTATCACTTTGGTTTGATGTTGTCCAAATTATAATTTGTTCATCCGTACACATCGAAATTTCTCTTAGAAACTATTAAGTTATGCAAGATAAAAAATCTTACACATCCAAATTGATCTTAGAAACTATCAAGATATGCAAGAGAAAAAATCTTTGAAAAAAATAGGGGTATGCTGATTGTTTTTTTTCTTTCGAAGGGAACCCGCAACCGCTAACCCTTAGTCTGACGCAATAGCCTGCAAACCAACGAGAGAAGGTAAACTACAGAAGGTGACAGACTCAGCCAAGAAATCGTTTGCAGAGGGTCTCGAGCTCATGACCTTTTGATCACAAAAATACCTTATTCCACCTAATCGGCTATCCCTTTAAAAACGGGTATGTTGATTGTGTATACATAATTAGAGGTATGTTCACCTTTTTGTAATTAATCCTTTTAATATATATATATATAATATATAGTCTAAATTTGAAGTAATCATAGTTTAACATACTGGTAAATTATGGATAAAAAAGATTTTTTATAGTTTAAAATTAGTTTTAAACGTGATTTCTTATTTATTATTAATCATTGTAATAATAATTTATTTATTTCAGTCGAATTTATTTTGAATTATTATTAATTCCCTCTTGTCTTATATGCATCCATTTACTTCGTTTATCTCGTTTTGTTTATTAGGGTAACATTTTATCTTTTCCCGGTTGATTTATCCAGTTTACATTGATGTGTTTGTTTAATAAATTTTAATTTATTTTTTATCATGCCGACAAATTTAAATCATTTTCTAACTTTTATTGTGAATTATTACCAATAAAATAAGGATATAGAAATCCTAGCGATATATGTCTTTAGGAGAGTTTTTTTTCTTATTTTTCCACTTGTTTTTTTTGAAAAACTATCTTACACGTAAATATTTTAAAGAGTTTTATTAAGTAACTTTATTTGATAGTTTTTTATGCTTCATCTAGATTTTTTATTCATAAAATAAGCAATCAACGGTTATGTTATATGGTGTGACGTGAAAAACTTTCCAAATTTATACCTAAAAAAAATCTACTATCAAGATCTAATAAAATCTACTATATAAAGAAATGAATCTCATACCTTAACATTTACTCCCTTCTTTAGTTTTCATACCATCTTTAACTAAATTTTATCTCTCTAAAGTATCTTTTGAAGGTGACATTTATTGTTGCAAACTCGTACATATTCTATTTGTTCGTTCAATCTCCGTTCTTCGTTCAAATGAGGTACAATCCTTACCCCGTCACATTTACTTATAGCTTAGTAATAATGAGAGACAAAAATAAAGATTCAATACAATACCTTCGTCCATCATATAGTATGTCCATTGTCAAAAAAATTGATTCTCGAAACAACATATCAGATTCTCAAAATGACCAATCAAGTGACAATTGGAAGAAAAAATTAGTTCATATAATAATTAATCTAGTACTAATTTAGAAACAAAATCAACATACTTTTTTTAATAGCCCCGTTAGGTCGGGCACTAAGAAAATTTATGTTAATAACCCTACTACTAAAGATAAAGTTAAAAGAGAATCTAATCTCTCGTTTACTAATCTAATAAAACTTGTAGATGATAATAATACTTTAAAACATATTGAATTCATTTAACCCGATATTTCTTTGTCCTCTAACAATCTCTCATATATGGATGTATCACAACCGAATTTACATTTTTTAACATAAATTCAATTACAACTTTTAGTCTATCATGATGGCGACATTGAAGAAGAAAAAACTTATTCGTGACAAGTGAATTATTTATTTGATGTTAATATTCATCCTCTAAAACCATTAGATCACTCTAATGACGCTGTCCACGATAAAATATGTTTCTTTTATAACACTTACTATGACCATTATATTTTTGCTAAATCCAAACTTCTAGAAATATTCTAATAAGTTATGACATATCATAGGAAACTTACTCCCAATGGATAGTGGATGTTAACTAGTTTGATAACTTCTCCAACTTTTTGAAAATCCCTTTCAAAATCCTGAAATTCTTTATGCATGCAAATTTAACAAAATTCCAAAATCACCATTTTATTACTTTGTCTCTTAGTTTATAGTTTTAAGATTTTGTAGTTTTATAAGTTTTTATAAATTATATATGTTTTTTGTTTTGTTTTCATTGTTTAAAGTTAAATGATGGATAGTTAGATGATGTTTCCGATCTATTTAGGCATAAATTTTATGCAACAAGTAACCTTTCACCTTTTGGATAAACATTTAGTAGATTCACCAATCTATGGTTTTGTAACTAAAACAAAATACGTTTCAAATTTGACTTTATCTAACAAAACAAAAAGAATATACTTAAATGTAGTTATGTACCTAAAAATAACTAATAAAAGATTTTATTAGAGACCAACAAGCACAAAAATAAAACAATGTAATTGTATTAAAATAACTTAAATATGAGCCGACCATTAAATACATAAAGCATACAAAAATATATAGCATTTGAAAAAATTACAAAGTTGGAATTAATCTGATCCATCAAAGTGGCTCTAACATATCTTAAAAGGATAATTTGATGTTGTAAACTTGTAGTTTGAAGATACAACCCCAATTTTAGACTATTCATAGTACATTAGGACTTAAGAGATGTTCATATATTTTCAGCAAACGACCAATGCTATATCAATTATGTACCATCTATTTGAGCAATTCCATTGTTGATCGTTTCAGCTTTTCGAGCCATTGCACTACTTTTTGTTTTCTTTTTTGTTTAAGTCATGGTGAGATAATATTTTACATATAGACAAGCGCATCACGATATTTATAATACTTTTCACTTTCAAGTAATTACTTTGAGGATAAAAACATACCAATAATTTCTTGGAAAAATCTAGCAAAACAATTTCGCGTCGTAAGGTGAAACACAATACACCATATACATCACTATCATTGATAATGGTTAATTCTGTATAAGAGAAACTTACACCATACTCTTTTATCACCCATATAGTAAGAAAATTAGGTTTTTTTGAGTGACATGCAAAGGAAATTATCAAGAATACCTATATGATCAAAGTAAAAACTAGTGAAGTTCCAATCATTTTATCTTTCATCCAAAAGATGAATTTGCTTTAAAGAGTTATCATCTAACCAAAAAGACAGTATATTAGATAATATTTATGATCTTCTCTGGACTCTTTACCGACCTAATAAATACCTTTATTCAATAAGAATAAACCACGGTCATTCACAATTAAAAAATACATAATGACACATTGTTAAAGAAATATCCAACTAACTTTTCTCAATGAGAAAATATTTATCATACCATTAACAAACGAATCATTTTTAGTACAGGTTACAAGCTTGTAATCATCAACAGGCGGATGGTACCTAAATATGTACATAACAACTAATCTATCATGAAAAATATTACGATGATAATGAAGAAGGGGTATTTCTTTGTAATATTTTTTAAAATGATCACACATAAAAATGATATCAAATATATATGTAGAAAGACGAAAGATCTCATTAACTGAACCTACGCGCTTATAACTTATTTCCTTACGAAACCATAAGGGGTCCAGAAATTGAGGTGCATATCTATTATTTAAACTATCTAATGAATAACAGTCTATAAATTTAAGAAGGTTACAATCGTCCAAAAAATGAGTTTATGAGACCCAATCTCAGAGCTTCATTTTAATTGCAACTCGATAAAAACAGTTGAAGAAATATAAGAGGACCATAACGTAAAGACTAACCTAAATTGTAACTCCTATACCGACACTAGTTGGAGAAGATGCTACTACCATACCGACAAAATATCCTTCAATTCCAGTTTTTGGTGGTGACAACATAAAATTATATACTACACATTTGAAATCAACCATACGAAAGCATTTTAAAAAGAAAAGAGAACACAGGGCTATAAAAGCAGATTGCACGTATTATTTAAAATTGTTTGCTGCAGATTTTAAAATATGAAAAAAATAATTTATATAGACACATTAATAATTATGTAAAGCACACAAATATGGACATTCAAAACAAGTTTTGATTTCTCAACAAAATAAAATAGATGGAAAACAATTTTAAGTACTCACAGCTTTGGTCAAGACTTATTGAGAAAACCTCTTGCAATGATGATTTTAATGCACGAGTACCATCTTTCTATGATGGATCATTTGAGATTTCGAATATTTGTCTCACATGCCCAACCATTATTTAAAATAGTATCAAGAAACACGATAAAGAGTGACAAATTAAATATTTACATTCTTGAGAAGAAAAAACTAATGAGACAGATATAAAAAAATCATGGTATAATAGCTCTAACAACGGATATGTGGTCTTCACCAAACAAAATTAGAGGCTTTATGGTAATAACCGCAAATTACGTGACGATTCTTAGAATTTTATTAAGTCACATTATCAGTTAGTACCATTAATTCTAAGTTACATTCTTATAGTTTTAACGTTACCGTTTAAATGTTATTGTTTTTACACACTATTGTAAATGCTACTGTCGGCAATATGTCACTCAACTTATTTGAAACGCAATGAAAGAAACTGAATACAACTGAGTTCGTTAAAAAATACCTAAATTTGTTAAGTTCTTTAAGGCACGATGACTATCCTTTCCAATATATCAAGTCTTTTATGATTGACAAATAACATTAACAAAAATAAATTAGTCTGCTATATCGACTGTAAGTTAGAAACTGTAGTGGCAGTGTTATGGTTTTTTATCACCACATTGAAAATGAAACTTAAGAGTAAAATATAAAAGTAGATTCTTTATTTAACCAATACGTATATTATTGACAAAAGTTTTCTAAAGATTACTACACTGCTACATCTTATATTTTTATCATTTACTTTTTTTAATCTGTCTTGCAATGACAAATATATATGATTGAATTCAAGTATCCGTTAAACAGTTTAAATGCTACTGTTT
Source organism: Limnanthes douglasii subsp. nivea (assembly GCA_036936605.1). Classification (NCBI taxonomy): domain Eukaryota; kingdom Viridiplantae; phylum Streptophyta; class Magnoliopsida; order Brassicales; family Limnanthaceae; genus Limnanthes; species Limnanthes douglasii. Next base: position 7,097,511 of record JAUPFV010000003.1, on the reverse strand, counting down.
TAACATAAGTTTATTTTTATACATTTTAAATGTTATTGTCTAAATACTAATGTTTTAACATGTTATTGTTTAAATGGTATTATTTTTACAGATTAAATACTATTGTTTAAATGCTTTTATTTTTAGAGATTAAATGCTATTGTTTTAACAAAAATTTTATTTGGATATTTTTAAATTCTATTGTTTAAATGTTACTATTTTTAAAATTTTGCATACGTTCCTTCTCCGCATACAAAAGAAGTATTTGAGGATGTACTTTTGAAGTGTTGTTTAAACTGGAATATTGATAGGAAGATTTCTACGTTGACGGTTGATAATTGTACTACATATGATGTCATTGTAATCTAAGGAATATGGGGTCTAAATTTTTTACATTTGTATATAAGTAAGAATAATACGATCTCCATACTAGTGTGATATAGTCCGCTTTGGGCCTATTGGTCCGCATAACTTTTCTTTTGGACCACTTCCAAAAAGCCTCACACTAATGGAGATGTATTCTGAACTTATATAATGATATTTTTTCCTATGTTAAAACGATGTAGGATGTGGGACTTTGGTCGCACCTAACAATCTTCCTCTTGAATAAAGTACCACTCTAGTCTCCTCTCAACTTCCATCTGCCTACTCTAGTCAGGTGGAGATAAACCTAAACTCTAGAGCTTTCGAACAAAGTACCACTCTAGTCTCCTCTCAATTGACTTCCATCCGCCTACTCTAGTCAGGTGGAGATAAACCAAAACTCTAGAGCTTTAGGGCGGATTTATCTGCTTATTATTAGATGACACTGTGCCGCTCCTTGATCAAGCCACCCGCTTGATGAGCTATCAGGCACTCATTCTATAGATAAAATTGCGTGTGGCTCATGGCTTTTGGTAAGATGTTCGAGATATGAAAATTTCACCCTCATCACACGCGTTCTGTCTGGGCCTGGTGCTCTGGTACCATTTGTAGGGAATATGCTGACTGCATATCACGCGTTCTGTCTGGGCCTGGTGCTCTGGTACCATTTGTAGGGAATATGCTGACTGCATATTCCGCCTTTGTATATAAGTACAAATAATCCAATCTACAGATTTGCTTTTGGTCCACTTCCAAAATGCCTCACACTAATATAGATGTATTCTTAACTTATATACTGATATTTCTTCCCATGTTTAATCGATGTGGGATGTAGGACTTTGGTCGCACATAACAATCTTTCTCTCGAACAAAGTACCACTCTAACCTCCTCTCAATTGACTTTCATCTGCCTACTCTAGTTCAAGTGGAGAGACGGATGGACTCTAGAGCTTTATGGCGGATATATCTGCTTACTGTCAGATGACACCGTGCTTCTCATTGATCAAGCCACCTGCTTGATGAGCTATCAGACATTCCATTTATAGATGACAATGGGTCGTTCCTTGATCAAGCCACATACTTGATGAGCCATCAAGCGCTCCATATATCCAACATATCATTCACCTTGATTATGGCTCCTGGATTCTGGTAAGATGTTCGGCATCTCAAAATTTCACCCACATCACACCACCACAATGCATTTTGTCTGGGCCTGGTGCTTTGATACCATATTTAGGGAATATGGAGTCTGCATATTCTGTCTTTGTATATAAGTAAAAATCCAATCTCCACACTAATGTGATATTATCCGCTTTGGGCCTACTGACCCGCACGACTTTGCTTTTGGTCCACTTAAAAAAGGCCTCACACTAATGGAGATGTATTCTCAACTTATATCTTTCTTCCCATGTTTAACCAATGTAGGATGTGGGACTTTGGTCGCACCTAACAGGTAAGACATGTTTTGACTAAAATTCAACCTAATAAACTTATGTTATGTGGATATCTATTCCATATACGTTGTGAAACCCATATATTAAATTTGGTTGTACAAGAGGGTCTGGTTGTCATCAAAGAAGACATTAAACACATTCAAGATAATGTACTATTTTGGAAAACATCAACCAAAATGAGCATATTTTTTTAAAGAAACGACATGCCAGTTGAAGATTACCACTTTTCTTTCAAAAGTTTCATATTCCTTTTGTCTACTCTGGGATTTCACCACAGCCGAAAACCCATAGCACTATTATTCTACTAAAAATCTTAAAAACAACCTATGATATTTAATTTCAAAATCTACTAATAATAAAAATACTAAAATTATTAAAAAGCAATATTTAGATCTAAACCAGAACTTAAAATAAGATACCAAATATTTTATGACCTTAAAGATGGGAATTGAAAGCATAGTCAATTATTGTTATGATTGGGCAGATCTTTTACAAGGGCAACCTCGTTCATATTAATTCTAAATAAAAGCAAAAGAAAGAAACAATGTTAATGTTTATCATGTTGCATATAACAACATTACATGTTCAACAAGAGAGAGGAGGAAGATATGTTGCATTTAATCGCAAACTTTAATTGTGTCCTTTGAATTTGTCCGTTTCTTTTTCTCATTGTCGTTTCATTTTGTGCTGTCTTTTTGTCTACTCAACTTTGGACTATTTAATAGTCTCTCTATTACCTAATAAGTCAGATCTGAGATTTAGCATTATCTCTGTTGTCTCAAAACGGTGTATATTAATCTGTTTTTAGACTTGATTTGGTATAGAGCCTGAAGGTCTTAGCAGACGTATTTGTTTCACTAACGATGGAGGTGAACAAAGGAAAAGGAGGTTCGTACGGCCTGAGCTACCCAATGCTGGATAGAAGTAATTATACGGCTTTGGCTATCAAAATGAAAGTTTATATGCAAGCGCAAGGGGTCTGGAATGCAGTAGAGCCAAAAGATCCCAAATGTTGCTGTCGAAGAGAAGACAGATAAGATAGCGCTAGCAATGGTGTATCAGGCAATTCCCAAAGATGTATTGTTCTCAATTGCGAACAAGGGAAAGCGAAGGACGCCTGAGATATGATAAGAACCTTATGCCAAGGTGCAGACAAAGCAAAGAAGGCACGGATTCAAACCCTAAAATCTGAATTCAAAATCCTGAATATGGGTGACAATGAAAAATTTGAAGATTTTCACATGAGAATGAATAGCCTCGTTACAAATATTCGAGATTTGGGGGAAACGATGGAAGAATCATACGTCGTAAAGAAACTTCTATGTGCTGTCCCTGCCAGATTCCTACAGATAACTTCAACACTGGAGCAATTTGGAGACATCGAGAGCATGACTGTCGAAGAAGTTGTGGGTTCATTCAAGGCACATGAAGAACGAGTAAAAGGAAGGACAGAAACGAAGGAGATTCAACTCATGTTGACAGAAGAGGAATGGGCTAAACAAGAAGGAGCCAACAAAAAGCTTCTATTGACGCGTGAAGAATGGCTGAGGCGAAACAATGGTGACAGATCCACAAGGCAGAGAGGCCGTGGAAAGTTTGACAAGAGTGTTATCAAATGCTTCAACTATAATATCTATGGTCACTTCGCCTCAGAATGCAGGAAACCAAGGACACACAAGGAAACACAAGAAGCGAAGGCGAATTTGGCTGCGATGGAAGATGATGAAATGGCCCTACTCTTGGCCAAACATGATAAAGGCTCGTCAAAGCTTCTCCTGAATGAGGACAAACTGCTATCTACTCAACTTCCAAGGCGTGGAGAATGTGCAGGCGAATCGAATGTCTGGTACCTGGACAATGGTGCAAGCAGTCATATGACATGTTTTAAAGAAAAGTTTGCAGAACTGGATAAGAGTATATCTGGTGTAGTGCGTTTTGGAGATGGTTCAAAAGTCGAGATAAAAGGAAAGGGCACTGTGATATTACTGTGCAAAAATGGAGAAGAAAAGATGCTGCGAGAGGTGTATTATATACCTAGTCTACGTAATAACATCATATCATTTGGACAGATTTCTGAAGAAGGTAATAATGTGGAACTCAAGGGAGAATTTCTGAGGATCTACGACAACAAAGACAGATTATTGATGTAGGTAAAACGATCTGCCAATCGACTTTACAAAATTATTATTGAGACTAACAAACAGGAATGCCTGATGACTAAAGCGGATGACATCACGAGATTGTGGCATGCCCGTCTTGGGCACGTCAATTATCAAGCCATGGCTCTCATGTCTAAGCACCAGATGGTAGAAGGAATTGGTTTTTCGGAATTGGGTGTCATGCTGATTGAGTTGCTAGAGAATGAGATTTTAATTAGCCCCAAGGTATTGCTCGAGTTGCTACAGAAAGAAGGAATTGACGTAGAAGACGATGTTCTTCTGTATTCAGTTGGGTTCAGCTCTGATGTTTGGTTAGTTTGTTGTATTATGTATAGACTTCTTCTTGGTAAAGAGTTTGTTGGTGAACTTGTTGATACCATAAATCGTATTGTTGCAAAAGGAAGTGAAGATGATTGTTTAAGTTCTGTTTGTTCAAGTAAGGGTATGATGGATAGGGTCGGTTTACTCTCGGAAACAAAAGTTGCTGAAGTTTTTGATTCAGTTGTTAATATTCTTCATGCGTGTTTAAATGTTGATCCAGCCAACAGCCCGAATCTAACTGATGTATGGAAATGCATTAGGACGTTGCGATTTTTCAAAGATCAAATCGGAAAAGCTGGTCTTTTATCCTTACTACATGTGCTGGAACCTGATCTTGAATTGGAAGAGTTAGAGATACGACTTGCTGATCATGAGCACGAGCTAATTGAAATGAATTCTAACAGTGAAAAACTGCAAGAAACATATAATGAGCTACTTGAGTTTAAAATAGTTTTGCAAAAGGCAGGTGGCTTTCTTGTATTAAGCAATTCCCATTCAGTTGGCGAAGAAACAGAACTAAATGAGAATGTGTTCTCAAATGGTGGTTATATTGAGGGATCATCTTTGCTCGAGCAGGAAATGAGGCCTTCAGATAAGTCAGGATTAAGATTTATTAGTGGAATTATCAGCAACTCTAAGAGTCTGAGGTTTGAGAGGATGTTGTTCCATGCAACAAGAGGTAATATGCTTTTCAATCACGCACCTGCAGATGAAGAGATCATGGATCCTGTTTCACTGGACATGGTTGAGAAAACTGTATTTGTAGTCTTTTTCTCTGGAGAGCAGGCTAGAACAAAAATATTGAAAATTTGTGAAGCATTTGGGGCGAATTGCTACCCTGTGCCAGAAGATATGACTAAGCAGAGGCAAATAACTAGAGAAGTTTTGTCTCGACTTTCTGAGTTGGATGCCACTCTGGATGCTGGAAATCGTCATCGTAATAAAGCCCTTACATCCAATGGGTACCATCTAACAAGGTGGATGACCATGGTACGAAGGGAAAAGGCTGTATACGATACATTAAATATGCTGAACTTTGATGTTACCAAAAAATGTCTTGTTGGAGAAGGTTGGTGTCCTATATTTGCAAAAGTTCAGATTCAGGAGGCACTACAACATGCAACTTTTGACAGCAACTCGCAAGTGGGGATAATATTTCATGGAATGGATGCAGTGGAATCACCTCCTACATTTTTCAGAACAAATAAATTCACAAATGCATTTCAAGAAATCGTTGACACCTATGGTGTCGCGAGGTATGAAGAGGCAAATCCTGCAGTGTTCACCGTTATCACATTCCCGTTTCTTTTTGCCGTGATGTTTGGAGACTGGGGTCATGGAATATGTTTGTTGTTAGGAGCATTATTCCTTCTAGTTCGAGAAAGTAAGCTCAGTACACAGAAACATGGAAGTTTCATGGAGATGCTATTCAGTGGTCGATATTGTCTACTTCTGATAACACTGTTTTCAATTTATTGTGGGCTCATCTATAATGAATTTTTCTCTGTTCCTTTTCATATCTTTGGTGGATCTTCTTACAAATGTCGAGATAGTACCTGTAGTGATGCCTACTCCACTGGCTTAGTCAAATATCAGGATGCATATCCATTTGGCGTGGATCCCAGTTGGCGTGGGAGTCGAACGGAATTGCCTTTTCTGAACTCTCTTAAAATGAAGATGTCCATCTTGCTGGGTGTTGTGCAGATGAACGTTGGAATTTTATTAAGTTACTTCAATGCATGCTTTACTAGCTCCTCAATTGATATAAAGTATCAGTTTGTGCCACAAGTGATCTTCCTTAACAGCCTTTTCGGGTATCTTTCACTTCTCATCATTTTCAAGTGGTGTAGTGGTTCTCAGGCAGACCTTTACCATGTAATGATTTACATGTTTTTGAGTCCCACAGAAGCACTTGGTGAGAATCAATTGTTTTGGGGACATCAATTTCTCCAGATCATATTATTGCTTTCGGCGCTAGTTGCGGTTCCATGAATGCTTTTTCCTAAACCTTTTATCTTGAGGAAGCAACATATGGAGAGATTTCAAGGTCGCACTTATGGAATGCTTGGCACCTCAGAGATGGACCTGGACGTGGAACCAGATTTTGCACGTCATCAACAGCATGAGGAAACTATTGGGAGTAAAAAACTTGAGTAAACGAGGTTGAGATTAGGAGGGAGAGTGTTGCATTTAATCTCAAACTTTAATTGTGTCCTTTGAATTTGTCCGTTTATTTTTCTCATTGTCGTTTCACTTTCTGCTGTTTTTTTGTCTACTCAACTTTGGACTATTTAATAGTCTCTATTACCTAATAAATCAGATCTGAGATTTAGCATTATCTCTGTTGTCTCAAAACGGTGTATATTAATCTGTTTTTATACTTGAGATACATGGTCTAACTTTTGTTGGTCGCTCCCCAAAACCCTAATTCTTCAACTGTTTATTATTTTGTTATTGCATTGCAAATATACTTTCCTAATATTTTGTTTCTAATAATAACACTTTTATTCCAAACATATTTTCTCCGAATAGTACTCTGTCTCCAACGATAACCTATCACCTTTAGATACCCCATCACGTTTAGAACTAAAAGTACCCGTTTAATTTATTTTCCACAATAACTTTTATCTTTTTAACAATAAAATGTTTGCGTGGTAATATTTACTATCAATAATTTATGATAGCATTATTAAAATAATATTAAAAAGATATTACAAAGATGGTTTTTTTACCATTTTTTACATCAATTCTTTTATCCGTTAAAAAAAATATGGTATCTCATTGGAATTGGTCACCTACACCATTGAGTTTGTTGATGTCCGGAATCGAAAAATTACATATATATGATCACTCATATGTGCTAGTTAAATATCTACCATTTATATGTTTAACTTGTTAAGTTAAATATTTACCATTTGATATTTTTTTGGTAATATCAATAGATTAACTTTCTAAAGTGAAAAGAATAGATAAAATTAATCGAACTCAGATGCATTTTTTAAAGTTTTCAAAGCTAAAAACAAACAATAAATAAGCATATATATGCCTGGTCATAGTTATATATGAAAATCAACAAAGATTTACTTATTCTCTTCTGCTGCTCTCTTTGCCCTTATTCTCAAACTATTAACAGACCATCATTTTTAAAGCGGAGAAAACATCCTGATCAATGATTATTACATATAAATAGATCAACTTATGCATGCACGACACTACATGTCGGTAGTGTCCATATGTGATATGTTCACGGATTCCAGTATTTTGTCTAAAAAAATGGAATCTTTCCTTTTAAAATAACACATATTGACAGTGTCCATGCTATTAATGATAAGAGTTCCTAACATTAATATATTTATTTATTTATTTATTTATTTATTTATTTAAAAAGTAGGAAATAAAAATTGGAAAATTTAAAATTATGTACTAATAATTTTATTTGAAAATTGTTAAAGAAATTGAGAAAAACAATTGGAGGCATAATACTATAATTTTTAAAGTATTTTTTTTCTTTCCTATTATTTAACATTTTTTAGAATATTCTTCCAGCTTTTTTAATGCGCAGATGATCTCCAAAATTTATTATATTTAACGTTTTTATAAAAAAATAATTAGTAATTAATATTTTGGTTTAATAAACTATTTACTTAATAAATATATATTATATATAATGAAAATAGGAGTGATTTTATCTTTCAATCCATAAATTTTGATATAATAATAAAAATGTTTTCCTTTAACAGATTTCAGGTGATGTTGTATAAATACATGTGGGACAACATGTGGAAATTTCCAACAGCGACCTTCTACAAGGATTATGAATTGGATCCCAATAAAGTTCTACCTCAGAATACAATACATATAATTGATGGTGTCTCATTAAAGGTGAGGTTATAAGTTTTACATCTCTATTTTATCTAAATATTAATATTACTTAATTTTTATCTTTTATTTTTTTTATAGGTGGTAAGAGATCTAGTTGACCTTTATGTAAGACGGTGTATGACAAGTTTTTTTTATAGTTTAATTGTATATTGCGATTTTTTTTATAAAATTTCAGAATTCCATTGTTAAAATAACAATTTTATATTTTTTAATCTAGTAATCCTAAAATATTGTGTTTTAATAAGAGATCTTTAAGTTTTATGTTTAAAAAAACAAAAAAATCAATTGTTTTTTATAATGGGTTTATTTGGTTATGGGATGACTTGTTTATTTAATTTTTAATGATGTTTTTAAATGATATGGGATGAACAATTTCTTTTATTGATATGAATGTTAAACATGTGTAAATGTGTATATCCAATTTGTATGAAACAATAAAATGATTTTTTTATAGATAAAATAATTTTTAAAATTTTAAAACAATTTTATTAATTAGTATCCATACAACAATTTTAATTTTTTTTATATTACATAACAAGTATATCAAAAGTGGATCATCGTAGAAAAATAAAATTTAATAAATAAAATTTCTATCGTCTCTATTGTCTTTGTTTACTAATTATTAGCTATAATACATCAAAATTGAAGATTTTTTTGTTATAATTTATCTTGTAGTTCTAGACTTGTTTCCTCATAAGTTATAACCAATGTTAAAATATAACTTTAGGTCCCACATTTATTAAATAACTTAAAAATACATATGAAGAAAACATTTCAAGCAAACCATTATTTTTAAATAGAACATTTCAATAGATAAGGCAAACCATTATTTTTAAATATAACTATAAGATATTACTGATTCTACTATTTTTTTTTTTGCGTTTAAGTCTAAACCAAATTGTTATATTCTGCCCAAACATTTATACCCTACCTAAAGAAAGCCCCAACTTATAATACTGAATTGTAATTCATTAATCAAACAATCAAAATAATGATTTCATTCAAAATAAAATAATTTATTCATAATGATACATGTATATGCAATTTTATAAATAAAGTGACACTATAATATAAACTACTCCGAATCTTAAGAGGAAGGTTTTTTAACTTGTTATTCTGTGCTGAACAATTTATTTGCTATAGAAATTTAGATTTGTAATTTTGAAATTTTAATTACAAATAATCGAAATTAATTGAATTACAAGAAATATATTCTTGAGTTGAGATATATTATTATTATGATTATTTTTATTTTTATAATAATAATAATAATAATAATAATTTTAAATTAGAAAATATGTTATAAATGGACAAATACTGTTGTCCACTTAGAGTATCTCCCATAAATAATAATTTTTATTACATTTTATGTTTGACATTTTATTTTAACAAATATCCATAAATTATTTTGTATTTATTTTTTTAAATCGACATAAGTATATTCGTAATGAGAATACAATTTATTTTACAATATATCACTATCTTTCTGCTATAAAATACAATATATCCAAATTTAGAGCACATCTATAAACTAAAAATATAAACTATCCCTAGCAAAAATTTGTATTAAAAATATAGCTTAAGTTTGGAGAGCATCTATAAACTAAAAATATAAACTATCTATAGCAAAAATTTGTATTAAAATTATAGATTTGAAGAATACGTTAAATTTATATAAAGTTAGAACTGATTATATTCTATAAATCTAGAATCTTCAATTGATTATATCCCGTAAGTAATTCCATACCTATTATATTTGATAAATTTGTTATTAGTAATCGATTATATTTCCTTAATTTCCTATCGTAATTGATTATATCCAATTATCACATGAAAAAGTTTATAGTTTAAAGAACAACATTTTTGGTTTCCAAGTCTATAGTATGGAATTTAGTGAGGTATGTAATAATGATAAGAAGCAGGTGTATTTTGATTTGTTATGTATTCAAAGTTGTAGTAAATTGTAGTCTCAGTGTTTTATTTGTCGAAATTAATATACAACAAAATGACATAAGGAATTAGTAGAACTTTTATTTGTCGAAAGTAATATACAACAAAATCACATAAGGAACTAGTAGAACTTTCCAAACACTAATCTTAGAGCAGACTGTGATTATGGGTAGAGTTCATATAGTTTTTCAATAATTATATTATATTATAGACGTGGGAAAGTAAATTAGGAAGTCGAGTAATAATAGGATTGCATTTTTAAAAATTGTTCTCTATAAATATGAAAAAGGAATGTTAAGAAATTAAACTTTTACTAGTCTAGTGAAATTTTGGTTGAGGAAGTAATTGATAAGAGTTATATTTTTAAAAGAATATATATATATATATTGAAATTTTGGTTGAGGAAGTAATTGGTGGGAGTTATATTTTTAAAAGAATATATATATATATATATATATATATATATATATATATATATATATATATATATTATTTGAAAAATCAATTAGGGGTACGTTTTTTTTCGTATATAAAAAATCTTACACCGAGCAAAGAGGGAGAACGAAAGAAGAATAATTTATGAAAAAGATACAAGAGATGATGGAGCATGAGTAATTTTTTTTTAATTTTTTTGTCCAAGGTTTTCCATTGACTACCGATGAGTTTTAGTGCTTGATTAAACCACCATTAAAAAAACACAATGTCAGCTGACTTGAAGTTACATACAGACATCAGAGTGGTGGAACGTTGTGAAATAACAAAAATCGACCAACAGGTTGTTGAGAAGTTGAGTACGATAAAACAATACAAAATATAATTAGAAAAATAACAAAAATTGGAAGAAAAGAAAAAGGAAAAACATAGTTTCTAAAACACAGTCGATGCTGTATTTTATAGACTCTTTATTTCTAAAAGGTCAGCAAAAAATCCGACCATACCAAAAGAACCGAAATCCAACGGCACAAGAAAATCAAGTGTTGCATGTCGTGGAGGAACAACGCTGCGGCTGTACAGAGCACTAAAAGTTTTAGTTCTGAAACAAATACGAATTTTTTTGATACACCTGAACTTTATCTTTATCACTTTGGTTTGATGTTGTCGCACAGGATAAACCCTTAGTCTGACGCAATAGCCTGCAAACCAACGAGAGAAGATAAACCCCACAAAATGACATACTCAGCCAAGAAAGCGTTTGTAGAGGGTCTCGAACTCATTAAATTTGATCACACGCATATCTTACTCCACCAACTCGGTTACCCTTTCGATAACAGGTATGTTGATTCTCTATATATGATTAGAGCTATGTTTACCTTTTCGTAATTAATCCTTTTAATATATATAAAATATAGTCTAAATTTGAGGTAATCATAAATCTAATATATTGGTAAATTAGGGATAAAAAAGATTTTATAGTTTAGAATTAGTTTCAAACGTAACTTCTTATTTATGATTAATCATGGTAATAATAATTTTAATTTAATTTATTTATTTCGGTCATTTGAATTATTATTAATTCCCTTTTTCTTTTGTCATGCATATATCCCTTTCGTTTATCTGGTTTTATTTATTAGGGTAACATTTTATTTCTTCCAGGTTGATTTATCCATTTTACATTGATTTGTTTGTTTAATATTTTTTTTATCATGTTGACAAATTTAAATCATTTTCTAATGTTTATTATGAATTATTGTCTATAAAATAAAGATATAAACATCCTAGCGATATAGGTCTTTATGAGAAGTTTTTTTCTTATTTTTCCACTTGTTTTTTTGAAAAACTATCTTACTCTTATTTGAAAGAGTTTTATTCAGTAACTTCATTTGATAAGCTTTGTGCTTCATCTAGACTTTCTATTCATAATTGCAAATAACTGTGGTGTGAAAAACTTTCCAAATTTATATCTAAACCTTTAAATTAGAGAACTTAATCCTACATATATCTAACGGTCAAGATCTAATAAAATCTACTATATAAAATATGAATCTCATACTTTTAACATTTATTATTTTTTTCAGTTCAGACCATCTTTAACTAAATTTTATATCTCTAAAATATCTTTTGAAGGTCACATTTTTTGTTGCAAACTCGTGCATATTCTATTTGTTTGTTTAATCACCGTTCTTCGTTCAAATGAGGTACAACCCTTACCCCCGTCACATTTACTTAATAGCTTAGTAATAATGACAGTAAAAAATAAAGATTCAATATAATACCTTCGTCCATCATATCATATAGTATGTCAATTGTAAAAAAATTGATTCTCGAAACAACATATTAGATTCTCAAAATGACCAATCAAGTGACAATCGGAAGACAAAGTTAGTTCATATAATAATTAATCTAGTACTAATCTAGAAACAAAATCAACATATTTTTTTTAACAACCCCATTAGGTCTGACACTAAGAAAATTTATGTTAATAACCTTACCAGTAAACATAAAGTTAAAAGCGAAACTAATGTCTCGTTTACTAATCTAATAAAACTTGTAGATGGTAATAATACTTTAAAACATATTGAATTCATTTAACCCGATATTTTTTGTCGTCTAACAATCTCTCATATATGGATGGATCACAACCGAATTTATATTTTTTAACAAAAAATCAATTACAACCTTTAGTTTATCACGATGGTGACGTTGAAGAAGAAACAACTTATTCGTGACAAGTGAATTGTTTATTTTGATGTTAATATTCATCTTCTAAAACCATTAGATCACACTAACGACGCTGTCCAACACTAAACTATGACCATTATATTTTTGCTAAATCCAAATCTTTTAGAAATATTATCATTTTTCTCCAATAAAATGCAATATATCCACGTTTAGAGCACATCTATAAACTAAAAATACAAACTACCCATTGCAAAATTTTATATTAAAATTATAGCTTAAAGTTTGGAGCATAACCCATTCCACATTTAGAGCCACAGTGTTTGATTAAACCACCGGTGAAAAGAGCATAATGCCAGCTGACTTGAAATTACATACGTTAGGGAAGTGAAACGTTCTGAATTCGACCAATAAGTTAAGTATGACAGAGAAATAAAAGACAACAAAAGTTGAAAGAAGAGGAAGGAATAAGGAGATTAAGGAAATAACTAGATCCTAAAGCACAACCGATGCCGTATTCTGATAGACCATTTATTCCTTGAAGTTGAAGAATCCGACCATGCCAAAGGAACCAAGATTTCACATTACACATCACAAAAAAATATCGTGGAGGCATGTCGTGGAAGAATAACGCTTCCAATTGCACAAAGCACTAAAGGTTTTAGTTCTGAAACAAATACAAATATTTTTTTGATACACATTAACTTTATCTTTATCATTTTGGTTTGATGTTGTCCAAATTATAACTTGTTTACCTATGCACATCCAAATTTCTCTTAGAAAATTTTAAGATATGCAAGAGAAGAAATCTTTGAAAAAAGGGGTACGTTGATTGTGCATATATAATTAGAGGTATGTTCACTTTTCGTAATTAACCCTTTTATTGTGTTGACAAATTTAAATCATTTTCTAACCTTTATTGTGAAATATTATCTATAAAATAAAGATATACACATCCTAGCGATATATGTTTTTAGGAGGTTGTTTTTCTTATTTTCCACTTGTTTTTTCTGAAAAATTATCTTACACGTAAATATTTAAAAGAATTTTATTCAGCAACTTCATTTGATAAGCTTTTTTTATGTTTCATCTAGACTGCTTATTCATAATTGCAAATAAGCGATCAACGATTATGGTTATGTGATGTGACGTGAAAAACTTTCCAAATTTATTTTTTAAACCTCATGGGCATTATTTTTCTGTCTTAAATGAATCCCATATTTGCTTTGATGAATTTTAACATCAAGAAAGAACTTCATCAAACCAAGATCAGTCATCTCAAATTCTCGTGTCATTGACAACTTAAACTCTTCAATTAATTGTACATCATTTCCAGTTAAAACTAAATCATCTACATAGAGACTTACCATGATATACTTCACTCATTCCCTCTTAATGAATAATGTGTGATCATGACTACTTCTGTTAAATCGTTTTTGCTTGAAATACCTCCCTACCCGACAAAACCAAGCTCGGGGAGCTTGCTTCAAACCATACAAAGCTTTCTTGAGTCGATATACTTTATCTTCTTCACATTTTTGACAAGAACCTCTGGTCGATCCACATATACCACTTTTTTCAGTTCTCCATATAAGAAAGCACTTTTTACATCTAATTGATATACTTTCCAACTTTTATGTGCAACAACAACCAATAAAATCCTGATTGTATCTCATCTTGCAACCGGTGCAAATACTTCATCATAGTCAATGTCTTCTTCTTGTCCATATTATTTCACCACCAATCTTGCTTTGTATTTATCCACTTCTCCATCTTCATTTAATTTAGTCTTGAAAACCCAATTAACCTTGATTTTATTTGCATCAGCAGGGAGAGTTACAAGTTCCCATGTGTTGTTTTTCTCAATGGCTTCTATTTCACATTTCATTGCTTCGATCCACTTTGTTTCTTTGACGATTTCTTTAAAACGCATCAGATCAACATGAGACATAAATAGTGCCAATGCCATTTGTACTTCAGCCTCTTCATCTAAAATCCTTTCTCCACTTTCATAATCTTGCATCCATATTGGTGCTCTATGACTTCTTTTCTGATGTGTTTTAGGTTAATGTGACATGACATTATTTTCACCAATGACAACATATTTGATATTTTCATTATTCTCCTCTCTAATAGTTGTAATTTTTTCTCTCCATTCAAGACTATCATCTGAATGTTTTACATCAACATTCCAATCCCACTTATCTTCCTCTTCGAATATTACATCCCGACTAAAGTTGGATCATAAAGTCGGTATGCTTTTGACTCCTCGCTTACTCCAAGTAAAACACACTTATGGCTCCTGTTATCTAGCTTTATTCTACATTTTTCAGGGATGTGCACATGATCAATGCAACTAAAAATTCTGAAATAGCTCACACGTGGTTTAATTCCACTCCAGCACTCTTCTAGAACCATATCACTTACAGAACTTGTCTCACTTCTATTCAACACATGACACATCCACTTAGCCACCTCAGCCCAAAAATTCTTTGGCATGCTCTTTTCTGCGAGTAGATATTTGACCATGTTCATGATTGTGCGATTTTTTGCTATCGGCTACTCCATTTTTCTAAGAAGTGTAGATATACAGTTAGTTGTCTTCTGATTCCATTTTCTTCGCAAAATTAGTCGAAGCTATTTGAAGTTAACTCTCTTCCTATGTTAGTTGTTGGACAACATATAAATTTTCCAACTTATTTTTCCATAAGGTTTTTAAAAACAATAAAAGCTTTATTTTTTTCTGACAAAAAGTATATCTAACTTTTCCATTTTCGACTATAATCATCTACCAACAAGAATATATACCTTTTTCCACTATGAGAAGCAGGATATATCGTCCCTACATAAGTCTGCACGAACAAGCTTCAATTTCTCTATTGCTAGCCACTGAATTTTCTTTGACATGATTTTCCAATGTTGCTTTCCAATATTGCATACTTCACACACTTTTGTTTCCTCTTTCATTTGAGGTAATCCCTTTACCGTTTACTTTTCTTGCATAGTCTTAATGTATGTGTTACTCAAATGCCCATAGTGTTTGTGCCATAAACCGGATGACTCATCATCTTCTATTTTCAGACACCTATTTTGACCAGACTTTCTAATTGTAGATATAATGAACATGCCATTTATTTTCATTGTAGAGTTTATAATAAAACCTTTACGAGGATTGTAGATTTTGCATGCTCCTTGGTCGATCAAAATAGTTAAACCCCTTCTCTTGAAGTTGCTCTACACTCAGTAGATTATTAGTCAATTTTGGAACAAAAAACACATCTGTTAATATTTGGGTCAGCCCTTCGACTTCAAACTTCACATCTTATTTTCCCATCACCTCCATTCGTGAGTTATTCCTTAGTTTTACCCTATGTCTAAAGTTTTCATTGAGCTCAACAAACCAATCTTTGTTACCAGCCATATGATTTAAGAAACCGGAATCGATAAACCAAACCCCTTTATCTTCAACCTCTTTGATATTCATATGAGTCATTAAAAGTAATTCTTCTCCTTCATCGAACTCGACATAGTTTGCTATTTTTGTCTATTTGGGCACTCATATTAATAATGTCCTAGCTTGTGACACCTGAAGCACTCAACCTGAAATCTGCTAATAGTCCATCCTCTTCCACCTCTTCCTCTGCCTCTCGAGAAATTACTTCCCCCTCTGCCAAAATTACTTATTCCACTGCTTTGTCCATAACTGTGATCACCCTTGAATTTTAGTAATTGTTCTTCAGAAACCTTGCGTCATAGCTTCTGTTCATGAACAAGTAATGAGCTTTGCAACTTATCGACTGTTATTTGATCAATATCTTTTGACTTCTCAATCGAACATACAATATAATTGAAATCGTCTGTCATCGTGCGTAGGATTTTCTCAACAATCTTTACATCTTCCAGGTCTTCTCCACAGTTTCTCATGTTATTTACTACGACCATGACTCTTTCAAAATAATCTGTCATTGTCTCACCCTTCTTCATCTTCTCTGTTTCAGACAATCTACGAAGCCCTATGGAGTTGAGCATACTTTACTCTTTCATTGCCATGATACTTGGTCTTTATTGCTTCCCAAAGTTGTTTGGATGTCTGCTTTTGAGTAATGGTCTTCAAAATAGTCTCGGCGATAGACTGAAACAAGTAATTCTTTGCCTTCAAATCTTTAAGCCTCGATTCATCCAACATATTTTGCTGCACTGCCGTCAACACTTCACCTTCTTCAGGTTCCTGGTGACCTGGTTGAATCACACACCAGTACTCTTTTGAACGTAAGAGATTCTCCATGAGTTAAATCTAGTGATCGTAATCTCCATAAAATTTGGGCACACATGGGGCACTGGAATTGTTCAAATCAGATGCCATTTTTTCACACTTTCTTCACTCTTGTTTCACACTTTCTTCACTTTTTTCACTCAAAAAACTCTTGTTACTTTCCTCACTCTCTCTTCACTAAAAACTCTTGTTTTACTCAAACAGACATAACTCTTTCCGTGTTTCACTCAGACACACATACCTCACTCTTTTTCTGTGTTTCACTCAGACACATATACCTTACTCTTTTTGTGTATTCTTTATGTGTTTCACTCAGACACACATACCTCACTCTCACTCAAATTGTTTTACTCAAACACACATACCTTGCTCTGATACCATGTTAGAATATCAAAGAGTAATATGAAGAGATAATAAGACTCGATATATTAAACTGCAACACAAAATGGCTATAAATAGCCTACTAAAAGTGTTACATATTTCAATTAATAAATGATAGTTTTTATTGACCGGAATAGTAATGTCTAAAATACTAATTCATATAACGTATAATTATTAAATAAGATAATTAAAGCAATTAAATCAATTCTAAAAATGTTCACCATATTAAGGTCGTGATTCCTTCCCGATCATGCTTATAGGCTAAACCATAGTAAAGGCCGTGATTCCCTCCCATTCATGTCTACGAGCTTGGACATATTAAGGGTTTTGATTCTCTTTCGATCATTTCTACGGACTCAGGCATATAAACGGTCATGATGCTCTCCCAACCTTTCTATAGGATCAAACATATTAAGAATTGTGACTCATTCTCGGTTTTGTCTACGGGTTCGAGCACCTTAGTGGTTTCAAATCTTTATTATTATTTTTTACAAGTCATATATATATATATAGGGTCTCAGTTGCCTTCCAAGATCTTCTCACGTATGGACAACTATAGGAATATACTTATATTCTGATCGCTTCTATAAGCTTGGGCGTCTTCTAATATGCTAGTATGCCATTTTTTCATCGTTGTCAATTTTATTTTTTGACTAATACTACAAAGAATTTAATAAATAAATAAATAAAATAAAAACTTTCATTTACTAAAAGCAAAATTAAAATTTTAAAATAAAATAATTAATGTGTTATAAATTGAAGTATGTTAAAAAAGGCATGAAAAAACTACATAAACACAATTTGTACGCTAAATAACATTACAACTAAAAAAGTAAAACACGGTAAGAAAAAAATAAAGACGTAACAATATTTTAAACAAAAATATACAAAAGTATACATTTTCAAGGGTAATAAAGTATTTGACTTGTTATATGAGAATACGAGAAGAACACTCTTGGTTTGGATATAAATACAGAAGAAGAAAGAAAATGGCAGCATCAATCAATTCAATTCACAACATCTAATATACTAGTATGACATTTTTTTCATCGTTGTCAATTTTATTTTTTAACTAATACTACAAAGAATTTTAAAAAAAAAAAACAAAATAAAAAGTTTCATTTACTAATTTACTTACAAAGCAATATTAAAATATTAAAATAAAATAATTAATGTGTTATAATTTCAAGTATGTTAAAAAGCATAAAACCTGCAGAAAACACAATTTTTACGCTAAATAACATTACAACTAGAAAAGTAAAACACATCAAAGAAAAAAGATAAAGACGTAACACGATTTTAAACAAAAATATACACAAGTATTTCTTGCTTAAAAAAATATTGGACTCGTTATATGAGAACATGCGAAGAACATGTTTGGTTTGACTATAAATACTGAAGAAGAAGAAAGAAAATGACAGCATCAATAAATTCAATTCACAACATATAATATGCTAGTATGACATTTTTTCATCGTTGTCAATTTTATTTTTTGACTAATACTACAAAGAATTTTTTAAAAAAAAGTTCCATTTACTAATTTACTTACAAAGCAAAATTAAAAAAAAATCAAATAATAATAATTAATGTGATAAATTCGAGTATGTTAAAAAACATGAAAAAACTATATAAAACACAATTTGTACGCTATATAACATTACAACTAAAAAAGGAAAACACGTTAATGAAAAAAGATAAAGACATAACAAAAATTTTAAACAAAAATATACAAAAATATGTATTTTTCTGGAGTAAAAAATATTAGACTCGTTATATGAGAACACGAGAAGAACATTCTTGGTTTGGATATAAATACAGAAGACAAAAAAATAGACAACATCAATCAATTCAATTCACGACATTTAATATGTTAATATTACATTTTTTCATCGTTGTCAATTTTATTTTTTAACTAATACTACAAAGAATTTAAAAAACAAAATTACAAAATAAAAAGAATCATTTACTAATTTACTTACGAACCAAAATTAAAATATTAAAAAATAATGATTAATGTGTTATAAATTCAAGTAGGTTAAAAAGCATAAAAAACCAGCAGAAAACACAATCTGTACGCTAAATAACATTACAACTAGAAAAGTAAAATACGTTAAAAAAATAAAGACGTAACAAGATTTTAAATAAAAATATACAAAATTATTTCTTGCTTAAAAGATATTGGACTCGTTATATAAGAACATGAGCAGAAGACGTTTGATTTGGATATAAATACAAAAGAAGAAGAAAGAAAATGACATCATCAATAAATTCAATTCACATAATATAATATGCTAGTATAACATTTTTTCATCGTTGTCAATTTTATTTTTTTACTAATACTACAATTTGTTTAAAAAAAATCCATTTACTAAATTTACTTACAAAGCAAAATTAAAAAAATCAAAAAATAATAATTAATATGTTATAAATTGAAGTATATTAAAAAACATAAAAAAAACTACATAAAACACAATTTGTATGCTAAATAACCTTACAACTAGAAAAGTAAAACACATCAAAAAAAGATAAAGACATAATAAGATTTTAAACAAAAATATACAAAAATATATGTATTTTTCTAGCGTAAAAAAATATTACACTCGTTATATAAAAACATGAGAACAACATCCTTAGTTTGAATATAAATACAACAAAAGAAAAAAAATAGACAACATCAATCAATTCAATTCACGATATCTAATATGCTAATATTACATTTTTTATCATTGTCAAATTTATTTTTTAATTAATACTGCAAAGAATTAAAAAAAAAACCATTTTCTAATTTATTTACAAAATAAAATTAAAATATTTATTATAAATTCAAATATGTTAAAAAACGTGAAAAAACTACCTTACACACAATATGTAGACTAAATAACATCAGAGCTAGAAAAGTAAAACGCCTTAAAAAAACATTAACAAAACTTTTAAACAAAAATATACAAAAAAAACTTGCATTTTTCTACAAAAGCATGCATTTTTTTTTGGCGTAAAACAGTATTGGTATATAGTAGAGCACGAGAAATACACTCTTGGTTTTGGATATAAATATAGAAGAAAAAAGAAAATGATAGGACCAAGCAATTCAATCCGCATGCGAATCACTTCGGTCTTTTGCTTCTTCTGGTAAGCCCCTCGAGTCTCTATCATTTAGTTATACTTGTATTAGTGTTACTACTTTTATTTACTCAAATTCATTTATGG
The DNA here is from genome assembly GCA_036936605.1 of Limnanthes douglasii subsp. nivea. NCBI lineage: Eukaryota > Viridiplantae > Streptophyta > Magnoliopsida > Brassicales > Limnanthaceae > Limnanthes > Limnanthes douglasii. The sequence goes on along the minus strand of JAUPFV010000003.1, from coordinate 7,076,926 downwards.
GTTGTTGTAATGTTAGTAATAGGATATGGAGGTTATTTGTTTGGTTCAGTCTGGACTGCGGTTAGGATCGGATTATGAAGCTTTCTGTTCTAGTTATAGCTTAATGCATAAGTTGATCTATTTATACGTAATGATCATTGATCAGGATGTTTTCTCCGCTTTAAAAATAGTGATCTGTGTTATAAGTAGATGTGTGCTTTGGTTATACTAATAACTTCCTATTAGGCATATATATATATACTGAAGACGTGTTTACACCAACAAGGGATTTGGATTCCGTCCACCATTCCGTGAGATTGTGAGAATGCTCGAATATGCTGAAAAAGAAATTATAACCACCGTGCGCAAGGCCCCCGTTTCAGATGCTGCATTGCTCCACCAATGACAATGGATTGAGAAGCATATTGCTATACAAGGAATGTAAAGGAATGTAAAAGTTTAATTTGGTTTTCATTTTCTATAATTTAAGATGTTTTATCACAAGAGTAATGTAAAACTAGTGCAGTGTCTTGCACATTTCTTACTAAACAAATGTGTTCAGCCAGGGTAAAAAAGCACTATCCCTCACGTAAACTATTTTTATTTTATTTTTGTAGTGTAGTAGTATAGTTAATTATTGTTATGATTAGGCAGATCTTTTACAAGGGCAACATGGTTCATATTAATTCTAAATAAAATCAAAAGAAAGAGACAATGTTGCATATAACAACATTACATGTTCAACAAGAGAGGAGGAAGATACCTAGTCTAGAAGAAACACAAAAATAATAATTTTTATTACATTTTATGTATTTTCCCAAATATTATTTTGTATTTATTTTTTAAAATCGCCATAAGTATATTGGTAATGACAATACAATTTACGTAATGATCATTGGAACCTTTGCTATTGGTCTTGGCCCTTGGGTATATTAATGCCTATAAAAGAATAGGCTATATTATTGAGTTGGCTAATCTAGAAAAACAAAAAGGCATCCTATAATTTAGAAATATGCTAACATGCCCGCAACGAGAGTTGAGTATATTTTGGACAAAATATATCAGAATCCAACAAAGCGTAGATAGGGTTGTTTGCAGCATGTTTAAGAAAAAAAGTAACTACATACTTGTACGAGGAGATCTATGGCATGGTTCATAATACTCCTTTCTTAATTTTATCCAAACAACCAATAGCTTTCCAAAATAACTTTTATTTTTTTAACAATAAAATTTACTACCAATAATTTATGATAGCATTATTAGAATAATATTAAAAAAAATACCGTTACATCAATTACAAGGATAGTTTTTTACCATTTTTTACATCAATTTTTTTATCTTACCATTTTTTACATCAATTTTTTTATCCGTTAAAAAATATATGATATCTCATTGGAATTGGTCACCTACACCATTGAATTAAAAAAATATGATATCTCATTGGAATTGGTCACCTACACAATTGAGTTTGTTGATGTCCAGAGTCGATTATCGTTGTTAGTAAAAATTATATATATATATATATGATCACTCACATGTGCTATTTAAATATTTACCATTTATATGTTTAACTTGTTAAGTGAAATATTTACTATATATTTTTTTTAGTAATATCAATTGATTAACTTTCTAGAGGGAAAAGAATTATAACAACCGATGAGGGAAAAGAATTATAACAACCGATGCATTTTCTAAAGTTTTCATAGCTAAAGACAAACAATAAATAAGATGGCTTGGTACCTTGAGGATTTGAATATCGTTCTAAGAAGAAGAATAATTATAAACTAACAGAATTGCGATGAGATGTATATATACTAATGGGTTTTTACTTTCCTATTTAATATAGGAAAGTAATGGGTTTTTTTAAATAATAATTTTACAAAAATTTAAAGATAACGGGTTTGAAAAGATTTGGATATATAATATATAAATAAAAGATACTAAAGTTATATTTAAGATATTGGGTTGAAAAGACTTTTAGACAAATATATATATACTAAAAAATCCAAAATATTTTTTGTTTTCGTATTTAAAAATTATATTTTAAGAATATATAAAATATTCATTTCTAAAAATTTATTGATTTAGAAAAAGTATCTAAAAAATCCGTTTAAATTTTAAAATATTATATATATATATACACAAATATATATACACCAAAATATCTAAAAAAGATACTTTTGAAATATACTAAAAATATTCGATCAAAAATATTTTTTTTATCAATGTATAGATTAAAACATAAATTATAAAATATATTTAAGACATTTAGTGGAATAGATTTTTTTTTGTCAATATATACTAAACTATCTGTTAAATAGACTAAAAATTATTTAATTAAAAACATTGTCTCATATATATATATATATATGGATTGCAATGGGTGGGTTTGGGTGCTGTTATTGCTAAACTCCTGACCGGGTAAGAGATTTTGCTTCCCATGCCCAAACCCGTGGGTTCGGATACCCACCGCGGGTACCTATTAATAATTTATTTATTTATAAAATATATTCTCTTAATTAATTATCCAATAAAATTAAAAAACAAAAAAAATATATTAACATAGTAATAGTATACAAATTATAAAATCTTAAAATTAGTAAGAAATCTAAAAATTTAATATCAAATTTATAAAACATATTTAATAGTCACGACTTATATTTATTTATATTTTTAATATTAAAAAATCAATAATATAAATTTATTAGAAAAATTGTAACTTATTTTTTAAAATTGATCCAATCTTAATCTTTATATTTGTTAAGTATATACATATTTAACTAATTTTAAATATGATAAACTATAAATTATTATAAAATTATCAAAAACAAAATAATAAATACATAAATTATAAAGACGAAAAAATGAATTGAATTATATTATAATATAATTTTATAATTCGTAAAATAATTATATATCATATATTAATTTTAAAATATTATCTAGTTCGGGTTCGTGTTTTTCCGTCGGAAATTTTTTAAACCTATAACGCATCCTAAACCGGCAGATAGTAAATTTTTAAACCCACAACCCATCCGTAATTTTTTTTTAAAACCCATAACCCATCCCATCGGGTCGGCTTGGGTCGGGTACCCGCATGTTCGGAAAAAATTGTCATCTCTATTTATGCTACACTATCGATTAAAGATATTTATAATATACAATTTAAAAAAAGTATGTACATTTATATAACTCATAAAGTTATATTATTAAAATGAAATAATTAAAACAAAATTATATTTCATATAGTTTTTATTAAATACGAACATGTGTTAAATTTGAACTAAGAATTAAAGGTTGACTTTGAATCGTGGATAATTGGTTGAATGTAAATCGTGAACGATTGATTAAATCTGAATCATGAGTTAAATTAGAATTAAGAATCGTGTAGTAAACAAAAATCGTGTATTAAATCAAAACCAAAAATCAAGAGTTGAATGCGAATTGAGAATCATATATTAAATTCGTACTCAGAATGATTGGGTAAATCTGAACTGAGAGTCAATGGTTAAATATGAAATGTGAACCATGTGTTAAATCTAAATAGCAAATCATGGGTTAAATCCGAACTAAAAATCCAAGGTTAAATACGAACTGAGAATCATATATGTAATTCAAACTGAGAATCATCATTTAAATGGGAACTGAGAATCACGCATCAAATGCGAATTGAGAACCATTAGTTAAAGTAAATTGTGAATAATTTATTAAATATAAATTAAGAATCAAATGTTAAATATGAAATGTGAGTAATGTGTTTAATTTGAACTAGGAATCAAATATTAAATATATAATCTGAGAGTCATGTGCTAAATCTGAGTTGAGAATCAAATGTTAAATATGAACTCAGAATCATGTGCTAAATCTGAACTCGTAATTAATGGTTGAATACGAATTGCAAATAATTGGATAAATGTGAGCTGAAAACCAAAGATAGAATGAGAATTGCAAATAATGGGTTAAACGTGTATCAAATAAAGTGTTGAACTCGTACTGAATCAAAAGTTAAATACGAACTGGCAATCCTGTGTGAAATCTAAACTAAGAATCATGAATTAAATGTAAATTTGGAATCATAGACTAAATTCAAACTTATAATCATATGCTATATTTGAACTAATAATCATGTGTTAAATCCGAAAAAGTATGTTAGATTAAACGTGAATCATGAAGCATTTATTAAATCCAGAACTTAAAATCAATGATTAAATACAAACTAAGAAATAGATGGTAAATACAAACTAAGAATAAAGATTAAATGCAAAGTGAGAATCATGTATTAAATCTAAACTAAGAATCAATTGTTAAATGTGAAGTGAGGATCATGGTTTAAATTCGATTTAAGAATCAATGGTAGAATGTGAATCGTAAATAATGGGTTAAATACAAAATTGAGAATCATGAGTTTAATGTGAAGTAAGAATCATGGGTTAAATATGAACTAAGAATTATGAGTTCAATTGGAATTAAGAATCATATAGTAAACGAGTATCGCAAATTATATGTTAAATCTAAACATAGAGTCTAGGGTTGAATACAAATTGAGAATCATGTGTTAAATTTGAACTGAGAATCGGGGGTTAAATCTGAACTGAGAGTCAAAAGTTAAATGTAAACTGTGAATTATGTGTTACATCTGAGGTACAAATTATGGGTTTGATAAGGAAGAATAAAAGACAAAGAGAAAAGTGTAAAGAAGAAACTTGACAGGAGAAAATAGCAAAGGGAAAGTATGATAGGAGGAAAATGCATAGAAATAAATGTATGAGGGCTGAATTGTATAAATTATATAAAGAGATAGCCAAAATAGGAAGAAAGTAAAATGTAGGGACCAAAAGATGTAATTAGTCCAAGTTAAAGCGTGTGGGGTCCGCAATTGTACTATAAAAGGACCACACACGCTTCACAGATCCCGAGATGATAGTACGAGACTTTCTCTCTCTACTTAACCTAACAGTCTAAACTTTCTCTCTCTAAATCTAACGCTAAGATATTTCTGTATCGCAAAATCGTCTCTCAACAATCTTCGTACCGCATAATCACCCCCGGACCACTTTAAAACTCTTCAGTGGCGCCGTCTGTGGGAAACGAAAATCGCTCTGTCGACAATCGTTTCCTGGAAATAATTCCTATTCCGAGGAGGATCATGGAGGTCCAAGGGGATGACTTGGTTAACCAGTGCGAGGAAAACCTGGTGGGAGATGACTACCGGAACGATGTGGAATACGAAGGAGAAGGAGGTCAGCCAGTCGAAAACGCTTTTGATGACTCCGATCTCCTGGCTCAGAGGAATGAGTTGCTACTGGAAATCGAAAGGTTGAAAGCAGAAAAGGAAACCGCACAGAAAAATCTTCGATCCGAGATAAGGAGAGAAGTTGTCATTGAAAAGGAGGAACGCGAAACTGAAGTTCGTCCCAAAAATAGGGACGACAGATATCGGGGGCGCGAACGGCAATCTCTGAGGAGAAGAGAGGGGCACCGTTCGGATTCGGCCGCTTCAAGCGACTACTCGCGATATAGCACTTCGGAATCGTCTTCTCGGAGATACCACAGGAGGAAAAAACGTGATCATAGGCGAACCAATTTCCGAAGAGGAAGAAGTTCGGAGAGAAAATCCTCGAGGAAAAAAAGTTGCATGACCGAGGCGGTGATCGGTCTCATGAACAGGCAAAGTGCCCTGGATCCCGAAGCACTTTGATATTTCAAAGTTAGAAAAGTTCGATGGGACACAGGATCCGGATAATCACATCGAGCAGTTTAAGAATTTTATGATCAATTTCGACGATGATGATAAGCTGCTATGCAGAGAATTCTCTCAGACTTTCAAGGGAGTAGCATCTAAGTGGTACAACAGGCTACCTCAGGGCTCGATAAATGTTTTTGATATGTTCTGGAACATCTTCAGACAACACTTCGTGGGGAGCAAGAAGTTCCGAGCCAACGGAGACACAATCATCTATTGTCGACAGAAGGTGGGGAAGAGCCTTAAAAATTACACTAATCGCTTTGTCAAGACCAAAACGGATATGGAGTACTGCAAGGACTCAGTGTCGCTTGCAACTTTCAGGATGGGTCTGCTCCCCGGATTGTTGAAGGACACGGTGGCGGAAAGTCAGGCGATGACCTTCGGAGCATTGCTAGATCAAGTTGAGAAGAGAATCTTGGTAGAAGAGACCCAAGCTTCGGAGAAAGGGTCAGGGGAGTAGTTGGACCATAATCAATTTCAAAGGACTGAGTCAAGCACCCAGGGCCCTCGATCGAACGTTCAGACTAAAAGTACGGGTTAGTATCCTCCGAGGCAAAATTCGAACCCGCAGTACTATGGCAATCAGCAAAACTACAATCAAGGGGGAAGACTCATGTCAAACAAATGGGTTCGACCCGATTATTTCGCGGATTTGACAGAAAATGTTGCTGCGATATTTGATAAATCTAAATCTACGGTCCCGTTCAGGAAGCCTTTTCCCATACAGACACCGAGGGAAAGCAGAAGCGTCAACAAATATTGCAAGTATCATGAGGATATTGGACATGACACCAAGGATTGCATAGCTTTGAAGAAGGAGGTGCAAGCCCTAATCGAGAATGAAATGTTGTTGGATTTCGTCAAAAAACACTCCCAAAAAAATGCCGTGGTAAAAGTTGTCTCAAAGAACACTGACACAGCCATGGTGATTTCCGAAGGGGTCGACGATTTTGATATCGAGCAAGAGTATTTGGACCCCAAGGTGGGGAGGAACAATGTGAACCTGGTAGAGGAAGAAATTCCGAGGGGGAGAGTGGACAGTCTTTGTGCATTCTTCGATTCCTTGGCGATTTTTGGGGGAGACACAATTGCGGGAAATTCCAACAGCTCCCGAAAAAGGGACATGGTCAACGTGACCACCCAGATTGAAGCAGGAGTCTCCGCGCAAATACACCGCTCGCCTTTCCCAATTATTTGTTTCGATGATGATGATATGCGGAATGTTGCAGGCCCTCATGAGGACGCTGTAGTGTTTGCGGCAGGCATCGCTGGGGATCAAATTCAGAAAATACTCATCGACACAGGGAGCTCTGCGAATATATTGTTTATGAGTACTTATCGCCGCATCTCTGACCCACCGGTTATCCGAAGATCCAACATGACTATAGTGGGATTTACTGGTGCCACAACAGTGGTGGTTGGAGAGTTTCAGTGTATGGTCGAGTTGGGCCGTGGACCATTTAAGAAAGAGGTGGAGGTACTTTTCATTGTGGTCGACGCACCAACCTCGTATAATGCTATCCTGGGTCTCTCTTGGTTGTCCCGGATGCGTGGCGTAATCTCCACGGTGCATCAATGCTTAAAGTATGTGATCGGAAACAATATTGGGACAGTCCGAAGTAGCCAGAAGATGGCACGTGAATGTTACCAGATAGCCCTGTCCTCTAAGGGAGTTCGGGGGGAGACTTCCAACCCAGCATAGCAATTAAACCCCCCCCCCCCCCCCGAAATCATCCCCTGTGATGATCCGAGGGAGGCCCCCGGATTTCAGGTCCCAGAAGAAGATTCTGCGACACACGAATTTGCGAGTGGCAAAGTTCTGAAGATAGGAGTCCACCTCTCTCCAGAATTTAAGGAGAAGTTAATTGATTTTTTATCAGATAAACTTGATATGTTTGCTTGGTGTGCACAGGATGTCACTGGAGTGCCGTCGGAAATCATGTGTCATAAACTTGCGATACGATTGGATGTTCGACCCATAGTCCAGAAAAGAAGACTTGTCTCCCCGGAAAAGGCCTCAGAAATTTTGTTGGAGGTCGAAAGGTTACTGAGCATAGGCCATATTCGCGAGTCGCATTATCCCGTATGGGCGTCGAATCCAGTGTTAGTACGAAAGAAAAATGGCAAGTGGAGAATGTGTATTGACTTTACAGACTTAAACAGGGCTTGTCCTAAGGATCCGTTTCCTGTGCCTCGTATCGATCAATTAGTGGATTCGACCTCCGAAAATCGATTGTTATCATTTATGGACGCTTACTCGGGATACAACCAAATCCGACTGGCTGCTAACGATGAGGAAATCACTTCTTTTATTACTGGGCGAGGTTTATACTGCTATAAGGTCATGCCGTTCGGATTAAAAAATGCGGGGGCAACCTATCAGCGCCTGGTCAATAAAACCTTTGAGGGGCAGATTGGGCGGAACATGGAAGCCTATATCGACGATATGTTAGTCAAAAGTGAGCGAGACGAAGACCACTTCGCTGACCTGGCAGAGACATTTCAAAATTTGAGCAGAGTCAATCTCAAACTCAATCCGGAGAAGTGCATTTTCGGGGTGAGGTCAGGTAAATTTCTTGGTTACATGATCAGCGAAAAAGGCATCGAGGCTGATCCCGAGCAGCTAAAAGCTCTGATCACAATGACCCCTTCCCAAAATATTAAAGAAGTACAAATTCTGACAGGAAAGTTGGCCGCTTTGAATAGATTCATTTCTCGCTCTTCGGATAAGTGTGCCCCATTCTTTAAAATATTACGGAATGCGAAGCAGTTCTGTTGGACCAAAGAATGTTCGACCGCTTTTCGTCAAATCCAAGAGTATTTGACCTCTCCGGAAGTCTTATCTAAATCTTTGGTAGGGGAAACATTAATTGTCTACGTAGCAGTATCCGAATGTGCTGTCAGTGCCGTTCTCCTCCGCGAAGATGACTCTCTTTTAAAGCCAATTTATTATGTCAGTAAGAGTTTGCTGGATGCGGAGAAGCGATATCTCACGTTGGAGAAGGTAGCTTTAGCGTTGGTAACGGCGGCTCGGAAGATGAGACCTTACTTCCAGGCCCATCCAATCCTTGTTCGGACGACTTTTCCTCTAAAGAGTTTATTACAAAGACCGGACATCTCTGGCAGGATGACTAAATGGTCAGTAGAGCTGGGAGACTTCGCCATAACATTTGAGCCTCGAACGGCGATAAAAGCACAAATTTTAGCTGATTTCTTGGTTGAGTTCCATTCAGACAAAGGAGAACCGGAGGTACACGATGTGGTTGACGAAGAGGAATGGGTGATACGGACGGATGGCGGGTCGAACATTTCAGGAAGTGGGGCAGGTGTCTAGTTGATTTCCCCGAAAGGGGTAGCTATGTTCCAAGCCATTCGTTTCGGTTTTAAGGCTACTAATAATGAAGCTGAGTATGAAGCTGCTCTAGCAGGCTTGCGTTTGGCTCAAATATGCGGGGCTCGAAGGATAAAATTGATTAGTGACTCTCAGTTGGTGATAAATCAAGCCTCAGGGGAGTCTGAGGCCAGAAAAGAAACGCTGATACAGTATTTGAAACTGATGAAACACTTGGCATCTGAATTTGAGGGGGTCAAGTTCGAGCACGTTCAAAGAGAGTTAAACGCTGTCCCGGATTCTCTTGCCTCCGCTTCAAGAACAGAAGGATACCCGTGGGTTTTGGTTCAGGAGTGCCCTTCGATCTCGATTGGTGAAGAACACGCGATGAATATCTCGGAGGAAAGCAACGTGATTTTGCACGATTGGAGAACGGTTATCATTGACTTTTTGGCCCATGACATTTTACCGGTCGAAAAGCATGAAGCCATGAAAGTTAGATTCAAGTCTCACGGCTACATTCTGCTGGGAGGATTGCTGTATAAAAGATCTCTGAGTCGGCCATTATTGAGGTGTTTGAGTGGGCCCAAGTCACAAATTATCCTCTCCGAGTTGCACGACGGTGAAGGATCTGCCCATTGTGGGTATAAGGCTTTAATCCGAAGGGTATTCCTGGCTGGATATTATTGGCCCACTCTCGCGGCCGACGCAAAAGATTTAGTCAAACGATGCGACACGTGCCAACGCTATGCTAATGTGATTCACAAACCTGTGGTGTTGATGGAAAGCATTTCAGAGGCAGTCCCGTTTGACAGATGGGGCATTGATCTAGTTGGGCCTCTACCCATGGCATATGGGGGCAGACAGACGATAATTGTGGCAGTCGACTATTTCTCTAAGTGGGTGGAGGCTGAACCAATCGCAGGGACAAAAGCCAAAGACGTGATCAAGTTTGTCATATCTAACATTTGTTGTCGTTTTGGTGTACCATTGCAGATCACCACAGACAACGGGCCTCAATTTGATAAAAAAGAGTTCCAGAGCTTTTGTATATCGAGGGGCATACGACAATGTTTTTCAGCACCATTTCACCCTCAGGCTAATGGGCAGGTGGAAGTGACCAATCGCACGATCCTCGATGGTTTAAAGAAGAACTTGGAAGGCAAAGCAGGGAAATGACCCGACTATCTACAGGAGGTGTTGTGGGCGTACCGAACGACTCCCCGAACGGCCAGTGCTGTGTCCCCATTTGCATTAGTCTACGGGATGGATGACGTGGTCCCTCCGGAGATCCTTTTCCCCTCACATCGTATAGCAACGTATGCCTCAGACACAAATGACCAGAGTAGAGCATTGGCTTTAGACTTTGTTGAGGAAAAGAGACAGCAAGCACAGTTGATATCACTTCATTATCAAACTCTTATGAGGAGTCGATATGCGTCCAAGGTAAAGCATAGAGATTTTCAGGTGGGAGACATGGTTTTACGCAAAGTTTTCTTGCACACTAAAGACAAGAGCTTGGGGAAGTTGGGACCTAACTGGGAAGGCCCCTACGAGGTCACCGAAAAGATAAAACCAGGCACATATCGGTTAAAAGATAAAGAAGGGCGATACCTCCGTCTACCTTGGAATATTGAGCATTTAAAATTGTATCTTGATTAAAAGAGCTAGCTGACATTGTATTTCTTTTTCCTTTCTCTGTATCCTCCAGCACAAATTTTGGTGAGGGCACACTCTTTCCTACCCTGTTAGGCACAGGAAGGTTTTAATGAGGTGTTTCGATGAGCCCCTTAAATACAAAGAGTTCTTTGCCTTAACTATTTTTTGGGTCACAGTAACATGTGCCTCGAATTGTTGTCCCTTCGAATTATTTTTTGGGTCACAGTAACATGTGCCTCGAATTTATTGTCCCTTCGAATTATTTGTTGGGCCACAGTAACATGTGCCTCGAATTGTTGTCCCTTCGAATTATTCTATTGGGTTACACTAATGTGTGCCTCAAGTTTTATTGTTACTTTATTGATACTTGGGTCACACTAAGGTGTGCCTCAAGTTTTGGGACCTTCGAACTATTCTTTGGGTCACACTAAGGTGTGCCTCAAGTTTTGAGACCTTTGAACTATTCTTTGGGTCACACTAAAGTGTGCCTCAAGTTTTGGGACCTTCGAACTATTCTTCGGGCCACACTCACATGTGTCTCAAGTTTTATTTTTACTTTATCAATATTTGGGTCACACTATGGTGTGCCTCGAATCCAATATCACTTTGTCATTATTTGATCACAATAATGCGACTCAAGATATCATCTCCTTAAATTTTTAAGTAGATCACAATAATTGTTCGAAAGACAGTATAATTGGAAGTTCGAAGGACTTGTTGAAAACATAATATATGTAAACTTATGAATAGAAGTAATAATTGTTCGAAGGATAGTATAATTGGAAGTTCGAAGGACTTGTTGAAAACATAATATATGTAAACTTATGAATAGAAGTAATAATTGTTCGAAGGACAGTATAATTGGAAGTTCGAAGGACTTGTTGAAAATATAATATATGTAAACTTATGAATAGAAGTAATAATTGTTCGAAGGACAATATAATTGGAAGTTCGAGGGACTTGTTGAAAATATAATATATGTAAACTTATGAATAGAAGTGATAATTGTTCATTGATCTCACAAAAATCGACCTGTCTCACAAAATTAGCACAGTACAACATGTTCAAGTCATTACAAAAAGAGGCCCTATTGGGCCATACACAAAACATTAACTCCTTCAGCACCTTTCCTCAGTCTGAATTTTTCGAGGAGTCACTCCCCTCAGCCTCTGAGTCTTCACTCTCACTTACAATTATATGGGGGGGGGGGGGGGGAAGTTCCGAGGGGACAAGCTTCCAGAAAGGCCCTAAGTTATACTCAGGATGCTCAGCATGGATTTGGGTAAGCAAACCAGCTCGAGTAGTGGCATCCCGGGCCTGCAACTTACTTGTGCACGTTGCTGCATAGGCATCCACAGCCTTGTCTTTTTCCTCCTCGACTTGCCCAGGAAAATTTTCGACCCGTCTCTTTAGCTGATCTCGGTCTGCTGTCACCTTTCGAAGGGCCTCTGTACATTCGGTGAACCCATCACAAGCCAAGCGATGTCCCTTCTTATACTCAGATATCATTAGCTCTTGAGCATCAGTCTTCTTCTTGTACAAGTCCCTCTCCTCTTGACAGCACCTCTCAAGTATTATCACATAATTTTCAGAGGCAGAGAGACGCTCGTATAAGGCATCAGCTTGGCCCTCAATCACTGAATGTTGTTTCTTGGCCTCCTCGAGCTGAGAGGCAGCCAGCAGCGATTTGAACTTATAATGATTCTTGCGTTTCTCAAGGTGACGCATCTTCTTTCCCCTATTCACCGAGGAATGCATCAATTTTCGAAGAGATAATGAGAACTCATCAAACTCAGAAAACCCACCTCCAAGAGTGTCTGGATCAATAAGCTGGGGGGGGGGGGTTGCTTCGAGGATAGGAGCTAATCTTAGGCTGTCTTCGAGGTGGGCTGGATGAGAAGCCTCAGTGTGAGGCGAGTGTAGGGATTGATGAGAAGTTTCCCTGGGAGACTGGCCACCCCTGTTCTCAGGATCACTTGCGCTCTCATGGACCTCTTCCTCAAGACTAGCCTCTTGGTTATTGTCAGGAGTTTCACCTCCCTCGGATTGTTCTTCGATGGGCTCGAGGAGGATACCCTTACCCTTCATATCTCTTTTCTTGGCATCCTTCCTCGAAGGAAGGATGGGAGCAGGGGGAGGAGGAACAGAGTCTATTGAAGCAGTAGTAATTGGTGGAGGGGGAAGAGAATTCGACGCCCCAGCATCGCTCGAAGAGGGAGGCCTTTGAGTACTAATAGGCCCTTCGGGATTCAGTTGTTGGGTTGATAATACTTCATCTTCTAGAGGTTCCCCAAGATGGCTCTGCGAACGGGAGCGCTTGGGCAAGTATACTACTACGTCCTTTTGACTGCACCGCTCCATCACTTCTCGCTCCGAGAGAGGAGTCATTAATCCTCTCATACTAATGCGATCGAGGGGATTGAGCCTCCATAGTCGACTCCTAGCCAGATTGTTGTCGGTAAAGCAGAGACGAAATCGGTTGTCCCATTGTTCCTTTGCCCACAAGTGAAGGTTGGTAAACACAGTTGTAGCACCCTCGACATAATCGGAGTAGGGTTTGGATATTCCAGTCAAAGCTGCAACAAGTAGCCAACATCAAAACCAATCACAAGTAAACGTTCGAGGGAGCATAACTATTCGAAGGCATATAAGTTTTCGAGGAAGCATAAATATTCGAAGGCACATAAGTTTTCAAGGAAGCATAAATATTCGAAGACATATAAGTTTTCGAGGAAGCGTAAAAATTCGAGGGAGTATAGAAATTCGAGGGAATATAAAATTCGAGGAGTCACAAAAGTTGAGGGGGTACTTACATTTCATAGTCCACCTTAGAGAAAGCTTGTGAGGATTTGAAGGAGTGGCCTCTGATCCGGTCTCCCAGCAACCAGAGAAGAAGAGAAACTGCTGCCTCCATTTTTTATCGGCCTCCAGTAGATCTTTCAATACTTTTTGCCCTCGATTGAAAGTCAGCGAAGAAAAGGGAAAGTAAGGATTTCGGGCCAAACCACCAAGGCTAATGAGTTGCTCTAATGAAAATTCCTGACCTGAGAGCCTCGAGGCCATGATACAGGCCATTAACGTAAAACACATGTTGGGCCCAACCTACGAGGGGCAAAGGTCTATCTTCGACAAATACTCGATGAAGAAGGGGTCTAAGGGATACCTTAACCCCCAGTTCATGATTTCTGTGTATACCACCACCTCATTGTCCCTCACAGATAAGGGTGTCTCTCCTTCGGAGGGAAATCTGATGTTAACGTAAGAAGGGATGCACCATCGAGTCCTTAGCATCGTCTCTTCCTCCTTCGAAAAATACTTGTATCTGATATTGGCAAGGGCCACCATATGTTTATTTTCGATGCCCCGAATGTTATTACCAGCAATGTTGTCCAGCTCCAAGGGCAGCACAATGTCCCTTTTGATTTTGGAGCGATCCGACGAGCTTGCTCTTCGGATATTATTGGGGATGAAGACGTTGCAAGGTTCGCAGGTCCTAAGGAAGGGATGGTTGGCACTTTCAGTTCGAGGGGATTTTTGAGAGGTTTCTTCCCCTTGGCATCTCGGTTTTCGTCACGTCTGTTGAGCATATCCTCCTCGGTAATAAGTGTTCTCGAGGGGGAAAATTGAGTCCCATGAATGGCCATGGATGGAGTGGAAGGCAGACTCGACACATCTACTTCGTTTCTTCGATGAGGGCTGTTCGAAGTACGTCGAGGGCTTGTGGCTGTCTTTGTGGATATTCGCGGAGGACTGACAGAAGTTCGAGGAGGGCTGTTTGAAGTCCTTCGAGGGCTCGCAGATCTTTGAGGGAGATTCTCGAGGGCTGTTGGAAAAGTTGGTTCTCAAATAACTAGAGGCGCCTCCCTGGCCCGTTTTCGCTCATGAGAGCCTTTTCTATCTTTGTGAGACTTCTTTCTCTTCCCAGACGAGTGCTTGTGTTGTCTATCTTTACCTATCTCTCCGAAGGGGGTCGACTCACTGTGCAAACTTTGTCGAGCGATTTCACGGGGGATAATTGCGGTCGAATCTTCCGGGGGAGGCTAGGCACCGAAGAAGGTAGTAGTCGATGGTGGGGGATGAGGCCTCACGTCTTCACCGGCAGCAATCCTCTCTTCGAACCTCTTACTGATCAACAAACACTCAGGAATTCGACGAGGCTTATTCGCCAGCTTTATCTCTCTAGAAATAATTGAACAGAAGTTGAGTTAATGAAGAGAGAAGGTTGGTATTTATAGATGAAGATGGGCTTTCCTGACAAATCAGGCCTATGGACCTTTTTATGGTATTTGCCTAGGGACATTATGGTCCATATAGGTGGGAATTGTTCTGACACTAGCCGCGGAGGAAGGATAAGGGTTTTTGTGTCAGAAAATGTCAGGGGAAGAGGAAGAGTTTTCTGACAAAAATGTCAGAAGAATTGGTAACGTTTCCAAAGAGTTATGCTGACACAGGTGTTTGTAAAATGACGTCATGACCAAGATCAATCCTGGCACTCTTTTTGGCCTAAGTATGAAATTATTCAGAGGCTGATTTACCTAAAATGGTGCAAGGATTGGGGGGCTACTTGGATAACAGGAGATTTTTCGAAGAGTTGATTTGTGGCCTTGATGGTTCGAGGAGCTTTGTGGACATTTGAAGAGAGATTTTTCGAGGAATTGATTTTGGCCTCGATGGTTCGAGGAGCCTTGTAGAAATTCGAAGAATGATTTTGGCCTCGATGGTTCGAGGAGCGACTTATGAAATTCGGAGAGAAAATGGGTTTTTGCCTGTCAAGAGAATTGTTCAGTCCCAGTAAAATAATTTTTACTAAGACTGGGGGCTACTGATAAGGAAGAATAAAAGACAAGGAGAAAAGTGTAAAGAAGAAGTTTGACAGGAAAAAAATAGCAAAGGGAAAGTATGATAGGAGGAAAATGCATAGAAATAAATGTATGAGGGCTGAATTGTATAAATTATATAAAGAGATAGCCAAAATAGGAAGAAAGTAAAATGTAGGGACCAAAAGATGTAATTAGTCCAAGTTAAAGCGTGTGGGGTCCGCAATTGTACTATAAAAAGACCACACACGCTTCACAGATCCCGAGATGATAGTACGAGACTTTCTCTCTCTACTTAACCTAACAATCTAAACTTTCTCTCTCTAAATCTAACGCTAAGATATTTCTATATCGCAAAATCGTCTCTCAACAATCTTCGTACCGCATAATCACCCCCAGACCACTTTAAAACTCTTTAGGGTTAAATTTGAACTAAAAATCATGTGTTAAATGCGAAATAAAAATCTATTAAATCCTCAATGAGAATTATAGGTTGAATCGAAACATTGAATCATATATTAGATGCGAAATGAGAATCATACGTTAAATAAAAAATTAGAATCATGTATTAAATATTAATCTGATAATTAAGAGTAAAATAAGAATCGTGAATAAGTTTATAATTGCGAAATGGGAATCAAGTGTTAAAATCAAACTGATTATCATGGTTTAAATACAAACTGAGAATCATGGGTTAAATACAAATTGAGAATGATAAGTTTAATACAAATTAAGAATCGTGAGTTAAATGCAAACTAAGAATTGTTTGTTAAATTTAAATTGAGTATCATGGGTTCAACGCGAATAACGAATAATGTGTTAAGTCTGAACTAAGAATCAAGTGTTTAATTCGAATTGAAAATTATAAGTTAAATTTGAACTAAGAGTTATGAGTAAGTTGTGAATCACGAATAATGCATCATATGTGAACTAAGAATCGCATGTTAAATCCGAAATAAGAATCATGTGTTCATACTGAATTGAGTATCATTGGTTAAACTTGAATCACAAATCTAAATCGGAACCGAAAATCAATGGTTAAATGAACTCATGAATTATTGGTGAGACATGAACTATGATTAATTTTTTAAATCCAAATTAAGAATTTTGAGTTAAATGGGAATCGTGAATCCTGTATTTTATGTGAATTGTTAATCATATATTAAATTTCAATTCAGAATCATGTGTTAAATTCGAACTCATAATTATGTGTTAAACCAATATGAGAACCAAAGGTTAACAGAAAATCGTGATTCATGTGTTAAATCCAAACTAATAATCAAAGGTTAATTGTGAATCATAAATCATGGGTTAAACGTGAATAATGAATCATCTATTATATATAAAATAAGAATCGTGGGTCCAAACAAAATTGTGAGTCATGTGTTAAACCCGAACTGAGAGTCAAGTATTAAATTCAAACTAAGTATCATTTGTTAAAAATTAATCACGAATTAAGTGTTAAATCCGCATTGAGAATAAAGAGTTAAATATGAACTAAGAATTATGTATGAAATTCGAACGGAGAATCGTAGGTCAAATACAAATTGAAAATCATTTGTTAAATCTGAATTCAGAATCATGAGTTAAATCGGAACTAAGAATTATGGTTAAACGTGAATCATGAATCATTTATTAAATCTAAATTGTAAATCAATAGTTAAATCTAAAATGAGAGTCATGTGTTAAATCCAAACTAAGAATTAAATATTAAATATGAATTCGGAATCATGGATTAAATCCAATATGAAAATCAAGGGTTGATCGTGAAGCACAAACAACTAGTTAAATGTGAACTGAGAATCAATAGTAGAATGTGAATCATAGATAATGGATAATCGTGAATAATGGGTTAAACATGAATTATGAATCAAATGTTAAATCTGAAGTGAGAATCAAGGGTTAAATTTGAAATAGAAATCGTATGTGAAATCCAAACTAAGAATCATAAAATAAATGCAAACTAAGAATCCTGGGCTAAATTCAAATTTATACTCATGTGTTATTTTGTACTAAGAATCATGTGTTAAATCCAAAAAAAATTATTTTGGGTTAAACGCGAATCATGAATTATTTATTAAATAAAAATTGAAAATCAATGGTTTGATGCGAACTTAAAAAAAAGGTAAATGCAAACTGAGAAACAAAGGTTAAATATGGAGTGAGGATCACCTATTAAATTTTAACTAAAAATAGATGATTAAATGCGAACTAAGAACCATGTGTTAAATCTAATTTAAGAATTAATGGTATAATTTAAATCGCAATTAATAGTTAAATGTGAACTCATAATCATGTGTTAAATCTCAACTAATAATCACGTGTTAAATCCGTAAACATCAAGGGTTAAATATGAATGACGAATCATGTGTTAAATCCGATTTGAGAATCGGGGGTTAAATACAAATTAAGTATAAAAGGTTAAATGCGAATTGAGAATCGTGTATGAAATTTGAACCTATAATCTTGAGTTAAATACGAATTCAGAATCATGTGCTGAATGCGAACCATAAATTATGAGTTAAATCTAAATCAAGAATCATTTGTTAAATACAAACTAAAAATGTGCCAAATAAGTGAGAACTGTATATAAAATTCCAATTGGGAATCATGATTTAAATACGATGTTATAATTATGGGTAAAATGTGAAGTGAGAATTATTAATTAAATGTAAATTATGATTTTTTTAAATATGATTTAAAAATCAAAGTTTAATATTAATTGAGAGTCATGTGTCAAAGTCGAACTAAACATTAAGGGTTAAATGCGAATCATGAACAATTGGTTAAATATGAACTGAAAACCAATGATAGAATGAAAAGCGCAAATAATGGTTTAGACGAGTATCACACAAAGTGTTAAATCTGTACTGAAAATCAATTGTTAAATGCAAGCTAAAAATTGTGTGTGAAATATAAACTGAGAAATATAAATTACATACAAACTTAGAATCATAGGTTACATTCAAATTGAGAATCATGTGTTATATCTGAAATGAGAATCATGCAATAAATCCAAAAAATATGTTGGATTAAACACGAATCACGAATACATTGTTAAATCTTAATTAAAAAATCAATGGTTAATTGCGAGTCATGAATTATGGTTAGACATGAGCTGTGAATCTTTTTTTTAAATCTGAACTAAGAATTTTGGGTTAAATATGAATCGTAAATCCTGTATTAAATGTGAAACGTGAATCACATATTAAATTTAAATTGAGAATCATGCGTTAAATTCAATTTGAGAATTATGGATCAAACCAAAATGAGAATCAAAGGTTAAAAGAAAATATTGATGCATGAATTAAATATAAACTGAGAATCAAAGGTTAGGGTGACTCGTAAATCATGGGTTAAACACAAATCACGATTTATAGGTTATACCTAATTTGAATATCATTGTTTAATGCAAATCACGAGTCATGTGTTAAATATGAACTAAAAACAATGGTTAAATTTGAACTAAATATCATTTGTGAAATGCAAATCATGAATCAAATGTAAATCTGAAATGAGAATCAACGGTTAAATGCGAATTGATAATTGTGTGTTTGTTGTATTATTTTTATACTTATAATATATTTATACAACTAATTATGAATTGTGTCTAACAAATATATGTCACATAGTAGTTAATGACTTGATTGTGTTCGTTATGAGATATAATCATGTTTTAGAACTAATTATGTGATATTTATAAAATTACAAAGCACATATTAGCTCATAACTTTATTGCATATTGGTTGTGATGTTTGTGTGTTGGTATTATATTTTTACAACTAATTATGTATTGTTTAAAAAAATACTGTAGCTTTGTCTACAACAGAGGCAGAGTACATGGCGGTAACAGAAGCAGTTAAAGAGGCAATATGGTTGCAAGGTTTGGTGGCAGATTTGGGCTTGGATAGGACTACTACAAAAGTGTTATGTGACAGTCAAAGCGCCATACACCTTACAGGGAACCAGATGTACCATGAGCGTACAAAGCACATAGATTTCAGGTATCATTTTATTCGTGATATAATATCAAAGGGAATTGTTGATGTGAAGAAAGTGTCTACACACGATAATCCAGCAGATATAATGAGCAAAGCAGTATCAGTTCGAAATTTTAGGGAGTGCCTAAACTGGATCGGTGTTCGCAGTATAGAGTGAATGCCTTAAGGGCATTTGGTGAGTCAGAAGAAGAGAAGGTTCTTTGTTGATAGTGAAGAAATGATATTCGCCTCAAGGGGAAGATTTGTTGTGAATGAGTCGAATAGTGCCTTGACAGTGTACTGTGTCCGGCAGTACAGTTTTGTGTTGTGATAGTGATATTGTCCAATCACTTGAGTTAGTCTTGTGGTATGAGCCCATTAGGCCCACAGTCTAGTAAGTCTATTAATTCCCTATAAATAGATTACTAGGGCGACACAAAACACAATCTGAAATCTGTAACCTTTTCTATCATAGTGAAACTCTTTCTCTGGCGGCGCCCGTGGACGTAGACAATTTTCGAACCACATTAAATCCTGTGTTTCATTTAAATCTTTCCTTCGTATATATTTTGTGCTTGAGCCATTTTGTGATAATTGCATAGTATTTTATAACAAAGCCTTTAGAGTGGCGATTTTTGTGGTGACCGTGACGGCTGTGGCATTCACCGTGATAACCGTGGCGGCTGTGGCACTCGTCGTGGCGAGGTGCTAAGTATGGTATTTGTTTAACTAAGAAAATAAAAACCTAAATCTAAGTTTTGGAAATATGAAGATGTTTTAGAAGGAGTTGATGTTGGTGCTGTTGAGGTTACCTTTGATTCTTAATTTGGACTTAAGACATGATTCTCATTTCGCATTTATCTCATGATTATTAATTCAAATTTGACTCATAGTTCTCAATTTGGATTTAACGCATGATTAACGATTCATATTTTAAACCATGATTATTAGTTTAATTTTAAACACATAATTCTTATATTAGATAAAACCCATGATTCTAAGTTCAGATTTCACATATGATTCCTAAATCGCATTGAACCTTTTATTCTTACTTTTAATTTAATCATTGACTCTCATTTCAGAGATAACACATAAGTCGTGATTCGTATTTAACCAATGATACTCATTTCAGATTTAACACATTAATATAAGTTCAGATTTAAACATGATTCTTAGTTCGTATTTTACATTATTTGTGATTCACATTCTATCATTGATTCTCAAAACGCATTAAATGTATGATTCTCACTTG
Organism: Limnanthes douglasii subsp. nivea; assembly: GCA_036936605.1. NCBI lineage: Eukaryota > Viridiplantae > Streptophyta > Magnoliopsida > Brassicales > Limnanthaceae > Limnanthes > Limnanthes douglasii. The sequence goes on along the minus strand of JAUPFV010000003.1, from coordinate 7,056,162 downwards.
GTATTTAACCGTTGATTATTAGTTTAGATTTAACACATGATTTTCACTTTGTATTTAACATTTGTTTCTCAGTTTGTATTTACCATATGTTTCTTAGTTTATATTTAACTATTAATTCTCAATTTTTTATTGAATAAATGATTCACGATTCATGTTTAATCTAATATATTTTTTTGTATTTAACAAATGAATCTTAGTACAAATATAACACATGATTCTCAATTTGAATTTAACTCATGACTCTAAGTTTGCATTGAATTCACGATTCTTAGTTCAGATTTCACACACGATTCTCTGAATTTAACCCTTGATTCTCAATATGATTTAACACATTGTTCGATGCACGTTTAACCTATTATTTGAAGTCTTCATTCTATCATTTGTTTCCCATTCACATTTAACCAATTGTTCGCAATTCACATTTAACCTTTAATTTTGAGTTCAGACTTAACACATGATTCTCAGTCCACGCTTAACTCTTGATTATCAATTCAGATTTAACACATGACTCTTAGTTTATATTTAACGTTTGATTCTCAACTTTGTATCGCACTTTTGTAAAGATCTTGGTTTATCTTATAGTTACTCGGTCGGATATAACTCATTTGTTTATGTGGTTAATGGATTTATTACTACTCCTAGTTCTCTTCATTGGGTAGTTGTTCTTCATGCATTGAGATATCTTCATGGCACTCAATTCCAGAATATTTTATTGTCTTCAACTTATTCACTCGAACTGTGCGCCTATAGTGATGTTGATTGGGATAGTGATCCTCATGATCATAAATATACTACTGGTTTATGTGTTTTAATTTAAATTAATAAGTGATTCACAATTTTTGTTTAACCAATGATTATTACTTTAGATTTAGCACATAATTATCAGTTCATATTTAACACGTGATTCTCAATTCGTATTTGATGCATGATTCTCTATTCATATTTAAATAATTATTCTTAGTTTGAATTACATATACGATTCTCAATTCATATTTAACATTTGATTTTTAGTTTAGATTTAACCCATGGTTATACTTTAGATCTAACACATGGTTCACATTTCACATTTAACCCTTGACTCTCAGTTCAGATTCAATCCATGATTCGTAGGACGAATTTAACATATGATTCTTAATTCGCATTCAACCATTGATTATCCATGATTCAACCATTCGTAGTCTGATACTCGCTTACTACATGATTCTTAGTTCTAATCTAACTCATCATTCACATTTAAGCAATTGTTCGCGATTCGCATTCAACCAAATATTCATGATTCACATTCAATCTTTAATTTTTAGTTCAAATTTCACGTGATTTTCATTTTGCATTTAACAAAAACTATATTGTATATAAATTTTGTATTCTTTTATGTTTAGTATTAATATATAAATAATATATATTATATCACTATTAATGATTTAATTTTAATAATATAAACATTGTAACTTATATATATATTGAATTGAATATTTTTAATCATTTAAAAAAGATATATATATATTTACATATGAGAATAAATCTTTTCAATTACATCCTCGTTCATAGACTAAAACAGTAGATAAGTTCTTCACACTTGATAATGAACCATTTAGAAATAAGATTATATCATCTGCATAAGCTAAAAAACTAATCCTTAGAGCACTTTCCATGTTGTAAGACCTAATTTTATGTTGATCAACTAAGTTATTGATTCCTCTAATAAGAAATTCCTCAGCAATTATGAAAAGGCAGGGTGATAATGGGTCACCCTGCCTTAGACCATTTCCAGATTTGAAGAAACCATTAGTTATTACTGAGTATGAAATATTATCAATGCTTTTTCTTATTAAATCTATTGCTTGATCATTGAATCCAAAAGATTTCATTACTTCATATATAAATCTGAATTCTAGATTATCAAATGCCTTTGTCATGTCTAGGCTTATAATTAGATTATCACCTCTGGTTTTTCTATTTAAGTCTTTAATTAGTTCTTGAGTTATTAATATGTTTTCTTGGATAAGTCTGTTTTCAATGTATGCACCCTGTTCTTCTGAAATGATTAATGGAAGAAGTCTGGCTAATCTGCTTTGTATTAGTTTAGATATTATTACATTAAACACAGAACATAAACTAATAGGCCTAAATTGTGTCCATGTTTTAGGTGACTTGACCTTAGGTATAAGACGGATTAAAGTTGAATGAATTCCTTTAGGTATATCTGTATTAGAAAAATAGTCTTTAATAGCTTTGAACAAATCATCTTTGATTATTGGCCAGCAAGTTAAGTAAAATCTGGAGTTGAATCCATCAACTCTAGAGGCACTGTTTGTATTAAGAGACTTAATTATAGTATGTAACTCTTCCATAGTTGGTTCTTTCAAGATACTTTTATTATTTTGATTAGTTATGATTCTAGGGATAATGTTTTTAACAGTAGAGAGATCTTCCATAAGAGAAGTTTTGTTTAAAAGATTGGTAAAATACTCTACAACAGATAGGCCTATCAAATTATCATCTTCAATCCATGTGTTGTTATCTTGAATTCCATTTATTCTATTCTTAACTTTTCTTTTCTTAACATAATTATGGAATGTTGCAAAGTTATTGTCCCCTTCTTTTGTCCAATTTACATAGCTTTTTTTATGCCAATAAATTTCTTCCCTTTCTAGTAATGTTATAAAGGTAGTTTTTAAGTTATTCAGATTACTTTGATTCTCAAGACAATTGTTTTCTTCCAGATTTATTTTAGCTATTTTGATTTCTTCTTCAACTTTGTTTAAGTTTTCAAATATGTTACCATATACATCCTTCTTCCAACCTTGTAAATGTTTTTTGAGCCTTTTTAACTTAGACCAGAATATGTAAATATTAGATGAGTCATTTATAGGTTTGGACCAATTGTTTTCAACAGTTGTACAGAAGTCTTTATGTTTTATCCACATGTTTTGAAATCTAAATGATGTTTTTTGATGAAATGGTTGTTTCAAAATAGATATTAACAAGGGTGAATGGTCAGAACAAGTTCTGGCCAAATGATCCACCCTTGTAATGTTAAAAGTTTCTCTCCATATATCATTATACAAAGATCTATCTAGTCTCTTCCATTTATTTTTGTTGGTCTAAGTAAAATTTGATCCTACATATCCTGGGTATTCTAGTTTACAATCTAAAATCGTATTATAAAATTCATCTATACTTTTAGAATGTTGAATGTTACAGGCTCTTTGTTCACTTGTGTTGGAGATTGTATTAAAATCTTCAACAACAAGCCAAGGTAGATTTGTTATAGATATGGTTCTTAATTGATCCCATAGAGCCAATCTATGGGAAATATTACACTTTGCATATATAATGGTGAGCAGAACTACTTCCCTGGTAGGAGGATGACTAACCCTAGTATTTAAAAGTTGTTCAAAGTTATCAATAATACTGATTGTAAAACCTTTTCTACAAAAAATCCAAATTTTATTATTTATATTTGCATAACAAGATTCAAAACCCAATTTAGAACAAGTTGCTTGAATTTTATCTATTGATATCATAGGTTCTTGCAAAGCTATGATATCAGTAGAATGCTTTTTGGATAAGTTCTTTATTCTTCTGATTGTCTTTTGATTGCCTACTCCTCTTACATTCCAGTTTAACATTTTAAGGTCATTTTGATGATTATTTTGAGGATCCTAATTATCCTTTGTTGTTTCTGGTTTTAATTAAAAGTTTACTTCTTGAAGATCTTCTTAAAAAGTTATTCAGTGTGGTAGATCTTGTTTTCTTTTGTTCTGGTGATCCTGGTAAACTTAAGTTTGGTCTTGATACCTTACTTATATGTGTGTTTGGAGATAGACTTAATCTGTTTCTAACTAGAGATGTGTTCTTATTAGATTCTGAATCAATTATTTCATCTGTATCTTCATTAACTAAAACATTAAATGAATTGTTTAAGTGAATGGTTTCAATTGGTTCTTCTATTTCTTTTTCTGTAACAACATTAGATTCTAATTGTTTAAAAGTTAATATGTCGTTATCATCACTTTCATTTGATCCGACTGTGTCTAAATGTTGATTGATTATATTTACATCTTTTTTGGCACATTCTGATTTGATTCTTTAAGTACCTTTTGTGTTACTTCATTTTCTATGTTCAATTTGTCTGTATCATTTATCAGTTTATCAGAATGTTGATCTTTATCAAAATGTTTATCATTTATCAGTTTATCAGAATGTTGATCCTTATTTGATATAGTAATAGGTTTTGGTATCCATATTTCTTTGTTTCTACTTTATTTCTCATTAACTATTGTTTCATTCTTTTTTAGATTTTGTGAGTTTTTATATTTTAAATCTTCAGCTTTACAGTTGATTTCTTTATGTCCTAAATGTCCACATCTATTACAGTATGCAGGTTTGTCATTGTAAATGACATCTTGCCAGTATCCGTCTCGATCTCAAAAGCTTATCCATAGTCTTCGGGGAAGGAGACTTGAAGTGTCTATAACAGTCCAAACTTTACAGAGGTTAAAACTAGCACGATTTTTATTAGGTATCCAAGTTTGCAAAGCCAATCCAATTGCCCTTGCCATATGTTCAACAGTATCTTTGTTATACATTATTTTGGGAATTTTTGGAAAAGAAATCCAAACGGGAGTCAGTGGGGACTCTCGTTTGGGTTTAAATTCAGGCGTCCATTGTAGAATTCTAAATGTATATTGACCTACAGTTCTAACATTACATTTCCAGAATATTTTTGCGTCAATAATGTTCTCAAATTCTAAGAATATATGCCTATAATCCCATTTATATATACTAAATATTCCTATTGGTTTAAAGGATTCCAGATAGACCCTAAAGTCTAATGCAGATGGAGAACCAAAAGAAAATTTCGCAATCAATGTAAAATGAGCTAAAGAAGAAAGCTTGGACTTATCTGTATCGTCAAATCTGACGAACGTGTAGCCGTCCTTTGTTCCGATTTCCACATTGGCATGCTTGAAACCTCCATTGGTCCTTGATGCTGGAGACTTTTCTTTATTTTTCTTTATGATGTCTGCATATGTTGGCTTTGTAGACGGTCTCTGAACCTCCGAATCTTTGAAAGCTACGATTTTGTGCAGTGGATCTTCTTTTTCGAAAATAGGGTTTTTGAAAAACTGCTCCTGAGAGATTTGGTTGGTGGAGTTTAGTGTATGATTTTGTTCTTGAGTTGAAGAACAGTTTTTTGTGGCTGCGATATTTGAGGCGAAAACTTGTGACTCTAGGGTTGAGAAAGGGGATCTGACTCAGTTGGGAGGGACGACGTCGAGATGTAGCCAGAGCCCATCACATTGATGCAGCCTTCTTTTCAAGAAATGGGTTTTGGTTCTTGGAGCCCAAAACCATCTTTTTCAGCCCTCGATTTTCCTTATTCACGTGTTTTTACTACTAGATTATTAGATTATTTCGACTAATAGCAAATTAAAAAATTATTTATTTGTTATCATTAAAACGTTTTATTGGTCATTATTAATATTAGATATTTATATTTTATTTAGTTTTATTAAAATTATTTTATTGACCATTGTTATATTGATATATATATATATATATATATAGTAATATTAAAAATAAAATAATACAAACTACATATGTTTTAATTACAAAGATATCTAAAATGACAAATCAAATATTACGAGATTAATTTTCTGCTGAAATCTTGAGCTCTCTCCTCTCTCTAGATACAACGGTAACATAACCATCTCCTGGTGTTTGCTAAGCTTCCCTGGCTTTATGGCTAGGGAACCCATGGTATAATGCAAGAATCCTTTGGCTGTTCTTTGTATATGTCAGCTAAGTTCATCTCATCACCCAATTCCAAAGCTTTGTTGTTCCTCTTCATCACATGTACAAAGCAATGGTTTGCACCAAAATCACCTTCTACTCCCTTATTTCCTACTCTCTCTCTTAAAATATCGGTTGGCCATCTCGGATTCAACAGTAAAATAGTCGAGTTTGTCGAAGAAAATTCTGATGAATCAAATGTTTTCATCAAAGTCCCATCAATCATCTCATATCATGTATCACAACACCCCCATACTCTCTTTCCTCAGTCCTCCACTCTTCTTTTCTCAGTCAATCAGTCCAATAGAGCAAAAATGAACCCTAAATTGTCTAATCCAAGGCTGGTCAAACCCCATTCAAAACCCAGTTTTCTTCTATCGTCCTCCTTATTGTACTTTGGGTATTCTATAACTTGGAATGACCTACGAACTAAGATGGTTACAATAATCAAATCAGTTTGTCAAACCTGGTTGGCTCATTTAACGAAGTCTCTGCCACTTTGGTTTCTCTCCCTTCTCATTTGGGAAACTCTATTCTATACTTTCCTAAGAGTCCTGCTAATGCCAAAGTCAGAAAGCTTTTTTGAGCTTTACTGGATCTCTTGTCCTCTCCTCAAACATTTCCCCTCCTTTCACCTATTCTCAAACCCAAAGCCTGTCCCCCTACCCACCCTAATTTCTTTATCATCTACAACATCTCAGGCTACTAATCTCTTTAGACCAGTAGCAAGTACTATAATCCAGACTTCAACTTTTTTAAGACCAATACCACGTTCAACAAACTCTATCTATAAATCTCAGCTAAATATAATCCCTCATACCAGAACAACTCTTTTGACTCCACCTGAAAACCTAACCTTAAGTTTCAAGACGATTCTTAAAATTACTTACCTCACTATGTCCCAAATAGTATCCCCTCACCCAGTATCAACCTCTGATTTCGTAGACTCTTTCTCTCCCGTTCGAACTCAGGCTTTCTCTTCTAAGCTGGTCTCTATTCCGGGCAGCTCTCCTGAGCCCAATGCCTACTCCGAATCTCCAGGCTGCTTCCCGACCAACCCACTTATACCCAACCCTGCTCCCATCTCCTCTCAACATGAAGCGTTCGTTAGGGACGCTTTAGCCATGACTAGAAGTCATATGGAGCCTACGAAAACCTAGTAGAAGCCATTAATGAGCAACTAATGGAGCCTACAAAAACCTAGTAGCAGCCATTAATGAGCGCTGCCCCTCTCCCATTCCGATGTCTCGATCCTCTGATGTAGGGTCTCCTCTCCTGCTTCATAGCTTCGGATTGCTATCCAAATCGCCTTCTAATCTAGCACCATCGATCGGCTCAAGGGGCATCGGAGTTCGATATGGAACCTCACATCTAGATTTGGCAATCAGCCCCAGAATAGGGTATGCGTCTTCATCTTATTCGAAAGAGTTTCGTCACTCGACTCAAGGAACTAAGATCCAAGGAACGTCGGTCGGACAGGGTTTAACAGGTGAGTCGATTGGAATGGTTAAGGCGTCGGGTTCGACTGATTGTGCTATGGAAATCAGCAAGGGTTCGACTGATTTTGTTACTGAGGACAGCAAGGGTCTAAGGATCTCGTCTGGTGAGAGATTGAAGACTAAGGTAACAGAGGTTGAAGAAGCAAAGGACAATGAGGGGTTGAAGAAGCGGAGGTCTGGTTTTGCTATGGAGAAGTCGGGATTTTCTATGGATAGGTCTGGTTTTGCTTTGGAGAAATCGGGGTTTGCAAAAGAGATCAGGGAGGGTTCTTTGTTAAACCCAGTCCCTCCACTCTTGTCTTCGACTTCCGGGGGCCCACGTGATGTGGATCCAGCTGGGTTTAACCCTGGAAATTCGGTGGGCCCTTGCTCCGCTGGGCTTAATAATCAGGTTCTCCATTTAAGTCGGTCCGGATCATCAAACCAAAGTAGATCTTTTAAATCGATCGGGCCGACCCAAATTCTCACCATTGATAGGCCGAAAAGAAATGTGGGTGAAGGATTAATGGGTGGTCCGTCCTCTTTTGCTCCATATTCCTTAATCAGGAATTTTGGTAACGCGGGCAAAGGCCCAAAAGGAAGGCGATTCTTAAATAAACTTTCCCAAATCCCTTCAAAATTATCAAAATCCCCATCTTTAAAACCAATTTCTTTGGGATTTACAAATTCAAATTCTCGTATCCATACGTCTTCACCATCTTCTTATGCGAGAATTGTTTCTGGGCATAGTGACAACCGACTTCCTTTGGTGATTGGAGTCAATCATATGGAGTTTGTGGGGAATGATTTCATCATGAAAGAATCTGCAATGGGCCCACCGGAATCCTTGAAAGCATGTCTTTCAGGATATTTTCTTTCACAACTAAGCAACCTTAGCTTCCTCAAAGCAAACGTTGAGACTCTATGGAAGAAGTTTGGCCTCATTCAATTTAAACCCCTTCCCGAAGGCTATTTCCTTTTCCAATTTGGCTCTGAAAGTATGGTTAAAAAGGTCTTAGAGGGAGCCCCATGGCATTTTGGAGGTAATTTGATGATCCTGAAAGTTTGGGAACCTCTTTCCCCACTTATCAAAGATCCTCATACGGAAATCCCTATCTGGGTAAAGGTTTTCAATTTGTCCCTGGAACTTTGGACGGCGGAGGGATTTAGTAACATTGGCTCAGTCTTAGGGACTCCTTTATATGTGGATCACCAAACGGAGAGGAAAGAAAAGCTTCGTTTTGCACGCATCTGTATTATGATCTCTGTAGGATCTCCTATCCGCTCTGAGCTCACCTTTAAGATAAGGGGCAAATCTATCTCGGTATCTTTTGAATATCAGGGCCTACCTCCCCAGTGCACTAACTGTAAGGTTTTTGGTCATCCTACTCGTATCTGTAAAAAAAGCCCCTTGAAGCTTTCCCCATTCCCAGCTCCAACTTGATCCTCTGAGGAAGATCCTTCCGAGTACATTCCTGAAGCGAACCTTAGTCATCACCTTTCATCCATAAATGAAGGGAAAGAAGTGGAAAGCGGAGAAGAGGCAGAATCTCCTCCAAAAAGGCTTCGCGCTGTAGACCCGAAGGGGAAGGGTAAAATGGATATGTACTCCGACAGGACCATCGTCTGATGCACTGTAAGTCACTCTTCTGATGAATATTGCTTCCTGGAATGTTCGGGGTCTCAATGACCCTGTTAGACAAAAAGACGTAACTGATTTTATTATTAGTAATAGTATTTCTATGCTTATCCTAGTCAAGACTAAAGTTAATATAGCTAAGGTTGACTCTATCATAAGTAAAATGGTCCCCTTCTGGCATGTAATAAATAACTATTCCTCCCACCCCCTCGGTCGAATTTGGGTCACCTGGAACCCAAGTGTGATCACAATCTCCAAACTATCAGAGTCGCCCCAGTACATCTATTTCTGAGTCAAATGCCATAATTATAATGCGACGTTTAGGTTAACAGCAATCTATGCTTTTAACGAAGAAATTGATCGCTCTCTCATTTGGAATAACTTAATAGCCATTACCAATCAGGATAATCATATCCCTTGGGTCTCACTATGAGACTTTAATGCTATTCGTCACCCTGATGAGAGAATTGGTGCTTTAGATAACTGGTCTTCAGTAATTGACGAGTTTAACAATTGTTGTTACCTAAGTGAGCTTAGTGATCTCCGGTCCACCGGGTTTCACTTCACTTGGATTAACAAACAACCTGCTCGTCCAATCCTCTCTAAAATTGATCGGGTAATGGTCAGTCCCAACTGGGACGACCTTTTCCCAATGTCTTATGCCCGATATGGCTTCCTTAGATCGTCAGACCATACCACTGTAACTCTCAATCTTGGTCTGCCTAGACCTAGAAGTAAGAAGCCATTCCGGTTTTTCAACATGTGGCAATCTCATCCTTCTTTTAAGGAAATAGTCCTTAATAGCTGGAAATGCCCAGTTTCCTCCTCTGGAATGAGGCTTGTAACTGAAAAGCTAAAAAGACTCCAACTCGAACTCGCAAAACTCAACCGTAGAGAATTTAGCGATATCAGTAATAGAGTTAGTACGGCTCAATCCAAGCTGTTCGAGACCCAATCAAGATTTGGGCTAGATCCCCTCAATCCGAGACTCATTTGCTATGAAATTGAGGCATCCAAAGACTATATATTTTATAGTCGAGCCGATGAGTCATTTCTTAAACAAAAATCTAGAGAAAATTGGATTAAGCTCGGGGACAAGAATACTAAATTCTTCCAGAATAGTATTAAGTCTCGTCTCTTCCGTAATAAAATCGTTTCAATTAATAATGACTCGGGAGTTACCATCTCTTCGCCAGCTCGCATCTCTAAAGTCATTGTTAATTACTTCAAGAATTCCCTGGGCACTCAACACTTTACTTCTTACCCGGGTCTGGAGAGAGTCTCTTCTCTGATTACTTCCACTGTTAATATTATTGATAGGGATTTAATGATGCGCGAAATCACTTGCGATGAAATTAAATCTGCATTATTTAGTATTGACAGTAACAAGTCTTCCGGGCGAGATGGGTATAACTCTTCCTTCTTTAAATCTTCTTGGAGTATAGTTGGACCTGATATTTGTAATGGTGTCCTTGAATTCTTTAAATCGGGATCTTTGGATAAGTCTTGGAACTCAACTTCCATTTCCCTTATTCCCAAAACCGAATCCCCCTCTGTTCCTGGGGACTTTAGACCTATTGCACTATGCAATGTAGTCTATAAAATTATCTCCAAAATTCTAGCTAATAGAATTAAAGACTCCTTCCCTTACCTAATTGACCCTTCACAATCGGCATTCGTGGCGGGAAGGAATATCTCAGATAACATTTTATTGTCCCAAGAACTATTGCGAGGGTATCATATCAATGCTGCGGGCAAAAAGATAGCTCTCAAAATAGATATCATGAAAGCATTTGATAATGTCCATTGGCACCTAGTTCTTGACATCCTGGTAGCAATGCGATTTCCTGAAAAAATGATTACTTGGATAATAAAATGTATCTCCTCCACCTCTTACTCCATTAATATTAATGGAGACTCTTATGGAAACTTTACTGGGAAAAAGGGTTTGAGACAAGGTGATCCTTTATCAACTTTCCTTTTTGTACTTATTATGCAAGTTCTTTCTGGGTTACTCAAAGAAAAAAGCCAAGATAAAAACTTTAGATTTCACTGGAAGTGCCAAAAGCTTAAAATCATCAATCTCTGCTTCGCAGACCTGATGATCTTTTGCCATGGGGACTCTAACTCTCTAAACCTTTTAAAAGAGGCCGGGGATGAATTCAATAAGCTTTATGGACTTAAAGTTAACCCCTTAAAAAAGTCGTATTTTCCTTTCAGGAATTGAGGAGCCTCTCAAGTCTAGTTTATTGCCCATTATGGGCTTCCCGGAAGGTACTCTCCCAGTAAAGTATCTGGGAGTCCCCCTTATAACGAGTAGACTTATCCACTCGGACTGTCGTCCGCTACTTCACAAGATCACTAATCGCATTGAGTCATGGACCTCCAAACACCTCTCTTATGCAGGGAGGCTTCAGTTGATTAAGTCTGTCTTATTTGCTGGATAGGTTTATTGATCCTCTATTTTTATTCTTCCCTCTAGAATAATCAAAGAGCTAAGCCAATACCTTAGTCGATTCCTCTGGTCGGGAACGATCACAAAGATTCATGGGGAAAAAGTTTCATGGGACTCTGTAACCTCTCCCATAAAAGAGGGCGGCCTTGGGATTTTGAATCTAAAGATTTGGAATCAGGCGGCCATCCTTAAACATCTTTGGTCTATTCTTAGTAATAAAAATCACTCCATCTGGTGTGAGTGGATAAAAGTGGAAAAAATGAAAGACAAAAATTTATGGACCATCCATTCTGGATCCAATCCATCGTGGATATGGAGGAAAATTCTTCGTTTGCGCCCTTTGGCAAGTAATTTGTACAAGGTGGCTATTGGCGATGGTAAAAATACTTCCTTCTGGTATGACCCTTGGCTTCTTTCAAAGTCTCTGGCTTCTTATTATGGAGAAAACATTATAAATGACTCTCGTCTGGGAGCTAATCTTAAGGTATCGGAAATCATTCACAATGGAAACTGGAACTGGCCAGCTGATATCAGACCAGCGAGAGCCCGAAGTAGACAACATCTACTTGAAATTAATAACCTCATCCGAACTCTTCCCCCCCCCCCCCTAACATCGCCTCCATCGATGTTCCGTTCTGGACGGCAAAATAAGGAAAATCTACGTTCACTATAAAGGACACGTATAACGCAATTCGGCCGCCCAGCCCCGAAGTGAGTTGGGCCGGGTTAGTATGGCACAAATATAACATTCCTCGCCACTCCTTTATTCTTTGGCTTGTTATTTTAGGCAAGCTTGCAACCAGGGACAAACTTCTCGGTTGGGGACTAAACACCCCCACTGACCGTGTTCTTTGCAATTCTGATTTTGAATCTATCTCTCATATTCTCTATGAGTGTAGATTCACTCAGAATATTTGGTCTTATGCTAGTTCTAAGCTAGGATTTCCGTTCTCATCATCGTGCTGGCAATCTTAGATTATCGAGGCGTCAAAATGGTCTAACTTTCGTGACCATTTTATCTGGCGTACTTGCTTTGGCGCGGTCACTTACCACATCTGGAAGGAGCGGAATGCAAGAATTTTTGGTTCCGCTCCAGCCCTGGATTCTTTAACATTCCATCGTATTGTAGACGATCTACGATTCAGATTCCAGGGTACCAAGATCATCTGGCCATAGTAAATATTATGCTACATCTGCTTACTCCTCTTTTTCTTTGCAGGATTTCCTCACTCCAAGAATTCTAGCGATCCTCCAGTCGATCTGATCCAGTCCGAAGTCCGAGCCTCGATTATGTCACGTCAGCAGACAGAGATCTTATGATTCCTATGTTCTATGTTGTATTTCTTAATCAAAAACTCTTTCGATTAATGTCTCCTCGGGGTATGCCCCAGGTCTCTTGTATGAACTATTTCCATTAATTTAAAGTTTATTTCACCAAAAAAATATATTTTAATTAGACCGGATAAAAATAAATATAAATCGGATTTATATAAGTATAGTAACCAAATATCAAATTTTTATACAAAATAGTTTCCTGATTATTATTATGTAAACATTTTATCATCCCATCAGAAACATCTATGAAAAACCAATACATCGAAACATAAAAATAATACCAAACATAATAATATGAATAATGAATAAAAAATAAAATCAAAATAAATAACTAATTATTACTCAATTTTTGCATACTACATTACTACACATTCTTATTTTAAATAAAATATTAAGTAACAAATAATTTAAATTAAATCAAGAAAAACACAATTTAAAGAATTAACCTACTGATTTCAGCAGAAATCTCAGCTAAGCTTCTTAGAGAAATAAAAGCAAAATCTCTCTCACAAATAGAGTTCTAAAGAATCTTGAATCACCTGGTTGCCTTCTAGTTTCTTAAGCCGCAGCTTGAAGAGCCTCAAGGCAGTTTTGCGCCAAAATCCATATGAAGCTAAGATGGCTTAATTGCTCCTTAAGCGAAGGTATCTCTTAAGTTGGGAGACTTCGTTCCTGTCAAATTCATCTTAAATCATTATTTCTAGAATCTTTTGAAAATCAAATTAATCTGAGATGTCGATCTAACCTTTTCAGCTTAGCTTGGCGGCGACGGCGGTGGCGGTGGCGGTGACGGTGGCGGGTGACGGTGGTCACGGTGATGGTGATGCTGACGGTGGTGTTGGTGGCGGCGACGGTGGTGATAATGGCGGTGGTGATGGTGATGGTGATGGCGATGGCGATGGCGATGCAATAACCACTAAACATTTGATGATGAATATTATTTCGAGTCATGCATTCCTTCTCTTTATAAAAATTGCTAGTCATATAATTAATATATACATTTTTGTTTATATATTGTATGTTAACTGTTATAACTTAGGAGTTTCTCATATGAAAATTGAGCCGACCTAAAATCTAGTTTGTATATATGGAGAAGCAAGTCCCAGTGTACTAGTTTAAAACCATGCAGAGAAGCTCAAATTTACAAAGATCAGGAGAAAGAATCCATGAAAAGAAATTTCGATACAAATCAAAGCATCAAATATATCGAACCTCGTTAAAGAAAAGGAAAATATATAGATTTTTGAATTCATCATGATAATCATGACCAAGTCACTTAAAAAAATCATAGTACTCTAAACAACAATAACTTTGAAGCACAAATATTGAAAGGATTATGGGTTACAAGCTCTCTTTATCCTTTAGGATAATCCTTACAACTAGCACAACAGACTCATCCAGTACCACCGCATTATCATATGTTTGGTAGGTCATGCCACCACTACAACAGTCCGCTCTAGAGTTTGGTGAACCATCTCCGCAACAATATGGTAGATTTGTTGGCCCACCACAGTAGAACCATAGATGGATAAAGGTTAGCAACGGCTAGATGGTAATTGATAACGACGCTTCTTCGTTTTTTTGAATTTTTGTAGAATAGTTTCATTATCAATTTTTTTAAAATGTATTTCTCGTTGTATACAACCAAAAGTTCATTCATCCAATCTTCGCCCATTTTATTCCGCAACTTCGACTTCACAAGCTTCATTGCAGAAAATACTCTTTCAACTAATGCTGTAGCAACTGGGAGGATTAATGCTAATTCAATCAAGCGATACACCAATGGGTATGTTTGATGTCTTTTAGTAGAAACTAATATCTTAGCTAAATTTCCCAAATCTTTAATATTGGCAAACTCGACTTTGTTAGATATATCACCAAAGTATGCTTTAAGTTCAGATGGAAGAATTTCATATTCTAACGAAGAAAAGTCACGCGGATACAGTTCTGCTAGACGAACCAATTGTTGAGCATTGAAACTGGCAAATGATTTTTTTGGACTAAGACAATTCATGCAAGTAAGCAATTCTGTATTTGCTTCCGGAAAACGATGTTGCATCTCTTGAATAACTAAATCCAGAACCTGTGCAATTTGAGAACAGAATAGTTTAATATTGTATGTATTGGCATATTATAATCCTAAATGACAATCAAAGCCATAGTAAATTTACCTCACAATAAATCTCCACGTTTTAATAATGGAAATTGGTTACATCTCCATCTCGCTTCATACGCACACGAGTCTTGATTGTATCTTCCATGTTAACAATATAAATAGAATTAGTCTGACAAAACTTCTCGACTTTGGCTAAGAGTTTAACCCCAACAATTCGTTCTCGTATCTTGTAATGTTCTTTTAACTAAATTAATCGAAGTAATAGCATCCAAAATATTTTGGTCCCTGCGCTGTAAAATGCGTGATAAATGACTTGTTTCTCCAAATAACAAAATCATTAATTGCAAAATGAAGATAACTCGTAACTCTCCATTCTCATAGCCAATGTTTTTTATATGCCTCTATCATCTCGATTAGAACCATCTTCATATACATGTTCAAGCACATTAATTATTGAAGACCACATAAGTCTCAATCGTTCCAAAGTAGTGAAATGTGATCCCCATCGAGTGTCACCGGGTGGTCTCAAACTCATTTCTTGGTTTTTTCCTCTCCCCGTTTTAACTTTTCCACTTTCAAGATCCGCAATAATTTTTTCATGCTGAGTTTGTCGTTGTTTATCCCTCATTCTGCAAGATGTTTGACATGTGTTTACAATCATAGTGATAATGCTGAAAAAATCACTAATAGCACTATGGTTTTTCGCAATAGTGACAACAACTAGTTGGAGTTGGTGGGAAAAACAATGAACATATTTGGCAGACTCATTTTCATCCAATATAAGTGTTTTCAAACCATTGAATTCACACCGCATATTGGATGCACCATCATAGCCTTGACCCCTCAACCGTGACAAAGATAACTTATGTTTAGCAAATACTGACTATATCCCTTCTTTCAAAGATTTTGCAGATATATGAGGAACATGAACTAGACCTAAAAATCTTTCCATGACCGCTCCCTCGATATTAACATATCTAATCACCAAAGCCATTTGCTCTTTAGATGACAAGTCACGTGCTTCATCAACCAAAAGGCAAAAATTACGATCCCCGATGTCCTATAATATGGCTTCTGTAGTTTCAACGGTACAACAATGTGTCAGATCTTTCTGAATTATTGGAGAAATCATCTGATTATTACCATGCGCGTTTTCAAATGTAACCCTGTCTACCTCTCTATTACGCTTACGATAGCAGTCCAGTATTTCTAGGAAATTGCCTTTATTCAATGATTGTGATGATTCATCATGTCCTCGAAAAGCCAATCCTTGACATAAAAGCAATCTGACCACATCTAGAGATGCAGTTAGGCATACACGATACTCCATTTTTTTGGCAAAGTCGGAACCCAACATTTTAAATCTACAACCACTAAATAAAATAAAATAAAATATAAATATAAATATACATATACATATTATTAGTAAGTTAGAGTAAAAAACAACATACGTAAAAAAGTTAACTATACTTTATTTAAATAAAATCTAATATATATTTTCAGACTATTTATTAAATTAACTAGGACATATACTATTTTTCCAACATTGTGTTTAGAAATACAAAGTTAAGAAAACAAAATCGGATCAAAACAACAAAACATAACAGAAAATTTTAGCTCTTTTCCTTCTATATTTTTGGAGTTTATTCTCCTCATCAAGATTTTTCGTTTTTGGATACAGCCTAACTGCAAAGTTTTTGTCTTCCGATCAATCAAGCTACAAAAGCTAGCTTAAATCAATTACTCAGAGTTCTATCTAACTACTCAACCTATAAAACTAATGGTAATAGTAATAATTAACTCACTCATCACAACTAAAATCAGCACCTACGCGTGAAATCGGATTACTATTCTACATAATCTGAGTTCCGAAGGCACTTTAAAAACCTAGAAGAAAAACTAGAGACAGAAAAAAGGATGGGTACCTTGAGCATTTGAATCTCGTTCTCAAGAAGAAGAATAATTATAAACTAACAGAATTGCGATGAGATGTATATATACTAATGGGTTTTTTCAAATAACAATTTTACAAAAATTTAAAGATAATGAGTTTGAAAAGATTTGGATATATAATATATATAAATAAAAGATACTAAAGTTATATTTAAGATATTGGGTTGAAAAGACTTTTAGACAAATATATATATACTAAAAAATCCAAAATATTTTTTGTTTACGTATATTAAAAATTATATTTTAAGAATATATAAAATATTCAATTCTAAAAATTTATTGATTTAGAAAAAGTATCTAAAAAATCCGTTTAAATTTTAAAATATTATATATATATATATACAAATATATATATACACCAAAATACAAAAAAAAAATACTTTTGAAATATACTAAAAATATTTTTGATAAATTATAAAATATATTTAAGACATTTAGTCGAATAGATTTTTTTTTTTCAATATATACTAAAAGATCTGCTAAATAGACTAAAAATTATTTAATTAAAAACATTGTCTCATATATATATATATATGGATCCCAATTGGTCGGTTTGGGTGCTATTATTGCTAAACTCCTGACCGGTTCGGGTAAGAGATTTTGTTTCCCATGCCCAAACCCGTGGGTTCGGATACCCACCGTACCTATTAATAATTTATTTATTTATAAAATATATTCTCTTAATTAATTATTCAATAAAATTAAAAAAAAAAAATATATTAACATAGTAATAGTATACAAATTATAAAATCTTAAAATTAGTAAGAAATCTAAAAATTTAATATCAAATTTATAAGACATATTTAATAGTGACGACTTATATTTATTTATATTTTTAATATTAAAAAATCAATAATATAAATTTATTAGAAAAATTGTAACTTATTTTTTAAAATTGATTCAATCTTAATCTTTATATTTGTTAAGTATATACATATTTAACTAATTTTAAATATGATAAACTATAAATTATGATAAAATTATTAAAAACAAAATAATAAATACATAAATTATAAAAACCAAAAAATAAATTGAATTATATTATAATATAATTTTATAATTCGTAAAATAATTATATATCATATATTAATTTTAAAATATTATCTACTTCGGGTTCGTGTTTTTCCGTTGGAAATTGTTTAAACCTATAACTCATCCCAAACCCGGCGGGTAGTGAATTTTCAAACCCACGACCCATTCGTGGAAATTTTTTAAAACCCATATCCCATTCCATCGGTCTGCTTAGGTCGGGTACCCGCATGTTCAGAAAAATTGTCATCTTTATATATGCTACACGATTAAAGATATTTATAATATACAATTTTAAAAGTATATACATTTATATAACTCATAAGGTTATATTATTAAAATGAAATAATTAAAACAAAATTATATTTCATATAGTTTTTTATTAAATACGAACATGTGTTAAATTTGAACTAAGAATTAAATGTTGACTTTGAATCTGGATAATTGGTTGAATGCAGATGTGAACGATTGATTAAATCTAATCATGAGTTAAATTAGAATTAAGAATCGTGTAGTAAACAAAAATAGTGTATTAAATAAAAACCAAAAATCAAGAGTTGAATGCGAATTGAAAATCATATATTAAGAATTATGGTTAACCGTGAATCATGAATAATTTATTAAATCTAAATTATAAATCAATAGTTAAAATCAGGTGTTAAATCAGAAGGTTAAATGCGACTCATGAATTATTGGTGAGACATGAACTATGATTAATTTTTTAAATCCAAATTAAGAATTTTGAGTTAAATGGGAATCGTGAATCACGTATTTTATATGAATTATTAATCATATATTAAATTTCGATTCAGAATCATGTGTTAAATTCCAACTCGGAATTATGTGTTAAACCAATATGAGAACCAAAGGTTAACAGAAAATCGTGATTGATGTGTTAAATCCAAACTGATAATAATCATGGGTTAAAGAGGTTAACAAATTCGTGATTCATGTGTTAAATCCAAACTGATAATTAAAGGTTAATTGTGAATCATAAATTATGGGTTAAACGTGAATAATGAATCATCTATTATATATAAAATAAGAATAGTGGGTCCAAACAAAATTGTGAGTCATGTGTTAAATCCGAACTAAGAGTCAAGTATTAAATTCGAACTGAGTATCATTTGTTAAATATTAATCGCGAATTAAGTGTCAAATCCGTATTGAGAATCAAGAGTTAAATATGAACTAAGAATCATGTATGAAATTCAAACTGAGAATCCTAGGTCAAATACAAATTGAAAATCATTTGTTAAATTGAACCATGAGTTAAATCGGAACTAAGAATCATTTATTAAATCTAAATTGTAAATCAATAGTTAAATATAAAATAACAGTCATATGTTAAATCCAAACTGAGAATTAAATATTAAATATGAATTTAGAATGATGGATTAAATCCAGTATGAAAATCAAGGGTTGATCGTGAAGCACAAACAACTAGTTAAATGTGAACTGAGAATCAATAGTAGAATGTGAATCATTGATAATGGATAATCGTGAATAGTGGGTTAAACATGAATTATGAATCAAATGTTAAATTTGTAGTGAGAATCAAGGGTTAAATTTGAAATAGAAATCGTGTGTGAAATCCGAACTAAGAATCATAAAATAAATGCAAACTAAGAATCGTGGGTTAAATTCAAATTTATACTCATGTGTTATTTTGTACTAAGAATCATGTGTTAAATCTAAACAAATTATTTTGGGTTAAACGCAAATCATGAATTATTTTGGACAATTTTTCCATTATCCTTAAAAGGAGACCCAAAATTATAGGTATGCTCGATCGATTGTTCTGGCTGTACTCTTAGAGAAGAAGGTGTTCTCTCTTTTTGCATATATATATTTCGGGCGCCTTTAATTTCTCTCTAAAGGTACGTGATTGCATCGTTTTTTCCATTTTTAGTTCTTCTATTTTTTGTGTTTAATGAAATAGAGCACACTGTTGTCCACTCTTTGAGAGAGATCAAAGATTTGTAAGTGGAAGTTGATTTGGGAAGGGTTTGTTTTAGAAATTTTGGTTGGGGTTTTCAATATGAACTACACACCAAATGAATGATGAAACGCCTATACGAATGGTTTATAAGCAGCACAAGACCGTCCATCGTCATTTTTTATATTGCTCTTGTTTTTTTAATGTTTTTGCAGGAAATACCGACGAAGCCAACAAAAAATCTTATATCAAAATGATTTTGCGTTGCTCTTGACAGCTTTGTGAATCAATAGGATTTTCAACAATCAAACTTTCGCCTCGCCTAACTGTGGTCAGGTAATTTTCTATTTGGTCTACATGACAGTTTCTGCAGAGTTATAAAAAATGATTATAAGTAATAAAAATGCACAGGCTAGATATATAGACCAATCTAGTTGTCGCCTTTCTTCTATGCGATAACATTTGTCTTGGGATTACATTGTTGAAATCCCCACTTCTGTAGTACGTATATTACCTTGTGCAAGTAGCTTCACATTAGCTATATCCTCTCATTTTAGACTTTATATTTGAGATATGGTCTTTGTTGATTCAATACTCGTGCCTATATTAGTTTGATGTCATAGAGGTTTAAGAGATTTTGAGTAGTTATTTGTTTTGAACTGCTTATCAGATTGGATTAGCAATGCCATAGTTCGGCAACGATTCATCTTTTTTTACTACAATAGCTAACCCTTTGCCTTGTACTTTCAGCGTGCCTTAAATGTTTATCTTTGAAGCGATGATCCTCTACAAATTCAGCTAACTAAAGGAATATATTTTTATAGCAAATGTTAGTTTCTTTTTATTTTCCAGTCCTAGTATTGTTATCATCAGTTTTTTATCTAGATGAAAATAATCATTATTTAGGTGTGGAAGGTCTGTGCATAACATACTAAGCAAATTGTCTTATTCTGGTCTGCCACAGATTGTCAACACGAAGTAAGTTTAATTGGTATGCCACAGATTGTCTTATTTTATTTTCCGTACACATTAGAAACGTTATAACCAATGATGAGTGATATGCAGGACATTAAAAGAGGAAATGGCTCTATGTGTACTCAAATGGAGCCAATTTTCTTGAAGTAGTAAAACTCTGATGGATGATTCAATATCGACTTGATTGCGTATATCCTTATAAATTTTCCTATAAGCTATCTATCATATTACATCTAACTGGTCCAGTGCCATTTTATTTGTATAAATCACCTTGAAAATACAAATCTCAACAAGATTATGAAGGTTAATTACTAGTGCAATTCAAAAAAGGTATTTCTAGTGTCCTCTATATTTATTTGCATTCATTTTGAATAACTTTCTCTTTTAAGGTAAAAATCTGTATAATACCTGTTAACTAATTTAGTACATGTTCAGTGGTCCTGATGCTCACTAGTTGTTAGATCTTAGATTTTATCATTTATTAATTTCGTAAAATATCAAATTTAATTGTTCTCACTCTAAGATTTAGTCTTTTACAAACATGATGGTTTTTATTATATATATGTATATATATTTTTCTATTTAACATGTATTAGTTTAAAATTTAAATATGACATGAAAAATAAAACTCTATCATTTGTTAATTAAAAATATTATATTTATAAAAACAATTAATATCGTAACACATTAAATATAAATATAGAATTTATAAATAACAAAATTTGAATTATAAACAATATATATTTATGTAAATGTTTTTGGTTGCATAAAAAAATATTTAGCAAAAAAATATTTTTGTGGCTAATTACGATTTTTTACAACCATATATAAATTTATTGCTATTATCATATCTTACAAAGAAAATAAACTTATTGCAACTATAATATTTTTAAAATTAAAATTAAAATTGTTGTAATTAAAAATTTATACAACCAAAAATAAAACTATTGCAATAACATGGTTTTTGCGATGAAAAATAAAGTTATTGTATTTACACATATTTTACAACGATAATCTATTTGTCGTTTCTAAGGACTTTAAGCGTCCAACCTATGGCAACAAATCTTTTGGAACCAATTTTTCATTGCTAAAAGCTTTTAACAGCGAATAAAAACTTTTGGCAACAAATATTTTTCGTTGCTTGTATCAAATATTCTTGAAGTGTTAGTTACTCACACCATTTTCTTATTTAGAAGCCATGTCTCTTTCTTTCACTAAATTGAATATATTTCTGATAACAATAATGATAATAATAATAATAATAATCATAATAAATAAAAATAAAAATAAAAGTGATACTAAAAATAATAATAATCAAAATAATAATAATAATAATAATAATAATAATAATAATAATATAATAATATTAATGATAAAGATAATAAGTGAAGATATAGGTTGGTGTGAAGAAAATAAATTTAAAAAAAAATTGTTTTCTTGAAATTCTGAATTTATTCAAGTTTATCAAATTACTTATACAATAACTGCATACTTATAAATAAGATACGAGTTTATATTAATTATGTCAACATTTCTCCCTTTTAATCTCGTAACTTAGGCTTTAAGGTGAACACACCTGTTGCATCCTTTAAGAACTCGAATCTGTCACGCGACAATGGTTTGGCAAACAAATCTGCAATTTGTTCCTCTGTGTTGACATGCGCAATATCAATGATTCCTTGTTTCAGGCAATCACTCAAAAACTGAATCTTGATTCTATGTGTTTACTTTTTCCATGGAAGTGTGTTCTTTGCTAAAGCAATTGCAGACTTGTTATCAACTCGCAAACTAATTTTTTCAACTTTAATTTCGCATAACTCTTCCAACAACCTCTTGAGCCACATTGCTTGGCAAGTTCCTGCTAAAGCAGCAACATATTAAGATTCACATGAAAACAGTGCTACAACCTTCTGTTTTTGTGAAGTCCAACTAATCGGATCACTGCCCAAAAAAGAAACAACCCCAGAGGTACTTTTCCGATCATCAATGTCTCCAACAAGATCACTATCAGCATACCCAATCAACTCTGGATGTTGTTGTTCTATTTTAACATACTTCAAGCCGAAATTGAGTGTATCCTTTATATATCGAAGAATTTGTTTGGCAACACTCATATGTTTTACAGAGGGTTTTTCCATGAAACGGCTAGCTACGCCAACAACAAATGATATATCAGGTATAATATAAACTAAGTACATCAAAATCTGAATGACATCAGTTTTGATTAGCTTTAGCCTTGAATCCATTGGTACACGACGTATTTTACAACTCACCATTCCCATTTTCTCCAAAATATTTTCTGCATAACTTATTTGGCTCAAAGTTATATGATCAAACCTCTGCTTGACCTCAGTTCCCACATAAAAACTCAATAAACCCAAATCTATTATGTCAAAGATTTCTTTCATCTTTGCTTTGAAACTTCTCAGGCTCACCAAATTTGATCAGGTTATTACTAAATCATCCACATAAACACCAACATACTGCATATCACCTCTATTTCTTCTTTCGTAAACTGCATGTTCGAGACTATATTTCTCATAACCCAAATTCTGTAAACAAAAGTTTAGTTTTTTAATCCAAGCTCTTGGAGCTTGTTTCAAAACATACAATGATTTCTTCAATCTCAGAACTTCATCTTTTCTTTCTTTCTCAGCAAAACCTAGTGGTTGCTTAACATAAACCAATTCCTTCAAATCCTCATTCAAGAACGCTGATTTCACGTCGATATTGTGTACTTGCCACCCTTCATGTGTTGCTAGTTCGATAAGAAATATAATAGTTTCTAATCAAGCAACTGGAGCAAAAACCTCTTCATAATCAATTCCATGTTCTTGAATGTAGCATTTGACAACGAGTCTTGCCTTGTATTTAATAATTTCACCATTTGGATTCTTCTTCAACTTATAAACCCATTTAAAACCTATCGTTTTGTGTTGAGATGGTAATTTTCTAAGCTTCGAGGTTCTATTTTTCTTAATCGCATCAAGCTCATCCACCATTGCCAACATCCAATTTTCATTATTGAATGCTTCTTCTTGCGTCGTTGATTCTTTAATAGACAGAAGGCTCATATCTGAATCTAAACCAATTTCATTAGTTTCATCATAAAACTCTTGTAAATATCAAAACGTTTTTGGTGGAGTTTCATCGTCCTCGTTGCTAGTTTCCTCATCTGATCTTGTATCATCCCCATTTAATACACTTTGAGAAACAATTGATGGTGATTCAAGATTCATAGATTCTACTTATCGAGTTGAATATCTAAAGGAAATGGAGTTATTTCGTTGAAGCAAGTGGAAGCTAATACAATTTTTTGTGTTAGCAGCTCAGCAATCAAACTCTCGAAGAATCTTGTGATACACGGAAGAAGTAAACATATTGATGTGAAATATTATTTTTTGAGAGATCTTAGTGATGATGGAGCAATCAAACTGGTTTATTGTCAAAGTGGAGACTAAGTTACCGATATATACAGACGGAATCTCTCAAGTTGGCTACATTTGTGAAGTTACGTGGTTTACTTGGAGTTTGTTCACATACTGACCTAAAAAAGTTTTTTTTTGTAGAGAGTTAATTTTTTTTTAAATTGATATATGCATATTTCAATTTAAAATAGAGTTTTAAAATTAAACTTGGTCCTTTATCCCACATCCCTTAGACTGAAAAGAATATACTACATATAAGTGGATGATATATCTCAACTAACGTGAGACTTTTTGGGAGTCGACCAAAAGCAAAGTCGTGCGGCCTTTTAGATCCAAAGCGGATAATATCACATTAGTTGGTGAAAGATATATTCTAACATGGTTTAATAGCGAGGTTCCAACCTGCGTTCTTACCGATGTGATGGGTGTATTGAGTGAGTAAGGCACAACGCATTCCGCGGATCAAGTTAAAGGGAGAGTGTTAAGAGTAAAATTGGTCTTTTATTTCACATCGCTTAGACTGAAAATAATATACATTATATAAGCTAATGAATTATCTCAACTAAAGTGAGGCCTTTTGGGAGTGAAACAAAAAACAAAATCGTGTGGGTCTGCAGACCCAAAGTGGACAATATCACATTAGTTGGCGAGATATATAAATCCTAATAATAAATAATAGAACGATCATAATATTAGATTGTTTAACAGTTTGTAGAGAGAAATGTAACGTTGATCTTGGAAGAAATGTACGAAGCCGACAGTATACAATCAACCATTTATATTAAAATCCTTGTCACATTTAACAAATCTTGTTGGATTATTGTCGGTGTAATCTAGACTAGATATATAATATACACAAACACCATAATGTTATACTATAATTTCTGTTTTAGAGATGCAGATATTTTTTACACACACATATATACACTAGAGATAAAAAATTATATTGTGAAAATGTTTCATTCATTTCATTTAAAACATCAATACACGATTTTCTTATATAGAATATACTAAATGATGGTTTGATATTATCATAATAACTAATTTAATAACAGATACATAACATGTGTTCAATGCTAGTCTAACATTCTCCCTCGTAAGCTTGAACTTGATTCTTCTGCATTCATCTGCACATTTAAATCATTTGGTGGTGGTTTGTTTATGCATATTTTTTCCATATGTAGACCATTACATATGTTACAACCTTATTTTTATTTCTTCTTAATCTTCCTCTTTTTCAGAAGAGTTCGTGAAGATCTATCTTACTTATCTTCTCTTTGATGAGGAGTTGGACGGTCTGCACTCAAATTTATCTTTATTTTCCTCAACATGGTGGTAAAACTTTGTGTCCTCAACATGCAGGTAAAATTCTTCATATCTCCTTTGGAAATAAGAAACTTCCTGACGGAGATATCCTCAATCTTTTCATAAACCAAAGATATACCATTGAATATTGCTCTTAATTTTATTGAAACACCGTTCTTCAATTTTACAAGCTGAGAATCATTCTTGAAGGTCTGCAACTTTAACATTTGTAACTTTGCCTCCATTACACATATGCATATTTTGCAAAGTCTCTCACACTGCTGCATTTGTTTCTAAAGTATCTGAGGTTGTATTTCTCCAATCATTCTCTGCCAATTTTGGCATGTTCATTCTCATGATCCTTTGAGGCGTCCATACCTATATCTTGTTGATCTCTGCTATGATACCATTGTTGGGTTATTGTCCATGTAACCTACACAAAGATACATACTAAATATATAATATACACAAACATCACAACGTTAGATTGTAATCTCTGATACCAAATGTTTGTTTCAATATTAAAATAAAATGTGTTTGAGTTTTGCAAAATGATCAGATTCCCATTGAGATAAAATGACATTCCTCTGGTGCTCTTTCTATCGTTGGTATCTCCAGTTAAATTACTATTAGTAAAACCAACTAGATCTTCATAGCTTTTCCTTTTTTCATATTTCAATCCATAGGTTATGGACCATTTTACGAAGCGAATAATGTGTTTGACTGCGTGATGATTAGTTGTAGTAGGTTTCTCCGTGTACCTACCCATGAGTCTGCCAGAATATGATAAATCTGGAGGAGAATTAATTAAGTACCTTAGACATCTGATGATGCGCCTATACAAAGTGATATCTACCAAATTTCTTCTAGTGTCTTTCCCAATCTTTAGATATGCTTCTATGGGATACTTGATAGGATTACAATCATCCATCTTGAATTGATGTAAAATTTTATTTACATAGGTTATTTGTCTGATTGTTATGTTATATTTCTTATGCTCCACCTTAGTCCCAAAGTAGTAAGAGAGTAACCCAAGATCGCTTATCTCAAAAGCTTCCATCATTTATTTTTTGAATGTTTTAATTCCATCCATACTTACCATGGTGACAATCAAGTCGTCAACATACACTATGAACGCTTCCGTACCACTACTTCTTGTATAGACCGCTTATTCTTGTGAGAACTTTAAAAAAACAAGAGTGTTAAGACTTTTATCGAGGAGAATGTTACAAGCCCTCGGTTCCTGTCGTAAACCTTAAAGTGCCTTTCACAACTTGTATACTTTATGTTGTTCATTTTTTATAACAAAACATGTTGGCTAGAAAATATATACTTCTTCTTGGAGGTCACCATTTAAAAATGCTGATTTAACATTCAAGTGATAAATCTCTCATCTATGGTTGGCTGTAAGGGCAAGAATCAATCTCACAGTATTGAGTCTAGCTAAGGATGTGAGAAATTTATCAAAATCAATTTATTTTTGTTGAACATATCACTTCGCTACGAGCCTTGCTTTGTGCTTGGTAATATTTCCATCACTGTCTTTTTTTAGTTTAAACACCCACATCAAACCTGTGGACTTTTGACCAGGGGGTAAGTTTGTGAGTTGAAATGTCATGTATATTTCGATGGCCTAAAGTTCATTTTTCATAGCCTTATGAAATGCCTTCTCATTTACGACCTCGCTATAATTTTTCGGTTCCTCAACAACAAGCAATACTTGATCATCAAGATGTAATTCATCTTCGGGTTCATCGCCATATATTTCAGTTAGAGAGAAATATTTCTTTTCACTATTTATAGTAGTCATTACAGTGCGATTTTTGTGTTCCACAACACCATTCTGTTGTGAAGTGTATGATGCGGTGATATGACGTTGGATACCTTCCTATTTGCAAAAATCTGAAAAATTCTTAGACAAGAACTCACAGCCTCAATTAATATGCAAAGTTATTATCTTGTAATCAGATCCATTTTCAACAAATATTTGAATTTTCTAAACACATAAAATTCCTCTCATTTTTATTTAATTATATACACCCACATCCAATGACTATAGTCATCAACAATTAAAAGAAAGTATTTATTGCCAACAATCCATGTTGGACTAATTGTTCCATATAAATCTGCATGTATGAGTTACAATGGTCTCATGACATTAAAATTTGCTTGATTCGGAAATGGTAACCTCTCTTGCTTAAACACTATGTAATTTTCACATAACTTGTTTGGGTATATAATTTTGGGCAGCCCAAAACCCATCTCTTTCTCCCTTATCATCTTGAGTGCATGCAAGTTCACGTGTCCAAGTCTTGTATGTCATAACCTAGTCGGGCCTTCTTGTTTTGTTAATAGAGACGGGGGTTGGCTAGTTTCCAAAACTATTTTGTATAAGCGATTTTGTGATGCTTTAACCTTCACTAACAAATCTTCATTTTTATCGACTATCTTGAGAAGTGATCCGACTAACTCTATTCTACTTTTTTTTAAGTCATTTTACGAAGACTAATAATATTATTTTTCAAACTGTGAATGTAATACAGGTTGGTTTGTAGGCAACTATCTTTGTTCTTGTACCGAATAAAGATCAATCATTTCCCATCTCCAGATTTTGTGATTCATAAGAATATTTCATCAAATTTCTAGAGGAGGTACGTTTTTTTATCTCCAGTCACGCGGTTGCTTGCTCTATAATCCAAGTACCAAGTGTTTCTCTCCACTTGGTTCTCTTCATCCGCGATTATGTTGGTCATAGCTTTCTTTTCATTCAGATTCGTTTGTATGTTATAAATTCTTGCTCTTCATAATTTGTGCATGTCAAATGTGCTTCATCATCTTGTTTTTTAAAGCGAAACTTGGATGCATAATGGCCTAATTTTCCACAAGGATAACGTTTAATCTCGTTGTTATCGTTCTGATGGTTAACAACATCATGTGGTTGTGAATTGTAATTACGACTTTCTCTGCCACCACGTCCACGACCTCTACCCTGACCATGTCTACGACCTCCGTTGTAGCCATTAACCATGTTGTAACCATTACGTTCCCTATTATAATAATTACATTTTTCAGAAAGAAAATTAGTATCACCATTGTTCCTTTTCGACATTGTTAACCATTCTTCATGAGGATGAAAATAATATTTTTTTTCATCTCTATAGCCATAACCACGAAGTATTTATTCATGGGCTTTCAGATGACCAACAACATCTGCAATAGACATATATTTTAGATCACCAAATTGCTCGATTGAAGTAACAATTTACATGATTCTCGGGGGGAACTGCTCGAATGAACTTCTTGACGACGAAGATCTTCTCTACTAAATCGCCTAAAGAATGCATATTAGTAACAATGATAGTCAATTTTATGGTGAATTCAACCACAAGTAAGTAACATTTGCAATTAACCTGGATAAAAAACTGATTTTGATAATGGTTTAAACAGTTAAAACGGCATACAATTTTTGAATTAAAATCAGTTTGATAAAAACTTTCTTATATATGGTACTGTTAGAGATACAATTCTTAAAAAATTAACTAAACCATTTCAATAGAAAATGAGAGAAAATGAGAGAGAAAATAAGGAAAGAATGTAATGTTATTATAGTATAAAATCTGATATGATTTATATGAGTTATACGAGACTTTTCGTCTCTCCCTATTTATTACATAAACGTTTATCTCTACTTATTTATTTTTTGTTGAGGCGTCATTGATCATGTTAAAGAAACTATGCCAGCCATGTCGGCTAGACTCCAAAAAGTCATAAGGCTTGGTTAGATTGATTTTCATAGCCAAACTGTTATCGGAGACAATTCCAACTTGCTTGTACTTAATTGTTCCTACCATATTTAAAACGTTTTTTTTGCCGAAACCTTCCTTGAGGATAGATATCTCTATTTTTCCAAAGAAAAAGAGTACAACTAACAATTAGTAGGCCGCTAGGATGTTACCTATTTCTTTGGCATGCATCTATTTTTTGTTGGATATGGATAATATGAATGTATAAATGCGAGGGGCATACATGCGACCGCGATGGCCGGATAATTTGTGTCATTGATACTCCTGGTACTATACCCTTATAACAACGTGTTCATATTTTATAATGTAAAAAGAAATTGTATTTGAATATCATGAAAACAACTGAAAGATTTCATAAGAGTTTAGTAATGTGTTTTAATGTAATATAAGAACAGGTTTATTTGAGCCTTCCGCTAGATCAAAACCAACTGTTAACCAAATAATGAAATGGGTCGATTTCGCCAGAGACGGGATCAGTGCTTTGCTGCTAGTTTTATCGGTGAAGAACCGATTTTCAAAAGAGGAAGTAGACTCTCTTCATTTTTTGGAGGGCTTGTTTGGAGATAATTTATTCAATTATATGATTTTTGTCTTCACCGGAGGAGACGAATTAGAACATAAATACATGTCTCTCGATAACTACTTGGCGTCTCCTTTGTGTCCCAAATCTTTGCAGGTAACAAAATCATATCGAATTCAATAATTGTTCGTTAAATTATATGAATTTGTGATGGATATGGTTCTTTGGGATATTAATTTTAATGGTTATTAGTCAACCATCCTCATATTCATCATGATTTCGTGTATAATTAAATGGTAAAACTTGTTGATGTCCAATGTGTCTTATTTTGTTGAGATAAGTCCAAACAATTGCCAAAAATAATCCCACTATCACTTTTTTAGATTTAGATCAGGCTATTTTAAATATAAAACATTTTTTTCCTTTTAAACCAATCTCTTTGAGTACCGTTTTATTTTTAAAAATAATTATGATTATTAAACGACCTTCAAATTAAAATTGGGAGAATTTTTATGTATTTGTTTGAGTGTTTAGAAAATTGTTGAACGTTGTGGAAAAAGAAAAGTGGTTTTTGATAACAAAACCTTAGATGGGAACAAGAAGCGCAAACAAGTTGGGACACTTTTGTCTCTTGTCGATGGTGTTATGAAGCAAAATGGTGGAAAGACATATAAGGAGATACCTAATCAGGTTGAGTCCATTTCAGCTCCTTAATCTCTTTGTTATGCTATATTTTTTGTTTTAGATGGTGAAATATTTGATTTATAAGGCTTTAACTAAAACAATTGTTAAACTTTGAAACAAAATTAAGGGAGAACAAGCAAATATTTATAGTCTTTATTTCCAAAGTTATTCATTCTCACCATCAATCACCCATAAACCCTAATCCTAGTCTAGCCACTATAAAAACGGTTTTCTTTTAAAGTTTATCTTCTAATCTTGAAAAATAACAAACCCTAGCCACCTAGTAGATTTCTCTTCTAATCTTGAAAAAATGGCAGCATCTAAGATAAAAATCATTTTTTATTTAAAAAAACAACAACACCTAAAAAAGAACTATTGTTTATTCAGACGAAATGCACTAAATGTACCTAATTCCGATAATTTTTTTTTAAAAAAAGCACAAATAAAAAAGCATATTCTAGAATGCATAGAAGGCCATAACTATACAACTTTTTTTAAATTTTTTTACTTAAATAGTCATTAACCATTAAAATATCAACATGTTAATAATTAATGAATTTTATTTTTCCGTAAAAAATGATAGCAAATCCGAAAGTATTTTTTTGATATGGAAATAGAAGGCAAACTTGCTGGTCGAATAATAATGGAACTTTGCGCGGATACCACACTACGGACGGCAGAGAATTTTAGAGCACTATGTAATGGCGAAAAAGGTGTCGGCATATATGGAATACCTCTACACTTTAAAGGATCAAAGTTTTTTAACATTGTTCCCGACTTCATGTGCAGTGGAGGATTTCTAACGGATGGAACCGAAAAGGTAATAGATTCAATTTACGGTCCAAATTTCGCTGCCGAAAACTTTATCAAGAAACACATAAGTCCTGGGAGCCTCTCTATGTACACATTTGAGAAATTGAAGTCTAGATCTAAACTCACGTTAGGATCTATTTTCACCATTTGGAATGTCGAAGCTTGTTGGATTGATAAGATAGACTTCGTGTTTGTTCATGTGATTGATGGGATGCAAGTTATTAGAAATATAGAGAGAGGATTGGGGTCATATCCCACTAATATGTCGGTGGTTATAGCGGATTGTGGTCAGCTTTCTTAGATACGATAAAAAAACCTATATTGATTTTTAAAAAAATTTATAATTGGAATCATTATATGAATTTTCATAAGAATAAATGAAACTTAGACATATATATTGAACTATCAATACTACATTTGATTTGATGTATTTAAAAACTTTATTTTGCTGCTCAAAGATGAATTTGACTTAACTTATGCATGAATTTCGAAAACATTGCATACATCACGTATGACTCGGTAGTTATTAAGTATAGTAAGAGTGATCTTCGACAATGAAGAATAAGAAAATGAATTTCTATACATACCCAAAACCAGTCTAAAGTTAATCCAAAATTTTTTTGACTCAAGTTTGACTTTTTTTACCAAATTACCCTAAGTTTCATTTCATTACAGAACTGCCATTAAGTTCACACAAATCACAAAACAGTCTATTTTACTAACTTTACCCATAAAAATACTTTGATTCAGTATATCAAACCTCATATTGCTAGAATTTTCTAAATTTCTTCAAAATCTTGTTGAACATTCAAAGTTTCCTGAATAACATTTAAACTCTCTTCAATTGTTTTTAAACTTCTTCTAACAAAAATACAAGATCAAACATGATTCAATCATTAAAAGATTAACATGGAGGAGTTATTATTAGCGGAGTTGACGGAGGAGCTTCTCTTGTTGGAGAAGGAGGTTCATTTATCGAAAAAAGTAACAACATTCTTGTTTTTTTTTTAAACAAAACCAGAAAAAAGCGCACGAGAATCGGTTAGAACCGATGGTGCAAAGGCGTACGAGAACCGGTTTTGGGGCTTATGCACCATCGGTAGTGTTGAAGCTTCAATATCAATGGTAATGATGGCCAACACCACCGGTTTTGGTGCCTATGCACCGGTAATGCATACTGTGTATGACCATCGGTTTTGTGGTCATACACCATCCGTTCAAAGCCGTTGAACCAGTGGTGCATGGCCATAAAATATCCAGACAATTGGTTCGAACTTTTATTCCATCGGTTTTAATTATTTTTGTTTATTTACTTATTTTGATTTGTGGTTTAGAACTTCGATTTCTACCTTCTATTCCTCCGATTTTAATAATTTTTGTTTATTTACGTACTTTGATTTTTGGTTTAGAAATTCGATTTCTAGAGGTTTTTGTAGTTTTTGTTTACTTAGTTTGATTTTGTTTTTTTATTCGTAGGGGTAAGACACTCAAACCGATAGATTAACGATTGATTTAATTCAAATTATTATCTTAAAAATAAATAAAAATTTATTAAAATTTATGAGAATTTAGAAAATTAAAGTTAGTATTTAAATAAATTATAACTTACACAAAGGTATTTTATTAAATAAAGAGTAAATATAATTATTATTTACAATATATATATATATATATATATATATAATAGTTCATTATTATATGTATTTATATAAATATTATTAGGTTTTCTTAAATAAGCTAAACTTTTAATTCATATGTTGTGTGTATTAAAATTTAGATTTAAAACAAATTGTCTATTAAAATTCATATTTTTAAAATATGACTTACATTAATATTTTATTAATTAAAGTTTATATATAATTATGATGGTTACATATTTACAAAAATAAAATGAAGTTATAGGAAATCAATGACAGAAGATAAACTAAAATCCTAAACCATAAAAAAAACTCACCTCCTTCAAACTAAAATCCTAAACCATAAGAAAAACTCACATCGTTTATGGAAAAGGGCTTGAATCGTATGCTACCTTGAAACCAATACATCGGACGACAATACAATTAAAATATAAAAAGATTTATTGTTCGAGACACCGACAAGAGTTTTTAGTGAAAGCATGGCAAAAAACTAAAACTCGATCACACATATATTAGTTCCAATCAAAGTTCCATATCTCACATCGACAGTACATGGAAAGGAAGATCAGTATATAAGTTAAGAATATATCTCTATTAGTATGAGACCTTTTGGAAGTAGACCAAAAGCAAATCCGTACGGGCCTTTGGGCGCCAAAGCGGACAATATCATACTAGTGTGGACATCAGTTGTTCTTACTTATATACGGAGACATAATATGTGGTACCCATATTCGTAACAAATGGTATCAGAGCATCAGGCCCAGACAAAAGCCAATGTGGTGTTGTGATTTGGGTGAAATTCTTAGATGCCGAACATGTTACCAGAAGCCATAAGCCATACTCAAGGTGAATGATCTGCTGTATAGATGGAGCGCCTGATGACTCATCAATCAGATGGCTAGATCAAGGAGTGGCGCAGTGTCATCTATAGATGAAGTGTCAGATAGCTCATCAAGCAGGTGGCTTGATAAAAAAAAAGCGGCACAATGTCATCTGATAGTGAGCAGATTGACCCGCCCTAAAGCTATAGAGGTCAGACATCTCTCCACTTGACTAGAGTAGGCGGATGAAAGTAAATTGAGACGAGGCTAAGGTGGTACTTTGTTCGAGAGGAGGATTTTTAGGTCTGACCAAAGTCCCATATCCCATATCGGTTAAACATGGAAGAAAGATCAGTATATAAGTTAAGAATATATCTCCATTAGTGTAAGACCTTTTGGAATTAGACCAAAAGCATCTTTTCTATAGATGGAGCGTCAAGACACAATTTTATGTATTAAACATATACGTAAGCCTCTTCAGACACCAGTTTCAAATACCACACTCTTAATCTTACCTTCTCGACCATTTTATGTTTTTTTTTCGGAGGGAACCCGCAGCCGCTACTCAGAGTGCAATGAGTGCGCACAGGGTAAACCCTCAGTCTGACGCGATAGCCTGCAAACCAACGCCAGAAGGTAAACCACACAAGGTGACAGGCTCAGCCGAGAAAGCGTATGTAGAGGGACTCGAACTCATGACCTTTTGGTCATAAGAATGTCATGCTCAACCAACTCGGCTACCCCCTTAGGGGCCATTTTATGTTGTGCATATTCTTTGGTGGGTCTTGCTCGGAAAAAAACAACAATCAGTTCAAATAATGTACCATTTACAACAAAGTTATTCAGCTCAGCTCATTTTTATGTATGTAGTCTTGAGAAATAAAAAGTAAATTTTAGTTTCATAAGTGCAGTCTTTGATCATCTGAAGCAATGACATTATCTCCCATATCTAATCAAGTGATAAATTACTTACCATTCTCAAAGAACACAAGCAATATCCAACAAAAAAAATCAAAAAATTCAAACATCGAAATTAAAACTCAAATTCAAAAATTACAATACCTGGGATGAATTGCAGCCACCACAACTAGGGGAAAAAACAAAATCCACAAGTTTGTCTCTGACATTAAAAAGATAATCAACAAGGTCTTGTGCTTATTTCACTTCTCTCATGTTTTGTTGAAGCCCTTTCTCCTACCATTTTTATAGTGTAACATATAAGTACAACTTGTTATTGTTCAGACATGAGTTCAATATGTTAATAAAGATTTTTATCATGAACCAAGCACTGCTTTAGATCTTCCTAATTTTGTTTTAGCTTTGTCGACTTAATTTCTAATTGGATTATGAACAAACCCAATAACTAAAATCTAATTTGTAACAACCATAAATTTTAATATACATCTAACACTATTAATTTTAGTCAATGGAACCATATTGGTATCCTTAGTACCTTCTAAATATTTCTTCAAAGTTATTATGTGAGGACATTATCAACTATATATATTAAAGTCAAAATCAATAAAACATTATGCTAAACAATTGGAAATAAATAAAACCTAAAACAAAATTTTAAAGAAAATTATATATATATTTATTAAAAAACAATCACTAGTCAACTATTTTCACTTATATGTTTAAAAGAAGTTGATCAGGACAAAATAAAAATTGAAATCAAAAGCATTTTGAAGCTAGAGGAGAAATTAAAACTAGGTAAAAGTAACAACTTTCAGTATGTGGTTAAAATTAGAAAAAAAAGATATAAAAAAATTGAAAATAAATAAAAATCATAATAAGAAGAAGAGAGGAAATTTTTGTAATGTTTAGAGGTAACTCTCTTTTTTAACTTGTTAGTCGATGTTCTGTGGGTGTTCAGAACTTCAGATTTTATAGAAATGATTGGGAAACAAAGTTCCATATAGTTCTATAAATTTTACAAATTAACTAACAAATATCCAAACAAAACATTTCCAAAACAATTATTTTTTTATTCGGTTCACACGTTATAATAAGAAATATCTACTCTCCAATTTGAAAAAATTAAAATATGTGTTAAAATATACTAATAAATAATATTAATTAGATTAAATTATTATAAACAGTAGCTAAATAATAAAAACATACTTTAAATTATATTTAGTGACTAAGTATTATCAATTATATTATAAATATAATAATATAAAAATGTATGAAAAGTTTTCTTAATTAAATATAGTCAGACTGATCTACTGTAAATATAATAAATATAAAGTACTATATTAAAAATATCTTTCACTAATCATACAATGTATGGTTCTTTTAAACTATTTTTAAATTTTTTTAAAGAGATTTAAATTTTTCGATTAGTTTTTAAATTTTGGAACCACAAGATTAAAATGGTATAAAATAAGAGTCTATCGAAGCGACTCGGGTTAACAAAGCCCACCTACACCTCGGGTTAACAAAGCCCACCTACACCTGCATGTGTAGTTAAAATCTATTATCATTCTTTTCAACCAATTAAAATTTTAGTGGTAGTTAATTTTATTTATTTAATTAATATTTATATTAAAATTATATAAAAGTTTGGTTAAACCTTTGCTCAAGAAACATATTTTTGAGTCTTCAATAAATAAGAAAATCATTTTATATTTTGTTGAAATTGTTTTTTATTGAAACATAAACGTAATGTTTTCAATTTTTTTTGTTTTAACTAATTAGTTTTTTATTTTTATTGCAAGCAATAAAGCGATAGGTCAAACTAAAAGAAAAAAAAATACAAAGGATGCTCGCTAAAAAAAATACAAATTACTATTTGTTTGCATTACTAAAGATCTAATAAAAAAATCCAGTTATGAGCTACTCTATTAAAATAATAAAATACAAATCACTATTTGTTGGTAGTCACTTAAAAAAAATACTTGTTTGCGGTCTCAAATTTTCACTGTACACCTACATAATATGGAATGTTCATAAAAACAAAATGTTGCATTAGGAAACAAACACAAAATAGATATGCAATAAATATTTTTCTATATGACAGCCCTCCTTTGTTTATCTCTATTGTCTTTGTTTACTAATTATTAGCTATAATACATTAAAATCAAAGAAAATATTAAAAAAGTTCTGGTTATAATTTATCTTTATAGACGTTTTGGTTATAATTTATCTTTAGTTCTAGACTTAAAATATTATTTTGGGAACTCTTTTTTGTTTATATATATATATATAGAAAGACATCATTTTATTAGAAATGGCAAACCTTTATTAATAAATATAACCAACATATATTATTGATTTTACTAAATATCCTTTTGTTAAACATTCCATATAAAATGATAAGTCATAAGTCTAAACCAAATTCTTATATTCTGCAAGACTACCAAATATTTATACTTTTGTTGGTTCGGTGGACAAAACCCTAATTCTTCAACTGTTTATTATTCGTTTCTCTCCTTCGGACCCTTTCATCGATATATATATATATATAACCCTTTCATATATATATATAAATAAAAGATGAAAATATGGTTACTGCATTCCAAATATTAACATATTTTAGGACTCTGTTTCCAATGATAACACGTTTAGAACACTCGTACCATATATATCGGCCATGATAATATTTACTATCAAAATTTATAATAGCATTACTAAAATAATATTTAAAAAAATACTGTTACATCGCTTTTTTACCATTTTTTACATCAATTTTGTATCCGTTAAAAAAGTATGGTATCTCGTCAGAATTGATCACTTACACCACTTAAGTTTTTTTTATGTCCAAAATCGATTATCTTTATCAATAAAAATTACATATATAATAAATCTCACATGTACTATTTACCATTTTCGCATCCAACTTGTTAAGTTAAACATTTACATTTATATTTTTTTTGGTAATATCAATAGATTAACTTTCTAACGTGAAAACAATAGATAAAATTAATCCAACCACCAATGCATTTTCTAAAGTTTTCAAAGCAAAGATAAACATATGACTTTATAAAATAGATAATTTGATTCATTACATAAAAGACCAAATATAAACAAAATAGATAGTGAACAAGATAGATGAAAAAATGGTTATAAAATATGTAGTCGAATGAATATGTTTGATTTATGAAATGAAAAAATTTTATTGTTTGTAAAATTAGATGGATAGATGAATAATTTTTAACTATTTTTTAAATAAGTTATAAAAAGATATTTTAGAAATTAGAAATTAGAAATTAGAAATTAGAAATTAGAAATAAGGAAATGGGAAGTAAAAACTAAACTTATTTGTATTTTCCTATTTTTACTGTTTAGAATTGTGAATAATGAAAGATCGAAGAGGTTTCAAGGCAATGGTGAGTTGCTTGAAACCTTGACCTAATCTACAATGGTGCTGTCTTTAGTGTTGGAGAAGAAAGAAGAAGGAGTTAGGGTTTTCAGACAACTCTTGTGTGTGTGAATTGAGTTCAAGCAACGTTTAAGTATTGGGCCTTTAGATTGGATCGGATCACTTAATCACTGAAGCCCATATCAAGGCTCAACTATCCATGGACCATATCACACGTTATTGAGTTGCTTGGACTGTTTTGAATTACATTAAAACAAATGTATTAAATAGAGAGTGTAACAGAAAGTGTAACAAACACCCACTACCTAAGAACTACCCTAACAAACTAAGATTCTCTCCTCACCTCTATATGTACAGCAGTTCACATTCATGAAGTTTTTTAATCAAAAATTACAGCAGAAATCTTCGTCTTCTTCTTTCATATTTCAACTTGGTATCAGAGCCAACCAAGGCCTTCAATGGCAAATCCTGATTCACCAACACTGAGCAATGAGTCATTTGGCTCTGTTCTTCCTGGCTGTTTCCCTACTGCAACCAAGAATGCTCACCTACAAACAATCAGCAATCACAATAATCAGATAAGACTTGACAGAAACAACTATTTACTATGGAGAACAATGGTTCTACCTATTGTCAAAGGAAACAAACTAGGAGGCTTCATTTCAGGGGACAAGCCCTGTCCTCCTAAGTTCACTAGTGACTCTGAAGGAAACATGATTGAAAACTCTGACTATGAAGACTGGATCGCTAAGGATCAGCTTCTTCTTGGCTGGCTATACTCAACTATGACATCTGAAATGGCTACTAAACTTATGCAAGAAGGTACATCTAAGGAGCTGTGGGATGCTGCCAGCAAACTCTCTGGCTCACAAACTAGAGCTAGAATCACCTACTACAAGTCAGAGTTTCAGAGGACACGTAAAGGTACTTCTACAATGAATGATTACCTAAGTAAAATGAAGAACATAGCTGATAATCTAGTGTTGGCTGGCTGTGGTGTATCCATTGATGATTTAGTGACTCAAGTCCTGGCTGGTTTGGACTCTGAGTACACTCCTATAGTTGTAAGTCTAGCAGACAAGGAGTCTGTTGGTTGGCTGGATTTACAAACTAGTCTGCTAACATTTGAAAGCAGACTAGATCAGTTGTTAAGTCTACAAAACAATGTAGCTAACCTAAGCCTAGCTTCTGCTAATTTCACTCAGAAAACAGAGTATAAACAACAAAACAATAGCAATAATCAAAGAGGTACCAATGGTCAGTATAGAGGTGCCTACAGAAACAATAGAGGAAGAAGTAACTACTCTAACTATGGAAGAGGAAGGAACAATTACTCTAGAGGGAGAGGGGGACGTTTCTCCCAAAATAAACCTACTTGTCAGATCTGCAGTAGGTTTGGACATTCTGCTGCAGTGTGCTATTACAGAGATGACCCATCTGTTATGGGATCCACCTCATCTGAACAACCTAAAGGGGATGGAGACCATTCTGCATATGTGACAACTCAAGATTCAAATGGAGACTCTGCTTGGTATGCTGACTCGGGTGCTAGTCACCATGTGACTGGGAATTCAGCTGGTTTGACTTCAAAGAATGAGTATACAGGTAACAAAGGTATCATGGTTGGTAGTGGTCACAGGTTGCCAATACAATGTATTGGGAATTCTAGTCTGTAATCTTACTCTAAAACACCTATTTACTTAAAAAATATCCTACATGTACCTAAAATAAACAAGAACCTATTATCTGTTTCACAACTCACCAATCATAACAAGGTTTATGTTGAATTTCATGATGGTTTTTGTCTTGTGAAGGACAAAGTGTCAGGGACAGTACTTCTCAAAGGGACTACTGAGAATGGATTGTACAGAATGGAAAGTGTTCCTAAGTCACAAGCTTTGGAGGGGCATTCTATCTTTACTAAGCCTAGGTCTCAAGTTACTAATGTTCTGTCTTTTCAAGCTATGTCTTCTAGTCTTTCAAATTCCCTAAAAGATGGATGGCATAGGAAGCTTGGCCATCCATCACAACATGTTCTAAATACTGTTCTTAAAGTCTGTAATCTGTCTTCTGTTTTAAAGGATGAATGTAGCTTCTGTGAAGCATGTCAGTTTGGCAAATCTCATGTTTTACCCTATCCTGTGTCACATTCTTATGCTAGTAGTGTATTAGACCTCATACATACAGATGTATGGGGTCCTTCTCCTATTCAGTCTACTCAAGGTCACAGATACTATGTTATATTCCTAGATGACCACACTAGATTTACCTGGTTCTATCCTATCAAACACAAAAGTCAAGTTGCTGGTGTTTTCAAAATTTTCAAATGTCTAGTTGAGAAGCAGTTTGATAAAGCTATTAAAGTAGTTCAATGTGATGGGGGAGGGGAATACTTACCCCTGTCCACTATGGCTCATGAACATGGCTTTATTCTAAGGAAATCATGTCCCTATACCTCTGCACAGAATGGCAGGGCTGAAAGAAAACATCGACATATTGTTGAAACAGGACTGACTCTCCTAGCTCAGGCTAGTCTGCCTTATAAATTCTGGGTCCAAGCTTTTGACACTGCTATCTATCTTATAAACAGACTTCCTACACCAGTCTTGTCAAACAAGTCACCATATGAGTTGCTGTTTCACAAAACTCCAAATTATCTAATTCTAAAGACTTTTGGGTGCGCATGTTTTCCCTGTCTCAGGGCCTATCAGTCTCACAAATTTCAGTATCACACTACAAAATGTGTCTTTTTAGGTTTCAGTCAGTCTCATAAAGGGTATGTCTGTCTTAGTTCTATGGGTAGAGTGTATATTTCTCGAAATGTAGTCTTCAATGAGGCTGATTTTCCTTTTCAAGGGGATTTTCTAAACACTTCAAAGTCTGAGTCTACTACTAGCTATCCTATAGAGATGTGGCTTCCTTGTTTACCTACAGGGCTTGTGGCCAAGGACAACTGTTCTACTCCTACTTCCTCTCTTGGTGTATCTCATGAAGCTAGTCCTCTGCATCAGTCTCATTCACAAGGTACTACTCTCAATTCATCTAATCCTGATGTTGACACTTACTCTAACCCTACCTCACCACATACTCTACCAAATGATCCCTCATCTACTCATATTACTAG
Source organism: Limnanthes douglasii subsp. nivea (assembly GCA_036936605.1). Classification (NCBI taxonomy): domain Eukaryota; kingdom Viridiplantae; phylum Streptophyta; class Magnoliopsida; order Brassicales; family Limnanthaceae; genus Limnanthes; species Limnanthes douglasii. The sequence continues at coordinate 7,014,985 of JAUPFV010000003.1, read as the reverse complement.
CCCTAATTTGACCACTCACAGACAAGCCTTAAACACTGACTCAAACCCTGATCTGTCTCATCCAAAAATATCTATCTGTCTGCCTTTCTCTTCTCCTGACCCTGCTCTTAAGTCTATGCCTATCTCTCATACTCACCACATGCAAACTAGGTCTCAAGATGGGACTAGAATACCTAAAATTCCTTATGTTGGCTCCTTAACCACTACTGATCTATCTACCATGGAACCTACTACCTATTCTAAGGCTGTTCTTAGTCCACACTGGGTTACTGCTATGGAGACTGAATATCAAGCTCTTATGTCTAACAAAACCTGGTCTTTGGTTCCCTGGAGTTCTAATCAAAATGTGGTAGGCTGCAAGTGGGTTTACAAGGTAAAGTATCACATGGATGGCTCTGTTCAAAGGTACAAGGCCAGGCTTGTTGCCAAGGGGTTTCATCAAACCCCTGGCATTGATTTTTATGAAACGTTTAGTCCTGTGATTAAACCATCTACAGTTAGACTTGTTCTAGCTTTGGCAGTGTCTAAGGATTGGGAAGTCAGACAACTAGACATTAATAATTCTTTTCTGAATGGCTTTCTTGCTGAGGATGTTTATATGGCTCAACCAGAGGGGTTTCAGGACCCTGCCAAGCCTACACATGTGTGCAAGCTTCACAAGGCCCTGTATGGTCTTAAACAGGCTCCAAGAGCCTGGTATTCTAGGCTAAAGGACACTCTACTTAAGTGGGGTTTTAAAAACTCAAGGGCTGATTGTTCATTGTTCTACTTTGTCTCTAAGACTACTGTGATTTTGGTCCTGGTCTATGTTGATGACATGCTTATCACAGGTACACAAACAGAATGTCTACAGAGTTTTATTCACAGGCTGAATGCAATGTTTTCTCTAAAGGACATGGGGCCACTCCATCTATTCCTTGGAATAGAGGTTCATCGTGACCCCACTGGCATGTACTTAACTCAACAACAATATATAAAGAACTTACTGATTTCACAGGGGCTCTCCCAAGCAAAGTCATGCCCAACTCCTATTGCTACTGGTGTACATCTCTCGAGCACTTCAGGGTCTCCTCTTGCTGATCCTACACCATACAGGAGCTTATTAGGAGCGTTACAGTATCTAACACACACTAGACCTGATATTGCCTTTGCTGTTAATAAGCTAAGCCAATATCAGCAATCACCTACAAATTTACATCTACAAAGTCTGAAAAGAATACTGCGTTACTTATCTGGCTCAAGGTGGGTTGGTATTCACATCAAACCCAGTTGCAGTCTTCAACTCCAAGGGTTCTCCGATGCCGATTGGGCTTCTTCACCAGACGATCGAAGAAGCGTTGGGGCTTATTGTGTTTATCTTGGCGACTCTCTGGTCTCGTGGTCTTCCAAGAAGCAAAATGTAGTTGCCCGGTCTTCGACTGAATCTGAGTACAGGGCGTTAGCTAACTTGTCAGCAGAACTGATTTGGCTCCGATCAATTCTCACTGAGATCGACTTTCCCGTCAAACCTCCATCTGTCATCTGGTGTGACAACTTAGGAGCAAGTTCCCTTGCATGTAACCCTGTCTTCCACGCCAGGACGAAGCATATCGAGTTAGATATTCACTTCATCCGTGACCAAGTTCTCCAGGGTGATCTTCAAGTGCGGTTTGTGCCTTCCCATGACCAACTTGCTGACTATCTCACCAAACCGCTTCCTCATCACCGGTTTTCGTTTCTCCGTGACAAACTTGGGCTCACTGAATCGCCTCTTCGTTTGCGGGGGGATGTGAATAATGAAAGATCGAAGAGGTTTCAAGGCAATGGTGAGTTGCTTGAAACCTTGACCTAATCTACAATGGTGCTGTCTTTAGTGTTGGAGAAGAAAGAAGAAGGAGTTAGGGTTTTCAGACAACTCTTGTGTGTGTGAATTGAGTTCAAGCAACGTTTAAGTATTGGGCCTTCAGATTGGATCGGATCACTTAATCACTGAAGCCCATATCAAGGCTCAACTATCCATGGACCATATCACACGTTATTGAGTTGCTTGGACTGTTTTGAATTACATTAAAACAAATGTATTAAATAGAGAGTGTAACAGAAAGTGTAACAAACACCCACTACCTAAGAATTACCCTAACAAACTAAGATTCTCTCCTCACCTCTATATGTACAGCAGTTCACATTCATGAAGTTTTTTAATCAAAAATTACAGCAGAAATCTTCGTCTTCTTCTTTCATATTTCAACTAGAATCAGAAGCCAACATAATATGACCACCTGACCTCTACTCTTACGCAAAAAAAATTATAGTCTGCTCCTAAACTCAGAGTTATATATATATATATATATATTCGGTCGTAGTTATATGAAAATCAACAAAGATCAACTTATTCTCTTCTGCTGTTTTTTTGCCCTTATTCTCAAACTATTGACAGACCACCATTTTTAAAGTGGAGAAAGATCAACTTATGCATGCACGACCCTACCTGCCTAAAATGCATGCACGACCCAGACACTACGAGTTGTATAGGACTTATCTTAATGGTTTCACTCTGCTCCCTCTCTTGTGGTTTGCTTCGCTATGTATGTCCATATGTTTACGGATTCTGTCTTTCAACTCAAGTATTCGACTCACTGGACCTCGCAAATCTAAAAAGAATCGAATCTTTCCTTTTAAGCTAACAAAGTGTCCAGATTATTAATGATCAGATTTCTTGATATATATATATATATATATATATATATATATATATATATATATATATATATATATATTTTATTTTTATTTTTATTTTTGAAATGTAGGAAATAAAAATTAGAAAATTTAAAACTATGTAATAATAATTTTATTTGAAAATTGTTAAAGAAATTGACAAAAACAATTGGTGGCATAATACTACAATTTTTCAAAGTATTTTTTTGCCTTCCTATTATTTAACATTCTTTAGAATATTCTTTCAGCTTTTTTTATTGCGTAAAGCAGCAAAATAATAGTAGCTCTTCCATCATTTCCAAAATTTATTATATTTAACGTTTTTTATAAAAGAATAATTAGTAATTAAAATTTTGGTTTAATAAACTATTTTTTAAGTAATTTATTTAATACATTTTTTAACAATTTATTTTTAATATAATAATAAAAATGTTTTCCTTTAACAGATTTCAGGTGATGTTGTATAAATACATGTGGGACAACATGTGGAAATTTCCAACAACGACCTTCTACAAGGATTATGAATTGGATCCCAATAAAGTTCTACCTCAAAATACAATACATATAATTGATGGTGTCTCATTAAAGGTGAGGTTATAAGTTTTACATCTCTATTTTTCTAAATATTAATATTACTTAATTTTTATCTTTTATTTTCTTTTATAGGTGGTAAGAGATCTAGTTGACCTTTATGTAAGACGGTGTATGACAAGTTTTTTTTTATAGTTTAGTTGTATATTGCGATTTTTTTTTTTATAAAATTTCAGAATTCCATTGTTAAAATAACAATTTTAGATTTTTTAATCTAGTAATCTTAAAATATTGTGTTTTAATAAGAGATCTTTAAGTTTTATGTTTAGAAAAACAAAAAAAAATCAATGGTTTTCTATGATGGGTTTATTTGGTTATGGGATAACTTATTTAGTTAATTTTTATGATGTTTTTCAAATGATATTTTGAATATGAATGATTTTTTTATTGATATGAATGTTAAATATATATATATATATATCCAATTTGTATGAAACAATAAAATGATATTTTTTATCGATAAAAGAATTTTTAAATTTTAAAACAATTTTATTAACTAGTATCCATACAACAATTTTAAAAACATTTTATATTAAAAAGAACAAGTATATCAAAAACTGGATCATGCTAGAAAAACTAAATTTAACAAATAAAATTTCATAATAAATTTGATTATATCTTAATTAATTATATTTCATATAAATTTATACTAAATATAATGATTACTTATAAGAAAAACTAAATTTATCAAAAACTAAATTTGATTATATCTTAATTAATTATATTTCATAGTAATTGATTATATTTCATAAATTTCTTATAAGTAATCGATTATATTTCATTAATTTCCTTTATGTCTAATTATCATATGAAAAACTTTATAGTTTAAAGAACAACATTTTAGGTTTCTAAATCTATAGTACAAAATTTAGTGAAGTGTAATAATGATAACAAGCAGGTGTATTTTGATTGGTTGTGTATTCAAAGTTGTAGTAAATTGTAGTCTTAGTTTTTTATTTGCCGAAAGTAATATACAACAGAAAAAAAGGATACATTTTTTAATGACATAAGAAACAAGGAACTAGTAGAACTTTCCGAACACTAGTCTTAGAGCAGAGACTTTGATTATGGGATAGTAGAGTTGATATAGTTTTTCAGTACTAATAGGATTGGATTTTAAAAAAATTGTTCCCTATAAATATGAAAGGATTGTTAAGAAATTAAATCTGCATTATTCTAGGGAAATTTTGGTTGAGGAAAAAATTGGTGGGAGTTATATTTTAATATATATATATATATATATATATTATTTGAAAAATCATAATTGTATATATAGTTAGGGGTACGTTTTTTTTTCCATATATAAAAAATCTTACAGTGAGTAAAGAGGGAGAACAAAAAAGGAATAATATATCATCAAGATGATGGAGTATGAGTAAAAATATTATTTTTTCCCAAGGTCTTCCATGGACTACAGATGAGTCAGAGTGCTTGATTAAACCACCAGTAAAAGAGAAAATAATGTCAGTTGACTTGAAGTTACGTACAAACATCAGGACAGTGTAACATTCTGAATTCGACCAACAGGTTGCTGAGAAGTTGAGTACGATAGAGCAATAGAAAATGAAAGACAATAAAAGTTGGAAGAAAAAGAAGAAATAAGGAGACTAAAGAAAAAACTAGTTTCTAAACCACAGTCGGTGCCGTATTTTAAAAAGTAATATTTAGATCTAAACCGGAACTTAAAATAAGATACCAAATATTTTCATAGTTAATTATTCTTGTGATTGGGCAGATCTTTTAAAGGGCAACGTGGTTCATATTGATTCTAAATAAAAGCAAAAGAAAGAAACAATGTTAATGTTTATCCTCTGTTTGATAAGAACCAATGTTGCATATAATAACATTACATGTTCAACAAGAGAGAGGAGGAAGATCCAAAACCCTCTTCAAATGTTTATTATTTGTTTCTCTCCCTTTCTTTCATCCATCTATATATATATATAAAAGGAATGAAAATATGGTTATTGCATTGCAAATACACTTTCCTAATATTTTGTTTCTAATAATAACGCTTTTATTCCAAACATATTTTCCTAATAGTACTCTGTTTCCACAGATAAGCTATCACCTTTAGATAACCCACGTTTAGAACACTCGTACCATACATATCGCCCATGACAATATTTACTATCAATAATTTATGATAGCATTATTGAAATAATATTTAAAAGAATACCCTTACCTAGATTACAAAGATGGTTTTTTACCATTTTTTACATCAATTCTTTTATCGGTTAAAAAAGTATGATATCTTATCCGAATCGGTCACCTACGCTATTGAATTTTTTTATGTCCAAAATCGATAATCTTTGTTAATAAAAATTACATATGTGACCACTTACATGTGCTAGTTAAATATTTACCATTTACATGTTTAAAAGTTAAACATTTAACATTTATACTTTTTTATAATATCAATAGATTAACTTTCTAAAGTAAAATTAATGGAAAAACCGATGCAATTTTTTAAAGTTTTCACAGTCCGGTTGTAGTTATATGAAAATCAACAAAGATTTACTTATTCTCTTCTGCTGCTCTCTTCGCCCTTATTCTCAGACACTAACGAAATTTTAACGGTTGTGTTCGTGATTTTATGGTAAAAACAAGGATAAGGAACCAAAACGGCTCCAAACTAGAACCAATAAAACCTTGTCCACTAACGGTTGTGTTCGTGATTTTGTCATAAAAACAATGATAAGGAACCAAAACGGCTCCAAACTAGAACCAATAAAACCTTGTCCATTTTTTATATATTATATTGTTTAAATTATAACTCTAAAGATATATTAAAAAAATCAAAATTTAATTTCAAAACTTTAATTTTTAATTTTTACTTTTTTTTAATGGAGCCATCTGGAAATGGATGGAAACCTTACTAAAACGGACCAAACAAACTCGAACCGTACCGAATCAAATCATACGAAAAGCTTACCATCCTATCATGTTCAATACAAAAATTAGAACCGAAAGTTTCATAGTTCGATCAATTTAAACCAGTAAAAACTTAACGCTCCGAACTGAACTAAACAGAAAACCTACCTAACAGCGACATTACAACAGCCCATTCATGATAACATAATAATTATTTTGGTCTGTAACCTTTTAGGCCTTTATAAGCTTCAAAACCTACAATATGTTATTAATATCATTGATGAATGAGGAATTTTAATTTACATTAAAGAACAAGTCACGTGAAATATCTACCAAAACTTCATTTACAATTATGGGATGATAAATCTAAAATGACTATTTTTCTACAGTAAAATGCAATATATCTAATTTTAGAGCACATATATAAACTAAAAATATAAGAAAATTTTGTATTAAAATTTTAGCTTAAGTTTGTACCATACCTATACACTAAAAATATAAACTACCCATAGCCAAAATTTGTATTAAAATTATAGCTTTGGAGAATATGGGACACACTTAAAAAATAAAATAAGTTTTTTAAATTTATATAAATTTAGAATGGATTATTATTCTATAAATCTATATATTTGGAATCTTTAATTGATTATATTCCATAAGCATGGAAGATGAAATTTGTAATTAATTATATTAATAAATTTGTTATAAGAAATCCATTATATTTCATTAATTTCCGATCCGTAATGAAAAACTTTATAGTTTAATGAACAATATTTTTAGGTGTCGTGTGGAATTTAGTGGGGTATGTAATAAATAATAATGATAACAAGCAGGTGTATTTTGATTTGTTGTGTATTCAAATGTGTAGTAAATTGTGGTCTTAGTTTTTTATTTGTCAAAAGTTATAGAAAAAAAATACTTCTTTTAATGACATAAGAAACTAGTAGAACTTTCCAAACACCAGTCTTACAGCAGAGACTCTGATTATGGGAGAGTTTATGTAGTTTTTCTGTAATTATATTACATTATATTATAGAGAAAAGTAAAATAGGAAGTCGAGTAATAATAAGATTTGAATTGAGGAAAAAATTGATGGGAGTTATATTTTTAATATATATATATAAATAAATATATATGATTATATGAAAAAATTTAGATTGTATATGCAATAAGGGGTATGTTATCATTTAGGTATTAGGAAAAATTTTGCATTCCTCCTGCCCAAAGTCTTTCCTCTTGCCCAAAGTCTTCCATTAACTATAGATGAGCGAGAATGCTTATTAAACCACCACTGAAAGAAAGCACAATGCCAGCTGACTTGACGTTACATATATACATTAGGATAGTGGAACTTCTGAATTCGACTAATAAATTGAAATAGGAGGAAAAAATAAAAGACAAAGAAAATTAATAGAACCTAAAGCACAACCGATGTTGTATTTTAATAGACCTTTTAATCCTAGAAGGTCAGCGAAGAATCCGACCATGCCAAAGGAACCAAGATTTCGCATTCCACGTCATAAGAAAATCAAGTTCGGCATGTCGTGGAGGAACAACGCTTCCAATTGCACAGAGCACTAAAGGTTTTAGTTTGAAACAAATACGATTTTTTTTTGATACATCTAAACTTTATCTTTATCATTTTGGTTTGATGATGTCCAAATTATAATTTGTTCTCATATGCACATCCAACTTTCTCTTAGAAACTTTTAAGATATGCAAGAGAAGAATTTTTTAAAAAAAAAGGTACATTGGTTGTGTATATATAATTAGAGGTATGTTCACTTTTCGTAATTAATCATTTTATTGTGTTTACAAATTTTTAAATCATTTTTTAAATTTTATTGTGAATTATTATCTATAAAATAGAGATATAGACATCGTAGCGATATATGTTTTTACGAGGGTTTTTTCTTGTTTTTTCACTTGTTTTTTCTGAAAAACTATCTTACACGTAAATATTTAAAAGAATTTTATTCAGCAACTTCATTAGATAAGCTTTTTTTATGCTTTATCTGAACTGCTTATTCATAATTGCAAATAAGCGATCAACGGTTATGTGGTGTGACGTGAAAAACTTTCCAAATTTATTTCCTAAACCTTTAGATTAAAAAACTTAATACTACATATAATCAAATCTACTATATAAAGAAATAAATTTCACACCTTAATATTTATTCCTTACTTTAGTTTTGAGACCATCTTTAACTAAATTTTATCTCTCTAAAGTATCTTTTGAAGGTGGTATTTTTTGTTGCAAAACCGTGCATATTTTATTTGTTTGTTCAATCAGCGTTCTTCATTTAAATGAGGTACAACCCTTACCCTCGTCACATTTACTTAATAGCTTCGTAATAATGGGAGGCAAAAATGAAGATTCAATTCAATACCTTCGTCTGTCAAACCTTTCCAACACCTCATGAGCATAATTTTTTTGTCTTAAGTGAATCCCATATTTTCTTTGATGAATTTCAACACAAAAAAAAACTTCATCAAACTAAGATCAGTCATCTCAAATTCTCGTGTCATTGACAACTTAAACTCTTCAATTAATTGTTCATCATTTCCAGTTAAAACTAAATCATCTACATAGAGACTTACCATAATATACTTCACTCCTTCCCTTTTAATGAATAATGTGTGATCATGACTACTTCTGTCGAATTCTTCTTGCTTGAAATACCTCTCTACCCGACAAAACCAAGCTCAGGGAGCTTGCTTCAAACTATACAAAGCTTTCTTGAGTCGATATACTTTATCTTCTTCACATTTTCTGACAAAACCCTCTGGTTGATCCACATACACCATTTTTTTTAAATTCTCCATATAAGAAAGCACTTTTTACATCTAATTGATATACTTTCCAACTTTTATGTGCAACAATAGCCAATAAAATCCTGATTGTATCTCATCTTGAAACCGGTACAAATACTTCATCATAGTCAATGCCTTCTTCTTGTGCGTATCCTTTCACCACCAATCTTGCTTTGTATTTATTTACTTCTCCATCTTCATTTAATTTAGTCTTGAAAACCCATTCAACCCTGATTTTCTTTGCATTAGCAGAGAGAGTTACAAGTTCTCATGTGTTGTTTTTCTCAATGGTTTCTATTTCACATTTCATTGTTTCGATTCACTTTGTTTCTTTGGCTGCTTATTTAAAATGAATCGGATCAACATGAGACATAAATAATACCAATGCCATTTGTACTTCAGCCTCTTCATCTAAAATCCTTTCTCCACTTTCATAATCTTGCATCCATATTGGTGCTCTATGACTTCTTTTCTGATGTGTTTTAGGTTGAGGTGACATGATATTATTTTCACCAATGGCATCTTCATCAATAGATTTGATTTCTTCATCATTCTCCTCTCTAGTAGTGTCTTATTCTCTCAATTCAAGACTATCATCTGAATTTTTCACATCAATATTCCAATCCCACTTCTCTTCCTCTTCGAATATTACATCCCGACTAAAGTTGGATCATAAAGTTGGTATGACTTTGACTCCTCGCTTACTCCAAGTAAACACACTTATGGCTCCTGTTATCTAGCTTTATTCTACACTGTTTAGAGATGTGCACATAACCTATGCAACCAAAAATTCTGAAAGAAATAGCTCACACTTGGTTTAATTTCACTCAAACACTATTCTGGAACCATATCACTTACAACACTTGTCATATTTATATTCAACACATGACACATCCACTTAGCCGCCTCAGCCCAAAAAATCTTTGGCATGCTCTTTTCTGCGAGTAGACATTTGGCCATGTTCATGATTGTGCGATTTTGTCTCTCGGCTACTCCAATTTGATGAAAAGTGTATGCAACAGTTAGTTGTCTTCTGATTCCATATTCTTCGCAAAATTAGTCGAAATTATTTGAAGTTAACTCTCCTCCTCTATCAGTTGTTGGACAATATATAAATTTTCCAGCTTTTTTTCGATAAGGTTTTTGAAGTTTTTAAAAACAACAAAAGCTTCATTTTTTTATGAAAAAAAGTATATCCAACTTTTGCGACTATAATCATCTACCAACAAGAATATATACCTATCCACTATGAGAAGTAGGAGATATCGTCCCATATAAGTCTGCACGAACAAGCTTCAATTTCTTTATTGCTCGCCACTTACTTTTCTTTCACATGATTTCCCGATGTTGTTTTCCAATATTGCATACTTCACACACTTTCGTTTCCTCTTTCATTTGAGGTAATCCCTTTAACATTTGCTTTTCTTGCATAGTCTTAATGTATGTGTTACTCAATGCCCATAATGCTTGTGCCATAAACTGGATGACTCATCATCTTCTACTTTCAGACACCTATTTAGACCAGACTTTCTAATTTTAGATATAGTGAACATGCAATTTATTATCATTGTAGAGTTTATAATCAAACCTCTACGAGGATGGTAGATTTTGCACGCTCCTTAGTCGATAAAAATAGTTAAACCTCTTCTCTTGAAGTTGCCCAACACTCAGTAGATTATTAGTCAATTATAGAACAAAAAAGATATGTGTTAATATTTGGGTCAGCCCTTCGACTTCAAACTTCACATTTCCTTTTCCCATCACCTACATTCGTGAGCTACTCCCCAGTTTTACCCCATGTCTAAAGTTTTCATTGAGCTCAAAACCAATATTTGTTACCTATCATATGATTTGAGCAACCGGAATCGAAAAACCAAACCTATTTATCTTCAACCTCTTTGATATTCATATGAGCCATTAAAAGTAATTATTCTCCTTCATTGAACTCGACATAGTTTGCTCTTTTTATCCATTTGGGCACTCATATTTGATATGGAAATAGAGTTTTAAGGATTAATTTGTAAATAATGTAAATTTAGGAATTTAATTGTAATTAAAGTAAGTTTTGTCCTTAATTTGTGACTGGTGTAAGTTTTAGAGGATATTTGTGACTTTATATAATTTATAAGGACTAAATGGAAATTAGTCCACTTTTGTAACAGAGTCAGTTTGAGACTAAGTCTTGGCTCCTCTATATAAAGGACTAAACTATTCTAATAAAAGGGTTGAACACTTTGTACTTGTATTTTCTCTCTCTAAAAACCCTATAGCATTTTCTTTCTCTAGAATTCTTCCTTAGCAATTTACTAAAGCAAAATCAAACCTCATCAAATTGGCGACTCTACTGGAACCTGAATAAGAAAAATCAGTGGCTTATTATGTTCGAAAGTGATACTATTTAGTGGTATTTCTTAACTAAAGTTCATAAGATGAATCACGATAATAATTCAACGCTTCAATCAGCGATGGAAACTATGAGAGATGATTTGCAAAAGAATGGAACTGATGAGAATAGAACTGATGGATCGTCTCCGGTCCAAGTTCGATCTGATGTTGAGACAAGAATGAATCAACTTCTAGATAAAATTAATTCTTTGAATGAAAAATATGAACGGAGAGAACAAGAGATACTTTCTACAAGAATTAGATCTGAAGTCAGGCAAGAAATGGAAAAAACCAATGTGGAAGGTCAGTCAGATCGGTCTTTTGATGATCGACATGCTAAGTCTGAGCACAAAAAAGCACGTTTTGTGTCTCCTAAAAAGAGATATTCTTCTTGAAAGGAGAAACAAGATAAACATAAATTAATAACTTCCAGTGATGAGGAGGTAGAAAGTTCGGCCTCGGGATTTAAAAGGCATAAAGATTCTTCGAAAAGGGAATCAGAAAGAGACTATTCGAGGAGGTATAAAAAGAAGAGTAAGTCTAAGAATGCTCCTCGATCAACTTGGCATAAAGAGAATCCTTCGAATCAGTATGCTGAAACTGACAGGAATCTATATGTCACAATGGGAACTGATAATCAATTCGTTCAAGGCATTGATTGGAGAAATTCTCCATTAACATATGAAATTCGTTCCATGATGCTTCCGAAGCGTTTTGATATTTCGAAGGTTGAAAATTTTGATAGGATGCAGGATTCCAATGATCATATCGAACAATTCAAAAATTATATGATGAACTTCAAGGATGACGACCGGCTTGTGTGTCGTGCCTTTTCTCAAACTTTTAAGGGAACAACTCTCAAGTGGTACAACAAGATTCTGAAGGGGGTCCATATCAAATTTCAGGGATTTTTATACTACTTTTCGAAGGCAGTTTGTGGGAAGCAAAGAGATGAGAGCCAATGGTTATACGATTATTCAGTGCAAGCAGGTATTGGGAGAAAAATTGAAAGACTATACCAAGATATTTGTGTTGACCAAGGCTAGTTTGGAAAACTGTGAGGAAAATATGGCGATTGCAGCTTTTTGCCAGGGATTATTGCCAGAGGATTTGGCTAATGAGACGACAAAGATAAGGTCCTTGACTTTTGGAGCGTTGATGCCTCAAGTTGAGGATCAGATCAAAGTGGAGGATTCAAGTAGAGTCCGAGGTGGACCAACTAACACTCCGAAAAATTCGCGACAGGTAGCCAATAATCAAGGGCAGCCCTCAAATGGTAATAACAATGGTAATGGTAATAATCAGGAGTCGAGGCAGAAGAACATCAATTTGCCTCCTCGGAGTGGTGGTTATTCGAACCACGCTTCATCCAACAATTACAGTAGGCCTATGCCAAATACGTGGGTCAGGCCAGAGTACTATGTTGATTTGACATAAAGTGTTTTTGCATATGGGATAAGACTAAGAATTATGTGAACTTTAGGAAGCCAGCTCCTATCAGCAGACCGAGGGAAGAAATGAATACTAAATTTTGTAGGTATCATGATGATATTGGGCATGATACGAACGATTGTATTGCTCTGAAGAAATATATCCAATATTTTATTGAGAATGGAAAGCTCCTGACTTATGTGAACTCACATGGGAATGCATCGAAGAATAATGGGGCATCAACTTCGAAGGCTACACCGCCAGCTGAGAATTTGATGATTATGGATTCACTGATTGAGTCATTCGATGCTTCTACTGAATATGTTGAAAAGGATCCGAACGGGTTGCTTCTGATGGCAGTCGAAGAACCTGTTGAGGTTGCTTCTGTGGAAAATTGGCATGTTGGGGAATTGTGTAAGTTTTTTGAATCGTTGGAAATTTTAGGGGCGATTCAATGACTGGAAATTCAGACAGCTCAAGAAAAAGACATGTTGTCAACTTGACAACTCAAATTGAAGGAAGGATGTCAACATATTTGTATGGAAAGAAAGATATTCCCTTCATTTTGTTTGATGAAGATAATTTGAGAGGGACTACAGGACCACATGAGGATGTTGTGGTGATTGGAGTTGAGGTGGCTGGCGTCAAAATTCGATGTGTACTGATTGGCACTGGCAGTTCTACTAATGTCCTTTTTATGTCCACCTATGATAGGATGATAAACCCACCTCGGATTACTCAATCATATCGTAAAATTATCGAGTTCACGGGTGTAATAGCTCGTGTTGTTGGAGAATTCGAGGGTGAAGTTAGTTTGGGAAAAGGACCATTCAAGATAAAGGTCCAAGTACTCTTTGTGGTGGTGGACTGTCCCACAACTTATAATGCTATTTTTGGAAGATCATGGCTTTCAAGAATGTATTGGGTGGTTTCAATAGTTCATTAGTGCTTTAAGTATGTAATTGGAGACAGAGTTGGAGTGGTTTGAGGCGATCAAAAGGTTGCCAGTGAATGTTATGCCACTGCGCTTCGGGTCCGAGGATCCAGCAGTGGAGATTTGATGCGAGAATATCAGTTAGAGAGGGTACCCTCGGATTTGGAAGAAAGGGTTGACGATCCGAGGGAAACCTCGGGGTCTTTAAGAGTGAGTGAAGAAATAGAGGAGTTTACTTTTTTGGAAGGAAAAATGCTTCATATTGGAACTTTATTGACCCATTTTTTACGTCAACAACTGCTTGAAATTTTATTTCAGAATTTGGATGTTTTTGCTTGGAAGACAGAATAAGTAACACCTCTATTGAGGTAATTTGACACAACTTGGCCAAAAATTCGAAGGTCAAGCCGGTGATTCAAAAAAGGAGAGCGTTTTCCTCGGAAAAGCGGAAGAAATTGTTGCAGAAGTGGATCAGTTATCTAAGGTCGGACACATAAGGGAATCACGGTATCCTTTGTGGACGGCGAATCCGGTGGTGGTTAAAAAGAAGAATGGGAAATGGAGGATGTGTGTGGATTTTACAGATTTAAATAGAGCTTGACCTAATGATCAATTTCCTGTTCCTAGAATAGATCAGTTAATGATTCCACTTCAGGCAACAAAATTTTGACTTTTATAGATGCTTTCGCAGGGTATAATCATATCCAAATGGATACAAATGATCAAGAGTGCACAACTTTTATAACCGATAGGGGCCTGCATTGTTATAAAGTGATGCCCTTCAGATTGAAGAATACTGGAGCCACTTATCAGAGGTTGATGAATAAAGATTTTGCTACGCAGATCAGAAAAATATAGACGTATATATAGACGATATGGTAGTGAAAAGTTCAAGGGACGAAGTGCATCTTGACGATCTAGAGGAAGCATTTCTGAATCTAAGCTCAATCATGTTGAAATTAAATCCTGAAAAGTGTACCTTCGGAGTTCGATCGGGGAATTTTTTTGGTTTTATTATCAGTGGAAAAGGAATAGAAGCCGACCCAGAACAGTTAAAATCTTTTATAACAATGAATGCACCTCGATCAATCAAAAAAGTGAAAATTTGGACAGGCAGGTTATCAGCACTTAATCGATTTATTTGAAGATTTTCTGACAAATGCTTTCCTTTCTTTCAAGTGTTACGAGGACCCAACATGTTCGAATGGACGTCTGAATGCAAAGCAGCGTTCACAAACATTAAAAACATGTTGTCATCACCAGAAATTTTAACAAAGCCTCGAAATGGGGATAAGTTATTTTTGTACATCGCGGTATCGGGTGTTGCACTCAGCACAGTGTTTATTAGTGAAGATTCAAGAATTCTGAAGCCGGTGTATTATGTTAGTAAAATTTTGGTGGCAGTATAAAATAAATATATGAAGTTGGAGAAGCTGGCTTTAGCATTGGTGATTGATTCTAGGAAGATGCGTCCATATTTTCAAGCTCATACGATAGAAGTTCGAACTTCATTCCCCTTAAAAAATGTATTACAACGACCTAATATTTCGGGGAGGATGACTAAATGGTCAGTGAAGTTAGGGGACTACGATTTTTTATTTACACATCGAACAACGATCAAGGCACAAGCACTAGCTGATTTTTTTTGTTGAGTTCCACTCAAGTCGATTGGATGAGGAAGAAATTAAAAAAGCTTTGTCTATATATTCGAGGTAAATTGTTCGAACGGATGGAGGATCTAGTATTTCAGGGTGCAGTGCTGGGGTTCAATTGATAGCTCCGACGGGGGAAATAATGGTCCAATCAATTAAATTTGGTTTTCATGCTTCAAACAATAAAGCTAAGTACGAAGCTGCTTTAGCAGGTTTGAGATTGGCAAAAATTTGTAGGGCGACTTTAGTATGTTTGGAAACGGATTCTCAGTTATTGGTAAATCAAGTATCCGGATTTTCCGAAGCAAGGAAGAATCGTTTGATTTTATATCTTCGGGAGCTTTAGAATATAATGCTTTTGTGATAATGTGGTTGTGGAATATATCGGGCGAGGAAGTAACATAGTGGTTGATTCTTTAGCAAATGTTGCCTACAAGGAAGAATATCCTTGGATTTTGGTACAAGAAAATCCTTCAATTGTTACCCAATCTAGCCAATGTGAAATTATAGAAGAATTTTTTTGTCACTGATGAAAGCCGACGTGATTGGCGATCGGATATTCTTAATTTTTTGACCCAAGGATTATTGCGAGATGATTCTCAATTGGCTAAAAAGTTAAGGGGTAAAGCCTTATGATATATAGTTGTGGATGGAATTTTATATAAAAAGGCATTAAGCAGATCATTACTACGATGTTTAGGCAAGCAAGAATCACAAGAAGTATTGTCAAAATTGCATGATGGTGAAGGCTCAGCTCATTGTGGGTTTAAAGCTTTATCGCGTAGAGTTTTACTTGCATGATTTTACTGGCCTACAATCATGAACGATGCTAAGAATTTAGTTTGAGGTTGTGATACTTGTCAGAGATTTGCTAATGCTATTCACAGACCAACAATACCGCTTATGTCTATATCTGAGGTGATACCATTTGATAAATGGGGAATTAAGTTGGTGGGACCTTTACCGATGGCTTCTGGGGGAAGGCATATGATAATTGTGGCAGTGGATTATTTTATAAAGTGGGCAGAAGCAGAAGAAAAAATTCTCTGATGTTAGAGGCCTGTGAGTGCTCTCTTCAACCTGTTCATGGCTAGATCGATCGGTTTCAGGTCAAATAGGAAGAACTAGTGTATTTCACCTTTGGAAAACGCCTACACCTAATGGCGTAAGTCGTTGTTTCTATTTCCTCATTGATCCATCATGCAAAAGGTACGCTATTAGAGTGAGTGCACTTTACTAATATCAAGTAAAGGCTCTTAGCTCCGCTCTTTCAACTAATTGTTCACATCAAATCTCATGTACTCTTTCAAATATCGGTCATTGAGAAATACTTGATCTTAGAGGATGGTCCCCATTTTTCGCGTAAAAGTGATATGAATTCTAACACACCGTGTTTTATTGGGAAGGATCGAACCATAGAAACGAATCTACAGGGCTATCATCTTATTTGGCCAGATCTTTCAACCTTTTCATAATTACAGTTTACTACGCCCTTAACTAATAGATAGTCAATGGGCTTTCTATTTTTTCCATCATTGTTTAAAGATAGTGTCATTTGAGATTTGGTGGCCCTATGGTTGATCTCACCACTCGAAAAGTAGAGTTAGGAATTGAGATGAGTTCTATTCATGGTTGGTGTTTGCCTCATGTACGTGAATCATTTTTAACTTATTTAACTGCATGGTGGATTCATATAAGATGGTGGGCGCGATCATGCCAGATTTCAGATTGTTATTATGTATGGAGGTTGAACCCATGGAAGACCAACAATAAGTAAGTTTTATGGAAACAAGGATTTGGAGACTTTGACAAGTATAAGAGACTAGTTAAGAAAGTCGAATGGTTGGAAAGTTCACAGACTAATCAACAATAAAACAAATTGATCAATGATATCAAGAAAATATTTAAGGTGAAGAAATAGAGAAACGGCAAGGATCCAATTGTATGGTATTATGTAAAAAATAATTGTTTTATCATTTTCTCAAACATGTTGAAGATAGCAAATAAAGAAGAGTTTGACTATAAGGTAACATATTTTAATTTTCAATATAATTGGTCCACTTGTTGTCTTAGCTATTTTTCAAGTGTTGTTGTTCTAACCGTTCCACAAGTATATGGTTAACATGTAACAAGTACTTTCATTTAATTTAGAAAATTGTTCTGATATGCAGGTGATTGATGCATACATCCGTATTTATCTTGAACATTATAAGTTTTCAAATCCTTGCTAACACAATTTACATATCGAGTGATATGGTAGGTTAAATTATTATATAAAAATGAATAATTTATACGTTTCTTATCAATACATTTGCTTAGTCCATACCTCGATTTATCAAAAAATGATGTAGATTTCAAAGTCTACAAAGAGAGGGATCTCAAAACAAAATTTGACATTATCCCAAAATGTAGTGAATCTAGAGCCAAATGTAGAATAAATCATCAAACTTCAGTTATCATGGATTTGGACAGTATGATTATCAACAACAATAACCCTCTGATGTCATCTGACACTGACCCAATAAGTAAGACAATTAAAGAAGTTGTAGGGACTTACAATATAACATTTTTGTATTGTTTATGTTTTGGGAAACTAAATTAACAATATTTTTTGTTAAACTTGACTTTGTTGTACAACTACTTTATAAAAAATAATCTCATGGAAGCAAATCCGGTAATGAAAATTTGAAGTCTAATAATCCTATAAAAATATTGTTTGCGAGTTTTTTATATGTTAATATTTAACAGACTTTATCGAAAATGGTAAAATTTTAGAAATATTTGAATGTGACATTGAATCTATTCGAAGAGATAATAAATTTTATATGTTTCTCGACTTTATAGCACTAATAAATTTTGATTCTAATTTATCAAACAAAAAAAATCACAACAATCAATATATTTTTCACAAAAAAATATGAATGTTAAATTTTGCAAATAATACACACGTTAATGTTTCACAAGTAGAAAAAGTTCACATTTTGTAAATATAAATACTTCAAATTTCTCAAATAAGTTTACGAACAACTTAAGTACTAATTATAGGATCATAAGATCATGTATCTTTTTCATCGCTATATCTATATGACATGATCTCTGAAAGAATGTTTTCATCTTCTAGTTCTATTCGGTGAATAATTTTAAACTGTAGATCATCAATGGTATTATAAAAACTATTACCTTACAAATTCTTTGTTAACATCCTACTCTAATGGTAAGGTCGATTATTTGATACTTAAATATTGATTCCAGTTCAGCGTAAGTTCTTTATATAAAATATCTTGATCGCAAACCAACAGGAAAATCGACCTCACCCCTAGCATAAAACGGATGTATTTTGTAAAGTACTGCATAAAATCCAACCAACCAAGGACTATACGCTATAGTATTTTTCACCGCGATAAATATCATTTTTAATTAACTATCTTCGAGTTAATTCCAAGCCATGAAATAACTATTTTAGATCTAAGTCAAATGTTGTACTTAGAAGTGCATTTATAATCTTATTAAGACAATATATTGATAGAGAATCAGTATTCACTAATAAATGAAGGACTGGAAAAATATTAAGGCATGTTTTTCACAAGGTTATATGTCAGTATATTTTAAGTTATATATTATTTAGATTTTTTATATTTGTCAAATGGTGGAGAAATAAGGCTTCAGAAATGTTATTCCACAAACATATATCATATTTGTTTTGCAAGTGGTGATATTGTTTTTATAGAATCAAGCCATGTTTTGCAACTATGTAACTACTTCATAACTTATAGATTTCGCAAATGATTATGTTGTAGGCATAATGCTAAAATGGCATATTATAGTACAAAATATTAAACATAAAATATAAAAAAAAAGTATTACACAAATTATTACCAAAACTTGTCAAAAATATTACAATATTGAAGGAATGCGGTGTATATTTCATCATACATATCATGAAAGTCCGAACCGGTCATGAAAATTGTTCGCATTTAACTGCCATGTGACTTTATTTTCATGATCGTTGTAGATGTACAAATCAAGGTATATGAGGACAAGATTTACAACTTCCATCGGACCCATTTTGATGATTTAATATTTATAATCCATAGTGTATCAGACTACCCCTTATAGACAAAAGACTCCTTATGTTTCTCGTGTAAATTAAACAAGTACCACGATTACCAAGTCGTATCATTTCACTCGTATATAGTCGTCATATGATGTGTTTTATTTTTAAGAGCTTGTCATTCACAACAAGTGTTAGAATACATTTTAGGCATCTGAACTGGAGAACTAGTAGTTCCAGATAATATACATGCACATGATTTTATATTTTCATGATAATATTTTACTTCTTGAAAAAGGAAAACATCAATGATGGCTAAATATGGCTGGAACACAAGCTGGAAAACCATTACAGTCAATCAAAATATAAGTCTATATTACGCAACTTTATATATGAATATTTTGCAAATTAGCATAATATGTTAATCTACTTAAAATATTCATATTTTTTAAGTTAAAATCCGATGGTCTTTGTTTTATGTTTTAATGCTTGACCCAAATGATGGTACATATACGTCAGTATATAAATACCTCATACGTACATTTTCATACCATCAATATCTTCGAGGAATAGTGTGCAATCATGCTTCAAGTACATGTTGTTTTTGTCAAAAAATATAGTACATCCAAACAAGTACAACAAACACATTCATGTCGCATGATTCATAACATCATAGGTGACCTCGAGGTTACTATCCTGTTATCTAACGCTGCTAAAAATCATGCACGGATAATTCAAACTACTTTCGTTACTTCTATATTTTCCAATCTTATCAAATAATTCTCCATAAGCTATATATAGAAACTTTCTAACCTGAGGGTGAAGATTTGTTTTGTAATATTATCTTAAACATTCACAATATTATTGATGATCCTCAAATCGGTGATAACGCGCACATCATATAACATGATAGTCATTTCACTGAATCAGAAATGAAATCTACTGGATTTTTATGCCATCTCTCTATCAATACTTCAACAATATGATCATTTGCACAAATACTAACCAAAGGTTTGATAAACCTACAAAATGGCCTTATATCCAAACGTACTCGTAATTGTTTATGATGTACAAGACTCCATAATTTCTAGCATATTAATAATATATAATTACATGTTTATTCATTCCTATGACATAATGAAATTATACACATGTAGTCTAAATCTTAGTAAGTTTAACATAGATGATGATGTGTTTTGCAACTATACAAATAATTAGTTTTAGTATTATCTTGCCTTCCTATATCTGAGTTGGAGAATGAACCTTTTTTTATTTAGTTTTCATGTGTCCAGCTCAAGAGATAGAGCCTTGTATCTTGGTATATAACATGAGATAATCTCATGACCATATCAAGATTGGTGTAATAAACGTGTTCTGACTCTGCAAAAGTACTAGTTAATTCTCATATCAAGTTATTTCGCTTGATCTGTCTACTACACGATACATCGATATGATCTATAATCTGAAGGAAAATTATACAACCAAGTTAGTTCTGATACACACAAACATGTTAATGTTAACACAAAATATTTATTTGTTATCATTTCATAAGTCACTGCTTGTTTTGCACATTATCAATGTAAGGTTTCATATGTGTTTTAAACAAGGTTTTACAATTGTTGTCATATATTATAGTATTACTAGTCTAGGTTGGATCTGATAATAACAAGCATCTAAAGTTAATATATCACCAAAATATTCCTACCACGATAAAAAACAAAAAAATGGATAATTATGAAACCAATGAAATAGTGGTTAGAATATCAAAAAAATAATTCGCTATGAATTTGGCGACATGTTAAATTTTATTCACCAAAATATATGTTGAAATAAGTCATGTAGGTTTTGTAGATATTACTTTCCCACGTTAAGCAACATATATATTGCATGTTTCGCACATTATCAATGTAAGGTTTCATATGTATTTTAAAAGCTTAAATCGATGAATAGTCTATCGACAACCCTGTTTTTTCATTTAGTTTCCGACTTTAAAATTACCCTTTTTGGACCTTGAACTTGGAAAAATCTAAACATTTAGTTCATGGACTTGGAAAAATATATAAATTTACTCTTTGACTCCAGAGAAATAACAACGTGCCATGAAGTAAATTTATATATTTTTCCAAGTCCATGGACGTGGAAGGATGATTTTGAAGTCGATGGACTACATGAAAGAAAACGGGATAGTCGAGGGACTATAAAGTGATTTAAGCCTATTTTTAACCAAGTTTTGTAATCATTGTAATATAGTAGATTATTACTAGTCTAAGATATTGCACCAAACTCTTCATACCACAACCCAAAAATAACAACTAAATCATAGCATAACTAATAGATCAACGAATGAGCAAAAACATTTTGCTAGAGCTTTGACAACATAATGAATTTTATTCACTAAGTGTGTGGTACAATACATATGAAAAACTTTAGTCTAATGGGTTGAAATACTGTATGAAACTCGTCATTATCAATGTAAGTTTTTACATGTGCTTTAAACTAGGTTTTACAACTATTGTCGTATGTCATAATATTGTTAGTTTAGGTTGCAAAATGATAAGAACAAGAATTTAAAGTTAAGATTCAACAAAATCTTCCTATTGTGACCTAATAAACAACAATAGACCTTAATAAAACCAATAGATAAATAATTTCAATGACAAAACATTATCCCTCGGGGATTTAGTGACATAGTGTATTTTATTCACAAAATATATTGCAAAACGTATGAAATTTTTTAGTCTAGTATGATGAAAAACTGTATGAAACTCACCAGGGAAGGGACCATTTTATTTTTAAATTTGACATAATGTTGTGAAATATGTTGAAATACACCCACAAGTTTGAATCCAACGAATACTTAGAACAGGTGCAAAACACGATGTACTTTTTGTTGCAAAATTATGTAATTTCCTTTAAAGATATCTTGCTTAAATTTTTTAGTTCATACATACTAATTTTGTAAGACATATATTACTTAAGTTTGACAATTCAAATATGGCACCTAGCTCTGTATCTAAAATACTATAAATTTAAAAGACCATAATTTGTAAAAAAACATCTACCACCTCCGTGCAAAACTATATTAGAATAAATTTTATTATATTTTAGAATGTACATATCCTGATTGTATAATAAATATATTATAGTAAGTACCAGATAATTATAAATATATATTTGATTATGGATACTGGGTAAGAAAATCTATAACCAATTCAAAACCCATAATGATGACGGTACCAATTATAGTTGGCGTGAGTAAAAAAAACCATTCACCGGAAACTAAATCTATAAATTTTATCAAATCCAACGACTAAAATTTTAAATTGTACCAAAGTAAAAAGATTGAAAATAATAATTTTAAAATCGGTAAATAAAAAAACATCTTATTCTAAAAAGTATAAAACTATTACACCAAATTTAAATATTGGTTTGAATTTATCTTTAGTTATTATAATGATTATGTTTAGTAATCCCTAGACACTCCTTTATTTTATGGATGACAATTCAAAGAAAACGAACCACTCGCGATAAGCTGGTCTTGCTACATATCCCAACTGTGTCCTCTGTTCAAGCAATTCTAAATCTTTGGAACACCTTTTCATAAATAATATGCCCCCTACTTCTCTTCCATCTGGGAAAACATATGCCGCAAACTACTCATCCCCTCCTGTCTTTTGTTCTGGGACACTTGGTTGGATATTGCAAGCTCTTGCCTCCCACCATCCCACGGAGCAACCCTTATGGCAACCCGCGTTCTGCTCAACTATATATCACATCTGGAGAAAACGAAATTCACGTATTTTCAACAACACATCGGGTCCAAACTCAGTTGTAGCCTTTCACCTACTATGGAATCTTTGTTTCTATTTCCACCGAACGAAGATAACCATAGCTACGTAGCTTCGTCTTTATTTAAATGTAACTCTAATATAATTGTTTTTTCTAGTTATAGTCCTTTTTGTAGCGGAACCAAAAATCCTCTAAATATCATGTATTTTTTTTATTTGTATATAAAATTTATAACACTTTTATAAAAAAAAGTTATAATATTTTTTTATCTCTTTTACGGTTATAAAGAAAAACATCTTTTAATAGGCGTTTTCTTTAACGACACCATAAAGCCGAATGTTTTTTGTGGAAGAAATATCAACTTACGATAAACATCGTAGTAAAGAATGAGGGAAATATTTTTCTAGGATTTCGGTCCGTCAAGACCGGCCTTATTTCCTCTTTACTCTTAAACCCTCTGGTACATATCGATTCGACTAGAAAACTTGAAAAAAAAAAAGATGTTTGTTCTTCGTTTAAAAGCTTTATCTACTAACCCAAAACCTTTTTTTTCTCTGGAAACCTTATTCTTCTATTCGACAACGAAGACGATGAACACAAAACCTCAGATGGGTTCAATACGCAGTTTGTACCGTAGACTATCTCCGTTGGGAGATCCAACGGTGTCAATCGTTCCGGTTCTCGATCAGTGGGTGAAAGAAGGAAACCCGGTAGATAAAGAACAGCTTCATTCGATTGTTAAAGAACTCAGATTCTACAAACGATTCACCCATGCTCTTCAGGTATAATCTGTAGTAAATAAAATTAGGGATTTTTTAAATCTTTTCTGGATTTGGTATAAATTTAGTAATGTTCTACATTTAGAGCTATTATTTGAATCCGATTTATCAGATTAAGCATTGTGTTCTTATAATTCGCTAGTTTCTCTAGTTTAGATACATAGCTTGAGTTTCCAATCGAACGAGCTCGGATATAGATAAGCATGTTTGTCATGAAAACAAGAACTAATAACATGTGTTTGTTCTTACAGACTTGTCAAACAATCTTTTGTTTGAAAGACGAAAAATTGTAATGATGGCAGATAACCCCTCGGTTTGGTGTTTGGTTCTTCGTTATATAGGTTAGAGTGTCCTCTATACTCTAGAGTCGAATCGTCGTAAACTAAGCAAGTAAATTAAGTAGCTAAAGTCGGACATTGTATTTTGTTATTTTGTCGGTAGGTATCGATGTGGGTGACCGAAGAAAGGTACTTAAAACTTTCATCAAGTGAATCGTCTGTGCGGCTCGACTTGGTCTCGAAAGTTCACGGCCTAGAAAAAGCAGAAGAGTACTTTAACCTTATTCCGGAACATTTAAAAGGTTTTGAAATCTACGGTACACTTCTCAACTGCTATACGAATTCTAGATGCGTAGAAAAAGCCGAAGCAATCATGCAGAAGATGAAAGATTTGGGTTTGGCTAAAAGATCGCTAGCGTTTAATGTTCTACTAAATCTTTATCATAAAACCGGAAACTATGAAAAACTCGATACGCTTAGTCAAGAGATGGATGAAAACGGGGTGAGCTTTGATGCATACACATATGGCATTCTTCTAAGTGCACGTGTTGCTAAATCCAATATCGAAGGAATCGAAAAAATCATGAAGAGGATTGAATCCGATCACCAAGTGAAACCCGATTGGTCTTTTTATAGCATTGTGGCAAATGGGTATACAAAACTCGGACAAATGGACAAGGCTATTGCGGCATTAAGAACATGCGAGGAACTAATACCTGACAAAAAGAAAGACGTTGAAGCATATCATTTCCTTCTTACACAATATGCAGGAATGGCGAAAAAAGACGAAGTTTTGAGACTTTGTGAAGTTTACAGGAAAAAAGAGAGCATTTTTAATAAAGGGTATAAGATTATTTTAGCTTCACTATTGAAAGTTGATGAAATCGACACGGCTGAAGGAATTTTCGATGATTGGCTGTCTAGAGGTCTACATTATGATATTCGAATTCCAAATATGTTGGTCGGTGCGTATTGCAGGAAAGGTGATTTGGAGAGAGCTGAAATGGTTATAAAGAAAGTAACTTTGAGAGGAGAAAAGACTGATGAGGTCACATTGTATTATTTGGCGATTGGTCATCTTCGAAATGGCGAAACTTCAAAAGCTATCGAGTCATTGAAGAAAGGATTGTTGGTTTGCGACCGGAAATGGGTTATAGATAATGAGACTTTAGCAGCTTGTTTTAAGTACTTGAAGGAGACTGAAAATTTGGTAGGAGCTATTGGGTTGATTGGATTGCTTAAAGACAAGAATATTGTTCCCGTAGATGTGTGTAATGGATTGTTGAGTTTCATGAAAGGTGATGGAAGATGCAATTCAATTATACTTTGATGAGTATAATTGAAGGTTTCGAAGACTATGAACGTTTTTCTTCGAAAAGATAATGTCTTTATTTGGTTGCTACACATCAGAGGAATCCAAAAAATGTTAGGCTATGTTTAGTTAAAGTTGGAGGCTTTGAAAAAATGTATGACCTGGTTTTGTTGCACAATGTTATTATAGAGATAGCGGAAAACATGAAGGTGGTGTTATCTAAAATGATTGTTCACATATGTAAATAGTTTTCAGCAATCAGCACACCCTAGCTTTACTATGAAACCAATTGATCTGGTGCTTGGATTCCGTTCTTATATTATAGTTTGATTCGTAAAGCTAAAGGAATGGCTAGAATATCTGAAATTTGAGGAAAAATTTGGGAATGAATGATATGTGTTTCTTCCTCCGATTCTCTCTCTTGGTAGCTTTACAACCGCAATATAAGACCTCCAAGTTTCGGTCTCTCGGCCTGTTAAAACTCTTGTTATATAGAGTAAAATGTGTTGTAAAAGCAGACCAGTTCAAAAAAAAGATGCTCCTATGAATTAAAAAAAAGTTTGCGCGGAAAACTTCTGGCTATCCAAACACAACTAATGTTCTAAAAAAACCTGGGATGTTCAAAATTTATGAACATTATGTATGTGCTTCTTTTAAGTTTTGTTTTCTGTCTTTGTGTTGGTGAACTAGAGTGAGTTTACTGAATAATTATGGTAACATATTGCTTATCGTTGTCGAAGTAGAAGAATGATCTAACTTGAGTCCGAAGTATTGTGCGAGCGATAGTGTTTCTTTACCCTGAACACATTTGTTTAGTAATATGCAAGACACTGCATCCTCGGATAACACTAGTTTGACATTACTCTCTTCTGATAATACATCTTAAATTATATAAAATGAAAACCAAATTAAACTTTTACATTCCTTGTATAGCAATATGCTTCTCAATCCATTGTCATTGGTGGAGCAATGCAGCATCTGAAACGGGCCTTACGCACGGTGGTCATAATTTCTTTTTCAGCATATTCTAGCATTCTCACAATCTCAGGGAATGGTGGACGGATTTGAGGGTTGATGTCCCAGCAGCGTCTCATGATCTCGCTCAACACAGGGATACAGTCGTTTGGTATGGCTGGCCTTAACCCTTTGTGTACAACAGCAAACGCTGCTTGTACAGCTGTCATGTTCTGGAAAGGAACCATGCCCGTTATGAGCTCCCAAAGGACTATTCCAAAGCTATACACATCTACTTTTTGTGAGTATGCCCTGTGCTGGATCATTTCTCTGCATAACAAAAAACATATATTATCACACACAGAAGCGAAACAAAACATAAGCCAATAGTTGTTTGTTTGAACTTACGGGGCCATCCAACGGTAAGTCCCCGTCTCTGGTGTCATTCCTTCAGGCTTAACCTCGATTCGTGCAACACCAAAATCAGAAATCTTGATAGAATTATCCGCAGCGATTAGGAGGTTATCTGATTTTAAATCTCGGTGGATGAACCCAAGCTCATGCATGTAGGTCATCCCCCTTGCAACATCCAATGCATACTTAATCACCAATTTCAATGGCATTGCTTGGTTACGAGGCCTGTTTGTCAAAAACTGCCGAAGAGAACCCCTTTTTGCATATTCTGTCACAATACACCAAACTGGAGACTTATGGCATGCCCCTACAAAGCGGACGACATTTGGATGCTTCAGTATGGCAAGCATCGTCACCTCTTGTTGAAATTGCTGCTCCATCAGTTGCGCCTTCTGTTGCCAAAATGAAGGTCTTTCAAGAACTTTAATTGCCACCTCCATTCCATTGTACGTCCCCCTATACAATTTACCAGAAGCTCCTTCGGCAAAGGCTTCCCCTATATGAAGTTTTGTCAGATCAATCGTCCACTCTCCATAATTCGCCAATCCCTCGCTTGGACACCTAACATCCATCAGCATTTGCTTTAAACCATCTATAGTACCTTCACTACTGACTCTACTTGGATGGCCTACACTGTTTTCTGCAGACTGATTGTGACGGAAAGAGTGCAGTCCAGTGAGACCTAAAATGTGAGTGAGAGAATCATTCGACCCAACGCTACTGTTTTCTCTGGACAATGCAGCATTACTTGTCCGCATGCTATCAATGGACCTGTTTGAACCTTCTCCAAGTCTTTGGTAAAAGACTTGAGCAAAATCGTTAAGGTTGCTATATCCTCCCACAAACCCAGTAACCTTTTGCCTGTCGTCAGCCATTATTCCAATCTTGAATCTTCCGAATCCAAATCCCTTGTTGGTGTAAACACGTCTTCAATAAATATATGCCCAAAAGGATATTAAGTTATTAGTATAGCCAAAGCACACTTATTTGGTAGAGGATTGTTACGGCCGCATCAGCCGAATCTTATAACACTAGATGAGAATAAAAAGCAAACTAGTAAAAATGGCATAATTCTCAAACTATTCACAGGCGGAGAAAACATCCTGATCAATGATCATTACGTATAAGTAGGTCAACTTATGCATGCAAGACACAGACGGACGCTACGAGTTGTATAGGACTTATCTTAATGGTTCTGATAACCTGACCGAACTTTAACGCTACCAATGATAAGGAATCAAACTGACCAAACCTACCCGAAACCAAATCGATAGAACCAATAAAACTGTGTTAATTTTTTTATATATTATATGGTTAAAATTATAACTTTAAAGATTTATAAAAAAAATAAAAAATTAACTTCAAAACTTTAATTTTTTATTTTTATTTTTTTCAATAATGAAGCGATCTGGAAATGGACAGAAGCTAAACGTGACTAAAACTAAAACGTACCAAATAAACTAGAACTGGACCAAATCAAATCATATCCAAAAATTCGAACTCAAACTTCATAGTCCGATCAATTTAAACCGATAAACTTAACTATCCGGACATAACCAAACAGAAAACCTACCTAGCACTGACATTACAACAGCCGATTCACGAACTCGTAAATAATATAAGTAGTAACACTAATACAAGTAAAACTAAATAAGAGAGACTCTTGGCTTACCCGTAAGAAGCAAAATAGCCAAAGTGATGCTTAAATTTTCTGATGGATGCTCTAATTCCCTTTCTTCTCCGGTATTTATATAAAAGAAAAAGATTTTTCTGGTGTTTTCATGTAACGAGGTTAATGTTTCTTTAGGCCAGAAACATGCATATTTTTGTATATTTTTGGTTAAAGTATTGTTACGTTTTTATTTTTTTTCTTTTGTTATACTTTTCTAGTTGTCATGCCATTTAACGCATAAACTGTGTTTATACCGTTTTTTCATGTTTTTAATATATTTTAATTTATATATAATTATTATTTTATTTTAATATTTTAATTTGTTTTCTTACTAAATTAGTAAATAAAAAATTGAGAAAAGTACCCCTAAATACCTTCTCAAGTATCAAATACCAAAATGGTACCCGTTTTTGGACTAGTTTCATAAATTACCTAGAGCCAATATATGGACAATTATACCCTCAAGGGTATAAAAGGGGCTGTTTTGGTGAAACCCATTTTTTTTCACCTTCTAATCAGACTTTTAGGTTCCAATTCCCCCCACTTTCACATTTCTAAATTTGAGGAGAGAGAAACACGTTTTACGAGAGCGAACCCAAAAGTCATTTTTCAAAGCAAACGTAACCGGCGATATCAATCGACGCCTCTATTCCGACCACTGCTGACACCCACCGGCGAACCACCGGCTCCGTTAACGACTGTCTCTGTCTCTGCTCCGATATTTCGTACATCAACCGGCGGACCAGCGGCGACGGTCGAACTGGAACGAAGTTTCCTCCGGTACGAACGAAACCGTCGACCGGCGACTCTGTTCTTCCTTATTTCTTCGAACCGAACAAGGTACTGTCTAAATACTGTCCTTAGATTTATAGATTTTGTATCATCAACATATGCGCTTTGTATCAAACTAAATAATTGAAATGATGTTAAAGCATATATGTTACATGTCCTTTTTGATTCAAAATGGGTTTTGTTTGTAGAAAACTGATATGGAAAATCTGTAATTTGCAGGAGAAGCTCCTTTGGTCATAGCTCGTGGTGGAGTATCTGGTATAGTGCCGGGTTTTAGTGGTACCGCCTATAATCTTGTGCAGTTGACGTCTTTACCTAGTACGATCTTCTGGTGTGATGTGCAATTAACCAAAGATGGAGCAGGGATTTGTTTCTCGGATGTTATGCTAGACCTTGGTTCTGATATTAAGGTAGTTTACCCAAAGGACCAGAAGACTTATACTGTCAATGGAAACTCTACTTCTGGCTGGTTTGCTCTGGATTACACCCTCAAGGCCTTGAATAAAGTCGTTTGTAAGTCAACCTTCTCTTTTCCAAACTGCCTCAGTTTGGTATTTTCCGTTCTTTGAGGCTTTTTGCTTTCATTTTGATCATTGTAATTGTTTTTTTTCGAAACAATAGTTTGCGGCTAGATACTGGTGATATATATTATTCATCAGTTGCTGCAAGGTATGTCATGTCCCTGTGTTTTAGAATTGTGGTTTTCTGTTCGGTGATCTAGCTTTTGAAGTGCTATAACATGTGTTTTGGTTACACGCAAATTGATACATTTCTGTTCTTGATGCTTGTGATGCTCAGGGTGGACTTCGCGCAACGTACCTACATCTCCATCGCCGAGGATGACTTGGCAATTCTTCACGAATTGTTTGTACGTTTGTGGGTTGTCGAAACGGCGGACCACTGACCATACGGTTGAGACTGGAGCGGCGATTTCTTGGATGACGGAGGAACATCACTGGTCTAGGTTTGCAGCGTGGGTGTGATAACTCGCTACCGTGTCTGGAATCGGACAGCGTATGTGGATTGAAGAATCTCTTCGGTGGAATTGGGTTTTGTTATGTTATTGATCCGGTGAATTGGGTTTGGAGTATTGGTTGGATTTTGATAGATATGAGGTTGGATTTTGATAGATATGAACCACGACATTGCTAGTTAACTAGTAATAGGCCTGTGGCTACTCTATCGATGACTGCAGATTCCGGCATTAGGAAGATCCTTCCCAAATCTGAGATATGCGACTTTGAGTTCAACCCATGTGGCTACTCTATGAACTCTATTGAAGGCGGTGCTCTTTCGACTACCCATGTCACCCCCGGAGATGGTTTTAGCTATGCAAGTTTTGAAGCTGCGGGTTATGATTTTGAAGACGTGAGTTTGACTCAACTGCTGGAGAGGGTTTTGACTTGCTTCGAACCAAATGAGTTCTATGTTGCTCTCCGCACCGATGCTCTTGATGAAGTGTCTGTGTCCAACCTCTATGTTCAGTTAAATGGGTACAGCTGTGCAGAAAGGAGTTGCGAAATTGTTGGTGACGGCAGTGGCTCGGTCATCTACGACGGCCGCAGCCACAAGAAAAGGTTAGTTACATATTGCAGTCTTTTCGCATTGCTTGCTTATACAATGTTGTTGTGTTACAGGTCTAATTTACTAGACAATGGTGTACTATGTCAATGGTTTGATTGATTGAAGTAGTTTACACGTCAATGTTTATAGAATTGCTGCTAATTGGCTAACATATTTGAAACTTACTCATTAGATCACTTGGGATTGGCTTCCTTTCACGAATTCTGCCCGGAAAGATAACTTGGAGCTTTACCACTGGGTGGGTCTCTAAAGATTAGTATACAGTTTATAGTTGCAAGCTTAAAGAGTCTCTTAATAATGAATGTCTTATACTTTGCAGGTAAGAGTTGTTAATGTAATTAAACCTACTGGTGACTACTCATCTGCCAAGTTTAACAAGGTATTAATAAGTGTATTCTATCCAGAAATCTATTTCATGTTGTAAGAGTGTATCTTTTACCTGTCATAAGTTTAGTTATCTGTGTAACAATATTGAACTACTTAGTAATTTATTATTGGCAGTCGGTTGATATTATCAAATACACGGATCAAGAGTATGAACAACATTTAACTGACCCCGTAAGTTTTTTCCTCTATTGTGTATGTTTGTTGAAGTAGTTTTTTTTTTTGCATGTTGTACTGCAGCATGATAGATACGAAGGAACACCTTGCTAGATACGAAGGAACATCTTGCTAGATACGACGGGACACATTGCTAGACAGATGCAGCATCATATACATTGAATTATAAACATATTGCGATTGATAGATAGCACATATTCAGAACTAAGTATTTCAACTCTTGGAAATGAATTAAATTCAATGGAACTAGTGAGAGCTGGAATTGAACAGGTTCTGGTGGTTGGGGCGAGTCTTTTGTCTGGTCTAGCTATAATACCCAATGGTGAAGCTGAAATGACCAAGGGTGGACTACTAGTTCTCAGCATTGAGAATATGCAAACTTCGGATAGTGATTGCATGACATTTTGCGCAAATGCAGGTTCGTTATCTCAATGGACTTCACCACTTCGTGATCTTGTTGGATGTTGTGTTGAACAGTTATCAAGCAGTAATATCTGCAGTAGCCCAGATGATACTAACTGTGATGGGGTTAAACTTGAAGAAAATGGGTTGTGGAAGTTGATTGGTTTATTCGGCATAAACCAAACAATATGCGGAACTTGAAGAAAATGGGTTGTGGACTGAACCTACTCCTTCTGGAAAGACAAATTTTTGGGAAACATCAAACTTCAAGATTGTAGTTTTATGTATTTTGTTGATTTTGGTGGTATTTTGTAAGAGGTAGTATAGTTAGTTTTGTTTTGTAAACATACTCGTCATCTAGTTCTATTTGCTTGTTAATTGAAGTCAATGCCGATTTTATAGCCAAAATGTCTAGTCCAACCTCATTTAGTCTTAAAGTATCATGATGGAAATGATAGATACGAAGGAACACCTTGCTAGATACGAAGGAACATCTTGCTAGATACGACGGGACACATTGCTAGACAGATGCAGCATCATATATTGTAGTTTTATGTATTTTGTTGATTTTGGTGGTATTTTGTAAGAGGTAGTATAGTTAGTTTTGTTTTGTAAACATACTCGTCATCTAGTTCTATTTGCTTGTTAATTGAAGTCAATGCCGATTTTATAGCCAAAATGTCTAGTCCAACCTCATTTAGTCTTAAAGTATCATGATGGAAATGATAGATACGAAGGAACACCTTGCTAGATACGAAGGAACACCTTGCTAGATACGAAGGAACATCTTGCTAGATACGACGGGACACATTGCTAGACAGATGCAGCATCATATATTGTAGTTTTATGTATTTTGTTGATTTTGGTGGTATTTTGTAAGAGGTAGTATAGTTAGTTTTGTTTTGCAAACATACTCGTCATCTAGTTCTATTTGCTTGTTAATTGAAGTCAATGCCGATTTTATATCCAAAATGTCTAGTCCAACCTTATTTAGTCTTAAAGTATCATGATAGAAATGATAGATACGAAGGAACACCTTGCTAGATACGAAGGAACACCTTGCTAGATACGAAGGAACATCTTGCTAGATACGACGGGACACATTGCTAGACAGATGCAGCTTCAAGATTGTAGTTTTATGTATTTTGTTGATTTTGGTGGTATTTTGTAAGAGGTAGTATAGTTAGTTTTGTTTTGTAAACATACTCGTCATCTAGTTCTATTTGCTTGTTAATTGAAGTCAATGCCGATTTTATAGCCAAAATGGCTAGTCCAACCTCATTTAGTCTTCAAGTATCATGATGGAAATGATAGATACGAAGGAACACCTTGCTAGATACGAAGGAACACCTTGCTAGATACGACGGGACAAATTGCTAGACAGATGCAGCATCATATACATTGAATTATAAACATATTGCGATTGATAGATAGCACATATACATATTGATAGATTTGAATTATAAACATTGATAGTTAACTAACTATAAGTATGATAGATTCTCTAGTATGAGTCCGATAGATATGCATAAAGACAATGCTAGTTAACTAATCACAAGTATGATAGCTTCTTTGTTAGTAGCATGATAGATGACGAGTATGTTTACAAAACAAAACTAACTACACTACCTCTTACAAAATACCACCAAAATCAACATTGACATAAATCTTATTTGGTTTTGAGTTTACATTAAGTAGACATAAATCTTATTTCATCTCTCAGTTGTCTTATTTCTTCATCTCTATCTAAGATATGCTTGTTGAACCTCTAAAAAATCTTCTGAGAAATCTCATCAAACAATTTCGGAAGCTCGCAATCCTTGTTGGTTTCTCTAACGGGTTTTGGAAGATGACGAATTTGCAACTGCATAATAGTAAAATACAAAATATGAAGTGAAAACAACAACAAACGAGAAATACGAATTTAGAATGTCAACAGCATACCCATTTTCAGTTCTTAATGACCGGTCACCTCCACTACAAAATGCTTTGGTTCCCTACACATGATGCAGACGCTACTCCAGACGGATCATGGTGTTAGGTTAGTCCACCACAGTCATATTATATCAAAAGCAAACAATCAGTGCTCTAATTGTCTATTAGATGAACAAGACTCAATCTGGATGACAATAGCAGATCTGCATCACAAAAATGTAGAACTAAAATATCAGTAGCAAATTGTTAAACAAAAGAGAGTAAATTCAGCCTCTCATCCCCATCACAACAGTACCCTATCAAATTGGCAAGTCTCTTGTGTCTCAAATTACCAACTCCAACAGCCTCATCCTACAAACACACACACCAAAAAGACCCAGAAACTAAATACAAACTCAAGAATAAGAACCCACTTCAAATAAGAAACAAGAAAAAAAAACCAATCAAGAAACCATCTTTTTCATAAAAGAATCAAGAGAAATCAAATACACCAATGCTAATGAATCCTGGGTTCGCAAAAAATCCAAATCTCAACTATGGTAAGATAAAATCCAAATGGTAATAGTATCATATCAGATCTTCGAAACCAACACAGAACATTACATTACCCGACGCAATCCTCCCGCTCCAGATCTTCGAGTTCCGATACCGTATCATGATGCAGACGCTACTCCAGACGGATCTCCGATTCAGAGTCATGTACTCGACGCTGATATTCCGTGAAAAGGAACGAAGTTGCACCTGCAGCATCCACACAGAGCAAATATCAGTACACTAAAATTACATCTATACATGACCACATTCACGAATGATATGAAAAGTTTAATGGTTGTGTTGGCAACTTGAACTTATTAGGATTTATTATTCTAAGGACAGTAAACAATAGACCCTTTAGTTGTTTATAAATTAGAGTTGGTATTTAAAAATGCACAGATTAGAGTCTATCTGAACGTCAAAGTAAAGTTGATGGTTCGCCGGTGATTAAGACTAGTTCGACGGTGGTTGTATGGTTCGCCGGTGGAGAGAGAGAAGAAGAGGAGAAAGAGAGAAGAAGAGGAGAGAGAGAAGAAGAGTAAGGGTGGAGGCTGTTTTGAATTTCAAAATTCAAAAATAGAATGGGGGCTGTAACAAAAAACCCTAATTTTTCACAAATCAACCTTATATACTAGGTTGAGGGTAATCTTGGTATTAAAAAAAGAAAAGGTATTAGAAGTGGATATGTTTAATGAGATGGGTATTAAGTGAGCATTAACCCATTTTTGGGTACTAGGTTGTAATAGGTTTGGTTAAAAGGTACTTAGTGTGTCATTTCCCTAAAAAAATTCGTTTTATTTTTAATTTTTAATTTTTTTTAGTATTAATAAAAAAAATTGACAACGATAAAAAAAGGGCCATATTAGATGTTGTGAATTGAATTGAATGTTGTTATAGTTTTCTTTCATCTTCTGTATTTATATCCAAACTAAGAGTATTCTTCTTGTGTTCTCATATTACGAGTCTAATATATTTTTACCCGTGGCAAAATGCATACTTTTGTATATTTTTGTTTAAAATTTTATTACGTCTTTATCTTCTTCTTTTTTACCGTGTTTTACTTTTCTAGTTGTAATGTTATTTAGCGTACAAATTGTGTTTTATGCAGTTTTTTTCATGTTTTTTAACATACTTGAATTTATATTGTATTTTAATTTTTTAATTTTTCTTTGTAAGTAAATTAATAAATAAAACTTTTTTATTTTATTTTTTTATAATTTATATAATTTGTAGTATTAGTCAAAAATAAAATTGAAAACGATGAGAAAATGTTATACTAGCATATTGGATGTTGTGATTTTCTTTCTTCTTTTGTATCCATATCAAAACCAAGAGTGTTCTTCTCGTGTTCTCATATAACGAGTCCAATATTTTTTTATGCCAAAAAAATGCATACTTTTATATATTTTTGTTTACAATCTTGTTACGTCTTTATCTTTTTTTTAACATGTTTTACTTTTTTTTAGTTGTAATGTTATTTAGCTTACGAATTGTGTTTTATATAGTTTTTTCATGCTTTTTAACATACTTTAATTTATAATGTATTAATTATTTTATTTTAATATTTTAATTTTGCTTTGTAAGTAATTTAGTAAATGAAACTTTTTTATTATTTTTTATTATTATTTAAATACTTTGTAGTATTAGACAAAAAATAAAATTGACAACGATAAAAAAATGTCATACTAGCATATTAGATATTGTAAATTGAATTGATTGATGTTGTCATTTTCTTTCTTCTTCTTACGTGTGTGTGTATATATATATATATATATATCCAAGCCAAAAGTGTTCTTCTCATGTTATCATATAATGAGTCCAATATTTTTTACGCCAGAAAAATGCATAATATTGTATGATTTTGTTTAAAATCGTGTTACGTCTATATCTTTTTTCTTTAACGTGTTTTACTTTTCTAACTCTAATGTTATATAGCGTACAAATTGTATTTTCTACAATTTTTTCATGCTTTTGAACATAGTTGAATTTATAACACATTAATTATTTATTTTAATATTTTAGTTTTACTTTGTAAGTAAATTGGTAAATGAAACTTTTTTTACTTTTTTTTTTAATTTTTCAATTCTTTGTAGTATTATCAATAAATAAAATTAACAACAACGAAAAAATGTCATATTAGCATATTAGATGTTGTAAAAATTGAATTGTTTGATGTTGTCATTTTCTTTCTTCTTTTTCTGTATTTATATCCAAACCAAGAGTGTTATTCTCGTGTTCTGATATAACGAGTCCAATATTTTTTTACGCCAAAAAAATACATATTTTTATTATTTTTGTTTACGATCTTGTTACTTCTTTATCTTTTTTCTTTAACATGTTTTACTTTTTTTAGTTGTAACATTATTTAGCATATGAATTGTGTTTTATCAAGTTTTTTCATGTATTTTAACATACTTGAATTTATAATACATTAATTATTTTATTTTAATATTTTAATTTTGCTTTGTAAGTAAAATAGTAAATGATTTTTTTTTTTAATTTTTTTTAAATACTTTGTAGTATTAGGTAAAAAATAAAATTGACAACGATGAAAAAATGTCATACTAGCATATTAGATGTTGTGAATTTAATTGATTGATGTTGCCATCTTCTTTCTTCTTCTTCTGTATTTATATCCAAACCAAGAGTGTGATTCTCATGTTCTCATATAACGAGTCTAATATATTTTTACACTAGAAAAATGCATACTTTTGTATATTTTTGTTTAAAATATTGTTACGTCTATATCTTTTTTCTTTAACATGTTTTACTTTTTTTAGTTGTAACTGTTAAGAAACAAATTTAGATAAAAGAAGAAGTAGTCGCCAATAAGCGGCTAGGGTTTCTGATTGTTAGAAAGTATGTATTGCATAGAGTATAAAGCTATTATATAGATAAACTATATGGGCTAATGGGCATAGGCCTTATATCTCTAACCGTAACATTATTTATCATACAATCTAGCGTACAAATTGTATTTTTTGCAATTTATCATGCTTTTGAACATACTTGAATTTATAACACATTAGTTATTTTATTTTAATATTTTAATTTTACTTTAAAGTAAATCAGTAAATGAAACTTTTTATTTTATTTTTTTTAATATTTAAATTCTTTGTAGTATTAGTCAATAAATAAAATTGACAACGATGAAAAAATATCATACTAGCATATTAGATGTTGTGAATTGAATTTTTTGATGCTATCATTTTCTTTCTTCTTCTTCTGTATTTATATCCAAACCAAGAGTGTTCTTCTCGTGTTCACATATAAAGAGTCCAATATTTTTTTACGCATCGAAAATACATACTTTTGTATATTTTTGTTTAAAATCTTGTTACGTCTTCATCTTTTTTCTTTAAAGTGTTTTACTTTTCTAGTTGTAGTGTTATTTAGCATACAAATTGTGTTTTCTCCAATTTTTTCATGCTTTTGAACATACTTGAATTTATAGCGCGTTAATTATTTTATTTTAATATTTAATTTTGCTTTGTAAGTAAATTAGTAAATAAAACTTTTTATTTTAATCTTTTTAATTTTTAAATTATTTGTAGTATTAGTCAATAAATAAAATTGACAACGATGATAAAATGCCATACTAGCATATTAGAATACGTATGAGCTTATAAAAGCGATCATAATAGAAGTATATTCATATAGTTATCCATATGTGAGAGAAACTTGGAAGGTAAGTGAAACCTTATACATATGTGACTTGTAAAAAAATTAATAAAGATTTGGAACCATTAAGGTTCTCGAACCCGTAGACAAAATCGAGAATGAGTCACGATCCTTAATATGTTTGATCATATCGGAATATTGTGAGAGAATCATGACCCTTAATATGCCTGAGTCCGTAGAAATAATAAGAAGAGAATAACAATCCTTAATATGTCCAAGCTCGCAGACATGATCGGGGTGGAATCAGGACCTTTAGTATGGTTTAGCCTATAAGCATGATCGGGAAGGTATCGCGACCCTTAATATAGTGAACAAAAGTGTATTTTGTGAAAAAATAAAAAAGGTCGATTGTAATGATTATTTAGGAAAATATAAAATAATATGTGCGACCAATAAACTACTCATTGAAAAATTAAGGCTCCTGTTGGTTAGGCATGTCGTCCTTTGAATATCTCATCATAGTCGTATTGATGAACTCGTGAACGGTTAGATTCATGAATAAAGTAGATGAGTAAAATATATCATTTACATACACAAAACCTTTTGTTTGGCTTCTTATGTGTTTTTTTTGTATTTATGCCTTATAAAATTAAAGCAAAATCTTTTTATTTGTAAAATAGAAAAATGACTCGTACCTAACTTGTTGGTTCAAATCAAAAGGCTCTGAATCAGGTAAGTTTCTGCGTAGACCAAGAGTGGTAAATGTTGTATCGTAAGAGAATATTCCTGATAAATATCTCATGATGGTTAATGCATGACAACATTCGATGATGTCATCATCCCCTGTGGCGATGGCGTCATGACTTTGAGTCATGGGTGAAAGGATTTTTTATGGGTCGACTTCAAATATACCACCCCAGCATACCCATCAAATAATATTTAAATTTAATAATAGACAGATGTTAGACCAAATTCGAAAAGATTAATATAATCCTACAAAAGATAATGACATGTAAGATGGTAAAAACAGTAAGGTCTCATAAGTATGCAAAGACCATAATTCTAATAGAATGAGAGACGCATGTGGACTGTTTGCAACACAAAATAATGTTTTATAATATTATTTTTAAATTGGGGGTTCGATTGCCCCTTTATCCAAAGTTTCTAAATTTTTACGACTGAAGGGGATGTGCCATAGTAAGTTATCACCAAATGGATGGAGGCTTCTAATAGCTTATATTATGAAGGTGAACTATGCAGCCTCCATTTAATGTGCCTCAATTTTTTATCATTGAAACCTTAATTTGTAGATTTTTTTTAATGTTCTTCATTTTTCTATCGCGTTAGCTTAAATTTTTAGAAAAGTATATGACCACAAATAAGACGTGAAAAAATAAATTATATTCGTCCACATTGATTGAGAAATGAAGAAAAAATTCTTCGAGCCGATGTTAGTACTTTCTTTCTTAAAAACTTTGATGCTCATCGTTCACCCATGATGCAATTTTAAGTATCTTATATCGTCATAACTAATAAGCTCATACATGGGTTATATCGACGTGGAACATAGGATATTGTTACATCTTGAGGAAGTAGCTTATAGAGATTGCGATTACAAGATATTCCAGTTGCTTGGATTTTGGCATGAGGTATATAGGAGAATACATGCGCAAGTCCATGATAGTCAACTTGATTACAAGTTAGGTTTCGAACCGATATAAGATGGTAGGTTGTTGAAGCTTGTCCATGTAAGTGTATTGTTCCGTTAAATGGGGTTATTGTGATAGAGGGCGAGGTGATGCCAAATGGTATCATAGCTGAAGCGGGATGGAAAAGCGTCGTGCGTACCGTATATGGATATGAGTTTGAACTTAAAATTTAACAGAGTCTAAGTGTTATATCAATGCGTCATCTAGGCTAACCATTTGAGTGCTATGTCGATACCTCATATGGGCTAACCATCGAGGAAACAAAAGATTTCTATTAGTGATAATATTTAGAAGATGAAATAACCTTAGAGCAATGAAATTGCAATGATTGCTTTAGAGATGCCCAACTATATTTCTGGTAGGGCGTCATTGTACATAGGAGTGCAAAGGATGTCATCGGCTAAACCAACGTCCAATGGGGAGATAATCTAGGGTATAATGGGGAAAACAATTCTTTGATATTAGAGGCATGTAAGAGCTCTCTTCAACCTGTTCATGGCTAGATCGATCAGTTTCGGGTCAAATATGAAGAACTAACAGATTCCATATTTGGAAAGCGCCTGCACCTAATGGCTTAAGTCGTTGCTCCTATTTTCTCACTGACCCATTATGCAAAAGGTACACCGTTAGAATGAGTGTGTTTTACTAATATCAAGTAAAGGGTCTAAGCTCCGCTCTTTCAACTACTTGTTCGCATCAGATCTCATGTTCTCTATCGCACTCCCTAAATAGTGTTATTTTCATATTTCCCTC
Organism: Limnanthes douglasii subsp. nivea; assembly: GCA_036936605.1. Lineage (NCBI taxonomy): Eukaryota > Viridiplantae > Streptophyta > Magnoliopsida > Brassicales > Limnanthaceae > Limnanthes > Limnanthes douglasii. The sequence goes on along the minus strand of JAUPFV010000003.1, from coordinate 6,974,470 downwards.
ATGGTACTTGTACGCTATCGGTCATTGAGGAATACTTAGGCTTAAAGGGTGGTCCCCCTTCGAACATATTGCGTTTTACTAAGAATGATCGAACCATAGGAACGAATCTACATGGCTATCAACTTCTTTGACAAGATCTTCCAACCTTTTCACAATTATAGTTCACTATGCCATATATTAATAGAAAGTCAAGGGACTTGTTGGTTTTATCCATCATTGTTTAAAGATAGTCCTTTGGGATCTGGTGGCCCCGTGGTAGGTCTCACTTCTCGAAAAGTAGAGTTGGGAATTGAGATGAGTTTTATTCATTGTTGGTCTTTTCCTCATGTACGTGAATCATTTTCAAATTATTCGACCGCATGGTGGAGTTATATAAGATGTTGGGCACGATCATGATAAATTTCAGGCTTTTGTTATGTATGGAGGTTGAACCCATGCAAGACCAATAATAAGTAAGGGTTATGGAACCCCAGATTTGGAGAGAATTTGATAAGCATAAACAACTAGTTCAGAAAGCTAAATGGTTGGAAAATTAGTTCCGTTGAGAAACAAATGAAAGATATGGAAGTTCATAGACTAATCAACAATAAACAAAAATTAATAATTTTGATCAATGATATCAAGAAAATATTTAAGGTGAAGAAATAGAGAAACGGTTAGGATCCAGTTGTATAGTCTTATGTAAAAAAATAATTGTTTTATCATTTTCTCAAACATGTTGAAGATAACAAATAAAGAAGAGTTTGACTATAAGGTAACATATTTAATTTTCAATATAATTGGTCCACTTGTTGTCTTAGCTATATTTCAAGTGTTGTTGTTCCAATCATTTCACAAGTATATGATTTAGTAAATTGTTATGATCTGCATGTTATTGATGCATACATCCATATCCTCCTAAATATTATAAGTTTTCAAATCCTTGCAAACACGATTTACATATCGAGTGATACAATGGTAGGTTAAATTATAAAAATAAAAATGAATAATTTATACGCTAATTATCAATAAATTTACTTAGTCCATACCTCGATTTATCAAACAATTTGTGTAGATCTAATTGCTAACAAAGTCTACAAATAGAGGGATCTCAAAACAAATTTTGATATTATTCCAAAATGTACCAAATCTAGATCTAAATATAGAATAAATTATCAAATTTCAGTTATCATGGATTTGGACAATATGATTATCAACAACAATAACCCCATGATGTCATCTGACACTGACCAAATAAGGAAGACAATTAAAGACACTTTAGGGACTTACAATATAACATTTATGTATTGTTTTTTATTTTTTAGAAAACTAAATTAACAATGTTTTTTCTTGGAAACTTGACTTTGTTGTACAACTACATTATCAAAAATAATCTCATGAAAGCAAATTCGGTAATGAAAATTCGAAGCCTAAACATCTCATAATTATATTGTTTATGAGTTTTTTTGTATCTAAATATTCAAGAGACTTCATCGAAAATTGTATAGTTTTAGATACATTTAAATGTGACATTCAATATATTTGACGAGCTAATAATTTTGATATGTTTCTAAACTACCATAAAACTAATAAATTTTGATTTTAATTTATCAAACAAAAAAATTCACAACAATCAATATATTATTTCACAAAAAACATAGATGTTACATTTAGTAAGTAATATATACGTCAATGTTTCACAATTAGAAAACTTTAAACAATGATAGAAAAACCAGAAAGCCCCTTGACTTTCTATTAGTAAAGGGCGTAGTGAATTGTAATTGTCAAAAGGTTGGAAAACCTAGCAAAAAAATGATAGCCTTGTGGAATCGTTCATATGGTTCGATCTTTCCCAGTAAAAAGCTATGTGCTATGTGTTCGAATTCATATCTCTTTTACGCGAGAAATGGGGACCACCCTCTAAGCCTAAGTATTCATCAATGACCAATAGCGTACAAGTATCATGAGGGAAATGTGGAAAACACTCTATTTAGGGAGTGCAATGGAGAACCTGAGATCCAATGCAAACAATTAGTTGAAGGAGCGGATCTTAGAGCCTTTACTTGATATTAGTAAAGCGTCACTATAACGGTGTACCTTTTGCATGATGGTAAACGAGAAAACAGGGACAACGGCTTAAGCCATTAGGTGTAGGCGCTTTCCAAATATGGAATCTGTTAGTTCTTCATATTTGACCTGAAACTGATCGATCTAGCCATGAACACGTTGAAGAGAGCTCTCACCGGCCTCTAATATCAAAGAATTGTTTTCCCTTTTATACCCTAGATGATCTCTCCATCGGACATTGGTTTAACCGATCACATCCCTTGTGTTCCTATGTGCAATGATGCCCTACCAGAAATATAGTTGGGCATCTCCAAAGAAATCATTGCACTTTCATGGTCTCGGGTTATTTTATTTTATAAATATTATCATTAGAAGAACGCTCTTGTTTATTCGATGATAGCCCAGATGACGCATCGACATAACACTCAGATGGTTAGCCCATATGATGCATTGACAGAACACTCAGACTCTATTAAAAATTTAGTTCAAACTTATGTCCATATGCGGTTTGCATGGCGCTTTTCCTTCCCGCTTCAGTTATGATATCATTTGGCATCACATCACCCTCAATCACATCAACCTCATTTACCGTGATAGTACACTCGCGTGGACAAGCTTCAACTGCCTACCATCTTATATCAGTTTGTAACATCACATGTAATTACATTGATTGTCAAAGACTTGCACATGTATTCTCCATATACCTCATGCCAAAATCCAAGCGACCAGAATCTCTTGTTATCGTAATCTCTTAAGGCTTTCCCATGTTATCCATTAAAAATATTCATGACATTTTTTTGGCAAGCTCAAACTTCCTTTTAACATCACTCAATATGGTTTTATTGGAAACTTTCACATGTCTGTTAACTTATTAAAATAATACATGGTAGCCCACAACCACGTGTAATATGGTCGAACGGGTTGTGCGAGACCAATGCTCCTGTTTGTTTTTCATAGCCAAAAATTAAACATAGAGTCGCACACGTGACTTTGGCATGTATTTCCGTATAGTTTATGCAAAAATTATGCTCTTGTTTGTTTTTTAGTGCCAAAATTTTAGCACGCAGTTGCCTATTTTATATGAATGAGATTCCTAGTTTCGTATTTACGAAAAGTGGTATTATATGTTTCTTACACTAGATCAACCATTGATTAATAAAAAATAAAGATAACATTAAACTTGCATACAATCAAAACAAGATTTGACTAACAATAAAAGTACATAATGTCATCAAACTTATTAGCCGAAATCATATTGAGGTTAAAATCAACATGTGAGAAATTAATTATCGCATCCATTTTATCAGTAAGGCTCTCCTCTAAACAAGCTATCATATCTCTTGTAGTAAAATCATTAACTTTCAACTGTAAAATGCCAAAGGCCTCTTACCTTACTTCGTACGACAAATCAAATACCTGACGCATTGGTTCATATTTTAAAAGATTATACTTGATAGAGACTTTTGCACGACTCCGCGGAGTTGAATATGGAGCTCCTAGACGTCCGTAGTCATAGTACATCATACACAATAGTTCATCAAAAAAGCATCGGTGGTCTCATCTGGCATTGTTCTATGAACACACTTGACGACTTGAAGCAAGTGGTGGTATTCGTCAACGGTCCATTCCATAACTAAGATACTTCAAGTTTTTTACACTTCAGAATATTTGGTGGATGAATTAATTCGACATGATTCAATAGCTTTACAAAAAGAAATCCAACATGGGCCGAAATCTTGAATTGGCGAGAATTCAAATTTGGCGGGAAATTTGGTAGACATTGACTCTTCGTACGACAAATCAAATACCCGGCGCATTGGTTCATATTTTAAAAAGTGTAACTGATAAATACTTTTGCACAATTGTGTGGAGTTGAATATGGAGCTCCGAGACGTCTGTAGTTATAGTACATTCTACACAGCAGTTTATAAAAAAAAACATCGGTAGTCTCATCTGACATTGTTCTATGAACACACTTGACGGTTTGAAGTAAGTGGTGGTCTTCAAGTTTTTTACACTTCGGATGAATTAATACAACATGATTCAATAACTTTATAGAAAGAAATCCAACATGGGCAAAAATCTTAAATTGGCTGGAAATATAAATTGGCAGGAAATCAAATGAAAACAGTAATAATATTATGCGTGAATTTAGATATTAGATAATATAGTACTAATATAAGTTGTAGTCAAAACAAATTAAAATAGTACATGATATAATGTTGCCAAAATAAGTTTGAAAACATAAAGTAACGTGAGATCAATTGTCATCTTTGGTGAGATCGGTAGATATTGGCTCTTCGTTAAGATTCACTTTCATGGATGGCATAATTTGGGTATATTGATTGAATCCACCATAGTACGAATGTGTTAATTGACTCGTTTCGTCGGTGATGTGGGCACCCCATGCAGTGTATAATGGTGGCAACGGTCCATCAGGAGGAGTCGTAATCTATAAAATAAATGTGTGCATTAGAGATAATAAAAACCTACATAAAAAAGCATAATGTAATCAAAGTGATATACTTACATGTGTGAAGTTAAAGAACTAACATGTAGACTTCCACGAATGGCTAGATAAGTTTAAGAATCTATTTGAGAGACATATTATTCAAACGGTGATATCTTACGGCTATCATTAATCTGATGTCGGGAATCGTCATCCAATAGCGACTTTGAGGATAAATTTTGAAGCAATCCAACCTACGTACTATATCATCCAAAGCATCAGACAAACCGTGAACCTCCAACCATAAAGCGTGAAGGTCATGCAAATCCGATAACAAATCGCGTCTAATAAGTTGCCAATTGTCCTTGTCACGGCAGGTCGCAGGAAAGATCGTCTAAGCGAACATAAGGTTTGTGATTGTGTTTCCTATTTTCAACGGGGTAACGTCATTGCAGAGCTGGTAAATCAAATGGATGCCTTCTTAATTCAAACAGGCAATTGCATTTTTTTAATGTACACTTTCGTTTTCTCAAACTTTACAGTTTGGCTTTTGATTTGTAAACATTGTACATCTTGCATCGGTAATGTACCCTAGGAGTTCTTCCCCATCTTCCATCGTCGTATAGGGTAATACTGTTGACGAATTTTATCTTTTTGTCTTCGTCTTTTATAAAATCATCAATTTCCGTCTTAGCAAAAAGTTTATCGGTTGTAAAAATTTATGTGTAATCAACCATCATAAATGGTGGACGGCCAGATTCCTCCTAAAACAATTAACAATATGCTAAGTAAACATCATAATGCATAAATCGCACCATATATACCTAAATATGACAATACATCTCATAACCATTGTGATGAACACATCACATATAACATGAAGCTTTGCGATCGGATTTTACGCGAATCACAAAGATTGTACGACGAACACAATCACTATCGCTTGTGTCGCGCGATAATAACGATGTTGATTGCGTCAGTCGGGCAACCTAAACTAAAATAACAACTAAATATCTAGAAGTTACCTCTAACATATAGAATACTTTTCATCCATGAAATCCTCCAACGAGCAGCCTAGTTCTTCGTATTTTGATATTTGGTTGGTTTGGAGTAAAAAATTAAAGTTTATAATAAAAAAATATTATACGCTTAAAATTATAGTAGAAAAATATTAAGGTTTTATGCTACAAAGCTCACAATTTCCTAACTAATTAGGAAGTTGAAGGTTTTGCTCTATTTTTTAAGTTAATTTTTCTTTGAAGGGATAGAGCAAAAGTAATTAATTTCTAAGCCAAACCCTACCTTGCATTAAATGACACTAAATCATCGTCGCAATGCACGCGATGTTTTTAAAAAATTAGAGAGAAAAAATGAAAATGACAACTTTGATTCTTAGCCGTTGGATTTCCCGCCGGAATATTTCGATTTCTCCAAAGAAACTGTTTCTCTCGCCGTCCTTCTCTACCGCAACAGAGAACGAGTCACCGATTTTCCGACCCGCTCCACCTCCAATCCGTGTCGGACTCACCGAGTCCGCTGGACGAGCGGTTTTCGCAACTAGGAAAATCAGAGCCGGTGATCTCTTACACACAGCGAAACCGATCGTAACCCATCCTTCTCTCTCTTGTATCAACTCAGTGTGTTACTTTTGTCTCAAAAAACTTAGGGTTTTAGCCGATTCTCAAGCTCAAAAGGTCTCGTTTTGCAGCAAAGAGTGTGAAGATCAAGCGAAGGTACAATGGTTCTTTACTTTTTTGGGATTCTCATTCATACCATGGTAGAAATCAACTTGCGCACCAGGTGTTTGTAAAATTGCTTCTTAAACAAAATCCATTCTTAGCTACTTTTATATTATCCTGACTTCGCATCTATTCTCTTAAAGGGAACATTTTCATAAAGACGTTGTATAGTATAAACATATCTGATAGCATCAATGCATCTTTCACGTAGCTAGAGATAATCTCATTTGATAATGATGATAAGCAAAGGTAACTAATTTATGGTCTAATGATTGATGGCTTGTACAACAAATTATATTTTTCATGTTTACAGGGCTTTTATGATGTTGAAACAAAAGCAGAATGGCTCGACTTCGATAATTATTGTCGGTATGAACTTCGAGCTTTTTGTTATGAGGTCTTGAAGAATTTACTAATTTCCTTTATTTAAAATGAAATGCAAAACAATATAGTTTCTTATTTGCGGATTTCCTATGAAGTTTCAACAAAATTCATTCAACATATGTTTTGTAGTGTAATATTGGGTTTGTAAGGTTAGCTTTTGAAAAGAAAAAGAGTGAAGTTTGCAACGAATTCGCCGAAAATGTGTAGCCACAACCTTGTTCTTATAAAGATGTTTTCCTTTATTTGTATTATGTATCTTGTAATTGTGTATGAAAAGGAGGGAAGGTTTGAAATATCCCCTTGTGGCCAAGAGGTTGGCATGTATGGTGATATCAGGAGTAGCATCTTTAGACAGTATTGACATACTTCAACTGGCTAATTTAACTCGAGAGATGATTTCAAAGGTAAGATCCAAAAAGTAAATTTGTAGAACTTCTGAAATGATTATATATACAAATTTGTGAGAAAAAAGATACTTGTAACCTAAATATTTTTTAGAGCTATTCCACATATTAAGGCTGGTGTGAGATGAGGCTCGGCTCCACCCGCTGTCATACCTATCTTACACCAGCCTCATCTATAAATAATTATTAATTATTTTTAGCAGCTTGCGAGCCGAGTGCAAGCTTAAAATTTTGCTCGAAACTCTTTCAAGCCTAATAATGAAGTTTGAGTAGCTTAATCGTCAGCCAGACCTAGTTACAAAGAATGATAATATTACAGGTGGAGGAGGGGTTCGATATACTGTTAAATGCTTTTGAAAAGGCAAATATCCCTGAAGAAAGAATTACATGTATCCTTCATGTTTAATAGATTTATGCTGCTTAAGATTGTGTTTGGTTCGTAAAAATCTCAGTATTTTCTGTTGTTGCTGATAATGAAAACTGTTTTTCTAATGAAATAGTTTACGAAGAAATTCAGAAAACATTAAATTCATGGTTTCCGAGTCTTCTGAACTAAAAACTCTTTTGGGTATACTTTGATAAACTGTTATGAACTTATACAAAACTTGTAAATTGTTGGTTCCAATTGTACTAAATGAGATAAATTTTCATTCTCACGAACCAAATATGTTTTCTACAATTTTTTTAAAAATCAAAATATATTTTTAATATGTTTTACTCATGATGAAAAAAGAAGTTTTCAGGAACCAAGCTCAGCATCACATTATTTCCATCTTGTATTCATGTTACTACTTTGATGCCTGTGTTGTCTTTGACATAGAAAAGTCCTGACAAAGCAATGGTACACCGGTGTGCTTGCACGGATTCGTATAAATGCATTCCGTATAGAGTATGCTACAAATTTGTACGAAGATCTGCTTACAGCAGCAGCAGCCTCGGTTGAAGCAGAAGCTGGAGTCGGAAACGCTGTTTATATGCTTCCATCCTTCTACAATCATGATTGTGGTAAAAACTATAAATTTCTTTTTCAAATATCTCATGAATCAATAGTAGGGTTAGATATGAGTCCAGCCGAAATTCTGTCTATTCGAGCTTGAACTTTATTTTTATATGTTTCAAGTGCTCGAGCTCGGCTTAGGTTCCTCAATTAAACTGAGTTTGAATCGTAGCTCGAACCGAGCTAGTTATTGAAAAATATTATTTAGCATTTTTAATATTTTTATACTAAATAAATCATAAATTGAGTGGAGCCTATACACCTCGAGTTTAATCTAGATATTGAGCCCTTTGCTCATAGGGCGCGAGTCAAGCAAAGATATTTGAGCTCCGCTTGAATATTTATATACAAATTCGAGCTTGAGCTTGAACTTGAACTCGAACTTAAGAACTTATGGTGCTAAAAAAATTCCCAAACCGAACTCAAGCTATTTGTTTGTTAGCCACCATAATCATGATCTCTATGGAATCAATGACATTAGTAAAATGATAGAGACACTAAAAATTACAGATCCCAACTCGCACATTGTATGGATCGACAATGCAAATGCAAGACTCAAGACCCTTCGTGATGTTGAAGAAGGTTCGATCTTGTATATTATCTCTTTTAAGGGCTACATCAAAACTATCTGAAAATAATAATGATTAGCTACTGTCATTGTATATGTATGCAGGTGAAGAACTACGCATATGCTATATTGATACGAGTATGAGTTGCGATGCTCGAAAAAATGTACTTTTAAATGGATTCGGCTTCAATTGTGACTGTCTACGCTGTCTGTCCGGTGACTAAACAACCTGTTTTTCTGTGAAATTTATCAGAAACAAATTAGTGTTTGTAAATTATCCAATGCATGCGTTTGTTTTAGAGGGTACATTGTTGTGTTTTAAAATATGAAGAACAAGATTGTTTTGTTTTGAAAACAGGGTTGAGCAAACAAAGATGGATCTGGTTTGTATTATAAAAATATCCTTGTAGTTCATATATGTTTTATCTTAATTCGTATAAAATATATATATATATATATATATATATATAAATAAATGGGCTGGGCTAAAAATTTAACGCATTTTGTTATATCTCTCATTTTACTCTTTTTTTTATAAAATTAAAATTTAAAAACTCAAAACTACTTTTTTTTTTTTTTTATAAAGCATTTTTACAAAAGTATTTATGCAATTGGCATTGTCACAACACCTAACTTTAAAGAAAAATTTAACATCTTACTAGTATCAATTTTACTACAACACTAAAAAAATAATCAAATCTTATCTTAAAATTTAATTTTTTTTATCACAAATCTAACAAAAATCAAAATAACATGGAAGATGAGGAACTGGGTTATTGTTTTTGGAAGATTTCAATAACGAGTAACATAATCGAAAAAAAAATATTTACACCGTTGCGGAAACAGGATTCGAAAAACAAAATGTTTTGATTGTTGATTGATTGAGAAATTTTCACCAATTTAGAAAGAAAAAAGAAAAAGTGAGAGATATATAATTTTCTTTTATATTTTATTTTTCCCAAAATGATAAAAATGTCTAAATATTATAGAGATCTAATAAAAATGTACGATATCAACCACGTACGATCCAACAAAATATATACACTTCGTAGCTTTTGCCAATATGTCAAACATTTTATATTTTTAATTAAAAACATAGTTTCCATAGATATTATTAATTCATCTTGTGATTAATATGTAAAACATTTTATATTTCTAACTAAAAACATAGTTTATATACATATAAACCAATCTTGTGATTAATAAAAAGTCTTTCTACTCTCTTGATATATATTAATGGGTCTCTATTTTTTGCTATAATCTTAGTTGCTCGATACTAAGTAAACCTACTCCATTCCTTTCCAAATACAAATAATGGTTTACTCTCTTATATAGGCCAAAGTGACGTATGAAATCAGTAATGCCTTGCCAGATGATTTGAAGAAGGCCATCAAAGATGAGATCGAAAAATATAGAAAATTTCCATAAAAAAAAAAGAAGATGCCGAGATGGAGCGTTATACGGCCGAAAAGGAGTATAAATGCGCCGAAATTGCTCAAATGACAAAATTGATGACGAAAAAAATTAATAAAAAGTTTTAAAAAATGAAATAGAAGAATTATGAAAAAGATAAAGAAGAGAAGAGGCCGGAAGGGAACGTTATTTATAAAAGATGAGCTTGTACGGTTTTATATCCGAATTTTTATTTGTGTTTCAGGTTTTATACCTACACATCGAATATTTGTGTCCGAGCATCGATCATATCTTAACGGAATCAAATGTTATGTATGAAACGTGTTTTGCTCGAGTATGAACAATACGCTGCAAGACTTCCAAGTCCAAGGATATGTTGCACGGCTCTCACGTATAAACATCAATTATAGATAACATGATCAATTATAGATAACATGAGTACTCACGCACATGACTCGTCTGTGTACGAACATTGTGTACGAACATTGTGTGTTCGTGTGGATTATTTTTGATCAATGGGTATTTAAAATTTTTGTTTAATGGGATATTAATTTTTAAAGTAGAAGATAGAGAGATAAAAATAGTATGCGCTTGTGATTAAAATTATTCAAAAAAGTCCACCTCATTAAATGTGGTTGGTTAGGAAATTTATACTCTTGTTTTATGATTCATGGACCGTTCGGATCGGACCTTAGACTCTGGTCGATTTAGAAGTCTCCAAAGCCCAAAACCTAACCGGTTTAGCACACACGTGAGTCATAATCTCCTTATGTTTACTGTTCATGGAAAGTTTGGTGTAAAAGATGTGTGAATTACCCCTTCGGATTTAGGCTGAAATGGTTTTCCAACAATATTTGAACTTATCAGTAGCCCATTTAGTTCTTTCAAAAATATTTTGAAAAAGCTAACTATCAAGCAGAAAACTCGGATTGGATCCGAAGAGTTTTTTTTGCGAGAAGGAATCCAAAAGTCAGAATTTTAATAAATAAATTTTGGTTACACGTGTCAGTTTCTGGTTCGACCTGTCAACCGTTTTTCTCTGGGTACTTGCACCTATCCTTTGAAAAACGTAATTAGTCTAAGTCACTAACCCCTAATTATTGCTTAGATGATTCATCTTCCCTAGGTGAAGTACTTCAGTGTTTTCTCACCTATATATACATGACTGTTTTACTATTTTCATTTCTAGAGTAAGAAAAAGTTTCAAATTTTAGTTTCTTGAGAGATAAAGCTTGAAGCTTTGATTAAGTTTGAGAAATTTTATGTTCACAGCTAGAACCGCTCTGATCAAAGGAGGCTGGTTGAAGCTGTCCAAACCGAAAAGAGAAAGAAATGAAGCAAGAATCGTTAATGGACTCCCTGTTTCTTCTGGTGGAGTGGTTAGCCAAACAATACCGGAGCCGAACAATAGTTCATCTTCATCCAAAACATCGGTAATTAGAAAAACTCTTTTTATTCCAACTTTATCTACACTAGACTATGAATCTTCGGTTCAAATACCCATAAAGTATTTCTCTAAGCACAATACAGTTTCAAGTATCAAGAAACCCCCACCATCCATCGCTATGGGGTCAGATACTGAAAAATAATTACATCTCGAAGAATTACTCGACTTTCGAAGGCCAAAAGTACCCCTCTATCCTCAAAAAATATTAGCTCAGGGGCAATAGAACCTCATCAATGAAGCTACTCAAATTGAGAAAGAAGCTAAATGTGCTAAATCGGCCGATCAACGATCAAGTATAATGGAGGAAAACATGGAAGACTGTGGGGAAGATACCCCACTGGAGACGTCCAGAAATATTGGAGATACCACACCAATTCGGACTACCTGAATAAAGGTGGGGATGCCTAATACCGAAGCACTTCCGGAGTGCCTAAAGGGGAAAGTGGGGCTCAACATCTACAAGGTTAGTGTGAAGTACTTACTGGCCCTTCAGAGAATCTCATACGTGTATACGCATACTGCTGAATTAGATAGGATCATGAATAAATGGGGCTTTCCTGAGTCTATTAAGGTGAGGATTCCTATCACTCCAGAAACTCTGATGGATTGTAAAATCGGGGAGATGGTGGTATACACTGAAGTGTTGAACTGGGGTCTTCGTTTCCCCTTAGATCTAGAAATAGTAAGGTATTTTCATCTGGTAAAGCTTTGCCCAAGCCAACTGAGTCCCAATGCCTGGTATACTCTGTTAGCCAGCATTATTGCTTCGAGATTGTCAAAAAGTTCCAATCCCTATGGAGCAGTTTGATGTCGTGGCTAGCTTGTGTAGGAATCACGACATCCTTTTCTATCATTACAATATGGGGAAAGACTATAAAGTGGTTAACGATTTATTGGAGGCAGAGAAACCATGGAGGACTCAGTTTCTCTACATAAGCGGGGCTTCGGAGAATGACAAAAAGATAATCTCCAAAGGAAATCCAAGCCAATTGACCAGATACTGGAAGAACTCAGGTAACTTCCGTTTGGATTTTTTACTATTATTTAGATTCTATTTTGTTACATCTTACTGATTATTGTGTTTATTGTGTAGTACTTTCAAAAATGTTTTCAGAGCATCTGGAGGCTAGAAGGATCACATTCGCGAAATTAAACCAATGGGCCTCAGAGAAGTGAGGTCTTGTCTTCCACAATTGTTTCACTGCTGGAAACATGGTAAGGGCTCACTTGTGGAACACAACTAGAAATAGGGAGCTTACTTGGGAACAACTTACTACTCCCCCTTCATCGGAGTTCATCCTCAAAAGAACTGAGGCAAAGGATGGTTGTCATCCCGGAATAAAGCTCCTAGCCATATGGACAAAATAAAGAAGAAAAAGAAGAAGAATGAGGAAGTTAACCCATCGCATCAGATTCTCGATGTGGGTAGTTAGGGTAATCTTGAAGGGATCAATGTTGTTTTATTAGAGTCAGTTGTTGTAACAGTGGGTGAAGCCGAAGGGTCGGAACGTTCACCTCAAATTAAAAAAAATGTCATAAGAGATGCAAGGAGGGTAGTGACGAAAGGGCTGGGAAAAAGAAGAAGGGAGTCATGTCAGAGATAATACTCTGACCTACGGTTGTTCCTCATACTCTTCCACCTGATGTTCCTTCATAAGAAGATGTACAAACTGATTATCCTTCTCTGGCATTTCCTACATCCGATCAACCTTCCTTTGAAGGTGGCGTTAATCTGGATGACCTATGTAACATATATTTCAGCGAGTTTGATAAGGATGACTTTGATTGTACATTTCCCCAGTCAACCACTGTATCCAATGCAGTAATTTAGGTTGGTGAATATTTTGAAGTATCAAGTGAGCATGATACTTTGGGCCATGCAATCTTAGGCTATATCAGGCCAATAGTTGACCTGGAAAGAGAAGTTATGGCTCATGCTAAATATGTTACTTCTCTTAACACGTCCATTCAAGACTTAAAGAGTTCCCTTTCGGCCGAACAACAGAAATTTAAGGCTTTAGGCAAAGTGAAAAAGCAACTGAGCACTGATTTGGAACAGTCTAAAACTGTCTAAGTAGACATCCATGCCAAATATTCTGAACTGGAAAAACTACTTCTAAAACGATTAAGTCTTTGAAGAATCAACAAGTCACTGATGTAGACACCATTAACGCACTATCCGAAGAGAAAGATAAGTTCGAGAAACTTCATAAAGAGAATGAAGAAGAAATTACTTCTTTAAAGAAGAACCAAACTCAAGAGATAACAGCAGCAGTGGATAAGTACGTTGCTGGTGTGGTGGATTCTATGGAAAGAGGGATGAGGGTATTAAAGCGGACATTGTCTTGTTATTCCATTAGACCTTTCCAAAAAATAACCTTGGAGCTCTGTGGAAGTTCGTACCATACGATGAGATACCTTTCCATACCCTGCCATATGGTGATAAACATGGTGTTTCTTCACCAAGTGAGTCTGATTCTGATGAGGGACCTGATGAAAGTTCAAGTACTTATGTCAAAAGTCCAAAGCAAGATGAAGATGTAGGGAAAAAGCAAGAGAAAGATGAAGGTAAGGAAAAAACCGAAGGGAACGAGCCCTACGGTTGTTGTACTTTCAGTCTTATGTTTGAAACTAAATTCTTTGGATGGCCAATGCATTTTGTGTAATGGTGGATCAGACATCTTCTGAGGATTCAATCAGTTTTTAAAGTTATGTTTTCCTTCATATGCATTTCTCTCTTCTTATGTTTTTTTTACAATTTCATTAAACTTTGATATTTAAAGATGGTATAAATAGACTAACCCAGTCCTTTTTTCTTAAAGTGTAAAGTTTAGCCGGTCTTTAATCCGTCTGAGTCATTCAAAAATATTTTGTTTCAAGGCTAAAAATATTAAATGGGAATACAATTTTTCTGACGTATTTAATAAGTGTTTAATTCGTTCGACCACTTCGAAGATATTTCATTTGAAGACGAGGGTGTTAAATAGGTGTTCAATTCATCTGATCACTTCAAAGATATTTCATTTGAAGGTCGAAAGTATTTAATTCATTCGATCACTTCAAAGATATTTCATTCGAATGACGAGGGTATTTAATAGGTGTATAATTCATCTGATCTCTTAGTATCCGCCACGATTCTTAAAAAAAAGATAATATTCATTTAAAACCGGACACCTTATTAAAACCTCCTCACGCCACCAGGGTAGGAAAGAGTATGTCTCCAAATATTTACATTGAAGTATGACAAATTAAATATTTACAAAATAATTTTATTCTAAATACAACCTGAGATACTCAATGTGCCAGGGATGTTTCCATATGTTGCCTGTTTTTTCTTGAAGTCTCTATGTTCCTTGCTTGATTCTTTCACATACCATTCATGGGCCTTCCCAATTCGGAGCCAACTTCCCCAATTGTTTCTCTTTGGTATATAAAAAGAATTTCCTCAACACTTTGTCCCCTATCTGGAATTTTTTTTTTACTTTAGATGCAAACTTACTTCTCATCAAACCCTAGTACTATGTTATTCTCAAATGTTCCTTCACTCTTCTTTCTTCAATCATATCCAACTTATTCATTACCATCATATCATTAGATTGTTCGGAATAGTTTTATATCCTGAATGAGGGCAAAGTAGCTTATATAGTGTGATTGCATCTATCCCATACACAATAGCAAAATTAGACTCGTAAGTAGCTATATAAGGAGTAGTTCGGTAGCCATATAATTAGCTTGTCCGATTAACAACTTCAACCTTCTCATTTTCCTGAGGATGAAAAGGAGAAGAAAATAAATGTTAAATTCCTTTGGAAGTGAAAAATGCCTCCATGTCTTTATTGTCAAACTATGGCCCGTTGTCCGTAGTAACACGTTAGGGAATTCCAAATCGGCAACATATGTTAAATAGGATAAATTTTACAGAAGTGGTTCCAACTAGTGGGACAGCTTCTATCCATTTAGAGAAATAGTCTATTGTCACAATTATCGTTCGATAACCTCTGGAGGGCATGGAAAGAGGTTCAACTAAATTCAAACCCCATCTATAAAAAAAGTATGGGTTCGAATATTGACTTCATGGGAACTGATGGCACATGGATTTAATTCCCATATTTCTAGCAAGGATCACATCTTCTGACCATATCTTTGGAATCTGTCATTATAGTAGGCCAGTAGTATCGTGCTAACAAAACTCTCATGTTTAAAGCTTTATAACCACAATGTGCTGACCCTTCTCCATCATGTAATTCATATTAAACATTTTGAGATTCTTCCAACCCCGGGCAACGTAGGAGAGGTCTGCTAAAATATTTTGTTTATAAAGAATTTCTCTCAACACCAGGAAATCACGAGCTTTGTACCTCACTTTTTTAGCCAAAACTTTATCCGAAGGCAAAACTCTATCAGTAATAAACTATTATATATCATACCTCCAATCTTTGGATTGTGTGCCATATATATATTCATAATTTCTTTACCCTCTTTTCCTCGAACTGAGCCTATGGATGGACATTCTTGCATAAGAATCCATGGGTACACTTCAGAGTAGGCTATGATAACTATAGAATCTACGATAGTATTCTCCGATCTAGGGACATGCTCATACCGGATGCTTTTAAAACCTATGCTTATTTCTTCATCACTTGCAGATACTCATTAACTTATATTTTTTAGTCACGGATTTCCCTTGAGCCTGATGAATAAGTAACTAGGAATCACTTACTAACCAGACCTTCTTTGCTCCACATAATTGAGCTAATCTTAAACCAGTTATAGGTGCTCTATATGGTTTATTATTGAATGCGCTGAAACAAAAACATATAGCTTCGTATATAGTATCACCATTAGGGGAGGTTAAACAAATTCCAACTCCACATCCCATCGTACTAGACTCACCGTCAGTTCGGATTACCCACTCTTTTTTAAACTTGTTTTCTTTAGCTTCTTCGTATGACCTTTTTCTTATGAAATTCTACCAAGAAATCAACTATATCTTGAGCCTTGATTGTAGTTTGAGGTGCAAAATCAATATCATAGTCTCCAAGCTCGACTAACCATTTAGTCATTCTTCCTGATATGTCAGTTTTTTGTAGAACATTCTTTAAAGGAAACGATGTTCAAACTATGATTGAATGTTCTTGAAAGTATAGCCTCATTTTACTGGCTGCTATCACAAATTTCATGGCTAATTTTTCTAATTTCAAATACGTTTTCTCTGCTTCGAACAAACTCGTGCTTATGTAATACACCGGGCGGGGGTAAATTCTACTTCCCTTACTAACACAAAACTCACTATATACTTCGATACAACTAAATACATGTAAAGTTTCTCTCGTTGAATGGGTTTGAACAATGTCTTGGGCGAAGATAAGTGCTTTTCCATTTCAAGAAAGGCTTGGTCACAGTGTGGAGACCAATTAAAGTATTTAGCATTCCTCAAAACTTGGAAAAACTGAACACACTTGTCTAATGATCTTGAAATAAACCGATTCAATGCAGCCAATTGCCCGGTTAGTCTATGGACTTATTTATTATTTTGAGGGGGATCCATGTCTAATAAAGCATTTAACTGATCCGGATTGATTTTGAATCCCTTTTTCACTTATGACATGTCCTAGAAACTTGCCAGATCGGACTCCAAAAGTACATTTTTCAGGGTTTAACTTCAAATTGATGGCTTCCAAGTTAGAATAGGTTTCTTGAAGATCAGATATGTGATCTTCTTCCTCGAGGCACTTCATCATCATGTCGTCTATATATACTTCCATATAGATTCCAATTTGGTTAACATATGTTTTATTTATCAACCGTTATAAGTAGCTCCAGCATTCTTCAACCCAAATGGCATCACCTTATAGCAATGAAGCCCTATATCGGTAATAAAGGTAGTATGATCATGATCGTTCAGATCCACCTGTATCTGATTATACACTAAAAAGGCATCCATGAAGGATAACAACTTGTTACCTGATGTAGAGTCTACCAACTGATCTATCCGAGCTACTGGATATGATCTTTAGGACAAGATCTATTAAGATCTGTGAAGTCAATACACATGCGCCATTTTCCATTCTTTTTCTTGACTAAAACGGGGTTAGTTTTTCATTAAAGGTATTGAGATTCTTTGATATGTCCCATCTTGGTTAACCGATCAACCTCTTGTCCAATCACATCGGTTTTTTCTTTAGGAAAAAATCCTCATTCTCTGTACTACTGGTCCAGCATCAGATCAGACTAATAACTTCTGGCAAATCACCTCGACTGGTACTCCAGTTACATAATCATTACACCATGCAAACATGTGTAGATTTTTAGATAAGAATGACAATAATTTTTGTTTCAAACTCAATGGTAATTTAGTTCCAATCCTAACAATTTTTTCTTCTTCCAGGCAATGGATTTCAAATTCTTCAATGGGTATTACAGCACTAGGATCCTCCATTGGATCATCTATTTCATTCTGATTGGTGGAAGACTCAAGTAGCTACTATTCCTTGTTAACATTAACCGCCTCCAATGATTTTGAAGCAAGGGTTGTTACATAACATTCCCTAGAAACTTTCAGACTGCTTCGGACAACACCCATTTGTCCTCCCACAACATACTTTAAACATTAATGGATAGTAAAGGCCACAACATGCATCCAAAAGAGACAAGATCTTCCAAATATGGCGTTGTAGGATGTTGGGAAATCAACCACAACAAATAACACTCTTACCAATTTTTGAAATGGTCATTTACCCAATAGTACTTCATCTTCAAATTCACCGATGACATCGGCTGAACTTCTGGTAAATCCGAAAATAGTTCGATTTGGTCGTTGGATGACTGAGGGATTCTTCATCTACCAATAAGTAGTTAGAAATAACATATTTTCCAAACTACTGGTGTCAATCAAGATTCGTCGTATGACATTACCCCCAATAGATGCTCATATTACCACAACATCTTCATGTGGACCCGTTATATCTCTTAAGTCGTCTTCATAAAAGACTATGAAATGAGTAGGGTTTGGTATAGATGTGTGGACATTTTTCCTTCCAACTGAGTAGTCAAAATGCTGACATGTCTTTTTCTTAAACAGCTTGAGGGTGTTGTTACAGTGTCTCCCCCGAATATAGTTAATGATTTAAAAAAACATTACCTTATTATAAATTGTGGCAGAATTATCCACTATTACCCCACCTAATTCTGATATAGATTAGGATCAAGATATCCAGTGTCCACGTCAAATCTTTCAACAATAAGCATGGCATCCTCATGTTTGGACGTCCTTGGAATGGTTGATGAATCCATTGGGGTTGTATTGGTATTGGATTGAGTGTTATCTGGTCTACTTCCCCCTTGTCTTTTAACAAAGGCACCCAATTTTTCTCTTTCAATAAGATTTTGTAATTCTTGCTTTAATACTATACAATACTGTGTGTCATGACCCACATCATTGTGGTATTTACATAAACGGGTATTTCGAGTCTCTATAGAGGATTGTAGTGGGGTTGGCCTTCTAAAATTTACATCATTATTAGTTTTGTCAAACATTGTCGCTACACTTTCTACCAGCTCATCAAACCATTTAGACTGAACCCATTGGCCTCTTTTACTTCTAACTTGTTGGTTTTGATTGGATTAATTTTGTCTGAGCCGATGTGATCCTTGTTCTGATTCTTTTGACTTGTAATTGACAATAGGATGGGATTGAGTTGTTGTTTGTGGAATTGATGTTGTAGCAGTAGATCTGTTATGACGAGGCACTCTAGACTTCTTAGTTTCTTCAATTGTGATCTGTTTTTCAACTTGATTTAACACCCTTCCAAAAGCCATCGTTTTCTTCCGGGTTACTGAATCAGCTAAATTGCCTGGAATCAAACCCTGTCTTAAAGAGGAGATTGCCACATGCTCAAAACAATCAGCTAGCCCATTATTTGTGTTCACAAACCTACTAATATATTCCTTCAAAAAAAATTGTTCGGATCCCGACATTACAACTTGTCATCATCATCATCAACTTTCATCATAATTTTTTTGAATTGCTCGAGATGGTTGTCTGGATATTTATTTCCATCGTACTTCTCCATCTTTGAGCTATCAAATCTTTGGGAATATGTCCGGAGAGTATATTTAAAGACAATGGTGATTGTCTCCAATTGTGGCTACAACTAAATACAATATCTTTATTGGGAGTAGCAAAAATACCTGGTTCGGATTGAATAGCAAATTGATCAAGCAACAGATGATCAATGTGATGATCAGCTGAAACCCTTACTTTTCCCTGATACTTGTTCTTTTTCATTCTGCCCTTTCTATCCTTTTTTCTTGAACGTTTATGGTTAGCCTTAATTTCTTTTTTAGGCGGACCTCATCACTATTGGATAAAAGTGACTCTTCAAGGTCTGAGCCATTTAATGAACTATCAGAATACTTTGATGTTGTACTCACAACTTGTTTAGACCGATATGTTTTCTTAGATTGACATGAGTCTTTGTGGATTGATCATTGTCACCAGACTACTCTATAGGGTGAAGTGCAGACACATTGGACTTTTCTTTTACTCCTTTTCTATCTTGATTCTGAGCCCTTAAAGCTTCAATTTTAGGCCCCAACTGATCACGTTCATCTTGCATGAACTGTCTTTCATCTGGGTTGTGATGAAGGATATTGTCTTGGGTCACACCTTCAACTCCTAGAGGTGGAAATCCTGCATGTTAAATACATTCCTTAATGATATCCGAACTATCCTTTTTATTTACTGGTTTTGAATTTTCTATTCAGGCACCGTCGCCTTCTATTGTGGTTGCCAATTTGGTGTGGATTATTTACGGTCAAAGAATATTTAAGGTCGTATGGTTTAATGGGGTATTAACTTTTGAAGTAGAAGATAAAGAGGTAAAAAAATATGTGTGCTTGTGATTATTCAAAAAATTCTAACCCATTAAATGTGGTTGGTTGGGGTATCTATACTCTTATTTTATGACCCATGGGCCGTTCGGATAGGACCTTGGACTCGGGTCGATTTTAAAATCTCAAAAGCCCAAAACCAAATCGGTTTAGCACACAGCTAAGTCATAATACACTTAGGTCTACTAGTTCATTGAAATTTTGTTGTAAAAGATGTCCAAATTACCCTATCGGATTTATGCTGAAACGGTCTTCCAACAATATCAGAACCTATAATGCGCTACATGGCTTATGACTCCAAGCGTCAAACGTGTTGCTTAGAAAATGATTCTGAACAACATATGCATGCCTATAGTGTCTGGTTTTTTAATTAAACATCTGTCTTTAGATACGGGCCTAATTACCCTACAGGAGGTGTGACATTATATGGTTTAAATTAGTACATGTCTTTCAACTATGATATTTTGTTTCATTGAATTCTTCGACTTCAGAATATCTGGTCAAGATCCTTTGGTTCATCAGTTTTTATAAATTTAGTTTATTTAATATGCTCTCATTCCAAAATTGCTCACAGTCATGATGTAGTCATCATTTACATTTATGATCTTACTCTCAACAAACTGATCTCTGAACAAGGACGGTAGTATTTTAAATCTTCGGATCGATCCAAAAGGTAATTGATTGAACCATGTTAGAGAAATTTTCCCTAAAAATTATAGACAAAGCTTTGTAAAGTAAAGTGTGGTATTTGCCAAACTTGAGCATCACATTCTTAAATTTCTCGATATGTTGTTTGGTGTATCTGGACTCATCGTATTTATCAATCATATACTGATCAAACTTATATGTAATTATCCACCTAAAATTTCAAGTGCCAAATAGGATCTTGATACATTATACCTATGTAGGTAAGAAAAACCCTCGACAATTGTTGGAGTATTGGTAACTTCTAGATGAGATTGACCATAGAGGTTCTGATGGAATTGACCGACTTCTAATGTTGTTCACCAGGTTAGGTTCGAAATTGGATGATTAGGTTAAAATGTATTCTACATATGCAATGGATGGGGAGGTGGTTGCATAGGTTGGGGAAGAGGTTGTTGAACAAACCATGGAGGTCATGTATGAGATGCATGTTTGGATGTCGAAGCCTAGTGATGTTCTACCTTAGACATTCGGGTAGGAATCCCATTATGATAGTGTCAGCCTTTCTTGGCCCTTGATTTCTAGAGTAATAATGTCGGTGGCGTCTACGTTCTGGGGATTATGATTCTCAACTAATATCAATTAAACTTTCACTTGATAAATAAGAAGGGTAATAACGGTACCAAGACATGTACCCTACTATGAGCATCTTTAAATCGGTCAACCTAATACCTCTAAAGCGAATTTGATACCCGTCATGAACCTCTAATAATTTTTTCTTAACATTAACTTGCTTAAACTTGGACTTTAGTATTGTAAGTCATGGACACATATTCTCAACTGAACTACGATTGCTTTTGATTTATGTTGCATGAATTCGACCTTATTATTGCGATTGTGTCTGGATGGAGCTAGGATCAATTAGGCTCTGAATCCTGATGTGTTTCGGTCCTATTCGAATCTCTGATATATTAAGATTTTTCATAGCTCATACGATAAGTGACGGTAGCTAGTGATTTTTTGTTAGATAGTTTTGGAAATATAGTATTTAGTTATCAAACAACTTCACTGAAAAGGTTGAGCTTAATTATAACACTAAAAAAAATCCAGCTATGCTAAAACAGACAAAAATCTAGATACAAACTTTAAAAAAAAAAAAGTTGCTATACAAGTAACTATAATATAAATTATTCATTAATCCCATAACATACGATAACATGAAAGTTCAGCTTAACATATTTGTTAAATAGAACTCTCCTGTACCATTTATTTATAATTAAATATTGATTCAATAATTGATCTAAAAGTCATATTATTACCGAGTATAATCTTTATCAACTAAAATTATATTACCATATTTATAATTTTTATTAATTAGAATCAGTGATCAATGCATCCACTATTGTGTTGGTATATATCATTTTTTAAAATATTCTTTACTTTTTGCAATAAGCTTGTTTTCTATTTTCAATTAAAATAAAATAAAACTTATGTTTCGGAAATACCTTGTATTATTCATTTGGTATAATTTCAATAAATTTTAAAACGGCTGTATTGTTAAGTTTGAGCTAAAAATCACTATTATCCTTCGTATTTATATATTAAAATCATCCTACATGTTTTAACAATGTTATATTTTAATCTCCATAATGTCACCGGATAATATCTCCCCAAATTTTTTAAAACATGAGACTAAACTTACAAAACAATAACGTAAAAGACTAAGGATGATTTTTAACAGTTAAGTCTGTAAAAATAAATTCGGGTCAAAAATTAAATTTGAATTTAAGCTTGAGCTTGTAAAATAACTGTCAAACCAGACTTGATCATCAATTTCCATGTTAGATACCAAAGCTCCGCTTAAAAGTAGTCATGAATAAAACAAAACCAAACTCAAGAGGATATAAGAAGTCAATAGTTTAAAAAATTAGGCTAATTAAACATCTATAAAAGAAAATAACCATTCATAGTTATCAGCATTTCATTTCTATCTTTTGATAACAGCGAACTCAATTAAGAAAGGTGAAAGCAACTCACTAGACATAAAGTTCCCCTGACAATAACAAAAAATGCAGAAGTAAAGTTTAGGATATCTACACAGAATATGACAAGGCCTGTTAAGCTATAGGCAACTAACTTCTTCGCGAGGTTCGGTCAGGCTTTTATAGAGAAGAATCGAAACCAAAAGCGTTTGTTTTGTTTATCTGCCTATACTTACACAATTCCATGATCAAGAAGAGTCACCTGCAGCTGCTTCAAAGGAAGTAATCAGGTGTCCTGCGTGTAACATCAGGTTCGCCTCTCCTTGGTGCTGGCTCAAACTACATATCATCAAGTTGCAAAAAATTCAGGAACCTAGGAAATTTAGTGTTCATTTGGTGCCCAGTTGATAGAAGATACAATATATAACATAAAAGTTATGGGAGGGAATCTCTTAAGATATTATTTTTTGAAGTACCACAAAATCAAACTTTGCATATAAGTTGATATTGCGTAATTATCTACCGTGATCAAGAAGCCGCCGCAATGGATCCACTCCATGAACCAAGGAATTAGTATTAGTATGATAGGGTGAAGGTGAGATACCTGAATGAATGTGTGACCATTGCAGTCGTCGACTTCCAGAATCGAGGCCATGTTTCCACAGCGGTAGCAATAATTAGGTGCGCTGAATATAGTAACCACCTTTTGTTCCTGTTATGGAAAAACATTACAAAGTTTCATAGCCTATAAATTTTTGTTCTGCTAATCAGAAAAAGGAGATCATATCATTTTTAAAAGACTTGAATTACATGTGCCCAATTATATCCATCCATAACCAGCTGGTGAGCTCTAGCAATCAACTTGAGGCTGTTGGTCTGATTAAATTGTTCAGATATGTCCTACAGAAAGAGATGCAACAAACCGATCAGAGATATACGAGGAGGAGAACCTTCAAAACTTCATGATATCTACCTGGCCAAAGGTGTATCCAGCACCACGTGGAGAAATTCCCCATCCGCATCTATCATCGGGATCGGACCATAACAAATCACACATAGGCCCTTCATGAGGAACTTCTTGAACACGATCAAAGTTCCTTATGTTGTCAAGGGTTTCAATTGAGGGGGACAAACCACCATGCAGACAAAATATTTCAGACTCAACCTGCCACAAAGAAAATTAGGAGTTCGAGCGTAAATATTCATGATTCGGATATATAGAGAGAAAAAGAGATTATAACCCTTTGTGTCTTTTGTTTGAATTATGACACTAATGCATTATATTAACTAAACCAGAAGTTATACTTTCCCAAATTTACTATTCATAAACTTTATGTGTATTTATGCGTTTTCTTGTTCTAAGACAAGCTAGCTAAAACGGAAATTCATAACTTACAATAAGTTTTAAGATTTGAAGATGGAGAATAATAACTCATGGACATTGTATTTGGGAAACAATGATATAGAGGGTATAAAGGTGATAAAAACTTGAGAAACATACGAGTTCACCTAACATGAGTCAGCTAAAGCAGAAACATTTTGTATTTTAAGTATGTTCTTACTTACACTTTAAAAATTGTAGCATTTGATATTCGAGTAAAAATAATAGCAACTATCTTCTTACTAACCAAGGCAGTCAGCGGAAAATAGTCAAAAAGGTCTGTAAAGGTCTTCCAGACGTTAGCATTACCATACCTGTAGATAAATCATAAATTTAGACAGTTAGCTGGGATTCAGATGTAGGGTCTCAACAACAATTGAACAATATCATTTTAACACCACAGTATTTCCCAAATACATCCCACCTCAGATAGTGCAAGCTGTCTTAACCAAGAATTATATGTCATTCGCAAAGAAAAAGAATTTAAGGAAGAACCCCTGATGAAGTTTGTCAACTGTTCGTGATGTTGATAATTTGAAGTATGAAAAAGCTAATGAAGCAGATAATACACCGCCTATTAAGCAAAAGGTAAAAGTGCTGCTGGAATCAACACAGATCATTTTTTCTGTAGAAACCCATTAAACAAAAGGTTTTCAGAAACTCACTTCCGCAGACATTCATCATAAAATCCATAAACCTGAGTAATCTGACAAAGAGAGAGAAGTGAAGCAACAGTTAGCTGGTATAAACCTGAAGAGTGTCAAAGAGTTAAATAAGATAATAAATAAGCCAAAGAGACAACCCAGTTGTAATGTGCACGGCATATCTTCTTAATGTAAACCACTATTGAATAACATAAGGTGGCCAAAATAATGAGACCAACGTAAGCGAAGGGCCATGGAATTCAATATTACTATCTCAAATGACTGAATCATTTAGTAAGAGCAGAGAAATAGAGGAGTAAGAGTTAGTATACCTGGCGACTTTCATGATTTCCTCTGAGAATAGTGATCCGCCGATGGTAACGTACTTTTAGCGCTACTAGCAGCTGAATGAACAAAGATCAGTAAGCATCAATATGACTCCCAAGACTTTTCACACAGAAAATAAGCAAGCATGTATACTGCAATCCTGCAACTCGACTCTACAATACAAGAAGTGAACGTGTGTATAAAAGTCTACCAACCCAAGTCCCAGCAACAATATCTAACATGCTAGATTGACTTCTTGCATGTTAGAGAATTATTGTTCTTGAGACTTGGGCTGGTACACACTTCCACAGCAAAGGTTACTACCTAAAGTGTGACAATGACACACCTAGCACGAGTATAGTCAAGAAACTTCATGTAAAATTCAAAAGAATGAACATTTTTAAGATGCCAAAGCATATAATATTAAGTGTCTCAGGCCAACGCTCTCGTGATTAAAAGTCACTGCCTTTTACAGCAGCAAAAATAAAAGCATATAGATCAATAATAGCAGCAAAAAAAATGTATCCGTACCGTAACAGTTTCAACAGAATAATAACCACGATCCACATAATCTCCCATAAACAGATAATTTGTATCTGGACACTGACAAAAAAAAAAGATCATTAGTCTAAAATTTGATCAGCTCAGTCCTTATAACCAGCAGTCAAAAGAGAGTTGCATGGTATGTATATATATATATATATGAAAGTTCCGAAAGAGCTTGATACCTTTCCTCCAATTCGGAAAAGTTCCGCAAGATCATGAAATTGCCCATGAATATCACCGCAAATTGTCACAGGGCTTTTCACAGGCTGTGTACAAAAAAAAGAAAATATATATGAGCAAAAAACTAATCCTTCAACACTTAAAGATAGAGATCATATATTTTTGCATAAGTATTTTGAGGTATTGATGCTCAAAATACCATATTGGAAGCAGGAGATAAATGGGTATGTTCGAAGTCCTATATTTCTAATGACCCAGAATGCAACCAAGAGTACTAAGCTCCCAAGATCTTTTTCATTTCCTCCAAAGTTAGCAACAAACTGCTCAAAACTAATGAAATCAACAGCAATTTCGCGAAACCAATCTAAGTTAACAAGTTTGATGATAAATGAAAGAGAAAACAAACCTGGACATTGCTTTCTTCCATCAATATCTCTTTAGCCTTCTCACATAACCCTTTAACCTACAACACATTATTGCAAGCAAAGCACATGTCAAAAGCAAATTGTCATTTCCTACCTTCAGGAACAATGTTACGAGATACATGCAAAATACTAATGGCCTCAAAACCAAATCTCTTAATACCATTTCGATCTTAATCCACTTCAATTAGCTATCACACAAAAGACCAAAGGGATTCACAAATCCACTTCTCTAAACAACATCTAACCAGATGCGAAACCAAAACCAAAACCAATACGAGATCCATCTTTTACATTACATTATCAACAAAATCAAATCCGACAATCTACGCAATGAAAAACGATCGAAATAGAAACGAAAACAGATAATATTACGATCTACCTGTTGTTCAGAGAGTGGCTTGCACTGGATAAGCTGCGAGATCTGTTCGTCGATGTCGTTGGTTGAATCGGTCGGTAAAGAATTGGCGCCCATTATTGGTGGTCAGATCTATAGAACACAGTCAAGTGACCGGATTAGGGATAGCCCTAACCCTTGATTGGATGGATTTGGTATAATTACTTAGTCACGTCTTCTTCGATTCCCACACTCTCTCTTTCTCTCTCTTTCTCTCTCTCCTCCTCTTAGCTTTTCAGCAGTAAGAACGAAGACGAAATAGAAGGGCGCGTGGACCAGGTAGCCAGCGACTAGGCGCGTTATCCTTTGTCTACTGATCCTTACGATTTTACCATTGTGTCCTCTTACAGATTCACTTCGATTTATAAAGTACTAAACTGAGCGACAATCAGATATTGATTTTACTCATTTTGCCGGGTATTAGAGTGTTATTATGGATCGGTGAGATTCAAGATTGAATTCACTTGAGATTAAGAATAAGATATCCTATATTTAATATTTCTTATTGTGTGCTTTCTCCTTTCTTTTCGAATTGGTTCTATGGAAATTTATGACAACAAGTTATTTTAAGATGATGAATTTTTTATTTTCGAGCTTGGTAGAAGAAAAGAAACAGAGTCTCTGGTAACTAAAAAAAAATTGCTGATCTTGTTCGTCCAAATCAAGAGAAATTTCCATTGACATGCAAGCTTCAGTTTGTCAACGTAAAATGCGATCATATCTCTTTCCCAGTATGATTAAATAGTGAAAGATAATCTGCTTAGAACTTCGAAAACTACGCTGATTGGAAAATTTACGAATGGTATTCCGAAAAGATCTATTGTAACTCAGTTCATGAATTCTTTCAAGTTCATTAGAAGTTACAATATTGATGTATGAGATTCAGGGCATCTGTTGTTTGAATTTGAATTGAAAGACGATGTTTGTAAATTATTGACAAAAAATGTCAGAACTATTGGCAACTCTGTTATGAGGATTTTTCGTTGGTATTTTGAATTCATTGGAAAAAAGGAAAGTTTGTTTGCTCTTGTTTACGTGTAGAAATATTGCGTGAGTATCTCTATAATTCTTCAACGGGATGTTATCTCTTCAATTTGTTTTCCATACAAAATCATCATCCCAGAAGAAGAAAAAACAGAGCATATGGAAACGCATCCTTCGCTCAGATTTAGATTTATGTCACTAAGAAATTGCATCATAACATCTGGTTGGGTTTTGGCTCCAATGATGGATGTTGGATATCAATCAGTTACACGAATCTCCCACGATTATGTGATCATTGTCTTCATGTGGGTCACAATATATCAGATTGTAAAAAATTTAAGGTGTCATGATATGATAACAAAATAGAAGATAACCATGTTATCCAAAACAACGATTCAAATCTTAGCAACGATATGAAATCTTAACTCAAGAAAATTCCAAACTCGATCACTGAAATGAAAAAAATGTATAAGTCATTGATTAAATATTTGGTTTCCAAGGTTATCCTAAATGAATTAGAAAACAACAGCAATAAAAATTCGCAAGATAGTTCTATGTTACAGGATTCTCTGCAGGATAACAAAGGGATAAATAACAATAATCAAGACTACAATACTCCGGAAATAAGGGAAGTCATTGAAGCTATTAGAAAACTCGATCATAATATCAAGAAAAATGAGTCTTTTAGTTACAAAAAAATTTATATCGGTAAATATTTACCTAATCAATATACTATATGCAGCATTCCTACTACTCCATGTGTGCAAAAACCCTGATATAAACACTAGTTTTCAAGAAATTTTGAACAAAAAACTAAAAACAACAAAGAAATGGAAGCAACCTAACAAATTGATCATCAAGTCCCTCAAGTATTCATGGGACAACAAAACCTACAAATCATTCTCTGATAATGATAAAGATCGTTAGTTGGAACGTTTGAGGGATCTGCAATAACTCAAAAGATTGAAGTCTATTATTCATAATGACAAAGTTAACATATTAGCTATCCATGAGCTTATGGTGAACATGGAGAAAACTAAAGAGATTGCGAACATGCTTCAATTTACTAATTTCATTTATAACACCTCTAATAAAATCCGGATGTTCTGGAATGATGATATTAGCATTAAATTGCTTAGTGATCATGTTCAATGCTTACATCTTGAAGTTTCAATGTATGGATTGAAGAATAATTTAGTTCTAACTAAATATAAAATTAGTGTCAAATATTACAGAGGAAAGATTTATGGAATCAGCTTAGAAGAGTTTGCTTTTACTAATCATGGTTGGCTCATTGTTGGCGATTTCAACGTTGTGGCCTCTAATGATGAGCATATGGGTTGTACTGTTATTTTCCAGAACATCATTCAAGACTTCAATAATGTTATCAATGACTGTCAGATTGAGAATGTCGGTTATGTTGGATCCATATACACCTAGAACATAAATACAAGGTGGAAAAGATTATATAGGAATCTATTCAATAAGCAATGGACTAACATATTCAAAGACACTTATGTTTTTCACAATGTCATAACTTGTTCTGATCATGCTCATCTATTTATCTCTACTTCTATTAACATCTTCAATAACAAAAATAAATATTTTAAATTTGTTGATATGTGGACTCATGATGGTACCTTTATTAAGATTGTTGATCATAATTGGAACCTTAGGTTGAATGGAAATATTATTCAAGTCTACTGGGACAAGCTTAAAATATTGAAGACTTGATTAAAAGACTAGAATGTTAACTATTTTGGGAACATCTTTAATAGAGTTAAAGATACTGAAGTTGAAGTAAGAAACAAGGAGGAAGCTTACATTGCCAATAATAACCAGACCTCCAAAACTGATCTTGATAAAGCTAGTAGTTTATATATTCAGGCTCTGAGGATGGAAGATGACTTTTGAAAATAAAAGTGTTACAACAACTGGCTGAGAGACGGTGATCATAACATAAAGTTATATCATACTTATGTATCTAGGAAAAGAATAAAAAATATTATTAAGGGCATCAAAGAGAACAACAAGTGGATTTATGATTTTGAGGAGATTGGGAAATCTTTAGAAAAATACTTCAGAAAGACTCTGATTGACTCTCCTTATAGCAACTCTACCGAAGAAATAAACTTGATGCAGAACATAATTTTCAATAACATTCCTAAGTTAGTTTTGGATGATGACAACTTATCTTTTCTCAAAATTAATAATGCAGAGGAGATCAGGAAGATCATTGACACTATGAATCATTCGAGTGTCGTTGGTATTGATGAGTATAATATCTACTTTTACAAAGTGTGCTGGAACATTATTAAGGATGACTTATGCAAAGCTATAAACTACATTCTTCAAGGAAATTCTATTTCTAAGGGTATATTCGCACCTGGTCTCTATTTAATACCCAAGACCTCTAATTCTACCTGTTGGAGCAACTATTAACCTATTGGTTTTTGTAGTATGACTAATAGGATCATTTCCAAGTTAATCAACTTCATGCTAACTATAATTCTTTCTAAGATTATATCTTTTTACCAAGGTGCATATGTTAAAGACCGTTTCATACATTAAAATATCCTTATTGCAAAGGAGTTAATTCATGATTTGAATCGCAAGCCTAAATTTGGGAACATTGTCATTTAATTAGATATGACAAAGGTTTTTGATATAATGTCATTTTCTTTCATATTTAAGGTCATTCATATTTTTGGTTTATTCAAATACTTGATTGATCTATTCAAAAAGCTTATTAGAAATGTTTATATATTTATGTTAGTCAATTGTGGTGTTTATGGTTTTTTCAACTCCAAAAGATGTCTGAGACAGGGGGGTCTTCTTTCCCTCATTCTCTTTATCTTAGGAGATGAAGTCCTTACCAGAGGGCTTCCTAATCTTTTCAGTTTAAATAAAAAGATAAGATTTGCTTCTACAACTATTGTCTTAGTCCCTTGTCTGGATTTTGCAGATGATATTTTAATTTTTTTCTAACAGTTTACATTCAACTATTAAAAAATTAAGCAGTTTCTTAAGATTTATCAGCAAGTTTCAGGTAAATATATTAGCTCGGAGAAGACCAAGATTATTGTCTCCAATCGCTTTCATCATAGTAAAAGTTTGTCTTTTATGGATCAGTCTGGTTTCAAAGGGGACAACCTCCCCTCTGATTATCTTGGCATTAGTTTATGCAACAATAACAAGTTCATTAACTACAGACCCTTGTTGGACAAAGTTAATACTAGAACTTTGGAGTGAGATAGTAAGAAGTTATCTTACATGGGAGGTTAACATTAATCTCTTCTATCATTTCTACTCTACTTATTTATTGGATGCATAATAGTACAATCCCTGACTGCATTATCTCCAAGTTGGAGCTCATTTTCAACAAATTTATTTGGCAAACTAATCAAGCTGAGAAGATCATCCATTGGTCAAAGTGGTCTTCATTCTGTAAGCCTATCGGGGAGGCAGGTCTCAGCACAAGAAGCTTAAATGATCTTCAAAAAACTTTATCCCACAAACTTTGGTTCAATTTCAGGAAGAATGACACGCTTTGGGCTAACATTATGCATGACATCTATAACAACAATGTTCACCCTATCAAGCCTACTTACAGAAAATCTGACTCTATCAGCTTGATCTTGTTATAACTAATAACAAGATCAAGTCGATACTCTAATACCATTGTCATTATATTCGTTGACCAACTTATATGTATATAAACTTAATGATATTTTAGTTATGTATATTTTATGTAAATGCTCACTTCATTTAATTATCAGTATTGTATTATATACAATCACATTCTTATAAAAATTATATATTATATTACTTTACATATCATGTGTAAACAATTATACTTTATTGTTATTTTACATAATGTTTTACGGGTGTTACTATATAGTAATTATACTTTATGGGATTCCATCATATATATATATATATATATATATATATATATATATATCATAGTTTGTTATCTTGTATAATATGGGACTATATCATACATATAGAAATATATAACATTGACTTATAAAAAATAGTACATCGTTTAATTAAGTAGAGCTATAATTTATCCATTTATATTTTTATTTCATGTAGTTTTAGTATAGACTATATAAACATCTTAAAATTATAAGCAATTATCTAATTTCCAAATTTAGTATTCTTATTATTTTCTTAAGAATAATAAAAACATAAAATTTATATGTTTTTTAGGACGGAGTCCAATCTACCGAAGGAAAACTCTTATAAAGTCAGCGAATAGCTACTAGATTATTCGAATATATAAAAATATTATGATCGACATATACCAGTTGAAATGCATCGTATCAAAATTGGATAAAATTATTTATTTATCGATATTCGCCGTAAGGGTAATAGTCGATGATTATACATTTCATCGATGGACTGATATGTGACGTGTGTTGTACCAAATAATATTCTTGTGACCAACTAAAAACACATTTAAAATGTATTTTTTTATAATTATAGTCGTAGCTTTACAATAGAAAATATTGACGAGAAAAAAAATTATTTGGATTTTAACATTTCGGTTCATACACGATGTCATACGTATGTGTTTTTCAAAAAATATTGTGAGATTCTATAATATATATATATATATATATATATATATATATATTGATTATTTTCTTACGATTTATCTTTATTTATAATATTTATAGTCATTGCAAATGTAAGCTCCGGGTCTATAATATCTCATTAACTGAGATATGTTATTTATTTTAGTTAATGTAATAAGTTGTTTTACTATATTTATTAACGTTTTAATTGCTTATGACTATACCTTAAATGTTATCTCATTTTTTTTACTATACCTTAAATGTTATCTCAATTTTCTTTCAATCTACCTTGTTTAAATGTAACTTACGATGATATATAACTATTTTTAGTAAAATAATAATGTAATTATATTATTCTTATCAATTATTAATATTAAAATAATAATGTGATTATATTATTATTATTATCAACTATTAACGTTAAAAAAATAAAATATTAAAAGCAAATAATAGACAGTTTTAACATCCATTGATTTTTAACACACAAAACTAATCCGGTTTGTAATTGTGGAACATATGTATTACCTTCAAATAACATGTATCTCGTGAGGATGATTGTGTATATGTCATAAAATAAAATATATTCAATTTTGTTAATATGTCGAGGCATTATGTGTACTCTGTAATATTTAGGATTTATAATCTCATTTTGGTTATATATGAATTTATAATTTCATGCTAAAACTTAGTTTTTTTTATTATATTAGTATATTTGATTACCTATTATTTATCTTGTTTTTTGTGATGATAAGTGGAGTACTATGGTAGAACGGTGAAAATATTGTATACTTCTTTAAAGAAGTAAAATTATGCTCATTGTAAAACAAAATGATAATAATAAAGAAATGAAAAGAGACTTAATAAAATATAATATTATTCTCTTGTTTGAATGAATTACAAAGTGTTACGGTAAGAAACTATATATACATGAACTACATCTATAACTGATTGTGACTAATTATGACCATAATCAATACAGTCGACTATTATCTTAATGGACCATAATTAATACGGTAAGACCAGTAACGCCTAAATATATGATTGTAATTAGTCTAACAATCAATATATCTTAATGTCTACAGTTACTTTATAATAAATACAAATTTAATTTAATACTCCCCCTCAAGTTGGAGAGTGTAAATCAAGGACTCCTAGCTTGCTACACAAAAAATAAAATTGATCTTTCCCGAGTGCTTTTGTAAATATGTCTGCCAATTGCATCTTTGTAGAGATATAATATGGCCGAATTATCTTAGCCTGAATTTTTTCTCGAATGATATGACAATCAATCTCAATATGCTTAGTACGCTCATGAAAAACTGGATTAGCAGCAATATGTAAAGTTGCTTAAATATCACAAAACAATGATGCTGGTTTACCCAAGTCGACCTTCAAATCTGTAAGTATGTATTTCAACCAGGTTAATTCCAAACAAGTATTTGCCATTGCTCTATACTCTGCTTCTGCAGATGATCGTGAAACATTAGTTTGTTTGTTTGATTTTCATGATATGAGTGATGATCGAAGAAAAACATAATATCCAGAAATGGAACGTCTTGACATACGACATCCACCCCAATCTGAATCACAAAAGGCCTTGAGTGTAAGATTTTTTTCTGATGGAAATAAAAGACCCTGACCCGGTGATTTCTTGATGTAACGGAGGACTCTTAACGCTGCTTCCCAGTGTGGCTTCCTAGGTGCTCCCATAAATTGGCTCAATGTACGCACCGAATACACAATATCAGGCCTGGTTACTGTCAAATATATTAACCTGCCAACTAGTCTGCGATATCTAGTCGAATCATGAAGTAGCTCACCGTCTTCATCGGTTAATTTTAAGTTCTGTTCCATTGGAAATTTTTCGGGTTTTACTCCTGATAATCCTGTGTCTTGTAAAATATCTAATGCATATTTTCTTTGAGACATAAAGATTCATTTTTTAGATCGATAAAATTCAATACCTAGAAAATACTTT
This sequence comes from Limnanthes douglasii subsp. nivea, assembly GCA_036936605.1. Taxonomy (NCBI): domain Eukaryota; kingdom Viridiplantae; phylum Streptophyta; class Magnoliopsida; order Brassicales; family Limnanthaceae; genus Limnanthes; species Limnanthes douglasii. The sequence goes on along the minus strand of JAUPFV010000003.1, from coordinate 6,940,062 downwards.
AAATCGCCCAGATCTTTAATGTGAAAATGTTGGAGTAGATGATTCTTCAACAATTTGATTTCATGTAAATCATTCCCAGTCAATAGGATATCATCAACATAGATGAGAATAGCAGTGAACTTGTTACCTTGAGATTTAGTAAAAAGTGAGTAATCTGCTTTTGATTGTATGTAACCTGCAGTTTTGACAGTAGCTGAGAAAGTGGAGAACCAATTTCGGGATGCTTGTTTTAAACCGTAAATAGACTTCCGAAGCCGACATACCAAATTCTCCCCCTGTCGGCGGAGACCAGGAGGTGGAGACATATATACCTCTTCATCTAGATTTCCATGAATAAAGGCATTGTGAACATCAAGTTGATGAGTATACCAATTTTTGGAGGCTGCAATAGTCAACAAACATCGAAGGGTCGTAAGTTTAGCAGTTGGAGAAAAAGTCTCCTGATAGTCAATACCTTCAACTTGGGTGTAACCTTTAGCCACCAAACGGGCTTTATATCGCTCAATAGTTCCATCAGATTTGTATTTGATCTTATAAACCCAACGACATCCGATAGGTTTGTGCCCTGGAGGAAGATGAACCATCTGCCAAGTGTTGTTATGCTCTAGAGCCTGAAGTTCAGTGAACATGGCTTGGCGCCAGAGTGGATCACAATTAGCATGTTCAAAAGATGAAGGCTCTTTTTGTGATGTTAACAAAGCTAGGAAAGCACGATGGTTAGGGGAAAATCGTAAATTTGAAATGTGAGAGGAGAGAGGATACCTTGTAGATTGACGAGAACTCGATTGCGTTGAAGATTGATTGATCTCGGTAGACATATCGTAGTCTTGGTGCCATGTAGGAGGTTGAATATGACGGGTGGAACGACGAACCGAGATATCATTAGGAACGGTAGTAGAATGAGGTATGGTTGAGGGAGGTGAGGTAGTTGAAGATGTTGGTGGAGTAGAAGGTGTTGGTAGAGTAGAAGGTATTGGTGGAGCGGAAGGTGATGATGGAGTGATGAGTGAGGGTGCTGAATTCATTGCTGATTCTGTAGATGTAGGAGATTTAAAGGTTGAAGGTGTGAGATTTTTTGGATTGGATGGAGATGAAAGATATAATGGCTGAGGCTCTGAGTCATAAGATGTAGGATTAGGAACTGTAACTGATGAGTTAGGTGTTTGATTGAAATATGGAGATGATGATTGGTTTAGAAAAGGAAAGTTGGAAGCGGGATGGAAGGGGAATATATTTTCCTCAAAGTGGACATCACGACTTATGGAAACTTTATAAGTATGTAAATCAAGAACTTTGTAGCCTTTTTTCCATGTGAATATCCCAAAAAAACACAAATGGATGCACGATAGTAAAATTTATGTTTGGGATGAATATTAGTTACATAACATGCACAACCAAAAACGCGTAAGTGCGTGAGTGAGGGAGACCGATTATATAAGACCTCGAATGGGGACTTATTTGATAGTAAAGGAGTAGGAATGCGATTGATTAAATAAACAGCTGTTAAAATACAATCCCCTAAAATTTAAGTGGTACATTTGATTGAAACATGAGAGAATGAGCAACATTTAAAATATGTCGATGTTTTCGTTCAACAACTCCGTTTTGTTGTGGGGTGTAGACACACGAGTTTTGAAGTTCAATGCCTTTATTTTGGAAAAAAATACGAAGAGGGAGAAATTCACTACCATTATCCACTCTTATTGTTTGAACATTAGTTTGAAATTGGGTTTTGACGAATTACAAAAAATTAATTAATAAAGATTGTGTATCTGATTTATTGTGCATAAGAAAGGTCCACGTGCATCGAGTAAAATCATCAACAATTGTAAGAAAAAAACGTGAACCAATATATGAAGGAACTTTATGAGGACCCCAAACATCACAATGTAATAAAGAGAAAGGAAATTTCGTATTTATTGAACTTTTAGGAAAATGTAAACGTGTTTGTTTTGCTTGTGGGCAAATTGTGCAATTATTTCCTAAGTTTTTGTGAAAACCTGGAAGCAAATGTGAAAGTAATTTAAAACGAGTCAATGATGGATGGCCTAAGCGTAAGTGCCATAGGTCAGACGACTGCGACACCAGACAGATAGACGATTTATTTGGATGTATATAGTATAGACCACCACGTTGTCTACCCGAGCCAATCATCTTCCCCGAAACCAAGTCCTGCAAAATACAATAGTCAGGAAAGAAAAAGATGCAACAATTATGATCTTTAGTGAGTTTACTAGCTGAAATTAAATTTAAATTAAAGGCGGGTACACACAAGACATCTGTAAGGGTTAAATTTGAATTAAAACTAACTGTGCCGGTGTGAGTGATTTGTGGTGCTGCACCATTTGGTAAATTAACATTGGTAATAACAGAAGGCGGGATCAGTTAAATATGATATGTGAGAGACAATATGATCTAACTCCGGATAGGCGGTCAATGAAATGCTCAAGTCAAGCTCAATATCTCATTAGGAAGGGAATGGTGTCTAGTCAACCAACCTCCTCTTAGA